>OV884035.1:24977500-27970203 GCA_930367265.1 Catocala fraxini
CGTTAAAGCCAGCGATTTGGCGCTCGAAATGCAATTTGCAGCGCTACATTTGCTGGAACACTAATGCAGATGACGTTATAAAAATGTGTTTTTAAAGAAAGAACAGCAGCTGGCTTAATTTTAAATTGAGAGTTCTTGTATTTGGATTATGGGGTAGGTTGCGAATAGAAAAAGTATCTGGGTATGTATATTTTAGCTTGTAGAGTTGTATTTTTCGCCCGAGGTTTTTTCTATGCATTTTAATCTTAAAATCTAAAAATACCTTTTAAGAGATTTGATTCTTAAGAGGTATTTGAATAACGCAAGCTAAACAAGAATTTAAAATACAGACAGAGCAAATTTCAAATATATTAAAAATCCTGTTTAAAACAATTTAATTTGGTTTTATTATTCTCGATTGCTTTTAATTAATTTACTAAATTTTGACCGCGGTTTCACTCGCGTCAATCAAAATTTTGTCAACAAATTTCTCTCTCGAGATCAGTAGTCTTTGGTTGAAAGGTACCTTATACCCTTTTCTGTTCCCTTGGCAATGTGTGCGCGTAATTTATGATAAGCGTGTAAAATTAGGTAACGTGTGAAAGCGTAACAAACAAACTCACATTCATATTAGTTAGGATTTCATTATTATATTTATTTTAGTGGATGAATTCAGAATATTATTGTGAAATCCGTTTTACACAATATTACATTTTAAATTGTAAACTGATCGTAATGAGCACTCTAGATCGCTCACTCTATTGAACGAGATTTTCTAGCAGTAAAGTTAATATGTTATTGGTAAGATACTTTACCCAGTTTATACCTTGGGACTATCCATAGAGAAAATTTCTTATTTGTAGCTTATTTATTTTCAATCGTTTATCTTGTAAGATCTTGCTTAGCCATCTAGTTCTTTCCAAACAAAAAAAAACAGTTTGGACAGTATCGTTGAATTTTTTCACTGCTATCACTTACGTGAAAATTTTATAGCTTTCACCTCATCTTGAATTATTTTAGGATCTGCAAAAATCATGACAGATATCACTAATTGAGAGATTACACTACGAAAAAGTAACTCTGTCTTTTATAGTAGTAGAGTTACTTGGCATTTCTAATATTAAAAATATAGAGAAACTCTATATTTTTACACGTCAGTTTTGATAAATATACATATGCTCGAGTTTTACCACAATTTAGCGCAACTAACCAGAAAGGACAAAACAACGTCTACTAGGCCTGCCGACTCAACTGGACTGTTCGTAACACACTTAGTTTCAGTCATGTGCCTACATGCGGCTACACATTTAAATGCAAAGAGGCCGGGTAGTATTTTTAATGACTAAGTAAATTTTAGCTTATTAATTTAAGCTTAAAATTTAAAGTAAAGTGGTACACTAGGATATGTTTGTGTTAAGTTGCATGTGATGCCTGCATGCAGAATTCTAACTTAGAGAACTACTGTTGCGGAAACTAGTTTTAGAGAATATACAATGTGTAACTGAACTGCACTAAATTATTACTCTCTTGTAAGAAGAAGCTCTATGCATTTAAAGCGAACAAGATAGTGCAACGTTACTTATAAGTACGTACATGTACAACATTATTTTTAGTGTATTATACAGAGTATGACAGATTTTGTTGTAGTTCCAAGTATAAAAATAGTTAGAAATAGCTGCCTAAGTTTGTAACTAAATTTAGAATGATTTAAATAACATTTAGGTTTAAATTTAAGTTTAAGTTATTGAAAACTATATGTGTTTATTCTCTTTTTAAAAATAATTGGGAACAAAAAATTTCTAAACTAAATATTTATTAAACAAGAGAGCGTGTGTGAAGAATGTGATGAAAGTGAACGAAGCCAGAGGAGTGAGTCAGTATCGTAGCAAATGAAAATCCGTAGTCTCAGCCTACCCCTCTGGGAAATAGGCGTGAATCTATGTATGTATGTATTATAGTATAAAATAGACCAACACGTAAATATTTTTCAACGGGTAGTTTTCGCCGGCTACGCTTTCAGGTCTCATGTAATAGGGTGCTTATTGCTATATTATAATTTATTGTTTAAGTATATTGTCATATATCTAATTAGGAATAAAACTTCTATATTTACGGTTTTCTTGTTTTATTAAAGCACACCGTTTTAAATATTTAAATTTATTAAATATTTAATTTCTACTCATGCCCCAAATTTTGTTTTATTTCGGATGCTTTTCAGTAGACATAATTTTGTAAGAAAACTCTAGGAGAAGTATAGTGCAAATATGTCTCAAGACTTATATTTTATTTATATCTGTACTAATATTATAAAGAGGAAAGATTTGATTTTTCTTTTGTTTGTAAATATTTATCTCAAAAATTATTCGAGGGTTTAAAAAAAATAATTTAATATTCTGTTCTGTTACTAACACCTTTTTTTTTTTTTTTTTTTTTTTTTTTTTACGTCAGGGGAATGCGTTTACGCACCGTCCGCGCCCGGGCAGAGGGCGCGGGTGTGTGGGACTCGAGCCAGTGAGGCCGGCCCCATACCCACTAAACCCCTGACGACGTTCCCCACGTACCGGTGTCGGTGCCACGGGATTCACGCTAGTATTCACCGTGACACCGACAGGTCTTGGCCCGCCACGTAGCGAGGCGAGCCCCAGCTGTTTGGGGGAGGACTAGATGGTACAGCCCTCCCCTCCACTGAGGGGGGCGCGCGGGGTGCTTACGCCCCTCCCTCGGGCCTGTGCTGCTCGGGCGGCAGACTGCCCAAGTCCACCGCCCGCAGGCCGCCCCCTAGGGTGGCTGGAGGTCTGTGCGCGCCCTACGGTGGCGCCCTGGACGTCTCCTGCGGTTTGGGTGGGGAGAGACCAGCTCCCTCTCCCGTTCCGCCGCCTCCTTCGCGGACATCACTGCCTCGCAGAAGGCGACGGCGGCCTCCCATGCACCCTCGCTCCGGACCATGGACAGAACCATTTCCGGCAGCGAGAGGACCTGGACACCCAGTGCCCCGGTTAACGACCGGCGCTGCTCCTCCCAAGCTGGGCACTCCACGAGTGTGTGCAGCACCGTATCCTCGGGACCGTCACCGCAGTGGTGACAACAAGACGTCTCCTCCCGGCCTATACGACACAAGTACCTCCCGAAGCATCCATGCCCGGTGAGGACCTGCGTCAGCCGGAAGGTCAGGGCGCCATGGCGCCGCTCCAGCCACTCCTCCAGGATTGGACTTACCGCCGCTATTGCGGCGTGCCCTGCGCTCGGTCGCGCAAGCCGTTCACCCCAGTCCGCCCTTAGGACGTCGCGGAGCTCCGACCGCCGCGCCTCCACCTCTCTCGGCAAAGGCCGAAAGCCCCGCTCCAGAGCCTCCCCGCGCCACTGGTAAAGCGACGCGAGAAGTCTGGCCTCCAGGTCCCAGGGTGGTGATCCGGCCAGGAGGCTTGCCGCCTCATAGGAGATCGTGCGGTACCCTTTCGCGACCCTGACGGCCATCACCCTCTGCGGCCTCCGCAGCAGGGCGGCGTTACGGGCCGTCAGGTTATGCCCCCAGATAGGGCTCCCATATAGGGCCATCGCCCGCACGACCCCCATGAAGAGCCTCCTGCATGAGGCGTTTGGTCCCCCCAGATTGGGTAGCAGACGCGACAACCCTGCGGCCGCGCCCATCAATTTGGGGACCAACCTTCGGAAGTGTTCTCCGAAAGCCCATCGGCCGTCGAGGACGAGGCCCAGATACCTCATCGATTTCTCGACGCCGATGCGGACGCCTCTCACCACGATGTGGAACCCCTCCGGCGGCGCGTTCCGAGGCCCGTAGAAGAACAGAGCCTCGGATTTGTGCAGCGCCACCTCGAGGCCCAACCGCCGGATCCTACCCACGACATGCGCGACCCCTGCCGTCGCCAGGACAGCCGCCTGCCGGTGCGTCGCTCCCCGAGCGAGGACGAGCGTGTCGTCGGCGTAGCAAACTACTGTTACTAACACCTACTGTAACCTACTTCAATGCGAGCGAAGCCGCGAGCAAAAGCTAGTTATATATAAAATAGTATTATTTTTTACATTAAATAAAGGCTCCTTACATCTCGATTAATACACTTGCAGATAATACCGCGAACATTAGCTAACGTAACATAAATTATTTGACAACAACATCAACTCTGAATGTTACTCAATACGAAGGTTAAACAATAATTATATTTGAAAACGTATTTCAATTCCATACAGCGCATTACCATGCCAAGTTCTCTCGAAGATGCTTCTGAATAAGCTCATTTGCTGCCAAATTGGAGACTCGTCACGTAGAGTCTAAATACGTGTCGGTACATTACTAGATTTATAATAGGAATGCAACTATATAGTTCATGATGCTTCTAGTACTTAGCAAGAGAATAGTAATAAATTGAACGGAATCCGAGTAGGCGAGATTAAATATAACAGTGGGTTTGGTCGAAAACGAAAAGATGCTACTGTCTGGTCAAACAAGCGGTGTAAGCTATAGCAATGGCTATTGGAAAGACTATCGAAAAAAAAAAGGAATTTTTGATTTTCGAATTTCCCAATAATCCGGGCAAAATGTTTGCACATATAACCCATAGTAGAAGCACGATGTCTAGAATAACACCTGTTTTAAAATAGAACTTCTGCACTAGGCATCTAATTCTGAGTAGTGGAAGACTTTTCAAGCATACAAGTGTTCTTTTTACTGTCTAGAGTCCAGTGATAGACAAAATAGAAAAGTCATTGCTATGTATCATAATATGAGGTTTATCGCAGCCACGCCTGAGGTCGCGGGTTCGATTCCCGCACAAGTCGAACATTTGTGTGCATGAACATGGATGTTTGTCTTGGTCTGGGTCTTTCTATGTATAATAAGTATGTATTTACAAAAAATAAGTATATATGTATGTTTAGCCATTGTCTAGTACCCATAGTACAAGCTCTGCTTATTTTGGGCTAGATGGTGTTGTGTGTATGTGGTAGAATATTATATTAGTATATTATATTATTATTTAAACTAAAGCCTTTTATAAAGCGGCTCTTTTCTTTTAGTAAGTTCTCATATTTGTTACCTGGATGGTGGGCAATAAAGGAAAGAATAGGACAGTAATTATGCAAGGCATCTGTTATACCACTAGACTGCCCCGCCTGGGCATCGCAACGCCGTGAGTTGATCGCGGCAGTCGGACTGATTGCCCTCTCACTTCCGGCCGTAGTTCAGTCTATGGTTCGCAGTGAGAGATCGTGGTACGCCGTCGCCTCCTTTTGTGAGTAAGTAATTTCCATCAAGGAGGCGGCGGAGCGGGAGAGGGTGCGCTTAAACCCTCTCCACAACCGCAGAACCGGGCGCCGGAGGGCGCGAGATGACCTCCAGCCACCCTGAGGTTTGACCTGGGGGTGGTGGGCTGCGTGGACCTGCTCGCCACCCGATCAGCACCAGGTCCGAGAGGCGGCGTGCGTGTTCCCACGCGCGCTTCTGAGTCGTGTTTTTGTTCTTCCACAATGGGGACAGTAGAGGAAGTGTCTCATGTAGTGGCCTACCGTTTCACATGGCGGACCGAAACCTCGGCGGGGTCGCGATTGCATGTGAAAGCGATTCGCGCGGCCCCGCCGTCTATGGTTATGTCGAGGAACAGCGTGGTAGGTTTAGTCGGTATTACCGGGGTATCTTTCCCCCGGTGAGCCCGACATAACCTCTCCATCGCCCCGCGGAGAGGTATGCGTCAAAGCATTCCCCCACGTAAAAAAAAAAACCACTAGATAAACAGAATATCTAAGTAATTGCAATAATACAAATTATCATTCCAAATAGTATATTTTACTCTCTTCTATTTTATTTTGCTTTGTCACATTCCGTGCAATTTATTATTTTAATTTGTTATGATAAAGGAAACATGCCATCTTAATGTAGAGATTACATTGATTTGCATGCTCCGAAATGGTTACCTGTTTCTCCCATAACTAATTCGTAATTTGCTGTCTCCTTATGAAAATGGTGACTAATAACTAGAGCTTAATTATAGTTTACAAATGCAGATGTGAATAAGCCCTGTCTAACATTGTTCAGATATGAAAGCGTAATCCTATTTCCAGCAAATATGGCCACGTTTTTCTGTTACACGTTGAATAATGCAACAAATAAGACGAAATACGTTCGCCCAAGTCACTTTCAAGGGCAAAACTTTCTAATACTACTCAGCACTGTCACAGTAACCATAAAACTCACGAAAAACGGATGTTTCCTTTTGCGAAAACTAAAGGTTTTGCCTCGCCTAAAAAAACATATTCAATACTAGCATGGAACTAGTTTACAGCTGTGACCATGCGTTCGTTTCCCGAGGGAAATCTTCCCGTATAGTTGTGAAAGTTCGCAATATTATTCATAGTAATTTATATTATGGATTACTGTTTGGTTTGCAGTATTCCTTTATTGGTGTATGATATGGGAATTATAGATTCCACGTGTATTTATGTGTTGTTGGTAGGAAGATCCTTGTATGGAGAGAACTGTGGATTTTGGTACTACGTCTTGTATTTTAGAAGGGTTTAATAGGAATGCATCATTTTCAAATTTAGCATAATGGAGGTGAAGCTGTTGCCGATGTGTCGATTATGCTGCTACTGCAAATATTAAAATCTACACTTAAATTAAAGTAAATCTAAAGTTATTTCAATATCTTTACTAGATTGCTAGGGATTTCGGGTTCCGAGGTGTGCCGTCGCATGCTCTAACTCACCCATAACGCGTTCACTACAGATTATCGCTCTGTTGGTCCTAGTCTATTAATGTACTGTGCTTAAGCCTAGAATTTGATATTATGGGAGTGATTTTTTGTTAATATTAGATTGTATGAGGTATTGTGAGTAGAACGTGAATGTTATAACATTATAGTGTATTTGGCTCAAGTCGTTCTATTTTATGTAAAATAAATAAAATAAATATTTAAAACAATATGATAAAGCGTACACAGAATAAGGAATTAATACGTAAGAGGTAGTCTGAAAGTAGTGCCCATAGACGAGAAGGTGATAGGAAATCGTTTGGCTTGGTATGGACATGTTATGTAAAGAGATGATACGTATGTAGGTAAGCAAGTGATGAATATGAAGGTAGAGGGACGAAATGGGAGAGAAAAGGCCAAGGAAAAGATGGATGGAATGTGTGAGGATGGATATAAAAGGGAAAGGGGTAAATGATCAGATGATGGGTGACAGAGCAGTATTGAAGCGAAGGACATACTGCGCCGACCCCAAATAAATTGGAACCAGGGCAAGAGGATGATGATAAAGCGTACACAATAATCGTGGCAAACAATCATAATATGCTCCGTCTAATAGCAAGCGGTTACCGTAGCATATGAAAGTTAAGCATACCAAGAATATCACTAACGTGTTGCTCACTCTAGGAATAAAGAATAAAATGAAAGTAATGTATGTAACATTATCCCCTTTACATACTGAGCTACATTTTGTAACAGTGCTGCCATATACCAACAGCTTGTAACCTGCAAGAGAGTTAGCTTAGAGCCACCGTTTGATGGACCGGTGTCTGCCGAGGGCGCGGTGATTGCAAGACTATCCCCTCACCTCTGGCCATAAGTAAAAAGAGAAACACAGTGGTGGTGCACGAGGTTTTAATTGCTTTTTATGAGTCATAGTCATAGAAAATGTGAGACTGTGGGTCTACCTCATGACCATGGCTGCTCAAAAGTAACTAAAGCATTAATTTAAATATTTAATCATTATTTTAATTTGGTACTTAAAATAAACAAATATCCATATATCATCATTTAATATAAATGTGTAACTATTTTGTATGTTATGCAATATTAATCGAAAATATTTTGGGGTTTCCTAACACGGGTATCATTTTATACTTAAAAAGATTATGGAGGTATGTGATATTGAAATAAAACATTTTTTTTTTTTTTATTACTCTTCCGTAATTACTTTTTTTAAAGATTTGCAATACAGGTATTATCATGTATAATCCTATTTGGCGAAATTGTTGCAATTTGAAATTCGAATCGGCGGGACATATTACGCGTTTGTGTCAAGCAGGACATGTTAATTAAGAAATCCATTAAACTGTCCCCATGTATGCGATAAGTCTACAGTGATGTATTGCAATGTGGCCTTTAATTGAATGAAGGAATTTTGTTTTAAACAGTCCAGATGGGGACGTATAGTCAAAAGATATATACGGTACCATCAGCGACATAACCAGCTCAACAATAAATCAATTTCAAACACCATTTTATGAGTTTAAACATTTTTGTTATTATACCGCATCTATAAATTGTCGTCAAATTAAACAGGTACTAATTAAAATAGCTATAAATATTTTTCTTTTTATCTTCTCTTTGCAGAAAATAACAACCAGCCTAGCGTTGTAGTTATGAGGCTACTTTCCAGACTACTTATAAAAGAGAAATGTTGTCAGTAAGAAATAGCAAGTTTTGACATACACATAGGTTCTACTATACTTTTCGAGCTCAGTAATACGTATAGTAATAATAATAATAATAATAATGGTATGGTATGGTAGGTATAAGCTGAATTCTTTGCCTATTGATGGCCTATGAGTATGATCAAAACTTTACAGCTAATAATGAGAATTGCCTAGCAAAAAACTAGCTTTTGTCATCCCAGGCTTGAAATCGGCGTCTCATAATCAGTCATAACTGTTAGCTCATATCATGAAACCGGCGACCCAGTCAAACGTATTAAACGTAACACTATATTAAAATAGATTTGCATACCCATTCTGGCTCGTATAGTCTCGTCCACACTATATTTACACAGCAATACAAATAAAACTACACTTCTGGCCACATGCCACAAAAGTTTGGACAGCTTTTACTCATATTATCGGTGTAACCCCACTGTAGATTACTGGCCGGATTAAAGAGAGTTCACCGAGCTGGAATCCTGTTTTTGATATCCACAAAGGTATAATTAAATTGCCTGTCTTAGCGTAAATCTTAGATATTGCCTGAGGCTAGAACTTGATAAGAGCAAATGGGTAATTAAATCATAAATATGGATATTTAATATCCATAAACGTAAGTTTTAAATTTTATTTTATTTGTATTTATCATTGTATTTTTATATGAATTTTATCTGAAATAAAGTAATTATTATTATCTGTTTCTCTTTCATGGGTATTTCCCTAATACGTTAGGAAACTACCCGGCCCATTGGGAGGCTTACACGGAGACATGGTCCAACGTGAAGAGGCCGTTTGAGAGTTTTAATCAAAGATGGGATGGAACACCTACACCGGCTCTAGCCACAGCAGGCGTAGAACTATTGCTACGTATGGATTCTAATATATAGGCTATGGGTATGGGTGTTTGATGGACTGGTATATTGGTAACTATGGATGAAAAAAGGCGTCTACCCTGAGTACTCTAATAGCATCAATCGAATGGACAGACGGTGACTCACCAACTCATTAGATGGGCCCCCTGAATAGCCACCATATGCATACAAGCCAGCAGCAGAGGGCAACACCAGTGCGAGTGGCTAGGGGTGTAGAGCGGTGCGGCGCCGGTTTCTCCATCACGGGTCTCGTGACAACGGAGACCCGGAGCGGGTTCACCCGTATTTATACCTATACCAGTAACGGCCACCCCAGCCAACCAGTAACGGCAAGCTGGGGACGAGGCCCTAACCGACGTTCTGAGGCATTCAGCACCGTAGTGTTGCCACTCTCATTCAGCCTGCCACAAGCTGCCCTGCGGTTTGTGCGCTTTTATTTAACCTGGTGATACATTTTTGTTTATATCACAAGGCGAAGGTGGTAGTTTAAAAGCTAGTGTACTGTGCCCTCCGGTATCGCGTTAGTCTCATGAGGAGATAATGACTGTCCTTATTATTATTATTATTATTATTATTATTATTATAAACACATAATTAGCCAAACTTCTTTTGCTGGTTGAAACTGATAAAAGTACTGATAATTTAATATTAACATCGTACATTTTGTATTTTATACACAAGTTTTTGGTCATTGGATTTCATTAAATTAAATCTACAATTAAATGTAATACAATGGCCAGAATATTTGTAACATAAAATTAAAAAACAAAATAAAAAATATAAGTAAACAATGACGATATCTTCTCCCTTAGCCTTTATTATTCCCAAGTCACTTTGGGTCGGCTTTTCTGGTCTAACCGGATTTGACTGGATATCAGTTTTTACACGGAGCGGCTGCCACCTGACCTCTGCAACCCGAAGGCTAACGATACCCTAAGGCTAGACCAGTGTCAGAATATTAGAGGGTACTGACTTTCCCAATAACGACTGCCATAGATGTTCATGGCAGCCTGGACCGACGGCTTAACGTGCTCTCCGAGGCACGGAGCAGGCGATAATTGTCAATCAATACGCACATAATTTCGAAAAGTCATATAACTCCCGAAAGTCAGAGGTGCGCGACGTGGGTTCGAACCCGAGACCCTCTGCATTGCAGTCTGTTGGTCTCCCCACTGAGCTATCGCTACAATAATTAAATTGTTAAATTTTAATTAAATAATTAAAAAACTACAACCTAAATATTAATTCTCAGTAAAAACTGTTATAGTTTTGAGATCTAAGATATGAAATTGTTGACAAAAAATATAATGAATTTGAATTTAACTTCTGACATTCTTGGAAAAAATTAAATTAAAATCTTGATTCATGAAAAACTACTCGGAAGCATCAGGTCATGTAGTCTGAAACTATGCCTGGTAGATGGTAAAAGACTGCTTCTATATTACGTGATAGTTAAAAACGTAGTTATTCTAATAGATCTTTGTCTACTTTTCCAACGATATTTGCGTGGGATTATGTAATACAACGAAAATCACCGAATTGCTTTTTTGACAAAACTTTCTCTTTTATTGCTAATGCGTGATCGCATGCAGATTTTTAAATTTATTGTTTGTACGTGTTCGCACATGGCGATTCACGAGGTCCCAAGCGTGATTATCGATTATTGGGCACAGAGTCCCTGGGCACAATTCCAGACACCATAACTCCAAGGCTATAGGTTTGTCGACTATAATATGAGGCCAAAACATAGCTGAGGAAAGTGAGCGACTTTTTGAGATAGACGGACGTATGTGTGCCTCTGTCTATAGCTAAAAGTAATGTATATAATGTAAGTAAGTAACTTTCATACATTATTAAATACATACGTATCACGTAGAGAAGTTGAAAGGGAATCTTTTGTATTGGATAAGCATGTCATAAGATGAAATGAAACATATACACTGGAAAATACTGGAAAAACTACGCATTTTTATTTATTTTACATTTATTAAAAATAAAAAGCTAGAATTCCATTATTCATTTATGCACATTAAAATATTCTTTAATTTAGTCTTTATTTCATAAAGCTAGGTCAAGTACTTTTGAAGATATTGAAGATTTTCTAACCGACCCTTTTTTGCGGTCCAGTGTATGTGTTGAAAAGATATGTTTTTAAATGTCAATATATATAAAGGCAGAGTAATTCCAAAGAGCAGAAGCAAAGAGTGTGTGAAGAATGCTATAAAAGAAAAAGGAGTTGATGATGAGATGACGAGTGTTGAAGATATTAGGAAGAAGAAGACTTACTGCGCCAACCCTAAATGAATTAGAACTAGGGAAGAAATAATGACTTTCCATAAAGACTTGATTGCATGGATAGCATGAAGGTTTAAGTGGTCGCCTCGATGCTGCCACTGCGCCAAGTGTTGTGGGTTCGAATCCCACACGAAACAAGAATTTGTGCGATCCAGAAATGATTGTTTCCAGTCTGGATATTTTTGAATCCGTTGTTTGAATATTTGTAAACTCCCCCGTGACACAGTATTTATTATTAGTGCATGAATTGTCTTTAAAAAAAGATATGTGAAAATTTATTGTATAAGACTCTGTGCCTCAGTGGCGCAGCAGTATCGTATGCGACCGCTGTGGTTTTAAGTTTATTACCGGACAACGTGTTATTGATTATTTTGTCAAAACTTACTCATTGGCAGTATAGTCTATCACTGTGTAGTACTCGGTAGAAGGTAATAATAACCTCCTATTATGTATTACGCTCTGATCTTTATCTCCTCTGACTTTCGGAAGTTATGTGACTTTTCGAAATGATGTATGTATTATGTGGGTCTGTGCGTCTATCTGTTAGTGACCGGCATAACTCAGGAACCACTGAACCGATTGACTTGTAACTTAGTGTGCAGACACCTTGGGGTCATACCTCGGTCGAGATTGAATATGGGCTTTGTGGGTCAAAAGACCCCCGAGATATAGGAGTCATTTCTTTTCATTACTTTTATATTTAAGACGAAGAGGTTGAATCCTGGGTTTTCACACCCATCTCATTATTATATAATAATAATATTCTATCACATACACACAACACCATCTAGCCCAAACTAAGCAGAGCTTGTACTATGGGTACTAGACAATGGATAAACATACATATATACTTTTTTTTTTGTAAATATATACATATTATACATAGAAACACCCAGACCAAGACAAACATCCATGTCCATGCACACAAATGTTTGACTTGTGCGAGAATCGAACCCACGACCTCAGGCGTGGCAGTCGGTTACACTAACCACTACGCCATCGAGTCGTCAAATATTAATCACACAAAGTTTTATGCCGGTGGTATTTGAAACCACAACACTCGGCGCAGTGGTAGTAGAGAGGTGACCACTTAAGACATTATGTCATCAATGCAGTCGCCTTCGTGTACATATACATCTTGAAATACCCTAACTGTTAGGTAGTTTGTATTTGATACTCATACCGTCAGCTATAAGCTTTGAAGCTATGTATACAAATAGAAGATAAAATACAACCATATAACATCGTATCTATACTTAATTATTGGAACAATTAGCTGCCGTGCCAGAACGCATGTAAAAGGACAATAAACGCCCACGTATTTTCATTACGTATTACGTAGTTCATTAGTTTTATTGCCAACAATTCCCGTAGCTGGTTACGTCACAGCCAAGGATAACGACCTTTCGACCCATACCGTCTTTTTATCGTTTGCTGATTTAGTGAGAGGGGCCTGTCTTCCCAAGAAACGCTAGTATGTGTACGGCGATACTTGGATATCGCTTCACAAGTATGGGCGTATCTTGAAGAGAGTATACATACAACTAGCGACATACGGATGATAGGAGAACTAAAAATGAATGCCATGTCGCATAATAGCGATTTATTTAAATCAATTTCGGTCCTTTATTTATTAACAATTTTTGCTTTCTTAGTATGTACTACGAACATTGAGACTATGTTAGCATGTAATTAATATATATAGGTACAACACTAACATAGTCTTACACTGATATTCCCGAAGGTTAGACATAGGTGTATTACACCAACGTTTCGTCATGGTCTGGTTTTAAGTCCCAAGTAAAAGCCAGGGTCGTTGCTGACCACTGGAAACTTTCAAGGACTCTGTGCTTAAAGAATTTTTTGAGGGAAAAGTCTTATAACCCTTTCTCTGAACCTAAAATTGAGCCTAAGACCCCCTGCATAGCAGTTGCATTCATAACTGACACACTGCCACAAAGGCAGTCAAACTTGAATATAAAAAGAAACAATCTCAAGATATGTCACTCAGAGATAAATAAAAATATAAATTTTGAATAAGGAATAATCACAAATAGATGTCCCAAGTACAGACGTTTGTTGTGTTCCTTATTTCATTGTTTGTAAGCTCCCGTTAAGTATAAGTGGTACTATGAATGAATTGTTACTCATACTTATCACACGGACTGTAATTTCTCCAGGACGTCGTATATCTTCTGAAGATCCTCTTACCCCTCAATAAAGCATAGTAAACAAAGGAGGCTATTACATCATTGTCAAGGATAATGACCTCTCGACCCGACTCACCTTTTTATCGCTACCTTCACGAAAAATATTTGTTTGAAAGTCATCGTCATTTATGCTAAGTAACGCATGCAGATATCTTAATAAGCGTCTGACTGTAAACTAAATATATTTTGCGATTGTAACGGTTGTGTTTTGTTTCATCGATTTCGGAATCAGTTTATTGCGTCTCTTGTAGTGACTACGGTTTTTGTGCATGTGATCTTATGCCCGATTCTTAGCTCTGATAGTGTTATTGTGTGCTCAGCAGCACGTGGTGTACAGCAGCGATAGCTCAGTGGGGAGACTAACAGACTGCAAAGCAGAGGGTCTCGGGTTTGAACCCACGTCGCGCACCTCTGACCTTCGGAAGTTATATGACTTTTCGAAATGATGTGCGTATTGATTGACAATTATTGCCCACTCCGTGCCTTGAAGAGCACGTTAAGCTGTCGGTCCCGGCTGCCATGAATATCTATGACAGTCGTTATTGGGAAGTCAGTACCCTATAATATCCTGACACTGGTCTAGCCTTAGGGTATCGTTAGCCTTCGGGTTGCGGCGGTCAGATGGCAGCGGCTCCGCGTAAAAACTAATATCCTGTCAAATCCGGTTAGACCAGAAAAGCCGACCCCAAGTGACTTGGTACTAATAAAGGCTAGAGAAAAGAAGTGTTAAATTTAAGTGATCCTGTTAAAAAAATCTCAGCAGCCGCAGCACTAAATCTGGGTTTGTGGTTCGTAGAATAAAACGGACTCGCTCTGTTTTTACGTAGGTCCTAAGAACCATAGTTGTCAAACTGTGGGTATGGCTCATCTCTGTCCTTTTAGAATTATAGGCTCGAGTCTATGTTTAAACACTACGCTATCCATGCAATTGAATACCTACATAAATATGTATGTATCCTCATGCACAGCGGTAGTAAATACGACTGCTGTGCATGAGGTCTCGGGTTCGAATCCCGGGTCGGGCCAACAATAAGTTATTGGGTATTTCTATTAAGAAATCTCAATACGAGCCCGGAGTTAGGAAGTTGGCGGCGTTAGACACCCCCGTACCTCGGAAAGCACTTAAAGCCGTTGGTTCTGCGCCTGATCTCTCTCCGGTCGTGTCGGATTATCCGTCCCATCGGATCATGAGAGTTAGGGAACAGAGAGTGCACTTGTGTATGCGCACATACTTGTGCACTATAATATCTCCTGCGCAGATGGCTAATCTCCGTTAAGATTGGTCGCCATGACCGAAATTCGGTCTGGAGGACATTATTATTATCCGACTGCACGGCTGGTGAAGTGGTTTAAGTGGTCGTCGCACCACAGCCGCCGTTTCGAGTTTTGTGGGTTCGACCTCCACACGGCGCAAAATTAGAATAAAAGAAAGAAAGAAAAATATTTACTACACAACAATAATAAAACCTGAAATATTAAACAAATACTAACACTATAATTTAATTTCAGCTCCCTGGCAACAACAACTTTAAATGGGGGAGCTTATTTTCTTAATAAACTAATTTTAAATAAGGGTCTTTTACTTGGCCTTTTCTCGTTAGACACTCGACCGATAAGTAGCAATCCTTTAGTGATGACACATCATTCTCTATTAAGTCTTTGTGATGTCGATAAAAATAATTATAGTATATGACAAGTATGTACTATTGGCATATGTTTCTATTTAAGAGCCTGACTTGTATGAATTAAAAGTTATTCCGCCTATTTGTACACCATTTCTATGTTGTTCGATTAGTTTATCGATAAACTATTTACTTATTAAACAATCATAATATTTTTAAAGTGATGGCTATTATAATATGTACTATCTCTAAATACTTTTTTTCTATAAATATTTATACACACCTTCCGCTTAACTACAGTGTTATCCACATACAGTGGTACCGAATCTGGGGGTTCTTTGTGTCCGTTGTTTAAATGTTTGTAAAATCCCCCGCAACACATGCATTATTGCGATAAGCCTAGTGCGAGCGTTATCTTTTTACAAAAAACGTTTATTTATAAGTATTTTTGATAACACGATAAAAAAGGCGTGGTTTTAAAAAACCTATCATAAGTATAAACACCATTACCCGAAATACTATAATATTGTTCATATACTGAGTTCAAATTAAGTCGACAGACAAATGACCACAGATTTATCTCTATTTATAATATAAATAGAAGTCAGTACCTACTTTGATCTGCCAAGGGACTGAATGTAGGATAATAATTTTCCTTCAACCTTAAAAGCATCAGCAGGTTAAGTAAGTGCTTAAGGCAGTGAGCCAGGACAAATAAGTTACGTCAGGCATTTAAAAGCGCTTTGGGGAGATATAGAATAGTGACGTCCACTGATTTTATCGATGATTTGGGTTTAGGTAATATTAAAGGCGAAAAAGGAAAAAGAGCATACCGAGCAAGATGGAACAGATAATTTTGTAATATATTTTCTTTTATACTCCGAGATATAAGATAAATTGAAATGAAACTTTAACAGAAAATATATTTGATTAAAACTTGGATAATAATTTCGCAGTGGAAGTATATTATTACAATTTATTTGTACAGGTACTGAAATAAATGTTTATAGAAAAAAAGTATTTAGAGATAGTATATATTATATATAGCCATCACTTTAAAAATATTATGATTGTTTAATAAGTAAATAGTTTATCGATAAACAAATCGAACAACATATAATAATAATAATAATAATAATAATATTGTTTTTATTTCTCTCAAAAAGGTAAGTACATTGATATGTTACAATAAGGTACAGCATATAAATGGTTTACAAATAGGCAGAATAACTATTAATTCACATAAGTCAGGCTCTTAAATAGAAACATAATTATGCCAATAGTACATACTTGTCATATACTATAATTATTTTTATCGACATCTCAAAGACTTGACAGAAAATGATGTGCCATCACTAAAAGATTTCCACTTATCGGTCGAGTGTCTAACGAGAAAAGGCCAGGTAAAAGACCCTTATTTAAAATTAGTTTATTAAGTAAATAAGCTCCTCCATTTAAAGAAAGTAATATCATTTTAATAGAAAGTACGCTTTAGATTTTGAACGTGATATGAAAGAGAAACTTTTCTATTGAAATATTAGATTCGATTACTATAACTCGCTGTTGAAATTTAAATTAAGATATTAAATTGAGTATTACAGGAGTATTTCACTTAATATTTTTAAATATTTTAATAATTAAATAAATTCTAACTCGTATTATAAATACGAATGTTTGTTTGTTTGTTACTCTTTTACGCCTTAACTACTCGACCTCGATCATGATGATATTTCGCATACACGTTGTCAGGCCTACAGAAAGGACATAGAGTACCATCTTGAATGCGAGCAAAACCGCGGGCAACACTAGTATCTTATAAAATGGACAATCCAGTATTTTTTTTTTTTTATATTGATATCTCAGATAACTTACTCACTATAATAATTATAGAGAAAATATATTACACTGTGTCTAGGTAATATTAACTAACGTTAAAATATTTCAGTATGGTGTATGTGTTTTAGGTTTCGCTAAACTAAACATCGCTGATAACCGCAGTGAAACTATTAAGTTGAGAGTAATCTACAGTAGTGCAATTTAATAATAAGCGTAATTAGTATTTTAAATTGCGTTACTCAATTCTAAATATGTTTAGATATTTGAAAATTAAATTCTAATGTATTTAATTACTACTTAACTACCGCGGTCGCACAGGGGGAGAGGATCGTTGTGCATGTCGTGTGGCGTACGATATCCGGGTTAGACAAAGTGATGTTGGATTTTCTTTCAAGTAATATTCAGTAGAGTTTGAAACTGTGCCCTGTAGACGGTAAAGACAAGAGCTACTGCCTCGGTGGCGCAGCGGTAGTGAATGCGACTGCTGTGCATGAGGTCTCGGGTTCAAATCCCGGGTCGGGCCAACAAAAATGTATTGGGTTTTCCTCTAAAGAAATCTCAATAGCAGCCCGGAGTTAGGAAGTTGGCGGTGTTAGACACCCCCGTGCCTCGGAAAGCACGTAAAGCCGTTGGTCCTACGCCTGATCTCTCTCCGGTCGTGTCGGATTGCCATCCCATCGGATCATGAGATTTAGGGAACAGAGAGTGCACTTGTGTTTGCGCACACACTTGTGCACTAAAATATCTCCTGCGCAGATGGCCAGTCTCTGTTAAGACTAGCCGCCGTGGCCGAAGTTCGGCCTGGATAACATATATATATAAAGACAAGAGAGGAGAAGAATATATAGAATTGCCCCTTGTGTTTCCTAAACTGTGCCTGGTGAAATTTGAGTACAGTGTGTGTATTGATATATTACTCCTCGGAAATATGTGTAAAAGATTATGTATGTACGGGACATGTGCACCGATGCTTATTTGACCGGCGGCGGTGTCTGGCGTCTAACATATCGGCGGCGGCGGCGTCTTCGGCGTAATTGGCGCGGATGGTGAAAATAAGTAAAATGTGCCTTAATTTAAAATAAACTTTTATTTATTCACTTACATCAACATAATATGGTAAATTTGAAATTTTAAAAATCACATTATTAAATTATGACGAAATTATTTGTACTATACTTGTAACAAATTGTAAATATTAAAACTTCAATAACAAAAATACCTCTATGGCAAGAATTAAACTACACGAAACAAAATAACAAAATTACTTGTCTAGAATTATAACAAATATAAAATAAAAATTACAATTACAAAAATAATCTCTATGGCAACTGTCAAAATACAGGACAGAAATAAAAATATATTAGGAAAATGCTAATTATTTCAACTTTTGTACCATACACATGTTATAATATCGTGTTTAAAAATAATTTAATCTATTGATGCAGGACCGTACTATCCCCTTGAGGGGACACGACACAGAGGCGCGCGTGGGAACACGTACGCCGCCTCTAGGTCCTGGTGCTGATCGGATCGCGAGCAGGCCAACGATAATCCGCGTACTTTTGTACCACCTACGTGGTTGGGGATGTGTAACACCATCAACTTCCTAACTCCGGAGTGTCACAAACAATGTATTCTCAAAAAACACAAACTTTTTGTTGGCTCAAACCGGGATTCGATCCCGAGACCTGATGCACAGTTACGCCTACGTAACAGTCATGAAGACAGCAATAATGATGTCAGAGTCACATAATACCCAAGAAAGTACACAAAAAACAGTAAACGTGGATACTAAAAGTCTCATAACAGAACACAGAGCATGCTTTCCAGTCTCTCAAAAACTAAGTGCATTTATGTGAACAGAGCAAAGGCAAAATTTAGGATCATGTACGGCACAAATGCTTCGCATTCACAAAATTTACTCGGCAGAGAGTAATAAAAGTTCTGTCAAGCACAGGGTGCCGGCTTTCAGAACACATAGGTTAAAACTGAATTATTATGCAGTTGGCATTTTTATACTAAGTTTTACCGTATAATGTTGATGTATAGCCCATTTTATGTAGAGAAATAGTGAGAATTCATGTTTATAGAGTATAAAAGTAATATAAGACTTTTAAAGGAAGTATCTCGTCCTTTAATCTTGTGTCGTGCACTCTACTGTTACATTGAAACAAGGAATACTTGAGTCAGGTGTAGTAAAATAAAATTGTGGTACTAACTTATATGGGGCTAATAATTTATTGTGATATTTAATCGAATACAAGATAAATATTAGAATTTAATATACCAAGAATATTTCCAACTAATAAATCACTGTCGTGTCTAAGGGTGAAGGTAACCGCTGACCATGAACTGGCTTATTAACCATCCATAAAACACACACAGATGGATTCACACATGCAATTATTACCAACTTCATATTCCATTTCTTATGGTTTATTAAAACATATATTTTCAAGGTCTATTAAGATACATATATATTTGTATTTAACCAGGAAACATAGTTATATCAATCTTAAAATTTACCAACTAATCAATCTTAAAACACATTTGAACTGCTATCGGTACGAAGTCTGGGGGTTATCAACGATCATACATTACTTACGAGCAAGTCGGCGATCGTACACTAACGATTGTAATCGATTTGGTCCATTAAGACTTTAATCGAAGCTTACTCATTGTGACCAGTCGTATTTGCTAGGTTTTGCTTTCAGATTATGTAGTTTGGATTTAAGATTTAAGCCTGAGGTCGCGGGTTCGATTCCCGCTCAAGTCAAACATTTGTGTGCATGAACATGGATGTTTGTCTTGGTCTGGGTGTTTCTATGTATAATATTTAAGTATTTACAAAAAAAAAGTATATACATATGTATGTTTATCCATTGTCTAGTACCCATAGTACAAGCTTTGCTTAGTTTGGGCTAGATGGTGTTGTGTGTATTTGGTAGAATATTATTATTATTATTATTAAGTTAACTTATATAAGTACACGTACATATATATGTACGTTACTAAATAACGGGCATTAAAGTGATCAAGCATATTATTAAAACTTATGTAAAAAAGAGTAAAATAAGAAACAAGAAGTAGAGAAATTGTGCTCTTTGTTCCCATGGCAAAAACTAGGCTATACCTGTAACCAATCATGAAGGTTCTAGTTCGATTTACATGACTAGTAAAGACTAATTGTATTTTACTGTTACCCGTAGTTATCATTCTGTGGTATAAAGTCTAGAAATGATTTTGAAAATAGCAATATGACTTGGTGGTGCTTAATAAAGAATTTGACTGCTGATCATGAGATCTCGGGCTGAATTTCCAGATTTGAAAAATTGCTGTTGGATTTTTATGTCAAAAATACTCGGTAGTCGGAAACTATTTAGAAGTGTACCTGGCATATGATAATAACCTCACTTCCTTTTATGTAGGATCTACAATCATAGCAGGCACAGGTGTGTAAAATATTTCTGCCAATCCTCAGAGATATAAGTGTGAGACAATAATAAGGATGTGTAATAAATGTCTGCTTACACAATCAAATATACAAGCGTGAATATGAACAGGAACAGTATCCTTACAAGTAACTGGAGTACCACTTAGAAACACACAGCCGATCCTCATTAGACATGAATTGAATAATATATCGAAATATCCGTGTATCACGCGATTTTGGCTGCTCAATTGTCGGTGTAGCTATTGTATTATACCGTTGGGCATCTAAGAATAGAATATCGGGTACTGAACTAAGAACGGAACTACCTCAGAGGAAATGAGATTAGAAAGCCTTAGTTAATTGTTACGTATTGATCACATCAAGGTCTTTTTTTAGTTCTGTACCCGGATTTCTATTTATAGTAATATTGGTAAGCCAAGTTTTGTTGGTGTATTAGTATGTTTGGTAAAAGCATGAATAAGAAAAGGCCGGGCTTTGATCATTGGCGTGGCTGACGCATTAAAATGTTGTCAAGAAGGCCGGACTACAGTGGAATATATTGCAGCCATATTGAGACAAAATATTGCCCGTATAGGCGGTAATAGCCTTTAGGCTATTACCCCGCCATACCATACCATTATAATAGAGGTATAATCAAAGATTTCAGAGTAGTAGAGCCTCGCTGATTTCAGCATGAATGGACCGGCTCAACCGGGGAAGGACTACCCTCTCACAGAATATCGACGTGAAATAGCAGTATTCTTACTGTTGTGTTTCGTTCGGTGAGTGAGAGTACTGGAGACCCAAATACCCTCTTGCCCCTTCCCGCTCCTTCTCCTTCCCACTTCCTTTCCTAAAAGCTCGACAACGCGTAAGTAATGCCTCTGTTGCATACGTCCATAGACTACGGTACCACTTTCCATCAGGTGGGCCATATGCTTGTTTGCCACCGTGATAGTATAAAAAAAAGAGAAAATATCTTTAAATATTTTAAATGAAACTTTATAAAGAGGTGGAACACATCAGAATCATCATAAAATCTAGAATGTCGCCGAGAGTAGCTCACTAGATAAGTTATCGAATCGCATGTACTACCGAATTAACACACATAATTTGGCTAGGAACCAATGATTTATGATTGCAACAATACTGTATCGCGTTTGTATAGAGCCTGTTCAAAAAGTTTCGCTACATTGCCATAATGAAGTATTAAATCTCTTATAAAAAGGCAATCTTACCGGGGACTTCTATTGCCAAGATTTTCCTAGCACAAAAGCCTAATATAACTTATCTTAAGCCGGTAACGTAGTACACGAGCCCACGATCAAACAAATCCACGGATTCAATAAGACCTACTTACTACACCCGGTTCCTAAAAGATTACGATACAGACAAATCAGTTTACAATTCTGTGTAAAACATATTAAGTATACCAAAGGAGCATCGCTTTGATATGCCTTGACGGCAACAGTAAAGTAGTCACGTTTCCACCTCATGAATAAGAAAATTGAATGTATAATCGGTCCTCACGTGTAACCAAAATTACAGATCTAAAAAAGTAGGTCAGAATTCATAATGACTATCAAATTTATATACGTTAAGAGATTCGCGGTTTTCTTTCGTATTATGGCGTCGGAATTTTGCATGACATAGCACCACAAGCATCGCGCTATTAAACCTGTGAAGGTTTAGGCAGAAGTGTATCAAAACTACATATCGCAACCAGGCTGACTCTACGAATGGCGTTATGGTTGTACGGCTGTCCTCCAAATAAAAAGTTCAATTTGAAAATTAACGGCTATTTTATTATAACAGTCTTTGACACAAGCTTAGACACTGAAGAGTCGGAGTATCACGAAACACAAGAGAAGAAAGTTTAAAGTATATAAGAACAGATTACAGCGATAGGAACACAAGTTAAAAATGAATTTAGAAAGTAATACTAGATCACGAAATCAGCTGACCGTTATTAACAATATAGATTAGCGCTAATGTGCGTCGTACGAGTCATAACAATGCACTAAGGCGTGGCACCGCGAGAAAACCGAACGGCGACGATTTGACACGAAGATGCCCGAACGCTCTTCGTCAACGGTCGGCGCTGCGGTGGGGAATGATGTCACGTATGCGCTGGCGCTACAGCGTAATGGCTTATGTGGTCACCCCGCCTTTCACGACAGCCGTGTAGGTTAGATATCCACATGGTACAAATATACGTGTAATGCAAAAATAGATGATCTGAGTCTGGATGTTCTTTGTGCCTGTTTGGGGATTGAATCTATAATACTCGACGCTGTAGCAATGAAAAGGCGACCACTTAATCCACTACGGCACCCGTTCAGTCTCAGTCCACCGGGAGTATTGCCAGCTTTCCATGCTGTGACTAAGAAAATTCTAACAAAAACCACCTTGTATCTTATGTGGGGAGCCAGTCAGTGCAGACCGGCGATACTTCGACCCAGTGGGATCTTTTGTGTCGACACTCTCCCAATAACGATTGCCATAGATGTTCATGGCAGCCGGGACCGATGGCTTAACGTGCTCTCCGAGGCACGGAGCAGGCGATAATTGTCAATCAATACGCACATAATTTCAAAAAGTCATATACTTTCTGAAAGTCATAGGTGCGCGACGTGGGTTCGAACCAGAGACCCTCTGCATTGCAGTCTGTTGGTCTCCCCACTGAGCTATCGCTGCTCTTAAAACCACCTTATTACTTCTACCAACACTTAGTCGGACGAAAGTACACAGTATCAGCCAGTTACATAATTTAGGCAATCTTTAGAAGTAAGTCAAGAAACACCAATCTACAACTTTTTATATAGTCTACGAAACCTGCTTACTATATTTAAAGTATAAATATAGTAAGCAGGCAGAAAAGCGAGGACTTTTCCGTATAAATTCCTGGCTAAAGCTGAAAGTGTACTTAAGTGACAATAGTCCGCTAAGTGTGCCTCGACTACAAAATGAAAAGTTCACATACGTAGAGAGAATATAGTGGTATTAAAATTTGCTTTTTTAATATAACGTTGGCGTGATCGAACTTGCTCGTTTAAGTAATGAAGCTGATATTGGAGTAGCCTTACGTATAATATAATAAACGTAACACGTTTGGTGTTGTCATAAATTGTTTGTGAAAATTGAACGTGTTATTTTGCAGCTGCCATATTTTCTTTGTATAATAATAATAATAATAGTGTGTTGGCGAGTCACCGTCTGCCCATTACATTGATGCTATTAGAGTATTCAGGGCAGACGCCGTTTTTCATCCATAGTTAGCAATATACCGGTCCACCAGACACCCATACCCATAGCCCATATATTAAAATCCATACGTAGTAATAGTCCTATGCCTGCTGTGGCTAGTGCCGATGTAGGTGTTCCATCCTTTGATTAAAACTCTCGAAGGGCCTCTTCACGTTGGACCCATGTCTCCGTGTAAGCCTCCCAAAGGGCCAGGTATTTTCTAATATAATATGTTAGAAAGTACCTGTGATAAGAGAAACATAATAATAATAATATTCTATCACATACACGCAACACCATCTAGCCCAAACCAAGCAGAGCTTGTACTATGGATACTAGACAATGGATAAACATACATATGTATATATTTTTTTTATGAATGTGTACCTATTTTGTCATACATCAATAGGACATTACGGAGGGTTTTTTTTAGAGGTTCTCCGAATAGATATAATACTATTAAGCTACAGCTTACAGCAATTTTTTTTCCGATATACATATCGAAAAACAAAATTTGTGTTCATTTCCAGTAATCCACAGAATAAAGTTAAATTCTTCACCAATGCAAAGCGTTTGGTTCAAATTCTAGCTGTGTGAACTCTTTCAGGTTTGATGGCTACTGTTATCGGTCCGGTGCTGTTCCTTTTGTGCCATACACAAATTCAGTGTCAAAATTCAGCAGCAAAAGTAATTTCAATGGTTCTTAAGTTAGAGACAAGTAGGTATGTATCTATGTATCTTATGTGGGGGCCAGTCAGTACAGACCGGCGACATTTCAACCCAGTGGGATCTTTTTTGTCGACACTCTCCCAATAACGACTGCCATAGATGCTCATGGCAGCCGGGACCGACGGCTTAACGTGCTCTCCGAGGCACGGAGCAGGCGATAATTGTCAATCAATACGCACATAATTTCGAAAAGTCATATAACTTCCGAAAGTCAGAGGTGCGCGACGTGGGTTCAAACCCGAGACCCTCTGCATTGCAGTCTATTGGTCTCCCCACTGAGCTATCGCTGCTTAAACAAGTAGGTAAGGGCAACCGCATATAATTACATATGTAAATATAAACCAGAAAAGTAAAGTTTCTAAGAACCTTAATGATAAATTGGACAGTTAAGATATTTCACAGTCATTTTACATCAGTCGCTTATTGAATGTCTAAAGCCCCAAAAGATGTAATAAAGCCAAATTAAATTTATTTGCCAATACAAGCTTTTAAATACACTACTATTTTTGCGAACTTAGTAGTCCTTTTGAGGCACTACAAGTATGAGAGGTCTAGAAGTTTAACTAAAGAAAAATATAAATCTTTGCGTTCGTACAAATTATTTATTAATTACATAGGGGACCTTTATTTAAAATAAAAGAAGCTAATTTCTAAGATCATCAAGAATCATCGCAATTTCACTACTTTTGCATTTAAACGCGATATCAAAACTGAATATTTTGGGTTATAATCGATAATAGTAGTAAATCTCACAATAGTAAGAAATAATTAATTAAATTCAATAGTAGTAATTGTCGGCCTCGATGGCATAGTGGTTAGTGTAACTGACTGCCACGCCTGAGGTCGTCAAACATTTTGTGTGCATGAACATGGATGTTTGTCTTGGTCTGCGTGTTTCTAGGCAAAATGTGTGTGTATTTACAAAAAAAAAGTATATACATATGTATGTTTATCCATTGTCTAGAACCCATAGTACAAGCTCTGCTTAGTTTGGGCTAGATGGTGTTGTGTGTATGTGGTAGAATATTATTATTTTTATCTGCTGCTAAAAATTAATTCGCAACACAGCGTTTTATAATGCACAATTATCACATTTGCCATTGTACGTGTTACACTTACAAACGCGAATTCTAGCAATCAGGTGCGGCAGCAAGCAACATGCGGCAAACAAACCATCCATTCCGTGAGTAGAGCATTTGCGTTACTGCAACTGGCTTTTGAAAAGCAATTAAATTGCCTGTTTTGGTGCTAAAGGCAGCTTTGACTCTCAGGGTCTTTATAGTTTCGGTTTGTATTTTGCCTTGTAAGTTGTTTACTAACGTTTATTCTGAGAAATAGTTGCAGGTACAAATAGTTCAACGTACGATCAATAACTAAACGTATTAAACGTACCTCTATTGCAACTTTGAACGTCAGAAGCTTAAATATAACAGAAGCAAAAGGTAAATCAACTTCATATACGATGTAACACCCGCTTTGCTCAAAGTATGTAAATATGAATACTTAAGTACTTGCGTACGTGAACGTGTTAAAGAATAAAATATAGCGGCGAGGTTGGGAGTCGTTTTCCGGACTTGACATTTTTTCTGGTTTGATTTTAATTGGAGTACGAAAATTTTTAATATGAAGTACCTCAATATTTTTGTGGTTACAACACGCGTGCCCTACTTTTTGTACACATTGGATTTCGTTTTAAATTATTGGAATAATTTTACCTTATTCTGTTACACGGGTTTTGTAATGGCTAAAACAAAACGTTCAATAGAAATCTATAATGCTTACAAGGCTGAAGCGTTTATAAAATTATATGGCAAGATTTGACCAATTTTGTAAACAGTAATAATGCGATTGTAATAGCTCAATTAAGAGATAAGCTACCTAATTATCACAAAAAAAATCCATTAAATTTTAATATTTGTATAATTTTAGTTTGTTTATTAATCTCGTTACTCTTCGTTGATATACATATGTATATACGAAAAACCTATATTTCAATTCATATGTTCTACTACAAATAATCCAATACTAAGCACATTTCTATTTTAAATATGTTTTTGAATATTTGTCAACAAATCAACAAATTTTAATGAAATTAGGGTTAGGATAGTACTTTAACGCAATTAAGTTCGCAGATAGACTAAAATCTAGAATAGCACAACGAGATTTAATTTAGAAATATAAAATCCTGTTTTCTATAACTGCACTGTAAAATCTGTTACTAGTTGGCGCTGTTACACGTTTTGTAACCGATAACTAACCGTGTGGACCTTGAGGCGAAATTTACTAGAACATAAAACAATTCGTACCATTCCTCGTTAACCAAATCATCCATTGCTTTGCGCGAAACTTTACAGTGCGATCTGTTTGCTGCTCAAATATTGCGATGCCATTGCAACGCAAAAATCTTTAACTAGATAGCTCTGTTATAAATTTTATAGCAATAACTGATATCTAACCAGAAGAATATTGAGGACAAAATACGTAGTCTAACATAAACAATTTATACCATCCTCCGTTAACTAAACCATCCATTGCTTCGTGTGCACTTGTTTGCAGTGCGATCCGTTTACTGCTCAGTCAAGTTAAATGCTACCATGTATTTGCCGAAGGATATATGTATTCATTCCTTCGAAGCGACCACTTGTAAGCTAACTTAGACTGCTATACGATTTGTCTTTGACATAGCTTAGGAGTACACTAGCCTTAGCTCGTTTAATTGTCCATGTAAACCCCTGTAGCTACAATACAATATTAGTTATCTGCCTTTATAGGTACCAGAACTTGAAGTAGTTTGGTTTGTTTCAAGCTATAGTCTTAATATATAGTGTAACACAAAGCAATGATTATAATGTTCAAACACCTGGTTTCTACAAAGCTAATTAACGACATATTAGAATCGATTTCATGTCGAGTAAATTGATTGACTGTTGCTAATTAAACCAGCCAATCACATGCATTTTGGCAGCCTGTTAACAAAATGTTTGTGTGTATCTTTTAGAAACCAGGGGCAATCTTAACGGAGACTAACTGCTACTAATGTATTGCAAACTCAAATGTGCTCTCTCTTTCTCTAAACTTATAGCCCGATGGGACAGCAATTTAAACCAACAGGCTTATAAAAAGACCTATAATCTTGTTTGAAATGGGAATCAAACGCTCGTGAATCTAACAAAATTCGAAGCATACTTTATGCCCGAAGACTAACAGAGCGAGGAACCTTATACTTTTTCTATAATGCATATCAGTTTAGTCGATAGTCAAAATGATTAAGCGCCCTGCTTTCTTTGTGCGGATAAAATAACGTTTTTCTTATCTAAAGCCCCTTTACCCAGTAGAAAATTTTGCCGTATTTTCTAACGTTGGATTCTATTTGCTCCAATTTAGATTCAAATAAGATGCAAATATTTTTCTAAAGATTAGAAAGCGTTTTATTATTTACTAGCTTTTGCCTGCGATTTCGTACGCGTGGAATAGTTACATTGCAGCATAATATATTTTTAGGATACTTATTTTGCAAATAATACACATACAATACTGTGGTTTACAGCAGAAAATAGCTTATTTTAATACATACCTAAAATATACATTGTATATGGTTTTATCTACGATAATATCAAAGTCCCATAGAAACTTTCATCAGTTATTTCAACCCCTTTATGCCCTTTTTTTACAACAAAAGGTAGTTTATGTCCTTCCTCAAGATCTACTCTACCACTATACCAAATTTCATCAAGATCGGTTCAGTGGTTTAGGAGTGAAAGCGTAACAGACAGACAGACAGAATTACTAACGCATTTATAAAATTAAGTAGGGATTTATGGTATTAACAATTATCACTTTTTATGTACACGATTTAGTAGGCATGCCTTATTGGTCCTGTGAAATAATGTTAACTTGCAATAATGAAGTTGTTTTTTTTAATGGACATCTCTCACACTAGGATTAATTAACGTATCGAGGGGGACTTTACAAACATTCAAACAACGGACACAAAGAACATCCAGACTCGATACAATAATTTGTAAATCACACCATTTTTTGTCCCATGTGGCATTTGATCCCACAACACTCGGCGCAGTGGCAGTTGCGAGGCGACCACTTAAACCACTGCACCATCCGTGCAGTCAAAGTTAGATTTGGTAACGAATTGAGTAAAGTGTCATTGCGTTTTTCTGACAGAAAATTCTAAGTTGCAACAAGGCGTATGTGCGCGATAGACGGTTATAGGCTCGCCCTAGTGAGATCCAAAAATAGGTTGCTATATCTTAGCCTAAATCTTGGGAATACATTGGCATAAGCCTTAAAAGCCAACCCTTGCGCGATCCTAGCAACTAACGTAAACGTAAATTCAGTAAGTTTACTTACCTCTAATCTAACGATCTTTAGCATTTCTTTGTTACCGAAATTATGTGTGACATTGACTTTTGAGGCTGTTCCTGAAACTTAAGGGATTTGTTGCCAATTTATTGTCAATGAATAACATTTACGTAAACAAAAGACAATTCCTTAGCTAGTATCCTCTTACTTCGGCCTTGGTTTTCACGCCTCAAGTCAAAGGGTCAACGTAGAAACTGCGCAGTATAATAAGATACATGATGCATGGCTGTGATCTCACGTACACGTACATCACAATGAACCTTTTCCTCGATCATATCTCACAATTCTGTCACGGCCGTATACCCCATGGAGTTACTTTTGAAGAATACTCGCGGTATATTGCACGCACGCATTTCTGATAGTGACTGTTCCCGTCATCCATTGGCTAGTATACGCATTTACTTGTCGATCGTGGAATGACGGGTTCTACTGTCAAGTTGGGAAGAGTATAGTTGGATTTAAATGCAAGGCAAATTTCAAGTTTTATTTAACAATATTACATTATTTATCATTACTACACTAATTAAATTGTGTATGAAGCATTCAATTTCTTAGGGACAAAACAAAACTGCTAGATGTCTTAAAATAGTATTGAAAGTAAATTTAAAGTTGTATATTACTTCCTAAACACTTTCAATCGTAGATGTATTTTAGACTGTAACAATAAAAAATAAAATGGTCAATTGATGTCCTGCAACACAGGTTTATCCTAGTTCAGGCAGGCTTAAACAATAACCTTTTGAACTTCATTTATTTTGTAAACACTACCTATAAATTAATATAGTTTTTAGAATTAATTTTAATTTAAGCTTAAATTATTTAAGCCAGGTATGCTTTAACACTGTTGATGAAATATCTATGATATAATAGTGTAAGGATGTATCTTATTTTTCTGTCAATAAATAAAAATTATTATTATTATTATTATTATTGTCGGCCTCGATGGCGTAGTGGTTAGTGTAACCAACTGCCACTCCTGAGGTCGCGGGTTCGATTCCCGCACAAGTCAAACATTTGTGTGCATGAACATGGATGTTTGTCTTGGTCTGGGTGTTTCTATGTATAATGTGTTAGTATTTACAAAAAAAAAAGTTTATGTGTATGTTTATCCATTGTCTAGTACCCATAGTATAAGCTCTGCTTAGTTTGGGCTAGACGGTGTTGTGTGTATGTGGTAGAATATTATTATTATTATTATTAATTTGTAGTAAACAGCTACCTATTGAACCGAGAAATAATTCTGGTGAATATAATGTGGTAATATTGCTGTGATACATCTTTGGCTAGCCATTAGCTGGTATACATGTGTCTGACTTTCTCATCGCAGATTCAACAACTTACAATATGCACCAGTATATTCGTATTGACGTTTCATTCGAATAAACACTGTATAAAACTTAGCAATACTAACTCTTAAAGCCGCACCGAAGCTGAAAACACAATCCTACCAAAGTTGGATATAATGCAATCTCTCACTAACCCAAACTCCACAATGCAACATCCAAATACATCCTCTTTACATACCAAACAACGCTATATTGAAACTTATAACAGACAAGATATTCAAACTGTATAAGTTGCTGCTTAAAATTCTGCATTAAATAAAGGGTGACAAAAGAATTTGGAATGAAAAAGCACCCGTTTTGTATTTCTATAACCTTTCTCTGTCAAAATTCATGAATAAGACACCGCGGGTAGTTGGGAAGAAATTGAGACGAGTATATCATTTATGATAATTTTGCAGCTTAAGGATTTGGCGCGAGTGAATATTTTTTTGCTGTACGTTACTTAGTGATTTGATGGTTATACATTTTGGTGTGGGCAATGAAAATAAAATGTGCATTGTATGGGATCCTTTTTGAGTGAGAATGGGTTGCGGCGATATTCTCGCATAAGCAATGTTCTGTTCCACCGTATGTTAATTTTGCTACTAACGGTGGAACTTTGCCTTTCCCTTGAGAGCCGTTTGGTATGGTTTAATCAACAAGGTTACACTATCTGTGTTGTTGACATAGTGAACTTTATTATGGCACTTTAATTATAACAAAAACGGCTCATGGATAGTAAAAGGGGTTAAAACGCCTACCCTTTTTAGTAGTCGCATTGACTCTAAATTATAAAAGTAAGGAAGATATGTTTTTAATGAAAAACTTCATGAATGGTGCGCCAGGTAAGTCGTTTTTACAGCGCTTAATGCACCGTCCCACTGAGTGATACGAGTACATAGATTTTAAGCCAACACGGGAAGTTGTGTACCTCAGAAAATAATTTGTGGACCAAATGATTTTCTTTGTCTGGATATACATTGTGTCCATTAATTGTATATTTGTAAAGTCACCTACTGGGTGGAACGGGTGGTATGCGTCAGGCATAAACACGATACGTATATCTGGCATTAAGTCCCAGCTTGCTAGAATCTTCAACTGTGAGAGCTGTGAGGATAGATTTTAAATCTCTAGATAAACCTTAACTGATAAATAAATTTGGCGTTTTGATATATTTGGTGTTGGCAATTTGTCAAATTACTCGTCAGATATGCTATCTAGCTATTGAGAAACTTCTGCCAAAGAAAAACTATCATACTTGATATTCATCCATGTATCTACTTCTATCTATAAAGACTGTCGTGATTATTAGAGTATAGTATTTTAAATTAAAACTTATGAATTATTTATCACCCAAGAGTTGTATGAAATTAACTTATTTTTGGAAATTAAGCTCCTGTGTGTGAGCATAATAATTGGTAATTGCAAACAAACACCGATTGATACCACGGATGACCCGCGAGCCTAACAAAACGAACAAATATCGTAATTTCTATAAATTAGATGTTTGGTATGTACCAACAGCTTGGGATTTAATAATCTGTTTAATAAAATCCAAAATGCCTTAGATTTAATGACACTTCGAGTTCTTTCTGCATAAATGATTTAATAATACTATGACACTATATAACAATATGTTTTGGGTATTTTAAAATAACTATAGGTACATTATGACAGTGAAACGACCACCCTTTTAGTTTCCATGTGGGCTGTTAAAAAGGAACCCAAAATGTCAAGAAACGTGTCGATTTCAATATAATTTAAAATATTTATTTAAATATTAAGTTGCGATAAAAAATTTACAAGTAATTTAATTTCACTGTTTAATTTTCACGTAAATCTAAGAAAATATATGTAAATTTATTTAAGTAAATATTTCGATCCTAAATTTAAGCTGTGATTTCAACCACTAATTAATACAAAATTAATATTTATCCAATCGTCCTTTTAAATATTATGTTAGTAGAATTTCCACTACTAACCGAGCTAAAAGCCACATCTCGTGAATAATTAACATAACGCCTCTATTCTGTGTCTCTCAATATTAAGCAGACATATATTTCATAAGCCAACTATCGGATCTAGTTCCAAAATAGGTACCTGGTATAGTCAGTGGCATTAGTAGCTGAACATTAAACTATGTAACAGTATTTTATAATTGAACATTTTCTTAATATTGTTCTATAATATTCATTGTGATTAAAATAAATATCCCTTAAACAGTGAAGGGATATTCATTATATATATATATTTATGTAACCACTCAGCAGCAGCGATAGCTCAGTGGGGAGACCAACAGACTGCAATGCAGAGGGTCTCGGGTTCGAACCCACGTCGCGCACCTCTGACTTTTGGAAGTTATATGACTTTTCGAAATTATGTGCGTATTGATTGACAATTATCGCCTGCTCCGTGCCTCGGAGAGCACGTTAAGCCGTTGGTCCCGGGTGCCATGAACATCTATGGCAGTCGTTATTGGGAAAGTCAGTACCCTGTAATATCCTGACACTGGTCTAACCTTAGGTTATCGTTAGCCTTCGGGTTGCGGAGGTCAGGTGGCAGCCGCTCCGTGTAAAAACTGATATCCAATCAAATCCGGTTAGACCAGGAAAGCCGACCCCAAGTGACTTGGGAATAATAAAGGCTAAGAGAGAAGAAGAGAGAAGAAACTCTCACTTATTTTTTACTGCAGTATCAGTATTGCAGTTAAAGATGATTCTGGAATTACCATTATTGTGTATCATAAAGCAATTCAAAATCTCGTGATTGTTTATTGACTTATGTACTGACTGTAAAATAATCTATATATTAATACGTGAAGTAAAATCTTTGTACCCCTTTTTACGAAAATTGCGCGGACGGAGGAGTATAAAATTTGGCACAGTTAAAGTTAATATGGAGACGGAGGGGCGAATCGTAATATTTATATAAAATATGCATTAGAAATACATTAAATTAATGGAAAAATACTACACCATTCAACCATGCATTTGACACACGCAGTTGAAGCGCGTAACTATAGTTACATATATCAATATATAATGACATATATCAGCAATATCTTACAGGCAAACTTTGATCGAATTTTAAGCACTAGGCGACCGCTAGTAATAACTAATGTATGTTGATTATTTAAAGCTTGAAACTGTTGCACTCATGTTGATGTTTTTCGGGTTAGCAAAAACATCATATTTAGTATAAAGAAGAAGGCAGTCCAGATACAAGCACTCAATAATCATTTACTCAAGTATGTCAGCTTATATCATCACGGAAGATTAAATACAATTATTAAAACATGAACTCATACACTAATCTTAGGCAAAAGCTGATTTTATTCCACAAGACCTAAGTGCTAGAAAATATTCACGAAAATCTCGCCTAAGTAAATACAAGGAATTTTAATGTAACAATTCATGCGTATATTATTTTAGGACGATGTAATTAGTAAGGACTTGAAGGCAGTAATGTTTTTGTAGGCATCCCCTAGGAACCTTCAAAACATGTTTTCCCTCTCAGCTAGGGTGTAAAGTAAATGGAGCGTTAATTTGTTACATATAATGTACAAAATACGACTAGCGCATATGTTGCTGCGACGGCAAATGGGTCAACCGTTTGGCATATTTTAAATTGTTTTTAGTTGCGTTTCATTACTGTTTAAGCTTTGCATTGTTCAAAAATAGAAGTGCCAGTTTTTATCGCAGTATATTGCTTCGTTTTTTAACAGTGAATATTTTACCTAGTTATTTTTAGCCCACATAGTTAATTTCTTTTGTGCTTTACAAAGTAATAATGTAAAAGATCAAAAATAATAAATATGCTGTTAAAAATATTTTATACATTTTTTACTTTGACTTCAAACTAGGGTAGTTGTCCGTTTCATAAACCTGGCAACCGGTTCTTATTCAGGTGGCAAACAAGTATAATACTTGCCCAGCACACGAGACGTATCACACGCAAATAGCCTAAGACATATATTTATTTTAAATTTGAATAGGCTTGCATTTTACTAAGATCTCACCTGATGTTAAGTGATAATTTGATGTCCCTTGTTTGCTACGAGTACCAACAAGGAACCCTTGGAGGTGGTGCAGAATTAAAAACCAGGATTATTGGTTACGATATTTTATATAGTGGGTTTAACCAAGTTTCGACAGCATCTCAAACTGCTCTTATTAATATCTGATAAGAGGCTACTTCAAAGTCACTCAGGTTAATCACGTTCTTTTAGATAAATATTGAAAACGAATAAGTAACAAATGAGTTAGTTTGATCTAATACTTGGTATTACCAGCGATATCAAAATATTCTCATTGCTTTTACATGATCAGTAAAATTAATATACTGGTCGATATTACACATCGTCCTTGTAAAGGAATGGCCAAATGGAAAATTTAATCGTGCAAGGCGTGACAGCGCATTCCATAATTTGATTATAAATTCTATTTTTATAATTATGTCCTGTCGTGTTGGTGTTTTTTTACTTCGCTATTAGCAGCCCTTGACGGTTTTGAATGTCTGTAGGTGGTGGGGCATTTTATAGGTGTGTGAGTGTGAAACGCTGAAGCGTTGCACTCTTAAGCATGTTTAGACACTAGGGGTGTAAATAATTACTTGCCAACCGATTTGAGTCAACTTTGTTACGTATTTTGCTGTAAAATAATATTGAACAACAAGTCACTTTTATAAAATCGGATTACCGCTTTGTCATTTCACTAACTACTCTTCAAATGTAATTATTTATGCCTGTAACATCATCATAAAAATAGTTATTTTTTAACGATACAATCGTTCTAAATTACCTACAATAACATATCGTTATTTAATAATAAATTTAAATAGTTGCTGTATTTGGTATTTCACAGAGATGTGTCGAGGAATCTCGGCGTTTCAGAAACATCTCAGAAAATGATTACTTTTTATAGCGCATGTAAGTTGATATTTTGTAATATCAGGGTATCAACAAAATGCCACGCCCAGTTTGAATGAGACACCATCTCGCTCAAACTGGGTTAGCTTGACTAGCGACGATACCGAAGATTACTACCAAGCCAACTTATGTAATGTTTGTATGATGAATAGGGTTTCCAGCTACCTTGAGGAAACGATGTGCTTTTAGCCAGGGAACCTGAGTTATCTATACGTTTTTTACAGTGACTTCTTTTCTTGCCAACGCACATGTGATAAACCTGGTATTGCAAGTGGATTCGATAGATTTTGATCACCACTTACCATTTGGCAAGCCGTAAGCTTGTGTACCTTGTTTATCCACCTATTTCGTTTTTTATCGGATATATACCCCATAACTCCCTTTAAAATAATAAAAGAAAACCCACGCGTGTGTCGATTCTAATTTTAAAATTACAAAGGCCACGTCCCTTTACGGTCGTATGATATTATAACCCTGAAACGCTGAGCAAAATTTATAAGTCTAAATAAACATAACTATTTTTAACCACCCGTACAGGTGGCAACAATATCACCTTACAAAATAAAGAATATTTCTGTTTTAGTTAAAAGACCTTGACAAGTAATGTTCTCAATTCGGTTTCCATGTACCTGAGCTTTTATAACTGAGTACAATAGATCGCTTTGAAACCATCAATGTATTGAGCCTTATTATCGCATGTTCTCGATACGTTTTTCCCTTATCCATTGTTCCGAATATATTTCTTTGTATGTTATTATATAAATTGGAATCATTTTGTGGTTCAAAAACGACATTTATTTTGTTATATTCGGGACCGTAAAGGGACCTAATTAAGGTAACGAATAGCTAAGTATGTTTATTAAGTAAATTGTTGAACGGTAAAGTGCTTGTTAGCTTCAGGTGAATGGAAACACTTTTGAAGTGGCGTGCTGGTTAAAGTATTACGTTAGGGCGTAAAAATAAAATTACAGCGTTTTGCGGCGTGTATGATTGCTTAATATTATGTTACGATGGATAATTATTGGTCTGGTAAAATACGTACGTTGCCACGCAAACGGATTTTCATTTACTTTTAACGTATTATATATTACATAGCTCATTCTCTCTTTCTCTTCCTAGCTAGGCGTGCCATGTGGTGGTGTCAGACTTCTTTATTTTAGCTCTCCACTTCGCTCTATCTTTGACATTGTCGTCGGACAGCAACACATACAACATCTTTCCACCTGGTCTGGGGTCGGCCTATTGATTTCTGACCGGGGATAGCAAGCTGTAGTGTTGAGTTTCTACGTAGTCTGCTTGACTTCCTTTTATGCGATAGTATCATCGTAGCCTTCTCTCCTGTATCTTGTCGCTGATGTCGTATACTCACAGGCCTCCTCGCACATACTAGTTACGGATTTAATTTTTAGGTCACAAGTGTTAACCATCTCTTTGCCTGGACCAGAATATGACCAAAAGGAAATATATATAATATACCAAAGAGCTGAATTGTATATTATAATCAACTTTAATATTGTATATGTGTTTACTTACATTTAAATCCACGATCATATTACCAACATTGATTAAAAGTAATCTTCTTTTTCTTCTCAGGTATTGCCGGCCAACTTGTGTGCGCTGTGGGGTAAGTGTCGACAATTCTAATAAATATATTATATAGTATAAAATCAATAATATGCTACACGGTAGCTCAAAGCTAAAATCCTTAAACAGGCGAATATTACAAAGGACGTAGACGATGAAGAGACGTAGATTCAATCCCATACATTGCACTTCTTAGCAATTATACCAGTAGTATATAACAGAAATATCTACAAATAATCTTTATGAAAAATGAACATTCATGAACTATTAAACGGCGCAAATATAGTAATTTAGTTGGAAATTACATTTTTGAGCCGTTTGGGGTGGAAACCCTAGGTTCATGGGGTCCGAGCGCTCGTATTTTGTACAGGCAGATCGCAAAATGCCTGATCGACGTTTCGCGTAATCAGAAGGCTGGTCATTTCTTATCCCAAAGAATCAGCATTGCCATTCAACGTGGCAATGCTGCCAGTCTTCTGCGCACGTTACCAGTTGACAGCGATGCTGAAGAATTCTACGATGCCTAAACCATTTTTGTAAATATTTAGTATTATAATTATTTGTGTTTTTGTAATTATGTTATCTTTTTTAATACGTTTGTAAATGTAGGTTATATGGTATTAGTTATATTAAAAAGATTTACTAAATGTTTTATGCCATATATAATATGGCGAAATAATTTTTAAATAGGTGAACTATTAAGAACTGTTTATTTTAAATATATTATAATCTTAGAGATATTATCTCAAAGATTATGTTTGATACTGTTCACGTAACAATATTTGGGATACCGAAACACAGAGAAATTTAAAATAAAAATCGTATACAGGTACCGTACAGGAATATTTTTCGATTGATAAAAAATATATATAATATATTTATATTACATATATTTTTTATCGTCATGTTAACATGTCGTCTTTCTCTGGCAAATGCCAGAGAAGGACGACAAAGAAAACAAAGTAATTTTTTTCTAAAAGCTAAAGAAACTACTTATATAAAGAGCATAAAAAGGCAGGATTAATATACATACATAGTGTCGCAAACAATTAGCTAAAAATAACCTGCCTTAAATTGAAAGCACGAGGTTTCTATATTACTAAATAATTCGTTTTACAACTGATTCTACAGTCATTCGTTTTGCCAAGTGAGGAAGCGGAATTCCTTTATTTGCAATACCTATACTTCAGACTAAAGTCGTCGCGAGTTCCTAGAGAGTTTAACTTTTCTGAGACTTCACGTGGTGTTAAATTCGTGTATTTTTATTGTCATTACTTCTGTACTAGGCTACACAGGTTATACACTAGAATGAATAGGATAATACCATAAAATAAAATTGACGGAGCTCTTAAAATATTATGCATTAATCCACCACAATTGTATTGGCACTTAACAGTAACCTTATACTAAAGTGGCGCAGCGGTAGTGAAAGCGACTGCTGTGCATGAGGTCTCGGGTTCGAATCCCGGGTCGGGCCAACAAAAAGCTATTGGGTTTTTCTGTAAAGAAATCTCAATAGCAGCCCGGAGTTAGGAAGTTGGCGGTGTTAGACACCCCCGTGCCTCGGAAAGCACGTAAAGCCGTTGGTCCTGCGCCTGATCTCTCTCCGGTCGTGTCGGATTGCCGTCCCATCGGGTCATGAGAGTTAGGGAACAGAGAGTGCACTTGTGTTTGCGCACACACTTGTGCACTATAATATCTCCTGCGCAGATGGCCAGTCTCTGTTAAGACTGGCCGCCGTGGCCGAAATTCGGTCTGGAGGACATTATACTAAAGCATAGAATCTTGTAAAAAAATCATGGCCTTGAACTTCTGACTGACATATTATCTGTATTTTCGTTCAACTTTTTATTTACTTTGGACCCGTCTACCTTAAATGTGACTTCGTTTATCTCACAAAATATTAAACTTTGCTCATCTAAATGAGTACCCATTATTTTGAAGGAAGTAGTCAGATTATATAATTAGCGAGAATCTGTCTACATATACATAGTATGTCTATAGTACATATTAAATATACGAATGCACATATAAACTGATAACGAGGAGCAAATTATTAACGCAATCATGCTCGGCATTTATATAGCTTATTAAATGTTTTTCCAATTCAATATATCATGGAACGCAAAATAATAAAATACATTTTAGAATGCAATATCAGGAATGGCAAATAAATATCTGCCGCAAATGATGATCCATCCATGAACTAAAAATACGAATCAGGACTTTTTTCGCTAATTGTTTATGTTCCAATTCACTATAACCATCATAGTTAATATACAAGGTATTAAAATGTAAATTGTAGACTGAAAAGAAGCTAACATAACGGAAAACTTTCGAATTCAGAATCAATTCCATAACCGCCATTTTACTTTTCGTTATGTAGTTTGCAAGTACCCTACAATTATGAAAAACGTACACCTGGTACTTATTAGCTCAAGAGCATAAAAAGTACCGCATTGCGCCACCATTACGAGAGGCTCATGTTATATTCAACACACATAACACAAATTAAAGTTATCTTATGTAATATTAATAATGCAGGGGTTCCCCTTTTGTTTGTGGGTTGCAGAATTATTTTGGCGTTTAATTTTTGCATTTGAATACATTGGGTTGGTGAGAGATGCAGATGTAGGTTGTGTTATGTTTGGTAAGGAAACAGAGATTCTTGAATTCGTTTTATATGAATTACGTCGTGTAGAAAACGGTACAGTCAAATGTTTGGTTTAGGTTATAGTTACAGTCGGCGCAGACTGTGCCGAAAATAATATAGGAATTGAATCATTACAATTGCCAGGTGGAACGACAGTTTAATCCTTAACCGCCTAGACTATGTTTTTGTCGGACGTCGGTCTGACAGACCGACGGTAGGTGGAATAAAAAAGTGTCTACAGCTTTTGAGATCTGAAGTGCCGCTAGAACAATTTGTATACAATATACGTTTGGAGGTTTTATTATTAATATTATATTAAAGCTAAAAGTTATGTTGTAAGTGTAGTACACTTGCAAAACCACGGTTAGTTTGCGGCTACTTATTTATATTAACAAATATTACAAACTGGGTTATAATTTCTCCACATGACGAAAGATTCCTTAATTTGTGTAAATTTTTTTGTTGATATAATAATTACTAAGGGTTATCAACATTATTTTTATTTTTGTAACGGCGATTTCTAATTTTTTAGGACCCCAGCGATACATTATATGCAATTATTATTTAGTTTCTATGTATAATATGTATATATTAACAAAAAAAAAGTATATATGTATGTTTATCCATTGTCTAGTACCATAGTACAAGCTCTGCTTAGTTTGGGCTAGATGGTGTAGTGTGTATGTGGTAGAATATAAAAAAAAAAAATTCGAGCTATTTATAAAAATACGTAGTATAGATATATTATGTACTTTGAAAAATTACAAGGTATAACCTTTCAGTCCCCGCTCAAATAAGTAGCTCCAAAACACGAGCTTGCAGCTTCTAAATCACTACCAGACTGTTTTTACTAAAGGAACTCATGACAAGATTTTTGACAGCTATCTTCCACAGGGTGGATGTACATGGTAGGCCGCTGCCTACTGTAATAGTAATACTCTATTTATAATTCGCTTAAAGGAAGTCACATAACAGCGCTCGTAATACACCGCTGTGTATCACAAGCGCTAGTATGTTACTTTTAGTGTCATATAATTCCTTCTAAAACATAGGTTCCCAGAGGGCGCTCTCAACATTAATTTCTCCAGAAATGAAAACTGAAGGTGTACCACGTTTGACGAGAAAGTTTCGAAGTGGAACGGATGAACCTTGCTGCGGTGTCGAGTGGTACGTTAGCAGACAAGCACGTGTTCAAGCATCTTATGTTTCAAAAAGTTTTTCAACAACGAATTATTTGTTAGGTAGTGTTTTCATTAACACACACTGTGTGTAATCCAGTAACTCTTAGCTTAATATAGAGAGTACAGTTTGCGGGTAAACAAAAACTTGTTGAACAAAGCACTTTATGGAGCGTTTTGTTTTAGAGTACTACGAATATTTTAAGAGGAATGTAGTTATTAAATAAAGTTAAAAGCGTATTTTAATGTTACTATCGGATTCATTTAAATTTTGGAGTATTAATATATGTTACCCATACCTTAATTAATCAAATTGTTTGGAATACATCAATGAGACGTCAAGGTTTATATTGCCATGCCAGTTCTCTATTTATAATATTATATTAAATAAATAATATTTAGATTAGATTGATAAGGACAATAGCTTTGAATTATTACAATATTATTTTATATGTTTATGTTATCACAGGTGTTTTCGAACATATTATATTAGAAAATACCTGGCCGTTTGGGAGGCTTACACGGAGACATCGGTCCAACGTGAAGAGGCCCTTCGTGAGTTTTAATCAAAGATGGGATGGAACACCTACAACGGCACTAGCCGCAGCTGGCGTATTGCTATGTATGGATTCTAATATATGGGCTATAGTATAGTATTTGGTGTATTTGGTGGACCGGTATATTGCTAACTATGGATGAAAAACGGCGTCTACCCTGAATACTCTAATAGCATCAATGCAATGGGCAGACGGTGACTCGCCAACTCACTAGATGGGCCCTCTGAATAGCCACCATAGGCATACAAGCCAGCAGCAGAGGACAACACTGGTGCGAGCGTCTAGGGGTGTCAAGCGGTGCGGCGTCGGTTTCACCATCACGGGTCTCATGACAACGGAGATCCGTAGTTATTAATATAATCATTATGCATAATATTCTGAGGCTTCATCAAGATCAATATATTTGTACTAAAAGCATTACATCATTTACCTGTGTCTAAGTTTAAGAGCAGCGATAGCTCAGTGGGGAGACCAACAGACTGCAATGCAGAGGGTCTCGGGTTCGAACCCACGTCGCGCACCTCTGACTTTCGAAATTTATATGACTTTTCGAAATGATGTGCGTATTGATTGACAATTATCGCCTGCTCCGTGCCTCGGAGAGCACGTTAAGCCGTCGGTCCCGGCTGCCATGAACATCTATGGCAGTCGTTATTGGGAGAGTGTCGACACAAAAGATCCCACTGGGTTGAAGTGTCGCCGGTCTGCACTGACTGGCCCCCACATAAGATATATACATACCTGTGTCTAAACCTATGGGACTGTTTGAATATCAGAGAAAATACAACAAGAACTAACAGTCATTAACAAATCTAAACCTTAAATATTTATAAACCATTAGAACCTTCAGCGAGCGAAAACTCCCCAACTTTATATCTGAGTCACGTCGCAAGATAACCATTGACGGCTTAACAAAAGTGTTTAGAACAACAACCACATCGCTACTGAATTTTATTTGGAAGTAACACGCTGTAGGTACATTGTACAACAAACGACAGTTCCTTGCCAGTTCTGAAGGCAGTAAACAATTTGTGAAGTTTACACAGTTGTAAGCTTTCACTGCGGGCATGCCTCCGGCGTACATAAACTTTGTTTTGAGTTAAAGAAAATGAAACCGGATGGGGCACTTAGCTAAAGCGCCTTATGACTCCCAGATCGATATTTGTGTAAGTTATACTCTAGTTTGCTGTTTGGAATGGCTTCTAGCAGAAGTTGGGGGTCTTAGAATATATTTTATGCAGTTCAATGTGGGTAGTGTGAAGTTGTGAATATAGTTTGGAGTTTAAGATACTCGTAGAAAGGAATGACGTGCTTTAACAAATAGCAAGATATTTTGCTGGTGACTCGTATTATGATTTAAGTGTAGAGCATATGCTCATGATGATGTTTCTAAGTTCAATAACTAGCACAATATGTAATTATGCCTGCTACACTTTTTGGCATCATGTATAATGACAAATAATGTAAAACAGTTAGAGCAGAGAAGAATCGTTCTTTGAAAAGAAATTGAAGAAGTGGAGGATAGAGACATTCATGCTAATGACTGGCATTTTGCTTAAAAAAAAGATCCCGTAATGCCATAGTATTGTATTCCTGCTGTCGGTACGGTTTCCAGGCTTCTTAAGAAGGCCTTGCGCTATCAACAGAGTAATCTTAACAGCAGGAGGTTTTCTTTTGCTGGTAGCACCTTTACCACTTTTGTGGTGGAATGGAAGGTGTATGTTCATGTGGGAAAAGTGTTGGCTTATAAATAAGAAGGTAATATCTATATTAGTAACCATATTGATCGTACTTATAAAAAAGCCCTTCAAGGCAAATTTTTGTAGATATTTATGAAATCGAAACTTGAGGGCCCTCTCTTTAACACTGTCATATTGGATTGTTAAGCCTTTCTTCAAAGAGATATTTTTCGAATAGCGTGAATCATCAAAAGCATTCTAAAATGAAAATAGCTACTTTAATTAATATATGTGAAATATGTTATGTAAATAACAAAGGAAAAAATATTTTTCTAAAATCTTATAAAACGTGCCGTATGCTTAAAATATGTTATGCAAAATGGTTTTATGAAATTGTAAATTAGCTGAAGTATATTTATATATTTGAAATTTGTATATAAATAAGTATTATTTTACATAAAAAATAATGATCTAGTAATTTTTTTAAATATTTGCATTACCATCAAATAAATATACCTACTTACTAGCCGATTGACTCAATGTATTCACCATTCAATGATTTTCAGCCGGGAAACAGATGATTGAATTGTCATATTAGAAAATTCATAATGAAAGCGGGAGTGTAGACCACAAACGTTAATAAAAAATATATTATGATGAAAATATAATATATGTATAATTATTATGTCTGTTATTCCAATAATCAGTGATAACAAATAAATCATCATTTGCATTCCAGACGCTTTGTTTCTTTGCAGTGTGATGTATAGGTTATACATAACATTACGCGTGTATGATTAAGAAATAGGCAGGCTAATTTTATCTTTAGGTGATAAACCTATTGCCCTCTATCCATCACAATATACATACTACATAAGATTGCTTTGAACACACCTCAGGTAAAAGACCCAGCTTTTTGTAAAATGAAATTGAATTTTACGTTGAAAACCACACCTCAATGCCACTGAGACTAAGTAAAGACAGAAACATCAAAGTAAGATACAATTTCGTTACGCGGTAACCTAACATAAAATATTAGAAAATAAGACCTTGGAACAAAATTTCGCCTTTGAGAACCTACCTCACCTCTACAATTTATTTACAATTTACAATTTACCTAATTAGAAATTTCTAGAACTACTGTCTAGACTAACCACTATGGAGTCTTTATCTAAAAATGTGTCCACATTAGGAATTTTCTTTGGTAAGCGTTCAAAAACGAAATGTGTTTGTGTAAATTCCAATGCACGACAAACTTTTGCATGGGAATAAAGTTTGAAGATTTCTTCACTTTTATTCAAAACTAAATTTTGCCCGCGGCTTTCCTCGCGTTAATATAGGTTATGTTAATAAATTTCTATCTCTCGGGAACAGTGCTGTTTTTTGGATGAAAGGTACCTTATGTCCTTTTCTGTACACTTGACAACGAGTATGCGAAATTTCATGATGATCGGTCCAGTAGTTAAGGCAACAAAGCGTTTCAAATAAAATCACATTCGTATTTATAATATTAAGTTAGGATATAGGGTATCTAAGGCCGTGATAGTCTGTTTTTAGCGCATTTATTGCATGTTATATTTTCTTCCCTCTCTATAAAACTCTGAAGATGATAAAGATATTATTGAATTGTAACTTTACATCGGAATTGACTAAATTGTGAGTTTTCACTGTAATAGACACAATAAGAATTTGAACAGCTTTCTAAGAAGATGCGCTGAAGATTCCCAAAGTTGTTAGTGCGAATAATATGCCATTTACTCGCAAATCGAGAATCACATTGGAGGGCTCTAGTGAAACACATGTTACAAGAACTACACGAATACGAGCTTAATAATTCCCACTCCAACGTTCCCACTGCCTAAATGTTATAATAAACTGCAAGCCGAGTTCCACGAATGTTCAGAGTGTAGACGCACCTTTATGATGCGGCATTTACTTTGGTATTGTATGTAGCGTTAAAGTAAATGTCTGATTGTTGAATTGTTCACATTTGGGACAACGTTATGTTGATTTTCTTGACTGTAAAATTCAAAATGAAGCACTTGGGACGTCTGCGTGAATATATTTTTCAAACAAGATGCTACATTTTCAAAGGGTTTATGCAAAAAATGAGCTTGAACTAATGTCATATTGGGCGTAAATGTCGTTTAGATTTAAAATTGTTGTAAATTAAACAACAATTTTTAATCTTTTGTAGCTCTGGATTTTGATATTCGGAACACATGTTACATTATTCAGTTAATCAATCGAAACGTGTCCATATTTATTTACACGGTCATTTTGTAAACATTAAAAGTTTTTACTCAATGCCATAAAGCCACACAGAACACATTAAAATGATGGTCGTGTTGACCTGTGTAAAATCTATTCGATCTGCACTATATTTGACTGTATGGATAACAATCGTCTCGTTACCACTATGCCATGCCAAGTGATGTGGATTCCCTCCAAACACAAAACAAAAAAGAGTGTTATATAAAAATAGTTTTTCTTAGTTTGAGAATTCTTTATGTTCGCAAAGGTTTGTAAAGGCTCCTGCGATGAAGGAGTTACCCTTTAAGCGAGAGTTGTCTTTTGAAAATTAAAGTAATATATATAATATATCCTCTTCAAAAGATATGTATATATTTTTTTTAATAAGAACTATATCGATGGCATACTCTAAGTCGATTTAGCGAGTGTATCGATCAAAGCGGCGTCATTCACGAGTTTTAAGATTTTTATGTCTGCTAGCTGTATTATGATCTACCAGAACATTTGACTTTATATAATAATGTAAGTTATTATTATTACAATCGTGGTGGTAAGACCCGTACTTAGAGAGTGGCTGGAGAGGCGTCATGGCGCCCTCACGTTTCGTCTGACGCAGGTGCTGACTGACCACGGTTGTTTCGATCAGTACCTGTGTCGAATAGGCAAACAGGAGACGCCCGGTTGTCATCATTGCGGCGACTGCCGCGTCGTTGTGGAATACACGGCGTTGCACACATTGGTAGATTGCCCTGCTTGGGCCACGCAACGCCGTGTCATGCACGCGGCAGTCGGTAGGGTCGTCTTCTTGCTCAAGGCTATGATTCTGTCCATGGTTTCGAGCGAGAGGTCTTGGAATGCCGTCGCCTCCTTCTGTGAGGAGGTGATGTTAGTGAAGGAGGCGGTGGAGAGGGAGAGAGAACGTTCAATCCCTCTCCCTAACCGCAGAGCCGAGCGCAGGAGGGCGCGAGAGTCGTCTCGCGCCTTCCTGCGCCCGGCTCTGCGGGTCAGGAGGTCGCTGCAGCCACCCTAAATAGAAGTCCCCGCTTTGTCGTCGGGGACCAGGTCCCCCAATTGTGTGTGTTTTTATTGTGTTCGTGAATTTGTGTGATGGTTGTGTGGGAGCCGCCACGTTCATCGGTGAGTCAAACCTTTGACGGGTCGCGATTTGAATGCGAGAGCGATCCACGCGGTCCCGCCATAAAGGCGTGAGGAACACCGCGGTGGTTTTAGTCGGTTCGGCCCAAATTTCCACCTTAGGGGCTGGATCCCGACATATCCCCATCGCCCGCCCCAAAACCAGCGATGGGGAATGTGAGTTACACATTTCCCCGCTTCAAAACAAAAAAAGAATTATTATTACTATAAAACTGTTATATCAATTTCCTTTTTTAATATAATTTATATGTAAACACTATGCATGCAATTTGTTATGATTATTATTAGTTATTTTTTTTATTTAAATGCCATTATTTGTTTGTATTTTGTTTAATGTAAGTTAAATTAAGTAAGGCAGGACTACGTAATGCATCCGTATTTATGTGTTCACAATGTTTTCAATTAGTGTATGCTTTGTTGGTTGTCCATGAATAAATAAATATAAATATATTTAATTTAGATTCAGAAATAATACTTAAAGGTAAAATCTTTGAGGAAAAATATATAGTGGTCATTTATAAATGTCAAATAATGAAAAGGGTTCCCTAGTTCCGGATCGAGGGCCAGTGTACGTGTTATGTCCATATCTATATACATAAAGGCTATACGAACAAGTACGATTTTATTTTTCTTATACCATTCTATGAGTATCTACATAATATATTATTGAAATATACAAACAAATTTGGTCCTACAATTGGCTTATTTTTTTTGTTTTTACGTGGCGGAATGCGTTGAGGCATTCCCCTCCGAGGGGACGGGCGGCCGGTTATGTCGGACTCACTAGGGTAAAAATGGTAAGCGACATCCCGGTAATAACGACTAAACCCACCACGGTGTTCCTCGACATAACCGCAAACGGCAGGGCCGCGCGAATCACTTTCACATGTAATCGCAACCCCGCCAAGGTTTCTGCCCGCCGCCACCGTATGAAATGACAGGCCACTACATGAATGACCTACCCTATGGTCACTTCTGAATTTTAACCCTACTGTCCCCGTCCTAAATTGGACTAATAGAACTGATTTTAATATTACTACAGAGACGCTTTAAAATTGAACTATAGGTGTGGTTTCTGGTTAACATGATTTATATTACTTATAACTAACTACATTTTGCTCGCGGCTTCGCTCGCGTAAATGTAGAGAAATTAGGTTACTAACAGTACTTAAGGTGTGTAAGCATAACAAAGAAATAAATAAACAAACTCACATTCGCATTTATAATATTAGTTAGGATATAGCTGTACTATTTTACTATTCTGACAATATTTACATCTTTGGCAGATTAATATTAACAAATAATATGGACGAGGAAAGACTGACTAAGAAAGTTTATAAGGCTATTGTGAATGGAACAGTCGCAAGAGGAAGACCTCGGTGAACGTTTCTTGATCAGATCGGAGGCGTTCTGGACAAAGGCCAGGTTAAAAGCACCTTGAACCGACGGGCGTGTATGAGGAATGTGATGAAAGTGAACGAAGCCAGTGAATTGTGTCAGGATCGTAGCAAATGGAAATCCGTAGTGTCTGCCTACCCCTCTGGGAAACAGGCGTGAATCTATGTATGTATGTATGTATGTAAATAATATTGATATCGAATGATGATACCGAATGAAAACTTTATTTTAATATCAGCTGTACATATTTCGCAAAATTAATAATTTTCTTTGAATTGCACAAAAAAAGAAGACATGCCTGTAAAGTTATTATACGGTCATAATATCATGGTTTAATAAACATGAGATACCACAATTAAGAGCCAAAACACCATGTTTTAAATAATAATAAAGCCAAAACAAACACTAACAAAAGGCTTTCCAGTTAAAATAATAAGGTCATCCACAAAGCTCAGGTCCAAACCACATTAGCGAAACAAAGACGACAAAGAGTTACGAGACGAAACTTATAAATATGTAGAAGCTCGGTCTGGCCTGAAGCATCCTGACGAAATCATGTTGCAAATTTGCACAATCAATATACTTAGAATACCGTTTAGACAAACTCATTCATGCGTAAATAAACTCCATTATTTGTAGGATCTAATCACTGAATACACATTCCAATTAATTAATTATTTTGATGATATTTTACTAGATGAATATTGAGATAAACTGAATAGTGTGACTACAATAGAAATTTAAATCTATTTAGTTACAATTAAATTGTGTACTCAATGATTGTATATTGGAAATACAAACGAATTCAGCTATTAACAAGCGTTCTTATCAAATAAGACCATCACAAGCGACCTTTGGAATTAGCCGATTTATATTGCTTCCAATATTGATATCTTTAATTGAACGATAACGATCATAATTGCCCATTGATGTTGATTTTGAGATTCTAATCTAGAAGTTTTGAATAAGAAAACAAGAAAGCTATGGAAAATTTACACTTTGAAATTGCACGAGAAATGTTGGCAAAATTAATTTACCCTGTGATGTAGACTGTAAAGCTTATGAACGCTATAAACCGGGATACCTTTTTTATATTCCCAAAAAAATCTTGTGCTCTCTGTAGTAAAAACTAATTAACGTGCAAAATTAATTTATTAACAAACCTATGAGCCGTAACCTGTGAGATAATTTATACGTAGTAGCGTAACTAAATTCTGAATATGGTTGCTTCGCTATTCCAAGCGCTAGTTTGAGCACTACACTGGATGGTTCAGTAATTCAACTAACAACTTCGTCAATTTTACGCGCACTTAGCTGTAATGAATCAACAATACTTAGTACCATTATGTTGTTACTCGTGTAATTTGATTTTGTTACCAAACAAGTATTGTGCTACATTTACTACAAGTGTATCCATGATTAAGTGGAACTGGTTTGTGTCTTTTCGTCTGTATCTTTTCAAAAAGTAGAGCAATGATCAATTACGTCCAAATTTTACCGGTTACACACACTACTGTAACTGAAAGTTTCAGCAAAAACTTGGGCTTAAAAAGCATACCCAAAACTTAAATATTAGCAGTTATCTTTATTCTAATCTTACAAAGTTTTATTACTAGATATTTTAATACAAATCAACTTATAAGTGAAGTGTATATTACGTTGATATAAATGACATGTTCATTTCCAGTTAAATAAACGTAAAAAGAATAAATATCAAACATTTCATACTCGGATAAATTTAATTTGTCTATAAAAAGACCCAGTGTCATCTATCTGATCAGTGTCAAGGGATCAATCAAAAAGGTACACAGGTGAACAGAGGCAGCCTTTTCTGGAAAATTGCTTAGTCGAGTTGAAGGACGCTCACGTGTAGAGGCCGGGTGGTTTTATTTTTAGTTGAAATTTATACGAGCAACGAAACATGTGTCCATCGCAGTTTACTGCTGGGTCTCTCTTAAAGAATATAAACATCACAGTTAATGTAGGCCGTCAGTGTTATAGCGTCAGTGTTCTAAAAACGCAATACGTCATGTTACTGTCAGATGACACAGCAACACAAAAACTGCTTACAGCACTTTACCTGCCAAGAATTTCATCGTTAAAGTATCCGTCCTTCGTATAAGTAAACATTGTAGTAATACACTTTTACAACCATACATTCTATGTCCCTAATCACATCAAATAAGACCCATCTTGACGTCACAGTAAAAACCTTAGCATACTTTGTACGTTCACGAACTAACGGTTAAACCTTTGACCCAAAACGGCTTAAAGTTACATTGTGGTAAACGACTTTATATGTCCTCATAATATACGGAGTTGAACATTGTTGGTGCTATAAATTTATTTTAGTGGCAATATTTACAGGGGTGCTTAGCTTTTGTAAGGATGCCGGGATTATGCAAAAATTATTATGTTTGAGTGAGAGTTGGTGAAGTATGGAGATTGTAGTGTTGTTGGTCCGAACTAGTACATTACGCAAATAGAAGCATAGTTAGAGCTGATTCCGAAACGATTGCAGCTATAGAACCAAGTTTGCAAGATAAACATGCAACTAAAACATGTAGTTGAAACTATTCTACTATAAGTATATATTGATTAGTATGAACTTGCTAGCCATTAAATAGAAAAGGATATGAACTAAATACGTAATCGTATTTACACACTAAACATTATACTATAGCAATGAGAAAACAAAATTATTTATAGATTAAGATAAATATTTAAAAAAGAACAGTTACAACGTTCGGCTTTAGATGGTAACTAAAAATAGGGTCAATGAAATTTTATGGCCCTGTTCAAAAATATAGTTTTAATAAACGTCCAAAAACAATTTAAAGGCTATATTATATTTTCAATAAACTTTTGAATGTGACCCAAATACATTTATTGCTTTCCATTACCCAGATTAATTTACATGGAGATCCTTTGACATATTAAAATATAATTTTACCCAATAAAAGTCCCGTATATCAATATATTACGGTTTTAATCATGGATTGCCTCAAGGAACGATGCTGGGGCTTAAGGCAATTTATTTGAACGCAATTTTATTACGAAAGTCTATACGGTAAAAAAGTGTCAAATTAATTATTATGTCATTATTTTAAAGTATCAGTATCGATATCCAGAGGTAATATCACCGTCCCATTGGATTACCGAGTAATCGCCATCTGGGCAGTCGCTTCGTAGAAATCTGATATTCGGTCAAATTAGGTTAGATCAGATGGCCGAACAAAATAGCCTTTGATATATGGCTTGGATAATAGTGATAAATTTGACTTTTACTGGAAATTCAATGAGTTAAATGTGTATAACTTAATTCTAGTGTTGCCAATTTTACTGAGCAAGTATAGACACACAATTTTTAGTAGAATTAACGCTAAAACGTTATTTGATAGAATGTATTAAATAAACAGTGATAGTCTGACTTTTAGAAGTTATATTCTTCTAATACTAAATTTAATAACTTAATCAATGTTGCTTTTGACAGTATAAGTAAAGTTTTAAATTATACAGCGTAATTTTGCATGCCAAATTCAATTTTTTGCTAACCCATAAATTCTTTGTAATGCAGATTAAATATTAAAAATATTTTATAAACAGTATTGTAAGTCGTATCATCGAATTTACGAATATAGTGTAGTACCAATTGGTTGCCACAAAGGAGAAAATCGATCCACTGCCAACTAATAGAGAAGGGAAACAGAAACGAATATTCTGCTCTTCATTCTCTCTTATCTCAAATGTACTTGGTGACTGAAATAAACAGCGTCATAGTACCAATCTCAAAACCTGTATGAAGTCGGAAATCCCAAATAAATTAGGATATTACTTACTTACCTATGAATTGAGATGAGACTTACTTAGTAGGATATCAAGATGGAATCGCGTTTTCGAGTCGGAAAAATACAATCAAGATAAACCTCTGAGTATATTATATCACCATAGTTTATGAAAACAGTCTAAGTTTTCTTTTTATTGATACCAAATAGATGACAATACATACAACTTCTTAACCTATAATACAATAACTGGATGTATACAATATTCAATTAACTCTAACGTATAACTAGGCCGAGCCTGTGTCTTAGACGTTTGATTCGTTACGTAAATTATACAATTGTACAATTAATATTAAAATGTACAGAATAAAAATGAGGGTAAACTATATAATATAAAATAAAGTAGGTGGGTCACTCATACATTTTGCAGTAAGCTTAGAAAATAGAATCATTAGTGTTGTACCTACAATAACATTGACGAAATAAAATTACTGCAAAATTAAAATTAATTACATACTACTGTGTATGTGAACTAAGGCAATTTTTTTAACATGTGTTAGAACATCACACAATTTGATACAGGGTAAGTATGTTTGTGTAATTGAGGTAGGTAAAGTATGTTTATGTGATTAAAATATATTTTTGTTTTGTACTTGAATGTTAAATTAAGTGATGAGTGAGTGAAAAAGCAATAAAAATGCTAACGATGAGTTATAAATAAATATAAAAGACGATTCAGACAATTTTTCAGTGGTCATTGCGATTGAAACTAGTTCCTTTAGACTTAGCAGTCCCAAGGTTACCTCCATTATACTGAGATATTATAAAGTATGCCATAATATTATCTATAAACGTTTGCTTTAGGGGCGGTGAACTAAGAGTTGAGAGCGTCTTCAATGAGTATCCTCATGTTGACTGTTATAATTTGATTAGCCTCTGCAAATGGTGGAAGTTGTTGATGTAATTATGCGTATGTTTCTTGTGAACTTTACTGTTTACGAAATTCGCATTCATGTTTTGGGCATGTCCCAGTAGTGAATTTATCTAGGTATGTATAATTTCCTTTATGACGCATAGGGATTTTCATATATTCATTCTATAATATTCAGTATAATTGAGTCCAAGACCCGGCCTCGCCTGCCAAAGTACCTTTTTACATTTTGTACAGAAAATTAACGTACATAAGATCTTATCAAAATGACGTAGGCACTAGAAGTGCAGAGTTTCAGCTCCTCCTACCTACCATGTCCCATTCTTTTCATTCTGTCTTTAAATCCATTTTCTCAGATCGGCAATGTGCGAGCCAGACACCTCTGGAATTGTAAGCAAACACAGGCGACGGTAACTGGTCATGATTTTTTGCCTATAGTTATGTTGAAAAAAAAAACTCTTAAACTGAGAACAGTAACGGCAGTAAGCTGTTTATACACATAAGTAATTATTACGACGTATGTAAATAAATCGTTGATATTATAACACATTTTTTTCTAAAAGAAACTTATTTTACAAAAGGCTCCTTGAATACTTTATTCTTACATATTGTGGTATATACAAACTCACGGATATTTTGTAGCCCAGGTATTTTTATCGCCGAACCCTTTTTCGATACATTTAAAAGGTTACGAAAACATTTATACGAGTAACATAACGTTATTCACAAAAGGCATAGGTAAGTACATACTACGCTTTTCTTTTGATTTCGCTTTGTGGGTACAAAGACAATACCCCGGTCCCTCGGGGCTTAAATTCGTTACTTAAAGCCAATACAGACAAAGAAAGTGGCATGTTAGATTACGTATGTCAATATATTGAGGAAATGGAGAAAATTCAGAAATATATTTTTAAGGGATTAAGAAAAGATTTGATATGAAGTCAATGGAAGTAATTTGGGTCCAATATACGTTTTATCAGATGTCAATTTGGAGCGTTCACGAGTATAACGTTAAATTAATTTAATCGAATCAATTTCAAAGCGTACCTACATGTCGTAATATTACATTTTATGATCTCTGTTAATTATAATAATATTATCTATATACGAGAATGAAGGGCTACGCAGAATAGATGAACTTGAAATGTTAAGTCTTTCATAAAAGTAATTAACAGCGATAATATTTTGAAATCATAATAAAAAATTGTTCACAGTTGGAACATTCATCTAAGCATTTGGAGTGAAGCGTTTGGAGATATCGAGTATTGATTTCGAGTTTATATTTATTAATTTAATAAACACGCAGCTACTACTTTCCTAAACGTTTAAATACAAAATACCTAGATAAGATAATAATAATAATAATAATAATATAATAATATTCTACCACATACAACACCATCTAGCCCAAACTAAGCAGAGCTTGTACTATGGGTACTAGATAATGGATAAACATACATATATACTTTTTTTTTGTAAATACGTACATATTATACATAGAAAAACCAAGATAAATATAAAAATTTAAAAGAAATTAAATACTTTATACGGATGTTGCCGCGATGTATTTGAAAACAGAAAGTTTTAATAATTTTTTAATATAACAAAAAATATAATATTGTCTTCTGTTTACGCGAATATTATTCATTGAAATTAAACTACTATATACGGATTTTAACGCGTTGTTTATTTGATATGTTATTACATAATTTTGCAAAGTGTTACTATCATTAAACTTTACTACTTGTTAAGCTAATTAAATTACTATTAAAACTATTAAACCTATTTAGATTTAATTTAATTTTACAGTTTTCGCGACGTTTCGGTTGCTTTTTCAGCAGCCATGGTCACGGGGAGACTAAGATGGTAGCTGTCTCAATGTTTCAGTGTAGTTATTTCAAAGTACCCGAACATAATTTAATCATTGGTGTAAATTTCATTTTGCGTAAATAGAAACACCAAATATGTAGTTTAATTTCAATAACAAAAAATATCTGCTCTTTACTTATTTTTCTTATCTTATCTTATGTGGAGGCCAGTCAGTGCAGACCGGCGACACTTCGACCCAGTGGGATCTTTTGTATCGAAACTCTCCCAATAACGACTGCCATAGATGTTAATGGCAGTCGGTACCGACGGCTTAACGTGCTTTCCGAGGCACGGAGCAGGCGATAATTGTCAATCAATTCGCACATAATTTCGAAAAGTCTTATAACTTCCGAAAGTCAGAGGTCCGCGACGTGGGTTCGAACCCGAGACCCTCTGCATTTCAGTCTGTTGGTCTCCCCACTGAGCTATCGCTGCTTTTACTTATTTTACTATGCTTTCTTTTCTTTCTAGATATAAATAAAATGTCCAAGAATTCACTGCTCGATTCAGCTATTTCCTTCAAAGAAAAACAAGGTGAATGACACAGCCTATAAACTTAAAGCCACGAAAAAACTTGTTTGTGAACCGATCCCGAACAGCACAATCACTCAGCAACTGCCAAACAAATATTAAATGCCTTTCGTTAAGTAATAATGGTTATAACTCATCAAAGTGATGCTTGGTTTTATAACTTACGATGTTTTCCCCTAAAGATTTAGACAAATACCTTACTAAACTGCCCAAACTGCGGAATACCTCGTCCAACTAATATCCTTTGTTAACGAACGAATGCGCGCTCTCACTCGACGGCGCGCGCGTCGTCATTCCGCCACCGACCGATCGTGCGAGCACCCGCGGTCACTCAATATAAAACCCTCGTTAACAATCTATATTAGTTTAAGTTGAAATGTTTAATGTGTAATATATTGTTAATACTTAATAATCAATATAAAACCCTCGTTAACAAGATTCGAGCCGGATACAGCTTTGGAAACCGTTTCGAAGACAAAGCGGAACTAAGAAGTATCGACATTGGCGAGGTCATTCGAGAAACATCGGAACACGGATTGCTTACAGCGCGTTAACGACCAGAGCGTGAATCATACAAATTCAAGTACATACTACGACAAGTCAAGAAAGACTATCATTGCTGTGCTGTACCCACTTACAACTATTATAGTTCGAGAAACCAAGATACGGGGCTTGCAGTTTGGTACCTATTTGTGAGTTCGTTCCAATCATTCCTATAATGCGCACTAAATGAATAGTTTCATTTGAATATCTCCATCTCTTTCACAATATTTATTACCAATTTTCCATGTTAATTGTTTATCACCTAGCATTTGGATTAATATAATTATGTGCATATCACCACATATGACATTAATTCTCACTCTAAAATACATAAGCATTATTCGTAACGGTGTATCTATTTCGAAAATATTCCTTTATTTATTGTTTCTCAATTTTTAGGCAATTTACATACTTTTTTATACATCGTACCAACTATTTATTTCATTACAGAGGTTTTATTTGCCGTGTTGCGCCCACCTTTACCAATACAGTGCTAACCATTTTGTTTTGAACATTCCAGCGAATCCGAGGGACCAAAGTCCACGGCGCGGGGCCTACGTGACTCGCGGCCGTCGTACTTTGCTTGCGCCTGATTATTGTGCCAACCTACCTTCTCTGCTTCGCACTATTTCTTTCGCAACGCACCTGCAATTTTAAAATTTAAGTATCGCTTCGCAAGGTTTTTTTACTTTACTTTTTTATTTAAACGTGTGCTGATTATTATTTGCTTTCAGTTGTACAGTTTGAGATTGGTGTCATTTGCAAGCTTAGCATTTGTATATTTTCACAATGGATCTTAAATCATTAAAGAAAACTCGAGCTAGTCATAAAGCAAAGCTTACTATATTTAAAACATATATAGATACCCTTTTACCTAGTAAAAATGTTAATAAAGTACAGGTTCTTGAGGTAAAAGCTCGTTTGACTAAAATGCTAGATTTATACAACGAGTTTGATTCAGTTCAGACTGATATAGAAGGTCTTGTGGAAATTTCAGGTGATGAACACAAGGAAAGGGAGATTTTCGAGACCAGCTACTTCGGTTGCGTGGCTGTTGCGCAGGAGTTGCTCGACGCTGCCTCTGCGGAGCAGGAGGCCGGGTCGGTGACAGGTTCTAGTAATAATACTGGATCGTCGGGTAGGCCAAACATTAAATTACCTACTATTAGCTTGCCGATCTTTTCTGGGCGCTATCAGGAGTGGCTAGAATATCACGACACTTACAAGTCCCTTATACACGACAACACAACAATTCCTAAAATCCATAAGTTTCACTATTTGCGGAATTCATTAAAAGAGAATGCCTCACTAATTATTAAATCCTTGGAATTCTCAGCAGATAATTATGACGTCGCATGGGATTTGTTATGTGACCGATATCATAACGATAGAATCTTAGTCAACAATCACATACAAGCATTATTCAATATACAACCAGTAGTTCAAGAATCTTCAAAGGCTTTAAGAAACACAATAGATTCCGTAAATCGAAACTTAAGGGCTTTAAAAACACTGAATTTACCTACAGAACATTGGGACATTATCATAATACACATGGTAACTAGTAAGTTAGACCCGTGCACACTACGTGACTGGGAAGAGGAACGCAACAATCTTACGAGGTTACCTACTTTACAAGACTTTAATACATTTTTAAAAAATCGTGCTGACTTACTAGAGACCGTGGAAGAATCATCAACACATACAAAACAACAACAATCACTACGCAGACACAGCGATATTACTTACAATCGTCCTAAGACGTTCGTAGTTAACCAAACACAAAAACAAGCGCTGTTCAAATGTCCTGTGTGCAAGAATAATCATACAATTTACCAATGTACGAAATTCAAATCAATGCCGATTGAGACGCGTATCGAACGAGTCAAACAATTAAATTTATGCACAAATTGTTTGCGTGCAGGACATGACGAACAGCGTTGTAGGCTCAGTTCCTGCAGGCTATGCTCACAGCGCCATAACACTCTGTTACACAATAATAACACTGTTCTGAAGGCTTCAACCTCATCTGAAGGTTGTGTCGTTTTACCCACCGTGCAGGAACAGAAACAAACAGAATCGAGTAGTGTCACACTCTCATCCATACATCACAGTCAGGTACTCCTATCCACGGCTATAATCAACATACAAGATTGTAACGGTCATACACACAAAGTTCGTGTACTGCTCGACAATGGGAGTACATCTAGTTTCGTCACAGAAACTTTACGAGCTAAATTAGGAATACCCAGTTATTCTACTTCACTAGTAGTGCAAGGATTGAACAATCAGTCCTCAAAAATTACAAAAAGATGTGACGTCACCATATCGTCATTCACAAACAGTGGTTATACAACTGATGTCACTTGTTTTGTTGTGCCACATATCACCCAGTTGATACCTACTTCCCAAGTTAATTGCAATTTCTTTACCATTCCCTCTCGCATCCACCTCGCAGATCCAACTTTTTCCATGCCGTCTGAGGTGCAGATGTTGCTGGGGGCGGACATATTTTGGGATGTCCTTCTAAACAATCATATTGACCTGGGTAAGAACAAGCCAACTCTAATTGAAACAACATTAGGGTGGCTTGTCACAGGCTCTATACAACCATCGAACTCTAAATCTAACACCGATCATACAGTCCATTGCCATTTGTTAAACAACAGTGAGCTTGACGAGAAATTAGACAAATTTTTCGAACTAGAATCAGTTCCCTCTACTCAACAAATCCCTACTAAAGGTGAGAGTGAGTGTGAACAAATTTTCACGCAAACTACAAAACGCCACCAAGATGGCAAATTTATTGTTACTGTTCCATTAAAGGGGTCACCTGAATCCTTAGGAGATTCCAAACAGCAAGCTCTAATAAGGTTTCAATCGTTGGAACGTAAATTTAAACGCAACCCAGAGTTCAAAGAAAAATACACAAAATTTCTTGACGAATATTTAGCTTTAGGTCACATGTCAGAAAATCGAACGACACAAACCGATTGCATTTCATATTTCATGCCTCATCACGGCGTTATGCGTGAAGACAGCCTTACAACAAAGTTACGCACCGTCTTTGATTGTTCAGCTAAGACAAGCACAGGCATATCATTCAATGATATTCAGCATATTGGGCCAACTGTACAAGACGATTTACTTAGCATTTTGATTCGATTTAGACAATATAAGTTTGTAGTGACTTCAGATATAGAAAAAATGTATAGACAAATTTATGTAAACAATGATCAACGATGTTTGCAACAAATATTTTGGCGATCACATCCCAGCCAGCCAATTAAACAATATCAATTAAACACTGTCACATACGGGACGGCGTCAGCGCCGTATTTAGCGACTAGATGCCTGGTACAGTTGGGTCAAGAATGCACCAATAAGGATGTACGTGAAACAATTTTACGCGATTTTTATATAGATGACTATGTATCGGGGAATGAAGATGAAAAAACTTTAGTACAAATATGTAAAGGCGTCATTCAAACGTTAGAGGGCGCACATTTCCATTTACGTAAATGGCGGTCCAATCAATCGTCTCTCCTCGATGATATTGTTAATGAAAACAACACAGACGAGTTATTAAACTTAAACAAACATGATTATGCAAAAACATTAGGTTTACTCTGGGCCTGTAAGAAAGACACATTATTATTTTCAGTAAACAAAATATCACATCAGCTAAACACAAATAAACGTACAATTTTATCCACTATTGCACAAGTCTTTGATCCACTTGGACTAATTAATCCTTGCATGTTACAGGCAAAACTCCTATTACAAACACTATGGGCTAAGAATATCACATGGGATGACCAGTTACCTGCCGAAGTTGAGTCACAATGGCATGACTTTATTAAATACTTACCAGAAATCACAAAAATTGAAATCCCTCGTAGAGTGTTGTGTGATTCATATGTTAAGGTCGAATTGCACGCATTTTCTGATGCCTCCATTAAGGCTTTTTCAGCTTGTATCTACCTACGCTCAGTGTCTGACACTGGGAATGTACAAGTACATTTGCTACTTGCAAAGAGCAGAGTGGCGCCACTCAAGCAAAGTCTAACTATGCCTAAGTTGGAGCTATGCGGCGCCCTTCTCGCTACAAAGTTAATAAAAAAGGTAGTAAATTCATTACGTTTAAAAATTGATACCATGTTTTTTTGGTGTGACTCAACTATTGTGCTGGGCTGGATCAAAACATGCAAATTAAGGCTAAAACAATTTGTTTACAATAGAATAAATGAGATCACCAACAATTCTGACCCTAATTCATGGCATTACGTTCCCACAGATATGAACCCGGCCGACATAGGTTCTCGTGGGCTTAACGCATCGCAACTTCAATCTTCACTTTTGTGGTGGGAAGGTCCACACTTCTTGCATCAAACACATAGGCAGTGGCCTTCACAACCACAAAATATGCATATTGCTAGTTTGCCAGAAATTAAACATCAATGCCATCTGTCAACAGATGACTCGCATTGTCACAATAATAATTATTTCAACAATTTTTCTGTATTTAGTAAATTACAACGTACCATAGCTTACGTAAAAAGATTTATTTTTAACTGTCAACATTCTCGCAATAAAATATTAGGTCCATTGACTTTCACAGAGTTAAATACAGCGTTGGAAGTGTTATGCAAACAAGTACAACGTGATTCATATTGTAAACAATACTCACAGTTACTTAACAAACGCCCGTTGTCTCCTAAAGATAAACTTCTCAAATTAAACCCTTTTATTGACCATGTAGGTATAATACGAGTAGGAGGTAGATTGTCAAACTCACACTATGACTACAACACAAAGCACCCTATCTTACTTGACGCATCACATCACATAACCAAAATATTGGTCACACATTACCACAAAATTCTTTTACATGCTGGACCACAGCTGTTGTTATCAACATTACGACACAAATACTGGATAGTCAATGGTCGTAATCTTTGTAGAAAAATTACTCGAGATTGCATATCCTGTCGTAGATTTGCAGGTAAGACTTACCAGCCTATCATGGGCAATCTACCTCTACATAGATTGCAAGCAGAATACCCTTTCAGTAATACAGCTGTGGACTATGCTGGTCCCATCATGATAGCGAACAGAAAGGGTCGTGGCTGTCAGCTGAAGAAATCATATATTGCTGTTTTTGTTTGCCTAGCGGTGAGAGCTGTGCATATAGAACTTGTCACCGATTTAAGTTCTGAAGGCTTCATTGCAGCCTTAAACCGGTTTGTTGCCCGCAGAGGTAAGCCAGCTATAATTTATTCCGACAATGGAACTAATTTCGTGGGTGCTTGCAACGAAATAGCTAGGTTTCTAAATAATCAATCTAACGATATTATTTCATACAGTGCTAAAAATGAAATCAATTTCAAATTTAGTCCAGCATATAGCCCACATTTTAACGGCGTAGCAGAAGGGTCGGTTAAATCAATTAAAAAACATTTAAATCATGTTTTGTCAATGGCTCATTTAGATTACGAAGAGATGAACACTGTATTGGTTCAAGTTGAAGCAATCTTGAATTCTAGACCTCTCACTCCAATTTCATCTGATCCATCAGATTTAATTCCTCTTACGCCAGCGCATTTCTTGATTGGACGTACGCTCACTATGTTACCTGCACCCTTGGTCGACCAGGCTCCACTTCATACGCTTTCAAGATATAGAAGGATACAATCATTAAAAACACATTTTTGGAATCGGTACTACAAGGAGTATATTTCAGAATTGCAGATTCGAACCAAATGGCGCACAGACAGAGGACAACCACAGCCAGGAGAGATGGTTCTCATTAAAGATGATCGGCTGCCCCCCAACAGATGGCTGCTGGGACGTGTCACTACAGTTTACCCAGGCACTGACGGCGTTAACCGGGTAGCAGACGTAAAAACAACTTCAGGAACCTTACGTAGAGCTTGGAACAGGCTCTGCCCACTACCAACGAAGTTGGACCAGGATGCTGCTCCTGCTCCAAGGGGGCCAGTTTGTTAACGAACGAATGCGCGCTCTCACTCGACGGCGCGCGCGTCGTCATTCCGCCACCGACCGATCGTGCGAGCACCCGCGGTCACTCAATATAAAACCCTCGTTAACAATCTATATTAGTTTAAGTTGAAATGTTTAATGTGTAATATATTGTTAATACTTAATAATCAATATAAAACCCTCGTTAACATCCTTCGTTTAGAAACTAAAGCTTATATGAGAGTCTAACTATTGTCGTAAATTGTCAATGACTTATATCATTAATAGAATGGAATTGCGAAAATACTTTCGTAAGTATTACTTTTATTAGAAATGTTATTCTTCGCAGTGATGATGGACTTGTTAATAGCGATAAGGGTTGTTCTGACCGAAGTTCACTGATCTTTGTGGGTGTCCATTACTTAAAGGTCGTGCAAGGTGCATGTGTGCCGACAAAATAAGGTCCGTAGTAGGTGCCGCATTGTTTAGTGTCACTCGTACATTGTCCTTAATTACTAAGCCTGAGCTTTCAACGGGTCACACAGATACGGAGTAATTTCAGTGACATCTATTTCTGTAGTCCCCTGATACTTCATCTTAGTAGAGGCAGTCTTGGGAAGATTTTTAGCAGGTTTGATTTAGTTGGGGTTCAGCAGTGGATTCACAACGGATTTTTATAATATCGGTATAATTTACGGGGGCATTTCGAGAATATTTCACGAAGGTAAGGACTAAGGATGGTGATCTCTGATGGTGGTCACTGCGCTGTATTGTGGCCTTGATGATCACACGGGACAGAAAATTGTGTTTGCCACAAACAGCTGTTCCGACTCTGAGTATTCTTTGTGTCCTATGTTTGAATGTTTGTAAAGTCAGCTGCGATACAATACAATACATTACGAATTAATCCTAGTGCAGGAGTTGTCCTCGAAAAACCAAACCAAACCAAGTGTTTAATACAGATTTGAGTGACTATAATAACAAAGGATAGTCAATGAGGCGATTAACAGGGTTTAGAATAAATATTAGACATACTACTCTTAGACCAAATAACATAATACAAATTAAGGTCCGTGATAAGGAAAGGGACAATCCAACACAACTCAAAATCGCTAACCAAACTATTTAAAGCACCATTGTATTCACAGGAATAATGTTACTTACATATAATTAAATGAATAAACTTCCCAAGTGACATCACCATCAATTATACACAAATCCCTAAACACGAATCCCAGAAAAACCACACCATACAAGATTACGAAATTCATCTCCGAAACGACTTTCATCTTGTTAAGAATCCACTGTAACGCACACAATGCCTTAGAAGAAAGAGACAGATGTATCTTGTTGTGTTGTTGTTCTTCTCTAACGCGGATTACGTCACCGCAGTGGAGTTCATTAAAAACAGGGTGTTGATTTAAAGCAGAACAAGATTAAGGTAGTAATTACAGTCACGGATACAAGCGCTTAGGATACACGAGTGTAATGCCGTGTTTTGGTAAACATTTTCTTTAGATTACAATTTGATTTCGTTTACATAAAGGAGCTTTGTTATGTACTATAGCAAACATGACTTTTATGCAGTAGTATATCGTCATAGCTCAATGGGGAGACCAAGAGACTGTAATGCAGAGGGTCTCGGGTTTGAACCCACGTCGCGCACCTGTGACTTTCGGAAGTTATATGACTTTTCGAAATTATGTGCGTATTGATTGACAATTATCGCCTGCTCCGTGCCTCGGAGAGCACGTTAAGCCGTCGGTCCCGGCTGCCATGAACATCTATGGCAGTCGTTATTGGGAAAGTCAGTACCCTCTAATATCCTGATACTGGTCTAGCCTTAGGGTATCGTTAGCCTTCGGGTTGCGGAGGTCAGGTGGCAGCCGCTCCGTGTAAAAACTGATATCCAGTCAAAATCCGGTTAGACCAGAAAAGCCGACCCCAAGTGACTTGGGAATAATAAAGGCTAAGGGAGAAGATATCGTCATTGTATACTTATATTTGTTATTTTGCATGGTAACATCTATTCACTTTGTTGAGGAAAGAACTATAAATATTTGTTTCGATAGAAATAATGTACTATAAATTTCTTGGCCACTTTAGCTTTATGCAGTATTAAAATAATTAAGAAAAAAGTTTGTAGCTCATATAAAATTTAAAAATAAAATTTTATAATAATAATAGTTATTACTTTTATTATTACTATTATTATTTTATAATAATAATAGTAATAATAAAAGTAATAAAGTGTCAAATAAACAACGCGATAAAATCCGTATATAGCAGTTTAATTTCAATGAATAATATTCGCGTAAATAGAAGACAATATTATATAATAATAGTATTTCTGTGAAATAATGTGTTAAATGTGAAATAATTGAAACAATGGTTAGAACAGAACGAATCTTTTAATTCGCCGAATTATAACTATACAGATAGAAAAAGAGTCTTAAATATGGGAAAAACTAGCATGATCCAAAGTCATTGCTTCTCTTTTACAAATAATTTAAAATAAGGAGGAAATTATTTAGGTTATAGGATTAATATAAAATCTTTCATAAAACCCTGAAACTAACCTTGTCGAACAAATCGTAATTTTTCATATTTTAGCGAATGAATATTGGAGTGCATAACTTTTACATTAGTGCTACGCCATAGCGATACCGTCATTCGATTATTCACGTATCGGCATGGGACATAACGAGGATGACCTAAAAAATATTCGTTACGGTTTGCTGGGGCATGTATAAGATCATCCACATGCAGTATGACGGGCACAGAAGATACAAAAACATTACGGCAGAACTAAAAAAGGCGATCACTGTCATTCTATACAAATTATCGTTCACGAACATCGAAACATGACCTATCGACCTATTATCAAATTAAGTGGCGAATATTCGATTATGATTCGATTGAAACATTCAACGATTTGATCAACATTCAGATATACGGTCACACAATATTCGAAGTTATATAGTTGAAATCGCAAATTTAAATTCAAAATAAATATTCAACTGCACATTTGGGCTTACAAGCAAACCAAGAAGAATTTTAAATCTGTTCTAAACAGTCTATGTCAACCCTAAATGGTAAATATGCGATTGTTGAGCCCGATAATGCAAAAATGCTTATGTATCCACCTAACCGCAGTCATGTTAAGTGACGTAATAAAAGCAAGATTGAACCGTTCATGTCCTACGGAAACAGTGACGCGGGTTGGCTTGTCCGCTAGAATTAGGGCTGTCACCATCCCCGGACAACCCGGACACGTCTCCATTAATGACGTGCGGGTTTTCCGTCCGGATGTCCGGACAGTCGCGGTTAATTATTACGAAGCGAGGCTTATTAAAACGCTCTGGTTTATTGTCAGTGATTATAGTTCGACGGGTATTTAAATGAAACGGGAAGGGAAAGCTTTGAGCGATTAAAAGTGGATGGGATCAAGCCTTTACGTATTGGGTCGCCATTTCAATAATCAATATCGAAAGTGCTTTTACTTAAGTTTGTTTAGGGTTTTTGGAAAACTTATTTGATTTTATTGCTCTATTTATATGCATAGACTTACGCCTATGTCCCGAATGGGTAGGCTAAAGTGAATTCAACACCCAGTTTGCCAACTGTGCTTCTAGGACTCGCGTAAGGAGAGCGGGTGTATTGTGTTTCCATGCCGACATTAAGAATTTTCTAATAGGGAATAAGAAACTAAATAACATTTTGGCGGATCTGAGAATCGAACGCGGGACTTACAATCACACACAACCTTAATGCAAAGTTTTAGTACAAACTTAATTAGATTTTTAATATATGTAAGTACTACAATTACATTGTAAATAATTATGTTCTCAAATGTTATGATTGTAAAATAGGATAGGTACTAGATATACGAGTATACCTTAAAACGGGTATTAACGCGATCATACTCGGTATTTACTTATCTTTATTAGGCATGAATGAGTTGACAGTCGTGTTCAGTTATATAAATCATGCAACACGAAACTATAAAACTGATAGGGATACCAGATTGATCGAATTTATTATCGTTCTGGATATAATTTGATTTAGTTAGCTTTCAAACGAGCTCATACTTATGAAAGAGGTCAAGCTTAGAACCTACATAATTAATGTATGTACCAAAGATACTATAAAGCCTTAAGATATGTTCTTAGACATTGTAAACAAAACAGTATTTCAACGTGATGTAACGAAAGCATGAGTAACATTTTTGTTTTTGTATCGATTACCTTTCTGACACAACAAACTTAAGACAAAGCTTCTAATGTATCGGCAGACTTCACCGACCGGTAGAAAACCCTTAGTGTGACTACCGTGATATGAATCGTTCCATTCAGTGCCATAATGACAAAATGACATTATATCACCATTCGTAGTTATTAATAACATCACTTTTATTCAACCGGAAATGTAGAAAGCCATAACAAGGACAGAATGGAGTAATAGTTCCGTATCATCAATCCTCTGATAATATAGTCAAGGAAACAATAGGTGTGACGTATTTCCGGTGGTTGTACTCTGGGTGTATTTAGACAAAGGGTTTACAGTGTTGGGTGAATAAAGTCGGAATATCTCACGTTTCACGTTCATCGGGTGAAATGAGAATATGAGTGTTAATTTGTGGTGTGTAGATACTGTTTATTATATTGGTGGAGGTTCCGAGTAATTTGGATTTGCAGATAGTAATATTCGGTAGCTATTAATTTAATGTGTAACTATAATAATTTTAGTACCATTTTCTATACATACATAAGAATAATTACGACTATTTTCTGCATTTACAGACAGAGATTACCTATGGCTTTTCACTTACTTATTGCAATCCTGATTTTTCTTTAGTTACTCTATACAAACTTTTGACATATTGTTCTGAAGAGGCTCATCGGTATAAAGTGCATCTAATAAAGGTCTATCTAGCGTATCTATAAAGTTCCATCTGACCTAAACTGGAAAAAGTTCACTGTGATCTTCCATTTCCAATTGTTTTACAAGTATTGAATAACATATCAACATTTCGTTGCGTTAAAAGGAGCGAGAGGAATTTTAATGTGTAAATTATTGGAACGCGAGAATTAAAAACCTATTGTTTCGTGTCTTCAATGTGACGCTGCCGCTCAATAGATTAACTAACAAATTTTGTAAGTGAATGCCAGAAAAATAATATAAACACGCAAGTCCGCTCTAAATAGGTAGTAGAATAAAAGCAGCGATAGCTCAGTGGGGAGACCAACAGACTGCAATGCAGAGGATCTCGGGTTCGAACCCACGTCGCGCATCTCTGACTTTCGGAAGTCATATGACTTTTCGAAATTATGTGCGTATTGATTGACAATTATCGCCTGCTCCGTGCCTCCGAGAGCACGTTAAGGCGTCGGTCCCGGTTGCCATGAACATCTATGGCAGTCGTTATTGGGAGAGTGTCGACACAAAATATCCCACTGGGTCGAAGTGTCGCCGGTCTGCACTGACTGGCCCCAAGATAAGATATCTATCTAACTACTTATATTTTTAAATTTATTTTATAGTAAATTAAACAGCAAAATTAATAACAAGGACTTATATACCGTAAAAGCTAACAGTTCACATTTAGTATTTTCACTGCTTAAAGCTTAAAGATAGTAACAAAAACATAAAAAATAAAGCCTGAAAATATCCAGTCGAGCTATATAAAAATACAAAACCTCTTAATACAAGAACAGTGATGGAGTGTACCTAACGACAGCCGACGGATGACTAAATAACATTGTCAGATGACAATACATGAGTAAACACCGGCCCGGAAAGGATGATATAGTAGGGAATAGACGACCATATGTACGAGACTTGATTAGATGGATTGAGCAAAAGGCTCTATAGTCATGCTCGGGTTTTGGGACGATAATGAACAGCTAGATTTTCGCGGCTACGTAGAGAGGATTGTGATATTATGTTATGATTTTGTTTGTTTCAGGAAGTGGTGATTTGATATATTTTGATCACATTGTTTTGATATATATTATAACATACAAAAGAATATAGTTATGTTAACAATTATTGATTTAATAGATATAGTTTTGAATATGTATATGACTTTGGTAAACATTACAGTTTGCCAATACACACTCAGCAAGAACCACTTTGGAACAAAAATTTTACTTAATATATTTCATTACTCACACATAACTAAATAATGTTAGCTTATCTATAAATTTATTTCAGCGTATGTCAGAATATGTCTCAATTATGGTATCAGTGAGATAAAACATTTAGCAGACAGAGCTCTCACATAACACATGTTTGAAAGATGTTTTCATCCCATTTGGTAAGACATAATCGGCAGAAATACATACCTAATAATATCCGCTCTGTATTAAACTGTCCCACTGCTGGGCACGAGCCTCTTCTCAGTGTGAGAAGGTAGTCCACCACGCTGGCCCAATGCGGGTTAGTAGACTTCACAGACACACATCGTTGGGAACATTATGGAGAACTCTCGGACATGCAGGTTTCCTCACCATGATACTGTTAAATCTAATTAATACGCACATAACTTTGAAAAGTCAGAGATGCGCGCCTTGGGATCGAACTCAAGGCCTCTGCATGGAGTCCAATGGTTCCCCACTATGCTATCGCTGCTTGATTTAAATGATAATACGTAGATATATAATAATTATTTATATATTTAGTGTAATTACTTTTGATTACATGTATAGCACTGTTATTTAGTAAATTATTTTGCCCTAAGTTATGCAGGATAATTATTTGCAGGATTTAAAGTTGTCAGATTTAAGATGTCAGAGTAACGTGATCATGAGGTGTTATAAAACTGAAAATTTGGAACCTAGTAACAACATTGAACAAATTATTCAGTTATTCTATCTTTATAGTTTGAGTGTGAACAATTTATTGGTTGATTTCGCACTGGCAATTATTTTCATAGAAACCTTATCTGCAATTAAACTACTCACACAAACATAATATAAGTCATTTATATATAACCTTCTTACTGGCGTCACTTTGTGGATTCCGTAATGAAGATTCTTGGTTTCAATTATTTTAACAAAATTACGCTCCAGTAATGGCACACTTCTGGTTCTCGAACTACATACTTATTCTATCCATGTATTTTTATCGAATGACTTATCTTTAGTCAAATTTGCTACTGGCATAAGTGCTAAGGAGTGTTGTGATTTTTATAATTAGAAACTTATTATTTTTTAAATAGATGTATTTTAAAACTTCCATATACATTAAAGACAACTCCAAATTTTATTTATAGAACAATAGTAATGATCCTCTTTGTTCTATATTTAGTTGAACTAAAGGATAAGAAGGAAGAAGACCAGTAAATAACATTTTCAGTTTGAGAACAATAGTCGGCGGTACAACAGTCTCGGTAAGGTTGATGTGTGCGTCTTATGTAATAAGTATTGTGTACATATACAATGTTCACGAGTTGATTAGACAGATCCGATCTGATTATTCCCATGTCAATTTAGGGTTGTATGTAAATATAGTACGGAAACCTTAATATGGATATATTATTATATATTAGTAAGTTTGATAGGTAAAATCGATTATGAGGGCGATAAACTTCTTGTTCTGCAATTAAAAAAGCGAGTATGGGTGGGCAAAATGTTAATTCAAAGCGACGTATGTAGCTCTGATCTTTGACTCGACGAATGACTAGCTGGGTATGTATCTCTACCCGAAGGTTAGGAGATTTGAAGCTAAGAACTTTGTGATGTATTCCTATAGTCGGCCTCGGTGGCGTAGTGGTTAGTGTAACCGACTGCCACGCCTGAGGTCACGGGTTCGATTTCCGCACAAGTCAAACATTTGTGTGCATGAACATGGATGTTTGTCTTGGTCTGGGTGTTTCTATGTATAATAAGTATGTACATATTTACAAAAAAAATATATATATGTATGTTTATATATTGTCTAGTACCCACAGTACAAGCTCTGCTTAGTTTGGGCTAAATAGTGTTGTGTGTATGTGATAGAATATTATTATTATTATTATAGTATACGTCCTAGAAGACCTGTAAAGTTCTGCTATCTATCAGCATAGGATCTACAATCTTTGAAGATTTAAAGAAACGACTTACAAACGTGGTTATCAATAAACAGGTTCTTACCAATTCTTTCGAAGGTTACGGTCCAATAATTAATATCTATTATGGTTGTGTATACGAAACTAAAACTATATGACAACATCTTACTGTTACAAGCTGTATAATAAATAATTCGCCAAGCAAACTTCAACAGCACGATCCAGGATCTCTCATCACACTATTGCAGTTCCTCTATATGTCTGGTTGTCATCATGTTATCACAAAACTAAATCTACACAGTTACTCAATTCTAACTGTTCATCACAGCGTTGCTAAATATATTTCATTTAACTAACTCCTTCTCCCTAGCCTGTATTATTCCCAAGTCACCTAGGGTCGGCTTTTCTAGTCTAACCGTGTTTGACTGGATATCAGTTTTTACACGGAGCGGCTGCCACCTGACTACCGCAACCCGAAGGTTAACGATACCCTAAGGCTAGACCAGTGTCAGGATATTAGAGGGTACTGACTTTCCCAATAACGACTGCCATAGACGTTCACGGCAGCCGGGACCGACGGCTTAACGTGCTCTCCGAGGCACGGAGCAGGCGATAATTGTCAATCAATACGCACATAATTTCGAAAAGTCATTTAACTTCCGAAAGTCGGAGGTGCGCGACGTGGGTTCGAACCCGAGACCCTCTGCATTGCAGTCTGTCGGTCTCCCCACTGAGCTATCGCTGCTCTTTTTTTCATTTAACGAGCTACACAACAAATAAAAACCTAGTTACAAAAATCGATAACACAAAAACATTATCTGTATACATCAAGCGGCACTAACCAAAACCGAAAATTTACATAAATAGAAATGCCAAATTTAATCCGCTATGTTGCCGTAATTTCGTACCAAAATGGAAAGCAAGATAAAATTCCGATACTGGATTCTGCGTACAGAATTTCTATTCCTAATTAAAGTTATTCCGAGCGTGACTAAAATGACATCTGTGAGTGCCAGTAATGACTTTGGTTGGTGCCAAATGGACACGGTTAGCCGGATAAGTCGTATCGTACTGAGTGGATGGCACGTTTTTGTGATAAAGTGGGTCCAACGATGGTTCGCTGTATGCTATTGATCGTACGCTACTTTATGAAAGAATACATGAACTAATATGTGGTGGTGACGTTTTGTTCGCATCGTTTGCATAGTATGGAATAAAAATGTTCTTGTTTATTGGCACCCGTGAAGTACTAGATATGTAATGTTATATTGTATAATATTGTCTATTATTATGTTATATTGTATAATATTACAACATTCCGCCTCGCCACCTGTCTTCGTTTAGGTACCCCTTGTGTTTCTCCACATCGCTGTCATTGCGGAGAAGCCGTCGACAGCTTCGGACACCATGGGCTGTCTTGCAGCAGAAGCGCTGGTCGTATTTCACGACACGCTCAGCTAAATGACATTATCCGTCGTGCTCTTATCACCGCCGGCGTACCAGCAGTATTAGAACCCATAGGCTTGGTACGTGACGATGGGAAGAGACCTGATGGTATGTCTTTGTTACCTTGGAAAATGGGTAGGCCTTTGGTGTGGGATGCCACATGCGTCGACACCCTTGCGCCATCACATCTTCCGAGCACGGTGAGCTGTGCCAGTGCTGCTGCTGTAGCGGCGGAAAACCTCAAACGGCGTAAATACAGTAATTTAATTGGTAATTACGTTTTCGAGCCGTTTGGGGTAGAGACGCTGGGTTAATGGGGTCCGGGCGCTCGTGCGCTTTTTAGAGATATATCTAAGCGGCTAATCGACGCTTCGCGTGACCAGAAAGCTGGACTTTTTTTGGCTCAAAGAATCAGCATTGCCATTCAGTTCATTCTTTTTTATTAATTTTTACAGTGCCATATTTTGTTACTCTTCATTTTGTTCTATTTATAAGTGGTTAGTTTTGTTAATATTAGTTAAGTTGTAAATTATTCCAGTACTTTACACCTCATTTATACACAAGATGTTGCAACCTTTATGCCATATATCACTGTCCATATTGTCTTACGTTTACGCGAATGTTATACATTGCAATTAAATTACTGTAAACGGATTTTGTCGCGTTGTTTATTTTAAAACACTTTTGTTGCATATTTTGAAATTTAACACTACTATTATTAAACTTTACTACGATTTTAGTTATTTATATTTAAGTTAACACTTTTCTACGTTGTTTCGGTTGATTTACAGCAGCCATGGTCACGGGGAGACAACTGTAATGCAACCGAAACGACGGGGAAATGTGTAAACTTTAATAAAAAAGCTTAATAATAGTTGTATTAAATTTCAAAATTATGTAATAAAAGTGTTTTAAAATAAACAACGCGACATAATTCGTATAAAGTATAATTTCAATTGTTATATTGTACATAATATGTGGTTATCACTCTCTTGGTATGGCAGCGGTACTAGTTGCGGCTGCTGAGCATATCTAAGCTTCAATGCCCAGGTCGAGCAACCTTGTGCCTATCGGGAACTGCTTGGTAGAGGCAATAAGCCTTACCCCTATAACTCTCTGCCGAGGTTTTCCCACAACAATACAGTATAGGGTTCTTCAAAATGGGCGTTAAAAAGTTTTTACAAGGTCGACAACGTGCTAGTGCATAGGCTACGGTGACCACTTACCATCAGGAGGGCCGTATGTTTGTTTGCCACTTTAGAAGTAAAAGAAAAACGAGGAACCTAAAACCATAAGTAGTGCAATTTGAGTGTAATATTCTTCTGCTTACCTTTTAGCGATAAACGGGTAAAACTATGTTGTGTAGCGAAATTCTGTTTTGAATCGTCAGGTGTGAATAATTTTGATTGAGAAATAATGCAGGCTAAGGTTTTAAGATTTAATGTTGATCTCAAAATACTTTTCTAAGAAGGCCATGCCAGATTTGTATTATTTTCATATTTTTTGAATATGTACATGTCACACGTACTCCTAATTTTAACTGCAATTTTTACACTCTAGCGAACAAGCAATTCTAAAATCCATATATTTAAGTAAGTAAGTATTTATTTTTCAAAACGTAGGTACACGTTCTTATACAAATATTATAACAATGAAAACAAAAAAAAAAGTACATATATAATGAAAAATGAGGTAACAACTCAGGTTTGTTGTTGGTTTGAGGTATCAACCGCAAACCAACCCTGATATAATTTGGTAACCCCAAGTGACGCCCGTACGTACATCAGCTACTCATTGTAATATTTTACAAACACAAACACATAACTACGTAAGATATCTTCTCTCTTAGCCTTTATTATTCCCAAGTCACTTGGGGTCGGCTTTTCTAGTCTAACCGGATTTGACTGGATGTCAGTTTTTACACGGAGCGGCTGCCACCTGACCTCCGCAACCCGAAGGCTAACGATACCCTAAGGCTAGACCAGTGTCAGGATATTAGAGGGTACTGACTTTCCCAATAACGACTGCCATAGATGTTCATGGCAGCCGGGACCAACGGCTTAACGTGCTCTCCGAGGCACGGAGCAGGCGATAATTATCAATCAATACGCACATAATTTCGAAAAGTCATATAAGTTCCGAAAGTCAAAGGTACGCGACGTGGGTTTGAACCCAAGACCCTCTGCATTGCAGTCTGTTGGTCTCCCCACTGAGCTATCGCTACTATATACATATATATAATTGATGAGCATATATATCCGCATCGGTCTTTACCTTGAATAGCCTTGACTGTGAAGACACTGATAAAGGAAACTGGGAAGAAGTAAAGCGCAAGCGGTCGCGATCTTCACTGCCCGGGGTACTCAGAGGTACCGCTGCGCCTGGCTCTACGATGTTGCATGCTGCTGAGAGGCGAAAATACTTGCACCTATATTACGTGAGGCAAGGCACCACAGTTGAGCAAGTACGTGAACATCTTAACTCAATATGTGGCAGTGATGAGTGCACGGTTGAAAAGCTGAAATCTCGTGGGCAATACGCTTCGTTTAAGCTTGGAGTCCCATTGAAACATGCCGATACTATAATGTCATCCGATAACTGGGCAAAAGACATTTGTGTTAAGCCATGGCGGCAGAACTTTCGCGCTAAAGACTATCAAGTATCGACCGCGATTCCATGAAATAAAAATGTGCTATCAAAATGTTCGTGGCCTAAGGACAAAGACTAATACCTTCCTTAATAATGTTACGCAAAGTGAATATGATATAATAGCATTAACAGAGACCTTTCTTACGAGCTCCGTCTCAGACAGTGAACTTTTCCCTCCGGGCTTTCATGTGGTACGTAAAGATAGAGCAGGTGACTGTGGATGGGGAGGTGTTCTGCTCGCGTTTCGTGATTATTATAATGTAAAAATAGTTACGGACATTGTTAGTATGACTGATGACAAAGAATTAATATTCACTATTTTAACATATAAAAATGTAAAAATGTTATGTTGTGTCGTGTATTTGCCTCCTAACTATAAGGATGAGCAATATTTGAATGTCTTGACATGTATAGAAAATGTGATTTGTACTTACTCTGACATGAATGTTCTAATCCTAGGTGACTTTAATTTAAACTCTTGCAGTACCAATGTAAGAACTAACTTTGATTTTTTTTGTGCCTTTTGCTCGCTAAAGCAATATAACACCGTTTTAAATAATCGCGGTGGTATGCTAGATCTCGTGCTGGGTAATTTTCAACCTAATCAGATAGCGGTATCCCTTGGTGAAGATCCTCTGGTAAATATTGACCAGTACCATCCTATGCTTGATATAATTATAACGTTTCCATGCATCGGGATATCATCGATGGCTTCAACGCCGCAAGTGACACTTCGCCCGGAACCCAGTCCAGATTGGAACTGGCGTAAGGCGGATTTTCAGGGCTTGTATAAGACATTGCTTGAAATAGACTGGTCCGACTTGTCAACAATAAGCGATATTAACAGTGCTATTCAGTTGTTCTACGATAAGATATATGATAGCATAAGTCTGTTTGTACCCTTTAAAAAGCAAAAAGCATATAGTCGGCGATACAAATATCCGAAATGGTACAACGCAGAAATAATAAAAAATATACAAAACAAACACTTCCATCACAAGAGATTTAAAAAAGAGGGTAAAGAGTTCAATAAGTCTATGTTTGTATATTATAGAGACAAAGTGAAAAAAATGATTGAATATGAATATCGAAGATATATGACAGTACTACAAAAAAATATAATTGACGACCCAGTGCAATTTTGGAAATATGTGAAGGATAAGAAAAAATGTAGAAGGTATATAGATACATACATATATGAAAATACTGAGGTGAAGGATCAAGCGGCAGCCGACGCATTTGCCAGATATTTCGCATCCGTATTCCATGCAGATAAACCTGTGTTGAACCCGGATATGGCTGCTAAGACTGCACATAATTATCGAGATGCAGCCTCCGTTTCGATCGTAGCAGTTAATGAGATTGATTTAAGAAAGGCAGTGAGGCGCCTCAAACCTCTATCATCCGGTGGACCTGATGGCATTCCTGTATTTTTAGCTAAGGATTGTATATCAGTTCTTGCAGGGCCTCTATTGTACCTCTACAATCTTTCATTATATCAGTCAAGATATCCCGAAAACTGGAAGTTGTCCAGAGTCACTCCTGTTCCTAAAGGAGAGGGAGACACAAATGTGTCTTCTTTTAGACCTATTGCAGTACTATCCGTTTTTGCTAAGATCTTTGAGGCAATTCTAAGTGATCGCATTAATAGCCAAATCTGTCACCAACTACACAACAGTCAGCATGGATTTCGCAGCGCTCGCTCCACCACCACCAACTTGGTCGCGCATGTAGACTATGTCTGCATGCAAATGGATAGGCGTAAGCAGGTCGATGCGGCTTACTTCGACTTTAAAAAAGCCTTCGATTTGGTGGACAATGATATACTATTGAAAAAGTTGGCAATTATTGGATTCACGCCAAAGCTCCTCAACTTTTTTTCCTGTTACCTAAATAATCGTCGTCAATATGTGCGGTTACATGGATACGATTCTGAAGACTACTTTACAAGGTCAGGAGTAAGTCAGGGTAGTACCTTGGGACCATTGCTATTCGTGATATTTATAAACGATTTACCGGAAGTCGTCTTGACCTCCGAGTGCCTCCTATTTGCGGATGATCTAAAGCTTAGTTTGAGTGTTGAAACCGAGGCTGACGCAGTGGCATTACAGAGAGATATTGATGCGGTATCCATATGGAGCCAAGACAACCACCTTCCGTTCAATAATCTCAAATGTAAAATAATAACATTTTCACGAAAATCACAGACCATTATTATTAATTATAATTTGACGGACGCTCCTTTGGATAGAAATTATGAGATTAGGGATTTAGGATTAGTATTAGATTGTAAATTAGACTTCCACATGCACATTACCAAAATTTGCAAGTCAGCACACAGAACGTTAGGGTTTGTCATAAGGACTGCATCACAGTTCAATAACATAGGGGTTGCAAAAGTACTATACAATGCTTATGTGCGCAGTAAACTTGAATATGGTGCTGTTATTTGGAATCCTTATGAGGAAAAATATACTTTAATGATCGAAAAAATACAGCGTAAATTTGCTCGATGGATATACAGGAAACAGTACGGATACTATCCCTATCTATACCCTTCTTTATTCGTCTCGGGTATGGTGGACATGGAATCATTGAAATTCAGAAGGGCTATGTCTCAAGTTACACAATACCTGTCAATAATTCGTAATAAAATCGATAGTCCCCGAATACTAGAGCGAGTCCGTATTTTGGTCCCCGTGAACATATCAAGGGACTCGAAGGGTCAGGTAGCGCCGCGCCGCCGCCCACGGTTGCTGGAGCCACCCGCCGCGCGCACTGAGCGCGGGCGACACGCGCCTACCAATCGCGCACTCCGCATTATTGGAGACATACTTGCTCAGCACTACGAACTGGACCTTTTTGCCGATGGATTAGAACATTTATATAATAAATTTCGAATAATTCTAAATGACATATTATAATTTACAGGGCTGACATTTGACAATTTATTTTTTATATTTTTTAATTAATTATTGTAATTTATTAATTTATTGTTATTATTATTTATAATCTATGACATTTTGATATTTTATAAATATGTATATGTGACGAGCATGTTTAGTCATACTTTTAACTTAATTTTTGAACGAGTTATCTTGTAAGCGTTTTGGGTGTCACATCTGTTAGCTTGTAAGATCGAATGAATAAATAAATAAATAAATAAATAAATATAAATTAATATATAATATATATTTAAAATCTTCGAATTAGAAAAACATTCAACCCAGCAGCATTTTGTATATCTAAATTCATAAAGATAGTATTTGCGGAGCATTAATCTTTTTGCCACGTGTAAGACTTAACGCGGCGCAGTGGTTAGTTAGTGTCTAAAAGAGAGCACGTTAAGCCGCCGGTCCCGGCTGCCATGAACATCCATGGCAGTCGTTATTGGGAAAGTGTCGACACAAAAGATCCCACTGGGTCGAAGTGTCGCCGGCCTGCACTGACTGGTCCCCACATAAGATACATAGTGTCTAAAACCATTACTCAGCCGAAGCATCAACTAGTTTTTACTATCGTCAGTATCCAGAATTTAACCAATACCTATTTATTTATGTATATTTATACGGACAACTTGCCTATTATTGAATAACAAAGCGGTATAGTAAAATTACAGTTTAAGTTTGATATTTTAACGTTCTAACACAACAGCCCTTACCGTCTAAAACAACAGTTCAGAACCCCTACATCAGCCGCATCACTAAACAAGTTAATTTCAATATAATTACAACTAAACACAAATTAATATGGACCATTTCTCATAAACTTGTTGGCTCTAAATTCAGTAACCAATTTGAGTTACGAGCTAAGATATTTCTCAGTTAAGTGTCATTATAAACTTTAAACGTAATTATTATCATGCAAATATTGGTAGTATGCGAAAGACTGCAGGCAGATGCTGGATGCGGCAAGCTGAAGACAGGGCGCTATGGCGCTCATTAGGGGAAGGCTATGTCCAGCAGTGGACTATTATAGCCTGATGATGATGATGATGATGAAATATAGGTATGCCGTAACAATTAACAATCCCGAAACACTTTATAATAGAGCTATGGATGGCCAAAAATAAAATGATATATATATTTAAGCTTAGCTGCGCCCGGCGATTTCACTCGCGTAAGTCCCGATGCCGTAGAAATATCGGGATAAAAGTAGCTATGTATATAAAGTAGTAGTGTTAATTCAAGTCTCCAGCTACCTACATACTAAGTTTCATCGTAATCGGTTCAGTAGTTTTTGCGTGAAAGTGTAACAAACATGAGGGATGTTTGGTACTCTTTTACGGACAAACTACTGAACATCCATCCATCCTCACAAACCTTTACATTTATAATATTAGTAGGATAATAAATAATGTTCAAAAATAAATTTTCGTGATAAAATTGAAATCAAGAAATGTTTTAAAAAAGTTACAACAGCTATTTATAAGATTTACTGAATGTGTAGTCTATGAAGAATAAGTCTTATAACATTAAAATTAGATGTTTTCAGTTATTTGTTGCAATGATATATAGAAAAAGAAAGTTTTATGAATAAATAGTATTAGTAAATATTACATATCTAACGTGAAACATTTTACATAATATTGTCTTCTCTTTACGCGAAAATTATTCATTGAAATTAAACTACTATATACGGATTTTATCGCGTTGTTTATTTGACACTTTATTACATAATTTTGAAAACTGTTACACTACTACTACTATTAAACTTTACAAATTTTTAAGCTAATTAATTAATTTGCTTAAAAATTTGTAAAGTTTAATAGTAGTAGTAGTGTAACAGTTTTCAAAATTATGTAATATAGTGTCAAATAAACAACGCGATAAAATCCGTATATAGTAGTTTAATTTCAGTGAAACATTTTATTTTATTTTATACCCAATATGTTATCGTCCTGAAACCTGCTGAAAAGACTGAAATTTTTGACCTGTAAAATAATCTTCTCTTTATGTTCCATATTGTAAGAGGTGAGCTTATTACCATCGCCCGGAAGCAATACCAGATTCCAATTTGTTATGAGAAATTTTCTGACGGAAAATTAATAACACTGTAGTCTCGATACCGGACCTACTCTGGATTAGATTCTCGTATAATGCAGTATTCTAAACCTGAAAATAAAATGTAATCCTTATTTATAAGTTATTTGCTATGTCCCGCGACTTCACCCGCATGCAAAGTTGACAGTTATGGAGACATTTGAACAAGTAGGTTTTGATGCAATGTTTTTTGAAACTTGCACGATATTATATTTAATTCGTATCAACATAAACGTGAGTAAGCATATTTTGTACTTGAAGTGTTAAATGTTTTATTCAAATAGCAACGGGCGAGGTCACAAACTGACTAATTACATATATACAAATATCACTAAGAAAAAACACGAAAAGTTAGAATAGCGTGTAGTACTAATCTTTAAAATCACATTAATATTGTCGGCCCGTCAAATAAAAACATTTTTATTACTGAGAGTATAATTTTCTTGAAATATCTGCTTCAATAAATCATCTGACGTCATTCTGTCATGAATGACCGATAAGTACAAACTAGTGAGAAACCTAAAACCCCGAAAGAACGTAGACAGTAGAAGAGTAATTTTTGTATAAAATCTGCGGGTCTACCGTGAAAATGTTTTTACGCAATGACGTGCCGAAACGAATGACGAACGAAATAATAAGCATATACCTACCATGAAAACACTTCGGATTTTTTAGGACGTACAAATGTCATACGACGATATTCGTGACGAATGTCGGCGCGAATGATGTTTCATGGTAAGAATAAGCACGAACGAACGTACGCAATTGCGTATAACGCGTTTCACGGTAGACCCCCTGTTCGTAATAGAGCTTCGATCTAATAAACGGCAAATGTGAAAATGAAACGCAATCTAAGTTCACGGTTGATTTTTTTTCATATAAGCAAATACAATTTGTGATATTTATGTTACTGGGAGAAAATCAGAACACTATTTTTAACAGTTATTATTACGACAGTTGGCCTATGAATTCAACTGAGCAAAATAATAAAAAAATAACATAAATGAATGGACATAAAAATACAATGCAATAAAAACTTCATATGGAAAAGATTTATTATATAAAATTGACTGTTATAACAAAAGTGCCTACACTTTACAACAGTAAAACGCAACAAACTTTATAAAAAGAAAATTATGATGCTGTCCACATAATTAAAAATAAACAAGCGATATGCCTTAGGGATTTACTTCGACCATGGCAAGCTCGACAGATGTCAACTGTGCAGTCTCTAAGGAACTGCTGTCTGTTATTATAATTATATACTTTTTGTTGCGAGTCCTCAAAAAAATACTTATTTTAAAATACAAAATGTATTAAAGGATCTCACCGAGGCTTGAGCGTACGCCACTCATCATGATGATACACATCAACCGGCTCGAAGCCCGCAGGGCTACCATCTCATGCTGGCGCTCCATTGAAATTCTCCACCACTATCGACTCATTATTTCAGTAAGTCGCTTTTGTTTGTCTGCGAGATAATGAAGTATCTTTCGCAGATCAGATAGCAGCATCGCTATTGTTTCCAACAATGGCTGACTTGTTTAAGAATTTCGTGCTAAATTTTCGTACAAAGTTTTTTGGTGATTAAGATAGTATTAAACAAAAGTTCAGCCGTTAGCCGGATAATGGATTTTAATGTGAAAGACTTTAATTTAAACTGTTATTCGTTGGGTTTAATCATTTTGTATTTAGGATACTATAATATACTTTAGCAAACTCACTAACCAATGAACTTTGACGTTCATAAGTGTTATTTTGTGCACTAAATGAAACTTGAATTGACTATACTTATATGCCTTCTCGAAAAGAAGGGGTATAAAATACCCACTTTTCGTAAGTATATTTTGATCCTAAATAATAGAAGCTGATCCTATAGCCTTCTATAGTACACAGTTTCATAGTACCTAGACTGCTGGTGAGATTGTCTTTTAGAAAAATTAAAGAGATCTCTCTGACGTAGGTATTAAGCCTGAAACGTTGCTAATGTCCACTGCACTATCTCTCATGGTTATATCTCTTAAATAATCCTAATGGACCTTCAAGTCTAGTCTATACAGATTTTCGTGTATCCCATCTACATTGCATTGTATAAGTCAATGCAAGTATCCATATCTTTTGTGCTTTGTTTACGACAGTAAGCAAAAGGACATGAGAAGTTAGACGCCATATTGTATCCAAAATGTTTATGACGTCAGTACAGATGCATCACATGATATATAAACAACAACCCTTTTCTCTAGAAACGTTTACGAGTTTCACAAGATGATAAGCTGTTGATACCGTTTATGATTTGTTTACGCTTAGGGCGTGGTTCTACTCGGCTTTCTCTCCCATCGTATATCAAGTATTTGTTGGGCGGATTGCGTAGAGCTGCGGTCGCCTTGAATACTTCATCGTATATCAAGAATCTGATGGCGATGGCGTAGTGGTTAGTGTAACCAACTGCTATGCCTGAGGTCGCGGGATCGATTCCCACACAAGTCAAACATTTGTGTGCATGGAAATGGATGTTTGTCTTGGTCTGGGTGTTCCTATGTATAATATGTACGAATTTCCAAATAAAGAAGTGTATGAGTATGTTTATCCATTGTCTAGTACCCATAGTACAAGCTCTGCTTAGTTTGGGCTAGATGGTGATGTGTGTATGTGATAGAATTTTATATAATTTTTCGCAAAACTCTGATACAATCCGTCGCCTAGTCACTGCTGTCGTAATTTGTTGTGGGTGCCCAAGACCACAATATTATTTGTGTGACCACAAACGCACTCAACGCTCAAATGCACGTATGTCGTAGTAGTTTAAATGGTCATCTTGCAACAGCTACGAGTGTTGTGGGTTCGATCACCACACGGAACAAAATATTGTGTAAACCGCAAATAGTTCTTCTAAGCCTGGGTGATATTTGTGTCTGTTTGTAAAGTCATTTGCGACACAAGATTTATTTCTAAGTGCTAAGGGTCTCTATAAGATAAAGTAAAGGTATGTTAATTTTGTGTCTGTTTACTGCATGACTGCCTGGTAATAGAGTCTTTAAACTAAAATGACAATTAGCGTGTATAACTATATAATGAGATGGAAATACATCTGTATCTCCAAGGGAGTATACAGAGATGTATTACAGCCACATTCCGTCAACTATGTTTTACGTTCTACGTAATAGATGGCAATCCTATGACCGTCTCTCAGGCACAATTACTGACTTCGTTCCGATACTGAGAATTCTTTGTCAGAAGAACCTAATACCACTTCCGACCCGGCATCGACTCTGATACTTTATATATGACAGTTGTATTCACTGTCGCTGCGCCATCAAGGCAGTAAAGATACAAGTGAAAATCAAAAACTAAGTAGACGTAAGTCCTTGTATAGAATGAGCGATATTAATAATGTACTAAGATGCCTTTCTGAAAGTCACCCTGACTTTCAGAGATCTTTTCCAGCCAATAAAGGCACTTTCAATCTTTCTGTTTCTTTGTGAATGTGGTTTTTATTACTGTGGCCCGCCAGAAGTGAACATATTCAAATGTACCATCTGTACGAAATCTGAAAGCACGCTTACATATATTATATGAGCCATTTCCATTGCACGCATCGCTCGATGGTGTAGTAGTTAGTGTAACCGACTGCCACGCCTGAGGTCGCGGGTTCGATTCCCGCACAAGTCAAACATTTGTGTGCATGAACATGGATGTTTGTCTTGGTCTGGATGTTTCTATGTATAATATGTATGTATTTACAAAAAAATAAGTATATATGTATGTTTATCCATTGTCTAGTAGCCATAGTACAAGCTCTGCTTAGTTTGGGCTAGATGGTGTTGTGTGTATGTGATAGAATATTATTATTATTATTATTATAACGTTTATGACAATCGCCATTAAAGTTAATGGTATATTTGAGTTACTAAGAAAATAAATGAATTTAGCTGTAAGTTATGCTGAAAAATATCACTACATATTATAAAACAAAATCCCCCGCCGCGTGTGTCTGTCTATTCGCGATAAACTCAAAAATACTGAACGCATTTTCATGCGGTTTCACCAATAAATAGAGTGATTCATGCGAAAAGTTTGGGTGTTTAATTTGTTAAGGTTTAGCTGGGACCCCCGTGCTTAGCGGGGACGGGTCGCTAGTCTAATATAAAGTACTTTCAGCCTGTACCGTTCACTGTTGAACATAAGCCTTTTCCCTTTTACAATGAGTGGAACACAATCGGGACACACATCACATACGAGATTTGTGGATCACCCAAAAAAATTTTGTGGTCAACAAATGATTGTTCGGAGTCTGGGCATTCTTTGTGTGCTTTGTGTAAAAGTTTGTTAAGTCCCTCGCGACATAGACATTATTCCTAATGCGGTAGTAGTAAGTATTTAGAAAAATAAAAAAATCTTTATGGTTTTGTTTTTTTTCAGATTAGTGTTCTCCCTTAGTCCTGTATATTTATCCTACTGCTGAGCTGAGTAGATTATTGTCTTTATTTAACAATATCAGCCCTGGTTGCTCAAAAATTCTGGGTCGGGCCTCTCCTTGGTGTAATAAGGCTTGGGCTTTGGGCCGACCACGCTGGCCCTGTGTGGACTGGCAGACATCGCACATCTTCAAGAGCATTACGTTAAACTTCCAGATAAGCAGTGTACCTTACGATGTTTTCTTACAATGCTAAACCGAGCGATATTCAAGAATTCAAACGCACATAATTTTGAAAGTCAAAAAAGCCTTGTTTTCGACCTTTAGATTTTTGCGCAGCATTCCAATGGTGTTTCACTAAGATATCACTGCTCCCTATTACGTGGTTACTTTTTAGATCCGATAACTAGCAAAGTATATTACTTTGCAATCCAATTAATTTTCTACAAGATCAGTTACAAAACATTTTAGAGTAACAATACCTTCTAGATTACAACTTCAGTCTTTCCAGCCATAAAACACATTGTTCAGCATCAAATATACAAGTAATAAAAAAGGTTTTAAATCTCACTTGTTTATGGTTCACCCAGCTTTGTACTACGAACATGTAAATGAATTAGTTTAGTAGAAATTTTACAGCTCCTTTGTACTCTAAGAAACTTTATTACGGAAAAACGAAGAAAATGCTATCTCTGAAGTAAAGCTCGGAGGAAGTAACTGCTTTCAATTTTTCTACCACCGCACAAAGCAGCTGGTTCCATTATATCTTGCTAGTTTTCACTCTTATAAATTTGGTCAGACTCGTCGACTTCCAGAGTATTTCTTTTTTGGATTAAAAAGGCAAGCATAGTTTTCTTTTATTCAAATGATATTCGAATTTTTAAAAGGATCCGGTATGGCTTATTGTAACCATCTCGAATTTCATTCATTGCCGAAGCTGGAATTGCTTATTGGCGTATCGATAGTAAATTACTGATATGCATGATTTGCCGGGTTAGATTTTTGGTTTGGGCAAAGTATTATTAGATGTTTCTGTCAAGAAATTCAAGTTTGTATCCAGAAGATGGCTGCAAGTAAGCTACCTTTTACATTAGTTCCAAAAACATACATATATTGTGTAGTATATATTTTCCTTTTCGGCGATTTAGGCGTGTTATTTGCATTTATCTGTTTAATATTTATTGGGCATCAAATATCGACAGCAGCCCCAAAAACAAACGACTTTGATTGATGATGACAATTTGATGTAATTAAATTCATGAAGCGCTCTTGGCAAACATCACTTCAAATATAATGGTTTAAAAGAGGATACTCCAGTCTACCTTGAAACCAATCGTTACGGTCGCAATAAAAAAAAATTAAAATCTCTCTTTGGTTGTTGGATCGGAATCATATGGCTTGCGAGAGTTGCAATTTGCAGTATCCTGTTTTGAAAATTACTAGTTGCTCACAACCGCGTGATATCGAAATTTAACTGCAAACTATTTATTTTAGATTTATGGTTACTGCTTTCTTTTGCCACATAAAATTTGACAAATATCCAAATATCTTCAGAAACTTTCAAATTTTAATATTGGTAGGAAGTAGGATTAATAAAAGTACTACAAATAGCCGTACAGCAGACTGTGATATCTTTTAAATTAGGTATATTATTATATATACTTACTGTGCGATGGCTCAGTGGGGAGACCAACATATTCCAATGTAGAGGGTCTCGGGTTCGAACCCACGTCACGCACCTCTGACTTTCGGAAGTTATATGACTTTTCGAAATTATGAGCGTATTGATTAATAATTATCGCCTGCCCCGTGCCTCGGAGAGCACGTTAAGCCGTCGGTCCCGGCTGCCATGAACATCTATGGCAGTCGTTATTGGGAAAACCAGTACCCTCTAATATCCTGACACTGGTCTAGCCTTAGGGTATCGTTAGCCTTCGGGTTGCGGAGGTCAGGTGGCAGCCGCTCCGTATAAAAACTGATATCCAGTCAAATCCGGTTAGACTAGAAAAGCCGACCCCAAGTGACTTGGGAATAATAAAGGCTAAGGGAGAAGAAGACTTACTGTACTTATGATATTCTTAAACATTTTGCTTTTAATTCTTAAAGAATAAATTCAAAACGAATACAATGACAACAATCATAAGTACAGGGGTTAATTAAATGTTGTTGTAGGTGTACAAATAAAATGCTTCGTTGTAGATATGGGTATTTATTCTCTGGTACCAGTTATATTAAATAAATACATAATAGACTACGACCTTAGTAGTTGCGGGGAGACGACTGCCGCGCGGCGCTACTGTATACTTGCGCCTGACAAAACAAAACTAACGCGTCAGCAGTGTCGCTACAATATTCTCCCGTTTAACAAAAAAATTATCTAAAGATTCTTTAATGGTCAAACAATTCTCAACTAATTATTTCAATTCAATATTAATTACAAACAGCTGTATTATTCGATTAAAGCTGACACAGCGTATTACTTTTCCATAAACATACTTGAAACATGATACTGCAAACACGATATAAACTCAAGTTACTTCTTCGAGCGAATTTAAACAATGACATAATTTTAACATATCGCTATCATGCCGAGCGGGGTAAACATTTTAAAACAACACAATATATCAATCTCAAAAATTAACTTATTACATACAGTGTCGCTACAATAAGCTTTGGAAAAGTTCTTACACTCGCAAACCCACTCACTAAAATATTTACTTTTTTATCAGTCAAATAACTTAAGACGCAGTTTTATATCTAAACTATATGTGTTTAGAAATTTTCAAAGGTGGAATGGTAGACGGTAGGTCTTCAGTTTATTATACGAAATAAAACAGTTGGCGGAATGTGGGTGTGCCAACTCCGTCTGACCTTTCAATAATATTAATAGGTAAATTTGAATTTATACTTATATAAAAGATAAAAGTCTAATTTTATTATGCAAACCGCCTTCATCTAAAGTACTATTAATAAATTTGTTGAAGAGTGGTAAAATATTTTTAGTAAAAGGAAAGCATAGTATAATTATACGTTGAAACTATGATTTTCCCATTTAACTATTTTAATGGCCTATAATTTGTCACAATCATATTTGATAAGACTTATAATAATAATAATAATAATAATAAATCTTTATTTCGGAATGTTTCCACTCCATATTTTACACAGAAAAAAAAAAAACAAAACATATACGTATTAAAAAGAAAATAAATGAAGTTACATAACAAACAAAATGAATATATATAACCTCTCTACGCTATTACTAAAAATTACTCTATTAGAAACAATTATTACGCTGCAATCTGTAACCATTTATTGTACATTGTGGTAGTATACAGTCTTTCAGAAAAGTCTTTGATAATACTGTTCGTACACAAACCAACCCTCGACATGAATCCAGCGATTCGTTTTCTCTGGATGGCATTAAACGTATCCAGCCTAGCTTCTGCGAACATACCCGACGCACTACAATGCGGCGCAAGACCCATTAGCTGTCTAAAGATGTTATTGTACTGGACACGAATACCATCCAGAGACCTCTTCGTGTAACGCGTCCAGAGTTGGCACGTGTAGAAACACTGACAATATGTCCTAAAAAGATGTACCTTCGTCTGAGTGTCGGCTTTAAAAAATCTCCTGGCTATCATATTGCCCACTACTGACAGCGCTCTGCGTTGCCTGTCTATATCAGCATCGTCTTTGAAGTCTGACGTCAGTATATGACCAAGGTACTTAAACCTCTCTACTACTTTGACTCGCTGACCTCCTATCCAAACTGGTGGGACGTTTTGTGGACCTCTTCCTGACCTAAATATTAACAATTCTGTCTTCTTTGCATTATACACCAAGTTATGTTCTCTAGCGTATCTCTCACAAATTGCCATCAGTTTCCTTAAACCCTTAATTGAGGGGCTGAGTAGGACCATATCATCAGCGTAGCTCAGGTTGTTGACATACCTGTCTCCAAGCCTAAGCCCCACCGCAGTCCCACTCAGCTCCTCAATCAAGTCATTCATATAGATATTAAATAAGTCAGGAGAGGTTAACCCACCCTGCCTAACGCCACAGGATAGTTTACAGCTATCCGACCTAGCTGATTCCCACCTGACGTTGTTCGCCTGATTAGAATACCAATATCTAATCAGTCCAACAACTCCAGGCGCGATATAAGTTTTATCTAGTTTCTCCCATAGCAAGTCATGATTGATTGTATCAAAAGCACGGCTTAGATCAAGGAAACAAGCATAAACACTTGTCTCCTGTTCCACATATTGCGATACAACTTGTTTCAGGGAGAAGATAGCCATGTCTGTTGAAACTTCAGGACGAAAACCGAACTGCCCGTCATTTAGGCTAAGTGCGGGACTTAACTTTTTATGTAGCAGGCGCTCAAGCACCTTGGCCACAACCGTTGCCAGCGAAATGGGTCTATAATTCGACATGCTAGTAGCATCCCCAGTTTTATTCTTAACTATAGGTACAACTAATGTACGTATAAGTTCCTCAGGCAAGTATTGGTGCCGTGCACAAAGATTGAACAGTAAAGTTAAGGTATCAGCAATATACTTTCCTGCGTATAGCAGATGCTCAATACTCAAGCCATCGTGCCCTGGGGATTTCCCTCGCTTCATTGTCCTGAGAACCTCAACAACATCATCAGTCGACACCTGGAAAGCCCCCTCCTCAACACTTTTACAACAACTTGACGAAGGCACAGGTACTGCTGGATTAATTAAAGTCTGTTTTACATTAAAATGCGTACTAAAGTTATTTGCAATAGCTCTCTTGTCAGATTCACCCTCTACACTGACTGGTGTGCTGGTTTTTGGGTTAAGCTTTTTAACTTCCGTCCAAAAACCCGCGAAATTTTTAGACGAAGCATGATGCGCTAACATATTCATTTTAATCTTCTCCTGGTTATTTTGAACATATTTCAAGGCAGCTTTAAAGTCTTTACGCGCTGTACGCATTAGATCGTAATAATATCCTGAACTAAGCCTACCATATGTATTCCACTGTAAAAATGTTTGCCTAGCCTGGACGTGGTACTGTCTAACATAATAATTCCAACCGATTATATAACGTTTTCTATTATTATTACATGTATATGTGCGTTCAGCGGCAGTTTGTAAAACTTTAATTATATTACAGTAAAGCCTGTCAATTATACTTATATGTTCTACATCATTAAGTGAAAGCAAATGCTTTGCATTAGGTCTAGGGTTAGATAGCCGAGTGGGGCAAAGTATACAGTACTTATACGGCGAAGTATACGGCAATACTTGCCCCCCTGGTACCTAAAATCATAGCCAGAGAAAAGTGGATATAAAACACCATTGCCCTTTATAGCTATACTATGCAATTATAAATAGTTTAGTTATTCATAACAGTTTCGATTATTACTGATGATATTATTTATCATATTTGATGAGAATTAGTTCGTAATAATGAGATATGTAACAAAACGAGTAAGAAGCCTGTCTTAAATTTGAAGAATACTACAGTCCATTAATAACCTTGTATATATATATCTTCTTTAAACTGTTGAGAAACACGGGCACGCTGGTCGCTAGACAAAAAAGATTTCAGTTATATCTGACATTCCAACTACATTGACAGATTAAATACATATTTTACTCTATATATACTAATATTATAGTTTGTTTGTTTGGTTGAACGCGATAATCTCAGGAACTACTAGTTCGAATTGAATAATTCTTTTAGTGTTGGACAGCCTATTTATCGAGGAAGGCTATAGGTTATATAACATCACGCTATGACTCACGAGGGCGGCGCAGTAATGAAAAATGTTGCAAGAATGAGGAAAATTCTCTTATGTGAAGCAGACGAATTGCCGCGGGTCAGCTAGTTATATTTAATAGGAACACTAGTGACAGGCATACTAGTGATATGTTTATCTTGGTCTGGGTGTTTCTATGTATAATATGTATGTATTTACAAAAAAAAAAGTATATATGTATGTTTATCCATTGTCTAGTACCTAAAGTACAAGCTCTGCTTAGTTTGTGTTGTTGGTGTTGTGTGTATGTGGTAGAATATTATATTATTATATTATATTATATTATATCTGTCTGTCACAGCTTTTTATTTTTTTACACATTTACGGTTACGTCTGACTTTCGTAAAACATCATAAGATCACGCAGGCCACATGCTTGTTAGCTGCTTTGATGCCAATCCAATGCTGATCGATTTAGCCTGTCGTTAATCCAGTATTTGAATATATACATAAAATGGTAATCAATATTATTTTTATGTCACAAAGAACTGTCTTAAAAATACAACATCGAAGGATTTTATCGAAACTTTTCTAAAAAGGAATCTTTTCAGAGGTTTAGGCAATATTAAGTTGTGATTGCGAACTCAGTAACATAATGTCCTTGTCTGTAGATACTACATACAACCTCTATCCCTATTAACTCGAACGACATTTTTATTTACAGATCAGTATAAAAGAAATTTCTCCTTCATTGAGCACATAACGTGTCATATAGCCTTTATTTGATTACTTCTACACTTTAATGGCTGACTCATTTGGTTTTTCCTTCGAGATAATCATGAAAATAAAATCGGCTTTCAGTAAAACGTACAAGGACTCTAAGAGCCGCATTAGAGCAAACTGGATTTGATCTAGTCACAGTACTAAGCTCAGTAAATTACATCTACGAGTGTAAATCCAGCTGCATTAGCTGGTTAGTAGATAAATGAGCTTTTTTGTCTATATATACATGGCTTTATATAGAGGGTGAGCATAGATGTATTAATAAAAATTTCACTATCTATGATTTTGAATAGACATGGCCGCATATTAGGCGCCCTCGATTTCGTAGGGTTCTATTCCCGCACAAGTCAAACATTAAATTTGTCTGCATGGACATGGATTTTTGTCTTAGTCTGGGTGTTTCTCTTCTCTCTTAGCCTTTATTATTCCCAAGTCCACTTGGGGTCAGCTTTTCTGGTCTAACCGGATTTGATTGGATATCAGTTTTTACACGGAGCGGCTGCCACCTGACCTCCGCAACCCGAAGGCTAACCATACCCTAAAGCTAGTCCAGTGTCAGGATATTAGAGGGTACTGACTTTCCCAATAACGACTGCCATAGATGTTCATGGCAACCGGGACCAACAGCTTAACTTGCTATCCGAGCCACGGAGCAGGCGATAATTGTCAATCAATACGCACATCATTTCGAAAAGTCAAATAACTTCCGAAAGTCAGAGGTGCGCGACGTGGATTCGAACCCGAGACCATCTGCATTGCAGTCTGTTGGTCTCCCCACTGAGCTATCGCTGCTTGGTCTGGGTGTTTCTATGTATAATATACGTGTATTTACAAAAAAAACGTATATAGATATTTATGTTTATCCATTGTACCCATAATAGTACCCATAGTACAAGCTCTGCTTAGTTTGGGCTAGATGGTGTTGTGTGTATGTGATAGAATATTGTTATTTTTTTATATTAATATGTTTTTATCGTATTAAATTATTATTAATACCGTAAAGCTAGTAATACACAATTATAATGTACTAGGCCATTTCTCTAGCCATATATGGGCTCACATATGTAGGTGGGTACTCTGGCTACCTGGCTAGTGCATAGGGATATCCCCAAAGGGAAGCCAAAGGCATGAGTCTATTGCCGTCTACGAGGTACAAATCCAACTGAACGCGACTGCTGTGCATGAGGTCTCGGGTTCGAATCCCGGGTCGGGCCAACAATAAGTTATTGGGTTTTTCTGTTAAGAAATCTCAATACGAGCCCGGAGTTAGGAAGTTGGCGGTGTTAGACACCCCCGTGCCTCGGCAAGCACGTAAAGCCGTTGGTCCTGCGCCTGATCTCTCTCCGGTAGTGTCGGATTATCCATCCCATCGGATCATGAGAGTTAGGGAACAGAGAGTGCACTTGTGTTTGCGCACATACTTGTGCACTATAATATCTCCTGCGGAGATGGCTAGTCTCCGTTAAGATTGGCCGCCATGACGGAAATTCGGTCAGGAAGACATTATTATTTTATTTTTACAAATCCAAACCCATGATAATAATAATAATAATATAATAATAATATTCTAACCACATACACACAACACCATCTAGTCCAAACTAAGCAGAGCTTGTACTATGGTACTAGACAATGGATAAACATACATATATAATTTTTTTTTTGTAAAACCGTACATATTATACGTAGAAACACCCAGACCAAGACAAACATCCATGTTCATGCACACAAATGTTTGACTTGTGCGGGAATCGAACCCGCGACCTCAGGCGTGGCAGTCGGTTACACTAACCACTACACCATCGAGGCCGACTATGATGCTGCTAAGTATATCGCATATCCACTACCGCTGCGCCACTGAGGTAGTCAAGCCTTTTATTCATAAAAATCGTATACAAGCTTCTTAGCACATGATAAACAGTTCCCTTTTTGCAACACGAATAATATCATTCATACTTTTAGAGTGCGAAGAAAGCTACTGTTATCTGTATTGTAGAAATACAATGTGGATCTTTTTTATTGTTTGTTGTGTTACTGTACCTTATTTCCCTTTTAATTATATTATGTTTTTATTTAATTTATTTAGGCCTTTACCGTGTTTTTAGAGTATAATTAAAGTGGTTCATGGAATGATATAGAACGCCTAACTTTAAGCTTGTATAACACTATCTGTAGTCAAAATTAATTGAATAAATAATTATTTTATTACGACGTGACGTAACAAGGCGGTGCCCTGAAGACGCCTCCTCTACGCTATGTATGTATATAAAATAATGCGTCAGTAGAGTCACTACAATCTATTAATAGTTCTTAGATAATGTCTACAGAGAGATATTGACTGATATTTACAGTCTGTATAAATATAGCCGTAATATTAAATAGAGTCATCTAAGATACTAAGTTCTGAGTATAACATTACCAAATTAGAAGTACTGCTTTTGAGCGAATGACGTATTCTTGAAGTAATGTGAACATTAAAAAGTAATATATAATTGAAATTAAACTGCTATATACGGATTTTATCGCGTTGTTTATTTGACACGTTTTACAAAATTTTGAAAATTGTTACACTACTTATATTATAAAGATGACTAACTACAGTGTTTATATTGTATTTAATTAATAGCCAGTCTGTATTTTTCTCCGATAAGCTTTATTAAGTTATTCGGGAATTAAAAACTGCATACTTCAATATTATATTTAAACTTAGATCAAAAGGTGTCGGTTTTGTTGCTCAACAGTCACCGGTCTAAGTACTCAAGGTTTATATTTAAAAATTCGGCCTCGTAGAACTCGGAGGCTCTCTTCTCTCTACAAGAGTAAGATCTTTTACAAAGCGCAATTTGGGCGAAACACACTTTTGCCTGCCTATTCAGATATACGTAATAAATAAAATAATCGAAGCCAGTTTTCTAACGAAACCATTAAAAGATCGATAAACACAGCAGGAAACTCGGTTCGTATAATATACGTTTAAAAGTATTACCGGTCTCGAACTATCCTCCAAGATAGTTGTAAAATATTAAACGTTCAATTGACAGAAAGAAATGTTTGAACAGTCGATACGAGGCAACTCTAAGTAAATAATCGAATAATATTCAACCCAGGCCCCATTGCCTTTTATTAGTTATTTTCTACTACACATACCACCAAGAGGTTAGATTTATCCGATTCCATAATACAAGTCGTTTAACACAAATAGATATTGGCAAGCTCTTGGTACGAGTAAAAGTCGACTTGGAATCGAAATATCGGATTCCTTTCTCGATTCGTTTGTGTTTGGATGCCTTGTATGAGAACAATCGGTTTCGAGTTCGCTGTTAGATGATAGTGTATTGATGGGATAAATTAAATAAGACGTAAGTATAAATTCAGTTTTGTTTACCTTCACGTTGTGTTTGCCTTTTGACGTTTTATTTGAACACTTTTGTTTCATCATGAAAGAGGTTTGTATACGAGCAATATTTTACTGCAATATGTTGTTGCAATGTTTTCACCTATAATAGCTCGGTCAACTCAAAAACATTTAAATGCGTTGACCATTTAAAACATTATTCCTTACTAGATTTATTCCCGCGGTTCCGATTGCATAAATGTCGGTTATGTAAATTTTCTAACTCTGGGGAATAATATTTTTTCTAGATGAAATTTACGCTATGTCCTTTTCTGTACCCCTGACAACGTATATACGAAATTTTATGATAATCGGTCAAGTAGTTAAGTAGTGAAAGCGTAACAAACAAACTCTCATTCGAATTTATAATATTAACTAGGATGTTGTTTTTAGTTTTAAGACATGTTCTGTACTAGGAATATCTGTTCTGATAATTTCGACAGGAAAGCACAATAACCACTTCACCCAACCTGGAAAATGAATCTCACGCATAGCAGTCAGATATACTCCCCTTACTTCAAATTACTGATACATGCAACCAGAAGCTGACAAAACGTTATCAGTAACTAAATATAACGTAATTATGTAACACGTGGGTCAAAGGTTTAGGAAACTCATACCCGCTATCTCGCGTTTATTATGTACCTTATAATGATGTTCATGAGTTGATGAGTACGAATTATACAAGAATGTAAAGTTATACTACTAAACTAACTTTTTGCCCGTGGCTTTGCTCGCATAAAAGGAGGTTAAGTTATGTTAGTAAAAATACTTTAAAAATCAAATATATCCTATGCTCCTCGGTGATAATATAGATTTCTAATGTTGAAAGAATTTTTTAAATCAGTTGTGTAGTTTTTGAGATAAATACTTACAAACAAATAAACGAAAAATCATATCTTTGCTCTTTATAATATTAGTATAGATGTGTGCTTTAGGATGAAATGGAGGGAAAGTAGTGACGGCTCTGATGAAAATAGCAAGCGAGATTTAGTTAGACGTGGAATGGAATTAGGTCGATGCCTTTTTCTTTTTATGTAATTGTCTACCGTTGGGCAGCGATGTTTTAAATTGAGCAATTCTGTGTTTTTGAAAAGAGTTTTGTTTTTTCATTCGGTACCGCAGTGATAGTGAATACATGTACAAATGTACATTAGGTCTCGAGTTTGATTCCCGAGGTGGGGCTACCAGGACCGAGAATCGATCAAATACTTCATTTTACAGTTTACATCGAAATTAATTTAAACTTAAATATTATCTGGCAAAATTGATTCTTAAAAACATTTCTTTTATGTATTTTTACATACACATATCTATATTCTCACGCGTATATCAATTAAGAGGAAGGCAACCGAGGTTTATTAACCTAAAAAATTAAAGTCTTCTTCAGAGGTTGATGAAAGCACTATGTGTTTGTTAGTGACAGATTCACAACTGTGTGTTAGTGACAGATTGGTGTTAGTGACAGGCATAACTCCGGAACCACTGGACCGATTGACTTGTAACTTGATGTGCAGACACCTTGGTCGAGTTTGAATATGGGTCCTGTGGGTCAAAACCCCCCGAGATATAGGGGTCACAAAGTTACATGTATTTTAAATGCTGTTACATTTAAGACGAAGAGGTTGAATCCTGGGTTTTTACACCCATCTCGTTACAGCTAGGTGCCACATAAGGGCTGACATTATCATAATAATCATTATTAAACAAAAAGGCTCGTTTTGTCGTTCTGGTTCCTTTAACTATTATTTAACTAATATTATGTGTGTGAAAACCGTCTAAAAAGGTAGGTTATTTTTATTTGTTTTAAAGTGTGTTAATTGTCTTAATCAACCACGTGCGCACATTATATTACGTAACTACTTTTGATTACTGTCCCCGCTTCTGTCGCCGCTGCCGATAATAAAGTTAAGTTGTCTTAAGATCTCCAGCCAGACCACGTAGCGAGCCTTGCATAAAGAACCACGCCCTGTTCTTTTGTTTAAAATATAATTGTGTATTCCTACCGAAATTTATGTAATCTAAAATTACAAACCTTTTAATTGCGTAGTATATGTTTTAATTCTTTCCGCTACATAACTACCCTGGTCAATCTAGTCCAGAAAACTAGATTGAGTAACTATAACGTTACACTGTTACACTATCGGTCGCCCTGTGTCCCGACCCTCCATGCAGCTACTGGCCAAACAAAACCAATAGCACTTTGCCTAACTAGGGAAACGAACTCGGATCCTCATGCATAGCAATTACATCCATTATCGCTTCACCACCAAGCCATGTATTAATTTATCTATTGATTTCTAGCTAAATTCTTCTATTGCGTGAATTCTTAATTTTATATATAAATAAACATTTACACGACCTTTTCAAATTTTAGACGAAATCAAATTAGTCTCAAGGTTTTGTTTAAAAACATTGACATTGCGAGAAAGACAGCGCATAGCCTAACAAACGATACTGGATTCTAGACTTATAATTTTTGTGGTGCCATAAACAATTATACAACAGTTATTTAAAATAGTAATCAAGTTAATATTATTTAAGAAAATCATCTGTTTACCGTGGCAGACAAGATTCATTATCACAGATTTTCCAGTCTCTTAGTATGAATGAAAAATATACATGTCCTACAGACCGAATTTCGGTCACAGCGGCCAGTCTTAACGGAGACTGGCCATCTGCGCAGGAGATTATATATTATAATGTACAAGCGTGTGCGCAAACACAAGTGCACTCTCTCTTACCTAGCTCTCATGATCCGATGGGACGGTAATCCGACACGACCGGAGAGAGATCAGGCGTAGGACCAACAGCTTTACGTGCTTTTCCGAGGCACGTGGGTGGCTAACACCGCCAACTACCTAACTCCGGGCTGCTATTGACATTTCTTAATAGAAAAACCCAATAACTTTTTGTTGGCCCGACTCGGGATTCGAACTCGAGACCTCATACACAGGAGTCACATTCAATACCGCTGCGCCACGGAGGCAGTTAAAATAAACATATGTACATACTCCACATATATACTTTTAAATTGGGTATCACACCCACATTTTACTAGCTATGATTATTGGCCTAGCGCATACATACAACTTCTATATCGAATAAACTGTTTAGTCGAGTTGTGTACTTCTCGTGAATTAGACACAACTAAACTATTTAGTCGATGGAGGTGCGCATACAATTGATGTAATCGATCGTCGATTTTTTATCTCCTAATCAAATCGACCAGTCCTCTTTCGGCAACGTTCAAGACAAGGTGCTATATACCATATCCATTAACAAGAAAGTTCTAGTTTGTGCTTTGCTTAATATAAATTTTAAAATAGATAAGAAAAGAAGAAGATACTTTGTACATCCTATACTCAATGACAGATTATCTTGTGGAATATTTCATACGTTACGTTACGCCAAAAGAGCACCCAGATATTTTCTTTTTATATTATAGAATGAGTGAAGAACGTTTTAATGGAATCATATCATTACTGGGTCCTCATATACAACGTCGTGTTACAAGATGTAGATGCACCATATCAGTAGAAGAGAGATTAAATGTTACTTTAAGGTAAGTAATATATTACAAAACACTTGTATAATTTAATAATCAATGTTTAATTTTGATTGTTATAGCCAAAGTACAATACTAGCTTAAATTCTAATTTAAATCAAGAACAGAACTTTGCGGTGAAGGAGTGTTTGATATGTAGCTTTACAAACTATCCAGGGAATGTTGTGGACTGATAGATGGACATTGTCGAATATGTTTCGATCCCGAATCTTCGATATGAGGTGTGGAAGCATGTTGATTTGTGGTTTGGTAAAAAATGTATGTTGATGTGGATTGTAAGAAATTGTTTGGTGTATGAAAATGTCCAGGGTAGGAACATGAAGGCTGAAAAAATTTTTTTGGTGCAGTTTGTTTTACGAATGATTGAGTATGTTGTCTGTTGGCATTTATTCTTCGACATGCAGTATTTCAATTTAGGCTTGAAATTTTTCATCGCCTGTCATAGACTATAAAGTATGAACTAAAGAGAGCGCAAAATGTTCGTCTTCATCTAAATCATCCTTCAGTACGTTCAGCAAAGATTCTTAAAACTTCGAATTCGGGTTACCTTTTTTATTCCTTATATTTGTATATATTTGAGTCCGTAGTCTCACATGTTTCAGTCTCATCTCCGTCTTCAGTGACAGCGGTATCTACATTACTATCAGTGGGTCGTTGTGCCAATGAAGATTTTAGAAATAGCAACTTTTCATAATATTGATATTTTCGACGTTTCTTTGCCGCTTGTCCAGATTTTATTTGTTGTGCGTTCAATTCTCTTGAAAGAGCAGGTTCTCAATTTAAGCCATTTCTGCTGGACCTCTGCACTTGTAAATAAAATGAACATGTTTTTATGGTTACAAATATCTAAGAACTGGTAACAGCTTCAATGCCCTCTCATATTTTACATACCGAATTGGAGCAACAACTATAAGATAAATTATAAGAGACACATGTGATCAAATTTGGGTAAAAATGCAACCAATTTACATGCCGCGAAAGACAGTAAAAGATTGGTTTGAACTTGCAGATCAATTTTATGCTCGTACTGATTTCCCTAATGTTATTGGTGCATTCGATGGTAAACATATACGTTTAATTCAACCAGATAACTCCGGATCGTCATTTTTTAATTATAAAAGATATCATTCCATGGTGTTAATGGCTTGAACTGATGCTGACAACAAATTGATTTTTGTGCATATGGAGGTTCTGCCGATCGACTGTTTTCAAAAACTCAAATATGGGAATAAGATTAGAGGAAAATTGTTTAAACATTCCGTATGCAAGGGTATTGTCCCATGATGATAATGCCATTAGGCATGATTTTACCATGATCGTCATCTTGTGGCTGATGATGCGTTTGGGCTTTCAAATAATATTTTACGTCCTTACGCAAAAAGGAACTTATGTTATAAAAGAAATGTCTACAACTATAGGCACACGAAAGCTCGCCAAATGGTAGAATGCACTTTTGGTATTTTAGCTAACAAAAGGCGCATAGTACATAGGGCGCTTGATGTTAACTTAGACTTTTCAAAATCTATAATAAAAGCATGTTATGTTTTACTTAACCTTGTCCGAATCAAAGATGGAATACATTTCAGAGATACGCTATATAACGCTCCATTTGAAAATATGATATCTCTTGATGACAACAGAGGTAGAAACCTTAGCGGTGGTGTAAACGTCCGCCAGTACTTGACGTCTTATTTTGTTTCTCCTCAAGGCTCTGTACCATGGCAACACGACAAAGTATAAATTGTTTGTATAATAAATACAAAATATAATAAATAAATATGAAACTTACCTCGTTTTCTTTTAGTTTCCGTATCTAGTTCCAACTTCCATACACACTTCCTACCATAGTTTCTTTTCAGATTTATTTCTGAATACTCTTTCAAACTATTTAAGTAAAGCGCAGGCCTTTTTTCTAGTTCAGTTTGCGCAAGTTCTATAATCACAGTACATTCCTATAAACTTATGAAACACAACAAAATAGTTGTTCAACTAAAAATTGTATGTATGCGGTAGCCTCTATTTACTCTATTATCCTCTGGCAACTGCCCTTAAATTTATTCGACACAGCTCTACAATAGTGCTTTTATAGAGCATATCTTGACCGTAAGACTTTTGCACCATTTAGTAATTGAACCCAAAACCTTTAAGCACAAGAGTCGCATTAACTGCCGCTGCACCACCGAAGCAGTTACAAATTCTATATCAAATCGCCTCATTGCTTCAGTGTTCTTTATAAATGAATACTTTAGTTTGCAGCCGTTTGGTTTCAGTTTCAATTTTCGAACGGAATAAGTACTATTGGCTGAATAGTCTGCTTGACTGTCTCCAGTCCAGTTTTAGGTCCGACACCTCTACACATGCCTTCAACCTTTGAACTTAATCAGTTTAAGTTTTGTAAACCCAAACAATATATGTGTCAGCAAGTAAGCAACTACTAAATAAAAAGTTCTGACTTAGTTCAGTTGTTCGTAGTTCACAAAACAAGTTATGAACAGGTTAAGTATCTTAATACTATCAGGCAGTCCATTATCGTTCCTGAACTTAACTTCAACATCAACCCTCTAATAGTCACCATGTTTTACCCTTTGCCGAAACATGTTAACCCTTCAACTTGTACTTTCAAGACACAGCAAAGTTATACAGCAACATGTCTAATAAAATCCAAGTTCGGATGCCTTTCCTTCGTGTATTCGACAGTTTAACATAATACGATAGGTATTATGTTAGTAGCGGGTGATCTTTAAGCGTGGAACTATTGTAGGCTTGGAGAGGGTTAAAGTAAATGCGCAATTGTTGGCTTCACATTATTAAGCTATCTTTTTTATGTGACTGAACCTTTTTTTTTTTTTGGGGAATTCATGACGCGTACCTCTCCGCGAGGGCGGGCGGAGGGGTTATGTTGGACTCACCGGGATAAAAGAAGATGTTAAGATGATAAAGTACCTCCCGGAATACCGACTAAACCTACCACGGTGTTCCTCGACAAAACCACTATCGACGGGGCCGCGCGAACCACTTTCGCATGCGTTCGCGACCCCGCCGAGGTTTCGGCCCGCCATATGAAACGGCAGGCCACTACACGAAAGACCTACCCTATAGGTACTGTCCCCCCTAGAGGGGAGACGGACTCGACATAGAGGCACGCGTAGGAACACGCACGCCGCCTCTGGGACCTGGTGCTGAACGGATGGCGGGCAGGCCCACAAAGCCCGCCACCCCCAGGTCAAACCTCAGGGTGGCTGGAGGTCGTCTCGCGCCCTCCAGCGCCTGGCTCTGCGGTTGGGGAGAGGGTTCAAACGCTCCCTCTCCCGCTCCGCCACCTCCTTGATGGAAATGATTGCCTCACAGAAGGAGGCGACGGCGTTCCACGACCTCTCACTCCGGACCATAGACATGTGACTGAACCGGACCTAGTAAAACTTTTGATGAAAACATTTATCGTATGGTCGTTTGCCTGTGAGAGATATTCTACGATAAGTTTGGACATATTCAAAATTGGTCAGACAGACAGAAAAACATCTTGTATATATGCAATAGAACGCATTCATATTTATATCTATAATAATATTATAAAGCTGAATAGTTTGTTTGTTTGTTTGGTTGAACGCGCTAATCTCGAGAACTATTGGTCCGAATTTAAAAATTATTTTAGTGTTTGATAACTAATTTATTGAGGAAGTCTCTAGGCTATATAACATCACGCTACGTCCCACGGGGGCGGAGCAGTAATCATATACGCTGGTAAAATCCCGGACACATCTAGTTTTATATATAATCATATGCTCTATACAGAGGTAGATTGCACACACGTTCAAAATTTTTTTTTTTTTGAGCCCTGCTTAGTAGTGCATGAGATTATACTTCGTCCTGCTATTAAAATTTTCTCGACTGCAAAACTCGATAACACTACCCAACCCAGGGGGTCTACCGTGAAACGCGTTATACGCAATTGCGTACGTTCGTTCGTGCTTATTCTTACCATGAAACATCATTCGCGCCAACATTCGTCACGAATATCGTCGTATGACATTTGTACGTCCTAAAAAATCCGAAGTGTTTTCATAGTAGGTATATGCTTATTATTTATATATTTTTGGTCTGGGTGTTTCTATGTATAATATGTATGTATTTACAAAAAAAAAAAAGTATATATGTATGTTTATCCATTGTCTAGTACCCATAGTACAAGCTCTGCTTAGTTTGGGCTAGATGGTGTTGTGTGTATGTGGTAGAATATTATATTATATATTATTATATTTCGTTCGTAATTCGTTTTGGCACGTCATTGCGTAAAAACATTTTCACGGTAGACCCGCAGGATTTAGCCTAAGATCTTATGCAGAGTAAGTTGTGTTCATTACCGCTGCGAAACCAAGTAGTCAATATTATCAAATAAATATAACTGTATATTTCCTCCCAGATCGCTCTAATACTGTAGTATAGTTTTCACGCTGTATATATTTCTCAGAGCTCTCATATCCACCAAATTTATTTTACCTTCATTTTAGTTCTCAGAAGTTTTACTACAATACTGAAGTATTGGCGCTAGTACTCACTTCGCCACGTACGACCAGCCGTGTCTTTTGAGTGTGTTCAGTTAAGTGTAATGATTGAAGCACCTTACTTGCAGGCGCGATTTCTAACATACCGTGAAATTTGAACTTTATGGCAATTTAAAAAGAATTGTGTTCTGAGATTCTTATCCGTATTCTGGTCATAAATTATATATCCTTTATTAAATTATGGTTGAAGGTGTCAATGTACATTCTGGGCTTGTTAACTTCAATGAATTGCTTTTGTTTGTAGGCATAAAGTCTCAGGTTAGATTATTCTAACCTGAGACTTTATGCTCAGCAGCTTGCTTCATTACCGCTGCTCCATCGATGCAATTAGGGCCAAGTAAGAAAGCTAGTCACGATAATTGTAATGCCACGCAAAGATCTTAAGGCACACCTTTGACTCTTATAAGTTATGTGCGTATGAAATAGTAGTTAATAATAATGGTAATAATAATCATTTATTCAACTTAAATTGATACAAATGGACAGAGAGCTTAGGTTACATCGTTAAGGTAATATACAATGTATTCCACCGATAAGTGACTGGCAGAAAAAATATAAAATATACGTAAAATTATATTAGGAAAACGCTAAAAGGGGGGTCTAAGCTGTATACTTTTTTAAAACGAATTTTACTGTTTATTTTTTTAAATTCTCTACTTTGTCCCATTTGGACGATATGTGCGACAAACATCGTGCCACAGCAGCTCTAGCATTTCCATCACAAAAACCATACACATAATGCATATCGGCAATATGGGAAGGTGGTAAGGCACTTAGTCCCGGCATAATAATTCACAGTACAAATAACTATTCGTAACAGCACAAACAATAAATGCGTAGTTTCACGAGCACGGAGATCGGTCAACTAAATATATTTTACTATAAAGTATGCGTAACCCATCGGGGTTTGCGTTCAACTGGTTTTTACCTGCGAAAAGGGGACGCTATTGTTTATGCTATTTTTTTGCTATTGAAAAAGAGCACTTTTGCAAGCCTTTTAACATTTAAACTGTTAGAGATAGAGATATAAATATGATAGAGATAGAGACAAAAACACAATGTTTGAAGATTATTTAAGAAATGTCCTGTAGAGTAACGCTATTGTTTATGCAATTTTTTTGCTATTGAAAAAGAGCACTTTTGCAAGCCTTTTAACATTTAAACTGTTAGAGATAGAGATATAGATATGATAGAGACAAAAACACAATGTTTGAAGATTATTTAAGAAATGTCCTGTAGAGTAATAAAATAAAGTAAAATAACCTAAGTCAGGGGAAGTTTTTTCGAGTTTCGTCGGGTTAAATTAAAAAAAGATGTTTTTATGCGAAATTTCTGGGTTATACTTACTTTATTTTAGTCATTGGATGCAAATTACTTCTAAATTGCTTCAGTTCTGTTAGTTAGAGTATGTAGCTATTAAATAAAATCAAAAAAGACAAGATCAGTCGATGTTTGTCGCAGATATCGCCCAAATAGGACAAAGAAGAGAATTTCAAAAAATAAAAAGCCAAATTCGATTTAAAAAAAGTATATAATTTTACGTATATTTTTATATTTCTTTGGCCGGTCACTTATCGGTAGCATACATTTTTTGTCGGCCTCAATGGCGTAGTGGTTAGTGTAACCGACTGCCACGCCTGAGGTCGCGGGTTCGATTCCCGCACAAGTCAAACATTTGTGTGCATGAACATGGATGTTTGTCTTGGTCTGGGTGTTTCTATGTATAATAAGTAAATATATACAAAAAAAAAGTATATAAATATGTTTATCCATTGTCTAGTACCCATAGTACAAGCTCTGCTTAGTTTGGACTAGATGGTGTTGCGTGTTTGTGACAGAATACTAGAATACTATTATTTTATAAGGGTTGCCTGTTCTAGGGTTAACCTGTGCCACAGGCATTACGGGCACATACTATATAAAATAGATAACTTCTAAAACAATACTAAACTAATATTACTGTACTAATACTAATAAAACTTTATTATTTGTATACAAAAACTTATAAATTACATTAATTAATATAATTTAACGATGAAGAATACATGCTTAGAAAGCCCGGATTTCTGAGAATTCTTTGTGACATACTAAAAATATATTTTTCTACCAACTAGCTTTGGACCAGCATGTTCGTCCTATAGCGGTAGCTATGGCTCAACTTTTCTCATAGCGAGAATAATATTAGGCAGAAATGCAATGAAATGCTTAATGTGACTGTCATGTTTATAAATGTATAAATAAGCATATCTCGAATACAGGTTAGTTAAAGATCATATTATTACTATATTATACTTATCACCCATTACATTCAACGCTACATATTTCACTCGAAACTCGTAATAAACAAGAGATTCCGTCTCAGCATTCTTAATTAATTAATTACTGTACTAACATTGCGCCTGTGAGTTCTATCTCCAGCAATGTAATAATTATAATTAACAGAGACTATAAACCTCATGGGGAAAAATAAAATGAAATTTCTTGCTTTATTTTAAACTATGAGTAAACTGAAATATATAGCCTCATTCCTGGGGCATAAATTTGTGCTTGCTTTGCGGCCATTCGGATTCTGTCTTTGAGATTCACTCGGGTATAGTTCAATAATATGTGTTTGTAGATCTAGAAATTTTATAGAAATGAAGTGGTGAACCTCACGGTTCTCGTAGGTATCTTCTCGTGTCTATCTGACCTTATACTTTATCGATGTTAATATTCCGATTTACTTATACTTTTAGTAATTAAAACACATTACGAGATTTTATCAAGTTTCTTCCAATAAAGACTCGTCGATGTTATTTGCATTGCCCTTTCTTAGTGTTAGCTGTTATATTAGGAATTAGCTGTACCTTATAATATGTGGTCTATATTATAAATTAGATGGATAAATATGGCTGTTACAAAATGGCTAATAAAAACAGATATACGCATACATTCTCGTGCATAATATTATAGCTATTTTAGTCCAAGTCTATCACATGACAATTAATGCATTCTAGAGCATTCTGTAGCCATACGTTTTATGTTTATATTGCCGAGTCCATTTCCAATTTATACGGTCAGGTGCAAAAGTCGAGTGGCAATTTTAAAAAGCGGTAGAATCACAACAATTTGTACTTAGGATTTTTTTCAATAAAATCATTGCACACATACACATAAACCTGCCTCACTGATACTGTCGCCTGTTCTAATTATGATTGTAAGTAGTAATTTCAAATAAATAATTAAGTGATGTTGTAGCTACGTTGGTAATAGTGTGATCTTGACGTAAATGTAACGCTTGTTGGTTCGAACCTCAGGAAGTGGTAATCTTTTTGTATTTTGTTCTTAAATTAGAAGCATCGATGACTTGTTACTTTAAGACTTATTTAAACCGCAGTTATTCCAAAGATGAGGGTGGATTTAAAAGATATAATAATTTCTCACTTGAATAGAATTATGTTATGTTGTTGGTTGGTGATCTTTGTTACGAGCGTTTGTGTCATTATTATTGCAATATTTTTATTGAAAGTCTACATTTAAAATTACAAACTATTATAAATATTGAACCCAGGGCAAATATATGGCATAATTATGGCATTAATATTTCTTAAATTGCCAACGAAACTGGACTAATCTCTAAGAGTAAGTTATTTTTTCCAATGTTATGTCATGGTATTGTGATTGACGATTTCGCTGGTAAGGAATCGCTATCTACGATTATATCATAAGATTTTTGATATTATTTTAGAGAAATACTGTAAGTCGTTGGGTGAAACGATTTGAAGAAGAACGGAGCTTAGAAAGTCGGGCGGGAAGTGGAAGACCGCTTCTTATTAACGAAACTCAGCGAAGATGAATGGTGAATGCTTATGAATTAAAGGGTATCATACCGACGAGAACCTTGCGAACTACCTATGTGTGCTAATATTGTGACCTCTTGAGCTGCATTAAGAACAATTGAAGTCACACTAAATATTAAACAAAGTTGTTTCAAATAGGGGACGTGCTGGTTGACGATGTTAGAATTAAGGTTAAGGTTCAATCCTCTTTCCCTTGTGAAAAAGAATAATTAAGCTATAACCTCAATTGTCATTATAATTGTAAAATATTATTTGTAAGTAAAATGAATCTAAATAAAGCAAGTAAAGACTAAAGATGATTTTTTATTATATAGTATTGAAAAATTTACGGAAAATTTAATAAAAGTTCATTTTCGTTAATCATATTTTGACATTGTTTTTTATAATGAAATATTATTGTTATAAATTGATTAAAGTTTTATTTTTCTTAATTACATATAATTTGCATTATTTATTTATTTATTAAATATAGAAACAAATTGTGATTTTTTAGTAATTAAATTAATTCTGATAAATAATAATTATTATAATAATAAAATAATTTAGTTTTAGTTTAATGCCTAAAAAAACACTTTGTGTTTTTTTATTACTCTAGTGTAATAAGTAGACAAAAATAACGTTTATCTTTATTATTTGAACATTTCAGTAATAACAAATCAGAAAATGGAAGTTGAGGACCCCAGAATTCGAACCACCGTCATTATATTTTAGTGATAAAGTGTGAAGAGTCATTGATTTAAGCATTAATTGTAAATGCGGACTAACAGAGACACTGGTTGTTGAATATAAGGGATAGTAATTATTACAGTTATATATACAAGAACTCGTTTTTGTCATGCCTTACACACATTCGCATGACGAACTTCACCTATTATCATTACATTGACTAATGTTTCATTGTTTGCGTTAAAACATCACACACACAAAGATATTCGTTACGATGCTACTCGACTTTTGTCTTTGAAAAGACTTAGATTTTTATCGGTTCACGTGTCAATGATCGCATTGCATCGAGTTTTAAACGTAATTTATCTATTTTTCAACCATTTATTTTGTCACACATGCATACATTTAAACATAAAACATCAAATAAAACGTAACCAATAAAATAAACATTATATTGGTTATACATGGGTATTACCAACATAAACCACAAATATGGATTTGTTATACCATAATTGCACTGCTCTTACGCACAATGACCCAATTTTGAGGTTAAGAGCGGATAACACACAATCAAGTAACTAACTGCACTGATATTCAACTGGTTTCTATGTATAGAACAACAAAAATAGTTTGACGCTTATATAATAGTGCCGTATCTTGTCACAAGTAAGACCCATATCACTTCGCGTCGCTTTTATGCTCCTCAAAAGACCTAGCACAGTGTAATGTAAGAAACATATTGTATGTAAAATCCAACGTATTGTCCCAGTGAATAGAGGTGAAATTGATAGATGTAACTTTGACTTTAGCACGCCTAACTTTGTGACCTAATAAATTAATAATTTAGAATCAATATTCAAATATCCACTAATTACCAAAACAATGCAATGTAAAGCAATGAAACATGAACGTATCAAATTTTAACCCAAAACTAGTACTTTAAAAGATCTCAATACAAATATCAAATATGTTTCATAAAACCCTAACAATGCCTGTCTTGGCTGACTTAGGTTGCTTGTTAACATAATACCTTGCCTTAATTTAGGTCAGGCCGACCTTCACAATATGTAAGGAACACTTATGAAAATGTAACAAAAGCCCCATTGTTACCCGGTTTCTTCTCAAGGGTTTGTTTAACTAAATTTGTACGATCTTGGCTTTGTTGCATAATTTCGGTGACTTGTTTTGAAAGGATTGCTTCTTTTGAAAGGTGCAAAATGTCACTGTACCTCGTTTGTATAGCGTGTGCCTATAGCAAGGTGGCCGTTGTTTATTGAAACAATAGCGTCGATGATGTTATTTTCTTAAATATTTTTAATATAGTACAATATTTTTACATTTATATTTGTTTATATCACCGCGTGTGTCATCAAGCAAGGATAGATTTTGTTTCTGTTCATCATCATCTCAGCCAAAATACGTCCACTGCTGGACATAGGCCTCCCCTAAGGTCTTCCACACAGACCGGTCTTTGGCCACCTGCATTCAAGGTGGACCGACGACCTGGTGTATCTGTTACTGCAGGTAAAATATGAGTGATCGATACCTGAACTCTTGACTGTTTAGGGCACTCCTAAACTAAAAAGGTTAGTAATGTCTAAAATATCTCGTATCTGATCAGAAAACATTGACCTTCCCTCTGTACCACTCTCGTGGCCTTATTCTTACTGTCACCTAACACAATCATAAGGCATTCCTCTAGAGAATGTTTTTGCTACAAGCTAGCAAAAAAACTAACCTTATGTTTGTTTTAGAATGAGTATAATTGAACCGTGCAACAGTTTGAACGCAGGATTCTAGATATTATATATATATAATAATATATATATACCATGAAGTGCTCAAACGTATTGAAGTAGGTATACATATTAATATTATTTTCAATGCTGTCGTGCCGAACCATATCAAGAGCAAACATAACAATACATCGTACATTTAGAGCGTTAAACTGCTTCCTGAACTACAATACACATATGTTTGGAGAACATTTGTATAAGGATGTGTGGTGTTCTGCAAATGGTTGTCCCATGGTGTTCTTTGTGTTCTTTATCTGAATGTTTTACAAGTCCCACCCTAGGAATAATTCCTGTGTCGCGGAGGAGTTTACAAACATTCAAACAATGGACACAAATACCACCCAGACTCGGTACAACCATTTGTGGATCACAGAATTTTTTGCCCCGTGTAGGAATTGAACCCACAACACTCGACGCATTAGCAGTGGCGAGGCGAACACCTAGAACACTACGCCATCCGTGCAGTCATTTGTAAAGTGCCCGCGACAAAGGAATTATTCCTAGCTCGGGAGTAGTCTTAAAAAATGGTATTAATCAATGGTTAGCGCTTACAGCAGCGATAGCTTAGTGGGAGACCGCTGGACTGCCACGCAGATGTCTCGAGTTCGATCCCAGGCACGCATCTCTGAGTTTTCGAAGTTACGTGGGCATTAAATAGTTAATTATCGCTTACTTTAACGGTGAAGGAAAACATCGTGAGGAAACCTGCACGTCTGAGAGTTCTCCATAATGTTCTAGAAGATATGTGAAGTCTGCCAACCCGCACTGGGCCAGCGTGGTGGACTATGGCCTAACCCTTCTCACATTGAGAAGAGGCCCGTGCCCAGTAGTGGGACAATTTAATACAGGACTGATATTATTATATTACTATTAGCGCTTGTAATCTGTGTAATACACATATACTGCCGCATAGTAGCCTAGAATACCTGGTAACAAAATGAATGGAAAACTATAAAAGCTTTTACACATACCTGCACGAGTTAACCAATATGCGATCACCGGGTATGTGCCGAAACTACCGCTATTCATGCGATTACCGCTTACCGGATTGCCAAAGGCCAAACCCATAATAGTTTATAGTTTTCACTCCATATGAAAGTTTTTACGCCGTACGGCTTAATTGTTAAGAAATCTGTACACTCAAACCACATTACTGCACGACTGCATGATGCCGCAGTGGTTTAACTGACCGCCTCGCCGCTGCCAATGCGCTGAATGGTGTGGCTTCAAATCCCACACGGGACAAAAATTTGTGTGATCCACAAATGGTTGTTCAGAGTCTGGGTGTTCTTTGTGTCCGTTGTTTGAATGTGTGTAAAGTCCTCTGCGACACGGGAGTTATTCCTAGTGCGGGAGTCGTATTTTTTTAATCGGAATGACACCCTCAGTATTGATTAAACGCGGATTTTGTTTGACTGACAATAATGTTTCAAAAAACCTCATATATTTTGACTTATCTGCGACTTAAATGTCTTCATACATAAATACAGCTGCGTCACAGGCTGTTTACTCAAGTAGTATCCTTGCAGACAGTTTGTTCTGTATTGCCTTATCTACCAAGTTATGTGAATGTTGGATCGCGTGAAAAGGCAATTACTTACCATGACAAATGGAATAAAAAACGCACACCTTTTATTTGCTGTCCTAGCATAGAACGCTAAAAATAAAATAGGTAGAACATTTTTAAAGGTACTGCCTTAAACTAGGTTACGAGGTCTAGCCATAGTAAAAACAGACAAGAAGAATAAAAATATATATATTACACTTTTGAATAACTTTTTCCAGAAAATAATGAGTTCAATTTTATTTAAAAGGTCATGTTATTTCTGTTTAATTTTATACTCAATACTCAATACTCAATACATTTATTGCACTCCACAAGTTAAATATGTAGATGTTACAATGGTATAATATAAGAAACATGTGGGCCTTGTCGGCACGGCAAGATGTAGGAGAGAGGAGGAAGTTTTACATATTTTATTGTTTACATATTTTACTTATGATTGATATTTATTGACTATTATAATATATAGGTAATTTTATTAAGGTGCGCTTACTATACCTAGTTAGATAGATATATTACTATAATTATTTTTATTATATGGTATTCTATTATATAATTATTATTATATTATTTTATTTATGTTTTAATATTTTTACTAATTATATATTTGAAGTGTTTCTTGTGCTGCGTTGTAATGGATCACCTTACTTGCCGACTCGCCGTACTTTACTCGCCTACTCGCCACACTACTCCCCCGGTGAGACCGTAACTACGGGCGATAGTAGTTTGGGAACCGAACAGTGCGTCCACTCCTGGTCTTTTTAATGCCATCCTGGTCTTCTGAGGGCTTTGGCTGCGGAGTCATCTCTGGAGTCTCCCTGACGATGTAGGCTGGCTTCAAGCGGTCTACTGAGATCCTTTGGGATTTGCCCTGTATGTCGACGTCAAAGGTTTTCTGGTCACGGTACAGTACCTTGTAAGGACCTGAGTATGGCGCTTGAAGTGGCCTTCTAACAGGACCTTGACGAACGAAGACGTGGGTTGCTGTTGCTAGGTCTTTTGGCACGTAAAACGTTCTACGGGAACTTCCATGCCAAGATGTTGGTAGCGGCTTAAGTTTGCTGACGTGGGCACGAAGTCTTGAGGTGATGGAGGTCATGTCCGTCTCATTGTCAGGAACTGGTGAAAAGAACTGTCCAGGTAAACGGAGCGGTTCACCGTAGACGAGTTCTGCTGCGGATGTTTGGAGATCCTCCTTCCAAGCGCTGCGGATACCGAGGAGGACCCAGGGTAAGACCTCGACCCAATTTGATGATGCATGGCAGGTGATGGCTGACTTAAGTTGCCTATGCATTCTCTCCACGAGACCGTTAGCTGCTGGGTGGTATGAGGTGGTGGTGTGATGATTCGCACTGATCAGCGCGGCAAGTTTTTTGAATGTATGTGACAGGAACTGGCTGCCGCGGTCAGTGGTAATGTGTTCTGGACTGCCAAATCTTGATATCCACCCATGAACGAGAGCAGTAACGCAAGTCTCAGCTGTCATGTCCTGGAGAGGATACGCCTCAGGCCAACGAGTGAAACGGTCGACTATCGTGAGGCAGTATCTATTGCCAGAACATAAGGGTAACGGACCAATCAGGTCCAAGTGAATGTGCCGGAAACGTGCTGATGGTGGCTGGAATGTGGCTAACGGCGCTGTAGTGTGCCTTGTTATTTTAGAGCGTTGGCACTGTTGACATTCTTTAGCCCATTGTCTGCAGTCTCGTCTTATACCTGGCCACACGAATCTTTGGGTCACCAGCTTGACCGTAGCCTTCGCTCCTGGATGACTCAAGTTGTGCAGAGTATCAAACACTTGTTTGCGGAACGATGGGGTCACGTATGGACGTGGGCTTGAAGTGGAGACGTCACAGTGAACCTCGAGATCTGACTCTGAAGTTCTCATCTTTTCTAGTTTCAGAGTGGAACCAGAAGTTAGCAGTTTCTGTAGTTCAGGGTCAGTACGTTGTTCGTTGGCCAAGGATTCATAATTTAGTGGCATACCTATTTCACTAACGCGTGAAAGGGCATCAGCGACGACGTTCTCTGATCCGGCTACGAATCTAATGTCTGTCGTAAATTGGCTGATAAAGTCAAGATACCAAAATTGGCGAGGTGAGCAGTTCTCGCGATTGCCGGCAAAGGCAAACGTGAGAAGCTTATGGTCTGTCATGACCGTGAATGTCCGTGCTTCAACCATAAAACGAAAGTATCTAATGGCTTCATAGATGGCTAGCAGTTCGCGGTCGTATGGACTGTACTTCTTCTGGCTTGGACTAAGCTTTCTTGAGAAGAAAGCCAATGGTTTCCACTCGCCATCTTGGTGTTGTTGCAAGACTGCTCCTATTGCTGAGTCTGAAGCGTCTGTATGAATGGCTAATTCGGCTCGAGGATTAGGATGGACCAGAAGTGTAGCTTCAGAAAGACTGTTCTTGCAGCGATTGAAAGCTTCCATCAGAGCGGGTGTCATTTCTATCGCTTGTGAGCCTTTCTTTTTGGGACCGGCGAGTAACATGTTAAGAGGTGCTTGAATAGCAGCTGTATTCGGCAAAAGTCTGCGATAAAAATTGAGCATGCCGAGGAAACGTCTGAGCTCCTTAATGGTCTTCGGCAGCGGAAACTCTTGGATTGCTTGTACCTTCGTGTCCAAAGGTTGGATACCAGCCGCAGATACTTTGAACCCAAGGAAATTCGCCTCAGGCTGCCCAAATACACACTTGTTTGTGTTTATCAAAACGCCATATACTGCCAATCTTTGGAACAGGGCTTTCAGGTGTTGCTGATGAAGGCTGCTGTCCGAACTGTGGATCAATATGTCGTCTAAGTATCCAAAACAGAAGTCCAATCCTCGCAGAACCTCGTCCATAAAGCGTTGAAAGGTTTGGGCCGCATTACGAAGTCCGAACGTCATGAACGGGAATTCATAAAGGCCAAAAGGTGTGGTGATTGCTGTTTTGGGTATGTCTGCTTCGGAAACTGGTATCTGATTGTAAGCCTTTATCAGATCAATGGTGGAGAATACTGTGCTGCCTGCCAGCTGATGGGTAAAGTCCTGCAAATGCTTGACTGGGTACCGGTCGGGAATCGTACGTGCATTCAATGATCGGTAGTCTCCACACGGACGCCATCCGTCGTTTTTCTTGCGGGCTAAATGAAGTGGTGAGGACCATGGGCTATCAGATCTACGGGCTGTTCCATTCAGCATCATGTCCTCGAACTCATGTTTCGCGATCTTCAGGCGCTCAGGATCTAAGCGACGTGGACGACTGGATACAGGTGGGCCCGGTGTAGTACGGATATAATGTACTGTTGAATGTTTGACAGAGGCAGGTTTACCAGCTGGACGCGTAACATCAGGGTACTCTCTCAGTAGACTATGGTAAATGGAGTCTTGGGTGGTAGTGCGGACTGACGAAATGAATTCCGTTGAAGTTTGGTTCGGTGTGGCAACTGCTAGCGACGTGACGCCATCAATTAAGCGCTGGCTTCGGCAATCGACTAATAGGTTGTAGTAGCCTAAGAAGTCGACGCCTATGATGGGCTTCGATACATCAGCTACGATGAAGCGCCATGTGAAAGCTCGTCGAAGTCCTAAGTCCAATGTAAGAGGCAGATCACCATATGTGGCTATGACTGTTCCATTTGCTGCAAAAAGTTCATATTTTGTTTTGATGCGTGGCTCCCGAACAGCGGATCGCGGAAAGACACACAGGTCTGAACCCGTATCTACGAGATATTGTATCTTGGTTTTGCGGTCCGTTATGAACAGGCGGCTCGTTACTTCAAGGCAGTCGTTTACCGCCACTAATGGCTGCCTGGGAAGTTTTCCGCTTTCTTGTACGTACAAGGCTGCGTACATCTTTGCGCTTGTTCGCCAAACCGGTAGTGGTACCAGCAGTATGGGTGGTCGTTTGGACGGGAACGTGAACGGGAACGATATCTGGAACCTCTTTCTTTGGAGCGGGAGCGAGCACGTCTTTGAAAGTTCATGCTCATGGCTTCCATTCTTCGACTGAGTTCAGCCACTGTCCGAGTCAACGTCTCAATCACGCTGTCCGTGTTTCCACGATGTGCAACAGTTTCTGATGTACTAGCGACTTGACTGGTTACTGGCATGGTAACTGGAACGACATCATTAACGCGGTCTGCCAACTCTGCTAGATCTTCCAGCGTCATCTTTGTCTGTTGCGCTGCGATGCAGGTCTGCAGATGAGTAGGTAATCGACTGGCCCAGATTGTCCTAATAAAATCTGCAGGGACGTTTGCTCCAGCCAGGTGCTGCAGATGCCGAAGAAACTGCGTCGGCTTCCTGTCTCCCATCTCTTCATGCAGTTGCTTGATCTTGCGCTCTTTTGACGCTGAAAGACGTCGTATCAGCTCCGCCTTCAAGGTGTCGTATTTGGCAGAAGTTGGTGGAGATACTACCAGGTCGCGAACCTCTGCTGCATGTTGTGGTTCTAACTGCGCCAGCACGTAGTAGAATTTTGTAGCGTCCGCACTGATGTTGGATAGTGCGAACTGGCCTTCTAGTTGAGCGAACCATAGCTCTGGGTCATTGAGGTTGAAGGGAGGTGTTCTCACTCCAACGCGGCAGGTTTCGCCGAGCAGAACATCTTTTGCTTGACTTTCCATTTTTCTCACGTCGGGGGTCACCAGTGAAGTGTTTCTTGTGCTGCGTTGTAATGGATCACCTTACTTGCCGACTCGCCGTACTTTACTCGCCTACTCGCCACATATTATTGTAGATTATCATTATTATCAAAGTTTGTAAAAAAGAAAAGGAATTAAATATCCCAGATATTATTATTATGAATGTATGTCATGTTTGTTTATATATTATGTATTTATTTGTATTTATGTTATTATTAGGTATATTATAAGTATTCATTTAAATTTCCATTTATTATGTTTCATATATATTTATCATTTAGGTATTCATTTAGTTTTGTTAAGTTAGTTTTTATTTATATAAAATCTGTTTTCAGACCATAAAGGTCTATGTTTAATACTGGATAGCAAATGATTTCAATTATAATGCCCAGTTTCGTTCATCACCCTGTTCATTCTATTGTGTAATGTGAGCTAGTAATGCGTTGAACTTGCATTTGAATATGAGCGATTGCTTATGCTTTAAATCATTGCATAATCAATTTAGCTCTACTACGGACATTATAATTTAATTTATTAGGTGCAAATTTAATTAATTTATGTTCTACTTTTCTCTTTTAATGCAGCCTTTATGTATGATGCCGATATTTCAAAGGACTTTACAAAAATTAAAGCAACGAATACAAACAATATCCAGACATAAAAAAATAATTTGTGAATCACACAAATTTTTGTCTCGTGCACGATTAGAACCCACAACATTCGGCGTATTGCCAGTAACGAGGTGACCATTTTAACTACAACGCCATCCGCGAGGTAATAATAATAATGATAAACGTTTATTGAATAACCATATTTTGATTTACAATCATGAACACTGTCACTAAAACTAGGTTAACCTGTGCTATAAGTAACAGTTACATTTATATTTGGCATAGGTTACATTATATCTATTTGTGTAGGATTGTGTCAAATTTATATTAAACATTTATTTAAGAATAAAATAAGAATATTCATACTCCAGCAAAAGTTAGTAATTGGCGTATTTTATTGTAACGGAGTATTTTCTGTGAGGATTGTGTCTCTCTGTGTGAAAGTATGTGTGTGTGTGCGTGTATGTGTGTGGTGTCTAAATAGATAAGTGAGTGAGTGTTTGTGTGCGTGTGTGTATTTGTGCGTATGTGAGTGTGTATGTGCGTGTGTGTGTGTGTGTGTGCGTGTGTGTGTGTTGTGTGTGTGTGTGTGTTTGTTTAGTTTGGTCCATTAAACATTTGAATAGCAGAGACGTAGTAGCTATAACTATGGCGTAAAATATTATCGTCGACTGTACGCTTTTAAGAGTTCGAAAAAACGCTTATACAACTGCGTTGTCCGTCCGTCCGTCCGTCCGTCTGTCCGTCCGTCTGTCTGTTATACAACTTTCAACTCAAGAACCGTAAGAGCTAGAGACTCACGGTCAACGCCATTCGACATAGCATAGTCGATATACCCCCGAAATGACTATGACCTTTGACCTCTGACCTCAAGGTCACGTAATACCATCTTTCAGCTCAATAACTGTAAGAGCTAGAGACTCGCGGTCAACGCCATTCGACTCATCATATTTGTATACCCCCGAAATGACTATGACCTTTGATCTTTGAACTCAAGGTCACGTGATACCATGTTTTCAAACTCTAAGATTTACGGCAATTCATGGCCGTTTCTCACTTGTTGTACACGATACGACTCCCAAGCATAAGTTAATGCGCTATCGCAGGCTATATGTATTAGGGTGATGCCTCATTAGTGCGTTGCATTGCGTCGTCGCAACGGATCAACGCATTGTATGCCATATCTGCGCTGTGACGACGCACGACGTCGCAACGCAAGGGGCGAAGCGCGCACTGATTTCAGTCTTCATTCCACAATGGATCGGAACACTGTCCGTCGTCGCACCGGAGCTCCGACTGTGCAGCGCAACCCCCCTCCCCCCTCCCGCTTCGTTTCTCGTCCGTTGAGCCGTTAAAACATCGCGTGCGACGTCGCAACGCAACGCACTAATGAGGCATCACCCTAAAGCAAATTACTGACGCAAGCCATCCGCGCAAGTAACTCGTATGATTATCTCGCGCATGTAATCCAACAATTAACAAGTAAATTTGGCATGTAACCCGCGCTAACAGCTTGCGCGCGTCAGCTTCTTGCGTCGCACACCTTTAAGCTAATAAAGTTATCCAGAGTGGTGGACTACAGCCTAACCCATCGCATATTAAAAACGGGATGTGGCTTATATTATAGTATGCACAATTTAAACAACTCCAATGTTTGTATAAGACAGAAATAAATAATGTTAAATCGCCATGCTGCTTTATCAAATATCTCTCGCGCTTTTGGCAAAAGGAGATACTTGTACCACAAACGCCGGACATAATCTGGCTATAAATAAATAACAATAAATCACAGTTAATACTGCCTCCCCTTAGGATTATCTGTATCGTCGGGGCTGTTATGCATATAAAGCATATAAAACCATCCGAATGTTTTTAATCCCATGTAAACATCTTTGGTCATATTTTCTGTTCATATTTATTCTGCCTTCGTAAAATATTTCTGTTATATATTATTAAGTATGTGATATTTAATCCTAACTACCCTAGTTAATATTATAAATACGAATGAGAGTTTGTTTGCTACGTTTTAATGCCTAAACTCCTTGACTAATCATCATTAAATTTCACATACGCGTTCTCTACTAGATACTGAAAACGTCATAGGCTTTTCATCCAGAAAAAGGTCTATCCTCAAGGCACAGTAATTTTATACTTTATGTCAAGTGAGAAACGGCAATGAATTGCCGTAAATCTCAGAGTTCAAAAAAATATGGCGTTATCCACGAGTCTCTAGCTCTTACGCTCCTTAAGTTGAAAGACGGTATCACGTGACCTTGAGGTCAGAGGTCAAAGGTCATAGTCATTTCAGAGGTATATCGACTATGCTGAGTCAAATGGCGTTAACCGCGAGTCTCTAGCTCTTACGGTTCTTGAGTTGAAAGTTGTATAACAGATGGACGGACGGGCGGACGGACAATGCTGTTGTATAAGAGTTTTTTCGAACTCTAAAAAAAGAGAAATAAAATTTAGATGCATATTCAAGACTTATTCCTACCTCTTCTAGAAACGGAAACGTTCACTTAGATGCCCTTACTTCAATCTGGTAAACATAAGGGGAAGCAACTCTGTTACTATTTTCCAGGCGTTTTCAAGATTCAATGTTACTGGCTTGCCCTGACTGATTTTTTTAAGAGAATACCCAGTTACAATCTAACAACGATACGCAAACATAAACGCGAATGTATGCCACGTTATCTGGAATGCTAGAATCCACAAAGTGCAAAGTTAAATCTATATCTATATTTATGCTATAAATCAAAAGCAAACATAAGAAAAATATGATTGGTACAAACATGGAACAACTGACTAGAAAACTAGCCTATCCTACAGAAAATTGCAGTGAAATAGCTTTGTTTTTGTTTTTGCAGCAAGTAGGGTTTCCTAAGCTCTTTAAGAGGCTTCCATGCATTTTATAGTGGAACTACTGACTTGCTTTATTTGTATGTAGGATAGTTCATCCCTGTAGGCAGTCGCAAGCTATGTTCCTGGTATTGTCAGCTTCCTTTGGCAATAGTAATCACTAACCAAAATCGAGTCGTATACTTATTTGCCACCTCTCATGGAAACATATTTCGGGTTCGATCTCCACACGGGACAAAATTTGTGTGATCCATAAACTGTTCTGCCGAGACTAAGAATTTCCTTTTTAGATCATGACAAGATGTCGCTAGATGCATTCGCTCTTTTTAAATTCTTTATTCTTGTACGCCTGTTGATTTGGAACACTCTTAGTCTGTTTTTCTCTAAACAGTATCTAGTCCATTCAGAAAACGATAATCAAGTTTTCCATCTATTGAACAACTTAGATGTATACAAAAGCTATGTCAAATTAACTTTTACCAGTGAAGTTACTCTTCATACTTACTTTATACCAAAAAAATTATACTGCGTCCAAAAGTCTTCCTAATAACATGCACTGTTCGTATATGAATCCTTGGCAAACAAATAAAACTTTTCTCATCATGATATTCATATGAAATACAGGAATGTCATTGCATATAAATTCATTTTCTTTTGATTCTTGGCTCACGAAAACTTAAGCCACCTCCACACTCGAACTTGTGGTTACTCTTATACATAATAGTGTTTGTTTATTTAATAGATTCTATTAATTCCAAATTTAGATATATGCGGTTTGTAATTACTACAAACCGATAAAGTATTGCATTTAAATAAGTGTATAACTTTTTCAAAATGCTTTTCACAATAACTCTGCCTGATGATAAACAGTTCCCCTAGTCTAAGGACACAATAGCGCCATGCACCTTGAATATAAAAATTGCTGCACTGCCAACATAAGAAACAAAGATAATTGGTTCCCTTGCTGAAGGCAAAGTGGCTACTTAAGAAGCTCTAGAAATACTCTCAGCAGACAAAGCACAAAATTATTAAGCTGCGGTGTCGTACAGGTAGTTTCTCCAGAGAGGCTATTTCGTTGGAGGCTTGAATGGAATATACAATATACTTTGCTGTTTTAAGTTATATCTATATTAATATAATAAAGCTGAAGATATTGTTTTTCATTGTTTGAATGCGCTAATCTCTAGAACTAACAGTCAGATACGTATCTATTTTTTGATAGTCTTATTCTTGAGGAAGGTTATACATCATCACCCCAATTAGAAACGTGAGTGGAGCCGCAGAAAACAGCTAGTGGATATATAACAATGATCTGTAGAATTTAAACAATGAATAAAATTGCGAAAGCTTTCTAGCTCTCGTACATTCTTATAATCTTCGCGAAACGCGCAGGACCGAAGTGTGAATAAACCATTATACAGAAATATAAAATTCTAGAAGAAACTTTGCTAGTTTAAAATTCATACTGAAACTCGGCACGTAGGGAAGGACGGACAGACAATATATCATCGCTGTCGCGACAGGGGCAAAGTAAAATATCCCGTAAATTATAGGCACCAACAACGACAGGTGTCTCCGCGTAAATTATTCTTGAGTGGTGAAAAACTTTTAGGTAGAGCTAGCTAGTGTTTTACTTGGACGCAAGGAAATGAATACATTCGACGCTTTTTGAGGATGTTTTATGTTAACATAATATATTCATTTTCATGAATATTTGCACCGCCTTGTATATTCTTGGTTTTTATTTTGAGGAAAGATGGGACGAATATGATAAGAGAATTTACTTTTCTGTTGATTTAGTAAAGTATAACTATACTGGTAGTTTATTTGCTGATTGTAATACTTTTGCAAAGGTTACGCAATTGCTGTATAAGAAAAAAATAGAAATCGCAATTCCTTCGTGTCTAATAGGTATATACCAACACTGCGGGTCTACCGTGAAAATGTTTTTACGCAATGACGTGCCGAAACGAATTACGAACGAAATAATAAGCATATACCTACCATGAAAACACTTCGGATTTTTTAGGACGTACAAATGTCATACGACGGTATTCGTGACGAATGTCGGCGCGAATGAAGTTTCATGGTAAGAATAAGCACGAACGAACGTTCACAATTGCGTATAACGCGTTTCACGGTAGATCCCCTGATCGTATACGAATATTAACTAACCGACCGGATGGCAAAAGGTTTATATAAAAATAGGTTTATAAGTGCGAAATCGAGTCACAAATGATATTTATACACAACGCATGAATATTATCTGACGTAATTAGTTTGATCCTGCTATTTTGATCACGTGACATAAGTAAAGGTGTTTTTTTTTTTTGTTTGCGCCTATATTTGGTAATGATTCTTAGATTCCGACTTTGATTGACGGGCGAAATATTATAGAGTTAAATCTGTTAGACAACCTCAGTAACATCACGGAATCTGGAAATTAACCTGTTAGATGACCATAGGTCTATATGTTAGGTCTTTGGTGATATTCAGGCATGACTCTATATATCAATAACTTAGCCTTGATAGCCCAGCATCACAGAGCACGAAATACGCAAGCTATCTACTAGAGGCGCCTCACTTGTCACCCTAACCAATATTATAATCTAGTAATTTTGTTTACTCAGACTTTTTACTATCCAGACTATCTGTTCCTAGCCCACTATAAACACGAATGTGAATTTGTTTGTTTTTTCATGCCTTAACTACTCATCCGATCATCATTAAATTTCACATACACGTTGTCAAAGGAACAGAAAGGGACATAGAGTAGCATTTATTTAGAAAAAAGGTACTGTTACTGACCCAAGTTAGATCTGCGTGAGCGAAGCCGCGGGTAAAATCTAGTATATTATAGAATGTCACGTGAAACGTCAGTGACAAGACGAATCAAAAAGTACACTTAAATTACATATTATGTCCGAAAAGACCTTGCATCTGGCCCTCAGCGCCCTTAATCATAAACATATGATTATATTTCGTTGAAATTAACTACTTAATACGGATTTTATGCGTCTTCCCGTGAATATGGCTGCTGAAAAGCAACCGAAACGTCGAGGAAAGTGTTAATTTAAAACTAAATAATTTTAATAATTTTCATTCCATTTTTAATATAGTTTTAGTAGTACAGTAATAAATTTAAAAGTTATGTAATAAAAGTATTAAAAAACAACGCGACAAAATTCAATGTGTAACATTCGCGTAATCATATACATACATAGATTCACGCCTGTTTCCCAGAGGGGTAGGCAGAGACTACGGATTTCCATTTGCTACGATCCTGACACACTTCTCTGGCTTCATTCACTTTCATCCCATTCCTCATACACGCCCGTCGGTTCAAGGTGCTCTTAACCTGGCCTTTGTCCAGAACGCCTCCGATCTGATCAAGAAACGTTCGCCTAGGTCTTCCTCTTGCGACTGTTCCATTCACGTAATCATCATTCGCGTAATCATAATACAATAATATTATTATATTACTTCCGTTTCTAGTAAAATTGGATAGCAGTATTTTATGCTCTCTCATTGTGACATGCATACGCCAGATGTATATCTCCTTATTATTCACTATCAAATGCCAATATAAGCTTAACGTATGGTAGTAACTTTATTTAGTTGTTCTAGCGATGCTACACAACACTGCCTTCACTTTAATGAAGAGGAAGTAGCGTCGTGTGCTGTTTCAATCAAGCAGCCTTCGATGCCAGCACAGGGTTCGGTAACACGAACGCGTTCAGTGTTTATCATGATACTTGTATTGTTGTCTTTCATCGCGTTATATGAAGCTTATTCGATAGTGTTATCATATTATTATATTGTAAAAATACATTGCAAGATTACTACTGAATTGGCTTCGATCGCTTAATGTATCCTATATATACAAAGGCTTCTTCTATACATTTTTGATATAAAGAAAATTACGTTTTTGATATAAAACCTAACTGGAATCGATTATTTAGATGCATTCAAACCAAGAAGTAATTTATAATTGTCGTTAATTTAGATCCTCTCAATAGCGCTACGAATAATTGATAATCAAAATATCTTCATTAAACAAACACAGCCCAAAATTTAGAGTTATTATGTAAATTACGTACAAAAATGTATAGTTTACACTGACAAAGTTGCGGGTAAGATTTAGTTATAAATAAAATGGCCAGGTCAGGCCATAAGCGAGTTTGCTATTTGATTTCCTTAGGGTCTACTATCAACTGATATCTTTTCCAATACTGCATGCAAGAAGCGTCTCTACGCTTCTTGCATGCTTCGCAAAAGTCTCAAAAAGAATTTTCTTTATTGCTTTAGCCAGAGGAATAAGATGCTTATTCCTCTGGCTAAAGCAATAAAGAAAATTCTCATTTTATAACTTAACATTGAAATCACAAATATCCTTTGTGTCCTATCAGCAGGCTAGATATTAAACTATGAATAAATTTATTACGAGAGAAATTTTAATAAAATACTTTGTTATTACACGAAGCAATATTAAAGCGCAAAAATGTTGTTCGCTGTAATGCACACGGTATAGAAGCAATGAAAATGATATAATTATGAATGCATAAATATCATTTACATTGTGGAAAATTGTTTTTTACATATACAAACTTAGACTGGTAAAAAATAAGGTTCAAATCAGAACGATAAAAATAATATATATAAATAATAAATGACGTGAATTCATTTTGATTAATGGAATATCACAATTGTGGAACAGTTGCAATATTTTTTGGAATTTAGAGGTAATTATTGATATTTAGAGAATTCTAATGAGTATTGTAAAAATTTACGATAAAGTAATTATAGCCCCAGAGTTACCTAGAGAAGTTGCTTTTAAAATTAATGATATTTTAAACATACATCAGTAACTGTTAAAGTTAAATTTAATTATAATTGAGTAGATAGAGATTTGACAGACTTTGCACCATCGAATTTTGTACCCTTCAATAATCTTAGAAGTGCTTAAGAAAAAATGCAGCCAGACTTTTTTTCTATTGTGCGTAGTTTTGACTAAAATTTCACTTTAGTAAGTAGCTAAAATATTAAACTTCTTACTAATGTGAAATTCTAGTCAAAACAACGTACGACATAAAGAAAGTCTACAAAGTCGGATAACACATGTATCGAGTTATTATTCATCCCATTTCAGCTCAAAGTTTGGCGAACAAATAAGATATATAATATTGTCTTCTATTTACGCGAATATTATTCATTGAAATTAAACTGCTATATACGGATTTTAATATATTTAAGTTTAATAGTAGTAGTAGTGTAACAATTTTCAAAATTTTGTAATAAAGTGTCAAATAAACAACGCCATAAAATCCGTATATAGCAGTTTAATTTCAATAAATAAGATATATTTATTGACACGTCATAATAAAATGTATTAAAGCGCTTTACTTGCTTTACAACATTACTTTACATTACATTAATGATGGCATGGATGGTGTTGCGGTTTAAGTGGTCACTTTACCACTGCTACTGCGCCGAGTATAGTGGGTTCGATAACCAGATAAATTATAAAAAATCGTAGCCTACAAATAATTGTTTCTATTCTGGGTATTATTTGTGTTCATTGTTTCAATATTTATTCCACCACGACATAGGCTTCATAGCAAGAGTGGAAGGAACATTCGCCTGCATTTTTGACGAACAAGAAGAATAGAACGATCTTTCCTTAGAGCTTAGATTAGGATGTCGTAATATTATTAGTGTCCCATTTTCTTTTGAAGCAATCACGATTAATGGCCTTCTTTGTGTAAAGGATGGGAAATTATTCGGCTTTAAACAGCTTTTTATAATACTAAATATGAATTACTAATGTATGGGCAAAAAACTTTTACACGAAATATCACATCGCAAACTATTTTTTTTCAAATTTTGGCAAAAAAACATTTGTTTAGTCACCTTATTTAAATTTTTCAGTTAGCAAATTCTTTTGTGCCAAGTATATGATTAACAAATAATTACTTGTTCATTTTGGCATAAAGTATGCTTTCCAAAATTTGGAAGCAGTTCATTTTGGCGCTTCGCCGGCCGTTGCCGCGGCACGCTCGCTTCGCTCGCTCGGCTCGCACTGTTGGGTCGCAGTTCTAACCTAACCTTGCCTACTTTTCTGGAAGTAGTTCGTTTTTGTGGGGGACATATTTAATATATATAATAATATTTGCCAACGTAAAACATTTGCTTAATAAACATTTGATTTATTATGCCAAATGATAATTGGACTAAGTGAATAAAATGTGAAATGAAAATTTTCTAAATATTCATTTGGTTGACATACTGCGCCGACCCCAAATAAATTGGGACGTGGGCAAAAGAATGATGATTCATTTGGTAAATGAAAACTATAAGGATTTTTGGGAAGTAAAATTTGACCAAAAATATTTTTCCCACAGGGCAGTACACCGCTAAATATAGCATAGCTGTAGACATTTAGCATTTACTTTGCCCCTTACAACTAAACGAGGTATGTGATAAATTTGTTTAAATCGTCTATTTCCGTAGCTCGCTACGAGTCGTAGCAATCCGCTACATGATTCTGTTCCCTTGCATTAAATTCTTGAGCTATAAATTATGCAGTAAAAAGTATTGCAACAATTTACCTCGTAAGATAGTTTTATTACGAATAACTGGTTCCAACACAAAAACTAATAATAAAAAAAAATGTTAATGTTATTATTTCCTGCTTAATTATTATATCAGTCGTACGTTTTCGTAGCAGTTAGAGTTCGTATAGCACGTTGCAACGTAATGCTACGCATGTTATCTCATATTAACGAAGCTCAACTAGCTACAAATATACCCATATTGTTAAGCAAAGTATCACACCCTGATTTTGTTTTCTATCTTTAAATCCTATTTAGTAGGAGTTACCCCATAATCGTCTACTAAAATAATAACAGACCATGCTACTACTGAGAAATTCTTTATAGAAAAAAATAATAAAATAAAATCAGAACTATATTATTTATTTGAATAATTCACATCAAAAAATCTAGTACAACTACCTTTGGATCACACACATTTTTGCTCCTTAGGATGGTCAAATCAACACACGGTGAATAAACGAGGTGTGGCGAGGTGTCAACTTAAACTTCCAGTAAAGTAATGGGTAAGTCCTTCATTATATTAGCTTGATATTCACAGAGCGTTCGTCACCTTAAGTGACCTAAGTCACGACACTAACATCAATGCATCAAGTAGCGTAGGTACACGTAGACGGGACAAAACTATATGTATCCCTATTATTCACACTTAGTGCAAATCTGTAATAAGCTTGTTTTTATAAAATATATGTATATAAAGGTCCGCCTGTTGATAGGTTGTTGTAATATACGCTATTGACGATTGCATTACCAGGAGAGCCATCAGATTAGCATAAAATACCAAAACCATAGGCTTTTGCCTATTACCATAAAGCCTTATTTTATCTCTCACAAAATATATATAGAGAATCTTATAAATATTGAAATAATTAACTCAAACATAACAAGCAAAGACATTCGAGCACAAGTGATAGTCTTTTTTCTTTTTGAAGAGCTATAACCAAACGAAAGTATGCTTTATAAGCTGTTTCTAAACATGTTACGCTGTAGTTCCAACTAGAACACGGGACAAAGATGTTCTCTCGCAGCCAAGAGGCTTTAAAAGGCGTTATACACACAAGTAAACGATGCTTGTGTTTGAATTCATACGAATCGTGCATTTTCATTGCCTTCTACGAATCGTAGCAGAGTGCTACGTTGCTACGTGATTCTATTATGTTGCTTTGAATTCTTAAATGCGAATACCTCGGCATATGTATAGTTTGTTTTATATATAATACATTGCTGTAATAATGGCAAACTGCCTCCGTGCTGAAGCGGTAGTGAATGCGACTACTGTGCATGAGGTCTCGGGTTCGAATCCCGGGTCGGACCAACAAAAAGTTACTGGGTTTTTCAGTTAAAAACTTCAATAGCAGCTCGGAGTTACAAAGTTGGCGGTGTAAGACACCCTCGTGCCTCGGAAAACACGTACAGCCGTTGGTTCTGCGCCTGATCTCTTTTCGGTCGTGTCGGATTACCGTCCCATCGGATCATGAGAGTTAGGGAACAGAGAGTGCACTTGTGTTTGCGCACACACTTGTGCACTATAATATATCCTGCGTAGTTGGCCAGGCTCCATTAAGACTGGCCGCCGTGGCCCAAATTCGGTCTGGAGGATATTAATGGCAAATATAAAACGAATACTAATATTAAATGTGGATGTGTAAACGTCATAATATTATTGTAGTTCAACTGTGTACTAATGATCATTTGAAGACATTCATAATCTGCCTTCAGCCGTAGTTTCTTCTATTTATTTCTATTATTTTAGTTTCTAAACAATTATATCATTTTTAAACAGTGTATTCACTCTTAATTAAATGGTCTCCACTGTCTTTGCTCTAGTAGTTATCCATCTCCGTTTATAAGATCTCATTAACGTACGAATTGCTGTGATTTTTGTAAGTAGTCGATCTATAGCCTACGGTCTATAGTTATGTTGCGACCATTCGTATGCATGTTAACTATTAATCCGATTTAAGACTGAAATTAATTAACCTAATGAGGACGACTATGAAGTTAACTAAAGATGACTGTGCTACTGATAACTTTAGTTAGCCACGGGCACGCCACGATTGTGGCGGTAAGTCCCGTGTATGAGGAGTGGCTGGAGAGGCGGCATGGCGCCCTCACCTTCCGGCTGACACAGGTAATGACTGACCATGGTTATTTTGGCCAGTTCCTGTGTCGCATAAGCCGGCTAGAGACTCCCGGTTGTCACCACTGCGGCGACTACCACGATGTTGTTGTGGACACGGTGCCTCACACTTTGGCGGATTGCCCCCCCTGGACAAAGCAGCGCCGTAAGTTGATCGCGACAATCGGATTGGTTGCCCTCTCGCTCCCGGCCGTAGTTCAGTCTATGGTCCGGAGTAAGAGGTAGTGGAATGCCGTTGCCTCCTTCAGTGAGGAAGTGATTTCCATCAAGGAGGCGGCGGAGCGGGAGAGAGAACGCTTAAACCCTCTCCGCAACCGCAGAGCCGGGCGCTGGAAGGCGCGAGACGACCACCACCCTGCCAGCCACCCTGAAGTTTGAACTGGGGTAGTGGGCTTCGTGGGCCTGCCCACCACACGATCAGCACCAGGTTCGAGAGGCGGCGTGCGTGATCCCACGCACGCCTCTGTATCGTGTGTCCGTAGGCCTTTTCATACGGTCGACCGAAACCTCGGCGGGGTCGCGATTGCATATGAAAACGATTCGCACGGCCCCGCCGATTGCGGTTATGTCGAGGAACACCGTGGTAGGTTTAGTCGGTATTACCGGGATGTCGCTCACCATCTATCCCCGGTGAGTCCGACATAACCTCTCCATCGCCCCACGGAGAGGTATGAGTCAAAGCATTCCCCGAAGATAAAAAAAAATGCTTCAGATAGCCAGCAGTTTGTTAATCGTTAATTCATTCATTGTCACTACATCTCAGTCTAGCACGCTGTCTTTACAAATTCCTTATCCAAGTTGGTCATACATTATTCTAAAACAATACAACAGCTTTGCAGTTGAACTCTAAAATGACTGTATTTTCTAGAAAAATAAGTTTAGGCATAAAATCACAGATATCGTAGATTTTCGTAGATTATTAGATATCGTAGCAGAGCACTACGCGGCTCTACGTAAACATCTACGAATTTATGTAACATAGTTCTTCGTAATAAAATTCTTTTCACAGTCCAACAATATTGTCAAAGTCAAAAGAATATCTAGTTAACATTGTTTTATTATTTTACTTTGATTAAAATACAGTAAATTTATAATATTTGATTATATTTTGGGAGGCAACATTTTTTGTAATTGACTAATTATATTTATATTAGTTTGTTTCTTTTTAATGAAAACATTGCAATTGGAACTTGCACTAAGAATGAATCCTGTATCGCGCGGGACATTACAAATATTCCAACAATGGACACAAAGAACACCCATAACATTCGACGCAGTGGCAGTGGCGAGGCGACCACTTAAACCACTACGTCATCATGCTTATCAAATTGTGAAGAAATATGTCGACTATACGGATAGCATCTTTATTTAAGTAACTACTGTACCAATCTGAGAACTGCAGGCGCCAATCATTATAGCACTGTATTATTAGCGATGCAACGATATATCGAATATTCGATAATATCGATAATATCGACCTTAAAAAATATCGATATTTTATCAATATCTAACCATAATCAATACGATATTTTCATATCGACAAGAAATTAAATATCGATATCGAACGATATATTGAATATTCGATAATATCGACCCTAAAATATTGATATTTATATCGATATCTAACCATAATCGATATGGTATTATCATATCGACAAGAAATTAAATATGGATATAAAAATATTTAAAATAATACTTGGTAACCATTGCTTATGTTTAAGATTTTATGATCGATTTTTGTCTATGTTATTCTTTGTATTTGTTCCTTCGTTCAGAATAGTTCTTTCCACAGAAACTAGTAGGATTAGTAGGTTCAGATCATTGATATTTTCAGGCATTCGATATAAATATTGATATGTATATCGATATTTATTATTTTCTTCTTATTTACCCCTTCTACTACTAACTTGTAAGTTCTGAATTATCGATAATATCGCATTGAAACTGTCGATATTATCGATCATCGATATTTATATCGATATTTTCATCACCTTGTATTGTCCGCAAATAGTTGTTACAAGGCTGTGTGTTTTCTGTCTGATTTTGCAATGTTAGTGTAGTCCAAGCAACAAGTATTTTCTCTAAATCTGTCAGTCCAGATAGAGAAGAGGCAACAACAGAGAAATACTCTGAAGTATTTCTCTGTTGTTACCTCTTGTCAACTCTTTAAAGTACTGACTTTAAAGAGTATTCGATATACCGAAAAATAATCATCTTATATTATACATAGCCGTTTATATATTACAATATATAAAAGGATCTTTAGCAAGATTTGCAGGAGTTAATTGAATGAGTTTTTAATGGTGCCCATGGGTCGACCATGAAACTGACCGTGCTTAAGCACATTTAAACCCAATACCCTTTAAATGTGGGTCAAGCATCACACAACGTTTCCAACTGACCTAAATATATAACTGTTAAAGTGATTAGCCAAACGTAAAGTGGCTTTCATAATATTATAAACTAGCTCTTCCACACGGTTTTTCACGTTTATAATTACTGTTCCACTACCTTTGCTCATCACATAATGTTATATATGCTATGATGCTGATTTCAAATGGTGAAAGATTTTTTAAACAGATCCAGTAGTTTGTGTCTAATCATTTTAAAAAAAGATACAAATCTTTAACCTAATAATATTAATACAGGTTAGATGTAAATTGGTTATGTAGCATCATTAGCCAGTGTATGTATTGCGTATAAAATGTAGAGCTTAATATTCTCTGAATAATGTAATTTATTATGACACCTTCATACATGCATAGCATCACGCCTCTTATCCCGAAGAAATAAACAGAGGTCTATAATAGCAACATTAAAAAAAACTCCAGCCAGCAGTATTTGGTCCAGTGTAAAAGTGGGAGGCTTGCCATTTGATTAAACATAACATAATTCCTGTGTTACGAAGTACTATACAAAAATTCAAACAACGGACACAAAGAGTACTCAGCTACGAAACAACTATTTGTGGATTATACTAATTTTATCCCGTATGAGATTCGATCAAACACTCGGCATAAAAACAATGACGAGGCGAACAGGCGTAGAAAAATGGCGTGGTTTAAGCCACGCCATTTTTTCTATACATACGTCAATTTAAAGTATTTACTTAAAATAACTAGGTATGTTATTACTTCAGTGACGTATGCATAAACTTAATGTTCCGTTCAAATTACAATTTCTTATTTTTGAAAATATATTTTAAAATTGGTTTGGTTTTCTTAATATAATCCTAGCGCGACGATAAACAAGCCTTGAAAAACGGATCAACTTCCATCCTTCGAGGAGCCTGAAAAAATATTTAATCAAAATATTTGTTGGGGCGTGATGGTCACTTAACACCCGAGAGTAGGCTGATATATTATGTAGATCTTAAACGTAGTGGGCGAATTATATGTGTATACTATTATCTAACTTTCAGATAACTTTTCTAACCTGCCTGCTGAATAAATTTTATAAAACAGACTACAGTGTGTGACTGGTATTAGGGTGTATGAAGTTTCAATTGCCTGACAACAGAGCTATGATATCGCTAAAATAGTTAGCTCAAGGCCGAAGTGGGTGGTCAGGGCATCAAGCACCTAAAAGTAAACAATATATATCATTGCGATAGATTGAAAGTGACTTCTAAAGTCACCTTAACATAATTATACTGCTGATATACAGATGCCTGATTACTGTTTTTGGAGATATACAAGCAAAATTGAGTGACTTTAGTGGTCGCATCGCCACTAGCACTACGACGAGTGTAGTGAGTTCGAATCCCATGCGGGATAAAATTTTGTGTGATCCACATCAAATGGTTGTTTTGAAACTATGTGTTATTTTTGTTCATAGTTCGAATGTTTGTAAGGTACCCGGCGTTACAATATTATTCCTATTGCGGTAATTATCATCAACAAAAGAAAAATGCCATTTAAAAGAATAAAACAAACCCCTTGATGTACTGAAAATAATGACCTGTTTTCATAGAAATAATAAGCAACAGCTTCACTAAAAGAGTTCAGCCCTAACGTCCCATTAAAGGCATTAGAAGGGTAGTCTCGAAAAAAAAACATGAGATTTTTTATTAATGTATTCTCTTTGTTCTTTTGCCCAAATAGTTTTGCTTTTGTTCTTCAAGATAAGTTTGCGTAAATAAAAACGAGTAAATGGGTTTTGTTACAATAAAATGTTTGTCTGAAAACATTTTTGAACTTTTACAATGTAAGTATAGTGAACGCTTCAAGGCGTGTATCACCTTTAAATAATCAAGTTAAACAAACAATGTGTTCAAAGATATTTTAATCATTTTATTTTTTGTGTAAGAGACTTAGTGCTGTCTTCGTAGTTTGTAGACTGTTGATCCTAACTAATATTTTAAATGCGAATGTGATTTTGTTTACTTGTTACGCATTCAAGGCGTAACAAGTCGACTGCGCGTCATTAAATTACGTATACAAGTTGTGAGGGCTACAGAAAAGGACACAGACATTTTAACCAGAAAAGTACTATTCTCAAGGGAAAGCTAGTAAGAAAAAACTGTATAAGCTTTTTAAAGTTCCGTATATTGTTTAACCTTTTATCTTATATTTTTATATATTTAGTTGTCGAACCTCTAGATACATGTAAAGACTACGCATTGCAGTTTATACTATTTTGTTATAAGTATTACTATCGTAGATTATATTCATTCAGACAATGCGCACATCACACATACGATACATGGTGTTATTGTTTATGTGTGGGTGCATGTGCAAGTGTAGCTTGTGGTTCTGGATATTTCCCAATACCCACTCGTCTGCTGTTTTCCAGCACATGCATTGTTACTCTAATACATCACGTCGTATTATTTAGTGCAGATATAGGATTAACCTTTTTATATGTTTGTTTTTTTAAAGGCAGCTCCCGCGTGTAAAGCCCTGTATCATGGGGTCTGAAAATATACAATTAACGGACTCAACTATACCCAGACTCAGAACGATAATCTGTGGATCACACAAAAAATTGTCCTGTATAAGATTCGAACACGATACCCGCTAGCCCATTGCACCAACTATTTTCTATACAGCTATAAACAATTTATTTTTATATTCTATGTTCTTATATTTCAATGATTTCATATTATTATAACGTATTAAACAAAATAAATATTACTGAGTAGTGAGTATTTTGTCTAATCAAAGGGTAAAACTATATAATTTTTTTATGAAACTTTTATACAGCAATGTTTACATAAAAAGTAATAGATGCTGGGTTATTGTACTTTCTTTGAAGGGCAACCTTCTTTGATACGCAGTTGTTTTTCATTTTGAGTTCAGGAGAAAAATGTTTACGAGAATGTTTCGGCGAAAAAGTTGGCACATTGTTCCTTAGATTTCAAAGTTGATTCCACTACGTATAAATACTTTATATTTTGATAAAAATATATGGAATGGCAAGTGATATTTTTGAATTAACAATATTGCGTATAAAATTTTGACTGCACGGATGGCGTAGTGGTTTAAGTAATTGCCTCGCCACTGCCACTGCGGCGAGTGTTGTGGGTTCGAATCCCACACGGGACAAAAATTTGTGTGATCCACAAATTGTTGTTCGAGTCCGGATGTTCTTTGCGTCTGTTGTTTGAATGTTTGTAAAGTCCCCCGCGATACAAGAAATATTACCAGGGAGGGCGTTGTCTTTATTTTAAATGAAATGACTGTCGCGAATACGACTGCGGTCGGTTCAGCAAAACTGCTAATGGGTTAGTGGTAAATGTAAATTCACATTAGTATAAAAAACTTCGACGTTCACAAGTATTCCTTCTTGACCTATGTGAACAAACATATTATTGATATCGATTTATTTGATTACGGTATTCCGTCAATAACTTCTCAGTAGCAGTACAGAGATTTTAACTGTGTCTTATAGATGGCGTCAGGCTCGTCACTATTATGTGATACCTAAAACCATTGCTGTGCCAAATGTGGGTATAATACTTCTGCCTACTGCACGCAACTACTCACGTATGTATTGTGTTGATATTTTCATCAAACCCATTCAAACTGAACAGCCACGTCGAAATGTGAAAAAGTATCAACGTAGAAGAATTTTACAGGCAATCGTACTAAACATTTATACCTCTGTAATGATCCCTAAACGGCTTTTCCCATTGAATAATGACTGAGCCCCGAGATAACACTAACAGCGTGTTAATGTCGTGCAATAGCTACGTTATCAGCTCTCGGGAAAAGAGGGTATCCGAATAGATGAGAGTGACTTTTGTATGTAAGAAAGTTTTTTTATACAATATCATATCCTGACGCTTGTGTTTTAAAGTCAAGTCAAAGTCAAAAGAAACTGTATTTAAGTCACAGGGTAGCAGGAATGAAAGTGAGAGTCTATCAGTTAGTGAGTTTGCTGAGTTATTGAAGCTACATTTATGTTAGTTGCTGGGTTCAGACAAAGAGTGGAGTCTATGAGGTTAATTATGTATTACAAATATTTCACAAGTGTCGTTTTAGGTTTCCTATAAATAAGCGACGCGTCTATTGCTATCTGGCCGTCACATGCCTAGAGCCCGTAGTGCTACAAAGAATTTCCTAAAAGAAAAACTTAAGCACAATTTGCTTAATCCCAGCATCGAACCTAGAAACTTACAATCGCACGTAAATAAGCACCAATTTATGTCTTGTGCACAAATTGAATAAATCGTAGTTGAATTCGTTCTTCGCTGAAAATGAATCGAATAATAACTGAGCAATTGCTGCAATTGTGCGCCATACAATCTTTCAATAACTCTCTCGCTTCGTTTGCCGTCGGCCTTTTGATACTCATATGGCTGCCGTACTTTAATGTTGAAATGGGGTCGGATGCAATATGTTATCAAATCAAAATCTACAATATCAAAAATGTAAACAAGCTTACTATATTCGTAGAAATATATTTACTTTTTAGAGCAAGCTGAAGAAACGTTGGTTTACTAACAAATAATGAATCACACACAAAGAACGCCTAGGCTTAGAACAATAAAATTATATATATTTTTGCGTGCATAAATAAACCCGTGCGTGAATAAACCCGCGATTACTGGCTATGGTGTACGGATCTGTAAATAATCTATGATACAATTGACGGCATATTTTAAAGCGAAACTGCAGAGAATCGGATTTGTACGAATGCATGCACTTGGCGACAAAAGTTTAAATACTCGCGCATTCCGGGGATTACTGTTTAGCCTGTCTATATCTGTTGAATTTCTCTGCGACAACCGGGCCGTTCTTTGGCAATCGCGTGCGACCGGGTGTTGTAGCAGAGTGTAGTAGTCAAATACGATATACCGCAAAAGACGCGCGTAACCTGGCGTATCCGTCAATATTTCACGAAATGTACGAGCAACCGCGACGATTCCTAGATCTAATGTATCTATCTTCTTCTTCCATTTTCTTCTTCTTCTATTTATATTATACTATACTTTGCCTGCGGCTTCACTCGTGTAAATGTAGGTTAGTTTTGGTTATGTAAGTAACAGTATTTTTTTTCTAGATGACAGGTACCTTATGTCCTTTTCTATTATCCCGACAACGTGTTAGCGATTTTATGATAATCGGTCGAGTAGTTAAGGCATGAAAGTGTAACAAATAAACAAACTCACATTGACATTTATAATATTAAGCAAAGAATTAGCGTAAACGCGTGCTTATAATTAAACTGACATATAAATTATCTTAAATGCCATCAAAATGTACTACTTGCAGAGTACAGACTTGTTGGTTTACTCCATAACGTTTGAATCATACATCTCTCTCTTTTCCCGGCTATTCATCCCACATGTTAGTGAGGTCAGCCTTCTTTGTGTACGTTTTCCACTTCGCCCTGTCCTTGACTTCGTAAGGCTTGAATCATACGTATAAGGCAAAATATTAACATGCAATCCCACTACCTATCTCTTTTGCTATAACGTACAACGTGATATATCATGACATTATTACGGACCTTTTTAATAGCTAAAACTCGTAATTACTCTACTACATTACATTAACTGTAATCTGTTTAAAGTACGCCTCGTTTTCGAAAACCGTACATATTTAAACATAATACGGTAACCATATTACACACAAACACAATCTAACAAGGAACGGGCCTAATTAAACCCAATTCTGAACACTGCCACACCACAAATTAAATCCCTACGTCACATTACGCCCGAACCCTATATACGATCGACAGGTAAGGGAAACAGTCTTTTAAAGCATTGTGAGCAATAAATCTGTCAACATATGCCATTCTATTGCCCTTTCAGTAACTCCTTTATGGGTTCGAAAAGCTTTTAGGCTGGTGATACACCTACGGATTCCGCAACAAATCTTTCTTGCGATATTGTTCCTTATTCATTATTTATAGTATTTGCATTACAAACACTAGAGCGCACATTGGTGATGCGTCTTATTGCTTTTCAAATGCCCTACTAATAAGATTGTGTGCAACACGAAACTTTAGTTGATCAAGGATACCATATAATCAAATTCGAATGTAATCTTACGCTTTTCTAATTTACATTGACGTTTGTTTGAACATTGAGCAGTGTATATGCTCAAACAGACGTCAATTTAATTATGTAGTTTTGTTTTGTTCACTCTATCTGAATCTCTTTATACAAACTCGTTCATATGACGCAGTGTTTTAACCAAGCTTGTGTCCTTTGTTTGAATGTTTGTAAAGTCCTCCGCGACCCAGGCATTAACTCTAGTGCTGTTGCTCTAAGCTGTTGTTTTCAAAAGATAAAAATAATTAATGACTAAAAACGCTTTTGTAATCCTATCTATCTATCTTATGTGGGGGCCAGTCAGTGCAGACCAGCGACACTTCGACCTAGTGGGATCTTTTGTTACGACACTTTCTCAATAACGACTGCCATAGATATTCATGGCAGCTGGGACCGACGGCTTAACGTGCTCTCCGAGGCACAGAGCAAGCGATAATTGTCAATCAAAACGCACATAATTTCGAAAAGTCATATAACTCTCGAAAGTCGGAGGTCCGTGACGTGGGTTCGAACCCGAGACCCTCTGCATAGCAGTCTGTTAGTCTCCCCACGGAGCTATCGCTGCTCTTTATCCAAAAGTAAGTACTTTTACTAATCTAACCTACATTTACGAAAAATAATATAATATAATAAAAACAAAAAATTGGGAGAAGATAATTGCAGTTGGCGAAGTGGTTTAAGTGGTCGCGTCGTCACTGCCATTGCACCGAGTATGGTGGGTTCGAATCCCACACGGGACAAAACTTTGTGTGATTCACAAATGGTTGTTCCGAGTCTGGGTATTCTTTGCGAACGTTGTTTGAATGTTTGTACAGTCCCCCGCGACGCAGGATTATACTTAGTGTGAGAGTTGTCTTTTTTAAAAATGCCGTTTTATGACCATATGATATTTATAGTTGCAATAAGTAGAACTGTCTAAATGCAGAGATTGTGCATTCGTTTAACATCAACAAATACTTTGGAAAATAATAATGATACTATGTGTATAGGTGCTTATGTGTACGAGTAGGTGGCAGTAATAGGCGTAAACCGTCATAGGTCTAAAAGGCTTTTAATGATTGGGTACAATAGAGTATCCTATGCCAAATAGGGCTCTCCAGTAATCAATGTGTTTATTTCACGCGAGCGACCTTTAGTTCAAAAGCCTGATTAGTCGGTGCTCGGCCTATTTCGGAACCGTTTCCCAAGTTAAATTTGGTTTAATTATTTTTGCAAGGCAATTGAGATTACTATGCAAATCCGTTGTTGACTTTACTTTCGGAACAATTCTGGAGATTCCAGTTTAATACTTTTTTAAGAAAATGAAAGTTTATAAAGTCATTTTTCAAAATAAATCTGTGAGGCAATTAATTAATTGTCTAAATATCTTAAACATTATGATAGTTAAACAAACTCTTCAGCTTTATAATATTAGTATAAATAATAATAATAATATACAGCTGAAGAGTTTGTTTGATTAATTGTTTGTTTCTTTGTTTGGTTGAAGGCTCTTATCTCAGAAACTACTGATACAAATTGAAAAAATATTTTAGTGATAGATAGTCCATTTATCGAGGAAGGCTTATATAACATTACGCTACGACCAATAGGAGAGAAGCATTAATGAAAAATGTTGCAAAAACGGAAAGAAATCTCTTATGTGAGGTCAGCTAGTTTCTTGATATAGGAACTGGCTCTACATGCACCAACAAGGAAAGTTTTACAGTTACGTTTAATCTAATGATGTGTCTTACTACTGGGCCCAGGCTTCTTACCTTGGATTTCAAAATCGTTCTGACGGTAGCTATCCTCTGCCAGAGAATAGCTCTCTAAAAGATTACTCTAAGAGGAGAGGAATATATTGAAATGCCACTATTAATATGTTGGCTAAACGGTTGCCGTCGACAATACAAATAATTTTAACATTTAGAGGTTAGTAAATAATAATTTACTAACCTCTAAATGTTAGAACAAAAATGTGAGGCAAGTTAAAGCTAAAAGTACTTAGGTACATAATATAATGAATAGGAATGACAAAGATATATGAAGGTAGAAAAGTTTTTGTAACGTCCCTTCACAAGTAAAAATGTGGGATGTTTATCTTGTCTTCTAATTAGTGAGAGACAACTGAAAGAATTGGGTCGCAGTGCTCAACAGAGAAGCTTGTAACACTTACACTTAAAACTCGCTTCGCAATAATTGCTCGACGAGAAGTGAAAAGCAGGGGCCAGCATAGTTTGTTTTCGAACTAAGTTTGTAATGTTTTCGAAAACTTTTGACCAAACCTTTTGATTGAAATTAAACTGCTATATACGGATTTTATCGCGTTGTTTATTTGACACTTTACTACAAAATTTTGAAAATTGTTACACTACTACTACTATTAAACTTTACTGATTTTTAAGCTAATTAAATTATTATTAAAACTATTTAGATTTAATTTATTTTTACACTTTCCCTTTACCTTACCTTTTGATGTCTGTTTTGATGTCTTTTGACGTATGAAATATTGTATATCGATAACTAAGTCTATTATAGTAGTGAGGTGGAAAAGTTAATTGCACGGAATAAGACGGGACAGTGGTCACCTTGCCATGGGCAGTGCGCTGACTGGGTTCGATACCCACGCGAGTCAAAAATATTTGTTATTTACAAATAGTTATTCCAAATTGCCGTGTTCTTGTATAAATGTTGGCAATTATTCTAACTGCCGAACATTTCAGTTATAAGAAGATCTTGATAGAGTGACCATCTGATGGTCCTTAGCCGGCAATCGAATCAGGAACTTACGCCAATTTATGTCGCGGAGCCAACAAAGCGGTCCAGGATCGGTCCACTACGAACAAAAGTATTTAATATACTTTTTTATCTTCACTGTCATAATATAAACGAGCTCATAATAATAAATTCTTTATTGCCTGTTTCATCACTTAAAAAGCAATCAATTACAGATTACGACCAAATTATAATTATTACTTCCAATAAATGGTGCCAATATCGACTTACATATGTATAAATATATCGACTCAATACGATGTTACTCTCTTGTGAAGAAGCAATTAGGGCTGATGAGGCTATCATGGCATGAGAAGCGAAATCGGCGGACGGATTAACGATTCCGCTCATATTTTATACTAAAAATAAGCTTTTGGATTTATTGGGGTATGAGTATATTTTGTAATATAAAGAGGAAAAATTAAATTTTTCAGCAATTTTATTTGCAACATGCACCTTAAATTAATATTGTGCGTAACTATTATTAGTATAAGTGAAAGTATGCCATGTTAAATTATGACATATAATTTTATGCGAATAGATAGGGAACCATCTGGCACACATAATATTGTTTTTTTGGAATTAGAAATAATTTCTGTGTCGCGGGAAACTTTACAAATATTCAAAATACAAAGAACACCCAGACTCGGAACAATCACTAATTGTGGAACACAAAAATATTTGGTTCCGTGTGGGATTCGAACCCACAACATTTGGCGAAGAGCCAGTGGCTAGGTGACCATTTAAATCACTACGCCATCCGTGCAGTCGAAATATAATAGGATCTAGCAAAGATTTAAATTATAGATGCGTTCTTCTACGTTTAAATATTTTCTATCATATCTTATTCTATCACATACACACTACACCATCTAGCCCAAACTAAGCAGAGCTTGTACTATGGGTACTAGACAATGGATAAACATACATAGATATACTTTCTTTTTGTAAATACATACATATTATAACACCCAGACCAAGACAAACATCCATGTTCATGCACACAAATATTTGACTTGTGCAGGAATCGAACCCGCGACCTCAGGTTTGGCAGTCAGTTACACTAACCACTACGCCATCGAGGCTAAACTTTCTGGACATGAAATTGTCGTATGACACAATGCCAACATTAAACCTGATTTATAAAATAGTTATCACGCTTACTCGTACTGAAAGTTTGACACTATCGTTCGATATATATTGTGTAAGCTCACTCGTCTTAGTGTAGACACTTTTCTAACAATCAAAGTAAGGTAAAGGCATATCTATAATTTTAAATTTGGTGCCTGGTGTACACTAAAAATCAGCAAGTCAAATTGTGTTACTGATGTATTTTTCCATTCTAAAAGTCCATTAACACTATAACAGACTGTGGTTGAATAATGTTATAACATTCGGCTATTCATAATTATCATAGATTCTATATTTACATTACTGGAAAATGTATTACTATATCGAAAATATTTTAAACAACTCTAGAACAATGGTATCAATATATATAAAAAGTTCTTAGCATGAGAAAACATGTTTATTCGTTCATTCACCTGTGTTGGCTTGATATTCCTCTAATATTATACTACACTTGGCTGTCTCCCGCGTTTTCACCCACGCTTATGATTACTGCTACGCTCTTGTGGGTCGTAGCGTGATAATATACATATATCCTATGTTACTTCTGGAAAATGAACTATCTATTGGTGGTTTTTTTAAATTGGTCCACATATTTTTGAGTTTATTAATCGCAAACAAAAATACAAATCTTTTCTATTTATGATGTTAGTATAGATCTAATAGAATAAGAATAATATAAGTTAGTTAGTTAGGTTTTAGCAGCGATAGCTCAGTGGGGAGACAAACAGACTGCAATGCAGAGGGTCTCGGGTTCGAACCCACGTCGCGCATCTCTGACTTTCGGAAGTCATATGACTTTACGAAATTATGTACGTATTGATTGACGATTATCGCCTGCTCCGTGCCTCGGAGAGCACGTTAAGCCGTTGGGCCTGGCTGCCATGAACATCTATGGCAGTCGTTATTGGGAAAGTCAGTACCCTCTAATATCCTGACACTGGTCTAGCCTTAGGGTATCGTTAGCCTTCGGGTTGCGGAGGTCAGGTGGCAGCCGCTCCGTGTAAAAACTGATATCCAGTCAAACCCGGTTAGACTAGAAAAGCCGATCCCAAGTGACTTGGGAATAATAAAGGCTAAGGAGAAGAGGAGTTAGGTTTTATGAACGGTCTTGCTGCTGAGACTAGACTCAAAAGGCAAAGGGCCTGCACTTTTCTCTCTTCGAAAACAATATGCAGAACTCACAGATATGCAGGTTTCCTTATCATTTTTCCCTTCGTTATTAAAGCGACTGATAATTAACTATTTAACCCTCGGCATGCCTGGTGGCAAAAAGTTACACAGTATGCCTAGTTGGGTGTGACGGACCCGAATTGTCAACCCCCTATAATCATATAACAACCTGAAAATTTGTCACATTAGTATGTCAATTGGTTGGCTAAAGGCATATATTACGGGATGAAATGTAAAAGAATTCAGAATCAACTATTCAATTACTTATACTTCTCATTAAACTCAGTTGGCATATTAACATAAAAATAAACGGATCTATTTATTTATCATGACGAAAAGAAGAAAGCATGAACACATTTTTTCGTGGCTTTGCAATGTAAGACAGCAGAGAAACTCTATAGTTTCCAAAATTTTTTTTGTGGCTATAGGGAGATTAATATTCTTCACGATTTCTCACTTTGAATTTTAGAGGTATACAAATTTATTGGCTTTAATTGTGCCAACAGCCGTTAACTTATGGTGGATCAGTAGGTGTGTAAAACTTGAATAATTGGTGAACTAGTTGTATATATACCAGTATAATATTATACAAAATTAACATTAACAAGCAATAAAAAGTATCCTAATAAATATCTACACAAATAAGTAGCGCCGTATGCCTGGTCGGGTCTGTGAGACCCGCGCTCCCTTTACGCACGAACTTCGATTAAGGGAGCAGGCAGGGCCTTGGACTGAGGTGGTGGTCAGAAGGCGTCGAGCGTCAGTTAACGGTCAGCTACTAAAGACGGTTGCGCGCTAAAAGACCTTTGCGTGGCAGTCCAGCGGTCTCCCGCTGGGCTACCGCTGCAGTAGCATTTAAGAATAGTGCAAGTTTAAATTTGACCTTAAAATCCACGCTGTAACTAGTACGGACTAAGGATACTTGTAACCGGAAATCTCCAGTTATATAAAGGAGATTTCTTGTAGAGATTACTGAAGATTACTTTTTTCTATGTACATGTAAACTTTGTAGCACGTATCCAGGGAATACCTATCTGCCTGATTGTTACAGAAACTGTTCACGCAATTTGACTGTGATGATATGATTTAGAATGCAAAATTTTATGTGTAACCTCGTGGTTGCTAATACTTGACATACAAAAATAATAAGAATAATAAAATCATTTATTATCTACACAATAGTTTCATGACTCAAGTACAGACAACAGTGTAAATAGCACATTGAAAACTAACTTGTGAGAGACTGGTGCCTGAAGTAGGTTTAAGAAAAACCTGTATTACAGATCACCAATCGCCCCACCGTTAATTTTATGACATATTTATTAGACGGTTTAACAAAATTCAGTGGATCTCTAGATTGCCCCTTTATACAAGAAAAGAAAAGGGAGTTAAAAATCGGTTGAATGGAAAGATATGGAACTGATACTTACTGGAGACAACGCAGTAACGGGGTTATTACTCTGATGCCGGTTTTCTATACTAAAGTGGTACTTCCCTAAGCGAGCCTACTTCTAAGCGAGTGGATTCATATATTCCACGTCACCAATAAATTAGCAATGACAGACTCTTATATTTGATCATATTTGTATATTATGACAAATTATATTAGTATTTTATGGTATATATTTATTTAGAAACTATTCTATTTCCATTCTTTGAGTCATTAGAGTGTGCTAAATAAATCGCGAATTGACTTTTCTAATGCCTAATGAACAAGCAAGTTGCATATTTTTCTTTTCATGTTCAAATCTCGCTCTAGGAATAAATTCTGTGTCGCGGTAATCTGTACAAACATTTAAACAACGAACACCTCACCAGACCAGGTACATCTATTTGTGGATCACACAATTATTTTGTGGCGTGTGGGGATTGAACACACATACACACACAACACTCAGCGCAGTGTCAATGACAAGGCGACCAATTATATCACTAAGCAATTTGTGCACTTAATAAAACATCATAGTTTGCACCACCATATTATATAACCGAGAGTAAAATAAGTTAGTGGAACATTTTCTGGCACACTCAACCCTCCATCGATCACAAGCTATTGAGAAAATCGACTCACAACGGAGGAACAAATGTCCATCACACGGAACATAATATAAAAGTAAAAACTTGGGCAGAATGTGTCGGTTAAACCCTTCAGTTATATAAGAGCGATATATTCGTGGTTCCATACGAATATTGTAAATGCGAAGTAGAATATTTATGGGTACTATCTTTACGGGTTATAAAGGCACTTTATTTAGCCAAGATTATCAACTATATTTACTCCAATATAGTGCAAGGCCTATTTCGCTGAATGAGCTGGAAGAGGAGTAATACAGCTGTATTTCACTAGCTATGTTTTTAGAAAAAAACATTTATTTGTTACAAAATAGGTGTTTTTAGGATTCCATAATATATTATTACATGTCATGTATAGAAATATTTAACCTACAATTACCCACAACTAGTTACAATTTTATTATATTTTAATAGAAGTTTAAGATATGAAAACCGGGCAAAAAGAAATCCAGGAAGGTATTAGGTATCCACGTAAAGATGAGCCTATTGCTGTATTGCTGGCATCTTCCTGACACAGTGGTAATGTGTTTCTTGCTGCTACTGAGCATTACTTGCTAGAAAAACCCAGTACCCGTTACCCGACACGAGAATCGACCCCGAAACCTCATGAACATCAGTCGCATTAACTGCTGCTGCGCTTGCGAGGAAATGCCTAAGCCTAAGACTTATTCCATTTACAACTTGAACAGAGTTACAGTTATCAGTGAGTCCTGATTAATATTATAAATTCAAATTTAAGTATGTTTGTTCGTTTGTTACACTTGCACGCCTAAACTACTCAACCCATTATCATGAAGTTTCGCATACACGTTATCAGAGATACAGAAGGACATAGGGTCCTTCATCCAGTCAAAGTCGTGTTTCTGGGGTAAATATAATTGACATAACCTACATTTACTCGAACAAAGGCGCGGGTAAAATCTAATTGAATATAAAAATATGAATATCAAATAAGACAGAGTTCCATTAAAATATAAAAAGTATTGATTGCATGGTTGACTCAGTCGTATGGTGGAGTCAAATCTACAATATGACTAGCCATTAATTGTATGTGATCCCTAGATAGCTGCAATGAGTCCCGGTATCCTTACGTCTACTGTTTGTAAAGTGACGAATATATTTTACCCTACGCAGAGTGTATTTACGCTATGTGATTGCAGTATTACCAAAATAACAAGTTATTTAAGTTTTTGCTATCCTAGTATATTGGACATAGCTGCCTAATTGCCCTTTCGGGGCCCGAGAATTACTGTCCAACAGAGACTATCGTAATATTTTACTTGAACGTCCAATAGCTGGTTCAAATTGGTGTTTGTGGGCTTCTCGTTAATCCAAATTTAGGGAAGGACAAAAATAGGTGTTACTTGGATCGGACACTAGTATTTCCTGTAGTAAGTTTGTCGTATTTCTTTTTATAATCAGGTTCTCACACAGTTTTCGGACTTCTTAATAACGTGGTGAATAATTGTTTCCAATACTATTCACTATTCTAAGTATTCCGGTACATTATTAACCGTAATAATTATTGTCTAGTCAAATAAAACTTCAGCTCTTCTGATTCCGTATGCTATGATCGTTTGCTACCAGGGGTAACACGATGCCGGTCCTAGGGTAGCCTAGGTGGAATATCATACATACATAGATTCTCGCCTGTTTCCCAGAGGGGTAGGCAGAGACTACGGATTTCCATTTGCTACGATCCTGATACACTTCTCTGGCTTCATTCACTTTCATCACATTCCTCATACACGCCCGTCGGTTCAAGGTGCTCTCAACCTGGCCTTTGTCCAGAACGCCTCCGATCTGATCAAGAAACGTTCGCCTAGGTCTTCCTCTTGCGACTGTTCCATTCACACTAGCCTTATAAACTTTCTTAGTCAGTCTTTCCTCGTACATTCTTTCTTCATGCCCAAACCAGCTTAACATACCCTTTACTATTCTTGTCACTATATCCACTTTCATGCCGCATCTCTCTCTAATCACATATTAATATCAGTCTTAGGAATTCTTTCTTAGGTTAAATGTGGTAACAGTATTACAATACTTGTGACATTTACTGATTAAAACCTGCTGTCTATTATGATATCAAGTATAAAAGTTTTTTTAGGTTTTGTAGGCCTGACTGTACGGAAGACGTAGTCGTTTATGAGGTCACCTCGCCACTGCCACTGCGGCGAATGTTGTAAGTTCAATCCCCACATTAGATAGAAATTTGTGTGACCTACAAAATTTGTCGTTTCGCGTCTGTGTTCTTTGTGTCTGTTGTTTGAATGTTGAAAGTAAACACTAAACTAAATAATTTTCGTGTCGCGGGGACACGAAAATTATTACAAACGTGTGGGAAAAATCTTCTTTTAAAAGGCCTCTCATTTTTATTTTATCTTTTCATAATCCTTTACCAGAATATTTATCAGAATTTGAGGAGTGGTTGGAGAGGCGGCATGGCGCGCTCTTTCCGGCTGACACAGGTAATGACTGGCCATGGTTGTTTTGGCCAGTTACTGTGTCGTATAGGCCGGCAAGAGACGGCATTCATACGGCGGGCGGGCCGAAACCTCGGCGGGGTCGCGATCGCATGTGCAAGTGATTCGCGCGGCCCCGTCGATAGTAGTTTTGTCGAGGAACAACGTGGTACGTTGAGTCGGTATTCCGGGAGGTCTATTATCATCATTTTAACGTATTTCTCTTTTACCCCGGTGAGTCCGATACAACTCCTCCACCCGCCCCCACGGAGGGGGGCAATGCGTTAATGCATGACCACGTTAAAAATAAAAAAAATAAAAATAAAACAAAAGGTTGTATTAGTAACTGTACCTTTTTTTAAAATAAAATAGGCATATGTTACTCGGTAAAATTTAAGCTTTCTAATAAAGAAAGAATTTTTCAAATCGGTCTAGTCGTTTTTGATTTAAATCCTTACAAACAAAAAATTAAACCTTTCCTCTTTTTAATATTAGTATATATGGATATTTTCTATTTAGATTTGAATTGAACCCAAACAATTTAATTTGAAAGGCAGTTTATAGAAGGTATTAGCAGAACGGCTATTAACAGAAACCCCTATAAGAAAAATACAGCAATCAGAATGGAAGGGTGTGGTGGCTTAATTACTACGCGTGAATGGCGAATCGATTAACCTAGTAAAACGATATTATTTCCGGTTCGATGCCGGAGTATATCACCCGATATAATTAGGTCGCTTATTACTTTAACGGTGTATTGTGATGAAAAATATATTTTGAGGTTTTTTAATTTTACTGCGGCGCAACAGTAGTATTGAATGAGATAATGGTGCGTTAGATATTATCTAGTTCTATAAAGATTGGAGTAAGTGTTTGTGAGTTACTTTTAAGAAATTCCAATTCGGTCGGAGTTTATTTATGTACCTGGTAGCCTCCAATAGGCTTCCACTCCCACACATACTACCAAAGAAAGAAAGAAAATTTTCTTTTCTTTTTTTCTTTACATACTATCATGTGGTTCCTAAAAATACATTAAGCCCTTTTAAAATCCTATTCAGGAATAATTTCTGTGTGTGTGTACAAACGTTAAAAAACTAATACAATGGACACCTAGATTTGAACAACCATTTGTGGATCACACATTATTTTAGAGAGAGATGCGGCATGAAAGTGGATATAGTGACAAGAATAGAAAAGGGTATGTTAAGCTGGTTTGGGCATCTAGAAAGAATGGACGAGGAAAGACTGACTAAGAAAGTTTATAAGGCTAGTGTGAATGGAACAGTCACAAGACGAAGACCTAGGCGAACGTTTCTTGATCAGATCGGAGGCGTTCTGGACAAAGGCCAGGTTAAGAGCACCTTGAACCGACGGGCGTGTATGAGGAATGTGATGAAAGTGAATGAAGCCAGAGAAGTGTGTCAGGATCGTAGCAAATGGAAATCCGTAGTCTCTGCCTACCCCTCTGGAAAACAGGCGTGAATCTATGTATGTATGTATGTATGTACATTATTTTATCACATGTTTGATTCGTAGTCTAATATTCGGAATATGAGTATAATATATTTGTGCCTAGTATAAATGGTTATTTCTTGTTTTATGCGAGTTGCTTGCTCTTGTCGATGAAGTAATTTCCATACGTCTGGTAGTGGCACTTTCAAAATGTCTGTGCTTTAAATATTTATGACGCTTTCTATAACACAAAGGTTGTATATACATAGAAATTGCTTTAAGCAACAAAGCTACCATATTTGTGATGTATTTGTTTGATAAATTTACTTCAATAGAGTACAAAAAATCACACAATATAAATCTATACTAATATTATAAAGCTGAAGAGTTTGTTTGTTTGTTTGTTTGCTTGAACGCGGTAATCTCAGAAATTACTAGTCCGAATTGAAAAATCTTTTTTAGTGTTGGATAGCTCATTTATCGAGGAAGGCTATAGGCTATATAACATCACGCTACGATCAATAGGAGCGGAGCAGCAATGAAAAATGTTGCAAAAACGGGGAAAATTCTCTTATGTGAAGCAGACAAAGTTGCGCAGACACTTTTTTTATAATACTAACTGTTTTTTAAGCAAATTCACAGGGAGACTAAGATGGTGGTGTTTTGAACGCCTTGAAGTACCTGACCATTATTAAATCATTGGTGTTACTTACTATTGGGAGAGTGTCGGCACAAAAGATCCCACTGGGTCGAAGTGTCGCCGGTGTGCACTGACTGGCCCCCACATAAGATACATACATACTTACTATTAGGTATGACTGTTACTGTTACTCCCCACTGAGCAGCCATAGCTCAGTGGGGAGACCAACAGACTGCAATGCAGAGGGTCTCGGGTTCGAACCCACGTCACGAACCTCTGACTTTCGAGAGTTATATGACTTTTCGAAATTATGTGCGTATTGATTGACAATTATCGCTTGCTCTGTGCCTCGGGGAGCACGTTAAACCGTCTGTACCGGCTGCCATGAACATCTATGGCAGTCGTTATTCGGAGAGTGTCGACACAAAACATCCCACTGGGTCGAAGTGTTGCCGGTCTGCACTGACTGGCCCCCCATATATATATACATAAGATACATACCTACTATTAATCAGAATTAACTCGTAGCATCATGAACTCATGTAACAATTAACGTCTTCGACACTGGACCAATACCATAAGGTATTGGTCCAGTGTCGAACAGGGACAGGACAGGAACAGGGACATCACACCCTGTTCCTCCACAAGTATAAACTTGTGGAGGAACAGGGTGTGATGTCCCTCCAACACATAAGGAGGATCCTCCGCCCAGGCTGGTTGATCGTGCCTGGGGAGCCGCGGCCCAACTGTTGATGTCGGGAGCTTGTATATATAGTTAGTCACTGTGTAAACTCTGCTTGCGCGATGCAGGATTGTGGCGTCATTTAGCGTATTTAGCGCCATCTGTTAGATGTAGGCGGAACTTCTTCGTCTATGCGGAGTCGCCACATACTCATAATTCTATTCAATACCGATAACAAATATAATTTATATATTTACGATTAGATAATTTTAATAGAAATATAAATATACTGACATTATGAATGTAAAATCTGCCTGACATCTGAAAATATTTATGACATAGGGCAAATAAGCATATACAACCTACGGCAAAATTCCCGGACCTTGACTCATAAAGACTATCTGCGGTCAGTGTGAAATGGAACTCACAAGTAAACTAACACTTACTTCAATCATTGTCGATCACAAGCTAATCCCTAAAGCACCAACCATACATACCACTTATAAAAAATAAGAGTACGTTAATATGTTTTTAAGTTCTGCATAACAGTCTCATACATATGTGAAGCCTGCAAACCCGCACTGGGTCAGCGTAGTGGTCTACAACACAGCCATCATACTGTGGGCAGTTTATAAACAGGTCTGATATAATTATTATATCTTAGATGTTATAGTTAACTGACAGAATCATATCAAAACAGCGCTTGCCATAACGCGTTTTTCTTACCCTAGGTCACCTATCAGAACCAAAGTGTTCACAAAAACCAGGCTAGGTATTTTCCATATAACAAAAAGAATAACGTTCATTGGACCAGTCTTTCAGTATTGTTGATTCTGCTCGGATGGCGTAGTGGGTTAAGTGGTCGCCTCAACACTTCTACTACCCTGAGTGTTGTGGGTTCGATTCCAACACGGAACAAAAATTTGTGTAATCCGCAAATAGTTGTTTTGACTCTGGGTGTTCTTTGTGTCCATTGTTAAAATTGTTGTAAAGTCTTCTGCGATATAGAATTTATTCCAAATACGGGAGTTGTAAAAAGAAAACGAATCGATAAACGAATTATCGAGATATAAGCGCACAAAAGGACACATAATATATTAATAATATAATATTCTACCACATACACACAACACCGTCTAGCCCAAACTAAGCAGAGCTTGTACTATGGGTTCTAGACAATGGACAAACATACATATATACTTTTTTTTTTGTAAATACATACATATTATACATAGAAACACCCAGACCAAGACAAACATCCATGTTCATGCCTACAAATGTTTGACTTGTGCGGGAATCGAACCCGCGACCTCAGGCGTGGCAGTCGGTTACACTAACCACTACGCCATCGAGGCCGACATAGAAAATCGTTTTATAATTTTGGGCATTGGCCTATCTGGAATCAAGCAATGAATAAATACACGCATCCACTACCGTTTTCTCAGTCCACTCTATTCCCTAATTTTATTAACCTACATTTTGATATTATTGTATCTTCTATTGTACCTAATTCCAAGACGCATTATTATTGGTTTATGTTACTAATATGTCAAATAGTCTGTAATTTTAGAGACGCATAACGTATTTAATATGTATTTTCTATAACTATCTTACCTTTTCTGTAAGTACTGTGCACTTCTGTAAATGACAAATTCACTGTGATTATAACTTATGTATGTCATCCTTGCTTAAAGTTTAGTGAATGCATTAAAGTGCCTTAACAATAAATAAAAAATAATATGTAAAAAGTCCTCATAAGCATTCTTAATCCCCAAACCGAGCATAAATTACATAAATTCACCATCCATCTTAGAACTCATTTGTGCCTTTTTACTCCCACGAGAATATAAACCACTGAAATATCAATATTTCTAGATAGTAACGCAGAACACACTGTACTGTTGCTGGGAGAATAATCGTAAATCTAGCTGGATTTGTGAGGGGCGTATATTGTGGTGTTGGCTTCATCTATATGTTAGCTATCTGGCGCAAGCTCGGTTATTTTTATTTTAGAAATAGTATGCTAGGATGAACCTAGTATATAGTCTTGTACTTTTATGCTATTAAAGTGATGTGGGTGAGTGAGGTGGTTGTGTCTAGCGCCTGCAACGTAACTACTTTCTTTTTATGCAATATAAACATTTTATTTATTTTATATACAATAAATTTTATTTGCTCTTATTACAATATCACATATAAGCCATATGTGATATTTTAAATGTATACTAATATTATACAGAGGACAGATTTGCTTTTCTGTTTGTTTGTAAGAGTTTAAATGAAAACCTATTGAACCGATATAAAAACAAACTTTCACCACAAACAATCTTTTTTTTTTACAAAGTTATATTATTACCGAGTAATATAGGATAATGAACATAAATACATGTATCTTATGTGGGGGCCAGTCAGTGCAGACCGGCGACACTTCGACCCAGTGGGATCTTTTGTGTCGACACTCTCCCAATAACGACTGCCATAGATGTTCATGGCAGCCGGGACCTACGGCTTAACGTGCTCTCCGAGGCACGGAACAGGCGATAATTGTCAATCAATACGCAAATAATTTCGAAAAGTCATATAACTTTCCGAAAGTCAGAGGTGCGCGACGTGGCTTCGAACCCGAGACCCTCTGCATTGCAGTCTGTTGGTCTCCCCACTGAGCTATCGCTGCTTAACATTAATACATAGTCTTATGACGTCCCCAAAAGGGTAGTCAAATGTTTTACATCTACGTATCACCAGATGTGGATTTAGGTTACCCGTAATAGCTTATTGCTGTCTACCGGGCACAATCCCAGACTCCGTGCTAATACTGAGAATTGATAAAAATCCTTTGTAACACTTTGCTAGACTCGGGAATCGATTCTAAGACTTCATGCATAGCAGTCGCGATTATCACCACTGCCACCGAGGTAGCCTTATTTACATAAAAAGTCACAAAAATATGTATATGCTAAATATTAATATATTTTAACGATAATTATTATATTAATTATAATTATTATATTACATGTATTGACGAAACCATGAACTATCAAGTGAGCCATAATATTATGCCACTTTAGTTAGTATACAACATACTTTTTTAATTTTGGTCGCATCTGACTTATAACATAAACAACCACGATGACTTCGATATGAAAATAAGATGTATGTTTAAGATCTACGTTATTGCATGAAAGGGAAAACCAGTATAAAACATGGTCGCAGATGATATCTCAACGATGTTTTTGCTGAAAGCAAAAGTATGATAATACAAAGTATTATAGATCATAAATTGAGGTAAATAAAGTACACATTTGTATGAACAAAAACATCTATATCACAGCAATCACAAAGCCTCAAAAAATCCTCTTTGCACAGTTAGATATCAAAATTCACAGAAAAGGGTTTTGTTTTCATAAGCCATCTCTGGTGTTAAAAAGGCGCGGTATTTTTCATTTAACCCTCCAAGTGTCATTCCGTCTCGCTCCGCGGTAAGTGCCGGCCGTGTCTCGCATATCGTACCCAATACGTCATCGGGCCGCGCATCGCCGATCGAGTGTTTATGTGTACCGCCTTTTTAGCTGAGCATAATTCCACAGAGTAGTCTACAATTCAGAGACTTCTTAAACTATGGATAATTTGAATAGTACTTATAATCAGTGTGAAGAAAGTGAACAGGTTAACCTTGGCGAAATGAGCATCGATGGTTCACTCATTGAACATGAAACACCTCCACCTCAAATAACATTTCGGAAAGTTACATCTAACTCGGACATTCAATCTCTTCGAGACGATTTTCAATCATTTCAGTCATATATTTTAGCAAGACTTGATGGCTGGTTTTCAAAGCAAGAAAATATGATGTCTAAATTCGCTGATGAGTTTGGCGAAATTAAGTCGTCCATGAACTTTATAAATTCGCACTTCGAGGAATTGAAAGTCGCGACTGAAAAAGTAACAGCGCGTGTCGAAGCACTGGAACAACGCTCGCAATCGTATATAGTTGATTCATCCAAGATAGCTGTTTTGGAATCGAGGATAGATGTTATGGAGCAACAAGCCCGTATGTGCAACGCAGAGGTTCAAAATGTACCTGAAAAACGTGGCGAAAATCTGCACACCATTTTGGAGAATATTGCTAACCTTGCGAACCATCCGTTGAACAAGCAGGAAGTTGTTTCTATTCACCGGGTACCAGCTGCCAGTAATAATACCAGACCTAAAAATATTATCGTTAAATTTTCAAGCCGCTCCCTACGTGACGATTTTATATCTGCTGTACGCCTAAAAAAGGGCATTACCTCTGAAGATATAGGCATTGCTGGTTCACCTCACAAGGTCTATATTAACGAACACTTGACGTTGAGAAACAAGCATTTGTTTCGAGAAGCCCGGCAGCGAGCAAAGCAACACAATTATCGATTTGTATGGGTCAAGCATGGAACCATTCTGGTTAAAGCTAACGAAACCTCGCCTGTCATTGCTATACGGTCTGAGCAGGATATGTGTAAAATCAAATCTAGTACCTAAAGTTTCGTGTATAACTAGTATAATATGTATCAATCAAATATTAAACTTGTTTGTTAACAGTGAGTGCAGTCTCTGTGTTGCTAACTACTCTATACGTTTACTTTCATTAGTTACCTCGTACTGGTTGAACAAAAATTGTTTTATGTATACCTACTTATTTCAATTATTAAAAGTCGTATTTAAGCAGTTAATATTAATGTTACAAATAATTAACGAAATGTTATTTATAAGTTTTCTATATTATGTTAATATCGGTAAAACTAGTTTCTGTGTTAATAATGTAATCATAAGAGTAATTTTTTATTGCGATTGCTACTTTTGTGTTGCAGTGTCAGTAATACTTTTTATAGAATGTAGTGATAAATGTTAGATAAATTGTCTATTTATTATCAGAATTGTAGGGGACTTAGAACGAAACTTAATACGTTGTTTATGAATACTTTAGCTGATTCCTATGATATAATCATATTGTCGGAAACATGGTTATTGCCAAACATCTCAGATAGTGAAATTATGGATTCCCGATATGTAATTTACCGTTGTGATCGAGATAGGGCAGCGACAGGTAAATGTGACGGTGGTGGTGTGCTGGTGGCTGTTCGCAGTGGTATTTCAGGTGAACGTTGGACCCTTGGCTCGAACTCCGGCTATAATTTGCCAGGTATGTTGTTACCTTCAAATATAGATTATGTTTTACTGAAGTTACATTTAATGGGAACATGCCTATTTATCTGTGGTGTATATATACCTCCCAAACAGACCCAAGACACATATGTCACATTTTTGAATGCTATAGAAATTGAGTTGACCCGTGCTAGCAAATCAGATGTTTTTTATATTGCAGGAGATTTTAACTCACCTCTTATGAATTGGCATGACGTGGCTTCTAATAGTACCCAAGATAGTGTTATCAATAACCGTTTTAATACATTTTTTCAATCTACTAGGAGTGTGCAGTGTAATACTTTAAAGAATAACATGAATCGTATCTTGGATTTACTTATCACCAACGACATAAATTGTATATGTGAACCAGTTCATAACGTATTAGTGCCCATCGATCCGCTACATCTTCCTTTTTATGTATTGATTACGTGTAATGTTTCAACTAAGCCCTTAAAAACGACACCTACATCTAAATATTGTTACTTAGAAGGCAATTATACACTTATTAATGAGTGTATAAGTAACACGAACTGGCATGATATTTTCAATGGTCTTTGTGTACAATCTGCGGTGAATGTATTTTATGAAAAGATTTATGAAATCATCAAACAGTATATACCACTTCGAGTTATAAAATCAAGTGATTTTCCTATCTGGTTTAGTACTCCACTTAAACACATATTTAAAGATAAACAAAGAGCGTGGACTAAATGGAAAAAATATAACTCGAAGTTGTACTATGAAGAATTCTCTATATTTCGTGCCAGGTTTAAACTTTTGAGTAAACAATGTTATGAAAACTATATTCAATCTGTAGAGGATAGCATAAGGGGGGATGTAAACAAATTTTGGACATTTATAAAAAAATTTAATAAGAAGTCGGGTGTTCCGTCTTCCATGAAATATAGTGACCGGGAATCTGATCAACCGGAAGTTATTGCTGAATTTTTCTCTAGCTTTTTTGGATCAGTATATGAACAGGGCGGGTTTGGAGTGGATCTCGAATCTTTACCTTTTAATGACAATTGTAATTTCATTTTATCAAATTTTTATATTTCGAAAGAGCTTATTGTTAAAGAACTTAAACTTTTAGATATTACCAAGGGTCCAGGGCCGGATGGTCTGACGCCGTTCTTCTTAAAGTCTACTGCTGATACCATTGCATTGCCTTTGCATATATTGTATAACAATAGTTTACGAGAAGGTTTAGTTCCTGAAATTTGGAAGTTGGCTAATATCATACCTGTATTTAAAAGTGGCAATAGGAATGACGTCACCAACTACCGTCCAATTTCACTATTATCAACCTTATCAAAGGTCTTAGAACGTCTAATACATAACCACATTTATCCTTATTTACATAATATTATAATTGCAGAGCAGCACGGGTTTGTAAAGAAGCGATCAACTATTAGCAACTTAGTGTGGTATGTTAATTTTTTATTTGACGGTATGGATAGAAGAGTACAAATTGACGCTGTTTACACAGACTTCTGCAAGGCCTTTGATAAGGTGGATCATGATTTGCTACTTAAGAAGCTAGCTTTTAATGGAATCAGAGGAAATTTGCTAAGATGGTTCACCTCTTATATAAAAAATCGCTCGCAAAGAGTCGTTATCAATGGCTTTACTTCTGACAATATTATAAAGGTAACTTCAGGCGTGGCGCAAGGCTCCATTTTAGGTCCTCTCCTTTTTGTATTATTTATTAATGATATAAATGAATGTTTTAAGAATTCACATTTCTTACTGTATGCTGATGATTTGAAGGTTTACCGTGAAATCACTTGTTTAAATGATTGTCATAAGCTTCAAGACGACTTGAATCGCTTGTCTAGTTACTGCTTAGACAATAAACTTCACCTTAGTGTTTCAAAATGTAAATCAATAACGTTCACGAAAAAATATAACAATTTCGTCCAGGACTACTTCTTGTCAGACAGTAAATTAGAAAAAGTAACCATCGTGAAAGATTTAGGCGTATATCTGGATAGCAAACTCCATCTTGATGACCACATTAACCACATCGTAAATAAAGCGTACCAGATGTATGGGTTTGTGATGCGCACTTGTAAACCTTTTAAACGTCAATCTACTTATCTTCTGTTGTATAAGTCCTTGGTACGATCCCAGTTAGAATATGCAACATGTGTTTGGAATCCTTATTATACTAAATACAAAGACCAGATTGAAACAGTGCAACGAAAATTTTTACGATCCATGAACTACAGATGTTATCGCTCTAAGTCCTCCTATGATAATCTACTATTGAAGTTTTCTTTGCCTACATTAGAATCACGAAGAACGTTTTTAGACATTATGTTTTTATATGACATCTGCCATAATAGATTTAACTGTAATAAGCTAGTAAATCAAATAAGTATTCGTATACCTCATCGTTCGACACTTCGAAGTACACGAAAATGTTGTCTGTTTGCACCAAAAAAGTGTAAAACCAATGCAGGAGAACGCTGCCCCCTGCGTAGGATAATGAATGTGTATAACACTAGTTTTACTGACGTTGATATATTTGCATGTCTGCCCTCTAGTTTTAAAAAACACATAAGAAAAATAATTACTTCTGAATAGAGTTACAAAATTTGCTTATATGTTAAGTATACTATGTAATTGATAGTGGAAAGTACTTTCGGTAAAGGTACATTCATTGTTAATTATTTGCGGACAATGTAGTTGGTTTCACTGTAAGTAAGTAATTTGTCGTTTATATGTATTAGCTTAAGCTACCAGTGTAACTGTTTGTTGTCCTAAATAAATTAAAAAAAAAAAAAAAAAAAAAAGTGAAATGCGGTCGAAACATTAGTGGAGTTAGATGCGGAGCGATCGTTATGGGGCCCTGGTGACCCGTTAAGAGCTGTGCGGTCCCCCTTTTTAGCATTTGAAGGGTTCGCCTATTGAGCTTGACAGGCATGAACGCTGAAAAAAGATATTAACCCTATACATAAATTTTGAATAGAACACAGAGTTACAATAGAAAGATGAACGTCAATTGTTATTGCAGTGGCACGTTAATTAAAACATTATACTTTTTTGCGCAGTCGTGTAAAAAACGTTATTTTCTTGTTTTGCCAGAAGTGGTGGTTTGAGGATAATAAAAATGGGCGTAGTAGTATTTTGTTTGAATTTCCCCAAAGAACTATATGGTCATCTATTCACATTTTATTACTTAGGTGTAGGTTTCAGTCAATATAGGGTAGGGCGATCGGGTATAGGACTGTACATTGTTACATTCATTAGCAATAGCCTTATAAAATATGTTATTTTTTACAACAAATTTTATGTATCAGCTCACCAAGAGTTATTTTTAACAATAAAAGTTGTAATTATATTATACATGTATTTTGCAGGCTGTAAGGTAAAACACGGGGCACTTTATAATAATAATAATGATTTTTATGAGTAGTAGAGCCTCGCTGATTTCAGCATGAAGGGCCGGCTCGACCGGGGAAGGACTACCCTCTCACAGAATATCGACGTTAAATAGTAGTAATCTTACTGTTGTGTTTCGTTCGGTAAGTAAGAGTGCCGGAGGCCCAATTACACTCTTTTCCCCTTTCCCGCTCCTTCTCCTTCCTATTTCCTCCTTTCCTAAAAGTTCGGCAACGCGCAAGTGATGCCTCTGGTGTTGCAGGCGTCCATAGGCTACGGTGACCACTTACCATCAGGTGGTATCACTTGATAGCAGCGATAGCTCAGTGGGGAGACCAACAGACTGCAATGCAGAGGGTCTCGGGTTCGAACCCACGTCACGCACGTCTGACTTTCGGAAGTTATATGACTTTTCGAAATTATGTGCGTATTGATTGACAATTATCGCCTGCTCCGTGCCTCGGAGAGCACGTTAAGCCGTCGGTCCCGGCTGCCATGAACATCTATGGCAGTCTTTATTGGGAGAGTGTCGACACAAAAGATCCCACTGTGTCGAAGTGTCGCCGGTCTGCACTGACTGGGGGGCCAGTACATAAGATACATACATACATACCATCAGGTGGGCCGTAAGGTTGTTTGCCAGATCTGTTCGGGCCAGTTAGCCTTCACACTTTACACTTTATGGTATTGGTAGAGTTGTAGTGGAGTACGAAAAGAAAGATAGCTGAAAGTTAGACACTGTATACTACTGAAGTTAGTTTACGATTATTACAATGTAAACAACGGTGGTTTATCTTTCCTTGATAGTGTGTTGTAGTTATAAGTTAATAATGTACTCGTTATTACTTGGTTAACAGCTTATTAATATAAAAGGTGTTGTGAAATACTTTATGACGCATGTTTGTATTGGATGTAGGTGCTGCGTCGGCACCGTACAAGATCAGATAAATAAAAATTAAAAAAGTTAAAAATAAATGAAATAAATGATGTCTATCTTTCTGCTTTGGCTTATATTAGAGTCAAGTGGTGATGTAGACAGATGCTCAACAACATACCACAAAGATCCAACAAGTGCGATCTCGTATCAAGCAATATATTTGAAAATATATGGTCTCTCTTTTAACTCACATATCCTACTAATATGATAAATGTGAAAGTTTGTGAGGATGGATAGATGGCTGTTTGTTACTCTTTCACGTAAAACTACTGAACGGATTGCGATGAAACAGCGGTATGTAGATAGCTGAAGACCTGGACATCGGCTTATTTTTATCCCGATATTCTCACGGCATCGGGACTTACGCGGGTGAAACCATGGGGCGCAGCTAGTTATACATGTACATGTATGTCGAAAGTAATCGTGAATTCGTGAATATTATAAGTATTTGATTTTCTGTTATATCTTCTGTTATACATTGTAAATAGTTACAGGAAATATGTATATTGTAGTAAAAATGGTATTTAATCTGAAACTGTGCGTAATAGGCTCGCTCCTGTTCCATTAAAGGATTAATACGCCTCGATGTAATTATTCCTATACAAAATAATTCGGAGAAAAGCGACGTTCAGTTCATCTTTTACAGATTTTATCTCCAGTGGAGAATACGGACGTGAGGGCAAATAAGCCCCACTGTTGCGGACGGGCCTCTTCTCATTGTGAGAAGGGTATAGGCCCGTAGGCCCCGCTGACCCAGTGCAGACTAGCAGGCTTCAAATATTTTCAAGAACTCTCAAACATGCAGGTTTCCTCGCGATGTTTTCCTTCCCCGTTAAAGCTAGCGACAATTATTAACTATTTAATATACACATAACTTCGAAAAGTCAGAGATGCGTGTCTTGGAATCACCCGAGCCCTCTGAGTAACAATCCATCGGTCTCCCCCTAGGCTATCGCAATGTAATAATAAAAATATTAATTAACATATTGAACACCATGCCGGTCGTGAATGGTCGTGAATAACACATTTTTATTGTGTCTCCTACGTAGCTTTCGATCACTTACGACAACTTAACACAGTCACTACCTAACATTTATGCACGTAAAAAGTAATATCGGTTCGAGTGTTTACAAAATTTTCTAAATATACTTTTATGTTATCCGCTGTTCGGGCAAAAGCGTTAAAAGATACCTGCAAGAATATAACAGCCTCACTTTTAAATCGCATTTAAATTCTAATTGTCGTATTTTATAACTCATTTGAACACGATAATGCAGCCATTATACCCAACGATTATATTTTTGACTACATAAATAACATTAGAAACTATATTATTAATGGATGAAGTGTTGAGAGTTTAATAGCCTCATTACCTTTAGAAAATCCTAGTGACTAGGTAACAATCGTTTTACTAATATTGGCCACCAATAATTTTATATACATATATTCAATATAACCAATGTTTGTACTACGCCCCAACTAATATGGAAATCGAATATAAATGGAGCAACATATTTCCAATATGCTATTTGTAACAAAACTGGGCCACACATCTGTTGCTATAAAACGTAGCGTGTCGTAACTTATAGTATTCACATCACTTTGTTCCGTACAGTGCAACATGAGTTTTACTTAATAAGGATTTTTGAAATTAACCTTTAATAGCTGTTGATTTTTTTGTCCCAAGTAATATTACGTCAGTTTGTTATGCTTTAACACCTTCACTATGCGACTGATTATCATAATATTTCATCCAGAAAAAAGCGAAGCGAAGTCGCGGCAAAAAGCTTATAGCTTCATAGTAAGAAATATAACTTATATTTAAGGATTATGATGTAGGAGACACCACGTAAGAGAAGAAATAAGATCTGAATTTAAAACTAAACAAGAAATTAAACAAGAGAGCTAGGAGCTAGAGGATATAAATCCACAAAAAAATTCTTGCACCGATTTTCGGTCTTCTGTCCGTTAATTGTATGTTTGTAAGGTCCCTCGCGACACAGAGTACAGAGCTTGGTATAAAAGAAAATTGGCACGTTTGTAATCACGTTCTATAGAGCCTATTAGAACAATTTACTAGTCGTATTTGGTCTGACGCAACGTGTATGCGAAAATCATCATCGGATTAAAGCATTTGCTTCGACACTCATGCCGTTTTATTTTTAGGCACAACTGAAACTCTCTTCAGATAAAAAAATAAACTTGTTACACATACCTCCAATTTCTTTTAGACCCTGACGGTTATCATATAAAACATACTTTAACAAGGAAGCATTCACTCACATAATTGTATGCATAAATATAAGCCCATAATAAATTTGCATACTTTTTGCCGCATTTGAAATCATATTCTAATATCGTTGCGGCTTTGACTTTTCATGTTGATTTTTGTAAATGTGGAAAATAAGCAACAACTTTGTAATTTCATGTTTCGTAAAACTGTAATCTCCTTATTTATGTAGATTTAATGAGTGATTCAGAGTTGGATATTATCTCATTAGGACCTGTAGTGTGTGCTTCACAAGCACGATTTGAATGTGTATTCTTAGATTTATTTTGTGTATACCTAGATTTATTTTGTGTATACCTAGATTTATTTTGTGTATACCTAGATTTATTTTGTGTATTCTTAGATTTATTTTGTGTATTTCTAGATTTATTTTGTGTATTCCTAGATTTATTTGGTGTATACTGGTGGCACAAACCTTGTGTATGAAACTGCTGGAGAGATCTTGTTTACGATTCCCGAGTCCGGTAAAGTTTTTCGGCAGGAAATTTTTAGTAGCATGTAGTCTGGCAATTGTGGCAGGTAAACGGCTAATAAAGCAGCGATAGCATAGTGGGCAACCGTTGGACTGACACGCAGAGGTCTCGGGCATGTTGTTGTAGGGATGTTGCGAATATTCGCAACCGCATCCGCAATTGCGGAGCTTCCGCATCGATTTGGACATCTGCATCCGCATCCGCATCCACGGGTGTGAGTCTTCACAAATCCGTACCCGCATACACATCCGCGGATGTCAAAAAATGTGCATCCGCAACATCGCTGGTCTCGAGTTCGAACCCAAGGCGCGCATCTCTGACTTTCCAAATTTATATGCGTATTAAATAGTTAATTATCGCTCGCTTTAACGGTGAAGGAAAACATCGTGAGGTACCCAGGTCTGAGAGTTCTCCATAATTTTCTTGAAGATATGTGAAGTCTGCTGACCCACACTGGACCAGCGTGGTGGACTATGGCTTAACCTTTTTCACACTGAGAAGAGGCCCGTGCCCAGCAGTGGGACAGTTTAATACAGGGCTGATATTATTATATTTATTATAAACGGCTAATAGGCTCACTCCCTATTTGTTAGAAAATGCGGATGTAATAAACCTGTACTTACCCGTTCGGGAAAGAAGCGTGAGGCTATGTACGTATGTCTTAGGTTTGTCTTCCGGGTGAAGAGTGTCCTTAGAAGCGGCCTGTCTACACAGCATTGAATTTTATTTCATTTCAAGATTTAAGCATTTAAACATAGTCTGTAACCAGCGGTTGTTTTCACTCAGTATTTTAATATGTGAAGCCTGTTGATACGATTGTTTGAAATAAATGAAAGCGGTTGTCATCAGTACTGTCAACATCTTTATACGAGCTTGTTCAGCTAAATACATATAACCTCATATTACTGTTTCTTAGGTCTAGGTTCGTAGATCTTAAAACAGCTGCTAAACACTAAGATATTGTAAAATTATTCATAACTGCATAAATTCATGCCTGTTCATATCTCGACGGATACCCTGAAGTATATAACTCCAAGTTTCGCCAACAAACTTTTTAGATCCTAATAAGGGTTAAGTCTATTAACTCATCTCGCGTCTAATTACCAGACACAATAGAAAAAGTATTGTTTTGCGCCCAGCCCTGGGATCGCGACGCAAGACGGGTTAACATAGCTGATAACATAGATGATACGGTAGACTGTATGGTATGTTTCCAGACTGAAATCTGGCAAGATACTTGGTGTTTTTCCGTTTCCGTCAACTGCCTCCATGGCGCAGCGGTAATGAATGTGACTGCTGTGCATGAGGTCTCGGGTTCGAATCCCGAGTTGGGCCAACAAAAAGTATTTGGATTTTTCTGATAAGAAATCTCAATAGCAGTACGGAGTTAGGAAGTTGGCGGTGTTAGACACACCCGTGCCTCGGCAAGTACGTAAAGCCGTTGGTCCTGCGCCTGATCTCTCTCCGGTCATGTCGGATTACCGTCCCATCGGATCATGAGAGTTAGGGAACAAAGAGTGCACTTGTGTTTGCGCACACACTTGTGCACTATAATATCTCCTGCGCAGATTGCCAGTCTCCGTTAAGTCTGGCCGCCTTGGCCGAAATTCGGTCTGGAGGACATTACTTATTTTTCTGTTATAAAACTCTCAGAACCGGCATGGATGTTGCTACTTAGAATTTAATAACAAAAACATACAATAATACTTCGCAATTAAAGAGTAGAAACCACAACCTAACGATCAGTCGAAAAACTATTGACACGTGGTCAACGATGCAGTCTATATTTATTTATTTATTTATGGACAACCAACAAAGCATACACTAATGAAAAACATTGTGATAACACATAAATACGGATACATTACGTAGTGCTGCCTTATTTATAGGCTGCCACGGCATGCATTACTTGACAATAAAAAATATATATATTTATGCTCGTTTAAGAAATGATGATAAAATGACGTTACTCACATTAAACAAAATCTTCTTCTCTCTTGGCCTTTATTATTTCTAAGTCACTTGGGGTCGGCTTTTCTGGTCTAACCGGATTTGACTGGATATCAGTTTTTACACGGAGCGGCTGCCACCTGACCTCCGAAACCCGAAGGCTAACGATACCCTAAGGCTAGACCAGAGTCAGGATATTAAAGGGTACTGACTTTCCCAATAACGACTGCCATAGATGTTCATGGCAGCCGGGACCGACGGCTTAACGAGCTCTCCGAGGCACGGAGCAAGCGATAATTGGCAATCAATACGCACATAATTTTGAAAGGTCATGTAACTTCCGATAGTCAGAGGTGCGCGACGTGGGTTCGAACCCGAGACCCTCTGCATTGCAGTCTGTTGGTCTCCCCACTGAGCTATCGCTGCTACTAACATTTAACAAAATACAAACAAATAATGGCATTTAAACTAATCTATCATCTAAAAACAATAATAAATATAGACATTGTTTTCTGCCTAATCAAACACCAATTTTTGTCCAGCCCTTTAGGCAGATGTTGACCTTTGATACAATAAACTTAATAATAATGTTATTAATTAAAGCTATTATCGGCATAATTGCGCAGTCTTTGGCTTATATCCCCGGAGGGAAAGGCATTTAGGTACTAAGTATTACAGTAACGTTTAGCTAGATGTGTTTTAGAGCCCGTGTGCCCGCCAGACACCATTGTGCCACAAAACATTTCTTGACAGTAAAACTCGATAACATTATGCCCGGTAATCAAACCCGAGAAAAATATTATAAAAGAAAATAGCATTAAAATTCTCAGCGTAATTTTGATTCTTTTCCTTCATTAGGCAACTTTAATACTAAGAGTAATTTATGTATCGTGGCAAAGTAGTATTTTTAGAGTTCGTAAAAACTCTTATACAACAGCTTTGTCCGTCCGTCCGTCTGCTTGTTATACAACTTTCAACTCATGAACCGTAAGAGCTAGAGCCTCGCGGCCAACGCCATTCGACTCAGCATAGTCTATGAAAAATGACTACGACCTTTGACCTCTGACCAGGTCACGTGGTATCACGTGACCTTTGCATATTACTTGAACCATTTTTTCGAACTCTAATATATACAGCAATTCATTGCCGTTTCTCACTTGTTATTATATATAAAAAAAAACGTCTACCGCACTAAGAGTCATTTTTTGTATCGCGAGGGTCTTTACAAACAATCAACCAACGGACACAAAGACCAGCTAGACTTGGAACAACTATTTGTGGATCACACAAATGTCCGTGTGGATTCCATTTCTCTTTGATAGAACCCACAACATGTGGCGCGACCGCAATGACGAAGCAACCACATTCACCATTACGCCACCCATGCACCCAATCAGCAAACAGTAGTAACTAACAGTTTCCACATGCAGTATAACTGAACGAATATAATTAAGATTACTCGTCGATGTTCGCGTCTCGTCTCAGTGGGGAGACCAACAGACTGCAATGCAGAGGGTCTCGGGTTCGAACCCACTTCGCGCACCTCTGACTTTCGGAATTTATATGACTTTTCGAAATTATGTGCGTATTGATTGACAATTATTGCCTGCTCTGTGCCTCGGAGAGCACGTTAAGCCGTTGGTCCCGGCTGACATGAACATCTATGGCAGTCGTTATTAGGAAGTCAGTGCCCTATAATATCCTGACACTGGTGTAGCCTTAGGGTACCGTTAGCCTTTGGGTTACAGAGGTCAGGTGGCAGCCGCTCCGTGTAAAAACTGATATCCAATCAAATCCGGTTAGACCAGAATAAGCTGATCCCAAGTGGCTTGGGAATAATAAAGGTTAGGGAGAAGACTCGACGATGTTCGCAAGCCGCATTACTATGTTTGCAAACGCTCTTAAAAGTCATTGAAACCACAAATCCCCATGATTCCATCCGTATTGGCTTAATGCTAAAATCATAATTTCCAAAGTAATCCACGAGAAGCGCCTCATTGTTATAATAAAGACAAGAGTCGTAACTTGAACAATGGAGAGCAAACAAATCTTACAATAAGGAGATTAGGTTTATAAGCGTACCTAATATCAGTATGAAATATTTTGCTTAAAATCTCGAAATGAGTACTTTCGGTATACCGCGGACTAGAACTAGTGGATGCTTTCATCTACCCTGAATTCAAAAAGGCGGCTTATATGTAGCAAAGCCATGTTTCTGTAAAAGTAAGTAAATCTCTCCGGTTTATATGTGAAGGATGAGAAATTCAAATGAATACCGCTCTTGTGGTTTCTTTTTCAGTTTAGCAACATTCAAAAATGAAAACGCATTGCAGATATTAGGTTAGGTCCAAATACGGTAAATAAAAATTACGCAAGTGGGTAGGTTGACATAATCGATAATAGAAAACATGTTACTATACTACTCCAGATAAACTGTATTTAGATATAAAGCTCATATTTTAATAGATGTTTTCAAAAGTTTGAATGCTTTAATAAAAAATTTATCAGTTTAAGTGACCTTGTGACGGTTCAATATATGTATTTCTGAGCTCGTAAAAACCGATATCCGTTAACGTCAGCAATCGAACAGAAATTGAGTATTTGGAACAATGTGAAATTTTCCAGATTTTCTTTTGTCAGAGTTCTCAAATGAAATCTCCTTCATATGGCTTAATAGTCGGATATACTTAATACTATATATGTATAAAACTGTATTGTCAGCTATATATTCTAAAATACTGATTTTATATATAGACTATTGTCAAATGTTCATGACAGATACGTACGTACGTGACGTGACGTACTCTAAAAAGGAGAGAAGGCAATGTGATTCCTCCGTCCAGACTTCTGGTTGTTACTTAAGTATCTTCATCTGTCCCAGGAATTTAAGACGAAATATCATTGCGAGAAAACGCCCTGGTGCTGGACACTTTATAACCAAGCTAGCTTTAACCTATAACTTTATCAAAATAGAATCCGTTTACAGAAAATTGCTTGTCGTGAAAATAACCGTATTGAATTAAAGTACATAAAAAGTTAGACGATTTCGAAGCTACCTTTCGGTGACCCTATACGACGCAATAAAGAGATTGTAGGTAGTTCAATTTTACCCGGAAACAATACGGCCGTTTTATATGATTGTTATTGTAAATGGTCATGGCTGAATATGATCCTCCTTGATATCCTTATACTCATGTAACGACGACTTCTTCGTAAGCGATTTTTATTGGTGATCATATTTTATAAGACTACTATTCAAGTATCGACCGTGAGCGTAGTGAAAAATAATATTAATTTGTTTATGTCTTAAATGATTAGTTACGTCATAATTTTGCCATCTAATGCAAGAAAGCACTCTTGCATTCTCGCATTCGACTTTTCGACTCGCATTCGATCGTCTTCGATGATTCGACTCGCATTCGATCGTCTTCGCTGCTGATTAAATTTTGTATCAAATCAGTAGTAAAGGCGTTGCATGTCTATATTAAAGGAACTTGTAAACAATGAGGGTCATATGTGCAATTTGCTTTAACTTGCGCATGTAAGTCGCATAGTTTACATGCATGTTACATGCGCAGCATTTAATTATAGTATATCCCATCAATGCGAGTTAACCACGCCAGTTTTAAAGAGATAAAACAAGAAGCATGCATCATATATTTCAATCATGTATAATCACCATTATGTCACAAAGTAACATTTATAAATATACAAGAAACTTAATCCTTGCAATAAAACTATTACAACTTTCCACAACTAAGAAATTCGTGATAAAACATGCAATAACAAGTAACACTTAAATCATAAAATATATTGTATAAAGCCATATTTACTGTTAAGCGCTGTTGAAACTTTAGTACGAGTTTTTACAGCCCTCGGGTACCAAACTACCCGTGACGAGTACTGTAAATATCAGAAAACATCACGTAAAGAATTATTGTATCCCATTTAGTTGCGGTAACTTTTAGCAAAATGGGCGAGTGATGTAAGTTGCTTACTTTTTTTAGAAAATAAGCGAGATGTAATGGTCCTAACTTATCTCGGATTACGTTTTACATCGTGCTTTCTCTAATGACGCTCTGAATCTTTTTCTTTGTTTTCTGACTGATTTGTTTTGTTAGTCTCCCAGTATAAGCTTGAGCGTAAATCGCTTCGGATTCTGTCGAGAGAAATATTATTGGGTATTACATTAGATATAATAATTACATCAGACCTGTTAACCTATCCCACAGTATGGTACGGGCATAATCTTAGCATGAGAAGGGTTAGGCCATAGTCTAGCACGCTGACCCAGTGCAGCTTGAAAGACTTCACATCAAATCAATAGAGCTGTCTCGCTTGCACTTCCGAACTGCGGCGGTCGGGTCGGGATCGGGTGTATTTACTTATTGAAAATAGATTGGTTTGATCTAAACCCAGGACTGTAGGTATATAAAATTTGTTCGCGTTTGAACATATGCCTGATAGGCAAGCCGTATCAGCGAGAAATCTTCTTACTGTCTCCTGGACAAAGCTCCAGACTGCGCTGCATACCCAGAACTTCTTGACGGAAAAACGGAATAACGCTTTACTCGACCTCAGGCACTGCAGTCGCTTTTTCATCATCATCTCTCCACCAACGCAGCCATATGAGTCACGCGATGAGCAGTAATATCAATCAAATATTTACGAGTTTAAGCTTTGAACTTGTTGGTAAAACAATGTTTGATATTTATAGTTTCATACTAACGTAAATAAAATCATAGCCTCTGAGCCAGCTCGTATTTACTTAAGCAGTAAGTTATATACGCAAACATGACATGTGGGTGTGTGATGGTAAACCTTTGTTTACTCTAAGAAATAGCCTTTGGGCTTAACTTTACTGGAACAGACGGTTAGACATACCTATATATGTACACACGTATAATAATAATTGTATAGTGGAGAAGTCAAATAAGATTGGATATACATACTTACGAAGACTCGTCTGTACATTCACGAAGGGAAGCGGCAGAGTATTTTATATCCATGTTTTCCCAACTATATTTTAGGTGAGTTAGGTGATTATGAATTCATCCAAAATGATCACATACCATGTCTGAATGATCACAATTACCATGTCTCAATTCTGAAAGGGTAAGCAGACATTTCGTGAGCTACTAAGAATATCTTGACAATCATTTCAATAGCGCTGCCCAACTTGGCAATCAGGCCTGAAACCTCACGTACCGTCAGACACATTACGCATATACTACTGTTGAGGTGGTATATAATTTTCGAATATTAGAATATCCTTTTGTTATACTTTAGTTTAGTCGGCCTCGATGGCGTAGTGGTTAGTGTAACCGACTGCCACGCCTGAGGCCGCGGGTTCGATTCCCGCACAAGTTAAACATTTGTGTGCATGAACATGGATGTTTGTCTTAGTCTGGGTGTTTCTATGTATAATATGTACGTACATACAAACAAAAAATTATATATGTATGTTTATCCATTGTCTAGTACCATAGTACAAGCTCTGCTTAGTTTGGGCTAGATGGTGTAGTGTGAATGTGGTAGAATATAATAAAAAAAAAAATTTTTGTTTACTATGAACATCCTCAAAATGACTGGACCAATTTTATGAATTTTTATACCATTAGAAAGTTACTTTGTCCTGAAGGAACATGGGTTATATAACATTACACTACAAGGCACGGGAGTGGAACAGTAATGCTAAAAGTGGAGAGACAGCTTGAGCTATCGTATAAAAATAAAGTAAATTACTATACAAAAATAATTATGATCAGTATTGTATATATAATAATTTACCCAGATAATATACCATACCTTGGATTAACACATAGCATTTTTATTCAAGTATCTGCTCCCGTTAAATCCACACAGGCAGAAAATAGATCATCATAAACATTTTTAAGATAAAATCTTCTAATACCGGCTGACTCAAACATTCAGGACACAGCTCAATTCCATTTCCTCTCGACATCCCTCCACTACATTGAAAAGACACAAGATATTTTCGTCGCGACCTTCCGTCAAAACATGTGGCACAAAATGAGATTTGAAATCAGAAGTAAAGATCTCTGGAGTAATCATGTCAATATACCATATGATGCGATGTAAGATAATTTTCTAAAAGCATCGAATCCGTGATGGTGTGTATTTAAGAGAAAATATAGGCAGCAAAACTTTTAAAGCAAGGTTTAGTAAATCTAATGCTGTTGCATTGACCGAAAGGAATAACCACAGCTCGGATTCTTACTTCAGAAGTGAACCAATTTGAAGTAGAAGATTTAAATACTGCTGTATGATTTTTTGCTCTTCTTCTTCTTCTTTTAATGTGGTTAGTGGCCAACCTGTTGTCAAGAGTTGTTCAAGCCGCCCGTAGGCTTCTGGCATGGCTTAACGACTGCTGTCAATTTGGCAACAACCGGGACCGACTTTTTACGTGCCCTCCGAAGCACGGAGACACTCAGATGAAATACCACTAAGCGGTCACCCTTCGATAGACTGACCGCACCCAACGTTGCTTAACCTCGCTAATCGTTTACCGATCAGTAAATGCAACTGGCTGTGAACGCCTTTTTGCTCTGAAAAATACTTCTACACTAGGACAAATGTGTTGTGGAGGACTTTAACAGCCAGGGGAGCACTTAAACTATGATGCCGTTCTTGCACTTTTGCAGCGATTAAATAGACGAAAAAAAGGAGGCACCATTTTACATATATGATTACATATTCACATACTTATGTATCTCAAGAGTAAAATTTTTTTTAAATTATAACTAGTAATTTGGGTATTGAAACCCAAATTGCTTGTAATCATTAAAAAAAAACTTTACTTTTACTAATATTCTTGTTAACCCTCCAACTAAGCTATAATGCTTGTGTTAAGAGTGGGTTCACGTCAGTAGTGCAATGGGTGGGATTCGAACCTGCGACCTCTCGATCGCAAGCAAATGCCTTATCCATTAGGCTTTTACTCCTTTATTTCGTATTTATTTTTAAATCCCATGTTATAGAATACCAGCCTTTTACTGCACAGACCCAGAAACCGTGCTGCTACTGGCAACATCTTTATAAAAAAGATCCATCATACCAGTGGTTCACAGACTTTTTTTGTCATAGACCACTTACAAAATTTAGCAGGTTCCGGTGGACCCCCTGCAGCTACATTTGTACCATATTCCTTGGCATTCGAATGAATAAATTTTCTTTTTTAAATTGTCAAGACTGAACCTTTGGTAAGCAGGCTGACCTTGCTGAGCTTCTTAAAATATTATCTACCAACAGTCGTAGACCCCCGTCGAGTCTCCCGTGGACCCCTGGGGGTCCACCTGGACCTCTTTGAGCACTAATGCATTAAATCTTTCCCTGATTCGGAAATCTTACTATAGACCTTATGCATTGCCACCGCAGTTACTACGTCATTGAGATAATCAACAAAACCTTCGTAATATTCCAAGGGATCACATTTGTAAGCAAAAATCCACGTGTATAATAATAACTGTAGTAGTTAAGTACTTACCACGTAAATCCAGGCTAATGGATAATATCCATTAGCTCATACTCGCCTGATATGAGGTTTTTTTCTGTGAGCACTAATACTTAAATGATAACATTTTATTATTTACTATAAATGGATTGTTTATTATTATTACTCAGCAAATTATGTAATTACTATCTACCTTACTATTTTTGCCTACCTTTGCTCGCGTTTTTCTGGATGAATTTCCTTTTCTCTACCCCTGACAACGTGTATGCGAACTATTATGATGATGGATTGCTAAAGCGTGAAAACGTAATAAACAAACAAACTCACATTCGCATTTATAATATTAGTTAGGATTCATGAATGGCGTAGTGATTTATATTTGTATATAACTAATGGTTAAATTAAACCTCTCAATATTTTACTTTACCATAAGTAAATATAATTACACATTATAGAAACATCTATATAAACCTTAAACTCAAATAAACATCATTAGATGACTGCCACTTCACTGTGTGAAGAGAAAGGTCTGTCTTATACTAACTAAAACCACAACCTTGTTCCCTCTTTTGCCGTTTATAATACAGGCCTGTGAGATTTTTTACGAAATCCTGCGTGATGCTGACAATAACCCTTACCTTCATCTTTTAATACTAGACAAACTAAAGAAGACCCGATAATATAGCCTTTATTATTCTCCAATCCGTGTAAAATAAATTGCTGTATATTAAAAACGTTAGTGTACTTCAAGCACAGATTAACTCTCAGTAATTAATTTACCGCTTAAAGACTCAAAGCAATCAAAATAAACATAATAAACTGCAGTTAAGAACATTTTACGTCCCACAGAAAGATAATCTGTAGTAAACAAATCTTGAGTTCATTTAAAATCGCTTTAAAAGCAGTGTTTCGGCGAAATACAAATTTCTTCAACATCGAAAAATGTGCAATCAACTCAGTTTAAGCTCCTTATTGCATGAATATTCAGAAGTAAATTCAACTGAATAAATTCTAAAAGCTACGTGATCTACGTGAAAATGCAATACGAATAAAAAAAACATCAACTGAAGCCGTTTCGTTTCTGTTACAAAGCAACAAGTGCTTAGGTACCCATACATCGACGTAAGCACAGAAATATGTTATACAATCGTCCTGCACGAGCACACACACATACACACATACATTTAAATTCAGATCGCACACACACTTATACAATGACGATTGTGCTACAACACACTCACACAAGCGTAAAATGTATTGTACAAAAGCACGTACGCGCTTCCAAGTAACAGTTACACACATATACGCACTAGTTATGTATGTAAACGTCCCACACACACATGGCCGAAACCCACAGCTCTACGTGTTGATTGACCGTACAATGATCAAAAAGCAATGGCAATTCATGTCACGTTTATGCTAAGCTCCATAACGCTTGACGAATTTAGCGATATTACTTTTGTGCGCACAAAAAGGGGGAAATCTCTCAACAAAAGCATGTTTATTTTAACATGGCATATCTGATGTTTTAGAAGCTGATACGAGAAAGGGTTTTTTTTTACACTCTGTTGAGTTGGGCTTGGGTCCACCCAACACTTGGGAACACTGTGTTAAAAATCTTTTTTAACGGGTTAGCTGTTTACAGGTGATACGAAATTGACTTTCGTTTACTGTTTTTGGATGTTCACAGTGTAAGTATTTTCACTTTATTCTATTTCGCGCTATGGAGCAAGTTTCATAAGAGGTTTTAGAACATATTTTAAATTGACGAGTATTTACAGGTAACAAGTACCGATTTAATTAAACCGTAGTAGCAAAATTGATCAAGGAAACATAAAGGTATTAAAGTAATTTATAACAAACAACCCGTAAGTCAACATGGAAACCATTTAATATTAGTCGTACGCTAACGCGAATTTTGTACATTGAAATTAAAATTCTTTATACGGATTTTGTTTGGTTACTAAAAAGCAACGTTGGGGAAAGTGTAAATTTAAGTAGTTTTAAATTACCTAAATGTAGTGTTATTCAAATAAATCGTGATAAAATCCATCTAATCGAATTTTATTGTTTATTTGTTTGTTACGCTTCTACGCCTTAACTACTCGAACGATCATCATAAAATTTCACATTCACGTTGTCAGAGGAACAGAAAAGAACATAGAATACCATTCTTCAAGAAAAAAACACTGTTACCTACATTGACGTGATCGAATCCGATCACGTCAATGTAGAAACCCGAAAATTCAAGTTAGTAATAAAACCGTGTTCGCAGGTACCCTTTTATAATTAATACGACTTAAATCACATTTGCACTAACAAAACAATTAAATTCACAGCAATTTAAAGGATGTCAAATCTATTGAATATGTTGATTTAAATACATTCGGTCTAGACGTATTTATTTCAGCATTTGAAATTAAAATACAAACCACAATTTCTTTAGTCATTGTAAATATTCAATACACAGAATTTATAAAGATCTTTGAACATTCATAAGATAATATATTCATATCAATTTCGTCTACTACAATTTCGTGAGTACTAAATGTATTCAAATAGAATATGTCTAGGCATAAATCTTTTGATCTGGCAAACCTTTCGCTTTGAATTAGAATGCGTAAATACATGAATTTAGAATTTCCAGAATGTAGGCTTTTACGCCGTGAAAGGGTTGATTCTTATCTTAAAATCTACTTGAAGGCAAGTATATCAACAATCTCATAAAGAGTGTAGATTTATCTTGTTTTGAGGTTTTATTTAACTTCTGAGCGAGAAAAGGGGGCATTCGACGAATATTATAGCTAAGCTCAAATAGGTGTTGGTTACTATGTTATCCTAACTAATATTTTTAAATGCGAATGTGAGTTTGTTTGTTACGCTTTAACTGCTCTACCGATCATTTGGCATACACATTGTCAGGAGTACAGAAAAGAACATAAGATACCTTTTATGCAGAAAATAATCAACTGTTCCCAAGGCGCTGCAAAAGCTAGTATTTTAATAAATTTGATTTAATATTGTCTTGCGTTACCGCAAATTCTTTACATTAAAATTCATCTACATTAGACTTATTAGACGTATCGCGGTTTATTTTAAAAAGATTATCGATCTTTAAAAATAAATTGTTAGTAGTGTCTACAGAAGTTAAGACACCAGTATACACGTGGTAGTTTGATTTCAATTGTTGTAGAAATATTTTTTTGACTGTGCACTCTTTTGTTAAAAATTTGGCTGCGTCTAACGTTGCTTAATTTCTACCAAGTATTCAATCTCAACGGCTCAAGAAAAACACTGATGATATGAACACATACAATGATGTAAGAAAATATGAATATTGCATGGTCATTGTGGAAATCAGCTTAGAAAGAAAAAAATATTTTACGAAATTTGTATATTACTCATATGACTGAGTAATATTCAAATCTCGTAAAATGTGTTTGTCGTCTGTATTACTAAGGCACTTTCTCAATAAACTAAACATGGATCTAGACTGCGGAATACTCAGCATAATTACATTACACAAAATCCAAATACACTCTGCAAATGAGATAGCCATAGGGTCTAAAAAATCTCATTTTAAATAGGCTCAAATTGTAACATTCTACAAACTCGACCCAAAGCTTACACGATTGATGAGCTCATCATGCAAATAAATTGGTCTTCTGAACTAATGTATGGTGTACTAGATAACAAATTACAGTAAGCGATTAGAATGGCAACTATAGGTATTCTCAGGCGTCATTGTAATTATTTTTATTGATATATCTTTTATCATGTTTTAATATATAATTAATAAAAGTTATAGAAATATCAGCCGCATTCTCTTAAGCAGTTAGGCAAGGGCCTCTTCTCAGTGTGAGAAGGGGTAGGCCATAGTCCACCACACTGGCCCAATGCATGTTGAACCTTCACATATGCAGGTTTCCTCACAATGCCGTATAAAAAGAAAAGTAATAAAGAAAGCAACAGCACTAGTCTGGTAGGGAGTCTGTTGGAATATCATGAAATCTCGAATTTGATCCCAAGACTAGACATGACTTTTCGAAGCTATGTACATATTAAATGTAAATAATTGCTCGCTTTAACGGTCAAGAATAACATTATAAAGAAAACTATATTTCTGAGAATTATTTTTAATTATTTCGAATATGTGTGAAATCAGCACCTATTCAGGGCGGTGAACTATCATATATTAAAAGCTACCAGACCACTTATACTGAAACGGCATCCCGCCCCCAAAAATAGGACAATTTATAAACATGCTGGCTTCTATTACTGTTACATGATAAAATATGTATATAATATTATAATTTTGCAGTACCATAAAAAAGAAAAAGACGTTTTTAATTGTCAAAGCTTATAACATGGATCGTCTTTGAAATTAATTAGGATGATAATTTGAATTTCAAAATAAACAAGATTTTGTAACGCAGACAATAAGAAAATAAAATTATATAATTATTTTTTTACGTGGGGAATGCTTTCACGTATAGTGACGGAGAGGTTATATCGGGCTCACCGGGGGAAAGATACCCCGGTAATACCGACTAAACCTACCACGGTGTTCCTCGACATAACCATAGACGACGGGACCGCGCAAATCGCTTTCACATGCAATCGCAATCCCGCCGAGGTTTCGGCGCGCCGTGTGAAATGGCAGGCCAGTACATAAAACACTTCCTCTACTAAAACAAGACTCAGAGGCGCGCGTGGGAACACGCACGCCGTCTCTCGGACCTGGTGCTGATCGGATGGCGTGCAGGCCCACGCAGCCCACCACCCGCAGGTCAAACCTCATAGTGGCTGGAGGTCATCTCGCGCCCTTCGGCGCCCAGTTCTGCGGTTGGAGAGAGGGTTTAAGCGCTCCCTCTCCCACTCCGCCGCCTTCTTGATGGACGTAACTTACTCACAGAAGAAGGCTCTCTCCAGCCACTCGTCAAAAACGGGACTTACCGCCACGATCTCGCCTCGTGCTCGCCCTTAGAACCTTTTTTTATTAATTTCATTTTTCTTTATAAATTAAAGAGCACCGCTCTTGTCGTTGAAGCGATCGCTTACCTTCACTGCGCTTTTTATCTTGACCTCTTGTTATGATACCACTGAAAATAAATATGTCAAGAGGTAAATACGTCCCGCCTGTGTATCTCTGAAGGGATTTGCAGAGGTGGTTACATCTATATCGCGTCAGTGATATTTTTAAATACCACATTATAAATTGTAGGCGAGCATATTGTCATATCGAATCGAAATAAGCGTTACTTGGCGAAAGGCCATTGTAATGAAATTTTTGCGAAGAGAGGAGCCCGCCACGACGACTGCCCACCAACAATTGCAATAGAAAATGGTTGACAATACCGAACTCCTCTGGATAGGGGACAGCCACGACGTGGGACCCGGGCGTACTCCAACTTCCAGTATTCCGCTTCGAGCAGAAAATATGCGTCGACAGGTGTTTCGCCTTGGCGCGAGGCATCTTCAGGACCGTTTGGGAACGATTAGGCCTTCGGTATTATCCACTTTTTTCTGTTGCAATAGTTGGGGAGGGCAATCCGAGGGTGTGAGGTGGGTTCCTCTCTTCCCAATAATTTTATTAGAGCGTTCTGTCTAGTAGTCTATGCCTAGGCATTTTTGCAGACATGACTAACATGACATAACTTTTTTAACAGGCGATAACATTTTACCCGTCTCTGAATTTTATTGTATGGGTTTTCGATTACACGGAAACCTTACAATAAATTTATGCTAGAAGCCAATAAGAAAGTCAAGCAATAAGTCTGTGATTTCACACACAATGTATATAAAAACCTGCATGTATGTCCTTGAAGTATCAGTCTTTGTAAGTAAGTATAACGATTTTTTCAAATTCAAGGGGGATCATGTAACTAAATACAGACAGAGAGATCCTAATAAAATAATAATTCAATTTTGTAGAACCACCTTAAATAAAAATAATGTTTATCACATGCATATCAGTTTTTAATAAACTGCCTGGGAGTATTAGAGAACTTCCATTTAAATATTTTAAACTTAACTTAAGAAAATGGCTAGTGGATAAGTGCTTGTATAGAACAGAAGAGTTCATGCAACATACAACTAATGAATCTAATTATTTGTAAATTTTAATATCATGAAATATTATAATGATAAATATGCTAAATAATAATACAGCTTGCCATTTTGTTGTGTGTTAATGTTTTATATAATTATTTATAACTGCCTCCGTGGTGCAGCGGTAGTGAATGCGACTGCTGTGCATGAGGTCTCGGGTTCGAATCCCGGGTCGGGCAACAAAAAGTTATTGGGTTTTCTGTTAAGAAATCTTAAAAACAGCCCGGAGTTAGGAAGTTGGCGGTGTTGGGCACCCCCGTGCCTCGGAAAGCACGTAAAGCCGTCTTGTCGGATTATCGTCCAATCGGATCGTGAAAGTTAGGGAACAGAAAGGGCACACGCTTGTGCACTATAATATCTCCTGCGCAGATGGCCAGTCTCCGTTAAGATTGGCCGCCGTGACTGAAATCGGCAGAATATAGCCTGAACTATTCACCATTGTTAAACCTGGTAACACATGTATTCTGTGAAAATAAATGTTTCTTTCTTTCTTATATTTAACATACATATTTATATATTTAGTAGCTAAACCCGGCAACGCTTCGCTATGTCACAGACTGACATTTTCAATTTTTATTTACTTAGAAGCTTCAAAATAAAAATAAATTAAAATACAACGTTCTGTTAAAACCTCAAATTAATTCATTATTAACTTTTTGAGTTTTGCGGATACAAACATACGAGAGCTGAATATTTATATATAACTATTGCTATACTGCTTCATCCGCATGACACGACCTCTATACAAATTCATTTCCCTTTTATCCCATCGACAAGAAGACATACCCTTCGTGTCTGTAACCCATATGAAATAACTTGCCGAAACAATTAAAATTTTACTTTCCTGCCACGAATACCTCGCGTTATTACACCAAAAATTTGTCCCGGATACCGCGACAAGTGCGGTCATGGTAAAATAAACTTTTATTTTTATTATAAAAGGTTTATATACACACCATATTAATTACGAAATACAAATCTGCAATAAGCGCTTTTTAATTATGAAATTTTGTATCAATATTGTATTTCATATAATAAAGTACAACGCATTTTATGTAGCTGTATCTTATACTAGATAAACTAAATAATAATTAACTCAAATATATTTATTTTCAAAATAGATCTTTTTTCATAATTCTACGAAATATAAAATTTAATCAGGGTCACATAAAGGATCCTATACCGCAGTTCATTTATCAGATTAATTCTAGGAATCACATAAAAACTCAAGCATTTTATCGTATACTTATTGAAATGGGGTACTTTTTCAATAGCATTAAATTATTTTTATAAATAATTATAAAATTTTGACAAAAATGTTATTCTAACTAATATTATAAATGTTTGTTTGTTTGTTATGCGTTCATGCCTTAACTGTTCCATCAAATAAACTGTTTTGATTCGGCTTCCATTCGTACCAAAACCCCTTCAATGGCTATGCTGTGATTTTAGAAAAACAGATCGAAAGGATACCAAAAATATTAGCTGCATTGGTTTGAACGTAGAAAGACCAGATGTAAAATAAAAAAAACAAACGTAATTAGTTTTTAAAATATCTCATAAAGACACGGTTTTATATACATCTCACAATTCCGAACGTTCTATCAATGTTCCCAGGATCTATTTCAATAGTTTATATTTCATAAATGCCAGCTGTTCTATTTTCAAAAGTTATTTAAACTGGAAAAATACTTCTCGAAGTTATCAGTAAATGTTTATGCATTTTCTGTCGTACAAGTTTCTCTGTATTCATTCGATACGCTTAATGTCTAACAATGTCGACTTATATTAGGCAAACTAACGTAAAAGTAACTTCAGTAACTTTAGTAAATTTAATAACCACTCTACTTTGACATTCATAAGTGTTACTTTGTGACCTAAATGAATAAATGATTTCTGAATTTAACATTGACGATTATCTAGCATTGTGTCCCCAAGATCTAGGTTGTATAACTATTGCGAATCATTAGCACGATTATATGTAAATTCCAGAACAAAACAAACCGGTTCCGCCAGGAACTAAACGTTATAGTCCCAGGCTGCCGTTCCAGGCCAATGATGGGACCTTTTTCCTCTATTACCAACGCTATGGTAATGCAAATTACTTTTACGGGTTATTTTCCCGCAAAACTTGTGGGTAAATTGAAATAAATGGGAGACAGTGGCGGTATTACTATGGGAATATGCGTCTCATTTTCGGTATTATTACGCGATGTGTTAGAATTAAAACGTATTTTGCTGGATGTTCTTGGGTGGTAAAATAACCGTTTATGCCATCCAAATTTTGGCGTACTTACGAAATAAAGTGCCATGCAAAACTTGAGATAACGAGTGATGCTATTTGTACATTTGTACCATAAATGGGCACTTCAAAACTATTTAATCTAAGATACGGCAAGATTTAGGTGCAATATATAACGTGATAAGAAAATAACACAGACTCTCAAGTTGATCTTAAATATTAACAACTTGTATTATGACAATTCGTTGATTAAGGCCCGGCGCACATTGGCGGCACGGCACGGCAGGGGATCCTTCGGCATCCCTACATGTAAGCGCATACTGGCGGTAACTATGCTGTGACATCCTTAGGTATGCCGCAACGTCCTTAAGCATACCGAAGCGTTCGACAAGGACACGTTTCGGCATGAAGCTACGCTAAGCTAATGAAGCTACGCGCGGAGCCGCGGGGTACGGGCGGGCGCTGTCTTGCCACGGTATCCCGAAGACTGCCAAAGCCTTCCGAGGGATGCCGAAGCGTTCCGAAGGCTGCCGAACGGCATGCCTAAGCATACCGAGGTAATGTTTTTGTACTTATGACTGTTAACATTGACATTTCAACATGATTAAATTATGTTCGGGTACTTTGAAATAACTACACTGGAACATTGAGACAACTGCCATCTTAGTCTCCCCGTGACCATGGCTGCTGAAAAGCAACCGAAACGTCGGGGAAAGTGTAAAAATAAATGAAATCTAAATAGTTTAATAATAATTTAATTAGCTTAAAAATTTGTAAAGTTTAATAGTAGTAGTAGTGAAACAATTCTCAAAATTTTGTAATAAATTGTCAAATAAACAACGCGATAAAATCCGTATATAGCAGTTTAATTTCAATGAATAATATTCGCGTAAATAGAAGACAATATTAAGTTGCATTTTTATTCGTCGCCTAAAAATACCTTGCCATACCATGCCGCCAATGGGCGCCGGGCCTAGGTTTTGCTTATGCTAGAAATGTGTTTAAGTCGATAGCAACGTTTGGATTCCAGATACTAGTTCATAAAGTCAGTAAATAAAATTACATTCATTGGACTACCCCATTTTAATTTACTTATACATTAATCTGCGTCAAATCACAGATATTACGAAATATAAAATGAGATCAAGTATAAAACATTTAATGGTAAGATTTTTTTACCACACCAGTAATCAGTTGGAGTGTCTGGTACATTCGCGTTAATATAATTATTAAGAAGTTGAAATATTATACAAAAGCAAATTATAATCATGACACTACGAAAAGGTTTTAGGTTTAATTATGTATATTTATTTCACTTGTTATGTTACTTCTACAAATACCTACTGTATTAGCAGAACTCTGGATATTTCCTTTGATATTCCAAATGTTTTTATGTACAACCTTCAAGAACATTGGCGAACTATTTTGAAAGAAGGATAATGTGCCCCTAGGGAGAGCTAAGTTGGATGTTTGTTTTTAGAGCTATCGAAAATAGGTTAACGGATTCTTGGATTTTCTTCCATTGAGAATTGTAAGTTGAAAATTAATTCATTTAAAGAACAATCACAAGGTTGCTTTTCCGTAAATCACCAGGAACGATAACGAGCTCTTGTAGAAAACTGCTACTGTCTTATTTCACTAATATAATTTATATACATTTATTATAGTCTAAGAGAATAATAAAATACACGAAAGCTTGTAGTAAAATCACAAACAGAACCAAGATAAGCATTTATGGCATAGGACTATAAGCGATAAACAACAACTTCTTGTTATATTTTGTAGTTTATCAAGCTTATTTTAATATAATAATATCCAAATAAGAATATAATTCAAAAACTTACGGCCATTCTTTCAAATTGCCGAACAGCTACCGTATACGCGTGTAAAAACTGTGCTTAACAATAATACCAAAATACATTGAAACACAAGATAATATTTATGTATTATCTTGTGTTTTTAATGTATTGTGGTATGCCTTGCAACTATGCCTATGCCTAACTGACAAATACTATGTATGTATTTGTCAGTTAGGCATACCCCAAGGTTCGATATTGGTACTTTTCTAATTCTTCTTTTAACTTAGATGAATAATAAGAAAAGTACTTCCACACTTACACTTCATATTAAATATAGCATTTAATGTATTTATGACATTCCGTAAAGGGTCGCCCCCTTTACTTATTTATTCATAATTTTGGCACGGAAAACATAGTTTGTCATACGGCATAAATTTCATGTCGTACAAAATATAGTATTAATCTACATCCCTTAGTGCGTGACATATTACAGCAGGCTTCGTGTTTTTCTTCTTGATTTATTTGTTTATCGCGTGTTTTAAATAAATATTTATGGGTTTAATGTAAGTCGTCACCTGATTTATATCTCATAGTGCAATAAAATAAGGCTTACGAGTGTGATTTATGTTTATGCTATCTTAACGATGTTGTGACGTATGAATTTGTTGTTTATCAATCATGGCGCCAAAACACTATACAATCATCGTGCTCAGTACGTGATCTGATTACATTTAGAATAGATCTTAAGTTGTCACTTGCATATTAAGATGAGATATACATTTATGATTTCTATTTGTTCATTACTTTAACAAAGATTTATTCTGTCAATATTTCTAGCTAAGCTTTCTAATATGTGGGTAAGTTTTACTTTTGTCCTATGTGAGTGTGTCTGTAAGCTATTTTATATACATTCGTAATGGAAAAATAGTTTTATGCGTACCCTTTACATTTGAATATAATACTAACATGGAATCGAAACCACTTTTATTTACACAAGCAGGATCTGTTGAAAATGAGCTTTTTTGTCAATTCATTGCTTGATGTCCGAATAATTGGAAACGTGTTTGTATAATGTACAGACACTTTTTTATGTCTCACTCAGTCACAGACGAAATAGAAAGATTTGCTTACATTATAAGTCTTAATCAAAAGTTATTACGTAAGCCGAGCATCCTTGTGATTTATTTTATTATAAAACTGCTTATCAACAATAACTGAAAATTTAACACAACACCAAAATTTTACTATTAACATATTGAGTTGCAACGGTACACCAGCCCGACACAATAGGCTTTCAATTATTATGTCTGACATTCCAACAATTGAATGTTTGATTTTTGGGTACGGATCCTTATTCTAAATAAAATATAGATATCAAGCGTGTAATAATTTCACTTATATTTAAAAGAATACATATGTACGGTATATGTATATACATAACTATATATATATCGATTTTCTATATCACCATGTTGACAAAAACCAACGTTGCTGTCAGCACTTTGGTTAATGTCACTGTTGTTGTCATCGCTGATACCAAAATACAATTTCGGGCGGACCGTTTCGAAAACAACAATCATACAATATTTCGCAGAATTATAAATGTGGTTACTATTGTCCCTTTTCAAATCTCATTTCTTTAGTTAAAATTCTGTTGTGCTATATGTTAATTAGTAAGTTATTACTTGCTTCAACAATGAAGGGAAAACATCGTATGGAATCTTGTATGTCTGATAGTTCTCCATAATATCCTCAGAGATCTGATACGAATAGTGTACGACTTTTCATGCTGGCCCAATGTGGGTTGGAGGCAACCCACTTTGGGCCAGCATAGTGCACTATGGCCTAGGCCATAGTGCACTATGCTGGCCCTTCTCATAGTGATCAGAGGCCCCTGCCCAGCTATTGGACGGTTTCTATTCAGGGCTGATATTATTAATATTAATTCAAAACGCTTAATAAATATTTTGATAAATAATGCATCAACATTTTATAAGCTTTTTAATAACGTCACGAAATTGTATATGTGAGTATAAAGATCTACAAATAACATAGTTCATCGACAAAAAAATAATATTATTAATACATATGACGATACCTGTTCTCACGTAATATTTTCTTTTGACCATACAAGGAAATACAACAAGAAACAATGTTCTTCGTATACATTCTTACAAGAAACATAGGAAGCAAAATCCTGCGTGATATATCAAAAGGAAGATTTTTAAAGACACTACGTACCTTGTTTTGTATATGTGTACCTACCTAAACCTTTAAATGTTTCACGAAGGCCTATTTTGTTATTTCGAATCCAACTGGGACCAAAACCCCTCTGATTATAAGCGGTTACCGTAGCTTACGGACGCTTAAAACATTAGAAAATCACTCGCGCGTTATCGACCCTGTATTAAAGGTCATTCTATTGGCTGGTTAGAAATGGTTGATTAACTCGCCTTTTCTTAAAATCTAATTACAGGTATATCTACGCATCTTATACCTAAAAATCAAATGCCGTTCGTGTTAGTGTCGCAAAACTGCCTAGTCAGATTTGAATAGTGATTTTATTTTATTTTGTTTGCCTCAATACAGGGTAGGTTAAGGAATATAGTAACAGTTGAAATATTGAAAATATCGGAATTATTAATTTTGTATGGGAATTACTACTTCAGATTACTACCAATAGATGGCGTTCGTGGTGAACCTATCGTTTGACAGCTTCGCCAATACGACCAAATCATTTTTGGTGGTAAGAAGTTGACTGGGTTATGACCCGGTTGCAGTGTGTCAATGAGTTCTCAGCGAGTTAGGAACCTGTGGATGATAGTCGGCAATAAGCTAGCCACCTAATATGCAGGCGCTAGAACAAAACTTGGCAAAAAATGCTTTTAATACACCCATATTTAGTTTTATAAGCGTGAGACTATGGATGTAGGTTACTGACTTCTAACTACCATCTTATAAATTTCTCTAGTCTGTCAAGCTAGCCCACAGTCATTCGTAATATACCTCTGGGTATTTGCCTCAATCCTCACAAAAATAATCTTCAAGACAAGACGTATCTGCATAGTACAAGTATAAGTTATCAAAAGCAACGTAAGCCTATCTAAGCTTAGGTCTAACATTCAATGTTAATTCAAGCTTAATCCGCTTGTCTGCAGAAACAGGGCTAAACGACTTATTGCGTTTAAATCTCAACTTCAGCCGTGAGATATTGGTAATACCTGAGATTTTGCGGCAAATCCTTCGCACTTGTCGGTTTGGAAGCTATGAAATATGTGTAATAGCTAAACTAAAATTCAATACTATATTTTGATAAGATGCTTTACATCTATATGATAAAGTTCGTCATATCGTTTTAATCTATGCCAATCAAAACTGAATTACAACTATTATCTATTTTAATAATGTTATGAAACTTAATCTGAAAGTGACATTTTAAGATTGAGTCAAACACCATTACGAAAGGAGTCGAAATACGGTGCAAAATATTATAATAGATTAACCCTTTATCTTTTTTAATATTTCTCACCTACTTTTGAATCCTTGCGTAGTGGTTGGTGTTTTTCTAAATAAATTGCGCCATATACAACAAAAAGCAGTGCAATACAATGTGTACCTATATGTAAACGTTAAACAATACTATATCTAAATTTAAGATCATATATGACGTTCCACGGGTGAAGATACCTTATAGGTATGATCCTGATGTCCCTTTTCCCGTGGAACATCACATATTTTTATTAAACGTATTAAGTAATGTGACTAGTCAAGCAGCGATAGCTCAGTGGGGAGACCAACAGACTGCAATGGAAAGGGTCTCGGGTTCGAACCTACGTCGCGCACCTCTGACTTTCGGAAATTATATGACTTTTCGAAATTATGTGCGTATTAATTGACAATTATCGTCTGCTCCGTGCCTCGGAGAGCACGTTAAGCCGTCGGTACCGGCTGCCAAGAACATCTATGGCAGTCGTTATTGGGAAGTCAGTGCCCTATAATACCCTGACACTGGTCTAGCCTTAGGGTATCGTTAGCCTTCGGGTTGCGGAGGTCAGGTGGCAGCCGCTCCGTATAAAAACTGATATTCAGTCAAATCCGGTTAGACCAGAAAAGCCGACCCAAAGTGACTTGGGAATAATAAAGGCTAAGGAGAAGAAGTAATGTCACTAGTCGGAACAAAGGACCACCAATAGTCATAAACTATAACTACTAACTATATATTTTTAACCATAAGTTAGCACCAAGTACGGTATAAACATGAGTGAGATATATGGCGCATTATGGTGAGTACTTATATAATTATCAGCCTAATTGCGCTATATATCTCCGGTTCGGGTAAATTTTGAGTAGCAGTAGGTAGGCTGACACTGCAACTGATAATAAACCCTTTATTATATGGGACCATGGTATAATTGGCGATATTAGGGTGTGATATGACTGTGCTTAATTCGTTGAGAATATGTAAGTATAATACTACGTATGTAAGACATTATTTGTTAGAGCAAATCATTGGAAATGGGAGCATTGACAAGCACGTACATATATTGCATCTATAAAGAAAGAAAGAAAAAAAGAATGGACGAGGAAAGACTGACTAAGAAAGTTTATAAGGCTAGTATGAATTGAACAGTCGCAAGAGGAAGACCTAGGCGAACGTTTCTCGATCAGATCTGAGGCGTTCTGGACAAAGGCCAGGTTAAGAGCACCTTGAACCGACGGGCGTGTATGAGGAATGTGATGAAAGTGAATGAAGCCAGAGAAGTGTGTTAGGATCGTAGAAAATGAAAATCCGTAGTCTCTGACTACCCCTCAGGGAAACAGGCGTGAATCTATGTATGTATAAAATATATAATAAGGCATGTTGTGATAAGAGATCGCTGTTTATGCCCCAGAGGAAACTGAAAAAAGTTAGTTAATATGGTTTGAGCGTATAAAAATATTTAGTTTTTAAATTTTGTTTTGGAAAGACACATCTCATGGTAGTAGTAATTCCTTAGTCGCGGGGGACTTTACAAATATTTAAACTATAAACACAAAGAATACCTAAACTAGCAAGAACTAATTGCGGACCAAATAAATTGTATTGTGTGGACCCACAACATGAGGCTGCCGGAAGGCTTAGGGGTCTAAATGATGCAAAGAATTTTGGTTTTGACCTGAACGGAGTTTTTCTAATAAATAAGATGCTATGTCAACGTGCGTAAATGAAGAATCAAATGCAAGTGAAATAAGAGCTATCAACAGTGTAGCAAATGTAAATCCGTAGTTCCGATCTTCTCTGTCAAAGTACAAGCATGCGTCTGTAAATGTACGTATCGAAATATTCCCTCTTTTTTCATTACAGGCTGGCAGAAAATAAAATCGCATTTTAATTAAAGCTACACACGACAAAGATACACATATTTATTCTTTATGGATTTACCTACGCATTTCCTTTGATTACCGAGAGGGGTGGAAATTAATAAGCGCATACTGCAAAAAGTTTTCGCACAACATTCATAGGAGAATATCAGAAGCGGGGTGGAACCCCGTTGCTTTGTTTTCATACCTACCAAGCCCATAGGGCATTTAAACATAAACATATTATACAAGTTCTCAAACATTCGAGCCCACCTTGCATTCATTTCTAAAAACATAAACATCAAAACACCCCTTTCATTTGTTTTCGTCTGCGAGAATGTTTTCGAAAATTTCACGCGAAAATACATACATAAATCTCGACCACTCAAATTGTTTCTGTGTTTTTTCCTTGTTTACTGTTGCAATAGCTAAAGTATGGTGCTTTGGAAGTTTTGCTTCAGAAGCAGTTGAACTTTAGATGTTAAAACCTTTTATAACGAAAGGTCGGTCTTGATTCCACCGGACGATTAAGCATTAGTGAAAGTGCTTTACTTGGTTAATAGTAGGCGAAAACGTCATAAAGTAAAAGTGGCTGCCTTTTCCTTTAATATGTTGTGAACTATGTAAATAGTAATGTAAATATGTTGTGTTTTGTACTCTCGTGGCATTTAGATAACAGTACAATTTTATTTATACTGAAGTCGGCCTCGATGGCGTAGTGGTTAGTGTAACCGACTGCCACGCCTGAGGTCGCGGGTTCGATTCCCGCACAAGTCAAACATTTGTGTGCATGAATATGGATGTTTGTCTTGGTCTGGGTGTTTCTATGTATAATATGTATGTATTTACAAAAAAAAAAAAGTATATATGTATGTTTATCCATTGTCTAGTATCCATAGTACAAGCTCTGCTTAGTTTGGGCTAGATGGTGTTGTGTGTATGTGGTAGAATATTATTATTATTATTATTATTAATCGTATGAGACAGGATAAAGTAGCAATCCTAACTTTAATATCATAAATGCGAATGTGAGTTTGTTTTTTTGTTATGCTTTCACGCCTTACCTACTAAAGCGACCAACATGAAATTTTACATACATTCCAATTAAAAAAGCGTAGGATTCTTTCTAAGATATTTTGATAACCACCATCCCACGCTTTTTTACATTATGATTATTACATTATTTTCTACTTTTTAAAGCGTGTTTTTAAACTATTATTTTATTATTTATAATCATCACTTACAACTATTAATACAGGTAAACCCAATGCAATAGTGAAGCAAACCTAATAATAACAACTTATTTTCTAAAACTTATCACATATAATGTTATCCTTGTGAATTCACTCAGTATACAACCAAAAATATCCATCTCCTCTGCTAAAAGGTTAAGAGTGCGAAGCGCTCGCGTCAGGGGCGCCTCATTCAACAGATTAGTGCGGCCACGAGGTACAGCCAGCAGCTAAGGCCGACGTCGCCGCCCCACATATCTGTCCGGCACACTCAAATACACTAGCTCTAATATGTTGGCGTTATGTATCTTGCCTCTAAATAAATATGAGACAATTGCGAACTTACGCCTAACTCTCAGCTCGTTGTATCCAACCTTGCCTAATATAAACAAGGCGTTTGTATAACACAAGCGGGTACACTGGCAGTGACGAGACATCAACTCAGTCTACCGTCTACGATATTAGTGCAATTTCGCTATCAAAAACATTTTCGCTACTCGCAGAATGCTAAGTGTAGGTATAACCGCAACATTAACCAAAATCAAAATCAATAATCATATTTCTCTTTCTTTTTTCTCAAATTGGATAAATGTCCATTCCATTTTAAATTATAAGTAAGTACCATATTAAAAAGCATTATATGATAGTACGTGCTTATCTATCTATCTAGCAGCGATAGCTCAGTGGGGAGACTAATAGACTGCAATGCAGAGGGTCTCGGGTTCGAACCCACGTTGCGCACCTCTGACTTTCGGAAGTTATATGACTTTTCGAAATTATGCGCGTATTGATTGACAATTATCGCCTGCTCCGTGCCTCGGAGAGCACGTTAAGCCGTTGGTCCCGGCTGCCATAAACATCTATGGCAGTCGTTATTGGGAAAGTCAGTACCCTCTAATATCCTGACACTGGTCTAGCCTTAGGGTATCGTTAGCCTTCGGGTTGCGGAGGTCAGGTGGCAGCCGGCCCGTGTAAAACTGATATCCAGTCAAATCCGGTTAGACCAGAAAAGCCGACCCCAAGTGACTTGGGAATAATAAAGGCTAAGAGAGATGACGTGCTTATCTTGTTTGATTTGCTATCATTGCCATTCACAGTCAAAAGGGAACTGTCCACTTTGTATGGGGGTTTGGCTTGGAATGGACAGTCACTGAGAATAATAATTATATATTAATTTGGAAGCATTAACCAGTAGGAATTAGAAAATAACAAAGTTTTGTGTCCAGGTGTTCCTAATTCGTTCGTTGTGGTGGTTTATATAAAGGTATTTGAAATAAAAATTCATTGTATTTATGTTATTTTTTATTATTATTCTGATTCATATATTACTAAAATGTTATCTAGGAACTGGGCTGGTGGATTCAAATTGCTTTGATATCTTGCCCAACTCAAGAACCAAATAATTATCATTTAGGCGCAGCAACCTACTATCCGTCGACCCATCATGCAGTTACAGCAATATAAAAGTTAAAGTTAAAGATTATCAGTTTATATTGATACAACTAAAAATCACGAATAATCATGATTTAATTTATAATAATTTTTGGTATAATTGTTTTTATGTATGCATTCTGTTTACGCTAAGCCAATAATGGACAGTTTCCTTTATGCACTGTCTGTAATTTTCATAGTTTTTTATAGACAATTTTGTCACTGTGAACAAATACTGTGTCACGGGGAACTTAAATAATCAAACAATGGTCACAAAGAACATCCAGACTCGAAACATCTATTTGTGGACTACACAAGTTTTTGTTTCAACTCCAAGCACTTCGAGGCAGTGGTGACGCAATCCCTCAAACCACAACACCATTCGTGCAGTTACAAATTACAATACAAGTACCAATAATAATAAATAATCTCCTCCAGACTGAGTTTCGGTCATGGCGTTCAGTCTTAACGGAGACTGGCCATCTGCACAAGAGATATTATAGTGCACAAGTATGTGCGCAAACACAATTGCAATCTCTGTTCCTTAACTCTCATGATCCAATGGGACGGTAATTCGACACGACCGGAGAGAGATCAGACGCAGGACCAACGGCTTTACAATCTTTTCAAGGCACGGGGGTATCTTACACCGCCAACTTCCTAACTCTGGGCTGCTATTGAGATTTCTTAGCAGATAAACCCAACATTTTTTGGGCCTGACCCGGGATTCGAATCCGAGACCTCATGCACAGCAGTTGCATTGACTACTGCTGCACCACGGAGGCAGTTAGCACACAAGTAACAATATAGCTGAGCTGGAGGGGTTAACAAGAATGCTAGTAATTTGAAACCCAAACTGTTAGTTATCTTTTAAAAAATAAATATCGATATCTCTAGCAGATATCTACTTTTACACCCTTTTTTGAGCACCCTGTAAAAATGAAGTATTGTTCTTCGCTCACGTATCCTCTGTCCTAACCTTAAGAACCAATTGTAATTCTTGAATTGGCTTCGAGAGTTGCATGCGCGGAACGGAATAGAAGAACTGACATTCCATTCGTTTTTCTAAAATACAGTGATCGCATTACTTTAAAGAATAAAAACAGCTTAGCTATATTTTCTTGTTTTTCAGTCAATTGAATAAATATCTAGCACGTCGGGAAATAAATAGAGAAATCATCTTCTTCTTCCTCTCCTTATCCCATTATTTCGGGTTGGGTTTCCTCACTTTCCTGCGCCAAGTCAAACGATCTTGAGTTGTCGTTTCGTGCAACTGGGCTTTCTTGAGGTCTCTTTCAATGGAGCTCCACCAGGTCAAAGGCGGGCGGCCTCTCCCTCGCTTTTGTTCTGAGAGGCTTAATGCAGTATAAATAAATAGGGAAATAAAATAAATAAATTTACTCAACTTGGGTTGTTTGCGAACTTGGATTATGGCCTAAGCTTTCTGATACTGAGAAGTGGCCTGTGGCTTGCAATGAAGCAGTTCATAAATAGGACTGATATTATTATATAAACTTCAAATTCTTATCCAAGCGATGAAGTCCCGTTGAAAATATAATTTATAACTTTAATAAAAATAGTATTGCGTTCAAGTTGCAATGGGTTCCAGCACATATAGGTGTCAGGGGTAATGAAATGGCTGATCATGTTTCAAAATTAGCATCATTAACCGGTACAGAAATAGAGTTCCGCCCGGACTTTTCAGATTTAGTTCCTAAGTTTAAAATGAGATGCTATAATTATTGGAAACAATAATAATAATAATAATATTCTATCACATACACACAACACCATCTAGCCCAAACTAAGCAGAGCTTGTACTATGGGTACTAGACAATGGATAAACATACAAATATACTTTTTTTTTTGTAAATACGTACATATTATACGTAGAAACACCCAGACCGAGACAAACATCCATGTTCATGCACACAAATGTTTGACTTGTGCGGGAATCGAACCCGCGACCTCAGGCGTTGCAGTCGGGTACACTAACCACTACACCATCGAGTCGTCAAAATACTTTAATAATATATCTGAAACAAAGGGCATTTGGTACAAGAGCATTCAAAGTCAGCCTCCTCTTACCCCTTGGTTCGACGATAGTAACCTCAGTAGAAATTACGTTAAATTAGCCTTAAGGTTACGATCAGGACACTTCCCTGCCGCAAAATTCGCATTCCTGACGAAAAAGGTGGATTCACCCAACTGTAATGTCTGCAATAAAATAGAGAATGTGCAACATTTATTAATAGAATGTGTCAGAAACATTAGTAAAAGAGAAGAACTGATAAGGAAATTTGCATTAAACAAATTAGATGTGGGCTTAATCCAGTCTATCCTATCATATCCAAAGATTGATGTAGCAAAAAGTCTGTGTTCCTTGGCTACTGTTATATAACAATAATTTATAGATTTAGCTGTATAAATTGTCCTATTTTATTTTTGTGTTAGTTATGTTATAAGGTACAATAGGGTTGGCATGTCCATGTGGACAAAAACCCTTATAAAACAATAAAGATAACAAAAAAAAGTCCCGTTATCTATTGTATTAAGTATATGTATATATATCTTTGAAGAATTTGGAAAGTTGTGTTTTGTTACAGCCACATTTCACTAGTTATAATTTGAGGTTCTACGTAGTAGAGGACAAGTCTATTGTGGTCTACCGGGGCCAGTTTCACCCTACGTACAGAGATTTTTTTAAAGATATGGCTAGTAACACATTGCTGGTGCTAGAAATTAAACCGCCATGCTATGAGGCAAGGGTGCGTCTCATAACGTATAAACTCATTTGGTCTAATTTCATTTTATTATCGTTCATAAGATATAATCAACGTGAGATATACCAACTGTTGATATAATTTCTTTACATATAACATTTATTTATTCTAATACTTAATTAGTATAACGTTGTTTGATATAACGTTTATGTAATCGAAAATCATTTGGTCTAACCTTTAATATGTATATTGTTTATTTAATCGAAAATCATTAGATCTAACGTTTAATATATGTATATAAAAAACGTCATTATGGTTAACACCCCGAGAGTCAGAGTACCCCGACTCGGATAGGTTAGGTTAGAAGGCTAGCCATCATGGTTATTTTTTTAAACCACCCAGAAATAGGAGCCCCGCCAAACGGGGCTCCGTCGACCTATCTTAGCGCAGGTGGTAATCAGTTACTAGTTATGTTTAATATCTACTTAGGTTACTATTACCTATAACTACGATAGAACTTACAAAGAATAAAACAAAGAAAAAATACTTTTAAATATTTATTTTAAAAATACAAAGTTATTGCTTTTTAAGCTTAAATTAGAAGCCACAGCTCGTAAAAATTCACACTCTGAATATTCGTTTTGCCGCTGCAGTATATTGTTAATTCTCTGTTGCTTTTGCTCATAAAATTTCTTATTAGACCAAATAAGTTTTATATCTTTTGAGTGGTATGTCAAACGATTTTATATTTAATGTATGTTATGTCAAACGATGTTATATTTAATGTACGTTATGCTTATAAAAATTTGTTATTTTAAAATTATATCTATCGTTTATTATATTAACTAATCGCTATATTAAATAAAATTATATGTTCCGTTGTTATATGTTGTTAATATTAGAGATTTTGTTGTTATATCATCTATTACTTACCCATGAGGCAAGACAAACTATCTATATATCGGCATCAAAAAAATTTAACGTTTCAATACATTTTTCTAAGGCACAACACTATTAGCACTGTTTGTGTAGGCACACATGTTTAAGTCACTTATCAAATTTGCCCGTAACCAAGAACGCGCAGTATTGCCGGCAACGGTCGTATGTTACTGTTATTATATACATATGGGTAAATTTGTGAACACGTTTAGATGTTTGTTACTCAGTCACGTTTGAATCTCCGAACGGATTTGGATGAAACAAAGCACTCAAGAAGACTATGTTTAAGATAAACACTTCATTTTGTCCGCGATTGCGATCCATTGCGATTTACGCGATTGATCTCAATGCGCGATCGTAGCGATTAGTGTTATTGTATAATTTTAGCAAAAAGTTTCTTCATTTAACTGCTAAACTATATTAAGGCTTTAAAGGATTTACCGCATGCTTGAATCCCTCCATTTTATTCCACTTTGACGATAGGATGTTAACTGTCTATCAAATTACAACTGTCGCAATGCTAGTTTTCATTAAATTTACTACCATAGTACAATTCAATGAGTTTGCGTTTGAATTCACATGATGTCATAAAATATGCATGGAAATGTTATAATATCTTCCAGACTAATTCCTGAGAATTTCTCGAACCAAACAATTTTTTTGACCCGACTGGAATTTGAACCCAGGACATCATGCCACACATGAAAGTACTCGAAAACAGGAAAATTCTTCTTTGTAAATATGCCGCTTATACAAATAAAAACGCAACTAGTCGTTGAAATCATATTGTCAATAAAGATGAAACATGATTAAAGAACATGATATTTGATTTCTTTAATCTTTTATCGAGCCTTGTTACTTTGTTTGCGGCTTGGTACATGTTATATTTAAAATATAGAATAAGTACTAGATTTTGCATCTGGCTTCCCACGCATAAATAATATGTAAAGGTTAGGTTATGTCAATTTAGGGGGGCCTGCTATGGATGAATCCTTCAAGAGCTCCCAACTGGCCCCCCCTATTGGATGAGAGAGGGAACACCCCAGGTTTTTTAGTGGGTATACCAGCACGTCTGCTGGGAGTCCCACACTCCCCCGCCGGTGCCGTCCCCTAGCCGGCGGGCAGTGCATGAAGTATTGTTCCTGGGTAATAAAAAAAAAACAGTACTTTTTCCTAGGTCATAGGTATCGTATCTCCTTTTCTAGATCCCTGACAATGCGTATGCGAAATTTCATGATGAATCGTCGCGTAGTTAAGCGTATAAAATAAACAAAAAAAACATCTTGCATTCGCATTTATAATATTAGTTAGGATCAATATTGGTCTCTGCGTCGCTTATAAGATTTAATACCATTCGATCAACTAATCTTAAAACATTAAGTTCGTCAGGAACTAGAAAGATATTCAGCCATTATAACACTCTACAACCTAACACCTCTGATGGGTAGTTGCGTTAGATTTCGGGTGTATTCCAATTTGCAGTATTCTGCTTCGATCACAAAACATGCTTCGACACGTATTTCGCCTCTCCGGGCAATAAGGGACTTAAAATCAACAGAGACAGCTATGTTCTCTAGTTGTGTTTAGCCTCGATGTACACTAGGTAGCGAGTGGAGAGCAGTGGATTTTATACAGATAAATGCATAGCCATCTATTCTCGATGAGGAACTGACTCTTGTCCTTAATATAATAGCTAATTCTCGTAAGCGTAAACCTACAACGCTTGCGAACGCCGGCTTCATGAGACCGTCTTACATTTGGAAAAGTAAATATTGAATCGTTACCTATGAAATAGTATAAATGTCAAAAGGTAGAACTTTTGATTTTCATACAAGCCTTTTAATATATTTTTATTATGTTTAGTTGCTTGACTTTAATTAATTTATTTATTTAATTATATTTATTATTTATTTTATTCTAAAAAACAGTGCAAATGATAACTTACTCGGTTACTTGTCCGAGACTCTTCAAGAGCAACAACGTATGTAACAAGGCCCACAAAGTTCTTAATAATATTTTCTCGACACAAGACATCGAACTTTATAACATCAAAAGTTAAAATGGCCAGGACGAACAACCGTCTTACGCCTCTTACTACTAACAGGAGAATGACTACGCGGGCCACACACATCAATACCATCCGAGAGACCCCCTGCTGCGTTCCCAGCGTACGCGCCGGTAGGGTGTTTTAGACCGGCGCGATGCGGCGATGACGTCATTATCTATAAATAGAAAGGACTCCATGAGCAAGTAGGGACGTGACGCGATGTGGATAACACGAGTAACGCGAGTGGATAATTTAGTTAATCCATACATGACATAAGTCATGTATGGATTAACTAAATTTCTGAAACAGCAAACATTATGAAGATATATTGAAGTAACAAATCTGGGCATGTCATTAAACGATATTATTTTGAACATAATTTGTTTAAATTATATATATTCTTCTCTTTTTTTCTTTTCGTGTGGTTGGTGGCCAACCTGTTGTCAAGAGTTGTTTAAGCCGCCCGTAGGCCTCTGACATGCGGCGGAGCGGGAGAGGGAGCGTTTGAACCCTCTCCCCAACCGCAGAGCCGGGCGCCGGAGGGCGCGAGACGACCTCCAGCCACCCTGAGGTTTGACCTGGGGGTGGCGGGCTTTGTGGGCCTGCCCGCCATCCGTTCAGCACCAGGTCCGAGAGGCGGCGTGCGTGTTCCCACGCGCGCCTCTGTTGTTTCGAGTCCGTCTCCCCTCTAGGGGGGACAGTAGGGATAATTTGTGAGGAGTGCCTTTGGGTAGGTCTTTTGTGTAGTGGCCTGCCGTTTCATACGGCGGGCCGAAAACTCGGCGGGGTCGCGACCGCATGCGAAAGTGATTCGCGCGGCCCCGTCGATAGTGGTTTTGTCGAGGAACACCGTGGTAGGTTTAGTCGGTATTCCGGGAGGTACATTTTCTTCTTAACATCTTCTTTTACCCCGGCGAGTCCGACATAACCCCTCCGCCCGCCCCCGCGGAGGGGTATGCATCAAGCATTCCCCCAAGTAAAAAAAAAAAAAAAAAAAAAGGCCTCTGACATGGCTTAACGACTGCTGTCAATTTGACAACAACCGGGACCGAATTTTTACGTGCCCTCCGAAGCACGGAGACGCTCAGATGAAATACCACTAAGCGGTCACCCATCTATAGTCTGACCGCACCCAATGTTGCTTTAACCTCGCTAATCGTTCACTGATCATACTAAACTAGCTATGAGCGCCTCTCTGTATATTATTAACAAGATTTATAAATATAATAAAATTCTTGTAATTTCTAAATTTCTTTATGTTATGTCTATATAGATGTCTATATAGACATACCATAAAGTAATTTATAAATTACAAGAATTGCTCATGAAATTGCGGTTTTTACATTCACATAAAATATATATTTTATGTGAATGTGAAAACCGCAATTTCATGAGTAATGACCAAATACTTATACATAAATAAAGGACTCATGTAAACAAACAATATATTACTCATTCTCCGAAATACAGCACTCAATTTAAACCAAACCAATGAATCAGAAATACAGCTTATCTCCAATAAAATATGACTATGCACAAAAACGAAAGCGATTAATTTCCAGTTATCGCCTCGATAAGGCCGGCCATCACTTTTTACTATTATTAGCGGAACAAACATTAGGAAAGGAATTCTATCAAAGCGAGGGATATAAATGAATCAGTTTGGTGATAACATAAATTTTGACTATGTTTTCGATTACTTTGTTAACTATATTATATGTACATTTAGTTTTATTGTTATGTTAATTTAACGGGTTGTATAAATCACTGTGTAAATACCTTTGTTCTGAGATTTTTCTTTTACGATGCCATTTGCAGTTGCAATAATCAGTGATCATAGCGCGTTTTAATTTCGGCCATGATAAAATTGCTGGCTTCATAAACTATCGCTCACGTTTTGACGACCCGTCAACATTTATCATTCCAGCGTACACGTTTTGGTAATGATTGTATTGCGATTTTACTTCTTTGTAATTACTATCCCTATATAAAATTCCGCTACCACGGTATTCCAGGTTTGAGTGTGGTTATGTATCTTATGTGGGGGCCAGTCAGTGCAGACCGGCGACACTTCGACCCAGTGGGATCTTTTGTGTCGACACTCTCCCAATAACGACTGCCATAGATGTTCATAGCAGTCGGGACCGACGGCTTAACGTGCTCTCCGAGGCACGGAGCAGGCGATAATTGTCAATCAATACGCATATAATTTCGAAAAGTCATATAACTTCCGAAAGTCAGAGGTGCGCGACGTGGGTTCGAACCCGAGACCCTATGCATTGCAGTCTGTTGGTCTCCCCACTGAGCTATCGCTGCTCATAAAATTGAGTGTGGTTAAATGATGCCCTATAATACATATAAACCATAAAAAGAAAATTTTTATACACTGTATTATAGTTACATGACTAGATCCCCGAAAGGGTTGGCAGAGATTTGTAACATACACGTTTAACCAAGTATGTCTTTAAGTCTCACATAACAGGAGCAAGCATATAGCGTCTATCGGGCACAGTTCCAAACACACACACACAGTTCAGTGCTAATAAGTTAGCAGCATGTAGTTTGAAACTGAAATTTCCTGGCAGGAAAATTAAATAACACTGCTCGATCCGAGAATCAAACTCTTCAAATCGCTGCACAATCGAGGCGTAAAGCATATTATAATAATTGTCATTAATTATACATCTAACTAATGTCTCGAGAGATCTGATAACGCAGCACGTCATAAGATTATATTTTGCCATATCATTATCTCGTAAAGCATATTGAATGGGCCATAAAACTAAATTCTGTAATATCTCATTCTTCCTCATGCATAACTGAGCTTTAACAGATAGTGGCACGGGCCAGATTTTATTACGTTTATTTTTATAGGTTACGAGTACTATACATTGCGTCTACTATTTTATTCTCTAGAATTCATCCGATTCGCAGACAACCATTACTTACAAGAACACTTATAACTTGAAAAAGGTGTACTTTTTGTTAAACCAACATGCCAAAAACCGGCTCATTAATACGAAACACATTCCATAAAGGTACACTTTTTTTTTATACAACTAAGGTGGCAATGAAGCATACCACCCAGTGGTCACCGTAGCCTATGGACGCCTGCAACACTAGAGGCATCACTTGCGCGTTGCCGACCCTTTAGGAAAGGAAGTGGGAAGGAGAAGGAGCGGGAAGGGGGAAATAGGGTGATTGGGCCTCCGGCACTCTCACTCACCGAACGAAACACAACAGTAGGAATACTGCTATTTCACGTCGATATTCTGTGAGAGGGTAGTCCTTCCCCGGTCGAGCCGGCCCATTCATGCTGAAATCATTGAGGCTCTACTACTCAAAATAATAATACTACCCAATTTGTGGTCACAAATGCGAATAAAGCCACAAAGGGAATGGCTGGTAATCATTAGTGAAGAGTTATTAATAGACGTATAAATATCGTTCCATCATAAGGGTCACAAATGGCTTACCGAATCATAAATTATTCAACCGGTGCCTTCATAACTGGCAACGAACTCTACTTAAGCTGACCAGACATTTTGAATCAAATCATGGTTAAGAAAAATAATGGAGTATATTTTCGTCATATTCTATTGGCTTTTGCCTCTGGCGGAATTCGATTGTATGTCGATGTATGTCGGCCTCAATGGTGTAGTGGTTAGTGTAACGGACTGCCACGCCCGAGGTCGCGGGTTTGATTCCCGCACAAGTCAAACATTTGTGTGCATGAATATGGATGTTTGTCTTGGTCTCGGTGTTTCTATGTATAATATGTAAGTAGTTACAAAAAAAAAGTATATATGTATGTTTATCCATTGTCTAGTACCCATAGTACAAGCTCTGCTTAGTTTGGGCTAGATGGTGTTGTGTGTATGTGGTAGAATATTATTATTATTATTATTATCTAAGTGCTTGTTTGATTGCTGGATTGGGTAAAGTGTTTTTTAGATTTTCTGTCAAGTAAATATAAAGTTGTAGCACGGAGTCTAGAATTGCGTCTGGTATATGGGAATAGGCTCGACGGGATATTATGTAGGACTTACAAACTTAGCTTCCGAATTGTGGGTGGCATACATCTCTGCCTCCTCCTCCGCGGTTCAGGCGTGAGAAAGGATAGCTTAGAAATTATGAAAGGCTACTAAAAATGTTTTCTAATCACGTATGTAGAATGTGTTCTTATTGTTTTGGCTTCTTCAAAGGTTTATTTCAATGTGTATTTGTAATTTAAAATACACTTCGTGGCACTCTATAGATAATGCAAATATTTCAAAGCATTTCAAAGAGATTGAAACAAAGAATCTAAGGGATGCCATTCGGCACATGTATTTGTGGATCTTATCTTCTGTATCAATCAATCTAAACCACGATACATCAAATCATTATTTGTGTAGTAAGTCACTCAGAATTTATAAATGCAACTGTTATACATAAAAATCAGCGATAGCGTAGTGGGAAACCGTTGGACTGCCACGCAGAGATATCGTGTTTGAAACCAAGGTGCGCATCTCTGACTTTTCGAATTTATATGCGTATTAAATAATTAATTATCGCTTACTTTAACGGTGATGGACAACATCGTGAGGAAACCTGCATGTCAGAGTTCTCCATAATGTTCTCGAAGATAAGATATGTAAAGTCTGCCAACCCGTACTAGGCCAGCGTGGTGGACTATGGCCTAACCCTTCTCAGACTGAGAAGAGGCCCGTGCCCAGCAGTGAGACAGTTTAATACAGGGCTGATATTAAATTATTATACATAAAGTCTCGAATTTTTGTAGCAGCATGGAGTTCTGCACAGTGCTCGATAGAAGCAATAGGCTTGTTCCCTAAGGGACCTAAAAATAGACTTGGCGAAATATGGGTGCACCCTCTGCTTACCCTTTCGTAGTATATACTACGTGGTATATGTCTATATAGGCATGAGACCAACTATGTATATAAAAACTGGCTCAGTGGCAAAGCGGTAGTCAATGCGAATGTTGTGCATAAGATTTCGGTTTTCATTCACGGATCGAAAAAAGTATTATTAGTCTTTTTTAATTTCAGTATCAGGATGAAATCTGGAATAGTGTTCGGTAGACAACAAACCTTAAACCTTAAGCTACACATGGCGATGCTTTTATATTTTTAGTTCTTCTCTCGTTCTAGGAGTAAATCCTATACCGCAGAGGAATTTACAAACATAACCTTCCGACGGTTGTCGAAAGATAAGTGTTCCACTGTGCTCCAGCCGGACGTCTCACCGAAGCCTTTATAACTAGACCCACGCCCTGTTACTTATTTTGTATAGAAATATAATTCGCGTTCTTTCGCTAATTTTGTAAATCTCGCATTAAAGTTTGTGTTATAGCGAATTATACTGTTTACTTTAAGTCAGCTAATTTGACTTTCCTGGTCGACCACGTTCTAAAAACGTGGCTGACAAAGAACTATGTTACACGTACACAAAAACACCTAAAGTTAGTTCGAGACTAAGTATTTTTGGATGATAACATTTTCGCCCGTGTAGGGATCGAACTCATAGACATCACTTGGCGCAGTGGTAATGGCAAGTCGACGATTTGAACCACTAAGCTATCCGTACAGTCGAATAAGCCTCATATGCTTACTTTTGCAGGAGAATAGGCGTAAGACTAGGTATGTATAATAATTATAATACAGTATCCCATTACAATTTTGAACGCCAGGCATTCCATGTTTGTGAGAAATCTCTGGAATTGCCCCAAGAGCTACAAAGTAGGACGGCTAAAGTTGTGCTGAGTTAAATTTATCGTCGGACGCCCTAATAGGCTCGATCGTGTCCGCGTAATTAACTCTCGTTTAGTTTAATATTTATTCTGTCATTATTTATTTTAAAGTTGTATTTATATTTGGAAAACTTGATGTATTTTGCGAGCTTTGTAGAATAAATTAATTATGATGAAATCAAACAGAATCGGAAAGCTATTATTAAAATAGTTACTAAGTTTTATTGGAAACTTTGTTTTGGCAAGATTTTCATTACAAGTACAAGTCTATATAGACAATTAATATTTATTCTACGGCCCTTCTCTTCGTATTTTAGGAACTCTAATCATAACTGTTAATATAAATGCAAATGTGAGTTTGTTTATTTGTAACGTTTTCATACCTTAACTACTCAACCGATCATCATGAAATTTCGCATATACGTTGTTCCACCTTTCATCCAGAAATAAAGTATTTTTCGATAAATAACTATTTTATTTCTTACTGTATTTAACAAAGCTGGTCTCAGCTGTTTTGCTTTTGTTTATTTGCCGACATAGTCTGGATATATAATGCAGTCTGTTTGTTTTATCAGGAAAGTGGTAGTATTACCAAAAACATACACATGACATGTTATTGCCATGATTACCATTCGACAACAATATGTATGAAAAATTTATAGCGGTGGTTTCTTTTCATATGGTACTTGGATTTACAACGATGATCGTCACATAGAATTCATATTGGCATATTGTGGCTTAAGTTTTCGCTTATGCCACAATATTATATGCTGGCTTGATTGCGCAGCGACAGTCAGTCAAAGCAGAATACGACTTTTGTGCATGAGGTTTCGTATGTTGCTCAAGGCTGTCAAAGTATTATGTGCTTCCTCTGCCCAGAAACTCACAGTACTAGCACATTATTTGGAACTGTGCTTGGCAGATGGTAATAAGCTCGCTCTGCTAGGTGACGATCTTAAATAGCTGACGATATATGAGTGTAATATAATTCTGCGTACTTCTTCAGGAATATAGGCGTAAGTCTATGTACCTATGTATTGTAATATTAGACAGCGGGTCTTAATCGCGTTGATAAGTATTTAAATATACCTATATGTTTCTCAAAGTTTCTACCAACTTCGATCGCGGTCTCGGTTCAACTGGTGTGAGCTTAGCGGCGTGAATCAACCCGTATGTATACGAATCGCGAAACTCTACAAACATAAAATACAATACTAAATACAAAACATACAATATTGCAAGTTTACGCTTACGAATGATTGAGTGTAGAGAGACTAGTTTTGATTACCAGGTCTGGCATGTTTGAGTTTAGTATTGTTATTGAGGCTTCATGTTAGACTACTCTCAGCCCTGTATATAAACAGTTCACTGCAGTTGGCCATGGGCCTCTTCTCAGGGTGAAAAGTTAGGCCATAGTCCACCACTCTGGCCCAGTGCAGATTGGCAAATTATAATAGCACTTAAATGACGAGAAAAAGGTCTGTCCGTATTTAATGTCCTCCAGACCGAATTTCGGTCACGGCGACCAATCTTAACGGAGACTGGTCATTGACACAGGAGATATTATATTGCACAGGTGTGCAAACACAAGTGCATTCTCTGTTGCCTAACCCTCATGATCCGATGAGACGGATAATCCGACACGATTGGAGAGAGATCAGGCGCAGGACCAACGGCTTTACGTGCTTTCCTAGGCACGGGAGCTAGGCACTTGTCTAACTCCGCCAACTTCATGACTCCGGGCTCGTATTGAGATTTCTTAACTGAAAAACCCAATACCTTTTTGATAGCCTGACTCGGGATTCGAACCCGAGACCTCACGCATAGCAGTCGCATTCACTACCGCTGCGCCTCGGAGGTCCGAACTGTCCGTATTACTCGGGACTAAACTAAAGCAAAACAATTTGGTCTAATATACCTTCGCTTAAGATTTTAAGAACATACAGCCGTATGTTATGTTATAAAACTCTAATTGTCGACATCGTGACAGAAATAGCACATTGATATTTCGAATTGCTGTTTAGTTATTCGGTTACAGTTAGAGTATTGTTGTTTTAAATTAATTCAAATCAGTGTTAGTGGTACTGTTTTAATTAGTTGATTCATTATTAGCCACCTGTTAGCGACAGTATTGCGTAGCTTTAATATCATTATAACATTGATTTTAGTTTGAGTTTTATATAATACTAGCTTTTGCGCGCGGCTCCGCCCGCATGGTACCTACATCAATAAATAGTAAGCTATGTTCTTTCCCATGTTTTAAACTATGTCTGTACCAAATTTCATCTAAATCGGTTTAGTGGTTTAGCCCTGGAAAGGTAACAGACAGACAGATGAAGTTACTTTCGAATTTATAATATTATTAAGGATATTAATAGCAGCTGTTTCATTACTAGGCACGGGTCTCTTCTCTCGTCTCGATGTAAGAAAGGTTAGACCAATTTTCACTACGCTGACCTAATGCGGGTTGGCAGTTTACATATCTTCGAGAACATTATGGAAAACTCTCAGATTACCTCATGAAGCATCATGAGGTAATCTGAGAGTTTTCCATAATGTTCTCGAAGATATGTAAACTGCCAATTATTAATTGTATTAATTATATAATTGTATTGTACCTGTATTAATTAGTAAATCATAAGTCGCATTAATGGTGAAGAAAAGCATTTCTTCACCATTAATGCGACTTATGATTTACTAATTAATACGCACATAACTTCGAAAAGTCAGACGTGCATGCCTTGGGATCGAACTCGTGACCTTCACGTGGCAGTCCAATGATCTCCCAAAAGACTATCACTGCCGAATAATTGGAAAAATTTGGCTTTAATATTAAATTTGACTCTATCTATACCAAGGGTTTTATATACGATATAAAAATGGAGTCTTAAGTCACAAGCACTAGAGACCAAGCTCCATGGTTCCCTGTTAACGGAACAACGATTTCATAGGGATATCAGCGCAAACATCCAATTTTATATACGTATCTATTGCGCGTTAATTATATTATGAAATACCGTGCTCGGAATTAAGCGTTGCAAAGGACAAATTATATTACGGTTAACCTATTTTGGATAGAAGCTTTATTTAAAAAGTGGCAGCCGTAATATTATATAAAGTCCTAAATATTCTAGCTCCAAAATATTCTCTTTGCTTTTTTTTTATATGACTGTTCTTTGTTTTATATATTTTTCTATTGTAAAAGGTCATTAACACTAGAACAGACAGTGGTTGTAACATATAAAATGTGGCAATTTTTTTAATTTTTTTTTTTTATACTACTACGATGGCAAACATATATAGCCCACCTGATGGTAATTGGTCACCGTAGCCTATGGACGTCTGCAACACCAGAGGCATCATTTGCGCGTTGCCGACCTTTTAGGAAAGGAAGTGGGAAGGAGAAGGAGCGGGAAGGGGGAAAGAGGGTGATTGGGCCTCCGGCACTCTCACTCACCAAACGAAACATAACAGTAGGAATACTGCTATTTCACGTCTTTATTCTGTGAGAGGGTAGTTCTTCCCCGATCGAGCCGGCCCATTCATGCTGAAATCAGCGAGGCTCTACTACTCATCAAATCTCTTTGTAATTGAATAGTTTTAACTTTATTGGAAAACATTGTTATAAAAGACATACGTTGACTGCACGTATGGCGTAGTAGTTTAAGTGGTCGCCTCGCCAATGCCACTGCACCGAGTGTTGTGGGTTCGAATCCCACGTGGGACAAACATTTGTATGATCCACAAATGGTTGTTCCGAGTCTGTGTGTTCTTTGTGTCCGTTGTTTATAAAGTCCCACGCGATACAAGAATTATATATAGCGGGAGTTACCTTTAAAAAAAACAAATACTTGTAGGAAAATTTTCCATAATGCTTAAATATAAGAAATTGGTCTCGCTAAAAGTGGACATACTGGTGCCGCGTGGTAAACGATGGACTAACCACTATCATATTGAGATGAAGCCTATGTCCAGCAGTGAGATGGTCTATAAACAGGATTGATTATATATCTCTCTTACATGTTGGTGTAGTCAGCCTTCCTGCTCATGCTCTTCCATTTCGCTCTTTCCTCAACAGAGTCCTCTTTGGAGCAATCTGAAGACAAGGGGGCGCAAGCTATCACACTTCGTCATTCTTTTTTGCACTGCAGCCTATTTTGTGATGACTGTGACTGACTGACTATTATAATAACAATTCGTTAAGGTGTTACGACTGATTAAACTAATATGACTATACAAAGTATGATCTAACTCAATACGACATACAGATTATACTGAAATTAATCGTGCTTAGCAAGCTAACGATCTTCGACATAATACAACCATCTATCATCCAATTATTAGATACTGGCCACTGGCGGTAATTCTGTTGAACGTTCAAGTTACGCTAACTTTAGCCCTATTGCGTCTCTTTCTAACAAATGTTGTAGAACGAGGACAACATTTGCGAAGTTGTATGTTGACGTATTACTAGAGAAGTAAAGTTGTTAGTTGCTGCGCATAATAAGTAACACAAATTTAAGGTTAAGCTCAGCTACTAATTGCACAGACCCTGGTTTAAATCTCATAGTTTAGTCAGACTTTCAGAGGAGCGAAGGTGAGAATATGTTATTCCAAAACACAAAAAGATATCAACCTTGAAGATCAGGCTGGGAAACCTGGCAATTCGCGCCTCGGCGATTAAAATTGAGTAGTTGTAAATATGTTAAATCACAGCGCAAATTTTCTTAGCGCGATGCAGACCCAGCACAATTTGAATGGAGTGCGTATTTGAGAACAGGGCCATCTCTTGTTCTTAGACGCAACTTTTCTTCGTATATGTGGAGAATATCATTCTATTATTAGCTGTAGTGTCCAATTACTACTACCTACATTTCTTATACTGATATGTTACTGCATGAACTACATTGAAGAACTATTAATAGCACCTACCTATGATAGCTAGTCGATATGAAGCATTATTAATATTCTATCACATACACACATCACCATCCAGCCCAAACTAAGCAGAGCTTGTACTATGGGTACTAGACAATGGATAAACATACATATGTACTTATTTTTTTGTAAATACAATTATTTTATACATAGAAACACCCAGACCAAGACAAACATCCATGTTCATGCACATAAATGTTTGACTTGTGTGGGAATCGAACCCGCGACCTCAGGCGTGGCAGTCGGTTACACTAACCACATCGAGGTTGCATGTCATATTAGATGTGTTATGTTATATACATTTCAATTTATACAAATATCTAATAAGTAGTTATAAACTTATAGTAATACAAATGTGTACATTTAATCGTCACGTATATTTCCTAATAAAATTATCGATTCTGAAAATATTATTTTAACTTACATCTCTCGCCTGCATTACACCACTAAGGCGGAGGATATCGCGGAGTATGTACGCCAGAGGTCCAAGTACATGCCAAGAGTGCAGCTGCTGGAGTCGCGTCGCAACGTCAACTTCAAGGCGTTCGTGGTGCGAGTACCAACTTGCTTTCTTCATGTATTTATGAAGGAGGACTTTTGGCCGAAGGGTGTGGTGTTCCGTCGCTTCCGCGGACAAGTGCCACATGAACGCACAACAATAGAGTGCAAGTGAAGCATTACTAACATAGTTAATAAATTATATAAATACTAACACAAATTGTGTGTATGTTAGTCTACGCGAAATAAAATCGTTATTATATTATATTATTAAAACATTCGCTTCTAGTAAGTTATACTGGCATATGATTAGGCAATAACGTCAGATTCAGCTCCATTGTTTGATTATTATTAGTCTCGGCTCACAAATCTGCAATTACCGAAGCCATTATTGTTTATTTAGGCTTTATGCTATTCAACCGAACGGCATCGAGAATAATACCCGGAAATTAAGTCTGCTAATTTTAATGTGACTGTATGCTATTACGAATAATGGCTCCCGTGGGTAATTTGCTCGTATGTTGACGCATGGGGGTAAGATAGGACTATATTCTACAAGACAAAGCATGAAAATTAACGTAGCCCAATTGCCGCGTTAATTCTGAGACGTAAGAGAATTAGGAATAGACGATCGCGCGTTCTAAGAATCAATTTTGAAGTAGTGCGTTGTGTATACTGACAGGCATTTCTTAGTATCAATGTAAAGCTTGGAGCAATACACGGCTAGTAGACATTTAGCTTATGGAATACAAATATACATAGGTGTCTAAATTTAGTCGTTGATATTTACAACTTTGTGTGCATCTTCTGGGAAATATAAATTTATCATTCATGGTCTTCGAACGCGAACAGTTTTGATGCATTGAGGGAAGAAAATAATGATAAAAAGTTGTTTGCAAAGTTAATCCATTAGCCCGTAGTAGTCTATCCCGCATATTTGAGTCCAATTTATGTGACAAGCTAAATTTACCACTTTTCGTATAAACTATAACATAACAAGCTGATACAAAACTATTACGATAAATTATACAAAGTTATAATAACTAAGCTTTACGTCCACTAGTTATCCAAAGTGTTAGGTAGAAGTGGCTCTTACCTGCATTTTGGTATATTTTTTATGTTGTTTTGAAGCAGGAAAGCTTACGACCAGACTCCATTCGAGAATCCTGGTGACATACGAGACCGGGTCTGAGCTTCGTGCTACTACAAAAAATTGCCTGATTGAATAATCCAATGAAGCAAGCAGATTTCTCCCAGGAATCTGGATCCTTTGGTTTCACTAGTACTGAAGTTGTCCATTATTGCTTTTGTGTCATTATCGTTTGAAAATATTAGAAAACGTCGTTCATATCAAGAAAATATTAGCATGGAGCAAAACTAAATTCATATTCAAGCAGTCCATTTTCTATTCGACTAAAACAAATTCATAAATGATAGCAAGTAAATGCACTTTATTACTTTTTGATACGCAATAGGAAGAATCATTTTCCACATCAAATATAAGCGTGAAGCTCATATAATATTCCAGTCATAGCAACTGCGTATAATCGTACTGCCATTAAGTGAATTTCGAGCACATACACACACACATAAAAATCGAACTGGGTCGTATGACGTCACTGCATGTATATGATTGATGTTTGTATAAGGAGGCACTTTGCTATAGAAATAAAGCGAGGAAATATTAAAATTGATGTGTGTAGAGCAACTCACATTTCAAGCGCGTAACGGGTTGAAACTATAAGGTCCCTTGTTATAATGAGACATGAAAATAGTTGTCGTATTAGGGTGGGACTCATATGTACATATTATATTAGGGGAGGGAGTAATGTTTGTGTAGAGAAAGGAGAGACATTTTGCTCACATGAGATGGGCTTGACGCAAATTATCGCTTATAATTTTGGTTGGTTATTACCGGTGGTTAAATTTGCCGCTCACTTCATTCAAATTCCAATCTATGTGATAATGAGTTATTACTAGTGTTCGTTAATTTGATTTAGGTCAGTGAAGATCGCTAGCTGTTTTTTAATTATTTACGTTCATACATTCTATTATGATCTTCTTTCTTCTCTCTTAGCCTTTATTATTCCCAAGTCACTTGGGGTCAGCTTTCCTGGTCTAACCGGATTTGACTGGATATCAGTTTTTACACGGAGCGGCTGCCACCTGACCTCCGCAACCCGAAGGCTAACGATACCCTAAGGCTAGACCAGTGTCAGGATATTAGAGGGTACTGACTTTCCCAATAACGACTGCCATAGATGTTCATGGCACCTAGGACCAACGGCTTAACGTGCTCTCCGAGGCACGGAGCAGGCGATAATTGTCAATCAATACGCACATAATTTCGAAAAGTCATAGACACTCAAAAGTCAGAGGTGCGCGACGTGGGTTCGAACCCGAGACCCTCTGCATTGCAGTCTGTTGGTCTCCCCACTGAGCTATCGCTGCTCTTCATTCACATTCTATCATGATCTGTTTGACATAATTAATATTCAGTTTTGATTGCGTACGGTGATGATCTGTAGCACTTATTTTATCGACTAATCGCACATATTAATCCAATACTAAATTGTGTGATAACAATTGAGTACCCAATATCTTATGCTCTCAGCGTTTTTCGGTGATAACTATAACTAACGATTCAGTTTAATTCTGATCTGTTTGATAAAACTAGTGAATAATCGTTATGTAACAATCAAATGATTGCTTTTAATTTTGGCCTTTGATGATCTTGAGTACTTTTAATACCGTTGAGTTATTAGTGACGACCAAAAGAATTTTGATGAAATCATAAATCATTAATTTTATTATATTTTAAATTCACTGGGTCACCGAGGATCTATATGACGACCTAGACATTGAGAGGGAGCGCAGGGCGCTGTGTGTCCGAAGTAATATGTTGGCCCGTAGATTTGCACGATGTACGCATGAAGTCAAAATGGCTCTCTTTCGAGCCTACTGCCAAAACTTCTACACTTGCAGTCTGTGGGTCAGATATACACAGAGGGCATACAACGCTCTACGCATACAGTATAACAATGCTTTCAGGATGCTTGTGGGGCTGCCGCGATTTTGTAGCGCATCAGGCATGTTTGCCAACGCGAGGGTTGTCGACTTCTATGCCATAATCCGGAAGCGATGCGCCTCGCTCCGACACAGAACATGCGCCAGCTCCCACAGTATGCTGAGAGCATTGACAAACCGGTGGGACTGTCAGATGCTCGGCCGATGGGTGAGACTGCACACTCACTTCGGATATAGATAACAAATATTGTTTGTTATGTCTGTCTGAGTGTCCCGTGATTTGTGTTTGTCTGTATTTTATTGTTATCTGTGTTTATTGTATGTATGTTTACTAACAATAGTTAATAAGTTGCTTTTGTAATACTAATCATATGGACCTAACAGTCTGTAAATAAAATAAAATAATAATAATTAATACTATACTCATATTTAATGGGAAAGGATAACAGGGAGAGAAGTCCTACATGACTGAGAATTCTCCATAATGTTCTCAAAGATAAGTCAATCCGCCAATCCGCACAAGGGCCAGGGTAGTACACTATGACCAAAATGTTCTCACACTGAGAAGATGTGCCGTGCCCGTAGTGGGGCAATTTATATACAGAGCTGATATTATTATGAATTTTATTATTTACTTTTGAAAAATATTCCATCACTGTTTTACTATTCGAGTAAACTAGTAGTGTGGTATGTACACAAGACACGGACGATATAGTACGCGATAGCCGAACTAACAATGTCAATAATGACAGAGCCTAAATTGCACTATCCAAGTTTGCTCGTCGAATTGCCCGCCAGCGGGACAATTTAGCTTGCTTTAAAAATCTTTTGTGTTAGATAAACATAGTTCAGATGTCGTTCTTTGAGAATTACTATGAAAGTGGTCTAGAGAGCAAAAAGTCGATACGCAAACTGAGATGATCATTTGGGAATAAGGTAAAAAAGGACGAGAAAAAATGACCAGTAAAGTATTTAAAGCGAACGTAAATCGAATTGTTAAAAAGTACTTATGTGAACGCCCTCTGCTTAGATCGGACACTTTAAAAACATTTGTTAAAGATGCCTTAACGCGCGAAGGATGCAATAAAACCTAATGAAGCCAAATGAAGCCAGGATAGTAGCAACTGACTATCCGTAGTTGCTAGACTTCACATCTCTTTTGCCATGGCGTCATCGCACACCTGACGTCACTGGTATTCGAAAAGTCTACAGGTTTCTTTATTGTATATATTCAAAAGACATAACCAAGTAAGAATATTTAATTTATGACTGTCAAGACCGACGACTTCACATATTATCCGAAGGTTGATAGTGAAGAAGCTACGTAGCTACGAACAAAATGTGTATGACAGGCGAAAGCTACATCACAGCAGAAAATTCTCCACTTACCAAAACAAATTAATCACGTTACAAACCACTCAAATTTACATAAAATCAGAACATGCATACGAATATCCACTTAACTTATGACATATGACATAGCAGCATACATCACCTCATTAAACCCAAGAAACCTAGAAGCATACATAACTTTTAAATTAAACAACTTTATATGGATTTTATCGCGTTGTTTATCTTTATATATGTCGACGAGTCAAGATTCGTTTTCGAACGCAAGTGTGACGTCACTACCGAGTCATGCTTGGACACGACCGTTGGAGCGGGCGGGCATTCTATAATCGGAGCTCGCACCGTGTGGACATGTTTATTCGAGAATACTTGCTAGTTATTATATTGTGAATTTATTTCAATAAACGTTGTTAAATCGTTCTTCGTGACTATTATTGCTCGAGGCTATCCGTCATGTCGGCATCCGACGAAAATACGCGCCCACTGAGTCCAGTGGCCCAGCTGTCTGCGACATATATATAATTCTACTATACGTGTGTATGTCACTGAACTCCTCCTAAACGGCTGGACCGATTTTGATAACATTTTTTGTGTATGTTCATGTGGATTCGAGGATGGTTTAGATTTGGGTTTTTTTTTCATGTGTACATAACCTCTGTTGGGATAGCTGTCCCTTTTTTATAAAACGCTATTATCATATAATTTTGAAACTTTAAACTTTACCTACTGTTTACTTCTTTTCAAGCTATTTAAATCAAAAAAGCTATTTCGATTTAATTTTACACTTTCCCCGACGTTTCGGTTGCTTTTCAGCAGCCATGTTCACGGGGAGACTGCTGAGAGGGAATAGTATAATAATAGAATACAATAGTAGTTTAAAATTAAAAATAATGTAATTAATAATAGTGTTTTATAAAAATTAAACAACGCAATAAAATCATTATAAAATTGTTTAATTTCAATGTATAACATTCGCGTAAACGTAAGACAATATTAAACATACATAACATTAAATATCTATGGAAACCTTATCAAATTTCTACTAAAATGAAACATGGCTATCATAAACAGGCTGTTAAATGACAAAACAGACCATAAAGGCAATGCTTATAGCCCTGATTAATTCTCGGTGCCTAAATCCAAGACTTAACTGCTTGAATGTGTTTAATCATAGCTGTTGAATAAGGAAGGTGATAAATTCGACCGCAGTATCTGGTAACGATGTACTGAGTGAAATGAAAATTATATAATTATATATAGTGGTGTGTAGAGATTTATAGTGCTAAGCTATTAAGAATAATGGAAGCTTCGAATATAAGACACGGATGGCGTAGTTGTATTAATCGTCGGTATAATAGTATTTTCAGTTCGATTTCGCTCGGAAAATATTTGTGATCCACAAATAGCAGTTTCCGGTCTGGCTTGTTTTTGTTTCAGTTGTTTGTATTTTTGTCCCTCGGGACACAGGATTAATTTCTAAATTGGTGATAGTCTTTAAAAAGATAAGTTTAATAGAAACGTAAATTCAACTTACCTGATAGCCTTGTTAGTTATTCTGCCATAATAAGGGGAAAAGTCGTAAGTAGTCTGCAAAAAAAAAATTTTTTTTTAATATAAATATACTGGACGATGCGTCTTTTTTCACTGATACCAAATAAGTAAAAACCTTAGTTTAAACAAAAATGCATTTGTGTATTGGTATCTAAGGTAAGCGAAAACGTACATTTGTGTGAAGACCTAGGTTTATTCCTGGGTTAGTAGATTTTTCTCAGTAGTAACAATCTCCCTATTAGACTGTCATCTAAGTATACTAGTTGTTACTCATGACATCTTTAGCTAAATTAAAAGTTGTTGATATACAGCTTTTAAGCTTTCTTTATATTGTGGCGACTCCGCACAGACGAAGAAGTTCAGCTTAGATTTAACAGATGGCGATACAATCGCACTTCACATGACGTCATACTATTCTGCATCGCACAAGTGGAGTTTGCACAGCGACTAAGTATATGTATATACAAGCTCCCGACATCAGCCGTCGGGCCGCGGCCCACCAGGCACGATCAACCAGCCTGGTCAGAGGATCCTCCCTTTGTGTTGGAGAGACATCACACCCTGTTCCTCCACATTATCATATTAATCTTTAACGTCAGTGTAGCCATTAAATCTTGTAAAAAGAACTAACTAACTGAAACGTATATTTTTGAAAATATTGTTATAGATAGCAACATAATTTGCGTTATATTTTTATTGCGTTTCATTTGACCGTATATTCCTTTCACAAATTTTAAATACCAAAATGAAACAGTACGCACATTCACCCATAATTTTTTTTTGTTGACTGTACCGTCACGTTGGATGCTAGTGCATTTTTGTGAATGAGTTATCAGTTCAATTTGTAACTACAAACAGAGCAGTTGTACGTAACGAAGTGAATGTCATATTTTATTTTTTCGAATACAAAATGTATTACAATTTATACGTGTTTGCTTAAGTGGATTAAAGTTAACATTGAACAGGGATATTTATTTGATAAAATGGAATTTGCGTTTTATTATCCTTTTCGGGTGTAATTAATTATAAAAAAGTAAATTTGGATGTACAATGTAATATCTGTAACTACTGAATCAATTTTAGGTTATACCATACATACCATTCAACCATGGTGAAGTCGAAACTGGCTGCTAGTATTAATTGAAATCACAGATACTAGCAGCTGTAGTCAGCACACATTATTGAGTAAATACATGGCCTAATAAAATTAAGGATGGTACTCATTAAAAGCCATATCAAAAGCCAGATTTATATTATATTATAATCCTTTATGAAAATAATAATACATTTATTGCCAATAAGTACTAATAAATACTTTTAATAATATGCATTTACACAAATTAAATATTGTTGTTAAAGAATCTGTTATGCCAGATTATTTTATTATTTATTATATAGCCTTTACATCATTTTCTATATATTTAAATATTAAAATAATATAAAACAGACACTTTAAAATAATATATATGAGGATACCATCGGCATTTGGAGCAAGCTCTAAGCTGCAGGTAGTAAGGACTCCAATGAAAGGTATCTCTTAAATACAAGCGGTTTTTTCATATTATTGTTGTCTTTAATATAGACAGGATTAAGCATGTTTGCACCAGCGTGGTTTATACAAACCACATAAACTAAATTCAATCAATATTAATGCCCTCAGCACAAGTTATGTTTCCACAAACTTGTCGCATATACGCTCAAACATGCTTACCCAAATCCATTATTAAATTTATGCAAGATAGCCAAGCTTGCAGTTGTTTGTGTATCTTTAAGAACATAATCTCCGAGGACGGAATATTGCGCACAGCACTTCTACTACAGTATATAATAATAATATAAGCCCCTAGTTAAATATGTCCCACTGCTGGGCACGGGCCTCTTCCTAATGTGAGATGAGTTAGGCCATAATCTTGCTGGTCCAATGCGGGTGGCAGACTTCACTCATCTTCAAGAACTTTATGGAGAACTCTCACACCTGCAGGTTTCCTCACGATGTTTTCCTTCACCGCAAGCAATAATTAACTATTTAATACGCACATAAATTTGAAATGTCAGAGATGAGCGCTTTGGAATCGATTTCGAGACCTGTCTCTGGTCTCTGTCACGCATACGTGACAGTACAACCGTTTTCCACTAGAATATCGCTGCTAAACTTCTACTAAAGATGAAAATAATAATATTTGCAATAGACGGCCAGTGCTAAGCATAGGCATTACTCTAAGTTTACAATAATGCCTTAGGCATACGGAGGCGGCAGCACTAAAGACAAGGCCGGTCTACGGCGGGCGTCAACTGACAGACCTAATCGTGACTGCCTACCTTCACAGTATACTAAGAACAGAAAGTCATCTTCATAAAAATATGCCGCTGCCGGTTTGAATGTGTGTGTGCGCACCGGGCGCCGTGTATGCACGCACTACTACGCACACATTAGCATAATATACGGCGGAATACTGTGGCGGCAGCGTGGGCCGTACCGTGAGAGTGTCGTGTGATCGCGTGCGTTCAAGTACCTACACTGCATGCCCGCTCGCGTTCGCCTGCTCTCACGTTATATTATATAATACACTTTATATTATATAAATAAAAACATAGTGCTGCTCATAATACGCTAATAATAATTAACTAAAAATAAAAGTGACAACCTTAAGCGCCAACGCAAGAGTAGGCTAATAACTCGCCGAGCGGTCTTAAATAAACTACTGTTCTTAGTATACTATGCTACCGTGGTGACTTTACCCGCGGGCGACCGAGGAGGACTAGGGACAGAGCTGGACTTTTCTGACCGTCGCAAATAGACCTTTGATTGTGGAATGCCTTAGTGTCATATTCGTACAAGAGATCCGAATAATATTACACTTATTATACCTCTGACTAAAGTACTGTAGTACATTATAAAACTAAATTTTGTCCGCGGCTTTGCTCACGTAAATGCAGGTTATTTCAAATTGCTTCCCCTGGGAAACAGTACTTTTTCTGGATGAGATGTATCTTATGTCCTTTTCTGTACCCCTGACAACGTTATGATGATCGATCAAGTACTTAAGGCGTGAAATCATAACAAACAAATGAACTCACATTCGCATTTATACTATGAGTTAGGATGACATACAATTTTAGTAACAAGTTAGCGTGCTACATACTACATGAGCATATTAATTTGACTGTCTTAGTGACGTGACTGACCCGGAATAGGAACCCGAAACCAATTTCCGGGCCCGGTGGCTATAGGCTTTTCTGTTAAAAAGTTCTCAGTAGTGTCTCGAAGCCTGGTACTGTGTCTTTTAGATGGCAATAGGCATACCCCTTATAACGTGAGATCTAAAGCCCTTGCTATCGAAATGTAATGAAATAGACCTCTGTCTACCTCTTTTGTGGATAGACGTGAGACTATACAGGATTTCCGGTAATTAATGGATAACCTTGAAATGTCTTATAGAAGAACAGACGGCCGAAAAGAAAAAAAAGAAAAAAATTACAATGTGCAATAGCTAGTCATACTTTTGACTGTTTATCTATTAGCATAATTAGTGTTTAATAATGAAACAAAAAAGAACCCATGGAATTCATTCATTTATGGTCGTAGTGTACAAGAAAGTTAAATACGGTAATAAAAAAAAATCATATCTCAGATAGTAGTTACAATAGTTTTTTTCATATTTTTTCCTGAACGACCATCTGTTCTACTATAAGACATTTCAAGGTTATCCATTAATTACCGGACAACCTGTATATAGGTTATATTGAACTGAGGCATCAAAAACACAAACGGATACTGCGTTTCTAAGTCACTTTTAACAACAAAGATCTTCATCCTAGAATTTATCTCGGTTGTGTCCCAGACTTACTCTTAAGACCCAGGGTCTGCTCACTGATCTAACCAGATTTGGCTGAATTTCAGTTATTACACGGAGCGACTGCCGTCAGACCTCCGCAACCCAGAGAGAAACATAATTCTTTGATTAAACCAGCTGTCAGGATATTAGAAGGCACTGACTTCCTAATAACGACTGCCATAGATGCTCATGACAGCCCGGACCACCGGCTTAACGTGCTTTCCAAGGCACGAAGCAAGCGATAATCACGCACATAACTTCGAAATGTCATAGTTGCGCGACCAGAATTAGAACCTGAGACCCTTTGCATTGCAGTCTATTGGTCTCGCCACTATACATAAGACGACCTAATTCCAAAACTAAATCAAAAAGCCGCAAAGCCACGTCAAAGCAAACAAATTAAACTCAATATCATAATATTAATATCATATCAAGAACTATTTTCATTAATACTCAGATTACGAACGAAGCCTCATAATATTGTAATTACCTTGGAGGTTGTATGTCATCCGTGTATCGTATTATAAAAGAGAAGAGACTGTTAATTAATGTGGTGTCATGGAGTTAAATAGTTACGTCTGATGTTTAGTACAATTTGTCGAATAACTTTGTTTGAATGGTTTCACATTGGATTTATCAACTTTAGCAGCTTAGTAACAGACATTATAGGAGCAGCAATAGCTCAGTGGGGAGACCAACAGACTGCAATGCAGAGGGTCTCGGGTTCGAACCCACGTCGCACACCTCTGACTTTCGGAAGATATATGACTTTTCGAAATTATGTGCGTATTGAATGACAATAATCACCTGCTCCGTGCCTCGGAGAGCACGTTAAGCCGTCGGTCCCGGCTGCCATGAACATCTATGGCAGTCGTTATTGGGAAAGTGTCGACACAAAAGATCTTATTGGGTCGAAGTGTCGCCGGTCTGCACTGACTGGCCCCCACATAAGATAAGATAAGATAACAGACATTATATTAAAATTAACATGTATATCAAAATATGTTTTGTATAATACTCAAGCTTAAAATCGTTGAAGGTAGAAATAGGAAATGATGAACGCCATGGTCAGATTGCCATGGCATATTTATGTCTTAGTATTTTCTATTCGATAATGATAGTCATCGATTACAGTATTCGATTAATTATAATTGTATTAGCTGTAGTGCACTACTTCTTATACGAGGTATTTAAACTGCCTCCGTGGCGCAGCGGTAGTGAATGCGACTGCTGTGCATGAGGTCTCGGGTTCGAATCCCGGGTTGGGCCAACAAAAAGCTATTGGGTTTTTCTGTAAAGAAATCTCAATAGCAGCCCGGAGTTAGGTAGTTGGCGGTGTTAGACACCCCCGTGCGTCGGAAAGCACGTAAAGCCGTTGGTCCTGCGCCTGATCTCTCTCCGGTCGTGTTGGATTGCCGTCCCATCGGATCATGAGAGTTAGGGAATAGAGAGTGCACTTGTGTTTGCGCACACACTTGTGCACTATAATATCTCCTGCGCAGATGGCCAGTCTCTGTTAAGACTGGCCGCCGTGGCCGAAATTCGGTCTGGAGGACATTACACGAGGTATTTAGAAGTAGCTTAACTATTTATCTTTTTCGACTTCTAGGCGGCGATCAAGATGAAACATGCACCAGATTTTAAGTTAGACCTCCAACGACACAACTGTGAAATTTGCTTTGTACTTCGTCGAGTAGTATTTGCGTGATACGCGTATATACATACGGATAGACAGGCAAAAATGAATAAATTATTACATTATTTTGACTGCTATAGTTGGCTTCTATAGCTCTTGTAGAAACAACTTACAATAAAATTGTTTTCAAATATCTCCTGTGTACAGAATTCGACCAGTGACAATTTCATTACATGTATACATTTATTATTCAATACAATTTTTAATTGAGGTCTCAGATCTTTTAGTTTTGTAGGTTTTCAGTCCTTACAAAAGGAAACCTGAAACAACTATGCTCGGCTTGTAGTCTCGCCTTTACCATGCCGGGGTTTTTTATCAACTAACTTCATGGTAAAAATTGGATATCATATAAATTCACATCCCAATGCTAAGTAACGTCTAGTGCTCATTCAATATCCTCGTGTAATTAGTAAGGTAATACTGGCACTAAAGCTAAACACAGCTTAAATACACTTATAAAAAATGTATCGTCTAAATAAAGGTACTTATTGAAACCGTCTGCAACGTTCTAAATTCTAATTTACATAAAAAATCTCTAACAGTAATGTTTTCTTCTAACGTTGGAAAACAAGACATACCTAATATGAACGTTCATACTTAATAATTTAATCAAAATGCTTTGGAGTTATTATCATGCATTTTTCTATATCATTCTGTTGAAATATTCGTGATTGGAAACAACGAGCCGCAGTCTGTTTTATTTTCATGTTAAGCAACATAGTTATATGTCTTCGAAATGTTTGTAAACGTGTACAATTGAGAATTCTTTTGGAAGTTTTTATTGTTGTTAGTTGCCAAGATCTGCTCAATATATTTTTAATATCAATTTATAAACTCAAAAGTTTGTTACTTTGAGAAAAACAACTACGGTGCTTAACATCTCGAGTTCTTAAAATTCATATATTTTCATACGTGGACTTTATAATATAGTATATTCTAGGAATTATTTTCTAGATTATTATATTATTAAGCAATTCCTTTATTATTCCAATGAATTGTTATTGTCAATAACTTATTTACATGCTAAAATATATAATAACAATAATACACTATCACATACACACAACACCATCTAGCCCAAACTAAGCAGAGCTTGTACTCTGGGTACTAGACAGTGGATAAACATATGTAATATACTTTTTTTTTAAATACGTACTTTCTATACATAGAAACATTGGACCAAGACAAACAACCATGTATCTTATTTATAAATATTACTTATATTCTGAGATACAAAACATAATTACATAATTACATATATTTATGTATATATATTTCATAAAGCTTTTATCTGCGTAACTGAAATGTAATTTTTTTGCCGTTTAAGGGCCATTTTAGACTATCAAGTTTAATAGCTTGCGTCACTACTGTTTCCAAGAAAATCCTAATTTAAGTATGTTTTATAGGCAATGCTTATTTAATAGTCTAACATATTTTTTTATTGTTCGCAGGTAGGAGGTATGCGGGCTCAGATGGTACCCGCTACCTTGCTACTGTTGCTTTTTGCAATAGAAGCTTTGGACGCCAACAGGAGAAAGCAGAAGGAGAAAATTATACCTGCAGCGATTAATATATGCGACATCAGTGACAGAGACTCTAAGGTCCATTGCTACTGCGAATTTAGCCAAGAAGTGAACGAAGCAGTAAAGACAGAATGCTGGGTGTTCAATGGAGGAATAGAGAAAACGGATCCACTATGGACCAGCTTTACATCACAATCAAATATAGAAACATTGGCATTCAATGTAAGGGCAGACGGCGGTCTAGACTTCGTGCCATCAAAAGTCTTGAGATACTTGAGAAAGATAAAACACTTCAGTATAAAATACAGCTCAATTCACAAGATAGAGAGCTATACATTTGTAAACGTGACATCAGTCCAAGAAATGACGCTAACAAAGAACCAGATAGTATATCTTGGTAAACATTCGTTTTATAACTTGCCAAATTTAACTATACTTACTTTAGACGAGAATAAAATAGTTGAGCTTGAGACTGAGATGTTTTATGAACTACCGGCTCTTCAGAAATTATATCTAACTAGTAATAATATTAGCGTCATTCAAGACGGCGCGTTTAAACATCTTGTCAACTTAGTTGACTTAGAACTGGATAGAAATAATATAAGCGAACTCAAGAAGGAGTGTTTCTATGGACTTGCAAATCTGAAGCGATTAGATTTAAGAAGAAACAAATTATCCAAACTAAACTCGTTTACGTTTACCGAGCTGTGGAACCTCCAGTCATTGTTGTTAGATTATAATGAAATTTATGTTTTGGCCCAGAGGACGTTTGATGGATTATCGCAATTAAGGAAGTTGAGTTTAAGTCATAACAAACTTGTAACTTTGGCCAGCAGCCTATTTGAAGGGGTCAGGGGACTGTCTGCTTTAGATTTAAGGCATAATAAATTAAAGAGATTTACATTCGAAAATCTCCACCCAATATACGACAATTTGAAGAATCAGAACAGCTACATCTATCTTGAAGGTACGTATAATTTAATTAGTAATTTCAGCTCTCTGAACTTAAGATGAAGGTCTTAGGTCGAATTATAACAATTAATTTTAAATTGTATTGTCACATTGAGGGCGACGAAATTTAATTATCGAATAAAAATCAATTAGTCAGAACACGCGGCGCTCTTAGACGTGATCATTAGTCCAATTAAGGAATTAATTAACGCATCAATTGTTACAGGGAACGAATTCCCGTGCGACTGTCATCTCGCATGGATGCATAAGCTCCGTCACGAGGCGAAAAGCGTCAAAGTGCGAACGTCTCTTGAAAATTTCATTTGCAAATTCAACGCGGATCCTTCGTTAAATTCACACTTTACTTATTTCGAAAAGAGTGTTATCGGATCAAACAATTTGTACGATAGCGATGACAAAAGTCAAATAAGAGATTATTCGGATAATCCGGATGATTTTTTTCAAGACGAAACAGACGACGCTTACGTTGATGAACCGAAAGCCGTTAAGGGCGAAAACGAGAGGACATTACTTCAGATACCCGTGGAGACGTTGCCGTGCCCTCAAGACGTCAAAAGTGTTACCGACAGGACTTATACCTACCCATCACAAAATGAAGCAAAAGATTACAGGAACTTAATCCAATCTTCGAGGACGACGTCGATTGACTTGAATTTCACTGCTTTCCTTTCCTCGTTTATTATAATAACATTAATATGGACCACTCGTTTGTAAATACTAACAGGAATAGGGACGACCTACATAGTTATGTACATTGTTCTTTTAAAAGGAATATTAATGTTGTGTTGTTTGCGAAACCCTATGTTTTCTATGGCAACATTCATATGCTTACTACGAATGTAAATATTAACCACGCCACAGATGGAGACGACGTTATACAATTTCTTTTGTTCTTTTTATAAATCAGAAACCTTATGAATTTGTAAATACTAATATTAATCTATGTAAAAATGTGATATAAAATATAAGTATAATTATGATAGACATTGTCTTGGAACATAAATTTTATCGTAGGATACTTTTCTAAAAGAATACTTGAATTTTTCTCATTACAAATTTTTATTTATATTGTTGCGAATCTATTGAGGAGTGTATGTAAATATTTGAGTAAGTAAGATTACTTAGTTGTATATAATAAGTAATTAATAGTCAGTGGAAACGAGAAAATCATTGTAAAACTTTATCAATATCGTAAGTTATGTATTATAATTGGTAACGGACAGGAAAATTTATTCAATACATACCTAGTTTCAATAAGTTTAAGAATGAAACGTTTTGGTCGTGAATTGGCTGTAGATGACGTACTATTTATAACTGTATTTAGTTTTTAAAACTTAAAATAATGTATGACGTATCACCACACAGTATATACATATATTCATTCACTTTACGCGTAGGCATATAAATAATATTTTTGTAGATTCAATATCTGAAGTAACAATAAAAATCATAGAAATTGTGTTGCTAGTACAAAATCGTTATTCCTTCGATAATCAATGTGTCAGTTTCATCCGCATGTATCTTCTACAAAAGGGCTGAGACTAAAAAATCAATACAACACACGTCCCGTCCGTTACCGAGCTTCTCCTATTTCCTTTATTACATAATATGGTTTTATTTCTAGTCCAGGTATTTTGTGGGCACGACCAGTGAAGCCTGGCCGCAAAAACACTGTTTAATGAAATCTCTACTGTAAGGTTATATTAATATTCTGTTTATGGCACACACATTCCTAAATGTTAATGTTTCAATCAGAATATTTAGAGGTGTATTATTGTTTGGTATGCTAATTGTACTGTTTTATTCTCACCTAATTGGTAAAGTATTACGTTTCAAGGGCTAACTAAATACAACATTTATTTACACAATCATATCGGTCATATTATGCAATAGACAGATTCAAATAAAAAATAGGATGGAGCCTATGAATCTAATGCTAGTAATGACTGCAAATTTGGTCATAAGAATATTGGGATGTTGTTTATTTTACAAGTTCGTATGAGTACACTACTGCTTATATATTTTCATTTATTGCTTGAACGTATTTATGAGAATGACACTACCGAACATACCCCAGCGATAAAATGAAAGTAGGGATCTGACTGTAGCGCACTTATAACGAACTTCGTTCCTCGAACCGTACCGCCCAGATTTTGTCTTAGATTTCAAAATTGGAATAAATATTTAAGTAGCTAAGTAACTTTTCTATAATAATAATCATCACGATGGCTATAAAATAAAGCCCAACAATTACTCGAATTGGAACAATTCTAATACCATATAATATATCAAAATAAATTATGTAAGGTCTGAGTAAATTACGTACCACAAACAAAAATATACAGCACCAAATTCATAACCCTTTGCTCGTGTAAAAACATCGTGACTGGTATATTACTGGGACAAGTTACAAGGGAAGCTTTTAAGGAACGCTCGTAAAATATAAAAGGCTAAGATAGTGCTAAATAACGTTCATTGAAATAGTTACCGTCCTTTTGGAAGACCGCCAATCGGATACGAGGAGTATCAAGTGAAAAATAACTGCCTTTTAAAATTCAGCTGATACATTTTGTTTAAAATTCTAGACGCTTCGATTTTGCTGCTGCTTTTTATATGCCAAAATATTTTAGAAAAACCTTTAAAATTATCTGAACTATCCATGGTAAGTTAATAGGTATGATTCTGGCAAAAGAGCAGCGATAACCTTGTGAGATGAGATCGTTGGACTACCACGCAGAGGTATGGAGTTGAATTCGAAGACCTCTGACATTTTGAAGTTTTATCTATATATTAATACGTGAAACAAAAACTTAGTACCCCTTTTTACGAAAATTGCGTGGACGGACGAGTATGAAATTTGGCACAGTTAAAGTTTTTATGGAGAAGGAGGGGCGAATCCTAATATTTATATAAAATATGCATTAGATATACATTAAATTAATGAAAAAACACTACACGCACACAACCATACATTTGACACAGGCAGTCGAAGCGCGTAACTATGGTTACATACATATATCAATATACATATAATGACATATATCAGCAATATCTTACAGGCAAACTTTGGTCGAATTTCGAGCACTAGGCGACCACTAGAACGTATTAATCAGTTAATTATTGCTTACTTTAACGGTGAAAGATAACATTATGAGGAAACCTACATGCCTGATAGTTCTACATAATCTTCTCGAAGATATGTTAATTCTACCAACCTACACTGGGCCAGCGTCGTGGACTATGACCGTACCCTTCTCACTCTGAGAAGAGGCCCGTGCCCAGCAGTGAGATAGTTTATATACAAAGGGCTGATATATTATAAATCATTTTGGTAAACAATTCATTACGATAGATTACGAATACAGATGAATTATTTATCAATAACTTTATTGTACATGTCACATTTTAAAGCAAATGTCATTATATTTCTGGCCAGTTTTACCTTCATTCTGACAATGCTAATAAGTTTTTGTATTAGAAATATAACTAGTACTTCAGGTACGTCAGGTCAGGCAATGTGTCCGGTCAATGGTAATACACTTGCTTCCGATAAGCTACCCTCTCGTACCGACATTTAGCAAATTCTATTATTATTAAATGTAAGTGTAATGTACTTTTACCGGATGTAATATATTATTAGCTATCGAGGTTATACAGACGACGCTTGACTGATTAAATTTATCACAGCGCTTAATTAATAAGAGCATACACAGTCAAATTAGCATACCGGCAAATATTTAATTAATACAATTAAGTATTTCAACAATTAAAAGGTAACTCGAATTTTACGAAATTACTTTACTTGTATAAAATATTTTCACTCAATTAAGTTATAAAACTAGGTTATCGAATGTAAATAATTCTTTGTAAAGTTATTTATTAATTTAAAATAATTTCATTAAAGGTTGATGTTGGAAACTCTTTGTTTCATTTACTCTCTTCTAGTTTTTAAAACTATTGTAAGCTAACAGCACGTACTAATAATACTTACCTAATCCTTTTCTAATCCTAACTACCTAATATTATAAATGCGAATGTGACTTTGTTTATTACGCCTTAACTACTCTACCTATCATCATGAAATTTTGCATACATGTAGTCAGGGGAATAGAAAAGGACACAGAGTACTTTTCATTTAGAAAAAAGTGAGAAACGGCAACGAATTGCCGTAAATCTTAGAGTTCGAAAAACAATATATGCAAAGGTCACGTGGTACCACGTGACCTTAAGGTCAGAGGTCAAAGGTCATAGTCATTTTGGGGGTATATCGACTATGCTGAGTCGAATGGCGCTGACCGCGAGTCTCTAGCTCTTACGGTTCTTGAGTTGAAAGTTGTATAGCAGACGGATATAAAATTATAGGTTCCGTTGTTATATGTTGTTAATATTAGAGATTTTGTTGTTATACCATCTATTACTTACCCCGACTTGGGACCGAAGTCGAGACCTCTGCGTGGTAATCCAACGGTCTCCCACTAGACTATCGCTGCTTCAAAAAATATTTTTGCAGTTAAACAATAGTAACTTTGTTTAAAGAGTTGAAATAAGTAGCTTATATCCTCCTCTATGATTCAATCTTCCTAATTTAAGATAACGGATATAAACAACACCTAGAATCAAAACAATTATTTGTGGATCACACAACTAGAGCAAATCGAAATCTTCTGAGTATGTATCGACTTCTGACGCCGTCTGTACTTCTTTCACTAGCGCCGGTCTTTATTTGACACGACGACCATAATTAACGCCGTCGCTAGTAGAATTATGTAATAAAGCGCACCATTCCCTAATCTGTAAGACGGAGCGGGATATTCAGTACACTCAACTCTCAAGCAGCCTGGCTGAGGAAATATTTCCACTACATAGAAAATCACTGCTAAAAGGTAAGAAGAAAAGGTATGTATTTTGTAAAGTGAGGTAATAATTGTCTACAGATTGTCTTTAGAATATAGATCTGAGAGAGAGTCTGTATGTAACAAATGTAGAGACATATCGAGAACTGAAGGATTTGGAATCGGATCGAGAGGAATGGAAATTGCTACACCGACAAGTGCATAGCGCGTAAATATTGTTAAGCTAAGTACTAAACAGATTGAAGTACAAACCCTATTTAATTTTATTTGTGTATATGGAAGGGGTAGTTTTTGGTACTATGGCACTAATTCAATAGTTTTACTATTAGTAAAGGTAATATATTGTCTCAGAGTACCATATGGTGTGTTTTGACTAGACTGAGATTTTAGAAAAACCACGGGGAGGAATTAGACCTTTTCATTATATCCTCAGGATATGTAAACGCATTGTTTGCTTTTACAAACTATTTATTTATTTATTTATTTATTTAACTTATAATTAACTGTTCTTTTACAATATTATTATTGACTAACGATTACACGAACGTTATAAATACATTGAAATTAAACTACTTTATACGGCTTTTGTCGCGTTGTTGATTTTAAATACTTTTATTAAAAAAAATTTAATCATTTGTAATCTATACATACATATAAAACTCTTCCGTTACTGAGTGACTGACAGACAACGCACAGCCGAAACTACTGAACGCAAGAAGCTGAAATTTGACATGTATGTTCCTTTGAGAGTGTAGAGGAGCACTAATAGAGGATTTTTGGAAATTCCACCCTGAAGGGGGTAAAAGGGGTGAAACCCGATATTCACACGGGAACGGGACTTACGCGGGTGAAACCGCGGGAAAACTACTATCTTAAATATAAATAGTTTTGTCGGCCTCGATGGCGTAGTGGTTAGTGTAACCGATTGCCACGCCTGAGGTCACGGGTTCGATTCCCGCACAAGTCAAACATTTGTGTGCATGAACATGGATGTTTGTCTTGGTCTAGGTGTTTCTATGTATAATATGTATGCTATTACAAAAAAAAAAGTATCTATGTATGTTTATCCATTGTCTAGTACCCATAGTACAAGCTCTGCTTAGTTTTGGCTAGATGGTGTTACGTGTATGTGATAGAATATTATTATTATACTCTTTATTTCTATCTTTGCAATACATTTTTCATTTTTAAATACACATATATAAAAAAATACATTTATAAATATAAAATGTATGGTACCCCACCGCCATCGGGAACAGGGTCCAAGCTGCCGGTGGTTAGGATTCCAGAGACAGGAACCTCCTCACAATGCGTGCTGTATCTAATAGCACTGCCTTCTGTATCAAACCCCCGATCCAAGCACCTAACGCGAGCCTCTTTAGATGGTGATGGAGGCTCTTGGCAATTAGACCATTGGCAGATATGACTATCGGCACAATGATTGCCAAATCCACATCCCACATGACGACAACCTCGCGAGCTAAATCGAGATATTTAATTTGTTTATTATTATTATTATTATTAATTAACTTCAATAGCTTAAATTGTAGCCAAGTTCAATAGTAATAGTAAAATAGTTCAAAATTATGTATTAAAAGTGTTTTCAAATAAACAATGTGGCAAAATCCGTATAAAGCGATTCAATTTCGATGAATATGTCTCAATATGTGACTGACTGACTGACTGATTGGATGGCGTAGTGGTTTAAGTGGTCGCCTCGCCGCTGCCACTGCGCCGAGTGTTGTGAGTTCGAATCCCACACGGGACTAAAATTTGTGTGGTCTACAAATGGTTGTTCCGAGTCTGGATGTTCTTTGTGTCCATTATTTGAATGTTTGTAAAGTCCCCCGCGACACAGGAATGATTTATAGTGCAGGAGTTGTCTTTTTAAAAATAAAAGATAAGTTTACATGTTAAAGTACCTAACATATCTAATTTAAAATATCAGGTAAGTTAATTTTGAAGTTCTTTTGAATCTGCTGCCTTGACTATTTTGTTCTTATTAACTGCATACTTGCTTGAATTTGAACATATAAGTAGCGCAGTAGATATAAAAGAGCTTACGTGAAAGATACATTTAGGTATCGTTCGAACAATTGCGCGCAAAATTAAATGTTTTTCCTTTTGTATTTTGTCGCATAAAAAACGTTTCAATTGCGACGTTTTTAAGTTTTCACTAGTAAAATATATGTTATGTCATGTAAATTTTCTATGCTTTGGGAAAAAAAATTTCCTGATAATATATTGTCTAAGTATTTTTCTGTATCAGTCGAATAGTTAAGGCCTGAAAGCATAACAAAAATTGTGTTGCATTGCATACAGGATAATGTCTCAACCAGTATAACCAAAAGATGTAATTTTATACGTGAAAAAACATAAACGTTTAAGAGTTGAGAACGGTCATATTTTATGCAAAATAAAATTCCTACATATTTTATATATAAAAGTTTGAGAAGATGCTTGATAAGCGTAAACAAAGTGACTTACCCAAAGTCTACAGCCAGCTTTTAGTTAGTTCTCCTTGAGGCACAGATCTTTCACAGAGTGCTGTCCGAATGGGTTCGATCCCACACATCAAAAAACTGTGTGAGGCACCTATTTATAGAACACAACAAACGAGAGCCAAATAGATAACTTTCTGTCTGTTGTTTAAATGATTTATTGAATTAAACAAAAGAGCTCCAAATCTTATTTATATCATCATGTAATAGTCGACAATTAAGGTTTTTAATTTTTGATCCTTAAGTCCTCGTGGTATAAATTCTGTCAATCATGGTTGTTACTGGCCAATTTTAGTTGAAAATGGTAACATTATACAAAATTATACAATTTTGCCGACCTTGTGTAACAAAAAGCTTTCTACATACCTAAAGTATTACAAATACATTTTCAATCTTTACTCTGATAAAGATTTAAAATGTATTTGTAATACGTATCCAATCCCAGAACTTAACGAAATTAAATCCATCAGATATTTCTAATTATACAATCTACTTACATCAGATAGCTATCGAATATTAAAGGCATTTCAGTTGCGATATGGACAAATATAGCTCGCAGCTTTTACCAATATTGTAATGTTTTATGAACTATATTGGAATTTTAATATTACATAAATACTCTACACTCCCGAAAGAGTATATAATAATGATATAATATCACCCCAGTATTAAATTGTCCCACTATTGGGCACGGGCTTATTCTCAGTGTGAGAAAGATTAAATCATAGTTCGAAGGGGTATGCAGTTTTATTGCAGCCATGTTGCTAGGTATTGTTTAAGTATAGGTGAGTATACTGCTCATTTACCGAGTATAATAATAGACTCCGTTTGTATTCACTTATTAGATTTTTTACAAGAAATTCTTAGTGACAGCACGGAGCTTAAGACTGTGCCTGCCATGGGTATGAACACGAAACCACATGCACAGCAGGCGTATCCACCACCACCACCGAGGCAGCATTTTATTTTAATACTAGATTTTGGCCACAGCTACGCCGACATAAAAGTACGTAAGGTTATGTTGGTAACAGTACTTAATATATACATATATACAGCTGGGCCACCCGACTCAGTGGGCGGGTATTTTCGTCAAATGCCGACATGACGGATAGCCTCGAGCAATAATAGTCACGAAGAACGATTTAACAACGTTTATTTAAATAAATTCACAATATAATAACTAGCAAGTATTCTCGAACAAACACGTCCGCACGGTGCGAGCTCCGATTATAGAATGCCCGCCCGCTCCAAACGGGCGCGTCCAAGCATGACTCGGTAGTGACGTCACACTTACGTTCGGAAACGAATCTTGACACGTCGACATATATTATAACCTATTACTCAGTGATAATATAGCTTTCTATTGATAAAAGAATGTTTAAAATTGGTTGATTAATTTTTGAGTTAAATGCTTACAAACAAACACTAAAAATCAAATATTTCCCTTTTATATTAATATAGATTATAGTACTACTAACAATTTAAAGTCAAAAGCGAAGTGGTGGGCACACCTAGCCGAATAAAGCAAGAAAGTAAACAAATATAATTTGATCAACCTAAATACCAAGCAAGACACGCCCATAAGCTTAACAATAACTCTAAAACCTTGATTACACTAGTAACTACATCTAGTGCCTTAGCAGCCGGGCAAATATATTTCTAAGTACTTTAGTAACTAAGTGGCCAGACAGGGCATTAGTCAGTGGGAGTTAAAAGTTGTGTCGTTTCGCTACGTCTCTTCCACCATTAATGCACAGAAATAAAGTGCCTTATCAGATTGTGAAAAATGTTGCTTTTCGTAGCGGAGAATGCATTACTTTTGGTTTGATTGCAATTTTCATTTGGGACATTTTTTTGCGTAAACTTTTTGTATAACGCTGTATTTTACTAACGACCGTCTGCTGAGGGAGCGCAGTGGTATTTGAATAAAGTCATGGGTTCCATTTCCGAATAAGGCTAATAGTATTATTGGGCTTTTCGGTAAAGGAATTCTCATTAATCGTAAGCAGTCATAGGCTTATTATATGTGATCCAAACCCATAGTTGGCGAACATCCTAACTAATATTATAAATGCGAATGTGAGTTTGTTTGTTTGGTACGTTTTCACGCCTTAGCTGCTCGACCGATCATCATGAAATTTCGCATATGCGTTTTCAGGGGAACAGAAAAGGACATAGGGAATTCTTCATCCAGAAAAAAAGTACTTTCTAATTTAACTTATTAACTTACATTTTCGCGAGCGAAGCCGCGAGCGATATCTAGTATAGGTATATTTTAGTAAGACCACTATATAACTGATTCACCCCCTAGTACTAATAGAGAAATAAAAAATTAACATTATTTAAAGTAATAAAGCGTGGGGTGCTTTCTAAGGTATTTTGGGGATTATCAAAATATCTTAGAAAGCACCCCACGCTTTTTTACTTTAAAATTATTTATTTTATTAATCACTATCCTTATTTTGAATTATTAAAAAAATATTTTTTTAGAGTTTGTTTTTAATACAGCGTATTTTTTTAATCTATGTTTTTTCTATATTGTTGTATTGTCGTCGGTCCAGATCCGGTCGGATAGGTCTACAACGTTTAAATGAAATCTGACCATTGGAAGTGGGTCAAAGTTAAGTCCAAAGGCGTCGGTTACAAACAAACAAACATACAGGTGCTGATAAAAGCGTGTTAATATTCTAGTGTGAGTAAAAAACATCTCTGCATAGATGTTGTGATAATATAGTTATATATTATTTCTAAATTTTGTAATATTCCTTCACAATTTATTAACAAAAATTATAATAAAAATAATTCTATTTCAACCATTCCAAAGCCGGTATAATTATACGCTATGCTAATATGTTAATTACATATTAACAGCGTGAATCATAAATATGGATTACGGCTACGTAATGCCATCAAAAGCCTTACGCCTTACATTTGGAGGTAACACATAAAAGGGTTCAAGGAAAGCCAGGCCATCGCTAAGAGCTTCATTCAAAGCTTCGCATTCCACACGAGGACACGTTCAAAAGTTTTTACTATCCCCAAAGGGCAAAACTTTAATACCGTTTTAATTAGTTGGAAGTCATTTCAGCAGAAAATGAAGGTGGAACACTCATCACAGCTGTCTGTGTAGTTTATCTACATTTTGGAGGTGTTATATTTATGTAATTAGTATAAATATTTTTAATCATTACTGCCATACTATTTTTATTAGAATCATGCAGTGGGATAATGTATTACAGCAAGACACACGTCTTGCTGTAATACATTACACATTACAGCTAATTGTTTTAGAAGTAGGTATATACACACACGTATATACCTACTTCTAAAACAATTAGCTGTTATAATGTCCTCCAAACCGAATTTCGGTCACGGCGGCTAGTCTTAACGGAGACTGGCCATCTGCGCAGGCGATATTATCGTGCACAAGTGTGTGCGCTAACACAAGTGCACTTTCTGTTCCCTAACTCTCATAATCCGATGGGACGGTAATCCGACAAGACCGGTGATAGATCAGGCGTTGGACCAACGGCTTTACATGCTTTCCGAGGCACGGGGGTATCTAACACCGCCAACTACCTAATTCCGGGCTGCTATTGAAATTTCTTAACAGAATAACCCATTATTTTTGTTGTCGACCCGGGATTCGAACCCGAGACCTCATGCATAGCAGTCGCATTCAATGCCGCTGCGCCACGGAGGCAGTTGAATTAAAATTTGCTGTTAGTTAGACTTTTATGTGTAGAAGTGAGTACTTGCCAACCAACCAATGACCAACGAGGCAATGTCATCTCGGATGCGTCTCGTACGCCATAGCAATTTTATGGTAAGTTTTTAATAGGTTTTACTAGGTTATAGCAGAACAAAGTTTTACGGGTGACAGAGAAGTATGGAAGCGAAGGTCATACTGCGCCGACCCCAAATTGGGACCAGGGCAAGAGGATGATGATAGTAGAACAAAGTTTTAGCGCATTTATATTCGTTTAGTTAAACAACAACTATTATACATTTAATATTTAAATATTTTTTTACTGATTTTATCACGTTGTTTATTTTAAAACATTATTATTACATAATTTTGAAACTATTATACTACTACTGTTGTCGTATTTTTTATGCTAGAATTTTCATTAGTAATATAACATTACATTATTACATTTAATTGATGTTCAATTAATTTCAAAGTATGTACACACGGCTACATATCAAGTTAGACACCCTATATACGCATAACTACGCTACATACAAATAGAGAATTGTTGGAAAGGGACTGTGCATAGTGGTGTCGATGTAATGGTAAGGATAGAGCGTCGCGTACTGTTCAAAGTGAATGAGACAAAATAACAAAAATATAACGCACTCTCTCGCACGAATCAGCGTTTTATGAGTAGTAGAGCCTCGCTGATTGCAGCATGAATGGACCGGCTCGACCGGGGAAGGACTACCCTCTCACAGAATATCGACGTGAAATAGCAGTATTCCTACTGTTGTGTTTCGTTCGGTAAGAGTGCCGGAGGCCCAATAACCCTCTTTCCCCCTTTCTGCTCCCTCTTCTTCCCACTTCCTTTCCTAAAGGGTCTGCAACGCGCTAGTGATGCCTCTAGTGTTGCAAGCGTCCATAGGCTACTGTGACCACTTACCATCAGGTGGTGCTTGTTTGCCACACTAGTCGCATAAAAAGAAAAAAAATATAGTTCAAAGTCCAAACAGTCTAGGTTGATGTGTCGCTGTGTGTACCAACACAATGTACTAGATTTTGCCTGCGGCTTCACTCTAGTAAATGTAGGTTAGATTAGGTTTGTAAAAGTACTTTTTTCTAGATGAAAGGTACTCTACGTTCTATTCTGTACTACCCTGACAACGTTATGCAAAATTTCATGTTGATCGGTCGCGTAGTTTAGGCGTGAAAGCGGAAAAAACAAACAACCTCACATTCGCTTTTATAATATTAGTAAGGACTTAAATACTTGTAAAATTACGGGATACCGTCCTTCAGAACGAATTCGGCCAATCTTAATAGAGACTACCCACTATAGGTATAAACTGGATCATAAAACCCATGTATTATAACGCAGATTTAGTAGAGGCGTAGGCATCAACTAAATTTAGGAGCTGGACATAGTTTCAGCTCTGGAATGCTATTGAAACTTAGCTGACAAAATATGGGTCACCTCAACCCTACCTATGCCTAACTCTTTATATTTAAGCTTGATGCTGTTATGTTTTATAATAAAACACCATAAATTTTAAAGAACAACAGTGAAGAAAACTTGCAAAGAAAAAAACACAGCGTTGCAAAGAAAAACAAATGACGACGCCGTGATTTCAGATTTCCAATACTCGCATTTTAACGAAACGTGAAAAGAATAATTAGTCGCTGGTAACGAGAGATTAATACAGACAGCAGTCTAAATAATCTGGATTGCAAACAAGACGCAAGTTTTGGATGATCTGCACGATACAATCAGCAACATTGATAGCTGAACATGAAACACATTTGAAAAAGTATTTTGTGATTATTCCTAACTAGCTTTTGTCTGCGATTTTGCGCGAGGATAGTACTGTTTTCTGGATTAATGTTATCTTATATCCTTTTCTGTACCCTGTTAATAAGAAATTATAGCTCAAGATATGATTATTGGATCCAATTACATATAGAATACACCATTCTTTTAAGTAGTAATACTTTTAGTTTTATTTTAAATATTGACATAGGAAGCTTTTGAATGTCCGACCGTGATTTATTAAATATTTTTACACACATATTATAGTTTTTTTTTTTTAAATATCTTTGTTTTTGGCGCTTTGTCTAATACACTTATGTTACTAACTATACGTCCTGATTTCAAAATGTAATGTGAGTAGATTGATATCTATTTGAAGTGCGTACATTATTTATGTAAGGATAACCTCCTCTAATAGTCGACGCGAGTATAACGAAATTGCGCCACAAAATTGCTGAACATGTGATAAATAGGAACGCAAATGTTGGTCGTTGGGTAACATTGGAATGTTGGCGCATACTTGATGGAGGGCCATCATGTATTTACCAAAATTATAATAACTTTATATATAAAGCTTTATATTATATACGATACAGATTACAGCACAGCAGTATTATGACGTAATTTAGAGGATAATTAGACATATTTAGTATGTGGAATGTTCTGAATTACTCTATGCAGGTTTCGCAGCACTGTGTAGCAGGCGTGAAATAAAAGACGGTGGATAGGCTTCACGTATAACAGTTTTTATTTAGTAAAGCACAGAAGAAAGTTACTATCAGAAATATTATTATATTGAATAGAAAGCTCATCATCATCATCATCATCATCATCGGGCTATAATAGTCCACTGCTGGACATAGCCCTCCCCTAATGAGCGCCATAGCGCCCTGTCTTCGGCTTGCCGCATCCAGCATCTGCCTGCAGTCTTTCGCAGATCGTCATCCCATCTGGTCGGAGGGCGTCCTACACTACGTTTGCCGAGTCGCGGTTTCCACTCAAGAACACGTTTACCCCAGCGGTAAGAAATAATAAATAATAGAAAGCTCAGGGATGAAAATTTAACAGCAAGTTCTTTTCACGATAACAATTAGCATTAAGCTGTTTCACATGAAGTCGCTGTGTTTTATTATTATAGATTTCTTATGACTGCGCCGATTGTGCAGTAGCAGTGAATGCATAAGATCTCGAATTCGATTTCTAGGTCAAGTAGTGTTGTTTTTTTTTTTCTAGCAGTACGAAGTTTAAGCTTGCACCGAGAACGTACTTTAACAACACTTTACTTTGACGGCCTCGATGGCGTAGTGGTTATTGTAACCGACTGCAACGCCTGAGGTCGTGGGTTGATTCCCGCTCAAGTCAAACATTTGTGTGCATGAACATGGGTATTTGTCTTGGTCTGGGTGTTTCTATGTATAATATGTATGTATTTACAAATAAAAAGTATATATGTATGTTTATCCATTGTCTAGTACCCATAGTACAAGCTCTGCTTAGTTTGGGCTAGATGGTGTTGTGTGTATGTGATAGAATATTATTATTATTATCTTCGAAAATATAGGTAGAATACGTGTCTTACGCATACATTCCTGAATGAGCAGACATGTTTCACCATCGAATTTAACTGCGCGGATGGCGTTATATTTTCTTTTGTCACCAAGCCAAAGGTTCGATTCCCTTACGGTACAGAAAACTGTGTAATTCATAAATGGTAGTTCCGAGACTTGGTGTTCTTCGTGTCCGTTGTTTAAATCTTTTTTAAAGACCCTGAAACATAAAAATTACACCTCAGGTAAGAGTTGTCTTTATAAAAAAAAACATAAGTTACATGTACATATGGCTACAGAATTTTGTAAAAGAAAAATCAATAACACTTTGTTCGACCCTAGAATCGAACTTATGACGCTACCACCGCTGCGCCACCAAAGTAGACTTAGATTACGTCTATGTACAAGTATGTATATCATATTTAGTGTATCACATTTCAGTGTATCGTATATAAGACACTACTTTTTCCATTTACCGAGTAAGGTATCGGTCGTTACTTCGTCAACTTCGAATGTTATTTACGACCCAGCGAAAAGTTCGAGGATATACGATATAAGGTATACTAAGATAGACTTTTATATTATTAGTACGAGACATTACGACTTCTGTAATTTGATATATCAGTAAACATTGTTGTTTATCTTTTTAAACTATTACTGCACTTACAACTTTATTAATATATTGTCCAGCCAATGCCTCGCTCCCTTTCTTTCCTTACCTTTTCTTGTATCATCTCTTACAATACCCTATATAACTGTTATGGGAAACACAGGATGAAATAAAATACTGCATGGTAAGTAAGTCTTCTCTCTTTGTTACCTGCCTTTTAAGCGTTATTTTCAGCCAATTACTCGTATAACCGTCTTATTCGTACAGTCACCACCCACGTGCTACGTAAAGACATTCTTAACATATAAAAAAAGGACCTGAAAATAAAAGATTGAGGTATAAAAGATCTAGAAGTTTTATGAACAAGTAAAATATGTTAATTCGCTACAAAAATAAAATCAAACGAAGCTTATGGGTGCCGATTGCTTCGCTGACAACAGAAAACCACTTAAATGAAAGAGAAAGCTTCATAGAGTTTCTCGGAAAATGTATCAGATCTATTTTTATTCATCAAATGTTTTACCTAAATCATTCTGATGTCGTGTCGCCTGAAACGAATAGGCAACCTATTACGTCCCTTAGGACTCGTAAAATGACAAGAAGATTAAATTTAGATCACTAGAATGTTCTGTAGAACCTGGTACTAATAAAATGAGTTAGGAGCGCCATTATGCCCGCAGGCACGTTTATTAGAAGCAGCCTATACGAAGGGTGAAGTTGGCTAGGTAGCTCATTTATTGCCCAATTTTGAACGACATCGGTGTCGTAATTCGTGTCTGATCTACACTTGTTGGTATGTTTAAACGAAAAATAAAAAGTGTTGCATTCTTCTTCTGTCATTGCGCTTTTATTTATTTTGCAATTATTTATTATTGTTTAGAATAAATTTCAATGGAATTTTTATCCACTGACAGACTTTCAAACTATTTGAAATTCCTTACATGTCTGATGAAAAAGAAAAATGTATTGCTATACATAGAATATTTTTAACACACTAGAAGACTTAAAGATATTTTATACATTAAAAATTATCGATTATTAAGCATTTTGCGCTATTTTGCCTTAGTATATTTTTTACATTGGTGTGCAATAAGTTGGTTAAATATCTATGTTTTTTTCATAACACTATTTAATTATCATAACCACATTTTGCCAGTTCTGTTGGGGTCTTGTCTAATAAGAAATAAGTCTACTGACATCTGCGGGGCTCTATCACAGCCTCTGCTCTGTTACAGAAACTGTCTTTCCCAAAAATCTATATGTTTGTCTAAATCAATCAACCTGAAGTCCTTATACAACATAACTAACGACGTAATTAATAAATTAAAAATCTGTAAAATCGATAAGCTTCACAGATGCAAATCCGCTTTTTTGAAATTATGTCTACAATGAGATCAAACATCACCTATATTCAACAAAAATAACAAACAAGGCGTGGTGATACATTCAGAAAACAACCAATGAAAGCAGAGGGTGAGCTTTTCCGATATGATAACGTAGTGTTTTTGTGCTTTTTGCTATTGCTTCGATATCGGTGGTCTAAATACATTAAAGTAGAATTTACTTCGGGTTTTGATTTTCCAGTTATATTTATTTTGTAGTACCGTCCTTTGGATATTCGATACAACATTTGCAATAACACAGCTGCTGAAAATTAATTAAAATGTTGATAATTTAAATATAAATAGATAGAAGAAATATTTCAAATATATTTTTTAAATTTCGGACGTCGGCATCCAGATACAAAGCTTTTAGTAAATTGTCTCGATATGGTTAGGCTGCCAGGTTAAATCCATAACATACGATTACATAAGAAACGAGGTATAATATTTATTTACAATAATTTTATTTTGACATCCTGTTATCTTGATTTGTATACTACTTATACAATATTGACTTAATTATTATAGTGTACTAGCTTTACGCCCGCAGCTTTGACCGCGTGAAAATCCAAATTTTCAAGTAACTAACTTCAACGGTGTAGAACTTTCATATAAAAGTTTTTCACCCCTTTCACTCCCTTCGGGATGGAATTTCCAAAAATCCTCTTTTAGTGCTCCCCTGCACTTTCCAAGGAACATACATGCCAAATTTCAGCTTATTGCGTTCAGTAGTTTCGGCTGTGCGTTGTCTGTCAGTCACTCAGTAACGGAAGAGTTTTATATGTATAGATTGACTACTATTATTATGGACAAATTACATTCTGACACCTAATATACTTGCTATTAAAATAATTATTATGTTACATTATTAACTATTGAGACATTGCCATTATTGTACAAATTATAAATTATCTCAATTATTTTCAAATGTGATATTATGCATTCCGAATAGGTAAAATAAAGAGGACTGTAATAATATTAAGCAAAATTTGTATAACATCTATGTATTTACCTTAATTCAGCAAATAAATGGATTAATTGATTGATTGATTGATAAATAATATTGCTAATTAAGTTTATTAAAACTAGTTTTTCTCCGTGACTTTGTATGCATGGTATTTGTAATTAGGTTGCTAAACGAAACGCGGCACGTGAGTCAAGAGATGGCAGCTCTGTTGCGATAACGTAAACACGCGGCTAACTTTGTGCTACGACAGAGTCTAATGGAGGGGTGAGCTATGTCCAACACTTACCCTTCAACCGTCGTCGAGTGCGGACCTCCACGTTAGGAACAGTCGTTCGTTTCTTTTGCAAGTCGGTGGTGTTAATTTATTGTGTAAAGTTAGTAAAAGTAATTAGTGTGCATTTGTTGTTTCTCTTTGCTCAATCACCCTACGTGTCGATGGTTTTAGTGAAGCTCTCTATGCGACATATTTATAGATTTTTTAAAAGGAGTATGATAAATATAGCTTTTAAGTCACTCTCTGATCTTCGAACTTTTGCGTATAAAACATTTATTATTATTCATACTCGACCTCTAGGCGGCGCGCGGCGTATCAAGATGAAACATGTACTCGATTTTAAGTTAGACCTCCAGCAATACAGCTGTAGGAACCGCTTTCAATTTTGTGTGGTTGTTTTTTGCGTAATGTCCTTAAAAATATACAAACAGACAAGTAATAAAAATAATTGTTTTGGCTGCTATAGTTCTTAAAAAATACATCTAATATATATTTTTCTTAAATATCTCCTATGTACACACAAAGCAGCGATAGCTCAGTGGGGAGACCACCAGACTGCAATGCAGAGGGTCTCCGGTTCGAACCCACCACGTCGCGCACCTCTGACTTTCGGAAGTTATATGACTTTTCGAAATTATGTGCGTATTGATTAACAATTATCACCTGCTCCGTGCCTCGGAGAGCACGTTAAGCCGTCGGTCCTGGCTGCCATGAACATCTATGGGAGTCGCTATTGGGAAGTCAGTGCCTTATAATATCCTGACACTGGTCTAGCCTTAGGGTATCGTTAGCCTTCGGGTTGCGGAGGTCAGGTGGCAGCCGCTCCGTGTAAAAACTGATATCCAGTCTAATCCGATTAGACTAGAAAAGCCGACCCCAAGTGACTTGAGAATAATAAAGGCTAGGGAGAAGAAGATCTCCTATGTACACATATCGACCAGTTACAATTTTATTATATTATGTATAAATATCTAAATATTGTAAAATTTATTATTTATGCATCTCTCGGACTTTCTTAAAAGACGTCTAAATTTTATAGCTAGCTGTCTTAAGATAAACTGCAATAAGAAACACTATATTATTTTAAATGATAAAATATTAGCGGCTCGGAATAAATTATTAGTGCTTCTAGAAAGTACCCGCCTGGCGCAGAGTCATAAATTAATATACGCTGTATTCAACTCATACAAAGGATTGGAAAATATTTATCATGAGAATTATTAAAGTTAGTGCGAATTTTATTAATACATAAATATTGATATATTAATAATAATAAGCTGTAATGGTCTGATTGAAAAATAATTTGCCTGCCTTTGCAGAAGGTTTTAATATTGACGCCAAAGCACGCATTTTATTAATTATTTGCGTATAAAATAGTCTATTATCACTTGCTTTAACGGCGAAGATAAACATCCTGATGAAATCTGTATGTCTAAGAGTTCTCCAAAACATCGTCGAATCGTTGTTTGAATGTCTGTAAAGTTCCCGCGACACAGAAATTATTCAAAGAGAGGGAGGTGTCCTTAAAACAAAAAGAGATGTTTCAAGACTACCAACTTTGGTTTTAAGACCACGGTTGGTAGTCTTCGCACATCTCTTTTTTTCTTCCTTCTTGTGCTAAAAAGAAGCCCATACCCAGCAGTGGAACAGTTTATACACAGGATTGATATAATATAATTATATATTAATAATCTTTCTGTCAGCGGTTTTGCCTGAGTGAATTTTTACGGGCACGCAATATCATATTCTTTTCGGCCTCGGCTTCGATGGCGTAGTGGTTAGTATAACCGACTGCCACGACTGAAGTCGCAGGTTCGATTCCCGCACAAGTCAAACATTTGTGTGCATGAACATGGTTGTTTGTCTTGGTCTGGGTGTTTCTATGTATAATATGAATGTATTTAAAAAAAATAGTATTTTTCTCCATTGTTTAGGAACCATTTTTTTTTACCCCCTTCCCCGGGGGGGAAAGGGTGGTTATGTGAGAATCTCCGCCCCTGAAGGGGGTCGATATACACACTAAAAACTTGGGGTGAGCAGTCCCTCCGCCGACGGAGTGGGACGGGATGGGGTCGCGTTAGCAATCACCATTCCGCCCCGGCGGTTGGCCCGGCTGATGGTTACCGGGCCTCAGCACCTGTGGAGGGAAGGCCTTGCTCACCAAGGCCATCCCTCAGACGTGTGGGGCTGTGCAAGCCGGTAGAGAGTCCCCCGACTCTGTACCAGTGACCCCACTATACAGGAGCGAGAAGGCGGGCAAATCGCCTCCTTCTCGCTCCCATCCGTCTGCGCCGGAGAGGGTCAGCGAGGAGGCTGTTCTCCCTGACCCTCTCCACGGTCTCCTTCTGCGCCGTGACAGCTTCGCAGAAGGAGACCACTGCCTGCCACGACCTCACGCCGCCGAGCATGGCGTTGATCACGCTCGGCAGGGAGAGATCTCCGCCTATTATGGCCGAAAGCGTGTGCCGCTGCGGCCCCCACGCGGCACCACACGCCTCCAGCGTGTGGAGCGCCGTGTCTTCCGGCGCCCCATATTCGTGGCAGGCCGGGGTCGCCTCCCGTCTCGCGATCTGGTGCAAATACTTTCCGAAGCATCCGTGCCCGGAAAGCACCTGCACCAGTCGGAATTATTTAGTACCCATAGTACAAGCTCTGCTTAGTTTGGGCTAGATGGTGTCGTGTGTATGTGGTAGAATATTATTATTATATTATTTTTCTTTTTCTATAAACGGACTCATCCAGAATACCCAGATTTAGCACAGCCATTTGCGAATCACACACAAATTTTTGTCCCGTGAAGGATTCAAACCTACAACGCAACTACAGCGCAGTACTAGTGGTCTCGCGACCTTTTAGATCACTATATCGAGCAGTGTATTACACCTGCATTTTATCATCAACATTTTTAGTTCTTACGTCATACAGGATGAGTCTATTGCCGTCTAATCGCACATTTCTAGACTCCGTTTTACTACTGTACATTGCTGAAAATAAAACCAAAAAGATTCTAGGAATGAATAATAATAACTATTACTAGTTAAAGAAGCGACATTCAATCAGGTAGTAGCACTAAGTCTAGCAGTACTGTAGTGCACGCGCCATCTATCATCTCTCGCGTGCGAATCAGAAGTACTTACACACTGCTTACTATAGTGTTGTTCTTACCTCGTTCGATTTTATTTAACCCGTTGCTGTCATGATAGTAGTAGGTACATAGGTGCATCCATAATAAAGTGTAGGCGTGACTTTACAGAAGCCGGAAATTGTACCTGTGACTCGACGCTCGCATAAAAAACACAAGCGCAAACTTATGTTCAGACGCATTATTTTACTAAAATCTACGTTCTATATAATTATAACCATAGCATAAACTGGTATTTGTAGATACCTTTATAGATACTACAGATTATTAAAGACTAGATTTAGCCCGTGGCTTCCCTCACCTTAATCTCTTTCTCTGAATGAATGATACGGTTTGACCTTTTCTGTACTCCTGAAAACATGTATGCGAAATTTGATGATGATCAGTCGAGTAGTTACAACGTGAAAGCGTAACAAATAAATAAATAAATAAACAAATAAATAAATAAATAAATAAACAAACAAATAAATAAATAAACAAACAAATAAATAACAAAACAAACTCACATTCGTATTTATAATATTAGGTAGGATCTATCTAAAGTGTTCACTTTAGATAGATCATTTGCTACTTTAATCATTCAAAATATCACTATAGAATGACAGTAATGGCAGTAAATGTAAATTCGCAGAAAAAAATAGTGTAAATTTGACATTCATAAGTGTTACCTTGTAACCTAATCTGAATAAATTTATTTTGATTTTGATTTTGAATAATACTAACTACGTCACTACGTCATATATGCAGTCAAAAGTCAGTTACAAAAGTTAATCTAACACCGTTTTAAGTAGTGCTTCACTAATAATATTAATTACAAAGACTAAGAACGGCCATTAGCACTATCAAAAGCAGGCGCAGTCCACTTGTCATAACTTGTGTGTCCAGGGAGCCATTCAGCTTGCTGAATATGCACCACGTTTCATCGTATGTAGACTCTTCTGTATAGCTTAGAATAGGTAATGTGAAGTGTACTCTAAGTTCCTTCAAGACAACATTTTATGTTGGTTTTGTTCATTGAAATTGAACTACTATATACGGATTTTATCGCGTTATTTATTTGACACTTTATTACATAATTTTGAAAACTGTTACACTACTACTATTATTAAACTTTACAATTTTTTTAAGCTAATTGAATTATTATTAAAACTATTGAAACTATTTAGATTTAATTTAATTTTACACTTTCCCCGACGTTTCGGTTGCTTTTCAGCAGCCATGGTCAAGGGGGGACTAAGATGGCAGTTGTCTCAATGTTCCGTATATAGAAAATATATAATAAATATATATATAATATATAATAAACGTAACCGACTGCCACGCCTGAGGTCGCGGGTTCAATTCCCGCACAATCCAAACATTAGTGTGCATAAACAAGGATGTACGTCTTGGTCTGGGTGTTTTTATGTATAATATGTATGTATCTACAAAACAAAGGAAATATATGTATATTTATCCATTGTCTAGAATCCGTAGTACAAGCTCTGCTTAGTTTGGGCTAGATGGTGTTGTATGTATGTGAAAGAATATTATATTATTATACTAATTTCGTCTACTTAGCTCAGTTCTAAGCTATTGCTGCGGCTGCTGAGGATTACATGAGAAAAACCTAATAACACCGCAGATCAAACCCGAGACCTCATACATAACAATTCACTTCACTACCACTGCCCACTGAGGCAGGTCGTAGACACTGATATTATATTATTACTAGCAAATCTCTTCAGCCTATAGTTACATCAATAATTCATATAAAAACTTCTAACGCAACTACACAGATTAAAGTCAAACTGTGTATGAAAGTCTACGTAATTTTATTGAGATCATTCATAACATATTCGACAAGCAATTAATTTTTAAAACGCATTACCTCGAGTGGCCGTTACCGGGACCACTAAAAGATTAACGCTCACCCGGGATTAAATATCGGCACCGACAACATTCTGGGCGATACAGTGAAACTTTATTTCCAGACACTTTAAGAGAAATCGTCTCAATACGGCAATTTCTCTCGTACCCTAGCTGTGAGGTCAGATAATAGTAATATTGCGTTAAGACTTTCAGCAAAGCTGCTATTAAGGACCCTCGTACGATAGTAAGGACCCAGAGAGATTAGCTACAGACACCTTATTTACAGCAATACGTGAGCAAACACAACAAAATCTAATTGACCAAAAGCAAATATTTAACACCTTAATACATACCCCAATTTTGCTAAACACTACAAACCAAGAGCCTTTTCATCCCGAATTACTTTAATATCCTAACTAATTCAGCAGCTTTCCATTTAGTATTAAAAACAGGAGCTAAATTGTATATAAAGTTTACGCCTTGTCGCGATACACATGTGACGTAATATATTGCTTGAGTATAACGGGCTCTTACGTTTCACAAAATTGCTCTGGAGTGACGTCACATCATTTTATTAAACGTGGCAAGGCGTTTGATGTGTCCCAATTTGGATATGATGTAGGGTAGTAACGGAAGCAACAGCTGTTTTATAATCCGAATGAGATGTCATGTATGTGAGCGTAAGACTGTCTTCAATTTGGGTATTAAAATTAATCCTTTATGCATCCAACTAGCTTTTTCGATGAGTATTACATTAATGATGATTTAAAATAACTTGCTTGTTCCATCCGAAGATTAGGATAATATCATTGTTGGACCCAGAAAATCAAAAGAATAAGAAATAAATCAATGATATTTTTCCGAAAAATCATTTCTACACTTTATTAATTTATTATTTATTTGGATGCAAAACGATGAAACATCGTCACACACGCGTAATAAAAAGTAGCACTGTGTGCTGCTAATACTTTTTCTTCGCTTTAAGTTCTTAGGTTAAACACTTTTTGTGTACCATTGTTGGGGTCTTGAATTTAGAAATCTTAATGTTGCTAACCATCTTCGGACAGTACATTCCAAAGGTATGACGGTCGTCGTACTACCTCTAGCCCGGGCTATCCGGCTCTGTATCCGGATACAGACATCGTAAAAATAAGACCTAAACGGCGAAGAATACTGGCAGCCAGCAGCCATTTTAGATTTTAGACGACCTCGATGGCGTAGTGGTCAGTGTAACCGACTGCCACGCCTGAGGTCGCGGGTTCGATTCCCGCACAAGTCAAACATTTGTGTGCATGAACATGGATGTTTGTCTTGGTCTGGGTGTTTCTATGTATAATATGTATGTATTTACAAAAAAAAGTATATAAGTATGTTTATCCATTGTCTAGTACCCATAGTACAAGCTCTGCTTAGTTTGGGCTAGATGGTGTTGTGTGTATGTGGTAGAATATTATTATTATTATTATATTATTATTTTAGTAAGAGTTATGATTACCGATCTATTCAAGTAAACTGTCTAACGAGACTAATGGGCAAACAATGATTATTTGTAAGTACAAATAAATTAATTCTTATGCTATATATAGAAACACTCAATATCAGTAGGAATTACGTATTGACAAATTTGACCGCGTGTTTCCATTTTGGCAACTTAAACCTGAAATACCTACCTGAGCTTAACAAGCTTCTAGAAATATAACGTAATTCTATTTGTTCAAAGATTCTATTGCAACTGATCAATAAGATAACATACCAAAATCAAATCAAAATTGATTTGATATTGAGAGCATGTTTAATACAAAAATATAAAAGGACTTGATCCGACAATCCTGACCGCTATAATGAAAATCAGCAAGCACTCGTGCAGCCAATGATATATTTTTATGATAGCATTATACAGAATAATTCAGTGAATACCCTTCGCTAAAAACATTTGAATATTAAGATCTTTCACTTCGCAATGCGGACTACTGACCCAAATTCCATTGACAGTTGCAGAATCGGAATAAAATTGCAATAGATGTTCGTGCAATCAATGGCTGTTCTGTTGAGGAAATGTACTAATAACTGTATTTCCTGAATATTATTTCTAAGTAAATAAGTATTGTATCATAGTTGGCTTTTTAGTAAAATAGTCTTTATTTAATAAAAATGAAGGTTACGAGAATACTTGGATAATATATTACACAGGTTTGTCACAAATGTTAAGGTTTTATCGTCTACATCGTACTTGTATTAGGTACAGTACTAAAAGTGGAAGATACTCAAGAATACAAAACTTGATATACTAAACAGTCAAAAGGCAAACAACAAAGGCATATTGCATGAACATTTTTGTCAATTTTATTTGATCATACGTAGGTGATGAGCTTATTGTCATCTATTGGATGGCGCATCTGATTCTACCGCCAATAGGTTTGATACTCTGTTTTCTTAGTACGTGTAGGCACATTGCAACTATGTCACCTCAATATTTTAGACGTACTTACGACCTCAATTGTATAACTTAATTGTGCTGAATATTATTAAATACTTTTACTTAGTCATATATTTCTGTTTCCATGTGTGTATATGTGTATGATAACGCATGCTTGATATTGTATTATAAATACTCTCGTCATGTGGTAGACCGTTGGACTAGGCAGCGGCCTCGAGTTCGATCCCAAAGCGCGCATCTCCGACTTTACGATGTTGTTGTTTCGTTTGATACTCTCTATTTCTAGTACGTATCATCTGGTTATATAGTGCTCATCAATAAGCAACCATAATTTTTAGCAATGCGTTTCATTATTTTCTAGATCCGTATCACTATTTTCAAATACTAAATACTTATATTTAGTAAATACTGAAAGCTTTAGCTAGATTTCTCAATGGACAGACTACAGACACTGACACTCCATGAAAAAGGTATTACTGCGTAACCAAACCAACGCCACTGAAAAAGGCCATTAGACCGCTGCTGTCACCACAATGCTTCTTTAAATAATTCTAAAAGGCAGACACAGATTGCAGCCAAATACCCATTATTTGGCTGCAATCTTTGTGCCGTAAGGAGGATATCTTGACTTCTGTGTACACAAGGTTATTTAGAATTATTATCTTGTTAAGAGGCAAATTTGTTACGCCCTTTTTAAAAAACACTTCGCAGGAGAATTGGTATAATTGTTATTCTACAAATATTGCTATTAAATTTGAAATGTCATACTTTTGTAGCTGGTTTTGAATTATTATTAAAAGAACAACAAATTTTTATATTGGATTTGCTCAATCTTGTGAAACCAAATTCTTTTACCAAGACACTTCTCAATTAGTCTACGGAACAAAATACATACTATGACAACAAATAAATGCGTTACTGCATTTAGTTGTATACCAAAAGCAACCTCTTTAATTAAAAAGAACAACCAAGTAATCTAAAAGTATAATTTATAGACTGAAAACGGTACACCGCGAGTGCCTCAACAAATTATACCTCCGTGTTTGTGGGTACTATACAAACATGGACAGCACACATAGAGAACTTAACACACACAAACAAAACTTTGCATCACAACAACATCATTAGGCGTTTCACAAGCGCAAATTATCCTCATAAACAACTTTTTAAGGCAACTTCGAATCGCTCTCGTTTTTTGATAAAGCTTAATATTTTTTCCTATGAGTCACTTCATAAGAATAATTCAGCGGTCGTCACACCAACTTAAATCGACTTAAAAAGCCTCGTAGCGTAAAAGTTCGATGAGTCCCATTTAAAAAACTATTTAAAAGAAAATGGTAACCGAAATTTCAAAGCGCTTTATAAATAACATTGTTCAAAAATGTTGTGGCGTGTTTGTTCAACCAAAAATGTTGCATCTATCAAATGCACTCACATGGTTAAATATATTTGCGATGTCCTTTTGTACAAATTTCCGCTTGTTTAATATCTTTCTATCCCGTTTTCGTTGCGGCTTTTAAATAGTTTAACTTTCGGTAACATTTCTCGATTAGCGGTTTTGGTTCGGTGCCCTAAATTCTGGTTACAGGGAAAATCTCTGGAAAGTTTCTATAGACGTAACTTCTCTCATTTATAAGCTTTGTGCCCGTAGCTATCTGACATTTGTTACGATGACGTACTTTTACTTAAGTAATCCTTTGTCTTCATACCTACTATGTAATTAGTGGATGTTTATTAAATAATTATGAATCTTGTATTTCGAAACACACTTTACTGTATGGAGTTGGAAAGGAAAGAAACGATTTTCTATGCATAATTGATTCTATAGCATAACTTTATATTTGCGTGCAATCGTATGCGTGGGCCCCAAGGTCAGTACTCAAGTCAAGAAAGATTTTATTAGGCTTTTCTATTGCTATTTTGTTACAAAATTTTCAGTAGCAGCGACGTATGACAATATGCTTGGCTATACTATCTAAATGTAGCCTCACAACATAAATAAATAGCTCAATGTTAGGTTAATACATCTATTTATATAAACTAATGTAAAAAAGACAACGCCCCTACTAGGAATAAATCCTGGATCGTTGCACTTTACACACATTCAAATCATGAATAAACAGAACACTCAGACTCGGAACAGTTATTATTTGTGGATCATGCATTTTTTTTATCCCGCGTTGATAGAGTAAATTGTATCACCTTCGGATTTTATTATTTGGTTGACAAGGTGGCTTTTCTTTTTGGTTTAAGATGACGCTCTGCGGACCACGTGCTCTTTCATATTTAATATCGCCAACAATGATCACTTTCTCAAGATTTTCTTACCCTCACCGCATAATGTGGCCGAAATAGGTCAGTACACGTTCCAAGCATAGCATTGCCTACTCTGCAGAAATTTAAGTACAGGCCCATTCATTTTTACGATTTCAAATTCTCTCCCATACTAAAGGCTCTTTCAGTTTGATGTGTGTTCTTTGTTTATGAGTTTAAAGCGGACTGTATCGGTGAAGATGTTTTTGTGTATTTATCTTATCAGTTAATTTTATAAGGACGGTTATTATAATAGCACAAACACTGTGTCTGTTAAATTAGCTGGAAACCCATATGTGAAAGACATTGTGTGATCTACATTTTGCTAGCTATGTTTTTAGTACCACGGATTAAAGGGCAACTCTATAGCCATGAAATTTCTTGTTTGTGGTCCATAAACAGTTGTACCAAGCCTGGCTGTTCTTTGTGTCCGTTGTTCAAATGTTTGTAAAGTTCCACGCAACATGCAAACTATTAAGAGCGCGCGAGCTGTCTTTATAAAAAAGAACTTATAATAAATCAAATAAATTAAACATTGATGTTTATTGAAATGTATTAATTATTTATATATATTATTATATATTTTATCATTACGTACTAACCAATACAAATACGAAAGAAGGTAAGAATACTGTGTCCGTACATATAGATATTTCAAAAGAATCTCAGGTCGACTAAATGACCTGTCAATTGATGGAATATCAGACATATTTGAAAATCGACTGTGACTCAATAGGTTAAGGATTTCTGAATACAAACTAATTTTTTTTAAATTTCTGTTTGTGTATTCAAACTTCGTGTATTAAACAGATTTTGATTTAATTTACACTGTTTGATTAATTTTAATTTATTTGACATCCAAGACACATTATATTCTATTCAATAGAACAGGAATAACGGTGCATAGTGTAATTCTATTAAACGCAACGTCAATCAAGTGACTTGCAGTTAACAGAGGCGTAGTCAAGGGTAGATACTAGTAGTAAATATAGTTGTTGATGACAATTATTCGTGCTGTGCTTTATATAATAAAGAGAAAATGTAAAAAATGGTTTATACTACAAAGAGGGTATAGAGCTGGAACATTATGAAAGGAAAACATGAATACTTCAAGTAGTGCCTATGCTATACAATACATATTAATACTATAATATACGTCGGTACCAATATATACCCTTTTTTACTGCATACATTTTGCAGAGAGCTTCATTTCATATCATAAGTTTCCTTAAGCTCGCGTATCAGCGAGATGCCTATGGACAGACGCTATTGTATAATAATATTCTACCATATACACACAATACCATCTAGCCCAAACTAAACAGAGCTTGTACTATGTGTACTAGACAATGGATAAACATACATATATACCTAAATTTTTTTTGTTAATACCTTCATATTATACATAGAAACACCCAAACCAAGACAAACATCTATTTTCATGCACTCAAATGTCTGACTTATGCGGGAGTCGAACCCGCGACCTCAGGCGTGGCAGTCGGTTACACTAACTACTACGCCATCGAGGCCGACAATACGTAATATTCTGTCGATTTTTGTTTGTAATCTGTGTTACTATATTATCTATTCATTATTTATTATTTCTCTACGATTAAAAAAAAATCTAAATGTTATATCTGGCTTCACATACGTCACGTTTACTAGGACCCATTGAAAACACTGGGCATATAGCTGTGCCCGGCATCAAGCTGAACTGGGCACCTATTATGGCGCGGGCACGAGAGCTTTCATAACTCCTTTTTACTTATTTTTCAGCCTTCTTTGGCTAATTATATATCTATATGTCAATGTAGTTTTTTTTTTTTTATTTCTATGTTTCTCATTGGTGCCAATGTCCTTATGGTTTATATGTAATATTATCTCGTGTGTTGTACTAAAATAAATATATTTTCTTTCTTTAGTCTCCTTACTAGGCAAGCTTGTATCGATGCAACCGTAAATCAAAATATCTTTATTCATTTAGGTCACAAAGTAATACTTATGAATGTCAACACTAGCTGAACTATAATTTGAATTTACAGTTACCTGTTGCCATGTTCAGCAAAACAAAGGCATTGAACCAATGAGAAGAATAGGCAAGAAACCCAAGGCAACGTTTTCAAAATGTCAAAATTAATTTTCTTGTATTACATTTGAATAATTTTATCAATGATCTTAGTAAACAACTGATATGAACCACTTCATTTATTCAAGTCACGTTACTTCAGATAGTTCAAGTATCTATTGTCATAACGAGACCACGCCCTTCAGCTGTAAATCGGGGTAACTTTGGCAGATCATCACTTTATTTTCCAGCTAATTTTTATTATGTTAAATATGAGATAAAAGAGTTTACTTAATCTGTGCTCTCAGGTTGGTTTTACACTCTTAAGTTATTTGACATCTATAAAATTATAAAATATATTGTATTGTATTGTGATAATATATTTTGTTGTGTCAAAATTATAACCCCTATATGGGTAACATTGACACATAAGATTTGTTGCAGGAATTATAACTTTTAAAAGTTTAAGTTTTTAACAAATGTCAGATACAGTGGAGTCATAGACGATTCACTAAAACCATCAGGTTGTAGTTCTAATTTTATTTAAAACTTGGTAACCATAATTAATATCAACATTAGATAATTTTTGGAATATAGATTGTATCACTTAAAAGCTAGACATATTTAGGCTGCTCAAATGCCTATTTTCCCCACTCCATATAGAGCAAGTCTTCTTCCAAATAATAAGCTCCAAGAGATTTGATTTTAATTCACAGTTCTAGTATGAAATATTACCTAAAATGTCTTAAAATCCTGTATTTAATGTTACATTTTCGTAAGGCTCTTTTGTGGGTAGGCATAGAAAAGCCTGTTTTATAGTTTTTAATAACAGTTCAAGTGAAACATTTTACGAACTGTTGACGTTCATTTATTTTTTTATATTTTTTATGAGAGCTTTATTACAGTAGGAGTAGAAATATTACCGTGTTAATTTGGCAATTGTTGTCTGATTTCTTTTGAGAATACTTTTTTTATTGTCTGTCAGAGCAATTCGTGTTAAATTATAAAAGGTATCCGCAATTATTTACTTAATATTAGGTTTTGCCCGCGATTTCACTCGCGTAAATGTAGATTAGGTTGGGTTTGTGTGTTTGTGAATTCGTCTTGTGAATTTGTGTGATGGTTGTGTGAGACCCGCCATGACCATCGGCGGTTCAAACCTTTGACGGGGTCGCGACTTGAATGCGAGAGCGATCCGCGCGGCCCCGCTATAAAGGTATGAGAAACACCGCGGTGGTTTTAGTCGGTTCAGCCCAAATTTCCATCTTAGGGGCTGGGTCCCGACATATCCGCATCGCCCGCCCTAAAACCAGCGATGGGGAATGTGACTTACACATTTACCAAAGTCAAAAAAAAAGGTTAGTTAGAGTACTTTTTTGGATGAAAAGTACCCTATGTCCTATTCTATATCCCTGACAACGTGTATACAAAATTTCATGATGATCGGTCGAGTAGTTAAGGCTTGAAAATGTTACAAACGAACAAACTCACATGCGCATTTATAATACTAGTTAATAATTTTTCACCTCAACCAACTGGGTACACTGCTTCATTCTTTCGTGGCATAAGCAAGATATAAGCAACGTGGCTAGTAAAGGCTTTCTTTGGAGAAGATTTATATTTTTCGTATACTTTATTCGTTCTAATCCTTATATTATGAGAGTCTTACCGCTTCCGTGGCGCAAATGATCATCAAGCAGCTGATTGATGTGGATCTTGGTGCGATACTCAAGATACGGCAAGTACTACAGATATATTTCTTAGAAAATTCTAAAAAGGAATTACATATTCCTTCATACGCTCAAAGGCATGAAACGTAGTAGTCTAAATGTGTATATAAGACACCTTTATTTACGCCTACAGGGATAAGCTGCCGTGAGTCTGTGTATGTTAAATTAAAGCACGAACATTCAAAGTACTTAAAATGGTTGTTATTTTATGCGAAATATCACGTATCACATGTAGAAGCATTTCTACGAAAAAACTATAGGCTTTTCTAAGAAAGGTCTGTGTCATCTAATTTTAAAAGAGTCTTGTTGTGTTGTATCTAATAAGATTAGAGGTCTTATTCTTCAGTTGCAATTGCAATTGACTACGACACTGAGGCTATGTAAATACTGTGATTCACAGTCTAATTGTATCAGCCACGGTCAGGTTGCATCAAAAGGCAACGCAATTACAGACATTAACAAATTATTGAATCTACTAAGAATATGGATGAGAAACGATTGCATGTAGCAGAGATGAGAATGTTACGATGGATGTGTGGAGTGACGAGAATGGACAGAATTAGGAATGAATACGTAAGAGGTAGTCTGAAAGTGGTGCCCATAGATGAGAAAGTGAAAGGAAATCGTTTGGCTTGTGTATGGACATGTTATGCGAAGAGATGATACGTATGTAGGTAAGCAAGTGATGGATATGAGGGTTGAGGGACGAAAAGGGAGAGGAAGGCCAAGGAAAAGATAGATGGACTGTGTGAGGATGGATATGAAAGGAAAAGGGGTAAATGATCAGATGACGGGTGACAGAGAAGTATGGAAGCGAAGGACATACTGCGCCGACCCCAAATAAATTGGGACCAGGGCAAGAGAATGATGATCAACAAATTATTGAATAAAGTCTTTTAAAGTTTACTTGAAGGGGCTTAAATATAACTAAAGAAATACTTAATATAATACTAGGTAACAGATTTTACTCGCGCATAAGTATTTAAAAAGTAATAAATACCTATTGGTTGCCCAACCTCTCGACCGATTTACATCAATCGCAGTCAACGTTTGACACATCGTGACTCTTGACCACGATCGATGCAAGTCAATCGAAACGTAAGTCGTAAGACCCGTACACAATCCGTAAGACAGATGCGCGTTTTGGCATCGAACTTGAGACCTCTGTGTGGAAGTCCAACGGTCTGCCACTAGACTACCGTTGCTGTATGACCAAGCACCGTTATCTAGTATTATATTAAATATGTGTACAAATCACGAAAGTCTAAATAATATTTAACTAAAGAAGTGTCAAAGTCGTTGGTGAGAAACAGGCACTATGTTATGTACGGATATTGTAATGCCATAAATATAAAAACTACGATGTTATGGTTAATTACCGTTAATGACAGTACCAGGTCGATTTTCATGCCAATCCTAAGAAAGACTAGCTCTAAACAAGTGCTCTGGTTATTCTCTAACGGACATAGCTCTCGACGGGACGGCAATCCAACAAGACTAGAGAGAGATCAGGTAAAGGACAAATGGTGTTACGTTCTTTCCGAGACATGGGCTCGTGTGACACCGTCAACTGCCTAACTTCTAAGAATTTATGGACTTCTGTCCATAAGTCCATAAACACAGAATCACTGTTTGGCCTGACCCGAGAACCTTTTTTTTATTCTATAGATGGCAAACGAGCAGATGGATCACCTGGTAGTAAGCGATTACCGCCGCCCATGGACACCCGCAACACCAGAGGTGTCACAAGTGCGTTGCCAGCCTTTTTAAATTTGCCTCCCTACCAGAAGGAGAGGAGGAGGGGTTGGGCCTCCGGTACCCTCACTCACTCGACAAAATACAACGCAAGCGCTATTTCACGCCGGTTTTCTGTGAAGCCGTGGTATCACTCCGGTCGAGCCGGCCCATTTGTGCCGAAGCGCGGCTCTCCAACAGCAAGATCGCATCGAACCCGAGACCTCATGCACAGCAACCGCACTACCTCTGCGTCACCAAGGCAGTCTTTTCTGGAAAATGTACTTATAATATGTTCGTATAGTATTACTAAATGCCTAGATATAACTAGGAGCTTTACTTTTTGTCGTAGTGACAGGCTAGGTTAAAGTTCAAAATTATGTAATATTAATTTACAAAAAACTTGTTTTTGCTCGCAGTTTCAATCGCGTAGAAGTAGGTTAAATTATCTTAGTAACATTTTCTTTTTTGAATAAAATATGGTCTATGTTATGCGTTGTTGTTATGTTATACGGAGCAGCGATAGCTCAGTGGGGAGACCAACAGACTGCAATGCAGAAGGTCTCAGGCTCGAACCCACGTCGCGCACCTCTGACTTTCGGAAGTTATATGACTTTTCGAAATTATGTGCGTATTGATTGACAATTATCGCCTGCTCCGTGCCTCGGAGAGCACGTTAAGCCGTCGGTCCCGGCTGCCATGAACATCTATGGCAGTCGTAATTGGGAAAGTCAGTACCCTCTAATATCCTGACACTGGTCTAGCCTTAGGATATCGTTAGCCTTCGGGTTGCGGAGGTCAGGTGGCAGCCACTCCTTGTAAAAATTGATATCCAGTCAAATCCAGTTAGACCAGAAAAGCCGACCCCGAGTGACTTGGGAATAATAAAGGCTAAGAGAGAAGATGGTTTATGTTACTCGCTGATAATAAAGCTTTCTAATAGTAAAATAATCTTTGAATTCGGTTGGGTAGTTTTTGAGGTAAACCCTTACAAGCATACAAAAATATAATCTTTCCTCTTTATAATATTATTATAGATACAACGTGATAAAATCCGTTAAAAGTTATTTAATTTCAGTGTCTAAATAAAAACTTTGCATATATCTAACATAAGCTTAAAATTTGCCCGAAATAGGGTTATTTACATTTGCCCAACTAGTATTTACCTTATGTTCTCCTTTATGAAATAAATACTCTAGTATGGTTTCACATAATGTTTCTGTTCTTTGTTCAGCTGAATATTAAATAGATTACTAACAGTATTTTAGAACATGTTTTGCTGTTTAACAATACGTTCAGTATTGATGTTAACATAAAAAATGGGAAATAAATTTTAGTTCAGAAGGACGTCGAGGCAGTTGGTACCGGTGGGATGGTAATGGTACACTATCGACGGGGCCGCGCGAATCACTTGCACATGCGGTCGCGACCCCGCCGAGGTTTCGGCCTGCCGTCTGAAACAGCAGGCCACTACACGAAGAGACCTTCCCAAAGGCACTCACTCACTTATAAACCCTACTGTCTCCCCCCTAGAGGGCAGACGGACTCGAAACAGAGGCGCACGTGGGTACACGCACGCATAGTTACGAAGAATTCTACGACATCAGCCGAACAATGCCAAAATACTACGAACGCGATTCGACTGCGTGTGTCAAATGCATATATTTGAGTAGTAGAGCCTCGCTGATTTCAGCATGAATGGGCCGGCTCGATTGGGGGAAGTACTACCCTCTCACTAAATATTGACGTGAAATAGTAGTATTCTTACTGTTGTGTTTCGTTTGGTGAGTGAGAGTGCCGGAGGCCCAATCACCCTCTTTCCCCTTCCTGCTCCTTCTCCTTCCTACTTCCTTTTTTTCCTATAGGGTCAGCAACGCGCAAGTAATGCCTCTGGTGATGCAGGCGTCCATAGGCTAAAGTGACCATTACTTTGGTCACTTTAGTCAAAGTGGGCCGTTAGATTGTATGCCACTTAGTGGTAAAAAAAAATTATATGCATGGTTGTGTGCGTGTAGTGTTTTTTCATTAATTTAATGTATTTCTAATGCATATTTAATAAAAATATGAGGAGTCGCCACTCCTTCTCTATATAAACTTTTACTGTGCCAAATTTCATACTTCTCCGTCTTTGGTTCACGTATTAATATATAGATATATAGATTAACAAAACTCAATCGTGCTCGTGACTTACCAGAACTGTAATCTAATTATTTTAAATGTCTTAATTGTAGTGAAACCGTACAATAACTTGGTATTTACTTAAATTCCTTATATGGAATTGGGAATTATGTATAAGAAAGATAGTAATCCTAACTAGAATATGTAATATTTCGTTATAACGCTTTCACGCCTTACCTTCTCGACTGATAATAATGTAATTTCGCATACCCGTTGTCAGGTGCACAAAATACGAAATAGAGTATGTCCATACGGAAAAAAATACTGTTCCCGGGGGTATAAATTTATTTATATAATCTAGATTAACGCGAACGCAGCGGCGGGCTTAACCTATTTTAAAACGAAATTGTTAAATACATGACACCTTTGTGGATCCAGTGACGTAATTACAAGAATTGGGTGCATTATTTGTAGTTCCCAATCATTGGTGTGTCGGCCTCGATGGCGTAGTGGTTAGTGTAACCGACTGCCACGCCTGAGGTCGCGGGTTCGATTCCCGCACAAGTCAAACATTTATGTGCATGAACATAGATGTTTGTCTTGGTCTGGGTGTTTCTGTGTATAATATGTATGTATTTACAAAAAAAACACCGTACATATGTATATTTATTCATTGTTTAGTACCCATGGTACAAGCTCTGCTTAGTTTAGGCTATATAATGTTGTGTGTATGTTCTAGAATATTATTATTCAATATATTTCGATGAGTTTGGTGATCAGCTAACATCGCTAGTTTTGGATACACTATTAATAATAATAGTGTTTATTTCAGTTAAGTTACACTTTACATTTTTTGTGATATCCACACAAAGCACAGCAAAGTTTAAGTTGAACCTAAGTGTCTGTGTGTTGTGAGTGATCGTAAGGAATGATCATATGTGTGTGTGCGTGTGTTAGCGTGTGTTATGTCGCTAAAGACTGCTTATAATATAAAAGGATACAAATAGTATTTAAACTCAACACAATTATATGTATATAATAATATTAGCCTTGTATTAAACTGTCCTACTGCTGGGCACGGGCCTTTTCTCTGTGTTAGAAAGATTACGCCATACTGGGCCAGTCCACCACGCTGACCCAGTTCGGGTTGGCTGACTTCACATATTTTCGAAAACACTAACTCATCAATATTATCTATTGATAGTGATTAATTTAGTTATAATTGAAACCACTATCCAACGGGTGCGTCTCATAACGTATAAACTCATTTGGTCTAATTTCATTTTATTATCATTCATAAGATATAATCAACGTAAGATATACCAACTGTTGATATAATTTTTTTACATATAACATTTATTTATTCTTAAACTTAATTAGTATAACGTTGTTTGATATAGCGTTTATGTAATCATTTGGTCTAACGTTTAATATATATAAAAAACGTCATTATGGTTAACACCCCGACTCAGAGTACCCCGACTCGGATAGGTTAGGTTAGAAGGCTAAGGCGGGAGCGAAGTGGAGTGGAGCTCCCGCCCTAGCCTTCGTGGTTATTTTTTTTTAAGCCACTCGGAAATAGGAGCCCCGCCAAGCGGGGCTCCGTCGACCTATCTTAGCGCAGGTGGTAATCAGTTACTAGTTATGTTTAATATCTACTTAGGTTACTATTACCTATAACTACGAGTCATATTAGACCAAATAAGTTTTATATCTTTTGAGTGGTATGTCAAACTATTTTATATTTAATGTATGTTATGTCAAACGATGTTATATTTAATGTATGTTATGCTTATAAAAATAGTTATTTTAAAATTATATCAATCGTTTATCATAATAACTAATCGCTATATTAAATAAAATTATAGGTTCCGTTGTTATATGTTGTTAATATTAGAGATTTTGTTGTTATATCATCTATTACTTACCCCTATCCAACAGTTTAGTTTTATCATAAGTGATACTATACACTTATTTTAATCCTTTTATTTAAAGTAAAGCAAGAACCAACAAAAACATATAGGTATTGGGGTAGGCAATTATATTTGAACTTAATACGACTCTCCATCAAACAAAATGGCAAGTATTTCCTAAACAAAACACTCCAATAATTTTATGAATCCGAACTAACAAATCTAATATTAGTTCGTCACTATATCCATACATCGTAAAGACATGGAAACAGGTGTCTTTAATATAGAAATATACAACAACCAATTTTGAAAGACCTTCCCTTTGGTTCTCAATGAACATGATACAGATGATATAGGGGTAGGATTGAGTAAAGTGAGAGGTCAAGTTATAGTTGATAGTTTAAAATTTACTCTAAAGGACGGAAATTAAAGGCCCACCAAAGGTTGAAGTGCGGGATTAGCTGAACACAGATTATTGGAATTGTTTGACTTTAAAGGCAAAATCCAAGCTCTTTAGTTCGTGAATACTGTTAATTTAGATTTGTGCCTTAGTTTAATGTTTAATTTAACGTTGATTTCGATTCCGTATCAGAGTACTTAGTTTATTTATTAGCTATTATTGAAATATGATTTGTATTTACAAATAAATATTTGCATGGGCCGAGCAACTATTGCACTAGAGTTTAATTTTGTATATTATTATACATAAATGAGCAACCAGCAAGTTTATTTCTGGAAAATGAGTAGGTATCAAAATTGGTTGCAATATCAGAGAGAAAAAATATTTTGAATCTGGATTTTTTAATTATTGGAACAAAAAATGAGTTTGTATTGGGATATCTCGCTATCGCCCTCGCATTGAAATAACAGTTACGTTACAGTTTGTGTCATGCGGTCTTCTTCTATTATTTGACATTTACCCGTACCATATTTGAAATGCTTATTTACGATGAGCAGAATTTAAAAAAACTTTTAATTTATAGTTTGTGTAAAGTAAATATTAAAAAAAAGGAAAAAATGAAGTAGCGATAGCTTAGTGGGAGACCGATGGACTGCTACGCAGAGGTCTCGAGTTCGATCCCAGGGCGCGCACTCTGACTTTTCGAAGTTATGTGCGTATTAAATAGTTAATTATCGCTCGCTTTAACGGTGAAGGAAAATATCGTGAGAAAATTTGCATGTCTTAGAGTTCTTTATAATTTTCTTGAAAGATATGTGAATACTGCCAACCCGCATTGGGCTACCGTGATGGACTATGGTCTAATCTTTTTCATATAAAGAAGAGGGCCGCGCTCAGCAGCGGAGCAGGATTGATATTATTGTTTGGACCACCAGTAATTATACAACAATATTTATATTACATACATAGTCTAAAATTGTTTTTTTGGTTGTATGATCTTTTATGGTAGCCACTGCATGCACAAATAGGGGAGCTTGAATTTTAATTAAATATATAAGTTAGATTTTAATATAATTTTAACATGTACAAGATGATGCAACCAATTAAAATAAAATAAAATATTATATTATTAATATTTATTTAAAAAATGAGTGACTTCTGTCCTATTGTTATCGAATGAAATGCTTAATAAAGACTCAGAGATTAAGGTTGTAGGTTGGCTACTTATTACATGAAACTTATAAGTACAGCTAGTGAAATATGAGTGTGAGTCACCTCTCCACCCCCCTTAGGGAATATACAGGTGTGAGCCTATGTTTTATAAACACTTTTATTGCGTAGAAATGCTCGCGACAGTGCTAACGGTGCCATTCTAAAGATTCACGAGATAACATAATCACCTGTGCTCAATGGCCTGTATAAAAGGCCTGTATCTTAACAAAAATATACTTTGTACACAGATGATACAAACTTTAGAGTAATTGGATAGTCGCAACAATTTGTTGTATCCGAACCAATAACTACTTTACTCAAATTTAATAGTAGTAATAAGTACAGAAAGTTCAAATAACGGGCACAAAGAACATCCAGATTCGACACAACTATTTCTGGATCAATCCCACAACACTCGGCGCAGTGACCGCAGCGTGCAATCCCTAAAGAAACTGTATATATAATTAATAAAATAATCATATAAAGAAAGATATCCTACGTAATACCATGTAGCTATCTAATTTGCTTGCCTAGCATGATATACAAAATTATATGACCCATTATTGGAAAAATCAGACAAAAATAAAATGGTTAAAATCGATTCAAATTAAGCTAGCTTTACTTATGTTATTATAAGTCTCTTACAAAATATAAATAATTCGCCTCACAACTGCCGCTGCGCCAAATGTTATGGGTTCAATCCTCACCCGGGACAAAAATTCTGTGATCCACAAATGGTTGTCCCGAGACTGTGTTCTTTGTGTCCATTGTTTGAATGTTTGTAAAGTCCCTCGCGACACAGGAATTATTCCTACTGCGAAAGTTGTATTTCGATAAGTAAAAAATTGATATAATAATAATAGAGCTTATAATCATCAAAATCCTACATTTTTCAAAAAGTTCATTCGTTTAAATTATTATTGACACTTTGCTACGCACGCATAACACGTAAAAACAAAATCAACAATCTTTAAAAATACACAACCTAAATTCATAATATCTTTACCACTATGAAAAAAGAAAACACTCCACAAACATCCTAATACGGACTACCAATTAAAGCATTATTTCCTTCATAATACACGAACATAATACCTGAATCCGCCTCTCCAGCACCTCTCCGACGGAACGCTTTAAGCCGCCTTCGCGAAGTGCCATTAGACTCGTTGTAATCCTTTTTTGTTCTACAATGCCTTAGGCTTTGAATACACTTACCTATTTCTACCTTGCGAGTACTTGTATGTTTTCCCCTGAAGCGCGCTAGTTTCTTTCAGTTTGGCCTTTGTTCATGATTTGTGTTTAGTCGTGTTAAATTTAGAATATAATTCTATTTGATTTATATATAATAATCCATATTGGAAGTAGATTTGTTATAGAAATTACGATGACGAAATTATGGATTTGTTTTATCAAATAATCACTATTTGGTTTTATTTAAATAGGCTTATTTTAAAGTAGCAGCGATAGCTCAGTGGGGAGACCAATAGACTGTAATGCAGAGGGTCTCGGGTTCGAACCCACGTCGCGTACCTCTGACTTTCGGAAGTTATATGTCTTTTCGAAATGATGTGCGTATTGATTGACAATTATCGCCTGCTCCGTGCCTCGGAGAGCACGTTAAGCCGTTGGTCCCGGCTGCCATGAACATCTATGGCAGTCGTTATTGGGAAAGTCAGTACCCTCTAATATTCTGACACTGGTCTAGCCTTAGGGTATCGTTAGCCTTCGGGTTGCGGAGGTCAGGTGGCAGCCGCTCCGTGTAAAAACTGATATCCAGTCAAATCCGGTTAGACCAGAAAAGCCGACCCCAAGTGACTTGGGAATAATAAAGGCTACGAGAGAAGAAGGCTTATTTTAAAGTCACAAAGTAACATTTCTGAATGTCAAATAACATTTCATTGTCATTCTATATTAATTTAATTATGTAATATTTGATGACGAATTGATAAATTAATGGAACTCAGTAAGAACATACAGAACATTTGCTATAACATGTATTTTGTAAGTATCTATTGTCATTATATCTAATGTTGATATATGTGTACTTATACTACGCTTACTTATACGCAAAGAGTTCGACAAACTTATCTAAATATTCATATTATGTTAATACTTCGTCGCAGTTTAAACATACTAGAGTGTCTCTAGTATATTTAATATAACACAAAGTAATCAATAATTGTATTCTAGTACTTACCTTTGCTAGCACGTAAGCATTAAACGTAAAAAAACGTCACTAAACAAGTGAGAAGCGGCCATGAATTGCCGTAAATCTTAGAGTTCGAAATAATGGTATCACGTGACCTTGAGGTCAAAGATCAGAGGTCATAGTCATTTCGAGGGTATATCAACTATGCTGAGTCGAATAGCGTTGACCACGAGTCTCTAGCTCTTACGGTTCTTAAGTTGAAAATTGTATAACAAGCAGACGGACGGACGGACAAAGCTGTTGTATAAGAGTTTTTTCGAGCTCTAAAATAAACGGACAAAAACACAGAAAAGTGGAAATGCTTTTTATTTTAACTAAGGCTTCTCCCGCACTAGTTTTCAATCTTGTGTCACGGGGGACTTTACAAAGATTCAAATGACGAATGCAAAGTACACCCAGACACGAAACAACTATTTCTGAATCACACAATGTTTTGTCTCATATGGGGATCAGACCTACAACACTTGGCGCAGTGGTACACGCGAGGCGACCACTTAAACCATCGCGCCATCCGTACAATCAAAGCTATCAACCCAATCGTATCCATTTAGAATTTCTTGGTACGTGTATTATGCTCACATAAATAAATTAACTAGAGACGAGCACAAATTAACTAAAAGCTAGTAACAAATGTCTAACAGAGTAAATTATGGGGCTTTTGAATATAGCGATGTGAAATTGCAAACGAAAAAGAAATTGTCTTGCATACAAATATTAATTAATTTGTTGTCACTGATAATAATTCGAATTATATTCGAATATACGAGACATGATTTAATGTTGATACAATTGATATTGGCATGGTCGGGGTTCTTTGAATTGCGTACTAACAATGTTCTCGTATGCGGTGATGATGAACAAAGGCCTTAGACGAGATAGTATTGATCTTTGTTTTAAAGTGTTTCTTCCCATGCTATATACATACATCTATACATTTTGTGTATCGCTAATGAGTAGTCAAATAATGTCATAAAATTAATGCATTCGAATTCTTAAGATAGTGCCAAATGTTTCGATTTGCACTAAGAATCGATTTCCAAAATTTAAGAAGAAGAGGAACACTAATGTGATTTTCCGCCTAACTATAAAATTATAAAATGCATAAACATAGCTTATCAGGTAGAGACTCCAAGCAGTGCGTAAAGCTTGGAGCTTCCATGATAAGCTTCAGATTGAGGAGAGCAGTACCATAACTCGCAAAGACCTACTTTAAGGCAAAACTCGCTAAATGCAGTTAGATGGACACGTTTGGGAATGAAAAATTTCTGCTCCAGGCACTCATAGAAAAAATATGCAGCATATGATATGAAACTAAATGAAAAAAACAACCTAGTTAATATTTCGAAGATTGTTTAATGTACCAAACATAAAATCGATCTGTGTAAAGTATTTGTACGAGGTCTTTTTTTCAGTTGTATACGTTAAGCGGCAGCAAAACGGATAAGGCATCGAAATTGCGATGTAGAGATCGTAGATTAATATCCTTTTTTTTACGTGTGCAAATGCTCGTTTTTCATACCCTCTCGCCAAAAGGGGAGGCGAGAGGGTTATGTCGGGCTCTCCCGCAACTTCGGGCCTACTAACTAAAACCACCACGGTGGGCCAACTCGTTGCTTTGTATGGTGGGTGGATCGCTGGAACTGACACTACATCAGCGATCCACCCAGTAGTGGCCAATGTAGAGAGTTAGTCTCTGCGGGCGACGATTCCTAGACAACGCCCCGCACAACAGAGGGCGTCGCTCCGACTCAATTTCTTTGTTTCTGAGAGCCCACGGGATCTGTGACAAGAAACACCTGGACGCCGAGCTACAACATGTCAAGCAAGTACTGCAAGACAACAATCTTCAACAGCCACGCCGCTGTCATAGATCCCGAGAAAAGTCAGCCACAGTCGAGCGCCTGTCTGCCATACTGCCATATATAAGGGGTGCCACTGACAAGATTGGCTACATCTTGAAGCGAGCTTCAATCAACACATACTTCACGCCGGCAACTAAGATAAGGCAATTTTTACCATCCGTCAAGTGCCAACTACCTTTACAAGATACAGGTTCTATAAAATAGATTGTGATTGTATGGACTCTCATACATTGACCAAACCAAGAGAAGCATAGGCACCCGCATAAAAGAACACATAGCTGATGTAAAACAACAACGCTCCTTGAAGTCTGCTGTGTGTGAACATGTGCAACAGGGGACCAACCATTATCTGCGATTAGACAAACCACAGGTACTCGCAAAAGAACACCGATTCCTACCAAGGATGCTTCGCGAGGCTATTGAAATTAAAAAACATCCTAATTTCAATAGAGAAGATGGTTGGAATGTACCACCAGCTTGGGATCCAGTTTTTCAGATAGTCAAACCCAAGAAGAAACAAAACACAGCAAGACTTCATGATACTTTGAGCTCATTCTGCGTAAATAGAAACACCAATTAAATTACATTAAGATTGGCAGGGCACACATGTTACTTAAACCACATACACACTCAGACACATATGTACATGCACGCAACACATACAACACACACACATACACATACACATACACGTACAACAGCGTGCACTATTATATTATTTTATTGATAATTACGTAATTATGTTTTTCCTGGGGAAGACACTGTCTCCTGTAACACAGGCCTCGGCCTAGCTCAGGAGTCAGGGTTTCAATTTGTTTTTATGTACTGTACTTTTAATATCAATAAAAAAAAAGAAAAAAATATTAAATAATATAGGTAAAATACTTAGAACATTGAGACAACCACCATCTTAGTCTCCCCGTGAACATGGCTGCTGAAAAGCAACCGAGACGTCGGGGAAAGTGTAAAATTAAATCTTAATAGTTTTATAATTTGAACAGTAACTAGTAAAAGTGTTTAACAATAGTAGTTTAAAGTTTAAAACTTATGTAATAATAGTGTTTTATAAAAAATAAACAAGGTGATAAAATCCGTATAAATTTGTTTAATTTCAATGAAGTAAATCAGCTTACTTTGAAGGCTTAGCAAGAATACCAGTAATTTGTAACTCAAATAGTTAATAATCCTAAGAAAGTCTTATTTTTTATTTTATTTTTTCTTATATTTAGTTAACTTCTTCTAGTCTTATATTATTATTTAAACAGAAAAAGAAAATCACTAATGATATAATTACAAGATGCAAATAATCTTTAAAACTATTAATTTTATTATGATAACGTTCCAATTCAGTATGGTGTATTTGTAATTTATATTTATAATTGCAAGTAGCAAAACTGATATCCAGTCAAATCCGGTTAGACCAGAAAAGCCGAGTCGGCTTGTGACTTGGGAATAATAAAGGCTAAAAGAGAAGAAGAATTGCAAGTTCGGTTATGATCATGTATAAATGTAAAAAGATTATGATTGTTTTGCATATTTTTTGCTAATAGTGTAGTCATTACAATTTCCATGCCATCATTAAGGTGAAACATGCTGTTCTAAATCACAGACTTTTATGTACCACATGTATTTCCTCCCAAGGTTTACTACACAGACTGGTCTTTGGCCACCTGCATCCAATCGCTTTCCACGATTCTTATCAGGTCGTAGGTCCACCTCATGGGGGGCCTACTCCTGCTGCGTGGCTGCTACTTCAAAACCTCTTCGCTTCAGTCGCCATCGCTTCTGCACGCTATCTACGTTGCCCACTGCTATTTCAGCTTAAATAAGAATCTTTACTGCTAAGTTTTATAAATACTCTAAAATCTTGTAAACAATCACTTAGTTCATTGACTCATGTCTGGCGTCACCTTGACATCTCTTAATTAAACTCACCTTGCTATAATAGTTGCTTGAATATTTACTTATTTAGTGTTTCAAAATGGTTCACTAATTGGTCCTGTCTGCTTCTTTTGTCATAAAATTCTTAGAAAACGCACGAAGTAAACACAAAACCTTTTTAGACATCCAAAACAGAAAACAAAAGCTTATTACCCTTTCATTACACCTTAAACAGTTAATTATAAAGTATATTTTTAATAATTTATAATTATAATTCGCTTTAATTTGTTTATTTTTATTATAAAAAAGGACAACTCCTGCACTAGGAATAAATCCTGTGTCGCAGGGATCTGTATAAAAATGAACGTAAACGCCACCCAGAGTTGGAACAACTATTTTTGGAACACATAATGTTTTGTCCTGTGTGGCGATCGAACCCTTAAACATCATGTCATCCGTCCAATCAACTTAAAACTTATCTATCCATTATACTATGGTTACAAACTTCCCTAGTATCTAATAGGGATTTATCCTATAAATCAAAGTCAACAATAATTTATTCATTATAGTCACAAAGTAACACTTATGAACTTTAACTGGGTTATCATCGCCATCCAATTATAATTTCAGTATTTTACAACTCGTTTATGGATTATGTGATACGATGTTGCAGTCATTATGCGATATATTACGGTCCATATAAAATTAAATTTTAAAATTTGATATTTTTACGAATGAAGCATTCCAGGTTTAGAGTAATATTTATCAATAGTAATTTATAATAGACAGTAGTATGGCATGAGGATGCATACACTTACTCTTTGTAACAGATGATAAGGTACTTAGTGACTGAAAGCAATTAAAACAAAATTTACAATGTTTCATGAAGAGAAAAAAAGATACTTTACAAAATAATCACGAATTCACATAACTAAATTTACTTATATAATAGCTATATTGTCTGAATCCTGTATGAAACAAGTACCTTTTTCAAAATCCTTTAATGTTTTGAAAAAAGGCAACGCACTAGGAATAATTCCTGTTTAAGACAACAACAAACATTTCAATAATGGACACAAAGAACATCCAGACTCGGAACGACCATTTGTGGATCACACAAAGTTTTGTCCTATGTGGGATTGAAACACACACTTGGCACAGTGTAATGCTTGACATTGCTTTTGATAAGTTATTTATTATTTTAGTGCTAGGTTTTGTAAGAGCGGCAACGTTTGTTTAAATATAGCCGCTTGAGGTCTTTGACACCTAAGTACTTTATCTCTGCATTACACATGATGTTCTAAATTATGAAAGTAAAAGAAAATGTCCTGTGGCTAAACTGTGAAGAGAATCTCCCCGTGACCATGGCTGCCTGAAAAGCAACCGAAACGTCGGGGAAAGTGTAAAATTAAATTAAATCTAAATAGTTTTAATAATAATTTAATTAGCTTAAAAGTTAGTAAAGTTTAAAAGTAAAAGTAGTGTAACAGTTTTCAAAATTATGTAATAAAGTGTCAAATAGATAACGCGATAAAATCCGTATATAGTAGTTTAATTTCAATGAATAATATTCGCGTAAACAGAAGACAATATTAAGTGATAATCCTGTCAAAATCAGCCCAACCATATCAGAGATAAGCTGGAACAGACAGAAAGACAGACAAACATTTTAAAATATGTAATAGGTACCTATACCAAAAATCAATTTTACGTCAATTTAATTTTTTTGTATATATATGTACATAGCCACGTTTTTTTTTAATGTAACTAAGCCACTGAGGTAAATGGTGACCGTAGCCTATGGACGCCTGCAATACCAGACGCATCACTTGCGCGATGCTGACCTTTTAGGAAAGGAAGAAGAGAAAATGGAATGGCAGGGGGAAAGAGGGTGATTGGGCCTCCGGCACTCTCACTCAACGAACGAAACACAACAGTAGGAATACTGCTTTATCACGTCGATATTCTGTGAGAGGTTAGTCCTTCCCCAGTCGAGCCGGCCCAGTCATACTGAAATCAGCGAGGCTTTACGACTCTAAAAAGTTGTTAATACACCACTCAGATTTCGCCAGCCCGGATTTGTGCCTGGTAGACAGCAATAAGCTCGACCTCGATTACGTCAAACCCAAAGCCAGTGGACGAAATATGACCGTAGGCATCTATTTATATATTATAGACTATGTATTTATGTTACTAGGGCAAGAATACTATCGGCAACCAGTTCCAAACATAATGCTATTTCAAGTAAGTACTCTGAAATTGAACCATGAAAACATTTATTAAGTTTCCAGTGAAAGAGCAAGCAAACTGGATAATATATACAGTCACAATAAACACTGTTATTTTATGTTTGAACACCATTACTCTTTATTGACATTAGTTGGAATCGTTTGCAAACAGACGCTCAGGGACTCGAAGTTACTTGGGTGTGAAATACGTGCATTTATGCTTTGAAGTCATATTTGTATATTTGTTTGGAATCGCTCTGTGCAGTGAAATTGGATGTCGCATGCCGCAACCTAGGTATGTAGTTCTTTGGAAAGCAAAATAAACCATATAGGCATACGATATACTGTATTACTTATCTAGGCAGTTGAATAGTAGTCAATTAGACTGTGACATGAGGTCTTGGCCTCGTTTTCCGAGTGAGGCGAAATGTTGATATGTTTTTAGTTAAATAATTCTTAGCAGTGCGTTGTCTAGAATAGTTGTCGGTAAAAGATATTTTTTTTATACATCTAAACAAACATACAAACAAGCATACGGCCCACTTGATGGTAAGTGTTCACCGTAGCCTATGGACTACTTTAGGAAACGAAGTGGGAAGAAGCAGCGGGAAGGAGGCAAGAAGGTAACTGGGCCTCTGGCACTCTCACTCACCGAACGAAACACAACAGTAGGAATACTGCTATTTCACGTTGATATTCTGTGAGAGGGCAGTCCTTCCCCGGTCAAGCCGGCCCATTCATGCTGAACTCAACTCCTTCACAAATAAGTGACATAAATCATAGCTGGTGAAATTTGGGTGTAATATATATCGGCCTATTCTTTCAGGGCTATTGGAATGAGACTATTCATGTATGTATAATGATAGAATTGTTAGGGCCTGTCCCACCACGGACACGCCCTTACTTATTGTATCATCTATCAATTATATCCAAATACAATTTCTCTTCTTTTTCTCTTCAAAAGATAAAAGTCTCGCCATCTCTCTGCTTAAATCTAAGAAGAGTGAGATAGCTTGCGATTTATCTTTCGGACAACTTTTACTTGATAGTTGGAAAACTGGCCATAAGTGTGATACGACAACGAATGAATCAAGATAATAAATAATAACTCTCTACTTGTCAGATAACTTGAATCACACAATGTGACTTCATTTTGATATAATCAACTTTCATTGTTCCCCAACATTCCTAGTACATGATATACGAATTTAAAACATCACTATCACTACATATTACAGTTCTTGCAATTCACGAAGGCGAGCGGGCTTTATGTGTACATGCACAGTGCGGTAGTATGCGTGTTTGACACAGCGGTCAGCTGCTTCGAGCGACACTTACACACACACATATGTACATAGCCCGCTCGCCATCGTGAGTTACAAGAATTACATAAAACAAAGTCCTCCGCCGCGTCTGTCTATCTGTCTGCTCGCGATAAACTCAAAAACTACTGAACGGATTTTCATGCGGTTTTCACCAATAGACAGAGTGATTCATGGAAAAGGTCTAGGTGTATAATTTGTTAAGGTTTTTTACTACAAAGACGAGGAGGGTCGCTAGTTAAAATAAAAATAACGCGTCACCACTGTATTCTACAACTTTTTATAAAGACATTACCCCTGGCACTCGGAATAATACTGGTATCGTAAGGCATTCCAACAATTGACAGGTTAAACGTTTAGCAATTAAAACTACAACAATCACGAAGCAACGCTCCAAAGGGTTTCCGTACCGCAAAACTAAACGATGTTTATCTCAAAACCACAATAAGTTATTTTCGTTATCTAGCGTTGATACAAAACATAGTATCTAGCTTCCCGCGAACTTGTGAAATGTTTATTTTTCCCTTTGTTGTGGTGAGATAAGAGTCACTACTAAAACATCATAGATCACAAAGATAAAACAATTTTAATTCTACTTCGTCATACATTGCGTAATTTTAACAGACATTTAAATGACCGTTTCTTCTCACCAAGCATTGTACTTAAAAGTATGAATTAAGATTACGAGTTGGCATGTTTCGTAGTGGGTAGGCACAGTGATGGGTGTTCGAATTGAATTTCTTAGTAGATAACTTTGCTTAATAGATTATTTCTATTACGTCTACAGATTTTAAAGGTCAGAAAACAATTATTAAACTTTTACTAATATAATAATAATATTCTACCACATAATATAATAATAATAAATGTGAAGGATTGTGAAGGTGTTTAGATGTTTGTTATTCATTCATATATAATATCATATATAATTTAGATGTACACAAATGTCCTGGATTAACCCATATGATACCTTCCATCCTAGTATGCGTCCATCTCCATGGGATTGACATTGCCAAAGCCGAGGCAGAAAACAGTCTTCTCTCTTAGCCTTTATTATTCCCAAGTCACTTGGGGTCGACTTTTCTGGTCTAACCGGATTTGACTGGATATCAGTTTATACACGGAGCGGCTGCCACCTGACCTCCGCAACCCGAAGGCTAACGATACCCTAAGGCTAGACCAGTGTCAGGATATTAGAGGGTACTGACTTTCCCAATAACGACTGCCATAGATGTTCATGGCAGCCGGGACCGACGGCTTAACGTGCTCTCCGAGGCACGGAGCAGGCGATAAATGTCAATCAATACGCACATAATTTCGAAAAGTCTTATAACTTCCAAAACTCAGAGGTGCGCGACGTGGGTTCGAACCCGAGACCCTCTGCATTGCAGTCTGTTGGTCTCCCCACTGAGCTATCGCTGCTGCTACGATTTCCGGGGCAGAAAACAGTATTGTAATAAAAATAAGAATGAAGTGAGACTGGCTTATTGTTGAAAGTAAACAAAATATTGAATGCCTGAGTAAGATTTTTGTTGTTCGCCAACGTCATTATAGTATTTGCTCAACGTACTCCGCGGTCATTATCATGGTTCAATGTCTTATCATTAGTTGTAACTGATAACCTGTTTCCTAATCGCAATGAACCTAAATAACTCCGAACAATCTTATTTACATTGCTTTTCGCCACGGTTTCGTGCAAGAACAGTACTTTTTTTCAAGATGAAAAGTACCTTATTTCCTTTTCTGTAACCCTAACAACGTTTTTGGAAAATTTCATAACGATCGGTTGAGTAGTTAAGGCATGCAAGCGTAAGAAACAAACTCACATTAGCATTTATAATATTATACTAGCAACCCGTCCCGGCTTCGCACGGGTAGTACAAAACCTTAACAAATTATACACCTAAACCTTCTTTATGAATCACTCTGTCTATTGGTGAAACGCGCATGAAAATCTGTTCAGTAGTTTTTGAGTTTATCGCAAACAGACATACAGATAGACGTGGTGGAGCACTTTATTTTATAATATGTAGTGAAGTTAGAATTGGTCAATTACAAATCTAAATTAAACAGCATGCCCGCGATTTTCCCCGCTGCTAAAACTCATAACCCGATGTAGCCAAAAACTTTTAACAATAAATACACTCAAATTTTACAACGGTAAATTACTTGTTATTGCAGATTTAGCGTTCAAACAAATAAACAATTAATTTATTCAGCATTACAATATTAGAGAAATTATAATTACAAGCCGTCACTTAGTGGTCGAAATTAATCTGTAATTCTTTAAATTTTCCATGTAACTTTAACTATGTCAAATCATAAACTCCTCCAAGCACAAAACTCTCAAAAGCAAGTAGATTTTCCTTCGCGTATTAACGTATACATTTTTACAAAGGAGACTTCAATACGTATCCAAATCCATGTAGAACACAAAGGCCAGAAAATGGAACGGATGACAAATCCATACGGTTATATATTATGCGATGCAGGCTTGGGAACTGGCATCCATATTTTGTTTATGGATTTCTCTATATATTATATATACATAGCTAAGGCTGTACATCTCCAGTGGGATGAGCAGAGGTATATTAAACATATATATACTTTGCCAGCTATATGTTAAACTTACTCAGGTATAGGTTTTATTGTTTAATTTAGGACGAGCCTATTTACATCTACAAAGTGAAATTTTATGTACAGAAATCCTTTGCCTTTTATTTCAACCGAAGCAAAATCTGAGATCTCATCACGTTAAGCCACAAATATCAGTAAAATATAATAATAATAATATTATTATATGTGATGGTCGATGCTTAGAATTCTCTTGAAAGATCTTATTTAACATTACATTATTACCTACTGATGCTGTTAAAATGTAAATGGTATCTATTTATAATAAAGCAATTCTAAATATTGAAATTAAACTACTATATACGGATTTTGTCGCGTTGTTTATTTGACACTTTATTACATAATTTTGAAAACTGTTACACTACTTTTACTTTTAAACTTGACTAATTATTAAGCTAATTAAATTACTATTAAAACTATTTAGATTTCATTTAATTTTACACTTTCCCCGACGTTTCAGTTGCTTTTCAGCAGCCATGGTCACGGGGAAACTAAGATGGTAGTTGTCTCAATGTTCTAACAGTTTTCAAAATTATGTAATAAAGTGTCAAATAAACAACGCGATAAAATCCGTATATAGTAGTTTGATTTCAATGAATAATATTCGCGTAAACAGAAGACAATATTATAATTCTAAATATGTCCAATATTTACGTGAACTTCTATCTCTCTCGGGTATGATACATGAAAAGGCTTTTTCAATGCATTTCCTATTTTTATTCTATTTTTATTTATATGTTTTATATAGTTCATTGACATGTCCAAGAATTGATAGCACGTTTTGGTGAAAAAAAAATTTGATTTTACTTAGACTATACCATGTATGCAGACAACCACCAGACCGGCTATATATATTTGCCCTCTTAGCAGCAAACCATAATCTTACTGGATGAAACAATATATTTGTAAAAATGAGGTCAAACATTATCCTTATTCATTCTCAACCACACCCAAAGAGCAAGATAGGCCCTTCATGGCTCTGAAATGGTACCTTTAAAGTGTTCGTAACAACTTGAAAAGTCAAAGTGAAAACTCTACATTCACTACAATTTTCAAGCAGACAACAGTATACTTACCAACAGCCGGCTGCAAATTGTTTCAGAGAGACATTTTGTTTGCGAAACACTCGAGTTATCTCCAGGCGTGCTTAGAGTGCCCACACTTGAGCTCGCAGTGCTTATATTGTTTTATTTTTAGTACTACAAATGGTTTTCCGTAAAGATTTACTGTACTCTAGGTTATGGGTCTAGCATCTTGCGCCTGTCGATTTTACTTGACACAATTTCTGTTTTCTTGCTTTTATTTACAGTCTTTGAATATGATAAATGTCGTTTTTCTTTTCTTATAATTGAATACAGCTTTAGTTATAGGCGCGTGATAAGTTATAGAAAATATAAGAAAAAATGTCCGTTGAGATAACAACTTTTAGTTGCCATTATCTATGAAAAAGTGTGCTAAGGGATATTGGGTGTAAAATGACTAATTTGGTCGTTCAGTGGTGGTGAATGTTAAGCAACTATTTATGGATCACACATTTTTTTATCCCTTACAGTGGTAGTAGCGAGGCATTACCACTGTAAGTACCAAGTAAGAAGCAGCGATAGCTCAGTGAGGAGACCAACAGACTGCAATGCAGAAGGTCTCGGGTTCAAACCGACGTCGCGCACCCCTAACTTTCGGAAGTTATATCATCATCATCAGGCTATAATAGTCCACTGCTGGACATAGCCTTCCCCTAATGAGCACCATAGGGAAGTTATATGACTTTTCGAAATTATGTGCGTATTGATTGACAATTATCGCCTGCTCCGTGCCTCGGAGAGTACGTTAAGCCGTCGAAGAAGAAGAAGTAGTAGTGGCGGTGGTGGTGGTGGTACTCAAACCACTTTGCCATCTAGGTGATCACGAAGATGTGACTTTTGGCAACATGGTATATACATGAAATGTGTTATCCTCGTACCCAATATAGAGTAACAGGATACGTCAGCATTGTAAACTATTATTGATATTTAATCTGCCACGACACCACTCGCAATAATAATCAATTTTTCATAAACATTCATAACAAAGAAAAGTGAATATGTCTTAATACGATTTAACTGATTAAGGATGTACCGGCAACCCACATAATATAGCAGCTGATTATTTTATAATGCCACAAATATAGTTGTTGTTCTTAGTTTATTTTATATCTATCTCCTTTTTCAAATGTTAGTCCCGCACTAGAGATATTTCCTGTGTCCTAAGGACTTTACAAATATTTAAACAACGACCGAAAATAACACCAAGATTCATAACAATTGTTTTTGGATTACACAAAGTTTTGTTCTGAATGGAGCTTGAAACACAACAAGCTGGTGGCAGCGGCGTGGCGATTTTTTAAACTGCTACGCCATCTATGCAAGAAGCAATCTTGCGGGACTAGCCTTGGTCTTGCTCCTAACAGCGCAGTGACTTCTTTCTGTATATTGTAGGGTGGCAATATAATGTGAATGAACCTTGGTATTACAGTAATCTAAGAAGAATGAAAAAGAAGAGAATACACATATATTTTATAATTATAATGCTGAAACGTACTTTAGCATAAGCTTTAAATCCTCTGAATATTAAGAAAGAAATAGATATCGTGTTTTTACATTTTGGAAGATCTATCTATCTATCTTATGTGAGGGCCAGTCAGTGCAGACCGGCGAGACTTCGACCCAGTGGGATCTTTTGTGTCGACACTCTCCCAATAACGACTGCCATAGATGTTCATTGCAGCCGGGACCGACGGCTTAACGTGCTCTCCGAGGCACGGAGCAGACGATAATTGTCAATCAATACGCACATAATTTCGAAAAGTCATATAACTTCCGAAAGTCAGCGGTTTTGGAAGATAATCTCATGGCGTAAAAGCATGATATTCGTTGAATTTTGCGAAAAATCCTAAAAGAATATCACCAATACTTTCATGCCAATTGAAAATTAAACCTGAGACAGTAGCCAATACACGTAAATCCAAGCTTACTGAGTCATCGCGACAGTCAAATTTAACAACGTGACTATTCGAATGTGAACAAAATAATTAATATTAAATGAAAAACAAATACTAATCGTGCAAACGTAACGGCATTTCATTTAAAAACTGCACTAAACATTTTTCGTCCCATTTATATTTTGTGCCGATGACAAAATGTGATGTAGTGTTTTTCGATATTTAGGCCAACACTATTGTGTGCACTGGAATAAAATTGCACATGGGCATCATATCAAGCAATTATGGTATCATTTAGGTAATCAAACTCGTCGATGGTTTCAATTATCAATTAGCTAATACCAGCGCATTGATTGATGCGTTTTTGAAATTGATTTAAGCATAGAAAAAGATGTTACGTTATTCGTTGACTTATCGAATTACTACAACTACTACTAGTGGTGAACCATTCGACTGCCACGTAGACGTCTTAAGTTCGATATCAAAGCACATAATATCTCACATTTCCAAGTTATGTGTGTATTAAGTTGTTAATTACCGCTCGCTTTAACGGTGAAAGAAAATATCGTGCGGAAACCGACTACTGAGTAAAACAATGTTCCTGAAGCGTAAAGTCTTCCAACCCGCACTGGGCTAGCGATATAGAGTTGGTATAATATTCTATTACTATACTATAAAAAAGATGTTAAATAAAACTGCAAACTGCAGCGTCATACCGTACGTATAATCGACAGCCAGGAGGTTACGAAGGACATCGAACCGCTACAACTTCGTAGAGACATTGCGTCCCTTAGCGTATTCTATCGCCTCTATCATGGCGAATGCTTCGAAGACTTATTTGACCTCATCCCACCTTCCCCTTCCTTTTGAAAACTACACGTGCCGGTCTTCGTAACCACGGATGGACGGTTAGCACAATCGCGTCTCGCACCAAAAAGTTCAGCAGTTCCTTCTTATGCCGTACCATACAACTTTGGAATGGTCTTCCGGCACATGTGTTCCCTCCCTTCTATGACATTGGGTCCTTCAAAAGTAGTGTGAAGAAGCATCAGATCAGACCGGCTTGACACTGGCTACGCCCAAAAGACATCTATCTTCTCCTCGTCGTCACTGTCTCTGGACTGTAATTGGGCTTTCCATCAGGTCCAATAAAATCGCTTTGCCGTGTCAATATAAAAAAAAATATATAAATAATAATTTGATTTTAGATTACCCAATACAAGTAAAATTATTGTGAGTCACAAGTAAGCATACCGCCAATAGAGTAATAACACTTACTGCTATGTACCTTGTAGGAATTTAACCATTTAAACATATTTAAACATTTTTTTTATTTACCAAAAAGATAAATCACATTTTACAATTCCTTATAATTCTACTTAAGCTTATTGTAAATACATATTTACAATTAAATGTAACTGTTAAGACGAATAAGGATAATTACTAGTGAGCTCCACACTAGATCAGGCCTGTCTCGTGGAGTTCTTGCGTGGTATTACCAAAACACGTAATTAATTTCAATTTACATGCTAAATTATGATTATTATTTAAGTGCTATTTTTAAATTAACAATCAATGAGGAAAGGAAAAACATAAGTAATTTTTATTAAACTAAGAGTTGCTCTAGTAGCTGTTTCTTCTCGTCTCTTTGCCTGAGGTCAGCAACATGACAGAGACGCCAAATGTACTGTTTGCTATTTTACTATTAGACCGATTGTCTGCTTCTTAGATACATCCTCATCATCATTCTCTTGCCCTGGTCCCAATTTATTTGGGGTCGGCGCAGTATGTCCTTCGCTTCCATACTTCTCTGTCACCCGTCATCTGATCATTTACCCCTTTTCCTTTCATAGATATATTTCATTCATCATTTTCATTCATTCATCATTCTTAGATACATCCTAACTAATATGATAAATGCGAATGTAAGTTCGTTTTATTTGTTACGCTTTCACGCCTTAACTACTCGACGGATCATCATGAAATTTCGCATATAACATATATCAGGGGAACAGAAAAGGACATAAGGTACCATTTTTTTTCATGCAGAAAACTATACTATATATATGTATACATATATATACTATATAAAAAAGAACGAAATCACGGTTACACACTAGCGTAATCGTGATTTCGTGATTTCATTAGTGCAATCGTGTTTAGAAACCTTATCCTATATTACCCACCTTGCAAACAAGAAAACGCACTGGCAAGGTGGAAAACAGTGCGTTAACTGCGGAGCACCTACTTGAGTCCTTTTGAGCATCCTGCTTACTAGAAGTACAGAACTCAACGTTATTTGACTGCGATCTTTAGTGTTGTACTTTTCTGTCTGATAAAGGTAGAGAAGCTTTGAAATTAAACAAATTTATACAGATTTTATCACGTTGTTTATTTTTTATAAAACACTATTATTACACAATTTTGGAACTTTAAACTACTATTGTTAAACACTTTTACTAGTTACTGTTTACTTCTATTTAAGCTATTTAAATTATAAAACTATTTAGATTTAATTTTACACCTTTGCCGATTTTTCGGTTGCTTTTCAGCAGCCATGTTTACGGGGAGACTAAGATGGTGGTTGTCTCAATGATCTATGTGTAGTTATTTTCAAAGTACCCGAACATAATTTAATGTAATTTAATTGGTGTTTCTATTTACGCAGAATGAGCTCAAAGTATCATGAAGTCTGGCTGTGTTTTGCTTCTTCTTGGGTTTGACTATTTGAATTACTGGATCCCAAGCTGGTGGTACATTCCAACCATCTTCTCTATTGAAATTAGGATGTATTTTAATTTCAAGAATAAGTAGATGAATGAAAATAGTAGAATAGATAATAAGAATAAGTATTTTTGCGAAGTTGTCTTACAATGTAACAAAAAAACTTGATGCTGGTCTGATGATACAAATATTTAGAAGTGACATAAAAAAAACAGAACGAGAAAATGTCGCCAATTGTAGAAATGGTAGCTGATTTTGTATGAGTAAGTACGATTTTTATTTAAAATATAAAAAAATATCTTTCATTTGGTCATCCATGGGTGACATAAGTGGGGTAAATGATAGATGATAATCTGGCCAGTCGACAGTTTCAGGGAAATCCATTATTTACGTCACACCCTGCATATAAATATATATAAGTTAGGAATTCCCACTTATTTTTATAATAAATCGTATAATTGAAATTAGATCTGTTTCAGCATGAACCCAAAAATACGTGACGTGTCATTTCCAAAATTATTCAAAAAAAATAAGCGAGCTTATACTCTTATTGTAAATAAGTTTTGAATAGTTATTCTGTTCCACAATTAACAGAATTTTTTTTTTTCTAAAATTCGTCCAAATTACTTTCAAATCGCCGTTATCAGTATGACCTTTTTAAACGATCAATACGTTTATTTTCGTACCAGAACGGTTAATTCAAGTTGAGTTCATTAAAGGCTTTACTCGAAATACGATTTACAGGCTGTATTTATAATTCACGTAGTTATTGACAGGTCAATAGGATATATAAACGAAGAAACGTGCCAGGCAAAATTAAAATAGGAACGTTGACTTTATTTATAGTCAGTTTTACTACTAATCAAGTAAAGGTTGTCAGAATTAAAAGTACCGTGCTGTATTGCTAAGTTAAATAAAAGTCGGGCACGCCACGATCGTGGCATTAAGTCCCATGTTTGAGGAGTGGCTGGAGAGGCAGCATAGCGCCTTCACCTACCGGCTCACACAGGTAATAACTGGCCATGGTTGTTTTGGCCAGTTCCTGTCTCATATAGGCCGGCAAGAGACGCCCGGTTGTCAGCACTGCGGCGACTGCCGCGACGTTGTTGAGGACACGGCACTGCACACTTTGGTGGATTGCTCCGCCTGGAAAACGCAGCGCCGTGAGTTGATCGCGGCAGTCGGATTGGTTGCCCTCTCGCTTCCGGCCGTAGTTCAGTGTATGGTCCGGAGTGAGAGGTCGTGGAACGCCATCGCCGCCTTTTGTGAGCAAGTGATTTCCATCAAGGAAGCGGCGGAGCGGGGGAGGGAGCACTTAAACCCTCTCTCCAATCGCAGAGCTGGGCGCTGGAGGGCGCGAGACGACCTCCAGCCACCCTGAGGTTTACGGGACAGTAGAGTTTTGTGAGTTAGTGCCAAGTGATTCGCACGGCCCCGTCGCTAGCGGTTTTGTCGAGGAACACTGTGGTAGGTTTAGTTGGTATTCCGGGAGGTACATTTTCATCGTATCGACATTTTTTTTTACCCCAGTGAGTCCGACATAGCCCCCCGCGGAGGGGTAAGCGTCAAAACAATCCCAGATGTAAAAAAAAGCTTAAGAAGAGTGATGAAAAAGCTTTTAACTTATGGATGCTATTTGGAATTGTGAAACAAGGTCTCCATAAAGTATGATTGACTTAACTAATGGAAGAAGTTTTGAGAAATTAAAGAATTTTGAAGATTTATCAGCATGTTAGAATCATATGCAGATATAGGTTAGGACCTATATCTGCATAAGATGCTCTCTAGGGAGTGGTTGATTCATCTACTGAAAAACAGTCCCAGCGTCCTTGACGCTATGCTGGGCATATTAAACATAAGAATTTGTTACATATGAAAAGGCCTATTAAAGGAGAGATTAGACACAAGTGTAATAAACCCACATTTCACCAACTATGACGTACCTTGTAAATGAAGGGCGAGCCCATTGTATTCGTATGGTTACAGATCTACTTTTTTACTGAATATTTAATATACTTTTTGGCCGACTCGGATATTGAGCCCTCAGACCTCACGCATAGAAAATATTCAAACCTGGCAGGATTATTTAACAGTACTATTAACATTTGTAATTGCTGATGTATATTTTTTACTTCCACACGAAGAATAATTCCAGCGAAGGAATTTACAAAAATCAAATGACAGACACAAAGAAAACTCAGACCCGAGAATTTTTAGGTATCCCACTAATTTATGTACTATTTTATTCATCCCAACAACCCCATAATATTCGACGCAGTAATAGCGGCGAGGCGACCAAATATCACACTACACCATTCGTGCAGTCAAGATATCAATTTTTATTTCTTGGTCTATTTTACCTGTAGTATTCTGAAATACTACGAATAAAATCAAAATCACTGTTTCGTATAATCATAAAATCTTACTAAGCATAACAAATAGTGGTTTAATAGGTTGATCACAACTCTTATTATCTTAGCGTGACATCTCAGGTCAACATAGCAGTATCGTTCAAATTAAACTCCAAGTAATTGGTTATTAAATTGTACCGTTTTATAAAATATGCAAGCTCGACGAAGTTAATAAATATTGGATTTACAATATGAAATTTCTTAATTAAATTCTACTGAACGAGTTATTTATTCGTAAAACTGAGCAAATATTACTTTTCGTTGCGTTGCGAGAGGTTCTTTAAGAGATGAATCGGCAATTTTGTTAAATCTGAATTCAACAGGAGATCGAGTATTCATTAATTACTTTTATTTTGTCTGATAGAATATGCGATAAATATGTAATGCAGAAAAATATTTCATCACTCTTCCTGCCTCAGTGGCGATGCGGTAGTGAACGCGACTACTGTGCGTGCGAAGGCAAAAAAGTATAATTAAATTTGTCTATGATGTTATTTGTAGAATTTTCAGTAAAATCACGAAGACTAAACAATGTGTTCTGTAGACAGCATAGTAGGCACGCGACTTTATACGTAGGCCAATACAATACCTCGAGAAAGGTTTATTACTATTCCAGATTTTATTCGTAAAAAGCGAATGACTTAATGGTTTAAGTATTAGGTTTGCCTCCGCCATAACGCCGAATATATTAGGTTGGAATACCACACGATACTATATTTGTGTGTTCCACAAATGGTTGCTCCGGGTCTGTTCTTTGTGTCCGTTGTTTAAATGTTTCTACACTTGCCCGCGACACAGAATTTATGCCTAGTGCGGCAGATGACTTTCATAAAAAAAAAATTTTGTTAACAAAATGAGAAATCATTTTGACATACAGCAATATAATAACAATTATTTATTTATTTATTTCTCTCTCACACAGAAAAGGTTTACAGGTTTACAGGTTTACAAAAGTATAATTTAATATTATCAAAAGCTGCATTGAAGCGTAAGTAATAAGTACGTTCCATAGAACTGAAGTTAGTACACAGGATGCGGTGAGCCAAGCGGGCTATGGTCAGACTTAGTGATTGCCTTCCTTTACAACAAGCACGTACTAACCAAGAATTGAAACCAAAACCTTTGATAATGGCGGACTGATTCATGAATTTGCATAACATGATACTATGTTATTTTTAGATCTGATGGTTACGACGACTCGATGGCGTAGTGGTTAATGTAACTGACTGCCACGCCTGAGGTCGCGGGTTCGATTCCCGCACAAGTCAAAGAATTGTGTGCATGAACATGGATGTTTGTCTTAGTCTGGGTGTTTCTATGTATAATATGTAAGTATTTACAAAAAATAAAGGATATATGTATGTTTATCCATTGTCTAGTACCCATAGTACAAGCTCTGCTTAGTTTAAGCTAGATGGTATTGTGTGTATGTGATAGAATATTATTATTATTATTACACAATTTTTCATTAGGAATACAAGGCAACCTGGTTGAAATTATGTTTAATATTTATTATTATGAATAAATAGCGCATTTAATAGAAATGGGAATTTAAACAATTAGCGATGGGTGATCGAAGAAGTATTAAGTTCGATTCCTAAGTCGCACAAAATGTTTTTGAGTTTCTCCTTCAAGAATTTTTCATTTTTACACGAACCTTAAAACATAACTGGGAAGAGTTGGCACGTAGAGGCATAGCACATCCGATACTACACCACCCTTTTGGGACATACGGATGTGAGTCTATAACTATGGGTGATTAAATATGACCAAAATACATCTATCGGCTACCCTTTTGAGAGTATAGGCGTGAGATATGTATGATGATAACTGTATGTGTGTATTTATTTATTTAAAGTTACACCATCGACACACAGTGATACAATATAATTTAAAACAGTTAAGGAATGGTAAAAAGTGTCATGTCTTTACAGGTGTATACAACACTTACGATTAAAAACAAACATACATGGTAAAGCAAAATATAAATTAAAAAGGAATAACAATTGTTTTAATAAGAAAGTAGAAATAATATTTTTGTTGAAAATATTGTGAAAAACCAATACAGTATTAACTTTTAAACTTTCGCGTTGCATGATATAGATATAATATGTAACGGGTATTAATGCGATCATGCATAATGTTTACCTTTTTTATGCTTAACGTTTCGACCAGGTTTCACCGGCCGTGGTCACAAGCTGACTCAGCTGAGTCACGCGCGTTAATACCCGTTACATATTATATATACCAATACAGTATGTTCTTAAAACACAGTACATAATATATTTATGCCGATAGGTAGTCACATACCATATTATTAAGCTTTTAACCAACTTCAAAAAAGGAGAGGCTTCTCAATTCGACTGTTTTTATGTGATACCTCAGAACATTTTTCTAGGTAAACCGAATTTGATTACTTTTTTATTTTAGTAATTGGGCTTTTACCAACGCGCCAAGAAGAACACAATAGCTCCTATTTATAAGTGAATTTACAGTTGATATACAACACATTAGCGGTAAAGATAATGTTGTAGCTGACACCTTATAGCGTTTAGAAACTATTTTTTGCCCGACTGTACTCGACTTCGATGCACTTGCTGACGCGCAAAAAAAAGACGAGTACTTGCTACAGAAGACTAAATGTTCTAATAACAACAGTAATATTACATTACAGAAAATATTATTACCTACTTGTAATAAAAAAATATTTTGTGAATTTTCTAATCACGTCGGGGTCACCAATGTAGGGAGCGTATTATGTGTAAGAAATGATAGTCACATTGATATATACTTTCTTTACTGGTACCAGAAACTTATTATAGATATACAAGAATAAACTACATAATTAGGTACGCGACCTAGCTGAGCGGGTGTGGGGAGACGACTGCTGCGCTGCACACACACTGCGCGCCTTGTATATAGAATTAATGCGTCAGCAGTCTGTCTCTACACAATATGTGTCTCTACAAGTTAAATCAATATCTGACCAGTATTTTTAGTTATAGTTAATAATGCGTATTTGATTGACTTCGAGTACATTGATGATGTTCTCATTTCATTACTTGTCTAGTTTTTGAGTAGTTGAAGTCGGTTTTCTTTTATGTTAAAATTGTTATTATTTTATAATGTGACAACTCACGTAAATAATAGAATAAAAAAGTTATTAACATGGCTCACCTCAAATGTGTAATAACTACACATTGTGGTTGTTTCACAAAATATAAAATGAACTTTAAAATACTTGGAACATTGTAAATGACTGTCCTAGCAATGGTTATATAAATGAAAGCCTTTTGCGGAACTGTAAAACAAAATTGTGAAAGTGAATGGAGCTCTACGCGCTTTTATGTACAGTCGAAATGTATCCGAAAAGGCACGTTTGGATGTTCATAGAGGACTAAGTACCCACACTTATATATGAAAGTGAAAGTTGGGTATGGCAAAAGAAGCATGACATACATACATACATAGATTCACGCCTGTTTCCCAGAGGGGCAAAAGAAGCATGAGAGAAGAATAAATGCTGTAGAAATGAGAGCGCTGAGAAATATATGTGGTGTGACTCTGAAAGATAGAATAAGGAATAGTGTTATTAGAGAGAGATGCGGCATGAAAGTGGATATAGTGACACGAATAGAAAAGGGTATGTTAAGCTGGTTTGGGCATGTAGAAAGAATGGACGAGGAAAGATCGACTAAGAAAGTTTATAAGGCTAGTGTGAATGGAACAGTCGCAAGAGAAAGACCTAGGCGAACGTTTAGGCGTTCTGGACAAAGGCCAGGTTAAGAGCACCTTGATCCGACGGGCGTGTATGAGGAATGTGATGAAAGTGAATGAAGCCAGAGAAGTGTGTCAGGATCGTAGCAAATGGAAATCCGTAGTCTCTGCCTACCCCTCTGGGAAACAGGCCTGAATCTATGTATGTATGTATGTATGTAAAACAAAATAGCGGCCTGATTATTTCATTCGAGCTCGGGTTGCCGTAATTTTAATGTATTAATATTCACTCGTAATGTGTACACTTATTTACAAGCGTGTAGGGCTAACATTTTCTTACTAATGTTTTGCTGATGTATCTGTTTTAGATAAGTTAGTTTCCCTAGATTGTTTAAATAATTATGTAGGTAGTTATATAAAAAGCAAGCCTCTATTATTACTAGTAGCTTCATTCGTTTTTAAGTGTTATTAAGATTGCCTCGTGGAGAGATAAGACACGTGTCAAAATGTTATTGTAATTAAAGCATAATATAAATATTATAACTAACATCCTTTTCATAATGTTTGTTGAAATGAAGATGATGATGTTAAAAATTATTTATAACAATTTAATATATTATTTACAATAAAAGAATTACTACATACTACAATTGCCGTGCTAAGCGCAAAAGCGGTATCTCAGTGACAGCTAGTTTCGAGATAATTGAAGTTATGTAAAAGTAGTTTTCGCATTACCTTACAGATAGTTACTTTTAGTTATTAAATGGGATTCGACAAAACTTGGGTTTTTAAAATTTTGTTGCCAATTATGCTGGCAGTGATGGGATCCTTGTTAAAACCAGTTTTGTACGTCAAATCAAAACTGCCTCGTTTAACTTCTACTTCGACCATTTCACTTATATATGGACGCGGGTTAATTCGAGACAGTTTATACTGAGTTGTGTAATCTTCCCATTCATAAAAAACCGCTATAAGGCTTAGTTCATTAGATGCGTATTTTTCTAAGCTACCCGATGGCATAAAAAATCAAATTAACGAATTTTTTTGAGATACCGCTTCTGCGCTTAACACGGCAGTATAGCAGCGATAGCTCAGTGAGGAGACCAACAGACTGCAATGCAGAGGGTCTCGGGTTCGAACCCACGTCACGCACGTCTGACTTTCGGAAGATATATGCCTTTTCGAAATTATGTGCGTATTGATTGACAATTATCGCCTGCTCCGTGCCTCGGAGAGCACGTTAAGCCGTTGGTCCCGGTTGCCATGAACATCTATGGCAGTCGTTATTGGGGAAGTCAGTGCCCTATAATACCTTAACACTGGTCTAGCTTTAGGGTATCGTTAGCCTTCGGGTTGCGGAGGTCAGGTGGCAGCCGCTCCGTGTAAAACCTGATATCCAGTCAAATCCGGTTAGACTAGAAAAGCCGACCCCAAGTGATTTGGGAATAATAAAGGCTAAGGGAGAAGAATAAAAGAATTACTACGGACGCGCTATTAATACGCTATACTGATAATATCATTTATGTACACATATTCCTAGAGGTAAGCAGAAATGTGTAGTAGTGTGTACTATATCTTTACGTGCCAGCTTCTCTCAACTTTGTTTTTTAAATTTCACGTAATAAGGATCTAGGATATTGCTCCGCTGCCCAAGTTTCCAAACTACCTACATATTCTTTCTAAAAGGTTTCTTACCTAAAAATCCAATATTACTTCACCCGGCCTAGGAACAAACTCGAAACCTCACGATCGTACGTAAAAATAATCGCAAATTGGTGCTAGATTCCTACGAGAGCAAGAAACAATTATAAATAACTAGATGGGCCCGCGGTTTCACCTGCGTTTTTTATTACTACGCCACCCCCGTGGGTCGTAGCGTGATGTTATATATTAAAATTAAACTACTATATACGGATTTTATCGCGTTGTTTATTTTACACTTTATTACATAATTTAGAAACTGTTACACTACTACTAGATACTATTAAACTTTACTAATTTTTAAGCTAATTAAATTTGTTATTAATATGTAATAACTACCATTCACATACAGTTCTCCCAACCAGAACCATCTTGAACAAAGAATCCATACTTTGTTTAAGAATCATTCAACTGGTTCCTTCACAATGTTAATATTATATCTGCGGATGCGATGTCGTATATATCAACCTCTTTACGACCAAGCTCGGGGGAGGTCCGTAAGTGAACCGTGTAAAAAGTGGAGAAGAGGGGGTTAATGCCTTAAGATGGGAGTTCAATATCAATATGTGGCATTCACTTAAACGTAAGAATGCCATCTAATCTGCAGGGTAACAGAGTTCGGATAACTGTTATTAAAAATGGCAACGCATAGGCATAGTTCCAATATTGAATGCATGGATGGCGTTCTGGTTTAAATGGCCGCCTAGCCAGAACTACGGTTAAAGACATTTATTTTCCTTAAAAGATTAAATAATCACTTACAGAGAAAAATACAATAGTAAACAAACATATAATAACCAATTAATGTAGATAGTTAGAGCAGCAATAGCTCAGTGGGGAGACCAACAGACTGCAATGCAGAGGGTCTCGGGTTCGAACCCACGTCGGGCACCTCTTACTTTCGAAAGTTATATGACTTTTCGAAATTATGTGCGTATTGATTGACAATTATCGCCTACTCCGTGCCTCGGAGAGCACGCTATGCCGGCGGTCCCGGCTGCGATGAACATCTATGGCAGTCGTTATTGGGAGAGTGTCGACACAAAAGATCCCACTGGGTCGAAGTGTCGCCGGTCTGCACTGACTGGCACCCACATAAGATACATACATACATAATATGCCTTTTTAATAAGAAATTGTTTTTCTAAAGATTTAAGTTTATCTATATTACTACAGTTTATTATTTCTTTGGGGAGATGATTATAAATGCGAGGACCCATAAAAAAAATACTTTTACTAAACTGAGCAGTTTTGTTTGAAGGAAAACAAACCCTATTCTTATAGCGCTCACTCACAGGTGATTTAAACAAAGGTTCACCCTTGTTTGATCGAACAACGTTAGATATAATATTACTAAATCGAATTTTAGTTGCAATAAAGTCATTTCGAAGAATTATTCATTTGACCGAATAAGTCATTGGTAAATTTTTATTTAGCGTAATTATTTATTTGAACTAATTTCATTTGAACTAATTTCATTTCGCCGAATGTTTTGTTTGCCCTAAAAAATATATATATATAACTACTTCTGGATGGTTTATAAAAAAATAACCACGAAGGGGATGGCGGGGTCTATTCGCTCGCTTCGCTCGCTCAAACGACCCCGCTATCCCCTTCTAACCTAACCTATCCGAGTCGGGGTGCCCTAAAGTCTATATTATGGTTAATTATATATGTATATATAATTAACCATAATATCGACTTTTATGTATTAATTATATATATATAATTAATATATACATAATTATATGTATTATGTATATATATACATAACAACACATAATAAAACATTACATCAAATGAACATTATACCTTTTGATCATTAGCGCAAATGTTGTTATAGCAAATAAATATTCGATGAACTGAAAATTCTATCAAACGATATTATACAAAGTGATGATTTTCTTAAACGTTGTTCGATTTAGTAATATTATATCTAACGTTGTTCGATCAAACAAGGGTGAACCTTAAACAAAGACTTATTTAAGGCAACAAAGACACAGATTTCAAATATATAAATACATGGCAGGGTTAACAGTTTCAGATGAATGAACATTGGTTTACAGCTATCAGTATAATTAAGTTGGCAAATTGTTCTAATGCATTTCTTCTGTGCCTTAATTTGCTTCTCATTTCTTCTAGGGCAATTATTACAGCGTCCCCTTTTGGCTGTAGACGAGGCGCACTGAGTTCGCAGGACATGCACCGTACCGTAAGATGTATTTTTATTATTTTTGAAATCGCATTTACGTTGACACGTTATATTTGGTATTTTTGGACTAGTTGTACAGCCAGCTAATGTAGGAAATGTCGTCACACATGAGTAGAAATGTTGCTCGTATTTGCGCGATGTACAACCAGTGTATGTATGCATGTGAAGATCAATGGATAAATAGGTTCCACATAGTTTGTCATTAGCATCAACTGCTCCTTTTTTAGAATTATCATAGGTTATAATTTCTGGCTTTAGATGAATTGATGTCAACGCCATAATGCATGGTAGATAGTAGAACGACGGCTTTATTTGATTTAAACACATAGCAGACCATGGTCATGCTATTCTGGAACTCAAACATAAAGCTGAAAGACCTCCAACAAGTTGTTGTTCGTCTGACCCACCCAGCCATCGTAAAATATTTTTCTCTCTTCTATCCATGGCGAAAAACTAAAATAATAAAAAAACTAATGGAATCAAAAATATAATAGATATATTATACTAGGCATATAAAAAACTATACGAAAACTCAATAAATATAAAAAATATATAATCTTACCACGAACAAAAAGTAACGTAATTACTGACAGAGAGTAGGCACTCGTCGCTGCAGTCTAAGTGCGTGACCCCATGTCTCGCACTTAGACTGCAGCGACGAGTGCCTACTCTCTGTCATCCTGTTTAACACTAAAATGGCAACTTTAGAGGGAATAAGGAAGCTACTGTTGGTGGGAGTGCGTTGCGGTCGACCGAAGATATAATTTTCGGTGCGCAAAAGTACGTGGACCCCATGCGAGCAACTAAGGGTTTAAAAAAACACTGTTAGGAAACCTGAATATCAGAAAGTTGTCCATAATATTCTCGTCTGGGTCTGCCAACCCACACCGAGCTAGCGTGGTGGGCTATGGCGTAACTCTTCTGACACTAAGGAAAGGCTCGTGCCCAGCAAAATGACAATATATACAGGTCTTATATTATTATTTTTAATGAAGTCTGAACCCGACTTTACAATAATTAATTTAATATAATTTCAAATAAAATAACATGAAACTAATTTTTTTTCATGTTTACAACACGAAATATTTTATGCATTTAATATAAGGCAATTCAACGATTGAAAAACGTAGGACGCCCCAATATCGACGCGGAAATTTATTTAAATTTCGGATTAAAATACCTCTCAAAGACTTAATTATCAAAGCATAGTCATCAGGTTGTTTGTGCGCAATTTTCATATTGAAAATATAATTCCTACAATTATGAATTAAATATCAACCCGGAGCATAATAGCCAATCTTGTTGAACATTTTTATTGAGTTAATAGAAAACGGAGCTCTTCTTGAACGAACTAATCTTGAACAAAAGTAGGACGGTTATTAAAAAATCTGTCCAACAAGCCAAGATTGATAATGATAAGGAAATTTTCCTTTGATGCCGTCATCAATGTTGCCAAAGATTGTTATCTTTACTCGATTAATGTAAAATGTTGATCAAAGTTCTTAGTTATAATTAACTTCTTTGATATTTTCATGTTTACATGTTTATAAAAACTAGCGGTCGACCACTGATCAAAATTCGAACATAATAGATTTAAATTTTAAGTTTGAATAGATTAAGGTTTTATGGTCTATAACTTTAATCTTATAATCACATTTCATTTAGATTTCACCAAGGCTATACAGATTAATTTACCTATATTTTTCAAACAAATTATTATTTACTTAACTATACTTTTTCATTGACGATATGCCTAAGCTTGCTACTTTGTTTTCTTTTTTCTTTATTACATAATTGTATTGAATTGTACGACCACGTCAGACGGCCGTCAATCAGCGATTTGACTGCGTGTGTCAAATGAATGGTTGTATGCGTTTAGTGCTTTTAATTAATTTAATGTATTTCTAATGCACATTTTATAAAAATAATAGGATTCGCGACTCCTTCTCCATAAAAACTTTAACTGTGCCAAATTTCATACTCCTCCGGCCGCGCAATTTTCGTAAAAAGGGGTACAAAGTTTTTGTTTCAATAGATAAAAGCCTAATTAGATGACTTCGTATATCTGAATTTAAACTTTAAGTAAATACTTTTAGGTTTTACTTCTACATATTGGTCGAACAGCGAACCTTCAGCCAAGTGAAGTCAGTTCAAATATTTGCATTTAACGGTTGTGTTGCAAATAATACAAAGACTTATTTTTATCCTGGATAGGTTATCTTTTTGTTTTCATTTTGCTCTCTGACATGGAAATAAGAAACCTTGTTTGCTGCCACACCTCAATTGCTCAATTTAATGTTTCATTGCAACTGCCAGACGTGCAGATTTTTGGAAGTAAGCGGTCGAGGGGTTGAGATTTCTTTATTTCTACTATTTTCTTTTCATTATTAATGTTCGTCCTCTACACATGCATTTTGTATACTAGTTGTTAATTACAGTGAAGTATACAATAGTATGTCAGTCTTGTTCTTAAATTATATTTCTATTATTTTTCGTAATTATATTTACCATTTGGACTTACAATAATTTAAATATTTGTCGGAGCGTCAAGAAAATAATCATTGGAATGTAACTTATCTCTGTAATTGGAGTTGAATAAAGCGGCATCTATTGGTTTGTTTCGAAACGTCAAGCGTAAGCTTGAGTGAGGTCGCCATAGAGCCAATGTGTCAGTTGGAGTGACAGTTATAACTGTCAGTGTCATATTGACGTTATATAAGCGCCGGAGACTCGTGCGCGGATACATTTGTGTTACGAACTCGCTGTGTTACGGATGAAATCAGAGGTAACCACAGTCAACCTTTATTGTTTTATTTCTCTTGTATTTGCCTATCATTAGTATACGTACGAAGTATAATACCACGCCTATATTTTGTTGCTTTATCTTGTCAAAAGCGAATTGCCGTCCTACTCTTCAACATATTTATGTTTCGGTCTTTTTGCCACAGGATGTCGTGTATACTAATGCTTTATTTTTTGATCCTAGAAAGGTTAGGCTAAGGTGTTTTCCACCAACATTGTGTCTTAATCACTGACTTATCAAAGCCCAGACGAAGGCATAGAAAGCGGATATTTTGCACATATATTTCTGTTAAGGTGAATTGCAAGTAATTTAAAAACTTAAATCCATGCAGATGAAGTTTTGGATAAAAGCTAGACATATGTATGTATATAAATCGAAGCTATGATGGATTGTAAACATGTACATAAACTTACGCCGCAGAACGAACCCGGCAAAAAAGTATAAGAAAATAATTCAGTTTTCCGATTCGATTTTATTAACGCTGCGTCCTCTATCTAGACGCGCAGTCTCTCTACGTTTCTCGATTCAATAGCTTTTGCAAATATTTCGGCATATTTTGTTCGTACTTCCAAAATTTCACAAACAGAACCTGTAGTGTTTTGTAGCTTGAAACCTGAAGCTGACTACTAAAAATAAACTTAAAAGTTGGTCGCAGCATGGTGGATAAATGTATGCAATGAAAATACATAAGCTGATGCCTTTACTTCGAAAGGGCGGTAGACTAAAAGTATAATAATATAATAATAATAATATAATATTCTACCACATACACACAACACAATCTAGCCCAAACTAAGCAGAGCTTGTACTATGGGTACTAGACAATGGAAAAACATACATATATACTTTTTTTTTGTTAATACATACATATTATACATAGAAACACCCAGACCAAGACAAACTTACATGTTCATGCACACAAATGTTTGACTTGTACGGGAATCGAACCCGCGACCTAAGGCGTGGCAGTCGGTTATTCTAACCACTACGCCATCGAGGCCGACATATTTCGCTATTATGTTTAGATCTGTACGTAAGATTTTATCTTACGTAAAAGGTGAGTGAGAATAATGTCTACCGGAAACATCTACAGATTCCATGCTATAAAAATATTTTGATTTAGACCTGAGAATCGAAACCAGGTCGTCGAGCGCAATAAAATCGTATGCATTTGGTTCCAAATGTGAGTGAAAGATCGTTTCACACAGCGCTTTCTATTCTGTAATCATCGATTCAGAAGCCTTATATCCCGAAAATGTCGATCATCTAGTAGTTCCACGAAATAATCTTACAAGATCCTGTTCCGTGTAACTTTTAGCCTATAACAGCTAAGCGACTTTACTTCTTGTGAGGTTAATATGTAACATTTTGGCGTAAACAAAATGTTTCTTACCAACTCCGTTAACTATAGGAAAATGTAACAAAAGTGTTAATAAACAGTTGCCAGTTGAAAAAACAGCAACACTGAGCAAAACCAACGAGCAATATTCATATCAGAGTGCTCGTAGATTACACCGTCGATGTTCGGCGACTTCAGAAATGTTTTAGACGAGGCCTCAGTGAATAAATTAAATGCAAAAATACTAAAACAGTTCTATGCGTTTGTAATGTTTTCGTGAATTTGACGATAAAGTAATTTGTTAAATTTAGGATGGATATAGGTTTATTGAAATTGAATGAGTGATTTGTTGAAGGTGGCGTAGACTGGCCGTCTACGCTGCAAATATTATTTACACTAGTGTACTCTCTATAAAGCTTACCTACTTAACAAATATAATATCATCATCATCATCAATCAACTCGTTGTAGTCTAGTGCTTTTCATAGGCCGCTTCCAATTTGCCATAACTATCGATCTACTGCCTACAGTCACAGTCCATCTGGCCAGAGGCACCCTACCTTAACCTTACCAAGTTGGGGTATAATATATACTCAAAGTAGCAGTAATAGTATATATTATATTTACTGCTTTTCCAAAAGAGTCGGCTTATTCATGCCATCACCGAATAAATGACAACGGTGGGATCTTTCACTCGAAGATAGCTTAAACCTTGGAGATGGATACAGGCCCACTCAATCGTAAAATAAAATTATACAATGTTTTTCTGCGTGTTAGATACGTCTCCAAAAATCCGAGCAGATTTTCCGCAAAGAAAACTGCCGTTAAACGAATCGGATACAAATAATAATATTTAACGTAAATCTTGTTTATAAACTGTTCATTGAACAAACGTATGTCCTATCAGATCGACGGGAGCCAGGCTATTATATAGTCTACCATATTTGGTATACTAAGACCTGGCTTTGACTATGCCTGCTTATAGCCAGACCCGGTCTTAACGATTGAGCCAATACGGGGTTGGTACGCTTAGTACATATTCAAGAATATTGTATTGATTTACCTTATTATATACTCCTTCTCCTGTAGAAACAAGGTACGATTATGAAGTGTGTGCACTTGGGGACAAAATGATAGGCCTGGATCAATAGCGAGCGTATATTATCAACTGGCCCGTTACAAGAATGTGTCCACTTATATCAGGTCACTTACATTGTAATTTTTTATTTGGGTAAACATAAATATATTACAGATTACTACATAGCACGGTCTTACGCTTTTATAACCAAGAGGTACGCAAAAAGGTAACATCCACATATCATCAGAAGTGGTTTTAGGATTCACGTAAAAGGAGGGAAGGAGCCGTCTACCGGGCACAGACCTCTGGGTCTGTTTGATTTTTCTGTCATAAATTCTCAGTAGCAGAACAAAGCAGACTCTGTTCTGCTACTGAGAGTTTATGACAGAAAAATCAAATAACACTATCCTCGACCAAGAACCACCGAACCAAAAACCTCATTCATAGTATACACTTATAAGTTATGTGTTTATTTATTTGTTTAATACACACATTACATACAAAAAATGTGAACTAAATGATATCAATTACAAGTAAAGGAGCTTTTACAACATAAAGTCGTTCTATCTAAACTGTTCGCACGACTAAAAAACGGTTCTTATTTTAACTTAACAAGCTGTAAAAATGTTCTCGTAAAATCTTACTTAACACAAATAAGAGCATTTTTAAGGCAAAGAGACTGTCGCCTCTGTTGACATTTAGCTGTGCCATAAATTCACATACTCCAGTGCTAACCTAATTAAATGGTACCCAACCCGCAATGCACTCAACGGTTACCAATTTTTGGAATGACGCCAAAGCTGGTTGACTCGCTCGTAATAACTTTAAAAGTATAAATAAATATTGGAAATATTTTATTTAAATTTGAATTTTCTTCGTTTAGTTAATGGTCAATGCAATACATATTGCTTGATAAAAATGGTAACGTCTGCAGTATAAAGTAACAGATAACTGATGTAGGTAGCTTTGACCTATAACTTTATAGGATTAAATATAATGACCACCAAAAATACAAATTGCACAGCAAATATTGCACAGCATAACGAGCACTTATACGCCTCAAATCACTGCATTCTGTCTCGGAAGGGTTAGGTTATGTTAGGTTCCTTCTTAAACCCACCCAAAAATAGGAGCCCCGCATAGCGGGGCTCTGTCAACTTAGTTTGATCTCTTTAAATATATTTTGCTGTGCAATTAGTATTTTTTTGCTGTGCACTTAAATACTACCCTAACTTTATACTTATTGAGTAGTAAATTAGTGTAAAGTTTGCTTCATGGTAGCTGGTTATTATTCTAATGTTGCAAGGTGGCAAGAAAGAGTCAATTCCACGGGTAAGAGTCTTCAAGGGACAGGGACCACTGCTGGTAGTACAACTCTTATTTATGCAATTTAAGACTCCCATTAAAAGCAGAAATTAATTATGATCCTTCAATCTTTCAAAACAATTGATGACGACTCGATGGCGTAGTGGTTAGTGTAACTGACTGCCACGCCTGAGGTCGCAGGTTCGAATCCCGCACAAGTCAAACATTTGAGTGCATGAACATGGATGTTTGTCTTGGTCTGGGTGTTTCTATGTATAATATGAAAGTATTTACAAAAAAAAAAGTATATATGTATGTTTATCTATTGTCTAGTACCCATAGTACAAGCTCTGCTTAGTTTGGGCTAGATGGTGTTGTGTGTATGTGATAGAATGTTATTATTATTATTAATTAGTATCCCAAGTAAAGGTATGAGCATTATTTGTTTGCAAAGCTATAATTAATTAGCCACTACTACTACTATCAACGAAGCAGATTACAAAACAGAATGCAAGCATTTCCATAATTAATCATACTGAAAACAAGAAATCGCCTGCACTCTACAAGCTGATTTGGATAGAATGGAGTCATATAACATTAACTTTGACATGCTAATAGTGCTGTTCTTTTTTAATTTTAAATAACTTGTCAAAGTAACAGGAACTTTAAGCGACCAAAGGACTTTTTGACACACTGAATGTTACTCGGCGCTCAGCCAAGCGCCTGTATGATTTTGACAGTGACAAATGTATTTTGAAGATAAGCGTGAATTTTAATTTCAAAGGATATATCTTTGATTATTTTAAGATTTTATCCGAAAGAGAGATTTCAGTAAAAACATTTTGAGTGCCGATGTCTAGTATAGCTTCAAAACTTGTCAACTTTAAAATTATTATCAATGCGGTATTGGATCACAGAGAATGCGACGATACAAACATTGAACAGAAAAATACCGCACATTTTACAAAAATATCCGTTTTGTTCAATGCAATCGTTAACAGAATAACGTATCGAAATAACAGGGTTAAACCGCAGTACAAAATAAACTCAATTTATATGATATGTAACACTAAAATATAACCTTATAAAATAGGGGAAGCGTAGCGTACGATTTCACATTTTCACAAGCAATGAAAAAGTGAATTGACGGTATCAATATCCATCATGTGGCAACTAAATTAAATTGCCGTTACGTCCAAAGCGAAATCCCTGGGGGCCGCCTCTGTCATCCCCCTGTCTCTACACCGGGACGTTTTATTAAAACTGCAAAAACGGACAGTGGCAAACAAGGGTTAAGTACGAAATGATGTCTTTATGCGCAATGGTCGCTATGCTGTTACACCGGATTAGGTCCCTAATCGTCAAATATTGACTTTTACCTTCAAAATACTTATTGGGGCACCCTGAATGGGCAATAAACCCGGGACTGGTGGAAATTTGTTATTTTAGCGAGATGAATAAACAGCAGAAGGCCAATATAAAATATACCCAGAACTTTTTATTTTAACAAATTACTGACTCATTATTGCAATGGTGAAAGCATGACAACTGAATCGGGAGCTTTTTATTATAGTTTTTCTATGTGATCTTGTAGTCAGAGTGTTATTCTAATTGTAAACTGACCTCTACGAATTAATCTGACACGTATAGGTACTCGTAAATGCGACCCGGCTCTCCACGTGTACAATAGTGTATATACTATTAGCGGAATTGGATTTCAACACCGTCACCCCACAATAGGAGTTGGGTGACGAGTGACAAACTCCTATCTTTATTAAGGTTTAACTTCATTCTAGCTTCACACACGTTAGATATTCCATTAATATTATCAAGTCTTTATTGTTTTTTTAGACGTGTATTGTTATTAATGTAATTTAAGTAGTCGGTGGCTCGCGTCGATCTGTACAGGATACATAAAATCCATAAAAGTGCCTCGATTTGGGAATGTTACTACCGTCTGGATGTGATATTATAATAATTCAAATATGCAATAGATAGACGAAAATACATTTTCTTTTAATATTTCATATGCGTTCAAACACAATAAAACAATTAAAAAAAAAACACAACATTTGGTAATCTTTATTTTTTATATTCCGTTTCTTGCGCGTTTAATGAAATGACTCGATTTTGTTAAGGTTAGTCTTCAGGGTACAAAGTTTAATAGCTTAGACAGAAAAAGACATTTTCTACATAAGAACAATTATATTTAAATTAAGTTGCCTATACTTTCACAATATTTGCTTAACATAAATTACTGTATGTATGTAGCCGTAACTAGTGCAACTACAAGCCCAAGTTTGCCTGTGGATATTATAAAGAATTTAATCTGTGAATAGTTGGCCGGTTACATAATTATTCAACCATTCGTGGTAACAAGAAGGTGAACGGGAAAACAACAAAAAGTTAGCAAGCCTCTTTACAATTTCGAACTCCGTGCGGCTACTGGGAATTTTCTTTTTTTATTCAAATTTCGATTGTGACACCTGATGACAGGCAGTCGTGTTTTGTCCACGTCACTGGAAGCACGACGCAGTCTAATAAATAACTCACGTCATATCCAATCACAATAGAATGAGTTCCGTGCCCCATAATAAAAAAGACAGATCATATCTATTCAGTTTTGTTGTTTGTGCGTCGGTGACACATTCCTGACCCTAAAACGAATACGATGACGCGGTGTTTTTCCAGTTCAGATTCGCGCGCGTTCTAAAGCTAAAAACGTTTTTGATTTACAACTCATATAGAAACTACAATTAAGATTTCCGTAGTATTTTTATTTGTAAGCGTATGCATGTATAGAACAGAGATATTTTGCCCCAGTAGCAAAAGTAAATGAGGGTGGCGTGCATCAGGCTTTGGGTCTTACTACCGGGTCCGCCAAGTGCTATAAGATTTCAATGGTGGAATGGAATGGTGTTTGGAACTGTACCTAGTAGACGGCAATAAGTTCTCCCTTTATAGGTGGGACTGAAAATCATAACTCGCAAAATATGTATGTAATACACATCTGCCTGCAAATCAGTGTTATAGACGTCAGACTCAGACGTCAGACGTTTAAAATAAAAACAAATATTTAGATTAGAAATGTATGTCGTTGCCAATTATTTTTTAATAGTACGAATAGGCTGGCTCGCCTAGGAAAACACGACCGTCTTCCAGGAAACCAGTTTGAGAGTAATAATAAAGCTTTTGCATTTTCCAAGTAATTTAGAGATCTGAAGGCAAAGCCTCCCTATTTGACAGAATATTTTATTCCCCATGACCATGGCTGCTGAAAAGCAGCCGAAACGTATAAAATTATACTATAATAATATTCTATCACATACACACAACATCATCTAGCTCAAACTAAGCAGAGCTTGTACTATGGGTACTAGACAATGGATGTTTATACAATATATACCTCTGTTTTGTAAATACATACATATTATACATAGAAACACCCAGACCAAGACAAACATCCATATCCATGCACACAAATGTTTGACTTGTGCGGGACTCGGACCCGTGAGCTCAGGCGTGGCAGTCGGTTACGCTATCCACTACGACATCGAGGCCGCCACAATTTAATTTTTTATAAGTCAACTGTAGCACTAATTATAATTCCTGTAGCGTGGGGGACTTTACAAACTTCAAACAACGGACACAAAGAACACCCAGACTCGGAACAACAATTTGTGGATCACACAAAGTTTTTGTCTCGTGTGGGATTCGAGTCCACAACACTCGGCGTAATGGCAATGGTGAGGCGATCATTGAAACCACTACACTTGTGCACAACTGTATTTCAATTTCATTCGATTGCAGTTATGCGCATAATTCGATTTTCTATATAACAGATGTTTATAGTATACATGGTTCATATTCCTTTATATTGTCTCCCTGGCGTAGTGGCAGTGAATGCAACTGCTGTGTACATGATCTCGGGTTCGAATACTGTGTCTGGCCAAAAAAGTTTATCAAGGTCTTTTTACTCAAATCTTAATAGCTGCCTGGAAATAGAAAGTTAGTGGTGTTAGACACTCCTGTGCCTCGGAAAGCACGTAAAGCCGTTGGTCCTGCACCTGGTCTTTCTCTGGTCATGTCGGACTGCCGTCCTATCCGTATACTGTGCGCAAGGGGATTGAGAGTGCACTTGTGTGTCTGCACACACTTGTGCACTATAATAAATCATCATCCGCTAAGAGCACCTTTCGGTCTGGAAGATATTATTATTATTGTAAAAAATAATCTGAAATGTAATGCCTTCATAGATAGCCATTATATTCTTCTTTTTTTAAATGAAGGCCTAACATAGCTATATCATGTCAACAATTGCCACAGGAGTATACATTGTAGGTAATAAATATACGGATACACACCCTAAAAAACATTAACCTCCTTTCGACGTCATGTAGTCGACAAAAAAGTAAAATTTACTGCTCCATTAAAAGAAGTATGGTACATTTACACGCAGGGAAGTGAATCCTGGTTCTTTACTTGCTACACGAAATTTCACCTGCCTTATGAGAGTTTACACAGTTTTTAAGAGGAAATAGCAGCATCAAAACATTCAAGGACAAGGTTTTTAATAGATATTGCCGTTTTGCTAGTCCCAAATGAAATATCAATGTGCAAAAGACTACAGCTTGGACTGATTATATTCATGAAATCTTTATCTCGTATTCCTATTGGCTACTCCATAACTAAACCGATTTTTCATTACGAGAAGGATTAAGCTATCATTATCATCTCAGCCGAAAGAAGAACTGCTGGACATAGGTCTCCCTCAAGGTTTTCCACACCGACCGGTCTTGGGCAACCCGAATCCATCCGACTCCTGCGACCCTTACCAGGTTGTCAGTCCACCTTCTGGGGGCCTACCACTGCTGCGTCTTCCGGTGCTTCTTAGCTATACCTATATGTATACAGGATCTGTCGTTAATAATAGATAACCCGTTAGCTGGAGGTTATCCAGTTATCAGGCAGTAAAAAAAAATATTTTTATGTCAGGGTTGCCAACAGCGTGAAAATGGCGTACATTTTTGTGTTTTTTGTTATAATTCACTTCTTTACTCTGTCAATTGGTTGCCATTTCAACAGAATTAGTTTTTTTTTAGGTAATTATTTTGCCATCGTACTTGCGAATACTTGACTTATTTAATTTAACTACATTTTTAGGCGCCATTAACGTAAAACAGTACCAAAATTACATTTTAATCAATTTCTTAAAATTAATCTTGCCGTACGTCTAGTTTTAACCACTGATTGTGAAAATAAAGTATGGCAACCCTGACATAAAAATATTATTTTCTTACTGCCTGATAACTGGTTAACCTCCAGCTAACGGGTTATCAATTATTAACGACAGAATCTGTATGTTTATTTTAATAGTTTTATAAAAAAAATTTCTGAATGTTTGAAAACAATAGTATAACCGAGCAAATTTTGTAATTTTGTACGTGTCTACACCATATGAAAATAAAATTATGAAAATGAATCAGAAAATGTTAGATATAATCTCGTTTTTATGCTTTTGCATCGTTAGTCTGGAGGAAAACAGAGGCATACATTTGTGTGGATGAAACGCTGCCCGGATTTTTTCTTAAACAATTTTTGACTGCACGGGTGGCTGGTTACACAGTGGTTTAAGGGATCGCCTTGCCACTGCCTCTGCGCCATGGTTTGTGCATTCAAATCCCACACGGGACAAAAATTTGTGTGATCCACAAATTATTGTTTCGTGTTTTTTGTGTCCGTTGTTTAAATGTTGCTAAAAGTCTCCCGCGGCACAAGAATCACCCAGTGCAGGAAATGTCGTTTTTTAAATCTTAAATCATCGTAATCTTAAAAATATAGTTATGTTAACTGTACTAACTGCCTCATTACCTTAGCAGAATACACATAATACGTGAGACACACAGAATAACATCGTTCATCACCATTGGCTTGTGAAGTCACGTGGCTCCATACTCCAATCGTCCAAAAACAACGGTTCGCTTTGAAACACACTATCGAATCACAAGCGACTATGAATTCCGAGAAATTAATTGATATGCGACGGAACGTTCGAATACAAAGCTTTGCTTTCGTAAAACGTACACTGACTAACGCCTGTATATACTCTCAAAGGGATACGAGGAATACTTCACACAAATTTCGACAATTATATTTTAAATGATTGTGCTCCATACGATTCGCACAATGCCATACAATATGCTTCTACTGAGAATTTCGTAACAATCAAAAGAAACTTGACTAAATGAAAAAATAAGAAAAATGTTTATTTGTCTCAAAACAGTTATATAATAATATCAGCCCTGTATTAAACTGTCCCACTGCTGGGCACGGGCCTCTTCTCAGTGTGAGAAGGGGCCATATTATTATATATTATATTAGGCCATAGTCCACCACGCTGGCCCACTGCGGATTGGCAGACTACACAGTCATATATTTGAGAACTTTATTGAGAACTCTTTCCTTCGCCGTTAAAGCAAGCGATAATTAACTATTTAATACGCATAACTTCGAAAAGTCAGAGATTCACGCCTTGGGATCGAACTCAAAACCTCCGCGTGGCAGTCTAACGGTTTCTTCCACTAGGCTATCGCTGCTAACAGCAACAGTTACATTGATTATAAATGAGATATCTTCAGTAAGTAATTAATCATACTTGTGTTCGGGCTAACTAAATAGATGGCGCCTTGGTTGAAGTGGTTGCCTCGCCACTGCCATTGCGCCGAGTGTTACGGCTTCGATTTCCTTGGTAGACAAAAAATTGTGCGATACACAAAGAGTTGCTTAAGTAAAAGTAAATCGTAATATTTTTAGTTGTAATAACCGACATTTACGCAAACGAAGCCTCGGGCTAAAGTTAATTCATTTAGATTCCAGGATGAAAAGGAAATAGTCATAATATTTTCTTTTCATCTCAATATATAAACGAATATAAAGATAATGTCCTACAATAACCGAATACAATTTATCCTTAAACCGTTTTGGGCATTGATTAAAAAGTTTTAATAAAAGGATTAAACCGAGATTCGGAAGATTTAAGTGAATTCCTATAACTTTTACTGTCAGTTGTGAACAGATATGGTTATATTTAATTGCATTTCTTTCAACCTATTGAGTGGTATGATGACATCAGTCAGCGGTGTGATGACGTCAGTCAGCGAAATGATGACGTCAGTCAGCGGGATGATGACGTCAGTCAGCGGTAGTGAATCAGATTACTGTGCCTGAGGTGTCGGGTACGATCCCTGGGTCGAATTGGTTCTCTGATGAGAAACTCTTAGTAGCAGCGGTCTGAAGCTGTGCCCGGTAGACGGCAATAGACTTGCCTCTTATTACGTTGAACATAAACTCATAGTTGGCGAAATGTGGGTGTAACACACCTCTCTCTCTTCAGTCGTTGCCCTCATTGCTGAGGATCGTGACTCCTTCTGACTCTGTCAACTAGCTGTCTCCATCGGTTGCGATCCGTTGCTTGATGTAAGGCAGCACTAAACGGGATTGCCAGTTGTTTGGATATTTGGTCTGACCATCGCTTGGGACTTCGGCCTCTAGGTATTTTTCCTTCCACTTTCCCTGTCACTATCAGGCGTTCCAAATTGTTGCCATTTCTTTGTGCAATGTGTCCAAAATACTGCATTATACGTCGCAAACAGGTTGTAGACAGGCGCTGAGTATCCTCTATTTTCAGTTCTTTTAGGATCGAGACGTTTGTTCGGTGGGCTGTTCATGGTATTTTCAACATACGGCGCCAGCACCACATTTCAAAGGCGTCGATTCTTTGCCTGTCGGCTGGCTTGATTGTCCACGTTTTACAAGGCGATGGGAAAGACAAGTGTGCAAACGAGGTGTATCTTTGTTCGATTTGTAATGTTTCTGTCTCTCCAAACTTTGCTCGGTTCGGTCATTGCTGTCCTAGCCATGCCACAACGTCTTCTTATCTCTGGCTCGCTGTTACCTTTGTTAGTGATCATCGAACCATGGTACTGAAACTGATCCATAGTCTCGTATTCTTGCAGAAGATTAGTGCGTTGGATGGTTGCAAAACGGTCAATCACCATGAGCTTAGTCTTGGACTTGTTGATAGCAAGGCCCGTTTCTAAGCTGACTGCTTTTAAACGATTTAGCAATGTCCACCATTTCTGCTTCGGATGAGGCCAAAAGGGTCGTGTCATCTGCGTACCGAAGATTGGAGATTTTGACTCCGTTTATCTTAGTGCCACCTTTCCATTTTTCCAATGTTTGGCGCATTGTTTACTCTCCATATATATTGAAGAGAATAGGAGAGATCACGCATTCCTGTCGAACGCCTTTGTGGAACATAAACTAGACCGATGTTACATCTCCTATAGTGACCGTACCATATCCTGCTTCATACAGCTTGCGTATCAACGTCAACGTCAACTTGCCATAGTTTCACCCACTTGACACAGTCGAACGTCTTTTGATAATCCACGAAACACATGAGTTGGAAGTTGTATTTGTAACACTTCTCAACGATGAGCCGAATGTTAATTATTTGCTCTCTGGTACTCCTCCCTTTTACAAAACCTGCTTGCTCTTGAGGTATTTGCCAGTCAAGGAAAGATCGCAATCTCGCGTTGATGATATGGAGGAGAATTTTGCTCGCAAGTGATATTAGAGCTATTGTTCTATAGTTATTACAGTTGCGTACCGATCCCTTTTTATGAAGAGGAAGGATGGATGATTGCACTCAGTTGGTAGGCCATTGCTTAGTATGCCATATCCCATTACAGATCTCGTGAAGTCGGGCTATCCCATTTGGGCCTAGGCCTTTCAAGACTTTTCCTGTGATTAGATCAGGCTCTGGTGCTCCTCTTTATTTTACGGATTGCGTCTTAAACTTAATATTACGTTCCTCTTCTATTGAGATTTCAGTTGATGAGGACATCTGAGCTGGCTGTTCCTGGTAGAGCTCTTCGCCATATTCTTTTCATCTTTCCGAGTCTTCGGCTATTTCATGTATCGGATTTCCATCCTTGTCATCTATTACCCACGATAAAGATTTATCTCGCATACAAGCCGCTGGCTAAGGACAGGTTTTAAAAGTATTGTCCACATAATACGTAGCTTAGACTTTATTTTCAAAAAATGTCGTATTATAAATTGTCAAGTCAACCGTTGCATCCCTTTCCTTCTTCTACTCCTACGCTAAAGAGCGACAGAGATCCTTTCAATGCATCAGTTCTGATCATATCTACTTTTCTCTGCCTCCTTGCATACTATACTTTACACTGCAACAAGTCGCAGCCTTATTGATTTACTAGATTTTACTTGCGACTTCACTCGCATAAATGTAGATTTTGTTAATTTCCTATTCCTTTGAAAACAATTTTGTTTTCTTGGATAAAACGCAACATGTTTCCATTTTTGTACCCTTTAAAACATGTATGCAAAAGTTCATGATGATCGGTCGAGTAGATAAGGCGTCAAGGCGTAACAAACATAAAAACCCGCAATTGCATTTTGATTATCGGTTCGGATAGTGGTAGACAAACTTGTAGCCCGCTTGACTGTAAGCGGTTATTGTGACCTATAATCCTGCAATATCAAGGTGCTGATGCTAGGATTAAGGAATTTCATTCAAACGATGGACGCAAAGGACACTAGACTCGTGACAACCATTTGTGGATTACACAACGTTTGTCCAGTGTGGTATTCAAACCCACAACACTCGGTGCAATGGCAGTGGTGAAGGGACCACTTAAGGGCCTCCTATGCGCCAATGACGTTGAGCGTTTAACGTTTGCGACTCACTTCTAAACATTTTACGATAATTTACTGCCACGTAGTGAGATGTAGCTGTACTATGATAATTGAAAGACTCCAAAATAAAGAAATTGTCCTATACTACTATTAGACTAATTCTAAACTATTTATTAACTGAGGTTAATCACATACACTCAAAGATTGATAAAATTACGTAAATATACGAGAGCGTTTTGTAAAAAAATTGCATACGTCCGTCCGTCACAAAGGCTGGCGCCGTATGCCGCCCGTCGCCGGCGCAGAAACCCACTAGAATGATTCGAACGAAAATCGAGAAAACAAATTTTTAAATGACCGTAAATAAAAAAAAAATTGCACACGATTTACAATAAATGTATTCTCTACATATAAATGTGAGTTTTATATTCATACTTCTACAGATGAGGAAGTTTATATACATAAACTTTGTGAAATCAATAATTTTTAATATTGCTTGTATATCTCATAAAAAAATAAAATATAAATAATATAAATGTATGGAATTAAAGTTTATAAATTGAAGTATTGTTTAAATGTTGTTTGAGAATTTTGGGACATCATTTAAGGTACTAGATACGTGTTGAAAATCGTGTATTTTTTACGTTTTGTGGTAGGAGGCCCTTAAACCATAAAGCCATCCGTGCAGTAAAAATATGAGATGAAAGGAAAGGAACGTAACGGTAGTTAACGTAATTATGTGAGCGACCAGAACTCTTAATTAGCGAGCAATACGTAAAAACGTTGTTACTACAATGCCAGGACTTTTATCACTTAATGAATGTAAGCAAGACAAAAGTAATACTATTTGAAAAGGAGGAGTGTATGACGATGTGCAATATCATGATTGATAGAGAACAAGTGAAGCAAGTGAAAAAGTTTGTATATTTGGGTACTTTGTTTACAAGGGATGGTAAACATGTGAGAGATATTGAAAGGAGAACGATTGCTGGCAATAAAGTGACTGACGCTCTACGCGCTTTTGTGAACAGTCGAAATGTATCCGGAAAAGCACGTTTGGCTATTCATAGAGGACTATTACTGCCTACACTTACGCAGGCAGTGAATGTTGGGTATGTCAAAAGAAGCATGAGAGTAGAATAAATGCTGTAGAAATAAGAGAGCTGAGAGATATATTATGCGGTGTGACTCTGTAAGATAGAATAAGGAATTGTGTGATTAGAGAGAGATGCGGCATGAAAGTGGATATATTGCCAAGAATAGATAAGGGTATGTTAAGCTGGTTTGGGCATGTAGAAAGAATGGATAAGAAAAGACTGACTAAGAAAGTTTATAAGGCTAGTGTGAATGGATCAGTCGTAAGAGGCAGACATGGGCGAACGTTTCTTGACCAGATCGGAGACATTCTGGACAAAGGCCAGGTTAAGAGCACCTTTAAACCGGCGAGCGTGTATGAGGAATGTGATAATAGTGAATGGAGCCAGGGAATTGTTTTAGGATCGTAGCAAATGGAAATTCGTAGTCTCTGCCTACCCCTCTGGGAAACAGGTGTGAATTAAGTATGTACATGAATAAATCCTGTGTCACGGGGATCTTATCTATAAAAATTCCATCAACGGATACAAACAAAGCCCAGATATGGAATAATTATTTGTGGATCACACAATTTTTTATCCTGTGTGGGGATCGAACCTACAACTCGGTGCAGTGTAGTGTTTCCTCGCCATTAGCAATGGCGATGCGACCACTTAAACCACTACGCTAGTCGTGAAGTCTACTATTAAGGAAGAGATTGGAACTTACGAAGGAGTCGGTTCATTCGCATCGTCACCATATAAATGGCAACGGGGCTTCCATTATTGTTTTATCTTTACCTGGTCCTTGAATATTATACGATATAGTTTCTTAACCAGACCAAATAGACTGAATTTAATCCTAAAACATATAAATATACAAACTTTATCAACAAAATAAAACTGTAAACAACTCGCAACACACAACCTCCTTACAAATAAACATCGTACTTCGTTGATAGTAATACACCGACGTTAATTTCTTTGCTTGTATTTAAATAAGAATTTGCATAGAAAAGAAGAAAACGCTGCGTGTATAATTAACCGAGGAGCAACGCTAATTAGTAGTGGAGTAATTAAACAGGTTAAAGTTAGCAAGTTATTTCATTTTGCATCTGCCTTTGGCTCTACTGGCTACTGTATTAGGCAACAAGATTATAGTCTGCGTTTGACTTCTTATAGTATCATAAGCGAATGTCTGCGGTAAACGTTGTATTAGTCTATAAAAGTGTACAACGTTCTACTTTCTTTACCTATATAAAGATCGATCATAATATAATCTGTTTGCGTTATGTACAAACATAAATATGGGGCTATCCATTATAATAATAATCAGAAATAAAATAAAGATTCAGACACACATTTTATACAAAATCATATTGATGGTTCCATTAAAACAATGACATCGACAACTTAGTCTGTTTGCTCAACTTTGGCAAAGGTGTCATCCATTTCCTTACATTCTTTTTTGTTTAGCGCTGTCTTAGTGCATGCTTAATAGCACTTGTTTTATATGCAATAAAATTGTCTGTGGCGATCGAAATGCGTTTATCACGTCGTATGACGCCTAAACGAACCGAGCGCTTTAAACTACAGCACTATTAAATTTGTGCTGACAAACATTGTTAGATCTATCACGTGCATTTTTGATACAGTTAAACATGATCGTATGGGCGACGTACAAATAAATAAACCGTGTAAGCAGTAAAGTAGTAAGTACACACCAGTCAACCTGTGACCACGATCGATGCAAGTCGGTTGAAACGTCGGGCAATCAATAGGTGTTTATTACCTTTTAAATACTTTATCGCGAGTAAGACCTAGCATAAAGATTAATACCAAAACTACTTTGCCTTAACATTGTCTTCTGTTTACGCGAATATTATTCATTAAAATTAAACTACTATATACGGATTTTATCGCGTTGTTTATTTGACATTTTATTACATAATTTTCAAAACTGTTACACCACTACTACTATTAAACTTTACTCATTTTTAAGCTAATTAAATTATTATTAAAACTATTAAAACTATTTGGATTTAATTTAATTTTACACTTTCTCCGACGTTTCGGTTGCTTTTCAGCAGCCATGATCACGGGGAGACTAAGATGGTAGTTGTCTCAATATTCCAGTGTAGTTATTTCAAAGTACCCGAACATAATTTACTCATGACGACCTCGATGGCGTAGTGGTTAGTGTAACCGACTGCCACGCCTGAGGTCGCGGGTTCGATTCCCGCACAAGTCAAACACTTGTGTGCATGAACATGGATGTTTGTCTTGGTCTGGGTGTTGTGTATTTACAAAAAAAAAAGTATATGTGTATGTTTATCCATTGTCTAGTACCCATAGTACAAGCTCTGCTTAGTTTGGGCTAGATGGTGTTGTGTGTATGTTATAGAATATTATTATTATATTATTATTATAATTTACTCATTGGTGTTTATATTTACGCAGAATGAGCTCAAAGTATCATGAAGTCTAGCTGTGGTTGGCTTCTTCTTGGGTTTGATTACTTTGCCTTTTCAACCGCGTCTTAAACATACATAGCCTGTGTATTTTATGACACGGTAACTATTTACCATCAAGTGGAATGTACGCTTGTTTGCCACTGTAGTTAAATACATACATAGTCTCTTATATCTGCGAAGGAGTAGGCAGAAGCAGTGTATAACACCCACATTTTGACACCTAAGGTAAGTCACCTTAGGTGACAAATACCAGGGGGTGAGCGTATTGCCAAACGGGCAAAAGCCCAGATTCAGTGCTACTACTGATATTAACTTAACAAAAATCCAATACAAGTTATCCGACATGGAAATCGAACTCGAGGCCTTACGCATAGCAGTTATGAACAACTGTTGCTGCTGTCGAGACAGTCATAGCAGCCACTGTAGAAAATATGTTCTAACTAATAGATATTATAATGCAAATGTGAGTTTGTTTGTTATGCTTCCACGCCTTAACTACTCGACCGATCACCATGAAATTTCAAATACACACTGTTAGGGGGAAAATGTACCTTTCATCCATATAAAAGTACAATTACTTACCTTACCAACAGTTACATGAGCGAAGTCACAGGCAAAATGTAGTTATAAATACGAATGTAAGTTTGATGTATAAATATGTTACACTTGCTTACATGTTGTTAGTTGTGTAGAGTTTCATCCAGGAAATGTATCTTATGTTCTTGAGCGAATGAAGTCACGAGCAAAAGCTAGTAAAAATATAAAACATACTCCAAAACCATTTCTATGAATGTTTGATATTGAATATCAAACGTTTCTAACGTCCAAGTTAGGCAGTATATGGAACTTCGATGTCAATACGCTTGAGAATTCTCTGAGTGAAACATGACTATTGCACTAAAAGAAACTTTATTACTTCGCTCTGATACTTATATATTTAACTTTACTCCCTTTTACTTTATATTGAATATACATATTATGGAATTATATTATTACTAAATTTTGCCGATGGCCTCGCTCACGTTTTTTCTTGATAAAATGTATACTATGTCCCATTCTGTACCCCATGACAACATGTACGTGAAATTTTAGATGATCGATTGTTAAGGCGTGAAAGAGAGCAGCGATAGCTCAGTGGGGAGACCAACAGACTGCAATGCAGAGGGTCTCAGGTTCGAACCCACGTCGCGCGCCTCTGTCTTTCGGAAGTTATATGACTTTTCGAAATTATGTGCGTATTGATTGACAATTATCGCCTGCCCCGTGCCTCGGAGAGCACGTTAAGCCGTCGGTCCCGGCTGCCATGAACATCTATGGTAGTCGTTATTGGGAGAGTGTCGACACAAAAGATCCCACTGGGTCGAAGTGTCGCCGGTCTGCACTGACTGGTTCCTACACAAGATAAGATAAGATAAGGCGTGAAAGCGTAACATATAAATAAACAAACAAACAAACTCACTTTTGCATTTATAATATTAGGTAGAATTAGAATATGATTGATTATTTAATTTTAGTTTTCAGTATATTTCGATTCAGAAACGCAAGGTTTCAAATATTACAATTTATTTAAAGATTTGAATTTCAATCGATCGCTATTACCTAGTGGTTCTATTCAATTTTGAATGAAATCTCAGGATCCCTTTTTTATAAAGTCATTAAGATAATTTCATAATTTTAGAAACCTTATTCATAATATTGTCTTCTGTTTACGCGAATGTTATTCATTGAAATTATACTACTATATACGGATTTTATTGCGTTATTTACTTTACACTTAATTACAAAAAAATTATGCCAAAATTTTTTCAAACTTGAAACTGTTACATTTTTTTTTATTTGTGTTTCAAATTTTGTAATAAAGTGTAAAATAAATAACGCTATAAAATCCGAATATAGTAGTTTAATTTCAATAAACCTTATTCACTTATTCAATTCTTAAACAAGAGCAGTATAAGGTTTTGGGGTAATTCGATGATTAAGCGTATCATCCATAAGTTTTACAAGCTCAATAACCATGATTCAGCAACATTTCCCAACGATCAGTTGCACTCTACATAATATTCCATCCATCCTGAAATCACCATCTAAGGTACAAGGCTCCCACATTTTATACGGTAATGTGATTTCATATTCGGCCCTGGCCTTGAATTCAATTTTACGACGAGCCTTTTACGTCATACGTGTCTACGAAGATTTCTGTCTTCCACAGATTGAGACGGTTTTCGTATCAGTATAAACTGGAAGTTCTTTGTCTTTTGTGTAGTAAGAGTTTGGATCTAAGAAGGTAAACTAATTAAGGACCAACACAGAATCATGTGACCTTTAAAGAAACAAAATGCTTAAAGCCGGCTACTCTCACACCTGCCGCAGGGCCAATATTTGAATTGGACCCTTAATTGCCCACTTAATTGTGATGTGTATGGCCAAGCAGGGGCAATTTTTAGATTGGTCCTGCGGCAGGGCGGCAGGAGCGCAAGATCTTCCTAGCTCACTAGGTTGTATCTACCGCCCTGCTATGTTGCGGCTTGTGTAGTAAGATTGGGGCAATCCAGCCAGGCGACAACCGCGCGGAGTGCACGTGTCACAACGGACAATAAAGAGCGTGATGTTTGGACACGGATAATAGACGTGTACAAAGACCAGCCCCACATGTGGGATAAAAACAACAAACAATATTTTAACAGAAACATGCGAAATCAAACATTCCAATTAATGTTCGAAATATATCGCGAACTCGCAAACGATATCAACATTACAAATTTTAAAAGATAGTTTGGAAACCTGCGTACGTCTTACGTACGATCTCTTTCTTTTTTTTTTCGGTAGCACCACAGAAAGTGCCAAGGCTATACCAATCCTTTGGTGTTTAGACAATACTGGAGCCATTCTTGTGGACGTGCGTTCAGCGGGACGTTCACTTACACACTGAACAGCTTGTGTGTAGAGAACAGGCGAAATTGCTCCGGCTGCCGTGCGACCGGTATTGCCCCTGTGGCAGGTGTGTGAGAAGCCGGCTTAAGTTGCTAAATTGTCGATTATTCCACAAACTATTTGTGCGGAACGTTATATACTGGATATGGTTAACGTATCATGACTTTTATTTCGGTTTCTTATCCGTGGGAGTATTTGTAATATAAAATATATATAATATCAGCCCTGTATTAAACTGTCTCACTGCTGGGCATGGGTCTTGGAATCCAACTTGAGACCTCTGCGTGGCAGTCTAACAGTTTCTCACTAAGCGCGCATCTCTGACTTTTTGAAGTTATGTGCGTATTGAATAGTAAATTATCGCTTGCTTTAACGGTGAAGGAAAACATCGTGAGGAAACCTGCATGTCTGAGAGTTCTCCATAATGTTCTCGAAGATATGTGAATTCTGCCAACCCGCACTGGGCCAGCGTAGTGGACTATGGCCTAACCCTTCTCACATTGTTCTACAGTATTATAGAACGTATCAATATCGACAAAAAAGTCCGGGATACCATATGTATTTTTTGAATATATAGCTAACTACACCTATATAGGTGTAGTTAGACTTATTAATTTCTTTAGTTGTAGTTTGATATATTAAAATTAGATAACAAATTAAAAGTAGGTATTGGGTAATAAATTAAAATCCATGCAGACGAAGTCGCGGGCAACAGCTAGAACATTATATAAATAATAATACGATTTGGTCATTACCGAAATAGTGGTCTACTGGATACTGACACTACCAGACAAGTGGACAAAGCCTGTAATTGGTATGTCTACACACTGCCGAAAATAACTTTATACAAAACTTTATTTTGGTTCACAGTCTAATCAATAAGCATTTTTCTTCCTTTTCATGGTTCTCACCTAAACTAAAAAGCAGGGGGTCTACCGTGAAACGCGTTATACGCAATTGCGTACGTTCGTTCGTGCTTATTCTTACCATGAAACATCATTCGCGCCGACATTCGTCACGAATACCGTCGTATGACATTTGTACGTCCTAAAAAATCCGAAGTGTTTTCATGGTAGGTAAATGCTTATTATTTCGTTCGTAATTCGTTTCGGCACGTCGTTGCGTGAAAACATTTTCACGGTAGACCCGCTGGTTGTAGATAAACGTAGTATAGATATTTTCAAACGTCTAGTTTTACGTTCCAGCGTAGTCTAGACGCTATTATTTATTATTACATTACTTTTATAGGTGTTCACGTTGGTATTTGGTAACGAAGCTGTGTTTTGTAACTTTTTTATAGTTAGCTCGTAAAGATTCTGCGCTGAATGTCCCTTGTAATTTGCACGGGACGTTCACACGCCTCGCTAGTGAGAATACATATATAGGACCCATGTAGTTAATAAAGATGTCTGCAATCTTCTGGCCTTTCATTATAACAGAATTAACGAGTTAAAATTGTTTTTATTAGTGTTTGCTTATCATAATTGATTGTAATTAACATAATTATTGTATACTTGACTAAATCTATAATACAATTATTATTTATTATATTAACAATGACTATATTGACAAATTGAAATGACATTTGAGATTATTATAAAACTAGGTTAATATTGCTTAAAATTTATTTTAATGATTATTAATGTATGACTATGTATGACTAAACTATAAAATTATGATTGTATGCACTAACTTTGAATTACAAATTTGTGACAATCTACATTATCGCATTGGGTATATGCCTGTAATGATAATTGTATGCGTAATATATATATTTCAAAATTATGTAAAAAAGTGTCAAATAAACAACGCGATAAAATCCGTATATAGTAGTTTAATTTCAATGAATATTTAAATGAACAAATATATATTTAACGATATAGCTATTGAAGAATATGTCTGTCTGGAATATCTTTAAGAAATTTACTTATAAGGTTAATCGCTCTAGCCGTTGGACTATTAGCGGCTTGCGAAGAGTGCCATGATGGTGGACATGCGAGGAGTCGGCGGTACCGACGTCCAATACCACGAATGTACTGGTTAGGCACGTATAAATGTATACATTCACTAAATACGTCTACCTTAGTAAATAGTAATGTCGATAAACCTTATAAACAAAAACAAACCTGAAGCCTCAACCTTTGTTCATAAATAATTAACATAATTATCAACCCACTCATTCAAATTAAAGGTATATCATGTTTTGTTCATGTTTCATAATACGTCAAAAGCTTAACGTTGAAAGAGATGAAATCAACTAAAATGTTTCCACTTAATATACCAGTTGCACTCATGTGTGCCGACATTAAGAGCAATGTCAGTCAGAGTCAAATGCAGTGTGTAAATAGCTGAACGCGTGCACTATATTTCTTAGCTGAATTTACGAGCAGTTTCAGCTATTTTCTTGCTATTCATGAGTGCTCGTTGTAGAGGTTGTCTGTCCGTATACCTATTTATATAAGCGCTTGAAAGGGTTACTTCACAGAAATGTTTTTGGAATAAACATTACGCTTATAAGCCGTTGGAGGTAGAAACGTTATGCTCATGGGGTACGAGCGGACTTGTGTTTTATAAAGAGCTCGCAAAACGACAATTTAGTCGGTCAGTCTGGCATTGTAATCGACACATCGCGTGATCGGCTGGACTTTTATTGGCCCAAAGAATCAACACTGCAATTTAACGCGACGATGCTGCCAGCCATCTTGGCACTTTATCTTTACCCACAGCGTCGCTTGCTCGGGAACATCCTTATTTTCAATATGAAAGGTTGTTCGTGCCTTTTATACAACTTATATGCAAAATTTCATGATTATATGTCCAGTAGTTAGGGCTAACAACAAACACAAAATAATAACTTGTGCAGTATACCAAAACATTACCTCTATCGGATACGAGCAGACAACACTTAGCGCGACTGCAGCGGCAAGGCAAATCGTTCCAATACATAAATGTGATGACAATGATAACGTTATAAATTATAGGCCTATTTCTATCTTGTCTACTTTCGCGAAATTATTTGAATCTTTCTTATGTCCCCTTATTCAAAATCACATGAAGCCGTACATTAGCAGCTCACAACATGGTTTTATTGGCTCCAGGTCTACTTGTACGAATCTTGTTGCCTTTAGTGATACTCTGGTACAATCAATTGACGAAAACAGGCAGGTAGACGTAATATACACGGACTTTAGTAAGGCGTTCGATAAAATACCACACAAAATACTTTTACATAAATTAGCAGCGTACGGCGTTACTGGCACTCTCCTAGATTGGTTCAAATCATACCTTGATAATCGTATATTCTTTGTAGCAATTAATGGCTTTCAATCGGACATACGCAGAATTAATTCTGGCGTTCCGCAAGGATCGCATCTTGGACCGATTTTATTTAATATATATATCAATGACATTACTCGATGCTTCCGCTCATCTAATTATTACATGTATGCCGATGATCTCAAATTTTGTAGAACCATAGAATGTCTAAACGACGCAAACTTGTTACAAGATGACATTAACAGTCTTGTCGATTGGTGCAATGATAACTTTATGAGCTTAAATATAAAAAAATGTTACCATATTAAATTCACCAGAAAACAGCATCATTTGCCATCCACGTACTGTATTGGACCCGATATCATCCAAGAAGTGACAGAAATAAAAGACCTGGGGGTGCTATTCGATAGCAAGCTTACATTTGTGCCTCATATGGAAAACACAATCAAACGAGCATCAAAAATGTTAGGATTCTTAATCCGAAATGTCAGAGTTTTTCGATCGCATAATACAAAAATCACACTCTACAACTACCTCGTTCGCACTATACTGGAGTATTGTAGTACAGTCTGGCGACCACATTATGCTTGTCACAATCTAAGGTTAGAGCGAGTGCAGAAACGTTTTCTTTGGCACTTGGCTTACACCGCAGGAATATCTCGCAAGATTAAGTCGTACGACCAAAGGCTCACGCATTTTAAAATTACTTCGTTACTGAAGCGCGGTATTCTAATCGATGCCGTATTTATATTTAAGCTTTTGCGAAATAAAATTGATTGCCCCGAACTTTTAGGTAAAATTAAATTTCGTGCCCCCACTAGATATCCGCGTGCACCCATAACCCCGCTGTATCCACCACTTCGTAGAACCGTACTTGGTGCTAATTCTGCCATACCCCGTCTTTGTAGAACCTTAAATAAATACTCTGATGTCATAGACGTGCATGTAGACTCGCTTGCCACATTCCGTAAAAATATTATCAGTGTGTTGTAAATTCTAAATTTGTAAACTCTAAATTGCTGTATACCTTATATTTAATACTTAGTGTTGTATAAAGTTTTATTAGATGGCATATTCCATAGATCTTACATATATAATATATCACCTTAATGGTTATTTATATACATATTGTTTCTAAATTAATTCTGTAAAGTCTGCTTATTATCTTTATAAAACTTATGCATGCTGTGCTTGCCTGTAAGAGGCTACTATACTATTATGTAGTTATAAATAATGTATTATGTATATGCATTAGTATAAGTAGTTGTTGGTAAGCCTAAATAAATAAATAAATAAGGCAACCGCTGCCCAATTGTGTCATCCGTGTAGTCAATCATATTAGAGTAATAGAATATTACTGTAATACAAATCACAAAAGCTTTTTGAAAAGTTGTAGATATAGAAAAGAAATTTCTACTCCTAGTATGCCTTAACACCAGAGATGTACGCTAGATTTTAAAATATCCACCGAAGCAAAGAATACATGCAAGAGATTTTCGTGGTATAGCTTTGCAAAAGAGCACGAAGCTAAGCAAGAATTATCACGTATTTATACGCGCGTAAGTAACCGCCTTTAGCTTGCATTGCTTACACCGTGTTACGCATCTTTCTCACTCAGTTCGCTTACGGAATGCGCATATCTTACTTTGTATTATCCGCTCACTACCCTTGACTTTGGCAGAGTAGCTACAACGCACATACCTTATTGGTATACGAATTTTCGCGACAATCCATCTTCGTAATTACATTACGTTATATGTATGTATAAATCTCAATGAGATCACTTAAACTGGTGACGTCCATTGCTTCTTTTGCTTTTCGGCACTAAACGTAGATTTGTTGAAGAGGACAATAATATGATTATATGGAAACAAAGTTATCGAATGTATTTTCCGGGGAACAGATGTACAAAACGTAAAGCTACGTATTTTATTGTTTACGGAACCAGATTTGATAACAAAGTATGGAAGAGTGAATGTAAACTGGTTAAGCCAGCTAGATGTGTATACGTGCCTACATTATGTATTTGTATTTACTTACATAACATTGTTTTGTAAAGGCAGAATATTTGTTGGCGATTTATTAAACCTGTCAATTGTTGGAATGCCAGAATTAATTGAAATCCTATTTGGTCTTGTCACCGGTGAACCACTGCCACTCAATAGGTTAAAATAGTATTCGGCCAGCCAAAATATTAAATCGTATAGATTTTGTTTGATTTTATTTATTTACTTATTATATCATGTATCATGTATCATGTATAAAAATCTACGATAAGATTTCCGTGTGAATATTGACAAACTTTAATTACTCACTTTATTATTAGTTCTAATTGTAATAGATTTTAAATTTTTATTTTTTATTTTTATTTGCTATACCTAATTTTATTTGATTTATTAGTAATATAACATTTACAATATATTTACATTATTAATTTTATATTTCTATTTGATTGTTAAAATTTACTGGATTTTGATATAATTTAATTGTTAAACTTAACTTTAATATTGATATTTCGTCACTTTTAATATTTATCTTTGTTTCTTATGTCATATTATTTATGTAATGTTTAAAATGTAATGCATGCTGAATTCACCTGTAATTAGTTATACAATTGGTTAGACTCAAAATGTTTGTCTTATGTGTATGTGATATTGTAGTAACTGTTGGTGAATCTTAATAAATAAATAAATAAATAAAATATTTATTTATTTATTTACTTACTTTATTGGGACACAAAACAGTTACACATTAAAATGTAATGCAAGCATTTTATATATTATGCAAAGAAAAGAGTAACTGTGTAACCCACAACACTGTAGGCGAAATAATATAAAAAAAAAGGAATAAAATAAAATAAAGACAATTGAGATCGATCGAGGGCAAATCTAGCAATAATTATTTTAACAATTCAATAGTTTGTTTACAAAATGTTGAATACGGGAGTGCAAATATATCTAAGTCTATAAGGTGTGTATTATACGTTTCAACAAGGCGACGAAGTGACGTGCCGTCATTGGTTCTGAACTTTGCAGTGTAGAACAGCCGGGGCACGCGGGCCTCTCGTCGCAATACGGTTCTAGGTACAAAGTAAATTAATCGATTAGTGATTTCAGGGCAGTCAAACCTATTGTTACATAATATGGTCTGTTTTTTGAAATAGTAGACTATAGGCATCGTTTTTATTATTGCCTCAGGGGCGTAGCGGTAGTGTATGTGATTGCTATGCATGAGGTCTTTCATCATCCAGAAAAACTAAGCTAACTTACATTTACGCGAGCCACCTCGCAAGAAAAATCTAGTTACTTAATAATTACCGCAGTGTCAAGGAGTCTTATCAATGCTTATATAAGAGGACTATCGCCTGACCTAGAGTGCTATTGGCAATATCGCGTAGTCAATGTATCAATGAGACGAATCTCTTCGTCCTCGATGGACTGAAACTGTCGGTGTGTGTGTAAGCGACATCATCAATGCACTGCGGAAACATGGCGGTCCTATTAGTATCCTGTATGCATTATTATATTGGATACGTAAACTATAATAAGTAAAACTGCTAACATATGTATTTGAAATTAAACTACTTCGTTGGGGCTAATCCTGATCCTATACAATTTTTTAAATGCGAATTTGAGTTTGTTTGTTAGTTACGCTTTGACACCTCAGCACCCGACCGATCATCGTGAAATTTCGCGTACACGTTGTCAGTGGTACTGTAAAGGACCTAAGATTCCTTTCATCCAAAAAAATTTACTGTTACTAACCTAGCCTAGATATACGCAACCGAAGCCGCAGGTAAAATCTAGTTAATTAATAATTAGCGCAGTGTCAATGAGTTTTATCAATGCTATTATATAAGAGGTCTATTTGCCTGACTGCTATTGGTAATATTATGCAGTCAATTTAACAATGAGATGGATGGATCTCTTCCACCTCGATGGACCGAAACTGTTCGTGTATGTGTAAGCGAACGTCATCAATGCACTGCGGAAACGTGGCGACCCTATTAGCATCCTGAATGTTACGCAAACCGTTATAAGCTGTTAAGTATATTAGAACTATTAGGAAATTGTATATTAAACTACGTACTTTAAATGGATGTAATCGCAGTACATACTTAAAAACAAAAAGCTAGTAAATACAATTTTAAAGCTATTTAAATTTATATTCAGAACTATATTTTGCTCGCGGCGTTGCTCGCGATGTAGATTGTGCCATTAAATTTCTATCCTTTAGACACATTACTTTTTTCTGGATGTAAGGTACCCCCCTTACAACGCGTCTGCAAAATTATATGATGATCGGTTGTGTCGTTAAGGCATAAAAGCATAACATACTAACAAACTCACATTCACATTTATAATATTAAGTGAAGATTTCCGCGTCAATTTGGTAGCGTTTCTTGAAGTGTAAACTTTAAGAGAATAAAATGACTACCACCTACTGATAAATATTATTTCAAACCTCAAATGCTTCTTACATAATATTATTAACTTTTTCTTTATTTATAAAATTAGTTTTATATGGTCAGTGACATATGGCGTAATGACTACAAAACCTGGTACATAAATGAGTTGTAAAATACTGAAATTATAAGTTGACGGCGATTTAAAAGAGTGGCCTTGAGTTTCTTGCAGGTATCTTCTCATAGGCTCAACCTCTTGCCTGAACTTTGCAACTAACATAAATGTAAATTCAGTAAATGTAATAAACTCACTAACCACTTTGACGTTCATAAGTGTTACTTTGTGACCTAAGTGAATAAATAATTTTTGACTTTGACTTTCACTACCTAAATTACCGCGTGACTATAACTGCTGAAAAGCAACCAAAACATTGCGAAAATCTCTAAATATAAATTTAAACAGTTTTAAAACAGTATTAAATGTAGTGTTTTAAAAAATACCGCGATAAACTCCGTATAAAGTAGTTAAATTGCTATGTGTATTTAAGTAACCGTAAGGCTATTTTATGCTATGCTATTGCTATACAATTTACTGTCAAATTACCTATGTCACTAAATTGGATTTCGCAGAATACCAGAATTGCAATTTAATAATCGCAACGTACGCTGAGCGATATCCAAATTTTGGCAGCGATGACACACACATTCACATTACTTTTTAAACTTAAGTCAAACATAAATAATTTAACAGATTAATGTTTGTATCGCTGCTTACTGATAATACTAGCCTTGACTTTGAATGGAGGCAGTCGGTTTCCTTTTAGTCAGGCGGAAGATGTGGTGTTGCCAGAAAGCAGAAATGAAATGATAAATTTCTTATTATAGTGTTAGTATTTGATTGTTTGCTTTTTTTTATTTCAATGTTATTTTCTTGTCTTCGTGTTTTGGATGTGCCCTTTTGTGCGCCATCATAAATGATTTTTCTTTCTTTTTTCTTTTTGTATCATCATCCTCTTGCCCTGGTCCCAATTTATTTGGGGTCAGCACAGTATGTTCTTCACTTCCATAATTCTCGGTCACTCGTCATCTGATCATTTACTCCTTTCCCTTTCATATCCATCCTCACACAGTCCATCCATCTTTTCCTTGGCCTTACTCTATCTTTTCGTCTTTCTTTCTTTCTGTATATTCGAAGTTAAAATTTCGAATATACAGAATATATATAAAACAAAGTAAATTCGTAAAAAATGCCTAATTTGTCCCATGGCATAAGTTTTTGCTTCTGCAGCTGATCATAACGACTCGGATTCGATGACAGAGTCGATTAAAGGCACGTTAAATATAGCTTATATAATGTACTTCTATCTTCCTCTTTGTATATACTTAATACGTGATTCTATATATTTAATATTAGCACTTTAATAAAATGTATGAGCAGAATTATCTTTACACCTTGAATCAAATAACTAACTAAATTAATAGAAAGTTTTCCTATAACCACTAAGTACCTAATCCTTGACATGCATCCAATTAGTTGACATCTCAAAACCTCTATACATTTTCCTCTAATTAATATAGCAATAAGGGTATTAAGGAATACACATCCTCTAATGGATATTAATAATTGTTTAACGAAACATCGCCATGAACAGTTTCAGTTTGCTAATTGGTTCGCGTGCTTCGAACATTTAAGCTCTTTACTCTGCTCTATTTAGCATTCTCTATAATGAATATTCTTATAGAATATTTATGGAAGCTCTTACACTATAGCAAAACACACAAACCGTTTAGTTATACAAAATGTTGAACTGCAATCACGTCAAATTTGAAGAACTAATAAGGCAAAATTAATTGTATAAAATTAATTTTACTGATCTAAATTTATATAAGCAGCGGAAGCTTAGTGAGAGATGATCGGACTGCCACGCAAAGGTTTCGAGTTCAATCCCAAAGAGCGCATCTCTGACTTATAGAAGTTAGGTAAGTATTAAATAGTTAATTATCGCTGTGAGGAAACCAGCATGTCTAAGAGTTCTTCATAATTTTCTAGAAGACATGTAATGTCTGCCAATGCTAGCGTAGTGGACTATGGCCTAACCCTTCTCACACTGAGAAGCCTGTGTCCAGCAGTGGGACAGTTTAATACAGGGCTGATATTATAATTACGTTTATTTAAATTAGTTAACTGTACAACGCATTGGCGTATGTTGATATTTGCTCATCATATATCTGTGTAAATGAATAAACCTGGACGCCTGCAAGTTTTACATAATATACCCGAATGTGTGTGAAGGCTGCCAATATGTACTGGGTCAGCGTGGCATACGGTGGCCTAGCTGTTCATATTATATTAAAAAGAGGCCTGTATACAATAGTCGGACAGTTTATAATCAGATCTTGTTATTTTTTTATTGAGTTATGTATGTATGTTACTGCCTACAAAAAAAAAACAAGCATCAATAGCTCAGTGGGAAAACCAACAGACTGCAATGCAGAGGGTCTCGGGTTCGAACCCACGTCGCGCACCTCTGACTTTCGGAAGTTATATGACTTTTCGAAATTATGTGCGTATTGTTTGACAATTATTGCCTGTTCCGTGCCTCGGAGAGCACGTTAAGCCGTCGATCCCGGCTGCCATGAACATCTATGGCAGTCGTTATTGGGAAAGCCAGTACCCTCTAATATCCTGACACTGGTCTAGCCTTAGTGTATCGTTAGTCTTCGGGTTGCGGAGGTCAGGTGGCAGCCGCTCCGTGTAAAAACTGATATCCAGTCAAATCCGGTTAGACCAGAAAAGCCGACCCCAAGTGACTTGGGAATAATTAAGGCTAAGGGAGAAAGAAGGATGTATGTTACTGCCTACATGCACCGAACTCATGCTGGCTCTTCGAGAATACCAGCGTTGTGGTTGCACTGCAACATTGCTGACGCAGGACCTTATTTTTTCTTTTTATACTAATTGGTTGTGTACATAATTTTATTTGTTTCACACTCATAAGGTAAAAGGAATGTTACCTTATGAGTGTGGAACAAATAAAATTATGTTTCTTCTTCTTCTTTCTTTACTAATATTTCTCCTAAGAATAGACTATGTGGTACACAGACAACTTGCGGTCTTTAAAAGGTCATATCTTATTCGCGACGACATTACTACTCATTAGAAATGCTTCAAGGCGAACGTTTAATGGAAGGGCAGGTCCACGCGTGTACTCAAAAATAGGTAAAATGAAATGTACGATTACGGTATCTGTCAGACTACGCGTTGGCGTTTAGTGGTTAAAACAGCTATTTAAAAATAGATATTGTAATAACAAAAAAATTACAAACAAATAGTTATTCATTGAAATTGAATTTAAAAAAAATATACGGATTTTATCGCGTTATTTATTTTACACTTTATTACAAAATTTTGAAACTGTTACACTACTACTAGATACTATTAATCTTTACTAATTTTTAAGCTAATTAAATTATTTAAACTATTAAAACTATTTATATTTAAGTTTACACTTACCCCGACGTTTCGGTTGCTTTTCAGCAGCCCTGGTCACGGGGAGACTAAGATGTTCTCAATGTTCCAGTGTCGTTATTTCAAAGTACCCGAACATAATTTTAGTCATTGGTGTTTCTATTTACGCAGAATGAATAACATTCGCGTAAACAGAAGACAATATATTGTAAATAGTTATTTATATAAGTACTAAAGTTTGTTTTGTACACAATCATGTTTATTGTTTAATTAGTAAGGTTTATAAATTATATTTAGTATAATTATGCATACTTACAGTTCGTGGTAAAGGAGAATTGTCCCAGCACGTTTCCATTAATTGTTTTCGCCAGATAAATGTCTGGCTGGTTTCATAAAATAAAACAATTGATATACTTGTGTTATTATTACGTAAGTGAAAGCCGCTTTGTTAGTCTATATGTATACTATACAACCAAAACCACACTTGTATATGAATGTAGAGAAAGGCAGAGATATATAACAAACACTCAACGATACTTGACCGTAGGTTGATAAAGCATTTCAACAATTATGCCAAAATGTAAATCACGCGTAAATCTAAAATTATTATACTTGATACGGAATAATACGGTCTATTTAAAAAAAAGTCTTCATTATAACTATTGTTAACCTTTTAATATGGTTAAAATTGACGGTAAAATTTCTCTAACATATCCTTTGCTTTTTAGCAGCCATGGTCACCACAAACATGATTATTTTAAAATAAACGGTTGTAAATTCTTACTAATCATTACATATTATAAAACAAAGTCCCCTGCTGCGTCTGTCTAGCTGTTTGTTCGCGATAAACTCAAAAACTACTGAACGGATTTTCATGCGGTTTTCACCAATAGACAGAGTGATTCATAAGGAAGGTTCAAGTGTATAAATTGTTAAGATTTTGTACTATCCGTGCGAAGCTGGGGCAGGTCGCTAGTATAGTAGTACTAGTATATAGTAATACTATAAAAAATCGAAAGTAAATCTGTCTGTCTGTCTGTTACCTTTTTAAGGCTAAACCATTCAACCGATTTAAATGAAATTTGGTATAAAGATAGTTTAAAATCTGGGGAAGGCAACTTTTTATTGATGTAGGTACCACGTGGGTGGAGATGCGCGCAAAAGCTAGTTCTATATAAATTAAGTTATAATCAATTGCAATGTTTAACTTTCGTGGACACGTTAGTCAATATAACACACCTATGTCTCAAATACTGATTTGTATAAATTGACCAGCGCCATTCATATTAACAATTATTATAGTACAATTCTGCATATGGGAGTTTGTTTTTTTGTTAGGTTTTCATGACTTAACTACTCGACTGATCATCATGAAATTCACATACACGTTGACATCCCCCCTGACAATGTGACTGACTAACTGACGACTCTATATCCTTATATAGAGTACCTTTTTATCTTATATAAGGCATAGTTTATTAATAAAATCTAGATTAATCCGAGCAAAATATAATAAAACATATATCAAATTTAATCGATGTTACCAATACTTTCAGTACAATAACACGGTGCCTAAAACTTGTCATGCAGAATGATCGTTAGCTCTTGGCTTCTTCTGTTCAGAATTAGCATTGTCACCGAGTTAGCCAATAAGTGTTCTGGCTACGCGCCATGGCAAGTTTTTCTTTACTTAATTAGATCTGCGGTTGTTCGAGTTTAAAAAAAAAAACAATATTATCTCACTACGCGCTCTGGGGGTTGAGCCAAATTAGTGTTGCATTTTATTTCAAACTAGGTCTTGCTTGTATTGGTAACGTGCTTCCTAGATATGTTTGTATTTAGATACGATATTACTAGATAGTTCAATTCGGTGATGAAGTTGATATAAGGCTTATTTAGTGTAAGCTGGGGGTCTACCGTGAAACGCGTTATACGTAATTGCGAACGTTCGTTCGTGCTTATTCTTACCATGAAACATCATTCGCGCCGACATTCGTCACGAATATCGTCGTATGACATTTGTACGCCCTAAAGAATCCGAAGTGTTTTCATTATAGGTATATGCTTTTTATTTCGTTCGTAATTCGTTTCGGCACGTCATTGCGTAAAAACATTTTCACGGTAGACCCGCTATTTTGACAGTGTTTTAGTGTAACCACGACCACTTGTCGCAAGTCCAATACGTTCCAAAACGCGGCATGGGTTTTGTTCATTGCGACAATGCTGCAATTTGACCACAATATCAAATTGCATGATAGTCACTATAGGAATTTCGCTACGTGGTCTTTTCGCGTTTACCACAACGCGTCATGGGCGTTGTTATAGAGCTAGGGCTCACATATTACACATACACATATTCTGTTTTGTGAATGTTTCACAATAACCACAACGCACAGTGAACTGTTTTTTTATTCAATGAGCGTTTTCGTTCTTTGAGCCTAACACATTTGTATTTTCGTCAATGTTTATGATAATCCGTAATAGTAATACCTCTCTGTCTTCCAGTAGGTCTACTATGAAAATATCTATCCGAAACTTTGGGCAAGAGAAATATATAATTAAAGTTTCTTTGGATTTTCTTTCAAAGTGGCGTTACTCCATTTTCGGACCACTTGACTGTAGGGTTTAGAATGATCAAAGCGGTACTTCACTTGTTTCATGGTACTATATGGTAATTAGTACCAACAATAATCCCGAAATTTCGGTAATTTCGTTTCATTGTAGGTCTGCTGCCTATTCATATATCCCACATGGTGGTGGGTTAGCCTTCCTACTCTTGCTCTTCCCCTTCGCTCTATCCTCGATATTGTCTTCAGATAGTACTCCCCATATCTCTTTGTAGTACAGCCTTCCATCTTGGTTGGAGTCGACCTCTAATTCTGTGACCAGAGGTGAAAAGTTGCAGTTCCAAGTTACCTACGTAACTAGCCACCTAACTACGTAGGTAACTTGGCATGAGTAATCAGAGTCCGACTGCCGCGATCAACTCACGGCGTTGCGATGCCCAGGCGGGGCAGTACGCCAAAGTGTGCAGCGCCGTGTCCTCAACAACGTCGCGGCAGTCGCCGTAGTGGTGACAACCGGGCGTCTCTTGTGTATACGACACAGTATTTCATTCGTCATTTCAATCAATTCGTCATTACCTGTGTCAGCCGGAAGGTGAGGGCGCCATGCCGCCTCTTCAGCCACTCCTCAAACACGGGACTTACCGCCACAATCGTGGCGTGCCCGGTCGTTCTGTTACTAACATAACCTAACTTAATCTACTTTTACGCGTTACTTGTTTAATACATATAACATAAGATATAAATTTAGTATGAAAATTATAATAATTTGATTCTATATTTTCTTTTGTCCGCATTATAACCGTTTATATTATTTGATACAACTCGATTATGAGGAGTTATACAAATAATCGTTACCAAAATTGTGTAGTGTAATTCACTCCGAATGATTTATATTTAATTATTGCCGCGGTTTTTAATTACTGTGGCTTCAATCTGATAATGAACTTATTAAAATATATGATTTTTATACTTTTAATTTACTGACTGCTGGCTTCTGCTCGCAGTTTTGCTCGCGTGATTCTAAAGCGTATATAAGACGTATGTATGAATCCAGGTTAATTTGTGTTCTAGTTACATAAATTAAATTCTAATTTGTTCAACACCTAAACGTCATTAAGTAACTAACATCCAAAATTGTTACCGTGGGAGAGCCACGGTTTGGTGCGAATGGACCGGCTCGACCGGAGTGATACCACGGCCTCACAGAAACCGGCGTGAAATAGCGATTACATTGTATTTCGTCGAGTGAGTGAGAGTACCGGAGGCCCAAACCCTCCCCCTGCTGGGAGAGAGGGTGGGCATTTAAAAGGCCGCAACGCAGTTGTGACTCTTCTGGTGTTGCGGCGGTAATTGCTTACCATCAAGCGATCCGTCTGGTCGTTTGCAACCTATAACATTAAAGAAAAACATCTTTACAATTCTATCTCATTTATTATACTAGGCTCTACCCGCTTCGACTTCGTTCTTATAAATAGCCTGGGAACACATTTCGGGATAAAAGAATCCGGTAGACTAGTCCCAGTCATGATATATCAGTGTCTTACATTTCATTCAAATCAGTTCGTCGGTTTACCCATGAGGGAGTAAAATCACCCAAATAAATTAATTCAATCTCATATCTATATAGTCAATTTCAATACAATAAAATCAAAAAGTATACAAACGGTTCATTGACATGACCATAAATATCAATATGTCCAATTGTAGCGTCAATTGTAAATCAATTAATTATCTAATCGAATCATTCGATTTGATGCAGCGAAAGACTTAGAAATTACATAAACACTGCTACAATTATATCTTATCGCGCTATAATTGTGGCCATCATTCGATGTCCGCAGTTGACCAAACAGAATATAGTAGATATACAGTAAAAAAAACATTTGTTAGATACATATTTCACATTGTTAAAAAAATTACCTAAGGAATAATTAGTAATTATTATTGACAAATTAATTTAAATTATAAATTCCTCTAAATACCGTGTATTTTATTCCAAATTTCTTTTTGTTAAACATATTTTGATAAACTAATCATTTCTAAAAAAATTATGACATAAACAATTTTTTTTTGTCGTACAGCCTTATGCAATCATAAATTATAGATATTTTTTCATCTGACAAATAACCTCACGTTTCGTCTAAGATTTTTCAAATCAAATAATTATTTATTAATCAAACGCCAATTGCTTTAAAATACACTAAGATTTCATGTGAAAACGTTGAAAATTTATTCCATTTAGTAAGTAATTAAGTGATAAATTTAACAAATTTTACATCAATTTGGTTTGTATACATTTTCATCTTAATGGATTGAAGTCGACTATAGTAATATAATACAACTGCAAAGTTTTTTTTTTATACAACAAAGGTGACAAACAGGCATACGGCCCACCTGATGGTACATAAGTGTTCACCGTAGCCCATAGACGCCTGCAACACCAGAGGCATCACTTGCACGTTGTCGACCCTTTAGGAAAGGAAGTGGGAAGGAGAAGGAGCGGGAAGGGGGAAAGAGGGTGCTTGGGCCTCCGGCATTCTCACTCACCGAACGAAATACAACAGTAGGAATACTGCTATTTCCCGTCGATATTCTATGAGATGGTAGTCCCCGGTCGAGCCGGCCCATTCATGCTGAAATCAGCGAGGCTCTACAACTCTGAAAAGTTCATTTGTTTTCTTGTTTGAACGCGTTAATCTCTAGAAATATAAAATATGAAATGTATTTTTTACATTTGATATCCCTATTCTTTAAGAAGGCTAAAGGCTTTAAAACATCTCGCTACAAGTCACGGGAATGGAGCATCAACGCGAGTGAAAAATATTGGCGAGCAGACATACAGCTTGTATTTAACACAAGGTGTAAGCATGGTTTTATAGGCTATGCTTAGCCAAGCATAGTCTTTAAAATCATGCAATACCATTATGTTACTTGCTTGTTGACGACTACACTGCTTACCTACTAACAAAGGCTCCTTAGGCGTTCCACATATGACAGACAGCGGCTAACCAGGCAATGTGAGTGACATTATGGTGCATATGTAATATAATGCAACAACATAGAGTGCTCTAATGGTTTACTGGTTTAAGTCGTCGCCGTGACATTGCCATCCTGTCAAGTGTTGTGCGTTCGATTTATGGGTAAAATTTTTTTGAGTCAGAAATTTTGATTTCTGGTCTTTGTGTTTTTTGTGTCCGTTGTTTAGATGTTTGTTTTCTTTAGAAGTCTCTCGCGACACAGGATATATTTTAAGTTGTCGGCTTAAAATGCATACAAAGGATAGTGGCTGATGCCAGTTCTATAAAAAAGAATATCATTATATTTATTGAAATTAAAATACTATATACGGATTTTATCGCGTTGTTTATTTTACACTTTATTTCATAATTTAGAAACTGTTACAGTACTACTACTATCAAACTTTACAAATTTTTAAGCTAATTAAATTATTAAAATGATTAAACCTATTTATATTTAAGTTTACACTTTCCCTGACGTTTCGGTTGCTTTTCAGCAGCCATGGTCACGGGGAGACTAAGATAATAGTTGTCTCAATATTCCAGTGTAGTTATTTCAAAGTACCCGAACATAACTTAATCATTGGTGTTTCTATTTACGCAGAATAGGCTCAAAGTATCATGAAGTCTAGATGTGGTTTGCTTCTTTTTGGGTTTGACTATTTGAATTACTGGATCCCAAGCTGTACATTCCAAACATCATTGCAAGTCAAACATTTGTGTGCATGAATATGGATGTTTGTCTTGGTCTGGGTGTTTCTATGTATAATATGTAAGTATTTACAAAAACAAAGTATATATGTATGTTTATCCATTGTCTAGTACCCATAGTACAAGCTCTGCTTAGTTTGGGCTAGATGGTGTTGTGTGTATGTGGTAGAATATTATTATTATTATTATTGAAATTAGGATGTTTTTTGATTTCAATAGCCTGGCGAAGCATCCTTGGTAGGAAACGGTATTCTTTAGCGAGAATCTGTGGTTTGTCAAATCTCAGGTAGTGGTTGGTCCCCTGTTGCACATGTTCACACACATATAGTATAGTATATATGTAGCATATAGTAGTTTCATTTCAATGAAATACATTCGCGTAAACAGAAGACAATAAAGCTATATTTTACGAAGTATATTCAGTCGACGTTTCCGTATTGTCACGTCACGGCATGACAATATAATGAATGTGATCTAACGTGCTAATTGTATCGTAAATAAGCGTACTTAGCACTTTGTTGTGCTATTTTATATATTTACTTAACAAATTACCCAGTGTGACAGCCAGTAAGATGGGTGACCGCTTAGTGGTATTTCATCTGAGCGTCTCCGTGCTTCGGAGGGCTCGTAAAATGTCGGCCCCGGTTGTTATCAAATTGACAGCAGTCGTTAAGCCATGTCCAAGGCCTACGGGCGGCTTGAACAACTCTTTACAACAGGTTGGCCACTAACCACACGAAAAGAAAAGAAAAGAAAAGAAGAAGAGTAGTTCAGTCCATGACATAACTTGTACAATAATTTTGATTGCACAAAACGCGCTTTGGTTTAAGTGAGCACCCGTAGGCAGCGACGAGTGATTCAATTTTCACGCGGGATTAGCATATGTACATATGTATGTGGTCCACGTATAGTTCTTCCGAGACCCACACCCAGGTGTGTGTCTATGTAAAATAACCGCAATATATTGTGCGTGGTGCCACATTTAAAATGAAGATCACAAATATCTTTCCTATATTACTATTAAATACTAACGTATTAGTTGTATGGCGGCCTCGATGGCGTAGTGGTTAGTGTAACTGACTGCCACGCCTGAGGTCGTTGGTTCGATTCCCGCACAAGTCAAACATTTGTGTGCATGAACATGGATGTTTGTCTTGGTCTGGGTGTTCTATGTATAATATGAAAGTATTTACAAAAAAAAATAGAGTATAATATCATGTATGTTTATCCATTGTCTAATACCCATAGTACAATCTCTGCTTAGTTTGGGCTAAATGGTGTTGTGTGTATCTGATAGAATAATATATTATATTAATATTATATATATACTATACCACAATAATATATATTTCATATGCTCAGTTCGTTATAAAGATCATAATTACATATAGTAATGTCATCGTATAATGTTATATTATTATTTGTATAGCTGTGCTCATAATAATACACACTAATACATATACTATAATGTGCAAATGTATAAAAATAATAGACTTAATAATGTAATGTAAATAATAATTATTATAAATATGTTTTCATTATAATTTAATACAATTTTATAATACCTTATTCAATGTAATTTAATTCATTACATAAATTCACGATGCTAATTAATTAAGGACAATTTTGTTTTTGTTTTCATACAATATTAATGTTGTCTAGTATTCACATATTGTTAATTATAAATATTAATTTTGCATACCGTTCATACGGTGAGACATGCTGTGCTTATTTTATTATTTAAACATCCTTGTAACCGTGTTTCTAGCAAATAAAGATTATTATTATTATATAAAGGCAAAATAGTAATTACTTTGTACTAAATGAATATTTTTATTTTAACTACTAACAAGAATCACGTAAAGAACACTTTTGTATTTTTATTCAGTCATATTTTTGCTATAATTGCAAATTAGTATGAAAATCCCATTTAACCCTACGCGTATGTTATAAAAAAGATATTTTGAGAGGGTTTAATCCTATTAAAACTCTAATAATTTTGCCAGACCGAATCATAATTGAACTGTTATACATATTTAGAGTATAGCATTTGACTTTGTAACTTTGAGTTTAAGGCGCGTCGGACAGAAACAGCATTACACAAATGTTATAGGTACTAATTATTTTTATGACCTCATGCATGAACATGGATGTTTGTCTTGGTCTGGGTGTTTCTATGTATATTACGTAAGCACTTACAAAAAAAAAATGTATAAAATTATGTATGTTTATCCATTGTCTAGTACCCATAGTACAAGCTCTGCTTAGTTTGGGCTAGGTGATGTTGTGTGTATGTGGTAGAATATTATATTTTATTGTTATTATTTTGTTTCTAAAAATATAACTATACTGCTTTAGGATTCTAATCTTATGTCACGGGGGTAAGTATACCAAGTGTGTGAGGTGTTGAATTCGAACCCACAGCGCAGCGATAACGATAAAGCAATCACTTAACAACTGCGCCCGCCGTGGAGTCGGTCTATTATAATTTTATATATCTTTGAAATTAAACTACTATATAGCTTAAAAATTTGTAAAGTTTAATAGTAATAGTAGTGTAACAAATTTTCAAAATTATGTAATATAGTGTCAAATATACAACGCGATAAAATCCGTATATAGTAGTTTAATTTCAAGGAATAATATTCGCGTAAACAGAAGACAATATTATTTATATATCTTTATGAAAACTATTCCGCGATAATGCATTGTTGGTACGGTGGCATAAGTTTGTGCTAAAATTTGCCTGTAATTATTAGCTAGATTCCCAAATCGAGTGAAATGTTATTGGGATTCTCTGTTACTAAAATCTCAATTACCGAATCTGGAAATGTGCTCAGTAGACGGCATTAAACTCGCTCCTCATATTACGTGACGACATGTGGGTGTAATTCGCCTCTGATTACCTCTTTGTGACATACGTGTACCTTGTACCTCTACATGTCATATAAAACTACAGTAGGTTTAATTATTTCACCTAGTAACATTCTCGTCTAGTACAGTTCAAATCTGAGACATCAATTTTCCCGCAATTTGTGACCTCTTCTTTGTCCTATTATTTTATGCTCATTGAAAACTTTCATTGTTTTCGGCCTGGTTGTTCTTTATGTACGTTAATATAAACAGTGATAGCCTCGTAGGAGACCTTTGGACTACTACGCAGCTGTCTCGAGTTTGATCTGAAGTCGCGCATTTCTGACTTTCCAAGTTATGTCCGTATTAATATGATCGCTTGCTTTAACGGTAAAGGTTGTGACGTTATGGTAGTCAACCCGCTTTAGAGGCGTGGTTGACCTAGGATTTTAATAGAAATTAAAGATGCACAACGCGATCAATAAGCATATATTTTCACTTACGACAGGTGTATGAGAATAAATAGAACTACAATTAAATTCGACTAGATAAATCGTGGTATTTCAGGCCTTGGTTCAGGATGAAGGCTTGTTACGTGGTCCCGGGTAGAATGGACCACTTAACTTCAGTAGGCAGCGCAGCGGAAGGAAACCGGCACCAGGTCGCGTTGCCAATATATAGGGCCGCCGCTGGGGAGGAGAAGCCGATGGAGGGGCGCCGCGAGCACGGCCGCTCAGCATCGACCGGTCCGCGTCACAAGGTGATCATTGTAATGAATCCTGCATAGCTGAGAGTTCTCCATAATGTTCTAGAAGACATGTGAAGTCTGGGCCAGTGTGGTTGATTTCGGCCTAATGCTTCTCACACTAAGAACAGGCCCGTGCCCAACAGTGGAACAGTTTAATACAGGGCTGATATTATTATTTGTTTTTATTTCTTAGGTATTTTCCTAATACGTCAGGAAAATACCCGGCCCTTTGGGAGGCTTACACGGGGACATGGATCCGACATGCAGAGGCCCTTGGAGAGTTTTAGATTAGAGTGACATGGGGCACTTACTGAGGCACTAGCCACGGCAGGTGTAGGTGACTATTGCTAGTTATGGAATCTATTAATTCCGGTCTATGGGGATGGGTGTTTAATGGATTGGTATAATTAAAATTATGGATAAAAAACGGCATCTGCCTGATATACTGTCTCAGTACAAAGTCGGAATGGCAGATTTATTATTATTATTGCTATTAAAAAAACAGCGTTAGCTCAGTGGAGAGACCAACAAACTGCAATGCAGAGGGTCTCGGGTTCGAACCCACGTCGCGCACCTATGACTTTCGAAAGTTATATGATTTTTCGAAATGATGTGCGTATTGATTGACAATTATCGCCTGCTCCGTGCCTCGGAGAGCACGTTAAGCCGTTGGTTCCGGCTGCCATGAACATCTATGGCAGTTGTTATTGGGAAAGTCAGTACCCTCTAATATCCTGACACTGGTCTAGCCTTAGGGTATCGTTAGCTTTCGGGTGGCGGAAGTCAGGTGGCAGCTGCTCCGTGTAAAAACTGATATCCAGTCAAATCCGGTTAGACCAGAAAAGCCGACCTCAAGTGACTTGGGAATAATAAAGGCTAAGAGAGAAGATGAAGATTGTTATTAAATCCCTGTGACACTGAGCTTTATCATTACAAATAAAACTAAATCAAAGAAAAACTGTTTCTGTTATAACTTCATCTAGTATATTTTACACTTTGTTGTGGCTTTAACCGTCGCGCTTAACAGGCGCTACATAATATATGTAATTTTATGTACGACACTCTAAGATCGCTCGAGGGATTTGAGTCAACATGGTAACTTGTATATTAATAATCCAAATGACTTCTAACAATGTTGTCGACATCGTGTATTACGAAAATGATAGCACTAAACGAGTTTTTATACAACTGTAGCAAACAAGCGGGTTCGTTGGCAACGGTGATCCTACTTCTCTACATGTAAAACAAAGTCCCCCACCGCATGTTTGCGATAAACTTAAAAACTACTGAACGGATTTTCATGCGGTTTTCATCAATAGACTGGGTGATTCATGAGTAAGGTTTAGGTGTATAAAACAAAGGTTTTGTACTATCTATGCGAAGCCGGGACAGGTCGCTAGTATATTATAAGCTAGCTTTTGTCTGCGACTTCGCTTCCATAAAAGTAGGTTAACATGACACAGTAACCAATTGTGTTACGAACAAGTAAGTAATAGTCCTTTTTAAATAAAATAGCCTTTGTTACTCGTTGGTAATATAGCTTTCTAATGGTGAATATTTTTTAATTAGGTTGCTTAGTTTTTGACCTAATTATAATAATAATAAAAATAATTTATTTTCATACCACAATACAGTTGAAGTAGGTATATTTGATATCAGACACAAATTTAGTTGACTTAGAAGTACTGTGGAAGACTGGTGCCTAAGGTAGACAAGATATGAATCCTTACAAACGAACGAAACGAACTCTAAAAAGGTAATGGGTCTTAGGCCTGCACACAATATGTGATCGTAGAAGCGTACTAGCATGTAACCCGGATGGGTAACTTCCGTATGTACCAAATGCCAGCTACTCGCACTATATATAAGCACTATACCTAGCAACTATTGGAAAAGAGAAACCGACAGAACAACGAGTAGTGGTTTACTTTTTAGAATTCGAAAAACTCTTATACGACAGCTTTGTCCGTCCGTCTGTTATACAACTTTCAACTCAAGAACCGTAGGTGCTAGAGACTCGCGGTCAACGCCATTTGACTCAACATAGTCAATATACCTCCGAAATGACTATGACCTTTGACCTCTGACCTCAAGGTCACATGATACCATCTTTCAACTCAAGAACCGTAAGAGCTAGAGACTTGCGGTTAACGCTATTCGACTCAGCATAGTCGATTTACCCCGAAATGACTATGACCTTTGACTTTTGACCTCAAGGTTACGTGATATCACGTGACCTTTGTATATTACTTGAACCATTTTTACAAACTCTAAGATTTACGGCAATTCATTGCCGATTCCCACTTGTTTAATAATCATCCTTTTTAAAAATGTGATGAAACATGCATGCACACCTTGTTTGAAAAATAACTGTTCAGAACTGCTACTGTTGCGCTTCACCTGGCTTTCACTTAATATTAACGAAGTTGAGTACTTCACCTAATTAACATAACATAAATATAAGATGAAGGCACTGTCTCCGAAATTTTCCTACACTTTGTTACTTGATGGGTAGCACAACGGTAGTGAAAGCGATTGGTTTTAATTCTCAGGTCTCACAAAGTATTATGAAGTTTATTCAGTAATGATATACTGACCGGCAATAGACTGATTTCTTATACGTAGTACCTCAAATATAGGTGGAAAATTTTCGCTATAATTTCATTTCTGTCTCTAAGATATAGGCATGGCACTATGTATGTGCTAGAGTATCAAAAATAATTTATGCATCAGCCGTACACCGTCATCGTCTATTAGTTGAACGTTTTTCAAAGGACTTTTTAATAAGGTTAACTGCTCATAAATTCTGTGCTGCAAAGGCGATAACAAATCCAGCGATAGCCAACTGGGAGACTATTGGACTGCCATGCAGAGGTCTCGAGTTCGATCTTAAGGCTCGCAACCTCTGACTTTTCGAAATTATGTGCGTATTACATAGTTACTTACTTAACGGTTACTTACTGTACTTACGGTGAAAATATTGTGAGGCAACCTGCTTGATTCATCCTCATTCTCGAAGATGAGTGAAGTCTGTCCTTCTTGTTAGAAGGGACAGGCTAAAGCTTACCTCAATAACCCAGTGCGAGCAGACAGACTTCATACATTTTAAAGAATGAAAAAAAATTGAGAACGCTCAGACATGCAGGTTACAGGCACGGGTAAGCCTTAGCCTGTCCCTTCTTGTGAGAAAGGACAGGCTAAAGTCTATCTCACTGTCATTTAAAGTCTGAGTCTGAGAAAGCCCGTGCCCAGCAGCGGAAAAAGATCACTAACCTACCTGCGAACACCATACCGCGTCTGTAAAAATTAGAAACGACTTTTCCAAAATGATTTCGCTTCACATACCTTTTAAATATTCTAAAAGTTCAAAAAGGTACGTCTTTTTTCGTTGAATCGTTACTCGTAATCGATTCTCTCAAAATTCGAAACCTTCATCACGAAGTTAACGAAGCATAGGACGCACAAACACAGATACGGCACTAATTAGTTTCTACGCTAAACATATTGGATCCCAAATTCTCAACTAACCCTCTGGCAAAGGGAAACCAAGTGTATAAAATTCGTCTAAATCAATTCTACCCGCAATTTGAATATATAGTGTAGTTTGTGGTAGTACGTATCTATGTAAATGTATGATACATAGCCCATATATGGAGATAGTGAGTGTAGTCAAGAGCCAAGACTGTCTTTACTGTCGTTGTTAGGGTTCTGTACTAAAACGGTAAAACTGATAAACAATGTTACGTTGTTCTTCTAATATCTCCACGTCTTATGCACTACGCCTTGCAAATAACATCTTAGCGGTAGCATCACATTCATATCGTAATCCAACAATATTGATTTTATTTAGTAACTAGATTTTTCGCGTGGCTTCGTTCGTGTAAATGTAGTTTAGGTTAGGTTTGTAACACTACGCTTTTCTGGATGAGAGGTACCCTATGTTGGATTTTGCAGAATACCAGTGTTGCGATTTAACAATCGCAATGTACGCTGATCGATGACCAAATTTTGGCACTGATGGGACACAGACTGTCACATTGCTATTTAAACTTATGTCATACTTAAATAATTTAATATTGTATTATTGTTTGTTTCACTGACAATACTAGCCTTGACCTGAATGGAGGCAGTTTCCGTTTAGTTAAGCGGAAGGTGTGGTGTTGCCAGTGAGCAGAAATTAAATTATAGTGTTAGTATTTGTTTTATATTTCTAGTTTTATTATTGTTCTGTTTTTTTATTTTGTATACTTTTTGTTTTTTTTATTGCTTCGTGTTTTGCGTGTGCCCTTGTGTGCCAAAATAAATAATTTTCTTTCTATGTCCTATTTGGTACCTCCGACAACGTGTATACAAAATTTCATCTTGATCGGTCAAGTAGTTAAGGCGTGAAAGCGTAACAAACAAACAAACTCTCATTCGCATTTATAATATTAGTAAAGAAGTAAGGATCAGGATATCGACTTATTTGACGATTCAAATAACTCGAATTTCTATCGATAATTTAATTACCCCTTACTAATACCAACAGAAATGACTGATCAGTAACTATTGAAATATAACATATACTCATAATTACAGCATGAGATCATAAAAAAATAATATTGACGAACATAAAAATCACAGCTATATTTTCTGTATCAGTAAAGCAATATAAAATTGACGTCATAAAATAAACTACTCGGGCTGAAAAAGCATTGTATGATATCAATAATAGGCAACGGGTATAAAATGTTATTATGTTTATGCTATATATTGAATGATTTAATTGTGCGTGACTGCATATAGAACGTAATATAAATATGAGAGGATAATATAATCTTAGTCTTAATATATAATTATGTTTAAAGCGGAGAGGGAAAAAAAAGTTCGGTATTGTCCTTACATTTTTCTATTGCAATGGTTGGGCTTGGCTGCTGGGCATTGCGAGGACGCGTGGCGGGTTCCTCTCTTCCCAATTTTTATTATAATGTCGGTCATCAAAGTATATATTTTCTTCCTAGTTAACTTAAATATTAATTTATTTTTAAATAAAAAGGAATAAAATGTTGCATTAGAAAAGCCTGTTCGAGGAGTTCAGCTATCATGAGAAAAAGCAGCCACAAAACTCATTAACACTTTTTCAATTGGCATTTGTTTGCAATTTTTTTTCTAATTTGGTTTACAATGAATGGTTATCAAATTAGTAAATTACGAAAAGATTTTTAAATGTAAATGTTAGATTTGTCACATTACCAACATATTACTCAGTGTCAAAGAAAGTGAAAATAAAAACTCTAATATAGCAAGGTAATATAATACATATTTCAGCGTAGGTAAATTCATTTGAGTCAATTTATGTTTCAGCGTACCGTAATCTAACTATGCAAACCTCTACTAATACGATTAAAATGCCTTTATTGCCTATAGAATGGTAGTCAGGAAGCATAGGTATCTCGTTAACCTGTTTTAATTCAATTATAAATTTTCTGCACAGTGAAATATTAGTAATGCTATCTTACGAATAAATAGCTGTAGAGCTTAAACATTCAAATTGTATATTCATAGATCTTTTTAAAACTTGTAAGCATAGCTTTAACTATAGAATTATGAACAACACTACAGATAGCATTTAAATTACAATCAAAGGTTCTGCGTAAATCGAAACATCATTGCTTAAAGATTGTTCGGATACTTTGAAATAAGTTTCAAGATCGAACTTCAAGATTGAGATGCACTCCAACTTAGTCTATCCGTGGCTATAGCTGCAAAAAAGCAGTCGAAATGTTGCGGATAGTCCTAACTAATATTACAAATGCGAATGTGAGTTTGTTAGTTACACTTTCACGCAGTAACTACTGAAACGATTATCATGAAATTTCGATACACGTTGTCAGGACAACAGAAAATTACATAAGATACCGTTCACCCAGAAAACAGTGTAGTTAAATTGATAACCCTGAACTGGTATCGGGGTCAAAATTTACCCCAAAGGCTCATATTTTTTGTCACAGCTTAGCAGTCTAGGTACAACACTCATGCGCACCAAGGTAATCTCATTACATCGCAAGGTGTGGCAGGTGACGGACGCGCGTCACTCTACTGTTGCTGAAAACGGAGGTATGTACATCGCTGGGGTCAAAATTGACCCCGATATGTATATTTTATTGTAAGAGTACTTTTAATATTTCATAATGTTTTTAGGCTATAATCATTATGATGGTAGCTGCGATAGCTCAGTGGGGAGACCAACAGACTGCAATGCAAAGGGTCTCGGGTTCGAACCCACGTCACGCAACTCTGGCTTTCGGAAGTTATATGACTTTTCGAAATTATGTGCGTATTGAATGACAATTATCGCCTGCTCCGTGACTCGGAGAGCATGTTAAGCCGTCAGTCCCGGCTGCAATGAACATCTATGGCAGTCGTTATTGGGAAAGTCAGTACCCTCTAATATCCTAACAGTGGTCTAGCCTTAGGGTATCGTTAGGCTTCGGGTTGCGAAGGTCAGGTGGTAGCCGCTCCGTGTAAAAACTGATATTCAGTCAAATCCGGTTAGACCAGTAAAAGCCGACCCCAAGTGACTTGGATATAGTAAAAGGCTAGGGAGGAGAAAAATAATCATTGCGATGGCGGGTTTTATACGCGACCGTAAAATTTCTCAACTTATGGAAGACCAAGACTTAGAATCTGGCTCGAAAACCGTTCATAATGCCACAACAACTGCCTGTGAGCAAGAAATCATCAGCGATTGTTAAGAAGCGGAGATACTTAACTAAAGGATGCGTAGATGGCCTAGACCAAAAAAGACGTAAAGGGTTCAAAACGGTGAAGGAAGTGCCTGAATTACATGTGTAAAGTACATACTGCCATAACGGTCACTTGTACCAAATTTTAGACATTCGGACGTGATAAATTTTTTCTTTTTCAAGGAAATGTTTTATGTCGTCATTTTTTTTGTTATATATAGTCTCAGAAGAAGTGCTTAATTTTTATTATATTGATTATATAAGAAAACAACCTCAAGTTGGTTTGTTGTTATTTTTTAGTTTATAATATAAATAAGAATATCTAAAGTAGAGTATTAGTAAATAAGAAGGTGTTACCTATACTTACATAATTAATTTTAAAATGAGGGTAGGTGTTACCTATTTTGGAAATGAGACATGTGATCTCTTGTTAAAATATGTCAAAAATTCAATAAATATTTACGTTATAAGTTCCTTTTTCCTAAATAAAACATAAAATAAAAAATTTACATTTGTTTTTTTTATTTCTATGTTCAGGTGTGTGGGGTCACATTTGACCCTCGACACCACTTGTGTTGCCTTTTCTAGCGATACCAGCTAATGGATAACCTAACCTACATTTACGCGAGCAAATCCGCGGGAAAAATTTAGTGAAAATATGAAAAGTCTTAAGCTGCAATAATGATAAATTAAACTGTACAAGATGTACTAATTTAAACTGCTTTCATGACTTAAACCAGAGGTTCCCAGACTTTTTTTCTCATAGACCACTTTCAAAATTTAGCAGGCTCCGGTGGAACTCCTGCAGCTACATTTCTACCATATTCCTTGACTATTTATATTTCATCAAATCTCTACGGACTGATCTTTTTTTTTTTTTTTTTTATCCTCGGGTCTGAACCTACCACGGTAGGTGGGCTGACCTTTTTCTTTTAATATTATCTGGCTACATTGATAGGTGAAGTCAAGTCAACATTTTAGTTCTTCACTATCGAAAGCAAATAAATTGTCGTGGACCTCCGCTTACGAATTGTGGACCCCCATTTTTTTGTCACGCCAACTTAGAGCCCCGTCGGGTCTCCCGTGGACCCCTGTGGGTCCACCTGAACCACTTTGGGAACTAATGATTTAAACTGTTAAATAAACTTTGTACGGTATGCTATACACACACTATCAGTCGGTAATATGCTATGGTGCTCATCTATTTTGTATGTTTCTTGACAGTGTTGTCAAGAAACACAATTGTTAACGCACATCGCTCAAACTTACACTTGAATCGTTTCATTATAAGACCCCTAGCTACCGATTTACGAATAATAAAATCCCTGCGAATCGTTTTTCGGCAAATCCCCATTCAATTCAGAAATAATTCGTAATAGAAATTTGAATTGAGGCATTCAGTACATTTGGATGTCGTAATCACATTGCCCTAAGATTCGATTTACCCAATTTTGTACCGGCTTTGATTGGCAGATTTCATACTATTTAGATTATTTTATAAGGGATACGATGTGAGATTTTGGAAAGCCTAGGTTCGTGAAATACTTTAAGGCATAAAAAGGCTCTCGATTGAATAAAGTATAAATAAAATTAATCAATTAATATAATTTGTATGTACTCTAACATGTAAAATATAAGGTTTAATATAAAATGTGATTTAGCAAGCAAACTTATACATGTTTTTTATATCAATAATGTGGTGAAGCGTTGCCGTTGGCGCCTGCAATACCAGGTATATCTCTAGCAAGATGACAACTCTATAAAAAAGGATTCACAGCGCTGTCAACGCAAGACAAAGCCTGCTCTCCTTACTGACAGCACAAAAGCTACCTTAAGCAGCAGAAATGTTTAATTAGTTTATAACTGGGTTAGCGTGATTAATTGAGAAAATAATACCTTTTAGCTTACTATAAAACAAAAATCTGTAAATAATATTCTCATCCATTAGTAAGGTACATAATACTTGAAAGTACTGAACTTTTGATCTATAGAGGATCTTGAAAGTACCTGAAATTACTTAAGTTCTGTTTTGATCACGTTTAGTTGTAACAGAATACAAACATAATATATTTATATTGAAATGTATATCTTCTCCCTTAGCCTTTATTATTCCCAAGTCACTTGGGGTCGGCTTTTCTGGTCTAACCGGATTTGACTGGATATCAGATTTTACACGGAGCGGCTGCCACCTGACTTCCGCAACCCGAAGGCTAACAATACCCTAAGGCTAGACCAGTGTCAGGATATTAGAGGGTTGACTGGCTTTCCCAATAACGACTGCCATAGATGTTCATGGCAGCCGGGACCAACGGCTTAACGTGCTCTCCGAGGCACGGAGCAGGCGATAATTGTCAATCAATACGCACATAATTTCGAAAAGTCATATAACTTCCGAAAGTCAGAGGTGCGCGACGTGGGTTCGAACCCGAGACCCTCTGCATTGCAGTCTGTTGGTCTCCCCACTGAGCTATCACTGCTGAAATGTATATATAACTATTACATATTTCATGTGTATTTATACAACATAAATGACCTTGTTTTTGTATAAACCATTCTGTATTTTTTTTGCATGCACTTTGTATGTGTAAATATTACAAGCTATTGATGCCGATCAAGCTGGTTTTATACGTACCAATCGCAAAAATATCGCAAGTGGTACCCACAGCTTGCCTAGTGTGGGCCGCCACCGGATATCGACAAAATGATTTACCTAGATACAACTGCAATTTTCTCTTACAACAAGAAATCAATTGCTTGCTTGAACAAGTTCACATAACTGTACAGATAGATACAGTCAGCGATGTAACTATATACATTTAATTAATTTGTAACATTAGTACATGAATAAAATATTATACCGTATTTTACCTATTACTGTCGTAAACACATGGTAGTTTGGTTATTTTAAATAATAAAAGAATTCAATAACTTACAAATGTTACTGACTGTACCATGTTCAATGACGCGGATTCTAGAAACGTGCTGATTCTATTATAATAACGTATAATCTAAGTCTAGCTCACAAAACAAATGTAACTTGATAAATTATAGAAGAGTTATCTTAAAAATTATATCCACGCGTATTTTCATTTACTGCCACCATCACCAAAACATTTTGGCCTCATTTTACCACGCGTAACACTTATAGAAAATATTTTTCCATCCATTCCCACAAATCCTCTAATGGAGAACCCCGTCTCTAAAGTATTCGCATTCGTGAATGATGAATTGGCACTTCCATCAACAACGCCCATCAAACCGGAGGTGAAATTATCTACCGTATTGATTTGCTACGTAAAACCGTTTACGAGTAAAATAATAATTAGCTCACACGAAATACGCCTAGGTAATTTATTTAGACCTCCATGATAGATGGGAAGAGCGCCGCAGTTAGGTTTATTCGGTATTCCGTGGCATCCGGCGAGTCCGACACTACCCACTGTTGCCGGCGCGGTTTTCCGGCCGTGTCGACAGGAGTGGGTGTGCGTAAAGGCATGCCCCTGCGAAAAAAAACAAAAAAAAAAAATTGGTAATTTATTTAGCCAATTTGTCACACTCCATCTACTTAATGAAGTATCTATGAAGTGACAGGGACGTATTCTGGAGAGAATGGGCTTATTCAGAAACAATCCCTAGCTTAGCTTAGCTATATAATCATGACAAAAAAATTTCTTCAGCAACATTTTTAAGGCTGTGTTACTTTGTATTGATCAGTTATCGGTGGGGCTATCTTCGAACCTCAATCTTAGTTCACACCGAAAACATTGTAACGATCAGTTCTCGTTTCGAGCGATTATTTGATTTACCTTCTGCATGGTTCCTAAGTCACCTTCGCTGTTTACTTCAAAGATTGGATAAAAATGCAAAATGGAATTAAATTAAGAGTCACATTCAGGTTTTGCACATTAAGGCGTACAAATAGAAAGTAATCCAATATCATTATAATATTGTCTTCTGTTTACGCGAATATTATTCATTGAAATTAAACTACTATATACGGATTTTATCGCGTTGTTTATTTGACACTATTACATAATTTTGAAAACTGTTACACTACTTCTACTATTAATTAAATTATTATTGAAACTATTAAAACTATTCAGATTTAATTTAATTTTACACTTTCCCCGACGTTTCGGTTGCTTTTCAGCAGCCATGGTCTCCCCGTAACCTAAAGTAGTTTAAATCTAATTTTTAAACTAATTTAATAATAATTTAATTAGCTTAGAAATTAGTAAAATTTAATAGTAGTAGTAGTGTAACAGTTTTCAAAATTATGTAATAGTGTCAAATAAATAACGCGATGAAATCCATATATAGTAGTTTAATTTCAATTAATATCATTATAATAAAATTATTTTAATTATTAAATATGAATTAAAATTTATTGATAATTTCTAGAACATTTAGCATATACACTACACTTTAACTAGTTTAAAGTATTTCAAATCAATAATTATTCGCAAAATAAGTTGTTAACTTCGTTTTATAATCACAACTTACACATATAATCACAACGCACGTAATAACATATTTAAAGAAAAATAAACAGTACTTTTTAACAGCAACGTAAAATACAAATCAAATACATTTAGCGGTTATTTTAGACAGACCCTCGGCGTTACTTAAAAAATATATTTCAATTATTTTTAATTCTATATTGTAAAACGCTACCTAAATCTTAAGTTTTTTCATTTTCTCTTATTTAAATTAATTATTTACCTAAGCTCGTTGCTATAACAAACTTATTTAAATTAATTAATTGTTCTAATATCCGAAATATTATTACAACATAAAAGCTTAAAGATACAAACTCAGGATATTTCTAATTACCCAAAATCAAATCACTACGGCCAATATTAAAACACAGACAATTAAGGGGAACAGAGACAGCTACAAAAGCCCGATTGCCGACATTCGCGGCACCGAGGAAATTAATGTGAAACTTGATGTTCGTATTTCGTTCCTAATATTTTACCTTCTAATTAAATCCGTCGTGGTTTTCAAGTACTAAGTTGGTCTGGCTGGCATTACATTGAGTCATTACCCGTCCACGATATTTCAAGCGGGCAAGTTATGCGGCATTCATTTTAAAGTTATTCTCCAATCTATCTTTACTATTTAAAAGTTTGAGTTACTGGAATTGTTTTGGACGTTGCCGTGATTTCTGTAAAAGCAAGAATTTTGAAAAATGTTATGGTAATTTGTCGTTTAAGAAACTTGTTGACAATTTTGAAATTTTAACTTCTTTTTTTTTAAGTGTCTAATCCTCATAGACTTCCTCCGCCTGGGGATTGACGAACGGGTATGCCAGACTTTTAGTGGCCAAACTACAACTGTGTTCTTCTGGTTATTTTTTATCATTGCTTTTCTTATATGATTAATTACTACCAATTCAATAACTTCTGCTAAACGTCAGCTAACCCTAAATATTGCGATCACTATACTACTCCTTCAACCCTCACCTAGCTTGCTGCACCTACTTTGACAACATACTTTTTTTATGTAGTAGGGTGGTCCCACGCTGAGTTATTCCATCAGTGGGCGTATCTCAAGGATGTGTCTTTTGCATCGGTTTTAGGTCGTTTATAACTTATGTCGATATTACTGGAAAATCCTGCCAACCCACTGGTAGGGTTGGTTAATGCTTTATCCAAACAAATTTTGCCTTCTAAGTATAATGTTTGTACATTTTACAATTACCATTTTAATGGAAGTTTTGGTTAGATAAGCTTACAAAATCCTACACCAAATTCCAGTTTAACCAGCCTACGCGTCAGCTACTTACTTACCAAGCCCCGCAATTACGCCTACTAAATACCTAAAAGAAATACTTTCAACAAAATTTACCTTCACTTTCTTATAAGCGGGCTACTCTTTTGTTGGTAAAAAAAGAAAATTTAACAATTTTCCCCTTATCAGTGCGGCGATACCGGGAGAATTAACGCCTGCTACGTGCCAGGGGCAACAATGACCGAATTATACATATTTTTCCCCCGTCAAACCTTCGGACTTGTATTTGCCGAGCAAACTGATTGGCCATATCTGATTCGATAGGCTTTTCAATGATACGAACAAACAACGCTCTTCTGTCTGATTTATAGAGGGTAGATCAAGCGTGGCTAATATTTCTGGGCATATTTTGCGTGTGTATGCTTTGTGTAACGTGATTCTATTAGGCATATTTTATGTTCTCGATGGCTTACTGACACAGTTGCTTTAATTCAGTGATGTGGGTCTAAACAAGAGATGGAATAAGAGGTCGATAACCCGTTTTACGCACACGTACTTATTTAAAAAGTCATGTTAAAATCTTTGCAGCAACTTACTATAAAACCACTCTTATTCCTAGGTTAGGCATTGTCACTCAATTACGGGCAATATTATTTTACAACCATGAATACCGCGACTCAGCATAACTATCTGAGGATTACACAAACTTTTGTACTGTGTGGGGATTAAGTTCAGTATATGGTGCAGAATAGCCGTTGCTAAAATAAGGATTATTTTTGGCTCGATGCATAGTAGATGTCCAAATATTACAACAGGGAGATACATATATATTTGATTCTCAGTTGTTTTATGATGGTAATGTGTCTTATTCAAATAATTGTTCATGTCTGTGTTAAATAGAAAATATATATTTCTCTTTCTTTAAATGTATATTATAAAATTATTAATGAGATTGTAATATTAGTATAACTCCATTAATAAAAAAACCACAACTACACTCGAGCCAATTATCAGAATCTAAGACATAGTTGGTTGTTTACCGAGCAAAATACTAAGCCAAAACTCAAAAAATAAAAATTAATTTATTCTGTTCAGGTTACAAGGTAACACTTATGAATGTCAAAGTTACACAATTTTTTTTCTGTGAATTTACTTTTTCTGCCACGTTCAGCAAAGCAAGGGTGTAGGGCTCATGAGAAGAACGGGCAAGAACACCACTCTTCTTAATCGCCAAGTTTTTTTTTCTGATATACATACGTATATCACAATTGACATAGTATATAGATGATAAGGATGGTGTGGAGGCCACTGCTCTTGACCACATGATCGCTTACCATCAGGCGGAGAGAGGTCATTTAAAAGTGCAAAGTAAAAAATAAAACTCTTTAGTCAATTCACCGATCAAAAGTATCAGCATTAGTGCAACTTATTTTGTCATTCACATCAGCGTACCTTACGTAACCTTACTGCACTAGACCTACTACATAGTAATTTAATCACACCCTAAACTCATATAACGAACAGACCTTAAGCTACGGTAAGTAAAATTTCATCAAGATATCTTACACCAGTGCCTATATAAACAAAAGATATTGACGTGGCCTTGAGTACGTAGGGTACATTGACCTTGCCCTAATGATGAAAGCCTCTCCGTAACCGTTGTTTCACGGTATTCGAGCATCAGCCCTCGGATCGTGTCAGCTGCAAACTTTACCCTTGCTGTACACTTAATTTAAGGGGCACATAGTGAATGGTTGGGGTGGAACAAAGTGCTATGCGGTTATACGATGCCAAGTTGTGTAAGACTTTGGGATGGGATGTTCATTGCTTCTTTTAGTAATTTTTTTGGATTCACCGCCACTCAGACAGAATTTTATCAATATATTTCAATAAATTTGAGCTGGCTGGTTAAAAGATAGAATGCTCAATAGATAAGACACGGGACTTCCGATTAAGAGCTTGGTATATGTGACGTAGAAGGTGTAAGTAACATTGATACAACGAACAAGAACTAACCCGAAGAGGAATACAAAACAGTATTATACCCAAACCTCGCCAGCCAAGTTTGAAGTCCCAAATTATAAAGTCAAGCCTATCTGCGAGGCACATTTCCAGGCTTCGTGTTGCTCACTGAGACTTGCCGATCAGAAAATTCAACAACACTGTGTCCGATCCGGGACACAGGCTATGTAGGCTCACACGATCGAATCGTATTAAGGTAAGAAAATCACTTCATTTACTGCGTCATGTAAGCAATTCAAACCTTAACCGAAGCGAACACAAAACATAAGACTGTTGGTGATAAAATATCTATCTTCTCAATGTCACGCTGATTTTCCTTTAAGAATTGTGAAGTGCTCTATTTAGTGGTAATAAGAACCATCCACCCTCCTACATCGTTTATCCAAGACCTGATACCCTCCCTAGTGACCATTTGCGGGACGATAATACATTTCTGCTTGCCTTTTCCTCTTTCATCCGGGGAATACAACTCTGAAACATACCGCGTGAATTCAAATACAAAGCACGAATACCGCACTTAGTCTCCAAGCTAAATATTTTAAAAATAGATATCCAGGAATTTCTAATTATAAAACACTTTTAATATGAATATTTTTGAAGCTCAAAAACGTAATAAGCAAAGTGATACCGGTTGTATTCTTGTGAATAGGCGGTACCATCTGCTCGTCCCCCCTCAATTATTCAAGGAATCTCTCTCTTACATTTTGTATAATGAAATTTTAATCATTTCTGTCTGTCAGCACTTATAAGTCTTCATAGATGATTAATTTTTTACGTAGTGTCGTGTATCGCCGACACGAAGCACAAAAATTGCTTAAAGAGAAAACAAACTTATAGGTCTCGTGCCTTGTACTAAACACTTTGTAAAAGTAGATCTACATTTTAAAATTTTGGAAGTCGTCTCATTTGATAGTAAAAATCATCTTAATTACCCGCATTTGTCACTGTGGCAATAATGGCAATATTTTTTATATGATATTGACTCACGTTTATGCGAATGTTGAATAATTTAAATACCTCAGATAATTGTATAGTTTAACAGTAGTAGTTTAATAGTTTCAAAATTATGTAAGAATATTGTTTGTAAAATAAACAAGTGGTAATCACTGAATAATTATAGTAATTTAATTTCAATAATTATTAGAATATTTAGATGCTACAACATTGATAGACATAACAGACATTCTTATGATTTCCTAGGACTGCAAAAGAATTGCGTCCAAGTATCTTTATCTTTTATCCAATAAAAAATGCTTAGATAATATATTGTAAACGAAAGATCTCTATAAAATTCAATTTGATTACCGATCGTCGCCAAATGTTTCGATAAGAGGATCTTTTAGACCTGAATATTTAAACAAGGTCGAGCTTTTTCCTAAGCTTATAAATAGAACTTTCATGAATATTTCCAAAAGAAGATAATCCTATTAAACGTTTATTCAATTTATTCGTTTATTTAGAATATTATTATTATTATGTTTCTCTTATCACATGTATTTCCAAACATATTATATTAGGAAAATACCTGGCCCTTTGGGAGGCGACATAGGTCTAACGTGAAGAGGCCCTTCGAGAGTTTTAATGAAAGGTGAAAAACCTACAGCGGTACTAGCCGCTGCAGGCGTAGGTCCATTGTTACGTGTTGGGACACGGGGAGCATAACGCAATGATATTTGATGTTGCACTATTAAGATTGCGAAGCCGCGATGCTTGCCACTCTCGTCAGTCACTTCCTTCCCGTGAATGCAACAACTTGTATACTTGGTTTGATTCCGCGCAAATAAATGCGGTTCACATAAAGTGCCGTTTAATTCCACCGTGACCTTCGACTGGAGAGACTATAATATTATAATAATAATACAATGGGCAGACGGTGACTCACTAGATGGGCCCCCTGAATAGCCACCATAGCCAGCAGCAGAAGGCAACATCGGTGTCGAGCGGTGCGGCGCTGGTTTCACCATCACGGGTCTCGTGACAACGGAGATCCGAAGCGGGTTTTCCCGTAGTTATGCCCTTGAAAATGTCACTTCCATCCCCAAGCATATAGCTCTAGCGACCCCACTCTGACCGGCCGACCAAGGCAAGCCAGAGTTGAGTCCTACTGGCGCTCTTGAAGTTCCATCCCAACCAACCAGCAACGGCAAGCCGGGGACGAGGTCCTAACCGACTCTCTCAGGCATTCAGGACTGCAGTGTCGCCACTCGCATTCAGCTCGCCACAAGCTGCCCTGCGGTTTGTGTGCTTTTATTTAACCTGATTATACGTTTTTTGTTTAATTCGCATGGCGAAGGTGGTAGTTTAAAAGCTAGTATACTGTGCCCTCCGTTATCGCGTTAGTCTCATGATGGGATAACGACTGTCCCAGAGGGACACACACCGAGGGAGGGATCCTTATTATTATTATTCAATTTTATGTATCATGTCTCTAAAATATCATAGGTGAGCTTCGGTTTTACTATATTATATCAATTAGAAGAACTTATTTTATACATCCTAAATCTGTACTTATATTATAAAGCTGAAGAGTTTGTTTGTTAGTTTGGTTGAACGCGCTAATCTCATGAACTACTGGTTTGAATTGAAAAATTATTTTAGTGCTGGTTAGCCCATTTATCGAGCAAGGCTATAATATATATAAAATCACGCTACGACCAATAGCAGCGGAGCAGCAATGAACAATTTTGCAAAAACGGGCATAATTCTCTTATATGAACGTCTGCTTCATCGTATAGTTATTTTCGAACTCTACGATTTACGGCAATTCATGGCCGTTTCTCACTTGTTTTAGCAAGGAACTGTGCCCCGTAGACTGTTATAGGCTCGCCCTCTATTTGGTGGGACCTAAAATTATTTACGAATAGTGCGTGTCATACAACTCTACCTACCCCTTCGGGAATTTAGTAGTAATATATTTAATTATTAATTTTGGCGGTTTCGATGGCGTAGTGGTTAGTGTTTTTTTAGTAGTACAGCCTCACTGACTTTAGCATGAATGGGCTGGCTAGACCGGGGAAGGACTACCCCCTCACAGAATATCGACGTGAAATAGATTCCCACTGTTGTGTTTCGTTCGATGAGTGAGAGGCCATTCACCTTCTTTCCCCATTCCCGCTCCTTCTCCTTCCCACTTCCTTTCCTAAAGGGTCGGAGGGTCGGCAACGCGCATGTGATGCCTCTGGTGTTGCAGGCGTCTATAGGCCACGGTGACCACTTACCATCAGGTGGGCCGTATGCCTGTTTGCCAAATTAGTTGTATAAAAAAAACCGTCTGCCACGCCTGAGGAGCTTCGATTCCCGCACAAGTTAAATATTTGTGTGCATGGACGTGTTTGTCTTGGTCTGGATGTTACTATGTATGTATAATATGAAGGTACGTATTTTCAAAAAAAAAGTATCTATTATGTATGTTTATACATTGTCTAGTACCAATAGTACAAGCTCGGCTTAGTTTGGGTTAGATGGTGTTATGTGTATGTGATAGAATATATGATAGAATATTATTAAGGGAAAATATAAAACATAAAAATAAATCTGAATTTCTATAAAAATTTGTGATCAATGTCGCGCCAAGTGACAGTTGTTAAGTGTAACATAAAAATAAAATAAAGCTCGATATTCAAATAAAAACTACGAGCATTTCAACACCGAAAAGAATTCATAGATTGACAGTTCGACATGTGCACCTAATCTCTTGAAAGACAAGCTGACATTAATGAAATCAATGTAACAATTTGAGAAGATTTACCAATTATCCAGATTTATATTTGAAAATTAAATCTTTTCTATTTCACCATATTTTTAGAGGTTTATTGCCCAGAATTGTTATAACTGACGCGGTTAATAGCGCAACTGGATATTCTTACGCAGTTTGGAATCATCATGTGATTAATAAACGCGAGATATTCGCGCAAGTCACTTGTAGGAATGATTCAGGCGTGTAGGCTACGCGCGTAACTTGCGCATGTCGTTACAAAAATGATGGTCGCAAATGATGGTGTTAATACACATACAAGTAGCTAGCGTTCTAGCAATTTGCATTGTGTACTACCACCATCATTTGCGAGTTGCGACCGCGCAAGTCAATCGTCAATCGTGTTCGATTGCCGTTCAATCGGACTATATGAATAAAAGAAATGTGTGCGTGTGCACATATACACACCAGTGTTTGCAGATAACCAGTCCTCGCTCGAATTTGCTGCCGTGATCGATATTAATTGTTCTAGATCTTATTAATCATAAAATTACTCAGTTTCTTTTTATGGCATATCTCATAAAATCTGAGTAATTTTGTTTTTGTTTGTTTTTCTAAGGCAAACGAGCAGATGTGTCGCCTGATGGTAAGCGATTACAGCCACCCATCGACACTCACAACACTAGTGCGTTGCCGGCCTTTTAAAAAGGAGTATGCTCTTTTCTTGAAGATTTGAAGGTCGTATTGGGCCGTAAATAACGCAGTCGACAGTTCATTCCACAGTTTTGTAGTGCGAGGCAGAAAATTTCTGGGAAAACGCACAGTTATAGACTGCCTACCATCTACCCTACCCTACCTACCCTACCCTACCCTACCCTAATGATGGGGATAGAAATTCTGTCGCGTGGGACGATGGCAAAAAAAGTGGCAGGGATCAGTCCGAACAACTCCTCAGAGCACTCCCCATAGTAAAAGCGATAGAAGATGCATAGCGAGGCCACATCTTTACGTAGCGCCAAGGGATCTCGCCGAGTTGAAACATCCTGGTAGTCGATGATTCGAGTCGCTCTCTGTTGAATGCGGTCCAGAGGGAGAAGCTGGTACTGGGGTGCCCCAGCCCAAAGATGAGAACAGTATTCCATTTGAGGCCAAACCTGCTGCCTATAAAGTAGTAGGCGGTGGGCCGGCGTGAAATACTGTCTCGATCTGTTGAGTACGCCAAGCTTTTTTGAAGGTAATTTTGGCTTACCCTCTAAAAAAAATATGCGGGGCAGTCTTTGGGGACTGCGATTGAAGTGAAAACTAAGGTACATATATATACACAGTATACATATAGCTCATGGAAAGCGTTCGGTGACGATGACGCGAGTTCCATAATTTTTGTTCACCCAAAAAGTGCACAATGCGCCTGAAGAAGATTTTACTTAAAAAAATTTAGATTATAATACAATTCTTGTTAACTCCATAGCAATGTGTAGATTATTGCAAGTGCAAGAGCTTTCTAAACAATTGAATTTTATATGTATATACAATCTTCTTTACCAAAAATAAGTTTACCAAAACCGCATTAATATAAGAACAGTCCCAGAGCGGCCCGTCGGCCATGCATCATAGTTTAATATTATAATAAAGAAACTTTAGTTTACGTAAGTCATAAAACAAGCTCATTATTATATTCAGCCCACACGACCTCGATCGTTTCAACCCATACTTCCAAAGTTAATATAAAATTTGAATCAATCTAAACCATATCATAGCAGCGATAGCATAGTCGGATACCGTTGGATTGCCACGCAGACGTTTCGAGTTTGATCCTAAAGCACCTAATATTTTGAGGTTATTTACGTAATGTTTGGTAATTATTGTGCACTTTAATGGTGAAGGAAAACATCGTGAGGAAACCTGCATGTCTGAGAAATCTTTATAATGTTATCGATGGTGAAGTCTGCCAACCCGAACTGGATCACCGTCGTGGACTATGCTTCTCAAATTGAAAAGAGTCTCGTGCCCAGCAAATAGGTAGTTTGTATATAGAGCTAATATTAATATTAATAAACTGAACCAAACGCGAGATAGATTCACAAATAAGTTCGAAGCTTTGAATTATGTATTTATATGGTAAACAAAATGTGATACGTCTAACAAGATGATTACGATTTTAATAGGAATAAACTCAACTCAACGTTTCATATTGATACCAAAACTGAAAGGGATTCTCTACACAATATTTAATTAACATCGTTGCTTAAGGATGTTGTTGGATTTATACATACAGATACGACTACGCAACGATTACGTTAGACCGTTTATAAACAACTCATCTTGTTAAGTAAGTAAACATTTCTTTGTTTTAAAAGAATATTAACGACACATCTTTTATATTACACAGTATTAGGAATGAATAGCCTCGGTTTCATTGCAAGTCAGTAAAAAAGCCCAAAAATTAGCCTTGTATGCTGAAAGCGTGTGGTTTTATTTGTTTTTTTTAGCCTTTTTAACATGGTCAACGGCAAGTTCAAAGGACTGTTATATCGTTGGATTGCGTAGGTGATTAGACACCAAAGATATAAGAATACCTTAGACTTCTTGTTAGAATACTTTAAAGTCTATCCATAACAAATATCCATCAAGGCCCCTATAACGATTCGCCTGCCTGGCGACGACAGACTGTATGAGAACAACCCCCACGGCATCGCTGGAGACCGTGCTAAACCTTATACCCCTACACCTCATCATACAGCAGGAAGCAGTCATAGCTGCTATACGGCTTGAAAAGGTAGGGTTCTGAAAACGGGACAATAGGATAACTCATGCACGCCTAAAGGAGTTAGTATACAACGAAATTCCAATGATAACGGCGACATGACGTGATGTCATCCCAAAACCTTTTGTTTTCGACAAAAAATACCACATCCAACTTCATGAAGAATTTAAAGATAGCTTTGGTCGAAATGAAGTGAGAATATACATGGATGGATCTAAAACAAAATCAGAAACAGGAATCGATGTCTTCTCCCACGACCTAAACATCAATTACTCAAGTTACATCAATTACTTTTAGTAGGCCCAATAAGACTGCAGATAGATGCCTATAATGTCATATTAATAACATTATAGGCAGCATATTATTAATATGACATTATAGGCAGTAATTAGTAATAGGTAGTATCTAGTAGAGGTCGATGAAAGTCGCCACTGAGAGTGTAACTTTTTAAGTAGTTATGTACTGAGTCATCTATTCAACACTACTATACTGAGGCGCTCATAGCTAGTTGCACTCACTGATCGGTAAACGATTAGCGAGGTTAAGCAACGTTGGGTGCGGTCAGTCGGTTTTCGGAGAACACGTAAAAAGTCAGTCCCGGTTGTTGTCAAATTGACAGCAGTCGTTAAGCCATGTCAAAGGCCTACGGGGCGGCTTGAACAACTCTTGACAACAGGTTGGCCACAAACACACGAAAAAAAAGAAAGAAAGAACACTACTATAACTACTATGGAAGAGTAGGCAGTGCATACAGCAGCATACATAAGTACTAAGCTTCAAGCTACCATTCCCGAAGGGGTAGTCAGGATGGACTGCACCTAAATTCCACTAACTATGTTATGTATGTATGTATCATATGTGGGGGCCAGTCAGTGCAGACCGACGACACTTCGACCCAGTGGGATCTTTTGTGTCGACACTCTCCCAATAACAACTGCCATAGATTTTCATGGCAGCCGGGACCGACGGCTTAACGTGCTCTCCGAGGCACGGAGCAGGCGATAATTGTCAATCAATACGCACATAATTTCGAAAAGTCATATAACTTCCGAAAGTCAGAGGTGCGTGACGTGGGTTCGAACCCGAGACCCTCTGCATTGCAGTCTGTTGGTCACCCTACTGAGCTATCGCTGCTTTTAAAATACATAAGATACATAAGAATACTTCGAATAAAAAACCCAATAAAACACTTTCTTCGACCCGAAAATTGAAGGCAAGACTTCACGCACAGCAGCCGCATTCTCTACCGCCGCTCTTTCAAACTGTAGCTGATCTATAAAAGCTATATTCAAATAACGCTAAAATGCAAATAACGCAGTGCAGCTATAATTACGATTTAGAACCGAATGCACATAAAAACTAATAACAGTATCGCCCAGCAGTGGATGAAACTTATGATCAATGCTAACGTTAACGGTCAAAAGCCATTCTCTTTGTAATAAAACTATTTTTACATATTCGGTATTCTACCTGCATTTGTTCTAACTTCTATGTATGCCTTTCATGGATATAAAATGTTTTGAATAATACTCAAATAAAATCGTTACAGAATATTTTGTTCAGTTTTCATAGAATTTGTTCATTGAAATCTGTTCTGAAAATTACATAGACAGTTCATATTTTTGTTTCGCCGTAATACATTACATTTTACCTGTCAATTGATGAAATTTCAAACATAATTAACCTATTGTTCGATTCAATAGGTTAAAATACTTCCACGATTAATTGAGTTTATTTTGTTTAAAATATAAACAGTATTCATAAATAATTTTGTATATAAATTTACATCAACATAATTGAGTATGTCTTATTATCATTATATAGAACATATAAAATATACATATACCAACAACGACCTATTTTATTATACATATATAATAAAATAGGTTGTGCTGGTGCTGCCGATGTCGCCGTGAGGTGATCGCGGCAGTCGGATAGGTTGCCCTCTCGCTCCCGGCCGTAGTTCAGTCTATGGTCCAGAGTGAGAGGTCGTGGAACGCCGTCGCCTCCTTTTGTGAGGAAGTCATTTCCATTAAGGAGGCGGCGGAGCGAGAGAGGGATCGTGTAAACCCTCTCCCTAACCGCAGAGCCGAGCGCCGGAGGGCGCGAGATGACCTCCAGCCACCCTGAGGTTTGACCTGGGGGTGGTGGGCTTTGTGGGCCTGCCCGCCATCCGTTCAGCACCAGGTCCGAGAGGCGGCGTGCGTGTTCCCACGCGCGCCTCTATGTCGAGTCCGTCTTCCCTCTAGGGGGGAGACCGTAGGGTTTAAATTGAGAAGTGCCTAGAGTAGGTCTCTCGTGTAGTGGCCTGTCGTTTCATAAGGCGGGCTGAAACCGCGGCGGGGTCGCGACCGCATGTGCAAGTGATTCGCGCGGCCCCGTCAATAGCGGTTTTGTCGAGGAACACCGTGGTAGGTTTAGTCGGTATTCCGGGAGGTCTTTTATCATTTCAACATCTTTCTTTTACCCCGGTGAGTCCGACATAACCCCTTCGCCCACCCTCGCGGAGGAGCATGCGTCAAAGCATACCCACCAAGGAAAAAAAAAAAAAAAAAAGTTGCTGCCGATGCATCAGCGGTGACGCTCAAACGGCGTAAATATCAAAACCTTATTGGTGAGTACATATTTGAACCGTTTGGTGTCGTAACGCTGGGACCATGGGGTTCAAGTCTGTTTGTAGAGACCTAGCTAAGTGGCTGAGCGATGCTTCGCGTGACCAGATGGCTAGTTTTTTCTTTCCACAAAGAATAAGTATTAAGAATATTCAATGTGGCAATGCTGCTAGTCTTCTGGGCACGTTGCCAATTGACAAAGATGAGGTGGAATATTATGACGCTTTTTATAAAAATAATAATTAACCCCTCTGGGACAGTCGTTTTCTCCTCATGAGACGTAACGTAATTTCGGAGGGCTCAGTACACTAGCTTTTAAATTACACTTTCACTTTGTGATATAGACAAAAAATGTGTCACCAGGTTAAATAAAGCGCACAAACCGCAGGGCAGCTTGTGGCGAGCTAAATATGAGTGGCGACACTGCGGTCCTGAATTCCTCAGAGAGCCGGTTAGCGCATCGTCCCCGGCTTGCCGTTACTGGTTGGCTGCGGTGGAATTTCAAGAACGCCCGTAGGACTCTGAACTCTGGCTTGCCTTGGTCGGTCACTCAAAGGGGGGCCGCTAGATCTATATACTCGGGGGTGAAAGTGTCATTTTCACGGGCATAACAACGGGGAAACCCGCTCCGGGTCTCCGTTGTGCCGCACCGTTCGCCACCCCTAGCCGCTCGCACCGGTGTTGCCCCCTACTGCTGGATTTTATTTTTCCCCCTACGTTGGCCTATGGTGGCTATTCAGGCGGCCCATCTAGTGAGTTGGCGAGTCACCGTCTGCCCATCCGTTTGATGCTATTAGAGTATTTAAGGCAGATGCCGTTTTTCATCCATAGTTATCATTATACCGATCCATCAAACACCCATCCCCATAGCCCTGAAGTATTAGAGTCACAGATTAGAGTACATAATATGTAGCAATAGCCCTACACCTGCTACGGCTAGTGCCGTTGTAGGTGTTCCATCCCACTTTAGATTAAAACTCTCGAAGGGCCTATTCACCTGGGACCCATGTCTCCATGTAAGTCTCCCAAAAGGCCAGGTATTTTCCTAATATACTATGTTAGAACATACCTGTGATAAGAGAAACATAATAATAATAATATCATTCATTGCGTCAAATATGGTATGGTATAAAGGTATTACAATTATTTTGTGTCACATATTTGGCTATAAAATTGTCTAAAAGCATTTAAACAACATAATATTTATTATAGTGTTTATATAATAGGTATTAATAATTTACATACACAGCAACAAAACCAGATGCCAGGATCAAAATAGGATTGACCGCATAATTATGGAATCTCATCAGCGATAGCAAAACAATATAAATACATGAACATCAATCCGTCTGTAAATGTATACACGTTTATCAACATTATTTGAAATGAGAAGCAACGATATATTATTGTACATTTCAGCCTTATATTTAATACAGACAAGCATGATAATGCTGCGCGATAATTATCAATTATTACATTTACTATAATCTATACTAATATTATAAAGCTGAAGAGTTTGTTTGTTTGTTTGTTTGCTTGAACGCGCTAATCTCAGAAACTACTAGTCCGAATTGAAAAGTCTTTTTAGTGTTGGATAGCCCATTTATCGAGGAAGGCTATAGGCTATATAGCATCACGCTACGACCAATAGGAGCGGAGCAGCAATGAAAAATGTTGCAAAAACGGGGAAAATTCTCTTATGTGAAGCAGACAAAGTTGCACGGGTCAGCTCGTTATACAATAATATCAGCTCTGTATTTAAATTGTCCCACTGCTAGGGACGGGCCTCTTCTCAGGGTGAGAAGGATAAGGTCACCGAGAGGCTGCATAAAGAATGTAAAACTGCTGTGGTAACCAAATGAGAACCACATCATTTTTATAGATCACCATAAAATTTTTATCGCTCAGCCTGCTATTTTATTGTTCAGTAATAATTTTCAGATAACATTAGATGCATATAAAATTCTGAACTTGGCATTTTTATTACTATTCTTGTCCGAAGAATTGGTTTCACATAATTCTGACCCAATGCCAGTACGCAAAATAAGGGATTTAAGATATCCTAGTACGTAATAGCCTATTGGCTTTATCGGAGGTATCATACGCATAATTTTGACTAGATTTTAGACTATGATTTCAAAACAACTACACGAATGCCTAGTTGTCACCTCGTCACTGCGATTGCGCCAAACAGTTTTAATCACGGGAAAAAAAATGTGTTATTCACAAATAGTTATTCTGGAGTCCGAATATTCATTGATAATAATTTATGCTTTAATAGTAGTTTATAACAGTGACTCTAAATGTATCGGCATTTAATGATTGCTTAAGTGACTTTTTAATAATCCAGTACAAAAATTAAAAAACGTATATATATATGTTTATCCATTGTCTAGTACCCATAGTACAAGCTCTGCTTAGTTTGGGCTAGATGGTGTTGTGTGTATGTGGTAGAATATTATATTATTATTATTATATATATTTATTTCTATATTTAACCTTTACTAAAGAGTCACTAAAGTAATCATTAGATGTCTCTGAAGTCTATAATATACAGAAGTAATAAAACTGTAGGAAAACGAAATGTAGTGTTTTTTCTAGCACTGAACTAATTCCCTCTTATTAAGTTCGGTGATTCTGTGATGGTGCACGATTACCTGTGCGGCCTGTAAAAGCTTGAATTTGTTTACAAGTTCATGGAGCAAGTAGAAATATAAGTATATGTGTGTAAACTGCCATCGCTTTTTACGTATGCAATCGAGCAAGTTTCAATACTACAAGTCTAAGCTACTAAATCAAAATACATACGCAAGTAATTTTCAACAGATCTATATAGGATCATATTGGATGTATTTTGTTTCAGACGCTCGACGATATTAAAGTTGTATCACGGACAGAGTAATATAACTCACTGTTATAGTAACAAATGATATAGAGAGTCATGATTCTTTAATATCATAACTGATATAAGCGTCGAAATTACTACCCCTTGTATAACCTGCCTATCTATAATGATAATGAAATAAAAGTTTTGGTGGAAGTAGGTCCAGCCAGGATCAAGGTGGCACAGCCGTAGTGTACCTGTTATTCGATTCTCGAGTCTAGACAAGTGTGATTGCAATATTCTGTTTAGAAATTCTGAGTATCAGCTCGGAATCTGTACCTAAGCCTGAAAAAAGGCTTGCCACCTGTTACGTGAACTTAAAACCATGGCGGACGAGACATAATGTGAGTGTGTAAAAACCTCTGTCAACATCTTCTAAAATACATGCATTAGGATATATATGTATGTACATATATCAACCAGGTAAATTTAAAAAAATATTATTCTTATATTATTAAACATGCTTTTAGAGAAATGAAAATTTTTCTACAAAAGTAAATTTTCCATCCTTAAATCAATTAAAAACTTCATAAAAGCAAAAATTTAATCCCTAGATCTTATAACAGTGATACGATAAAAGCTAGAAGTACCCATTACAAAGCAATTCATTTAAAAAGTCGCCGACTCTAAACCACTTTTCTTGTAAACACAACCGTGTAATTTAACAGAGGTATTATCTTTGAGACAACCATAATATTAAAGCTCTCAACAGTATATTTGTATAGTAATTTGTTATGATTCTTTAATTAAATTGAAAGTCAAAGTCAAAACCGCCATTCAATTATAATTTCAATATTTTACAACTCATATGCACAAGGTATTGCAGCCTAACTACTACTGTCTAACAAAATCTAAAATAAAAAAAAACATACGGAGCAGTCTTTGAGGACTGCCGATAGAAGTGAAAACTAAGTAACTTGTGAATTGTATCGTCGAGCTGTAAGATTATTATTTTTGAATTTTGAATGCGTTCGGTGACGATGACGTGAGTTCCATGATTCTTGTTCACCCAAAAAGTGCTCAACGCGCCTAAAGAAGTTTTCACTTCAAAAATATTGTAAATTATTAATCTTTTGTATACATATAGAGAGTAGGGAAAGTAATAAAAGGTGTATATGTATACTATGCAAGAAATTAAATTGGGCAATATTCATCTCGCATACAAAAACATGCAGCAATCATTTTCCCAGAAGTAATTATAATTTATGAAGGCTTTTAACTGAATTAATGAGGCCAATAATTAACATTCACATTATCATTCATATCATTGGGAGTAGAATCTACGAAAATATTAAAATGATTCGTAAACAGTAGTCGGTTCTATTTCATATTCACAAACTTGCCCAAATATTTAATACTTGGTACTTTATAAATAAATTACAGTATGCTGTAACCAATTATGTCAGTTGGTAGACTTCACACATTCTTGAGAAGTTTTTGAAGACCTATTAGATAGTGTAGATTCGTCACCTTAGTAGTAACGTAAGTCAGTAAAGTCGAGCAGACTCACATAACTGATCAGAGATAGGTAATGGTGTCTTGGCCACAATAAAAGGTCAGTAAGGTACTGAGTCAAAGTCGGATTCAATAAAATGAAGGCCAACTTGGACTTCTTTCCTCAACATGGACATCCCGTCTATTCGCCGCCTGATACCTTAGGACGCATGGTGCAGGCATCCCGCATTTCTCTATCTATTAATTTATTCATAACATGTTATACGGTAGGCTAGGGCCCTCAGGGTATGTGACTGTAGGTACTTTAGGGTTTCGTAGTTTTTTGTCATATAATTGTGCGCATACAATCCGTTACAGTTACGTATGGACACCATTTTAGTCAACTTTATAGACTAACTTTTTCAGTCCTTTCCAAATACCCTTGCATCGACCTTATTTGCGAAACTTTTAAATGTCAATTATCTGTCTTGTACTAGGTTGTGAGCATCTTAAATGTTTATGCTTAGAAAATTTAAATGCTTATTGCCTGACAACCTTACTTACGCGTCTCGCTTCTCTTAAGCTAGAAATATGGTAAATTTACAGCTCGAAATTTCAACCATTTTAATATAATGAAATCGTTGTGGGCTTTAAATCTTAGGCACGTAATTAAAGGCAAATACACCTACGAGTATGTTTGCGTTATGGTAAGGGTTTACTCTAACATATGAGATGCTTGCAATACCATAGGTGAAACACCAGTAGCAGGGCTTTCCAAAAACAAGTAACGCTTTCTACGCAAAGATAAAACTTCATACTATAATCCTTGACGTTTAGCCATTGATATTTTGTAAGATGAAGGTGTGCACACAACTAAGCAGAGCTTGTACTATGGGTACTAGACAATGGATAAACATACATATTATATACATGATATTTTTTTGTAAATACACATATATTATACATAGAAACACCGAGACCAAGACAAACATACATGTTCATGCAGACAAATGTTTGACTTGTGCGGGAATCGAACCCGCGACCTCAGGCGTGGCAGTCGGTTACATTAACCACTACGCCATCAAGGCCAACAAATCGTAATCATTGATGTGTGGTTGTATGATTCGTAAATGGCATCCTAAGATTTCTATGGAAGTTCATAAATTATATATAAATTAATTAGGAAATTCTCAGTAGCAACGTGTACTCTGGAAATGGTCATATTTTCAGAGTCCTGATTTCGTTTGTAGGTAGACGGCAAACGATTCGCCTTTAACAATGTTGGATCTGGCTAGTGACATGTGAATTTAGTCCTTTTTATTAATTCACGTCTACGTACTTTGGATACATGAAGGCAGAGGCTATATAATATTATGACATTAGTCTGAACTAACAATTAATAGTGTTAAATCTATTTTGAATATCATAAATTGTACACAATGATGACGTGTATAAAATTTGAAGGAGATTAAGACGCATTGTTCTTAAAAATGTTACACACAACCTTACGCTGCACTGTGAGGACAAAGTTTTATGAGGTCTGATCTTAAATATTTGGTAGTTTTATTTAATGCGTCAGGCAAACTGATATTTTTGTTGTTTCGCTGTCAAAACATTTTCAATAGCAACTCAGGGCCTTGCCTAATACGTTGGACCGTCAATTGCAGCTGGCGAAATGTGCATGCAATACATATTTGATAACCTCATCATGTTTTATCGATATACATCGAGAAAACATAGAACATTTTACGTGCATCAAATACACGTATACGTTTATAACTAACGCTACAATATTTTACGGTTCAAAACACACCTTTTACAAGATCAAGCACCGAAACATTACCCAAAGGAATACCAACGCTTACTTAAATAAACCAAACAAAAAAATATACATCTTCAGTTTAATGTATGAAGAAAATTCTAAGTGGTTACATCCCTCACCGACTTGTGAGGTCTTAAAGCAAAAGTCAATTTACAGCCACTCAATAAAGATTACAAAAGAGCACCTAAAACTTAAGTGTTGTGTGATAATCTTGCCGTCTCTTTCTTACTTAAGAATCGTCAGTTGTGGAGCGGAAGTTTTAAATAGAGATAGGATGGAAGTGGCTAAAGCGTGGTCTTAGATTATTAGTCCAATATTTTTATAATTTAAGAAGTACTGTATTTTTTTTTACGTACTGTTGCAATGCTGGATACAGACCTTTTTACAGTGTTAGAAATTTTAGGCCATAGCTAATGTGTGTTGGGAGACTGTATATACCTTCAAGAACATAATAATATGTAGAACCCTCAAACATGCGGGATTAATAATGATAATTATAATATTCTATCACGTACACACAACACCATCTAGCCCAAACTAAGCAGAGCTTGTACTATGAGTACTAGATAATGAATAAACATACATAATATATACTTTGTTTTGGAAATACATATATATTATACATAGATACACCCAGACGAAGACAAACATCCATGTATATGCACACAAATGTTTGACTTGTGCGGAAATCATACCCGCGAACTCAGGTCGCAGTCGGTTACACTAACCACTACGCCATCGCCAACCTTAAGGTTTTGTTCGCCGTTAAAGCAAGTGATAATTAATACGCATAAGTTCAAAAAGTCAGAGAAAAAGTGACCATAGTACACGCCATCGGCGTATATTTAGATTTAGTAACTTTGTTTGCCTAATTTTCTGTGGTCTCGTTGAATAAATTACATAACGTAGAAAGAAAAGTTGTAAAAAGAACATTAACTCCAATGTGTACCAAATCAGCAAACTATTTTAGGTGATGATCACATAATTCTATCGACATAAAATATTTAAAATTATAATTTTTCTGGATATTCATTGCGAGGAAAGCAAGATTTATTATCATTTGAAAATGGCTGACCCCTATTTACAGCCTTTTAACAACATGCCAAGTACGTGCACAATGATTATCATAATCTTTTATGATAATAATTATACATATACTGATTCAGATATTAAATATCAACACAGCTATATTTACATAACAAAATGTAAGTATTTCAATATTATTAAAAATTCAGTTGACTTATCCATTGAATCGCTATGTTTGTAAACCAGTAAGTAATCGACATCCTGTGTTCTTCACGCATAAATATTGTATGAGTCTGAAGCAGATAAGATGTGGCCAGCGAATATTCCATTTTAACATAAAGCCTCAATGGACGTGGGATAACGACGGCACAGGGAGAAGTGGAGTGGCTAATATGTTAATACGACAATTAAATTAGCGACTCTACGGGTTTCTGAATCTTGGAGGCTGATTTGTGGTTTATTGAAACAAGTGTCTGTATGCGATACTGCTCGCGTAAATTCGATGGAATAAAAATATATATTATCGAGATAAAATTTTATGAATACAGGTCAAAGATCATACATGTGCCAATATCATCAAAATGCGTTTAACAGTTTAAGCATGATTTAGTTACTTAGTCAAACGTGTGTTATCCGCACTTAGACCCACAATTGGGACATTATGCGTAAGTGACCAACGCGAAAATTGTTCGGTTACTTATACCACCAAATCTCTGTCCGCGGGAATGCTTATTAAAATTCTTGACTTATAAAGCCATTCTGTCTTAAGGAGACTGACATACCCACGGGCAAAAAGTCTCTAAAAATAGATAAAATATTAACATCTCCTTCCAGAAAGATAGCAGAATACCGGTCTTTCCTCGTTTCTAGACAGTTTAATAGTTTCGTCTGTCGCTTGCTGACGCTTTTACAGTGTAAGAACACGTGAGCCGGTGTCTCCTCGGACTCCATGCAGCTTTTATATTAGGAACTGTCAGTGATGCCAACGTTCTTCTTTCTTTTCATGTGGTTAGTGGCCAACCTGTTGTCAAGATTTGTTCAAGCCGCCCGTAGGCCTCTGACATGGCTTAACGACTGCTGACAATTTGGCAACAACCGGGACCGACTTTTTACGTGCCCTCCGAAGCACGGAGACGCTCAGATGAAGTACCAGTAAGCGGTCACCCATCTATAGACTGACCGCACCCAACGTTGCTTAATCTCGCTAATCGTTTACCGATCAGTGAGTGCAACTGGCTATGAGAATAGATTGCCGATGTTGAAAAGGTGTTTGTTAAGTGAGCAGTGGCCTGTTATTATACCTGCATAATTAAATAGTATATAGCATGGTTAAGTTACAATTCTCCAAACATTTTTAGCTAAACACTTGTCTATATCATGTCCTTCTTCACAAGCAGTAATGATTTATGTTGTAGAAGGAATTTGAAATCAAAATTTTAAGAATTAATTGCATTATATAATGTTACTCAAATTATATTACACCCATTTATTACCATACATATTAAATTGACTGCACGGATTGTGGAGTGCCTAAATAGGTCACCTCGCTGCTGCCATTGTATTTATGTTGTAGAAGTAATTTGAAATCAAAATTTTAAGAATTAATTGCATTAAGCTATCCATATAATGTTACTCAAATTATATTACACCCATTTATTACCATACATATTAAATTGACTGCACGGATTGCGGAGTGCCTAAATAGATCGTCTCGCTGCTGCCATTGTGCCAAATGCTGTGACATCGGTCCCACAAGGAACAAATAAGTGTTTTATCCATAAATACTTGTTTTGAGTCTACGTGTTCTTTGTGTCCGTGTTTGAATGTTTATAAAGTTCCAAGCCATACAGGAATTATTCCTAGTGACCAGAGATGTATTTTTAAGAATTAGGATAAAGAAAGATGTTATGCTTACTCAACTGAAGATAAAACTAGTATCTATGAGTAACCAAAAATCGAGTCCGAGGAATATGAGACAAATAGACAGATATATTTCATCGACCAGCAGCTCTTACCTGCTAATATAAAAATAATAAAAATTAATAATATCAGCCCTGTATTAAACTGTCCCACTGCTGGGCACGGGCCTCCTCTCAGCTTGAGAAAGGTTAGGCTACAGTCCAGCAAGCGATAATTAACCCGGGCACGCCACGATCGTGGCGGTAAGTCCCGTGTTTGAGGGGTGGCTGGAGAGGCGGCATGGCGCCCTCACCTTCCGGCTGACACAGATAATGACTGGCCACGGTTGTTTTGGCCAGTTCCTGTGGCGTATACGCCGGCAAGAGACGCCCGGTTGTCACCACTGCGGCGACTGCCGCGACGTTGTTGTGGACACGGCGCTGCACACTTTGGCGGATTGCCCCGCCTGGGCATCGCAGCGCCGTGAGTTGATCGCGGCAGTCGGATTGGTTGCCCTCTCGCTCCCGGCCGTAGTTAAGTCTATGGTCCGGAGTGAGAGGTCGTGGGACGCCGTCGCCTCCTTTTGTGAGGAAGTCATTTCCATCAAGGAGGCGGCGGAGCGGGAGAGGGAGCGTTTAAACCCTCTGCCCAACCGCAGAACCGGGCGCCGGAAGGCGCGAGATGACCTCCAGCCACCCTGAGGATTGACCTTGGGGTGGCGGGCTTTGTGGGCCTGCCCGCCATCCGTTCAGCACCAGGTCCGAGAGGCGGCGTGCGTGTTCCCACGCGCGCCTCTGTGTCGAGTCCGTCTCCCCTCTAGGGGGGACAGTAGGGATAATTTGTGAGAAATGCCTTTGGGTAGGTCTGTGCGTGTAGTGGCCTGCCGTTTCATACGGCGGGCCGAAACCTCGGCGGGGTCGCGACCGCATGTGCAAGTGATTCGCGCGGCCCCGTCGATAATGGTTTTGTCGAGGAACACCGTGGTAGGTTTAGTCGGTATTCCGGGAGGTACATTATCTTCTTAACATCTTTCTGTTACCCCGGCGAGTCCGACATAACCCCTCCGCCCGCCCCCGCGGAGGGGTATGATTCAAGCATTCCCCCACGTAAAAAAAAAAAAAAGCGGTAATTAACTATTTAATACGCATGTAACTTCGAAAAGTCAGAGATGCGCGCCTTGGGATCAAACTCGAAACCCCTGCGTGGCAGTCCAACGCTCTCCCAATAGGCTATCGCTGCTTGCCTGCGAATAACAATATTATAAATATTTATGTTTTGCAAAGATGTATCATGTACGCGAAATTTATTAACAAACATCGATGTGATTGTTATTCGATCCCACGTTATCCATTGTGGTGGATTTGAATGCAACTTAGCAAATATATAGACATACTGTATTTGTTACATTATTTCTACGTAACTAAATAAAACTATAAAAGGTACAAAGTACCCAACGGGGCAACAACCAACCAACCAACCACTACCTGAGATTTGACAAACCACAGATTCTCGCTAAAGAACACCGATTCCTACCAAGGATGCTTCGCGAGGCTATTGAAATCAAAAAACATCCTAATTTCAATAGAGAAGATGGTTGGAATGTACCACCAGCTTGGGATCCAGTAATTCAAATAGTCAAAGCCAAGAAGAAGCAAACCATAGCTAGACTTCATGATACTCTGAGCTCATTCTGCGTAAATAGAAACACCAATGATTAAATTATGTTCGGGTACTTTGAAATAACTACACTGGAACATTGAGACAACTACCATCTTAGTCTCCCCGTGACCATGACTGCTGCAACCGAAACGTCGGGGAAAGTGTAAACTTAAATATAAATAGTTTTAATAATTTAATTAGCTTAAAAATTAGTAAAGTTTAATTGTATCTAGTAGTAGTGTAACAGTTTCAAAATTTTGTAATATAGTGTAAAATAAATAACGCTTAAAATCCGTATATAGTAGTTTAATTTCAATGAATACATTCGCGTAAACAGAAGACAATATTATGCACAACATTTCAAGGCGTCACAACATTATTTTGGCGTAACATCAGTATCACAATATATTCAAGAAAACTGTTATTATTAATGTGTGAAAAATTAATAATTAACAATATGTAAAATATTAACTAAAGAAAAGAACTAAAAATATTACTAGAAATATATAACAGCAATAAAAAAATATTTTAGTGATATTGTTTGCGATTCACGCGGGTGAAGCTGTAGAAGCAGCTAGCATTACATATGAATTACATATAAATTAATAAAGAGTTTATTGTTTTCTCTCACATAGAAAATATACATATAGTGGTAAAAATATAACAGTTAATGCGAACACATGCAATCGGGGACCGCTCTACAATCCCCAACGGGCCCCAGGTAGACGACTCCAATGCACTCCCACCGTTCGCAGTATAAGCGTACGGAAAGAGAGCCAGCTATCTAGTCCCCAAAAACCAATTTGGAAATTGCAAAACGTGCCCTTACACTGTGTACAATACATGAGATTAAATCTATGTGAGAGACTGGTTTCTGAACTAGGAGACCTGTATGTCAGATAATCAGGATTCCGGAAGTGGATAACGGTAAGTACATCAGGTAAGTACAACATTAGTTAAGTACATCATTAGTTAAGTACAGCATTAGTTAAGAAAAGGATTATGTAAATGGAATTAGTTAGGTGTATTGTGACTGTTATAAGGTTTATAATTAGGGGTGTGAGGATCTGTGTGTGTGTGTGTGTGTGTGTGTGTGTGTGTGTGTGTGTGTGTGAAGGTGAGGGTGGGTGTGTGTGTGTGTGTGTGTGTGTGTGAGGGAGTGTGTGTATGTATGCGCGTGAGGGTGTGTGTGTGTATGTATGCGCCTATGCATATGAGTGTGAATGTACATGCTTGAGTGTGTATGTATGTCAGCTAATTAGGAAGGGACCTTAATATAATTCTGGCTGCCACTAGCTGCTTTATAAATAAAATAATAAAAGGAAAGCCTTCTATTTCTTGTAAAAGGCTTTCGTTTTATTTACAAATTCTAATATTTAATAATAATACTAATATTTTTATGTTTAGTAATATATGTATGCTTTAATCTGAGTATTGTACTGAGGAAATAAAACCGGAAAGGGAAGCCTTTAACCGATTAAGGTAACTTACTTTATTATTTTTTTTAATAATTAATAATAATAATATTCTATCACATACACGCAACACCATCTAGCCCAAACTAAGCAGAGCTTGTACTATGGATACTAGACAATGGATAAAAATACATATATACTTTTTTTTGGAAATACATACATATTATACATAGAAACACCCAGAACAAGACAAACATCCATGTTCATGCACACAAATGTTTGATTTGTACGGGAATTGAACCTGCGACCTCAGGCGTGGCAGTCGGTTACACTAACCACTACGCCATCGAGTCGTCGGAGATTACTATCAATCTGGGTTTCAAATTACTAGTATTCTTGTTAACCTTCCAGCTAAGCTAGAATGCTTATGTTAGGAGTGGGTTAACGTCAATAGTGCAATGGGTGGGATTCGAATCCGCGACCTCTCGATCGCAAGTCTAATGCCTTATCCATTAGTCTGTTGGTTATATTCATTTTAAATAACTAAGGACTAACTTATTTAAAATTAAGTTAAGCATATAACTTCGAAAGGTCAGAGATGCGCGCCTTGGGATCGAACTCCAGACCTCTGTGTGGCAGTCCAACGGTTTCTCACCAGGCTTTCGATGCTTATTATTGAACTATTTTCAATACTAGCGACCCGCCCAGGCTTTGCACAGATATTACAAAACAAATTATTCACCTAAACCTTCCTCATGAATCATCCTGTCTATTGGTTAAAACCGCATGCAAATCCGTTCAGTAGTTTTTGAGTTTATCGCGCACAGACAGACAGACAGAAAGACGCGGCGCGGGACTTTGTTTTATAATATATTGTAGTGATGATGTGAATTCAAAACTCTATTTATATTTATGTGATACAATATGTACTTACCTACAGCCTTTGAATAATTTATAATCATTAATAATGTTACATAATAAATTATGAATTATTAATAGTCGAATGATTGTTACGCATTTATAATTCCAGAAATTAAATATAATTGCATACTGTAACAATTTCCAGTCATATCCTTTGTATTTCCTGGAAATCTATGCTCCAGTCTACGTTAACTAATGTATAATGAAATCCCTAAACATAACATGAAAAGGAGGCACGTTGGACTATTATCGATAAATAATTCGAATCATTCAAATGCATTAAACTTTGATATTGATTCTTGTAATCTATACTAATACTAGCTGTCCCGACAGACGTAGTTACTGTACACATGGAAAAAAAAACAAAACCCAAATCTAAACCATCCTCGAAACCATAACACACAAAAAAATTATCAAAATCGGTCCAGCCGTTTAGGAGGAGTTCAGTGACATACACACGTACAGTAGAATTATATATATAAAGATAAAGCTGAAGAGTGTTTGTTTGTTTGGTTAAATGCACTAATCTCAGAAACTACTGCTTCGAATTGAAAAATTCTTTAAGTGATGGATAGCTTTTTTATCGAGGAAAGCTATAGGCTATATAACATCACGCTACGACCCACGGGGGCGGAGCAGTAACTATAAACACAGGTGAAACAGCGGGCACATCTAGTGCCAGATATAATTGAAAACATATTATGTCTGCTCGCCGGTGAGTCGTTGCGACTCAATAGGTTGAGTTGATTACTAAAAAAATTGGCATGTAAAATAATGTAATATAATAATATTAGCCCTATAGATAAACCAGCGTACTGCTGGGCACGGGCCTCTTCTTAATGCGACAAGGATTGGGCCATAGTCCACTACGCTGGCTAAGCAATTTGGCAAACTTTACACATCTACGAGAACTTTATGGACATCTCTCACACTTGACTCCCTACAAAGACGGTCAGTTCGAATCGTCGATGATCCCAATCTCACAGATAGATTGGAGTTGTTGGAGCAACAGAGAGTCTTTGGGTCTCTCTGCGTGTTCTACAGACTCTTTCACGGGGAGTGCTCTGAAGAACTGTTTGATTTGGTACCAGCGGCCCCTTTCTATCACCTTACCACTCGACAACGAAGCAGGGTTCATCCATATCACCTGGAATCGCTCAAATTCAAGACGGTACGCTTTCAGCGATCATTTCTCCCACGTACGTGCAAGCTCTGGAATTAACTGCCTGCTTCGGTGTTTCCTGAGCGCTATGATAATATGTCCTTCTTCAAACGAGGTTTAAAGAGAGTTTTTCTTTCATGGTAGGCAGCGGCTTTGCTGTGTGTTACATTGCTAAAGTCCATGAGCAGCGGTTACCACTTACCATCAGGTGCACCACTTGCTAGTCTGCCACTAATGGCAATAAAAATTTAATAAACAAACTGCATTTCCTCAAGATGTTTTCCTTCACTATTCAAGCTAGTGATAATTAACTATTTTCTACGAACATCATTCTGTAAAGTCAGATGTACGCGTCTTGGGACCAAACTCGAGGCCATTGCGTGACAGTATCAGTGGTGTCCTTAATTTTACTAATTCTATAAATGTAGTCGTTTGGAAGAAGTTTGGATGTAAGTAGTATCTACGTAACAAACATAGATACTACTAAGCACGACAAGTTTTTAAATACGTTTTACAATTAACTAATTTAAATCATCTTGCAGTCGCTATCATTCCTTTGAATATGACTGAGACAACACGATGTTTTAAATTTCATTAGTGCAAAACGCATTTTGGTGATGGTGAAACGGGAACCAAAATTATTTTTTATTCATTTTTCTTTTTTTTTTTTATTCAATTTAGTAACTTGTAGCTACGTGAAAACAATTTAAATGAGTTATATATATAGAGTTTTCAAAAGCCTTTATAACTTATTTACATCGTTTCCGGAAAATGCACGTTCGGGAAACTCATTATTGTTCGGGAAAAGAGAGAGAGAGACAAACATGCATTGAATTAATATATGAACTTTTATCTCAGTATGCGTGTCTAATAGATTCACGTAGGCGAAGCTGGTGGCAGAAACTATAGTAAACAGTTTGATATGATTATACTGCATTATTTCATTTGCCATGAGACAAAAACTACTTATAGAAATTGATACCTATATGACATTATTCGCCCATAAGATGGATCCCTGTATGTTGATATAGAGCAAGGATAATATTAATACGACATTAGACAATGCCTTTTAATACCTTACTTACCATTAACCGGTTCGTACAATTGTTTGCCATCTTAGTGGTATAAAATCCATTAAACCGTATGGTAACGAGATGATCCAATCTAACAATACATTTCCTTTGAAAACAGCAACAAGTATACCCAAAGGAATGTATTTTGTTAGCGGAAACATCAAACATGTTCCACATTTATAACACAACAAGCAGAATCTTCCGTTAAACTACGTCAATTTTCGCCTAGCTCCTAACAAAATCGCTAATTGTTCATGACTCACGAACAGTTGACAAAACACGTTCAGCAAACATAGTTACGTAACATAAATAGTTTTGTTTACTTTATAACACGCCTACGTTTCGAATTGAGAGCTTTCGTTGATACTGTGATAGTAGATTACCATAGTTATACGATATCCGAAGTTTCGGTTAAGATTACGTACGAGAATACGAAAATAAACTACGTTTTGGGGTTATTGTAATCTATGTTATGCTTGAGAATTATTTGTGTCATTTTATTTGAGAGTATGGTATGGTAGTCGTCATAAAAATCAAGATTAAATGCACGTACATATAAGCTCTAAATATTAATGTTTTGTATAAATCATGTAAAATATTAATCTTATACGGCAAATGAGTTTAGGTTATGGTACAAAATGCAAAACGTTTTGAAACTTTTTGAGGTGATATAATATGCCATAGTTTTTAATATTTCTATCGTTTTTAGTAATACCGCTGTATTACTAAAAACGATAGAAATATTAAAAACTATGGCATAATTTAAAAGTATCCCCCAGGATAGAAATGTGATACAACGCTTTGTATCACATTTCTATCCTAGGGGATACTTTTAAATTATTTTAGACCATGACAATTTAAACGATAATGATTTTTATAAACAGTACTTTTAAGGCATCCCTATCACTTAAAAGGCACAGATTGCAGGAGTGTATAACCACTGTGTTGCAAAAATCTTGGAACGAGGAAAACCAAGAGGTGAAACGACTATTTATGGAACACATAATTTTGAACTGTGTGAAAAGTAAATCCACAGCATTTTGTACACTACCAATGAAGTAGCGACCACTTATACATATCCTTGCAGTCAATCATACGGAACGACGAATAAAAGCTCGACACAATTATTTCTTATATACATGACAGCTAATTAGGTCAAAATATTATCCGTATAAAAAGCGCTAAAGTTACGAAATTTCGTCCGAAGTTTCGAAGTAAGTGTTCGTGAGTGGTACATCTGTTTTTGATTTCACAACGTTCAAATTACATGCTCCGTTTGGTAAGTCCCCGCTGAGACTTCAGTTCTGTGTATTATATAGTGACAATTTGGACACTAGACTGGTTTCCAATACTATTTCGATTGGCACTAAATTATGGCCTGTGTATAATAATTGGTGTATCGATTAAATTTAGAATTGCATTTTGTGATTAAACTGATTTCACGGATGTCAATCAGAATGCATGCAATTATTTTCGTTTAGAGAGTTGCTTTATTTGTATTTAAATATAATTTGCTATTGTTTGATGACATTATGAATGGGCTATTTTAGGTAATCGGTCATTAAAGATTGGTCAACAATCAGTTACAGTTTTACTTGTAGTATTTTTTATACATCAGGTGTAAACAGGTATATGACCAGCATAATGACAAGCTGTAGCCTATAAATACTTGTAATAGCAAGGGAGTTGCAGCGATGCCGATTCTAGGTTAAACGACTTAAAGATCGGATATAGTGAAATGCAATGGGAAAGGTAGGCATGTGACCCACAGGAGAGTTGTAGAGATCTTTCATACCTTTTTAACCAAATAGTGCGTCGACTCAGTGAATAAACTCGAAACTTAGGGTTAGAATTGTATTGTTAATAAACATTTGGCGATTAAAAAGAGTGGCCACATACGTTTCTTGCCTGCTTCTTCTCATGTAAGCCCTATTTTTGTACACCGGAGGCGTTCTGGACAAAGGCCAGGTTAACAGCACCTTAAACCGACGAGCGTGTATGAGGAATGTGATGAAAGTGAATGAAGCCAGAGAAGTGTATCGTAGCAAATGGAAATCCGTAGACTCTGCCTACCCCTCTGGGAAACAGGCGTGAATCTATGTATGAATGTAATTATTATATTTACCAAAATACCTAATTATATGTAGATATTTAAAGGTTTGAAAGATTATCAGAATTCAAAAACAATACAAGAAGACCACCTTAATTATATTGCTGTACATTTACAATAAAATTTACTTTTTTGTTTTAGTATTAAAACTAAGAAATAAACCTTTTTTGAAAGTGTACAACAATATTTTATGAACCCAATACGACATTGCATGCAAACAGTTTACTTAATTTATCATTAAGTACAGTCTTTTAGATCTTTTTATTTAAGATCTACATATATTTAGTTCTTCTCACTTAGCCTTTATTATTCCCAAGTCACTTGGGGTCGGCTTTTCTAGTCTCTGCCTACCCTCTGTGAAACAAGCATGAATCTATGTATATATGTAGACCGCTATAAACTCACTCTGTGTGTAAACTATAAGCTCAGTAACATACACATCTGCTTTCGCCTTTCTTCTCAATATACAGTCGTGAGGTTATATGTATGTATTATAGTCATCGTTTACGAACGCACTGAGTAATCCTCGATTGACCTGTAAACATGAATGACCTACTTCGACAAAGCTTAATCGTTTACATAACTAGACATTGACGTGTACTTAGTATATACTGCATTAGAGTACAGTGTGTATCTGGAAAGCTTAGTCTTATCAAAATAGGTTATGTGCACTTTATTTATTTATTTGATTCACCAACAGTTATATATAAAAATTAATTTACACATGATACAACTTATAGGTTTAAAACTAATTGCATAACTAATAATAGATGAATACAGCATGCATTTTAATGTTAATTGGAACCACTATAATATATTTAATGATAAACAATTAAAATTATAATTTTAATCATAAGTTGAAATAGAATATTTACGTATGATTAATAGTGGATGTACATGATGCATGTAGGCGGTACATGCGCAAGATAGCCGCGTGCATTATATGCACGAACTATGCGCATGCGTTACCTAAATGCACGAGTTAAGAGGAAAACACAGCTAAAACCATTTAGGAAAAAGTAAAAAAACAACAGTATAGCCAACCGAAATATGCATATTTTATGTTCCTAATAATTACAATAATTAAATTGACGGCCTCGATGGCGTAGTGGTAAGTGTAACCGACTGCCACACCTGAGGTCGCGGGTTCGATTCCCGCACAAGTCAAACATTTGTGTGCATGAACATGGATGTTTGTCTTGGTCTAGAAACACTCTATGTATAATATGAATGAATTTACAAAAAAAAAGTATCTATGTATTTTTATCCATTGTCTAGTACCCATAGTACAAGCTCTGCTTAGTTTGGGCTAGATGGTGTTGTATGTATAAATAATATTTAAAAAAAATAAAAAATATGAAAATAAGGAATACATACGCACATGGCATAGGTAGATATGAATTAAACCTTTTATTTTTGTCGCTTTAGTGTCATTATTTAAAGAGAAACCGAATAATACCTTTGTATGTACTGAAAATTGCACGCATTTTTTCATAATGGCATAAGTATGCATGTAATAAACACGGGTATATGCGCAATCTAGTCACATGCGCAAGCTAATCATGCGGATCACATGCGTGACTAGCTCGCATGTAGCGCGCATGATTTACATTTATTACTGCTGCGCCAAGGAAGACAATTGTATATAAAAACTACTTAAAGAAAATCGCAGTCTATGTTGTTTCAAAACGTTGGAATCATAGCCAGTACTCAACTCCTGTTCCATACTTATTCCATAATAAACTTTTTCTTTCTACGCTACTTTCTGAAGTTGTCGGAATACAGCATTTCATTTACTCTCTGCAACTTTATCAGGCCAGGAAACGTGGAATGGGATATTAAGAGTTTCTGTAATATCGCAGTAGTGGACTATGTTCTTTATCATGTCTCCGTGGCGCAGCAGTAGTAAATGCGACTGCTGTGCATGAGATCTCGGGTTCGAATCCCGGGTCGGGCTAGCAAAAAGTTATTGCGTTTTTCTGTTAAGAAATCTCAATAACAGCCCGGAGTTAGGAAGTTGGCGGTGTTGGACACCCCCGTGCCTCGGAAAGCACGTAAAGCTGTTGGTCCTGCGCCTGATCTCTCTCCGGTCGTGTCGGATTACCGTCCCATCGGATTATGAGAGTTAAGGAACAGAGAGTGCACTTGTGTTTGCGCACACGCTTGTGCACTATAATATCTACTGCACAGATGGCCAGTCTCCGTTAAGATTGGCCACCGTGACCGAAATCGGTCTGGAGGACATTATTATTATTATTTATTATCATAATTACAAAACTTAGCTTTTATGCCTTTCTATAGCTACATATTATAAAATTATGACTGGTCAATCACTGTGCATAAGAGCTATAGGGGACGAAAAATTATTTTTAGAAGTTTTGTCTGTCTGTATGTTTGTGTGCACACCACGCAAACACGAATGCACGAAATTGAACGCGGTTTTCATAGTTGCATTTCTGGAGGTCTAACTTAAAATCTGCCACTTAGAAGTTGACTATAATGAGTGAAATACATAACATCTATTAAACCTTATTTAAATTTTTTATGCATGATTTGTTGCAATTATCAGGGCCGGCAAAAACTAATTAACTTATGCCAAACGTAATCTATATAACTATATAACATAACGATAACTGATATAAAGAGCCAAATACAGTTCAATTTCCAAAGCTTTCAACTTGACATAGTATCGACCATAACCTCTCAGATAAAACGAATAACAGGAACAATCTAATATGAAAAGCTCAAATCATAAAACTTTTAAATGAAATATGCACTAAAAATATTTCAGGCAGTCTTAATTAAAGCAAAAAAGTCTGATTAATTTTAGTTTCAAACTTTAGTATAAATTTAAGTGAGTGATGTGCCTAAACGAACTAAAACAAAGACCATTTGGGTAAGTCACGTAGGCTTTTAACTGGCAACGAGCGGAACGAACCGGATCATACTGATATAAGAGTGACAGCATACATAGAAGCTTTTATCCGGAACGGTATGATCGATGCATTGTAGGTTAGCACACAAGCTGATTACGTCGGTGTTGTTTTAGTTCATCATGTTTGGAATTTACTTGGAAGTAAAATTTTAAATTTGATAAATGTCATAAATTATATTATACAGTGAAAGCACACACGGATGTCTTAGTTATTAATATTATGACATTTAATAATACCGACGACCTGGTAAGGTTCGCGAGTACCGGTTGGATGCGAGTGGCCTAAGACCAGTCTGTGTGGAAAATCTTGAGGGACGCCTGTGTCCAGCAGTGGACGTCTTTCAGTTGAGATGATGAGGATGATTCAATAATTTAGAAAAAAGTGATAGAAAAAGTGAAAGAAAATAAGGTATTGTTGAAAAACCATTTTTTTCTTCTTTTCGTTTAGATTATAAATAAGCAAAGACTTTTTAGTTTTAAGTAACCTAAGGATAGATCAGATAGTCAACTATAGGAAACCCTTCTCATATTAAGATGAAGCTCGTGTCCATCAGTGGAACAGCTTATAAAGAGGGCTGATATTATATTTAGTTATATTATGATTATGATATAAATACCATTCTACCACCTCACATCTGTTAAGAAGACGGTTTCTAGTTTACGGAAGTTGCTCAATACTTTTTTCCTTCCGTTATGCGTATTCGAATGATATTCGAATAAAATTATTGTTCACTACAAGAAACCTTCTTCACATGTACCAGTCATAAGAAGATGCCACATCACTCTGACAGAAGATGCTGACAATTTTTGCGTAACTTTAATGGTTTTTAGCAAAATCGGAATGAGCTACCGGAGGAAACCCGAATGTGAGCGTTGCCTTTTGCAGACGACGGTTGATACTAGTATTAGTCGGGCTGTACTGGTTTCCAGTTCGCGTGGTTAAGACTTCCATTAACGAGTTGATTATTTCGTTTTCAGCTACTTTCTCTATGTACTAGCTGGCTTTAAGGGTGAAATTTGCTTGCGGCTTTGTTTAGAGCGTGGCGGTTACAGAGTTTGTCGAAACTGTTAGTATATGCTATTTAGGTTCTTTGATGCGACTATTCTACTTATCCTATTTCCAGGCTTATTACAGCTAACGTTTGCGTGGTTAGGTAATAAAATAAATCTTAGTGCCGCTTATGCTTAAGGCTTCGGGTTATAATCATAATTCTAGGATGAAATCTACTTAAAATAAAACAGCTGTTTACTTTTTAAACATCCGACAGCTTCTGTGGCGCGGCAGGCGGTGGCGTATGCAACTGCATGCACACATCAAGCCCGGATTCGACTCCCGAATCGAAAAAGAAATTGTTAGTATAAGCACGGTGTCTAAAATTATACCCGGTCAGTGGTTTGGCTCGCCTTCTATTACGTCGATCTTCAAACCATAGCCGAAATGAGGTTGCATCCTCTGTATGCATAATCTCACATAAGTGGAATTATTTAAGAATTATTTAAAATTGTCTATCGTCATAATAAATGTATATTATCCAATCTTGAAATTGAATTAGATAAACTAACATGTATAACAGCTCGCTCATCAAGATACTATCTTAACTATATTATACCACAACTTCGTCCACATGGACCGCCCTCAACGTCATTTAAGCGAATCACGCTATGCATCCTAACTTCAGTGTTACGAAATGTGATGAAACGTAGAATCGAATATTGGTAAAATTAGCCTTACTTATAAAACAATCTCAAATATTAAAGTGGTAGCTAAGTAATAATGCTCATAGGGTATATTATAAGGGATTTTTGTTCTGATTGAGTAGTCAGAAAAATACATTCAAAGTCAATAAAACAAAAATTGCGGTGGCGCGCCTTTCATCATACGCTAATTATAGCTGTTAGTTAAGACTGCGCCGAGCGAAATGTGCCAAAACAGGCGATTACAGTTAAGTTGATAAAATCAACACTTTTTGTTTAATACAAATATAAAATTACACGAAAAATGAAAAAACCGAAGCTCGTGTTACGGGATTTTTAGATTATAACAGTAGAAATCTATCCTATTTTACAGCTTAAACGAAACATAAATAGTTATATTACAATTTGTCCGTCCCAAATATTTAAGTTATTCGTTGACAATAAAGATACATATTTATCAAAAAAGCACTTCAAATCCTCCATACAGTTTTACTATGATTTGCCGCGCGCCGATTTGAATATCGAGCTCTGTCATTCAGTCCAACCGCGTCTTACGCTCGGCACAGTCCTAACCATATTTTTAAGTGAGGTTGTGAGCTACTAATTATGGCAACTAAATCAAAATCTGCAGCTTTACGCGATCTTTAAACAAATTAAAATACTTAATGAAATAACCTAGTGATTTAAGTGACTGGTCTATGCCATGGTAATATAAAAAAATAGTTTTAGATACAGAAACTCATAATTAGATGATTGACAACAAATTTCGTTGCAGTTTTATAATGCTGTCCTACTATTATTATAATCTATTACACTTAAGCCAATGAACGGATTTAAATGAAACTTGACACGCTGAAAGACTATGATCCGAATTAACACATAGGATACTTTTCCGATAGGTATGCCCGTTAGATCCACACGGTTAAAGCCGCTGGACGAAGCTAGTAGTATTATTCTAAACCTAGCCGATTCGGACATGGACGCTTTTAACAAGTTCATAGTTTCGTATAGTGAGCTACTTTGCCTATGTATACCAGCATGGTGCTAAGGTCGAAGTTCGTGTGAGAAGTTTTGTTTTGAATTCAGTCGACGGTTGTAATGTTAGCTGATGCTGCTAATACGCTATTTGGTACTGTTTCAAATAATATTATGCTAAATGTTATGGTTAGCGGTGCAACGATCGTTTGTAATGACTGGGACAGTGTGTTTGAGAATGCGGTTGTATAGTTCGGTGTCATTTAATTTCAGCACTGTTTTGCGTTATATTGAGTGTAATTATTCATGATTATAACCTCAATGTAATCATGGCCAAAATAAACGGTAATAAATGAAAGAAAGAGAAAGAAATATAAAGAAAGAGAAAGAAAGAAAGAAAGAAAGAAATATTTTATTTTAATGAAGCATTGCAACACACAATCGAAACTATTATAATGCAAAATTAGTGTGTAACAGTAATAAATGTATTTATAAATTGATAATAATAAAAATAAAACTTATATACATTATTATATACCTATATGAATTACTACATTATAATACGTTAATTAATTACATGTACTATTATTTAATATATTATTATATATAATATAGGATACACATTTATACATGGAGCCCTTGCTGTTCAATGTGCGTCACAGTGTTCATTAAAAAGAGATGTTGCTCGGCATAATGCTGTACCGCTTGCGATACAGCGCTGATTTTCATTAACACCTCAATAGTGATTATGACCGTCTAATACAGTCCAAATTAATACCATTAAACTACAAAAAAGGTACATAATTTTTAATTATTACAGATAATAAGAAACACAGATTACAGATAAATTAAACAAATATACATGTCAATTTTTTTATAACTACAGATACGAATTATATGTAAATTAAATATTTTTATTATTGTAGATAAAACTATAAGTAGATGAAACAATTAGGAAACAAATATGAGTAAGATGTCAACAAGGAGTTAAATACTTGGCGATTTTAAATTATAAGTCTATTTGTCGATTTAATAAATATTTTTTATAATTTATCTTAAATATTAAGTTTGTTTATATGCTATCTTCTTCTCTCTTAGCCTTTATTATTCCCAAGTCACTTGGGGTCGGCTTTTCTAGTCTAACCAGATTTGACTGGATATCAGTTTTTACACGGAGCGGCTGCCACCTGACCTCCGCAACCCGAAGACTAACGATACCCTAAGGCTAGACCAGTGTCAGGGTATTAGAGGGTACTGACTTTCCCAATAACGACCGCCATAGATGTTCATGGCAGCCGGGACCAACGGCTTAACGTGCTCTCCGAGGCACTAAGCAGGCGATAATTGTTAATCAATACGCACATAATTTCGAAAAGTCATATAACTTCCGAAAGTCAGTGGTGCGCGACGTGGGTTCGAAGCCGAGACCCTCTGCATTGCCGTCTGTTGGTCTCCCCACTGAGCTATCGCTGCTTATATAGCATTACATTACATTATATGCTATCGCAGTATTCTAATTAGAAATATGTCATTACGGTTGATGAATTTTGCTGCACAATCATGTTTTCTAACGATTCGTGGAAAACGTCTAAGGTCATATATACATGATACATGTGTATTTTTACCTGAATGCATCTTTAAAAAAGTAATATAGCTACATCAAGGAGTAAACCCTGTGTCACGGGCGACTATATAAACTCGCAATTAAAGGACACAAAATACTCTCAGACTCGGGACATAATCTATGGATCACACAAGTAATTGCTCCCTATGGATCCCATACTCATATCATAACACGACGGCGGCGGTGAGATAACCTGAGCCCCGCCATGAGCTCATTCAAATCTATGTATTTTTTCTAATTCCATAGGAGAATCAGATTATTGGCTTTGATATTCAAACCTATTTCGTGGTATAATATTATGTGAACGTGCACAATGTTTAATGAAAAATGTTGTAGTATTTATTTTAATTATTAAAGTCGAGACCCAAGAAGATGCTAGCATATTGGTTTTTGCAATAACCCTGTATAGCAAACAGAAGAAAAGATTAAGCTATCAACACTGTATGGAAGTTTAATACTTTATGTCAAACTTTTGGGATATACTCACTGATCAATTAATGACTAAAATTTTACAATTTAAGCTTGCAGGTTTTTACATACTGCTAAAACTACTTTTTCTGGATAAAAAGTGTATGTGAAATTTCATAATGATCGGTCAAGTAGTTTAGGCGTGAAAGCGTAACAAACAAACCTACTTTCACATTTATAATAAAGGGTTTACCAATAAGGGCGGTTTATATTAAAATTAAATAAAACAGGCTGTGTGTTTTATTAACATTAACAAAATTCTTTTTTTATTTGAAAGGCCTATATATGCCATTTAGTGTGGAATATGACATCGTTCAAATGTCCGCCTCGGCTTCTTACAGTAGTACGAATCCGAGTGGTCCAATTTTCAATTAATCTTCCGCATAGATCCGGCTGAATTTGAGCTATATTATAGTGTAGACTAAGTATAATAGTGAATGCCTCTATTCTTTAATACTATGCTCCTTGCACAGGAACGTGTGGACAGAGTGCTCACACATTTGACTGCACGGGTTCGATCCATTAAGGGCTTGTTTCTCTCTTAAAAACATGCGAAGAAAAATAATTAAGAAAATCTATGTCACCGTAAAACGTCTACATAATATTTTTAAGTAGAGTGTTGATCAGTATTTTGACCCTCAAATTTCAGAAATTTTACACAGTCTAGCAACACTCCACTAAATGGCGGCTTCTCTGATACATTTATTTCTCTATTAATGTTCGTCGGCTTTTCTATCAAAGGTCATGAGACGCGCGTAGTAAAAAAATAACAATGCCGTCCAACGCACCGCCTTAGGCAAAAACACACCGCGCGAGAGATGTAACTATCGATTAAATAAAAATATCGAGGTATGAAATTTTAGGGATGAAAGTTAATTTATTGCGTACAAAACTCAAACTTTACGTAATTATACATTTTCTTCAGATTTAAAATAAATAAAAAGAATACACACATAGAGTCACGACTGTATCCCCAAATAGGTAGGCATAGGTGTATTATAATACGACGTTTTACCAGTTAAGTTTTTACTACGTTTACCGGGCACATTTTCCGATTCCGTGATCATGTTGTTGCTGAGAAATACGTAACAGACATAAACAAATAACATTTTGCGCGACTCCTTTATCCAACCTGAGACCTCTCGATCGCACCCGCCAGTTTTTAATCACTGACTGGCGATATTAATAGAAAATATCGATAAATTTTAAGTAGTTGCATGCATCCCTAGCTATTATTATTATATTCTTTAACGCGTGCCACAATTTCGTACTCAGTCTTGCGCTAAAATTACTTTCGTTCGGACTTCCGCCATTAAGTGTTTTCCTATTAGCCATATCGTATTCAAACGCTGAATATTCATTTCATGTTTATGTGTTTAAGACTAAGTAGGAGTGAATGGATTTAGGTATGCAGCTGCGCGTAGGGAGTACGAGGAACGGTTCTCTAGACCACAAGGTTTAGCAGTCACAACACCTTGGCAAACGTGTGCAACACGGCCATAGTGTTCGTGGTGATTTAAGAAAAGTGTGCCGAATGAGTGTTTACGTTGGAGGTGGATATGCGAAGCACGACCAACGCCGCTTACAACAGGTTAATATTTTTATTACTTAGAAACTTAGAAACGATAAACTAGGCTAGAATACTCTGTATCGTCTTAAAAAGTACTCATAAACAAAAAGATTTTATATTTTTAAAAGAAAGAAGTTTGAGGTCATTTAAATCAATACAATATCAGCTGATGCGTACTGCAGGTTACTATGCTATAACGTTGGCACGTGTTCATCGGCGAGCGGTTTATATCAAAGAATTACGTAAATCTACCGCATTCACGCGGCGCCTTAGTACACGACGCGCAGCGCGGCGGCTAACGTTAGGCGGCTTTTTTCAAAAGAATCGACGTGGCGCGCACCGGCGGCCGTCAACCTTTATTGACTTTAGTGATACCTAGACATTCCGATTTATAAATTGTCGGTGTTGCCATGGGTAATCTATTAAGATATTATTTTAAATAAATAAAATTTTGCCTGGGTAATTTTTTGTTCAATATTTATAAAAGCATGACACCTACGTACTCATAATGCTACTGTATAAAACCTTTAACGATCGGACAGGGTTTATTATACACACTGTATATAATTATTTGTCTGGGCCCGAATTTTCTGTGTCATTGTTTAATGATACTGATAACCATAAATAAATTATTACAGGAAAACAAAAATTACCTTAGTGGCGCAGCGATAACGAAGGCGACTACTTTGCATGAGGTCCCGGATTCAAATCCAGGGTAGGGCCAACAGAAAGTTATTGGGTTTTCTGCCAAGAAATCTTAATAGCTCAAAAGCCTGTAGTTAAGAAATTGGTGTTAGACACCCCGGTACCTCGCAAACCACATTAAGCCTTTTGGCCTGCGCATGATTTCTCTCCAGGCTTGGTTGCACTTGTGTTTGAGCACACACTTGTACACTATAATAATTGTCGCCCACGCAAAAGGCCAGTCTCTGTTAAGATTGGCCGCTGTTACAATCGCACTGGAGGACACAATTATTATTATAGAAAAATTAAGAAGAAATTAGTCAAAAGTCATTGTACTTGTTATATTGAGGCTGTGGGATCCAATACTATCGGCACCTGCACGGATGGTGTAGCAGTTAAAGTGTCGCCATGCCACTGCTGCTGCGCCGAGTGAGGGTTCGAATTCCACACGGGAAAAACTTTGTGTGATCTACAAATGGTTGTTCCAATTCTGGATGTTCCTTGTATCCGTTGTTTGAATGTTTGTAAAGTCTTGTTAAAAAGAAAGAATTATTCATAGAGCGCGAGTCGAAGATTTATTAAAAATAAAAAAAACTGTCGATATGAACCCACTTCCAAGATAAGCATAGTAGCTTAGCTGAAAGGCTATCAAGAGTTAAATTATCAATTTGCTAGTACAACGTCTGAAAAATAGATAAAATATAACCTAGATATAAATCAACCAAAACGTATCTATTTATTTACGTGACAAAGTTCCTTCTATAAACTTTAAGGTTTCACATTTGACTTACGACACCCAACATGTCCTTCGTTGTGTTGTGTTTTATTCAGTTCAATTCACTTGTTCTTGACAATCATGCATCGTTTGGTATTCAGTGAGTCTTCATCGGTGGATAATTGCTTTATGGTATTTGAACTACGCATATCAACGCTTGAAAGAACACGAAGGATATTGGTAGCGATTGTTTTTGGAACATTAGTAGTAATAGTCCAAAAGTCCTTCTCCCTAGCCTTTATAATTCCCAAGTCACTTGGGGTCGGCTTTTCTAGTCTAACCGGATTTGACTGGATATCAGTTTTTACACGGAGCGGCTGCCACCTGACCTCCGCAACCCGAAGGCTAACGATACCCTAAGGCTAGACCAGTGTCAGGATATTAGAGGGTACTGACTTTCCCAATAACGACTGCCATAGATGTTCATGGCAGCCGGGACCGACGGTTTAACGTGCTCTCCGAGGCACGGAGCAGGCGATAATCGTCAATCAATACGCACATAATTTCGAAAAGTCATATAACTTCCGAAAGTCAGAGGTGCGTGACGTGGGTTCGAACCCGAGACCCTCTGCATTGCAGTCTGTTGGTCTCCCCACTGAGCTATTGCTGCTATTTAGTAATAGTAATAGTCCAAAAGTAAAAGGTAATAAAGAAGATTTATAAGACCTTCTCGTTTTGTGTGGTATGAAGTGCAAAACTACTAAGACGGATTAAAACTATTGCTTGTAACTGATATGAGTTGAGACATTGACTATAGTCTATAATGGAAAAGATATAATGAGTATGTTAGAGAGTTTGAAAGTGCCACGAATAGTAGAACAAAAGTTGAGAGTTTATATTGTCATAATAATTATAAGAAGAGACGAAATGAGTGTGTGTAAAAATGAAAGTGTGAGAAAAGATATAAAACAAGTGAGAATCGGCAATAAATTGCCGTAAATCTTAGAGTTCGAAAAAATGGTTCAAGTAATTACCACGTGACCTTGAAGTCAGAGGTCAAAGGTCATCGTCATTTCGGGGTATATCGACTATGTGAGTTAGCTCTTACGGTTCTTGAGTTGAAAGTTGTATAACAGACAGACGGACGGACGGACGGACGGACAAAGCTCCGTATAAGAGTTTTTCGAACTCTAAAAATCACTGTTATTTATATATGGAAAAGGAAAATATACTGAGCTAACCACAATTGAAATGGAATCAGGGTAAGATAATATCAAGAATGATAGTCCTATGTATTAGCTAGACCTCATCAGATCAGACCGTCAATAAATTGACTGCAAGGATGGTTTAAGTGGCCGCCTCGCCACTGCCGCCGCACCGAGTGTTGTGGGTTCGATCCCCACGCGGGATAAAAATTTGCTGTAAAACAGTTGTTGCGATAAAAGAGCGAGAGCAGAAGATAGGTAGCGCCTAAAGGTCCGTAACACTTTAAAATACCCATAACTTTTAAGCACTGCTGGGACCTTACCCTGTGGTAGATGTTTCTCTTCCGGCATGACCTTGACCAAATTAAATTATTTCTTTAGGATAAGATATCCGAGCGACGGTAATTTTAATGCCAATCTTAATCCAATGTTTGATATTATTTAATTTAGAGCTATTATAATAAAGATAAAAAAGATAAATACAATTTAATACGGCAGTAAAGCAATCAGAAATATTTAAATTATTGTGCGGTATCATCTCACTTTAGATTTGATATAAAGATTACTATTTGGCGTAATATATATCTAAGAACCCATAATTGATACTCAGATTTGAAGAATCTACATGGATGATGTGTAAGGGTTTAAAGGATTAATGCGTAGGTACCTCCATTTTTTGAGTGTCACGAGTCCTAGGTCCGAACGCGATATCCACAAAAGGTTGTGTTGTTGTGTAGCCGCCGCTCATTGCTTTCATGCATGACTATTTTCTCATAGTACTGCTGTACCAATATCAAGAAGATACAAGTCGCTACTTACCACCAAGTAGGCATAACAAGGTTGGCATTCCAATCCATCCATCTGAAGGCAAATCTTGGTGACTGAAGAATGCTAATACAAATTTATTCAGGGCCAGCATCAATTGAGCATCCTCATCTCAGGAGAGTAGGCTTATCCGGTTGTAATCCTGGACCCTGCCAGGACTCAAAAGAAAAGGGTATCAATATAACGTCTGTGACAAGATATGCATCGATGGCTTGAGAAACAGGGATCACTAGATATGCTAGTAACATATGGCTATCTGACAATGGTGTATTTGCTTGTTCAATGTTTAAAATTGGTAATCATTCACGAGATTCTTTAAATTGAACGTATTTATAACGTGTATCTGACTTAAAGGACTATTTGTAGAGGTCGAGTAAGTCTAGAAAAATATAATAATAAAACATGTATTTCGTAAGATAAAAGTCTTGTCTTTTTACGCAAGTTTACAAGGATCATAAAAATAAACTTTAACACGTTTTATGTTTTATTGGAATACCGCGCAAATGATTTTTATCTGTCCTTAAACTGTAAAAATAATATAAACTTCTTCTTCTCCATAGCCCTTATTATTCCCAAGTCACTTGGGGTCGGCTTTTCTGGTCTAACTGGATTTGACTGGATATCAGTTTTTACACGGAACGGCTGCCACCTGACCTCCGCAACCTGAAGGCTAACGATACCCTAAGGCTAGACCAGTGTCAGGATATTAGAGGGTACTGACTTTCCCAATAACGACTGCCATAGATGTTCATGGCAGCCGGGACCAATGGCTTAACGTGTTCTCTGAGGCACGGAGCAGGCGATAATTGTCAATCAATACGCACATAGTTTCGAAAAGTCATATAACCTTCGAGAGTCAGAGGTGCGCGACGTGGGTTCGAACCCGAGACCTTCTGCATTGCAGTCTTTTGGTCTCTCCACTGAACTATCGCTATAAATTATCATATAATATCCACTCTAATTTTTTTAACTAAATTCCATTATCATAATAGCTGTTTATAAACTATCTTATTGCTGGGCATAGGCTTCTTACCATAGTAAGAAGGCCATAAAATATAGCCTAACCATTCTAATAAGAACGGTTAGGCCATAGGCCACTACGCTGGCTCAGTGATTTTTTGTTTTTGATTATACTAAAAGACATCTCCTGGGCTAGGCATAATTTCTGTATCGCGGGGGGGCTTTACAGATATTCAATCAACGGACACAAAGAACATCCAGACTCGGGAAAACCGATTTGATTTTGTTGATCACACAAATTATAGTCCCTTGTGGGTTCGAACCCACAACACTCGGCGCAGTGTCATTGGCGAGGCGATCACTTAAACTACGACGCCATCCGCGCAGTCTTTGGCAAACATACTTACAATGTTTTTCGCCTTTCAACTGAGCAATAGCTATGCACATAACTTCAAAAAGCCAGAGGTCCGTGCCTTGGGACCGACTCGAAACCTCTGTGTGGTTGTCCAACGATCTCTTACCAGGCTAATACTAACTAATGTAGGCAGTTGTTTTGACTGTAGCCTTAATTGAATGAAGGGTTTTATGCTATCGCAAAAACACATTCATTTAACTTTCACGTAAACAAAAACAGAAATATCAATCGTGAACGTCAACTTTTTCAAACAAACAGGCTCATTTCTAGTAACATTAATATAACAAGTGCAAGGGCGATTTACTAATAAATGATAAGTAGTCTGGCGATCGCTTGACAAGCAATTATTGATGCTGTCTTTGTCTCTAATATGGTGAGGGAAAGAGGTGACCGCGTAGTTGTAATGTGTAGTGCAAGCCAATTCATGTAACGTCTAGACGGCTCTGCCAGCAATTTCGTTGCGCTTTGATTTGATCTAATAATATCAGCCCTGTATATGCAGCCATTGCTGGGCACAGGCCTCTTCTCGTGTAAATGTTAGGCCATTGTCTACCACGCTGGCCACTGGCCACTAGGCAGTGCGGGCTGCAGACTTTACATAACTTCGAAAACATTATGTAGAACTCCAAGAAATGCAGGTTTACACACGATGTTTTCTTTCGCTGTTCAAGCGGTACAGTAATTGACTATTTAATACGCATATAACTTTGAAAAGCCTTGGGATCGAACTCCGGACCTCTGCATGGCAGTCTATTGGTCTCGCGCTAGACTTTGTTTGATCCACGGTGCATCAATTAACATTGCCAGTAATCACCTTCAGCTACAGCTAGCTACATGTTAGTATTGGTCAAAGGTGCCATAAAATAATTGAAAGAGTAATTTTTAATAAGAAAGGCTTATACGCAAGTGAAAACTAGATACATACATACACACCAGTTTCCCGCCTGTTTCCCAGAGGGGTAGGCAGAGACTACGGATTTCCATTTGCTACGATCCTGATATACTTCTCTGGCTTCATTCACTTTCATAACATTCCTCATACACACTCGCCGGTTTAAGGTGCTCTTAACCTGGCCTTTATCCAGAACGTCTCCGATCCCATCAAGAAATATTCGCCTAGGTCTTCTCCTTGCGACTGTTCCATTCACACTAGCCTTATAAACTTTCTTAGTCAATCTGTTCTCGTCCATTCTTTCTAGATGCCCAATCCAGCTCAACATACCCTTTTCTATTCTCGTCACTATATCCACTTTCATGCCGCATCTCTCTCTAATCACACTATACCTTACTCTATCTTTCAGAGTCACACCACATATATTTCTCAGCGCTCTCATTTCTGCAGCATTTATTCTGCTCTCATGCTTTTTTTTCCATACCCAACATTCACTTCTATGCATAAGTGTAGGCACTAATAGTCCTCTATGAACGGCCAAACGTGCCTTTTCGGATACATTTCGACTGTTCATAAAAGCGCGTAGAGCGCCATTCACTTTATTACCAGCAATCGTTCTCCTTTCAAGAACGCTACCAAATTTACTTTTATATAACAACACGGATGGTGTCAACAAGGTTAAAGTGGTCATCTCGCTATTGGCAATGCGCCGAGTGTTGTGTGTTGCACACGCGACAAAAAAAATTGTGTTCCACAAATAGTTTTTCAGTCTGTGTGTTCTTTGTGACAGTTGTTTAAATGTTTCTGTAGTCACTCGCAATACAGGATCAAAGCCTATAGTCTGTTTCAAGTATGAAGTCCCTTTTGACACTTCATAGCACGTAACTCTGCACATTTCATATAAATTGCTAAATTAAACTAAGTAAAGTAAAGTAATCACTTATGGTACTTAAGAATATTTAAAAATAATTAGAATCTATACAAAACATTATGTAATTGTTTCAAAAACATAATCAACTAACAATTTCTATTGATATTATTCATATATAATTTAAAAATCAAAATAAAATAACATTTTACTACAATACCATGGTTACGCACTAAGGTAATTTTGTTACTTTCAGTCATAGTGACGCGACAATATAAATCGGATAAAATCGAATTAATTCGAGGCAAAAGCAATTGTCAGAGAAATACTTTTGTAAATTTGTATTTGGTAATAATTAATTATTACGTTGCAACGTACCTTAAATCCCATTCTGTAAACCCTTATTATATTTTCTTTAATATTGTCTTCTGTTTACGCGCTGTATATACGGATTTTATCGCGTTATTTATTTTACACTTTATTACAAAATTTTGAAACTGTCACACTACTACTAGATACTATTGAACTTTACTAATTTTAAGCTAATTAATTTATTAAAACTATTAATACTATTTATATTTAAGTTTACACTTTCCCCGACGTTTCGGTTGATATCGAATATTTTCTTTATCAAAAAATGGATTTGAAGATGCGATATTGGACGTATATATGGTTTAAATATCCCATAATGTATAAAGAGTAGTCGTCTTGAAAATCAATATCTGTTATACCACATTTATTTCACCCTTATACTAAGTATGGAGTAAGTATGTGATACTAGGAATTAATCAGATAAGATAAGGTCCAGATTTTTTTACAATTGAACACGTTATATTATATAACTTTGATGTAACTATTCTTTCGATATCTCAAACTTAGATGGAATGGAATCCTTTTTTGTTTTTCTGTTTCTAACATCTTTGTTTCGATTCTAAACCCACGATTACAGTTTGCTTTGAAAGTTAATCGGTAATCGATTTCGTGATGTGTCGATTGAAACGGTCTCTTCACTATCGCTGTTCAACTGATCACATACTTAATAAATTTCATTTCAAAATATTCCCATTAACTGTGCACCACCCATTGAGTAATACATGGAGTCTATGACGCTGTACTAAGTTGATATCCAAAAGTTACATGGCTCCTACGATACAGGTTATTTACCTTGTTTAGAAGTCCGATGTGACTGACCGGTATTTGCGACCATATTATAACTTAGGCTCTTAATATTGTTTATATATAATATGTTCTATGCTTAAACTAAGTCTTAATTAACTATTGAAAAAATAACTCGTAATGCGGGAGACGTCTTTTAAGAACAAAAACACAAGTAAAATAATGGTTCAGTAATGAGTGATTAACGTCCGTGACCTGTATTTTATCTAATGCTCACTAGAAGCGTGTTTTAATGACGCTATCATTATAATTCTAGTAGCGGATACAACGCGAGAGTACAACAGTATCACACAAAGTGCCGCGGACGTAACGACGTCGAAAACTGTTACAGGAAGTTTTCAATTGTCTGTTTACACATATTGACTGTAGCATAATACGTAGCAGCGTAATCGTGAGTGATGTTTGTCAAACAGGGGCTCGTCTGCCGCGGGTGTGTGCTTCGAGACGTGGGGGACAACGCACGTGAAAGAGGTACGTTCATGATCAGTTATTATATTGAGGATGTTTGTACTTTTCAAACAATCAAATTATATTAATAATAATAATTAATAATTTAATAATAAATAATAATTAATAATAATATTGGCAACAAATGTAAAGGAAGAAACCGTTGACGATAATTATATACCTATTATTGTTATATTTAAATTAAGTTGGCTTTTTAGCGAATAGTACTTTACTTCAATTTATTTTGATACATTACGGTTTAGATCCCGTCATGTGTTGTGTTATTAGTTCAATTATAATAATTATTGCTATTAAAAATATTAGGTAAAATTAAAATAATTTGTTCATAAAATTTTTATACTAAAACAATACTCAACTAATATAAATTCAAATTGCCAAGATCGATATTCGATTTGACTTTGATTTATTTTTATAAACGCCAAAAGAACTTGGTGTTCTTATTCATAAAATTAAAATTAAACATGATTCAAGCATTAACATAAGAAAGTTAAACAAAACTTCTATTGAAAAAACTTATTATTTCAACAAAACTGAATGCTAAAGAAACTTTATAAATCAGAACGATTCAGAAGCAATCACCGCTAGTCCTTTTCAAATATTTAACAGTTCGAATATTAGAGATGGAGCATTAAATGTGAATATTTCCATTGAGTTAGCCTAGATCTACACTATAGTGGGTTATTGCGGGAATATTATAATTTACGAAAAATTACCGACTATCTTATTCATCTTTATTATATCAGTTATATAAAAAGATAAATGGTTGAGCTGACTCAAATCACCGGATTTCGGTGATATGACCGCCAGCATTGCCAAAACGAGAATGGTTTATTTACTGTAGTTATTTATTAGCAATACCAAATAACCGTTATAGTAAGGAAACGATTATTTTTAGTTAAACATCATATAGTTATTATTCAGTTACGCTTTCGGGAATTCTGCGGTTCTTTTTACGATTGGTCTGCTCGAATTTCGCTTCGGTTAAAGTGTTTGGAAATATTTAGATCCATAATTAGTTGTTTTGAGTATGGGTATTCTTTGTGTCCGTCCCATGTTTGTGAAGACCTTCGTTCAACGCAAACATTATCTTTAGTGCGGGAATTGGCTTTCCAAAAGAAAATGTTTACATGGCTGTGTCATAATTGTTGAATGTTTCGAGTTTTTCAAGTATGGGTGTTACTCGGATGCCCAATATTTTTGAAGTCTTTAAGACATTGAATGCTATGTAGCAGATATAATAGAAAATGTATTGTTTGCGGTCATTAATGATCTACATGGCGTTTAATGTTGACTTTTAGACTATGACGCCGCGACGATAGTGTTGCAAATAGATAATAAAAGAATCCGTGCTCCTTTTACAGAAACTTTTTGGTTGTATACAACAATTTCGTTTTTGGAATGTGATACCTCTGACTCGCAGCATATTTAAAAAGAAAACTTTTTGAATGAGCATCACACAATTTTTGTTTGAAACAATATTTGTATGAATTTAAAGCTCAAAGCTATTAAGCGTGGATAAGCCTTATAATGCGGCCAATTGCATTAATAATTCCTCGATCGACGAAGTCCGTTCGAATGCAAATCACATCTAACAGTCTTTAATTGGGCATAACTACTGAAAGGTCTTTTGCACGTATTAACCTGAACGGCTTTACGTATTCATCTATTTCTCCTGAATATGATATTTTTTACTCTTTGCAGCGATTTAACCGTTTTAATATCAATGGGTTTTTAATGGTGTGCAAAATGAATTGATGCTTAATAATAATGCTGCTATGATATGAAAGAACCTTATTATTGTGGTTTTTTGCCTTGATGTGATAGCTTATAGTGTCGATTTTAACTTCTTTAAAATTGATATTGAGTCTTTCAACTAAAATGAATTGGGTACTGACTAACTTTTACGCCTACTACTAAGTCATACCTGTAGTATGACTTAGTGGGCTAAACGTTATAAGGGCTTTTATTTCACTTTAGTAATTTCTGTTTTATTCTAAAAAATCGGATTTGTCTTCGTGTTTGAAAAAATTTAAAAGTAATGTTTCCTAGAATGTAGGATGATTGAAGTGACATACACCTTCCGCAAGTATGTTTTGTAACAGTTTTATGAAAATTCAAATTTCTGGTATTGTTGTCCATCAGAAATTAAATACACAAAAGATAATTTAGATAATTTAAAAGATAAAAGATAAAAGAACAAGAATAATTAATTTGAATTAAAGCCAGTTTATTTTTCATTTCCAGATATGTTAGGACATATCAACCATATAAGTATATGGCGTAGTGGTTTAAGTGGTCGCCTTACCACTGCCACCGTGCCGAGTGTTGTGGGTTCGATTCCCACATGGGACAAAAAATTGTTGTTCTGAATCTGGGTGTTTTTTGTGTCCGTGACATAGGAATTATACTTAACGAGAGGCTTGATTTTTAAAAAAATCACAAATCTTTCGTATGCTCTAGTTTCCATGCATATTATGCTTAATGCGATTTTTACCGGGTTGGTTTTTCTAATTCGTGATATTTTCAACGCTTCAGACATTAGGATATTGACGGCTAGGAGTTGTTTGTCATGTTTACTATCAAAATAGAGTATATATTTTGACGTCACATCACATTTCATTATCAAACACTATATTCTATTAAAAGAATAATTATTATTTTCGTGCGATTATTTGTATTATCAGGGTGCCTAGTGTGCATTGTTTTTACGTTAACGCGATCGTAACGTTTGCCGCGTTTGTATCGCTGATTGGTTAATGACTTGGAACGGGCCAATCGGAACACCGAACGTCATAAACGTGTCGAACGCGTTAGTGTAAAACAAACTCGCACTAGGCACTCTGTACTAAAAATACTTTTAACATTAAAAAGTGCGTAGTTTAACTGTAGGGGACCACAATCATAAAGTGCGTTGAGACAGTTCCTTAATTAACACAATCAGCATTATATCGTTAAAGTCCGCTGTCATTACTAAACGCTTGTAATAAAAAAGAAACAATGACATTTGACTTAGTTACATTCAAACCTATTCCAACGTAACGTGTTTTGTTATAATAATATCAGCTCTGTACTAAACTGTCCCACTGCTGGATACGGGCCTCTTTTCAGTGTGAGAAGGCTTAGGCCATAGTCGACCACGCTGGCCCAGTGCGGGTTGGCAGACTTTACATATCTTCGAAGAAAATATTGGGAACTCTTAGACATGCAGGTTCCCTCACGACGTTTTCCTTCACCGTTAAAGCAAGCGATAATTAACTATTTAATACGCACATTACTTCGAAAAGTCAGAGATGCGCGCCTTGGGATCGAACTCGAGACCTCTGCGTGGCAGTCCAACGGTTTTTCATTAGGCTATCGCTGCTTCATTCATTTAACGTGTTTTGTTACTCTTTCTAAAATACTTCAGATATTCTGCCGACAGAAGACTTATGTAGTTCTTTAGTTAGGTGGCGCACAAGTATAATTATAGTATAACAAATAATAAGCGGTCATCATGAAGTATGGATCATAGACCCCAGAACATGCACGCACAAGAGACGCTTATCATCATATTAGCAATCCTAACTAATATTATAAACTAGATTTTGCCCACAGATTCGCCCGCGTAAATGTAGGTGGAGTTAGGTTAGATTAGTAACATTACTTTTTCTGAATGAAAGGTAGCCTATGTTCTTTTCTGTTCCCCTGATAAACTCACATTCCATCCTTACTAATATTATAAATGCAAAAGGGAGTTTGTTTGTTTGTTATGCTTGCACGCCTTAAATACTCGACCGATTATCATGTAATTTCGCATACACATTGTCAGGGCTACTACTAAAATGACATAGTGTACTTTCATTCAAGTACTGCTCCCAAGGAAAGCTAGTTACATTATAAATGTCAAAGTATCTAAAGATGTTTGGATGTTTGTGACTCAATCACGCTTAAACCGTTAAACAGATTTTTATTAAACTTGGCGTACAAATAGGATGTCCTGGATTATCACATAGTAAATGTCTATGCCATAATCGATAAATGGACTGATCTGTGATGTCTTCACAAAATAATCCATGCTGCAATAGATTGCCCTGATTTGTTGTCTGTTATTAACTTTAATAGTAGGTTTAGATCACGTCATCCCCACCTTAAAAGTTTTATTCTAAATGTGCACATTAATAACACCTCATTTTACAACCCGATGGTACGGATGTGTCGCATGTACAATGATTTATTATCGGAACATCATAACACTTTGGACATATTCAATAGCCGATTCGCAAAATTTAAAAGTAATGTTAAACATGTTATGTCTAATGTATAATACTATGATTGCTGGGTATTGGTACGATTCTCATTTTATTTTTACTTTCTTTTCTTTAAAATTTATCCGCATTTTGTTTTCATAATTTTTGTTTTATATAGATAATTCACGTTCATAACGTCATTTTGTCGTTAGCAACACAGTCCATTGTGATCATGTAGTGTACACATAGTTAAGAACTTAGTTTAGAACATAACTGTAACTTTGTTCTGTTTTGTGTACCTAAAATAAATAAATAAAAAATAAATAAATGGAATTCATTCGAGCGATGCTAATATTCTATACCTCATTATATCATCATCATTATCATTTACAACTACATAGTTGATACGAATGACATTTTCAAACTGACGGTGCTTACTGTGTTCGGCGCTCTTTGTCACGCGGCATCAATAATTTGTCGACCGATGGTATTTTGACGTTTTTCAACGATATTTGCACAAGAGCAAAGGCTTTTGGCACTTGACTTTTGTAAGGTGATGGAAATTCTCGGTCGATCTACTGCAGGATTCTGAACTCTCATATTAGCGTAGTTGAATCCTCCAGAAAAGTAATGAAAACAGTAATTTAAGACGCATTCATTGTGCATATTCATTGTTTATAAAACATAACATAAAGCAAAATAAATGAAGCGTATGTCCATATTTCATTGTATATTGGACATTGACAATGAGTAATATTCTTCTCTCTTAGCCTTCATTATTCCCAAGTCACTTGGGATCGGCTTTTCTGGCCTAACCGGATTTGACTGGATATCAGTTTTTACACGGAGTGGCTGCCACCTGACCTCCGAAACCCGAAGGCTAACGATACCCTAAGGCTAGACCAGTGTCAGGATATTAGAGGGTACTGACTTTCCCAATAACGACTGCCATAGATGTTCATGGCAGCCGGGACCGACGGCTTAACGTGCTCTCCGAGGCACGGAGCAGGCGATAATTGTAAATCAATACGCACATAATTTCGAAATGTCATATAACTCCCGAAAGTCAGAGGTGCGCGACGTGGGTTCGAACCCGAGACCCTCTGCATTGCAGTCTGTTGGTCTCCCCACTGAGCTATCGCTTAGCTGACAATGAGTAATATAAAATATAATTATGATATGTAGTTCATATTTTGAACAGACAGTTACATCACGATTTGTTCTATTGTACTTTTCCTTCGTTTATGTAATCTGATACGCTGTACACAGGTATCTATTGTTTGATTCAGTAAGAATAAATATGCAGTCAACTAGAACATTCTGAAGAACTGCTTTTATTTAATGATATAAGGAGTTCTTCAAAATTTTATAATTAATATTAACTATAGCCGGTTTAAGGAAACATATATTGCTTGCTTTCAACAAAATGCTTTTAATAATAATAATTTAACCTCAATAATATAGTAATGAAAATTGTTTGTTAGACGCGCGTGATTTTTGCGGATGAACAATCATATCCAAAATTAATATTTACCATTTGTGCTGACGACGATCAAACATTCAGTTTCCGATCTAAGGTTTTAGATGCTATTATTTTATTATTAATTTCGACTGTACCTAATATAGTCACAATCCCTGTCTCTTTACTGTGCCTGCCTATGAAATATTCAACGTAAAAGACACATAAAATCTTTTCCAACGCGGGAATTGAACTTTCAATTATTCGATTGGAATCTGCACTTCATTACTGGCAGTAAGTAGAAGCCTCGCTAGATAATCTTATGAACGTATTAAAAGATTAGCTATTTCTTCGGGAACAATACTTTTTTCTCGATGAACTTTTCTGTACTCCCGTTACCGTGAATACAATATTTTATGAAAATCGGTTGAATGGTTAATTTATAATATTAGATAGGATTTAGCCTAAATTTATTGTCTATTCGCGAATAATCAAACTTTCGTGAAAGTTAATTTATTTAATCATTTTAGTCACAAAGTTATATACTTTGTAATTAAATTTCATTGACAATAAATACTTGCTCAATATCGGTAAAGGAAAACATCGTGATGAAACCTGCATGTCTGAAGGTTCTGGACACGTAATACACGCTTTAAGACAAGGTGAATAAAAATAGCATGTTTTGAATTACGATTTCATTACAATCTCGAAGTTGGCAACACATTTGGATGCGCGAAATTATGACATCCATAACATAAAATAATCTTTGTAATCATAAAAAATGTAATCATCCGTTATCAAAATGTTGTGATAAAATGTACAGAAGAGTCGTAAACCGTTATTGTGTAGTATTGACATAAACGTAGATCTCTTTATGTTGTTATTTTTATCTACATAATATACTACCTACTAACCTCCTTCACACCTATTATTTAGGGTTGACTCGTAGTTATACACGTAGAGCAATGATAAGCTGTAACTGCCCATAGACATAATTCCAAGGCAGACAACCAAGCCCTTACCGACCATAACTTACATATATGAGCAGCGATAGCTCAGTGAGGAGACCAACAGACTGCAATGCACAGGGTCTCGGGTTCGAACCCACGTCGCGCACCTCTGACTTTCGGAAGTTATATGACTTTTCAAAATTATGTGCGTATTGATTGACAATTATCGCCTGTTCCGTGCCTCGGAGAGCACGTTAAGCCGTCGGTCCCGGCTGCCATGAACATCTATGGCAGTCGTTATTGGGAGAGTGTCGACACAAAAGATCCCACTGGGTCGAAGTGTCGCCGGTATGTACTGACTGGCCCCCACATAAGATACATACATACATACATACATACATATGTGATAAACTAGCACACGGCTTGCTGCGTAGCCTATGTTTAAGGATCCTGGACGCCTACATTGGAGATATTAATTAAGTCGCAAAGGTCTCCACAAACATTGAAACAATAGTAAAAGCCAGACTCATCAGATCACCTATTTGTAAGTCACACAAATATTTGTCTCTTGTGGTGATTCAATCCACAAAACATAGAGCTCTGCCATTGACATAGCGACTCCTAAAACTATTTGTGTTAGAATATATACTAGCAACCCGCCCCGGCTTCGCACGAGTAGTACAAAACCTTAACAAATTATACATTTAAACCTTCCGCATGAATCACCCTGTCTATAGGTGAAAATCGCGTAAAAATCCGTTTAGTGGTTTTTGAGTTGATCGCAATCAGACAGACACGGTACCCCCGTGTATTATAAAATGTATGATGATAGAGTATGCTTATGTTTGTCGCATTTCTTAAGTCTATACAAATGAAACCATAGCGATATGTGGCTATAATAAACCTCTGCCAAACCCCTTCGGGGATACAGTCGCGATACTATTTACGTAAGCAGACGTGATTCCGCATTCACAGCTTCGCGGTACTAGATGCTAATTATGCTAATGGGATGCTTCTACTAATTCCTCTTATATGAACCTCGTGGCTTAGGATACCTGTCGAATGACGTGCTATCTATTAATATTGTTTACATTTCATATTAAGATATATAAATAAATTATTCACTCTCAACGACGATATCTTTTTAGACGATTCTACTATATATTACAAAGTTGCCATTCAAGCATACGGTTTGCCATGCCTATACGCGCGGGCGCTCGAATGGCGGGCCATAACATGCTATTTCACGTCGCTCACATATGTTTTGTTGGAAATAAGAAAGAGTTAGCATAGCGCCCGTGACACGGCTGTGCGTGACCCCATATCAGCACAATCGCGTACAATATCAAAAGTATCATTCGCGTATTACATATGCTAGAAAAAGAACTTAAAGATGGGATAGAAAAAAAAAGGATAAGGGGGTTATAAGTGTCCATATTTTAATGTTTTTATACGTTATTAATTTATGTGGGCTTTATTCTAAGAAATTTTTTATTAGACTATATACATTAAGGTAAAGTTGAAACATAGACGTCATATTTATATTTATAATCCATTTACTATACCTACATATTACGCTTCTAGAATTTCCGACATATTTTAACATAATAAAAGGACTTTGAATGTAATTATATTACATTTACGACCCACTTTTGACTTCTTCTTTCTACAGAGGTTGCCTATTCTACTTGTTACCTTCACACGAACCTAGAGCATCGTGAATGAAAAAGTACCTTAACTATAATTCTAACGACAGATAAAATGACAGACTAAAATTTAACGATCACTTGTCCATTCAGAATAGCACTATTAGTTCCGACCTAAGCGAGGCTTTTAATTACGAGCAGGACAGCTTTGTATAGTATCGCCGAGCGCGAAACTGCACCTGACAATCGATTCGCACGAATCAAAGTGCAGTCCATTGAACTATCCCGATCATATCCCACAATAACATCCATCGTGTGAATTATGCTGGAGTGGATTCAATTACTTTGCCTTTGGTACGCTGCATTGAAATTGCTTGTGTTTAGTTCTTACGCGACGCAAATGTCTGTGTGAATATTCTGGATGCCATAACGGTTTAGTAGTAACCTCGCAACTATAGTACGGTGAGTGCTGAGGGTCAATGCCTGCACAGGGCAATTATTTAGGTGAATTTATGTGACTAAAGATACAGAATAAAAGCCGCAGTGGGAAAGTTAAGCTGTGGATATGTCGATTGCCAAACAACCGTAGCATATATACATTGGTACAAACATCGTGAGCATACAATGAACTTTAAAGTTAGTAACTAGTTAAATAATTATATTCCATCTATGATACAAGTTCTGACACATGGCTATAAATACATATAATATTACTTAGATGGGAGAGGCCTATGTTCAGCAGTTGATTCAGTTGCTGATTGATTGATTAATTGATTACTAATACAAAATCTGTATATATAATATATAAAATATGCTAATACATACATATGATTTGATGAGTAGTAGAGCCTCGCTGATTTCAGCATGAATGGGCCGGCTCGACCGGGGGAGTACTACCCTCTCACAGAATATCGACGTGAAATAGCAGTATTCCTACTGTTGTGTTTCGTTCGGTTAGTGAGAGTTCCGGAAGCCCAGTAACCCCATTCCCGCTCCTCCTCCTTCCCACTTCTTTATTTTTCCTAAAGGGTCGGCAACGCGCAAGTGATGCCTCTGGTATTGCAGGCGTTCCATAAGCAACGGTGACCACTAACCATCAGGTGGGCCGCATGCTTGTTTGCCACATCAGTAGAATAGAAAAATTAAAAATGTAATATATCTAATTAATTATAACCATACCATCCTGGCATACTTCATCCAAATACATAAAAATATACATTTCTCATGTACACTCTCTGGTTAAGTATACTCTTAACCTGCTCTCTTAAACATTGTAGAATCCTAATGCTAACTAATATTAGGTATAAATGCGAATGTAAGTTTGTTAGTTACGCTTTCACGCCCTAACTACTCGATACATTGTTATAATTTTTGCAGAGGAACGCTAAAACACACACACTAATCTAACCTAACCTACATATACCGCGAATGTAGCCGCGGGAAAAAACTAGCTAAGCTTATAAACAGAATATCAGTCAGGGGTTCCAGTTGTTAAACAAAATATGATCAAAGCTACTAATAAACTGCAAGTAATATTATTGGAACGGAGGCGCTCATAGCCAGCTCACTGATCGGTAAACGATTAGCGAGGTTAAGCAACGTTGGGTGCGGTCAGTCTATAGATGGGTGACCGCTTAGTGGTATTTCATCTGAGCATCTCCGTGCTTCGGAGGGCACGTAAAAGCCGGTCCCGGTTGTTGTCAAATTCACAGCAGTCATTAAGCTATGTCAGAGGCCTACGGGCGGCTTGAACAACTCTTGATAACAGGTTGGCCACTAACCACATGAAAAGAAGAAGACGATTATTGGAACATTATATAATCAAGTTTGTATTATAAACTTAGGCATAACTGAAATTATTATTAATTTGTCTTTCGCCTTGAATTCACGTCTAATAATAATATAGGATTGAGGTTAAAATACACAAATTATGCAGTTTTTATCAAGGTAACCGTGATTCAGCAATTATCACGTTTTGTTTTACTAAAAAGATAATGACCAAACAGTCTAAATCGGTTACCGCTTATGATTGCTTTCGATGTCAGGGATATCACTTGCAGTAATGAGAGTAAATCTCCGGTTTTCTGAAGCTTTTGATGGCTTGTGATACCAAGAATATTGCTAGCGTTCAATGTCCACAAGAATTCAAAAGGCGATGAAAGGAAAGAAATGTGGTAAAGGAATTCTGGAACTTTAACTTACCGAAGTGAATGACTACAAGTTTCCTGTAAGGCAGTGGTACTTCACCAGACGAGCTAGACCATTTATCTTGCCATCAAACATTTAGCAACGATGGACTCTCCATCTCCCGTTCAAGAAACTCTGGACTTATATACTATAACCTAAAGACAGCTGACTTTTTTATCGATAACATCCCGATGTTTCTTGTAAACCACAAGAAATACATTTCGGCGAACACGTATAGACTAATCGTGGAAGAATTATCTTTTTGCTCTAAAATACGATACTCCAAAAACAATCTTGTATTGTAACCGACTACATTGCTATGTTAAACTCATACTATTTCTTGTTCCAGATATAAAACCCTAACAAAATGGAGAAGATGACGAGATTCAAGTACACGCCATTGATGGTCTTCCAGATCATTCTTATGGTGTTGTTTCTAATCTTTGTTCAGTATGGCGGTGAGCAGGACGCTGATATCAAAGGTAAGATTTGATCAATTTTATACTAACCCTGTTTGGTATTCAGATACACTTTTTTTAAAAAGCTTTACGTTTCGGACAGCGGCCGTGGTCGCAGGGATAGGCTCGGCAATGTCAGCTTTTCAGTTGAAAGGTAGATTTTCCTAAAACTAACTTAAAATTTTGTTTATTCCATGTACTTATAAAAAATGATCATTTTGATATAATGCGGTTAAAATCCACACTCTATCATATCTATATGTATGGACAAATATTATGTGATCTACAAATAGTAAAGTTGTTCGGACTTTAAATATTTTTTGTGTCCGTTTAATGAATGTTTGTAAAAATGACACAGGATTTATAACTAGAGCGAGTGGAGCCTTTGTTTCGTCTCTGGTAAAAAACTAACTTGTACCATGATCTGAGGTTTTCACGTGTATGTATGAAAACCTGAAAACGTTTACACCACTAAAATCTGTTTTAGAATCATTCGTGAACCCTTCTGAATATAATAAACGTACGTTACCTTACGTAACCGTTCTATGGGTTCCATATAGTTGAAAGATTTTATCGTATTACGTATATTCTAGACAAAAAAAGGACTTATCTATTCTATTATATTCCTTAAGCGTGAGAACGTACTATGAAGGATCCTTACACACATTTGACATTGATTCGTTCCATTACAATTACGTCTAATTTCAACAGACTAATATATTCCATCTTTATCTTAATAATAATCCTCGACGTTAGTAATTAATTCATATGGCGCTTGTACGAATCCATATGCGTACTAATTGTTAAACAAGGATGCCCTGTTATAACGAACTGGACTAAAACTAGCTTTTATGCAAACTGTTTTACATCATGTGAATTCATTTTTGCTATTTCTAACTTATGTACTTTTACTATTATGTCAGTTAATTAAAATTCAGCAAATGAATTGTAAATTGTAAAATAGTTTGATGAGGTTTTTAAGAAGAGCTAAGTTTGGATTCGTATGGCGATAATAGATAATATAATAAATAATTGGACGGATCCGATTATTTATTTCAATACTTTTATACTGTTTATTATGAACGAAATAAACTTTGATATGATTCTATATCTACACCGATATTATAAATAGGAGAAGTACGTATAACTCACAAACAAAATCAAAGATTTTAAAATTTCTTACTCCATTAAAATGTTACTTTATTCAGAAATAACATCTTATCTTAGCCGAAAGACGTCCGCTGCTGGACATAGGTTTTCCCCAAGAAGAAATATAGGCTATACAAATAAAATATCACGCTACAAGCCATTGGAGCGGAGCAGTAATTATAAACGTGGGTGTAATCGCAGGGACAGCTAGTTTGGGATAAAAATACTTTTATGAAATATTCGGTGAAATGTGTTTTATGAAGACAAGTCTTACTTTATTTGCTTTATAGTACATGAAATCTATAGTGAAACATTTAAAAACATGTCAGGATTGTTGGAATATTGACCCCTTAGCCATCGTTGCATGAAATCAACCCCAAAACGTGCGGGACTATTTTTAGGGAACTGGTACTGTTTATGGTTTTGACAACTAATTTCCGCTTCCATTGGTTGCTCCTCTCTTTATGTTCTTTCGACATACAGTGCTAATACGATTCATGGAAACATGAATTCATCTTCACAATTTAAATATTTTATTTACATTATGACATTAGTATAAATCTTGCAGAAAAAGCAGTAAGTGTTATCCACATATTTAAGTGATGTGCAATAAGTTTCTCTTCGCTGTCATAATAATTAAATGGATGCAGAAATTTATTTATTTATGGATTGTGAACTATGGCCTATCTCTTCGCATACTGAAAACAGACCCGTGCCCAGTAGTGGTACAGTACAGTGGTACAGTACCCCAAAAATAATTATACAATTGGACGAAATAAGTCTAATGAGATATTCAAACTAATGAAGATGAATTATCATAACAGCAATTCTCAAATAACCTACCAGTGCTAAGGGGTTGGCACAAATTAATAAAATATCAAATGAATAAGTTGTCAACGTATAAATTAGTCAGAACAACAGTTGACACAAAAACTAGTGCTGTATCATATTACAACACTAAATTGTTAATGTCATCGCACGCATTGTCAATTGTAATAATGTACTCCGTGTGAATAAGGTCTGGCTTAGAATTAATTTGCTTGAAATTCCACATTAATCCGAAGCGAAGTCGAGGCCAGCTATGAGTACGTTTGAATGTAACGTAGGGCTGGTATATGATTATGACGTTACACTTGTAAAGCAAAAAACACTATAGCTGTATCCATTTATTCTATGAGTACTCTTTGTAAATGGTTTCGGTATTTGAAATTTACGCGTGACTTTTAGATTCTTATTTAGCGCAAATTTTAAGATAAATATCTATATGTTGGCGTCAGTATTGTTCGTATGATGAAATATGACCCATATCTTGTAAAAAAATTAGAAGTGATTTTATTAAATTAAGTACAGGTAGAGTAACCGATTTTATATTACGAAGTGGCCTGTCCCTAACACTAGGTCCGTTTATAAACCTGATATAATTAGATAATTAATATACGTATAGGACCCTCTTCAAAAGCAACTGCTGAAGTGGCTAAAAAGGTGTGAAGTATTTTACTCATTAATATAATTATTTCTAATAATTTAGGGAAATCTTGGGCAGTAAAATTTGGATCAAGCACATTCACGTTAGTAAAAAATTATTGTAAAGTTGACGACTTAAGTGTTGAAGAGGCAAAAGCCGATTCATGTATAAAGTACTTCATAGAAGATTCAGAGAAGTTATGTACGTAAGACCATATGAAACTCGAGTAGTATTGTGCTAGTCTCTTACATTCATATGTAAGAGACTAGCACAATACTACTCGAGTTTTCGTCTATGTATGTAAGTAGATCCTACAAGAACACATAGTGTGATCAAAAGTATCCGTAGTGCTAATCAAGGACTTTTTCTATCTATGTGTCTACTTTTATCCAAATCCTTCAACAGTTTTCAGACATCTTCACACATCCCAAATATTAGTAGATTTACTTATTTCTAAAGGAAATGAATGACTCGTGTTCATGTTTCTGCATATCCATACAAATAAATCCTTAGAACTTTACATAATTTCGTCAAAACACTTCAAAAAGAAAAATAGCAAGCAAACTTTTGTATTTATATCATCGACACTGGAGAAATTTGCCAATAAGAAATTCTATGAATAATAAAACTTTATACAATTTTTTAGTACTTCACTGTACTTATAATTTATAGTACATCTGAAAGAGGCATCCAATTTCTTCAACTAAGTTGTTTAATTTAAATTTTGATATCATTATATCTTATAAAATTATCTTCAATACAACTTATAGGCATTTTCTTGAACAAGAGTTATCATTGGTAGCTAAAGCTAAATCAGAAAATCAAAGGCAATTTTCTGGAGAAGTTCCAAATTGTGTTTTATTTTTTAAAATGTTATTTGCATATACAAAGGCATTAGCCTGTCAATAAATTAATCTAGAAGCATACTACACATATTTATAATAAAATTGTAACTGGTCGATGTGTATAGGAGACATTTAAAAAAATAGTGTGATAGATGTCTTATGGCAGCTTACAAAATGATTTTTTGAATTCTTATGCGTCTGTCTGTATGTGTGTACGCGCATCACGCAACACGAATTGAATGTAGTTTTCACAGTTGTATTGCTGTAGGTGTAAATTTATATCTGGTGCATATGCCAGTTTTATACACTGCATATAAGTTCAATTTACTTGTTTGTTACGTTTTAAAGGCTTAACCACTCAACCAATCATCATTAAATTTTGCATACAGGTTGTCGGGGGAACAGAAAAGGATATAGGGTACTTTTCATCAAAAAAAAAGTACTCTAACTAATAAAATTGAACCTAAACTAACCAAAATATACGCGAGCACAGCAGCGGTCAAAATCGAGTTGATTATAAAATGCATACGCCGTCTAGAAATCATAACAACTTAGTTGGAATTCTGAAAATACAAAGGTAGATATATATAAATAGATAAGTAATCCTATCTACTTAAAAATTCCTTGCGTTCGACACGACGTTACGAGCAAAAGCTAGTATGAGATAATATTAATATGTTTCTATGTATAATATGTACGTATTTACAAAATAAAAGTATATATGTATGTTTATCCATTGTCTAGTACCCATAGTACAAGCTCTGCTTAGTTTGGGCTAGATGGTGTTGTGTGTATGTGATAGAATATTATTATTATTATTATTAACGAGCATTAGTAAGATATCAATCAATTTGTTATTGTCAAATTGTTGCCAAATAAAATAAAGAATAAAATAAAATAAAATTCAGATTCACATCAATTATTCAATATACAATAGCAGATATTGGCAACATGATTTTAGTAGTTCTTACAGAAACAGCGATCCTTTAGTAATAATAACTCTGGTAGTAGAACAGGGTATTTGATCACATAATTAAGTTGCATAAGGCAAGCTTCTAAATTGATGGTATCATCCCTGTTTTTCACCTAATAAGACATGGATAGCACGATACTTCAATAGTCTTGCAACATGAAAATGGGCCTTAAAGAAGACCAAGAATAATCGCTTTACGCACACGTCGTAGTATAAATACGAAAGTTTTAAATTTTGTATTATGGGGTCAAGTTCGTGCTACCAAGCACAGTTTCAGATGCCGTGCTACTATTACGAATTTCTAGACTAAGGATCGTTATACTTCACTCGACCCGGGAATTGAATCTAGGACCTTATGCATAGTAGTCGTAGGCTACCGCTGCTCCACTCTGGTATATTAATTATTTATAATATTTTCTTCCGTATTTTATTGGAATTTAATGTTCATATAGATACACCTACGTACGTACATAAACCTTAAATACGAAAGAAAGAGATTTAATTGAAAGTAACTTTTAAGAAACAGGCCAATGCCTATAGAGGTTAGGACCTTAGAAGTTACTTTTAGTATTAATATCTCAGAGATTATTGACTTAAAGATAATAATAATATTCTACCACATACACACAACACCATCTAGCCCAAACTAAGCAGAGCTTGTACTATGGGTAGGTACTAGACAATGGATAAACATACATGTATACTTTTTTTTTGTAAATACATACATGTTATACATAGAAACACCCAGACCAAGACAAACATCTATGTTCATGCACACAAATGTTTGACTTGTGCGGGAATCGAACCCGCGACCTTGGGCGTGGCAGTCGGTTACACTAACCACTACGCCACCGAAGCCGACAAAGATGTTTGCCGAAACAAAATATAAGCCTTCTTGCTTGATTCTAGGAATCTTGCTTTGTCTACTTAAGAATTGTTATTGCGTTTGATGCAAAGATGATAGATTCTTTGTATCTCTTATTGTTTCATCTGTATCGTCGTTCAGTCTTATACAATAGCTTACTGAGTATTCGGAACAATACGGGTTACAAAGAAATCTGCTGCATACAACATAAGTTGCATTAGATATCATACAACGCATAATTTAAACTGAAATATATTTTTGGAACTAGTCATTATCACACTCTTTCTACTATAACGCCTGTATAGCCAGGTATATAATACAAAATACAACTTCCATTTCTTATTATAAAGATAATATTATAAAATAATAATATCTTTTATAATTGCAATATTGTATTAGAGTCTTTTTTATATTGTCTCTCATATGATAGATCTGTTTTTTAGATGAATCAGTGGCCATTATATTCACATTCCTTATTTTTGTTCTAAGGCAAAAAAGCTAAGAACAAAGGGTGTGCTTCGTATTCGTTGTTTAGACATTTGTAAAATACCATGTGATATAGGCGTTACTAATAGTGCGCGAGTTGCCTTGTTAAAGTACGGAGACCAAAAATAATTAATAATAATAATAATATTCTATCACAAACACACAACACCTTTTAGCCCAAACTAAGCAGAGCTTGTACTATGGGTACTAGACAATGGATAAACATACATATATACTTTTTTTTTGTAAATACATACATATTATACATAGAAACACCCAGGCCAAGACAAACATCCATGTTCACGCACACAAATGTTTGACTTGTGCGAGAATCGAACCCGCGACCTTAGGCGTGGCAGCTGGTTACACTAACCACTACGCCATCGAGTCGTTCTGTCAAAATATGACAGAACTTTCGTTAGTAGTGCAGATTAAACTCTTGGCTCACTTTCGACCCTGCGGTCCAGACACAATTTTTTTTATTGTGACTTTCTTGTCCACTTGAGTTAATTTGAAAAGCATGTGATGTCACCAAGTCGGTAGGTTTAGTTTAGTTCACAAACAAATTAGAAAATTATATATTATTATTACCTACTATTGCTTGACGAATCGCTTTGAGTGTCCTACAGTTGTCTGTACCATTACTTGAGCCCTACATACATACACACAAATACACAATCACTCACACTCAGAAACACACACACTCATATTCAGTGAACTGTTTATTTTGTATTTTCATATTTTTAAGTTAGGTTCTAGCCGTAAGTCAATCGTATTATTTGATAGCCACGATACAGGCTATCATGGTTATCATAGTAAATGTAACTATTGTGTAACCTTAATTGAAATAAATGCTTATTATTATTATATCAAAATCAGTCACGACAGCCCTAACTGATAACTACCAAGGAATGTACCACAAATTGAATTCACGACATATGAGGAGATCCTTATTATAAATTCTATGTCTCATTTAGTGGGTCTTTTATTACTAAGACTGTATTACCTTTATGATAGTATAGCTATCTGTGTCCCTTTGAATATCTTTGTTTGGCATTGGAACCAAAAATACACATACGGAGATAATTCTTCGCTACTAAAAAGTTCTCCGACTAATGCATTAATTATGACCAGCTTTTTTGCTTAAAATGACTACTGTCTCACTAAGAATAATTCCTGTGTCGCAGGGGATTTAACGATCACTTAAACCAGAGGTACCCATACTTTTTTCTCATCAACCACTTTCAAAATTTAGCTGATGTTTTTAGTGGTCGGGGTCTTTAGTGATTGGTATTCCTCAAAATATCCGTCGATCGACATTGATAGGTGAAGTTAAGCCAACATTTTAGTTCTTCACTATCGAAAGCAAATAAATGTTCGTGTTCTTACGAATTATGAACCCCCATTTTTTTGTCACGCCAACGTAGACCCCCGTCGAGTCTACCGTGGACCCCTAGAATGTCCACCTGGACCACTTTGGGAACTACTGACTTAAACAATGGCCAAGATTCAAGCATTTGTGGATTAGATAAAATGTTATATCGAGTGAAGATCGAACCCACAATATGTGGTGCAATGGCAATGATGAGTCAACCATTTAAGCCATACTTATATAATTCTGCCAGTCGCTCACGTGAATCCTACGGAAACACATATCAGGATAAAATTCTATGTCCTCAGAATACAGTCTATGTTTTTACCCAATTTCATCAACATCGGTTCAGTGGTTTAATCATGAAAGCCTAACAGGCAGACAGACAGAGCTCCTTTCCTATTTATAGTATTAGTTACATATACTTATATAAATCTACTGGAGCTATGCCCCGGTGAATACCTTGGAGACACATACCAAGATAATAGGCCTATGTCCTTACCTAGGATAAAATCAAATTTGCTTAAAATTAGTTCAGTTGTTTGGCTATAAAAGCAGACAGACAGTCAGTGCTCCTTTCCCATTTACAATATTAATATGGATTGAAAGTAATATTGCATCTACGGATTTTTATGTGTAGCTTTCATTTTATTTATAAAATGTGCATCCATTTTTTCCGGTCTAGTTTCACAGTAAAACTAAACGATAACTCCGGTGCATTACACGTTGCCAAACCGCAAAAAGAGATATAACCGGCTCGAAATGAGCAGAGTTTTGTGATTATTTCTCCACAGGATAGCGTGAAAAGTAATGAAAATGCGTTTCAGTGAAAACCTTAAATTTAGAAAAACAAGATAACAAAATCATTTGTTGTTTAAATTATAGGATTTATAGCTAATTTAATTTTAATTTAACTTTGTTTTTGTTTTTTTAAAGATTACTTATAAATTGGGTTTCAAATTACTAGTATTCTTGATAACCCCTCCAGCTAACCTAGAACGCTTGTGTTAGGAGTGGGTTCACGTCAGTAGTGCAATGGGTGAGGGATTTGAACCCGCGACCTCTTGATCGCAAGTCCAATGCCTTAACCATTGGGCTACCGCCGCTTAATAGTAATAATAATAATATTCTTCCACATACACACAACACCATCTAGCGCAAACTAAGCAGAACTTGTACTATGGGTACTAGACAATGGATAAACATACTTATATACTTTTTTTTGTAAATACATATATATTATACATAGAAACACCCAGATCAAGACAGACAGAGAATCCATGTTCATGCACACAAATGTTTGACTTGTGCGGGAATCGAACCCGCGACCTCAGGCGTGGCAGTCGGTTACACTAACCACTACGCCATCGAGGTCGTCGTAAGTAATAGTTGTAAGCTACAACCAATCTGCACTGACTGCACGGTTGGTTTTGTGGTTTAAGTGGTCGCTTTTCCACTGCCTGTACGCTAAGTACCTATAATGTATTCGAACCCCCATGGGACAAACATATTTTGTGTGATCCACAAATATTTGCTCTGAGTCTGAGTGTTTTTTGTGTCCATTGTTTGAATATTTGTAAAGTCCCTCGAGACACAGGAATTATCCCAAGTGTGGATTTGTAAAGTCCCTCGAGACACAGGAATTATCCCAAGTGTGGAAGTTGTCTTTTTATAAAATAATATGAAAATAGACTCGGTGGAGGAGCAGTAGTGAATGTGACTGCTTTGCATAAGGTCTTAGGATCGATACTCGGTTCTTAGTAACATTGGAGTTTTTTATTCTTTGTGGCAGCATTGAACCCATAACTGTACCTGCTAGACGAGCTAAAACTATAGCTGGCGTTGGTGTAATCCACTTCAGCCCTTCCTTCACCTTCACCTTCGAGCTACCTCCTTGAAGGTGAAAGTTCAGGAAGGGCAGAAGTGATACAATTTACTTAAATAAATCCTAACTAATATTATAAATGCGTATATGAGTTTATTTGTTACATTTTCACGCCTTAAATACTCGACCGATCATCATGAAATTTTACACGTTGTCAGGGGAACAGAAAATGAAACAGGGAGCCATGCATCCAAAAAAAAATACTGTTACTTATCTAACCTAACCTACATTCATTATACGAGCGAAGCTGCGGGCAAAAACTAGTATACAATAAATGGACGGGTTAATATTGTGATTTTGTCGTCCTCTGTTTCGAGGGGTGAATCTGTGTCTTTGACCACGCTTTTATTAGCTCGGTATGTATCTATATATCTATGTATCTATTAATCTATGAATCTATGTAACGGAATATTTGAACGTGATTTTCACCCCTTTCAAACCGATGGATTGATTTGAAGCTTTGCATACTTATTTATTAAGGACTGATGACAATACAATAATTTAGAAAAATAGGTAGTTAGTTTACAAAAAAACTACAAAACACGCTTAAAAATAATTTAATAATTTTAATGTAAAAAAGCGTGGGGTGTATTATCAAAATATCTTAGAAAGCACCCCACGCTTTTTTACATTAAAGTTATTAAATTATTTTCTACTTTTTAAAGCGTGTTTTTAAGTTTTTTTAAACTATTATTTATGTCTTACAAGCAACTTAGGCCCAGCGTTATTCTTCTGACGTCACTGGTGGCAGTTATTTGGTTATGGTAGATCTTAATGAACCGAATCGCCGTACAAGTAGTATCGGAAAACTTTTACTGCCCGGTAAGTAAGAGGTTCATATACCCACTTCTACGCAACGCACAGAGTTTACTTCAATTGATCATATTACTATAACTATGTAGAGTATTTCTCTACCGCCATTATTGTATAAAAATAGAAAATTCGAACAGATACATAATACATATGTTTAAATAATTCATAGCCATGTCGTAATGCTGTATGCATATGAAACTGTCGTCAATATCAGCCGCCATTAACTTATCGATTGTCGGTAAAAATGGAAACCTATCCATGTCTGAGTTATTTAAATATGAATTGAAACGATTTGATCTAATTTGATTCTCAGACATGTACATATGTCTGACAATCTTAGTAGCGCAATGACAGTGAATGCGACAGCTGTGCATAAGATATCGGTGTATTTGAATCCCAAAAGAAAAGAGAAAAATGTTTCAAAATGTTTTGTAAGATGATTCTTAATCGCAGCATCAAGTCCACAGCTGTTTCTGGCAGGCAAACAATACGCTCTCTCGCTGTTACGTGGAATCCAAAGAAATAGCTGGTGAAATATAATAATATAATAGTCGGCTTCGATGGCGTAGTGTTTAGTGTAACCGACTGCCACGCTTGAGGTCGCGGGTTCGATTCCCGCACAAGTCAAACATTTGTGTGCATGAACATGGATGTTGGTCTTGATATAATATGAATGTATTTACAAAAAAAAAGGATATATGTATGTTAAGTCATTATCTAGTATCCATAGTACAAGTTCTGCTTAGTTTGGGCTAGATGGTGTTGTGTGTATGTGGTAGAATATTATTATATTATTATTTATAAATGTGGTTGTGATACATCTTACCTACCCTTTCGGAAACACGCCCGTTGAACTATGTATGAATGTATATACATACAATTTTGGAAAATATTATAATAATTTTGTTTAGATAAAATCAGTTGTTATTATTAATCGATTATATATTAGTAGAGCAGCGATAGCTTAGTGGGAGACCGTTGCACTGCCACGCAGAAGTCTCGAGTTCGAACCCACGGCGCGCATCTCTGACTTTTTGAAAGTTATATGCGAATTAAATATTTAATTATCGCTTGCTTTAACGGTGAAGGATAACATCGTGAGGAAACCTGCATGTCTGAGAGTTCTCCTTAATGTTCTCGAAGATATGTGAAGTCTGCCAACCTGCACTAGGCCAGCGTAGTGGACTATGGTCTCACCCTTCTCACTGTGAGAAGAGGCCCGTGCCCTGGCAGTGGGACAGTTTAATACAGGGTTTCTTCTTCTTCTTTTAGTGTGGTTTAGGGGCCAACCTGTTGTCAAGAGTTTTTCAAGCTGCCCATAGGCCTCTGACATGTCTTAACGACTGCTGTCAATATAGACCTGATATTATTATTATTACATTAATAATTCATTACGCAAAATAAATTATTGATTCGCATCATAGTATGTGTAACAGATAAAAAAGAAACAATGATATTAACGGACACATGTAGGTATGTACTAGTGGAACAGCACAGTTAAGGGACTTTAATGAAAACGAATGGATTATAATGAATACGTATTTACCGAAAGACGAGATTCTATAAATTTTCTGTATTTTACTTTGATTGGAAACCAGATAACTATAGAGTCTGAAAAACACGTTCTCAAACTTTAACAGAGCATCTAAAATATAGTGGTATATAATTTACCATTTATTTTATTATAACGGTTGTACACTAATTACAATTAGAATCAGAATTAGAATCAGAAATACTTATTTGTAAACATAGATAATACATGGGATGTTACAATAAATGGATATGTCCGTCTATGTCTCGCATTGAAACGTACAAATTTGATACCGTAATTATATGCTTAAGCTTTAAACAATAATATTTTAACAAATTTAACATTAATTATAATAATCGATAATAATAACTTCAATTAACAATAAATTAATATTTACTTATGAACAATTATTAATCAAAAACATAATTATCAATACACTACAATACAATAATTAAAAATACAAAACTAATACAAATATATAAAATAAATAAATAATTATATGGATACCAAGATAAACACAATCATTCCTTATTGTCACAAAATCGCTGACAAACTAACAATATATTCGGCCATCCATCCTCAAACAAGTCACAGTCAGGATTGGCGTACAGGAGAGCGTTGAGAGCAGAAAACGAGCGCGGTGTGGGTAACTTAGCGCGCGCTACGGTGCGACATGATGGCACGGCAAACAACATGCGCCTTCGGTTGTGACGGTAATTATTAGGAACAAAAAAATACATATCACAAATAATATACACAAACAACTATGAAAAGGTTAAATATTACGTAGAAATATGAATAAACATCAGGTACGATTATCGTCTAATAATGGCTAACCAGACATTACTATGCGGCAATCCATAGTAAATAATGATAGGGCTTAAAGAAATACATCACGCAGATTCAGATTGTTCAACACAATTATGAAAAAAATTAATTCATCTGCATCATAATATGCTCCGTATTGCAACTCGCAGTAGTCCACTTAGAACTCATTCTCAGGATAGTTTGGTAAAATTCAATTCGAAGACTTCGCTAACGCACATCATAATTATTATGTTTTACAAGATTTAACAACGTGGGAGAGCACGCTTCGGCACGAATGGGCCGCCCGGCTGGCTCGACCGGAGTGATACCACGGCCCATGGACGGTATAATACGTCCATGCCACGGCCTCAGAGAAAACTGGCGTGAAATAGCGCTTGCGTTGTGTTTTTTCGAGTGAGTGAGGGTACCGGCGGCCCAACCCTTCCCTCTCCCGGGGGAAATTTAAAAGGCTGGCAACGCACTTGTGACTCCTCTAGTGTTGCGAGTTTCCATGAGAGGCGGTAATCGCTTACCATCAGGCGATCCGTATGATCGTTTGCCTCCTACACCATAAATAATTAAAAAAAAATCAATCATAAGTTATATTATATGTAAATGCAATTGCAATTGCATTGTTTGCACAACTTAACTAAACGACCGATTATCATGAAATTTCGCAAACGTTGTCATGGGTACATAATAAGACACATCTTCCATCCAAAAAGACTATCCCGAGGGTTAGAAATTTATTGACGAAATTTTGATAAACCGCGAGTGAAGCCACGAGTAAAATCTAGTAAGTTTTAGCTGCCTCCGTGGCGCAGCGGTAGTGAATGCGACTGCTGTGCACGAGGTCTCGGGTTCGAATCCCGGGTCGGGCCAACAAAACGTTATTGGGTTTTTCTGTTAAGAAATCTGAATAGCAGCCCGGAGTTAGGAAGTTGGCGGTGTTAGACACCCCAGTGCCTCGGAAAGCACGTGAAGCCGTTGGTCTTACGCCTGATCTCTCTCCGGTCGTGTCGGATTATCCTTCCCATCGGATCATGAGAGTGAGGAAACACAGAGTGCACTTGAGTTCGCGCACACGCTTGTGCACTATAATATCTTCTGCGCAGATGGCCAGTCTCCGTTAAGATTGGCCGCCGTGACCGAAATTCGGTCTGGAGGACATTATTATTATTAAAATCTAGTAATTCATCATTTCATTCTTCATGCATAATTATATCATTTGTAACGCATAAAAATACTATTCAAATTAACTTACCAAATGTATTTATAAATTCAAATTTTATTTTACAATAATAGAAAGGAACTTTCTATAAAAAATGTATATCTCGCGCATTGATGAATTCAGTTAAAATACTAAATAGCTGTTTTTATTAATTTATATTACACCGATACTAAAAACTGAAATTTTAGTAAATATACAATGTAAAGAGCAGCGATAGCTCAATGGGGAGACCAACAGACTGCAATGCAGCGGGTCTCGCCTTCGAACCCACGTCGCTCACCTCTGACTTTCGGAAGTTATATGACTTTACGAAATTATGTGCGTATTGATTGACAATTATCGCCTACTCCGTGCCTCGGAGAGCATGTTAAGCCGTCGGTCTCGGCTGCCATGAAAATCTATGGCAGTCGTTATTGGGAGAGTGTCGACACAAAAGATCCCACTGGGTCCAAGTGTCACCGGTCTGCACTAACTGGCCCCCACATAAGATAAGATAAGATAAATATACAATGTAGAGAACATTGTATATTTACTAAAATTTCAGTCAATGTCTGAAGTTTTAAAAAATATTTGGCGTTTGCAACTGGCGTGATATAATATTATGTGTTAATAAAAGCTGGAATTTAAATTTGTCATTAACGAACACAAAACAGCCAAACCGGAGGAGTCGTTTTTAAATGATGTTCCGTCATACATGTGGCAATTGATTTTTGTTTATATAGATATAAACTTAACTTATAATATCGTTTTAGATACCCTGTAAATATATTATAAATGTGTTTAAATAAATAAGCCATCGAAAGCAAGTGAGTAAGTAAGATTTTTTATACATCTCTGCCTGCCTCTCCGGTAAAACAGAAGCGTTCTATTAAGTCGTATGATAAAAACAAAAGAGACGAATCATTGTTGTCTTCACAGACAATAAATACACATTCTACTTCACATTATTTGTAAGAATTGAATGAATGTATGTCAAGTGTATGACATCGTATCAGTTAGTTGAAGTGTCATTTATTAATATCACACATCAATAGTTTTATTGCTGAGAAAAGTAAGAAAGAACTTACATTTATCAGTCTTTTTATTTTTCAGTTCATGTTATATTGATGCCCACTTGTATAAATAAGGAGCTGTAAAAGTGCTAAGCGGTTGTCACAAGAAAATTCGAATGATTCAAATACTTTATGATTCGAATAAAATTCGATTTATGTGTTGTCCGTATCTATTATTCGATTTGCTAAATTATATTAATTACTTATTTTAGAATTTAATTTTAAATGAAGAGTAACATATGGCATAATGACTGCAACGCCTGGTACATAAATGAGTTGTCAAATACTGAAATTATAATTTGATGGCGATTTAAAAGAGAGACCTTGAGTTTCTTGCAGGTATCTTCTCATAGACTTAACCTTTTGCCTGAACCTTGCAACTAACATAAATGACAACTTCAGTAAATGCTATAAACTCACTAACACCTTTGACGTTCATAAGAGTTACTTTGAGACCTAAATGAATAAATAATTTTTGACATTGATGTTGACACTATTTGTGTTATATTGTCTTCTATTTACGCGAATATTATTCAATACTGTTGTCTATCACTTCTTGTTGTGAGCTGTAAGTGAACGGACATATAAAACTTCCTCGTGTCAAAGTATAAAATAAATAGTTAAAGTGTTTGTACAGTGTGTTATTTAATCTATAACCTCTAATAAAAATAATGCATAAGGAAATCTTTCTATTTATGAGTACTTTTTAAGACGTTACAGTGTATTTTAATTTGGTTTATCATATCTAAGTACATACCTTTATATAATATTGTCTTCTGTTTACGCGAATGTTATTCATTGAAATTAAACTACTATATACGGATTTCATCGCGTTATTTATTTGACACTTTTTTACATAATTTAGAAACTACTACTATTAAACTTTACTAATTTTTAAGCTTATTAAATTATTAAAACTATTTATACTTAAGTTTCCACTTTCCCCGAAGTTTTGGTGCTTTTCAGCAGCCATGGTCACGGGGAGACTAAGATGGCAGTTGTCTCAATGTTCCAGTGTAGTTATTTCAAAGTACCCGAACATAATTTAATCATTGGTGTTTCTATATACGCAGAATGAGCTCAAAGTATCATGAAGTCTAGCTGTGGTTTGCTTCTTCTTGGGTTTGACTATTTTTATTACTGGATCCCAAGCTGGTGGTACATTCCAACCAATTTTAATATAGAAGATGGTATAGAGTATTTAGATGATAGATTCATATTTTACCTATGTTTTTAAATCCTACGTAATTTTTACAAGGAAATTCTCATTTACGAGGTACATTTCCACACGGTGTTCTACTAACGAGAGTTTCTAAACATATATGTCTAATAACACTGCCTGACAAGTAATATGGCTGGTTTTTACGTTAAGGCGATCGAAACGCTTATTGCGTTTGGCTCTTTGTTTATTTAAAAGTTTGGAGCGGGCCAATTGGAGCGCCAAACATCATAAACGTGTCGATCGTGTAAGCGTAAAACAAACTCGCACTAGGCACTCTGAACCCGGTACTTTAAAACTTGCTGCGATCGAAATCAAAGCTCGAAGAGCAGCGAAGCAAATTTATCTATAATAATAATATCCTCTAGACCGAATTTCGGCCACGGCGGCCAGTCTTAACAGAGACTGGCCAACAACGTAGGAGATATTATAGTGCACAAGTGTATGCGCAAACACAAGTACACTCTCTCTTCCCTAACTCTCATGATCCGATGGGACGGTAATCCAACACGACCAGAGAGAGATCAGGCACAGGACCGGCTTTACGTGATTTCCGAGGCACGGGAGCGTCTTAAACGAGACGTGTGTGTGTCTTACTGAGATTTCTTACCTGAAAAATCCAATAACTTTTTAATTGCCCGATCTGGGATTCGAACCTGAGACCTCAGGCACAGCAGTCGTATTCACTACCGCCGCGCCACGGAGGCAGTCATAAATAAATTTTTACCATACTAATATTCTAAAAAGATAAATTTGGTGTGTATGCACGTCTGAGGTTTGAGGTAGGTAATTGCTGGAGCAACTAATAATTTCACCATTCAAATATGTACAATATTTGAAATCTGCACTTTTCCCCAGTAACATTGGCTTATATGCAATATATTTTGAATATAATATCCGCCTGTATATTGTCAACTATTAAGCGGGGGTCTATTCTAGTCATTTTCCGCCGGCCATATTTAAATCCGACGTAGAATAGAAATATACCAAGCACTTTTCCACAGTGCATGTCTCTACTGCCATTTTAAAAATTATAACATACTGAACGTCCAAAGGATATATTAGAATAACCGACCCACTGCTCCATTTATGCATTTGATATTGATGTGTGATTACAGTTGTTTCGCATATAGGAAGTAGAATATTGATGAATAAAATCCCAGTCTGTCGAAATATTACTTTAAAAACAAAATAGAATATTTCGATAAGCCTAAAACGAATACGTAGAGTTTTTTTTTTGGAAAATCTGTCCCTGTTCTGTTTTAACGCGAAAATCGTACAGATGAAAAACTGCAATATTTTAAATATTATGTATTACTACATATTATTAAATAAACTGCCCCGCTGCGTCTGTCCGCGATAAACTCAAAAATTACTGAAAAAGGGAGACCGTTCCAAGCCAGGCAACTATCGACCCATAGCTATCACCTCGGTGCTCTCCAAGGTGTTTGAGGGGATTATAAATACACAAATTGTCCGCTACCTAAAAAATCACTCGTTGATCAATGATCGCCAATACGTACGGTTCATCATACACCTCTGGGGTGAGGCTATGGACAAGCACGGTGAGTCTTTGGCTATCAGTCTTGACATAATCAAAGCTTTCGATAGGGTCTGGCACCGGTCTCTTCTTTCCAAGCTTCCGGCCTATGGCTTGCTCCCTCAACTATGCACCTAGATTGCAAGTTTTCTGTAGAAGCATCGTTTACAGGTTCTTTGCGACGGTCACGCTTCCAAATATATTAACTAAAGTTAACGCGTCGTGCATCCGTATATAGTAGTTTAATTTCAATGAATAATATTCGCGTAAACAGAAGACAATATTAACGCGTGTGTTACTTCTTCTTCCTAGCCTTTATTATTGCCAAGTCACTTGGGGTCGGCTTTTCTGGTCTAACCGGATTTGACTGGATATCAGTTTTTACACGGAGCGGCTGCCACCTGACCTCTGCAACCCGAAGGCTAACGATACCCTAAGGCTAGACCAGTGTCAGGATACTAAAGGGCACTGACTTTCCAATAACGACTGCCATAGATGTTCATGGCAGCCGGGACCGACAGCTTAACGTGCTCTCCGAGGCACGCGCGTGTTACTCACTGAAATTAAACTATTATATATTTTTTTTTATCTTTGCTCTTACTCCAACAATTCGTAATAATTATAATCAACCGCGATAAAAAACCTGTAATAAATAGTTTAATTTCAAAATATTCCGTAGGTTCAAGTAAACTCTCTTCTAAAGTGTATTGTACACTAGATTTTGACCGCGGCTTCACTTGCGTAAATTTAGGTTAGATTAGATTAGTAACAGTACGCTTTTCTGGATGAAAGGTACCATTTATCCTTTTCTATTGCCCTGACCACGTGTATGCGAAATTCGATGATGATTGGTCAAATAGCTAAGGCATGAAAGCGTAAACCAAACTCGCATTCGCAAACATAATGTATGTTAGGATTTACTCTTGGCAAACTAAATAAAGTACAATAATAATAATATCAGCCCTATATTAAACTGTCCCACTGCTGGGCACGGGCCTCTTCTCAGTATGAGAATGGATAGGCCATAGTCCACAACGCTGACCTGGTGCGGGTTGGCAGACTTCAAGTATCTTCGAGAACATTATGTAGAACTCTCAGGCATGCAGGTTTCTTCACGATGTTTTCCTTCACTGTTAAACCAAGCAATCATTAATTATTTAATAGGTATATAACTTCGAAAAGCCAGAGATGTGCGCCTTGGGTTCGAACCCGAGACCTCTGCGTGGCAGTCCAACGGTGTACCACTAGGCTATCGCTGCTAAATAAAATAAGATTAGAAAAATAAATACCATAATAATAGGCCACAAACATACAACTTTGTACATACATATTGCTACTAGAAGTTATATCATTATTATCAGTTCATATTCAAAAGCCCTCATTTAATGTCTCATATTGCTGAATAAAAATAGAAAATATAATATGGACAAAAATACATCTAAGTATTTGCTAACTGAGTTCATCTCTTTGTGACGCTAAGCCTTAGGCAAGTTCCATATGCTTTATTAGAATACGTTAGGCGTATAAAAAAGAATAACTCGTTTGTTACATTTTATTAGAATTATTATCCCTTTCGTAAATGTCTAAAATGTAAATGTAGCAGTTATAATTAATGGTCGTGTTTCTAGTTTCTTTGTTGTAGTATCTATAATTAAAATTCAATAATTTTGTATGTCAATACTGTCAGAGTTCCAAGTTATGAAATATATGTTTCAATAACTTCAATTTAAAAGAAATCTTTCATTCCTTGTCTTGGCAGTACTAATATGCTCATTCATCTAACTTTTAATACCTATGTTATACCTATGTCGGCCTCTATGGCGTAGTGGTTAGTGTAACCGACTGCCACGCCTGAGGTCGCGGGTTCGATTCCCGCACAAGTCAAACATTTGTGTGCATGAACATGGATGTTTGTCTTGGTCTGGGTGTTTATATAATATGTATGAATTTACAAAAAAAAAAGTATATAAGTATGTTTATCCATTGTCTAGTACCCATAGTACAAGTTCTGCTTGGGCTAGATGGAGTTGTGTGTATGTGGTAGAATATTATTATTATGATACCTAACCTATGGCCGAACTCATTTCACATTGAGAAGAGCTCAATGATCTTTAACAAGATTCTGCCCTTGGGTTCTCTCGCATAAATGTAGGCTGTGTCAATTTTCAATCTCTCGGAAATAGTAGGTACTTCTTTTCTGCACGGAAAGTCCTTTTCTGTATCCCTGGCAACGCGTAGGTATGTGAAATTCCAAAATGATCGGTCGTGTAGTTAAGGCCTGAAATCCTAACAAACAAACAAACAAACACACATTCGTATTTATAATATTAATTAGGATGATAGAGCACTTCGAAATCTTGAAAATGTTCATCGATTTATGTTGTTGACTAAACCAGCAAACTAAAATATCAACTGTAATATATCGTATATGAACTAAAATACGTCACCTAATCTAAATTAATCTACCAGAATCGCTGTCAAAATGGGCCGCTAATGTTTGCTTTATATATTCGTAGATAATTTCGTTTGGTCCACAAGCGTTAATCAGCTCAATACTCGCCCCTTTTACACAGATTTTACATGATAATCATTAAATTAAATCATTATAGACAGCAGGGAGAGCGCAGTGATAAATGCGATTGCCAGTTACACATTATACAAAAAGCAGCGATAGGTCAATGGGGAGACCAACAGACTGCAATGCAGAAGGTCTCGAGTTCGAACCCACATCGAGCACCTCTGATTTTCGGAGTTATATGACTTTTCGAAAATATGTGCGTATCGATTGACAATTATCGCCTGCTCCGTGCCTCGGAGAGCACGTTAAGTCGTCGGTCCCGGCTGCCATGAACATCTATGGCAGTCGTTATTGGGAGAGTATCGACACAAAAGATCCCACTGGGTCAAAGTGTCGCCGGTCTGTACTGACTGGCCCCCACATAATATACAAGATACATATTATACATAAATAACCTCACGCCTATACCTCTAAGTGGAAGGCAAAGTGTACTACATCAACATATCGCCAGCTTACTAGCTTTTTATGCTCAGTAGATAGCAATATGCAATAGTACGATCCGCCCATGTTATTAATAATATTATCCTGATCAGGGCATCTAACTTTAGGCTCGCCATGCACAGGAGTCACCAATGTCAGTGAACCATTTGTTTTAAGTTTAACTCCGACAAGGAAATTACATTTGTATGATCCATAGATCGTTGTTCTAAGTCTAGCTGTTGTTTCTGGTCGTGGTTTTGATGTTCGTGGAGTTGATTATTTCACTGACGTTGTTTTAACTTTGTTGAACAGTAGTATTGAAAATGAGATTATTATAAAAAATTATATCGCAACGAAATATAAGTAAGTTTTAATTTTCTTAGTTAGTACTTTTTATGTTATTTACATACATACATATATTCACGCCTGTTTCCCAGAGGGGTAGGCAGAGACTACGGATTTCTATTTGCTACGATTCTGACACACTTCTCTGACTTCATTCACTTTCATCACATTCCTCATACACGCCCGTCGGTTCAAGGTGCTCTTAACCTGGCCTTTGTCCAGAACGCCTCCGATCTGATCAAGAAACGTTCACCTAGGCCTTCCTCTTGTGACTGTTGCATTCACACTAGCCTTATAAACTTTCTTAGTCAGTCTTTCCTCGTCCATTCTTTCTAGATGCCCAAACCAGCTTAACATACCCTTTTCTATTCTTGTATAGTGACAAGAATAGAAAAGGGTATGTACATATACACTATATTTATTAAATTATATTTATTTTTATGTTATTTATAGAAACAAAAGGACAAGCAATTGTAAAAACTATTCAAATATCTGGTTCACCTATGCTATTGGAAAAAGCTTGTGTATTATGAAATATATAAATAATTGTAGTAGATCAAATTTTCATTTAACAAAGCATAGGCACTCAATCACTCTTAACCTAATAAAAAACCTCGGACAAAATATTCACGTCCGTAGATATAAATTTTTAATCTCATCCGGATAACTGGTTAACACAACAACTACAGCAGTCAAGCGCAAATAATCCGGTTAATTGAAATGCACTGAGAAAGTGTGCAGACGAGAAACTTTTTGTAGCGCAACGTTTTGAAAACTATAAGACTGCAGCCAGATCCTCGTTAGTACAATGACCTCATTGAGTTTTGTGTCGGGTAATATAAATATGCTAGTTAAATATAACTATCAGCACGGAATATAAAGAGGATAGAAAAATTATCCTGAAAGAATATAATATAGCTTTGAAATTAAACAAACTTTATACGGATCAGCAGCCATGGTCACGGGAAAACTAACTCTCCCCGTGACCATGGCTGCTGAAAAGCAATCGCAACGTCGGGAAAAGTGTAAAATTAAATTTAAATAGTTTTATAATTTAAATAGCTTAAATTGAAGTAAACAGTAACGAGTAAAAGTGTTTAACAATAGTAGTTTTAAGTTTCAAAATTATGTAATAATTGTGTTTTACAAAAATAGACAACGCGTTAAAATCCGTATAAAGTTTGTTTAATTTCAAAGTATAACATTCGCGTAAACATAAGACAATATTAAGAATATTTAGCTATCGGAATAGGGTAGTTGCCTATGTTTCATTTTGTATATTATTTTATACATAAGAGCAATTATCAATCAAAACTATTTGTGCAAACAGTATCGAAATTGATTGCAAAATAAGGTAGTGATTAATATTTTAAATTTGCATATAACATCTCGCTATTTCCCTCTAGCAGCTGCATTTAGATACCGATTACATCACAGTTTGTATCGTGCATCCTTCTCTCATTTGACAATTACCAGATTTAAAATGATAATTTGTTTTTATCTGATTTATTTTTAAGTAGATTTTAGAAATTCTTTATGTTGTAGAGTTTGGGAAATAAACTTATTTGACTTAAATAATAATAAGTTGTTGCCCCTGCTGCTTTTAAGGGCTGTATGTCTATGGTGACTATTCAGAGGGCCCATCTAGTGAGTCGGCGAGCCACCGTCTGCCATTCTGACTTTGTACTGGGACAGTATATTAGGCAGACGCCGTCTTTTAACTATAGTTTGCATTTTAACAAACCATTAAACTCTCATCCACGTAGACCAGAATAATTAGAACTTCCTGACGTATTAGGGAAATACCTGTGAAGAGAAACAAATAATAATAAAAACAAGCATAATAATAACCATTTATATCAGTTAAGGTTACACAATTGTTACATTTACTATGATAGCCACACTAAGCGCAGCCTGTATCGTGGCTATCAAAGAATACGATTGACTTACGCCTAGAACTTAATGTTATAAAAATATGAAAATATATAATAAACTAGTAGTTTTCCCGCGGTTTCGTCCGTCAGTAGTTTCGGCTGTGCACTCAGTAACGGAAGAGCTTTATATATATAGATAGTTCACTGAATATGAGTGTGTGTGTATGTATCTGAGTGTGAGTGATTGTGTATGTGTGTGTGAGTTTGTGTGTATGTATGTAGGGCTCAAGTAATGTTACAAACAACTGTAGGACACTCAAAGCGATTCATCAAGCAATAGTTTTAAGGAGTTGTTCCGTGTCATGATAATTTTAATAAAACTTCACAGTTTTTTTATTATTTAAGTCAAATATGTTTATTGTATATACACTCGCGTGCAAGTAAATCGACTCAAGTCTCAAGTGCGCATAAAAAGTGATATAACTAAAAAATTACTTATTTTACCTCTATATAATGTTTTACATAATTAAAGCCTAGTAATTAGGCTTTCAAATGGTAGCATAATATCAGTAATTTAAATAAACACTTGTACTTAGAATGCAACTGAACGCAACCTCCCGTAAACTGCTCTGCGCTCTATACACAACTTGCGCGACACAACCCCCTATAAAAACCCTCTGTAATCGTTTTTTCTTATCAGTCGCTCATTAGACGTTGACCTGAACACATCTCTGCAAATTAAAGCCGTCATTTGAAGAAAATTATGGATACAACACCTGAAGAAGCCGCTCAAGTCGTTGCCCTATTGCAAGAAGGGTTGAACTAGCGAGAAGTCGCTCGTCGTTTGAATATGAGTCAGTCCGCTGTCTCGAGAGTATACAGAAGGTTTCAAGAGACTGGTGCCTTCACTCGGAGGCCTAATACCAGCCGACGCCGGTGCACCTCGGAGCGTGACGACCGGTTTTTGGTCTCGACCTCTCTCCGAAATCGACACCTTACCGGCGTAGATGTGCAGCAGGAGCTACGTCAAGTTCGCGGGGTGACTGTCAGTCAGTGGACAGTTAGAAGAAGGTTGAAAGAAGCTAACCTTACTCCGAAAAGACCCGCTACAGGCCCGAAGTTGACCACAGCTCATCGTCAAGCACGCTTTCACTTTGCTCGAGAGCATTTGGATTGGAGCATAGAGCAATGGCAGTCAGTCCTGTTCACAGATGAGACGAGGATGTGTCTCCATGGCAGCGACAGGAGAGGTCGGGTATACCGTCGTCCCGGTGAACGGTTTTCACAGTGCTGCTTTGTGGAAACCGTTGCATATGGTGGCGGATCTTGCATGATGTGGGCCGGAATTTTCTTAGAAGGCAAAACGGAGCTTGTTTTCGTTCCTGGGGGAGGCCGGGGAGGAGGTCTGACCAGTGATCGTTACATTGAAAATGTTCTACTGGATCAAGTTGTCCCTTATCAAGGCTTTATTGGGGAAAATTTCATCTTGATGCATGACAATGCCCGATGTCACACTGCTCGGGCCACACGTGATTTCCTGAACGAAGTTGGAATTCACACTATGCATTGGCCAGCGCTCAGCCCCGATTTAAATCCCATTGAGCACATATGGGACGAGCTCAAAAGGAAAGTTAGAGCGAGGAATCCAGCTCCGACAAACATCAATGAGCTCAAGACTGCGTTGGTAGAAGAGTGGGGTCGAATACCATAATCATCCATTAAAAAGTTGATAAGGTCGATGAAGAATCGCATGAGAGCAGTGATCAGAGCTAGAGGAGGAAATACCAAATATTGACACGAATAAATTTTTTATCTTACGCACATTTTGTTTCATTTAAACACAATAACCCCATACTGTGAAATTGTATGAATTTTCAACATTTTTTACATTATCATTGGCATTAACCTTTTTTACTAAACTACTGAATCGATTTTCATGCAACTTACACCATTTTAAAGCTCAATTACTAGGCTTTAATTATGTAAAACATTATATAGAGGTATAATAAGGCATTTTTAAGTTATATCACTTTTTATGCGCACTTGAGGCTTGAGTCGATTTACTTGCACGCGAGTGTATTGTATAAGCTGCAATAGAGTATTGTATAGAGCACGCTGTGTTATATTATTATAAAAGTATTAAATGCAAATAACTGGCAATGTAGCTCTTACTTAGAGACTCGCACTCTATTGAAAGGCATGCAAACGTTTTTTTATATATTAAACTAGCTGACCCGCGCAACTTCGTCCGCATATAATAAAATTTATTTTTCCCGTTTTTGCAACATTTTTATTTATGCCGCTCCTATTAGTCGTAGCGTGATGTTATATAGCTCATAGCCTTTCTCGGTAAATGGGCTATCCAACACTGAAATAATTTTTCAAATCGAACTCGTAGTTCCTGAGATTAGCGCGTTCAACCAAAAAACAAATAACCAAAGAAACTTTAGCTTTATAATGTTATTACAATAAATAATAAATTTATTCCTAAAACATAAATGTACAAAGAGTGCAAATTTAACAAATTCCTTGTTTTAATTATTAAAAACATAATTGTACACGATAATTTAATGCACTGTTTATTATACCATAATATATCATGTATTCAAAAGTTGCAAGTGGAGAGGTGGGAAAAGTGCGCGCGATTATGTGTGTGTGTGTGTGTGTGTGTGTGTGTGTGTGTGTGTGTGTGTGCATGTGCGTGTGCGTGTGCGTGTGCGTGTGCGTGTGCGTGTGCGTGTGCGTGTGCGTGTGCGTGTGCGTGTGCGTGTGCGTGTGCGTGTGCGTGTGCGTGTGCGTGTGCGTGTGCGTGTGCGTGTGCGTGTGCGTGTGCGTGTGCGTGTGCGTGTGCGTGTGCGTGTGCGTGTGCGTGTGCGTGTGCGTGTGCGTGTGCGTGTGCGTGTGCGTGTGCGTGTGCGAATGCGTGTGCGTGTGCGTGTGCGTGTGCGTGTGCGTGTGCGTGTGTGTGTGTGCGTGTGTTCGTGCGTGCGTGCGTGCGTGCGTGCGTACGTGCGTGAGTACGTGCGTGCGTGCTTGCGTGCGTGCGTGCGTGCGGGCGTGCGGGCGTGGGTGCGTGCGTGCGTAGGTGCGTTCGTGCGTGCGGGAGTGCGTGCGTGCGTGCGAGCGGGCGTGCGTGCGACCGTGCGTGCGACCGTGCGTGCGACCGTGCGTGCGACCGTGCGTGCGTGCGTGCGTGGGTGCGTGGATGCGTGGGTGCGTGGGTGCGTGCGTGCGTGGGTGCGTGCGTGGGTGCGTGCGTGTGCGTGTGCGTGTGCGTGTGCGTGGGTGCGTGCGTGTGCGTGTGCGTGTGCGTGTGCGTGTGCGTGTGCGTGTGCGTGTGCGTGTGCGTGTGCGTGTGCGTGTGCGTGTGCGTGTGCGTGTGCGTGTGCGTGTGCGTGTGCGTGTGCGTGTGTGTGTGTGTGCGTGTGCGTGTGTGATTACTGAGAATGTGTATGTGGTGTAGATCGTGCAGAAGGTTATGTATTTTTATACTATGTGCAAGTCATGTTTATGTAGTGGCCACAGAAACCTACCTTATGGATGTTTTAGTAGGTCTTCTGTTCTTTGTAGTCAAGGGTTGCAAGGTATTTTTTCATTTTGATTTTAGTATTTCAAAGGTTGAGTGGATGTATTCTCAGTACCTGGTTCAGTTTATTGAAAATCGAATTAGTAGTTCCTGAGATTAGCGCGTTCAACCAAACAAACAATTAAACAAACAAACAAACCCTTCACCTTTATAATATTAGTATAGATTAAAATTGTTATGAGTTTATGTTAGACACATTTATAAAAGAAAGGTAATTAAAACTAAATTTAGATGGCAACCTTTAATGTTACTAACCATTACAATGTGTTGCTATTTTATGAATGGAAAATTAACTGAATGTAATAACAATTAGGCAACAGTTATCACATTCACAATACGTTATAAATAAAAAAGCAATTTATTTTACATTAAATGGAATTACAAAAATACCACCTTCATTATATTTACGATAATAATGAACGTGGTATTAAGTCGTTTCTTGACAAAAAATGATTGTAAAGTTAAAACAGAAAGTAGTTATTGTGGATAATACAAGAAGCTAAGTCATGTCCAGCGCCCATAGCACCCCTTATTACTGTTGTACATTTTTTAATTTCAAACGCAGAGATTCATTATTTCACTTCAACTCTAATGACAGCGCCTCGTGCAGACCTTGGTACTAAATCGTGGCAATGCAATGATATATTTTACTGTGTCGTTATAGAAATCTAATTTGTGCATTACGTTCAGATCATATCAATATATACGATCAGGTTCATGACCAGGTCATTAATTCCTGTTGTGTTTACTTGTCAACAACGAAACTATCGCCTTACCACAAAAAGTTGCCAGTCTATAATACCAGTACTAAGAACGTCGAACCTCGTTTATTGATAACCAATTCAATCCAGGTCAATGGGAGCCGCTGACGTCACGGAATATCTGTTAGCAAGCGCTTCAATGGAAGCATACCGGGTGTTTATGCAAAAGAAAACGTGTACCTATATTTACATAAACTTGGCGTTACAGTTGTTGACTTATCGTAGAGTAGTAGAGATGCACTAAAGCTTATTGATAGGTTCTAGTGATCCTACTGCTATTTAAAAGTAATTTGCCAGATGAGTGATTTTTTCTTTGAAAAGTCGGATTAGTTATATAAAGGTTTATGCAGAAAATAAATATTGAAAAATATGTACATATAAAACAATATTATGCTTTAGCTTTTTTGCAGTGTGCCAATTAATAAATATATACATAATTAGGTATTAGAGCCTAGCTGATTTCAGCACGAATGGGCAGGCTCGACCGGGGAAAGATTACCCTCTCACAGAATATCGACGTAAAACAGCAGTATTCCTACTATTGTGTTTCGTTCGGTGAGTGAGAGTGCTGGAGGCCTAATCACCCTCTTTCCACCTTCCCGTTCCTTCTCCTTCCCACTTCCTTTTATGCCTAAAGGTTCGGCAACGTGCAAATGATGCCTCTGGTGTTGCAGGCGTCTATAGGCTACGGTGACCACTTACCATCAGGTGGGCTGTATGCTTGTTTGCCAACTTCGTCGTAAAAAAAAAACGTATGCAAACTGTAGTCTACATATGTTAACAACAAATATATTGTGCTTTGTAGGAAAAATGGCTGCACATTTGTCACAAGAAACTAAGAGATCCATAATAACAGATTTATAACAATACAAAATTTATTCGATTGATATGTGGGTCTTCATAATTATTTTCAAAATAGTTCTGATGTAATTATTTAGGTTGAGCTGAAATTTATTAGGCTACTACTTTGTATCTTATCTTATCTTGTTACGGGGGCCAGTCAGTGTAGACCGCCGACACTTCGACCCAGTGGGATCTATTGTGTCGGACCCGAAATTTCTAAAAAAAATTCTCCAAAATTTAAATTTAAATAAAATGTGATAAATAAATTGATATTTAATGCCAAGATAGAAAGAAATATAAAAAAATGTATGTATTGGTAAAACAATTTCATGGGAAGTAAAGTGTTCTTGCGAAAAGCGGATTACTATTAACTATATATAATGGTGCGGCCGCCGCAAATCTGAATTCCCAATAAATTTTAATGTCATAATTGAATGTGGTAACAAATGTATTGTAACAAGATATAAATTGCTTTTAACATTAAATTTTGATACTTTATTAAATTGATGATGTAAAAATATATACAGCGTAACAAAAAGGCGAAGAAGAAGTATGTACCTAAATATTAGACCAAAACTATTTACATACTTCTAGATTTTGCTCATTTTTTGTAAATTTGTTAATGAACAATCCCTTGGGAGCAGTACTTTTTTCTGAATGAAGACTATCCTATGTCTTTTTCTTGCCCCAGACTACGTGCATGCAAAATTGCATGATAATCGATCGAGTAGTTAAAGACCGAAAGCGTAACAAACAAACTCAAAACTCATATTCGCATTTATAATATTAGTAAGGTTAGTTAGGATATAAAAATAAATACAGACTAACATATAGTTGGAAAAGGTCTAACGTAATAGTCGGTCAGTCTATTGCCCTCGTAACATAGCCGAGTCTATTACCGTCTATCGGACACATTTCTATGCTGCTAATGAGAATTTTCTTACAAGGTAACGCAATAGCATTTTGCTGGAATCAAACAATCAAAAAATCTAACACATCAAACATAATTAGCTAGGCAGTCGTTTAGGGACTAGGGACCTTTTGTCACTTGCCGGATAATATAATAATATTAGCCCTGTATTAAACTGTCCCAATGCTGGGCACGGACCTCCTTTATGTGAGAAGGATTAGGCCACAGTCCACCACGCTGGGCTAGTACGAGTTGGCAGACTTCAAATATATTCGAGAACATTATGGAGAACTCTCAGACATGTAGAGAATATTGAAGATAATTTCCTTCATCGTTAAATCACACAATTTTATAATACACTAGCCTTTGCTCGCGGCTTCGTTCACGTAAGAGTAGTTTAAATAAAATATAGCCTATGTTACTCGGTGATAATATAACTTACTAAAGGTGAAAGATTTTTTAAATCAGTTGAGTAGTTTTTGAGTTAACAAACAAATTAACAAAAATAATTATGTTTCCTATTTATAATTTTTTTTTATACGTCTAATGTAGCAAACAAGCATACGGCCCACCTGATGGTAAGTGGTCACCGTAGCCTATGGACGCCTGCAACACCAGAGGCATCACTTGCGCGTTGCTGACCCTTTAGGAATAAAAGGAAGTGGGAAGTAGGAGGAACGGGAAGGTGAAAAGAGGGTGATTGGGCCTCCGTCACTCTCACACATTGAACGAAACACAACAGTAGGCATAATGTTATTTCACGTCGATATTCTGTGAGACAGTCCTTCCCCGGTCGAGGCGGCCCATTCATGCTGAAGTCAGCGAGGCACTAATATTATATATACTATATATAGTATAGATTTTCTTTTGTGTCTATCATGGGATAACGAAAGGATTAAATCTATATACCAGTTGTGAAACGATCATCTAATAGCTTAATCTGAATGTCTCCGTAATTGTTACGTTTGTAAAGCAATGGAGGCTGTAGGGATGAAGAGAATGGAGACAGGAAAAAACAACAATGACATTGAGAGATTAACAAAACACGGGCAACATAGTTCTTGGGTAAATTTAACGATGGGTGGTTTGTTTACTCATTTAACAAAATTAAGTGGACAGGGTGACAGGAAAACCTTTAATGCAAGAACAAGACTGGAAAAAGAATGATAAATAAAGTTGACGTATTACCTGGTTCATGAAAACTTACGCAATTTATATTTATACTAGATTTATTCTTATTTAATTACTATAGTAACGCGAGCAAACCCGCAGGCAAAATCTGGTTATATAAAATTTTCACAGTGTCAGAATTTATCTGATTGGAGAATCAAACGATCTGTTTGTAGTCAATGTTTGGTATTTGTTAATATTTATTTTACCGCTCACGTGCTTATAATAAAATTGGTTAAAGTCCTACGTTACACATACTGAACCAGAAAATTCTTCAATTTGTTTTTGTATATTATTTTTTTATAAATAAACAGTAAGCTCCCAAACGCTTATAATTGACCTAGTCAATCTGACTGACACAATATACCCGAATATATAAAAAAAGATCTTATTCAGTGATATCTTTGTACAAAAGAAAATATCTTGAAACACCAAGCGCTTACATAAGCAAATTTTGTACAATGAAAAAATATGGCTACCGTCCTTTGTTGCCGTCTTAAGTCCAGAACAATCATCCCTTATTATTGCTATATATCAGATAGAGACGAAGTAATTCTATCAGGGCGGACGGTATTATGGTAGCAAAATAATAAATGAAAGCTTGGCAACCATTGATATACGAATCTTTATGTAGGGGAATCGTATTGATGCTTATAGTGTGTTTACTTTATTTCTAATTATGAATTGTTCAGTCATTGTTATATTGATTATTTTCTTATGACCACGTTATGTTTTTCATAAAAAGAAATTATCATGATTTTTAATGGCCTTTCTGTAGTAAATTATAGTACAGTATAGTTGCTTTATTTAAGGCCAAGTATAATATTTCAAAGTATTAAAAGTAGTAATCTTTATGATAGTAAGAGCCCTGTAATAAACTGTCCCACTGCTGGGTACGGGCCTCTTCTCAGTGTGAAAAAGGTTGGGCAATAAGCCAGTAGAAAAATATTCAACCACGCTGGCCCAGTGCGAGTAACCTGCGGCGGAGCGTGAGAGAGAGGGTTTTAACCCTCTCCTCGACCACAGAACCGGGCGCCGGAGGGCGACGACCTCCAGCCACCCTGAGGATTGACCTGAAGGTGGTGGGCTTTGTGGGCCTGCCCACCATCCGTTCAGGACCAGGTCCGAGAAGCGGCGTGCGTGTTCCCACGCGCGCCTCTGTTTCGAGTCCGTCTCCCCTCTAGTGGGGGAGAGTAGGGTTAGGGGAGGGTTTTACCTAAAAGGTAGGCCTCTTCGTGTAGGGGCCTGCCATTTCATACGGCGGGCCGAAACCTCGGCGGGGTCACAACCGCATGTGCAAGTGATTCGCGCGGCCCCGTCGATAGTGGTTTTGTCGAGGAACACCGTGGTAGGTTTAGTCAGTATTCCGGTATTATTCTTATACCATCTTTCTTTTACCCCTTTCTCATACCTCTCCGCGGGGCGACGGAGAGGTTATGTCGGACTCACCAGAGCAAAGATATCCCGGTAATACCGACTAAACCTACCACGGTGTTCCTCAACATAACCAGAGTCGGCGGGGCCGCGCGAATCACTTTCACATGCAATCGCGACCTCGCCAAGGTTTCGGCCCGTCGTATGAAACGGCAAGCCATTACACGAATATACCTAACCAATTTTTTTCTACTGCCCCCTCGTGGATGAAGACAAAACGACACAGAGGCGCGCGTGGGAACACGCACGTCGCCTCTCAGATCTGGCCGGGTCTGTCCTGGTCTCAAGAGATTCTCTTTGTAGTATTGTCAAACATTCTTGACAGAGAGCATCTTCCGGAGTCAGCTAAAACCATAATACAGATAATAATAAATTAGTAAGTTTATACCTGTGTTCAATTTATTGCCTGCTAAGGATATTGAGCTTAGTTAATTAACCTGTCAAGAAGATACTTACAGTTACTGGGTGGATCCAAGATCGTAATATTCCAAGCATAATATTCGTTGCCGCCTCGACTTGATGACGGGGTAGCGGATGTGTTAAAGAAAGGTTTACGCAGCGTGACATCTTTGGCAAAACCGTTATTATTATGTGATTTGCAGCACAAAACACGGACCATAGTCGTAAAAACGTTTTACACAATCCACGAGAACAACACAGACACAATAAAGGGTTCTCGACTAGTACAAAGTCGTGCAGGAATCCGGAGACTCAACTGAACACGAATTTAAGCAGTAAGGATCTTTCAGCACAACAATCTCAACGATTACCAATGTTTTTATTTTGAAACAAACCGTCGCAATCGTTCGCCCGAAAAATAGTTTCAGTTTGACAGTTATCAGTGTTGTCAGTTTGTCACTATGCTTATCAGCGTTGCCAACAAATATTTTAAAATTCCACTGCTTTTTTGTAAATTGAGTAAAATTAAGAACTGGATAAGTCATTTGTATTGTGAATGGACGTAATACATTAAATACACGCATAATTATTTATTATGAAATGCAATTAAATATGACAGAATTATTTAACGGTTGTATCAGTATCTGTCCTTATCTTTGATTCCTCAAAATGCAATGGGTAAAACTCGTACGTTGGTAACACTGTAACGACATTTTAAAGTTGAATAAATAGTCGAATAACTAACTAATTATGTACAAAATAAGTATCCTACATATGATTTTGATAAATTTTACTCATAGAAAGTATAAAAATGCGTTATGATTTATACATAATTTATCATGACCATACTGTTCTTTTTCTTTTCTTTTCTCAAGAAACTGCATTGGGCAATGTCCAAAATACTCATCAAATTGCCAATATCGACTCGACAGAAAATAATATCGACCTTTCCAGCAATCTTAATTACGCTCTCAATCAAAAAGCCGCAACTTAACTAGCAATAAAATTGCTTCGAGACAGCTCAAAGATAACTAAATAAAAAATCTCGGTCGAGAAATAAGATTATGACGAAGCCAGAGCTAAAAATATCGTTGGAATAAACTCAAATTGGTACAATTTAATTGATAGTAATTACACGTCACGTGCAATCTATTGTAATGAGTTCTGCCTCCCTGGCGCAGCAGTAGTGAATGCGACTGCTGTGCATGAGGTCTCGGGTTTGAATTCCGGGTCGGGCCAACAAAAAGTTATTGGGTTTTTCTGTAAAGAAATCTCAATAGCAGCCCGGAGTTAGGAAGTTGGCGGTGTTAGACACCCCCGTGCCTCGGAGAGCACGTAAAGCCGTTGGTCCTGCGCCTGATCTCTCTCCGGTCGTGTCGGATTGCCGTCCCATCGGATCATGAGAGTTAGGGAACAGAGATTGCACTTGTCTTTGCGCACACACTTGTGCACTATAATATCTCCTGCGCAGATGGCCAGTCTCTGTTAAGACTGGCCGCCGTGGCCGAAATTCGGTCTGGAGGACATTATTATTATTATTGTAATGAGTTACGACGTCGACGTTTTATAAGTCGTTACGAAACAATGGCTCCTTTCGTGTAAAATTATATAGAACTTACTATAATTTAGTAGCTAACCTAGTTAATAATGATAATATATGTATAATAATAATTATTATTGCCATTTTTACAATTTGTCTTACGTAAACAATAACCAGTATAAAAATGCATCTTATTCTAAATTGTAGTTTTGCACAGTAGTTATGACCTCCGGCACACAAACTAAGATTAAACTTGTGTTTTGGATGTCAGGTCTTGTAGAAAGAAAAGTTAATCATTGAACAAGATGACACGTGAAGATTAAGACCTGGGGTCTAGCATAACTGATTGGGTAAGGTAGTTTAACAATAATCTATATATATAAAACTCTTCCGTTACTGAGTGACTGACAGACAACGCACAGCCGAAACTACTGAACGTAAGAAGCTGAAATTTGGCATGTATGTTCCTTGGAGAGTGTAGGGGAGCACTAAGAGAGGATTTTTGGAAATTCCACCCTGAAGGGGGTGAAAGGAGTGAAACCCGATATTCACACGGGAACGGGACTTACGCGGGTGAAACCGCGGGAAAACTACTAGTGATTTATAAATTAGAAAAATATTAAGTTGGTAGTCTGATTTATTTATTTGCATCAACTGCTCACTGCACTTAACATCATTAGCTGCCCAACGCGTACAGTCAGCCATAATACATACATAATATATTATTTTTATGGACTCATTGCCTCACTCATCCTATTTCTCTTTTTTAAAAGGAAACCTCCCTGTGTCACAGAGGAATTTACAAACATTCAAACAAAGCACATAAAGAACGTCCAGGTTCGGATCAACCATTTGTGGACCACACAAATGTTTGTCCTCTGTGGGATTCGAACCCAAAACAATCAGCGCAGTGGTAGCGGCGAGGCGACCACTACGATCCATCCAGTCAATTTAGAAATCGATTATTTAGCTATGTTTACTTTTCCCTATTACATTCATAAGTATTACTTTCAAGGAATTAAATTTAAATTTACTAGATGTGGGCCTGATACAAAGTATTTTAAATTATCCAAAGTCAGAAGCCGCCAAAAAAATGTGTAATTTGGTAAAAATAATTCAGTAATGATTATGTTATCCTTAGTTCTAATCTATAGTTATATCTCTAGTTATATCTAACAGTGTACTTTTAATTTTAATGTGTGTATCTAGCTATAAGGTAAAATGGGATTGACATATCCTTATGGATAAAAATCCCAAAATAAACAAAGAAAAAAATAAAATAAAAGTGTTACTTTCTTACCTCTATTAAACGAGCAGCGATAGCTCAGTGGGTAGACCAACAGACTGCAATGCAGAGGGTCTCGGGTCCGAACCCACGTCGCGCACCTCTGACTTTCGCAAGTTATATGACTTTTCGAAATTATGTGCGTATTGATTGACAATTATCGCCTGCTCCGTGCCTCGGAGAGCACGTTAAGTCGTCGGTCCCGGCTGCCATGAACATCTATGGCAGTCGTTATTGGGCGAGTGTCGACACAGAAGATCCCACTGGGTCGAAGTGTCGCCGGTCTGCACTGACTGGCCCCCACATAAGATACATACATACCTCTATTAACTTTGACTATAGTCAAAACTGTTTTGTTTTGGCATATGGAATAGATACATACTCGGACTAAGTAAGCAAAGTCGTTGGTAACAGCTAGCATTGTAACAAAATCCTTCGTTCGCTAAGATTTGTATCAACAAGACATGCCAAATTATACTTGAATAACCGTTGATTGTAATTTCTTCCATTATACTTATTAATAGCCAAATAAATGTCTTTACTTATACCATCTTAACTAGTTATAAGCGAATACTGTAGCCTGTGATCAATGACAACACTAGTGTCCGTAGAGTCTTCGTCATAATTAGTTCTAATATTTGCTATAAATAGTATTGATTGAAATAATAGTGATATAAAAAGTGCTTATAAGTTGCCGGTTTATTAACTGTCATTTCCTACCATTTATCTATTGCTATGCAAAATAATGAGTAACCAAAAAACAAACTGAAGTTCTCTAAACGGCTGGACCGATATTGTTAATTTTTTTGTAAATGTGTGAGTGGGACCAGGGACACCCTGGGTAGCTTAGATACATTCAACATTCAGGTATCGGTAAATCCGTTCGGTAGTATAATTATAATATTTAATATCTACTAATATTATGAGTGGTAATATCCTGGTGGAAGACCGTTGGACTCCCACGCAGAGGTCTCGCGTTTGATCCCAAGGTGCGCATCTCTGACTTTTCGAATTTATATGCGTATTACGAGTAAATAGTTAATTACCGTTCGCTTTAACGGTGAAGTAAAACTTGGTGAGGAAACTGCATGTCTGAGAGTTCTCCACAATGTTCTTGAAGATATATATGTCAAGTCTGCCAACCCGCACTGGGCCAGCGTGGTGGACTTTGGCCCAACCCTTCTCACACTGAAAGTGGCCCGTGCCCAGCAGTGGGACAGATTAATATAAGGCTGATATTATTTATATTTAGAGCAGCGATAGCTCAGTGGGAAGACCAACAGACTGCAATGCAGAGGGTCTCGGGTTCGAATCCACGTCGCGCACCTCTGACTTTCGGAAGATATATGACTTTTCGAAATTATGTGCGTATTGATTGACAATTATCGCCTGCTCCGTGCCTCGGAAAGCACGTTAAGCCGTCGGTCCCGGCTGCCACGAACATCTATGGCAGTCGTTATAGCCCCATTTTTTTTTTTACCTGATGGAATGCTTGACGCATACCCCTCCGCGGAGGCGGGCGGAGGGGTGATATCGGACTCGCCGCGGTAAAAGAAAGATTGGCGTGCCCGGCACTGGGGTGCACAAGTCGCTCCTTCCAATTTGCCACTAGAACCTGGCGGAGCTCGGACCTCGCCGCCTCGATAGTCGTTATTGCCCCTGAAGTAGAACAACACCACCATTTCTTTGAATGAATTCCAAAAGATTTTTTTGATTTTTAATAATGCATGTTCTTTAATTTTTTTTTAACTATTATTTTTTTATTCTGTGTATCGAACTTGTAACACTCGGCATAGTGACAATGGCGAGGCGACCATTAAAACCACTATATCATCTATGTAGTCAGCAGTCAGTTGCAATCAATCCCTAGAGAATAACTGCATGATTGGGTATTTCTCTAATGAAATTGTCAGTACAGCACAGAGTCTAGAACTGTGCTTGGTGGACGACAATAAACTCGACTCTATTTAGTATAACCTAAAACCATATCTGGTGTAACATAGGTCTTATACGTCTTCGGGGACTGCCTACCTCTTCGGGGATAAAGGCTTGAATGGAGGCAGTTTCCGTTTAGTTAAGCGAAAGGTGTGGTGTTGCCAGTAAGCAAAAATAAAATTATAGTGTTGGTATATGTTTTATTTTTCTAGTTTTATTGTTCTGTTTTTTTTTCGCGTAAATGTAGGTTAGGCAAGACTGAGGTTCCCAGACGTTTTTTCGCATAGACCACTTTCAAAATTTAGCAGGTCTCGATGGATCCCCGCATCTACATTTCTACCATATTCCTTGGCATTCGTATTTATATTGGTGAAGAATTTTTTTTAATTCTCCGGACTGAACGTACAACGGTAGGCGCGCTGACTTTTTTTTTTTAGGAATTCTCTAACTGAAAATCTATTTTCGTAGAATACGAATTGTGGACCCCCATTTTTTGTTATGCCAACGTAGACCTCCGTCGAGTCTCCCGTGGACCAGGGATCCACCTGGACCACTTTGAGAACTAATAGGTTAGATTAATAGCAGTATTTCTTTTGTGTGTAGTGTCTATATGTCCTTTTCTGTATCCCTGGCAATGTGTATGCAATTTTATGATGATCGGTCGATTAGTGGTGTGAAAGAATAAATAACACACAAAAAAACTCATATTCGCATTTATAATATTAGTAAGGATTGATGCGTTTTGATTAATATAATTGATTGACAATTATCGCCTGCTCCGTGCCTCGGAGAGCACGTTAAGCCGTTGGTCCCGGCTGCCATGAACATCTATGGCAGTCGTTATTGGGAAAGTCAGTACCCTCTAAATCCTGACACTGGTCTAGCCTTAGGGTATCGTTAGCCTTCGGGTTGCGGAGGTCAGGTGGCAACCGCTCCATGTAAAAACTGATATCCAGTCAAATCCGGTTAGACAGAAAAGCCGACCCCAAGTGACTTGGGAATAACAAAAGGCTAAAAAAGAAGATGAGTTAGGATTGATGCGTACAGTGTTCCCACAAGGCGCAATACACGAGTAAAGTGTAAACATTATCTTTGTACCTTCTCTATCAGACTACATATGTATAACTAGAGAAAAATCAAATTATTATAGTCGGACATCGTGGAAAGTAAAATTCAACCAGTTCATCTCGCACCGAATAAATAACGACGTTCACGATTCCCAACCCCTCGATATTATGTACGCATGTAACAAACCTATAAACAACCAACAAAAAAGGATTTACGCAATAAAAGAAAATAATATAAATAGTACATGTTCCATTCTATATGTATTCATTTTAAGTCCTGTTATCCTCTCGCGGCCCATTTTATGCCAGAAAACAATGAATTGTGTAATTTCATTTGCAATTTTTCATTTGACATTCTAACAATTACTGTGTGGGGAAAAAATAAAAAGATAAAAGGAAAATATAAAGGGATATGTATTGTTCTGTTTATGCGTGATGGAGTTCGTAATGGGTGTATTTGGAACGTTTAAAAGTATATTTAACAGGAATGATCAAAAAGTGCTTGAACATTTCAATTGAGTCATGGTTTTTTAGAAAAGTTGTAGCCTGGAGCTATCGTCTGTACCAGTGTGACAAATAAATATTTCAGGTCGGATCTAGATAAAAGCACAGCCTCGAGACTTCACGCTTATATACTGATTTTATTACCTACTGCTATCGAGATAATTATCATAGGGCTGAGCTCATCGAGGACGACAACGCTATACGCAACGCAATAAGTATTTTTGTCTACGTGCGAGGGATGATAATCGAATGACACCAGCACTGCAGTACTGCCAGATGTACTGCTAGGTCAGGTTCACTTCTTTACGTAGTTCTTGTTATCTATCCCACTTTCATAATGGTCAGAGAGTTTTCACTTAAGTTATGTCGACCGCAAAAACAAAAGGGTTAAATTGTTTGTAAGGTCCTCTGTAATGAAGGCATTTAAACAATATATTTTTAACAATGTACAAATATTATTATTTGAATATAAGTACAATTATCGATCACATTACATACTATCACCGTATTACCGCGCTCTCGAAGAGTACTTTAGATTAATAATATTAATTACTCCTCTGAATTGAGACAAATAAATGTTAATTTATATTATTTTTGTATTGTTTCAGGATATGAAGACACGCATGTAATGATCTTCATCGGTTTCGGCTTCTTGATGACCTTTTTGAAGAAGTACTGCTACAGCGCTCTGGGTTTCAACTGGTTCTTGGCTGCGCTTGTGATACAATGGGCTCTGCTGTGCCAGTCCTTCTATAATATGACGGATAATACTATTTTCCTTACCAAAAAGTCGTTGTTAGGTAAGTTCTTTATTCTTTATTCTTTATTAAAACTAATTTGAAAAAAAATATATTGTATAGTCACCATTCAATATTATCTAGATTGAAGATTCAAATTCATTTATTATCATAAAATAGTTTGAACTTTTTTCGAATACATCAAAATTATAGAGTAACTCAAATAGGAAATAATTTAATATTAAAGAAAGATAGATTTAGCTGTAGAGCTTACATAAAAATAATCAGACAAGAAACTTATGACCAACCTTTCTTATAATAATTTCGAATGTTATAATGACTCTTGTAAACAATGGGACCAATAAACGCAAGGTAGCATTTGCACTTTTATGATGTACTGGCACAAGGTATTACCGCAAGTTGACATTACAGCAAGCTAATGCATACATGCATTGTGTAAGCGGTGGCTTGAGTTATCCTCACAAGCTACTCGTTAATTTAACTCGTGCGTTTAGCCTAAGCAAGTATCTGGCGTATATACGTGGCGTTAGCTCCTTGCGTGTTATATAACCACAATAGCAATTAAATTACCTTCCCCAGGGTTCCTGACCTTAGACATAAATATAATAACAAATTTATCAGTCTTTATTGTGTATTTATCATACATCTGCCAATATATCTAAATAAAAGACTCAACAATTTATACAAAAGGTTACCAACCACCACTTGAAAAGGTTTCCTTACAAAACAATAAACTCTTCAATTATTCGCTAAGACCTTGTATTTTATTCAATTTGTAAAGTTACTTCGCTAGAAACAAATAAGTATTGTATCTAATAATAGCGAAGGATCTTGCTTTCAATTTTAATGAAGGTAAAATTTTAAATGCTCAATTTCCTCTCAATACTGTGTCTCAAAAGAAAGCCTTTAGCATCAAAAATGTTTTGATATTGTTTTGAATTGAATTACAATTTTGTATAGCTGAGTTCTTTTTGAACAGGCAATTGAGTTAAGTTCGTTTTGTTGTGTGATATTTGGTTCGTAACCATGTGTCTTTATTACGAGTTACCGTAGATGATTGATGGGTTTTCGGACACACATCGGTAGTAGGTGGCAATGTTATGATGAGTGACTTTTCTGAAGATTTATCATTTAAGGAAATCGTGATTACATAGATAAGCATCCGTAATATAGAGGACTGTGGTTGAATGGTAGCTCATGTATTAACCCGTACTGTACTATATCATATAGTAAAGTCGTTTTGGCAGAGCAATATAAAATATTAAAAATGTCATGTGCCATACAAAGCGATTTCAGCCAAGAACTCGACGCATCGTCGTCAATCTGATTTATATGACGACTTAGGCCACCTGTACATATAGCTAATATTATGTACACAAATAATAAAGATTTTATATTTCTTGCCCTCTTAGTACAGTATCTAAATTTAAGACTGTCCTAATAAAGGTTTTGCTGGCAATAAGCACCCAAAAGACTCTTCAGCTCAATAAGCTTTTGTATAAAAAATGCCAGATTTTAACCACTTACCGCTAAACTTCAATTGGGTGAATAGGGTACAAGTCTCATTTATAATAATAAACAAAAGATGAAGATAAAAAGATATCATGCTATTTTATCAAAGGATATGAGTTCAAATGGTTACTAGTACTGATATTAATGAATAAACAATACTTGCTTAATGAGTGAGTCAAATTAGGCGTCACTCAGTTGAAATCCATAATAAAATTAAATTATGAAGAGGAACTTATTTAATGGCAAAATATTGGTAATACCGAACTCATCTGAAGGTGACATAATGCTTACAAAGACTATCGCAATTTGTAAACATAGTTCAATATTAGACAGCGGGTCTTAGTCACGTTATTAGGACTTCCGAAATACCGACAGTGCAATTGTTTATAAAAATAAAACCTCACTTGGTCATTTGCTAAAACCTACACTTCACGAAGGCGCTGCTGAGCTCACACCAATCAACCCGTGACCAAGTGGGTGGAAATGTCGGGATATACCTAAATAGATATTTACACATTTTAAGACTTACCGACGCGATGAAAACCCGTTGTCTAATATTGTGTCACCTTAGGGTGGACGACAGCACCATGGCAGTCAAACGTGATCCAACTAGCAGTATTTCGCTTCAAATACAAAATATGCTTCGACAGGTATTTCGCCTTACGCGAGACATACGCAGAACAGATTGTTATATTTAGATTTAATTATTAATACTAAATACAGATATAATTTAGGGGCTTTTAGTACCGAAACAAGATCTGGAATGTTCCATTTGGATCTACTAGTCATCGTCATTCGTCGTTGGTTCAAGCGAAGACAATATTGTATTATATTGTGGTATGGCATATCGCGTATGTCTCATGAGTAACAATACACATATCAACTTCACGTGTAATATTGAGGAAATTATTGTTGAAATAGTTTTTGTCCAGTGGTTTCACTCCTAAGGGTCACTACCCTGTTGATGTGATGTTAGATAGTTTATAAACTTCCTCAATTAATAGGCACGACTTTGACTGCCACTGCGCTGAGGGTTTTGAGTTCGATTCCCACACTGGAGAAAAAATTGTGTGATCCACAAATAGCTGTTCCGAGTCTAGATGTACTTCATGTCCATTCTTTGAATATTTATATAGATCTTCGCGACACAGGATTTAAATCCTACTATGATTTAGCGGCAGATTTCTATTAGATTACGAAAAGAAGAAATAATTATATTATACAGGATGTCCGGTAATTATATATATACATATTGGTATTGTTGAAATTAACCTACTATATACGGATTTTATCGCGTTATTTATTTTACACTTTATTACAAAATTTTGAAATTGTTACACTACTACTAGATACTATTAAACTTTACTAATATTTAAGCTAATTAAATTATTAAAACTATTAAAACTATTTATATTTAAGTTTACACTTTCCGTTTCGGTTGCTTTTCAGCAGCCATGGTCACTGGGAGACTAGTCTCCCTAAAATTATGTAATAAAGTGTAAAATAAATAACGCGATAAAATCCGTATATAGTAGTTTAATTTCAATGAATAACATTCGCGTAAATAGAAGACAATATTATATTGGTATTGTCTCATTATCCATAATACATAGTATTATAGTACTAGTATAGTAATATCTGTGTCGCGAGGAATTTTACAAATATTCAAACAACGGACACAAAGAACATCCAGACACAGCAAAACCATTTATTGATTACACAAATTTTTGTCCCGTGTGGGATTCGAACCCAGAACACACGACGCAGTGGCAGTAGTGACACCACTATTAAAACCTCTACGCCATCCGTGCTGTATACTGTGTATGTACAGAATAATGATTTAGGTCATCGTTCACAGAGGCCGATATCATGTCAGCGACTGTTCTGATCACCTTCGGCTCGGTGCTGGGTGTAGCAAGTGGAACTCAACTGTTGTTCATATCTATCGTGGAAGTAGCTGTAGCCTGTTTGAACCTCTACCTGGTTGGCACTGTTTTCAAGGTTAGTATCGTTTTGTTTCGGTGGCAATGAAAATGGTGGAAATCAAGGTCAAAATCAGAAATAATTTATTCATCGAGGTCATAAAGTCAAAAAGTCAAAGTTAAGTTAAATGCTGCGTGATTCTTATATCTGCTGCAATACATTTAATAATGAGATGCATTCTGGACATTGTTTGAGATGATAGGTACAGCTTTGAGGCCGTTCAAGAATTCCGTAAGCAACATATTAGTCATTATTAACTTCTCTCCGCTCTTGACAGCAAATATAAGCATAACATAATTTCATCCAAAATAAGCATAGCAAAGATCTCCCCACCTTGGTGTGACTCGGAACAACCATTTGTGGATCACACAAATTTGTGCCCCGTGTAAGATTCGAACCCACAACACTCGGCGCGGCGGCAGTAGCGAGCCGGCTACTGAAACCACTATGCCATTCGTACAGCTAAAGAGTACCTCATCCCTCATTGATGCATACATAATACCTGAACGGCCCCTTTTAGAGTTCGTAAAAACTCTCACACAACAGCTTTGTCCGTCCGTCCGTGCGTCTGTTTGTTATACAACTTTCAACTCAAGAACCGTAAGAGCTAGAGACTCGCGGTCAACACCATTCGACTCAGCATAGTCGATATACCCCAAAATGACTGTGACTTTTGACCTCTGACCTCAAACTCTCGTAGTATCACGTGAACTTTTACGGCAATTCATTGCCGATTCTCACTTGTTTATAATCGCACTAATTGCTACTAGCAGGTGGTTTCTGGCTTGCTGGCACGTTTACAGATGCTATAAGCACAGAACGACCTGTCGTTGCCATTTATTTGGCAACGGTACGCATGAGTTGATGTTCTCTGGAGTACCAACGCTTTACAGAAAACTGGTATGCCTAAGTGTGGTTAGTTAATGATAATAATAATAATGATAACATCAAAACAACATAACATCCATAGTTACCAATATACCAGTCCATCAAACACCCATACACATAGTCCATGCGTAGCAATAGTCCTACGCCTGCTGCGGCTAGTGCCGCAGTAGGCGTTCTATCCCACATTTGATTCAAACTGTCGAAGGGTCTCTACGCGTTGGACCCATGTCTCCGTGTAATCCTTCCAAAGAGCCAGGTATTTTCCTAATGTATTAGGGAATAATCCGTGAAAGAGAAACAAATAATGATAATATTCTATCACATACACACAACACCATCTAGCCCAAACTAAGCGAAGCTTGTACTATGTGTATGTGACAATGAATAAACAAACCATTTTTTTTGTAAATTCGTACTTATTATACTTAGCAACACCAAAACACCGACCGAAATAAACATCCATGTTCATGCACACAAATGTTTGACTTGTGCGGGAATCGAACCCGCAACCTCAGACGTGGCAGTCGGTTACACTAACCACTACGCCACCGAGGCCGCGTTAATAGACAGTTAATGCGCATCGTCTGATGAGTAAGGGTTCTGGATACCTACTTTCTTCGTTTTATTCTAGAGATAGACTTTTTCCACTCTGTCGTTGGCAGCATACAATGGCATACACGCGGTACGCCTAGCATTCCAATCTACCATATGGTACATTTACCATTTATCATCAGACGGGCTATATGCTTTGTCATCGTTATTTCATTAAAACACAACAACATGACGGTACATTACAAACCTGAAAATTAAAATATTTTTATTTTCTTTTAGATAAGTATTTCAAAAAAAAATATAAACGAAAAATTATAATAGTTCAAAAAAACTAAAACACACTTTAAAAAGTAGAAAATAATTTAATAATTTTATCAAAATATCTTTTTTTCCTAGATTATTGTATTGTCATCGGTCCTCGATAAGTGTGCAAAGTTTCAAATCAATCCGTCGGTTTGAAAGGGGTGAAAATCATGTTCAAAGATTCCGTTACATAGATTCATAGATACATACCAAACTAATAAAAGCGTGTTATAAAGACAACTCCCGCGCTATTTATAATTCCTGTATCGCGGGAAACTTTACAAACATTCCAACAAGGGACACAAAGAACACACAGATTTGGACAGCCATTTTTGTCGCCACAACACTCGGCGTGGTGGCAATGATCACTTGTACGACGCAAACCGTGCAATCAAATTAAGATCATACATGTCTTGTTACAAATAGTACTTCCTGGTTTATAGAAAAATCCGTGGGCGTATTAAACATAATACGTAAGAGTATCGTGACGATAACGTTAGGACGTTAGCGCATATATTTGTTTATACTGGAACTGTCACATGTTTGTGCAAATAGAGAGACCGTGCTCGAGACGTCTCGACTTGTTTACTCGTCACACAATAATTGACATCGCAAATAAATATCCATACGACGAGCGACGTACCACTAATATATTTTACTCTAGAATAAAGAGCTCACATAAGACGAGTGTTAGTGTATTAGTACTCTATAATATATATATCGAACATAATATACATAATATTACTAATATGTATAGTCGCATTTCAATAGCCCCGAGGGATTAACAAGTCGGCCTCGATAGCGTAGTGGTTAGTGTAACCGACTGCGACGCCTGAAGTCGCGGGTTCGATTCCCGCACAAGTCAAACCTTTGTGTGCATGAATATGGATGTTTGTCTTGGTCTGGGTGTTTCTATGTATAATATGTACGTATTTACAAAAAAAAAGTATATATGTATGTTTATCCATTGTCTAGTACCCATAGTACAAGCTCTGCTTAGTTTGGGCTAGATGGTGTTGTGTGTATGTGGTAGAATATTATTATTATATTATTATTAATTATGAAAAATCCGCCCATCACATTCTGTGAGAGTGTAATCATTGTCAAAGTGAACGTAATATTATGTTTTATAATTACTGTATCTGTTAATCTATTAAGCAGCGATAGCTCAGTGGGGAGACCAACAGACTGCAATGCAGAGGGTCTCGGGTTCGAACCCACGTCGCGCACCTCTGACTTTCGGAAGTTATATGACTTTTCGAAATGATGTGCGTATTGATTGACAATTATCGCCTGCTCCGTGCCTCGGAGAGCACATTAAGCCGTCGGTCCCGGCTGCTATGAACATCTATGGCAGTCGTTATTGGGAGAGTGTAGACACAAAAGATCCCACTGGGTCGAAGTGTCGCCGGTCTGCACTGACTGGCCCCCACATAAGATACATACATACATACTGCATTCAGACTTTATTCGTTCTCTAATAAACAGAGATGACAAAAAAAACGGCATCGTACCTATCAATGCTGTATCTACCAGTACGTCATATTCGCTTACCTAATTAGACAAGATAAAAAAACGGCTATAAGAAAGATAATTGTTAATATTTCATATTCAAAGCACTTATATCTTGCATTCTTCAATATAGATACTCATAGTAACCACGAGATTTAACATCAAAATCTTCCGCAAAATTTATTCGCAACCTTGCACGATAAGATAAGGTTCTATTTTGCGCTGAAAGTTATATCCCAAAATATAAATTAAAGCAATATAAATCATTAACTTCCAACAGCATCTAAAAGTTACTCCGCAATTACTGGGCAAATAATTTTGTAAACTGTTTTATGTGTTAATAAGTTTAGTTATTTCGAACAAAACTTTCTGTTTCATGACCACGACTTATACATATTGCGATGTGAACTAAAAATAGACCATGTTAGTATACCTATTTACTTAGTATAATCACATGACCTTCACTTTTAAAATATATATTTATACTGAAGTGGCTACCTTAGAAAGCGACGAATAAATTATTAATATTGAAGTGTATGTCCGTAACACATGTATTATGATAGAAATATTTATATCATTTTTATAGTGGGTTATCTAGGGAATTATGTAAACGACTGTATTTTAGTATCTTTGAATACACTTGAGTCACTCGATGGTGCAGCGGTAGTGATCAAGACTACTTTGCGTGGGATCTCGGTTTTGATTGTCGCGTTGGACAAATTGATATTGATTTTTTTGCAATGATACCCTCAATAGCGACACGGAGTTTGACACTCTGCCTTCTTTTTCTTCTCTCTTAGCCTTTATTATTCCCAAGTCAACAACAAGACACTCTGCCTTGTTGGCGGTAATTGGCTTGCCCCTGTAACGTAGAACCTAAAAGTAGTGCTGTGTGTGAACAAGTGCAACATGGGACCAACCACTACCTTAGATTTGACAAACCACAGATTCTCGCTAAAGAACACAGATTCCTACCAAGGATGCTTTGTGAGGCTATTGAAATCAATAAACATCCTAATTTCAATAGAGAAGATGGTTGGAATGTACCACCAGCTTGGGATCCAGTCATTCAAATAGTCAAACCCAAGAAGAAACAAACCACAGCTAGACTTCATGATACTCTGAGCTCATTCTGCGTAAATAGAAACACCAATGATTAATTATGTTCGGGTACTTTGAAATAACAACACTGGAACATTGAGACAACTACCATCTTAGTCTCCCCGTGACCATGGCTGCTGAAAAGCAACCGAAACGTCGGGGAAAATGTAAACTTAAATATTAATAGTTTTAATAGGTTTAATAAATTAATTAGCTTAAAAATTAGTAAAGTTCAATAGTATCTATTAGTAGTGTGACAGTTTCAAAATTTTGTAATAAAGTGTAAAATAAATAACGCGATAAAATCCGTATATAGAAGTTTAATTTCAATGAATAACATTCGCGTAAACAGAAGACAATACTACCTAAAAGTATATTATAGCTGGCGACATGTGGGTGAAACCTTTGCCTACAGGTCCAATAAACCATGTCGTATGCGTCATCTATCGTATAGTTATAGGAACTATACGATCAGTAAGCACATTTATTATACCGAAGGTAGTCTTCTCCTTTAGCCTTTATTATTCCCAAGTCACTTGGGGTCGACTTTTCTAGTCTAACCGGATTTGACCGGATATCAGTTTTTACACGGAGCGGCTGCCACCTAACCTCGGCAATCCACAGGCTAACGATACCCTAAGGTCTACCAGTGTCAGGATATTAGAGAGTACTGACTTTCCCAATAACGACTGCCATAGATGTTCATGGCAGCCGGGACCGATGGCTTTACGTGCTCTCCGAGGCACGGAGCAGGCAATATTTGTCTATCAATACGCACATAATTTCGAAAAGTCATATAAATTCCGAAAGTCAGAGGTGCGCGACGTGGGTTCGAATCCGAGACCCTCTGCATTGCAGTCTGTTGGTCTCCCCACTGAGCTATCGCTGCTTATATATTATACCGAAGGTAGTATTTTCTGTTAAATATGAAAGCGGCCTAATATCTAGTCGGTATAGTAAGATTTATTGTATATGTTGACATAGGTACCTATAGAATAAATCTAATTATTTTAAATTGGAATATTTCTTTAGCAACTATTTTTATAAAGTAAATGTATTTGAGTGCATAGCTCATTACATTTTACTTTTATTTTGGAATGTGCAGTCCAATCAAAAGATTGTATTGTTGTTGATTGTTGCAGGCTTCTGATGTAGGAGGCTCAATAGGTATTCACACATTTGGCGCATACTTCGGTCTTGGCGTGAGCTCTGCTTTACGGATCAAGAAAGTTGAGGCACCGGGAGCATCCAGGCTTGATGGAGCGAGCTATAACTCAGATGTTACTGCAATGATCGGTTAGTATTATGTTTGAATAAATAAATAAATAAATAAATAATATTCTATCACATACATACAACACCATCTAGCCCAAACTAAGCAGAGCTTGCACTATGGGTACTAGCCAATGGATAAACATACATTGTATACTTTTTTTTGTTGTATATTATACATAGAAACACCCAGACCAAGACAAACATCCATGTTCATGCATACAAATGTTTGACTTGTGCGGGAATCGAACTCGCGACCTTAGGCGTGGCAGTCGGTTACACTAACCACTACGCCATCGAGGCCTTTGTTACTCTTTGACGTAAAATCTACTGAACCGATTGCGATAAAACTTGGTATGTAGATAGCTGGAGACCTGGATTCACACATAGGTTTTTCACGATATTCCCACGGCAGCGGAACTTACGCGTTTGAAACCGCGGGGAAAATCTAGTTAAATATAAATTGTTGCTCGCTTGAACTGTGAACGAAAATGTCATGAGCATACATATCTTAGAGTACTCCATATAATAGTCAATGATAAATAGATCAATTGTTTACACCGACTCACTCACTTGTCTCGTTCATTTATTTAATTCTTTGGTCAGTTAAAAAAGCCATTGTACCAGTAAAAGAATAGAACAGACTGTTATATTCTTGCTATTGCTTTTTTATTGTTCTATTCTTTTTTATTCTGTATTTGTGTTTATTATTATTATTGATCTTTCTCTCTACCGAGACTGTTCACACTTTTCTTCTAGAATGTCACCTGAAAGTAAAAACTTGTAATTGGCTGTCTGGATACTAGAATGATCACTGTTATGTTAAAATAGCTGTAAGTTTTCTATGTATAAAAATAAATAAATAAAGGCGACCATCGTATCGATTTCATTTCCGAGATTAAACGACGAGTCTCATTACATGACCCCTAATGCTAAAATAATAAAGACTGTCGAATCTTTCGATGCCGTATCTTTGTAATCATTCTTAATATTGCAAGCCAATGCAACTTAGCAGTTAGTTTATAAAAACTCCATATAACATTATTGAAAATTCTTTCCGTTGCGCCCGTTCGTTCCACTATCCGGACCCAACGGGATGACCTAGATTTATCTAGATTGTGCCTGACTTTTGTATATAAACCTTGATACAGACTATCTTTTTGTTTTGTTAAAGGACTCGCTGTCTTTCCATTGTTAGCTTAATGGAAGTTTTTACGAAACCTATGATAGTATGTCTTCAATGAATAGGGCTAACGATCAAAATATGCTAATGTGGAAATAAAGTTCAAAAGTCAGTGGAATAAAAAGTTGCAATTTATTTCGTTGTGTACTTTTTGTATAAAGAAGGAAATTGTCTTGGAAATGAGCTGCTTCTGAATTTCTTATACTTTTAAATATATTATTACTAACTTTTGACTGCGGCTTTACATGCTCAAGTACCCCAAATCCTTCTCCGTACCCCTGATGATCGGCCGAGTAGTTTAGACGTGAAATCGTAACAAACAAATAAACTCACATTCATATTTATAATATTAGTTAGGATCACTTTCAATGATATTTAAACATATGTTTTTGTTTATATATATCAATACATACAATTATAAATCGTTATAAGGCTGTATCTACATTGGAGATAACTATATTAACAAACTAATAAGATACAGGGTTCTGAAGCAGAAATGCCAAATGGTGTTGTCTGTCTGTCTACCTATTTCACGGTTCAAAAACTACTAAACAGATTTAGATGTGGTTTCACAGCTTAGTAAATCACAGTGCAACGTAAAATACAAGCTACGGTCGTCTAATGTTGTTGAGTATAATCGGAGATATGGCGCGTAGTGTAGTAGCCGCGATCGAACTGTAAGTACTCGCGGCCAAAAGCTAATTTACTATAAGAGTACACTTCAAATCCTATATACTGTGTACTGTGCGTGTGTATTCTGCTCAAAGGGTATGTAAGTTTTTCTTTCTTAAGTGCTTAACCCTACCCTACGGCGTAGTGGTTAGTGTAACCGACTGCCACGCCTGAGGTCGCGGGTTCGATTCCCGCACAAGTCAAACATTTGTGTGCATGAACATGGATGTTTGTCTTGGTCTGGGTGTTTCTATGTATAATATGTATGTATTTACAAAAAAAAAAAAGTATATATGTATGTTTATCCATTGTCTAGTACCCACAGTACAAGCTCTGCTTAGTTTGGGCTAGATGGTGTTGTGTGGATGTGGTAGAATATTATTATTAACCACGTGCGTGATCGCGTAGTGAAATTACTAACAGTTTCATTACCCACGTCGTGTTATTATTATATTCGAGATAATTCTATTGCATATGCTACATTTATTACGCTTATTAGCTATCGCGTTCTTTTCTCCTTGCATCCTTGGCCAGAGTCATACGCTTGTATTTCACTGTGTTCTATTGATAGTGTTTTTATTTCGCTGCTTGCGGTCCGGCTTCACACTCCCAGCTAAGTGTCCTGATTATACAAGGACCACGAAGCAAGTCTTTAGCGAACCACGCCCTGACTATAGTTATATAAGTAAAGATTGTCTCTTTTATTTGTATCTTAATACATTAAAAGTGTATTTGTTATACCTTCTCTCATTGTACTTCCTAATTATATCTACATTCCTCTTAAAGTAAACCCTAAAGGTTACAATGGCTTTGTAACCATTTCATCCATAGAAAGTACTTTTACCGGGCGAGCGATGCCGCGGGAAAACGCTACTTTAAAATAATATTAATGAAAGTTAAACAAAAATAATTTGTACAGTATGCTGCCAAGGCGAGTTAAACTTGCCTATGACTTTAAATTCATACATGCGTACGATATTATTATATAAATAAGGTATGTTTTAGGCCGAGTTGTATTACAGCTTTTAGCCTATTCACCCATTATGGTTTTATGTCCCATGCAAGTGCGAGACGTCTACCAGGCAGATATCGAGACAATGTACTAATGCTAAGAATTTTATGACGGAAGAGCCTATAAAATTGTTCAGCCCGGGAATCAAACCTGAAATGCAATCTTTTACAGCAGATACCTTCACTACTATTACTGCTGCAAAACGGCTTATGTTGCCAGATAATTTTATATCAGAAAGATCCCTATTAGATTCCAAATACTATGTTCCTATTACGCACATTTTAATATTAAATAGAAATACCAAAATATGCAGTTGAATAAGTCATAAAGCTTAATTTTCTTTACCAGGTTCAATCTTCTTATGGATCTACTGGCCCTCGTTTAATTCTGCCTTGACTTCTACTCCTGCTGAGTACCAAAGGGCTGTTATCAACACTTATCTATCATCTATCGCTTGCTGCTGCTACGGTAAGTGACGAAAATATTGTTTAGATAATTCAAGTTGATTGCAAGAATATTTATAAAGACGTTGACAGTACAGGGGGTCTACCGTGAAACGCGTTATACGCAATTGCGTACGTTCGTTCGTGCTTATTCTTACCATGAAACATCATTCGCGCCGACATTCGTCACGAATATAGTCGTATGACATTTGTACGTCCAAAAAAATCCGAAGTGTTTTCATGGTAGGTATATGCTTATTATTTCGTTTGTCATTCGTTTCGGCACGTCATTGCGTAAAAACATTTTCACGGTAGACCCGCTGTACAGTCATGATCAAATCATAATGTAAGAATGAATGACTTATTTTTTGGTTGTAGGTGACAGCTTTCGTAGTGTCTTCAATGGTGAACCACCAGAAAGGCAAGTTCGACATGGTTCACATCCAGAACTCGACCCTGGCTGGTGGAGTAGCCGTGGGTGCTGTATGCAATATGTTCTTCTCACCCGGTATTGCCATCGCTATTGGAATCGGTGCTGGTATCCTCAGTGTATGTGGATATCGGTTCTTGACGGTACGTATTTTTGTTTACGTATTTATATATTTTATTAATTGTATGTTCTCAAAGGCTATGCAGAGTACCCTTCTAATCTAACGAAGTGTTATATTATAGCAATATTGCACCAGCTATGTTTTTAAGTCCAACGAATTAGGGTCACCATATTGTCTTCTACTAAGCACATTTTTAGTTCAATTCATGTAGTTCATTTCGTTAGTCAAACTGATGCGGTAGGGATACATCAGATCAGCTGAAAATATGTCTAATACCATTATAGGTCGCATCATTCATTTCTATATTTTATAGAAATTATTTCTATAAAATATAAAAATAAATGATCATATTGCTAAACTTGATACTTGTCAAATCGAATCATAGCTTAAACTACTAAGCAATTTATTGATAAAGTAGAAAAAGATTATGGAAGTTATTCTAGAGCAGAGGTTTCTAGACTTTTTTGTTTATAGACCACTTTCAAAATTTGACCTCGACCGAATCCAAGACTGGTGTCAGGCCAATGACATGACACTCAACGCGGCGAAATGTTATCATATAAAATACACGAAAAAAAAACATCCGTTCCCTTCTAAATATCATGTCCATGGGTCGGTATTAGAAGAAGTGTCTGAAATAAGAGATCTCGGTGTTACCCTTGACAAAAAATTGAATTTTACGGCACATATAGACGGGGTTGCTAAGAAAGCGGCTAAAATGCTCGGATTTGTTAAAAGGAACACCAACAGCTTTCGTCTAAGACAAACGAAGACACTTCTCTACAACGCCTTAGTGCGAAGCAAACTCGAGTATGCATGTGTAGTCTGGAATCCATCGTACGCTAAGCAGTCACAAAGAATAGAAGGTATCCACAGAGCATTTACGAGACACTTAGCATACACGTCGTCGGGCATATCGCATAGAGCTCCCTACACAGAGAGGCTAAAATTTTTGGGAATGAGCAGCCTTCATCATCGACGTAAGATCCACGATCTTTTATTCTTACACAAAATTGCAAACGGCGCTATAGACTGCAGTCAACTAGTAAGCAATATTAAATTAACGGTACCAAGCAGAATTCCGCGACACCCTCTTACCAGAACATTTCATATTCCGTCTTGCAGGACAAACATTGGCCAACACTCACCACTAGTGCGTATTTGTCTCGAATACAATGCTTTGTGCGGACGCTCAGATGATCTTGATATATTTCACGACTCATACAAACAATTCAAGCGTAAGATAGTCCAGGGGATGCTTTGACAGATCTCTTCTTTGCTATGTTTAATGTCTAATTTGTTGTTAATTTTGCGTAAAGTGTATTTTATTATAGCATTTTTATATGTTAAGTAAGTTTTAATTGTTTGTTTATACATAATACTTTCTAAAAATGTTGTGTACGTCTATAATTGATATGCATATAAGATCATATTTACAGTGCCTTAATCTTAACACATTTATGTATGTATATTGTTGATGTACCTTTAAGTAAATAAATAAATAAATAAAATTTAGCTGGTGTCGGTGGACCCCCCTACAGCTACATCGCTACCATATTTCTAGGCTAAAATTAAAAAATTAAACCTACCACGGTAGGCGAGACCTTTTTTTTTTAATTGTTGGGGTCTTAAGCGTGGTATTCCTCAAAATATCCGTCGATCGACGTTTATAGGTGAAGTCAAGCCAACATTTTAGTTCTTCACTATCGAAAGCAAATAAATTACCCGCCCGCTTACGAAATGTGAACTACCATTTTTTTGTCACGCCAACGTAGATCCCCGTCGAGTCTCCCGTGGACCCCTAGGGCAACTTTGGGAACTACTATTGTAGAGGATCAATACCAAATATTACTTTAATCTGAAGAACTTGCGTTAATAAATACGTTTTTACTTTTTTTATTAGCACTCGATGAAGCATTTTTATTTGAGCAAATCAATACACACAAGTAGCTTAGTATGAAACAAGTCTCAACATCCTAGCGTTGTTACAAGAAAATTTACAAAAGCAACATATTCGCTCTAGCAAAAATAAAGTCAGGAATCTTCAGAATGCCCGACTAAGTTTTCAACATAATACTGTATGTAGGAGAAAGAATCTGGTAATATTTGCAATATACTCTGCCTACACCGTGACACAATGACGTTAGAGCTACGAAAGTACAAAGTTTCTCTATCTAGAGACGAAATTAGAGAGAACTTTCGAGAAAACGTCCAAGTGTAAAAGTAGATAATATTTTTGTGAAAAGTTTCTTTAACATCTGAAAGTCCTTGGAGATTGCCGATATCTACGGCTCGTAATAATTTTCAGGATTTAAAGAAGTTTCGTTGAGTGATCTGACAGTTTGCTGTCGTTATACTTTCATTTTCTACGTTTCGATGCTTTAGCTTTTGACTATCGGCTATGTCTAGCTAAAGGTCCAGTGCCGTCTTACGTCATGTTATTAATTTATATAAATTTTGTATATTTTTGTGTTTGTTTTGGCTAACATGACTAATAGCACAATAAAGGCATCACTTTGGTGACAGTCCGTTAAAAACATTTATAATAATATATTCTAAGTATTAAATTTAAACTTGACTCTTACGTAGGATCTAACAATTTTGCTGTCAAAATTGTTAGATACAACCGAGTTGCCCGTATATACAACCAAGACTCTCTGTATGCAAGTTGACAAGTGACAGTTTTACGAGTGAGAAAGCTATTTCTCACTTACATTTTTAAAATTCTCTGATTCACACTCTGACTGCATGGATGGTCTAATTGGTCGCCTTGCCATTGCCACTTGGCCGAGTGTTGTGGGTTCAAATCCCACACGGGACAAAAATTTGTGTGATCCACAAATGGTTGTTCTGAGTCTGGATGTTCTTTGAGTTCCTTGTTTGAATATTTTCTAATGTCTACCGTGATATAGGCATTATATAGAGAAATGCATATATTATAGGGAAATGCCTTAAAATAATCAATTGTGTATACACAATTGAATTTATTTTTGCTGAATATATTAGACAAAGCCTCTAATATTATTATCTTTGTTTTCAATAGCCTGCATTGGAAAAACTTGGCGTCCAAGATACGTGTGGAGTAAACAACCTTCATGGCATGCCTGGAGTATACTCTGGTATCCTGTCCATTATTTTTGCTGCGTTGGCAACTTCTGAACGATACGGCTCTGAACTCCCCAATATCTTCTCCGCTATGAACGTAAGTAATAATATATTTATTGCACATAAAATAAACAAATAATTAACATAATATAAACACAACTTATTTACAAGAAATATTAACTAAAGGGCGCTATGGCGCTCATTAGGGGAGGGCTATGTCCAGCAGTGGACTATTATAGCCCGATGATGATGATGATTAACTAAAGCGAAAAATAAAACAACAAAATTAAAAAGCGTCATAGTATTCCTCTGCATCGTCGTCAATTGGCAACGTGCCCAAAAGACTAGCATTGCCACTTTGAATAGCAATACTTATTTCTTTGTGCAAAGAAAATACCAGCCGTCTGGTCACGTGAAGCGTCGATCAGCCGCTTAGCTAGATCTCTATAAACAGACCTAGTACTTGGACACCATGGCCAGCGTTTCGACACCAAACGGCTCAAATATGTACTTACCAATAAGGTTTTGATATTTGCGCAATTTGAGCGTCTCCGCTGATGCAGCAGCAGCACCAGCACAACCAGTGCTAGAAAGATGTGATGGCGCAAGGGTGTCGACACAAGTTGCGTCCCACACCTAAGGCCTACCCATTTTCCATGGCAGTAATGACATACCATCTGGTTTCTTGCCATCATCGCGTACCTACTAAGCCGTGAGGTTCAAGCTGAGCTGGAACGCCAGCGGTGACAAGAGCCAGACGGAGTATGTTATTTAGGTTCACGTGTCGTGATATACGACCAGCACTCTTGGTGCCTGATAGACCATGGTGACCAAGACTATCGACGGCTTCTCCACAAAGACATCGATGCGGAGAAACACAAGGAGTACCTAAGCGCTAACAGGAAGGAATGCGGAAGGTCCTATCGTCCAACGTGTTATCTATGTTGGACGACGGGATTGCTTGAAGCCAAAAGCCCGACTCCCACTCCCCCACAGCCAGCAAGCGGGTATGTTCAGCAGCACAGGACGATGTATTTACGAGATTTTCTCGTACTATGCTGCATAACGGCCCATCCCACTGTCTCAGAGAGAGTCGGTTTTCTGGTAAATCAGTGCTTGGGCAAGCAAGTCTCCAAGCATTCACGGCCTCGGTCATGCACAGTATTTCAGAATTGACCAGTATAGGTGCCAAGATTTTCCTGGTTAATTCCTCCGTGTTATAGACGGAAGACAAGAACGCTCGTAGACTTACATCAGTAATTTTTCGGATGCCGAGTCTGCCCAAGCGAACTGGTTAGCTCGCTTGTAGTCACGGCCAGTCGTTGATGGCCACATTTAACCTCCTGAGTCTACAGAGCTATTGCTGTGCATTGTAACAATGCACAACAAAAGCTATCAAAAAAATTATATATAATAGGAGAAAAATAATTAAAAGAAATTTAATATTTGGAAATAGCAGTTTTCTTAATGTTTTTATTATAGGACATTCGGCTCCAATTTTTTTTTTATTGATGTACTTATTTGAGGATTTTCCTTCTCAGTTGCAAAAAACCAATTATACTTATTATACTTTTAATTAAGAATTGAAGAAAAAATAAATCAGTAACAGTTGAAAATAACGTTCTTTCTTCTTCTTTATAATCAAATTCGTCTAATTATAATTAAAATTAGATAATTAAGACCATTGTTTAATAAAAAATCGCTGTTGTTGTTGGATTGTTTCTTCCCCTTTCTCTAACTCTTCTTCTTACTCTTCCTGTACCACTTGTTGTTCGAGTAGTATTTCGTAAAAGACGATATATATATGTATATATTTTTTCTAAAAGTGTCGAATGTTTCCAAAAGTGTGAAGATCGAAGGGCATGCGTAAATTTAGGGACGAAAAGACAGTATCGGATAATTGTAAAAGCCGAATGTATATTAATTTTGAACGAGATGGATGTAAAAGCAACCTCTTCGTCTTCATGGGACCTTTCCTTTGTTTTTTATTGTCAGCTTTTTGTAATGCCCCACTGCTGGGCAAAAGCCTCTTCATGATTATGATTAAGACCCCTATATCTCGGCGGTCTTTTGATACACAGAGCTTATATTCAAACCCAACCGAGGTATGATCCCAAGGTGTCTGCACACCAAGTTACAAGTCAATCGGTCCAGTGGTTTCGGAGCTATGCCTGTCACTAACAGACAGACACACAGACCCACATAGTGTTTTCATTAACCTCTTCGGGAAGACTCAGAGGTTAATAACCTGACTAACGCTTAACAAAAATTTTGCATTTTCTCTTCTATAAAATTATCAAAACCTTCATCATTTTCAATTTTATTGTGGACCTGGAACATTGAGACAACTACCATCTTAGTCTCCCCGTGACCATGGCTGCTGAAAAGCAAACGAAACGTCGGGGAAAGCGTAAAATTAAATTAAATCAAAACAGTTTTAATAGGTTAATAATAATTTAATTAGCTTAACAATTTGTAAACTTTAATAGTAGTAGTAAGTAGTAGTAGTGTAACAGTTTTCAAAATTATGTAATAAAGTGTCAAATAAACAACGCGATAAAATCCGTATACAGTAGTTTAATTTCAACGTTCTAAATATACCCAAAATATTCGATCGATATTTTTCTTAAAACATCATTCAGGATACTGATCAGGGATACGTGTTGCTATAATAATAATATTCTATCACATACACACAACACCATCTAGCCAAAACTAAGCAGAGCTGGTACTATGGGTACTAGACAATGGATAAACATACATATATACTTTTTTTTGTAAATACATACATACATACTATATGTAAGAAGAAGATGCCTTTTTGACTATTAAATGAGCTAGAAGTATAAACAATAGTAAGACAGGACTAAGATATGGACTATCTTAGTCCTGTAGCCAGCATTCTGAAAATTAAGCAATTCTCATATTTGTTAGGGTCTAAAGTTGATCTCCCAAATCATTTCTGTACAACGCGCAACGTTTTAAAATATACAAAGAATAAATATCAGGTTTTATACCTGATAACATTATATAAATGTAATATTATTAGGTTTAAAACTTGATTAGATTGCAACCTACTATATAAGTATACATAAACTTGATTAATCTATTGAGTTGCAGCAGCACACCAGCGGCCAGACACAATAGATTTTTAATTATATCTGGTTTATCAAGACTTGACAGGTTAAGTATCTTAATGTATGAATTCTAATTCAGCTGCGACAGGGTTAACGTCTAAAAGCAATTTTAGTAAATTAGCTATGAAATTTTGAATAGAAATCTTTCTTTAAAGTGTCAGTTGAATTATTGAGATTAAGATGTCATGTTACTATGTTTTTCAAATAAATTGAATTCAATATTAAGTTTCATTTTGCTTAGTTAATGACAATGTCATCGATTTTTGTTCTAATAAAATTCATTATAAGTAAAATGTTATAATATTTAAAAGTATAATAGAAGATTGTTTCTCTACAGTCTCTATGTGAGGCTAGATAGTAAATAAAATATCATGTATGTTCTCTATCGTGGATGTTTTCTCGGAAGCGGATTAACTGATATAGAAATTTTTTTTATACTTTCAACATTTATAAAAATGATTTCTGACTTTGTCTCTTATTGGTTGGAATATGTGTGTTAGAGTTAATTAACGAAACTTCACAACCGTAAATTAGCAACAGCTTACAAAAAAATTACTTAAGTCAGTTAGTTATAAAATAAATATTATATATCACTCTGCCGTGTTTTTTAGAAATGTTTTTTATTTTACATAAACTTATCAATTGATTTAAATGAAGGAAATATACAATTTAAGGTTTTCTGTTGAAATTCACATCCAAATTGTTTTAGCCTTTATTAGCATTAGCCACAAAAGCAAACAATAAGTTCACTATATGTAAGTCTTACTAAATATAGCTAAACAGCATTTTTCTATGTTGTTATACTACTAAAAATTTCCAAGCTGCAGTTATCTATAATTAAATTTCATGCTGTCACTTTTACTTAAATTATCAAGAGAAAGACAGCTTTATCCTACTATGCATACCCATGGAATTCTCTCGAACGAAACGGCGATTAAAAGCTAGTCTATAATTAGTATATATTATAAGGAGAAACGATTAATTTTTTTGTTTGTAACTATTAAACTCAGAAACTGCTCAACTGATTTCACCTTCACTCTTCTTTCACCATTAGAAAGCGTTGTTATCACCGACTAAATGGGGCTATATTTTAATTTAAAAATTACTGTTGCTAGCATAACCTAACCTACTTTTATGTGACCAAAGCCGCGAGCAAAAGCTAGTGCTAGTTTAAAGGTGAACATATAATTACACATATGTGTATGCTAAACTTCGACTAACCCGGTATTTGAAAGGCAGATCAACACAAGTGTTAGTTAACAGTTGCTCAAACATCTGTCAACTGTTGTGATTGACGTACTAAATTAGCAATATATTTTTACAGATTACTAGCAATTTGTGTTATAAATTATTAGTATTTCTATAAAACTCTTCAGCTAAGCTAAACTCATTGTGTTAGGAGTGGACTTATGTCAGCAGAGCAATGGATAGTATTCGACTTCCAACTTCTAAATCGCAAGTTCAAAGCCTTATCCATCGAGCTACCGCCGCCTGTCAAGTCTTGATATTCCAGACATAATTAAAAACCTATTGTGTCTGCCGACGGTGTGCTGCGACTGAACAGGTGAAACTGATAAGAGGTTAATTTTGACTCGTCGTTCATCAGCCTTTCAGAAATCGAACATAAATATATAAATTTACTTTATTGTACTTTATTTTAATAATATGTGTTAACTTACACTAACACATAAGCGATTTTGTATATATAATACTGTAAAATTACATTGTTGAATAAATAAATAAATCGCAGGAAATTTATATATTAAGTAACATAAAAGATAAGTAAAAAACATACGTAACAGTGTGATCATCATTTGCCACGAGAATAATCAAACTCAAAAATCATTTATAATCACAAATATACGTCAAAATATATAGGTAAGTGAGTTTACTAAGTTCAGGCAAAGGGACCTATGAGAAGAAAACTGCGAGAAACTCACGGCCACTCTTTTAAATCGCCAATTAAATATAATTTCAGTATTTTACAACTCATATCAACAACCTTTATAGTGGCTACAACACCTACTGACTTAAAAAAACTTAAGATAATAACAATAATAATAAACTGAAATGTAGCCTAAATTATATCTGTATTGCTATAACAGCAAGTTACTAACAACCATGTTTTATATTTGCAGGAAGGCAGAACGGCCGGTGGGCAGGCATTGTATCAGCTAGCCGCTTTGGGAGTGACACTCCTATTGTCCTACGGATCTGGACTTGTTACCGGTATGTACTTGTTATCTTCACAATAATTGGGACGTAGGTTCAACTAGGTTCAATGACATTTTAGTTAGACTTATATAGAATGTAACAGAAAGGTGTGGTCGTATAACACAGCTCCTGTACAATAAGACACCGTGCCAAATATATCCGTGTACATTGTTTTCGCTAAGATATAGTATTTTCTTTTCATTGACTTATCAATATCATACATTCTAGTCGATACTTAGGCAACTCTAATATCGACTGCAGTCTTGGCGTAATAAATGGTCGCCTCGACATTGGCCGTCACGCCGAGTGTTGTGGTTCAAGCCCCACGACACAGGAATTATGCCTTGTGCAGGTGCCTTTTAAAAAACAATATGAATGGGTGACCTCCGTGAAGGAGTCTGCCCTCTACCCCGTCTCATACCATGACCGTGCTAGGAACGTGTCAGGCAAAAAATATTATTTGTAAGGAAATGTATAAGACTATGCTCACTAGACCGTTTCGTCACCGACCAGCAGTTCCTATAGCAGGGCGTATCGTGTTGCTTTTCGTGTCTGATACGTTCCTAGCACGGTCATGGTATGAGACGGTGTAGTGGGCAGACTCCTTTAACCCAAAAATCACCACGCGCAATTTTGATAGTAATGTAATGCGTTTATTTCTGTGTTTAAATAATAAATATATAAAATCTTCGAAATTTTAATGGATTTTAATATTTTGAAGCGGGAACGTGGATTCTATTTCAGATATACATATGCACATTACGGTCCTAAAATAAGACCACACTTGTCTGTTACACGTTGTATAACAGAAAACGGATACTGCTGTATATACCTGGCGAATTATGACAATTCTCAATACCTTTATATAATCAGAAATTACATACTACCTAGAATCAAATACGATTTGACGCAATAAATGTTGAATTCAGCTATACGTGGTAGTTCTAGTGTAACTGGAAATTGATACCTGAATAGTTTAGACATCTGAAATTACCTATTAATTACTAGTGACATGATCTCTTGTCATCATGTAAACCTGTGTTTAGTTTAACAGATAGCCTAATGTGTATTTGCGACTGCTAGCATATTGTTATTTGGTTTTGGGTTCGATGCCCGAATCGGACAAATGTTGTTAAATCTCGAGACCACATGTCATACAACTGTTGCTTTTAATACCACTATTTCACCAAGGTAGCCAGTGGCAGTCACAGTCAATGGATAAAAGATTTATAATTTAGATATAATTATAAATTGATGCAGGCAGAACCACGATAATAATGCAATAATAATAATTTGGAATGTTATAAGTCTCGTTTGGTTTCCTCAAAAGGATTCAGATTTACATAAAAATAATTGACGACTTAAATAGCTTTGATTAATATTTATTTATTTCTTTATTTTAAAACTATATGCACAAAATAGTACAATGGCGAACTTAATGTCAAGGGCATTATCTACCAGCTACCATTATATAATCTAAATAAAATATATATACATGTATCTATATATATAAAGATACATGCATACATACATACGTGTCATATTACTGATGAGATGAATCCGATAAACTGTCGAGGAGGAGAGCACGCACTTTTACCTTGAAAGTGTAACGGTTTGTGGCCATCCTGACTTCGTGAGGGAGCGCATTCCATAGTATAACGGACTGAACGAGGAAAGAAGAATGCAGGAAACCAGATATTTGGTTATGATACATCTCTACTTCCCCTTTGGGGATATAAGCGCAAGACTATGCACATATATGTGTAGAGTTAACAGCATAACGCCATAAAATTGGCCTGGTGAATGGATTGCGATTTCATCCTATTATTTTTGACCTCCCAACTGTATTAACAAAACTGGACATTAACAAAATATATCTGGCAAAATGTAAGGGCTAAACACCTCTGCCTAGTCTATCTGTTAGATAGCCCGTCTGTATGTTTACTTAGTACATACAGCTAAATTATCTAACAGCTCCATGGGATTTAAAAGCTGTAGAAACTTTGATGGCATTATATTCTTTCCCCATATTCGCATTGTTAGTTACCCCAATATTCGAAAATTTAAATACGAAATACATTTACTGAACAATTTTAACGTTTTACTTCGCAGGTTTGCTCGCGAAACTGCCTCTGTTTGAGCCCCTGAAGGAATCAGAGAGATACGACGACGAAGTCAACTGGGAACTGCCCTAACTTAACATAACAATGACGTCTTTATACTGAAAGCCTCGAATTGTAAACCTCCTGATTCTTAAGTAATACCAGTGAGCAATATACATAAAGCTAAGGAAAATTTTGATAAAATAAGAAAAATAGACGATAAAAAAATGGTTGAAACGAATTGAATTTTGATTCCGAGTGTTGTAATATCATAAGGATTTCAATATTGTTTTGTATCGAGGTATTAAAGCATTTAGCGTTTAAACTTGTAGAAATACACTTCATTGCTAATGTTTGTAATGAAATTATAGAGTTAGTAATAATATACGTAAATTTAGTTTTAATTCTGTAAGTCATGTTATTTTATATTATTAAGTGTCATTGATATTATGTAAGCTTATTGAAACGAATTATTTTAAAGCAAATGAAATTCTACGGCTCGGTAGGATGTTAAGGGTCCAGAGTTGAATGTACAAGCCGGTAATCCTTGTCGGCAAGGATTAGATTAAAGTGTTTGTATCTTAAAGCCTTAACTAACCTTGGACCTTATTTCCAGTGTAGATGATTTTTTTATAATAACCTAAAAGTAGATGAAAATTATAAACTTAATATTTAAGTGTTTTATATAGCATGTCGTATTTTCTTTATTATGTAAAAGTCACAGTTATGGGTTGGTACCAAATGAAAAACGTAACGAAAATATTATGCATGCTTTAACGTATATAAAGTATTATTATTATTATATGTATATAATAAGATGAATATACATAAAATGTTGTTATATAGTAATAATGATTTCATAATAATAGCTCTCTACCAAAGGTACTAAACGAAGCACTAGTTTATTAATATACACACACCGTGTAACAAAAATGGTCATACATTATTTCTACCTAATCCTACCAATTCCTACTAATATTATAAATGTGAACATTTCGAAAAAAATTTAATGTTTGTCAGTTAATCACCCTTAAAATGTAGATCCAATTTTAATGAAACTTAGCACTTTGATAGCTTATATTATGGATAAACACATAATATTTCTCAACCCGATATGTGTTCCTGAGGGATTCACACAGACGAAGCCATGGTTAGAATCAACTTCATATAAGTAAACCAGCAATCATAATATTGTATTCTCCAGGGGTGTCTTTGACAACGTGTATGCGAAACTTCATGATGATCGGTCGAGCAGGCAAGGCGTGAAAACGTAATACACAAACTCACATTCGCATTTATAATATTAGTAAGGATTATTTTTTGAGCGATTGTATCAAATCTTGAATTTAAACGTTGATTTATGTTCAACGGGCTGTAAGCTGCGACTTAATTTGTGTTTCATTAAAATATAATCCATCACTCTCTTCAGTTTTCATTTTATCGTAAAATTGGTTGTGCGGTTGAGTTAAGTCTAAATGTAACAAACAAAGACGTACTACTTTTGTAAATGAAGATACTATTTCATTTTGGAGTGTGATTTGTAATACACAAATAGTTATTTAAATAGGAAATTATCAACAGATTAGTAACGTATTTTCTTGCGTTTTTCATAGTCTTTGCCCGCGGCTTCTCTCGTGTTTATGTAGAATTTGTCAATATTTTTTTATCCTTCAGGAAGAGTACTATTTTTCTAGATGCATTATCTCCTTTTCTATACTCCTGACAATGGGCATGCAAAATTTCATGTGAGTAGTTAAGGCGTGAAATCAAACAAACAAACAAACTTACATACTTTATAATATTGGTTAGGATTTTAAGAAGTATGCCATAATAATATAATATGACCTCCATTTTTTGTTACACGTCGCCTACACACATCAATATATTATACCAACAAAGAAAATAGTACCTACGCTAGCAGGGTTAAATTATATTTTTCTGTAGAATGTAAGACATCAATAAAGATTTAGAAAAAGAAACCGCTTTTATTTTAATATTGGTATACAGTGTGTATACAAAACTCTGTCCGATCCATTAAGGGCTTATTTCTCCCTTGACAAACATGCCAAGAAAATAATAAAAAAAATCTGTGTCATCATAAAACGTCAACATAATATTTTTTATCTCAGTATTGATCAATAATTTTACCCTTAAAACCCTGAAATTTCGCACAGACTGACAACACTCCACTAAAAGTCGGCTTCTTTGATGAGTTTATTTTTCTATTAAATACTGTCTGCAGCGCGTATTCAAAAGCGCAGACACCGCCAAATCCGCCGCCTTATGCGCAGACGCACCGCGCGAGGGATGTGACTATCGATCGAAAAAAAACATCGAAGTATGTAATTCTAAAGATAAAAGTTTCTTTACTTGTAGAATACAATAAACGCTCTTGCGTACAAAACTCAACTTTATGAAATTATGCGATTTCCTCAGTTTTAAAATAAATTAAAAAGAATACACACATAGTCTCACGCCTGTATCCGTGGAAGGATAGGCATATGTGTATTATTACACCCACGTTTTACCAGCTATGTTTGAACCCTATCGGGGTTATATATATATATATATTATAGCTGGTAAAACGTGGGTGTCGTAGGCATAGTCGTAGGTTTTTACCTACACCTATGTCTACCTTTTTATGCCTAATATATCTTATCTTGGGGCCAGTCAGTGCAGACCGGCGACACTTCGACCCAGTGGGATCTTTTGTGTTGATACTTTCCCAATACCGACTGCCATAGATGTTCATGGCAGCCGGGACCGACGGCTTAACGTGCTCTCCGAGGCACGGAGCAGGCGATAATTGTCAATCAATACGCACGTAATTTCGAAAAGTCATATAACTTCTGAAAGTCAAAGGTGCGCGACGTGGGTTCGAACCCGAGACCCTCTGCTTTGCAGTCTGTTGGTCTCACCACTGAGCTATCGCTGCTCTGCCTAATATAAATATGTTCTTCATAGGATATCGATATCATATTTGATATAATAACATAAAAGTTTTGGTTTATATGTGTATGTAATCTATTTTATCACTGACTCGGTTAGTCATATATAATAATCGAAAATATCGATTAAAATTAAATCCCTGTTTGCTAGGGAGCTATTATTATTGTTTCTTACTTATAATACGCGCTAACAATTTCGTCTTGCGCTAAAACTACTTTCGTTCGGACTTCCGCCATTGAGTATTTTCTCTGTTAGATAGTATGACGTATTCAAACCCTGAATACTTTAACATGTTGGTGTGTTTAGGTAGGAGTGAGTGTAATTATGCAGCTGCGCGTAGGGAGTACGAGGAACGGTCCTCTAGACCACAAGGTCTAGCAGTCCCGTCGAGTACGACTGACGGAGCTTACAACAATATTTTTATTTTTACTAACAAAAGGTATGTATTGAAATTAAATTACTATATACGGATTTTATCGCGTTGTTTATTTGACACTTTTTTACTACTATTAAACTTTACTTAACCAACCTAAACAGTTAGCTACCGTGGGAATGTCTTTGTTTCAGAGAGCCCACGGGATCTGTGACAAGAAACACCTGGACACCGACCTTCAACATGCCAAGCATACTTGCTTGATGTACTTTCTTAGATGTACTTGTCATCAGGAATCCTGATCATACTTTGAGCCATACTGTATATAGGAAAAAGACTCATACAAATAGGTACTTAAACGGTGAATCTCACCACCATCCTAAACAGTTAGCTACCGTGGGAATGTCTTTGTTTCAGAGAGCCCATGGGATCTGTGACAAGAAACACCTGGACGCCGAGCTTCAACATGTCAAGCAAGTACTGCAAGACAACAAGCACCAACAGCCGCGCCGCTGTCACAGATCCCGAGAAAAGCCAGCCACAGTCGAGCGCCAGCCTGCTATACTGCCGTATGTAAGTGGTATCACTGACAAGATTGGCTACATCTTGAAGCGAGCTTCAATCAACACATACTTCAAGCCGCCAACGAAGATAAGTCAATTTTTACCATCCGTCAAGTGCCAACTACCTTTACAAGATGCAGAGGTCTATAAAATAGATTATGACTGCGGACTCTCATACATTGGTCAAACCAAGAGAAGCATAAGCACCCGCAATAAAGAACACAGCTGATCTAAAACACCAACACTCGTTGAAGTCTGCTGTGTGTGAACATGTGCAACAGGGGACCAACCACTACCTGAGATTTGACAAACCACAGACTCTCGCTAAGGAACACCGATTCCTACCAAGGATGCTTCGCGAGGCTATTGAAATCAAAAAACATGGAGTGTACCACCAGCTTGGGATCCAGTAATCCAAATAGTCAAACCCAAGAAGAAGCAAACCACAGCTAGACTTCATGATACTTTGAGCTCATTCTGCGTAAATAGAAACACCAATGATTAAATTATGTTCGGGTACTTTGAAATAACTACACTGGAACATTGAGACAACTGCCATCTTAGTCTCCCCGTGACCATGGCTGCTGAAAAGCACCAAAACTTCGGGGAAAGTGGAAACTTAAGTATAAATAGTTTTAATAATTTAATAAGCTTAAAAATTAGTAAAGTTTAATAGTAGTAGTTTCTAAATTATGTAAAAAAGTGTTAAATAAATAACGCGATGAAATCCGTATATAGTAGTTTAATTTCAATGAATAACATTCGCGTAAACAGAAGACAATATTATATAAAGGTATGTACTTAGATATGATAAACCAAATTAAAATACACTGTAACGTCTTAAAAAGTACTCATAAATAGAAAGATTTCCTTATGCATTATTTTTATTAGAGGTTATAGATTAAATAACACACTGTACAAACACTTTAACTATTAATTACTTTGACACGAGGAAGTTTTATATGTCCGTTCACTTACAGCTCACAACAAGAAGTGATAGACAACAGTATTGCTACATCTTTTATAGCTAATCAAACTGTAAAGTATTTGACTACTATTTATATTGTATGATGTTATATTATACAATTACTAAGGTGCAATAATTGTAAATAGTTAAATATAATACCTAATTAATTAATTTTTGCCTGTATTATATATATTGACGTAATTCAACAATTTTGTTATATCAGCTGATACGTACTACTACAATGCGTATAGTTTACTATGTTATAGCGGCTCGTGTAAAACGCGGCGAGCGGTTTATATCAAAGAATTAGGTAAATCTACTGTCTAGCGTTTGGCGGCTTTGTTCAAAGGATTCAGCGTGGCGCGCCGAGGCGGCGGTGAACCTTTATGACCTTTATTGATACCTAGATATTTTGATTTATAAATTGTCGGTGTTGCCATGGATAATCTATTAAGACATTATTTTAAATAAATTATATTTATAGGGGTAATTTTTTGATTAATTTTTATAAAAGGATTACACTTACGTGGTCATAATAAGCTACTATATAACACCTTTAACGATCGGACAGGGTTTATTATACACACTCTATATATTTGTAGAAGGTCGTCAATCCCATCAGCCTCTGGTATTGTTAGTTCATTCATAAAAATAGACTACCTTTGCTCAAGGATGTCCTAGATGTTTGCAAGATTTCTCGCGAATATTGAAACTATCTATAAATATTACTTTCATTTTTTATTTTATGCCTAAACAAATTATGGCCCTAAATATAATCCAAGATACAAAATACAATATCACCATTCTAATTCTAGACTGCGTCTCAAAAACATAACAAAAAAAGCTATCGAAACAATTCATACAAATGATACCAAAATTCGAAAATCTGCCAGAAATAATAATTACTCCAAGCTCACAACATTATTTGAAAGGGTAGACGGTATGTACACCGACCACAGAGGTAACCACGACCGGTGCAAGTTGGTCTAAATGTCAAACATCTTAAGGTAAACAATTTGCTTAATCGAGTTAAGTCTGATTACCAATTATATGTATGTGAGTATGTATGAATAAAAAAAGTGTCTCTCTGCAATAAAGAACTCATTTATCTAGGTGCCTTCAAGTGGCGATTGAATAGCCATCTTCTAGGCAAGCATCGTTTAACGTCGACTACATCGCATAAGTTCAGGCGCGATTATAGTTAAACGCAAACGAACACACCATAAAAAAGCCAAGAACCCGCTAAGACTATCACTCAGAAAAGGTCAACGACTTCTTAGTAGCGTTATTTAATAGACGATGGAGTCTTTGAAAAACAAGAATAGCCATAAAGGAATTACAACATCTAAAGTTCAAAGAAAACTCATAATCAAGTGTTGTAAACCAACGTACTAAAAACTGGTAAATGGCTTCTTTGTTAGCTGGTATAACTGTCGTTCTATATTTCAGAACTTTAAGTTGTAGTCCACAAATCTAACCTGTTATGGTGTCACTCATGTTGATTGATGGCAATTGGAGCTGTCGAAATTTGAATCGAGAGTATTGAGAGGTGAAAAACAAGCTGAATGCTGAACTACAAAAATCCTAGCAAAATAGGCTCACATTGGTAAGGTAGCTTGCCTACGATTCTAAAGAAGACATAAAGTTGACAAAAAGTAGACCTGATCGTTTATATCAAATGGATTCAACCTCTCGATAAAAACTCTAATGCTTTATCTATTGGACCACCGCCAGCGCTTCCTTTTTTTCCGAATTTGATTAACGCGTAAATGATATCCCTGTTGTGTGTTGGTGTTGAGTTATCAATCGCACGTCGACGACGTCCATGGATCATAATAATTGCTTAAAGAACAAGATCCCAGCTTTATTAGATTAAGAGATGCGCCTTATACATTTAATTTGTAGGTACACATTATATATTCAGTATTCAAAAAGCTCAGTACCATCACTTTGTTTTGCTTCGGAGGTTATAGGACATAATTATCGGTCAAGCTGTTTACAAATATAATTTTTAAACACATTCGAATAATATACATAAAATTAAGCACTAATTTTAAAACTTTATTACTAAAAAGCAATATAGGTATGATGAGAACAATAATAAATACATGGCCAAATACCGTAACAGAATGGTATCCCAAAAATGGACAAAGACAACGAAATAATGACAAAAAGATGACAGGACTATCTACTACCGAATTAGAGAAGACTAACTCTTACCAAAATTTATGAAAGGAATTGGATTAGGTCTATATCGGTTGAAAATCTGACTATCAAGAACCAGGATGCTGATAAAATGTTTGTACACATATATATTTAGTTAATTCTGTTTTGCTTTCTTAATGTCGGTCTCGTAGGCGTAGTGGTTAGTGTAACCGACTGCCACGCCTGAGGTCGCGGGTTCGATTCCCGCACAAGTCAAACATTTGTGTGCATGAACATGGATGTTTGTCTTGGTCTGGGTGTTTCTATGTATAATATGTATGTATTTACAAAAAAAAAAAAAAAGTATATATATGTATGTTTATCCATTGTCTAGTACCCATAGTACAAGCTCTGCTTAGTTTGGGCTAGATAGTGTTGTGTGTATGTGGTAGAATATTATTATTATTATAATGGTCCGAGAAATAAAGGTCATTCTCGTTTTTATTTTCATTAGGTTATGACTTCAGCTTAGGTAGTAACTGACGTAAGATTAATGTTGGGCGGGTTATATACTTATTGTAACCTAAGGGCAACTTTTTGTCGTCAAATAGCTTACCGACGAATTCATTCTGTCAATATTCCCATATAAATCTGGTGATTAAAAATCAGCTGTATTAACATTAAATACTTATATCTAATGACTTTCATAAAATCCATCTAAATGATTTTAATCCTAATGACCTATACGCTTTCATATAATATATTTTTTATCCTTATATTATTCTTTGTATAATTATATTAAGTCACGGCGTATTTATCCCAGTTTCCTTAATCCAAATAAACTTTCCTGGCATCTTATTACGCAAGATACACTTTAAATACGTAAGTTTTATTGAATAAAAAGTGTTTACGTATTCGAAAAAGGTGTTCGGAATTATTCTTCAATTCTTGCTTGGGGCAAACACCTGAGACCGTGACAAGGGGATAACAAATGACGTTTATTACAATGGGATATGGTTCAATTTTGCTTGTCATAGTCCGAGTGTTTCTCACTAGCTGTCATGAGGAGCGAACAATGGAATTCAAGAGGAAATATTATTTGCAACATTGTTTGTTGCATTTGAAATATTTCGCAGTTTGTTTTGAACATTCGTTATTTAATCGTTCATATTATCAGCCATAATATGAATTTGTATTCAATAACTTTTGATCGCTAGTCACGTTGTATCTTTTGTTTGTTTGTGTAAACATAAATATATCCTATATTTTCAGGTATATAAAGACACGTTTCAATTATAGTTTATAGGTAATTTTTTTATGAACATCAAACTAATATATTGATTTAAACACATTTTAACTACAAATCAATCAACAGTAAAAAAATCTCTCAAATTATTTAAAATATCTAAAAACGAAACAGTTTCTTGTATAAAAAATAAAAGGTACTTGTCAATACAAATCTAATTAAGTTACATTACACAAAACATTAACTACTTATATGGCTGCTGTAAGCTTTTGAGGAGTTGGGTAGTCTAGCAGCAGCATCAGGTACAACTCACCATAATTTTGCATTGTTATCAGGTTCATGCATGAGTTCCAAATTCAACCTATTCGGGCTACGAGAACTGGTTCAGAATTTGGTTGCTTATAACCTAAACAATCATAAAAACATTGCAAGTTTAATAATAGCTTGTGATGGAAGCTTGTAAAAATGCTCATCACTACTATTAATTGTGTAAATGTTATTTTTTGACATAAATATACATAAACGCGAGCGAAGCCGCGAGCAAAATATAGTATTCTATAATGTTCTTTAAAATAATTACGTCTACTAACTTATACTGGGACGTACCTCTGAGTCTTCTTCGAAGAGGTTAATGAAAACACTTTGTAACGGTCTGTGTGTTAATGACAAATTGATGTTAGTAACAGGCATAGCTCCGGAACCACAGGACCGATTGACTTTTAACTTGGTGTGCAGATACCTTGGGGTCATCCCTTTGAATTTTTTATAGGCCCTTATAATATGGGCCCTGGTGGTCAAAAGAACCCCGAGATATAGGGGTCACAAGGTCATAAGGTCAGGGGATACCTTGGTTTTTACACCCATCTCGTTATAATCATTGTATTATAGTGCTTATATCTCTGAAGGTAATTACACTGACATTTCGACAAGTGTAGTTTGCGGTTATAGGGGGTGATCCTATTGCCATCTACGGGGCACAGCTCTTATAGTTTGACCAAAACCGCTGAACCGCGCCTTAGGTATGTGCGCGGCGAGACGGAGACAGAGAATTGCCGTAAGCGTTGACGAATGACAGCGGCCTGTTAGCCTGCGTACCCCTCCCCCGTCTCGCTGCGCACATACCTAAGGCGCGGTACAGCGGTTTCGGTCAAACTATAAAACTGTGCTGCTACTCAGAAAGTCTTAACAGAAAATCCCAATAACACTTTGCCCGCCTTCCTACCTTATGCACAGAAGTCACATGCACTACCGCTGTGCCATCAAGACATTATTTTTATGGTAATGTAATAAAAAATAAATTTTATATAGAACTAGCCTTTGCCTGCGACTTTGGATGCGTAGATTTGGAAGTAGCTATCTCTATTTTCTATCTTTGCTTATAAGAAAATATTGATCTACACATATATTATGTATAAAACATAAGGCATGTTTTATATGTGTAGATCAATTTCTTCTAGAGCTAGATATATTAATACATCATTCAAAGATATATGAATATATCTATCTTTTTAAATTACTCAATAATTAATAAATACAAGCGTTTCAAATCTGGTAGTAGAGGCAATTTTATTGTCAAATGATAGAAAATGCATGCACGGTGCAAACTTTGACGTCACCACTTCATCACAACGTCATCACAACCGCAGCAATGCGAGGGTGATATCGAGACATCACACGACGACCCCACTTTTTATTATTTTCCTTATTTTACGACTAGATTCGAATTTGAAACCACATCGCACAAAAACAAAAAAAAATTGTATTGCTATTTTCTCTTTTGTGTAAAATAATACACAAAATCATACATTGGCAACTACTCTATTATTTATTTATTTAAACACATTTATATTATCTTTACAGTATATCCTAAAACAATATTATAAGCTAAATATAATAATAATAAATATAGTATAATAATTAATATTATAATTTATTAGGTATATTTAATCTCTAAGCACTCGACGTAATTCTGCCAACATACAATCGGAGCACCCTTTTGTCAACATCAAATTAATCAGATTAAGCCGACATAATCACAGCAATACTATCAACACTGGTCTCAAATCAAACGTCACTCAGACAAGTATCCGTTTGAGGCGGTGTTTGCCATCACGGCAAAGCCATTTGATATTCCATTTAGAGCAGGAGCCTCGCTAATAAATAATACCCCATAATGATGGCGGGGAAACGCCTGATCGATAGGATTTCGCCCGACAGTTTATTAAAAAGATACTCAGAATACATCATAATGAACCCTTGTTAGAGCGAATAAAAATAAAATAGTAGATGAAAATTCGTGTTTTTTGGAAATTTGATCTAATAATAATCCCAATTTTTTTAAAGAAAATTCAGACACTTATAATCCAAGATTTTTCTTTTTCAAAATGACACGTGGGGCTTTACTACTCTAAGGTCCGATTTTTTAATTGCCTGATAACTTTTATCTGGAGAATATATTTGACATTTTGACGGCTTTTCTATAGAAAATATGTCAAACTACCATATTTATTCCTCTGATAAAAGTTATCCGACGATTGAAAAATCGGCCCTTAGGGATATACAATTGGGATATTGGAATGTAAGCCTAGAAACGACCGCTTGCCCGCTGTGCCATCTGTGGTATAATATAATTATCTAACTGTAATCATAAATAGCCTCTCTTCTGGAGCCTGATGTGGATTTTGTTGTTAAGGACTTGGAATATGAACACAGTAATAAAAATACTAAAAGGTGGCCTAAAAGCAAGCTCAAATCTGTAGTCTACTTTAGCCTGAAAGATAAAAGTTCTATCATTTTTAGGTAATTAACAAACAGCATATATGTATATCTATGTACCGAGCCATCTATATACGATTTATATAATGCCGTTTCGGTGTATCAATGTTGTATAAATCGAGCTCTGTCACACCTTCTGAGTCTAGGCTCCAGTTCAGGCATTCTTCTGAGTCTAGGCTCCAGGTCAGGTACTAATTCGGACCAGGTTTGCCAAGTCTATGTTGATGACGTACTCTCCAAATGTAAGGGGTTTGCTGACGGGCTGTCACATATAGAAAGAATATTGATTGACTTGCAAAAAAAAGCAGCCACGTCGCGCACCTCTGACTTTCGGAAGTTATATGACTTTTCAAAATTATGTGCGTATTGATTGACAATTATCGCCTGCTCCGTGCTTCGGAGAGCACGTTAAGCCGTCGGTCCCGGCTGCCATGAACATCTATGACAGTCGTTATTGGGAAAGTCAGTTCCCCCTAATATTCTGACACTAGTCTAGCCTTAGGGTATCGTTAGCCTTCGGGTTGCGGAGGTCAGGTGGCAGCCGCTCCGTGTAAAAACTGATATCCAGTCAAATCCGGTTAGATTAGAAAAAGCCGACCCCAAGTGACTTGGGAATAATAAAGGCTAAGGGAAAAGAATTGATTGACTTGCAAGGTGCTGGGTTCTCTATTAATGTGGACAAATGTGCCTTCTTTAAGCGCTTTATTGAATACCTGGGTAATATTATATCAGACGGACAAGTCAGTCCTAATCCCAGAAAAGTAGAATCCTTGACGAGGGCACCGTATCTAGATATATATGCTGTTTGTTAATTACCATCTGGTCTATTGCCCACAAACAACGTTATCTTTTTCAAAAGCTATTTCTACATTAAGATCTTTTATTGCAAAACTTTAGAAATTGAAAGAGGAGACACAAAGAACCAGAAACGCAATAACTATTTGTAGATCATACGAATTTTTGTTTCATGTTGGGAACTTATAACATGTAGAGCACTGGTAGTTGAGAAATCACTCAAATCAATGCACTATTCGTACATCCAAGACATACAGTAATTGACATTCAGCTTTCATATGTAAAAGTCATAAAAGTTCAAGAAATACATCACTTAAAGGCAAAGTTTGCGGTATAACAAAACGCATTATCTTTTTGATACTGCTGGCTGAAGATTATGATTTCCGTCGGGACATATACTTCTCGTATAATAAACTTCAGCCACTAAACAAATATAAATCTTATTGCAATCTCTAGCAAGAAGAACATATTAAAAACTTATTTATTCCCGCGGCTTTGCTACCGTTTTCTGAAATATGCATCTGCAGCCTCACACAGTCACTCAACTGGTCATATCATTATCAAGATATCATTTTACAGAAAATTATGTTAATTAACTACTCCGCTACTTAGTGAAAGATGGACAAACCAAGAAACACGCTTTTACATGTTTGGTATAAGAAGAATAAGGATGCATTATTTACTATTTATGTAAAAAAGAGAAAAGTTTTGTCTGATTTGTCACCACCGAGCCTAAATCCTTGGACCTAGAAAGCTGTTTCGTTTTACTTTGTAGCAACAATTAAGAAACCGTTGGTCCAAGCAGAGGTCTCCAGTGTGACCCTGAGACACGACACCTTCGACTTTTCAAAGCTATGTGCATTTTAAATACTAAATGTTTACTCGTTTTAACGGTGAAGGAAAGCATTACGAGGAAATCTGCATGTCTGAGAGATTTTCATTTTCATGTTTTCAAAGATACCTATGTGTAGTCTGCCAACATGCACTGGGACAGCGTGTTGAACTAACCACTCTCACACTGAGAAAATGCCCGTGCCCAGCGGTGGGACAGTTTATATATTATATTAAATATACTGAGGATTTTTAAACGTAAAACAATTTTCTCGACCAGGGATTTAATCCCAATATCTCAGGATCGGCCGCAAACATTAGAGTAAACTTATACTGCTGGATTAACGATTTACGGTTCCAGTCGGCAACCGTCAATTGTAGGTTCAGCCATACCGTCTCTTTTTAATATTTTGAGATTTTTTTTATGTTTGTTTAAGTGAAATTATTGTATGCAATGCAATCATACATAAACTACGTATCTAAAGTTCTATAACTTAGTTTACGCCGGCGAGTTCTAACGGAATAGATTAAATTCTAATGGCTTCTAACAACATTCTGTGCGGTGAAGTCACAACTAACGAACACACCGTACGTATTTGATTCAGTTACTTACTTCCTTACGTTACTTTATATGAAAATTAGTACTGCACAATTAAATAGGAGAAAGTTCTGATATTAATCCTTACGCCTTGCCTTACTAATATTATAAATTCGAAAGTAACTCTGTCTGTCTGTTACCTCTTCACGGCTAAACCACTCAATCGATTTGGATGAAATTTGGTACAAAGATATAGGTATATAGATAGGCGATATTTTATTGATACAGGTACCACGTGGACGGAGCCGCGCGCAAAAGCTAGTACCAATATATTTAACGTGACAGCATGGTATTTCCGTCTTAAAATAGTTTAATTTGCATTTGAATGGGCCGGCTTAACCGGAGTGATACCACGGTCTCACAGAAAACCGGCGTGAAATAGCGCTTGCATTGTGTTTCGTCGAGTGAGTGAGGGTACCGGAGGGCCAACTCCCCTCCTCTCTGTGGGGAGGAGAGGGAAATTTAAAAGGTTGGCAACGCACTTGCGACTCTTCCGGTGTTGCGGGTGTCCATGGGCGGTGGTAATCGCTTACCATCGGGCGATCCAAATGCTCGTTTGACGCATACAACATAAAAAAAAACTGGTTAGCTATTTTTTCTTTATCCTGGAAGGAAAGTAACAATTCTAAAAAGACGAATAATTGGATAATAATTATAAATACTTATTATAAAATTGGTTAATCTTTGTTATAATATAAAAACGGACACAAAGATTAACCAGCTTTACAGTGCCGTGTTCAGAATTCCGGCGTACATATTTAAAAGCCCACAAAAAGGCTTGATACAAGCAAAATCTAGCGTTTGTGGGGGTTTCAAATATGTCACTTTTAAATTAATATATTTTTTTTATGGTTTAAGACGCCAACGAGCATATGGATCGCCTGATGGGTAAGCGAGTACCGTCACCCATGGACACTCGCAGCACCAGAGGAGTCACAAGTGCGTTGCGTTCCTTTTAAATCTGCCCCACCTGAAAGGGGGGACGGTTGGGCCTCCAGTACCCTCACTCACTCGACGAAACACAACGCAAGTGCTATTTCACGCCGGTTTTCTGTGAGGCCGTGGTATCACTCCGGTCGAGCCGGCCCATTCGTGCCGAAGCGTGGCTCTCCCACGTAAGTATGTATAAAAATAAAATTTAATTTCTTGACAAAAGCGAAAGCAATAAATACTTCTGAGAAATTTATATAAATTATAGTGTATTCAGGAGGAAATTCTTGTGACATGTGGAGTAACTTATTAAAAATTAATATACATATATAATATTTTTAGAAAAATATCAAAAATTACATCTATGATTACAATAATTAATTCTAAAATACGTAGAAAGCCAATGTAAACACCCATCCAGCCAATATGACTGCACAGATGGCGTAGTGGTTTAAGTGGTCGCCTCGCCACTGCCACTGCGCCGAGTGTTGTGGGTTCGAATCCTAAACGGGACAAAACTTTGCGTGATCCATAAATGGTTGTTGTGTGTCCGTTGTTTGAATGTTTGTAAAGTCCCCCGCGACACAGGATTTATTCATAGTGTGAGAGTTATCGTTTTTTTTTTTAAGAAATTGAAACATGCATTATAAAGCTGTATTAGATCAATTATGATTAACATTGTAATCTGGATTCCAGCAATTGACAGATTTACTAATTGATATAAATATTTGAATCATTAATTCTTGATGCATGTTACAGTTAAACATAATTATGATAAATTCGAATTCATTTTAATGTTTACATTATTCGCGATCACCGGTTTATTACTGACTACTGAACAAATTGCAAATCAAAATTTCAACCGTAATTTCATGCAAATTAAAAATGCTTGGAAATATTCAAAATAACTCCCGATTTTATTTCAAATCTATTGATTTGCGCTACACTACTATCTGACCTGATTGATACCGAATATTATTATAACATAAAACAAGTGAGAACCGGCAATGAATTGCCTTAAATCTCAGAGTTCGAAAAAATGGTTTAAGTAATATGAAAATGACACGTGATACCACGTGACCTTGAGGTCAGAGGTCAAAGGTCATAGCCATTTCGGGGCACATCGACTATGCTGAGTCGAGTGGCGTTGACCGCGAGTCTCTAGCTCTCACGGTTCTTCAGTTGAAAGTTGTATAACAGACGGACGGACGGACGGACAAAGCTGTCGTATAAGAGTTTATTCGAACTCTAAAAACGTATTGACTTTAGTCGTCAAAATAATCAGACTATATCTGACCGAAAAGATAGATCCCGGTTATAGACTGAGAGTCCTGCATTCGCCACACATGCCTCATTTTATCAAAGCTGAATTTCTACATTAAATGTGTATTATGTAAGTAAGTAATATATAACTATATACATATATTTGCTAGGTTGAAAGTAAAGCCATATTTTAATAAGTCCTTAGGATGGTTCTGTCTGTTCACAAATAGGCTTCAAAAGTCACTTAAATAATGCATATCAAATTTTGTATTACATATACATATACACATCTACATAGGCTATGTTATTTTAGTACAAAATCCTAACATTTCTCATATTATAACCTAATCTACTTTATAGTTGTAAGCCTGAGTTTTATATAATATAATATATATATATATATATATATATATATATATATATATATATAATTATAAAGAGGAAACATTTGTGTTTTTGTATGATGTTTGTAATGTTTTCACAAAAAAAAACTACTGGACCGATATCAAAAATTCTTTCACCATTAGTAAGCTGCGTCTTCACTGAGTGACATATGCTTTATTACATTATCAAAAAAAATAGGGATCCTTAATAAAAATGTAATAATATAACCCAAGGTGTGAAAAAATTAGACATAAAAAATCTGTCATCGCGTGCGCTGCGGAAACTATTGATGATAGAACAAAAAAATGTTCTACAGTATTATAGAACGTATCAATATCTACAAAAAAGTCCGCAATACCATATGTATTTTTTGAATATCTAGCTAAATACACCTATATAGGTGTAGTTAGTCTTATTAATTTCTTTAGTTGTAGTTTTATATATTAAAATTAGATAACAAATTAAAAGTAGGTATTGGGTAATAAATTAAAAGTCCACGCGGACGTAGTCACGGGCAAAAGCTAGTATAATATATGTTGTTTGAGTAACTATTTAAAGCATATTTGTAAGCAAATAGTTCGATCTAAAAGGCCTATCAGATGTATCAAAATAACAAAATATAAAAGGCCTCATTTTTGCAGCGAATATACATACGCTGTTTAACCTATTAAGTCGAAGCGCACACTGGCGGCCAGATACAATTAGTTTTCAATTATGTCTGGCATTCTAACAACTGACAGGTTAATTACAAATTTATAGTAAAAATGTAGCTTTGATAGAATGACGTATGTCTGGTGGATCTTAGTCTAATAGAAGTTCAATTTCTATAAGATTCACAAGGTTAAATGTATTAAGAAAACTTTCCGCGCGTAAAAGTGGAATGTTATCTAATCATATTTCTGTTCCTTTTTTATAGAGTAGGAAGGTTTTTTGCTAAACTTACTAATATTGCGATTGTGAGTTTGTTTGTTTGCTTACACGCCTTAACTGCTCGACCGATCACGTTGTCATGAGTGCAGAAAAGGATACAGGATACCTTTCATCCAGAAAAGAAGTACAGTTCCCTAGGGATGGAAATTTATTGACAAAGTCTACATTCACGTGCGCAAAACGGCGGATAAAGGTTAGTTATTAAATAAAAATAACGCATTTCCCCTTAATTTAGTAATCTGATGATAAAGTAAGCGTGAAGTAATTCAATTATGTAATTTTACAATACACTCGCCAAAAAGCATCCATACAAAATACAACGTCCGAATGATTACTAAACCACTATATTATTAGGCAAAATACCTACAAACGTTCAACTAGACGGTACCCACAAACATCTTTAAATCAATTATCCTACCATAAAGGCCGAAACTGCCGTACAGAACATCCCAAATCTGAAGTACCAACGCAATAATTCAGGGTGACTAAAGGCAAGCCATGTTTGCTCTAACGGCGGCCATCGGATATCCCATTTAGTACACTAAAGCCCCGGGAATCGAACCCACTAATAAATAATATCAGTAATCAATGGTTGGACTTCTCGATTTGTTAGCTCATTGTCTGGAATATCTGTACATATAATAAAATTGTTACTGGTTTGGATGTCTGTACGTACGATATTTAAGTACAATAACGTGCGAGGTCCTCATAAGAGCCATGGAAGGCAAAACAATTATGTTTAGAAATGTCTGTCTGTATGTTTCTTCAAAAACTATTCAATAAAATTAAATTCAGTTATAATAGTTGTATTGCTGGAGATGTAACTTAAATTCTGGGGCGTGTTTCATTACGTTGCGCCTTCTAAAAGCCTTGTTGTTACAACAACAAATATGATATCAAAAATCAATGCATTCGATTAATTATCAATAGTTTGAATGTTATAAGTAGTACCTACTTGAAAATTCGCTGTTCGATTAATCATGCGAATACTTAGAATTTTACTAACTGTTTGTTGACGTAGAAAGTATGCGAATGCGAATACAATCACGAATGCGATCGTGATTGTATATTTTTATGTTAAAATAATTATATTTTGTCTAACAAAAGCAGTTGATAAGCAGTGGATTCTGCGAGATAAGTCATGTTTGCGTCCGATCCTGAGATTCCAATTAAATTGTTTAAGGGTTTAATTTCTAGATAGAGCAAAGTTTGTCTTCCAGAAAATTATAATTAGCGCTAGAGTCTAAAAATATATCAAATACAGGGCAAAAGTATTGTCCCTTTTTACGTGAAACTAGAAATCTGTACTAATATTATAAAGCTGAAGAGTTTGTTTGTTTGAACGCGCTAATATCAGGAGCTACGGGTTCGAATAGAAATATTATGGTGTTGGATAGCCTATTTATCAAGGAAGGCTATAAGCTATATAAGATCATGCTACGACCAATAGCAACAGAGAATCGATGAATAATGTTGCAAAAACGGGGAAAATTCTCTTATGTGGCGCATACTAAGTTGCGCCGGTCAGCTAGTATATTATATAACGCAATGTGGATGTAGGTAATACACGACGTATTTTATCAGATCCTGATCTGTCTTCAGGTCATGCCTGTTAGCTCTGAATGGTATGTACCCCTTCAGAAATATATGTATGTATGTAGCTTATGTGGGGGCAAGTCAGCGCAGACTGACGTCACTTCGACCCAGTGGGATCTTTTGAGTCGACACTCTCCCAATAACATCTGCCATAGATGTTCATGGCAGCCGGGACCGACGGCTTAACGTGCTCTCCGAGGCACGGAGCAGGCGATAATTGTCAATCAATACGCACATAATTGCGAAAAGTCATATAACTTCCGAAAGTCAGAGGTGCGCGACGTGGGTTCGAACCCGAGACCCTCTGCATTGCAGGCTGTTGGTTTCCCCACTGAGCTATCGCTGCTCTTAAATATATAGACAAGAGGCTATATAATGTAAAATTTAATAACCGTTATACAGCGATAGCCTAGTAGGAAACCGTTGGACTGCCACGCAGAGGTCTCGAGTTCGATCCCAAGGCTCGAATCTCTGACTTTTCGAAGTTATGTGCGTATTAAACATCGTGAGCAAACCTGCATGTCTAAGAGTTCTCAATAATGTTCTCAAAGATATGTGAAGTCTGCCAACCCGCACTAGGCCAGCGTGGTGGATTATGGCCTAACCCTTCTCACACTGAGAAGAGGCCCGTGCCCAGCAGTGAGACAGTTTAATACAGGGCTATTATTATTATTATATACAATAACTCCTCTTAGTTATTGAAACAACCTCCAATGAAATGGATTTGAAGATTAACAACAACAAAACTAAAACATCAATAACATCAAAATTTTCCCTTTACAAAATAGTCTCAACAATGTAGTAATAGAAAATATAAATATTAGCTTTAAAGCTTGATAATTTATACAAGACTAGATAATTAATATAAATATAAATAAATGTAATTGTAGAAATACCCACTACGTCATCGAAGCCGACAACAATAATAATAATATTCTATCACATACACACAACACCATCTAGCCCAAACTAAGCTGAGCTTGTACAATGGGTACTAGACAATGGATAAACATACATTATTAACCTTTTTTTTGTATATACATTCATATTATACATGAAACACCCAGACCAAGACAAACGTCCATGTTCATGCACACAAATGTTTGACTTGTGCGGGAATCGAACCCGCGACCTCAGGCGTGGCAGTCAGTTACACTAACCACTACGCCGAGTATCATCCAATACATTGATGAGCCTTAAGCGAAGATAAATTAATATAGGTACCTAATTGAGTAGTGCTTTTCAACGCTCTATGACGCTATTTTAAAATTGTGGATTATTAGTTTTTTCTTTCATCAACTTATTTAAATGAAACAAAAGTAGACTAGATTTTGCCCCTGGTTTTGCTCGCGTAAATATAGGTTAGGTGAAGAAGAAGTAACGGTAGCTTTTCTGGACGAAAAGTGTACAGTCTTCTGCATTCTTCTACAGTCTTTTCCGATCTTCATTCTTCTGTTTTCTTAGAGTAGACTAGAGTAGTGAAAGAAAAACAAACTCATATTTGCATTTATAATATTATTTAGTATAAATGTTAGATATATATCTAGTATAATGTTAGAAGAACAAGCAAACTAAGGTTTACCCGGATTTACTTAGTTCACCCAAGCTCTTTGAGTAAAGTTCGAAACGATCAAACTCAATTTGTATTCGGTGTTTACGTGTTTACACCTAGGTCTACCCAACACTGGCTGTTAAGACTACGCCGAGCGAAATGTGTTAAAACAGGCGGTCACAGTTAAGTGAATAAAATCACCACTTTTTGTTTAATACAAATATAAAATATACATTTACCATAACAATGAATGTGTTTACAATAACTTCGTTTAAAAAACTTAAAATAATTAATATTGTCGTCTACAAAATTACATAAATTTGTACGAAAAATGCAAAAACGTAAGCACGTGTTACGTGATTTTTAGACTATAACAGTAAAAATCAATCCTATTTTACAGCTCAAACGAAACATAAATAGTTATATTACAATTTGTCCGTCCCAAATATTTAAGTTATTGGTTGACAATAAAGATACATATATACCAAAAAAGCACTTCAAATCCTCCACACAATTTTACTATGGCGCGGCGCGCCGATTTGAATATGCGCCGCACAAGCTCTGTCATTATCTGTTTTACGCTCGGCGCAGTCTTAATGTCGATCATATTGTACGTGTTCATGAGACAATTAATAAGTATTGTTAATAAATGAAGTATTATAAAGATTTAATTTATAAACAGTGCTTTTTAAGTCATTAGCTCAATCATATCGAGACGTGAGGATAAAATCATTGTTTCTTAACGCCAGACGTCGATGGATGACTCAATCGACAAATAATATTTAAAAGCTGTTATATTTTTGATTTGATTTCTAATAAACACAAATTAGGTATATTATATTGATTAAGAATTATCTACAAGACTGAGAGGTGCGTTAGTTTGGCTGAAATTTCAACATTAAATGAATAATTATAGGTGGAAAAGATATGGGGCCGCTTTTTATTAAATTGTTTTTATTTTTTGTGTTGGGGCTTATAACGCTGTATACTTACTTTGTCATTCACTTTTCATTATATTGGTCACCCATCGGAACACCGGTCGCAGCAAGGTTTGCTCGACCTTGTGTTAAAATAACCATCTTATATCACAAGCTACCTTAATCAATAATAATATAATTAATGTATATTGACTAATTAACTGTATCAAACAGTTCATTTACATACCGCAGATAATGTTTGCTGGGAAAGCAAATCTAATTTAATGGCATTAGATTGATATGAACGATAGACAATTTAACGACGACTATAACGTCGATAACGTAAAACATTCGTGGTAGATGCGTTTCTTAAAGAAAACAAGTGAGAATCGGCAATGAATTGCCGTAAAGTTAAGAGTTCGAAAAATTGGTCCAAGTAATATGTAAAAGTCATGTGATTCCACGTGACCTTGAGGTCAGAGGTCAAAAGTCATAATCATTTTTGGGGTATACCGACTATGCTGAGTCGAATGGCGTTGACCGCGAGTCTCTAGCTTACGGTTCTTGAGTTAAAAGTTGTATAACAGACAGACATTTTTTGGAACTCTGAAACTTATAGGCGTGTAGATTTGACTGCACGGATGGCGTAGTTGTTTAAGTGGTAACCAACTGCCACTGCGCAGTGTTGTGGGTTCAAATCCAACACGGGACAATGTGTGATCCATAAATTATTGTTTCAAGTCTGGGTGTTCTTTGTGTCCGTTGTTTGAATGTTTGTTAAGTCCCCCGTGACACAGGAATTGCTCTTCTTGCGGGAGTTACCTTAACCCTTAAAAGCTACAATGGTTTTTTTTACTCCCGGGTGACGTATATTTGTGCCTGTATCATTTTTCGTATATAAGTCAGTTTCTTAAGATCAAATAGGAAAAGAAAAAAAAAATTAATACTAAAAACATCCTAATTTCAATAAGGAAGATAGTTGGAATTCGCGTACTTTGAAATACACTACACTGAAACATTGAGGCAGCTACCATCTTAGTCTCCAATGGCTGCTGAAAAGCAACCGAAACGTCGGGTAAAGTGTAAAATTAAATCTAAATAGTTGTATAATTTAAATAGCTTAAATTGAAGTAAACAGTAACTATTAAAAGTATATATAACAATAGTAGTTTAAAGTTTCAAAATTATGTAATAAGTGTTTTATAAAAAATAAACAACGCGATAAAATCCGTATAAAGTTTGTTTAATTTCAATGTATAACATTCGCGTATACAATATTATCTTTAATTATATTATTTATGCCAATTATTATTAAATCCGGGTGTTTTACACCCATTGTAGTCTTAGTAATATACAAATTCATTGTAGCCTTTAACCGGTCGTATACCGCCGGCTCGCATACCAGCCGGCAGATTTGTACCCGTCGTAGGCCGGTGGCTCGCATGAGAGCCACCAAATTGGCGCCAAAACGCCGCGCGCCGCCTTCGCTTTAGCTTAAGCTAACGTAAAACCAATTTGGTGGCTCGCATGCGAGCCACCGGCCTACGACGGGTACAAATCTGCCGGCTGGTATGCGAGCCGGCGGTATACGACCGGTTAAAGCCATTTTAGGGTTAGACAAGGAAGTATTGTAAAACATGTTATCCTGCAATAATAATTATTAAGGACGAAGTGTGACATCAGTAACTGTAAATCACGCGTGATAAATGCGTTTCTTCAAACAAAACAAACAGTTGTCTGTCTGCAGTGTCTTATCGATATAGTGCAATACATATCATGTGTACATTCGTTTACATAACCACAAGTAGAGACTTGGTACAGCTTGATGTTAGATTCAATCGTGTCACACAAATCGGCTTTGTTGCAACAGAGATGTGTGGCCATCATACTTTGATTGTCAAATAAATAAACAAAATTCTGATCATTTGATTCATAAAATTCTAAGAGTTTCACTGTTTACCCAAGTTTCGTTCTCAGTAAATACACGAGTGTAAACTGTGTTTACCTAAAAAGTTAGAATTTTTAGTTCACAAAGCCTGGCTATAATTTGGGTAGTCAAAATAATAATCCTAATAATGTTATAAATGCGAATGTTCAGCGGTTTGGATTTTTGTTACACAGTCACTTGAAAACCGCTAAAATAATTTAATACATAATTTTAATGATATAACTATGTTTGCCACATTTCATCCGAAATGCGTTCGGATAAAATATCCAGAACATGGATTCTATACTATTTTTCCTTTGGATATTTACTCGGGTAAAACTGCTGGCAGTAACTCGTATAGCCAACATAATTAAACAAAATAAATTAATGTTATTTGAAATTAAATCATGTTTTGTCTTAATTTGATTATTGGCCCTTTACAAGGAAATATATATTAAAATGTATTTAAAAAGTATATATTCTTTTTATGGGCCTTTCACAACATGGATTTTCTATAAAATAATGTGCCCTGCGGTGATCACTGGGACCTCGGGATTCGTACGAACATCGACATTAGAAAAATAATAAATGATTTATAAAATTAACATGAAAACTCACGAATCCGTTTGTTTTGATTCTATGAGTTACTTTGTATGCTAAATATATAAATGCTCTCTAAAAAAAATGATATAATATTATACTTTTGCCTGCAGCTTCGCTTAAAACGGAACAGTACCTTTTTTGGATAATAGATAACAAATATCAATGTAAATGACAGACAGTTCAAAAATCGGCTAAAACACATATGTATGTTTATAATTAACAAGCCATATAAATCCCGATTTACTGAACCTTTTTTTTTACGTTGGGCATGCTTTGACACCTACCTCTCCGCGAGGCGACGGAGAAGTTATGTCGGCCTTACCGGGTCAAGATACCCCGGTAATACCGACTAAACCTACCACGGTGTTCCTCGACATAGCCATAGACGGCGAGGCCGCGCGAATCGCTTTCACATGCAATCGTGACCCCGCCATGGTTTCGCCCCGCCGTGTGAAACGGCAGGCCATTACACATAAATACTCCCTCCACCATCCACCTGGGGGAGGGGACAAAGACACAACACAGAGGCGTACGTGGAAACACCATGCCGCCTATCCGACCTGGTGCTAATCGGGTGGCGAGCAGGCCCACGCAGATCACCACCCCCAGGTCAAACTTCAGGGTGGCTGGAGATCATCTCGCGCCCACTGGCGCCCGGTTCTGCGATTGGGGAGAGGATTTGAGCGCTCCCTCTCCCGCTTTACCGCCTCTTTGACGGAAATTACTTCCTCACATAAGGAGGTGACGTCGTTCTACGATCTCTCGCTCCAGACCATAGACTGAACTACGGCCGGGAGCGAGAGAGCAACTAATCCGACTGCCGCTAGCAACTCACGGCGCTGCGATTCCCAGGCGGCAATACAATCCGCCAAAGTGTGCAGCGCTGTGTCCGCAACAACATCGTGGCAGTCGCCGCAGTGATGACATCCGGGCGTCTCCTGCCAGCCTATACGACACAGAAACTGGCCTAAGCAACCATGGCCAGTCATTACCTGTGTTAGCCGGAAGGTGAGGGCGCCATGCCGCCACTCCAGCCACTCCTCAAAGACGGGACGTACCGCCACGATCGTGGCTTGCCCGGATTTACTGAACCTTGTAACAACCACTCTAACAAGACGTAACGGAGTAAATATCGCGGGAAATACGACACCAATTAGTAAAAGCGAAATATTATTTGACCCCGTTATGTAATACTATGGTTTGATTAAGATATTTTGGCTTGGAAAACCGCTATGCTCACCGTAGTTGTTAATTAAAACATCTTCGGGAAACCGAAGCCTACAATACCGGAATATAACAATTGTTTATCTATAATATGTTTGGCAGTGTTAGATTCCATATAATTAATTTGTGTAGTCCCAGTATATCCATATTCATATTATATAAACTTAAATTACCACTCGCTCACTCACTTAGAGAAATAGAAGTCATACAAGGGGGAGTCGTAGGAAAAAAGGTTATATAGTGTCGTATAGAGATCGTTTAGAAAGCCCCGGAAAAAATGCCCGACCTTCGGAAGGTCAGCTCTTGGTGGTGGTACCCCATTGGATCTCAGACACGGTGATATCTACGGAAGACGTTCTCAAACAAAATCTTCCTAAAACCCTGGAAACTTTCAAAAGGGGTGAAAAAAACATGGCTTCCATACAAAAAAACATGGCCGCCATACAAACTTTGACCTGTCATATCTCCGAAACGGTTAGAGATAGGCGGGGAGTGTTCGAACAAATGTCATAGAGGTTGACAAGATCTTTCCAGAAAAGGTAATTTTCAAGGTCACCGGACTTTTCCCTTTTTTTTTACCCCTCGCTGTACACCTCTTGCGGGCCGCTTGTGGGCCGCGCAACCATGCGAAATACTAGTTAATATTATAAAGGTAAATGTGAGTTTGAGTATTTGACCAATCATCATAAAATTTCGCATACACAGGGATACAGAAAAGAACAAAGGCAGCTGCACTCGCGTAAGAGTAGGTTAGATCAGATTAGCAACAGTACTTTTTTTCTGATTGAAAAATACCTTATATTATGTCCTTTTCTGTTCCTTGAAAACGTGTAGGCGCAATATCATGATGATCGGTCGAGTAGTTAAGGCGTGAAAGCGTGACAATCAAATAAGCAAACTCACATTCGCATTTATAATATTACTAGCGACCCACCACGGCTTCGTATGGGTAGTACAAAACCTTAACAAATTATCCACCTAAACATTCCTCATGAATTACTCTGTCTATTGGTGAAAACCGCATGCATTTTTAAGTTCATCGCGAACAGACATACAGACTCGGAGGGGAACTTTGTTTTGTAATATGTAGTAATAGTGATAGTAAAGATTATGAGATTGTATAGCGGACTAATTCACGTAATGCTTTAGCCAATCTGCAAAAAGGTAGTTCTACGAAATCCTTATTCTCCAAATAACTAGTTCCCAAAACGGCCAATTCTATAAATAAACTATTCCGAAAATTTCAGAAGAAATCGGACTAATTGATACGGTTTATTGAAATGACACATTTTAAATACCTATTTGTGGCTAACCCGTGATAAATTACAGATTTTGCCGCCATTAATTACAAATTTATTGTTCATTTATAGAAATGGACATTATGAGAATTAGTTATTTAAAAAATTAGGATTTTGTTTACGTGGACTTTAAAGTACATTATAATGTAGTTTTATTTCAATGTCTTACAGGCAGACTAGGTGATGGTAGTTACTCTTCCCCTCCCAGTGATAACTGGTACACAGAACCGAGCTCACCATCTTTTTTAAATAGAAGGCGCTACTGGTCGTGCCTTTAGCAGTGTTGGAGGGGTGGGCAGGGCGGCAGCACAGGACACTTTCCTTCCGACCGGTGCAATAGCATATGGTATAATGGTTGCAACACCTTGTTGATATGAGTTGTAAAATACTGAAATTATATTTAATTGGCGATTTAAAAGAGTGGCCGTGATTTTTGACTTTGATATTGACTTCAGATGTATTCACGATCTAGGAAACTAATTCAATTAGCCACAGACAATACAAATAATAATGTGCCTATAGATCATTGCCGTTCTCAGATGGAACTTTCTGGTTTGGGAGAAGTAGCTTTGGTAGGTTAGTATGGTTTTCCTTATGGTTTTATTTAAAGTTTGGCTATTATTATCAATGTTGGTAATAAAACGATAGTCTAGGGTACGTTAAGTTACAGTATTTTTATTTTATTAAGTACTTGTAGATAAATCACCGCGCTGGATACAAGGCAACTGTAGCACTACGATAAAGCTTCTAAACAGAAACAGAACGGAAAACCTAGTACTTCCAGCACTCTGAGAACAGAAGAGCCTAATCGCGGTATATTAAAGGCATCAGATTTTACACTTTCCCAGACGTTTCGGTTGCTTTTCAGCAGCCATGTTCACGGGGATTCCTACCAGGGATGCTTTGCGATGCTATTGAAATTAAAAAATCATCCTAATTTCAAAAGAGAAGATGGTTTTAATGTACCACCAGCTTGGAATCCAGTCATTCAAATAGTCAAACCCAAGAAGAAGCAAAACACAGCCAGACTTCATGACACTTTCGAGCTCATTCTGCGTAAATAGAAACACCAATTATTAAATTATATTCGGGTACTTTAGAAATAACTACACTTAGAACATTGAGACAACTACCATCTTAGTCTCCCCGTGAACATGGCTGCTGAAAATCAACCAAAACGTCGGGGAAAGTGTAAAATTAAATGGAAATAGTTTTATAATTTAAATAGCTTAAATACAAGTAAACAGTAACTTGTAAAAGTATTTAACAATAGTAGTTTAGAGTTTCAAAATTATGTAATAATAGTATTTTATAAAAAAGTAAACAACGCGAAAAAGATCCCTATAAATTTGTTTAATTTCAATGCATAAACATTCGCGTAAATATAAGACAATATTATTTTTCACACCTGTATTATTTTGATTAGATATAGGTACATATTATGTACTTAAATGAGTTCATTATTTTCTTTTGTAGAGAAAAATAAGTCATTACATTCGATTCGATCTCGTTGCACGACGAACTGAACGAGCAGCAGCAGTTCATCGAGTTCGATTTCTTATTCAAGCAGCTGTTCCAGTAGTGGTCCGCTTATATATGAAGGCGGATGACAAACAATTTAAGAAAGATGTAGTTGTTAAAATAAAGAAAACTAGCAATAACGAAACCTAGAAAACTAGCAATATATGGATTTTAAAAAGCATACCTTCGAAGGCCTGGAAAATCTCATAGACTTGGTCAATAAAAACCTTATATCTGGATATCATAAGCCATTTTACGAATCACTATAATTCAGACTGATTATTATTTATTTGTTTAATCACAACGATATGACTGATTTTTATTCAAATTATTAATACTAAGTATGTGGAATATTGTGATATTACGTTAATGATATTGTTTTCTTTACGTGGGGGAATGCGTACGCATACCCCTCCGCGGGAGCGGGCAGAGGGGTTATGTCGGACTCACCGAGGTAAAAGAGAAAGATGGAATAAGGATGCTCATAATGGATCTCCCGGAATACCGACTAAACCTACCACGGTGTTCTTCGACAAAACCTCAATCGCCGGGGCCGCGCGAATCACTTGCGCATGCGGTCATGACCCTGCCGAGGTTTCGGCCCGCCGTATGAAACGGCAGGCCACTACACGATGAAAAATACCCTTTACGCATTGCACACTTTTAAAATCCCTACTGTCCCTCTCTAGAGGGGAGACGGGCACGACTCAGAGGCGCGCGTGGGAACATGCACGCCGCCTCTCGGACCTGGTGCTGATCGAATGGCGGGCAGGCCCACGAAGCCCACCACCTCCAGGTCAAACCTCAGGGTGGTTGCAGCTCATGTTGCGCCCTCCGGCGCCCGGTTTTGCGGTTGAGGAGAGGGTTTACGCGCTCCTACTCTCGCTCTGCCGCCTCCTTCATGGAAATTAGTTCCTCACAGAAGGAGGCGACGGCATTCCACGACCTCTCACTCCGGACCATGGACTGAACCACGGCCGGCAGCGAGAGGGCAACCATGCCGACAGCCGCGATCAACTCACGACGCTGCGATGCCCAGGCGGGGCAGTCCGCCAAAGTGTGCAGCGCCGTGTCCTCAACAACGTTGCGGCAGTCGCCGCAGTGGTGACAACCGGACGTCTCCTGCCGGCCTATGTGACACAGGAACTGGCCAAAGCAACCGTGGCCAGTCGTTACCTGTGTCAGCCGGAAGGTGAGTGCGCCATGCCGCCTCTCCAGCCACTACTCAAAAACGGGTCTTACCGCCACGATTGTGGCGTGCTTGATGTTAATGATAAATGTGATAACCTGCCTAGCTGAAGTTCCCAATACAGTACTACTTTACATGAGCCATAATTAATTATAACTTGTGCTTTAGTTTTAGGTAATTTATTGATACTTCTTTTCAATATTTTTATTTTGTATGAAATGTTTATTTTAGGTTACTATTGTTATACTAGGCATTGTAATAATTTTAGGACAAGTACTTAGTACATTGCGTTTGATCTCCTTTTGATTATTTGTATGTTTTATAATAATTACATTACGTGTTATGTATGGGTTTAAAAAAACCACCTTTCTTTTTAATGTTCTTTTTTTTATAATAAATATTTTTAATATAACAAGTACTTTTTTACATTTTTCCATAGAAAACGTGACATATTATGTTGTCTACTAACTGCTATGACACTTAATATTGACATTTAAATAATTTATTATATGCTGAGTTATGTACTGCTAATTAAGCATAATAAAATTGAATCCATAAAATAATATACCTAATAAGAATATAGTATAATTAAATGGTAAATAATATAATGTTAAATAAGTATAGTATATCGATAGATTTATTCCTTAATGATTATTTTTCTATAAATATTTTATAAATATTTTCTATAAATAAATTATTTAATATACATTAGTATATTGAATAATTTATTAAATTTGTAATGTCGAAACTAATAATAATTATTGTTCAAAGTTTTTGTTATATATTTGTACGCCGCAGAGGGTAAACATGACTGTCATTGACATTTCATTTGACAACTTGCATGCAATATGTATGTATACTTATGTTATAACAAATAAAATGATCTTCATCTCTTTTTTGTCTAAAGTGAAAATTTATGCTGATAACAACAATACCTCTAATTTTTTTGTCTATTTTCAGAAAGCTCATTAGTTAAGGTATCGAATTTATTTCAAACCCATGGCAAAAAAACAATATTTTCGATATTATTAACACTTGAAAGTTAAAAAGCGGCTTTCTGTAAAATTGCGGTTTTTGAAATATCACGTTGTCACCGGAAAGAGGAGGTATAAGAATGGGATTTGAAATGTGGGCCTTTTAGAATAATGACGTCACTGCTATGTGAAGTTAGGGCAGTTCCCAGTTGACTTCATCGTCGTATCTCTCCGATTCTTTCAGGGGCCCAAACATGGAAAGTCTCACGAACAAACCTGTGAAATTAAACATATTTTATAATGATACAGCAAAATTTGTTGGATTAAGTAACAATGATTGAGTGGATGGCGTACTAGTTTAAGTGATTAGGAATACTATTGCACTAGGGATGATGCTTGTATCGTGAAAAACAAACAAACAATTAACAAACACAAAGAACAGCCAGGCTCGGCACAATAATTTTTGTGATTGCGATTACACATTTTTTTTTCGTCCCTTTTGGGTATTGAACGCACAACACTCGTCCTAGTGGCAGTAGCGATGTGAACACTTAAGCCATTACACCATTCGTGCAGCCTTATGAGATTAGATCTAATCTACACTAAATACTGTTATAAAAGATAGAACAGTAGTACCACTTATACCTACAGGGTATCTTAGAATATGTGAATCAAATTGTAACGGGAGATTCTTTAAGTAAGGACCTATCAAATGCGCTAAGTAAAAAAAAAATATTACCTTTGTGTAAAAAGTGAAAAATAAAAAACAAACAATCAAGATTTATTTTTGTGAAAAAAATTACACCAAAATAATGCTGCGACTCCAAAATTATGACAGTTTAAAAAAAATATCGTCTGTTTTGATTTGATTTGACGAATCAATCCTTCACAAACATAATAGTGAAAAATAAATGAAAATCAGCCATAAACGAAGCACCTGTAGTTGAAAGTCTGGAAAAAGTCATACTATTTTAAAGAGATTTTATTATTTTTACCCAAAGCTTATAATTCTTTTATTTTTTTTATTTAGCTCCTTTGAAAGGTTTGCCTAAGGAATCTCCCGTTATAATTTGACTCAGATATTCTGGCAGAACCTGTATACTGCATTTAAAATAGCCCACATAATTACTACGGTCACCGCTTTAGCAGAAACCCAAACTATTGTCAGTCCATACCCAGCCGTTACTGAAATTACGAAACACACAATTATTAAATTGAACACATTTGGTGAACGGAGGGTAAAATTTGTAATTTACCCCTAAAACCCGAGGCGATATCGTTCGTATTGGCGAACACTTGTATGTAACAGACCCATACAATTATGGTAGTCCCAAAATAGAATTCGAAACGAACTTAGAACGATACGAATATCGATGCATTGCCACATTCCGGCTCACGGATTTTAATCAAACCTATTAATGTAATCAAACTGTTTTACATAATAAGACATTTCGAGAGCCAAACGAGACTTATTACATTCCAAACACATGTATTATACCGTGATTCTGCTTGCGTTAATTTATAATTTAGTAAGACGTATATTTGAATAAGTTTTCAGAAAAGACAATGCCTGCAATAGGAATGAATTATTTGTCGCAGGGTCTTTACAGACATTTGAATAACAGACACAAAGAAAACTCAATCTTAAAAAACAAATTTTGGTCTTGTGCAGGCATCGAACCCACAATAAACACATGTATTAAGTTTATGCCTGTCAACGTTTGTTTTATATACCAGCAAGTTATCGACATATTAAGACATTTGGGAGACTGGAGATAAATCTCACAAGTTATTAACTTTGTAAATATGACTCTGGGGGTGGCAAAGCAAAAGAGCATATACTACTAGTGCCTTTAATAAAACCTCGTGACCTAAGACAAAGATCAGTTTAAAACTTAAGACTGCGCCGAGCGTAAGACAGATAATGGCAGAGCTCGTGCGGCGCATAATCAAATCGGCGCGCGGCCGCCATAGTAAAATTGTATGAAGGATTTGAAGTGCTTTTATGATAAATATGTATCTTTATTGTCAACCAATAACTGAAATATTTGGGACGGACAAATTGTAATATAACTATTTATGTTTCGTTTAAGCTGTACAATAGGACAGATTTCTACTGTTATAATCTAAAAATCACGTAACACGAGCTAATGTTTTTGCATTTTTCGTGCTAATTTACGTAATTTTGTAGGCGAAAATATTGATTATCTTAAGTTTTTTACACAGATTAATTGTAAACACATTCATTGTTATGGTAAATGTATATTTTATATTTGTATTAAACAAAACGGCGCAGTCTTAAATAAAACATAATGGTTTGATGTTCCCAAATGGATCGGATAAAATAGGCAAAGGTTCATAGGTTCACAAGACGAAAAAAGCACCATAAAATTGTCATTATCGCTAAAATGGTCAAAATCAATGACATGAACATATACTGCACCAGACAAAAGATACCAGAAGAAACATATGAAGACCGACTGCTATCTGCCTGACGGCAGTACAAAGGCATTAAAAGTTGGCTTTATTTAGCAGCTCTTCGTACAAAAACAAATTGACAAAATGCAGGCTCGAGTACCGATCTTTGACATACTTATGCCACTTACTTATATATGTATCTTATATATCTTATGTGGGGACCAGTCAGTGCAGACCGGCGACACTTCGACCCAGTGGGATCTTTTGTGTCGACACTCTCCCAATAACGACTGCCATAGATGTTCATGGCAACCAGGACCGACAGCTTAACGTGCTCTCCGAGGCACGTAGCAGGCGATAATTGTCAATCAATACGCACATAATTCCGAAAAGTCGTATATCTTCCGAAAGTCAGAGGTGCGCGACAGGGGTTCGAACCCAAGACCCTCGGCATTGCAGTCTGTTGGTTTCCCCACTGAGCTATCGCTGCTTTCCCTTATATATACTTGATATACTCATAGCCAGAAATTCTCAATAAACAGGTTGGTTGCCAATAAACGTTTTTATTATTATTTTCTTTTCAATCCCCGCATTAAGAATAAATCCTGTGTCGCGGGGGACTTTACAAACATTCAAATTTCAAACAACGGATACAAAGAACACTCAGGGCTTGTTCTACCACCTCCAGATAGCATTCATCTGTAAGATAAAAGTCTCACCATCTCTCTTCTTTAACTTAACATGAGTGAGAAAGCATGCGATTTATATTTCAGATAACTTTTAACTTGTTAGTTGTAGGACTGGCCATTAGACTCGGAACAACCATTTGTGATCACAAATTTTTTGTCCCGTGTGGGTTTCGAACCCACAACACTCAGCGCAGTGGCAGCGGCGAGGCGACCACTTAGACCTCTACGCCATCCGTGCAGTTAATTAATTATTATTAAATTTGATATTGTCAGTTTTTTGAAATTAAACTGCTATATACGGATTTTATCGTTTATTTGACACTTTATTACAAAATTTTGAAAATTGTTTCACTACTACTACTATTAAACTTTACTAATTTTTAAGCTAATTAAATTATTATTAAACATCAGTCTCCCCGTGACCATGGCTGCTGAAAAGCAACCGAAACGTCGGGGAAAGTGTAAAAGTAAAAATAAATTAAATCTAAATAGTTTAATAATAATTTAATTAGCTTAAAAATTAGTAAAGTTTAATAGTAGTAGTAGTGAAACAATTTTCAAAATTTTGTAATAAAGTGTCAAATAAACAACGCGATAAAATCCGTATATAGCAGTTTAATTTCAATGAATAATATTCGCGTAAATAGAAGACAATATTATTGTCAGTTTTTTTATAAAAGAATCAGTTATACAATCTTACACATATATACATATAGGTAGAGTCATATGCCTGTATCCCTAAAATGGTAGGCCAAAGGCGTATATTAACACTCAAATTTCGCCAGCTACGGTTTAGGTAACACGTAATAGGTGGCACGCCTATTTTCGTTTATATAATAATAATATCAGCCCTGTATTCAACTGTTCCGCTGCTGGGCACGAGCCTCTTCTCAGTGTGAGAAGGGTTAGGCCATAGTACACTACGCTGCCTTAGTACGGATTGGGAGACTTCACATAACTTCAAGAATATTATGGAGAACTCTCAGACATGTAGGTTTCCTCACGATGTTTTCCTTCACCGTTAAAGCGAGCGATAATTTACTATTAAATACGCACATAACTTAGAAAAGTCAGAGATGCGCCCCTTGGGATCGAATTCGAGACATCTGTGTGGCAGTCCAACAGGTTCCCATTAGGCTATCACTGCTTCTGCTATTCTCGTTTACCGGACATAATAATTTTTTCTTGGTGTTATTATTTAGAGAATTAAATTATGCTATGACTTACCCGATAAACGAAAACACGAGACCACATAAAAAATGTGTATAATGCCACCAAGTACATTCACATAGATTGCTCATATCATATGACAAGACGTAAAAATGTATTTCATAGAATGTTCGAATTATTGTCCAAACTAAGCTAAAGCTTGTATTTTGGGCAACAATGTTCCATCGTGGATCATAAATTTTATACAATTATCTATTTTAAATAGAATGAACGTTGTCACTGTACGTGGCACTAGATAAAACAAGCAAAAAACAAAACAAAGTTAAGAGGTATATAAATGTGTGAGTGTATGTATGAGATGGGCGTGCGTGTGTTGGTGCACATGCACAGTCAATCAGTTATAGTCAAACACAAAGCTATTTGTTAAATCATACACAAGTCATCTTGATAAAGGATCATATGTCAAACAGCTTTATTAATAGATAATTCAGCAGCCTAATCTATTCAGATATCAATTTCTAGCAACGCTCGAACTATCTCAGAGTTGGTTAGATTCAAAATCGGCAATATTAACTTATGATTACTTAATACTACTACAATTACGATTCCTAATAATTTATACGAATTCAAAACCTACCGAAATGAATGATGTAATAATAATTAAGTATTATTGTTTCGAATATAGCGTTTTACTTTGAATTTATCGTGTAATCTCAAATCCGTTTTAGGCTTTATATTTACTGCTTATGTAAATGTTATGAAAAAACGATTAGAGAGCAAATTCTTGTTATGAAACCTGTTTAAAATAGAGTTCCGATCTCAGTTTAATAAATGTTTAATAAAAGTTTAATAAAAACATGCGAACAACTTTTGCGCGCTGCGCCGCCCGCGTGGTACCTACATAAATAAATAGTAGCCTATGTCTTTCTCCAGGTTTTAAACTATATCTGTACCGAATTTCATCTAAATTGGATGAGTGGTTTAACCGTGAAAAGGTAGCAGACAGACAGAGCTACTTTCGAATTTATAATATTAGTAAGGAAGTTAAGGTTAAGGTTAAGTTAAGAGCAGCGATAGCTCAGCGGGGAGACCAACAGACTGCAATGCAGAGGGTCTCGGTTTCGAACCCACGTCACGCACCTCTGACTTTCGGAAGTTATATGACTTTTCGAAATTATGTGCGTATTGATTGACAATTATCGCCTGCTCCGTGCCTCAGAGAGCACGTTAAGCCGTTGGTCCCGGCTGCCATGAACATCTATGGCAGTCGTTATTGGGAAAGTCAGTACCCTCTAATATCCTGACACTGGTCTAGCCTTAGGGCATCGTTAGCCTTCGGGTTGCGGAGGTCAGGTGGCAACCGCTTCGTGTAAAAACTGATATCCAGTCAAATCCGGTTTGACCAGAACAGCCGACCCCAAGTGACTTGGGAATAATAAAGGCTAAGAGAGAAGTAAGGAAGTTAAGGATAAGAAGAACACCATTTGTGGCATTAAGGGACACTGAGACTAAATTAGAACTCTATTTTGCACAGCACAGGACTAGCTATCGAATACCATTTTTATCAAAACTGACATCTAATTTAAATAAGAGTCAGTACTCTTATTTATATAGATATATATATAGATATAGATAGACATAAGGTTACTGGTTATTTAGCTTTTAGAGTTCGAAAAACTCTTATACAACAGCTTTGTCCGTCCGTCTGTTATACAACTTTTAACTCAAGAACCGAGACTCGCGGGCAACGCGATTCGACTCAGCATAGTCGATATACCCCCGAAATGACTATGACCTTTGACCTATATATATAAGATATATATCTTTAGGTTTCTATGTAATTTTGTCAGTACAAAATTACATAGAAACCTAAAGATGAATATAACACGACAATATATACGCAGTCACACACCCTGATGCGTGGAAACAAAAATATACATGTGTGCATACAGTTTGTCTTAATCACAAATTTATGCTACGAGACCAACCAGGCAGTTGAATAATTTTGTGTCTTTGAAAGTTGTTGAACTATACGCGGACTATAAGTTAGCACAAAAAACTCCTAAGCCTTTAAAAGGTATCTGGTATACATTCTAGAGGGTTCGAGTTCTCCAAGGGCAGACTACCATGTACCTACGGGCGTTGTCGGCAACGTGGTTCTAAGATGACCCACGTTAACTCGACGCGTATACCGACCTCAGCAGTAAAGGCGAAACCACGGACGACTATGTATTGTTGCGCGAGTAGATAATGTAGGTTCTGTCTTGAGTGAATATTGTGCTATATATTATTATCTGATATCCGCTCAAAAACGTGCCTAAAACTTCTACCTTTCGAAATTCTAGATGTATAATTAATAAAGCAACGACAAATACTAACCACATACAAAGAAAATCCGTACCATTGATACCTAAATCACAATTTCTATATAGGACTAAAAGTATTCACGTGGGTCGGAAACCCTACGTCCTAATAAATGTATGTTTACTTAGTAATAGTTTATAAGGGTTCCTAAATAGCTACATTAACAAGGGCACAATGAGACAGGAATACAGTATAACTAGACAACACAATATTTATGACTTTCATTATGTTACATTCATAAGTACAGCTTCATTGCAAATTTATTCCAGTTTGTACCACGCATTGTCTTATTATGTATGTAATGATAGATACATAATAATAATATCAGCCCTGTATTAAACTGTCCCACTGCTGGGAACAGGCCTCTTCTCACTGTGAGAAGGGTTAGGCCATAGCCCACCACGCTGGCTTAGTGTGGGTTGGCACACTTCACATATCTTCGAGAACATTATGGAGAACTCTCAAACGTGCAGGTTTCCTCGCGATGTTTCCCTTCATCGTTAAAGCAAGCGATAATTAACTGTTTAATACGCACATAACTTCAAAAAGTCAAAGCGCACCTTGGGCTCGAACTCGAGATCTCTGTGTTGCAGTCCAACGGTGTCACATAGTCTCCCATATATCCCTTAAGGGTAAGGAGTTAATCATACTCACATGTGAGTACATGTAAATGGCAATGGCTGAGTAGCTATTGCCAGTTACCAGGGCAAATCCATGCCAGATGCCAATAGACTAAGTATATACTGTTTTTTTATGGTCGCAGTAGAACACATTTTTTTTACAATCAGTCGCTGAACGGGCATCTGGTCAAGGTCAATGTCAGTGTATTATTATATTGAATCGAAGTAGGCGTTACTTGGCGAATTACATTGTAATAAAATTATTGGGAAGAGAGGAACCCGCCACGCATCCTCGGATTGCCCACCCCAACTATTGCAATAGAAAAAGGTTGACAATACCGAATTCCTCTGGATAGGGACAGCCACGATGTGGGACCCGAGCGTACTCCAGCTTGCAGTATGCCGCTTCGAGCACAAAATATGCGTCAACACGTGTTTTGGCTTCAGCACGAGGGATCTTTCGGACCGTTTGGCAACGAATTAAGGCTCACCTACACAAATAACCTTATTTTTTTAGGTTTTTTTTAGTTAGTGTAGGTATTATTTAAGTCTAACTTAGTATTTTTATGGTATCAGGCAATTAAACATCAAGTGTCTTCTTGAAAAGGTTGGTTAAAATTAATTAAATTTTTCTTGACAGCAAGATAATAGGTCAATAACCTTCTGCTTAACCGAGATCTGACGCAGAGCAGTCGTTAAGCCAATTAAGTGTAATTACGTATGGCTTCACTAATTTTTCCAAAATAAATTATTAAATAGACTACCTCGGTGGCGTAGCAGTAGTGAATGCGTCTGCTTTGCATAAGGTCTCAGGTTCGATTCCCGGGTCGACCAAACTGTTACTGGGTGTTTTTGTCAATAATTTTTCTGTAGCTGCACGAAGTTGATACCTTGCTGTGCAGTAGGAGGGGCCTATTGCAGTGCTGGGGCAATTGCAATAGGCTCCTCCTATTATAATAATAATATTCTATCACATACACACAACACCATCTAGCCCAAACTAAGCAGGAGCTCGACCTATGGGTACTAGACAATGGATAAACATACATAATAGACTTTTTATGTAAATACATACATAGTATACATTGTAACACCCAGGCCAAGATAAGCATCCATGTCCATGCACACAAATTTTTAACTTGTGCGAGAATCGAACCCGCCACCGCAGGCGTGACAGTCAGTTACACTAACCACTACGCCATCGAGGCCGCCCTTATTATTTGGGACTTAAAAACCTGCTCGCGAAATGTGGGTGTTTAATACATCTCTGCTTACCTTTTCTCATTGGGATGACACTGCATAGTCTTACGCTTATATCCACTTATAATATCCATACATATTACAAGTGAATAAATATTAGAATCGTAATTGCTCATTTGGTTATGTACCGACACTGCTGACGCTTTAGTTTTGTGTAGACAGGCGCAAGTATGTAGTAGCACCGCGTGGCAGTCGTCTCCCCGTAACCACTGAGTTAGTTCATAGCTCGATATGTATTTATATTAGTAATTATAACTGGTACCAGAAAATATATATCCATACAGTATATCATCAAGTTATTTTATTTGACTATCCACACCGAGAACACTTAAGATTACCCCTACAGTTATATAAATGATTAAAAGGGCTACGAGCCCATACGCCCCTTGACTTTCTACCCTTTCATAGAAAAACTTGGGTGGATTTTAAGAAGAAACCTAACAAATATGTACATTGTCACGTCGATCGGTTGCGGCATGGCGGCCGCGCACGAGTCGAGTCGAGTCGACTCTCTCGATCCCTCCTTCGGTGCCGTCGGTGGCTGCGCTATTTAAGAGGACCGCACCCGGATGCTGGCTCCTTCCGCTGCGCTGCTGTGTCGAAGTTAAATGGTCCTTTCTACCCCGGACCACTTAACATAGTTTTTTACGAACCACACCCTGTTTTTCTATCTAACTTCTAGTCATTATCGTTTGCTATAAAAGTGTTTATATACTAGCACAAATTGTTAACAAATATAAAACCTTTTGATCGTGTAGAGTATTGTTTAAATTATCTCCACTTAGTTCACTTCCTTTTTAATTTTTTTACCCTCTCGCCACAAGGGGTGGTGAGAGGGCTATGTCCGGCTCTCCCGTTCTTCGGGCCTACGGACCAAAACCCCCCGGTGTGCACGCTCGCTGCCTTTTATAGTGGATGGGCCGCTGGCAAAAGTTACTACCTCGGCGACGCCCCGGCACTACATAGGGCGTCGGACCGACTTAATGGCTGGCGGGCGGGAGATCCCCGTTCTCCCGCCCGCGGCCTTCATTATGGCAGCATTAGACGCGCGAAAGGGCGCCTGCGCCGCCCGGTTCGCCGGCGACGGCTCGGATCCGCATGGATACTTTCTTCACGGATCCGCTCCACCGCCTCCTTCTGCGAGATGATGTCCTCGCAGAAGGACGCGACCACTGCCCACTTCCTCTCGCTGTCGACCATGGCTTTAATCACGGCCAGCAGCGAGAGATCTTCACCCACAGCGTAGTTCACTTCCTAAGTAAACCACGCCTCTAAAGCAGGTTGAACAGGATGAACGTTACAACCTACTAGAGGGCGAACCTTGAGGGGCGAACGGGCTTGTTACTTTTAAAGGCATATGATTTCATCAGTGGGTTAGACTAATTTTGGTGATAGCTAATTGTCACTATAGATCAGATTTTGAAAGTAAATAAAGGGTACAATAAAATTATGCTATGAAACAATAAACGCTATCGGCTTCAGCATTATAACGTTATTTTTTTAACTATGTATACAACATATATTGTTTGCTGCTAGGATTGTGTAGTGGTTTGGGCGACTGCCTCACAACTGCCCCTGCATCGAGTGTTGTGGGTTCGAGACCCAGACGGGATAATAAAAAAATGTGATTCACAAATGGTTGTTGAAAGGTAGATGTTCTTTGTGCCGTTCCTTAAATGTTTGTAAAGTACCTCGCGACTCAGAAATGATTCATCCCTGCACTCAATATAATATGTGTGTATAATATTATGGTGGTAATATAAAAAAGAAGACTGGATTTATTGTCATATCTCATGCTTTGCTGTGCCCAATAGGTTTCACAATGATACCAAATTTTAAGCTCCACTATCTAAGACATCATTGTGCAATGCAACAAAGTATTGAGTATGTCTAGATAATAAAGTCCTCCAGACCGTATTTCGGTCAAGGCGGCTAATTTTAACAAAGACTGGTCACCTGCATAGTATATATTATACTGTACAAGTGTGTGCGCAAACGCAAGTGCACTCTCTGTTCCTTAACTATCATATCCTGATGAGTCAGTAATACTAGAAGACTGGAAAGATACCAGACGCAGAAGAAGCACGGGGGTGTGCAACATCTACCAACCTAACTCCAAGCTGCTTCTCTAAGAATTTCTTGACAGAGAAACTCAATGTTGTTGGCGTGATAGTTCTAGTCTGTTTAGATAATAAGTACATACCAGTAATGATGCCGCCTCCGTATGCTATCACGAGTGTCGTTCCCAAAGCAGACAATTGCTTATACGCTTGTTCTGTAGCTGTTCGCTTGCCGTCCTGGAAACATATAAAAATATAAAGATACATAACATCGCGCCTATATCCTCCAAAAGGCAGGCAAACTAGTATTAAACCCACATTATGTATTCTGTGACACTTTAAAATGTTGTGCACTTAGTCACTATTTATGGTGTTATTTAGTAACTAGATTTTAATATCCTTTTCTGTACCCCTAACAACGTGTATGCGAAATTTCATGACAATTGGTCGAGTAGTTAAGGCGTGAAAGCGTAACAAACAAACAAATTCACAATCGCATTTATAATGCTACTAGATATTGCCCGCGATTTCACGCGCGTTAGGTTAGATTAGTATCAGTACTTTTTTCTAGACAAAACATATCCTATGTCCTATTCCATACCCCTGATAATGTGGACGCGAATTTTTTTTACAACTGTAGTATTTTCGCTGTATGATGATATGCGTGACAGTTCTCATTTTACGTGTCACGCATATTACTTTCAACTTATAAAAATAATATTGTCTTCTATTTACGCGAATATTATTCATTGAAATTAAACTGCTATATACGGATTTTATTGCGTTGTTTATTTGACACTTTATTACAAAATTTTGAAAATTGTTACATTACTACTACTATTAAACTTTACTAATTTTTAAGCTAATTAAATTATTATTAAACTATTTAGATTTAATTTATTTTTACTTTTACACTTTCCCCGACGTTTCGGTTGCTTTTCAGCAGCCATGGTCACGGGGAGACTAAGATGGCAGTTGTCTCAATGTTCCAGTGTAGTTATTTCAAAGTACCCGAACATAATTTAATCATTGGCAAGAAAAACCATTATTTAAAAAAATATCCATCAACAAATTACAAAGTATATTGTTACTAGTATGTCTCTCTCTATTTTTATAATTATTATTAACTGTAAATAAATTATGTAAATGTAATAAATTAAAATCCTTAAAATGTCAAATGCGTGAAACGGAACCTCTGTCAGTAGAGATAATATATAAGTAACACCATTGAATCGACATGAACTCGATAAATAGGAGCGGCCATCTTGTGATTGAATACGTCAGTTCGAGTGCATCTACCTTGTATGCGGTTTGTGTTTTTGTCTGATCGGCGTGTTTGTTTTATTTTTCTTGTTAAGTGTTTTGTTGTATTTTTATTGTTTTTTTTTGGTACGTACAATGCCGAAAACAACAAAAAAGATAGTTTTAAACTCTCAAAGTCGTGAGTTAGTGCTTCATTTGAGGACCTTCTTTGAACGAGAGCGTGCAAACGGGGGCTCGGTAATACCGATCGACAGAGTCGTGGACAGAGTTGCGGCAGCTTTGGAAATGTCCAAATTGCCAATGGGCAGTTTCTCGAATAACTAAAGATAATTCGGAGAAACTGGTTTTGAAGACAAGAAGCTGTCCACTCCGAAGAAACGTAAGCTTCAATAACTGTCATAGATAGTTTCGTTGTGGTGGCAATCCGAAATCATATGTATGGGTATTATGAGAGAAATGAGTTCCCTACATTGATAAAATTAATCAAATCATTAAAAGAAGCTGAGCTGTTTACTGGAGGTGCTACATCATTATGGCATGTGTTGCACAAAGTGGGATTTAGCTGGAAAAAAGTTAATAAAAGGAGACATTGCGCTTGCACGAGTTACATTTTTAGAGGCTGCAAAACAAATCCAAGTTTTGGACAATGTCATATTCCTCGATGAGACTTGGCTGAACGCTAATCACACTGTGGGTAAAATCTGGACAAACGATACCGCTCATTTCTCTACCAAAGTACCAGAGGGAAAAGGCGAGAGGTTTATCATAAGTCACGCCGGGAACGCAAAAGGGTTTATACCTCATGCCCTTCTCGCCTTTAAATCAAAGAAAACGGGAGACTATCATGAGGAGATGAATGGCGATAAATTTGAAGAATGGTTTGATAATTTTCCACCAACCAAAAAACCATTCCCGGCAGCTCAACAAACCACCTACTTCGCAAAATAACAAAGCTGTGTTCGCTCGTAGAAAGGTTGAAAAAAAAATTACGTGGATTCCGACATGACAATGTTAAAAGAAAAATTAGTACATTTAGTTAAATTACACAAGCCTCCAATGCCTACCTACAAACTAGATGAGATGGCCAAGGAACGTGGGCATCACTGTCAATACAATGCCATAGAATTGATTTGGGCTCAAATAAAAGGTGCGTACTTACTTGTTCGTGAATGAAAAAATAACAATGTTGACATTTACAGAGCCTGTTTGAGAAAAAGTATTTGCTCGGATACACCTAGTTAAAATTATTTTGAATGACTAAGTAACCAATATCCTAGGCTACCGAGGATACAGTATTTTTTTAAATATTCATTCATTAATGGTTTTTTATTATTTTCAGGTTATGCGGCCAAAAACAACATGACGCCGCCGTTTACTAGCCGTAAACGGCGGCGTCATGTTGTTTTTAGTTAAGTTAGTTAGTTAATAAGATGTAAAAATTACTGGAGGAGGCCTGCCAACATGTAACCGCAGAAAATTGGAGAAAAGTCGTAGAAAAAACACAATCGACAATACTTAACGTCTGGGATAAATATGTCCACCTCGACCGAATTCAAGATCAACAATTAATTATCTTAGTCGGAGAAGATTCCGATTCCGATACGAGTTTTGATTTGAGTGACAGTAACGAATAATTATAAAAATATTTTATAATGACTGCGTTTTATTTCTAAATGTATTTGCCAAAACACTTTTAATATGAATTTATTTCGAAGATCTAAAATCAGAAACTCCGATTCCATTTCCTTTGCCAATTAATTCGATATTTTTAAATAATCGCTTAAATTTCCTTAGGTTATATCACTATAATTGTCAGTCATGAACTGTCATGCATATCATTATACAGCGAAAATACAATAGTGTGGCAACCAAGCACCCCCTGATGGAAAGTAGTCACCGTAGCCTATAGACGCGTGCAACAGCAGAGGCATCACTTGAGCGTTGCCGACCCTTTAGGAAAGGAGGAAGTGGGAAGGAGAAGGAATGAGAAGGGGGGAGAAGGAGTGAGAAGGGGGGAGAAGGAGTGAGAAGGGGGGAAAAGGGTGATTGGGCCTCCGGCACTCTCACTCACCGAACGAAACACACAACAACAATAGGAATACTGCTATTTCACGTCGATATTCTGTGAGAGGGTAGTCCTTCCCCGGTCGAACAGGGCCATTCATGCAATATAAACCGGCAATGTTCTCATCAGTCAAGTAAAATGAAATTTAAGATAGGATAGATTGGTTTGAGGTATCAACCGCAAACCAACAATAAACCTGAGTGGTAACATCATTTTTTCATGATATATATACTTTTTTTTGTTTTGTTTTCTGTGTTCTAATATTTGTTCTAGATCGTGTACCTACATACATATATTTTGAAAAATACATTTTTACTTTACTTTACTTTACATCAATTTATTTTAAAAACATGGTAACATGACGTTGCAATCTAAATAATTCAACTGACGATAGTAATTTTAAGAAAGCCGAAGATATAATTGCTATTCAAAATTTTATCGTTATTTTACTGAAGTTGCTTTTTATTTTAGACCTTGAAAGAAATATTTAATTTGTAACCCTGCACCTGTCACAGCTGAATTAGAATTCGAATATTAAGAGACTTTATTAGGTTTTCAAACTGATATTGTCAAACCCTACTTTATTCTAAGTCTATTTTAAAACGATATAATAATAATGTCCTCCAGACCAAATTTTGGCCACGGCGGCCAGTCTAGTATGCGCAAACAAAAGTGCACTCTTCGTTCCCTTACTCTCATAATCCGATGGGACGGTAATCCGATACGACAGGAGAGAGATCAGGCGCAGGACCAACGGCTTTACGCGCTTTCCGAGGCACGGAGATGTCTAACATCGCCAACTGCCTAACACTGGGCTGCTATTGAGATTTTTTACAGAAAACCCAATAACTTATTGTTGGCCCGACCCAGGATCCGAACCTGCACATGCGCGTGCACATGCACATCAGTCGCATTCACTACCGCTGCGCTAGGAGGGAGAAACCATATACAACTACTATAAAAATCTACATGGAAATTATTTTTATTTGAATTAAATAGTTACTTAGCTCATAATCTAGAAGACAAAGAATTTTTTGACCTTTGGGTCTGGAAGTAGTTGTCAAATGATTAAAAAAGAATGTTCGATACTAACTTGTGACATAACTTCTATTTAATTGCAGGGGTCGGACTCACCGGGGTAAAGAAAGATGTTGAAATGATGATATTAGACCTCCCGGAATACCGACTAAACCTACCACGGTGTTCCTCGACAAAATCGCAACCGGCGGGGCCGCGCGAATCACTTGCGCATGCGGTCGCGACCGCGACGCGAATGAAACGGCAGGCCACTAGACAAATAGACCTACCCTTTGAGTACCACTACTTTAATCCCTACTGTCCTCCTAAGGGGAGGGGACACACGACACAGAGGCGCGCGTGGGAACACGCACGCTTCCCCTGGACCTGGTGCTGATCGGGTGGCGGGCAGGCCCATAAAGCCCCCATCCGCACTATGCTCCTTTAAGTCAGAATTTTCAGATAGTAATTGCTCCTTTATATCCAACCATATTTAATACCGTTTTCTCAAAAATGTGTCTCTCAAATGGTATTTAGTGTTGCGTTTATAACGTATAAAATGAAACATAGGCAACTATCCTACACTAAAATAATTATAATGAACCTTATTTAAGTGACATAAAGAAGGAGAAAGAAAAAGAGATATCTTTCAAATCTGGTAGTAAGAATAGTGTTGAATTACAGGAAAAGAACGCACAATAGATATCGTTACGTCACTGCTATTAGCAAACAGGTATGCGAGCGAGAGAGCAGCATATTATATTTGTTACTGCCACGTCCACTTGTACTCAAACTTTATCACCTAATTTTATGTAAAACACTTTTATTATTTTTATCAATATATAACATTTTAGACAATATTAGTAATTGCTTTTTTACAAAATAAGACTATTAGTAATATTCAACAAATATTTATAAAAATTAAAAAAAAAATGTTACGAATATTAAATCAAGCATAGGCAACTATCATAATTATTAGATACTAATCTTTGATAACTCTTTTAGCTACACTAAATAAGTTAAGATAAGGATCGCATCCAGGAAATCTAATCCAACGACTTACCCAGTGCCTAATCTTAAGTCAATATTTATTTATTTTATAGTACTACTTACTTCCATAGCTTCGAAGATATGGTGTAGCTCAGTACCATACTCTTCAGCAGTTGCCAACGCAGCGACTATACCGGACAAAAGGCCAGAGTACACTCCAGGCATGCCGTGAAGGTTGTTGACTCCACACGTGTCTTGTATACCCATTTTCTCTAACGCCGGCTTTAAAAAAATACTATAATGTCTTATACAGGATGTCCGGTAATTAATGGATAACCTTGAAATGTCTTATAGTAGAACGGATGGCCGTCCAGAAAAAAAAAAAAAACTATCCTAACGTACCAAATTTGAGCATTTATTATGAATTTGTTAATTAATTAACGATTATGTTAATGTCAAATGTTGTTTTTATTAATCACGATTGGTCAGGTACTGTTTAATTTTTAAATATCCATTATTACACATTTTGGTTTTACATTAATAGCAATAACTCTCTATTTACAGTAGATACAATCATGAACAATACCATTAAGAAATCTACTTAAAATCGACATTTTGATAAAAATATTGGTTACTCATGTTTTCATAGGTTTTTTTTAAACTCAAAATGTTTAAAATTTGATTAAAAATAAATTTTGTATTATTTTCAGCATAAAAATAGTTTTTCTTTTAAAGTTCTATACCTATTCATCTTTTTGACTGTCTATCTATTAGCATAATTAGTGTTTAATAATAAAACAACAAAAAACCGATGGAATTCATTCATTTATGGTCGTAGTGTACAAGAAAGTTAAACATTACCAATAAATTAGGCATAAAAAAAACATTTCTCAGATAGTAGTTAGGATAGACTTTTTTTTAGAACGCCCATCACTTCTACTATAAGACATTTCAAAGTTATCCATTAATTACCGGACATCCTGTATATTGTCTTACATTTACACAAATGTTACTTATTAAAATTAAACACCATTTTATAAATTTATTTACATGATAACTTTTAAGAACTTTAGTATTATTATTAAGCGATGTATATTTACATTGTTTAGAATATATCAAAATGGTCAACTAGATTGTTATGTCCAATAAAATAAATAAAAATAAAATAAAAATCATTTATTTCAGACAAAAAAGTCCATAGGCAAGACAAGGTTGTTAGTAACAAGAATTTTGCTTATAACTAATGTTAGTAATTAAAAAGTAAATAAATAAACACACCGTCTCTCCCTGCTCAGTAGGCTCATCGGTCTCGCAACACATGGAGTTCAGTGAACCTACTGAGCAGAACAGTATCGGTTCTCTCGCCAATCATCCTGAGGACGCTATTCGGGCTCCCTCGTACTCGTCGCACCACTGACGCAACTTTTTTACGCATAATTGCGTAGAAGTCATCTACGCTGGCGTCAGTAAACATGCCAGATGCACTGCAATATCGAGGGTGCCGAAACAGAGCCCTGAACACATTATTATACTGGACGCGCAAGGCATTGTAGCTTTTCTGTGTAAAGTTTGCCCACAGGCCGCTCGTGTAAAATGTCTGGCAGAATGCCTTGAACATTGTTATTTTAACAGGAGCAGTACACCGAGCGAACCTGTGTGCCAACATATTACCACGCACCGACAATGCCCTGCGCTCTCTCTCAATGTCTAATTCATCGCTCAAATTCTCAGTTACAATGTGTCCAAGATATTTAAACTGTGCAACACGACTTAGAGGTACACTATTAAGTAATATAGGTGGTATAAAGATATTGCTTTTATTTTTACATTTAAATAACATGAACTCACTTTTACTTACATTGTACTCCAAGCCATGTTCCGCAGCATAAACCTCACACACCTTTAACAACTGTCTAAGACCACCAACTGAGGGGCTCAGCAGCACCATATCATTAGCATAGCTCAAGTTATTAACACATATGTCATCAATATGGCATCCAACATGCATACTGCTGAGCTCTTCAATCAGATGGTTAACATAGATATTAAAGAGTCGTGGCGAAGTCAGCCCACCCTGCCTGACGCCACACTCTAAAGAATATTCATCTGAGTACACATTTCCCCACCTTACTATATTAAGCTGTTCACTGTACCAGTAGGCAAGGATATTCACAAGATCGTTTGGGACACCCGCACTTCTTAGCTTTGTCCAGAGCTTATGATATGACACCAAATCAAAAGCCCTGGACAAATCCAAGAAGCATGCATATACTGGTGTCTGTCTTTTCACATAGTAGTCAACCGTGTGTTTCAGAGATAGTATTGCACTTTCAGTTGACAACCCCTCCCTGAAACCGAACTGTGTATCCTGTAATGTTACCAAACGATCAAGTTTTCTATCCAATAACCCATCAAACACTTTTGCAATTATAGTAGCTAAAGATATTGGCCTATAGTTACTTCTATCTGATAAATCAGCTGTAGCATTTTTCACTATTGGCACAACCACTGTTCTCATAAGATTAGGTGGCAGATATGAGTGCCGTATACAAAAAGTGTAAAACATGGCTAACACCCTGTATAGGTGCACTCCTCCGTGCTGCAGATGCTCAACACTGAGTCCCTCATGCCCTGGTGACTTCCCCCTTTTCATATTTTTAACAACATCAGCCACATCTTTACTTGAGAAGCCAATAGGCTTTTCTACTGGGCCATGTTCAGTATCAGACACCGGCAGAAAGGAAGATTTCACCTGAAAATGATCCTTAAACATATTCGCAATCATTTTCGTATCACTGATGCCATCAACGCACACAGGCAGACTAACCTTACCATTTAAACGCTTGGTGCCCTTCCAGAACTTATTAAATTTCTTAGCAGAATGTTGTGAGGCAAGTATATCCATTTTTATCTGTTCCTGGTTGTTCTGACAGTACTTTAAGCGTGACTTGAAAACTCTTCGACTTTCACACATTTTGTCATACACAAATCCACTAACCGGTTTACCACCTAAGACATACAATTGATGGTCTACTCTAGCCTGCCTGTGGGCGTCTCTAACATGCTTGTTCCAACCATGTACACACTTAACATTAGTCGGCTTCCTAGGTAAGGGACTGCGACTGTTTGCTGAGGCCTGACTTAATATACTAACAATATGGTTATATAAGTTATCAATTACAGATCTGTGTTGTATATTCTGACACATCCTATCAGCACATTCATGAAGATCATCAGGAAACATAATTTTTTTGAGGTTATTATTACATATTTCATGATATTTCTGAATTTCTTCCGATTCTCTTACCCCCCATATCACATTATTACGTAAATAACTGTTAACTTCTACTTTGGCTTTAATTACTTCTAAATTACAAGTCACCTGTAAAGGGAAGTGATCCGACCAGTATACATCATTGTGAACCTTAATATCCACCACAGACTGCCAAGCTGACTGGGTTACCACGCAGTGGTCCAGCCATCGCTTACACCCATGTACTTCACTTTGAAAAGTGTAGGTTTCATATGACATACCTAATTTGATTAAATCAGCACATATCCAGTCATTTTCTTTACAAAAATCAAGAAGTTCACAACAAAACGGGGCATTAGGATGTGCATTGAAATCCCCTAACATAAACACTACTTCGATACTATTGTCTTGTATAATTGCATTCAACTCACCCAAACACTGAGTAAATTCCGGCAAGTTGACAGTTTGGTCAGTCGGCATATACACGCACATAACTAACATTTCACGGCCCGCTCCCGTCATTACCTTAATCGCAACAATACGCTCACTTATGCACTTCACTACCGTAACATTGCGAAACGCACTTTTTCGTCACCACCACAGTATTGCGACCCCTCCGTGAGGTCTGCCTCGTAGCATTCCAGCAGTTAAGTCCACCGCCGACTTACCCGTGTAACCAAAGTTGTCGTCAATATCACCCAATACTTTTGTATCATACGGTAGCAGCCAAGTTTCTTGGAGGGCTATCACATCTGCCGAATTACATAAGGTTCTCACACATTCCATACTTCTTTTAATATTTTTGCAGTTATAACTTATCAACGTACTATTCATTTATTTGTATGTTATCTTTATCAGAATTCCGTTGTCTAAACCGTATGAATCTCCTAAATGTTATTCCGTCCGGCCACAAGTTATCATTTAAAAAGGTATCTATTTTATTCATTGAGACGAATATTTTAAAAGAGTTGTACTGCCTTTCTTTCTTCATGATAACTTTTTCAAGAGATACTTTTTCCTGAGTCTTATTAAATATATATTCAGATATGTCAGCCTCTAATGTATCTTTGTTTACGTTGGAAATAAACAAAGGAATCTTCGTTTCCGCCGCCTTGAACTTTGTTTCAACATCGGTTATTGCCTTTCCCATTTTTCCAATAAATCGATTCTTATGTCGTCTACGTTGTATCACAGTCCATTCATCAGTTGGCGGCTTGTTTTCTTTCGATTCACCTGGCGCCTTAACTATTTCCGCCATCGTTGATTGTGATGAACACGGCCCCGGCGCTTGTTTGTTTGACATAGTATCTGAGGATGGGGACACAACTCTGCTCACGCGCTCAAGTGCCGGTGACATTTGTGACGCCGCGCGCGTCGCCGTCTCTGCCGGTCGATCCATAGACATTCTCGGTGCGAGAGAGACAGTCCTATTTACACATGTGCGAGAGTGAGAGGTCGGCGACGGCTCGAGCGCGTTCCGTCCCAGCGATTATGTCAAAGTGTCGGTATTTGATAAATCATGTGATAGACCTACCGGCCCACTGTCCGAAAAATATGTACCTCTTTTTTCCGTGTTAACATTTGGGTAATTAACCAAGGAAGTTAGCTTGAGGTTGTCTAGGTCAATACGTACTGTTTCCACCATGTCTACGGTCGCATAGTTTTCCTTAATTGTCCGTATCTCACTCCGAAGTAGCAAAATGTCTTTGAGCAATTTCGTAACATCAATGTGATCAAACGAAATTGGTGGCAATTTTTGTAGGTCTCGTGCTACGAAGGTGGGAATCAAGTCCGGATCAATTTCCTTAAAAAGACAGATAATATCCTCTAAGTCTCGTTGCATTTTTCCATCTCGCCTTCTTGATTTTTTCCTCTGAGAAGTCGTTACGGATTCAAAAAACAAAGTTTTCGCCTCGTCGATATCTGGCTCCGAGAAAGCAGATAGGCACACACGAACTATAGACTCATTATCCATCACATCATGTTTATTTTGAATGAACGCTAGTACTTCACTTATAATTATATTGCAATTATTACACTTTAACTTATTAACCGCCATTGTTTACAACGGACGCGCGCGCACGTCAATGCTGCGCGAGCGAGACTTGATTACTGATGTAATAGGAGGATACCAATGTAATAGGAGCGAGCTTATTGCCCTCTACTGTCGGGCTGCTACTGAATAAAGAATAAGATTAAGGAAGGAGATTCGTGATTTCTAAAAAACATACTTACAGTCAAGAACCGATATCCCAATACACTGAGGAGACCAGCACCGATTCCAATAGCAATGGCAATTCCTGGAGAGATAAACATATTGCATACAGAACCTACGCCCACACCACCAGCCAGGGTAGAGTTTTGGACGTGAACCATATCAAACTTGCCCTTCTTGTGGCACACCATCGATGATAATACAAAGGTTGTCACCTGTAGAACATAATGTCAATCAATCATTTGTCCAAGTATGATATAGACATATTTGTAAAATAAGCAGCATTGTAAAATTGGCGATTAAAATTAGTGGCCGTGAGTTTCTTGCCCGTTCTTTTCATTGGTTCTACGCCCTCGCTTTGCTGAACGTGGCAATAGGTGAATGTAAATGTTAATAGATACTCGGTGTACGGTAACCGTTAATATTATCTCTCCGTGTTTTTAATTTGTAGATTGAGTAAAATATTACTTTTAGAGTCGAGTTTCATACCAAACTGTGCGTTAATCTGTGATTTGTTGGACTATATAAACTGTGAACTGTAACATTGTGTTTAATGCCGAATATTCAATAAATTTAATCAAGAAATATTCTGTTGTGAACTTTGCTCCAAGTGTCGTGACATTGAAAACAATAGAAAGGTCATTGGACACTGCCACTAACATTTTGTGTAATTAATGACCACATAATACAGGAAACATATTTCAACTATAAACCGTATGTGATTGTGGCTGTGTGGAAGCTTGTCGGAATTTTAAATATCTCTGGTTCAAGTTCACGTCCATGGACGTCCGCGCGTTTTTTTACACTTTTTACATTTAAAGTGGTTCACGACTACAATTTAGAACAATTTATTTTGGCTTTTTTTAATCATTCATAAAAAGTTTTTGTTTTCTTAAATTTATGCTGGTTATTCTACCTTGGGGAGTAACATATTTATAGGCATACTTTTAACAACTAAAATGGCTGATGACCTCCTACTAAAAAAACCGATAACACTTCTCAACGAAATGTTACAACTATAAGAGGAATCAAAAGACAAGCGCTTTCCTCTCCAACTCAGGCAGTCCCTGAAGATAAGCTTACGCGAGAAGATGTACGCCAAATTATTCAGGAGGTAATGCAATCTGAAACATCTCAAATGTTGTCAAAGCTCAACAACACTATGAATGTTATCCTGAATAGAGAGTTACAGAATTTGAATGAGAAATTTCCCCGTTGACTGACTCAATGTCATTTATGAATAGTCAGTACGAGGACCTACTAAAGGAGCATGCCGCATCTAAGGAAGTAATAAAGGAATTGCAAAAAGAAAATGTTGACATGAAGAATAACATTGGTGACTTAAAGTCCCGCTTAAGTCAATGAGAGCAACATTCTCGGTCGAGCAATGTAGAAATCCAATGTTTACCTGAAAAGAAGCAAGAGAATCTGTTTCAGGTGGTATCATCGTTGGCAAAAGTGGTTGGCTGCAATATAGATGATAAAGATATATTACATTGCACTAGGGTTGCCAAACTTAACCCCAAAAGTAATCGTCCACGATCAATGGTGGTGCAACTAACTTCTCCGAGAATACGTGATACGTTCCTAGCATCTACTATTAAGTTTAACAAGGCTAACCCTGAAAACAAATTGAACAGTACACATCTTGGCTATTCTGGACCTAAGACTGCCATATTCGTTGCTGAACATCTCTCCTCTACAAACAAGGCCCTACACGCCTCCGCAAGGATCAAAGCAAAGGAACTTGGATATCAATTTGTCTGGGTTAGAGGTGGTCGAGTTTATATGCGTAAAACACAAGAAGCAGAGCATATTCTAATTAGGAACATGGACACACTAAACAAATTAGTTTACCTTAAAACCCTTTAAAAGCAATATTGCTTCATGTGTTAAATTCGCGGGCGTTAACTTATATTATCAAAATACAAGAGGATTACGCACAAAAACTCATAGTTTCTATCGCCAATTATGTACGGAAAGCTATGATATTGTGATACTAACTGAGACGTGGTTAAATAGTACTGTTCTTAGCTCTGAGTTATTCGACAACAGATACATAGTATACAGAAGAGATAGAGACGGTAGAAAAAAAGATGGCGGAGGCGTATTAATTGTTATATTAAAAACAATAAAATCTAAACGAATGATCAACTGGGAAAGCCAATGTGAGGACATTTGGGTCACAATAGAGGTAACCACCATGAATTCTGTTAGTCTAATTGCTCTGTGTGCAATATACTTACCACCGCCCGGATTGTGCTCAACTTTGGAAAACTTTTTGGACTCTTGTAGTGCCATATTGGAGCGGTTAGGCTTGCACACTTGTATTTTCGGTGATTTTAATTTAAGTAGTATTCAGTGGAACTTAGTAGGTGACTCAGGTAATGGTTACTCTCCCCCTGGTATAAGCCACGGTTTATTAGATTTTACTGACATACATAAATTAGTGCAACTCAACAACATTACAAATACTATGGCACGTATTTTGGACCTCGTTCTAACTGACCTGCCGTCCTGTGAAGTCACTACTATGCAATACCCCCTTAGCAATATTGATCCTGGACACCCTCCCATCGTGATACTCTTAATGTTTAATACTGATTCCAGGCTTCCCTATAACTCTCAAAACATAAGGCCTATTTTTTTTTAATTCAATTATGATAACGTATGTAAAGAATTAAATAAAACAAATTGGAATAATTTATTCAAAAGTGCCTCTGATGTCAATGAAATGCTGCATATTTTTTATCATAGGATTAATACCCTTATTAAGCTACATGAACTTTTAATCTAACCAACATCTCAACGTAAAAAATATTATTATTAAATCTAAATAGTTTTAATAATAATTTAATTAGCTTAAAAATTTGTAAAGTTTAAAAGTAAAAGTACTGTAACAGTTTTCAAAATTATAATAAAGTGTCAAATAAACAACGCGTTAAAATCCGTATATAGTAGTTTAATTTCAATAAATATATTTGATACAACTTTTTAATAAATTTGATTGGTAATGAAAGGATTAATTCTTGATTCATATTTGGTGTTAGCTGTTATATTTCTTTAATTTTGTTAGCGATCGGGAAGTAGCGTAGAATCATACCTTTAGATGGTCATTAGAATTATGAAGTCTGCTTGTATTATTTTCAGCTCTTTTCTCTTTTTAATTTTTGCCAACGATATTAGACTTTAAAATCATATATATTTTATCAAAAATATACATCCCACGTAAGATATATTACATAATCTACGTGCCGTGAAAGCCTTTATAAACAACAAAATCAAAAAACACACTGATTTGGAAAAACAAAGGTAAATTTATACAGTCTACCCAAAAAATATTACCGAACTGGTAATGAATAGTAGTAATACACTAAATTGAAGATAAATGATGGCACTTATCATTTTAAGATTACTTATTTAACTCTTCTTCTCCCTAGCCTTTATTATTCCCAAGTCACTTGGGGTCGGCTTTTCTAGTCTAACCGGGTTTGACTGGATATCAGTTTTTACACGGAGCGGCTGCCACCTGACCTCCGCAACCCGAAGGCTAACGATACACTAAGGCTAGACCAGTGTCAGGATATTAGGGGGTACTGACTTTCTCAATAACGATTGCCGTAGATGTTCATGGCAGCCGGGACCGACGGCATAACGTGCTCTCCGAGGCACGATTACTAATTTAACTATTTGAAAGTAATACCTATACTATAAAAAATATATTAGCTAATATTTAGTTAAGTTTGTTAAGGATTTATTTTGCACCGCGGTTTTTTGTTACATGTTGTAAATAACGAAATATGTGTTTTGTTATAACTTTTTTAAATCTGCAATATCGCTCTGGAGTGTGGTGTATTAAGTGTATCGGCTTAAAGGTTATTTGTGTACAGTAAATCAGTTAATAATTGTACTTTTAATGCTGTCTCTTCATGGATATCCAATCCAAATCAAACAACATTAAATACTCAAAGAATAAAAATAGTATTATTGTTTTATAATTTACCGTAGCAGAAGCCAGAGATAGATAAGTGTTGATAACAGCCCTTTGGTACTCAGTTGGGGAAGAAGTCAAAGCAGAATTAAACGAGGGCCAGTAGACCCATAAGAATATTGAACCTGGTGAACAAAAAATAAAAGTCACAATATCGATATTTCTTTTTTATATTTCGATGAACTTTACAGATTTGTAGGATATTAATACCTGTATTTATAAACTAACTAGATTATACCCTCGGCTTCGCTTGCGTAAATGTAGGATGGATGAAAGGTCCTTTTTTGTTCCCTTGACAACGTGTATGCGAAATTTTATGATGATTGGTCTAGGAGTTAGTACGTGAAAGCGTAACAAACAAACTCACATTCGCATTTATAATATTATTTAGGACTAACCTTTACTTCGACTTCGTCCGCGTGGAGTTAAATAAAAATGTTTCGAAAATAAAAGTAGTCTAAGTTACTCCTTATAATATCAGCTATCTGCCAGTTAAAATCGGTCCAGCTGTTTCGGAGATCAGCCCAAACAAACAGATAGACAAAAATTTTCAATATTTGTTTAAGATTTTTGGGTATAAATACCGTATATAATATATTTTCATATGCATTTAGTCAGAAGCTGTTATTTTGACATTACAAACAGACACTTCAATTTTATTTATTTGTATAGTATGTATTAAGATGGACGATGTAATTACAGATCACTTGCAACATTATGCAATATTAATTTAAAATACCAGTTAATTACGTTACAAAAATATAATATAACATAAAAGATTCGAAGATCGTGAGTGCCAAACTCAGGTAAAATCTATAATTATTTCATCATCATCATCATCATCTCAGCCGAAAGACGTCTACTGCTAGACATAGGCCTCACCCAAGGTTTTCAAAGGATAGGATTTATTTTTTTATTATAAATATTGTTTGTAACAGGAAATAACACGATCATGCATAATGTTTACTTTTAGGTGCTTGACATTTCGATCAAGCTGTACATGATCAGAGATCAAAGTGATTGGTTAGTCGACGTATACAACCACGACTGCAACCAAGTCGAAACGGTAAGTATCTAAAGGGATTGATCACCTGATCAAAGGGAAGACATGAGGGAATTCCGCTTACCAATTATTCTTACTTAATATTATAAAATCGATAGTAAGAGTTACTACCAAATTTGTCTGTCTGTCTGTCTGTTACCGATTCACGACTAACCCACTAAACCAATTTGATACAAAGGTAGTTTAAAACCTGGGGAAGGACATAGGCTACTTTTTATTGATATAGGTACCACGCGGGCGGAGCCGCGCGCTAAAGGTAGTATATACACAATACAACGCGAAAGTTTAAAAGTTATTATTAATAATAATGTCCTCCAGACTGAATTTCGTTCACGGCGGCCAATTTTAATGGTGACTGGCCATCTGCGCTGAAGATATTATAATGCAGAAGTATGTGTGCAAACACAAGTACACTCTTTGTTCCCTAACCCTCATGATCCGTCGGGACAGATAATCCAACACGACCGGAGACAGATCAGGCGCAGGACCGACGGCTTTACGTGCTCTCCGAGGCACGGAGGTGTCTATCACAGCCAACTTCCTAACTCCGGGCTGCTATTGAGATTTTTTAACAGAAAATCCAATAAATTTTTGTTAACCCAATCCAGGATTTGAACCTGAGACCTCATGCACAGCAGTACCATTGCACCATGGAGGCTGGTTGATAATTGATGACATGTTTACAAAAACAAAAGTTATTAATAGTACCGTAGCAATACCTATCTAATAGCCTACGTAAACCTTTATATATTTACACATAAATATATAATACGAACCAATCATAGCCGTAACATCCGAATTATAGCTTGGTAATCCAAGATTAGGAGGTGCGGGTACCCGAGAATCTGGTGGCGGTGGCTCAGACTTCTTGATTCTTAACGCCGTACTGACGCCAAGACCGAAGTATGCTCCAAAAGCGTGAATGGCCATAGACCCTCCTACGTCAGCAGCCTGGAACAATCAACCAACTTGGCTTCTGTTGCCAAATTGCTACCGACGCCTTATGTACAGCAGTCACATTCATTACCGTTGAACTACCGTGGCAGCTGAGGCTAACCAACGACGTGTCAAAATTAAATACAAATCATGTGATTTGTTGGCTGTTGTTAATTTAGTCAGCCATTCAAAACCATTACCAGCAATTTGGGTTACAATTTGGGTTACAAATTACACTAATAATTTGTTCCAGATAACCACAGCATCGGCCCTGGCGTAAAGTGAGGAGAGCAGTCGAATTAGGCGCCAAACGACAAGGAGCGCCAAAAAGCCAAATGCGAGAAATAATTTCCAACGCATATTTGGAAAAAGTGAAAGCGTTGACCAAAGAGAGGTAAGGAACAGAGGTAAGGACGAACAAAGCGTTCATGAGTTAAGGTAACAGCTTACCATCAGGCGGATCGAATGTAGTAGTGATCGTGGTATAAAAAAGGCGTCAAAAGATACGCATTGACGCTTTCGAGATATGATGTTGAAGGAAAATGCTACGGATCAAATGGACAGCATTCCGGACCAACTCATCCATACTTGCCCAGCTCAAAATTAAAACAAGGCTCTCAACCATCTGCCTCAAGTGTATCCTTGAGTACTTCGGACACATTGCCAGAAAAGTCGGAGACAATCTCGAAAAACTAGTGGTCACTGGCAAAGTGAAAGAAAAAAGAGCGAAGGGCCGCAGCCCGATGCGTTGGTCCGACCACACTCGACTCCACTGTCTACGATGCTCTCCAAGTGGCTGGAGATAGATCAAGATGGCGTGCGTCGTAAGATCAAGGTTAATGGATGGAGGAGCCCTGAGGACCCTGCACAATAACTAGGGCCTGCGCTGCCCTCCAACTAATCTAAAATTCTTGTGTTATCAGAGAGTTCATGTTAGTATTGCAACCGGTAAGATTTGAATCCGTGATCGCAGTCCAATGTTTTACTACCACTTTTAACGTTGACATTTGTTTGACTGTCTGATTTATGTATTAATTACCTTAACTTTTGTCTATACTATAATAAATTAATTAAATAAATTAAGTAGCGATAACCAAGTGTGAAACCGTTGGACTGCTAAGTAGACGCAGACGCTCTGCTACGCAGAGAGAAGACGCTTATCCGACTTTTCAAAGATATGTGCGTGTTAAATAGTTAAATATTGCTTGCTTTAACCGTGAAGGAAATCATCATGAGATCGTCTGAGAGTTCTACATAATGTTATCGAAGTCATGTGAAGTTTGCTTACCCACACTGGGCTTGCGTAGTGGACTATGGCCTAACTCTTCTCACACTGAGAAGAGGCCAATACCAAGCAGTTGGACAGTTTAATACAGGTCCGATATTGTTGTTATACTATATATCTCTATATACTAAAGTAAAATATATCAGTATGTATTTAATCTCCTATGGATATTTATTTGCAATGTCAATTATTGTGTGACGAGTAAACAAGTTGAGACGTCTCGAGCACGGTCCCTCTATTTGCGCAAACATGTGACAGTTCCAGTATATATATGCGCTAACATCGTAACATGCTCTAACATTATTGTCACAATACTGTTACGTATAATGTTTAATACGCACACAAATTTTGCTTTGAGGCCGAATGTACTTTGTGTGGCAGAAAACAGTTCTTTAATGAATAATTATCACATTCATACATAGTTTCACGCCTATATCCCTGAATGGCTTGGACAGGGTTGTATTATATCTATATATAATATATCAGTTGTCGCTAACTATGGTTCTAGGTCACAAATAATGGAACTTATTGTCGTCTACTGGGTACAATCCTGGACTTTCTACTGATTCGTTTACAGAAAAATCCAATAATATTTTTTCTGACCTTGGAATCGCACATATGTATTACTGCTGAATGGTTACCCAGATGTGTATTACACCTATATAGTTTTAGGTCCTACACATAAACCCACTATTACGTGTAGGACCCCAGAAATCCTTGTTGTCTGATGGGCACAGCTTCAGATTCCCTGCTGCTATTTAATTTGTTTTTAGTTGCTGGTAGCAGACTGGCCTGCGGTCCACCTGATAATAGACGCGACATGCTGCAAAGAGTCAATTATAAGATTCATTGAAATCACCAACTAAAATCATACTCACCACATAATAACTTTCAACGAGATAAAAATTGGCACACCCCACAGCCGTCTCGATGATGGCTATGATCAACAGTTGAGGTCCGCTGGTCAGGCCTAGCAGCGATCCAAAGGTGATCAATACAGTCGCTGACATGATATCGGCCTCTGTAAATGATAATGTGTAGTTATTACTTTGTACATACATAGTATATAAACACAGGTTCATGTACTGCCCAGGCAGCGTTCCAAAGGCAAAGCAAAAGACGTGCATATGAGAGTAAATGAACTAAAAATGAAATAAGACTCCATAGAAATTGTTACCTTTATTAATTCTAAGTTGACTACACAAACGGCATAGTGGTTTAAGTATTCACGAATCTACTTGCAACGCACCCATTGCTTTATAGGTTACTAGCTATCTTTTGGAAACAGTAGTTTTTCTGGTTGGCACCATTCATTAAGGCACCATATTATGCCCTTTTCTGTATCCCTGACAAATTGCGTGCGACATTTCATGTTGATCGGTCGAGTATATAAGACGTGAAAACGTAACAAATAAACACATTCGCATTCATAATATTAGTTAAGATAGGATTATTGAAAATTATATTTTGCTAAACATTTTATGTGAAACATACTTTAGGGCACTCATTCTGTAAGAAAAATTGGAAAAGATTCTGTGATTAAGTATTGGAATAATGTGTTGATTTTCGTGGCTGAATATAAAAACGCTGCATAATCTACTACAGACTCGACAAGATAATTTAGCAATATTTGGTTCTAGTCTATGGTGTCTTTTCTGACTCTTACGTCTCTTGTCTATCGGATCCTACACCATAAATCGCCTGCACAGACATTTATAAAGAACATTTGCCCTTAAATTATCGAAACAGATTTCGTTTTGTAAGTAAACGCTATAGCACATTATTGTAAGAAATAAGACAAAAAGCACACCTATTAAAATTTTTTTGGTAACGATAATTGTATTATCCTTCATATGATAGAATGACTGGCACAGCAGTGCCCATTGTATCACAAGCGCAGCCAAGAACCAGTTGAAGCCAAGAGCGCTGTAGCAGTACTTCTTCAAAAATGTCATCAGGAAGCCGAAACCGATGAAGATCATGACATGCGCGTCTTCATATCCTGAAACAATAAAATAATATAGATACATTTTTTAGGTTTCGAATGAGCATTCAAAGTCTTAGCTCAAGTACAGTACTCTTCAAATGTTGTAAATTACATTTGGGAAGAAATTGGTACCAATTACCATTAATTGCCAGTTTAATCAGTTTTTAACAAAACTTACATATCATAATTTCATAATATCATACTTTACGTTTCTTTAGCTTTGTACAGTTAGCAAGATTGTACATAATTTATAAAAGTAATTTATGAATTAAAACCCTTATTGATACTACAGCTATAGAAATAAATATTAGTCATCATTTTCAACGTCAGACCAAATCAAAGTGTGAAAAGTGTGTCTGCCATCGACTTATTCTGCTGTCCTACCAACTGTACTATCAATACATGCAGAGTAGCAAGTAGGAGATAAAATGCTTACTGAGATTAAGTTCACCAATCGTATTACTTTGTTTTGTGCTTAATGTATTATAATTTGGCCAATATAGCCCCGTCGCCTAGATTTTGACTCAGTATTAAATAATATAAACATATATATTTAAAAAAAACAGGTCTTAAGCTAGGTGTTACATTACCAAGAAACTTAATCTACTAGGTAGGCCTGTATGAAAGGTCTAAATATAAAATAACTGTGTCCTATCTTTTTTAATGTTTGTTTGAATGTTTTATGAAAAATAAATCCTAAGAATGCTTTGCTTTACTCAGAATGAACCAAATCTAAGATGTTTACTACGTTTGCCTAGCAGTCTAAGTGGTCGCTTGCAGCTGCACGGGGTGTTGTGGACTAAAATTCGACATGAGACATAAAATTGCGGGATCCACCATTTAATGTTTGTAAACCTCACGTAATACAGCAATCCCTAGTGCAGGAGATATTGTTCTCAAATTAAAAAGAAAATTAAATTCATAAAGCTAATAATATCAGGGAATGCTTACGCCATTAGAATTATGACGACGCTATGTTCTCGTCAAGATATCAAAATCGAACAAAACATTGATTGAGATTACCATGCTGACGAGTATAGTAAGCGATACTTGGCATTAATAGCGGGTATCTGACCTTACGCCCACGCGAAGGCCTGACCTTTATGACAGTATAGTATGATATAAGTTATGATTTTATTTATCAGTACATCGAAGTAGCTGCCTGGCTCCTAGGTTGAAAGCGTTTCCCTATGATAGCTTGCGATACTGGCAGTATTTATTTATTAAGGATCTCCAACAAAGAATATACACAAAGCTGCACAAACAAAATTAAATGAAAATAAGTTGCGTATAGTATTCTCCTTCAGTTCAAAGATATAGAGACAGAGCAAGCACATACATATAACAAAGAAGCATAAATAGAAAATTCAAATAAATTTGTTGAAATAAGCTACACGTTAGGGATGAACTTAACAAAAGGAATAAATAATATGAAACTTAATGAAAAACTTACATTCTTCTAAGTGTCTTTTATATTTTGGAAAGGATTCACTGATATCAATATCATGAGCCTTTCATAAAGCATTGTAGGCTCATGATATTGATATTAGGGAATCCTTACCAAAATATAAAAGTAGTATTAACCATAATTATGTAACCGATTCTAGAGAAAAGAATAAAATATACAACGAAAGGAAATGTGGGGTAGTAAAAATAATTATGTATGTGAGATCCCGAAACTCTTCTCCACTGGGTATTGTGCAGTAACGTAGATTCCCAGTAGGTACTTCTCTGAACATGCAGATTTATACCAACCGTCACCAAAAATTAGAATTGCGCAGCGGGCTTTGCCACTCATTAAATTATGCATTTTTCATCGCATTTATTATTCTTCGTGTATCAACTAACCTAGTGACAAACATTTTTAACACCAGTACATAGCACATAGAGCAGTCACCATAGCGGGTTGAGCGATATTAACATATGACTACCGAAATTATGGTGTGCATAGAGCCTACCCTATAATGTTTGATTCCCCCCGGCGTCCAAGTGATCTTAGGTTACGTGATAGGAACAGTTAGCAATCAAAACTAAACCTGCTATGACTTACTAGTCAATGCTCAATCATACTTCAATATCATTCGACCGAACAGATCAGACCAGATTGCAACAGATGACTGCTGTCATACAGCAAGCAAGAGCGTATAATTGTGATATTCTAAAGCACACTCGAGCGAACCGAGTGAAAGTTCAAGTCAAGTCAAAAATCATTTATTCACTTAGGTCACAAAGTAACACTTATGAACGTCAAAGGGGCTAGTGAGTTTAAGAAGAGATAGCATCCCCATAATTGCATGCTCGAAGGCGCAGTGGTAGAAATTGCGACTTCTGTGCTTGAAGTCTCAAACTTATATAATTCTCGGGCCTGGCAAAATTTACTGGGTTTATCTATCAAGAAATTATCTGTAGTATCAGGGTGTCTGGAGCTATGCCCGGTAAAAGGCTTGCGCTATTACAAGGGGCATAAGAACAATATAGTTGGCCAGAACTGGGTGTAATACAGTTCTGCTTATGTAAATGCACTACAGCTCGCTCCACCTGATACTGCCAGCTAGAAGTATGTTGGAAATAAAAATAAAAGTGCATATATTTTTCTCTTTCATACTACAAAATTTTGCCCATAGGTATCACGCGAGATTCTGTTGTATGAAAAATAAAATATAAAGTGTATTTGTATTTTATCGAGATGAAGTGTAAATATATGTTTTACTTTATAAAATGGTGGTTCATTTTTTTGCGGTTTGTTTAGTGTGGTATATTTAGATGTTTTGATTAATCCGTTCAGAGTGTTTACAACCAATGCATTGAAATAGTTCGACTGTGAAGGATTTACACTCACACATTTTTCTCTTTAAAACTTTCATACTGTTGGATTTGGTTTCCATTTTTCTTTAGCAAAGTTTTACTGCTTTTATTTAGGATTCCAATAGCATATAGCATATTTATGAAACATAAGTAAAGCAGTATTTTATATGATCTATATGATTGTATTGTGAAAATTGCATTTTCCGAAAATATATTAATTATGAATCGTCTCGAAAGTACCTAATTTTAAAAAAATGGTGAAACCTTACACGTTGTCTCGTCACCATATAAGTGTCATCAACAATTTTTTTAATAATGCGCCTCTTCGCAATCTTCAAACACCCACACAGAAACCACAACATATACAAAAGAACAAAGAAAATGCAAAAATAGAAAAATAAACATTATTCATCTTTACAATAGAGAAATAGTGGAAAGCGAAAAGTGGAAATGCAGATAATAACTATAATATGCATGTTCGGTGGTGAAGCATGCATATAGTTATTACTTGCCTGTGGTATCGTATTCGATTTCCGAGCAAAGTGTTATTAGCTTTTCCTGTCAAAAAATATTCAGTAGAAGCTTGGATTCTTGAACTATACCCAGTAGCCGGCAATAGGCTCTTGGGTCCTAAAATCGTAGTAGGTGAAAGGCGGTGTTATACTCTGCTACCTTTTCGAGGATATAGGGGTCAGGCTACATGTATGTATTTATTATGTTTTGACTAACTGACTAATAGTTTATGTGGACGCCTCGCCACTGCCACTGCGCCGAGTATTGTGGGTTCGATCCCCATATGCGACAAACAATTGTGTGATCCACAAAAAGTTGTGCCGAGCCTGAGCGTTCTTTGTGTCCATTGTTTGAATGTTTGTAAAGTCTCTCGCGACACAGGAATTATTTGCTGTGCAGGAGTAGTCCCTTTAAAGAAAAAATGTTTTACGTCAAGAAATAAGACAAAACATACCTTTCAGATCTGCGTCCTTTTCACCGTCGTATCTGACGAACTTAAAGTATAAACACATGATGACAATCTGAAAGATCATCAATGGCGTGTACGTGTATCTTGAATTCCCCATTTTCTGAAGGTTTTACACCTGGAAGAAATTATTATTATGTCAATTTCTTGTGTAATAGTAATAATATATATATATATTATATCATTTATACTGTAAATAATTAACTGTGCTAAAATGACCTAGGTTTGGCGTCTCTGAGATGTGTACTATACCTGTAATGCACTCCAGCTTAATTTGTGCGATAGATGTTCGCGCAATCCCGATCATATCTCACTTATATTGTGAGATATGATCGGGATAGTTCAATGTACTGCACTTTGATTCGTGACACGTTTGTTCGATCAATTGTCTAGTTCAGTTTCGCGCCCAGTTATACTAAAAGGTATTCTACTCGTAATTAAAAGCCTCGCTTAGGTCTTGAATCTATTGGTATATTCTGAATAGCCAAGTGATTGTTATTAGTCGGCTGTTGTCTTATCTGAGATTTTTTATATTTAAAAATGTAAGGTACTCCAGAGACAATTTTTAGGTTGAAGGATGGATAGAAGAATAGAAAATGACCGCGTGGTCGGTGGTCGCCTTGTGGGATCTATTAAAGATTTTAAGCGTTCGAAGTAGTAAAACCAGCAATGATGGATAACGCCAAAATTTTAATAGAACCCGTCATAAGAATAGTAATTAAGCAAATTCACATACGTAGCTTACACATTCCTTTCCTTATTTTAGTTTTAAATACCTAATTAATTATTTTTTCTAGCGTCATCAACGCGCGAGAGATACCTCTATCAACGCGCGAGAGATACCTCTAGTACTTCAAGCAATCACAAACTACAGTAACCGTTTACCATTAGGCGACGTAAAAAGTCAGTCCCGGTTGTTGCCAAATTGACAGCATTCGTTAAGGCATGTCAGAGGCCTAAGGGCGGCTTGAACAACTCTTGACAACAGGTTGGCCAATTAGGCGAGCCGTATACTTCTTTGACTTGGTATGCAAAAGCTATGCCTACTTGACGGTGGTAAGCTTGCCCGTTACACTGACCTACAACATAGCTAGCCTTTTTTCTTTCTTTTTATTGCCATTGGCGGCAGACGAGTGAGCGGCTCACCTGATGAGAAGTGGTAACTGCTGCTCATGGACTTCAGAAATGTCAGGACACAGCAAAGCCGCTGCCTACCGTGAAAAAAAACACTCTTTAAACCTCATTAGAAGAGGACATATCATAATAATATTGTTCAGGAAACACCGAAGCAGGTAGTTCATTCCAGAGTTTGCTCGTACGTGGGAGAAATGATCGCTTAATGCGACTATCTATGTATATTAAATTATTTGTATTATATGTCCCCTTCGGCTAATCCTTTAACTACACACAAGCGAGATAAAAAATACTTTATACTCAAGACTCTGCAGAAATCATAAAACGCAAAGCATGTAGAACGATTTTCATTAGCCTGTAGAAGGCTACGATTTTATCAATATTCTATTCAAAACGACATCTATTTAAAATATATGTGATCGAATATCAACAATAGGTACCTGCTTGTGCCTTATAAACTAAAATAATTTAGAGAAATCAACATAGGAAAGATTGACAAAACTGCCTGTTCTTAATGACAGTAGATGTTTGACGTTGTCAATATTAAAGACAGAACTATGGCCAGACGATTTATTTGTCTTTTTAATTTTGTTTACTAGGTTTTATATAAATTTACTATGGCTCTAGGGTCATGGCTTTTCAAATTATTGATACATATGTTGCTGCTATTTTACTCGCTTTTATTAGCTTGGTATGTATGTATCTATGTGTCTATGTATCTATTAATCTATGTAACGGTATCTTTGAACGTGATTTTAACCCCTTTCAAAGCGACGGATTGATTTGAAACTTTGCACACTCATTTGAGGATCGATGACAATACAATAATTTAGAAAAATATAGAAAGAATAAATAGACAATAATAAAAAAAATTGTTTAAAAAAGTAAAAACACGCTTTATTAAAAAATGTAGAAAATGATTAAATAATTTTAATGTAAAAAAGTGTGGGGTGCTTTCTAAGATATTTTGATAACCTCAACCCCTTAGTTTTCATAACTATTTTTTTTCAGACAGACGCAGCGGTGAACTTTGTTTATAATAATATATATGTAGTGAAGTGATAGTTATAGTTGATGTTCAGCTGAAGTAATGATTTTTAATATATTTTGTTCCAAGGAATGTTTTAGAGATATATAGGGGCTCGACGTAAACAAATTTAGATTGTTAGTATATAGTTCCTGAACCTTCGTAAACTAACTAATATAGCATAGAGAATTTTTAATTCGTTTATTTTGGAATACAAATAAAAGTATCTAAGTTGAATTCCTAAAATAAAAATAAATCTAAAATAAATTTGCATAATTTTGTCTTACGTTCACATTGAAATTGAACTTTATATTAATTTTTACTATTATTACATAATATTGACACTTTTAAACTATTACTGTTTAACACTGATACTAGTTACTGATTACTTCAATATAAGCTATCAAAACTATTTAAATTTACGTTTACATCCTCCACGACGCTTTAGTTGCTTTTCGGCAGCCATGATCACGGGAAGTTAACAGTAGTAGTTCAAAAGATTCAAAACTACGTAGTCAGTGTTTTGAATAAAATAAATAAACAACGCGGTAAAATCCATATAAAATAATTTTATTTCAATCATAGACAACAATCGTTAAACTAAAAGTAACACAATATCATAAAACACACACAAGCTCAATACACATAATTTAAGTATATTACACAAGCCCAAGATGGCGTCTACTCAAGCATTTATTCGCAAAAAACGCGTGATCGACAACAACAATCACAATGGAATCTACAATACAATCTTCTGAACACCCGAATACTCGTATTGGGTTACTGAAATCGGTATTAGAAAGGCATTAAGATAATACCTTTTATTTGCAACGTAATCTAGAAAGTCCAGGCTCTTTGGATTCTAATCGCGATGTATAGGCAGTTTCTAAACAAAATACGCTTACTTTAAATAGTTCTTATTTTATTTATCAATAGAACCCAGATAAGGGGCAACATAAAATAAGACAGGTGGAACACGATTGTAGGTATTTGTCAAATTTTAGTAGAAATGGTATTGATTTAGAATGTTCTTGCTACACTTGACTACGTCTATACTAATATTGTAAAGAGGAAAGTAACTTTGGTTTGATTGGGAGCATTTAAACTAAAAACTTATCAACCGTGTAACGTTTTACTTAGTCAATCACGTTTTAGCGACATGGCTGACTAGGGAATCTATTCAAATTAAAAGATATACAACACGATTAAAAGGTTTGTATTTCCATAAACATCTTAGAATATAACAAACAGTATTTTAGGCAGTAAATGTTAACTACACTTTAACAAAAGAACCGTGCCTGGTTCCAGCCTTCTACCTGCCGTGCTGCCTACTAAGTTAAGTGGTCTTTCGAGGTATCGAACACCACATAGCGAGACTACAAAAACCGCGCCCTGTTTATATTATTATCCTGCCGTGGCAGGTAGAAGGCTGGTACCAGGCGCGGTCGCGTTTATATAGAAGCTACCACCAGCAGGAGGGAGAGAGGGGCGCCACCCGCCACTTCGGCTGACGCGCAGCCATCATGGCGCGAGCGGTCCGCGTGACAACCGAGTTCAAAAATTCTTTCACCATTAGAAATAGAAAGCTGTATTATCACCGAGTAATAAAATAAAGCAATATTTTATTTTTTTTAAAATCTACTATATAACCTAATATACTTAACCTACTTTTACGCGAGCAAAGCCGCAGGCAAAAGCTAGTCGATGATAAAAGGGTAGAAACGTGAAGATATGGACGCCACGTTCGTCATTTGGCTTATATGGGACTGCATATATAACTGCTTATCTTGACATCCTAGATTTAAATCCCAGGTGAGGAGAACATTACTGATTTATCATTGAAGAAATCTGCCCAATACGGCGTAACGTGAGATAGACAAAGCTTTATGTTCATGCTATGAGAGGCTGCTGATCAGGCCTTAACCTGACAAGTAGCTGACTTGATTGTAAGGATGACGTAGTGGTTAAGTGTTCGCTTCGCCACTGTCACTGCGCTGAGAGTTTTGGGTACGAATCCCACACAACAAATAACAAATGATTGTTCCGAGTCTGGGTGTTATTTGTGTCCGTTGTTTGAATGACTGTAGAGACTCCCTAGTGCAGGAGAAGAAGTTTTAAAAATAAAGTAGTAGTTAAGTACACAAATCTGGTTAACTTCCAATTATATGAAACAGAATAATTATATTACATGATACCTTGTGAAATTTACTCCCACTCCTATTATTTGGAACACGCTATAGATAGCTAGTTGTACCCGCAATTGGAACGAAGTAGCTTCAACAAATTAATAAAGTTTGCTGAACGTAAATTGTACCCAATAGGCATTGTTGTTTTAGTACAAAAAGTATTGATAATATTCATGATGAATCAGATTTTAGTTATTATAGATAATTATTTATTAATTGAATAGATTGGCACACATTACTACTTTACTAGATGTGCCCGCGGTTTCACCCACGTTTATCGTTACTGCGCCGCCCCCGTGGGTCGTAGCGTGCTGTTTTATAGCCTATAGCCTTCCTCGATAAATAGGCTATCCAACACGAAAATAATTTTTCAATTTGACTCAGTTGTGCCTGAGATTAGCGCGTTTAAACAAACAAACACACTCTTCAGCTTTATAATATTAGTATAGATAACCCATAAACTTATATCTTCAGAGAATAACTTCGGAGAATCCAGAGAATATATTTTTCTCCAATTCGTCTTTACAAATATTGTCCCTATTAAAATGTAGTATTTTTTCATTTGTCACGTGCGAATACACGTAGAGATCGCATATACCTTGCATATTTAAAGGATTAAACTTTTGGATCACCTACATTTGTTAAAGAGTCTAAAGTTACTGTGCCAATTTAATATTGTTCTATACAATAATAATGTTAGCCCTCTATATAACCTATCCCACCGTTGTCTTACAATGTTTCCCTTCGCCGTTAAAGCGAGCGATAATTACTTATTTAATTCGTACATAACTTAAAAGTGGAATAAACTGAAAAGTGGAAGTATGCATGGCAGTCCAATAGTCTGTCATAATGACTATCGCACCTAAATATACATATATACCTAAATAGACTACAGAAAGGCTTTTAACACCTTGGACCACGAGATGCTACTCCAAGCAATGGATGAATGTTGGATCAGGGGTCCCACAAATAGATGGTTTAGGAATTACCTGAGTGGAAGAACTATTTAAACCTGTATTGCAGGCGTGGCAGGGCAAGAAGCCGAGGTCAATCTTGGTGTGCCGACTGGCACAGTGTATGGCCCGGTGGGCTACATCATGCATATCAATAGTGTTAGTAAAGTAGTAAAGAACTTCATGGTATTTATGTACACCGATGACATGTGCCTGATAATTTCTTTTAAAATATACAGGATGCCAGGGGTTTGCTGCAGGCTGATTATAATAATATTACCAAGTGGGCACACGATAACGGTATTATACTAAATATAAACAAAACTTAGGTAATGCATATACACTCACCTTATAACAGGATAGCAAAGAAAATTAGTAATTCTACAATTAGTATCGTAGGACACACTTACGAATGTCTGCACGCAGCGAACGCCAACTGTAACAGCCAAGGCTTGGAGTATGTGAGTATGTTTAAGGATTGTGGGTAGGTAGATGGTAGGTAGTGGGTAGTAATATGAATTGGAGGTCCCAGGTTGATTCAGTCTGCACTAAACTCAGGTCTGTACTAAGCTAATTCTAGGCACTCAGTACACCGTTAAGTAGAAAAACAGTTGTGACGCGGACCGGTCGCTGCTGAGCGGCCGTGCTCGCGGCGCCCCTCCATCGGCTTCTCCTCCCCAGCGGCGGCCCTATATATTGGCAACGCGTCCCCGTGCCGGTCTCCTTCCGCTGCGCTGCCTGCCGAAGTTAAGTGGTCCATTTCTACCCGGGACCACGTAACAAGCCTTCATCTTGAACCACGCCCTGAAATACCAGTAAATACCTAGTTGAATATAATTATAGTTCTGTTTATTCTCATACACCTTCTGTAAGTGCAAATATATGCTTATTGATCGCGTTGTTCATCTTTAATTTCTATTAAAATCCTAAGTCAACCACGCCACTAAAGCTGATCAGTTACAGATTGAGTGTGTATGGCCGTACATTCAAAACATATTTAGATAGTATTAAAGCATTGCAAATAAGATTTATGAAGTACCTTGTAAACCCGAAAACAAAACTGGAATGTAAACAAAATTATGAAAGGCTATTTGTTACCTGTAAAATACTTCCTGTTCATATAAAGATCGAATACTTGGTGGTTCTGAAACAATTCTATAGCGATCAATATAAAGTTAATATGAAAAATATCTATAATACTGAAAGCATACGAGAACACAAGCTAGTCCGAGCACCAGGGAAAAACTAATTTGGCAGTAGAACCAACAAGTATTTAATCCCTACAATATATAACAAACGTAGATGGCTTAGAGACATGAATATTAAAAAAAGTAAATTATCTCTAAAACACGAGCTAAAGAGAGAGCTACTTATTTTTTTTTTTTAATTTCGGGGAATGCATTACTCATACCCCTCCGCGGGGGCGGGCGGAGGGGTTATGTCGGACTCGCCGGGGTAAAAGAAAGATGTTAAAGATGATAATGTACCTCCCGGAATACCGACTAAACCTACCACGGTGTTCCTCGACAAAATCACTATCGACGGGGCTGCGCGAACCACTTGCGCATACGGTCGCGACCCCGCCGAGGTTCCGGCCCGCCGTATGAAACGGCAGGCCACTACATGAAAGACCTACCCAAAGGCACTCCTCACAAATTATCCCTACTGTCCCCCCTAGAGGGGAGACGGACTCGACACAGAGGCGCGCGTGGGAACACGCACGCCGCCTCTCGGATCTGGTGCTGAACGGATGGTGGGCAGGCCCACAAAGCCCGCCACCCCCAGGTCAAACCTCAGGGTGGCTGGAGGTCGTCTCGCGCCCTCCGGCGCCCGGCTCTGCGGTTGGGGAAAGGGTTTAAACGCTCCCTCTCCCGCTCCGCCGCCTCCTTGATGGAAATGACTTCCTCACAAAAGGAGGCGACGGCGTTCCACGACCTCTCACTCCGGACCATAGACTGAACTACGGCCGGGAGCGAGAGGGCAACCAATCCAACTGCCGCGATCAACTCACGGCGCTGCGATGCCCAGGCGGGGCAAAGAGAGAGCTACTTGCTGAAATCACAGATAACTGTTACGCTTAGATTCTCAAGTTGCTGTAATGTGTGTAATGGTACCTAATGCAATATGTTTTATATTTTTTTATTTTATAGTTAAGCTAAGTGTATGTACCTAGTTATTATAAATGAGAGTGTTCCTGCCGACAAACTGGGGTCCAAGTCTGCTATTTTTATAAATTCGTCATTCCGACACGACGTAACTGCAATTCCATTGTCATTTTGCTAAAAGTTTGTAATCTGCTAAATTCATAATGGTCGATCATTGGTCGGCCAATGGTCTCGTAATATTCATGCCAGATTTCGTTTATATATATTTTTATATATTATTTATTAGTGTTAAAAGCAATTTGATCAAAGGAACTGTCAATATTTTAGCAGATTACCGCATACGTCAGTCATTCATTTGTCATTATGTATAAGATTACCATTCTATGCCATTTTTTCAATGAAGTGTCAGTGGTTGACCACCGGAAAGTCATAATGACATTATATTAGTAGATTACCAAACTTGTCAAAATCAACAATTATGAAATCAATGATAGACCATTCTGACACTATTGTAATAACAGACTTGGGCCCCTGTTAAACAGTTTGGTGGGATTTAAATTCATATGTTTTGGACTCAATAAATATTTTTATTATTGTATTATTATTATTATAAATTTATACAAAAGTTACAGTAATAGATGTCGCAGCTTATTGTGTAAAGTCGATATGTATTGTTTAAAGCTCATATATTTGAAGAACAATAAAATTTTTGTTGTAAATCTTTAATAATAATAATGTCCTCCAGACCGAATTTCGGTCATGGCGGCCAATCTTAACGGAGATTGGCCAACTGCGCAGATATTGTAGTGCACAAGTATGTGCGCAGACACAAGTGCACTCTCTGTTTTCTAACTCTCATGATCCGATGAGACGGATAATCCGACACGACCGGAGAGAGATCAGGCGCAGGACCAACGGCTTTACGTGCTTTCCGAGGCACGGCGGTGTCTAACACCGCCAACTTCCTAACTCCGGGCTGCTATTGTGGTTTCTTTACAGAAAAACCTAATAACTTTTTTTGGCCCGACCCGGGTTTCAAAAGCAGTCGCATTCACTACCGCTGCTACCGTTTTCTTTTTATCTAATAACTAGCTGACCCGCGTAACTTCGTCTGCTTCACATAAGAGTAATTTCCCTGTTTTTGCAACATTTTCCATTGCTGCTCCGATCCTATTGGTTGTAGCGTGATGTTGTACCCTATAGCCTTCCTCGATAAATAGGCTATCCAACACTAAAATAATTTTTCAATTCGGACCAGTAGTTTAGCGCGTTCAAACAAACAAACAAACTCTTCAGCTTTATAATATTAGTAAAGAAAAGAAGGTTCTTGAACTGTTATTTGATCAACTGCGAACTCAAAGGCATAGTATAATGTGTTTGAACCCAATCACGCGAGACCCGAAACCAGCGCTGACAAAATGTGAATGTCTCCATCTCTGCCTACCCTTTCGTAGACTATATACAAAATAAACCAGAGATATGGTAGATGGTGTAAGTTAAAAAAAATTGGTCAGGAAGCGCTTCGGGTGTTTTATTGCAATATTATACAACAGTTGCAGCACTTTAAACGGGTCAGTTGGCAAGTAAACGAAGGGTGCGTATATCGACTTTTCACTTTACACTTGTTTCTTGGTGTACCTTTACATTTATATAAAAAACAGGCTGTAAACGCCTACTAGTATCAATCTGCGCTTATGTGTATTGCCAAAATAAGGCAGTCTAAGTATTTATTCATTCAGTGTATTATTCTTAGGATATTATATTGGAATTGAAAATCATCTCACCGTATACACAAATATTTAGGCTTATATATTATTATTACAGCAGATAGCAGCGATAGCTCAGTGGGGAGACCAACAGACTGCAATGCAGAGGGTCTCGGGTTCGAACCCACGTCGCGCACCTCTGACTTTCGGAAGTTATATGACTTTTCGAAATTATGTGCGTATTGATTAACAATTATCGCCTGATCCGTGCCTCGGAGAGCACGTTAAGCCGTCGGTCCCGGCTGCCATGAACATCTATGGCAGTCGTTATTGGGAAAGTCAGTACCATCTAATATCCTGACACTGGTCAAGCCTTAGGATTTCATTAGCCTTCGGGTTGCGGAGGTCAGGTGGCAGCCGCTCCGTGTAAAAACTGATATCTAGTCAAATCCGGTTAGACCAGAAAAGCCGACCCCAAGTGACCTGGGAATAATAAAGGCTAAGAGAGAAGAATATATTATTATTACAGTGCCACCGTTTTGTAAACACTATTTCGTTGTATTCAATTTCTTGGTAACAATATTAGTTTCATAGTATTCTGGGTCATTTACATACAAAAGCCGAACTGTGACTACTAATTGGATGTTAAATATTCAAAACTAAATTTGCTTGCTAGCGTTGAAATTTCATCCAAATTACCTTTAGGTTAAATTCTTAGGTAATTAGGCTATTTGTATTTTTTTATATCCACGATGTTCAAATGTGTTCGTAATCCTAGTATACGTCTCTTTCTTCTTTTATTATCATAAAATTCTTTTAGCACGCTAGTCTTTTAGAGCACTCATTAGCAGAGAAGAACCTTTCTTCTGACTGGTCAGAAAACGATCGCCTAGCATTCTTAGAGTGTCCCATATATGGCGTAGCCATATTTTGAATACTTATAGTTATCAACATAAATTTTATAGTAAGGTTATCATAAAATATTTTCTCATAGACTTAACCTTTCAACCAATCCAGTTATCAAACATACGAAAATACAAAAAGCTATTAAAAGAAAAGAAGACTATCATAAAATTTACGTTTCAAATAGGCTGGTGAAGCTCGGATGCCGGCGTCTTAGCCTTGATTGGTTAAAAACGTAAGGTGCATATAACTGAAAACAAGCGCCTATATCACCACTTTAGAAATTCATCCTTATACCCAAAAACACAACAAATATTAGTATATTCGCTAACAACACTTTCCCGTCTTACCTACGAGCAAAACTTGTTATAGGTAATGATACAAATTGACAAATGGTGTAAACACCTCGTATTTACGATTGTACCTTCGCGAGGTAAGCGTGTCGGAGTAATTGGATACAATATAATTTTATGAGCGAGCGAAGCTGTACATGTTGTTAGACGAGCAGAATATAAGGCGTAGAATATCTCTTTTAAGCATATATACATACGTCCCCTATATTCTCAGAGGACACGAAGTGAGAAATGACTGCATGAATGGTGTCGTGGTTTATATGGTGAGTGTTGTGAGTTCGAATCCCACACAGTACAAAATTTTGTGTGATCCACAACTGGTTGTTCTGAGTCTGGATGTTCTTTGTTTCCGTTGTTTAAATGTTTGTTAAATCCACCGCTACATAGGCATTACTGAAAGGGCGGCAACCATATTTTGCCAGCTAAGTTTTAGATCGAAGGCAATAGTGGATGAGCCTTTTTTCGTTTACCGAGCCCAGTTCTAGACAAAGTGTTGCCGCTGAGAATCTCTTAACAAAAAAAAAAGAGGTATTCTTAAAGTAATACAATTGAATTCATACCTAGAATCACGCATATGTGAAATGTAGGTATTGGCATAAGTAAAACAAAGGCGTATTACAACCATACTTCGACAATTATGTTTTATGCCGGTGTATAGGAAGGCGAGCCAAAGTGCAAAGTGTAACACAGTTTTATCGAGCGCAGAAATCAAAGAATTCTTAACATTTTGTTACCAAATATAATAATTTAATGGTATACTTCATTATTTACATAAAGAAAGCAACAATCATAATTTACAACTTAACTAATATTAACAAAACTAACCACTTATAAATAGAACAAAATGAAGAGTAACAAAATATGGCACTGTAAAAATTAATAAAAAAGGATGACCGGTTTAGGCAATTTCGTAAGATTCCTCAGCATCGCTGTCGATCGGGAGTGTGCCCAGAAGACTGGCAGCATTGCCACGCTGAATGGCAATGCTGATTCTTTGAGCCAAAAAAAGTCCAGCCTTCTGGTCACGCGAAGCATCGATTAGCCGCTTAGATATATGTATCTCTAAAAAGCGCACGAGCGCCCGGACCCCATGAACCCAGCGTCTCTACCCCAAACGGCTCGAAAACGTAATTACCAATTAATGTAGTAACGTAGTTACCAAATACATTTAAATAATACCTATAAATACATATATAATTAAACCCAATAATAATAGAAGAGATGTATATGAATTATTAAGTAATTAATTGGTTATAAAAGCATTGCGTGGCGCAAACTTCCGGCGCCACCTAATTATTTATTATATAACTTTTTATTGTATTAGTAACAAATAATTATGTTTATAAATATTGTAATTAATTACATGATTATATGATTTATATAACACATTCAAACGTTAAAGGCACTTCGTATTAAATAAGGCAGTTTGAATGGTAACGTTATAAAAACCGTTGTGATATTATTTTATTCTATTTAGTCGAATCGTCGATGACGATGTCGATCGATCTAATCATCGAATATTTCTTTATTCGATTACTGATCGTTGTAAAATACTACAACTGGTAATTGAGTGTGCATGTGTGACTTTTATTGGAGCCTATTTAAATCCTTGATTACAATTTGTAATATAAACTTTAAGTAAATCAATGTTTATGTTTAAGTTATATTTATTTGCCACCTACTGGTTACAGTTCCAGATTTTAAGCTGCTACTGAGAACTTATCCTCTTGTTTATAACTAATAGCGTAATAACGCGAACCCTAAGAACATGGCTGGCTAAAATTAAATGTGGATGTAACACTCCTGTTTCTACCCCTTACGGGAAAATAGACATAAGAGTATATGTATATATATATACATATATGTTGAAGCGTCAAGAAAATAATCATTGCATTGCAATTTATTTCTGTAATTGGATTTGAATAAAGCGCCATCTATTGATTTGTTTCGGAACGTCAAGCGTAAGTTTGAGTGAGGTCGTTATAGAGCCAATGTGTCAGTTAGAGTGACAGTTATAACTGTCAGTGTCATATTGACGTTATATAAGCGCCGGAGACTCGTGCGCACATTCGGTGTGACGAACTCGCTGCGTTACGGATCAAATCAGAGATAATCACAGTCAACCTTTTACCACGCCTATATTCTGTTGCTTCATCATGTCAAAAGCGAGTTGACGTCCTACTCTTTGACATATATTTATATATATATATATATATATATTATATCATTCCTTACACACTCCATCCCTCTTTGTATAGATATTTTTCTAGGTAGTCTATCCAGATCGTATGTTAAACTGCCGTTACAGACTATCTTATTAAATCACTGAGCGTAAGTATCAATGCAATTTTACGTAGGTATCACTAAAGCGTGTAGATCAATACAGTTTCCGATTGCTTATAACTGAATATGCGTCCTTTAGTCAGTTAAATTTACAAATTGAATTGAAAACGCCAATAGCGATTGATTATGTAGACCATTGAATCGATATCGCACATTACAAACTATAAATTTTGTGTTCCTAACACAAAAGCTTCATTGGAGGGGTAAATAGGATTGCCTAGTAATGTGCATCTCGTATTAGATAGTAATTTTCAGTAAAATACTAAAGGCTGACTAATATTATAAAAGCGAATGTTAGTTTGTTTGTTTGTTACGGTTTCACGCCTTAACTACTTCAACGATCATCACGAATACACATACTTAATAAAATGCTAGGTTACGGGTCTTACTCGCGATAAAGTATTTAAAAGGTAATAAATACCTATTGATTGCACGACGTTTCGACCGACTTGCATCGATCGTGGTCACAGATTGTCAACTCGCGACAATAATTTATCGCGAGTAAGACCCGTTACTTAGCATGACATTTAGTATGTGTACAAACCACGAAAGTCTAAAAAAGGGTACAGTGTACAGAAAAGGACAAAGTGTGCTTTGCATCCAGAAAAAATTATTAAAAATAATAAAATAAATAATAGTTAAAAAAAAACCTAAAAAAGAACGCTTTAAAAAATAGAAAATAATTTAATAATTTTAATGTAGAAAAGCGTGGGGTGCTTTCTAATATATTCTGATAACCCCACGCTTTTTTACATTAAAATTATTAAATTATTTTCTACTTTTAAAAGCGTGTTTATTAGGTTTTTTTTAAACTATTATTTATTTTTATTTTTTTTATTTTTTTTGGTATAGGCTTAAAATGTGACGCTCATTCTAACTACAGAGACCATCAATAACAAACAGTTGCAACGTTTGGAAAAACTCACTGACGGCATTACAACATCAACCAATATACAAAGATCTCTACATTGGATTGGAGAGAAACTGGAAGACCGTAGAACAATATAGCTGTTTGTTAGAGACCAAGTTATGGGGGACTATTATGTTTACCCAACGCATTGTTGCGCGGAGTGAAAGTTACGGATGCATTTGCATTATGTTTTGAATATTGTAAAGGATTTTTATGTCGAGGGTCAGTGCCCGGTTTTTGTTAGTTTTTTTTTTAAAGATAACAAGGGGTTTGTTGTTCTGTGGGTTGTATACTTTTAAATTTATTTATCTTTTATTTTTTTTTCTAAATTATTGTATTATCATTGGTCCTCGATAAGTGTGCAGTTTCAAATCAATCCGTTGGTTTGAAAGGGGTGAAAATCACGTTCAAAGATTCCGTTACATAGATTCATAGATACATACCAAGCTAATAAAAGCGTGTTAAAAAGGTACTGTTCCCAAACGAGCGAGCCCGTGCAAATAATAATTATATTTTGTGCCAATGTCACTGAAATATTTGTTACAGCTGTAACAAAAAAAATTTATTTTTCATCTTCATCTTTTCATATTGTAAGCATCTTTAAATGTCTATGGTAACAGCCTCTCATCTGGTGGTGCCTACGCCTGTAGTAACGTTGTTGCTACCTTATAAATGAACAATTAAAAATAGGCATCATTGATATAAATGAATACAGCCTTTGATTGCTTTTGCGTTCATTGAAATGTCCTTCAATCAGTTAAACAGAGTTAACTTGATAAGACCGAAATAGATACAAGGTAAAGACAACTGTGATGAAAATAACATTGAATGAATAAATAACGTGCTTATTTAAAATCTTGCTGTATTTTAACATTAAGTAAAACTGTTCGAGGGTCCGGGCGCTCATGCTCTTTTCAGAGATCTGTCTAAGTGGCCAATTGACGTTTCGCAGGACCAGAAGGCTGGACGTTTCTTGACTCAAAAAATCAACAGTGCCATTAAACGCGGCAATGCTGTCAGTCTTTTGGGCATTTTCCCAGATGACAGCGATTTTTCATTTTGCGATGCGGCCTAGTCCAGCCATTATTTATTTCCTGTCATATATTTTGAGTTTGTGGTGCTTTTTTAAATTTTCTTATAATTAGTAAGATTTTTTAATATAAGTTAAGTCTTTTGTACATGTAAATAAAAATAATTTATACATTAAAAAAAGAAACGATAACTACAATTAATCAAATAAATGCGAAATTTAATTTTTTTTTATTTTTTTATTTGGAAATTACATTTTTGAGCCGTTTGGGGTGGAAACCCTAGGTTCATGGGGTCCGAGCGCTCGTATTTTGTACAGGGAGATCGCAAAACGCCTGATCGACGTTTCGCGTGATCAGAAGGCTGGTCTTTTCTTAGCACAAAGAATCAGCATTGTCATTCAACGTGGCAATGCTGCCAGTCTTCTGGGCACGTTACCAGTTGACAGCGATGCTGAAGAATTCTACGATGCCTAAACCATATTTGTAAATATTTAGTATTATAATTATTTGTGTTTTTGTAATTTTGTTATCTTTTTTAATACGTTTGTAAATATAGGTTATTTGAAGACACAAATTTCAAATATGTTAGGATGTCAACTACTCAAATCACCCGTCATCCATCAAACGCCTTAAGTTGAAACTTGGCACACAGAGCACATGATTATTATGATGTTTCATCTCGGTATACATTTCCATACGATTTCGATCGATTGCAATTATATGCGTATGCTATAATTAATTATCGCTCTATTTAGGGTAAAGGACAGCATCGTAGGAAATCTACACATCTAAAAGTGAAATCCTATGTTATCGAAGATGTCTAAAGTTTTTCAATCCGTATTAAATACGGATATACGCATATCCTATTTCCTTACTCGAACTCGAAGGCACAGCAGTTTCCAAACTGCTAACTGCTTATAAGAATTTCTTGACAGTAATACTCAATAACGTTTTGCTGGCCAAGTCCAGGATTTAACCCCGAGATCTCAGAATCTTCAGCCATTAATACTAGCCACAAGACTGTCAAAGAAGAAAATAATTATGATAAGATACACTGCTGTCTTCCCCTTCAAAGTTATACAGCAGTTATTTTATACCTTCAACATCACAAAGTTTTTGGTTGGTGCCGTTACGTTCAGATACTTCAGTTCCTAATTTCCATTTCATTCGATACTAAAACAGTGACTTTGGTGAAACATGAATTCGTAACAAGTTGTTTCGTCCACTATGTTAATTCAAAATTTTACTTGTAACTGAATAATTGTATTTTAACTAACAATCAATTTGTACAAATACCAATTTAATGACCTGCCATACTTCAGTATAGTGTAATTGGTATAGTTTAAATAATATTTATATAATTTATTTATATTGAATCACTAAAAAAGCACGAGATAAAATATAATTTGTATTCTTCCTAAAGGAATGCACATAAGAGCATGCACGCACCTAATTGTACATTAACCAGATACATTGATCTTATGGCCCGTGAACGCACGTAAGCTACCGTATAATCGGCGTGGGTCGGGCACGGGCCAGCCGGTCAGGCCAGTACATTTGATAATTAGTACCGGCCTGACCGGCTGGAATATATAATCTTTTAAAACAATATAATTTTTTAGAAGAAGTACTATAATATGTATTTACAGTACATGTTCTTTACTAATATTGGTTGTACATCATGATCTGATTCGTTTCTTTTGTAGGTGATTAAATATTGTAATATTGTATAGGAAAATATATCCTTGAGGATCAACCTATCGACCCTATGATGATACCCTAGATGGTATTGTACTCAATCAATCGGAATATCTTTATTCATTTAGGTCACAAAGTAACACTTATGAACTTCAAGGTTGTACTAACTAAACTTTACTATGAATTTATCTGTTGCAACGTTTGGCAAAGCGAAGGCGTAGAGATGTAGGCGTACTCAATATATTATTCCATATAAATTGTACCAGGACCTCCTTTGAGCTAACAAAGTTTGTACGGCAAATTATTAGGTTGAAACAGGTACCTATCCTTCGTACACCTCTTTCCAACACACCTTATCTTGGCTTCGAAGAATCTTCTTTTCATTATGAGGTCTACACTGATAACATAGTAGATTATTTACCGTTAACACCGCATGTTGTGTTGCGATTTCATGCATTAAAAATAATGGTTGTTAGTGATCTACTTATTATTCGGGGTTGGTTTTTATGTGTTCGGAAAGCATCAAACATCTCAGGTCTTCAATAGCACGACAGTCTTTACAAAAATATAAAAAATAAATCCACTCAATATCTGGCTCAGGTATTTTTTATATCGAAAACAATAAGATCATAAAAAGCCTTTGTCTCACATTCATGTATACTCCTTAATTCACCCATGAACTTCATGATCCAAATAAAAAAGAAGTAAAGATCTCAACGTCCTGTCAAACTGTAGTTAACACGAACGAAACCAAACACGGGGATGAAAAATTAATGAGAAAATAAACGCACAACATCTGCGTCACTGCTTCTGTATCACGACCAATTTTTCTTGGCCCCTCGAATGTGTGGCACTGCCGAAAATTTTGAGAATATTTCATAGATATAGGCGGCTATTGGAGGTCTTTGTACTGGTCATCAATAGACCCATCATGAAATATTCATTGTAGAATGTTCCCGAGAGCGGGCCACGATCTCTTTTATTAGCATTTAAGACAAGTTTTGTAATGTAAGTCGGAGTTTCTTTCATGTCTACGTTTGGCCGGTTTGTCTCTGAATATTGATGGTGATAATTTGAATTTGTTTTTGAAATAACCTTTAAGGTATTATCAATAAAGTAAGTGGTAATCTTCAAAGCTACAAAGACTACATTTTTTTTGATAGAGCATAAATAAATTTAATACCAGCGATAGCCTAGTGGGAGACCGTTGGACTGCCACGCAGAGGCTTCGAGTACGATCCCAAGGCGCGTCTCTGACTTTTCGAATGTATATGCATATTAAAAAGGTAATTATCGTTCGCTTTAACGGTGAAGAAAAATATCGTGAGGATACCTGTATGTATGAGAGTTCTCCAAATGATCTCAAAGATATGTTAAGTCTGCCAAACCGCACTTTTTTTTTTTTGCGTGTGGGTTAGCGTGACTCATACCCCCCCTCCGTTGGGGCGGGCGGAGGGGTTAGGTCGGACTCGCCGGGGTAAAAAAAGATGTTAAGATGATAATGTACCTCCTGGAATACCGACTAAGCCTACCACGATGTTCCTCGACAAAACCACTATCGACGGGGCCGCGCGAATCACTTTCGCATGCGGTCGCGACCCCGCCGTGGTTTCGGCCCGCGGTATGAAACGGCAGGCCACTACACGAACAGACCTACCCAAAGGCACTGACTCTCTTTAAACCCTACTGTCCCCACCCTATAGGGGAGACAGACTCGAAACAGAGGCGCGCGTGGGAACACGCATGCCGCCTCTCGGACCTGGTGCTGAACGGATGGCAGGCAGGCCCACAAAGCCCACCACCCCCAGGTCAATCCTCAGGGTGACTGGAGGTCATCTCGCGCCCTTCGGCGCCCGGTTCTGCGGTTGGGTAGAGGGTTTAAACGCTCCCGCTCCGCCGCCTCCTTGATGGAAATGATTTCCTCACAAAAGGAGGCGACGGCGTTCCACGACCTCTCACTCCGGACCATAGACTGAACTACGGCCGGGAGCGAGAGGGCAACCAATCCGACTGCCGCAATCAACTCACGGCGCTGCGATGCCCAGGAGGGGCAAACCGCCAAAGTGTGCAGCGCCGTGTCTTCAAACCCGCACTGAACTAACGTAGTGGAATATGGTTCTCACACTGAGAAGAGGTCCGTAACCAATAGTGGGTCAGCTTAATACACGGCTGATATTATATAATTATTATAAATAATCGTTGCTTACAAAAACCTAAGGTATATTATAGGTGTAAGGTAATTTTAATTGTTTTCTACACTTTTCCGAGAAGCTTTAAAATTTATTTTAAATGTATCCGAATGGAATAATGGAGTTTGTTCTTAAAACTAATTAATTTACGAGCTTACCAGGAAATGAAAGATCAACAGAGGCACTCGGCTTCTCTATTTTCAATGCAAATTTATTGTAAATTCTACTAAGATTGAGATGTTTATTACAGCTGTTTTGATTCTGGTATCTGTCAGATTTAATGTTGTATAAAATAATGTACGTCTTATTTGTTGTTGAACATTACGACCGAAATACTTTTGTATTCAACGGTCAATTTGTTAATCAACTTATATTGGTGATATACGTATACTTAATATTGTCTTCTGTTTACGCGAATATTATTCATTGAAATTAAACTACTATATACGGATTTTATCGCGTTGTTTATTTGACACTTTATTACATAATTTTGAAAACTGTTACACTACTTTTACTTTTAAACTTTATTAATTTTTAAGCTAATTAAATTACTATTAATACTATTTAGATTTAATTTATTTTTACACTTTCCCCGACGTTTCGGTTGCTTTTCAGCTGCCATGGTCACGGGGAGACTAAGATGGTAGTTGTCTCAATGTTCCAGTGTAGTTATTTCAAAGTACCTGAACATAATTTAATCATTGGTGTTTCTATTTACGCAGAATGAGCTCAAAGTATCATGAAGTCTAGCTGTGGTTTGCTTCTTCTTGGGTTTGACTATTTGTATTACTGGATCCCAAGCTGGTGATACATTCCAACCATCTTCTCTATTGAAATTAGGATGTTTTTTAGATTTCAATAGCCTCTACATAATACGTATACTGATTTAAAAGAGTGGCCGTGAGTTTCTTGCATATATTTTCTCATAGGCTCAACTCTTTGCCTGAACTTAGTAACTAACCTAAATGTAGCTTTAGTTGCTTATTAAACTCACTAACCTATATATTTTGGGGTACATAACTGTTGCTTTGTGACGTAATGAATAATAGATTTTTGACTTAACAGATTCTTAAGCATAATTTGCAATATATTGTTCATAGACATAATATTTACTTATAATATTTGTAACGATGCGCAACGTAAGAAGCTGACGTGGGTTCTAGTGTGGTTTTAATCATACTGGGTGACATGAGCATGGGCTTGCATCGCGTCATGTCGAACCCACACAAGCCTCATCTAGCGTATGCTATAGAACGTCGTGTACAATTTCGTGCAAAATATTGTAGAAAATTATTGCTACTTACTAATCCAACCGTGAAAAGAATTTTGAAAAAAGAATTTTGAAGTATATGATTCTTAAGAGGAGGAGATTATTGACCTTAAATATCCTTCGGTATTTAGTAGGGCTTCCAAGAATTTTTTATTTTTTATATTGTTTTATTTAATTCGCTATCTAAGTGGTTTGTTGGAAAGGAGCGTGGATGAATAGAAATCAAGTATGACGCCAACTACCAAAAAAAAATTCATTTGATTACTTTGAATCCTAATGTGAAAGTAAATATCGTGTTATATATAATTACTAGAGACTTCAAATTTGACTAGTATTTAGGTAGCTATGATCAGTAATAAATAAGTTAGGACTTTTAGAAATTGTTCCAGTATTGGATGTTAAGAATAGACCGTCCGAATACATAGGAATACTCAACTCTTACCTCTCTGGGCAGCGGCTTAGAGGGAGGCCAAAGATGAGATGGTTGAGCGTTGTAAAAAACGCAATGACAGTACAACCTCACCAAAAATGTTGTCCAGGATAGGGTAGATAATGGAAGATAAAGAGTAGGAAAGCGAACCCCGGCGCAAGACGGCGAGGCAAACGCTAGGAAGAAGAAGAAGTTCCAATATAGGACAAAAAGCACGCAACAGCTAAATTCTATGCAGACGTAGTTGCAAGCAAAAGCTAGTACGATAACTAACCAGTTTATCGACGGTTTTTAAAAAGGATAAATAAAGAATTTTCGAACTCAATGCTTACTGCAGTCCGCTTGTCAATTTTCACAAACGTGTCCGCTCCTCACTGCGGCACAACACGCTCACTCCACCCGACTACAAACATAAACTTTTGTGACCGCAGATCGACCAAGCTGAGTATACACTCCATAACTATAAGCAGGATTATTCTGAGATGCTTTTAAAATAATATTGCTGAACAATATAAATAGAACAAGCAAGGTAGCTGATAATGACTAGAATGTGTTGTTTGAAATTTGTACTATTTATTTCATACTAGATTAGTTTTTGCTCGCTGTTTCGCTCGCTTAAATGAAGGTTATGTAAATTTTCTATTCCTTGAAACAGTACTTTTTCTAGGTGAAGATATCCTATGCTCTATTCTTTAACCCTGACAACGTGTATGCGAAAATCATGACGATCGCTCGAGTACCTAGTTAAGGCGTAAAAGCTTAAACGTTTCCAAATATAATATTAACGAAAAAGAAATTGAATATTAAATATAAAAACGGGACTTAAGTAGAAACTAAACCACTATTTTACTAAAACGTAAAGTTGTTTGTCTTTTTTATTTTCTATAGTGAAATAAGGCTGTGGCCGCCACATGCCACAGCTAGAACAAAAGGAAGTCTTATACAAGGTTATTCTTAGTATAGTGTAAACCTCTCAGGGGGTGATTATACTTGTTATTATGAACAACTTTTATCCTTGGACATTGCCAAAATCGCGAAAAATAAATCAGTTGTTCTATTCATTTTGTCGAGATCAAAGTCCAATTTTGTATGAAACAACTCTTTTTTCCCGCGATTTCTATACTAAGAATTAATCGAAGTTATTTGAAGGAAGACCTCTGCTAATGTGTATAATAAAGAATAAATCTTTATTGATACTACAAATGCGAATTTGAGTTATTCTTAATTTTTTTGTTTCTAACTCTTTTACGTCTTTACTACTCTACCGATCATCATGAAATTTTGCATACACGTTGTCAGGAGAACAGAAAAGGACATAGGGTACCTTACATCCAGAAAGAAAGAGCACTGTTACTAGCCTAACCTAACCTACATTTACGCTAGCGAAGCCAAGGGCAAAATATAGTATTAAATAATAAAAACTAATTAAAGTTCAAGAAAAATAGAATTACGCTGATCTTGCTGCTATTTCAAAATAAATGATGCTGAAAAATCTTAAAACTGAACGTCATAACGCAGGCATGCAAGCAGATCGTAAAGTAGAAAGAAAAAAAGATGGAACGACAAAGCAATTAACATAAGTATTGTGTGTGCGTCACAATACGCCGCTCAGCTCAAGAGCTGTATCGCAATTAGCGCAACAGCACTATAATACGTGGGACTTGACATGTAACAGTAAAACAAAGAAGATGGTACTTGCCTACATTGTTTTTATTTTTAATATAGTTGTGCATTTTGTGTAAGTGTATTCTGCCAGTAAGTTTGACTGCGCGAATGACGTAGAGGTTCAGGTGGTCGTCTCGCCACTGGCACTGCGCAAAGTGTTGTGGGTTCAAATCACACACGTGACAAAAATTTTTGTGATCCACAAATGGTTGTTCTGAGTCTGGATGTTCTTTGCGTCCGTTGTTTGAATGTTTGCTAAGTCTCCCGCGATACACGAATTATTCCTAGTGCGAGATGTCGGGTGCGTAGAAGTCTTTAAAAAAGTCATATAGCAATATAAATCTACGTACTTAAATTATTTGTAAACTCAACAATATTGTAAATTTGCGATTAGAAAGAGTGGTTTTGAGTTTCTTGGCAGTTCCTCTCATTGATCCTGCGACCTTGGTTTGCTGAACATGGCAACAAATGTAATTGTAATTAAATTATTCATTGTAGCTTTGATGCTCATAAGTGTTGCTTTGTGACCTATTTGAATAAACATATTCATGGTTTTAATTGGAAAATATATTTTTTATATTCATGATTTTAATTTGATTTAGAAAACACATTTGGTTAGTGCCTCCTTTGATGTAATGAACTGCATATGTTTTTAAATTATTTGGCATAATCTGTGAAAGTACAATATAGTCTATTTGTTGAGTATTGGTGAATGTGTACATCCAACTTTTTTGCCGTTACGGCCTTTAATATTTTCTCGTGAAAAAAGTACAATATTTCAAGTTTCTGATCAGATGTGTTGTATAAATGACACTTGAATATTTTTAAAAATAGCTTTGTGCCTCTTATGATGATAAAATTATCTAAAGAGATCTATATAAAAGAAACTCACTTAGTTCACACTGGCTTTAGACAGTAGAAACATTTTGTTTACTCTGAAACCACGTCATTGTTACGAGTAATCAATTACGTGTTTTCAAAAGTAAACAAAACGTTGCTCATCATAAAAATAGTTTCGTTTTTTACTTAGTCTATTTTTAAGTGAATAATAATACAGAAAAAAACTCAGCTTACAAAAAATTATTATTTAAGGTAAAACAATAGTGCTAAAGACAGCAAGCACTTAATATAAGTAAACACTTATAGAGATGCAACTGGTAAAAGTACGGCAAATCAAATTGTTTGATTTTGTTTCATTAGATGTAGGGATTTGAAAGGAACTTCTAATTGCTACATCTAATAGAACAAACTTCTTGTCACACATACTAATAAATAAAAGTTGGAGAAGTCAGGTTGCTACTTAAATATTAGACTATAAATACATATATATTATGCTTGTAGAGTCGTGTGGGACTACATGTACAAGCACTTCGCGCAGGGTACATGTGCAAGCTATTCGTGCCGACTACATGCGCAAGGTATCGCGCGAGCTTCATGCGCAAGGTACTCGCATGGACTATTAATTTATTATACGGGTTACTTGCGTGATGGAGCGGATCGGTACTTTATACAATGCAGACAACCCGTGCAAGCGCCTCAATTTACATAATTTTACTCTTCGTGTACTAAGAGCTTACTTATCGCCCTAAAAGTTTGTTTAATAATATCAACGCTATAACACAATATTCAGGCAAAGTATTGAGAGGAAATTACGACACTTTATAGCCCTGCCTTATCAATATTAATCAATAAATTGGACCTATATTTAATATAATATAATGAAGCTAAGCAGCGATAGCCTAATCAGAAACTGTTGGACTGCCACGCAGAGGTCTCGAGTTCGAACTCAAGGCGCGCATCTCTGACTTTTCGAAGTTATATGCGTATTAAATAGTTAATTATCGCTTGCGTTAACGGTGAAGGAAAACATCGTGAGGAAACCTGCATGTCTAAGAGTTATCCATAAAGTTCTCAAATATATGTGAAGTCTGCCAACCCGCACTAGGCCAGCGTGGTGGACTATGGCCTAACTCTTTTAACACTGAGGCCCGAGCCCAGCAGTGGGACAGTTTAATACAGGGCTGATATTATAATGAAGCTGAAGAATTTGTTTGTTTATTGGTTGTAGAATGCCAGTTGAATTAAGAGTAGAAAAAATATGCTTTTACGCTGCAAGCAACGGGAACGGAACAGTAATCATAAACATAGATGAAACCGCGGCAGACAGCTAATCATATATAAATAAATAGTCTTCTTTTGTTTTTCTGTACAAACATTTTTCATGTGATTAGGCGTCTTTTAACCCATTCCCTTAACTCATGTTTCTAAAACTTTGCATGGAGTTGTAAGCGCAACCTACTTAAATATTAAGTGGAATATTTTACCCAAAGCAGTAAGTTTTCACTTCGTACAAATAATAACTTTATAATGTTTTGAACTTTGACTTTTTGCAAGCTTAGGTTGCTGACTGATTAATTATTTTCAGTGACGTTATCTTTAAAAGACGCTGAGCCGAGTAACTGATAAAAAATTCAGACCCATTAAGATTACAACTATTATAATACTCTCTTAGTATTTATAAAATGGCTCGGCACGTACAGTCGGCCAGTCTTGGTAAAAGTTTCTGTGACATCTAATTATCGCTAAGGTTGACTTTTCTAACGAAGATGAGTAAAAGAGGTGAGTTGCTGTTAGCTGTGATAATTCAAACTTGACACATGGCATGACGTATATACATAGATAATAAAGAGAGCAATGATCACTGTCATAATAGGTATTATTGCAAGGGAAAATCGACCTTGTTATTTCATGACGTTCAAATGTACCTCAACCATAGGGTAGACCACATTTTTGGCCGATTATACATACAACTTTGTTTTACTTTTATATGTAAACACATATATAGGCTCAGACCTATATCCTATATAAGGCAGGGCAAGGTACAACACACAACATTTAGTTATACAGGATGTCTGGTAATTAATGGATAACCTTGAAATGTGTTATAGTAGAATAGGCAGTCGTTCAGAAAAAACATGAAAAAAATCTATCCTAACTACTACCTGAGATATGATTTTTTTAATTACCATATTTATCTATCTTGTACACTACGACCATAAATGAATGAATTTCGGCGGTTTTTTGTTGTTTTATTATTAAACACTAATTATGCTAATAGATAGACAGTCAAAAGGATGACTAGCTATTGCACTTTTTAATAAAAAAAATTATTTTCTGTTTTTCATGTTTTTTCTGAACGGCCATCAGTGCTACTACAAGATTTTTCAAGGTTATCCATTAATTACCGGACACCTGTATATGTCTTACGTCCTTCGTAATAGCAGGCGAGCCTTTGGCTGTTAACCGGGGCAATTTCCAGACGTCGTAGTGCTACAATTTTTTTTTATTTTAAAGCCCCATAACGCTTGTTCCGTCCCAGAAATCTTACCTATAGCAATAGAGTGATTAGTATCAGTTATATCTTAATTTCTTGATTAATTTTCTTAATTTTGTTAAATTGTTTTGGTACATCATTTTGTTATCTTTTTCAACTTTTGTTTAATTACTTTTACTATAATATAATGAAGTTTATATCATTACAGTATTAATATATTATACTGTAATGATATAAAAATATATTTATTTACGAACAGATTGATATTTTTGAAAGACACCATTTAACTAAACTTATAAAAGTAAGATTTCCAATTTAATTAATATTTAATTATTATAAAAAAGTTAAAAGCATCTATGTAGGTAATTATCAATCAATCGTAATTATATAATTAATGCCCACGTAAAATAGCGAACGTGAAAAGTGAAAAAAATTTCGAGTCCCCAGTTACTATTTTCATACATTCATTTTCTTTTTACATGTAAAACATACAAGCTGCCAGATACCCTTATTTATTTATTACTAAAAACTGTGTCATAATCTTGTATAAATCTTAAGTTACTCATTTTAAAGTCTCTATTAAATATTTAATTCCCCAACTTTTCGGTTGTCTTACCCCGAGCGTGGCTGAGGGTTGAGATGTCCATCCCACAACGGGTCACAACAAGTCTAATCAACCCACAACCACCGATTCCCCCGGTGCAACAACGACCCAAATGGCGAACAGCCCGCAACATTTTGCCCAATCGAAGGCATTATGGGTGAAATTGTATGTAATTGAATAAGTGTTCTTCTCAATTGATAAAGTTTCCATTGGAATACGTTTTAATTTATGATTCATATTCCGCTCTGACGCACTAAGCGTTTTATGTATTTACATACTATAAATAAATGATAATAATTTTATAAAAAAATATCACCGTAAGTTGAGATATCTACGGAACTCCTGTGCAAAGTCTCCTGAACTAATTGAATGAGTATGTAGCCTGTGTGTATAGCCCGCGCGATTAAATGCCGCATGTCGCCCTACTGGCTTCAGCTATTTTCTTTGTTTTAAGTAGCCTGTGTTTTCTTCTCTAATTATAATAATAATATTTCCTAGTTACCAAAATTTAATCGGCTTAACGTGCTCTCCGAGGCACGGAGCAGGCAATAATTGTCAATCAATACGCACATAATTTCGAAAAGTCATATAACTTCCGAAAGTCAGAGGTGCGCGACGTGGGTTCGAACCCAAGACCCTCTGCATTGCAGTCTATTGGTCTCCCCACTGAGCTATCGCTGCTTTTTGCACAAACACGTATTAAACAAATAAACTACTGCTTAAACTAATGGTTCAATTGATTTAGTAATCGTTATTGTTGTATTTATATTGATCTTTAGCAGCAATTTATTTTAAAATGAGTTTTTAGTTAAAAAGACACATCAAGATTGTTTACCTTTATTTAAGTACCTAACCAAATGGAGTATAGTCATAGTAGAACATATAAAGCACAATCTATCACTAATGTATCTTTTACTACGACCAATAAGCGTAAAGGCAAACTTATACTACGGGACCTCAGGAACATTAAGAATAACTGTAGCATCTTTAGAAATATTTATAATATTCACCCAAAGACACAGCCAAAGGGTCAAACGAATTGCGAGGACTTTGAAACCGCTGTTTGTTATTATTGGCCAGCACAAGTATGTATCTCAACCATTAGTTACTTTAAAACTTTTAGAGGTCGTTTTGGTTACTGTTTGGGAGGCATTGACATCAGCATTTGTTTATTTGTTCTTAATGAGGCTATAGAATTGTAACCAAACAATATTTGGTTTTAGATTTTGTTGCCAATTTCATCCGCGTGATGAAATTTTAGTGGTCTATGAATTTATTTAATTTCAAAATTCGTTTTAATTGTATACAGGCTAATTAGTAATTTATTTGTATACCTATATACAGACTAAAATTATGATGTTTTGGACAAGTTTTGGAGGCAAATTGGAGAAAATGAGTCAGACTGATAAGAAGTCAAACGAGGACGTACTGAAGCGACAAATTGCTAGTAATCATTATAAAAAAAAAACAAGTGAGAATCGGCAATTAATTGCCGTAAATCGTAGAGTTAAAAAAAAATGGTTCAAGTCATATGCAAAGGTCTCACGTGGTACCACGTGACCTTTGCATATAACTAGGTCAGAGGTTAAAGGTCATAGTAATTTCGGGGGTATATCGACTATGCTGAGTCAAATGGCGTTAACCGCGAGTCTCTAGCTCTTACGGTTCTTAAGTTGAAAGTTGTATAACAGACAGACGGACGGACGGACGGACAAAGCTGTTGTATAAGAGTTTTCCGAACTCTAAAAAACAGTGTCTGAAAAATGTTTGTGGATCACATTCGCATACAATTTTTCTGACTGCACGGATGGCGTAGTGATTAAAATGGTCGCCTCGCCGCTGCCACTGCGCCGACTGTTGTGGGTTCCAATCCCACACGAAACAAAAATTGGTGTGATCCACGAATGGTTGTTCCGAGTCTAGATGTTATTTGTGTCCGTTGTTTGAATGCTTGTAAAGTGCCCCGCGACACAAGAATTATTCCTAGTGTGGAGCGTTGTCTTTTTTAAGAAGCTTTTTAAGAAGAAGAAGAAGAAGAAGAAGAAGAAAGTTTTCCTTTATGATATCTTTTAACCTTTATGGGGATCGAACTTACAAAACTCGGTGCTTTATCAGTGCTTAGGCGACCAATCAATTTACTCCGCATTCAACTCAACCTTACACAACATTCAAAGTTGTTAACTAAATAACCACCTTAAAACTAAAACCTTAATCGCATATTACTGCAATGTCCTCTCAAAGGATAATTTAAAATTAAATAGCATATTTCGCTTGTTTTAAGTCTTACTAAAGCAAAATAGGTTGAAATCTTATTTGAAACAGTTCAGTGATTCGGCTGATTAGCATACAGATGGTACAGACTCTATTTAGACCGTAAAATTGAATTTAAAGTAAATACTTTAATCATAAAATAACTACGAGCATAGATAAAGAACCTTTTAGAGTAATTTCTTTTAAACAAATTGTACAGAAATCGATTACGGCTGAAATTGCTGCATTATATATACACAATAGTACAGTTTCAAATGATATTCATTAGTTATCGGTTACGTCATTTTAAAAAGAACAGTGGTAACTTATTGGCGAGACCGTCGGACTGTTACGCAAAAGTCTTTACTTTTATCCCATGGTACATAGTTTTGACTTTGTAAAGCAATATTCGTATTTAATGATTAATTATTATTGCTTACGTTACCTGTAAAGAAAAGCGTCGTCTATTAAATATATGTATGTATCTTATGTGGGGCCAGTCAGTGTAGACCGGCGACACTTCGACCCAGTGGGATCTTTTGTTTGACACTCTCCCAATAACGACTGCCATAGATTTTCATGGCAGCCGAGACCGACGGCTTAATGTGCTCTCCGAGGCACGGAGCAGGCGATAATTGTCAATCAATACGCACATAATTTCGAAAAGTCATATAACTTCCGAAAGTCAGAGGTGAGCGACGTGGGTTCGAAGCCGAGACCCGCTGCATTACAGTCTATTGGTGTCCCCACTGAGCTATCGCTGCTCTCTATTAAATATATACTTACGTTTAGAAGTTCTCCATAGTGTTCTCGAAAGTATGTGAAGGCAGACTCAACGGGCCAGTATAGTAGACAATAATATAGATACAATTAATAAACTAGCATATTTCTTCTTATAATGGAACATGTCCAAGAAGAGTCATAGACCTAATTTTATGTTAGCCTCGACGGCGCGGCGTAGTGGTTGATAATAATAATAATATAATAATAATGTAATAATAATTGTTTATTAAGTTTAAGTAAGCACAAATATGAATAACAATAGGTCTTAAAATACTTAAAATATGATACATTACTTTGGTCGCCTGTACTAGGTTATACCTGTATCACAAGCGATGATTATGTGCTATTATAGTGTAATAGGAAGGGCATTCTTAACAATATTTAACAAATATAGACTGTTCTATAATAAGTTACTATTACAATGAAAATAATATAACTTATTTGTATAATCTTGTATTTAAATATTAGTTGACATATATAATGTTTATGAAATAAACATAGGATATGTCTTGATGTAGGTTAGTAATAACTAAGATGTACAATTGTAACGTAGCTTACATTTAAAGTCGAACCCTAAGCTATAATATATCGAAAACTGCAATAATATATAATATAATATATTCTATCACTTACAAACAATACTATCTAGCCCAAACTAAGCAGAGCTTGTATGCATATGTATATACATATTATAGATACAAACACTCAGACCAAGACAAACATCCATGTCTATGCACAAAAATGTTTGACTAGTGCAGGAATCGAGCCCGCGACGCGACCTCAGGCGTGGCAGTCGGCTACGCTAACTACTACGCCATTGAGGCCGCCAAATATAATATAGTGTTAAGAATACATAAATTTCTATTATATATAATGATTACTAAGAGTCTGATGCTCTAATTTATTTAATTAGTTTTCTACACGTAGCCCCAATCACCTACTAAATTAAATTAAATTACATTCTTCTATAATATTGTCTTCTATTTACGCGAATATTATTCATTGAATGGTGGTTGGAATGTACCACCAGCTTGGGATCCAGTAATACAAATAGTCAAACCCAAGAAAAAGCAAACCACAGCTAGACTTCATGATACTTTGAGCTCATTCTGCGAAAATAGAAACACCAATGATTAAATTATGTTCGGGGACTTTGAAATAACTACACTGGAATATTGAGACAACTACCATCTTAGTCTCCCCGTGACCATGGCTGCTGAAAAGCAACCGAAAAGTCAGGGAAAGTGTAAAATTAAATCAAATCTAAATAGTTTTAATAGTTTTAATAATAATTTAATTAGCTTAAAAGTTAGTATAGTTTAATAGTAGTATAGTGTAACAGTTTTCAAAATTTTGTAATAAAGTGTCAAATAAACAACGCGATAAAATCCTTATATAGTAGTTTAATTTTAATACATTCTTCTATATTACAAGTATCATGCTCTTTCTACTTCATGCATATTATATTTGTAAAATTCTTTAAGAAATACAGTTTCAGGAAATCACTTCTTCTCTTCAATTTTAGCAGGTGTATTTTCCATTCCTTATCACCAATACACCAATTCATGTTAACTTAACAAAACATTATTCAATTTATTAACTTTTTCAATTATTATACGGGCCGCAGCTAAAATTTAAAAGAACATTTTCTTAAACGAACGTAACCAGACAAAATAAAACGAGGCGAAAGTTAATTTAAAAGTAAAATTATTAGTAAATCTGGAGCCTGCAGTCCGGTCATTAAGATCTTTAATTCAAGTTTTGCTACTACAAGAAAAGAAAGAAACAAACTTGTGTTACAATCGTACCGATGTCGGTTCGTTAAATCCCTTTCTTTGAAACATCTATAGCGGTCTGTGCTTCTTTGTGCCAGGTGATTTGAGCCTTTTGTTCATCGTACGTCGGCTACAGGTGCTACATTATTTTATTTGTAACGTATACCTTGATGCGATCTTCATTGTTTCTGTTTGTAGAACGTTTGGATTACCAATTTATATGTGACTAGCTATACCACGGGCAGAAAAATTTTGACCACATGAAGGTATGTCCTTTACCTCTAACAATGTGTATGCTAAATTTCATGATGATTGATCGAGTAGTTAAGGCGTGAAAGCGCTACAAATAAACAAACTCACATTCCTATTTATAATATTAGTTAGGACTAGCTTTTCATGACTTCAGGAGCAGTACTTTTTCTGGATGAAAAGAACCTCATGTCCTTTTCTATCATCCCTGACAACGTGTATAAGAAATTTCACGATGATCAGTACAGTAGTTAAGGCGTGGAAGCGTAACATATAAATAGATTCATGTTTACTTTTATAATATTAGTTAAGATTTCAATGTATTCTAATGAATACCCTAAAATATCATAAAATTATTTTCTTGTATCTATAAATTAATACGTGAAGGAAGAACTTTGTACCCTTTTTTATGAAAATTGCGCAGACAGAGGAGTATGAAATTTGGCACAGTTAAAGTTTATATGGAGAAGAAGTGGCGAATCTTAATATTTTTATAAAATATGCATTAGAAATACTTTAAATTAATGAAAATATACTACACGCACACAACCATGCATTTGACACAAGCAGTCGAATCGCGTTCGTAGTATTTCGACATTGTTCGTCTGACGTCGTACAACTCTTTGTAGCTATGGTTACCTATACCAGTAATAGAGAAAAACAGAAAAAAAGTAGCAATCTTAGGAATTTTGGTCGAATTTTGACCACTAGGCGACCGCTAGTATTAATAAAGTCAACTCACACACTAGGAATAATTTCTGTATCGCAGAGGACTTTACAAACATTAAAATATAGAATACCCAGAATTGAAACAATCATTTATAGACACGCAATATTTGTCTCGAATGGGATTCAAACCCACAACACTCGGCATAGTACCCCATTCGTGCTCCTATAATAATAATTGAAATTTGGAGGTCATCACTATTTATTTTTAGAAAGAAACCATATTAATAAGATAATTTTTTTTAAGCTAGATAGTATATTATTATTACAGACATTGTCTATTGAAACCTTTTAAAAATCAAGCACGTATCATATCCAATACGAATTACGAATTTATTCTATTCCAACAATATTACTATTATTTTCTTTATATTCAGTTTCGATATCAATTTCTATTGTTTTATATTCAATGAACTTTACATATCAATTTAGTGACATTTAGTGACAGCGTGAAAAGTTATGATCAGCTTACAGTCTTTTTATTTGCACTTTTTTTTAATACCAGCGATACCTCAGCAAGTGTTTACATTTCTGTAATATATTTATTTTGCACACACATATACTGTGAGAATTTAGCTCACTTTTATGTTTTGGTAGAATTATTGCTGACGATTATTCATTGGATAATAGAATATTTTTTTAATTCAACTATGGCAATAGGTATGTGTCGTACAGATCTTTACAAACATTTAGACAATGGACACAAAGAACACCCAGGTCGCGGAACAATTACTTGTGGACCACACAAATGTTTATCCCGTTTGAGGTCGAACCCACAACACTTGGCACAGGGACAATGGCGATGTGACCACTGAAATCACTACACCATGCAATATTAATATTTTATGTAGTCGTATACAGGAAACACAGGACAGGGGGTCTATAGGAACTCATACCCAAGACATTCCAGCAAAAAACTTTGTGAGAGAAAAAGAAACGATGATGAAGTACGAAGACGAGATTTAAGTCAAACTAGGTGAGTCTATCAGTAATCTACTTCGTGGTTAACCATTCTCAACCTATTTCTGCAAATAGAGAATAGTCAAAAGCCTCGAACTGTTTTGTGTATATTGTTCAATACTCGATCGTTCATCGGGAACTTGGCCTGGGTGCTTCGTGTGCTTAGGTAGTGTTCAAAGCTTCGACGAAATATACCGAACATTAAATTGTTCGTCAGGAATACAAACTACACTCATAATTAAAGGACTGTTTATTAATATAGAGATCGATCTGACTTAGTTGGAGATATTCATAGTTTTGCAGAGTATTTAATCATGAATGCGACTGCTGTGCATGAGGTCTCGGTTTCGATTTTCGGATCCATTTCTCTGTCAAGAAATTCTTAGTAGTAACACGGAGTCTGGAAGAGATGATGATGATGGTAGATGGTAATGGGTTTGACCTTTATTGAGACGGACTTAAAAACATTGCAGGCGAAATATGGGCGTAATACACTCCTTCGAAAATATAATCTTGTAACTACGTAGTATGTAAGAAAAAAAGAAGAAAGAAATGTTTTATTTGAATCTCAATACATAATTTAATAAAACAATAATAAATAAATTTAACAGAAGGCGGCACATGGAGATCAAATTAGGCACTGCATCAGCTATTGTTGCAGTATAGACTACAACGCTGGTATTCTCGCAGGCCTACTAAACAATAATTTATTACAAACCAATGCATAAGACCAATGTATGCTATTGTCATATTATTTACATAGGTAACATGAGGTCTAATAATTAAAAATATTCTGTCATTTCGTCGCTACCAACTCAAGAGTCAAATGAACACAATTTAGCAACGAATATATTTGCTGTAAACAGTGTAATTCACGGACACATAAATAGGTGCCTGTGAATGAAACGTCTATTTTGATGTTTCTCTGAATATAATACAAAAATAAATACACAGACGGAATAGTAACCTACAATATTGAAGTTCAAGCATTACAAATAGGTACAGACTTATATGTGGGTGCCAGTTATTTAATAGAAAACCAAACGGCTAATACTACTACCATTAAATTCTCTAAAGAAAATCCTGAGCAGCTAAAACTAAAACTAAAAATAAATTAATGATACAATATTGATCTGGTGCCCGAAATTACGCCTACAGGAGCAAATATTTTTATGAGTAGTAGAGCCTTGTTGATTTTAGCATGAATGGGCCGGCTCAACTGGGGAAGGACTACCCTCTCACAGAATATCGACGTGAAATAGCAGTATTTCTACTGTTGTGTTTCGTTCGGTGAGTAAGAGAGCCGGAGGCCCAATCACCCTCTTTCCCCCTTCCCGCTCCTTCTTCTGCCCACTTCCTTTCCTAAAGGGTCGGCAACGCGCAAGTGATGCCTCTGGTGTTGCAGGCGTCCATAGGCTACGGTGACCACTTACCATGAGGTGGGCCGTATGCTTGTTTGCCAACTTAGCTGTATAAAAAAATGTATATATCTAGGACTCAACTTGCTAGCAAACAGATCGTAAATAACGTCCTATCATAAATACATTTAGCATTAAATACCTATTTATGTAAAGTCGTATCATTCGAAAGGGTTCCTTATCTAAATTAATATATCAAACAATGACAAGGTGTTTTGATGAAAGTGAGAGGTGTTTTTGTGGAATTTATTTTGTTTTCGAAACTCGCTTTGTAGTAAACACATAGGATACAGATTACAAAGTAGACGAGTTGTTAAGAGTTAAGTGAAACCAAAAAACCAAAACTAATGTAAAGTGCATGCCATATACCTCTGCTTACCTACTTCGAAAATACAAATATAAATAATAAAACTGAACAAATTGTTAAGATACACATCATACAGAACAAAGCGTAATAATATTTAATTAACACAACTTAAAATCACGCTGGTATCTCCCCGTGGGATGAACAGCGGTATGCCTACATTTCGTTAGTAATAACCATGATGCATGCATAAAACATTACTGTTTAAACACCCAATTCGAATCCCCTTCCCTCTACAACGGACTGATAAGGTCCGACTGCATCGCTCGCTATCTCACCATTCGCTTAGCCGTCTAATCCTCTCATTACTTAAATTACAGACAGAAATTTAAATAATATGAAGCTCGGTTATTCCGGGACTTTTTGGCCCGGACAAAGCTTACCGGTATTAGTCAAATTACAAACAAATTAGTACAGGTTACTTTTACTTACGTTTTACGGCCAATTTTTTCGTCGTGATGACATAAAAAAACTGTTATAATGTTTTCATCTCGCTGAACTGAAAATAAAAGAAGTATTAACACCAGCTGTTTGGCTTCTCACCGCAGTTAATGTGTTGAAGTTAGAAATAGAGGGGTTTTTTTATGTAAACTGTGGGTATTAAGGATAAAATTTGTTATACATATAACATTGCCTTACACGTACGCGAATGATATACATTGAAATTAAACTACTTCATACGGATTTTAACGCGTTGTTTATTTTAAAATACAGTTATATGTATAATAATTACAGCAGCGATAGGTCAGTGGTCTCCCCGTTGGACTGCCACACAGAGGTCTCGAGTTCGACCCCAAGAACTTCGAAGATATAACCGTGAGTTTTGCTAATATGTACTATATTTTCGCTCGCGTAAATATAGGTAAGGTTAGGTTAAATTAGTAACAGTACTTTTTTCTGGAAGAAAGGTACACTATATCCTTTCCCGTAACTCTGACAACGTGTATGCGAGATTTCATAATGATCGGTTGAGTATTTAAGGCCTGAAAGCGTAACAAACAAACTTACATTCGCATTTATATTAGTTAGAATTGACTGCCGTCACACCAAACAAATTTAATTAAAAATTATAACTAACAAATTTAGAAAGAAAGAAAGAAAGAAAATATTTATTTTGGCACACAAAATGGCACACGTAAAACAGGAAGAAATAAAAAAAAGTACAATAATAACACTAGAAAAATTAAAAAAACACTAATACTATAATTTCATTTCATTTCATAACTACATATGAAAGAAACATAATTTTAAACGGTAATGTTTCAACATATACTAAAATTCAACTTTCGAATAAGCGTCATAGAATTCTTTCGCATCATAGTTGTCTAGTAAAGTGCTCAGAAATCTGGTAGTAAAAAAGTAAGCATTTTATTTCGACGTGGATTGCCAGTTTGAATGACAGTTCTTACTTTTTGTGAAATAAAGATTGGCCAGGCATTTTGGTTACGGAAAGCGTCGATCAGCTTTCTCGCTATATTTATAGAGCAAGAACACTGGGACCATGACTTTCGCGTTTCGACCCGAAACGGCATGAAAGCCTGTATACTACCTGGGTTTTGTATTATATATATATATATATATATATATATATATGTATATATATATATATATATATATATATATATATATACATATACATATATGATACAGCATATGTACAGGTTGTCAGCAACGCCTAATATTATAATAAAAATACAAATAAAAGGTTTCTTAATAATCATTATTTTATTTTCACATATCTTTGGAACTACAGCTGCTGAGATAAGTAAAAAAATTGAAATGGTAAATTTTTGTCATTAAAAATTACCAACCACTCGACGACTACTATTTATAATTATTAAGAACTAACTGCGTTTAATTATTTACCATTATTGTATAATACTAATTATTTATTTATTACTCCCACATCACAAGCACAAGATGTATATTTTGTCATTTCACCTAGCTTGGAAGTCTCCCTGTTCTTTATGTACTGGGAGAGTGAAGTGAAGAATGTAGGTAAAACAACTGTACTATGAACAACCAGAAATCTTATTAAGACAAAACTTTATGCTTTGCTTTGAACAGCGGCGTTTGTTAAAACCTGTGTACAAACATCGCGAGGTATACCACGAATGTTTGGCCACACATATCCTTAGGCTGTGTATCATGAGAGATCACTTTGTGCATTTGCCGCTCTCACACGATACGAACCGTTTCACGTGCTGCCCAATACGATCCGTGTGTGACTATATGCTTACGTATTTACGAAATGATGTGTAGAATGTAGATTATTTTTCGTCTGCCTCTATGGTGCAGTAGCGAAAGCGATTGCTGTGTATGAGGTGTTGTTTTAGGTTCTTAGAATTCTCTGCAGCAGCCATGGAGTTTGGAGTTGTGTCCAGTAGATGGCAATAGTCTCGCCCCCTTATTACGTAGGACCTTAATCCTTAACAAGCAAAATGTGGGTATAATTGTTAAAAATGACACCGCACGAGGAGTATTTTCTGTGTCACAAGAGACTCAAGAAATCACCCGACTCGGAACAGCCATTTGTGGAACACACAATTTTTTATCCGTGTGAGGATCGAACCGACAATGCGCAGTGGCAGTGTTGAGGCGACAACTTAAACCACAACACCATCCATGCAATCAAATACATACCGTGCATAAACGTGGGACAATTTGTGCCCGGTGTCCCACCAATCACAGTAAACTGTTCGAACGCAAAACTCACGTGTAAGCGTACTTTTGCCTATCCAACAAGACAGTAAATAACATCAGCTCTGAGAAACCACAAAACGAGTGTAAAAAACCGATATCGGTCTACCAGCATCGACTCGGTATTTGTTTTTACACCGTCCTTTGTTATTGACGATGTGAGGCTTACCTAACGACACGTATCGTGTTTGTGCTCTACAACACATGCACTTCAAATCTCATAAAATTAAAACTTGTATACGAAGGATATTGCGGTGATACAGATGTTTACTAGAAGTATTGGTTCAACAATTCAACAAATAGATCTATAGTTTTTCATAATTCCACATAAGGCTTTCGTGTAAATGGTACGGATCCTTCAAGGGTTCGAGATGGTTGCGGGGCATGGGCGTTGACGAAATGTAAACGTGAGTTTTCTCTGGAAGGCCTCTAAATTCATGATACGGAATTGTGGGAGGTTGTTTACAGATATAAATCATAAGTACACGCACCGATGCCTATGTAAAAAAGCAGAAAGAGATAAACTCTCTTACTTATACGACATACAAAACCAAACGCTAAATCCACTGCTACAACGTGTCTTATGATTTAAGACAAAATTCTGTCTAGAGATATAAGATTCAAACAACAGAGACAAAGAATACCCAGGCTCGGAACATCTGTTTGTGGATCATATAATTTTTTGTTCCGGATATATCCGTTCGAACCAATAACACTCGGCGAAGTGACAGTGGCGAAACGACCACTAAAGGACCACACCATCTATGCAGTCAAATTATAAATATAATCTGTCTGCCAAGGAACGTCTTCATCAAAATCGATGAGGACGACCATAAATTCTATAGTAATACGAATTCCAATACTGTACACCGCCAGCCTCACGGCCCTGTCTCGCTCGTACAACGCTCACGCCACGCTGATAATTACCCGCCACGCAAGGCGTAGGCAGCTCCAGCGGGCCGACCCCTATGTTTTTTTAACCACTGAATCTTTTTCAAAAAGGTTAATGAAAACACTATGTGGGTCTGTGTGTCTGTTTGTTAGTGACAGGCATAGCTCCGGAACCACTGGACCGATTGACTTGTAACTTGGCGTGCAGACACCTTGGAGTCATCCCTCGGTCGAGTTTGAACATGGGCCCTGTGGATCAAAAGACCCCCGAGATATACAGGCCACAAGGTCACAAGGTCCGGGGATATTTACCAAGTGATTTGGAAGTCCAAGGGCTTCCAAGTTGCCCAGCAGTGGGACATTACAAAAAGATGATAAAAGAAAAAAATCACATGTAGACGAAGTTGAATCCTGGGTTTTTACACCCATCTCATTCACATACTCGCTACCTCGCTCTGATGTTGCTAATCTGCCAGCGTTGAGAAGATAGTCTTGTCGCTAACAGTACGAAGAAGCTTGTTCTTCGTTCTTTCTTCTATAACAAGCTCTATTCTTTACAGGATTACAATACATAGTGAGTTGGCTGCGGTATCCAAGTAGGATTGATGTACTTTCAGACGTCTAATTTATAGCGATAACTATAATAATTCATTAGCTTTTTAATTTGTTTACCCGATTAGCTCAGTGATTTTTTATCAGAAGGCCGCATGCGGAGATTCAATCTTAACCGTTTATGTTTTTGCATTTACATTTGAGGCGCTTTAGCTGCCTAAACTGTCTAAAATAGCCTACATAGTATAAGCACAGCAAGAAAATGAGAAAAAAAAAGTTTTAAATGTTATGCATGTTATTTAATTTTGTTTCTGGGAACAATATTCCATTTTATTATACCTTGAAAATAAAGCAACTGTATCGATATTTCTGAATCATTGTTGTGTTATATTCAAATCATAATAATATGTCAAAAATATACGATAACGCTCACAGTACCTATGTCAATATCATTAACGCCACTCAAACGGAATATTGTGTTTTATTTTCATACAATGTTTGTTTGACAGTTTTTCATTTCGATGTAACGATTATATAAATATATTCATTGTATGTAACCTATTAAGTAATTACTAGGTTACATAAAATAAATATATTTAAATTATTTTATTTTAAGTTAGTAATTTACTATATATAATTAATATACGTATATAGTTCGAAACGCTAAACACCTATAGGTAAGCATTATGTAAGATTGCATTAATTCCGTTTCGAATTATATATTTATAATTAAAAATATTTCAAACTATTATACGAATATTAGTTAAGTTGTAAATTATTCCAGTACTTTACACCTCATTTATACACAAGATGTTGCAACCTTTATGCCATATATCACTGTCCATATAAAACTAAAATTAAAGAAATTTTAACAATAAAAAAAATAAAATAAAATTATCATAGTTATACGAGTAATTCGAACGCAATTGAATAATATTGGACATTTATTGGTCATTGTTTCAATGCATTAATTGTAATGTGTTGGTTAATTATTGTACAACTTAAAGATCATACTGCGCTACCAAATATAATCAGAGTTCCTGTCTCCACTGGCGCCACTTCTGGAAATTGCTTATAACAAAACTAAATAACATTCTCAAAACCTCACCATTGACAAAGTAATCGTTAATGCAAGCAGCTGGACGACAGGACTCCAATAACTATGCAAATCTAAATCAATTCAAATTGACTTCACCTTAAAATCGAAAACTTCTAAATTATTCCAAAGCCTATGAGAACAATCCCTTAAAGAGTTAACACAGTACATCACCGTCCTTTCCTTTTTATTTAACTTTTTTTATTAAGCCTATAAATGTTTTATTAGTTGTTCGTAAAAAAGAAACGTCGCTTTAGTTTTGAATGTAAAACTTTGACAATTGTGAATGGTGGAAGTTCCGGGTGAAAAATTCGACTTCTTTTAAACTCGAACGGATAAGGTTTATTTAAAGTTTGTAGTCGGGACGTGCTGCAGATGCTTGATAGCAGCCGAGTGTGATTACTCGTGTGCGTTCTGGAGCTCGAACATATTATTGCATTGTTCAAATATAGCATTAAAGCAAAAGTTTGAAAGTTGTTCGGATGGTTTAGTAACCTATGCGATAGTTGCGAGCTCTTTTAACACGATATTTATCTATAGATCTGCTGTCTTTAAATTTGCTTTGAATTATCTATTGCTTGGCATTCTAAATTTAAATAAATTTATTTCTGAATTTAAATACTTAAGTTCATCTTGTTCCTGTTCAATGTTCATAGACAGCAGATGCGTGCAAGTTCTTTTTTTGTAGTAGGCACTTGCTGATCTAACATAGGCGTGCGTTCGACGAATGGCTAATACATACAAAAACGCTTTTGACCATATTCATATATTTCTATATTCGATGAACTTATAACCAGTATGACTTATACGAACTTCCACAGAATTTCACTTTTTACTTGACTATTCTACGTAGTTTTATATTCAGTATTCAGTCAGCGCTCAGCCGCGGTGTCGATCGTAAGTGTGCGCGTGCGATACCGTGTTTAAAATGTCGAAAACAGTGAAGTGTACAAGTTGCAATATTGTGATTAGCGAGATTCTTGCTTATTTGCAAAATAAGGTTGATACGATGGACAATGAGAGTATGGTACGCATTTGTGCCTCAGCTTTTACTATCAGTGAAGTCGAAAAAGCGAAAGGTTTGTTATTTGACTCCATCAAAACAAACAAACGAAATATATCAAGAAGGAAGGATGGCAAGATACAGCGAGACCTTGAGGATATTATAGCAATATTCAAGGAGACTGATCCCGAGGTAATGCCAATTTTCGTAGCCAGAGAGTTAAATAAATTACCACCGATTACGTTTGATCACGTAGATGTGACTGCTTTATTGAAAGATATCGTTAAGCTAAAATCAGACGTTGAGGCAATTAAAAGTTCGTATATAACTACTAAGCAATTTGAAGAATTAGAAAATAAACGGTCAGCAATAGAAATGTCGAGAAACAGGTCAATGACCAAGCAAAATATAGACACCTGTCAAAGTTATCCATCACACTCAAATAATAGCAAAAATGAATACCCGCTTATTAACAAGTGTGCAGTGGCAACGACGATTCCGCGAATGCCGGCGAGCTTCACCGAAGTGACTGACGAGGCGAGCATTGTACTATCTCTTTCGCTTGATCCAACCGAGGTAATGAATGCAATCCCTACTACACCACCGCAAGCGCTGGTTGAAGTGAGTGCGACTGCGACGGAATGCTGTGCAAGCGAGGCGGCGAATAAAGAGAATGTTACGAGTGAGAAACTGGTTTGTTCAACGAGCGGGGATAACTGTTTATTACCAGCTGATTCATGTAAACACAACGCGGCGACCGGCAGCAATAAGATAACTGATACAGCGGCAATACAAAAGTTATCGTTTGCGGAGACTATCAGGAATGGGGAGGAATGGAAAACGCCAAAAGAGGATGAACAGTGGATACATGTACAGAAAAAACGATTAAGAAATATGTTTATAGGAAACAAAGGGAAGGCTGACTCGAACTGCAGTAAATTTAAGGCGGCGGATACAAAAATAGCAATGTTTGTATCGAATGTGCACAAAGATGTGCTTGAATCTGACATTGTCAATTATATCTGTGATAAGACAAATGAGAAGGTGACGTTGTTAAAGATTAGGACAAAGAAACCGAGAGACTATAACTCGTATAAGATTTATGTAGCAGAGAAGAACATTAATGCATTTCTGGATGACAATCTGTGGCCTGCTGGAATCACATTCAGACGCTTTGTCAGTGTTAGAATGAATAGTGTAAACGGTGAGAATAAACAACGTGTAAGTACTTAAGTAAAATAATAACTAAATGGATATAACACAAATAAGTAGCACGTTAGTTAGTTTCAATTGTAAAGCTCTAAAGAGATCAATGGAGGGGATACGAACATTGTGTAAGGATGCAGATGTGTTAGCGCTTCAGGAAACATGGTTGCTGCCGCATGATTTGCCTTTACTTAACACAATAGACGAGGAATTTGGATGCATTGGTACGTCTGCGGTGGATACGTCGTTAGGCCTCCTAAGTGGTAGGCCATTTGGCGGTGTGGCACTTCTATGGCGGAAGAGTGCGTTTGAGTCGGTCTCTGTAATTGATTGTCATAATGAGCGTATATGTGCTATAAAGGTGATGACGCGCAACAGGTCAGTGCTAATATTTAGTGTGTATATGCCTGTTAACGATATAGATAATTTACCGATTTTTACTGACTGTCTAAGTGTGATCGAGTCCATAATAGAAACAAATTCTGATAGTGAAGCAGTGTATACTTTAGGTGATTTTAATGCTCATCCTAGTGAACTATTTTGTAATGAGCTGTTGAGTTTTTGTTTAGAACATGACTGGTGTTGTATAGATTTGGAGGTGCTGGGTACCCAGTCTGATACATACACTTTCACAAGTGAGGCACATGGGTGTAGGCGATGGTTAGACCACTGCATAGTAACGAAAGCTGCTCAAGGGACTATCCGTAATGTATGGGTACAACACGACGTGTATTGGTCTGATCACTGTCCTTTATACATAGAATGTGACATTGAGAAGATTGTTAGTAAGCGCGCTATAGGATGTAAGACACTAAGTGATGGTGTGAACTGGGACAGAAGGGAATTGAAACAGATCGATTTATATCATACTCTATGTAACGAGGAGCTCAAAAATATTCATTTCCCTAAGGAATTCAGACTATGTGCTGATACATTCTGTTCTGACCCTAAACATAGGTACTTGTTAGACAATATGTATATTAGTATTATTGATATTTTAACTTGTGCATCTATGAAGTCCTCTAAGCGTAAATGTTTCAGACGGGGTGGGTACATTACCGGCTGGAACAGGTACGTCGCTGGCGCTCATAGTGACGCCAGGCTGGGGTTTCAGTTGTGGGTGTTGTAAGCCATCTAATGGTTCTATATATGAGCAAATGTGTGATAGTCGGAAGGCTCTTAAATCCAAGCTGAGATGGTGTCAGAACAGGCAAGAACAAATCAGAATGGATATACTAGCCTCAAATCATGCCGCGGGAAATTTTTCAGCCTTTTGGAAAAAAACCAATAATATGAACCCTAGGCCGAGCGTGCCTGTGAGCGTCGGAGGCATCAGTGATCCTAAAGGCATAGCAAATAGTTTTTAAAGACCACTTCACAGTAAGATCTCCACTAGGTCATTCGATGACTTCTACGGGAGGTATTGAGACCGAAATGCTCGGGGAAAGGACATGCTTTTCAGCTGAGGACGTCGCCTCGGCTATTATAGGCATGAGACGGGGTAAGTCTCCGGGGCATGACGGCCTCAGTATCGAGCATTTTAGGCACGCGGGATTACACCTACCGCGTGTGTTGGCTATGTTTTTTAACTTGTGTATAGGTCATTCACACTTACCGGAATCACTGATGAAAACCATAGTTGTTCCCATTGTTAAAAATAAGACAGGGGATGTATCGGATAGGTCAAATTATCGGCCCATCTCGCTTGCCACAACAACCGCAAAAATACTTGACAGTTTGCTTAATAGGATTCTCAGTGAACATTTACATTTACATGACGCACAATTGGTTTCAGAGCGGGACTGTCCACTGAAAGTGCAATTTTATGCCTTAAGCATACTGTGAAGTATTACACGGAAAGAAAGACGCCGATATACGCCTGTTTCCTCGACGTTTCAAAAGCTTTTGACTCAGTTGCCTATAATATACTGTGGCAAAAGCTACAGGCGACGGGCGTGCCAGCGGCATACATAAATATTTTAAAATTTTGGTATTGTAACCAGATTAATCAGGTTAGATGGGCTGATACAATGTCTGACGAATATAGACTGGAATGTGGGGTAAGACAGGGTGGACTAACATCTCCTGGCCTCTTCAGTCTATATATGAATGAGTTGATCGAGGGACTCAGTAGAACGCATATCGGATGCTACATTGACGGTACCTGTGTCAACAACATAAGCTATGCTGATGATATGGTTCTGCTGGCCTCCTCGGTAAACGCCCTGAGATCATTGGTACAAATTTGTGAACGGTACGCTTCAGAACATGGTCTCAGGTACAACTCACGCAAAAGTGAGGTATTGATTTTTAAGGCGGGGAATCAGAGGCCCATTACTGTGCCTCCAGTCATGATAGACGGGAATGTACTGAAGACTGTACAAACCTTTAAATATCTGGGCCATGTAATATCGGAAGATCTTAAGGATGACCCAGATATAGAGAGGGAACGCAGGGCGTTGGCGGTGAGGAGTAATATGCTGGCCCGCAAGTTTGCTCGATGTACTAATGAAGTAAAATTAACTCTTTTTAGGGCATATTGTCAATCTTTTTACTCGAGCGGCTTGTGGGTTCGGTATACGCAACGAGCCTACAACGTCCTGCGTATACAATATAATAACGCTTTCAGAATGTTGTTGGGGCTACCGCGTTATTGCAGTGCGTCGCAGATGTTTGCAGTTGCGCGCGTTGACGGTTTTCACGCTATAATGCGGAAAAAAGCGGCGTCACTGTTTCAGAGATTGCGTAGTAGCACCAACAGCATTCTGCAAATGATTGCTTCCCGTAATGATTGTCCTATACAGGCACACTGGGTAGGCATCGTTACGGGAAAACTGTAATGTATGCTTAATTTATTTCTTTTTACTAACATAGTTTGTAAGAAAATTGTTACTAACTTATATGGATTATGTCCGAAATAAATGTATTATTATTATATTATTATTATTATATACCTTTGTATGATTTTTATTCTCAAAGTTTTATTTTTTTGTGTGTTTTATTGAATTATCCTACATTGGTCACATTAGCTTAAAACTATAAGACGGAAGGACATAAAGAATTTCTTGCCTTCCTAGCGTATTATTGTTTGAACCAAATAGTAACTTGTGAATATCGCTGTGGGCTGACCTACCCAAGTACCTAATTTTAAGTGATACTGTTAAAATTAGGTACTTGGGTAGATACTAAAGTAAAAGTAATGTTGAACATTTATTTTCCTGTTTGTATTAGGTTTTATTTACAAATTCCAATTTAAGTATCCCGTTAGTTTAGAATATAAAATCCAATGCGGCAATCGATATATTTTGACTAAATCAATTATTATTGAATTCTATCGTTATTCAAAAGTAAGACTTACAATAGTGCAAAATACTATTTGCATACAGTGTGTTAAAGAATCAAAAGTAGCTGTTTTGTAAGAATGTTTAAAATTGCCGAAATTTTCGCTATATCGATATGTATGGCTATTGAGGAGGTCCATCCATGAGTCGGCGAGTCATTGTCTTTCATTTTAACTTTGCACTGTGACAGTATATCTGCCAGACGGCATTTTTTTATAGTTTGCGCCTGCACATTAAACACCTATTCTTATAGGCCACATTTATTATGTTCCTTATGCAGCAAGTGGCTAATGTCTCGGTAGGTGTCCGATCCCACTCTAGATTGTACCTATGTCCCCGTGTAAGCCTCTTAAAAGTCCGGGAATTATCCTAACGTACTAAGGAAATACCTATTAAAGAGTAAAAATCATAAACCGTAGCGTGACAGTAGTGAATATGACTGCTGTGCATGAAGCCTCGAATTTCATTACTGGATCAAGCAAAATGTTACAGGATTTTACTGTCAAAATAATCTCTATAGCAGAAAGTTGTCTGGAACTGTGCACGCTAGATGACAATATACTCACTCCTTTTTACGTTCGACCTAAAAGCATAGATGGCAAAATGTGTCTATGCAAGTCTGCTAAACACTTGGGGGATATAGTCGTGAAGCTAAGTATGTATAATTTACAATATATGGTGGAAAACACCCTTACTGCTTGATTAAAGGTAAGCACTTATCATATAACTAATGGACACCTTGTATGCTAAAGGCAACCCTCGCGATGTGCAATAAGAAGTTCAAAATTCTAACATTCGAATATTATATGATCTCCGATGTTGATAAATTTGTTGTCACTGATTATCATTCGAATGATAATGGAACATTTGATTGATAGACGGGTAGTGGTGTTCGAGCCCGTGGTGATTATTTTTCTGGTTCTTATTAATATTATTTATTTTGTCTCTGGCTTTGCAACGGAGAGAAATGGAATTATTTTTCCAACTAAGTATATATATACTTAATTAGAAAAATAATTCAAAATGGAAGTATATACTTCTGTTTAAATTAGTTGCGGGTCCCAAGACCTTCCCCCAGGACATCAAGAGTGTTAAATCTAAATTGTTGGATCCGTATCCCATCTGAGCCCCAGATGAGTCGTGGCCGATCGATTCTGCTTGACGATGTTTCGCACAGTGACGGCGTTTTTATTTGCATGCTTCATAACATGTGAATAACCAAATAGCGATACCAATTAGGGGCTTATACGTAATCGAATAATAAATCAATATCAAACTGTAATTCATTCGAATATTTGTCAGAGTTTAGAATATTTCAAATTACTAGAAAATTCGAATAATCCGATATTTTTTATCGATACTCTCCCGTCGCTATTCGAGTCGTCAAAGGCAGGAAGCGAATATCACTAATTGTCCCTTACTAAAAGTAACTTCAACAACTCTTGAATATATTTTACATAAACGATGAATTTCTCTAGTAAATCTAATAAATAATTACATACATTATTCAGTCACTCTAGGCACATCATACAAGGCTATGACGTCATTAGTTAGTAACAGATATCCAAATTATATTGTAGGTAAATCCTCATAATGTTACGTTCGATAATTACAACGTGAATTATGTTTATACCGCTTTCAGTGTATAATTTGTACATGTGTATGTACTCTGTAATAATAAATTATGTCATTCATATTGTAGTCAGAATATCTTAATCTGGGGTTTAAATTGGAATATATATTTGCTATCTGAATCAGTACAGTCTGATCATACATCTTTGATTAATAATTTGAATAACATTTCGAGAACTAAGCCATCTCCATTTTAGAAAATTCGTAACATAACATACACATTTATTCTCGAAGGGATAATTATGTAAAAGTCAATTTTACTTTTATATTGCTATTTATGTTTTGGAGTTGATCATTTCTCATTTGGAAAACTCAATAAAGTTTTGCTCGACTCGGTTCGATCAGACTCAAGATTTCATGCACAGCCGTCACATCCACTAGATCTATGCCACCGAGGTATACATTTAATTCATGAAAATAAACAAAAACTCACATTACAAATATTTTAATTTCAAAATTAACAAGCTGAAGTGGCAATGGGCTGGCCATATCTGTAGAAGGACCGATTGCTGTTGGAGCAAGCCAGTCCTAGAGTGGAGACCGCGACTTGGTAAACATAAGGTAGGACGCCCCCCGGCCAGGTGGACCGATGACCTGAAAAAGGTAGCTGGGTCGGACTGGATGCGGAAGGCGGAAGGCGGAAGACCGAATGTTGTGGTGTAAAATGGGAGAGGCCTATGTCCAGCAGTGGACTGCGGTGGGCTGATTGATTGATAATTTCAAAAAGTAAGGTTTAAAATTATTTTCATAGCCCAGGGTGAGAATAAAACAATAGGTTAAAATAGAAAATAGAAATCCTTTACTAGAAATCCTATCACATAATTTTGCTTTTAAAAGAGCTTCCCTGAAAATTATTCCACTAAAAAACCACTAGAATTCATAAACAAAATTCACACCTGAGATGCCCAGGTATAATAATTTTATATCTTGCCGCTTCAGTCGGAAAAATACATCCCACAAAACCTTTATTGTTGAAATTAAGCCAAGCTCTGTACCTAACCCGCTTCTTTTATTACAAGAGGCCGTCAGAGGTAAATATGATAGGTAAATGTTCAGAAAGGATAAGCAACCTTTGATAAAATCAATATTATATTATGTTTTTTAAGTTGCCTATCTCGTTCATCGAATAGCAGTTACGATTTAATATCGCGGAATAGATAAAGATAAAGGCTTCTCATTTCTTTCAACATGTGTATGAAAGCAGCTAAAGCCTTAGAAGACCATTCATTGGGAGACCATTGGATTGCTATTCAGAGGTCTCTTATTTCATCCCAAGGCACGCATTACTGTTTTTTCGAAGCTATGTGCATATGAAATACTTAATTATCACTTGCTTCACCGATGAAGGAAAAGATCATGTGGAAAGCTGTATGTTGGCAAGTTCTAGATATTGCTCTCCAAGACGTGTGAAGACTGACAACCCGCACTAAGCCAGCGTAGTGGTCTACGACCAAATCCTTCTCATACCAAGAAGAGGCCCGCGCAGTGAAACAGTTTATAAGCATTATTATGTGTTTAATTTGGTATGTATGTGATATATGTACTCTTAGTTGAATAAGTGCTACCGTCCGTATACTTTAATGGTGCATGTTATATCTCAAATAGTTGTACATTAAGTGGTAGTATTAGTATAAATAAATAAAGTTATCTCAACACATTATGTCCATTTCAAGGCAAATATATATAATTAACTAGGAACACATATTTAAATATTTAACCTATCGAGAGGCAGCGGTACAGCGGCGGACTCACAAAAGTTTCTCAATTATGGCTGACATTCCAACAACTGCCAGGTTAAACTGAAAATTAGTAACAATAATTACTGTTATTATATAAAAGACTAGTAGTTTTCCCGCGGTTTCACCCGCGTAAGTCCCGTTCCCGTGTGAATACCGGGTTTCACCCCTTTCACCCCCTTAAGAGAGGAATTTCCAAAAATCCTCTCTTAGTGCTCCCCTACACTCTCCAGGGAACATACATGCCAAATTTCAGCTTCTTGCGTTCAGTAGTTTCGGCTGTGCGTTGTCTGTCAGTCACTCAGTAACGGTAGAGTTTTATATATATAGATAGTAATAATAGGATTAGTGATTGTAAACTGGCAATCTGTACTTTTGTCATGATAATCCAAAGATGGAAATAGTTTATATTTCCATGTTTGGATTATCATGACAATAAAAGCAGCTGTGAGTCTTCCATGCTTGAAATGGTTCGAAGTTATCCAATCCTTTGTGGCACTACAATCTATTTTAGTTTACTTTGGTACAAAGCGTAGCGGTTACCGTAGCAAGATCAGTGATTATTGTCCCATGTACTTGCAGCGTAATAGAACACCCTCAATACTGTATACAAGTAAACTAATTTTAATACATAATATTATAGCACTTATCTTCGTAGTCCATCAAGCAAGACAAGGACACGCTATAATAATTATTTATTTATTCAAAAAGTTACAAAGACTCACATATTAAATTAAAAATTAAAAATGATACTTATTCTTTAAATTATAATTTAATTAGTTACTATAGTTGTAGACGACATGCAAGTCACCACAACAATAGTAAAAGTATATATGTATGTTTATCCATTATCTAGTACCCATAGTACAAGCTCTGCTTAGTTTGGGCTAGATGTTGTTGTGTGTATGTGATAGAATATTATTATTATTACTACAACGTGTAATAAACGGGCAGTCCAATCTGTCCATTATCTTAGCCATAGCGCTGTTTGTGCTGCTACGTACCCGCTGCACCAAAGACGCGCATCGCTTTCGCATTATTGCATAAAAACCATCGACACGCGCCTCCGCAAACATCGATGACGCACTACAGTGTCGCGGCAATCTCATTAGAGCTCTAAAGGCATTATTATATTGAATACGGAGGGCCTTATATACCCTCTGAGTGTGACTAACCCACAGGCTGCTTGTGTAGAATGAAGTACAATATGCTGTGAATAAAGTATGTATGTATCATATGTGGGGGCCAGTCAGTGCAGACCGGAGACACTTCGACTCAGTGGGATCTTTTGTGTCGACACTCTCCCAATAACGACTGCCATAGATGTTCATGGTAGCCGGGACCGACGGCTTAACGTGCTCTCCGAGGCACGGAGCAGGCGATATTTGTCTATCAATACGCACATCATTTCGAAAAGTCATATAACTTCCGAAAGTCAGAGGTGCGCGACGAGGGTTCAAACCCGAGACCCTCTGCATTGCAGTCTGTTGATCTCCCCACTGAGCTATCGCTGCTTGTAAATAAATTACGGTATACATAAGCGTATTAGAACTTCTAGGTAATGCGCGATCGGTGGCAACCGAATGACGCGCGTACCGCAAAACTGCCAGTTGTACTGCTACGTGAGTCAGATGTTTTTACATAGTTATTATTATTGAGTAATGGTTCCTCTTTCCGGATAGAGCAATGTTAACATGATTAAGTAAGCATACATAAACAAGAAAATATGTATTTAGATAAAATCGTGTACAAGCTAGACATTACTCTTCTTCTTCTTTCTAGACTTGCTTATTTCTCGTCTAACGGGATTTAGCTGAATATCAGTTTTTAAACAGAGCGATTGCCATCTGACCTCCGTAACCCAGAAGAATAACAGACAAGTATACATTATTGCAGCTTGCCAATTATGTTAGACTCGATGCAAAATTCTTATGACCAGTTTCACAGCTATCAAGTAAAAGTTATCCGACATATAAATCGCATGCTGCCTCACGCTTGTTAGGTAAGCGAGATGTCTGATGATGTAAGTCTCCTGTTAGTATTACCATACAAGATAGTCTGAGAGAATAATCTAGTAACACTTTGGACGAGCAAATAATCGCTCCGTCACGATCAGAACTACATCTATATATAGTCTCTTATTTCCGAAAGAGAAGCAGAAGTGGATTAGCCCAGATTTTGCGAGCTACGCTTTAGGTGCTTCCTTATAGAGTGCAAATATATCGCTGTTTACTGAGCACAGTAAGATTTCATGCTGATGCTAAGTTTTAACATTATCTTGTCAGAATATCCTAATAACACGTTGCCATCCCGGGATTCGACAGTACAGCAGTTCTATTGCTACGCAACCAAGACTGTTTCAAATAAGCAGCTAATTAACTTCCACTAACTAATTTTAATAATAAATATAATAATTATAATAATTATTTATTTGTGTAAAATATGGTAGTTACAAAAGTAGGTGGTAAGTACATAATTATAGGCGCTGAGCACATTTCGCCATATTTGAATAGCATGCAATTTTTTATACATTTACACTTTTAGTAAATTGGAACACTTAATAAGAATACAGTACTTTACATAATGTAAATCATATATCACAGTATATTGTATATTAATCCTAAATCAAAGTTAATTTTAAACAGAACAAAACACAAACTTTAATACCAAAAATAATAAATAAACTTTAAAAACGTGTTTTACAATACATTTCTAAAGTGATAGTGATGAGAGGCAAACTTTTTAATAAATTCGTCAATTTCTCTTTTATTAACCAATTTCTTAAAGCTGTACAGAAATTATTATAAGGAAGGTATATTATTTCTTCAGGTAAAGAATTAAATAAACTTATTATAAGTGGTATTTTTATATGCTAGTTAAATTCAATCGGAGCTTGGCGCCACTGCCGTACACCTATCCACGGGCTGTCGAGCATTAATTAAACGAATGAGCCCAATTTCAGCTTACGCCTTTCATGCTAATTGGAATAAATGTAAAGTTTTAATCAACGAATGGAAACTGGGTTGCTAAGTGCCCCTTGACTAGTGTTGAGCGCCTTAAGGGCAGGTCGAGTGAAGCGTCCCCTACTCTTTTGATTTAGTTGACATATCATTGTAAGAGTCACTGATGTAACGTGAGTGCCTACTTTATTTTTGTTCAGCCATATTTAAGTATACTTTTCAATTACGCTGCGTTTAGAAAAAGCAATATAATTAGTGATAGCCTTGTGGGAGATCGTTGGATTGCTATGCCACGCCAGGAATGGTATAAAGCACCGTAGCATAAGATTATAAAAAAGGGGAAAATATCTATACAAATTACTTGCCACAAACTATTTGCGACAAATTATTTGCTACAATCTGATAGCCGAATACAAATCTGCCCTTACAGTAGATACGAATCAACAAACTATTCTAGTTTCCTAACTGAAGCCTTGAGCAAACACACTGGCCTTGATTTGAAGCGACAATATCCAAACCCTATAGAGAACTTACAACTACTTGAGTTTAACCTAACCAGTTAAACAAACAGTTCAGCACTTCACTGAGATTGCTTTAGATAACAAACATTAATTATTTGCATAAGGAAGATGGTGCTTGATATCACAAGTTATTGGTTTGGTTGATAATCAATATATAATGCCAGCTAGCACTTATACATTTATGGAACATGGTTTTAAAAGATGACTGCCATAGTACCGTCCGTACAGTACTACGCAATGCTAGGCCGATAAGCAAAGGCTATCAAAAACCGACATTCGAAATTTGAATTAAATCGTTGTCACTGTCACATTATAATTCGAATCATAATCTATACTAGTATTCGAAACTTAATTTAATGATGGCTTCATTAAGACTGCGCCGAGTGTAAGACAGATAATGACAGAGCCCATGCGGCGCATATTCAAATCGGCGCGCGGCCACCATAGTAAAATTGTATGGAGGATTTAAAGTGCTTTTTTGATAAATATGTATCTTTATTGTCAACCAATTACTTAAATATTTGGAACGGACAAATTGTAAGATAACTATTTATGTTTCGTTTAAGCTGTAAAATAGGATAGATTTCTACTGTTATAATCTAAAAATCACGTAACACGAGCTTACGTTTTTGCATTTTTCGTGCAATTTTACGTAATTTTGTAGGCGAAAATATTCATTGTTTCAAGTTTTTTACACGGAGTAATTGTAAACACATTCATTGTTATAGTAAATGTATATTTTATATTTGTATTAAACCAAAAAGTGTTGATATAATTTACTTAACTGTGACCGCCTGTTTTGGCACATTTCGTTCGGCGCAGTCTTAAAAGATAGATGGTTTAAAATATAATCTAATAAAAAATAAATGCTTTGTTCTGGCAGATTATTTTCTTTCTACATAAATAAAAGAACTACCTATGCACGTAAGCTCAACTAGTATCGACATTGTTTACGGCCCTAAAAAGGTCAACGGAAAGAAAATAAGTCTACTTATGTCTACTATTACTACTTACCTACTCTCCAAACCACTTCGAGTTTCCTATCCCGGAGAGTGCGTGTTCTGTATAAATAAACGGTAGAATAAAACGTTATATTAGTACTTTTTGTACAACTGAATAAACATGGATGCATAACTTAGTAGGTAGTACCACACGTGCCAGCGCACAGCCTCCCAACAAATGGCGCGGAATTGTACGTACATTAAATTACATGTAAAACAGGAGAAAAGAAACTTCAGCAATAAAATGCATTATAAGAAAAGTTTCGGGTGAATAAATAAGAAAATAAATAGACCGGCTTTTTGTTTTTCCTGTTGTCTACATTTTTCATTATTTGTTTGTAAACAACGTATTCAGAACAATCGTTCTGACATAGTTTAGACTTGTTTTTTAACCTCCAATGGTGAATAAGGGAGATTATGGTTCTGGTGAGAGGGGAATTCTCAAACATACCTGGTAAAAATAGGGCAGCGTATCATTTTTCCTTGTTTGACAGCCCTAGTAACAACATCGGAGAAAAGAGGTGTCATTTATAAAACGAGAGCTTACTCTGTATTTAAGTATATCGAGAACAACAAAACCTTTGTTTTACTTGTTATCATTGTATACGAGTGTTTGTAATAAAGCATCTCGGAACACAGGAATTGTCCTAAGAAATAGAGATGTCTTGCATAGGGCTGGGTCATTTTCACGACCGTAAGTACTTTTAAGTGCAAACATATGTGAATAGTGAGGCACATTTCGTTGTTGTGTGAAATGGTCGACATGTTTCCATATAATCCCGAAAAGGGTCGAGAAAGCTGAGTAATTAATACAGTAATATTTGTCTAAAATAACCGGCCTCGATGGTGTAGTGGTTAGTGTAACCGACTGCCACGCCTGAGGTCGCGGATACGATTCCCGCACAAGTCAAACATTTGTGTGTATGAATATGGATGTTTGTCTTGGTCTGGGTGTTTCTATGTATAATATATTCTATGTATTTACAAAATAAAATGTATATGTTTATTTACTATTATTATATTATTTAGAATATTATTATTATACTCTTTATTTCTATCTTTGCAATACATTTTTATTTTTAAATATACATACATAAAAATATACATTTAAAATATAAAATGTATGATACCCCACCGGCATCGGGAACAGGGTCCAAGCTGCCGGTGGTTAGGATTCCAGAGACAGAAACCTCCTCACAACGCGCTGTATCTAATAGCACTGCCTTCTGCATCAGACCCCTGATCCAAGGACCTAACGCGAGCCTCTTTAGATGGTGATCGAGGCTCTTAGCAATTAGACCATTGACAGATTTGACTATCGGAACAATTATTGCCGAATCCACATCCCACATGTCGACAACCTCACGAGCTAAATCGAGATATTTAATTTGTTTATCCTTTTCAGATTTCGCGAGATTGCCGTCATGCGGAATGGTGACATCGATAATCATTGCACGGCGCTGTGATCGATCTATCACCACAATGTCAGGTTTGTTGGCCACAACAGTCCTGTCTGTGATGATAGTTTGATCTCAGTACAACGTGACATGACCATTTTCGAGAACTTCAAAATCTACAAGTTTGTATTTCAGAGCAAGTTGCTGGTGAATAATCCTGGCTACTTGGTTATGTCTGTGCAAGTACTCACGTTAGCAAGACGAGAACAACCGGAAACTATATGCCTGAGTGACTCACTAGGTAGATGGCACGCATATTTTATATTTACATATGATATTTCCCTTTAAATAAGATTTGTTTCGCGGTGGACAAACATTCAAACAACGAAGACCCACTACCCAAACAAACAACTATCAGTAGATCACATAAATGATTGTCCTTTGTAATCCAACCAGTAACATTCGGCGACGTCGTAGTAGCGATGCGAACATTTAAACCACTACGCCATCCAAAATTTGCAATATAAAATAAATTTATGATACCTAGACATAAAAACCCTCCGCATCCCTCTGAAAGTCGACTAGTAGAGTGTCTACAAGATTAGCGGCATTGCCACGTTGAGTGGCAACGCTTATTCTTGCCGCAAAATAAACCTTCTAGTCACAGCCAGCTTTGATCAACATAATACAACTAAGGTCATATAAATCGCGTCCTATTCAAAGGAACGTACCTTTCAAAACTTTTTATTAAGCAAGTAAACTAGTTGGTATAAATATTGTCACTCACATTTTCTGAAAGCCACACATAGAAGAAGTTCAAAACAATTAACAAATTGTCTAACTCTAAAAACTCTATTTCAATTAAAACATGTTAGCCTATTATATTTATGCCTATTCGCGGATAAGACACAGCGTAATATTATGGGAGAACCTCAATTATCAATTTATTCATCCTTACTTTTATCAATTTATTCATCCTTACTTCCTTGCTAATATTATAAATTCGAAAGTAACTCTGTCTGTTACCTTTCCACGGCTAAACCACTCAATCGAATTGGATGAAATTTGACACAAAGATAGTTTAAAACCTGGAAAAGGATATATGCATAAGTACCACGCGGGCGGAGCCGCGCGCAAAAGCTAGTAATGCATAAAAATGCAAAGATTGAAAGGATGGCTTTATTTCATGACTTACCGCTAACTTGTTAATGACATCAATTATATAAGTTTCTATACGAGAATTAAAGGATATATTACGTACGTTACATTTTTAATCAGTAATAGCCTTGTGATAGCTCTTGGTTAGTTGGTATTGAATTGCCACTCAAAGGTACGGTTCCGGTGATAAAGATCACACACACACACACACACACATACACCACGGTCAAAATTATGCTCATATTACATTGATAATTGCTTTAAACATTGATAAACAACTTTATGTAACGATGAAGCCTGCTTGTCTAATGATTTTTATTAAAACGTCCTAAAAGATGTGTGAAGATTATGTTTTCACTTCTGATACGCAGAAATCCATGAGCATAAGTGGGTCAGTTTGTAAGCAGTGTTGATATTTTATAACATGCTATACATACTTGCGCATTTATCAATTCAATACATAAATATATATGTATCTAAAACTATTAGAATAATTGGAAGCATAATTTTTCCTCACGATAACCAACACATAAACGCAACATTATTTAAGTATCATTTGCTTAAACATACCTTCATTAAACAATTTATTTCAACTATAATTAATAAACACAGCGTATTATAATGGTAGCCTTATTATCTTCCACCCAAGTTCAATGACAGCATATTATTATGCACGGAAGTATGTATATACATAGAGCTGTAAAACCATAACCCATAACACTTTACACAAAACGGGGGGCAATTTTCTGCTCCATATAATACATGCAAGGGTCATTTCGCTGAGTAGTTTAAATAAAAGAGCTCTGCCTGACAATAATGGCTTTTAACATGCTGCCATTTTAACATTCGACTATAAAGGTGCTCGTAGCTGAATGACAGTGTATTATGCTTATTTCACCTGTTCTAAGGCTGGTGATAAAGAGCAGAGAATACCCGTATTTTAAAATTGTCCTTGGTAATAGTTGGACTACTTGAACTGTTTAGGCATTTAAATAATTAATAATAATATCAATCCTGTATATAAAACTGTCCTACTATTTTGGCACGGGCTTCATCTCAGTGTGAAAAGGGTTACGCCATAGTTTGCCATGATGATTCAGTGCGGTTGGTGAAGACTTCATGAAGAAAAGTCAGATATGTAGATTTCCTCACTATTACTTCACCGTTCTATCAACATAAATATTTAATATAATTTGTTCAAAAAATGGGTAATTTACAACAATTAGCATTATTCCAAAACATACATACTACATAGTATCACGCCTATATCCAAAAAGGGGAAGGCAGAGTCGTATAGCTATTACTACATATTGTCAGATATTGGATCCACGCAATAAAAGTCGAGCCAATTACTGTCTGACAGACACAATGCCACTCTCTGTTTCTGAAAATCTCTTGTCAGAAAAACCTAATAACACTGTATCGAACCGAGAATCAAATCCAAGACCTTAAACACACCATTCGCGTTCACTACCACTGCGCTTTCGATTATAATATCAAGGCTCTACAATTGACATATGTATGTACTTGCCATAATAATAAACGAATCATTACCCACTCATACTATAAACGCTTCAATTCAATATTCAAAATCAAAGGTTTTATATAAAATCACAGTAGCCATAATTTTGCAATTTCAGCAACAATTAAACTTAGTAATTATGCTATTAAAATGCCTACTAGTAATTACTGTCAAAATGCATGGCACAGCGAAAAACTTCGTAGCACCGAAATAGGCGAAATCGGATTATTTCCAAATAACGTGGCAAAATTAACAAACTTTATGTTGCTAACTTGAAAACGATATTGTTGGCTTGCTTTTCATTAAGTTATGAGTTTTCATTAATATTAGGTAAGTATTAAAAATGTATGACAAGCCGTGGGAGGTTCATGTCTAAAAAGCAGAAACAAGTAAACAAATTATAAATTGTTATGAAATCCTATTATTCTTCTTAAATTCGTACAGTGTAACATTATGATAATTACATCCGCCATTTTGATTTTAATATACAACTATACGACTGCATGCATGCATTGCGCCAATGGTTTCGATTCCCAAACGGGTCAAAACTTTGACCAGTGTGTGGCTTATAAATAGATGTCCCTAGTCTGGATGTCCTTTGTGTCTGTTGCTTGAATGTTTGTAAAGGCTATGAAACGTGAATTATTCATAATGCGGCAGTTGTTTGTTTTAAAAGAAAAAGACACTTTACTCGAATCTAATAACTGATGCCCAGCAGTCGCGTATAATACTGTTTTAATTATTTTATGGTTTAGGGGGGCAAGCGAGCAGACGGATCGCCTGATATAAGCGATTACCACCACCCATGGACACCCGCAACACCAGAGATACAAGTGCGTTGCCGGCCTTTTAAAAGTGAGTATGCTCTTTTCTTGAAGTGTTGAAAGTCGTATTGATTCGGAAATACCGCAAGCGACAGCTCATTCCACAGTTTTGTTTTGCGAGGCAGAAAATTTCTGGAGAAACGTACAGTTGTGGAACGCCAACTATCTAAATGATGGGAATAAAAATGCTGTCGCGTAGGACGATAGCGAAAAGAGGCGGCAGGGATCAGTCCGAAGAATTCCTTGGAGCACTGAGGCTAAAAAATCTTTATATAAGCATAAATCTTTCTCAGTCTTTTTTCACCTGATAGGTTTTTTTCCGAACAACATCCCACTAGGCTTGATTCTTGTAACGCGAGGAACTTTACAAACATTCAAACAACACAAAGAACATCCAAACTCAGAACAATTATTTGTTGAGCACACAAATTATTGATCCGTGTGGGATTTGAACCCACAGCCCTCGACGCCATAGCAGTGGCGAGGCGACCAATTAAACCACAATACTATCCATGCAGTCAAAAATTCACTGCTTTCTATAAGTAATTCACTATGACCCGGGTCTTAAGTAAGAAACGACTCGTTTTAGCTACTGACAGTTAGTCATTGATATACTTTTCATAGGATATGTGTCAGTGTCAAAAATTATCTGTCCGTGGGTAAAACGTCCCGTTTCTTATAGGTTCAATATAGGAACAGGGCTTATAAAGTTGCCTTTACAGCTCCTTCGACATATGACAGACGTCAATCCAATTTAACTTATGAGTACATGTAGTCAAAATGTACAACAACAATGTTGTTAACAATTTAATATTCCAACACAACGAAATAAGGTGCAATCTCCATTCGTCGTCCTAAACCCGATTGACCGTCAAAAGCGTTTGCCGTGAAGACAGCGTTCCTTTTATGGCACATTAGCGACAAAGAAGGACTATTACGACGGCTGGATCCGCGTAACGACTCTCATAGTTCACGCTCAATCGTTGGATTAAGCCGCAATTTGTATCAGTCAGGAACTGTCGCGCTTACCCTATTTAAGAGACGAAGAACGGGATGAAAAATTCCATTGTTAACATAACATTCAATCTCTGAGTATTTTTGGTGCTGCCCTTTTCTGAGTACGGAAGGCGGTAAATAAGTTTATGTTTTTATTCGTCGAGTAAGCTGGCGACTTTGTTACTAGTAAGTTATAGTAGTCTAGTGAAAATCTTTGCTCCTTAGTTTTAGTAGCTGTTGTTCAAAGCTGTCTGCAAAGAATTATTGACTGTTTTTAATTTTATTTTTCTTTTCGGATGACTAACACTAGGGTTCAACCTACGTTACTGAAGTAGTTTGATTTCCAGCGACCCACCTACCATCCAAGGTGAAGGCAAGGAATAGGCGAAGTAGGTTTAGTCGGTAGGACTCGGGACATTCTATCTACCCCGAGTGTGGCTGATAAGTATCGAAGCGTAACTACATTTACCCACGTTTAAAAAGAGTTAAAGTTTTGTATGCCAGATAAATAGCATTCAGCATTCAGAATAATTATTGTTCGCGGATCACACAAAAAATTGTTTCACGTGGTATTCGAACACACAGCTCTCAAGGCGGTAGAGATGAAGTGACCGCTTACCCGTAGCGCTATCCGTACGGAAGCGCCCTATGGGTACATGGTCCTTTAAAGTGCAATATTTACTCACCCATATTTCAATCATAGGTCGCAAACCTAGTAGTAGAGCCAGACCGGTAAAATATCACAAATAACGATCTCAGTCATCATGTCGATGTCAGTTTGTAAATAACATTTCACTTCCAATAAACCTTGCGAGTGATACCACAAGCTCACAAAATTCAATATTGGTAATAAAATACAGTATTGTGTACTAAAATAAGCAATGATGACCGAGTGGGAAGACCATTGAATTGTCTTACAGAGGTCTCAAGATCCTATGGTACACACGTCTGGCGTGTCAAAGTTATAAGCGCTTAAAAAAAAATTGGTCATTTATCGCCCGCTTTAACCATGAAGAAAAATATTGCAAAGAAACCTGCATATCTAAAATATTAAAATGTTAACGAAGGTGTGTGACGACTGTCAACCCGCACTGGGCCAGAATAGTGGAATATAGCTCGAATCTTCTTATACAAAGGAGAAGGTCGTGCTCAGCAGCAGGACATTTTATAAACCGGGATGATATTATTCTTATACTATATTTTATCCACCAATTCCTTTAGGAACTGTATTTTAGCCTGGATGAAAGGTACCTTATGTCATTTTCTGTACCCGTGACAACGTGTATGCGAAATTTCACGATGATTGACCGAGTAGTTACGGCGTGTAAGCGTTACAAACAAATAAACTCACATTCGCTTTTATAATATTAGTAAAAATATTTATTACTTACTATTGTAAGCAGCGATTGCAGATTGCAGCGATAGCCTAGTGGGAAACCATTGGACTGCCACGCAGAGGTCTCGGGTTCGAACCCAATGCGCGCATCTCTGACGTTTCGAAGTTATATGCGTATTAAATAATTAGTTATCGCTCGCTTTAACGGTGAAGGAAAACATCGTGAGGAAATCTGCATGTCTGAGAGTTCTCCATAATGTTCTCGGAGATATTTGAAGTCTGTCAACCCGCACTGGGCCAGCGAGGTGGACTATGGCCTCACCCTTCTCACAGTGAGAAGAGGCCCGTGCCCAGCAGTGGGACAGCTTAATACAGGGCTGATATTATTAATATATTATTATTGTATACAAATTAAGCAACCGTATATTCTTTTGAGTTAATTTATATATAAATAGGCATACAAATTTTAGTACCATTAACTCCTCTATTTGTCGACCGATTTACTTTTTTGTTTAGTAGCTATTGACGAGCTTCATTGTCATAGATTTAAATAATATAGAAATAAGTATGTTGTTTATTTATTTAAATGAACATTCATATAAGTTTTCCTCAAATGCTAACATTTATTCAAAATGCAAATGTCTCGCCTCAGCTACTCGATCATCGTGAAATTTCGCATACACGTTGTCAGGAGAACAGAAAAGGACGTACTTTTCATTCAGAAAAATGTACTGTTACCATTACATGGTTTACCATCACAGCCACTATTTCAATCAATAGGCAAACACTAGCTATAATAGACTTTTATGCAAGTTGTGGTTCGTGTTCATTAAACCCAAGAGCTCTAAGCTTAGCAATCTAAAGATCTCATATTATATTGTAAGTAAACATGTGGCGGTATTAATATTTATGTGTGCCCTTAATTATGCTGCAGCTAATATTTTTGCTACACTATTGATTGCGATACAATGTCACAAGAATACTAAAAGGGATTTATTGCAATATGTTTTCTATATTTTCTGCTAATGATACGTGTACTGAATAGACTTATTGAAAGAAAACTCTTTTTAACCGACTTCATAAAAATAAGGTGATTCTCAATTTGACTGTATGTTTGTTACACAACCACTCCGCCAATTATGAATTGTTTCTGATGATTCTTTTTTGTTTTGTAGGTCATACTTCAGAGATGGTACCATATAAATATTATCGAAATTTACATAGCATTTTTTTTTAAATCAACCAATACGAATTACTTAGGTATCGTTTTGATTTTTGTCAGCAAAAGTTATGTATTTTCTACTTTCTAGTTAATGTTCGGTTTAAAGAATATTTATTCTCAAAAGAACAATTACAGTTCACTGGTATGAGAAAAATGTTTACAAAACTATATAAACAAAGTTGTCGTCTAGTGACGAAGCATGCATGCATCTGTGCAATGGTAACAGTATATATTACTATCTAAACTTAAAACAATACCTAATATGTAAGAATTTGTAGTGTTTATAGCATAGGTACACGAACTGGCCAGTCGATATTTAACCACAGGGAAACGTTTTAGTATTAATTTGTACTATATTTGATTTTATTTATAGCTTAGGTTATATAAGTATATAGAAGGAAGATATTTATGCGGCATAGTAAACTTACCTATAATAAATTGGAGGGCAGCTGTGGTACAATGAAAAAGCACAATTACTAATACACTCACTAAACTGTGCATTAAATTAATACCGTTCATCAAAGTTATACGCAAACATATCTAAATTATTAAGAGCTTAAACGTAAAACAATGTATACAAACATATTCAAATAATTAAAAACCAAAAGTAAAATAAGTACAAATAATACAATATTGGTGTAAAAGAGGGCAGTTTTACAAAAATGTCAGCTACGGCCGCTGCGTACTCGCACGCTTTGTTGGTGTTTATTAAGGCCTTGTAACACAGTAGCTGAGCGGAAGCGATTTGCTTCGTGATTTAGGTAAGTACGAGTATGTCTTGAGTTTACTTTTTATTATTTATTGTTTTTTATAACTATTGTACTGTTTGGTTATTTATAGTTTCTTATAAAGACATACATATATACATACATACATATATTACTTTTTATTCTTTTTGTGTGTAATGTTTGTACATGTAGGTAGAGATTCGAACTACGCAACTGCACTTTTTTGAAATAACTATACAATAACTACTGACACTACTGCCCGAGCTTAGGTATTTAGGTACTTAAATCTATATATTAATACGTGAAGCAAAAACATTCTACCCCTTTTAACGAAAATTGCGCGGACGGAGGAGTATGAAATTTCTCACAGTTGAAGTTTATATGGAGGAGGAGTGGGGAATCCTAATATTTTAATAAAATATGCATTAGAAATACATTAAATTAACGAAAAAACACCGCACGCACACTACCATGCATTTGACATACGCAGTCTAATCGCATTCGTAGTATTTTGGCATGGTCCGGCTAATGTCGTATAATTCTTCGTAACCTTGGGTCCATACCTTAAGTACCTATTGTAATTTCACGGTATATATATTAACGATCAAACTTAAAATTTAAATAAATTATGGGCGTATTTCGACCACTTGGCCCGCTAGTATTGTTTAAGACTGCGCCGAGCGTAAGACAGATAATGACAGAGCTCGTGCGGCGCATAATTAAATCGGCGCGCGGCCTCCATAGTAAAATTGTATGGACGATTTGAAGTGCTTTTTTGTTATAATCTTTCTTGTTAACCAATTACTTAAATATTTGGGACAGACAAATTGTAATATAACTATTTATGTTTCGTTTAAGCTGTAAAATAGGATAGATTTCTACTGTTATAATCTAAAAATCACGTAACACGAGCTTACGTTTTTGCATATATTTGTATTAAACAAAAAGTGTTGATTTTATTCACTTAACTGTGACCGCCTGTTTTGGCATATTTCGCTCGGCGCAGTCTTAAATGCTTGTAAAGTCGCTCGAGATACAAGAAAGTAGTGAAAAAGTAGGTTAGGTTATGTTAAAATAGTAGTTTTTTTTAAATTAAATGTTCCCTTTGTTACTCGGTGGTAATATAGCTTTCAAACGTTAAAAGATTTTTTAAATTGGTTCAGTGGTTTTTGATTTAAATCCTTACAAACAAACAAAGAAACAAACCAAAATGAAATCTTTCCTTTTATAATATTAGTATAGATAGGAGTGATTCTATGCTACATACGATAGAAAGATAAGTTAACCAGTAAACATTTATCAATACATCCAGTTCTATTGTGACTATGACGTTCGGCCAAAATTTTTGTTCGATCTCTTTGGATGGCTGCCATTCGTCATGGCTGGTTCAATTGGTACATTTTTCACAGTTCGGTAATACTGAAGTAAATCTTGAAACTATTAGAGTCGTATTTATTTCAGTTAAACTAGTGTGAGAATCGTTTGAACCCAGTATTGGGTTGAAAATTTGTCGTGGTTAGACTTAGAGGGAAAATAATTTATAGTAACAAGTATAGCAAAATATCATTCCAACCCAAAATGCAGTAGCTTGATTAGAGAACTTTTTTAAATAATATAAGTTAAATATCTTGGTCTTATTTTATCTAGCTTGTAAGAAAATAATAATAAACTATTTTTTATTATATTCTTATTTTATCGATTCTTTTTATTGTTCAAAAAAACTCTTATACAACAGCTTTGTCCGTCCGTCCGTCCGTCTGTTATACAACTTTCAACTCAAGAACTATAAGAGCTAGAGACTCGCCGTCAACGCCATTCGACTCAGCATAGTCGATATACCCCCGAAACGACTATGACCTTTGACCTCTGACCACCGATCACGTGGTATCACATGACCTTTGCATATTACTTGAACCATTTTTTCGAACTCTTAGATTTACGGCAATTCATATCCGATTCTCACTTGTTTCTTTACAAAACAGCTGATTTGTAAGACGATAATTCTTTATAAATATATGGAATAATTATGACACCGTTTCTTTTATAATACATCGTTATTGACCTCAACAATTCTCACCTCATATTTAAAAGCCTGCCATCATTATGTGAGGCTTTAACTAACCAACAACTACAATAACCATTCAAAGACAAGTATTATATGCAGACAAATACATATAGTTCACCGGTCAGCTTTGATTCATCGGAAGCTAGCCCACTGCCGCCAATCAATTCGCAATCGCTAAAATCATGTTCACTTCATATTACTCATGTATTTTCTTTTACAAAACATGAATTGCAATTACAGCAGTTAGCGTAACCGCAAGCTCACTAAAGAGGCTGTTATTGATACGTCTTACATACAGTCCACACAATATAATCTACTAGCCCTGTTTAAACAATTCCACTGTTAGGCGTGCGCTTCCTTTTAGTATGAAAAATGTTATAATACATAGCTTAACCATATAGCAATAATCCACCACACAGGCTTGCAGGTTGGCAGATTTTATACATCTCTTTATCATAGCGAATTCTTAAATATTTATATAATAATATAAATAATAATATCAGCCCTGTATTAAACTGTCCCATTGCTGGGCACGGGCCTCTTCTCAGTGTGAGAAGGGTTAGGCCATAGTCCACTACGCTGACCCAGTGCGGGTTGGCAGACTTCACATATCTTTGAGAACACTTAGACATGCAGGTTTCTTCACGATGTTATCCTTCACCGTTAAAGCAAGCGATAATCAACTATTTTAATACGCACATAACTTCGAAATGTCAGAGATGCGTGCCTTGGGATCGAACTCGAGAACTCTGCGTGGCAGTCCAACGGTTTCCCACTAGGCTATCGCTGCTTATATTTATTATTTTCTTATTCTTATTCTATTTATTATTTATTATTTTATATTTATTTATTTTTTTCCTTCTTCAAACGAGGTTTAAAGAGAGTTCTTCTTTCACGGTAGGCAGCGGCTTTTCTGTGTCCTGACATTGCTAAAGTCCATGAGCAGCGGTTACCACTTTCCATCAGGTGGATCACTTGGTCGTCTGCCACTAAAGGCAATAAAAAAAATATATATATTGAGAAAACTTACAGTTTCTTATAGCTAATTACATAAATACTTTAATAACTAATAACCATTTACACGTTTTTACATTTGCATTTATAGTACTTGATCTTTAAATTATGTCATATTTTAGTTACATAATAATAGAGCATCATTACATAACATGATTAGAGCAGCGATAGCTCAGTGGGGAGACCAACTGACTGCAATGGAAAGGGTCTCGGGTTCGAACCCACGTCGCGCACCTTTGACTTTCGGAAGTTATATGACTTTTCGAAATTATGTGCGTATTGATTGACAATTATTGCCTGCTCCGTGCCTCGGAGAGCACGTTAAGCCGTCGGTCCCGGCTGCCATGAACATCTATGTAATGGCAGTCGTTTTTGGGCGAGTGTCGACACAAAAGATCCCACTGGGTCGAAGTGTCGCCAGTGTGCATTGACTGGCCCCCACATAAGATAAGATAAGATACATAATAATAAACATACATATCAAAGAACCGATTTGAACCACTGGTTGGCAAGAACACGTCTATAACTGGAGGCACTTGTATTAGATAAGTATAGACTATCTAAATTAGCAAAATTATTTATATAGCTCGCAGTTCTTATAAAGAACGAACCTTTTCTATAATTAGTAGTAGCGCGACCAACATGCAGAGGATAAGGTACTCTTACCGATCTAGTAGAAACTCTTAAAAGTAAGTTGCTAAGCAGACGGGGACAGTCAATTTTAGATTGGGCTATCTTTACTAGAAGTGTGATACCCCTGATTTTTCTTTCAAAGAGTGAGAGTAAATGTTGCGGCTTACAGGTTACCTCACGATACTTTTCTTTCGTATTAAAGTTAAGAGTATTCGATACCGAAGCCAGCCATACAGTTATCGAGTTTTTCTGTCTTGAAATTCTCAGCAGCACAGAGACACGACACGGATTCCAAAATAAGGCCTGGTTGACAGCAGTTAGATGTCTAAAACTAAAGGTATAGGCTATAGACTTGGAACCTAAAGCAAAATATGTCTTTAATATACCATCGCCCACACTTTTGGGGAACAGACATGAGGATATGTATGTATTATTAACTGTTTAAAACGCACATACATTTATAAATTCAAATATAGTTAAGACCACTGCGTATCAGTCCAATAATATTCCTAATAATCTATCATGTCATAGACGTAATACATGAATTTTCATTTGAATCTAAATTTACAATGAATTTATCATGTGAATCGAAGTTACTTGTACACTACACATCAATGTTAATGAAACAATATCATCCAATGATATTGATTGTATATTCAGTATGAATACATACACATACATGAAGCGATAATATGAACCTGTCAATTAAGATATTCGATACTGCGGCAATTATTGATGTATTCGCTGCCAAACGGTTGACTAAAATTACTGTACCGTTTGGTATTGTAAAATATGTATGTATAAGAGCTTTGATAGAGATAGGCTAGTGGGAGATCGTTGGACTGCCTCGCAGAGGTCTCGAGTAAGATCCAAATGCACGCTTCTCTGACTTTTCGAAGTTATGTGCGTATTCAATATTTAATTATCACTTTCTTTAACGGTGAAGGAAAACATTGTTAGGAGACCTGCATGTCTGTGTTCTCCATCACGTTTTCTAGACTTGTGGTAGACTCACCCTTCGCACACTGAAAGGTAGTGCCCAGCAGTGTAACAGTTTACAAACAAAGCAGATATATTAGTAAACGGGATAACGACGTTTTTCATGGATATTTCGCGAGATATTGGTTGTTGGAAATATTTTTGGAAATAGTCGTACGTCGTGTGAATAATTCAAAAATTAAAATAGGCTCCTGACATTGGAAAAATCTTTCACCTGTTACCAGCTTACTCTTAAGGGATACCTATATTACCAGCTGGTGGATCCCTGGATTATCTGTCTCCAGAGGGAATAATAAAAATATACTTAAACAGATTTAAGCGGGGTTAGGCTACTGGTTACGGCATTGGCCAACGGCCATATTACGTTCAATACACCGATTCTCGTCCGATCACCGAAGTTAAGCAAATCGGGCATAGTTAGTACTTGGATGGGTGACCGCCTGGGAATACCACGTGCTGTTGGCTTTTTAAAACCGCAGGAGACGTCCAGGGCATCCTAGGGGGCGGCCTGCGGGCGGTGGACTTGGGCAGTCTGCCGCCCGAGCAGCACAGGCCCGAGAGAGGGGCATAGGTCTTCCGCGCGCCCCCCTCAGTAGAGGGGAGGGCTGTACCATCTGGTCCTCCCCCAAACAGCTGGGGCCCGCCTATTCACGTGGCGGGCCAAGACCTGTCGGTGTCGCGGTGAATGCTAGCGCGAATCCCGTGGCACCGACACTAGGTACCGGAGAAACGTCGTCAGGGGTTTAGTGGGTATGGGGCCGGCTTTTCTGGCTCGAGTCCCACACACCCGCGCCCTGCCCGGGCGCGGACGGTGCGTAAAAGCATTCCCCTGAAGTTAAAAAAAAAAAAAAACTGGTTACGGCATTGGAAGTGTGATCGAGAAGTGTGAGTTTGATCCACACCCGTTTACACTAACGATGTGTACCCTCACACACCCCAAGCTTAGCTGGAGGGGTTAGCAAGATTACAAGAAATTTGTTAAAAAAGTTCCTTTTAAAAAAGCTATTGCCGCACTAGGTATACTGTAAATAGGAATAAATGTGCCGCGGTAGTCGTAACAAACATTGAAACAACGGACACAAAGAATACCTAGAATCGGAACAACCATTTGTTAATCACACAAATTTTTACATAATATTAAGCTACGGTCTTAACGGAGACTAGCCATCTGTGCAGGAGATATTATAGTGCACAACTGCACAAGTGTGTGCGCAAACACAAGTGCACTCTCTGTTCCCTAACTCTCATGATCCGATGGAACGGTAATCCGACACGACCGGAGAGAGATCGGGCGCAGGACAGGAGCTTTACGTGCTTTCAGAGACACGGGGGTTTCTAACACCGCCAACTTCCTAACTCCGGGCTGCTATTGAGATTTCTTAACAGAAAAACCCAATAACTTTTTGTTGGCCCGACCCGGGATTCGAACCCGAGACCTCATGCACAGCAGTCGCATTCACTACCGCTGCGCCATGGAGGCAGGGCTACTCTATGCGTATTCTATCGCGTTGTTTATTTAACACAATTTTTTGTTCCGTGTACGAATCAGATGCAAAACATTCGCCGAAGCGGGCGCCATTTAAACCATTACCATACATACAACCATCGGTGCGGTCAAAAGTCAGTAAATTAGTCAGCCGTGCTAGTAATTTCACAAAATCTACTAATATTATATTACGTGAAAATAATAATAATAATATTCTACCACATACACACAACACCATCTAGTCCAAACTAAGCAGAGCTTGTACTATGGGTACTAGACAATGGATAAACATACATATATACTTTATTTTTTTTTTTGTAAATACATGCATATTATACATAGAAACACCCAGACCAAGACAAACATCCATGTTCATGCACACAAATGTTTGACTTGTGCGGGAATCGAACCCGCGACCTCAGGCGTGGCAGTCAGTTACACTAACCACTACGCCAACGAGTTGTCAATGCAAATGCCTCGTAGGTATTAGGTACTTACGCTTGTATTTGTTTGTGAGTTTATAAGGTAGTTTATGAAGTCAGGCCAACCATTACTGGGTTTGTCAGTTAGAGAATTCTTAGTAACAGTACAAAGACTAGTCTTGCCTCGTATTACAAGGTACTTAGAATAAAGCCAGCGACTTCTTAGTGAAGTAATTCTTAGCCCTTTGAAGGTATATGAAATTAATTGTAGTATACGCGAATATAAAGACTCTATTTTGTAGCGGATTCGCTGGATTCATTCGTTTAGATTAGTAAAAGTAAGTTAAATGAGAGGTACCTTTTCTCATTTTCTGTTCTCCTGACAACGAGTTCGCAAAGTTTCATGATAATCGGTCGAGTAGTTCAAGCGTGAAAGCGTAACAAACAAACTCACATTCGCATAAAATTATAATATTGTGTAGTTAGGACTATCATTTCAATATTGTTGGAATGCGTGACATAATTGAAAACCTATGAAGTCTGGCTGCCGGGGGACGCGCAACTTTTCAACTCAGTAAGGTCATATCTTGATTGAAATATCTTAATAAAATATGGATATAAATACTAAATTCTATTAAAATGCCTCGAAGTGAATGCGTCTGCTGTGCATGACGTCTCTGATTCTATTCCTTAATCGGGCAGTGTTATTGGAGTTATCAGTCCAGATGTATTTCGGATTCTAGAACCAGAAATATATTGTCATGAGAAAAATCATTCAGTTTAGATTTCATAATCACACATCTGAGATATAAGCAGCGTCTTAAATATTAGTAACCATTTTCATTTATTTTATAAAAATCATCGCCCGCACTATGAATAACTTAACATTCAAACAACGGACACAAAGAACACCCAGACTGGGAACAACAATTTGTGGATCACACAAGCTTTTGTCCCGTGTGGGATTCGAACCCACAACATTCGGCGCAGTGGCAGCAGTGAGACGATCACTTAAACCACTACGACATAGGTACATGCAGTCATGTATTTTACCACGTTAACAATAGTTCGCTAAAGACGTATTTTACATAAGAAGCGCTTTCTACGCCATATCTCCAGATCTACTAAACAGAATTTAAAGAAATACAGGTTTTAAGTTTGTCACGTCGGCTGCTCGCAACATGGCGGCTGCGCGCGAGCCGTAATGGGGAGTTGCCCCTCTCTTTACCCCTGCCGGCGGTAGTTGCTCTATAAAACCAAGACCGCGACGAGATGCTGGTTCCTTCCGCTGCGCTGCCTACTGAAGTTAAGTGGTCCAATCTACCCGGGACCACGTAACATAGCCTTACTTCTAGAACCACGCCCTGTTTCTCTTGTTAACGTGTAGTTAATATATATCGTGTAAATTACTGTTGTTACTGTGCCAAGTTTAGTAAATTTTAATTAAAAACCTTGTAATTGCGAAGTATATTATTTATATTATCTTCGCTATTTACTACCCTGGTCGATCTAGCCCCTAAACCAGATCGACCAAATATTACGTTACAAGTTGACCTCAAATGTGTGACTGGACGGATGGCGCAGTGGCTTAAGTGATCACCTTGCCATTGCCACTACGCCGTGTGCTTTGCATTCGATACCCAAACAAGACAAAAAAAAATGTGATCCACGAATATTTGTTTCGAATGTAGGTGTTCTTTGTGTCCGTTGGTTGAATGTTTGTAAAGATCTCCACGACACAAATCAGATTTTTATATGACCCCGGATCAAACTTATTGATAGGCCAACAGTCAGACATAGATTCTGAAAGCTACAATCTAGTTACAGACCTCTTTAAATAACTAATCCGGAGTTTATCAAACATGTCATCTATAAACAGACACAAGCTCATTATAATTCCAGAAGAATATCAATACAAAGATGTCAAAAGTTTCTAGCTAATATTATATTCTATTCTATTCTCCTCTTTTCTGTTCTACTATATACTGTTCTGCTCTGTTTTATTATCTTTTAATCTATTCAAAGCAAATAGTTCCTTCATGGTGAGCTTAAATATTCTTTGTCGTTGCGTTAAAATAATATTCTTCTCAGAATGTTCGAGCTGCACGTTGTCCATGCGCCGAGTAGCAAAAACTTATATTCCCGCTCGCTATAAAAAGTTAAGTGATTCACGGAAAGTTAATATCCTAGTACGGGCTTAACTCTATTGAAAAGAAAATATTCTCCATTTATTCTTTTTTAAGTTTCTAAGTCGACTAGGAGTACAATATGAGATTCAGTGATATGACCGTTTATTCAACAGTACACATTTGAAAAGCATTTTTTCGTATTAAGTTTGAGCTTCAAGATTTAAAGTACCTTCTATGTGCTCGCAGATTAGGATATCTAATCATTCTTTAGAAAAAGGCTTTCAAAAGATCGGCATATCGCCAGACAAGATGATCAAATGAGGCATACATACGGTACCCTATAATCTCCGTTTTTCTTATCTATTACAAAGAAAATGTAGTGCCATTAAATATAGTATGAAATACAGAAGATTCGGAATCATTATCTGAAGTAGTATTTTCTAAAAAAAACTCTATACCAGTATACCTACGGTGCTAAATTCATCTTCAGTAATAAAACATTCCATGTATCCTTCGACTAAGAATTTCGGAACAAAAAAATAGTACTACATTCTCAAAAATTCCATCTGACCACAGCGACTAAATAAATCAATGGGCTTCATAAAACTATAAACATTCAATAAGCTTGTGTTCCGTATCATGAAATAATATCATCCATTTTTATGATCGGCCGTGTACAGGGGTGACATATTTGACCCGGATCGACCAATCGATTGAACCGCAATGGACGTTCAAATTTCACGACCCATGTCACGTACAGTAGACAGAATAAGTGTGCGCCGTGATTTTCATTATCCCCTTATATTCCGTTGTTGATTTTTTTTTGCTTTGTGTACTTCGCTTTTTTAGTGTTGTTAAATGTATACTTGGCACGTGATGTGGTTATTATATATATTCTTTTTGTCTTTTGCCGTTTGTTCTCTCTTTTCGCTTGCCTACCCAGCTCTGTGGCTGTAAACATTTTTATTGTACTCCTAGGTTTAATTTTTACAAATGAAATAAAACTTTTTGTAAAGGAAACTCTGTGACATATTTACGTTCCTATTTTAACTGCTTTACTGCTCCCTGAGCCTGGCCAAATATACGTATGTCAGGTTTAATTGTAAAAATGTGTAAATACTTTTTTGTTGGTAAGTCGAAAACAGCGATAGATCAGGTCGGTTTTAAAGATGGAATAAAATTAATGACTGCTATTATTTCTTGTTATATTACAGTATCGACTAGCGATGGGACTCTCTCGAATGGATCCTACAATTTGGTAAACGTATCTAGCGGCTGGTTGGCGTGACGATACACACAAAATAGCTATAGTAGTTGGAAATGCGGAGCCACAAATTGAGCTCAATAGCGTGCCTTAATAGAGTCCATTGCTATAATGGAGTAACACAGACTTTTAATAAAGACTATGATGATGTCACATCATTCAGGGAAAGTGATAAAAGAAGTAAACAGGTAAACTTAACTTGGATAATTTTAATCTTACATCAAATGCTTGATCGATAATTAAAATTGTCATTGATGATTTATTTCGAATCACTGCAGTTAGCATCAACTGTATAAACCTTTAATAATTATCTGTAACCCCTGCATCCCCTAACCGGTAGGCGAGGTTGTATTACAGACACAATTGACATAAACAACCACGCAATAGGAAGCGATTGATTTGTGCTGCTATTAGGAATTTCGCGAAAATAAACTTAATGACATTCATTTGAATTTGAATCATTGGCATCGAACACAAGACCCCTTGCACAGCAGTCGCATACAATACCGCTGCGCCACTAAAGCAGTTAAATCTTATTACAATTATTAAACCTTTCTCATCCAATAATATAAATCCACCACTAAATTATTGTAACATGTCTTTTATATTCCTAAGTCGGAACAACTATTTATTCTAACCTTCCTTCCAATAACATCTAAAACCTACATAGAATTAACAACAAAGCACTTCGAAGTAAAGCAGAATATTAAGAATGATTAAATATTTACTTTCCCCAAATTTCTTAAAGTTAATTCCACAAGGTAAACTCACCTAATATGTAAATTAACTTGACTTTTTATAATAATTGTCGACAGAAACTTCGATCTCTTCAATTTGAATTAAGGAAAATTAGTTAGAAACTTTTCGAATAAGTCAAATTTCTTGCAAAAGTAAAATTCAGAAAAGTTTTTAAGTCGCTCTAATTGTTTTACTAATCTTATCTTTTTTCTTTAAACGACAGAAACTTAAATAATAAAAAGTATGATAATGCTATTTTTGTGTTATAAGTTATTGATTAAATGAAATCAGAGTGATGACTCTTGTGCGTAGGATAGTAACCAAACGTAACATGGCAAAACCATTTTTGAGCGATAGAATTGTTTTTTTTTGCTTGTTTTTGGATAAATGGCACTGCCCTTCTTGTATTCCATAACCTAATTCTAGACTTATTTATTTTGCTTATTTTAATTTACATAGAGTATGCAAATAGTAGTAGTCGTCATAGCACACGTGAAGTACACCCACATTTCACAAACTACGTTTTAGGTCTTACATAATGCCTCGAATCTATTGCTATCTACCGTGCAAGAGGCCTATACATGCCCATGGTCCCCCAGGCCAGTCCCCCGTGGGGTACCACGAGCAACTTTACTTGCCTGATGAATTCCCAAGGGGGACGAAGGTGTACTATGAGCAAATTATTTGGCCCGGCTTTCTATACTGTTCCAGCATTAACATTGTTTTTAGTAGAAAAATCTCATTAAATTCTACTATACTATAGTAGAATCTTATTACCGATTTTGAGTGAAAATCTAGTCAAACAAGAAAACTTTTTAAGAGAAAACCTTAGCACATTGCCCGATGCCCGGGATATATGTATTTCCACGAACAACGACGCCTAGCAATTTTTTATTTTTATTCTAAGCTTGTTTTTTACCAATGAAAAAGGACAGAGTTCGTTCTTTCATCCTGTCTGTGCTTGTTTTGACTAGGTAAACGGTATAGCACAAACATAGCATACATATATACAAATATGGTTCTTATAATAGACTTTATTATTGTAACTCTTTTAATCAGATCGTTAATTTCTAGTATTACAATGACCAGCGATGGTTGTAAAGATGATTAAAAATACTTGACTGCACAGATGACGTAGTGGTTAGTATATAGTTAACTGGTCGCCTCGCCAATGACATGCGTCGAGTGTTGTGGGTTTGAAGGAACAAACCCACTACATTCGACTCCTACACGGGACAAAAACTTGTGTGATCCACAAATAGTTGTGCCAAGTCTGGCTTTTCTATGTGTTGCGTTTGCTGCGGTACATAAACTAATCCTAGGATAGGATGTTTTTATCTTGTTTATGCTATAATTTTTATATGCCTTCAATACATAACAAATCATGCACATGAAACCCGTAAGTATATACATACCATGATTATACTTTACTTTTGACTCGATAACACTTCGACTGGTTTTCGCAATAATTTACAACCGGTATTACATAAAAAAACTCGTAAAGTATTTATTTCCTAGTAAAAAAATATCATGACACAAACAATACCATTACGGCACTCCCGCGGTGCACATCTTGTAGATGAAAATTACTTAGCGTAGTGAGCTCACCCTCACGACTATTTTTATCGATATCGATACTTTTGTAATTGTCCAAACCACTAAACATGGTGCTAGAAAGGTTGGCAGGAATAATTTAACGACAGTATATAGATGCTTAGCATAAAATATACATACCTACTTATTTTATTATTGTTTATATTGCACACTCTCTAAGCCTGTCAATTGTTGGCACTCCAGACGTAATTCAAAACCTATTGTGCCTGGCCGCCGGTGGGCTGTAACTAGGTTAACAAGAGGTAGCCACATCAAAATATGTATTACCTGTTAACTTTAAGATTTTTAAAAAGTATTTCAGCATTTAAAATATCTGACACCTGTAAAGGTTTCAGAGCTTCTTAAGATTATGCTGTTAAATCAGCAGATGAAACAAAACTCTTTGATAGGTATTAAGACTGCTGTGCTGTAATGGCGACCCTGAGCTAACAGTGCAGAAGACTTTATTGACAGGTTCGATAATGCGTGAATTCTATTGTGTGATGGTTGTATATACATTGAACAGTTAATAGCGTAGTAAAGCCGCATTCATTTTATCGTGGCATTTAGCCAAACCCTCAATCTATTAATACAACACTAATATTTTCAATAAATCCATCACAGTGGTCCGATCTAATGAGAACATTATTTCCGACTAATTTGCGATGAAAAATCAGATTATGTTTCAGCTTTACATGTATATAATATGCAAATCAATTGTGCGCCTTTGCTAAACCTTTGTCTCATGCATAATTATGCATGTATTTGTATTATGCTATAGCTTTCAGTATGACATGGGTTGAAATATCAAAGCGTACGTTGTTTTGGAGGCAGGTGATTTTGATATGAAATTAATACGATTATGTTTTCATAATGTTATGACAGCAAATGATTTTCTAACATGTGTTATCAGAAGTATTTCATGCTATTTGTTACGATATGTATTTAGAAATTTACAGTCTTCCACAGCTATTTTGTACTTTAGAACTTGTAATTCTGTAATTATAGATTATGTCGGCTGTAGAGAGCTTATAAAAGAGCTTTTACTGTATATCCGTATACAGGGTGATTTTGAAATCATTTAATTCGTTTTAATCACGCATTCTAATGGTGATATAGAATAACCCTTACCATATGTTTTTTATTTGAATTATGCTTTTGGATAAATTGATGTACGAATTTTTTTCGTGAAATGGCTTTAGATACAATCTTAATATTTTACTAATTAAAAAAAAATAACAACCATTACTGATGTCGTAAATAATAAAGGGCAATAAAAAGGACCGCCCGCTATTATTTACGACATTAATTATTGTTTTTTTTAAATAGTAAAAAATTAAAATTACCTCCTGTGGTTAACATATGTAGTCATATCTGAAACCATTTCACGAAAAAAACGGTACACAAATATTTCCAAAAAATAATTCTAATAAAAAAAATATGGTCAGGGTTATTTTATAACACCAGTAGCATGCGTGGTTAAAAGGAATTACACAATTTCAAAATCACCTTTTATATATTTGTTAATCTGTATAATAATATATTTGTTAATTATTATTTCAGCATAACACGCATTAGAGTTTCGTATTATATGTCCGGGTTGAGTTTTTTGAGAGAGCTTGTAATAATATGTTCAGCCTTCAAATTGGACTTGATATCATACTATGAGTATTTTGGGAGTAATGTATTTTTTTGAAGATAATAATGTCTATCATTAGAAATACTTATAAATCCTATTATTAAAGTATTGACTCGAATAACCATATTTAAGATTCTGATAAGCTAAATTTGACGGCTCAGTTTCTACTCATAATATTTTTTTATTTCAGGTTTAGCTCCTCAATTTCTAAATGCTCACTATTACCATCCCACCGTTTCCCGAAAGTTTTACGGGACTATTAGTACAATCAAATAAGTAAAGATGCTTTACTTTTCAATTTTTGGCTATGATTATCATTCTTGTAACTTTCTACTTTAATTTTGTATGGTTTTTACCACTACAACTTAGGAACTACGAATCTCGTCTATAATAAATTAATACTTACAAAATATATATCGATAAAACGACACGTGTGTAAATATAAGAGGCGTCCTTTAAACCTCTATTTTGGAGCTCTAGTAGCCGTAAAAGTATTGGATTTCTAATTTCGGTGATTCTTGTGTTTTGATCTAAAATATATTAGGTATTTAATTTTCAAAACACTGCTCATACAATTATAAGCATTGTTCTGAAAATTAAATAGACAATTAGATTCCTTGGCTATTCTCTTCTTTAAAATATTGCTCACATTGTTTTAAATACAAAACATACAAAACGTTCTTTTAACTCGATAACACTGAACAACCATATCTACTTACAATTCAATCTACCGTCAACCAAAAATTATATTATCTAGAGCCCAATTTATAGTTTTCGTCCGCGCGTCGAACTCAGCAATAATATTTTATCGATATTGGAGGCCCATCTCTTAGATCGAAGTTTAGTCGTGCATCAAATTGAATATATTCATAAAAAGTCGGTTGCTTTTATAGTCCAAGTTAGTTCATTGTTGACGTTACTGATAGTGGCCGAAGTTACGCATTTCAATATTCAACTACGTATCACCATAAAAACGTTTATCGATATAAAATTTTCTATCAACTTTTAGTTCATCGTAAATGTATTGAAGAAATGGAATAACGCTAACAGGAACACTTAGTATGTCTTACCTAAATATATTTATCGTGGAGGTGCGTTTAAGTTTTTGCTTTATTATAAGTTTGATACTTGACATTAAAATTTATACTTAAAAGTATATGAACCAATTCCGAAAATCAAGCTGAAGTAAAAAGCTTTGAACACATATAAAATAAGTATAATATGTATGTATTTACAAAATATATATGTATGTTTATCCATTGTATAGTACCTATAGTACAAGCTCTGCTTAGTTTGGGCTAGATGGTGTTGCGTGTATGTGATAGAATATTATCATCATTTTGGTGAATGTTGCGTACATACTTATTTTCATGACAGACAGTTAAAAAGAGAATAGAGCTATATTACACGAACATTTCACGTGATATGTGTTTTAGGTCCCGAGTGATAGAAACCGATGGCTCTCTTAGAGTCCGTGCTGCCACTAGCTTTATATTATTTCTGACAGAAAAACAAGAAATTTGTTGCATTAACAAATGCCAGCGTGATAGCCCTGCTGTACTAATGAACTAAAATTTACCAAGAATATTTAGTAAGATTATATTAGATTTATTGTTAATTTATGTCAATACATGTACATACATACTTAAATTAACAATAAATTAATTAGTAATTTCAATTAAATTGTGTACTTAATGGTAGTTTAATTTCAATTAAAAATGTAATAAACTAGTTACCAAAATTGATAACAATGTGTAGATCATTTTGCCAAACGATCCGCCGACACTCAATAAATTTTATGAGTGTTATCGGTAATCGCCGTTCACGGAATTGTAAAACATATGATGTGCAATATAGAAATTGAAATCGACTTTAGTAATGCCAAGCTCTGACACTGGAATTATTATAGTGCATCTACTTCACGGTTACTCTTCCGTAATAATTTATGGATGTTACAAGATTGTATCCCCGAAGTAAGTTGCAACATGTCCTGTCTTAGACATTGACAAATCTAAACGACAGTAGGGAAGCTCGGCTACTACGTCATCACTGAAAGCAATCAAGTAGGTAAGTATTGGTATTCGAAACTTTGTAAGTTACAAATACCAAAACTTCGTAACTTATGATTAACTCTGAAAGGTCATATTCGGTGAATTAATATCTGTCGCGTAGCCGTTTTACCGTATATAATATCAGCCGTATATATTAACTTTCCCACTGCTGGGTGCGGGCCTCTTGTCGTAAGAAGAGTAAGGCCTTACTCCACGTTGCTGGCCCAGTGTGGATGGCAGGTTTCACAAATCTGCGAGATCATTATGGAGAACTTTCAGACATGTAGGTTTCCACAAGATGTTTAACTTCACTGTTAAAGCAAGCGATAATTAAGTGATTAATGCGCACATAAACTTAAATAGTTAGAGGTGCGCGCCTTGGTATCGGATTCAAGAACTCTGCGAGACAGTTCAACGGTTTCCCTCTGAGCTGATAGAATAGCAAGGATGCTATTCTATTACTGATCATATATCAGAGGAAGTACCAAAATTAATTTGACGGGTGTAGTTATCATGAGCCATCTTTAGTTTCTTACAACATATAGGATACAAGGAATAAGCAGAGGTATATTAGGCAAACCTAGCTGACAAGATTTGTGTGTTACTCACATTTTGACAAGCAGCAAGCAAGACACCTACATGGTTCAAAGTAGGCAATGGTTTAGATAAGTTGACTTCGAATGGCTTCTGCGATACCAAGAGCCATATCTCTGAGCGCCAGTTCGCGGTTGCTATCAGGAGAGCAGTTGGCTCAAAGTACCAAATAGGATAAAAACAGGGTTAAAAGTTATGGGTTAAGGCTAAGGATTATTTAATTGTATATTTATTTATTTAATTATGGCACTCCAACGACTTCGTGACTAATACACTCTAACATAATTTTTTAATTTAATTCAGAATGAATTTACCACTTACAGGTGTGCACAGCATTTACAAAATTCAAGGTCGTATATATAAGATTAAAATAAACCAAATTAATTAAAATAAGATTAAACTAGATAAAATTCAATCACAATGAATTAAATAAAAAGAAGTTAAATGCTATATATCCGTATATAGCAGTTTAATTTCAATGAATAATATTCGCGTAAATAGAAGACAATATTAAGATAAATTATATTAAATTTAGTAAAATTACACATAAATTAAATCTAAAATTAAATCAAATTAACTAATAACCATTTAAAATGAAAATAACAATATGACAGAATATGGTTTGAAAATTTGTTCACCTTGTTCCTTAGCACCACAAGACACACCACAACAATCAAAAACATCAATGCAATGCTGTGCGCTTAGTCTAAAGTTTGATTCTGGGCTTGGGCAATGTAATCGGGTTTTTCTGGCAGGAAATTATCAGCGACTTCTGTTCATGAGGTGTGGGGCTCGATTCTCGGGCCAGGGAATACTCAGACTCAGATCAATCATTGGGTTTTCTAGCAAAAAATTCTTAGTCACGGTGTCTGGAACTGTGGCTGGAAAACGCCAATATGTTAGCCCCTATTGGTACTTAAAACATGGTACACAAAATGCGTGTGTAATACACTGTATACTGATATCCAAAACTCCTATGAATGTACTGACAACTATGAACGATTTAGACCAGCCCAACTGAAATTTGGTACATATAAGCGCAGATATTTTGCGTCCAATATCGAATTGTATTCATTGCTCAATCAATGACATTACTGAAACGATTCGAGAGCGTGTGTACAGTACACACATTCGGAAATGAATAAACGTGAATTTCGCTATGCTGCCTGCATTTTAGCGCTTGTTTTGATATGTAGGCTGTTTTGGAAACCTATGGTATCGGATAAAGGTTTCTTTTGATCAACTACCTAAATAAGGTCCTCGAAACCGAATTTTGGACTATTTTTACAAACACACCTCTCCATTACTTCACTCTCATAGGCTGAACGGACAGCAATCCGGCACGGCTGGATCAAGCGCAAACTTTCTGAAACTCGGGATTGTATAACATCGCCATCTGCCTAACTCCGGGCTGCTACTAAGAATCTTACGTCAGAAAATTCTTATAACTATTTGTTTGCCCGATCCTGACCCAAGACCTTAGGGACAGCAGTCGCTGCGAATTGCGACTGTGTACATCCCACATATCTAACACTGCTCCATTGGTCCCGCCGGAGAAGACTGCGCTAATTTTGAGCATGATCAAGAGTAGTGCCGATTTTACAGTTAGGAAATTGTAAATAGCTTCAAGACATTTGGGACCTAAATATATAACTGGCAAAATGTAAGTGCTATGCACTTTTAGTTACCCGATGGGATATAAAGACGTATGTATGTATGTTATGTGGGGGCCAGTCAGTGCAGACCGGCGACACTTCGACCCTGTGGGATCGTTTGTGTCGACATTCTCCCAATAACGACTGCCATAGATGTTCATGGCAGCCGGGACCGATGTAAAGAAAAAGACGTAAGTCAACCTACACTGTATGCACTAACACTGTATGTCCACTCTTATAGTATAGTTATTCAAAGAGATATCTGGTTCAAGCTAGAGGATTAACAAGTATACTAGATCAGAATCGAAATCAAAAATATGTTTCTTCATATAAGTCACAAAGTAACACTTATGAATGGCAAGTCACTTATTAACACGTCTCTTGTCCACTGAACCACATAGCGCTCAGGAAACTTGCGCTTTGAAAGCACTAATAAGTTCCTGAGCCATATGTATGTCATGAAGAAAAAAAACTTCCCTGAACCACATATGGTTCTTGAACATGCAGGAATAAAAAATTCTCTCTAAGCTCCTGAGCCATATGTGTTTTAGGGTAATAATACCTACTTCCGGTTTATTTTTATATTTTTTTATTTAGTGGTGTTTTCATCTGACAACATAAAAACAGAATTTTGTCAAAAAGATATTAAACTTGCGGCTCATTTTTGCTTTTTTGGTTGGGACAGGGAACGTGTCAAAGTGAATTTAAATTTACATTTACCCGTTGCCATGTTCAGCAAAGCAAGGGCAGAGAACCAATGAGAAAAACTGGCGAGGAACTCACGGCCATTCATTAAGTTTACAGTATTGCTTATCTTACAAATATTTTCTGTAAGGAGTTGCAACCTTTAAACCACTTATCACTTATAGTAACTAGTACTGCTACGAACCCAAATTGTTAGTAATCTTTTAAAAAGAAAAATATATCATTGCTTAAAGTTGTTAATTCTCGCAAACATACTCCGCTGTGCATCAACTAGGCTTTGGATTTCCAAAAGATTAAAACTAAAAGCACTTTGTGTATGTTTGTGTTGCACTGATTCGTTTTCAATATTTTTATGAGTTTTGTTTGCAGCTTTATGTGTAAATCTAAAGGGGAAAACCAGGGTATACAATATTTTGTATGCAAATCCAGGATATGATCTTTCTATTTGCTAAGTATCATCTAATAGCGTTGAGTGCTTTACGTCTAATTAAGTAAACTAAGATCCAAACATCTTAACATACTGCAAAGAAAAGGATTGAATAATATAGAATTTCAAAATATATCTTCTCTCTTAGCCTTTATTATTCCCAAGTCACTTGGAGTCGGCTTTTCTGGTCTAACCGGATTTGACTGGATATCAGTTTTTACACGGAGCGGCTGCCACCTGACCTCCGCAACCCGAAGGCTAACGATACCCTAAGGCTAGACCAGTGTCAGAATATTAGAGGGTACTGACTTTCCCAATAACGACTGCCATAGATGTTCATGGCAGCCGGGACCGATGGCTTAACGTGCTCTCCGAGCCACGGAGCAGGCGATAATTGTCAATCAATACGCACATAATTTCGAAAAGTCATATAACTCCCGAAAGTCAGAGGTGCGTGACGTCCCCACTGAACTATCGCTGCTCTCGAGAATTTCAAAATATATATTGTTATCTATTTTTTACATGCTTAATGCATATTGACTATACTTATTATAATAATATCAGCCCTATATTAAACTGTCCCACTGCTGTGCACGGGCCTCTACTCAATGTGAGAAAGGCTAGGCCATAGTCCACCACGCTAGTCCAGTGCAGATTGGCAGACTTCACATATCTTTGAGAACATTATGGAGAATTGTCAGACATTTAAGTTTCCTCACGGTGTTTTTCTTTACCGAGTGTTGATTGGATTACGTTTTTTTTTAGTATAGTCATAATTACATAAAGTAACTAATATCCAAACATCATAACACACGTTTTAAAAAGTACAATTGAATTTATAACTATTAGTAGATACTATCATAAGCAGCGATAGCTCAGTGGGAAAACCAACAGACTGCAATGCAGAGGGTCTCGGGTACGAACCGACGTCGCGTACCTCTGACTTTCGGAAGTTATATGACTTTCGAAATTATTTGCGTATTGATTGACAATTATCGCCTGCTCCGTGCCTCGGAGAGCACGTTAAGCCGTCGGTCCCGGCTGCCATCAACATCTATGGCAGTCGTTATTGGGAAGTCAGTGCCCTATACTATCCTGACACTGGTCTAGCCTTAGGGTATCATTAGCCTTCGGATTGCGGAGGTCAGGTGGCAGCCGCTCCGTGTAAAGACTGATATTTAGTCAAATCCGGTTAGACCAGAAAAGCCGACCCCAAGTGACTTGGGAATAATAAAGGCTAGGGAGAAGAAGTAGATATTATTATAATTTTTTACATTTCTAATGTATATTAAATAAATAATAAACTTCAGTTTCAATACAAAAATAATAAACTTCAGTAGAAAATATTGTAATATTAAGCCATGGATAACTCCCGGCTTAGTCCGATGTATTAGAAACCGCGATAAACTACACAAGAAAGCTAAGCAATGCCCAAAAATTCTACTCTAAACTTATCATATAAAAGGTATCGGAATTTTTGCAATAAACTTTTGAAGAATTTAAAAATAGAGTACTACAGGTCACAATTACAAGGAGCTAAAAAAGACACAAAGCAACTTTGGAAAATTGTGAAAAAGTCACGTTTACTTCAAAACATCACTAATCTGATAGAAGTTTATTGCAAAAACATTCCTCGCCGCTTTCCTCTATCAACAACGTCAATAATTTTTTTGTAAATATAGGCTCAACTCTGGCAAAAAAAATAGAAAGTCAATGCAGCACAAATAACAGTTCTCCTCCGGTTTCAACATATCTTAAAAGCGGAAAATCTTTTGTTATGTTGGATCCGGATGAAAAAGAAATAGAGCGGGCTATTCTCTCGTTAAAAAATAATTGTGCACCTGGGTGGGACAATATAAGCTGTAACATATTAAAGACTTTTAAGCGTATCCTGGTGCCTCCATTAACCCACATTTTCCGAATTTGTCTTTCTATAGGAGTCTTCCCTCTATGCCCTAAAAAACCAATAGTGATTCCCATTCATCTGGTACGAAAGACCTTGTAACAAATTATAGACCAATCTCGCTATTGCCTACTTTCTCAAAAGTGCTAGAAAAAATAATTAATAATAAATTAGTATCATTTCTTGAACAAAATTCCCTATTTTCCCATATACAATTCGGTTTCAGACCTAAGTTGTCAACAGCAGATGCAGTACACAACTTGACAGCTTTTATCTCAGAGGAACTTGGGAAAAGAAAACAAGTAATTGGAATCTTCCTCGACCTCGCAAAAGCATTCGAAACTGTATCTGTTCCTATCCTATTAAAAAAATTAAACGCTTTAGGAATACGAGGCACACAGTTTAAGCTACTAACAAGATATGTGATTTTACAAAATAGGTATCAGTGCGTGAAAATAGATAACATCATCAGTGCCGACTTACAAGTGCCACAATTCGGTATTCCCCAAGGGAGTGTCCTTGGAAGTACTCTATTTTTGGTATACATTAACGATCTTTGTAACTTAAGTTTACCTAGCGGCAAAATCGTTTCGTACGCAGATGAAACCGCTCTTCTCTTCTCCGCCGACACAAATGAGGCAGTTCTTAAAAATGCTCAGCGTGGGTTCGATGTAGTTAATAAATGGCTTAGAAATAACTTGCTTACATTAAATACTGATAAAACCAAATTCATTAAGTTTAACATGCGCAATCAACAAGATCATTTAAGTAATATTCGACTATATGCACACCATTGTAACAACACCATGAATTATGATTGCACATGTTCTGCAATCCATAGTGCAACTAACATTAAGTATCTGGGGGTTATAATAGATCACACTCTTTCATTTAAACAACACGTAGCCGCTTTGTCAAGCAGACTACGTAAATTAATATTCGTTTTAAAAAAACTGCGTTAAATCGCAGACAATAATCTTATTATACAGATCTATAAGGCACTGTGCCAATCCATTATTCAATACTGTATTATCTCATGGGGAGGCATCGCAAGATCGGTTATTCTTCCAATTGAAAGAGCACAAAGAGCATTCCTAAAAGTAGCTACACATCGACCTTTTCGCTACCCCACATGCCTTTTGTATCAAAATTCTAAAGTACTAACAGTCCGGCAGCTTTTTATAATGCACACTGTATTCAAACAACATACTACTCTCGATTATAACCCGGAACTTACTAACACTAAACGACGGAAAGATGTCGTTTGTACTACTCAGTCTCAATCTAAGTATATTTTTACCAATAGGTTTTTCGCATTTTTAGGTTCTTTTCTTTATAATAATATAAACAAAATAACTGCGATTGATGACAAAAATTGTGCTAACACTAAGCAATTAGTTCAACAATATTTACAAACCTTAGAAAATTTGATGACTGTTGTTCAATAAGTGTTACGCAATAAAATAACTCTTTAAGTCGTCATAGTAATCACTTAGTTTATAATATAATTCGTAAGTTTTTATATACAAAGAATAATATTTTACAAGTATTGTTTTAGAATTTATATCTATATTATATAATATGTGCCTTTAATGCCTGTGGCACAGGTTTACCCTAGTACAGGCACCCCTTATACATATATTACCTTTACAATGTAACCTAAGCTCTGAATCAATTTGTACCAAATTAAGTTAAATAAATAATAATAATAATAATTATTATTATTATTATTATTGTGGGTATTAAACCCACAACACTCGGCGCAATGGCAGTGGCGTTGTGACTCCTTACACTGCTACGCCATCCGTGACGTCAGCCATTGCATTATTGACGCCAACGTCCTAACACAAAAATAGTAGTCTAGCTGGTATGGTTAACAATATACTAGTTAACAACTTATTTTCTTACTTCGCTAGCTCAGCGACCCAAAATGGATCTTGGCCTCCGACATTAAAGTGTGCCATTCTTTCCTATTTTGTGTCAAGTCAGACCAATCGAGCACATGCATCTCCTTCAGGTCTTTAGCTAGTTCATTCGTGGGAGAGCCATGCTTCGACACGAATGGGCTGGCTCAACCGGAGTGATACCACAGCCTGACAGAAAACCGGCGTGAAATAGCGCTTGCGTTCTGTTTCATCGAGTGAGTAAGGGTACTGGAAGCCCAACAGTTGCCCCCGCCCCTTCTGGTGGGGGCAAAATTAAAAGGCCGGCAACGCACTTGTGACTCCTCTGGTGTTGCAGGTGTACATGGTACGGTAATCGCTTACCATCAGGCGATCCGAATGCTCGTTTGTTTCCGAGACCATATAAAAAAACTTTGCCTTGGGCGACCGGATGACGCAAACGAACTACCTACTAGTAAATTGTAAGGCAATATTAAATAAAATACCTACTCAATAGAGACACATTATGTGTCTCTATTGAGTATATACCATATTTGTGGCACGAAGTAACAGTTATAGGCCGTAGCCCGTAAATCAAACTATATTTCAAATGATTGATGCTAATTAAACCTCATTTCGACGTCGAACGTAAATCGTTCCTAGTTCCCAGGGAGCTCGCGTATTTGGTCGATCTATTGTGAAATCATGCACAAACTAATTGCAACATTCCATTTGTAGGCTTTGATACACTAGGCTGCCTATTATTAAGTTTAGTAGCGTTTGGTATCTGTAGATTTCTGATCTTTGGTAGGTAGTATTTTTTATTGGTTTCCATTTCAGTGCATGCTGTAAATGAGTGTAGGTAACATAATACAATATAAGACGGTCTTATTTAAAAACGTAGTAAAATATGAAGTATACATATATACAAAAATCATCATCATCATATACATATATAAATTTAAAAAAAAACGATTTGGATTATTCGTTGAAACGGTCCCGAAGATGCCTCGCGCTGAGGCGAAACACGTGTCGACGCATATTTTGTGTTCGGAGCGGAATACTGCAACTTAGAGTACGCCCGGGTTCCACGATGTGGCTGTCCCCATCCACAGGAGTTCGGTTTTGTCAATCTTTTTCTATTGCAATAATTGGAGTGGGCAATCCGAGCGTTCCTGTCTTCCCACTAATTTTATTAATAAGTATACAGGCTGATTTTGAAATCGTGTAATTTCTTTTAACTACTCATTCTACTGGTGGTACAGAATAACCAGACTATATATTTTTTATTTGAATTATTTTTTGGAAACTTTAATGTTCCGTTTTTTTTCGTGAAATGGTTTAGATAGTCATATGTTAACCACCCGAGGAAATTTTAATTTTCAAATAATTAAAAATAAAATATATCTATAATTAATGTCGTAAATAATAACTTGCTTTTTTTTATTGTCACGTATTATTAACGACTTCAGTTATTGTTGTCATTTTCTTTTAATTTGTAATATATTAAGATTGTGTCGAGTGGTTAACATATTATGACTATCTGAAACCATTTCACGAAAAAAATTAAAAAAAATATAATTCTAATAAAAAAAATATGGGTAGGGTTATTCTATATCACCAGTAGAATGCGTGGTTAAAAGAAATTACACGATTTCAATGTCTCCCTGTATACCTTAAATACTTAAACACGCTCGCCAATACTTAAAACCCGTTGTGTTATACATATAGCATTGGACTCCACGGATGACGTAGTGGTTTAAAATGTCGCCACTGCCACCAAGCTCAGTGTTCAGGGTTCGATCCTGATACGGTACTAAATATGGTGTGAACCACAAATAGTTGTTTCGAATCTGGGTATCATATTTGACCATTGTTTGAATGTTTGCAAATTGTGGAAGTTGTACTTTTATAAATATAAAAATACCTCATTTTATCTTTTCTGTTTCAACCACACAGTTTTTAATCTAATTAAAACTGGCGGCAACAATCTATATATATAAAACTCTTCCGTTACTCAGTGACTGACAGACAACGCACAGCCGAAACTACTGAACGCAAGAAGCTGAAATTTGGCATGTATGTTCCTTGGAGAGTGTAGGGGAGCACTAAGAGAGGATTTTTGGAAATTCCACCCTGAAGGAGGTGAAAGGGGTGAAACCCGATATTCACACAGGAACGAGACTTACGCGGGTGAAAGCGCGGGAAAACTACTAGTTTATTATATAACTATAGTATGGCGGCGGCACAGAACAGAGAGATGGTAGTATTCCAATGGAAATGGCGCGACGGTAGTCCAATGAATATGATATTGGAATTGGGATCGAAAGGTCATGCGTTCGAATCCCACATAATGCAAATGCAATGCAAACCCCAGTCCTGTTTGTTTTTTAAACATGGTTAAATGCATTTACTCGTTCCTCTCCGCGGAAACAGAAGAGCGGAGAGAGTGATCGGACTCACCCGGGAAAAGATGGAAAGTCCCTGTCCTGCCGGCTAAACCTAGAATGGTGTGCGTACTCCTGCCCTGAATGGTGGGTGGGTCCTTGTAACTGAAACAAATATGAATTCACTCCTACCACAAGCATTTTCTCTTAGCTAGTGTTAGAAAGAATACTAGTAATTAACACGCTTTTATTAGCTTGGTATGTATCTATGAATCTATGTAACGGAATCTTTGAACGTGATTTTCATCCCTTTCAAACCGACGCGGCGACGGATTGATTTGAAACTGCACACTTATCGAGGACCGATGACAATACAAAACTAAAGAAAAATTAAGAAAAAAATAAAAATAAATAAATAATAGTATTAGTTTCAAACAACGGACGCGAAGAACACCCAGACTCGGAATAACCATTTGTGGATCACGCCAATTTTTGTCTCGTGTGGGATTCGAACCCACAACACTAGGCGCGGTGGCAGTGGCGAGGCGACCACTTAAACCACTACGTCATCCGTGTAGTCCAATCTTTTAATTGTAACTAAACATTGACTGAAATGGCAAACCCTACAACACTGTGACCAACTTGAAATCTGGCTTACATGACATTTTTGATGACATGACATGACATTACTGACAAAACATCAATACTAGAAATAAATATAAATTATGTGCTCCCTTCTACCGACTGCATAAAGTTCATGGTTCCTTCATTGGTCTTGGTATACGTTTTTATAATAAATTTCCGACCAATATTCTAGAATTACCAGATAATACATTTAAAGTCAAAATTAAAACTTGCTTAATTTCTAAAGCATATTATAATATAGATGATAACTTGAATGACAAACATCTATGGCACTAATATTTGCATCAGATCACAGGACGTTTGTGACGATAATCGCCTAGACGCCCGGCGAACGCGGGCGCACGTCACTAGCCACCTCTCGCGACCGGTGGTGCGAGTCTATATAAGGAACGGACGGCGTCAGTCGCGTCTTCCTTGCGGCCCGGCTTCACACTCCCAGCTAAGTGTCCTGATTATACAAGGACCACGAAGCAAGTCTTTAGCGAACCACGCCCTGACTATAGTTATATAAGTAAAGATTGTCTCTTTTATTTGTATCTTAATACATTAAAAGTGTATTTGTTATACCTTCTCTCATTGTACTTCCTAATTATATCTACATTCCTCTTAAAGTAAACCTTAAAGGTTACAATGGCGCCCAACGTGGCAACGCCCAAAATGACAAATACTAACACTTATTTTTTTTAAATATATATTATATATTATTTTGTAATGTTACACCTTGTTTAAGCTAGAATTTGCATTGTTGTTACACTCAGTCGTATTTTAATCAGGAATAATGTGCAATGAAGGCAACTCGTGATCATGGACAGTTCCATAAAGTTTTCTTTTTGAGTCTTATTCTGAGTTCGCATGCCAAGGACCGTCATGCTCACTCAAATGTCATTGCTTGTGGTGTCGTCATAGGCCGGGTCGATCCCTTCCCTTCAATATGGCGAAGGGGGCGATGGCTGGCCCATGCGTCTTACTTGTGAACAGGTGCTACTTGTGGTGACTGGTCGACCTTGGTATCGTGGAATTCGATGATATCCTTACTACATTTTTATTTAAACAGTTAGATTAAACTACGGACTACAATCATGCCTTGTCATGATTATTAATGTACATGTAAGTGGATGCTCCACATGCTGCTTTAGAAGCTACCATCAAATTTTATTGAATGCTTGAGTATGTTCAGTAATAGTTCATGCAGAAATGGTTGCAGCACCTTACAGCTGTTATGATTTGTAAACAAAAACTTGGCGATTAAAAGGAGTGACCATGAGATTCTTGCCCGTTCTTCTCATGAGCGCTACACCCTTGCTTTGCTGAACGTGGCAGTAAATGAAATTCGCAGGAAAAATTTGTGTAGCTTTGACATAAATGTTACCTTGTAACCTAATCTGAATAAATTTATTTTGAATTTGTATTTGAAATCCGGCGTGGAGACTCACATAATTGGACCAGCTATACAGTCTGTAAAGATTTGCTTTTTATGTGAGATTTAAACGTCGATGTAAAATATAATGATGAGGAATTTTATTGCCATGCATGGCAGATAAAAATAATGAACGTTGATTAAAAAAGTATTCGTTTGTTTAAAATTATTTTTAGGTTGATACCGATACCCTAACTTCCAAAAGACTATAATTATAATAAATACACGATCATTTAAGTGTTATAAAATATTATAATTATATTGAAGTATTATTTAATTATGCCATTGTTAAGGTTTTTTTAAAACAACTGTAGGTTTTGAATATTAGCTGTATATTTAAAGGCAGTTTAAAGATATTGACAGAATAGCTCATGACTACTAATATTTGGGCAACGGTCTTATATTAGTAATCCTCAATATCTAGGTATCTTCTAAGGATGTAATTATATGGATATATCTTTGAGCAATTGACGTCTAATGGCAGTTTTCAAGCAAATCCTATATTCAGTCGAATATAGGCAGTCCACTTGGTAGCAGCTCATGTTTCTTAACAAACAGGAAAGCAATGACAATATGGTATTTTTATAGCCCTACCGCGTTTTCTCAGTACGGATTTGTAGGCTTTATTTTGCTTCGAGAATATTACGAAGAATTCTCGGAGTTGAAGGTATCGTCAGCGTAGTTCCTTCAGTACACACAGCAGCTCATATAAGGAAAATAATATAACATTGAATTGTATTGATGTAAACATTTGGCGATTGAAAAGAGTGGCCATGAATTTCTTGCCTGCTTCTTCTCATGAAAGCTCTACTACTCGAACAGGCTTTTTTCAATATAATTTTTTTATTTCTTTCTATTTATTTTTATTATTATTTTTTATTAATATAATAGTGAATTGACGTGTCCAAGAATTGTTTGCACATTCTTATGGAAATAAAGACTTTTTTGACTTTGACTTTGACAGCATAAAAGCGAGCGATACTTAATTATAGCGCAACTTATATGCACAGAATTTTGAAAAGTCTGAAGTGCATGTCTTCGTATCAAAAGTGGAATCTTTTTGTGGTCTTACGGCCTATCTTAAAAGCTATCGCTGCTTTGCTAAGGAAAGGTTTGGTTATGTATTAACAGTAAGCAATACTACCAGTGCTCCTTTAGAAGATAATTGTGAGCAGTGTTTTTATATTGTTCGTTCATCGATTTTATATTTGTGTTCTCGTTTTACTTCGGAAGATCCATCTGTTTCTTTGCTACCGTAATGATGTAAAAATAATGTGACATAAGTATAATGTGAAGCTCATAAATCAGTTAAATGAACAATTTACTTATACTTGATTATAGCGACTCTAGTTATTGGGATTTTATTCTTATTCTATGGTCTTAGGAATAATTAATTACTATTAGAAGACTACAATATTTATGTAAATTTTAATTACAATACGGTATTGTGTTGCCTAAAACTACAATGTTTCTCATTGAATTGATGACACGAACTCATATAAGATAATCATCTTGTACATGTATGCATTTCGATTAACATGGCTAAGCAGCATTAAATCGGTTATGCCATTATTATTTATTAACATGTTACTGCCTTGATATTGATTTAACTTTTGTCTTGTCAAATTGCAATTCAGTTTATCTTAATGTGTGCTCATTTATGATCTACATAATATATTACTATCAATCATTTAATTGGTTACTGATTTTACTAATGCCACTTATTTTGTGTACTTATATGTAATACAACATATAAACTATTTGGTTTAAATATTGTAAGCTTATACTGGTCCAATAAATAAGTAAATGACTTTAGATGACATCCATTCGATATTGAAAATGTGGGTAAGGTTATATTAAACTATGTGCCTAAATTTAATACTGTAATGACTATCTATTCGTTAAATACATGGTTAGATGAGATCATGTTGGTAGGTCATATTAACAAAATGCTATGTACTGGTATTCGATATGAATAATAGGATGATGGCTATCGACGATTATAATAAAATGGTGAAACCATTAATATCGTATGTTAGAAAAATGGTTACAACATTTATATTAAAAATAATTATACTTATCTAAATATGAATGCAGTAGTAATAATTAAACTAATCGATGCTATTTATTTATATGATACACCAAAGAAGTTACATGCATATAATATTATAATTGTACCAATAAAAAATAAAATCTATGATACTTTACTTAGATAAGCGTCATGCAAAAATGCTTTCATGTGATATAAACAATGTCTAATTTCTATATAGCTGCCAACACAGTAAATTTCAGTCTAAACTTGGACTCTTATGTATTCTGCCTTAGTGATGCATCAGAATTAAACACGACTGTATGCATGAGGTCTCAAGTTCGATTCTTGGATCGGTCAAAGTATTATTGGATTTTCTGCCAGAAAATTTACAGTTCAACATCGAGCCTTATGAATACCTCAAGTCTCGATGCTGCTACTGTTAATTTCTTTTAGACCTTAACGTTAGGCTAGTAAGGTCAACGCACAAATTTTTGGGTTGAAGCCATGGATAAGTAAGGCAGGGCACTTACTAATAGTCTTGACACCATTAAAGCTTTCGACTATGTCCGCCATCATTTGTTTCTTTTAAGGATACCTTCTTCCAGTATGCCAGTTTTATAAGCATTTGGGTAGTTCATTTGCTACCTACCGCCAGCCGCATCGGGTATCTTAGGAATTGCCAGGCTTTGAAATTTCTAAAGATAAATGCTGGCATCCCTCAGGATTCCGTCTTTTACCCACTGCATATCTGTAATACGTTGATTGGAGGCAACATTATATGTACTTATATAATAGTATTTTGCATTTCGATCGAACTATTTAGACATAGTGATATTGAAAAAGTAAGTAAATATTTTTTATTTATTTATTTATTCCAATTGCAAATACAAGTACATGGGTTGTTAAGTACTTAATAGTTAGGCAACACTGTATTTTGCCTTGCGGCATACAATTACACATAATACTTAAAACTAAATAATCTAATAATAACATACAAACTGTATTCTATTAAATTATCTATTCTAAATTATAATTACAGTTTGTCACATAATTAATATTCAGCTACAGCGTAATAACATTTTTCCAGCAATAGTTTTTTTAACTTTTTTAAATATTTTGACATTGTGTTAATTTAGTATTAGTTTTGGTAAATGGTTATATATCCTGGGTGCTATACAAAACAAACTTTTAATTAAATACGTTGTTGTATTGGATGCCACACTCATTTTCATATTGTTTCTTCTACTATTCAAATTCTCAAACATATGTAAATTCTTTTTTACAAATAATTAAAGCAGTTTTCAAAATATATATACATGGTAGACTCAGAATTATTTTTAATTTATATATAGCCCTTAGACATTTCCTTTAGACCTTAAATACATCATCTATGTCTGTAGAATTGCCCCAGAAAATGACAACATATTTTATAATAGGAGCCACATTTCAATGATAAGCAGTCAAAACCGTAGACGTATTTGCTATTTTAGTAAGCATATAAAGACAAGCAAAAAAGCATATAAGGACTGATATATTTTGAGTGGCTTTTCCAATTTAGGCTGCAATCAATATTAATACCTAAAAATTTTGTAGTCCAGACCTGTTTAATATTTATGTTATCATATTGTATTTCTAAATTAGCTAACTTATTCACTACACTTCTAAATGTAAAAAAATATATGTTTATATGTTTTTTAAATGTTTATTTTTGAAATATTTACAGTTAACAAACTTATGCTATCACACAAACTATCAACTATTTCCTGTCTAACCTCTTGTTTGTTATTACCTTTAAATATTATGGTGTTTGATTAAATGGACTGAAAACCCAAGTTAAAGGTGCGCGTTTTAGCGCGTTATAAGGTATCGTACTCCTTTGGCCTTTTCAAAATATTCGTCTGCCGTATGTTAAAAAGGTTTTATCCGGTATACAAGATCAAAACGGCATCATTCAGACAGCTAAATAAATAAAAATGGTTATAATATAAATAGTGAACTGTTAGGGGCATACGAGATCCATTGCTCTGTGACATTAAATTAATATATAAAATATATGATGATGGCATTGAAAGATAATCAGAGAGTAACAAAAAGAAATTTTAGAAGCGACGGTAGCCCAATGGATATTGCATTTCGACTTGCAATCGAGCGATTACGGGTTCGAATCCCACCCATTGCACTATTGACGTGTACCTTAGCTGGAGGGGTTGACAAGAATACTAGTAATTTGAAACCAATATTAATACCAATATTAATAGTATAATTTAAAAATAATGCGCATAATTATGTGTCCTCTACATATTTATTTCCAGGAACCTCAAAAACCTATGTTCAAAAACATTGTCTTTTAAATGAGACAAAATTTAACAAAGTGGTAATAATAATTTCCTAATAGTATAAGATCCTCACATTTAGCCAAACTCCGTCGTGATTCTAAGAATTTCTTTGATATTAATGATAATATTTTACTCACATCGGACCCGGGTTTTGATATGTGGATACTGCGACCTCACAAATGAATATTGCGATTCTATAACCTTACAAATACTCTATGATTGATAATAAGATGAAAGTTGAATCAAGATAAGTCACATGGAAATTATTATATTATCTGAGGATTTGCTGTATCTTTAAAACCTTAAACTTATTTTCAACACGTTTTTCTGGTGATTAAAAATCGATACTATTGTCCAACTTTAAGTCAACAGATAATTTAAGACATACATTGATATTTTAATTAGTAGTGTATAGGAAAATGGTGAAATCGATGCCATAGGTAGTCTTCCTGACTATTGTTTTTTTTTTTCATTTTTATTTATTTTGGGATTTTTATCCATAACGATATGTCAATCCCATTGTACCTTATAGCCAGATACACACATTAAAATTAAAAGTACACTGTTAGCTATAACTAGAGATACAACTATAGATTAGATACTAGAGATTAGAACTAAGGATAACTTAATCATTGCTGAATTATTTTTATCAAATTACATAATTTTTTGGCAGCTTCTGACTTCGAATAACTTAAAATACTTTGTATCAGGCCCACATCTAGTAAATTTAAATTAAATTCCATAACCAATTAATCACGTTCACTCCTGTTTCGAGCACAATTCATCAGCAAATGTTGTACATCTTCAATTTTATTGCATATCGAACAATTGGGCGTATCAGCTTTTTTTCAATATGAATGCAAACTTTTCTGATGGATAATGACCGGATCTAAGTCTAAAAGCTAGTTTAACATAATTTCTACTTAACCTAGTATCGTCAAAACAGGAAAACTGTGAGGGCTCGCCTTGTATGGTTCTATACCATTTGCCTTCATCTCTAGATTTTCCTTAAAATACGTTAGCCAGTCCCTAAACGTCGCTCTGTTAAATGTAGGTATAAATTCCCAATGGTCTGGTCTGTACTCTACAACGGTGCCATTAACAGCTGCTAACTTAGCTACACTGTCCGCCTCCTCGTTTCCTTTTAGGCCTATATGCCTAACAATTGTAAAACAGATTTTAATATGCAGTTATCTTTTAGTTGCATTGTTCAGCAGATAATCATTATTATCAACTAAATCTAGATGCAATTAGACAGTATCATGGTTAGTATTTTTTTGGAATGGATACACAATATGATCAAGTTTATAAATACGAATTACGATGTTGAATTTCAGTTATTTGCCGGTTTAATCACAATGTGTTCACTGGCCTTAAAATTGGTCGGACTCGTTATACTTTTTGGATATTATGATTTTTACCATGTAAGTATATCGTTAAGTTAATCATTCGGTATAAAAGAACGAATCTTTGATACATTAAATATCTATCATTCGGCCTCGATGGCGTAGTGGTTAGTGTAACCGACTGCCACGCCTGAGGTCACGGGTTCGATTCCCGCACAAGTCAAACATTTGTGTACATGAACATGGATGTTTGTCTTGGTCTGGGTGTTTCTATGTATAATATGTAATTATTAATAAAAAAAGTATATATGTATGTTTATCCATTGTTTAGTACCCATAGTACCAGCTCTGCTTAGTTTAGGCTAGATGGTGTTCTGTGTATGTGGTAGAATATTATTATTATTATTATACTTTCTTAATTTCCATATACAATTATTAAATCGTCTAGAAATGGCGCAGGATATATTTGACTAATATCTTGCCCGACCTATATACCAAGGTCTACATTTATAAATATCTGTGAGATGATATTTGTTTAGAAGAATGGTGGGTTATTCTCCTTGAACATTTGTTTATAAATAGCAATTACAGTTAATATATTCTTTTTAAATTATGTAGTGTATGAGAATGCTGCAAGTAATCCCTGGGGCTTCAACAATCACGTATACCGATGCTCATTACGTAGAAGATGTTGTAATCAAAACAAGGCGAAATGGTAGAAGAACTGATTATGTCGTTAATCTTGAATTTAATAATAAACATACCTGGGCGAATAATAATGTATCAGTAAGTACATCGAATAATTGACTTTTTACATTTCCATGCTTCTTATATCGAATAATACTAGTTTTAGTTTCTAGTTTTAAAAAAGACAACTCTAGCACTAGGAATAATTCCTGTTTCGCGGGTGACTTTACAAAAATTCAAACAACGTACACAAGGAACATCCAGAATCGGAACACCCATTTGTGGATCACAAAGTTTTTTTATCCCGTGTGGGATTCGAAACCACAAAACTCGGCGTAGTGGTAGTGGCAAAAACGAACTCTAAACCCATTTTTTGTGTACTTCTAACATTGTCGTGTATTTCTGGAGAAAATAACTAACACATAACAATGTACTGGCTATTTGCTTTTAATTACATTCAATTTGTTGTATAATTTTATAGATTCACATCATTTTCTACGAATATCTTCATAATGAATATAGACCATCTTTCTTCGAAATGCACTTCAAGATATGTGACCTTATTCTTAAAGACCCGTACGCTGGCCTCGTAATCAGAATGGCTGGAATCACCACCTGTCCATTACCTCCCGTAAGTAAATTACAATATTATCTATCTTTGAAATGATTAAAAGCATATTGTTAATACTGACACGGGTGAAATTCAAAAGTAACCAAAATATAGATAGGCATTATATAGGCAAAGTGCTATTGAGCTCTGTTACCATAACATTCTCAGTAGCAGCTCAAAGCCTTAAGTTGTGTTCAATAGAAATCAATAGGCTCACCTCGTATCACTTGAAATCTAAAATAATAGATGGAAGAATATTAGTGTAAAGCACTTCTGCATAACCCTTCAAAATAGTGGTTTGTATGCTCAATATTTTCCATTTATTATTATATTTCTTCCACATCCATGCCATATGCAGGTGGCCCCTAAAAACAGAGTATCTACCCTACTCTATTTTTGACAATGATGTTCATATTATATCATTAGACTTTAGTAATGCAAGATGTTCCAATATGTTCACTTAAAGTTGGGCTAAGTATTAACTTCGAATCTTTGATTGGAAAAAAAGTGACAATGACATCCAAGCTGGGGCAGTGGACTCTAAATTTTAGGTGAGAGCTTAAAGATTACTCGTGATTACATAACAAAATAAATAATTCAAAACGTAAATATCTGTGGTAATAGGAATAAAAAGACCGTCACAGTGTGTAGAACATTCGATTTTATAAAATGCGTGTAATTTTTATAATACTTTGTTAAGATTTTTGCATATTTTTCTAATATCTATTATAACTTAGCCTGTTACCTGATTCTGGCTTGACGTAGACTCTATATTTATATGTAATTGCTGACGGACCTTTTATTAGTTATTATTATAATTAGAATCGCAAACGTCACTGGACTTCGTTATTAGTAGTTTAGTAGTTTAACGATGACTTCATGTTAGATATAAACTAATTTAGACCTCTGGCTTTGCCTTCATTCACTTTCATTATGTTATACATGCGCACTCGTTATAACCTATACACCTACTGCACCACACCTACCCAAAATAATTCTTCGTAAAGCTTCTAATGTGGTCAGAGAATATTCGCCGAGGCGTTTCCTATTTGGCTGTTATATTCACAATTGCCATATATCTTAGATTAGAATATTATATACATTTTGATATACGATCGATATAAGGCATAACGTCTTCTTTAAAGATGATCATTCTCAACTAATATACAATCAGTTTTTGATTCTAGCATCTCAAAATTATATAAACATTGTGTAAAGTTGTATTATGTTTCAGGGTAAAAAATACGTGTCGAATATGACATTCAACTACAAGTTCCCTTCAATCATACCGTTTGAAAAAGGAAAAGGCGAAGTTATTGCAAAACTACAACCATCAGGAAAAATGATTGCTAAAGGAGACGCAGTCATGACATTTAAAATGAAAGAAACATAATTTTCGACTGAGATATCTAATAAAGCTGGCAGGCATAAAATAGTTTCATATTTATAAGTTTTTTAAATTGCAGGTGTGTAAAATATCATGTTTATTCTTACATTGATTTTGAGAATAGACACGCGATTTTATTAAGACCTCGTAAGTCTTCGACATGGTCGTAAGTTGCTGACAATTTCTGAAAGATAGGGTACAACTGAAACGACTGAAACAGAATGTTACTAAAATTCAAGATTTCGATATTATTCGGATTTAGTAGAATCATTAAAATATTAATCTGTAATAGACAGTAGGATGGCATAAGGGCGCATACACTTACACTTTGTGACAATGCAAAGGCAGTCCGTGAATAAATGTGATTGTGCATTCATATGTTTAATTTTATTTTCAATAATAATTGAAATAGGAAACACAATACTTGAAAACATCACAAATAATCACGATGTGCCCTTAAATTACTAAATTGACTTATAAGTAATACAAAACTTTAATCATGTAAAGAACAAGTAACTAGTTCCATGAGTTTTTGTCATTCAAGTAGTCGTTGACTGAATAATAACCCATACGACTTAGCTGTGTTTTTACGGCACTTTTAAATTGAAGTAATGGTAAATTAATTATATTAATGGGTATTTGCGTATGCGGCTGAGCTAAGTTTACCTGCAAGACACAATATTTGAGCGAACCACTGAACTTTATCATCTAGAGTTAATCCTAAAAAATAACCTGTAGATTGAACTAAAGTAATAATGTCATTATCTAAATTTATATTTAAATTAGGACTCTTTACATTTGGCAATGTAAACTTGATACATTTAGTTTTTAGAGTTTAGTCGTAAATTATTCATCGTAAACCAGTCCAGGACTTGCGCGAGTGAATCGTTAACAGCACTTAAATTTGGTACTTTTCGGTCTACTTTAAAACTAAAGGCTATTTTTTTTAACTTGGGGGAATGCTATGTCGTTCTCACCAGGGAAAAGATACCCTGGTAATACCGACTAAACCTACCACGGTGTTCCTCGACATAACCATAGACGGCGAGGCTGCGCGAATCGCTTACCGCCCCGCCCACGTAAAAAAAAGAGGGTTATAATTAATAATTCTTTAATTGCATTAATTAATAATTCGTTTCTATTTAATCGGTTATTTACTAATTTCGTATATTCGTTCGTTTGTACATTTTGTATCGTCTATCCTCGGGGTTCCTCAGGGATCAGTACTCTCTGCAACTCTCTTTTTGCTGCATATTAACGATCTGCTAAAACCCGGTACGTTTGGGTATGCAGACGACAGCACGCTTGTAGAGAGTTACGTCTCCAGCGCTAGGGCCAGTGGAACACAGATACAGTTGCTCAGGGAAGCTATGATCGAGCGTATAAACTTGGCCTTGAAGGCAGTCTCCGATTGGGGTGAAGCCAACATGGTTAAGTTCAATGCTTCTAAGACCCAGGCGTGTCTTTTTTCCGCAAAAAAGAGCCCATTCCAACTAGCTCCAACTTTCCGAGATGTATCCGTGCCGATAACTAATCGCCTTGAGCTTCTGGGTATGACATTGACTCCAACCCTTAACTTTGGCTCCTATATTGAGGCAAGAGCCCAACTAGCTGCCAAAAAGCTGGGCATCCTCAGTAAGGTGAGGCAGTATTTCATGCCGGAACATTTGCTTAATTTGTACCAAGCACAGGTTCGGTCCTGCATGGAGTACTGTTCTCACCTCTGGGATGGCTCTGCAAAATATCAGCTGGAGGCTTTGGAGTCAATTGAGCGGAAGGCCAGGAGACTTATCGGCGATGACCAATTGGTCAACACACAACTCCAAAGCTTGGAGCATCGTCGTAAGGTTGCTAGTCTCTCGGTTTTCTATCGGATACATTTCGGAGAGTGTGCAGAGGAACTGCATAATTTGATTCCTCCTTCCCCATTCTACCATCGGACGACCAGACAATCAGGCCAGCGACACAGGTACATGGTGGATATACCACATTTACGCACGAAGCGATTTGCATCCAATTTTATAATGCGTACCGCTAAGGTGTGGAATTCGCTACCTAAGTCTGTGTTTCCCGATGAGTACAATCTGGGTGTCTTCAAGTCGCGAGTGAATAGGTATCTTCTAGGCAAGCGTGCTCCATCGTCGACTGCATCTACACTTAAGATCAGGTGAGATTGCGGTCAAACGCGAGCCTATTAGAGTATAAAAAAAAAAAAAAAAAATTCTTTGATTGTAAAATTAATTATTATTTCGTTATTACTTAATTATTGGTAGCTTCAAATATTTGTTTTGTCTGTCTTGACATTTGATTATAAATTAAAAAAATTCGAAGTTCATGGTTTAAATTATAATTCTTTAATTGTAATATTTGCTGTAATTTTAAATTTCGAGTTAACAAATTTGTCTGTGTTCTAATTTTTAAATTGTAATCATTTTAATTCTTATATTTAGTTTCCTTAATTATATCGAACAAATTGTTTTGATCTTTGTATCTGCATTATTTTAGTTATTGATATTTTTTTAAGAATAACAGTTATTCGAAATGCCTGCAAGAAGACGGTCGAACCTATCGCAAAACAGTTGACATGCTAAACGAATGCGGCAAATTCGGTCTCAGGAATCTGCCGAAAATCATGAGGATCATTAGTGCCCGAGAACGTCAGGCTTTTAATCGGGAGTCAGAAAGCTCTACTGAACGTGAAACTCGACTTCTAGCACAGCGTGCACGTACAGCAGCTTCTAGGTCCCAAGTAATGGAAGACGAACGTGCAGTGCAATTATCTGCAGATCGCGGGCGGCATGCATTTTTACGTGAGTTGGAGACGTTTCCCGAACGTGAGGCACGATTGACTGCCGATCGTAAGCGGCACACGCTGTCCCGTGAATCGGAGACGTTTACCGAACGCGAGGCACGATTGACTGCCGACCGTGAGTGGTACACGCTGTCCCGTGAGTCGGAGACGTTTACCGAACGCGAGGCACGATTGACTGCCAATCGTGAGCGGCACACGCTGTCCCGTGAATTGCAGACGTTTACCGAACGCGAGGCACGATTAACTGCCGACCGTGAGTGGCACACGCTGTCCCGTGAGTCTGAGACGTTTACCGATCGCGAAGCGCGCGGTCTTCTAGCTCATAAAATTTCTTTAAAAGTGGGCGTTCCCATAATCTTGCTAAGAAATTTAAGTCCACCTAGGCTTTGTAACGGAACTAGACTTAAAGTAAAAATCTTGCAACGTAACTTAATTGAAGCCGAAATTTTAACAGGATGCGGCGCCGGTGAAATTGTTTTTATTCCGAGAATCCCCATCATATCAAATAATTATCCGTTTAGTTTTAAGCGCGTTCAATTCCCAGTAAGTTTATCTTATGCAATGACAATTGTGACGCGGACCGCGCGACCGCGACGGTTGCGCGTGAGTCGGAGTGGTGGCTGGCGCCCCCCTTCTCCCCCCAGCCCGGCGGCAGCGCCATATATAAGCCGATCGCGTCCTGGACGAGGGACCTGGCGGCTCGGCTCCACATCTCGAGTTAAGTGCTCCTGACTACAAGGACACGCAGCAAGCCTTCTTACGAACCACGCCCTGACTATAATTGTATCTTAATACATTAAAAGTGTATTTGTTATACCTTCTCTCATTGTACTTCCTAAATATATCTACATTTCTCCTAAAGTAAACCTTAAAGGTTACACAATAAACAAAACACAAGGCCAAACATTACACGTTGCTGGTGTAGATCTTAGTACGGGCTGTTTTACTCATAGCCTAGGTTTATAGCCATATTTATTATTTACCATACTCACATAATAACATATTTCCATCTGCTCACTGATTCACAATTTATGCTAGCCTATACACCAATCGCACTTGTATTAATTATCTTTTTGCATCAATCGCAGAGACGCATAAAGAAGTTTTTAAATAACAATATTTAATTTAGATAAAATATTGACCGATATTGATGCAGCTAAAGTATCTGCCTCTATGAGCTATTCCCCTAAAAGATTAGTTAATCATATTCAAGTGCACCGGACTGCTTTAACAGTAATGCACACTAATATTCGTAGTGTACTTTGTAATTTTAATGCTTTGGTCATTCTGTTGGAGCGTATCAGTATAGAGTGTGATGTTCTTGTGCTAACAGAATGCTGGCTGAGTAAAACTCAGACGATGCCTGAAATTGGTGGTTACACGTTATATACCTCAGAATATTTTAATCAAAATGACGGGTGTTATAATATACATCAATTGAGAAATAAATCACTGTATAAAAAGACTCATCGTTTCTGAAGCCAATTGCCTTATTTTGCAGCACGATAATGAGTATTCCATTGTAGCTGTATATCGCTCTCCGTCATATCGTAACTGCACAACATTTTGTGATAGTATTGACACGAGTCTTACGTCACTCAAGTCCGTAAACTCAGTCGTTCTGATTGGGGACCTTAATACAAACATTTCGCCCAATAGTAGTGACTCAAACAGTAGTAATTACTTAGATCTTATGACATACCATGGATTATTACCTGCTCATATTCTCCCAACCCGTAAAACAAACTGCATTGATCATGTTATGCTGAGATCTAACAGATATGCGGCCTCTTATATACTTAATGCATTATTAACTGACCATACACCACTATTTTTCTGTCTGAATTGTAGAGTGAAAAACACCTCTGTAAATCGACGAGAATTAATATTGATTATATTTCATTAATCCTAAAACTTGCAGACACCAACTATAAACCGGTCTATAGTTCTACGGATGCTAATGCTGCAACGACCTCTTTAATAAATATAATTACAGAAACCATTACTATGCATTCTAAACAACTATTCCTCATCGTAAGCGTACCATTAAGCCATGCCTTACTCCGGGTTTAGTACGATGCATTAGACAAAGCACCTACTCTAGCTCCTTGCCGCCTCGAGATTCTATGGTGTTATTTGATACCGACGATAAAGAAATAGAATCTATAATTGCAAACTTAACAAATGATTCTGCAACGGGCATTGACAACATACCAACCCAATTAATAAAAAGAGCGAAAGTGAGTCTAATCCCTCCTCTTAATCATGTGTGAAAACAGCACTCAGTATTTAACAATATGCAATGACATGAGTGCTCAGGCATCTCTATCTTTTGGTGTACCACAAGTAAGCGTGCTTGGTCCTACCCTCTTCCTCTTGTACGTCAACAGCCTGTGCACAAAGTCACTACCCAACTGCAACATTTTTACTTACGCAGATGACATTGTGTTGATTGTGCATGGGGAAGATTGGAAGGAAGCTCAACATTGCACAGAGCACGCACTTAATGAAATTACAAAATGGCTTGTCAAGTCACTGCACACACTTGTGACCTACAAGCTAAATGAAACTGTCCTAAGCTTATCCGTTCTCAAAATATTAAGTACCTACGGTTCATTATAGACAGCACGCTAAACTGGACAGCACATGTAAGCCAAATTACTAACCGCATTAGGAAACTAATCCCAGTTTTTAGAAAGCTTAGAAGTTCAGCTGATCCTAAAACTTTGTTATGTGTTTATTATGCCCTTGCTTAGTCTCTATTGCAATACTGTATAGTTGTTTGGGGTGGGATTGCAAAGACTACTCTTTTACCACTAGAGCGTGCCCAACGGGCGATATTAATAGTAATGTTTGGTCGACCTCGAAGATACAGTACTGATTTATTATACTCCGAGGTATATGGTATAAAGGTACTGACTTTAGACAGATTTTAAAACGTGATAAATCAAGAGTTCTTTCACTGATGCCACACAGAACAACCCTGGCTAGTCAACAGTATTATCTAATAAGCTGCAAATTGTATAATACAGTAAACAAATTAACAAACATCTATCCCCTGACAATCTGCAAATGTAAAGAAAAATATGTTGCTGGCTTAGAAGTTTCAATTAAACCGAAACAGAAGACATTGTAATTTAATAACAACTTTAATATAAACACAAACATACATACATACACACACACGTACGCACGCACGCACGCACATGCGCGCGCACGCACTCACACGCACACATACACAGACACACACACACACACACACTCGCTTGAACACACGTGTGCCTACAATGTACCATATATCCCGATTACCTATATTATATTATTATTCCCCTTCCCTATTTATACTTGTTGTTAGTTGCTGTTGTTTTGTAATACTATTGTACTTATCATTTCCCACTAGTCTTTGTTTTAATACTTAATATTTTCATAAATCTAGAATACAAAGAAACAATGTTCTAATTTGTATCCATCCATCCTGGAAGACGCTGACGACTGTGACACAGTTTACAATAGTACAGTGGTTAACGCATTTCTCTAAGATTAAAAACATCATTGTTATGTGTATATATGTAAATGTAGATTAGGAGAAAATTGTAAATATTGATTTGGTAAAATAAACTATTCTATTTCTAATAGTATTGACATCATTAAAGCTTTTGACGATGTCCGCCATCATTTGTTTCTTTAAAGGATCATTTGGGTAGTTCATTTTCTACCTACCGCCGGCCGCATCTGGAATCTTAGGAATTGTCAGTCTTCGAAATTTCTATAGATAAATGCTGGCTCCCCTCAGGGTTCCTTCTTTTACCTACTGCATATCTGTGATATGATGATTGGTGGCAACATTAGACGTACTTATATAATAGTATTTTGCATTTCGACCAAACTATTTAGACATAGTGATATTGAAAAAGTAATTAAATATTTGTTTGTGTTAAATAGCCTGAAAACCCAAGTTAAAGGTGCGCGTTTTAGCTAAGGTATCGTACTCCTCTGGCCTTTTTAAAATATTTCACTACTGACACAGGAGCCTTAATATGCCAAATATGATATTCGTCTGCCGTATGACAAAAAGGTTTGATCCAGTATACAAGATCAAAATGGCATCATTCAGACAGCTAAAGAAATAAATATGGTTATAATATAAATACGAGATCCATTGCTCTGTGATTACATTAATATATAAAATATATTATGATAGCATTGAAAGATAATCAAAGAGTAACAGAAAATTTAAAAGCAACGGTAGCCCATTGGATATAGCATTTGGACTTGCGATCGAGCGATTGCGGGTACAAATCCCACCCATTGCACTATTGACGTGAACCTTAGCTGGAGGGGTTAACAAGAATACTAGTAATGTGAAACCAAAATTAATAGTAAAATTTAAAAAAATGCGCTTATTTATGTGTCTCTACATATTTATTACCAGGAACCTCAAAAACCTATGTTTAAAAACATTGTCTTTTAAATGAGACAAAATCTAACAAAGTGGTAATGAGTATTTTCTAATAGTATAAGATCCTCAGATTTAGCCAAACGCCGTCCTGTTTCTAAGAATTTCTTCGATATTAATGATAATATTTTACTCACATCGGACCCGAGTTTTGATACGTGGATACTGCGACCTCACAAAAGTATGTGGATCTTGCGATTCTATAACCTTACAAATACTCTGATAGGATCAAAGTTGAATCAAGATAAGTCACATGGAAATTATTGTATTATCTGAGGAGTTGCTTGACAGATTTTCTGTATCTTTAAAACGTTAAACTTAATTTCTACACGTTTTTCTGGTGATTAAAAAATCGATGCTTATGGTCAAACTTCAAGTCAACAGATAATTTAAGATATATGTACATTGGTATTTTAGTTAGTAGTGTATAGGAAAATTGTGATCGATGCCATAGGTAGTCTTCCTGATTATTGTTTTTTCCCCCTTATTTATTTTGGGATTTTTATCCATAACGATATGTCAATCCCATTGTACCTTATAGCTAGACACACACATTAAAATTAAAAGTACGCTGTTAGCTATAACTAGAGATACAACTATAGATTAGATACTAGAGATTAGAACTAAGGATAACTTAATCATTGCTGAATTATTTTTATCAAATTACATAGTCTTTTGGCAGTTTCTGAATTCGAATAACTTAAAATACTTTGTATTAGGCCCACATCTAGTAAATTTAAATTAAATTCCATAACCAATGAATCACGTTCACTCCTATTTCGAGCACAATCCATCAGCAAATGTTGTACATCTTCAATTTTATTGCATATCGAACAATTGGGCGTATCAGCTTTTTTCAATATGAATGCAAACTTTGCTGATGGATAATGACCGGATCTAAGTCTAAAAGCTAGTTTAACATAATTTCTACTTAACCTAGTATTGTCAAACCAGGGAAACTGTGAGGGCTCGCCTTGTATGGTTCTATACCATTTGCCTTTATCTCTAGATTTTCCTTCAAATACGTTAGCCAGTCCCTAAGCGTCGCTCTCTTGATTGTAGGTATAAATTCCCAATGGTCTGGTCTGTACTCTACAACGGTGCCATTAACAGCTGCTAACTTAGCTAGACTGTCCGCCTCCTCGTTTCCTCTTAGGCCTATATGCCTAACTATTGTAAAACAGATTTTAATCTTTCAGTTGTATTGTTCAGCAGATAATCATTATTATCAACTAAATCTAATTAGACAGTATCATATTTAATATTTTTTTGGAATGGATACACAATATGATCAAGTTTATAAATACGAATTACGATGTTGAATTTCAGTTATTTGCCGGTTTAATTACAATGTGTTCACTGGCCTTAAAATTGGTCGGACTCTTTATACTTTTTGAATATTATGATTTTTACCATGTAAGTATATCGTTAAGTTAATCATTCGGTATAAAAGAACGAATATTTGATACATTAAATATCTATCATTCGGCCTCGATGGCGTAGTGGTTAGTGTAACCGACTGCCACGTCTGAGGTCGCGGGTTCGATTCCCGCACAAGTCAAACATTTGTGTGCATGAACAAGGATGTTTGTCGTGGTCTGGGTGTTTCTATGTATAATATGTAAGTATTAACAAAAAAAGTATATATGTATGTTTATCTATTTTTTAGTACCCATAGTACAAGCTCTGCTTAGTTTGGGCTAGATGGTGTTCTGTGTATGTGGTAGAATATTATTATTACTATTATACTTTCTTCATTTCCATATACAATTATTAAATCGTCTAGAAATGGCGCAGGATATATTTGACTAATATCTTGCCCGACCTATATACCAAGGTCTACATTTATAAATATCTGTGAGATGATATTTGTTTAGAAGAATGGTGGGTTATTCTCCTTGAACATTTGTTTATAAATAGCAATTACAGTTTATATATTTTTTTATATTATTTAGTGTATGAGAATGCTGCAAGTGATCCCTGGGGCTTCAACAATCACGTATACCGATGCACATTACGTAGAAAATGTTGTAATCAAAACAAGGCGAAATGGTAGAAGAACTGATTATGTCGTTAATCTTGAATTTAATAATAAACATACCTGGGCGAATAATAATGTATCAGTAAGTACATCGAATAATACTAGTTTTTGTTTCTAGTTTTACAAAAGACAACTCTAGCACTAGGAATAATTCCTGTTTCGCGGGTGACTTTACAAAAATTCAAACAACGTACACAAGGAACATCCAGAATCGGAATACCCATTTGTGGATCACAAAGTTTTTTTATCCCGTGTGGGATTCGAAACCACCAAACTCGGCGCAGTGGTAGTGGCAAGAACGAACTCAAAACACATTTTTTGTGTACTTCTAACATTGTCGTGTACTTCTGGAGAAAATAACTAACACATAACAATGTACTGGCTATTTGCTTTTAATTACATTCAATTTGTTGTATAATTTTATAGATTCACATCATTTTCTACGAATATCTTCATAATGAATATAGACCATCTTTCTTCGAAATGCACTTCAAGATATGTGACCTTATTCTTAAAGACCCGTACGCTGGCCTCGTAATCAGAACGGCTGGAATCACCACCTGTCCATTACCTCCCGTAAGTAAATTACAATATTATCTATCTTTGAAATGATTAAAAGCATATTGTTAATACTGACACGGGTGATATTCAAAAGTAACCAAAATATAGATAGGCATTATATAGGCAAAGTGCTATTGAGCTATGTTACCATAACATTCTCAGTAGCAGCTCAAAGCCTTAAGTTGTGTTCAATAGAAATCAATAGGCTCACCTCGTATCACGTAAAATCTAAAATAATAGATGGAGAAATATGAGTGTAAAGTACTTCTGCATAACCCTTCGAAATAGTGGTTTATATGCTTAATATTTTTCCATTTATTATTATATTTCTTCCACGTCCATGCCATATACAGGTGGCCCCTAAAAAAAGAGTATCTACCCTACTCTATTTTTAACAATGACGTACATATTATATCATTAGACTTTAGCAATGCAAGACAGTCGAAGACCTCAAAGATATCCGTCAGGAATTATATATAAATATATATATCCGACAGAAATTATATATACAGAATGTTCCAGAAGTCGGCGTCAAGCTGGAACCAGGTAATAGGCTAACTTATAATAGCTAGCAGGAAAATATAAAACAAAATCTAAGTTTACGTAACTTACTTTTAGCACTTTTTTTAATATGTTCACTTAAAGTTGGGCTAAGTATTAACTTTGAATGTTTGATTGGAAAAAAAGTGACTATTACTTCCAAGCTACGGCAGTGGACTTTAAATTTTAGGTGAGAGCTTAAAGAAAGATTACTTGAGATTACATAACAAAAAAAAATATTCAAAAAGTAAATATCCGTAGTAATAGGAGTGAAAAGACCCTCACAGTGTGTAGATTTTTTTTTTTTTTTTGTGGCTGTAATCTTAAAATACGTTACTTAGATTTTTTTATATTTTTCTGATAGCTATTATAACTTAGCCTGTTACCTGATTCCGGCTTGACGTTGACTTCTGGGACACCTGTATATTTATATGTAAATCCTGATAGACCTTTTATTAGTTATTATTATAATTAGAATCTTAAATGTCACTGGACTTCGTTATTGGTAGTTTAGTAATTCATATAGTAGTTTATGGCTTCATGTTTGATATAAACTAATTTCGACCTCTGACTTTGGCTTCATTCACTTTCATTATGTTATACATGTCCACTCGTTGGTCAGGATACTCATAACCTATACACCTACACCACACCTACCCAAAATAATTCTTCGTAAAGCTTCTAATGTGGTCAGAGAATATTCGCCGAGGCCTTCCCTATTTGGCTGTTATATTCACAATTGCCATATATCGTAGATTAGAATATTATATACATTTTGATATACGATCGATATAAGGCATAACGTCTTCTTTGAAGATGATCATTCACAACTAATATACAATCAGTTTTTGATTCCAGCATCTCAAAATTATATAAACATTGTGTAAAGTTGTATTATGTTTCAGGGTAAAAAATACGTGTCGAATATGACATTCAACTACAAGTTCCCTTCAATCATACCGTTTGAAAAAGGAAAAGGCGAAGTTATTGCAAAACTACAACCATCAGGAAAAATGATTGCTAAAGGAGACGCAGTCATGACATTTAAAATGAAAGAAACATAATTTTCGACTGAGATATCTAATAAAGCTGGCAGGCATAAAATAGTTTCATATTTACAAGTTTTTTAAATTGCAGGTGTGTAAAATTTCATGTTTATTCTTACATTGATTTTGAGAATAGACACGCGATTTTAACAAGATCTCGTAAGTCTTCGACATGGTCGTAAGTTGCTGACAATTTCTGAAAGATAGGGTACAACTAAAACGACTGAAACGGGATGTTACTAAAATTCAAGATTTCGATCAAACTGTAATCTACCTGTAAAATAACCTTCATCCTGCAAAAGGTAGTCACTAAACAACCTTGTGTTCCTGCGATAGGCAAGGTAACAAGTAGAGTTGTAATGATTTTCATACACTGATTCTGTTTAAAGCGATAGCCAAGGCGCAAACGATATCAGTGGTGTTTCATAAAGGTTAATAGGTTACGAGAGCTGCTTGCCATCACGTAGATTGTATACTTATATGTCACATCACTTCATATTAAAATAAACTAGCGTTTATTTATTTAATCGGAATAACAAACAGCAACACATTGCATAATACTAAATTGTATAAACATGATACATGTACATAAATGTGCACTCACAACGGTATCTACTTAATCAAATAGTGAACATGACAATTTTTATTAATATTAATTATCTTTCCTACCTATGTATAAAGTTTATCTACCTACTTGAATATAGCGAACATTATAATTATTAAGTATATTCGAATGTATTGACAACATTATTCATAAGTGTTCGCGTTGTATATAATAATGTACATGACTACTTTAATATATTTTCCGTGCAAAAATATATAAAATGCTGGTCCAATTATGTGAGTCTCCAAGCGAGATTTCAAGTCGGTCACAGTGTTGTAGGGTTTGCCATTTCAGTCAATGTTTAGTTACAATTTAAAGATTGGACTACACGGATGACGTAGACGTAGTTTAAGTGGTCACCTCGCCACTGCCACCCTGCCGAGTGTTGTGGGTTCGAATCCCACACGAGACAAAAATTTGCGTGATTCACAAATGGTTATTCCGAGTCTGGGAGTTCTTTGTTTCCGTTGTATGAATGTTTGTAAAGTCCCCCTTGACACAGGTATTATTCATAGTGCGGGAGTTATCTTCTTAAATAATTATAAAAAAAGGTCCAGACCTATGCCCGAAAAATGGCAAAAACGAAAGAAACGGCCTTTTTTCTTTAATATAATCCTTGAGTAAAGATAATGTTATGTTGATTATCTAACCGTTCATCTGTATTTATTATATTATGTATTTCTTTGTTGGATTTAGACTGAAAACTCCAAGAAAATACAATTTACCAGATGTGATGCTGCTTTATGATGGCCATTTGATTTGCAGCTACTTAAAGGACTTCTAAGCGAGTATTACTTGCCTACAATATCTGGCTGCAATATACTGGCCGGTATTGGCAGCTATATTGTGGATAATTTGCATTTACCTATTCAAAAGGTTATGTATGGAATAGTCGATAGCCAGACTATAGTTAAAAACATTGCAGCCACCATGTCCATTTAGAAGCTCTCGGATACACTGCATCATGTCATTGTTGAAACATTATTAAAACGGTGGTAAATTATATGAGATGATAATATTACACATAACAACTGTAGTTCAGAATGCATATATGTATGTATGTATGTAATGACTTGACTTGAAGCAACGTTGGTGCTTGTGATTGCGGTCTGTGTTTGATATTAAATTAAAAATAAACTACTTGTGTTTTGGGAGGACATTACAGTTTAATGTATAGACAGTGTTATATTAAAAACCATAAAGTGTTTGCAGTGACTTTAATCACGTAATACATACAATATACTTAAAAACAATTCTTATGAACTAAAAGTACATTACAGACTACCCTTACCTTAATAATATAACAGTGATCATAAACAATATACATTATTAGTGAGTCCTGGCATATTTAGTGCATAGTGTAGTATCCGTATTAAATACTTTTAAACTTCGCGCTTCGGCTGAAAACTGAACAGTCTGCCAAACAGCCTTATTTATTTTTAACAAGCGAAGCGCCATCTCTGCGTGACTATAAGAACTAGTTACACACGCAATTGATTTAATTCGGATCTAGTCGCATCGATTTATTTTCGCAGACACAGTGCCATCTCTGCGTCAGTGCACGAATTATAGAACTAAACGGCGGCAATCGGTTCACGTCACAAACATAGATTACTAGCTACTAACTTTCGCTGCGTTATACCAGGTGGCGTTAATTTCTGTTTATTATGGCGAAGTGTGATATTTGTGGCAAATTTATGTCAATACCAAGCTGTGCCCGTTGTATAAAATGCAAAGGTGCATACCATCGCACCTGTGTTGGCCTTCAGATGTCAACAGAAGTCCTCCCCAACTGGACATGTTCAGAGTGCACCGATAAAACCCCAAAAGAGGGAAGAACGGCTACGGATGAATTCAATAAACAACATGCTAGTCTAAACTACTCAAATTGTAGCGAACCTACGACTGACTTGAATTTTAATGTGGCGCAAGAGATTCGCAGCCTTAGAGAGGAAATGAGTGCAATGAGAGCCGAGCTACGCGAGTTCTGCAAGGAGATGGCAGAACTCAAGGTCTCTGTAAACTTCTGCCATGATAGGGTTGACCGGGTAGAGGACAGGCTTGTAAAACTCGAGAAGCGATTTGAGGGGGAACAACCTGTTACAATAACATGTCTCGAAAATACGGTTGCCGAACTAAAGACACAGTTACATGAGCGTGAACAGGACATGCTATTGAATGATATCATCATCTCTGGTGTGCCTGAAACTAAAGAGGAGAGTCCGGCTCACCTTCTCAACTTGGTCTCCATTAAGCTGGGGGTTACAATCGACGAGCGTGATCTCGTGTTTGCAGAGAGGATGGGTGCGGTGTATCGCAACCGTGTCGAGAGCGCCGAAACTTCACAGTCGCCGCGCCCGCGCAGCATCGCCGTGCGACTAACACGGCGCGCTGTGCGCGACCAGCTCCTGCGCGCAGCCCGAGTGCGGCGCGGCCTCACCACCACCGACCTGGAGCTCGAAGGACGGCCACAAGCAGTATACCTTAATGAGCGTCTAACACGTATAAACGGGAGGCTCTTTCACATCGTGCGAGAGGCCGGGAGACGTCTACATTATAAATATGTATGGACTAGAGAGGGGCGCATATTTGTGAAGCAGCAAGATGGTATGCTCACTCAACGCATCCGTTCTGAGGCTGATGTACAGCGAATTTTTGGAACAGGAACGGTTTAGATATTATTTCTTTGTATGTCAATTTCTCTTTACTTACTTATGAATGTGGTTTGATTGCCTATATTGTACTTGCATTAAATTTTGTTGAAATATCTCAGTGCTGTCTACAGAGGAGGTTTAACTCTGCATCTTTTGTTCTCAGTTGGTCCCTTGTTATTAATGTTTGTATGCGTTGTATATGTGTTAACGATCATATCAACTATAGTACTATATATTTCGTATATTTATTATTTAAATACTTCATATTATTATATATTTATACAACATTTAAATTTAATCTATGTATACCTATCTACACCTATCTACTGTGGCGCATCTTGGCAGTAGTAATATTATCCAATGACTAAGAAGTTATTTAAAATTGGGTTACTGAACGCTGGCTCACTGGGTACTCACCATGATGAGTTTGTGGCTACAATGGAACGTCATGACGTCGATGTTGTGGCTATAAATGAGACTTGGTTGAAACAAGGCGAGGAGGGCCGTGCGCCTGTTGTACCTGGCTATCGGCTACGGCATGTACCACGCCCTATGTGCGTGCGCGGCGGCCGCGGTGGAGGCGTTGGATTTTATATTAAGCGAGGTATTAACGTGCGTTCTCATTCACATCCTATAGACTCACAGCATAGTGTTACCGAGCAAATGTGGCTTATCTTAAATGTCAATGGTATTAAACTCGCTGTCGGTACAGCATACAGACCCCCCTGGCAGGATGTAGATTCATTCCTAGACGCCTTAACGACCTCTATAAATTCATTATCTTTTTGTACATATACGGTGTTATTGGGTGATTTTAATGTTGACTGTCTGAATCAAACTGACAACAACACAAAAAAATTGGATACATTTTTAAAATGTTTAAATCTAACACAAAAGGTTACCTCGGCTACACATTTTACAGATCACAGTCAGACTCTTATCGACTTAATATGTACCGATGCTAAGGTGAATAATATTAATGTAGAACCTGTATGTGCGCTTGGAGGGCATGCTTTTATATCTGCGACTTTTCTCTTTAAAAGAGACAGGGTTCCACCTATTACCTTAAGAAAAAGAAACCTCGGTGCTATTTCATTAGCTGATTTAAATAATTGCCTTGACTCTGTAGACTGGAGCATGCCTACACTGTCTCATGACGTAAATAGCATGGTAGCCTTTCTAAGCGTTAATCTAATAAACATTTTTAACAAATTAGCCCCTATTAAAATTTATACAGTTAAGGAGAGGTCTTACCCATGGATTACGGATACAATAAAATTAATGATGAGCTTGCGTAACCAAGCCCGTGTTGAATATTTAAAAACAAAATCCCAAATTAAGTATAATTACTATAAAGAATTAAAACAACTTATAAATAAATCACTGTATTATGAAAAAACTGCTTACTTTAAGTATAATATAAACAATAACATAAAACATCCCCAACGTTTGTGGAAAAATTTAAAAAATACTGTACTGCCACTTACAAGTAAAACTGATTTACCATCGCATTTTAAAGATCCCAACCAATTAAATACATATTTTTTAAACGTCCCTTCCAGCATAACGATGCAGATTTCTTATTTAACATATTATGAGTTTAACAGATATAGTCAGACTGACGTATTCTCGTTAAAAACAGTGAGCAAAGAGTATATTGCAAAAATAGTTTCTGCTTTAAGTTCTAATGCTGAGGGTTGTGACCAAATCACTTTGGACATGTTTGTATTAAGTCTACCCCAGACACTGGAACTTCTTACTTCTATTATAAACACGTCGATAACAACATCCGCATTTCCCGACATCTGGAAGAGGGCCATAGTTCGTCCCATACCCAAAATAATCAATCCCGTTGATGTAAAAGATTTAAGACCGATCAGCATCTTGCCGTTTCTATCTAAGGTGCTAGAAAAGGTAGTCAATACACAACTCATCAAATACCTCGAATGTAGCAATATCCTGCCAGAGACTCAATCTGGATTTAGGAGAGGTCGTGGTACTGCCACGGCATTGCTAGATGTGACGGACAATATATTAGCCGCCCAAGATACGGGAATGTGTACATTACTGGTTCTGCTGGACTATTCCAGGGCTTTTGATTCTATAAATTTGTCACTCTTGATTTCTAAGATGGCGTACTACGGGTTCGATTCCGACACGATAAAATGGTTCAATAGCTATCTGAGCAATCGCACCCAGCTTGTAGAAATCAGAGACGTAAATGGAACCTGCTCCACGTCAGCTATAGCTGACGTGGATAAAGGTGTACCACAAGGATCAATTTTGGGGCCTTCTTTATTCAGCTTATACAGCTCGGACATAACAAAGGCGATACAGAATTGTAGATTTCATATATATGCTGACGACATTCAAATATATCTATCTTTTAAACCTCAGGATTACGTGAATGCGATTATTGCCATTAATGAGGACCTCACAAGAATAGTCAAGTGGTCTAATCATCATTCACTCACACTTAATCCTAACAAAACAAAATATATGATTCTTGGAACCAATAATCAATTAGATAAATTGCCACGGTCGTCTGGTGTATGTGTGACGGTGATGGGAGAACAAATAGAACGAGTGAGTGAGGCTCGTAACCTGGGTCTGTTAATAGACGAAGGCTTGAGGTTTGAAAGCCATATCTCGAATTGTGTGAAAAATTGTTTCTACCGTTTGAAAATGCTTTACAAATTACGTTCTTACTTGAGTCAGGAATTAAGAATTCAATTAGTAGAATCTATAGTTTTATCAAAATTAAATTACGCAGACACAGTTTTCGGTCCCAGGCTGTTAGCACGCACTGAAAAACTTTTACAAAGAGTTCAAAACGCCTGTGCAAGATTCTGCTTTAACATACCTCCGAGAACCCATGTAACACCCTTCTTAAATAAACACCATATGTTGAAAATTAAATTGCGTCATAAATTACACCTTGCTTCTCTTCTGTTCGGCGTAATTGCACATAAAACTCCAATGTACCTGTACTCAAAAATCTCCTGGGTGAGCAGTCATCGCGAGCGTGAGGGTCGTCGGTGTGCGCAGCAGCTGGCTGTACCCCAACACCGATCTGCTTCATTTCGTGGCAGCTTCCGATATAAGGCGTCCAAAATATGGAATAACATCCCCCCGCCAATAAGAAGCCTAAAAAATATTTACAATTTCAAGAATAAATTAAAAAGTTTTTTCCTAACAAGACAAATAATGTATGAATCAGTCAAATGTAACTTATCAATTATTTAATCTAAACTATATAATATTTCCCTATAATGTTTTTATTTTATTTTCATTTTTGTGTTCTACATTATTATTATTTAAATACAGTTGGTATATTATATAGACAATTTATTTTTATCAACTCACCTGTGGACGCTGTTACGCATTTCACATAATTTTATATTTCACACAACAGCTTTATGTTGTATATATATTACATTTAAGTAATAATTCTCCACAATTAGCTATAATAGATGGTCTCACTAATAATAATATCAAAATAATTATAATATCAAAACAAAAACATACAAAACAATACAAATAGCCTACTACGCTGAGGTTGATCACTTTGTTTACGTTTCACTTTGAGCATAATATTGTGTCATCAGTGCCTATTATGCAATGACTTTTATTTTTATTTTTAACCTACCTCCTTAAATTTATTTATTTGATAGTAACGTGTTATTTATACCTCTGTTCTCATATCTTTTAAATGTACCTAATTTATAAACACAATTTTATATGCCCTATACGTTTTCCTTGTGTATGTATGTAGCAGAACCACATTGTATTTTTGTTGTAATGTTAAGTATTTGCCTCAGACCGTGCATCACTTGTATCGGGTGGCCAACTGAAAACCAGCGCTGGTGCACTCAATTTGGGTGCCCAGCTAATGCTGAGGTGGTGACCCTTTTCGACGAGGGCATACACATTTTGTAATGACATGTATATTATATATATATATATATTTTTTTGTTATTTCTGTTTTAACTGATTGTGTGTGCTCTGTACGAAATAAATTTGATTTCTTTCTTTCTTTCTTTCTTTCTAATTTATTTATTTTAATGTGTTTCGATTTTTGGATATCTTACGGCACAGTTCCATAGCCCGTGCCCAACAGTGGGACAATTAATATATATTGGGCTAATATTATTATTATGATACACCTATAGAAATGTATAATGATAACATTATCGCATTATATAAAAGAATTATATTATGAAATTAATACCTACTTGGAGGACAAAGCTAAATTAGCGAGCAAAAAGGTGGGTGTACTGAACAGGGCGAGGCGGTACTTCACACCCGGTCAACGTCTTGTGCTTTACAAAGCACAGGTCCGGCCGCACGTGGAGTACTGCTAACATCTCTGGGCAGGGGCCCCTAAATACCAGCTCGACCCACTTGGCTCCCTACAAAGACGGGCAGTTCGAATCGTCGATGATCCCAATCTCACGGATAGATTGGAGTCGTTGGAGCAACGGAGAGACTTTGGGTCTCTCTGCGTGTTCTACCGACTCTTTCACGGAGAGTGCTCTGAAGAACTGTTTAATTTGGTACCAGCGGCCCCTTTCTATCATCGTACCACTCGACAACGAAGCAGGGTTCATCCGTATCACCTGGAAGCGTTCAAATCCAGGACGGTACGCTTCCAGCGATCATTTCTCCCACGTATGTGCAAGCTCTGGAATGAACTGCCTGCTTCGGTGTTTCCCGAGCGCTATGATATGTCCTTCTTCAAACGAGGTTTAAAGAGAGTTCTTCTTTCACGGTAGGCAGCGGCTTTGCTGTGTCCTGACATTGCTGAAGTCCATGAGCAGCGGTTACCACTTTCCATCAGGTGGACCACTTGCTCGTCTGCCACAGAAGGCAACAAAAAAGAAAAAAAAAAACCTATACGTAAATGTATACTGGCAACATCATCCACTCATTATACTACGTAATAATTAACTAATACAATTAGCTTATTCCATCTATCCATCTACAATCCGATCCTTACACATTATACACTCATAAATCATACCCGCACAAAACATTCATACAACTTACATATTACAAAAAGGTTGGGTGTGGTCAGTCTATAGATGGGTAACCGCTTAGTGGTATTTCACCTGAGCGTCTCCGTGCTTCGGAGGGCACGTAAAATGTCGGTCCCGGTTGTTGCCAAATTGACAGCAGTCGTTAAGCCATGTCAGAGGCCTACGGGCGGCTTGTACAACTCTTGACAACAGGTTGGCCACTAACCACACGAAAAGAAAAGAAGAAAAGATTACAAAAACAATTTGAAACATACACTAACACTCGTCACTTAAAAGAATCTTAAGAAATTTTATATAGTTTTTGTTCAATCTATGTTTACTAATTACAAATTATAATAACTAACCTTTCCTTTAAAAAATGTATAAATGTTTTTTTCTAGTTTATGTAGGTATGTTAAATTGTACATAACCGTTTTCCACGACTGAGCAATTTAAAGAATAATGTTTAGTGAAGTGGGGACCTGGTCACCCGTAACACAGGTATTTAAATACCTACCACAGGCACCAGTCTCTCACAAAACATTGTGAACAATTACTTGCATTACGAAATTTGTATGTAACCTTTGTGAAGAAAAAATAATTAAATAATAAAAACTAATTTATTTATTATTATTTCCATTTATCCATTTAAGTAGACCATATTGCAAAATGCATATTTTTGTTTGTTATGCTTTCACGCCTTAACTTCTCGATTAATGATCATGAAATTTCACAAACACGTTCAAAAAAATGCCTTTCATCCAGAAAAATAGAACTGTTCCTGAGGGATAAAAAATTTACATAACCCACATTTACGCGACCAAAGCCGCGGTCAATATATAGTTTATCATAATTATGTGCGGAACCACTGCACATAAATATATTAACTTCTGTGATGTAAATACGATGTATGTGAACGTGAAGATGTAATCTCTTCTACATGTATCTTCCTTTATTTGTATGTATCTATAAAAAATTAAACAGATGTAGTCTATGTTTTATTAATATAATAGTAGCAATAGAAACAATTTTATAAAATTCTAGACTACAGTTGATTTTGTAAATTGTTCGGCTTGGTAAATAAGACTAAATATATTTTTCTTTCATATAAAATATGACTTAGACTATGTTAATTGAATAAACGATACAAAAATAAATTGTTTATTGTTAAAAACACTTACAAAACCCTTAGCTTACACCTTACAATTAATAAAATATTAATTAAAAAGTATTTAAAGTTTTAATTCCAATTATTATTGGTTCTACGCCCTTGCTTTGCTGTACGTGGCAACAGGTTAATGTAAATGTAAATTCATATAATTGTTTAGTTAGTGTAACCTTGATGTTCATAAGTGTTACTTTGTGACCTAAATAAATAAAAATATTTGGATTTTTTATATATGACAATAATTTACAAATATCTGATTTTAATTTAAATAGGTAACCGAATATGGGGTTCTTAATAGAGCATTATAATTACAGCAACATGCACATGATGCTACTTAAGACAAAGTTTATATCCAATCAATATTTGGCGTCTAGCCTTGATAGTATTTAAAAATAATTACAATCATAAACAAAACAATGTACAATATTTTAGTTGTTACGATAAAAAGCTTAACATTAACACACAGCTTGTAATCTAGGGTCTAATTATAATTTATCACTCCTTTTTATCCTTTGTTTTTCTTTTCTTTTAGGAGAAAGAAAATGTCCGCGCTACCCATCACTTCATTTGCTGTTTCACTTTTCAAATTCATTTCAGCTTTGCCTTTTACAAACGGTATTGGGAAATCAAAGTCTGCTGTTAAGGTAATATTCCTCCAATCTATTGGTCCCTGAAAGGAAATATTGTACACTATATTAATTTGACTGCTGTTGCAAACATGGCGATTCGTAATTCTCTTTCCTACCTATGGATAAAGTTTATACCTACTTGAATATAGCGAACATTATAATTATTAAGTATATTCGAATGTATTGACAACATTATTCATAAGTGTTCGTGTTGTATATAATAATGTACATGACTACTTTAATATATTTACCGTGCAAAAATACATGCGATTTTAACAATCTTCTGCACCTCTTTATTGCGACTATTCTCAGTATAAGCCATTTATACAATAATATCTAATTCATTTTGTACATGTTCTTACTCACAAAATAATCACTAAGCGTGTCACATTGCAATAGCAGCATGACTTTAAAAAAAAAGCTTTTGGAAGGTGTGCAATACTTGATTCGTCAAACGTTATATAAACAGTTACTATAGCAAACGTTTGGTTTTAAAAAATATCTCATTTACCGGAAATATGGGACACTGCGTCACATTTATCTTCCTAAGAACAGCTCCGAATATTTGGTCCTTGTGGATCATGTCACAGATCTTCAAATGAAATTCGATGAAAGATCGAACATACTGGTTGTATTTTGTACTGTGTTCATACACCAGCAAGTTAAACTGTTTTAACACAGAAAAAAAGAATTAATACAGATATTTAATAGGTTATCGTTAGACAGGCTTAAGTTTGTTTGCAGCCTTATATCAACTATTCACAGTGGCAATTAAATTACATTCGAATACAATAGAGTAGTTGACTCATGTTTTTATTATTCAATTCCACCCAAACTCCAAAATATAAATAGATACCTGCTCTAAAATAAATAATATACAAGCGTTGTAAATCTGTTAATAGAAGTACTTGACAAAAGACTGAAAAAGATGCACGGACGAGACTTTGACGAAGCCACTAAACTACACGTAGCTTTCGGAGAAAGACAGCTAGATATCCCCACTACACCTTATCTTATATCTAAATTTAAAATAATAATTACTCCCTTAATTCGCCACAAATTTTGATGATGTTTGCACAAAAAGATTTTTTTTATTACTATTTGCTCTTGTGTGTAAAATCAAACATAGACAACCACCCTATTAGGTGCACACATAAATATTGCACATAGGCTGAGTTCATACAAAATCTGTTCCTGGCTCGTTGCGTTTAATTTTATTCGAATATCATTCGAACACTATCGTTCTCACCGATATCTACTAGTATAAAGCTAAAATCTATAAGTATAATGAATTTATTTAGTAACTAGAGATACTAATAACCACATTCTATCACAATACAAATAAAAGTAATATTATCAGCCCTGTTTACAACTGTCCCACTGCTGAGCACAGCTCACACACTCTTTCAATGTGAGAAGGGTTAGCCATAGTCCAACACGCTGGCCTAGTGCGGATTGGCAGAATTTACATAAATTCGAGAACATTATGGAGAACTCTCAGATATGCAGGTCTCCTCACGACGTTGTCCTTCACCGTTATAGCAAACGCTAATTAACTATTTAATACGTAAATAACGAAAAGTCAGAGATGCGCGCCTTGAGATCGAACTCTAGACTTCTGCGTGGCAGTGTAACGGTCTCCCACTAGATTATCGCTGGTACAAATAAGTAAATTAAATACTAAACTAACCGTAACATTATTGCCGAATGGAACCAGGGTAGTCGCAATGATATTGAAGACAAACTCGCCTCTTTTACTGGATCTACGCACATTTATCGTAGCGTTTTTCGTCATATATTTTTGATTCACATATGTTACTATTGTTCGTTCTGGTATAATTGAAATGCTCTAAAATATAACACATAATTGGTTAGTAAGGTAATGCTATGATTTTAATATTCATTGTGCTTTTATTTAACGTCTAAGACGATTGACTTAGGTTAGATATGTAATTGTTTCATACAACATTTTTCTTGTGTCACGACGATTGAATAAACCGATTAAAAAATTATCAACTTGCAGCCTGAAATAACAAATATTTTTTATGGAAGAGATAGAGAACTAGTCAAACATTTTCTGGCCAGAACAGTAATATTCTAGACAAAAGCCAAATTAAGGATCCTTAAAGCTGTAAAACGTAAAAGAAAAGTTACGTGATTGTGGCAAGTAAAAATCAGTAGTCTTTATGTACTCTTGCAAGAAACATTACTGCTTCTACAACTACGCTAGCATCTAATATACAGGCTGTCCGGTAATTAATGGATAACCTTGAAATGTCTTATAGTAGAACTAATGGCCGTACAGAAAAAAATATGGAAAAATATCTATCCTAAGTACTACCTGAGATACATTATGTTAATGTCAAATGTTGTTTTTATTAATCAGGTTTAGCCAGGTACTAATTAACTTAAAAAAAAAAACAATATTACACAATTTGTTTTTTAGTCAAATTTGCTTCTTTCCTACATAATAGCAATAATTCTCTATTTACAGTAGATACAATTATGAATAATACCATTAAAAATCTACTTGAAATCGACTTTTTGATAAAAATATTGATCACTCATGTATTCATACTTTTTTATACCCAAGATGTTTAAACTTTAATTAAAAGATAAAATTTGTCTTTTTTCAGCAAAAAAAATAGTTTGATTATTTTTATTTTTAAAAGTTCAATAGCTAGTCCTCCCTTTGACTGTCTATCTATTAGCATAATTAGTGTTAAATAATAAAACAAAGAAAACCGCTGGAATTTATTCATTTATGGTCGTAGTGTACAAGAAAATTAAATATGGTAAAAATATTAGACTTTAAAAATAAAACATATCTCAGGTAGTAGTTAGGATAGATTTTTTTAATTGTTTTTTCTGAACGGCCATCAGTTCTACTATAAGACATCTCAAGGTTATCCATTAATTACTGGACACCCTGTGTGTATCAGAAGTAGGAAAATTTATTATACAACACCCTCGTGTATTTAAATAGGCAAAAGATGTTACTCGACGTGATAACTTAAGAAATCCAGACAGGCTAGTGCTAAACATGATACCAAGAAGCAGTCGGCTGCAAAATAACTCATACGCCATGTGTATAGAAATATATAATAAAATCCCTAATCATATATAAATATTACCCTTAAATAAATTTACTACAAAATTACGTTGGTGGTCAATTTCTACAGTCCTAAAGAATTTTTAAAAAATACCCATTATGATTTATTTGTAATTGAACTTATATAACTTTATTCCTAATTGATATTGAAAATGTGAAATTTAATATGTTCGTGTAAATGATATAACTATAATATATTACATTTGCTTGCCATTTGAAATGGCTAAATGGGCTTGTCCTCTTGTAAATAATCTATAACATCAATTAATGTACCCTGTTTATGGCAAATGAAGACTTCTTGTTTTTATTCTTATTCATATCTTAGTTCTTACGGACTCTTATTGCGGCAGTCTTAGTTACGGAACAGTAAGATCGTTTGTCTTTTCATTTTTGAGGATTTAGCTGTATTAAAAACTAACCCTTGAAATATTGTGATCAAAGACTCGGGCCATTAAACCAAAACCATTAAATTGAAACTACCTAGTTATTGTTATAATAGAGGTATCGGTTATATTAGGTGCATTCTCAATATAGAATTAAATAAACTGATCAACTAAAAATATTGACAATGAAAAGAATGATGCATATAGGTAATATAAATAATTAATATAATAAAAATGTTTGAAACAGAATACTACAAAGCTGACCATCATTAATAACTAAATATACCACTAATATAAAACGTTAGTACTTGTATGTGCATTGCATTGTTGACTTTGCAATGTGCAGTCAAATCAATGACATCCTACAGTATTTATGCGATATAACCAAATCTATGTAAATAGCTATTTTTACTTTAGCATAATACAAATTACTTACATATTTAAAGACTTAAAATAGAATCATAAAAATAGGAAATACAATATCGTACTTACACTTATATTTTGGAAACAATAACATGCTACGAATATAGAAATGATTGTAGACACAAACATTTCGAACAAATGTTAAATAACGATTAAAATGAATGATACCACTTATGTATTTTAGACAATTCAGCGTTTTAGATTTGTTATAGATATACATTTACATTACCGTTTGTAATTTATTTATTTATTATGGTTCACCAACAATTGTTTACATTCATACTTAAAATTTAAACCAGTGTAAAATACAAGCGACAATGCAACAATCACATATAGGTAAACACCGCTTGAGCATACAAAAAGTGTTTGATACTTATAATTAAATCTACGAACTATATGAGTCTTTGTTTAACATAATTACTTTAGAATATACAAATATTTTTAAATGTAATTTATATTTTTATACAATTAATTTGGCAAACAAGCATACGGCCCACCTGATGGTTAGTGGTCACCGTAGCCTATAGACGCTCTGACGCAGAGGCATCATTTGCGCGTTGCCAACCCTCTATGAAAGGAAGTGGGAAGGAGAAGGAGCGGGAAGGGGGAAAGGGGATGATTGGGCCTCCGGCACTCTCACTCACCAAACGAAACACAACAGTAGGAACACTGCTATTTCACGTCGATATTCTGTGAGAGGGTAGTCCTTCCCCGCTCGAGCCGGCCCATTCATGCTGAAATCAGCGAGGCTCTACAACTCTAATAAGATTAAGTTTTGTGATTGGGCAACATCTGGGATATACAGAAGTAGAGCTAAGCTACATGAATTATATGGTATGAAACTATTCAATTTTGATCCTAACTTTATTCGATATGTTAAAAATTATTCAAAGTTCTTTAAAAATATCGTGCAACTGCCAGGTCCCTTAATCTAAAAACTAAAAATCAAAGCTATTTGGAATATTATTAACAATGAAACAGGATGCAGCAAGGTGCGTGATAATACCTTTGAACTTAATATAAATAATAACATAATTTCAAATAATTTGGAAGTAGCCGATACATTTAATAATTACTTCGCAAAAATACATTTAAACACAACTAGTACCCTAAGGTCTTGCCCAGCTCGAACAAAATACTTGGTTAGGGACAACCATATGATATAATAAATGTATTTAAGTCGCTTATTTTTAATTTATTTAAAAATGGATGCAAATGCGACCCTATTAATTTTAGGCCAATTTCAATATTACCTGCAATCAGTAAAATATTTGAGAAGATTATATTACAGCAATTAGAGAGATCATACATTTAGTGTAAACAATTTATTTCATGCAAATCAATATGGTTTCAGGATTTGTGTGACATTGTTTTATTCGCGGACGACACATCCGTAATTTATTTTTTACCCTTAGGTTTGACCTGGGGTTGGTGGAATGTATCGTGTCTTTGTCCCTCCCAGGGGTCCCTCCCGGTGGAGGAAGTATTTTTGTGTAGTGGCCTACCGTTTTACACGACGGGCCGAAACCACGGCGGGGTCGCTATTGCATGTGAAAGTGATTCGCGCGGCCTCGCCGTCTATGGTTATGTCGAGGAACACCGTGGTAGGTTTAGTCGGTGTTACCAGGGAATCTTTTCCCTGGTGAGCCCGACATAGCATTCTCCACGTTAAAAAAAATATCCCTTATTTTTTAAGTAGACCGAAAAGTACCAAATTTAGGTGCTGTTAACGATTTTCTCGCGCAAGTCCTGGACTGGTTTACGATGAATAATTTACGACTAAACTCTAAAAACTGAATGTATCAAGTTTACATTGCCAAATGTAAAGAGTCCTAATTTAAATATAAATTTAGATAATGACATTATTACTTTAGTTCAATCTACAGGTTTTTTTCAGGATTAACTCTAGATGATGAAGTTCAGTGGGTCGCTCAAATATTGTGTCTTGTAGGTAAACTTAGCTCAGCTGCATACGCAATTGTATCTTGTATCTTATGTGGGGGCCAGTCAGTGCAGACCGGCGACACTTCGACCCAGTGGGATCTTTTGTGTCGACACTCTCACAATAACGACTGCCATAGATGTTCATGACAGCCGGGACCGACGGCTTAATGTGCTCTCCGAGGTACGGAGCAGGCGATAATTGTCAATCAATACGCACATAATTTCGAAAAGTCATATAACTTCCGAAAGTCAAAGAAAGTCAAACATGGGTTCGAACCCGAGACCCTCTGCATTGCAGTCCGTTGGTCTCTCCACTGAGCTATCGCTGCTTGCATACGCAATTATCCATTAATATAATTTATTATTACTCCAATTTAAAAGAACCGTAAAAACACAGCTAAATCGGAAGGGTTATTATTCAATCAACGACTACTTGAATAACAAAAACTCATGGAACTAGTTGCTTGTTCTTTACATGATTAAAGTTTTGTATTACTTATAAGTCAATTTAGTAATGTAAGGGTACCTCGTGATTATTTGCGATGTTTTCAAGTATTGTGTTTCCTATTTCAATTATTATTAAAAATAAAATTAAACATATGAATGCACAATCACATTTAGTCACGGACTGCCTTTGTATTGTCACAAAGTGTAAGTGTATGCGCCCTTATGCCATCCTACTGTCTATTACAGATTAATATTTTAATGATTCTACTAAATCCGAATAATATCGAAATCTTGAATTTTAATATTTTTTTTTTTTTTAATAATATATTCTGTTTTAGTCGTTTCAGTTGTACCCTATCTTTCAGAAATTGTCAGCAACTTACGACCATGTCGAAGTCTTCCGAGGTCTTGTTAAAATCGCGTGTCAATTCTCAAAATCAATCTAAGAATAAACATGAAATATTTCACACCTGTAATTTAAAAAACTTGTGAATAAGAAACTATTTTATGCATGCCAGCTTTATTAGATATCTCGGTCGAAAATTAAGTTTCTTTCATTTTAAATGTCATGACTGCGTCTCCTTTAGCTATAATTTTTCCTGATGGTTGTAGTTTTGCAATAATCTCGCCTTTTCCTTTTTCAAACGGTATGATTGAAGGGAACTTGTAGTTGAACGTCATATTCGAAATGTATTTTTTACCCTGAAACATAACACAACATTACACAATGTTTATATAATTTTGAAATGCTGGAATCAAAAACTGATTGTATATTAGTTGTGAATGATCATCTTCAAAGTAAACTTTATGTCTTATATCGATCGTAGTTCAGAATGTATATAATATGCTACTCTACGATATATGGCAATTGTGAATATGACAACGATATATGGCAATTGTGAATATAAAAGCCATATATATATATATATATATATATATATATATATATATATATATATAGGCCTCGGCGAATATTCTCTGACCACATTAGAAGCTTTACGAAGAATTATTTTGGGTAGGTGTGGTGCAGTAGGTGTATAGGTTATGAGCATCCTGACCAACGAGTGCGCATGTATAACATAATGAAAGTGAATGAAGGCAAAGTCAAAGGTCTAAATTAGTTTATATCTAACATGAAGCCATCGTTAAACTACTAACTACCAATAACGAAGTCCAGTGACGTTTGAGATTCTAATTACAATAATAACTAATAAAAGGTCTGTCTGGATTTACATATAAATATACAGGTGTCCCAGAAGTCAACGTCAAATCAGAATCAGGTAACAGGCTAAGTTATGATAGATATCAGAAAATTAAATAAAATCTAAAAATTTTAAAAATTAAACGCATTTTTAAAAAATGTACACACTGTGACGATCTTTTTATTTCTATTACTACAGATATTTACGTTTTGAATTATTTTTTTTGTTATGTAACCTCGAATAATCTTCAAGCTCTCACCTAAAATTTAGAGTTCACTGCCCCAGCTTGGAAGTAATAGTCACTTTTTTTCCAATCAAACATTCAAAGTTAATACTTAGCCCAACTTTAAGTGAACATATTAAAAAAAGTGCTAAAAGTAAGTTACGTAAACTTAGATTTTGTTTTATATTTTCCTGCTAGCTATTATAATTTAGCCTATTACCTGGTTCCAGCTTGACGCCGACTTCTGGAACATTCTGTATATATAATTTCTGTCGGATATATATATTTATATATAATTCCTGACGGATATATTTGAGGTCTTCGACTGTCTTGCATTGCTAAAGTCTAATGATATAATATGTACGTCATTGTCCAAAATAGAGTAGGGTAGATACTCTATTTTTAGGGGCCACCTGCATACGTCATGGACGTGGAAGAAATATAATAATAAATGGAAAAATATTAAGCATATAAACCACTATTTCGAAGGGTTATGCAGAAGTACTTTACACTCATATTTCTCCATCTATTATTTTAGATTTCACGTGATACGAGGTGAGCCTATTGATTTCTATTGAACACAACTTAAGGCTTTGAGCTGCTACTGAGAATGTTATGGTAACATAGCTCAATAGCACTTTGCCTATATAATGCCTATCTATATTTTGGTTACTTTTGAATATCACCCGTGTCAGTATTAACAATATGCTTTTAATCATTTCAAAGATAGATAATATTGTAATTTACTTACGGGAGGTAATGGACAGATGGTGATTCCAGCCGTTCTGATTACGAGGCCAGCGTACGGGTCTTTAAGAATAAGGTCACATATCTTGAAGTGCATTTCGAAGAAAGATGGTCTATATTCATTATGCAGATATTCGTAGAAAATGATGTGAATCTATAAAATTATACAACAAATTGAATGTAATTAAAAGCAAATAGCCAGTACATTGTTATGTGTTAGTTATTTTCTCCAGAAGTACACGACAATGTTAGAAGTACACAAAAAATGTGTTTAGAGTTCGTTTTTGCCACTACCACTGCGCCGAGTTTTGTGGTTTCGAATCCCACACGGGATAAAAAAACTTTGTGATCCACAAATGGGTGTTCCGATTCTGGATGTTCCTTGTGTACGTTGTTTGAATTTTTGTAAAGTCACCCGCGAAACAGGAATTATTTCTAGTGCTAGAGTTGTCTTTTTAAAAACTAAAAACTAAAACTAGAATTATTTGATATAAGAAGCATGGAAATGTAAAAAGTCGATTATTCGATGTACTTACTGATACATTATTATTCGCCCAGGTATGTTTATTATTAAATTCAAGATTAACGACATAATCAGTTCTTCTACCATTTCGCCTTGTTTTGACTACAACATCTTCTACGTAATGTGCATCGGTATACGTGACTGTTGAAGCCCCAGGGATTACTTGCAGCATTCTCATACACTACATAATTTAAAAATATATATTAACTGTAATTGCTATTTATAAACAAATGTTCAAGGAGAAAAACCCACCTTTCTTCTTAACAAATATCATCTCACAGATTTTTATAAATGAAGACCTTGGTACATAGGTTGGGCAAGATATTAGTCAAATATATCCTGCGCCATTTCTAGACGATTTAATAATTGTATATGGAAATGAAGAAAGTATAATAGTAATAATAATATTCTACCATATACACAGAACACCATCTAGCCCAAACTAAGCAGAGCTTGTACTATGGGTACTAAACAATGGATAAACATACATATATACTTCTTTTTTGTTAATATATACATATTATACATAGAAACACCCAGACCAAAACAAACATCCATGTTCATGCACACAAATGTTTGACTTGTGCGGGAATCGAACCCGCGACCTCAGGCGTGGCAGTCGGTTACACTAACCACTACGCCATCGAGGCCGAATGATAGATATTTAATGTATCAAAGATTCGTTCTTTTATACCGAATGATTAACCTAACGATATACTTACATGGTAAAAATCATAATATCCAAAAAGTATAAAGAGTCCGACCAATTTTAAGGCCAGTGGACACATTGTAATTAAACCGGCAAATAACTGAAATTCAACATCGTAATTCGTATTTATATTGTGTATCCATTCCAAAAAAATATTAAACATGATACTGTCTAATTGTAACTAGATTTAGATGATAATAATGATTATCTACTGAACAATACAACTGAAAGATAACTGCACATTAAAATCTGTTTTACAATAGTCAGGCATATAGACCTAAAAGGAAACGAGGAGGCGGACAATGTAGCCAAGTTAGTATCTGTTAATGGCACCGTTGTAGAGTAAAGACCAGACCATTGGGAATGTATACCTACATTCAAGAGAGCAATGTTTTGGGACTGGCCAACGTATTTTAAGGAAAAATCTAGAGATGAAGGCAAATGGTATAGAACCATATGAGGCGAGCCCATACAGTTTCCCTGGTTTGACGATACTAGGTTTAAGTAGATATTATGTCAAACTAGCTTTTAGACTTAGATCCGGTCATTATCCATCAGCAAAGTTTGCATTCTTAATAAAAAAAGCTGATACGCCCAATTGTTCGATATGCAATAAAATTGAAGATGTACAACATTTGCTGATGGATTGTGCTCGAAATAGGAGTGAACGTGATTCATTGGTTAAGGAATTAAATTTAAATTTACTAGATGTGGGCCTGATACAAAGTATTTTAAGTTATTCGAAGTCAGAAGCTGCCAAAAAACTATGTAATTTGATAAAAATAATTCAGCAATTTTATCCTTAGTTCTAATCTCTAGTATCTAATCTATAGTTGTATCTCTAGTTATAGCTAACAGTGTACTTTTAATTTTAATGTGTGTATCTAGCTATAAGTTACAATGGGATGACTCCTTTAAAGAAACAAATGATGGCGGACATCGTCAAAAGCTTTAATGATGTCAATACTATTAGAAATAGAATAGTTTATTTTACCAAATAAATATTTACAATTTTCTCCTAATCTACATTTACATATATACACATAACAATGATTTTTTTAGTCTTAGAGAATGCGTTGACGACTCTACTAGTGTAAACTGTGTCACAGTCGTCAGCGTCTTCATGGATGGATGGATACAAATTAGAACATTATTTTTTTGTATTCTAGATTTTTTAAAAGAATATATATTAAAACAAAAACTAGTGAGAAATGAGTATTACAAAACAACAGCAACTAACAACAAGTATAAATAGGGAAGGGGAACAATAATATAATATAGTATAATGGTAGTAATACAATATAATATAATGGTACATTGTATGCACACGTGTGTTCAAGCGAATGTGTATGTGGGTGTATGTCTGTGTGTGTGTGTGTCTGTGTGTGTATGTGTATGTGTGTCTGTGTGTCTGTGCGTGTGCGTGTGCGTGTGCGTGTGCGTGTGTGTATGTGTGTGTTTATAGATAAGTTGTTAATAAATTACAATGTCTTCTGTTTCGGTTTAATTGAAACTTCTAAGCCAGCAACATATTTTCTTTACATTTGCAGATTGTCAGGGGATAGATGTTGGTTAATTTGTTTACTGTGTTATACAATTTGCAGCTTTTTAGTTAATACTGTTGACTAGCCAGGGTTGTTCTGTGTGGAACCAGTGAAAGAACTCTTGATTAATCACGTTTTAAAATCTGTCTAAAATCCGTACCTTTATGCTTGTCCAGTATAACAGATAGGACAAATAGCTTCTTGACCGTCAGAATAGAGCACTCGGAGTACAGTACAGTATTGCAATACAGACCGAGCAAGGGCATAATAAACACATAACAAAGTTTTAGGATCAGCTGAACTTCTAAGCTTTCTAAAAACTGGGATTAGTTTCCTAATACGGTTAGTAATTTGGCTTACATGTGCTGTCCAGTTTAGCGTGCTATCTATAATGAGCCCTAGGTACTTAATATTTTGAGAACGGATAAGCTTAGGACAGTTTCATTTAGCTTGTAGGTCAGAAGTGTGTGCAGTGACTTGAAATTCAGATCCCAGTGAAGTATTAGAACGAAGAGTGAAGGTGAGGTATCTTGTTTTATCTATGTTCAGAATCAATAAATAATCTTCAAGCCATTTTGTAATTTCATTAAGTGCGTGCTCTGTGCAATGTTGAGCTTTCTTCCAATCTTCCCCATGCACAATCAACACAGTGTCATCTGCGTAAGTAAAAATGTTGCAGTTGGGTAGTGACTTTGTACACAGGCTGTTGATGTACAAGAGGAAGAGGGTAGGACCAAGCACGCTTACTTGTGGTACACCAAAAGATAGAGATGCCTGAGCACTCATGTCATTGCATATTTTTACATACTGAGTGCGGTTTTCACACATGAGTAAGAGCGCTTTCGCTCTTTTTATTAATTGGGTTGGTATATTGTCAATGCCCGTAGCAGCGATAGCTCAGTGGGGAGACCAACAGACTGCAATGCAGAGGGTCTCGGGTTCGATCCGTGTAAAAACTGATATCCAGTTAAATCCACTTTCAAATTAGCAAATTTTCAAATTTGCTTAGACCATAAAAGTGACAAGTTACTTTGGAATAATAAAGGCTAAGAGAGAAGAAGTTGTAAACCTTGTACACTTATATAACAATTTCAAAGCAGAAATTACACTTTTTCCATTTAAATATAATTTTAATCGCGGGATGACTTATTTACGTCACCAGGGTTGCCAGGAAGAGGCAAGTAGTAAGTGTCCTGCCTTACTTCAACCCAAAAGTTTGTGCGTTAACCTTACTAGCCTAATGTTAACGTCTAAAAGAAATTAACAGTAGCAGCATCGAGACTTGGGTACTCATAAGGCTCGATGTTGAACTGTCAATTTTCTGACAGAAAAATCCAATAATACTTTGACCGATCTAACAATCGAACTTGAGACCTCATGCATACAGTCGTGTTTAATGCTGATGCATCACTAAGGCAGAATACATAAGAGTCCAAGTTTAGACTGAAGTTTACCATGTGTTGGTAGCCATATAGAAATTAGACATTGTTTATATCACATGAAAACATTTTTGCATGACGCTTATCTAAGTAAAGTATCATAGATTTTATTTTTTATTGGTACAATTATAATATTATATGCATGTGACTTCTTCGGTGTATCATATAAATAAATAGCATCGATTAGTTTAAATATTACTACTGCATTCATATTTAGATAAGTATAATTATTTTTAATATAAATGTTGTAACCATTTTTCTAACATACTATATATTAATGGTTTCACCGTTTTATTATAATCGTCGATAGCCATCATCCTATTATTCATATCAAATACCAGTACATAGCATTTTGTTAATATGACCTACCAACATGATCTCATCTAACCATGTATTTAACAAATAGATAGTCATCGCAGTATTAAATTTAGGCACATAGTTTAATATAACCTTACCCACATTTTCAATATCGAATGGATGACATCTAACGTCATTTACTTATTTATTGGAACAGTATAAGCTTACAATATTTAAACCAAATAGTTTATATGTTGTATTACATATAAGTACACAAAATAAGTGGCATTAGTAAAATCAGTAACCAATTAAATGATTGATAGTAATATATTATGTAGATCACAAATGAGCACACATTAAGATAAACTGTATTGCAATTTGACAAGACAAAAGTTAAATCAATATCAAGGCAGTAACATGTTAATAAATAATAATGGCATAACCGATTTAAAGCTGCTTAACCTTGCATGTCAATCGAAATGCATACATGTACAAGATGATTATCTTATATGAGTTTATCTCATCCATTCAATAAGAAACGTTGTAGTTTTAGGCAACACGATACCGTATTGTAATTAAAATTTACATTATATTGTTGTCTTCTTATAGTAATTAATTATTCCTAAGGCCATAGAATAAGAATAAAATCCCAATAACTAGAGTCGCTATAATCAAGTATAAGTAAATTGTTCATTTAACTGATTTATGAGCTTCACATTATACTTATGTCACATTATTTTTACATCATTACGGTAGCAAAGAAACAGCTGGATCTGCGGAAGTAAAACAAGAACACAAATATAAAATCGATGAACGAACAATATAAAAACACTGCTCACAATTATCTTCTAAAGGAGCACTGGTAGTATTGCTTACTGTTAATACACAACCAAACCTTTCCTTAGCAAAGCAGTGATAGCTTTTAAAATAGGCCGTTAGACCACAAAAAGATTCCACTTTTGATACGAAGACATGCATTTCAGACTTTTCAAAATTCTGTGCATATAAGTTGTGCAATAATTAAGTATCGCTCGCTTTTATGCTGTCAAAGTCAAAGTCAAAAAAATCTTTATTTCCATAAAAATGTGCAAACAATTCTTGGACACGTCAATTCACTATTATATTGATAAAAATAATAATAAAAATAAATCGAATAAAATAAAAAAATTACAATTATAAACAAAACAATGTACAATATTTTAGTTGTTACAATAAAAAGGTTACCATTAACACACAGCTTGTAATCTAGGGTCTAATTATAATTTATCACTCCTTTTTATCCTTTGTTTTTCTTTTCTTTTATGCGAAAGAAAATGTCCGCGCTACCCATCACTTCATTTGCTGTTTCACTTTTCAAATTAGTTTCAGCTTTGCCTTTTACAAATGGTATTGGGAAGTCAAAGTGTGCTGTTAAGGTAATATTCCTCCACTCTATTGGTCCCTGAAAGGAAATATTGTACACTATATTAATTTAGCTGCTGTTGCGATCATGGCAATTCTTAATTGTCTTTCCTACCTATGGATAAAGTTTATCTACCTACTTGAATATAGCGAACATTATAATTATTAAGTATATTCGAATGTATTGACAAAATTATTCATAAGTGTTCGCGTTGTATATAATAATGTACATGATTACTTTAATATATTTTTCGTGTAAAAATACATGCGATTTTAACAATCTTCTGCACCTCTTTATTGCTACTATTCTCCGTATAAGCCATTTTTACAATCATATCTAATGCATTTTGTACATGTTCTTACTCACAAAATAATCACTAAGCGTGTCACATTGCAATAGCATCATTACTTAAAAAAAAAAGCTTTTGGAAGGTGTGCAATACTTGATTCGTCAAACGTTATATAAACAGTTACTATAGCAAACGTTTGGTTTAAAAAAATATCTCATTTACCGGAAATATGGGACACTGCGTCACATTTATCTTCCTAAGAACAGCTCCAAATACTTGGTCCTTATGGATCATGTCACAGATCTTCAAATGAAATTCGATGAAAGATCGAACATACTGGTTGTATTTTGTACTGTGTTCATACACCAGCACGTTTAACTGTTTTAACATGGAAAAAGAATTAATACAGATATTTAATAGGTTATCGTTAGATAGGCTTAAGTTTGTTTGCAGCCTTATATCAACTATTCACAGTGGCATTCAAATTACATTCGAATACAATAGAGTAGTTGACTCATGTTTGTATTATTCAATTCCACCCAAACTCCAAAATATAAATAGATATCTACTCTAAAATAAATAATATTCAAGCTTTGTAAATCTGTTCATAGAAGTACTTGACAAAAGACTAAAAATCATGCACGGACGAAACTTTGACCAAGCCACTAAACTACACGCAGCTTTCGGAGAAAGACAGCTAGATATCCCCACTACACTTTATCTTATATCTAAATTTAAAATAATAATTACTCCCTTAATTTGCCACAAATTTTGATGATGTTTGCACAAAAAGATTTTTTTTATTAGTATTTGCTCTTGTGTGTAAAATCAAACATAGACAACCACCCTATTAGGTGCACACATAAATATTGCACATAGGCTGAGTTCATACAAAATCTGTTCCTGGCTCGTTGCGTTTAATTTTATTTGAATGTCATTCGAACACTTGTTTTCGAATTGTGAATCTTTCTCATCGATATTTACTAGTATAAAGCTAAAATCTATAAGTATTATAAATTTATTCAGTAACTAGAGATACTAATAACCACATTCTATCACAATACAAATAAAAGTAATAATATCAGCCCTGTTTTAAACTGTCCCACTGCTGAGCACAGCTCACACACTCTTTCAATGTGAGAAGGGTTAGCCATAGTCCAACACGCTGGCCTAGTGCGGATTGGCAGAATTTACATAAATTCGAGAACATTATGGAGAACTCTCAGATATGCAGGTCTCCTCACGACGTTGTCCTTCACCGTTATAGCAAACGCTAATTAACTATTTAATACGTAAATAACTTCGAAAAGTCAGAGATTGCCTTGTTGTGAGCCTTGAGATCGAACTCTAGACTTCTGCGTGGCAGTGTAACGGTCTCCCACTAGATTGTCGCTGATACAAATAAGTAAATTAAATACTAAACTAACCGTAACATTATTGCCGAATGGAACCAGGGTAGTCGCAATGATATTGAAGACAAACTCGCCTCTTTTACTGGATCTACGCACATTTATCGTGGAGTTATTCGTCATATATTTTTGATTCACATATGTTACTATTGTTCGTTCTGGTATAATTGAAATGCTCTAAAATATAACACATAATTGGTTAGTAAGGTAATGCTATGATTTTAATATTCATTGTGCTTTATTTAACGTCTAAGACGATTGACTTAGGTTAGATATGTAATTGTTTCATACAACATTTTTCTTGTGTCACGACGATTGATTAAACCGATTAAAAAATTATCAACTTGCAGCCTGAAATAACAAATATTTTTTATGGAAGAGGTAGAGAACTAGTCAAACATTTTCTGGCCAGAACAGTAATATTCTAGACAAAAGCCAAATTAAGGATCCTTAAAGCTGTAAAACGTAAAAGAAAAGTTACGTGATTGTGGCAAGTAAAAATCAGTAGTCTTTATGTACTCTTGCAAGAAACATTACTGCTTCTACAACTACGCTAGCATCTAATATACAGGCTGTCCGGTAATTAATGGACAACCTTGAAATGTCTTATAGTAGAACTAATGGCCGTACAGAAAAAAATATGGAAAAATATCTATCCTAACTACTACCTGAGATACATTATGTTAATGTCAAATGTTGTTTTTATTAATCAGGTTTAGCCAGGTACTATTCAATTTCGGGCACGCCACGATCGTGGCGGTAAGTACCGTGTTTGAGGAGTGGCTGGAGAGGCGCCATGGCGCCCTCACCTTCCGGCTGACACAGGTAATGACTGGCCACGGTTGTTTTGGCCAGTTCCTGTGTCGTATACGCCGGCAAGAGACGCCCGGTTGTCACCACTGCGGCGACTGCCGCGACGTTGTAGAGGACACGGCGCTGCTCACTTTGGCGGTTTGCCCCGCCTGGGCATCGCAGCACCGTGAGTTGATCGCGGCAGTCGGATTGGTTGCTCTCTCGCTCCCAGCCGTAGTTCAGTCTATGGTCCGGAGTGCGAGGTCGTGGAACGCCGTCGCCTCCTTCTGTGAGGAAGTCATTTCCATCAAGGAGGTGGTGGAGCGGGAGAGGGAGCGTTTAAACCCTCTCCCCAACCGCAGAGCCGGGCGCCGGAGGGCGCGGGACGACCTCCAGCCACCCTGAGGTTTGACCTGGGGGTGGCGGGCTTTGTGGGCCTGCTCGCCATCCGTTCAGCAACAGGTCCGAGAGGCGGCGTGCGTGTTCCTACGCGCGCCTCTGTTTCACGTCCGTCTCCCCTCTAGGGGGGAAAGTAGGGATAATTTGTGAGGAGTGCCTTTGGGTAGGTCTTTCGTGTAGTGGCCTGCCGTTTCATACGGCGGGCCGAAACCTCGGCGGGGTCGCGACCGCATGCGAAAGTGATTCGCGCGGCCCCGTCGATAGTGGTTGTGTCGAGGAACACCGTGGTAGGTTTAGTCGGTATTCCGGGAGGTCCTTTATCTTTTCAACATCTTATTTTACCCCGGCGAGTCCGACATAACCCCTCCGCCCGCCCCCGCGGAGGGGTATGCGTCACGCATTCCCCCACGTTAAAAAAAAAAAGGTACTATTTAATTTAAAAAAAAACAATATTACACAATTTGTTTATGGTTTGAGAATGATATGGTTGGTTTGTTTTGTTTCCAAATTTGCTTCTTTCCTACATAATAGCAATAATTCTCTATTTACAGTAGATACAATTATAAATAATACCATTAAAAATCTACTTGAAATCGACTTTTTGATAAAAATATTGACCACTCATGTATTCATACTTTTTTATACCCAAGATGTTTAAACTTTAATTAAAAGACAAATTTTGTCTTTTTCCAGCAAAAGAAATAGTTTGATTATTTTTATTTTTAAAAGTTCAATAGCTAGTATTTTATATAGCCCTTTATATAGCCCTTTGACTGTCTATCTATTAGCATAATTAGTGTTAAATAATAAAACAAAGAAAACCGCTGGAATTCATTCATTTATGGTCGTAATGTACAAGAAAGTTAAATATGGTAAAAATATTAGACTTTAAAAATAAAACATATCTCAGGTAGTAGTTAGGATAGATTTTTTAATTGTTTTTTCTGAACGGCCATCAGTTCTACTAGAAGACATCTCAAGGTTATCCATTAATTACTGGACACCCTGTGTGTATCAGAAGTAGGAAAATTTATTATACAACACCCTCGTGTATTTAAATAGGCAAAAGATGTTACTCGACGTGATAACTTAAGAAATCCAGACAGGCTAGTGCTAAACATGATACCAAGAAGCAGTCGGCTGCAAAATAACTCATACGCCATGTGTATAGAAATATATAATAAAATTCCTAATCGTATATAAATATTACCCTTAAATAAATTTACTACAAAATTACGTTGGTGGCTCATGCAGAGCAATTTCTACAACCCAGAACCTTTTTTTAAAATACCCATTATGATTTATTTGTAATTGAACTTATATAACTTTATTCCTAATTGATATTGAAAATGTGAAATTTAATATGTTCGTGTAAATGATATAACTATAATATATTACATTTGCTTGCCATTTGAAATGGCTAAATGGGCTTGTCCTCTTGTAAATAATCTATAACATCAATTAATGTACCCTGTTTATGGCAAATGAAGACTTCTTGTTTTTATTCTTATTCATATCTTAGTTCTTACGAACTCTTATTGCGGCAGTCTTAGCTACGGAACAGAAAGATCGTTTTTCTTTTCATTTTTGAGGATTTAGCTGTATTAAAAACTAACCCTTGAAATATTTTGATCAAAGACTCGGGCCATTAAACCAAAACCATTAAATTGAAACTAGTTAATGTTATAATAGAGGTATCGGTTATATTAGGTGCATTCTCAATACAGAATTAAATAAACTGATCAACTAAAAATATTGACAATGAAAAGAATAATGCATATAGGTAATATAAATAATTAATATAATAAAAATGTTTGAAACAGAATACTACAAAGCTGACCATCATTAATAACTAAATATACCACTAATATAAAACGTTAGTACTTGTATGTGCATTGCATTGATGCCTTTGCAATGTGCAATCAAATCAATGACATCCTACAGTATTTATGCGATATATCCAAATCTATGTAAATGGCTATTTTTACTTTAGCATAATACAAATTACTTACATATTTAAAGACTTAAAATAGTTTAATAAAAATAGGAAATACAATATCGTACTTACACTTATATTTTGGAAACAATAACATGCTACGAATATAGAAATTATTGTAGACACAAACATTTTGAACAAATGTTAGATAACGATTGCAATGAATGATACTACTTATGTATTTTAGACACAATTCAGTGTTTTAGATTTGTAATAGATATACATTTACATTACCTTTTGTAATTTATTTATTGATTATGGTTCACCAACAATTGTTTTCATTCATACCTAAAATTTAAACCAGTCTAAAATACAAGCGACAACGCAACAATCACATATAGGTAAACACAGCTTGAGCATACAAAAAAGCGTTTGATACTTATAATTAAATCTAGCTCGTAGTTACAAACACTGCTTGCATAATATATTAAATTTACTATGTTCTTAATTTCGTTGTTTTAAGAAATATGGACTTAATTTTTCTAATACTAAAAGAATGCAGATCTGTTAAGTCGCTCAAACCATTCAACACCTTACACAATCTGCGTAAGGAGAATTAGCACCAAGAACATTTCTTATCGGTGAACAGAGTGGTGTGATTGATTTGCGTGGTAGTCTAGCAGGAACGCGAAACTGAAAAAGAGCCAATAACTGCGGGCAGTCAATTGGCTGCTTGAGGATTGTAACAGCAAACATTGCGTCATAAATACTTCTACGCCAAAGCCCAAAAGCGATGTGTAATTGTTTAGTATAAAAAAAGTAGTCAATGTTTAGATTGGACATCAGAGATTCTTGTAAGCCGTATTTCATACGCTATAAAATCCTGACACTACCGTCCCTTTACATATTAGAAACGGCTTCATTTGTCAAGAAGAATCCGAATTTATTTTCGCGTATGGCAGATATTTTCCCCCGAAATCGACGCGATAAAAATAAACTTCGTCTGCATCCGTCTAGGACTGCACTTGTGCGCAAGAGTGTTATTTGCATGGCTCCAATTGTTTATAATAAATTACCTAAAAGCTGGCAAGATCTAACTAACGAAGCATTTAAGCAAAAAGTAAAATAATTTCTTGTTGCAAAAGCCTATTATAATGTTAGTGACTTTTTAAATGATAAATTTGATTTGATATAATTAAGTACCTAATTAGATTAGACATTTGACATAATATTTATTAATTGACATTAGATTTAATATAATTATAATTACTTGACATTGTATATACATTAATAATTTATGGACTGATTATTATTACTTCATTAATATATACACATTTATATAATGTTAACTATTGCTACTGTATGTATGTTGCTGTTACTATTTATCCTTTATTATTAATTAATCAGAATGATATTTGCACGTCATTGTATGGCAAACATGTCTAGAACTTTCTTCAACTTTATGTCTTGCATGCAATTGTTAATTGTATGTACACATGTGTTTGAGTGAATAAATAAATTATCTTATCTTATCTTACGATTTGCTAAAGAATGAATGCCGAAGTGTTTCAACCTAGAATCGTAAGAGCGTTTTTTTTTGTTATTCCATTGGAGAATGCCAATGCCATAGGAACCGTTTCTGAATACGTTCAAAGCGTAATGAGTGCAGGCGTGATGTGGTCGCCACACTACACTGCAGTATTCCAATAAGCTACGGGTTAAGGTATTATAAAGTAGAACCTTGGTTTTGTTATTGCGCAACGTTTTACAATATTGCAGAATGAAACCCAACATTTTTGATGATTTTTTGTTAATATTATCGAGGGGTAGTTCAAAAGATAATTTTTATCATATAACATCCCTAAGTCCCGAATTGTTTCCAACTCATTAATTTTACTCTGGTTTATGTAATAATTAATAATGTAAATGTAAATCTATAACAAATCTGAAACACAAATTTGACTGTTTTGAACTGCTTATATGCATTTTATTATGGCTTTTTATATTGGTTACCAATACCAGAACTGTAGTAGCTCCAAAGATTACCACATAAATACGATATTATACAGTTGCAATCCTCTTTAGATATTAAAATAAAACTAGAGCTTTATTTAAAATTTACTAACGAAACAATGTGCATAGTTTATAACATCGCTCAAAGGGTTTTAAAAACTGAAGTCAAAAACCGAAGAAAGAAGAACGAGCCGAATTTAACGTATATATAAAAATAGATATATTGATCCTTACGAACCAGAATTGTATACTTTTTCTAATAATAAGCGCTGATTTTATGAAAAACCTTTTGCCTGAACCTTGCTACTAACATAAATATAAATTAAATAAATGTAAAAAACTCACTAACCCCGTTGACGTTCATACGAGGGTGCGTTTTTAAGTTCGCGGAATGGAATAGAAGGGGATGAAATAATATTACAAAATTATTTTTCCTTTTCAATATATTCACCTGAAACCCTAATACATTTCTCAGATCTATGAATTAACTTATGAATACCTTCATAAAAAAATGTTTTGTCTTTCTCTTAAAAATACGCCGAAACTGCATCCTTCACTTCTTCATCGGTTGAAAATTTCTTTCCTCGAAGCTCTTTTTTCAGATTTGGAAAGAGATAATAGTCGCTGGGAGCTAAGTCTGGGCTATAAAGTGGGTGATCAATGATATCGAAGCCCACGTTGTGCAAAGCAGCCAACGCAACTCGACTCTTGTGAACAGGAGCATTGTCGTGCAAGAGCAGGACACCTTTGGTAAATTTTCCTCTTCTTTTTTCTCTGATTGCCTCTTTTAACTGCTCTAAAATTGAAGCGTAGTGTTCTCCGGTTATGGAAACACCTTTTTCTTTGTAATCAACCAACAAAATTCCTTGTGTGTCCCAAAAAACTGTCGCCATGAGCTTTCCCGCCGATTGCGACACCTTGAATTTCTTAGGCGGTGGTGTACCCTTTTTATGCCACTGCATGGAATCTTGTTTAGACTCAGGTTCATAGTGATGAACCCAAGTTTCATCCCCAGTAACAATTCGCTCCAAAAAACCATCCTTGTCTTCATTACACTGGCTCAAAAACGCACGCGAACACTCGACGCGCTTCTGTTTTTGAGGCGGTGTGAGCATTCTAGGCACCCATCTTGCACTGACTTTTGTCATGCCGAGATGATCATGGAGAACCTTGAAAATGGTCGTTTCAGATACTCCAACCATCTCTGCGATTTGTTTTTTCTTCAAACGTGCATCCTCCAATATTAATTTTTCGATTTTTTCGATAAGATCTGGAGTGGTGACCTCAACAGACCGCCCAGGCCGGGAATCGTCTTCAATTGATTCCCTGCCTTGCTTAAAGAGGTTGTGCCACTTGTATACCATGGTTTTTCCTGGACAGGAGTCCCCGTATACAGATGACATCTCTTCCAAAATGGTTTGAACATTTTTTCCTTGCTTGGTAAGGAACTTTATAACGGCGCGGAACTCGATTTTCTCCATACTTCACAATTTCTTCCAGATTGAGTTGCTTGAGGGACGATAGTTCAAAGACTAATGACCTCATTATGATAATACTCGGTATATATACTAATTATTAGTTGCTAAACACGTTAGTGACTAAACAAGCACCCCCACCACCTTCCATACCCTCCATTCCGCGAACTTAAAAACGCACCCTCGTAAGTGTTACTTTATGACCTAAGTGAATAAATCATTTTTGACTTTGACCTTGTTGTAACCTATTCACCGAAATGATGCTCTATTTATTATCTAATTAACTCATCATAATTATTTGGCTTCTCATAACGTTACAAATGTACGTTACGTAACGTACATAACGTACATTTGTAAAATTTAATATTGTCTCTACTTCATAATTCTTTAACCTCGGTATATCAAAATTACGCTACTCTATACGGATTATTTTAAGCCCCACAATATTATAACTACTATAAACTTATTAAAATGCCGAGGTTGCATATAGCAGACTAAATGCAGCGTTGTTGATTTATATGCTCTGCATTTGGTAGACTTAGTTAATAATAATAATGTCATTCAGACCGAATTTCGGTCACGGCGGCCAGTCTTAACGGAGACTGGCCATCTGCGCAGGAGATATTATAGTGCACAGGTGAGTGCGCAAACACAATTGCACTCTATGTTCCTTAACTCTCATGATCCGATGGGACGCTAATCCGACACGACCGGAGAAAGGTCAGGCGCAGGACTAACAGCTTTACTTGCTTTACGAAGCACGGGGGTGTCTAACGCCGCCAACTTCCTAACTCCAGGCTGCTATTGAGATTTCTGAACAGAAAAACTAACTAACTTTTTCTTGGCCCGAGACCTCATGCACAACAGTCGCATTCACTACTGCTGCGCCACGGAGGCAGTAAACGTAATTAGTACTTGACTGACGTTAAAAATATTATTTCCTTTCTTTGTATTGTAGTATGAGTTTATTGAAACTCACATTAAAGCGCAGCTGATCTTGCCAGTGCTCATCGTACCTATGACAGTATAGCATTATGTAAAACAACATTATGCAACCCTCGACAAACTAAACAATGCTACATCCAAAATTCTGTAGAACAGTTATTATTACTTAGAACTACGGCGTCTAAGCCAAGGGTCAACGCTAGTATGTATTTATAAACCTGATTCACCAGAATTTATGATATCATTATTTTTAAAACTTGTATAGTTTAGTTTCAGCGAATGAACTTTTTAAAGTAATTGTAATGTTGAGAAAACAATAGACTTTTTGCCTTGTTGTATTATTCTAATTGTGCCTTGGGTAATTGATTATTGAGATACACGATCAAATGCTTTTCCTAAATCTATAAACCATCATAAATCTAAATATATATATAAAAATATGCATGCCTTTTTATGTATATTGCACGCCCAGAGCTATGTGATATTTGACATATATAAGTTTATAAATTAATATGTTGTACTAAATTAATGGAGATTTGTTTATATAAGCCTCCTGACTATAGTTACTACTTGTCCCCACAGAATAGAAGAGCTAATAATAGCTCTTCTATTTAAGAGATAACTCTATTCTTTGCTCTTCCACTACTCTCTTCATAGCGGTCTCCTAAAGGGCGAAACCCTAAAATCAGAATATAAAATTATTTAGCTGCGCTATTTCAGGCAAATTCTAGGTCTTACAATAAGAATCTTGTAAGTTAATGTCGAAGCTAAGCTTACATTTTAGCAGACATCTATAGGTTTCAACCTATAAAGGCGAACCTAGTAGCAAGGTCAATTATATTATGCTAATGGATACTCGTATTTCTATTATAAAAGAAAAAGCTGATATTCCGATCTGCAATCATCTTTTATTCAATAATACATTTACCACTTTTATCAAGAAGATATTTTTATACAGATACCAAATACCTGAGTTCTAAGAAAATAAAAAAGAGAGAAGGAATCAAGTCAAACTAGATCTATTCAAATTCGACCCATTTTTGGTAGACTCACGTGCCATATTTAAAACGATAATAATGGTCAGATGACACAGGCTTCTGTAAATTGTGCCCACTATTGTAACCAATTTAAAAATAATCATTGTAATATATCGGCGCAAATATTTTAACTGGCTGAACGTATAAAATTCAAATACTAAATTCGAAGAAACAGTCATGCGACTATGTCACTAGTTTGTGCTGTGGCCTGATAAAAGACGTGCGCATCTGTGGGAGTGACATTCAGCGGATAATATATACTAGTCTATGCATTCAGTCGTTGGCGGTCGAACCCGACGGATCTCACGTTATAGTATTTTTTTATTGGTTTAAAAACTGTTACAATAAATGAACATGGATAACGGAGATGGCATTTTTCAATGGAAACACCCCTCTTCCTACAAATATGTATATGTTCATTACTAGTCAGTCACTAGTAGATGAACATATAAACAACGTCATAAATAGTAAATATTGCCTGTTTAGTTAGGCGTACTTGTCATTCTATATCCATTACAGCAACAATTTTAATTATTTCGAGTATGTAGACTACCATGTTGATGAAATAATAATTGGCTCTTTAATAACAATAATTTATATACGCACCAATGTTTCATCTGTTTTGTCTATAATACCGATGCAGACATTCGATACAATTTAAACAGGAAACATAAAAACTTTAACATTAATCGGCGCAGCGTCACGGTATTTACACAGACATTATAAGGCGATGATTATTTTTCCGGTTGTCACTAGTCAGCTATACAACAAGGAAATGAATTGTGATTATAGGACTGCCCATTAATACAGGAGCAAATTCTCAGTACCAATACGATGCTTGGGTTGCCGAACACATAGCACCAGGCCCTACCTCACTATCGACGAAATCAATCAAACTTTACACTTTGAATTTCTTGTTCAATCAAATCCATGATGTAAAATTTTGATTTGTTTGACTTTGTATAAGTTTTAATAAAATTCATATTTCTATGTGGGTAATTAAAGTCTTAATTATCCACTAAATAAATACATATTACTTAATTTAACATATATACATACTATATAAAGCCGTGTACGTAAAAGTATTATTGGTACCATAGTAATTACATAGATTGTTTTAAAAATTCTATGGTTTTCTTAGACGTGTAACGTTGGTGAATATCATATTATATGTCTGTGGTTTGGTATCTCCTATACTGATGGACCTATTTGATTTGATATTACCCTGTCCAGTTCATTAAAATTATGTGTTTGTTTTTATTTGGTACGCGTATTTCATAGGCATAGCAATAAATGTATGTAATGTTTTTTTATTTTCAAAAAGACTAACCTAAAAACAACAAATATATATTTTCAAGAAAGCCCGACGCATAAATCACTCCATTAAAAAACCCAAAAAAATAATTTATAGAATATAGTTAAAATTTTGCATTGATATTAAATTTTGTGAGCGGTCCAAAGACGTAATTCGATGTCAACAATAATTGCAAATATGTGTTTTACAAATAAGTTTTAGCATAAAATAAGGAAAATAAGTAAACTTAAAAGTTCAAATAATAATAATCATTCTGATAATATGAGTTTTCTCTTTTGTATGTAGATAAAAACTTCCACTATAGCTATCACTTTATTTTCGAATTCGTTCCTGAGTTTAAGTTCAGCTTTGGCTCTCTCAAACGTAATTTCGAAGTTGAAATCTGTTGGTAAAGTAACATTTGTCCATGATAATGGTCCCTGAAATATAAACATTAAGCATTATAATATTTAATTAAATTCAAATATTTTGAATTTATAAATAATTTGAACAAAATTCCCTATTTTCCCATATGCAATTCGGTTTCAGACCTAACTTGTCAACAGAACATGCAGTACACAACTTGACAGCTTTTATCTCAGAGGAACTTGGGAAAAGAAAACAAGTAATTTGAATCTTCCTCGACCTCGCAAAAGCATTTGACACTGTATCTGTTCCCATCTTATTCAAAATATTAGATGCTTTAGGAATACGAGGCACACAGCTTAAGTTACTAACAGACTATCTACAAAATAGGTATCAGTGCGTGACAATAGATAACATCATCAGTGCCGACTTACAAGGGCCACAATTCGGTATTCCACAAGGAAGTGTCCTTGGAAGTACTCTATTTTTGGTGTACATTAACGATCTTTGTAACTTAAGTTTACCTAGCGACAAAATCGTTTCGTACACAGATGACACCGCCCTTCTCTTCTCCGCCGACGCAAATGAGGCAGTCCTTAAAAATGCCCAGCGTGGTTTCGATGTGGTTAATAAATGGCTTAGAAATAACTTGCTTACATTAAATACTGATAAAACCAAATTCATTAAGTTTAACATGCGCAATCAACAAGATCATTTAAGTAATATTCGACTATACTGCACACCATTGTAACAACACCATAAATGATGATTGCAGATGTTCTGCAATCCATAGTGTAACTAACAATTAATATCTGGGGGTTATAATAGATCACACTCTTTCGTTTAAACAACACGTACTCCGCTTTGTCAAGCAGACTACGTAAATAAATATTCGTTTTTAAAAAACTGCGGTTTATCGCTGACAATAATCTTATTATACAGATCTACAAGGCACTGTGCCAATCCATTATTCAATACTGTATTACCTCATGGAGAGGCATCGCAAAATCGGTTATTCTTCCAATTGAAAGAGCACAAAGAGCACTCCTGAAAGCTACATATCGACCTTTTCGCTATCTCGGACTATCGGAATATCGGACTGTTAGTACTTTAGCATTTTGATACAAAAGGTATGTCCTTTTGTATCAAAATTCTAAAGTAGTAGTAGTTATAATGCACACTGTACTAAAACAACATACTACTCTTGATTATAACCCGGAACTTACTAACACTAAACGACGGAAAGATATCGTCTGTACTACTCAGTCTCAATCTAAATATATTTTTACCAATAGGTTTTTCGCATTTGTAGGTCCATTTCTTTATAATAATATAAACATAATAACTGCGATTTAATACAAAAATTATGCAATTAGTTCAACAATATTTACAAACCTTGAACTACGATCAAACTGAAAATTTGATGACTGTTGTTCAATAAATGTTACGCAATAAAATAGCTCTTTAAGTAGTCATAGTAATCACTTAGTTTATAATGTAATTCGTAAGTTTTTATATACTAATAATAATAATAATAATAATAATAATATTCTATCAAATAATAATGTTTTATAAATATTGTTTTAGAATTTACATCTATATTATACAGTATGTGCCCTTAATGCTTGTGGCACAGGTTTATTCTAATACAGGCACCCCTTATATATTACCTTTACGATGTAACCTAAGCTCTGTATCAATTTTTACCAATTTAAGTTGAATAAATGATTATTATTATTATAATTAAATATTAACGATAAATCGACCTCTTACTATAATAATTAGAAGCTTCCAAATTATTATTTATTATTATACTCATTTATTTTTTAAATTCAACTAATGAAGTATTACTAAATTCCAAACATTTGGTACCTTTGCACGTTACCTATTACATAAAAAAAAACGTTTTGACAACTAATGTCAAAACAAATAATGACAATCGCAAATTATAAGTATAATTTATTGTAAATATAAACATGTAAAATGCAACGAAGATTGTCAAATTTCTTGGAATATCTTGAAGACGCAAACGAAAGTGTAAGAAAAAAAATTAAAATACCAACACAGATTTTAGAATGGAGATATATAAAGTTTACAGAAAAATTTATAATATGCATACCTTTGAAGACAGGATCGCTAATCATAGGCATCTTTGGATCCCTATTTGGTTTTATTGGATTGTTCTTTTTCTTTTCGATGACGATTCATTTTAAAGAGTACAAAATTGTCTACGTGAATAAACTGGATTTATTTACATATCTGTTCATAATCTTCATTGCACTAATAGTGGTATTTTTTGCAAGTCTAATGCTCATACTTGGAGTATTATTAGATGATGAACTACTATTACTAATACATATATATGGAATATTGTCACATTTGTTGCTAATATGGTTTACAAATTTTTGTGTGTTCATTTATTGTTTGTGTGAGACATCATGTTTCGAATCAAAAGGTCTTGGCCACGTAATCATATCTAACCTATGTGGTGTATTCTATACCATCTTTTGGATTTATTTCATAGTATGTGTAAACTGTCACCTATTAACTTTGTCTTATTAAATTATACTAATTTTATGTAACATTTTAACGGCTTGTTTTGTCTTGATAACTACTCTCACTTGTAATCGTTCCTGTATCGAGGAGCCTTGCTAAATATAAAAATCGTGCATTTATATGCAGCTGAAGCAACTATGGGCCTCAATATCTGCTGCGTTTACGGATCGAAACCACTGAGCAGTGCTTACCATTACCAGCGAGGTAATAAATTAAATTGACGCTGATCTGTACAGGTAATAAAATAACAATAATATAGAAGGGAAAGAAGAAAGAAAGAAATATAAGCCAAGGACATCAACTTACTTCGGCTGATGATGTCAATATCTGGCAACACATCGGGTCTATAGGATCAAATGGGGAGGTATATCCACGGAACAGAAAAATATTTCTGTGTTCTATGAGTATATCCATAAAGAATTAACAAGTACAAATTTTAGAAAGTCATTTATTATAGCAAAATCTCAATAAACTAGAAATACTATATAACAAACAATAGTCAATTAGCCCATGCTTATTGGCTGGGATTTATCCAACTATTACGGGACTATCCAGCAATTATAATTTACTATTTTTATGAATAATGCCCGCCTGATGGTAGCCGTAGTCTATAAAAGCTTGTAAAACCAGCCTTTTTAGGGAAATACATATTCTCTAAAAAATTGCATCAAAAAACTAACATAAAACATACAGCCACGTCAGCAATTTCTTTTGTATATTATTTATAAATCATCTCACTGATAGGCATAGACTTCCTCATATCTTCGAAAAATCTTTTTCGATAATAGATACATGATTTTCTTTGCTGTTGAAGCTAGGGATAATTGTCTACTATATATCTTTATAAAAAAAATGGCCGCACTTGATTTATTCCTATGGCACGAGGGAATAATGGACACCCAGACTCGGTATAACTATTTGTGAATCACCAAACAATTTGTTTGGGTATCGAGGCCACAACACTCGGCGCAATGGCAGTGACAAGGCGAAAATATAAACCACTTTGCCATCTATACAACATGTAACATAACGAGATGGGTGTAAAAACCAGGATTCAACCTCTTCATCTTAAATGTAAAAGAAATGACACCTATATCTCGAGGGTCTTTTGACTTACAGGGCCCATATTCAACTCGACCGAGGTATGACCCCAAGGTGTATGCACACCAAGTAACAAGTCAATCGGTCCAATGGTTCCGGAGTTATGCCTGTCACTAACACCAATCTATCACAGACACACAGACCCACATAGTGTTTTCATTAACCTCTTCGAAGAAGACTCAGAGGTTAATAAACGCACATCCTGAAAGTAGTTTATTCAAAATCGGCTACTGAATAAATTCCAGCAATTTTTAATATAGGTAATTTTTTATACCTAAAATAATTCGCGGTCGCGGATTCGATTCCCGCACAAGTACAAACATTTGTGTGCATGAACATGGATGTTTGTCTTGGTCTAGGTGTTTCTAATATGTATGTATCTACAAAAAAAACAGTATATATTATGTATGTTTATCCTTTGTCTAGTACCCATAGTACAAGCTCTGCTCAATTTGGGCTACATGGTGTTATGTGTATGTGATAGAATATTATATATATATTATTATATTAATTAAAACTTATTAATTTATAGTCACCCATTTATTAAACAGCTGAAATAAACGAAAATGTATCATAATTCAAGGCAATAAGGTTTTTGATGCAATAAAGTCAATAATGTTAGATTTATTGTAATATACCCATACTATCCGCGCTCAATAAGGAGAACTAATTCGTTAAATTAAAATATTTAAGTAACATTTTAATGATTATATTATTATTACGATTTGATAATCTAATTAGGGTGTTTGAGGTTATGCGTTATATCTGTGACATATTGTATATTATATAATATCAGCCATGTATATAAGCTGTCCCACTGCTGGACACGGGCCTCTACTCAGTCTGAGAAAGGTTAGGCCTTAGTCCACCACGCTGGCCCAGTGCGGGTTGGTAATCTTCACATGTCTTTAAGAACATTATGGAGAACTCTCAGACATGTAGATATTCTCACAATGTCTTTCTTTACTATTAAAGCGAGCGATTATTATCAAATTAATAAGCACGCCTTTAAAAGTTAGACGTTAGGTAGGGTATCGCTGCTACAATTATGTATGTACAACAACTAAAATAATAAAATAAACTGACATCTTTTGTTTTTCGCACATGTCATAGTACAAAATACGTCACTCACGGGACTGAGGCGAATCTTATGACACTTCAAATATGCAAGTCCATCAACCCTATCGAGGCTCAGCGAGGAAACAAAATATACTTGCATATTTGGATTTAGAACTTGCATTGCATTTGGAACTAAATTGTCGCAATCATATTGATTTATTATGTAAGAGAGTTCGAAAATTAATATTTATTTTTAAAACAATTCATGGAGCCGCTATTTTTAAATTACTAAGACAAGTATACCTGTCACTATGTCAGTCAATCATATCTTACTGCATTACCTCATGGGGCGGTACATCGAAAACGATTCTATTGCCACTGGAGCTCAACGGTCTATTCTAAAAGTGGCGACTTTTCGACCTTTCATGTTTCCTACCTATGAGTTGTACCAACCCACTAATGTCCTAACTGTTCGCCAATTGCTTATTCTGCACACCGTGCTTAAACAACATGCACTCCTGCATTCAGACCACTTCTTCCAGACAAGAGACGAAAAGATTTAGTATGTACTAAGCCAAACATGCCTTTGTAAATAAATTCTTCTTATTCCTAGGACCATTTTTATATAAAAGATTAAATAGAATTTAAATATATATAGTCTATTAAAATTAAACTGCTATATACAGATTTTATCGCGTTCTTTATTTGACACTTTATTACAAAATTTTGAAAATTGTTACACTACTACTACTATTAAACTTTACTAATTTTTAAGCTAATTAAATTATTATTAAACTATTTAGATTTCATTTATTTTTACACTTTTCCCGACGTTTCGGTTGCTTTTCAGCAGCCATGGTCACGGGAGACAAGTGTATTAAGTGTCAAATAAACAACGCGATAAAATCCGTATATAGCAGTTTAATTTTAATGAATAATATTCGCGTAAATAGAAGACAATATTATATATAGTCTAAATTATTAACAATGTAATGTTATTATTACCAAACACCTGCAAACACTGACCTACTCCGATATGGAGAATTTGCTTATAGTTGTAAAATAGCTTTAAGTCATCAGCAATTTGTAATAATTTGTAATTTAAGTTATTTTTATTATATCTATATACATATTTATTTTAAGTTTATCCACATAAACCTAAACCCTAATATTATATGGCATATATTTGTTGTAAGTAGAGAAATAGCCTGAAACACAGGTCTAAACCTAGTTCAGGCAATCACTTAATAAAACCTAGAGTTTGAAATTAAATTAGAATGCACAATGTCGGCCGATTAAAGTATCTATAAGTAAAACATGTACCAGATTAAGGATAATTGTAATTTATTGTAGTATAATATTATTTTAGACTAATGACAAAAATGTATTATTATTGAATAAATTATTATTATATTATTATTAAACAACTTATTTTGCAGCGATAGCTCAGTGGGAAGACCAACAGACTGCAATGCAGAGGGTCTCGGGTTCGAACCCACGTCACGCACCTCTGACTTTCGGAAGTTATATGACTTTTCGAAATTATGTGCGTATTGATTGACAATTATCGCCTGCTCCGTGCCTCGCAGAGCACGTTAAGCCGTCGGTCCCGGCTGCCATGAACATCTATGGCAGTCGTTATTGGGAAAGTCAGTACCCTCTAATATCCTGACACTGGTCTAGCCTTAGGGTATCGTTAGCCTTCGGGTTGCGGAGGTCAGGTGGCAGCCGCTCCGTGTAAAAACTGATATCCAGTCAAATCCGGTTAGACCAGAAAAGCCGACCCCAAGTGACTTGGGAATAATAAAGGCTAAGAGAGAAGAAGATTAAACAACTTATTTGATGTCATGCAGCTATACGATGGGTAGTGTTTCTGTATCACAACGCGACATGGGTGTTTTATAAGTGCCATAATATGAAAATCTTTATATGGGGGTTATACACTTGTCATCTTAGTAATAACGGACTGTAAGCACAATTATAATAATATGACAAGAACCTACGGAATCCTAAAGTACTTAAAGCGTTATCAGCCCTAATACCCTTAGGCCCTAGCAAATTATATAGGTGCTACGAGATGTATAAATAAATAGATAGATAAATACGGAATGCCTGCACCATGCGTCCAAAGGCAATAGGTGGAGAGAAGACGGGATGTCCAGGATGAAGACTGATAACTCACTGCCAGTCGGGCAGACTCACACGACTGATCAAAAATGGCTAAAGGTGTCTTGACCACAGTGAGTAATTGGTACGGTATTGAGTCAGGGGTTTTAACAACAAACAAAAAAACAACCCGCTGTGGGTTATTCCTATTTGCTTATCCAACCACATGTAATTTTTAGTTAAGAATAAAAATATAACATTATAAATAACATGAGTCCTGTATATAAACTGTGTCGCTTCTGGGCACGAACCTCTTCTCATAGTGAGAAAGGTTAGGCGATAGTCCACATCGCTGGCCCACAGCGGGTTGACAGACTTTACGTATATTCGAGATCATTATGAATAGATCTCAGACATGCAAGTATCCCTACGATCTTTTCCTTCACTGTTGAAGCGAGTGATACGCTCATGACTTTGAAAAGTCAGAGATGCGCGCCTTGGAATCGAACTCGAGCCCTCTTCTAGGCAGTCCAAAGGTCTCCCACAAGGCTATCACTGCTATAAAAAAACATGCTTTCTTTTTGCGTCGTCATATCTTCAAGCATCATTCCGCTAGGTGGCGTTAATACGTAAACAAACCTCTGCGTCAGTTCTATTTTAAAATTCGATTTTAATTAAAATAGTGTACATGAAGTTTAAATGTGTGCAATAAATAACAATTATGAACCAAACACTGTGTACAAACGTTATCCGTGCAATAGCTAATTAATGATGTGAGATTTTAATCAGTGAAATCGTGACAAATTTACTCGACAGTGTTGACAATAATTAGTGCATGACCAAGGATATTTTAAAGTAAATTTGATGGAAATCAGTGCATATAAGTATCCTGACAAATATTTTGTTAATGATCTGAGACGTCCCCCAAAGAAACTATCTGATTTAAATTTTACGAATAGTGAAAATTTGTTAACCACAGCTACCGCTCGCCGTGTCGAATAGTTGTTACTCAATCTTTCAAATTTACACCGTTGGCAGATAGTTGTGCTGCGCAAAAACATAGAGGGCAATAACGTCTAAAAAAATCTAGTCACACAGTGAACAGCGCCATCTGTTAACTAGTAGTGGGACATCTAAGGCAACGTATCACCTTAACAATAATCAAAATTATTGGTTTTAACAGCGACATCTATTAACGTTGTCTGGAATTTCTTAGAAGGGTTTAATCACAGCTGCGTACGCACAGATCGTGGCGCAAGTTATCTTAGCAAATATATAGAGGGCGTCATAATGACTGACTTATGTAATGTAACTCTAAGAAGAGCCCTATCCAAAGCAAAGTCGCTGGAAAGAGTAGACAATATGAGCATCTCCCTCAACTTATCGTATTCAGAGGAATTGCTGGGAAAGAGTTCAGATGTCTCGACCCATGTCTTAGCCCTATGCAAAGAAGAAATGAAGGAAGAGATATATACTCTGAAATCTGATTTACTAAGTACTCAAAATTAATTGGAAAACTTAATAATTGAGAATACTGAATTAAAAAGTCAGATTGGTCACAAGTCCCGGGAGATAGGAATATTGAAACAGATTTGTAGAACTCATTTGTCTTCACTGCGCAAAAACCAACCATCAACAAGAAAATCAATTGTGAAACGCCGATTGACAGAATCCTTTACTGGCACCCCAGAGGCTTCTAAGGATACAAATACGTGTGCTGGTAGCCATGAGAATCCTGGCAATATTATATTGTTAGACACGGTTGACATAACGACATAGGAGGACTCACAGAGGGAGAAGCAGCACAAACACACACTAGGTGACCGTTACTTGTACTTCGAGAGGATATTCGTCGAGCGTTACAATAAGTGTACAAACTCTTCTCTCTTAGCCTTTATTATTCCCAAGTCACTTGGGGTCGGCTTTTCTGGTCTAACCGGATTTGACTGGATATCAGTTTTTACATGGAGCGGCTGCCACCTGACCTCCGCAACCCGAAGGCTAACGATACCCTAAGGCTAGACCAGTGTCAGGATATTAGAGGGTACTGACTTTCCCAATAACGACTGCCATAGATGTTCATGGCAGCCGGGACCGACGGCTTAACGTGCTCTCCGAGGCACGGAGCAGGCGATAATTGTCAATCAATACGCACATAATTTCGAAAAGTCATATTACTTTCGAAAGTCAGGTGCGCGACGTGGGTTGGAACCCGAGACCCTCTGCATTGCAGTCTGTTGGTCTCCCCACTGAGCTATCGCTGCTTGTTTTAATAAGTGTACAAACTACTGAACATAGAAATGCGCCTCTGATCACAAACGAAATCGGTGGCAACACAAATAAAATGATGGTAAATACTGCGGCATGACCAGAGAAGGAAAGTAACAAATTTAGGGTGACAAAATTTGCTGACCAAGCGGGATATGGCCTGCGACAAAAATAAGAGTACCTGTTAGGACAAAAGTATACTGTAACATATTATTTAAAGCCTTATGCACAAATTGATCAAGTGATTCTTGCATGTGAATCACTGTGTAAAGATTACACTATTGCAGATTATGTAATAATAATGGGTGGGTCTAATGATAGTAACATATCAATGTTTTACTGTGTGAAATTAATAGGAACAAGCACTTGAAGGAATGCAAACTGAATTTATTGTTACAAAAAATCTGCTCAGATTTTAAGAATAATACTGCCTTTGTTTCCTTTTTCAATACTTATAACAGCACTAGGCCAGTTTATAGCAAAGCTTATATGTGTAGAATTTTACTCAGGGTGATACTAAGATCATCATATAGAATAAACGATATCAATTATAATATATCAAAATTCATTCAATGTGATATTGAAAAATTTGCAAATATTAAGAGAAACATAAGTACATGAACACAAACTGAAAAGATTCAATGTGTTGATATTGGTACATCTCCTAATGAGAAAGTACTTGTGGTAGACATTGGTATTAATGGTCAATCACAGAGCACAACCACTTGTTTTTGTAAGCAGGAGTCCCAGGAGTGGCAGTCCTGTGTATGTATGCAACACCAATAACACCAATCTTGAACATGTTCATATTTTTCATCAAAATTTTTGTGGCTTGAACAATAAAAAATATGAATTTGAGCTGTATATAGATAGGCTTCAAAATACAATACACTATCTGTGTGTAAGTAAACATTTTTTTAATGAGAAGCTAGTTAGTTTATTTACAAACTATGTAGTGGCATCTTCTAATACAAGAGTAAACAAACAGAGGGGTGGTAGGTACCATCATATTAGCACGAAAATATAGGCATTGGGAAGAGCTACCAATTGCCAAGAAATTATATGGAATGGAGGCTTTTAAAATATGTGCCATTAGAGACAGAACAACAGGTCTGTGCATATGCTGTTGTTATAGAAATCGTTATGACAAAAATGTAATTACTTTTATGGATAGGTTGGAAAAGCTTTTGGAACACTTGAACAATTGAAAAATGCTGTATCTGTGGTGACTTTAATATAGACCTCTTAACATACAACAACAAACATAGTGACTTTATAAATTTAATGACAGAAAAACCGCACACCAGAAGGTCAGACAGCGGTAGACGAGGTGGTAGCTCAGCTAAAGCAAGAGCTAAATGACCGAGATCAGGATCTTCTATCGACTGACCTGGAAATCACCAACATTCCAGAGAACAGGGGCGAGAATCTTGTCCATATCATGACAGCCATGGCGGTGAAATTGGGTGTCGGCATGGAGGAGCGCGACATAGTGAGCGTGGATCGTATCGGCGGCAGACACATCAACGCAACCAGCCCGGAAGGGGCCCAGGAGGTGCGCCCGCGCCCCGTAGTCGTGCGCCTGGCGCGGCGAGACGTGCGCGACGAGCTGCTGCGTGCGGCGCGAGTGCGGCGGGGCGCGACCACTGCAGAACTCGGTGTGTCGGGTTCGCCGAGGCGGTTTTACGTCAATGAACGCCTAACAAAGACGAACCGGATGTTATTTCGACAGGCGCGGGAGTCAGCACATCGTCTTGGCTGGCGGTTTGTGTGGACAAAGCGAGGTCGCATACATGCCAGACAAAAGTCTGGTGATTCGGCCTTTTTTGTCCGCACAGAAGCTGATTTACGACGTATCTTCAACGAAAATAATCCTCAGTAAACCGCGTAAATGTATCTTAAAGCTAAAACATATTGTTCTTAAATTAATTAAGTATATCTGTCGACTAGCATTCCAGTCATGTCGTTTAATATCACAAGGTTGTCATATTTACACATTACTTTTGACTGATGACATACCAACATGTTATTTGTATTATTATAATTGCTTTATTCAATTGTATTGTCACAAGCTGCCTCTTGTCATTACGATAATACCAATCTATTATAACTATATTATACATTATATTTCTATACACAAAGATCACTTATACATCAACATAAAACTGAGCGCCTTGCAACTAACACAAAACAACAGCTGTACGCATAGTAACAACATCATACACAAATACTATGCCTACATACAATATGCTAAAATGTGCGAGGTACTATTTGATATTGTGTTGAACGCCATTTACCATACGTATAATGATTGGTAGCAAGTACTTGAAAGTTGGTTTATTTAACGCGGGATCGCTTGCAACTAATCAGGATGAGTTTTTGATAGCCATGAGTACTTACAGTGTAGATATAATGGCGATCAACGAGACATGGTTACGACCGGGTGAAGACGGACGAGCTCCCTGTGTCCCAGGTTACCGATTAAAACACGTGCCGCGTCCAGTATCGGTCCGCGAAGGGCGTGGAGGCGGGGTGGGCTTTTATATAAAAACCGGATTGAGTGTCAGACTTAGACTTCATCCGGAACAATTTCAGGTGGAGCAAATATGGCTTTCTATGAATGTAAATAAGAAAAAAGTACTCATAGGTACAGCGTACCGCCCACCATGGCTAGATGTGGACCGGTTTCTTGATGCGATGACGGAAAGTATTACCGCACTCGCTCCATATGACCACGTTGTCTTACTGGGCGATCTAAACATTGACATGCTGGCAATTAATAATAATAACACAACAAAGCTTAACAACTTTATAAACTACTGCGGACTTGATCAAATTGTTAACATGCCAACACATTTTGTAGGTAATAGTGGTACATTGATAGATGTTATCTGCACAGATGCCCCATACAAAGATTTAATTATTGACCATATAAGTGACCTTGGGCATCATTCATTCATTACATGTCAATTATTATTAAAAAAGGACAAAGAGAAAAATAGATTTGTTGTGTATCGGCCTCTTAAGGATATACTTATAGATAAGTTTGAGCGGGACCTCGGTCTTATACCATGGGATCATATACGTAACCTACAAGATGTTAACGTGATGGTGTCTACCTTTAACGCGCACATACATAGCATATTTGATTTACATGCTCCCATCAAATGTAAGTTGTTTAAGTGCCGCCTGACGCCATGGATCACTGAAAACATCAAATTAATGTTTAAGCTGCGAAATGAAGCGCGTTGCCGATATCGACTCACTAAACTCAAAGACCACAGAGTGTATTACCTTCAACTTAAAAAAACCGCTATAAATGCTTTAAATAATGAAAAGCGGGCTTATTTTACTCAACATATAAATGAGCATATGAATGACTCCAAAACATTATGGAAAAATTTAAAAGAACACGTATACCCGAGCAATAACAACTATAACTCTCTGCCAAATTATTTATGTGATCCTGACGAGATTAATAAAGCATTTTTGGATGTACCGGGTAATTCCAATGCCGCCATTTCGCAACTTACATTCTTCGAATATCACAGGCATGGGCAAACAACCTTCTCTTTTAAAAACGTGTCCGAAAAAGCAATTTCTAAAGCAATTTATAAAATTTCGACAAATGCGCAAGGGACAGATGGCATCACGAAGGACATGATACAACTTACGCTGCCCCAGTCCCTAAGTACAATCACCGCAATTATAAACCGGTCGCTAGACACTAATACCTTTCCCGAATTGTGGCGCAGCGCAATCGTCCGGCCGATACCAAAAAAATAGTAACCCGATGTCAGTCAATGATCTTCGCCCAATCAGCATACTGCCATGTCTGTCAAAGATACTTGAGCGTGTAGTTTACACTCAGGTATCCGACTACTTAGAGGCAAATGATATTCTGCCTGAGCTTCAATCGGGTTTCAGGTCTGGACGTGGTACTGCCACAGCGCTGGCAGACGTAGTAGGCAGTATCCTTGAAGCCCGTGATCATGGTGAGGGGACACTACTCACACTACTTGATTATACCCGGGCATTTGATGCTATTAACATGAATCTGCTGTTATCAAAACTTGCATACTACGGCTTTGACCAAAATTCTATAAAATGGTTTGATAGTTACCTATGCAAGAGGTTGCAGAGAGTTGAGCTTCGTAAAGAGGACGGTTCCACTACAACATCATCATCGCGGTTAGTAACCAGAGGAATACCACAAGGTTCTCTGCTCGGGCCCCTTCTTTACATTATATACAGTGCCGATATTACAAGATGCATGCGAGTATGCAAATATCATATGTATGCGGACGATATCCAGCTGTATTTGTCATTTAAACCCAGCGATACATTATTATCGGTACAAAAAATGAACGACGAGCTGGAAAGAATAATAACCTGGTCTGAATTGAACTCTCTAGTACTAAATCCCCGTAAATCTAAGTTTCTTATCATGGGAAGCAAGAGTCAAATCGGTTCCATATTATGCGCCCGACCAGATATAAAAATAAAAAGTGATAGTATTAACCGCGTAGATAGCGCTTGCAATCTAGGATTAGTCATAGATCCCGAACTACGTTTTGAAAAGCATATAGGTACCATGGTTAGGAACTGTTTCTATAGGCTAAAACTTCTTTACCGCTTCAAGCAATATCTCAGTGTCGAGATTAGAAAAAGACTAGTAGACAGCCTAGTACTGGCAAAGCTTAACTACTGTGACACCGTATACGGGCCATGCTTATTATCTAGAACCGAAAAACTCATACAACGGGTCCAAAACGCATGCGCTAGGTTCTGTTTTCATATACCACGTCGTAACCATGTCACGCCATTTTTAAATGAAGGCGATATGTTAAAAATGCAGGCAAGGCGAAGACTTCATCTGGCAAATTTATTATTCGGTGTTATAATCACAAAAAAGCCTAAATACCTCTATGCGCAATTGGATTGGAGGCAAGATCGTTTAAAATACCATACACGATCCACAACAGTGCCGCTGTCCGTCCCAATGTATAGAACCACTGCTTTTAGAGGTTGCTTCAAATACGCAGCCACCAAATGCTGGAACAGCATCCCGCCGCCGTGTCGATCTAAAACAAGTAAATTTACGTTTAAAAAACACTTTAAATCATTTCTCTTAAATGAACAAAAGCAAAAAGGAAATTATAATCACTTACCTCTCAGTTAACGATCAAAATGCATGTCGGGAGGCTGGTTTTGCATTTTGTGGTCCCGTTGGCTGCCTTTCTATTTGCAAGTTATAGATAACAGCATAGAAAAATCCGCTAGTGAGCATGATGTTTTGTTTGTTGTGTATAAGCGTTGTTTACGAAATTCGCGAGACTCGCGCGCATTGCTGCCGAGCCGGTTTGGCCGTGTATTGCGAGGAGCGATCTCTCGATATCACGCGAGTTGTTTTATCCCCCTCTATGCGCGGTGTAAGGGAGACAGATGGATCGCGGCGCCCGTGTAATGTACGTCATCCATTGTTTAAATTTAGTTCAATATAAAATTATTATTCTTGTCCTGACGGCACGGATGGCACGTTTGTGTGTGCCTCGCCTCTGCCGGTGGGGAGTGTTGTGGGTTGGATCACCGCATGAGACAATACGTGCATACTGTAAAGGTTTAATTTTTTTAATTTTTTTTTTTTTTTTTGTCATTTATTTCTTTTTTATATGGGTTGAGTAATAGTTTGTTTTTTCTCTGGGTACGTATCTTTGAAATTTTCTAATTTATTGTTAGTTGTAAAATTGTATGCAGCTGGCTTGATGTCCGTGCGTAACGGTGGTCTCCATTGAAAATCAGCGTTGCGATATCACATCGGTTTTATCGCAACATCAATGCTGAATGGAGACCATTTGTTGCCACAATAGCATAATATGTATATATATATATTTTCTTTAATTACTAACTGTTTATTTAATTGTCTTTTTTATTATTTTGTCTATTTTGTAAGAAAAATATGTAATCATATTTCTTTGTGGCAATAAAGAATGATTTCTTTCTTTCTTTTCTTTTTTATATAATTTTTATACTCTAATTAATTCAGTTACATATCGATACCTTAATTCGCAAATCGATTAACTCCTTTGTATGAAATTTTACAGGGGAGACTAAAAACGGTATGAAAAAAAAATAACAGTTGAAAAGAAAAAACTAAAATCCTGTTGGAATTTGTAGGTTTTCTTAACAAATTAACCCTTTCAAAATAAAATTCTAATCAGACATATAAATTTTATGGCGAGTTTTGGAGTTAATAGATTTTACATAAACAATAAATGAAACAAAAAAGGAGTTATTTGCTTTTGCTCATTTATTTAGAAAGAAAACCAAGTTTTAAGAATAAGTTTAATTTTAATATTATTATTATCAAAATATTTAATCGTGGGGTAGTGCATCATAATACCCCTGATAATCTAGGGGCATTGTTAATTTCAATTGTTGTAGGTCAAAATATTTTTATTTGGTGATTTTTCGCCGCTCATTATACAAATTTTTTAAATTTTCAATCATAGTAGGAGTAGCACAGTTTTTCCTTTGATTGAGTAATGTCCAATCGTCTCCAAATCGTAATTTATAAAATATTTCCCCATTGGGTTTATATTGCAGAGCTCTTATATCAGTGACCTGCAAAACAAAGACATTAATTTAATTTTTTAAATACCTTCCAAATAAGTCAAATATAGACTTCGACTGATCATAATATTATTATTTTTTTATTTATTTATAATTTATTTCAGACTAGGTTGTCCATAGAGTTTTAATATATATTAAATCCGAAGATAAAAGAAATGTGACAGAAAAAGGGTATAACCTTTGGATCACCCTTCATTTTTCCCGGACGAATAGATTTATAAAAGGCTACTTGCTTAAAATCTTTAAAATAATCATAGGTCAAGTATTCGCACATGTATCTTATATTATTAGATTTTGCTGTTCGGCATACATTAATATACTCTGCAGGAACATTAATAGTTTGGTTCTTTAGGCGCTTCTCAATCATAGCATGCATGCTATCCACCTCCATCTGTGTGTGTCCCACCTCTAGGTATTTATGAGTTATGGTCATGTTATGGCACATTGCAATATTTATCATTGCATTACTCAAAGTGGCATATATAAGTGGCATATTGATAGGTGCAACCATCAGTATAAAATATTACCTCCCTATCATTTTCGTCCATTTTCGGTACCACTTCTTTAATAATAAATTTTGAAATAATTGTAGCGAATTCTTTAGAGGTCAGACCACCTTCAGCTTCGTTCCATAGGAAACAGTAGCCCTCTGCTGTTTTCATGTCATAAATACACCAATTATGAACACATAATTTGGTTTTATAATAATTACTAGAAACATTAGATCTCGGTGCCATTAGTACAGCTTGGAGATCAGCAGTAAAAACAAATCTATTATTTTTCTTGTCTTTATCTTTTTCAGCTCTAGCTTCTTTCTTTTTCTGTGTATGTTCGTTGTAAACCTCTTCAGAAACATGACCCATGGTGTATCCATTACAAGTTTCACAGAGATCTTTTTTAGGTTTGAATAAAGATATCTTTTTTAAAGTAAGAGTGTTCGAAAATGTTGCGATACTTAATGCTTTGAAATTTTTAGAACTACATTCTTCCTTGTAGAATTTATAGAGCTGCTGTTTGGAAATAATATCAGGTTGCAAATATAGTAGAGAAGTTCTTTGGCGGCAGTAATGTGAAGGTAGTTTAGGCAGTTCATCTAAAAATTTGTCCAGAAATTGTTTATCAGTGGTAGTAGCTACTTGAAGTTGAGCTGATCGTGCCGGTTGAGGATGATTTTCATTAGTGTTACTAAGAGTGACTTCTGATTTCCAACTCCAACAAAGAAAGCTATTAATGGCAAATGTGTTTAAAAATAATGTTTTGCACACTCGTACTAAGTCGTCATTCTTCTTTAAATAATAAACCATCGTATTTTTCCTTTGTGAAGTATTTGGATCCTTTCTGTCTCGTTTTCTTTTAGTAGGTATAACTTTAATCAAACATTTAATAAAAACCTTTTTTTCACCCCAATCCATGGCCCAAAATTGTTCAAATAAGTGTTTTCTGTCTTCTTCTGTTATAATATGACATTTTATTACTCTATTTTTAAATTCCGAGCATTTACATCGTGGTTTCATTTCTTTCTTTGGTTTACGAATATCTTTTATCCACTTGTCTGCCTGTTTTCGTTTTCCAAAATATTCATTTCCCTTTTCTCTGTTTAGTCTATTTTTTTCAACATTCCATTCACTTTTTTTAACTTGAAAGCGCTTTTTTCGCTTAACGCTGGGTTCATCAAGTTCCGAATCTGAACTATCACTATATTCTACCAATCTTGCCACGTTATTTAACGAGGAAAACGGTGTAGACTCAATACCATCAACTGTCGGGACTTTCCAAGACGAAGGCTTCGGTTGGTTACCATCAATTGTTGGGGTTTTTGTTACTATCTGATCATTTTGTGGGACAATCCGGGAGGTGTCAGAGTCTTCATCTACGTATTGATCGATGTATTCAAATTGTACATTATCGTTTGTTGTAATCTCTTCTTCATTTGAAAGTAAAATTAAACTTATTTGGGATACATCGGTATTCTGTAAATTATCCAGCAGTTGAGTTTCTCGTGTATTCAATAAACACGGGTTGTTTTCTAATTCAGGCTGAATTGCTGGCGCTATAATGATATGAGGTTGTACTTCATTGTCATTAAATAGTGTTCCGTCATTTGAAAGCAAAGAAGTGTTAGTATCAAGAGGAATGGGAGAAGCATCGGAATTGCTAGCAATTGATGTGACTTCGTAAGGTTTTGGAAACTGGTTAGATTGAAACAACCAATTGTCTGGGTTAGTAATATCAGCATTAGCTACTTCAGGCGGTTGTGAATTTATAGACTGCACAGAAAACAGCATTTTTTTAATTCGTGCTTTAGACATTTTCCTGCACCAAAAGAGAAAAAAAAAAACATAAAGCAAAAAATATAAAGCATATAACAACACAAAACAATGCATTAAACTAATTAGTAGTTCTCAAAAAACATTTATGAGACACCCTTTTGTTGAACATTGTAATTATTGATATTTATTTTGACTGTGACTGTACTTTTACTTTTTTTTGTACTTTTGCTATGTTGAGCTAGACAGTTGTTACCAGTCTCATGTTGAAACCAAAATAGACCCCGCTAAATTGACCTGAAAATTTATTACCTACTGCGCATATTCCTTCTACTTTCGTGGAGCGATCTTTATTCATCGTTTTCATCATTTACTTATCCAATAGATGTTGAATAGGAATAATCGACTTTGGTGAGTTTAATTATTATTGTTAAACATTATTATGTCCCCCTGTGTAATAATAACTTCATTTGAGATACGTACAGAAAAAAAATCTTTGCGGCAGATCGAACAACTCCATGCAAATATCAAAACAAATAAACGATAGAACTAACAACTCCAAGCGAACTCCAAACTCAGTGTTATTGCATTTAAAAAGTAATGAAACTACATCACTAGTCAAAATAAATTATTGAAACACTTACCACGTTGTATTGTCACCTGTTTTCAATCTATATACAATCTCAAATTACAATAAAAGTATTTTTTCGTCATAAAATACTGCGGAGCACGCACTCGTTTCTGTGACGCCATACAAAATGGCGGGCAATTGGGAGTTGTTTGTCAAAATTGTGACGTTCCGTTTGTAGTGGAGTTATTTGATTTTCGAATAGCGTTTTATACCAAAACTGCTCAGAATTATGGAGATATTAGTATTGCAAAAAATAGAGAAAAAAATCTACTTTCTGCCGGTATCAAAAAGTCAATTTCGACCAAAAATGGAGTTATTCGTTTTGCGAATTAAGGTATCGATATGAGGAACAACTCACAGTCGTGTATTGATAACATTTTTTGTAATATCACAAAGCATTATTTAAATATACTATATTATGAAGTTGATCATAATGGATGAGCGGATGGACATGCAGGTTTACTGTACAATTTATTAATGTCTAGTAAGATATCAAATAATAAACAGAACATAATTTATGTAACAAAAAGATATTTTAGTTAAGTTAATAAAAATAGGTTCAGGCAATTTGTCAAATATTAAACCATTTGTATACAAAAATGTTTGAGGTCAACGTCGATAGATGGCGTTGTTCTATTACTCTGAATCGCGCTATGGTTTCGTTACCGAGCAGACTATAAAAGCCCAAGTTAATTTTTAATAAATTCGACCAGCAGGACAAATAGTTCAGAATACGGTTGTTTCATTTAGAACTCCTAGTATTTTTATCCAGTCTAGTTCATTAGTTCAGATACCAAATTCGGTATTTAACATTTTGGTCCTACGACCCGGATTGGATTTCCGAAACAGTCCCTTTTTGAGCAATTGGAGCCTATGTACGCAGTGGATCGCTGCAGTATAAAGTACAAGGCAAACTCCCTAGTGTTGGGTTGCGCTCGCGCACTGCAGAATTAGCGGCAAAGAACAACAGGAATATCATCACTTTAGTTCAACGCCACGACGATAGATGGCGCTACTGGTTGGATGTGAAGCCAACTGACACCGGAAGTGGATGTAAAGGTGAAAACAGTGAATCTGTGAGTACAATATATAAGTGATTTGACAAATATTAAACTAAAATTGTGCCAAGCAATTTTGAACCTTATATACTAGAAGATTTTAACTTCAACGTTTTAGCGAAGAATATTGGACATAGTATATTTTAGTGATAGTTATACTTTGTTGTTTAAAAATATTGCATGTTTATTTAGACTTAGTAAAATTTTGCTTCTTTTGTTTATAATTGTGCATGTTAGTTTAGGACTTAGAATAGTTTGATAAAAAACGGGGGACCGAGGAGTCTATGCCCGATTTTTTTTTATATTGTTGTTATTTCTCAAACACTTAGAAAATTTTACTAACTTTGGTTAGATACTTAATGTGTAGTTATAACTTCCATTCTTAGAAGTATAAATTAGTTTATATATGTGTAAGATTTCTTATAGAAATAATTAATTTTAACAAAAGCTTTTTAATCATCTTATTTATTTACATTATATTAGGTTACAAAGTACAATTCGTTATAAAATAAAATGGAAGGCTTGATAAACGTTTTAAAAGACTTACAAAAGGTAATTAACAAAGGATTAATTAATTTTAAAAAATGTCCAAAGGATAGGCTGATTTTAGAATATATAGAGACCAGATTAGAGCTTTTAGAAAATGATTGGGCTGCTTTTAAAGATGCAAATGTTAAATTAAATGAGCGATTTAAATTAGAAGATTTTGAAAAAAAGATTGCTGATGTATATGATTCCACTGAAGACACGTATATAACATATAAATGTCTGTTAAAAACCTTGCTAGCTAAACTTCAGGTGAGCCGAGAACCTATAAAACAAGTAAGCCATTCTAATAATAGTTTTCTTAAATTGCCAAAAATTTCTATACCCATGTTTTCTGGCAAATACGATGAATGGACGACGTTTCATGACCTATTCGTATCTCTTGTTCATAACAATACCAGTCTAGATAACGTACAAAGATTACATTATTTGAAAACTCACTTAACTGGTGAAGCCGAGCAGCTTATTAGACATACGCCTATCACTGAGGCTAATTATAAACAGTGTTGGGATCTATTAGTCAAACGTTACAATAATAAAAAATACTTGGCTACTTGCATTTTGAATCGTTTATTTGCTCAAAAACATATGCAAGTGGAATCGGCAGCTGCTTTAAAGTGTATGTTAGACACCACTACCGATTGTTTGAACGCTTTAACTAATTTAAATATTGATGTATCTACCTGGGATATTATTGTAATACATATTATAACGTTTAAATTAGATTTGGAGACTAGAAAGCAGTGGGAGTTTAATAATAACAACGACTCCAATAACGATTTGCCTACTTTGGATCAATTTAAGACCTTTATTGAAAATCGGTTCCGCGCCTTAGAGTGCATACCATCTAAAGGGATTCAGCATCAAGGTACTAAAGCTTACCAAACTTCACGTACGAAAGCATTACTGACCACAAATACATCTTACACAGTACGATGCGAGTATTGTTCGGAGCCTCATAAATTATGTTTTTGCAAACAATTTGCAAAACAACCCACTCAGTCTAGACGTGACTTTGTAGCCAAAAATAAGATATGCTTCAATTGTCTTGGTAGCAATCATACGGTGTATGACTGTAAAAAGCATACAACTTGTAGAATGTGTCATAAGCGCCATCACTCCTTGCTGCACCCTAGTGAAGAGCCTGAGAAAACAGTAGCAACCTAAACCGGGACAGGTTTTATTAGCAACGGCGCTAGTAAAGGCCGAGTCTAGGAATGGAGAATCTCAAATAGTTCGAGCCCTTCTTGACCAAGGCTCTCAGGCATGCTTCATAACAGAGTCCACGGTGCAACTGCTCTGTTTAAAAAAGATACCTGTACGCGGACTAGTATCATGTTTAGGTGAGAATAAGTCAGCACTTTCCAAGCACATTGTGCAGTTAATCATTAAATCACGAGTTGATCCTGATTTTAAATTAGTTATTAAAGCCTATGTTTTGCGAAAAATAACTTCATATTTACCAGAACGCAACATAAGTGTCGAACGATTCAATTGGATTTATAGTAAAAGATTACACTTAGCCGATCCACAGTACAATATACCCAATAAAATAGATTTATTGTTAGGCGCAGACGCGTATAGTTATATCCTTAAGGAAGGAATAGTGAAAAGCCCTTCTGGAACTCTTATTGCCCAGAATACATCATTAGGATGGGTTTTGTCAGGGGCACTCAGTTCAGGTAACGATACGAGTAATGAAAAGAACACTTATAGAGTAAATATAAATGTAATGCACGCACACATAGAAGAAGAAGGCAATTTGAAAAAATTTTGGGAAATTGAGGACAATCTATGTACAAAAAACATGTTAACGCCTGAAGAAATTAAATGTGAAGAATTTTATAAGGTGAGTACGAAAAGGAGAGAAGATGGGAGGTATGAAGTCAAATTGCCGTTCCGAAATACACCTCCTCCTTGTACATCGGGTAACTCTCGTGCCATAGCTGAAAAGAGATTAAAATCGTTAGAAAAGAGATTGGAGAAAAATCCAGAGTTGAAAAATAAATACACAGATGTAATAAAAGAATATTTAAGTTTAGGTCATATGAGAATAGTACCGGACAATGATAGTAAGAAGAACACAGCGGTGTATCTACCTCACCACGCTGTAATAAGGGAGGACAAATCGACTACAAAGGTCCGAGTTGTTTTTAACGCATCGGAGAAAAACAGTAATGGTGTATCTCTTAATGATACCCTTATGGTTGGACCGACATTGCAAGCCGATTTGAGACATACGGTTATGAGATGGCGGGTCCACCCTATTGCAATAGTAGCAGACATAATTAAAATGTACAGGCAGATAAGGATAGCGCCAGAAGATGCTATGTATCAGAGGATTCTTTGGCGGGACAGCCCTCAAGATGACATCAAGGATTACGAACTAGTAACCGTAACTTTCGGAACTGCATCTGCGCCTTATCAGGCTGTTCGTACCTTACATCAGATTTCCTATGATGAAGGGGATAAGTATCCTTTGGCTTCCAATATGACATTAAATTGCTTCTATATGGACGATTTGATGACAGGATGTAGCAGCATTCAAAATGGCTTAGAAATCTATAAAGAATTGACAAGTTTACTTAAAAAAGGCGGTTTTACTTTGCAAAAGTGGAATACGAATAATAATAAACTATTAGAACAAATAAATACAATGGAAAAATCACAAGGACAAACTACTGATATTAGAACAAATGAAAAATATAGAAAAATTAAGGACACAGAATTTAAGGACAATAGGACAAAAAATATAGTTCAAACATTAGAAAAGGAAGTGCAAATTAAAATGAATAATATAATCAAAATTTTAGGACTTACCTGGAGCCGTAATGACGATAATTTTCAATATTCTGTCAATCTGCCTCCATGCACAGCTACACCTATAACGAAGAGATCCATGCTATCAGATATAGCCAGGTTGTTCGATCCGTTAGGGTGGTTAGCTCCCAGTGTTATTTTAGCTAAGATCTTTATTCAACGGTTATGGCTGGCAGGTGTAGGTTGGGATGACAATTTAGATATAGATCTAATTAAAGAGTGGGGTACTTACCGTCAAGAGTTGAATCTACTTACCTCAGTTCGAATCCCACGGTGGCTTGGCACTAATCCAGGTAGTGATCTGGAACTACACGGATTTTGTGACGCCTCTAAAGTTGCTTACGCTGCTGTGGTATACTTGCGCATAATAGATGCTAATGGTGGAGTAAATCTTTCGTTGTTGGTAGCCAAAACACGAGTAGCCCCAATTAAACAAATTAGTATTCCGCGTTTGGAATTGTGTGGAGCAGTATTGTTATCCAAACTTTTGACAGAAACGGCACATGTCTTGAATATTAGTCATGATAAAATAACAGCATGGACCGATTCAACCGTCGTACTAGCATGGCTAAGCCGCCATCCAAGTCGTTGGAACACATTTGTGGCTAACCGAACTGCAGAAATATTAACAACGATGAATGTTTCTCAGTGGTACCATGTCTCTACGAAGGACAATCCAGCAGATTGTGCCTCCAGAGGTCTATTACCTAGTTCATTATTAGAAAATAGACTATGGTTTGATGGACCTCCTTTACTTAAAGAAAAGAACATAGTTTATAATAAGTCCATTCATATGAGTACTGATTTAGAACAATCCGTTAAGACACATATAGCAGCAACTCCAGAGCAATGTATTTTTGAAAGATTTTCTAATCTTCAAAAACTGTTGAGAGTAATTGCATATTGTCGACGGTTTCTGAAAAAAGGAAATGATAAGAGTTATTTGAAAAGGCAAGAAATAGAAGAAGCATTGGTTAGTTGTATAATAAAAGTTCAGAAAGAAATATTTACAATAGAATACAAACAGCTAAAGGACAAAGGCTATATACAATTAAAAAGCAGTAAATTAAAATCACTCTGTGTTTACCTTGACGACAAAGGAATAATTAGAGCTCGAGGTAGACTTGAGAAGTCACAAATGAGCCAGGACATTAAACACCCTATAGTTCTCCCACATTCTAGTCATCTTACAGATCTCATTGTAGCGGATTCTCATATTCAAACGCTGCATGGCGGTCTTCAGCTGATGACTAACTATCTTAGGTCAGCCTATTGGATTTTAGGAGTTAGGCGTCTGATAAAACATTATATTAATAAGTGTGTTACTTGTGCCAAACAAAGGGCCCTTACCAGAAATCAGCTCATGGGTTCTCTTCCGTCCGTACGCTGTACTCCATCCAGACCATTTTTAAATAGTGGCGTTGATTATGCCGGACCCATTAATATCAGAACTACGAAAGGACGTGGCCATCGTTCTTATAAGGGCTACATTTGTTTGTTTGTTTGCATGGCCACTCGCGCTCTTCACTTAGAGGTGGTAAGCGATATGAGCACACAAGCGTTTTTAGCGGCATTTCGTCGCTTTGTATCTAGACGAGGTCACTGCGCTAAAATGTGGAGTGACAATGGCACCACATTCGTAGGTGCGTCTAGAGAACTAAAGCAGTTGTCCAGCATACAGAGAACAATTGCAGAAAACTTAGAAAGGCAGGGCACTGAATGGCATTTCATTCCTCCTCACAGTCCCAACTTTGGCGGACTTTGGGAAGCAGGAGTGAAATCCACAAAATTTCACATTAAGCGAGTGATTGGCGATGCAACACTAACTTATGAAGAAATGAGTACACTATTAAGTCAAATTGAAGCATGCTTAAACTCCAGGCCAATGAGCGTTATCAATGTAATGGATCCGGGTGAACCTCTTCCATTAACTCCCGGACATTTCTTGATAGGAGAGCCTATAGTTAGTGTTCCAGACAATAATTATGACAGTGCAAATGTAAGTTATTTATCACGTTGGCAATTGATTCAAAGAATGTTGCAATCGTTTTGGAATCGTTGGTCTCATGAGTACCTGTCCAACCTTATGAATCGTTACAAGTGGTCTTCCCAGGTCCCAGAGCCTAAGATAGGTGACATAGTACTAATAAAGGAAGACGATATGCCCCCATGTCGTTGGTTGTTGGGTCGCATAATTAAAAAACATCCTGGTGATGACAATATTACTCGAGTAGTCACAGTACGCACAAAATGTTCGGTAATTAAACGCCCAACTTCTAAATTATGTGTATTGCCAGTTGCCGAATAATCATTCGAGGTCATTGTTGTATAAATTTTGGCACCTGCATTGTATACTTGTATGTGTTTTAATTTATTTATTGTTATTTCAAAATCATATCATTTTATACAACTCTTAATTTTAGATCAACTTTTACTACTGTTAAATTTATATCAACTTATTTTATACACTTTGTTTTAAATATAGAGCAAATTAAGTCTGTATATAGATATATTTATTAGTCAAAATTTAAGACGATATTTTAAAGATGTTGTTATGTACTCTATTGTTGTAAGGTAACTCTATATAGTTGCGATTAATAGTTAAGTGATTTGAGCAAGCACAAATTGTAATGTCGAAAACTGCGAAGGACATTCTGTCAATAATGTCCTTGGCGGGCGGTATGTCAAATATTAAACCATTTGTATACAAAAATGTTTGAGGTCAACGTCGATAGATGGCGTTGTTCTATTACTCTGAATCGCGCTATGGTTTCGTTACCGAGCAGACTATAAAAGCCCAAGTTAATTTTTAATAAATTCGACCAGCAGGACAAATAGTTCAGAATACGGTTGTTTCATTTAGAACTCCTAGTATTTTTATCCAGTCTAGTTCATTAGTTCAGATACCAAATTCGGTATTTAACACAATTATTACTGCAACAAAATTGGCACTCTGAAGGAATAAATTCATTTATAGTACAGCTAATCCGATCATTTAAGGCAGCTTTAAAAAAAATAATGTCAATTAATTTAAAACGCACCAGCCAACTGCGCTGAGTAATGGGATTAAGATATCGAGTAAAATGAAGCGCTTCTTAGTGTCTAGTAGAAAACACAGATGCAAGTATTACAAATTATAAACTCATATATAACCATATACAGGAACATTATTAAAAGGCCAAAAAATTAGCTGTAGTCTGAAATAGCACAATTCAAAAACTTACCTAGAGGTATTTGGAAAATAATAATTAGACATAGAAATATTTACAAAAAAATTAATCAGTCGATAGCGATCAAAGTTGATGATAAAATTTTAGAAAATCCTGATCAAATTGCAAATCGTTTTGTGAACCAGTTTGTTTCAAATATTAATGTGTCTACTAATTGCGACATGAATTTAGCTGTTGAGTTATTACAAAAGAATACAGATTGAGCCCAAAATACACTTACTTGTGAGCCAACCACTACAGATGAATTAAGAAAATTTATGAATAAGATGGAGTACAAAACTTCCTGTGGCTATGATGATTTACCAATAACTGTACTGAAAGATAACATAGGTATATTGGCTGCTCCTTTAAGTCTGTTCTTTAATAAATGCGTGTTGAACGGTATATTTCTGGCCCAACTTAAGATTGCAAAGGTTGTACCTGTTCATAAGAAAGGATCAAAGCATGATCCCAAAATGTATAGGCCCATTTCGCTGTTGCCAACGGTATAAAAAAAATTCTAAAAGCTAATCAAATGCAGACTTATTAAACATCTTAATACAAATAGAGTGCTAAATTAAAAACAATTTGGGTATCAGACCAATGTTGGTACACAAGATGCCATTGACAACTTAATTAGTAATGTAAGATCTCGTCTAAACACAAAGCAGAAAGTATTTTATTGACTAACTTTAAGAGATATGTACATGAATACGGAACAGAGGCGGAGCGACTTGCTAGGGAGAGTATGAGAAGAAAAGACTTCCACACAAATACTATTCTCCATCTAAATATTACTAAACATGGAACCTCCCACATGTCGGTAAAACTTTTTAATAAATTGTCAGTCGAGCTTAAATTGCTTCTATGTAATAGTGTATTTCAAACTAAATTAAAGCATTTTCTGATAGAGAGGTGTTTCTATTCTGTTAATGAATTTTTATTGAATTGACTTGTAGTTGGTAATTTTAGTCTAATTTATTAATTAATTTTTGTGTTTCAGTTTAATTTTATATGACATATTTTAATTTGAATTGACATGTAGTTAGTAATTATGGTGTAATTTATTAATTTTGTATTTAATCGTATAACTGACATATTGATTTATTTTATTTACATGATATAAATTGATAGTAATTATTGTTCATATTATTAAATGAATATATATCCTAGGACAATTATTAGTTACTTAATATTGATTTAATTATTATTTATATTGCAATTTGTGTGTTTTTATTTTGTTTTGCTTTATTTTTATTTAAATTGTATTATTTTATTGTACTATATTATTCTATCATGTTCCCAATGTACAAAATCAAACACAATGTAAAAATTGTTGGTGATCAAATAAATAAATTAAGCAGCAATAATACTGTAATTTTGTCAGTTATTACGTTTTTGAGTTGTTTCTGGAGGAACCGTAAAACGTAATACATACGTATAAATTAAGCCCAATATAAGTGTAGTTAATCATTTTATCAATAATTATCTGTATAAGAATTATAGTTTTATTAATAATAATCTTTTTTTTTTTTTTTTTTTTTTACATGGGGGAATGCATGACGCATACCCCTCCGCGGGGGCGGGCGGAGGGGTTATGTCGGGCTCGCCGGGGTAAAAGAAAGATGTTAAAGATGATAGAGTACCTCCCGGAATACCGACTAAACCTACCACGGTGTTCCTCGACAAAACCGCTATCGACGGGGCCGCGCGAATCACTTTCGCATGCGGTCGCGACCCCGCCGAGGTTTCGGCCCGCCGTATGAAACGGCAGGCCACTACACGAAAGACCTACCCAAAGGCACTCCTCACATATTATCCCTACTGTCCCCCCTAGAGGGGAGACGGACTCGAAACAACAGAGGCGCGCGTGGGAACACGCACGCCGCCTCTCGGACCTGGTGCTGAACGGATGGCGGGCAGGCCCACAAAGCCCGCCACCCCCAGGTCAAACCTCAGGGTGGCTGGAGGTCGTCTCGCGCCCTCCGGCGCCCGGCTCTGCGGTTGGGGAGAGGGTTCAAACGCTCCCTCTCCCGCTCCGCCGCCTCCTTGATGGAAATGACTTCCTCACAAAAGGAGGCGACGGCGTTCCACGACCTCTCACTCCGGACCATAGACTGAACTACGGCCGGGAGCGAGAGGGCAACCAATCCGACTGCCGCGATCAACTCACGGCGCTGCGATGCCCAGGCGGGGCAAGCCGCCAAAGTGTGCAGCGCCGTGTCCTCAACAACGTCGCGGCAGTCGCCGCAGTGGTGACAACCGGGCGTCTCTTGCCGGCGTATACGACACAGGAACTGGCCAAAACAACCGTGGCCAGTCATTACCTGTGTCAGCCGGAAGGTGAGGGCGCCATGGCGCCTCTCCAGCCACTCCTCAAACACGGGACTTACCGCCACGATCGTGGCGTGCCCGGCACTGGGGTGCACAAGTCGCTCCTTCCAATTCGCCACTAGGACCTGGCGGAGCTCGGACCTCGCCGCCTCGAGAGCGGGAAGAGCCGGTCCTTCGCCCCGAGCTAGCGCCTCCCGGCGCCAACGATAGAGCGACGCCAGGAGCGCCGCTTCCAGGTCCCATGGCATCGATCCGGCGAGGAGGCTCGCAGCCTCGAACGAGATCGTGCGGTAACCTCGTATCAACCTGACGGCCATGGCGCGCTGTGGCGCACGAAGCGCCGAAATGTTCCGGGCCGCCAGGTTGTCTGCCCAAACTGAGGCCCCATACAGGGCCATGGACCGCACGACCCCCTCGTAGAGCCTCCGGCAGGAGGTGTTTGGCCCCCCGAGGTTGGGCAGCAGACGCGAAAGCGCGCCTGCAGCGCCCCGAAGAATGGGGACCAAACGACGAAAATGGGCTGTAAAGTCCCACCGGCTGTCGAGCAAAAGACCCAAATATTTCAGGGTCGACTCGACGCCGATGCGGACCCCTCCTACCATGATATGGGCCCCTGGAGGTGGCCGGTTCCGAGGGCCGTGAAAACAAACGGCCTCGGACTTCGACAGGGCCACCTCGAGGCCCAACCGCCGGATACGACCAACGACTTGTGCGACCCCAGCGGTCGCCAGTATGGCCGCCGCCCAGTGCGACTTACCCCTCGCCGTGACAAGCGTGTCGTCGGAGTAACAAATGACGCCGACGCCACGGAGGAGCGCACCTCGCAGCACCCAGTCGTAACCGATGTTCCACAGGAGCGGACCCAGAACCGATCCCTGTGGAACGCCGCACGACATCTGTTGTATATGTATGCATATGTACGTATATGTGTGCGTGTGGGCCCGCACATCCGTCCTTGTAACTCGCTCATTAAACAGTGTGCATTTAGCAAGCAGTCGTTTCACTTGTCCCTAGCTGTCATACATAACATTGGCGACGAGTACCCACAATTAAAAATGTCAAATTCTCAGTATGGAATTTTAACTACGTTTGATCATACGGTGCATTCGTGGAAAACGTACAAAAGTCGTATTGCGCAATGGTTCATCGCAAACGATATCACGGCAGCGAGTGATGTGACAGGAACAAAGAGACGGGCAGTGTTGCTAAGCGCACTCACGGATGGTACGTTCAAACTCGCTTCGGACCTTGCTTTGCCGAAGGAGCTCCAAGAAGTGCCATACGAAGACATACTGCAACTATTGGACCAACATTTTACGCCAAAACGTTGCGGGTTTGGTGAGCGATGTAATTTCTATGCGGCATCGCAACAAGCTGGGGAAACTCCAATGCAATGGGCTGCTAGACTGCGGGGGCTTACAGCTCACTGCGGGTTTAGCAACGTGGAAGAGGCGCTGCGTGATCGTTTCGTGATGGGGATGCTGCCAGGCCGTGAGCGGGATAAGTTGTTCGCCCAGGATCTGGCTGAACTGACCTTAGCCAAGGCTATTGAAATAGCGGAGTCGATACGGAGCGCGCGCATCGGAGCGGCGGCCATCGCGCAGCCGGCGGGGCAGCCAGACCAGCTGTTTAAAATCAAGCAAGCTAGGAGCAGTGCGGCATCTGTGGAAAAGTGTGCGGTGTGCGGTCGTTCAAATCACGCGTCGTCTAAGTGTCGGTTTGCAAAATACAAATGCAAAAAGTGTAATGTGCAAGGTCATCTCCAAAAGATGTGTAAAAAAGTCAATTACATTGTAACGGGTGACATGAATGAAGGCGATGACGGTAAAATTTTCAAAATTTCATGTGTGAACGGTCAACCTATGCTTGAGACGGTGACAATTCTGGGGGTAGATTTAAAATTTGAAATCGATAGTGGCTCGGCGGTAACGGTAATCTCTCGTGGCACGTATGATCGATTTTTTACAAGTGTACCATTGTCACCTACAAATAAAAATTTATTAACATATATTGGTGATAAGATACGGTGTGCGGGGGTCGTACGGTTACCGATTACATATTTGAATCAGACACACGAACTCGATATATACGTAATACCAAGTGGCGGTCCGCCTTTACTAGGTAGGGATTTTATTTCTATTTTTAAATTAGAAATTGTACCTTGTAAGTTTTTAATCGATACAAGTAATTTACTAGAACAATTTCAAATACAATTTCCACAAGTGTTTTCTGATAAATTAGGGGTATTTAATAAATACAAAGTAACGTTAAAGGTAAAGCCCGATTCGAAGCCGGTATTTTTCAAAGCGCGGCCTGTTGCTTTCGCATTAAAAGATAAAATTAATAAAGAAATAGATCATTTAGTGATGTTAGGAATTTTAAAGCCGGTTGAACATGCGGAGTATGCGTCACCTATTGTTCCGGTGTTGAAGCGCAACGGTACGGTTAGGCTGTGCGTTGACTACTCGGTAAGTTTAAATAAACAACTTATTGTAGAAAAATATCCATTACCGACTATACATGAGTTGTTTACGCGGTTATACGGGGGTCAACAATTTTCGAAAATTGATTTATCCATGGCGTACAACCAGTTCTTATTGGATGACGAATCCCAAAACTTAACCTGTATAAATACACATCGCGGCTTGTATAAATATACTCGTATGGTGTTCGGGTTGGCTAGCGCTCCTTCTATATTTCAGAAAGCAATGGAATGCATTCTCGCTAATATGGAGGGAGTTCTATGTCTGTTGGACGATGTTCTCGTAACGGGACCTAACAGGGATATTCACTTAGAAAGACTTAAAGCGGTACTCGGGAGACTACAAGACGCGGGATTGGTTTTACAAAAAGACAAATGTGAGTTTTTTAAATATGAAATTAGTTACTTAGGGTATAAAATAAATAAAGATGGGCTTAACAAGTGTCCAGAGAAAATCAAAGCAATACTCGAAGCTCCTACACCCACCAATGTAAACAAGTTACAATCATTTTTAGGGTTGGTTAATTATTACAGGAATTTTGTGGAAAATGCTTCGGGTATTTTAAGCCCTTTATATGATTTGCTTCGAAAAGGGGCAAAGTGGAACTGGAGCCCATTGCATGATAAAGCTTTTAATCAAATTAAAGGAATTCTAGCATCGGATCAAGTTTTAGCTCATTTTAACCCAAATGCGAAACTAATTTTAACTGTAGACGCATCGCCTACGGGCTTAGGGGCTGTATTGTCACAGGTTGAATTAGACGGGTGCGAAAGGCCAATATCGTTCGCGTCTCGTACTCTTAACGCGGCAGAGAAAAATTACGCTCAGATTCAAAAGGAAGCCACCGCCATTATTTTTGGAGTACGACGTTTTCACCAATATTTATATGCCAGGTCTGATCCCTTCGTGTTACGAACGGATCATAAGCCCTTAATTTCAATTTTTGGCCCGTATAAAGGTATTCCAGAAGTAACGGCGAATAGGCTCCAGCGGTACGCGTTATTTTTGAGTGCGTATAATTATCAAATAGAGTATGTTCGTAGTCATAACAACTGCGCGGATTATTTGTCGCGAGCTAGCTTACCGGAGCAGCCGATACACACAGCTGCGAGGAGGGCGGAACCTTCGCACGGCGCCGGCGGCCGCGGTGGCGCGGACGCATCGGTGATCGATGACTCATGCGAGTGGCATTTGCCCGTAGATCGCGCCGCTTATATTAATTTTATTATAGATGGTAGCTTACCCGTGTCATTAAACGAGTTACGGAAAGAGGTTCAAAAGGATATTGTATTAAAAAGTGTAATTAATTATATACTGAATGGTTGGCCGAAAAAAACTACAAACATTAAGCTAAAACCGTATTTCAACTGTAGATTACAGTTGTCTTATGACAATGGGTGTGCAATGAGGGGTCACAAACTAGTCTTACCGGAAAGGTTGCGTATGAGAATTATTTCAGAATTGCATACATCTCATTTAGGTATAGTGAAAACAAAGGCGGCGGCTCGATCGCGATTTTGGTTTCCTGGCATAGACAATGCTTTGGAAACAATGATAGGGTCATGCAACGTGTGTATGCAGTTACGACCGTCTCCACCTCGGGCGCCTCTTTCACCATGGAAATATCCCTCGCATCCTTTTCATAGAATTCACATAGACTTTTTGGGGCCTATAAACGGAAATATGTATTTAATTATCGTAGATGCCTATTCTAAATGGGTGGAGGTCTATGATATGAAAACCACGTCGACTTCATTAGCAGTAATAGACAATTTATATGAATTTATGTCCAGATATGGAGTGCCGGAACTGATAGTGAGTGACAATGGTAGTGCTTTCGTGTCAGCGGAGTTTAAAAGGTTTTGTATGTCTAACGGCATTTCACACAAAACCTCACCGGTCTATTACCCGGCTAGCAATGGTCAGGCCGAGAGTTACGTGAAAATTGTTAAGAAGGGTATTAAATCGTGTATGTTAGCCAACAGTAACATACGACAAGCTAAACTGAATTTATTAAAGTACCTTTTTGACTATAGAAATTCTGTTCACAGTACCACAGGGGTGTCACCGGTTCAGTTAATATATGGCAAACATTTAAGATCGCGTTTAGATTTCTTAAATCCGAATTTATCCTCATCGCTATCATCGCATGTCATTGCTAATGTCGTAAAAAACAAACAGTGTTCACAGATTAAATCATATGGTGGTAAAAACAAACAGATATTTACTAGAGGCGATAAGGTGTTATACAAAAACTTTGTAAATAATAAAACCATATGGAATAAAGGGGTTATCATAAAGTGCATAGGCACCGTTATGTACTTAATTAAAGATATTTACTCAGGTTTACATGTAAGAAGGCATAAAAATCAAATAGTTATGCATAAGGGACTATCTGAGGATCATGATACATACTGGGATTGTGATAGCGACGGAGAAGGGCCACTCTTGGATGATAGAAGTTCACGCTTGTCATCAGCAGGTTTTGGCCCTGATGATAGACGAAGGAGTGAACCGCAAGCAGACCCACAATTCACACAGGATGAGGGGGCTTCTTCAACTCAGGTCTCGGGGACGAGAGACTCCCCAGGGCCATCCACGCCTGTCCAAGGCGACACTGAAGAGGAGGTCTTTCAAGAGGCATTGCCAGGCGACGACGATAACCCAGTGAACGAGACATTGTCAGAAGCAACGATTCAGAGGGGTGATCCTTCCTCTCGTATAATGTTACGCAATATCCCAAGGGTAGACTATAAAGGCATTTTGTAAAAAATATTGTATTTTCTTGTGAAGCTATGGGGGAGGAATGTTGTATATGTATGCATATGTACGTATATGTGTGCGTGTGGGCCCGCACATCCGTCCTTGTAACTCGCTCATTAAACAGTGTGCATTTAGCAAGCAGTCGTTTCACTTGTCCCTAGCTGTCATACATAACAACATCTCTCGCCGACTCCAACCGTCGTGACCCGGGTAGACTACTACCCTCTCCGATAGATATGCCCCGACTATGCGGCGGAGGTAGGTCGGCACTCGATGGAAAATGAGTGCCTCCCTGATACAACTCCAGGGCAAGGTGTTGAAGGCATTCGCGATGTCGAGAGACACCGCGAAGACGACCTCGCCCCGGGACACCGCATCCTCCGCCAGGCTCCTCACTTGCAGGACTGCATCAATTGTGGAGCGCCCGCGACGGAAACCATACTGGTTGTCCGCCAAATCCGGACCCACAGAAGAAAGACGCTGGACGAGGCGCTCCGCGATAATAAACTCGAACAGTTTAGCCACCTCGTCCAGCAGCACAATGGGCCGGTAGGCGGACGGACTGTCCGCCGGGCGCCCTTCCTTCCTGATCAGGACCAGTTTCCCCACCTTCCACTGGCGCGGAAACTGGCCCTGTTCCAAACATTCGCTGAGGAGCCCCTTAAGTCGGGGCGCGAGCTCCTCGAGGACCAGGGCCAATGCAAGACCTGGAATGCCGTCGGGCCCTGGGGCGGTGTTTTTCGAGCGAAGTCTCGACACCGCCGCTCGCAACTCTACCCGGGTCACTTCGGGAACCACGTCGTCGTCAAAGTCCGCGCTGGACGCCATGGAAGGCAGAACCATCGGCGGAGGAGTGTGCTCCGCCCGTGAGGGAAACAGAGCGGCCACCACCTCCTGTACCAATTGTGGCCGGAGACTCTGGGACAAGGGGGGCGCCCAGGGGCGAAGCTTGCCCCTTACCATAAGGTATGGACGCCCCCAGGGATTACGGTCCAGAGTCCCCAGCAGCTCTTGGCGGGCCTGATCTTTGGCCCGCTTTATGGCTATCTTAAGGGCCTTCTTGGCCGCTCTGTAGACCTCGTACAGTTCCGCCTCCCTGACGATGAAATCGGGAGGGTGGCGACGCCTCCTGCGAAGCCGGATGTACTGGCGCCGGGCCACCACGCATGAATGGCGTAGATGACCAATGTGGTCCGACCACCAGTACACCCGACGCCTACTTGAAAAATTTCCAGGCACTCTAGGCATCGCCGCATCACACACTTGTGTTATGGCCTCCCGGAACCACTCGGCCTCCATCTCGACATTGTCAGGCCTGGCCGGTGCTGGCACCCAGGCCTGAACGATGGAGGCTTCCAGGAGGACCTCCCGATTCAGCTTTTTCAAAGCCCAACGCGGACCGCCCCCAATCGGGACCCTTGGGGCTGGGGGGTCGGAGGTCTGGGCGGAGACGTCGAACCGGATATAGCGGTGGTCCGACAATGTCTCCACCTCCTCGACGACACGCCAGCCTTGGACACGGCGTGCTAGTGCGGGGCTAGCAAAAGACACATCGATGACAGAGCCGCCCCGCTGACGCACGCACGTGTGCACTGACCCACGATTGAGGACTAGCAGGCCGTTTTCTACGGCCCACTCCTCGAGCAATTCACCCCTCACGTCCGTGGTCGCGGAACCCCAAGCCGAGGATTTGGCATTGAGGTCCCCGACGACGAGCATGGGCCGAGGGTGGCTTCGAGCGACGACGACGTTCAGTTCGAGGAGATACTCCTCGAAGTCGGCGAGAGGTCGGTTGGGTGAGAAGTAGCCGCCCACCACAACCGCTTCTCCTACGAGTGCTGCGACGCAGCCCCGTCCTCGGACAATGTTCTCGAAGGACGGGGTGCCGGCGGCGGCCGGCGAAATTAACGCCACCGAGCCATCGAGGTCCCCTACCCAGTCAGCCCTGGGAGGGACGAAATAGGGCTCGGCTATTACTGCGACATGAATTGACCACTGCACCATGCTCTGGAGGAGAAGGTCCTGAGCCCTGGCGCAGTGGTTTAAATTTCCTTGGAGGAGGCGGAGGCAGGGAGGCATTACGTCTCCATACTGACCTCCGCCCCTCCAACCGCGGGAGCGGCGACCTTGGCTGCCGATGACGGCGAGGCAGGGGACCGTGGGGGTAATTTCTTTTGGGTGGCGGCGCACTCCTTGCCACCCGCCCGGTGCTTCGGTGATTTGCCCGCCGCCGCACACAAAATACAGTGCGGCGTGGCCTCACATGTAGCGGCCATGTGACCCGGCTGACCGCAGCGGAAACAGCGGCCGGTGCAGTCAGCCTGTGAGGGGCACTTGACGCCCACATGGCCGCTTGAAAGGCAGCGATAGCACCGGGCAGGCCTGGGATCCAAGACCTTGACCTGCGCCGACACCCAACCCACTAAAATACGGCGGCCATCGGCCAGTTTTTTGGCGGCGGCCACGGGACAGCTAATTAGGGCCGTCCCCATTCCGGCGCGGCCCTGCTTAATTTCACCGCTCCTGACTTGGTCTGCAGGGCACCCCCCGGTCTTGGCGACGGCAGCGACGATCTCTTCCTTAGTAACTGAGTCATCCAGGCCGGAGATGCGTAAATCCACGCATTTTTGTGGCCTGGAGACGCGGACCTCTTCAGCCTCCAAAACCTGACGGAGGCTTTCCGCCAGACGGTCCGCCTGATCGCCGCTTGCGACTCCCGGCACTTCAATAAGGCGGGCGCCGGTCTGGGTAGTCCGGCACCGCAATCCTGCTGTTATGCCGAGTTTGCCGGGGTCGATTGCGCTCCGCGCCTTCTTCAGAAGCTCCGCGTATGTTGTCCCTCGCTCAATGGCAGCTGGCTGCAGTGTGAGGACCACTGCAGTGGAGCGAGGGGCTTGGAGCTTCCGCGCCGCCTTTTTGGCCGCCTGCCTTGCCTTCTTGGCCGCCTTCTTTTTGTTCTTGGCCTCCTTTTTCTTCTCGCCGACAACCTCCCAGTTGTCGGCTTTGCGTGCGGAAGCTGCTCGTTGTTCCACGGGAGCGGCGGGGCGCTCTTTGGGAACCATGGGTGCGCGCTTCGTCTGCTGCCTTTTCCTGCCCTTTTGGCTGGCAGGAACGCTCGTGACGGCCGCTTGAGCAGCTGCAGGAGGCCGCTGGGCTCTTACTTTGGCCGCGTAAGACGTAGGCGGCGCAGGCGTCGGAGGAGAAGGAGGGGAAGGCACCCTGGCTCTGTCTGCGGCCAGAGGAGGGCGCAGCAGCCGGCCCTCCATAACTGAGAGCTTGGCGCGAAATTCGCCAAGCTCCTGACGGACCAGGGCTACAAGCTCCGATTCGGTCTTGTTTGCGCCCTGGTCGTGCCGCTTTTCAAACTCTTCTTGACGCCTCTTGAGTTCAGATAGTTCTTGCGCCAAGCGAGCATTTTCACATTGTAGCTTCTGAACCTCTTCACTGGCTGTGCGGCTGAAGAAGGCCTCTGCAATGTCCCGAATGGCCTCTATGGACATCTTAAGGGTCCTCTGGCAGGTGCCCTTAAGTCCCTTCGACTTCTTGGAGACCAGTCGTATGGCCTCCAGGGCATCACTTAGCCGGGTCTTCAGCTGGGTTACCGGCAGGTCTTCAGCATCCAGCTCTACCGCCGGCTGCATACGTCCCGCAGTCACACGTCGGGCTGCCGCAGCAATGAGGCTATCCTCCTCCGACGTGCGCTCCTCGTTTTCGGACCTCCGTAATGCGGCGGCAAGTTCAGCCTTCGCCTTGCCCAGACCCACGTATCTGCCGTCGGTGGGCGGGCGACTGCGTCCACGTCGGGCTGTCGGCACTTTTGCAGCCGATGCCGCGTCCTCGCTGGAGCCGTCTGACTCCAATTCCTGCGCAGACCGCAACCGTTTGCGTGGAGCCTTCTCCGGAGTAGCCTCCGAAGTGAGCTCCACGACTTCGCTGTCGTGCTCAGACGGCACGTGTTCGTCATCTTCTTCAGATCGCGCAGAACTAGGCGTGCGCGACCTACACTCTCTTAACACCTTCTCATTCTTTCTTAAAATTGATTTTATAGTTTGTTCCATATTTAGACCCACGAGAATGGGAGAAAGGGTGGTCAACCCAGGCAGAGATCCCGATACCTGGGCAAGCCTATTACACTCAGGGAGTCGGCCGTTGCCCTGAGGGGGCCGCACTAGTGACTGAACTACCCATCAGCCATGCATCTCCTCGCCGTGCGGCAGCAACTTGAGATTCGGGGTGGTTTTTATAGAGGGCCACTCCCTCGCAGTCCGGGCGGTGAAGCCAAGACCCTCGGTCCCGTCAGCAGCCGCGAGACGTGATCCACGACACTGCACAATACGGGGTTACGATATGCTCTAGACGGTGACAACGGGAACAAAAGACAAAACAAAAGGGGGGGAGGGGGGACAAAAATGGACGCAGAACCAAAATGGGGGGGACAAAAGAAAGGGGAAAGAATCGTCAGAGTGACGAGAAGGGACCCCGTTGTCTGTTCAGCGGCAGGGTGAGTGCACGCCGAACCCGTCAAAGCGGCTCTCCCATGTCCACTCTAAAACAGAGCGGTACTAGGAGAGCCGGGATTAATAATTATCTGCACTATCTTTCGCTCAAAGTGTTTAAGCGAAAGATAGAGCAGATAATGCTGTGCTAGATCTTGTTGTATGTTCTAATTTATTATTTCTATTTTTAAATAATATTTCTTGTTAAATTTGCATTAAGTATATTTTAAGATTAAATTTTATTATTTTTAATTCTGTACAGAATATATAGTGTACATATATCTTCTTCCTTAGCCTTTATTATTCCCAAGTCACTTGGGGTCGGCTTTTCTAGTCTAACCGGATTTGACTGGATATCAGTTTTTACACAGAGCGGCTGCCACCTGACCTCCGCAACCCGAAGGCTAACGATACCCTAAGGCTAGACCAGTGTTAGGATATTAGAGGGTACTGACTTTCCCAATAACGACTGCCATAGATGTTCATGGCAGCCGGGACCAACGGCTTAACGTGCTCTCCGAGGCACGGAGCAGGCGATAATTGTCAATCAATACGCACATAATTTCGAAAAGTCATATAACTGCCGAAAGTCAGAGGTGCGCGACGTGGGTTCGAACCCGAGACCCTCTGCATTGCAGTCTGTTGGTCTCCCCACTGAGCTATCGCTGCTATTGTGTACATATATAATGGATATAAATATAAGATTTAATTTTTAATATCTAATGTAAACCGATTCTGTATATGTATATAGTTGATTTACCTTAAATAAATAAATCCTAATTAATATTTTTTTAATGCGAATGTACTTTGTTTGCTTGCTCATTACGCTTTCATACTTTAATTACTCGACCAATCATCATGAAATTTTACATACACATTGCCAGGGACACAGATAAAGACATAGGGTACATTCATGCAGAAAAAATTACTGTACCTAAGCGATACAAATTTATTAACAAGAACTACATTAACGCAAGCGAAGTCGCGGGCAAAATCTTATATGGTATAAATTGGGTTTATGAAGGAACAAATAATAAATTAATAACTTGTTCAGATAAAAATGCTTCCTCGAACCCTAAATACGGCCAAGACCTTCTATTCCACGTCGTATAGCCTTATGAGCGCTTTTTATAATGGTCTCATTTTACAAAGCTGGATTATTATAAAATACTTTTCTTCTTCGCAATACGCTATTATGATTTCCTTAATTTATTTTCGTCGACAAGTTTGAGCTCTTGTCCTGAAGGAATTGAACTTCAGCGAGAATATTTCAATTGCCATTCTTCACAGTAAAACATTTCTTATTTAAAAATTAATGTACAATAACTTTGATGTCTCTTGGGAAATAAAAATGGTCGATATTTTAAAAACACGAATGTTTTGGAGTATTGTCGATTTTTATGTTTGGTTGAATACTGAAAATGAAGTAAGAGTAGTCCCAATTCTTTTTAGCATTGCTAAACATTTTGTTGTTGACAATTAGCCTAGAAGTTGACCACATTAACCCTATTGTCGGAGGCAGCCATAATGTCCTCCTGCGCGCAGTGTTGGGTTATGGAGGGCACGATGTAATGTGGACATCGTTTGAGTTACAGATATGTATCGTCCGTGAATCTCCACTTGAACATATACATAGTTATATACGGATTTTATCGCGTTGTTTATTTGACACTTTATTACAAAATTTTGAAAATTGTTACACTACTGCTACTATTAAACTTTACTAATTTTTAAGCTAATTAGATGGTTGGAATGTACCACCAGCTTGGGATCCAGTAATAAAAATAGTCAAACCCAAGAAGAAGCAAACCACAGCTAGACTTCATGATACTTTGAGCTCATTCTGCGTAAATAGAAACACCAATGATTAAATTATGTTCGGGTACTTTGAAATAACTACACTGGAACATTGAGACAACTGCCATTTTAGTCTCCCCGTGACCATGGCTGCTGAAAAGCAACCGAAACGTCGGGGAAAGTGTAAAATAAAAATAAATTAAATCTAAATAGTTTAATAATAATTTAATTAGCTTAAAAATTAGTAAAGTTTAATAGTAGTAGTAGTGTAACAATTTTCAAAATTTTGTAATAAAGTGTCAAATAAACAACGCGATAAAATCCGTATATAGCAGTTTAATTTCAATATACATAGTTACACTGTTACTGTGTTCTACCAGATGAGTTCTGGCTCACCTACGTCCCCCATTCCTTTAATTCTATTATTAATTACTTTTCCTAGGATCGGCAACACTCGAGTGATATTTTTTGGCATTGCAAGCGATAACCACTGTCAGATGAGCTGTATACTTACATACTAAAACAAAATGGCGCTGATCTAAAATACCACTCGTCAAACGTACCGAAATACAAGGTCATAAAAAAGCAACTTTCTGAAGAGCTCATACATAGGGCATGTGAAAGTATATGGCCTTCATAGGTTATCTATTATTATTGGACATAACAACATAGAGAATCCTTAATGACTTCTGATAACCTCATTACGGCAACACAAAATAAAGTTTGCATCGATGCACCAGAAGGTATAGATACTTTCTTATTCTATTGTAAACCTTATATTATTCATTGAAAGCCTCGAAAATGTCCTAAAATGCAATCCTGTTTTATTTGGATTAATTTGAATCTATTATTAAATCACACATCAATATAATCGAAAGTAAATATGTGTACAATGATTGATTGTTAATTGAAATTAAACTACTATATACGGATTTTATCGCGTTATTTATTAGACACTTTATTACATAATTTTGAAAACTGTTACACTACTACTACTATTAAACTTTACTAATTTTTAAGCTAATTGAATTATTATTAAAACTATTTAGATTTAATTAAATTTTATATTTAAATTGTACACTTTCCCCGACGTTTCGGTTGCTTTTCAGCAGCCATGGTCACGGGGAGACTAAGATGGTAGTTGTCTCAATGTTCCAGTGTAGTTATTTCAAAGTACCCGAACATAATTTAATCATTGGTGTTTCTATTTACGCAGAATGAGCTCAAAGTATCATGAAGTCTAGCTGTGGTTTGCTTCTTCTTGGGTTTGACTATTTTTATTACTGGATCCCAAGCTGGTTGGAATGTACCACCATGTAAATATTAAAATTGGAATGTACCACATGTAGTAGTACTGCCGTGCTAACAATAACCACCTTAACTGACATTTTTATCGAATTTGAGTTATGGGTATATTTAGAATCGGCACGATGAGATCTATATGAATAATTTATTAAAATCTAGAAATAACATATAGAAACGGAGATAATGTTAAGCATAACCGCAGCAACTGCTACACTGATAAGAGATTCCTAAATATAAGTGCGGTAATGGCTGTTAGTGTTTTTATACTTGGTGTATTTTAAACATAATTTTATCACAGTTTCTAGTCATAATTACTCTAAGAGCATATACCGTAGTTATGCTTAGAAGTTTTATTATGATGTCGATTAAAAGTACGAAGTATATCTACTTTATATGGTATTTACTATGCTTATGATTAGTAAAATACATTATAATTTATTAGCTCATCCTAAACATAATAACTAAAAATATGACTTACGGTAGTTATACGTTGAACAATCGTCTATAAAAACAAATAATACTTATTATTATCTGCGTATCTGTCACTTATTGTGTTTATGCTTAGTAGAAAATAGAAGATGATTTTAAGGTATTACTCAGGACATATGCATCAAGTATTGCAGTTACGGTAGTTATGATTAGGTGGGCTTGCGTAAACGCAGAGTCCAGGGAGATAAATGCGGGGCGTGGGGAGTATTCCCAGTGAGTTAGCCGCGAGCCGTTTTTGCGTCTCGTCATCGGTTTTGGCGCGAAAACACAATCTCGTAAGTACTTTTGTTTATCGCGCTCATTCCTGTTGAGTTATCGTGAATTATTAAATATATTAAGTTGAGCTAAAAGTTTGTTGTTTCTTAATAAGGTATGTAAAATGTGCTTTGCATGCGCCACCAGTGGATTGCTTAAAATAAGTATTTGTATAATTATAATATTATATTGTCAATGCTTTTACTAATTTTAAATACAAATTTGACCACAAGTTTTTGTTAATGTGGTTATTGAACTTGCCTATTACGCTTGTGGTCGCGGGTTCGATTATCGCACAAGTCAAACTTGTGTGCATGGATATGAGTGCTTATTTAGGTCTGTGTGTTGCTATAATAGGTAAATGTACCTAAGTTTTTATAAGCTGTACTTAGTTTAGGACTAAATGTCCAGCACTTGAGTATGGTCGGTCCTGACCTGTCGGATGCTCAGTTCGGATTCCGGGAAGGGCGTTCGACGGTCGGGGCCATTGTGCGCCTGAGGGCCGCGGCCGAGGAGGCGGTGACCAGCGGCGGTGTTCTGTTGGCGGTGTCTTTAGACATCGCCAACGCTTTCAACAGTCTGCCATACAGCTGTGTCCAGGGGGCGCTCCGATATCACGGAGTACCTTTTTACCTGGAGCGGCTGGTGGAAGACTACTCGAGAGGCAGGAGTGTCCTCCTCAAAGTTCGTGACGAGGTTTGGCGGCGGCCCATGTCGTGCGGTGTCCCGCAGGGGTCGGTACTTGGTCCGCTCCTGTGGGACATAGGATACGACTGGGCCCTACGTGCTGTCCTACCCCCCGGGCTGAGCGTCATCAGCTACGCTGACGACACCCTTCTCACAGCCCGTGGGGGTACCTCCGAGGAGGCGGCCCGTTTGGCCACCGTGGGGATTTCCCAGGTGGTCGGGCGTATCGAGGCGCTGGGTTTACGGGTGGCTCTTAACAAGACGGAGGCCCTGGTCTTTCATGGGCCCCGACGCAGTCCACCCCGCGGCGCCTCGATAATGGTGGGCTCGGCGCGTGTTCCCGTCCAGGCTCACATGAGGTACCTAGGCCTGGTCCTGGACGGAAGGTGGCACTTTGACGAGCATTTCAGACAGCTTGCCCCAAAGCTTCTCGGCACTGCGTCCGCCCTTGGGAGGCTATTGCCAAACTTGGGCGGGCCCAGTGTTGGTTGCCGGCGACTCTACACGGGGGTTATCCGGTCAATGGCGCTTTACGGCGCACCGGTGTGGGCGGACTCCCTGACCGCTCAGTGCAGGACTCTCTTGCGGAGACCGCAGAGAGTCATAGCCACCAGGGTCATACGAGGATACCGCACGGTGTCGGCCGACGCAGCTTGCGCGCTGGCCGGGACACCCCCGTGGGATTTAGAGGCTGAAGTGCTCGCCGAAGTGTTCGCAGTGAGTGAAGAGGTGCGTGAGGAGACAGGTTGTCGTCCCCTCTCAGCAGTGATTAAGCACGCGCGTGATCGAGCCCACCAGGGCATGATGGGAAAGTGGAAGGCGCGGCTGGAGGCGCCTCTGGCCGGTTTCAGAACCGTTGGGGCCCTCCAGCCGGTGTTGAAGCGGTGGGCAGGGCGGCAGCATGGGACCCTTTCCTTCCGGCTGGTGCAGGTGTTGTCAGGGCATGGCTGCTTTGGCAAATACCTGCACAAGGTTGCTAGGAGGGAACCGAGTCCCATCTGCCACCACTGTGAGTGTGAGGAGGATACGGCGCAGCACACGCTTGAGCAATGTCCTGCTTGGGCGGTGCAGCGCCGTGAACTCCAGGACGTTGTGGGTGAAGACCTCTCGCTGCCGGCCGTGATCAAAGCCATGGTCGACAGCGAGAGGAAGTGGGTAGCGGTTGCATCCTTCTGCAAGGACGTCATCTCGCAGAAGGAGGCGGCGGAGCGGATCCGTGAGGAAAGTATCCTGGTGGATCCGTGCCGCCGCCGGTGAACCGGGCGGCGCAGGCGCGCTTATGCTCGCCTTATGCCGCCGTAGCGAAGACCGCGGGCGGGATAACGGGGATCTCCCGCCCGTCAGGTATTGAGTTGGAGCGACGCCCTTAGTCGTGTCGGGGCGTCGCTCAGGAGTCGTCGCCCGCAGACCTTCTGTCTGTATTGGGCACTGCTGGGTGAGTAGCTGATGCAGTTTAAGTTCCAGCTACCCACCCATCATACAAAGCAGCACGTTGGCAGACCGTGGGGTTTTAGTCGGTAGGCCCGAAGTTTCGAGAGAGCCCGACATAACCCTCTCGCTTCCCCTTGTGGCGAGAGGGTATGCATAAGGAGCATTTCCCCACGATAACAAAAAAAAAAAAAAGGACTAAATGGTGTTGTGTGAATGTAAGAAAATATTAACAATCAATTCATTTGTGAGTGAAACTGATATTATTGTGTATTACAAAACTACTATTTTACTATTTACTTATGTATAAAAGAGACGCAGAGCACATCACTCTTTGGTTAGACAACTGTGCAGCCCAAAATAAGAACTGGACTCTGTTTTCGTTTTTGGTAGACGTGGTTAACATCACTTTGATAGCTGCTAAGACAATTACTCTGAAGTATCTTGACAGTGGCCATACGTTTATGTCTGCAGATTCCTTTCATCACCAGGTAAAAAAATCACTTAAAGAATGGATAAAGTCTACGATTTTATGATTTTGTAGTGAGTCCGGTTGTCAAATTCAAAGAAAAAATTATGTAAAGGTTATGGAAATTTCAGATTTTTATTGCTATCTAAATTGGTCGTCCCAGCATAAGCTGCGTAAGAAAGAACCCCGTGTTTATTTGAAAGATATGGCGGTTGTCACAGTAGAGAGGGGACACTACACTTTCAAATACAAAACTAGTCATAACTGTAACGATGACTATTTAAAATTGGATTTCCTTCAGACGAAAATAATGAAAGCACAAATTTTTTCAGAGACATGCCTATAACCCAAGAAAAGGGTATAACTGTGGAACTTAAATAGAAATCCTCACAAAAGTGGCGCCACTTATGCCAGAAAACAGAAGAGAATATTGGCGTAATTTGCCTCTGTGTAAATTGAAGAACTTTGGATATATATTTTTTTATTTGTGTTTATATTCGTTGTGTGTACTTATTCACAAGTTTTATAGTTCAATACATTAATTATATAGCACGTAAGAAGATTATACTGAAATATGTGATCTCAAATTTTCCATAGTAATTATTGTACTGATTATTCTTTTAAGGTTTAATGCTTGCTCCATTTTTATTACCATGTGATCTCACAGCGTGCCTTACTAGATTAAGTAACTATATTGTATAAGTTTGTTATATGATTTTTATTTTCCATACTTAACTTGTTATGTCACAAATTCATAAATAAATACATTTTAATGCTGATTTATTATTTTAAATTAACCTATAAAAACAGTAACAGATTTAATACGGTGTACCTACACTTGTTATTTTATTTAAGTGCACTCTTATTTTCAATAATCCATCTTAACATAATTACCTTAAGTGTGAATTTAGTACAGTAATACGTAACATATCCTAATAATCAAAAATATTGTTTTCTAATAATAAACACGGTAAGTACAGTTCCTAAGCATTAGTACCTTATGTACGACACTTAAAGTGATAATGCTTAGGTTCGCTTTAATGAGATTAAAAATATCCTAGCGATAACACTTTTTTTGCATTTATTTAATAATAAATACAAACTAAATTTAAAAAAGTCAATCTATTTAATTGTCCATAAATTGTTCTATCGTATAAAATCGAATGATTTGTACATATATAAATAATTGGTTAATTACAACAAAAAGAAAAAATAAAACTTTAACCGCGTTTTTCTCCATTTAGCTATTGATGCAGATAAGGTAGTTATAGTTAGAAGGGCAGAGTAGTAGTGTAACAGTTTTCAAAATTATGTAATAAAGTGTCTAATAAATAACGCGATAAAATCCGTATATAGTACTTTAATTTCAATGAATAATATTCGCGTAAACAGAAGACTATATTATTGATTGTTAATTTATATAAAACTAGATTTTGCCCTTCGCGTAATGTAGGTTATGTCAATTTTCTATTTGTAGGTAACAGTACTTTTTTTCTAGATGTACCCTTTGTCCTCTTCTGTGCCCTAACATGTATGCGAAATTTCATGATGATTGGTCGAGTAGTTAAGGCGCAAAGCGTAATAAACAAACAAACTCACATTTGCATTTATAATATCAGTTAGGATATGAGTTATGCACAGCACTTTTGAAATATTTCCTGTGGTTGTGTGTATGTTCGTCAATTCATGATAAAATAACTAACAATGTAACGCACCCTTATTTTATTTTAATGACAGGTAAACTATAGGACTCTTTAAAAAAAAAGTGTTCTGTGAATTTGTGTGCTAAGTTGTATCCAAATCCATTCACGCTTTACTAAACATCACATCACACATCCAAACATCATCAAAAACTTTCATTTTGTACTCGAAAAATATTATTACAGCAATTATTAGTAACACGGAAAAAATTGTAATCCACTTTAGGTATTCTTCTTTTTCCACGTCGATAGGTGACGGCGTAATGTCGCAATTTTCAACGAATATGATTAAATGAACGGCAGGCTACATAGGTTACGTACATCTTACCTAAAAATAAACAATGTTGAAGTTGCGTTAGAAAGCATTGCTTATATACCTTGAAGATTTGTTGTCCGACGGTGTTTATGTAAACTGCTTTTAAATCTAATTTTCGATGAACAAAACCAACAACCAGTTGTTGTTACATAAACAAAATAAAATCCTAGTGAATATAATGGGATTCAAAGAGTCTGTGAGCACAAGCTGAATATCATCTAATCTTTGTGAACAATAAGTAAAGGAAAGGTGTTCAAATCGTATTCGGAAACATTGAATGTCTTCATCAACTCTTTTGAAAAGAAACGATTTTGGACCCATTTACTGAAATAATGTTCATGATTCTTTTGTCACGCATGATTTGGATTGAGGAAATGACACTAGACCTTATGCATTTCGACAAAACCTATAATGATGTACTTATAGCTCTTATGTATTTTATATATTTTTTCGACAAGATTATTTGTTTCACCCTTGTCTTTATCGTGATATAATAATTTATTTGAAATTGAATCTAAAATGTCAATATCAAAACAGTCGCTACAACGTAGGTACATTTTTGATATCACGATAAAACGCAGTCCCGAAATATCAACTTAAAATAAAAATGAAGGTACATAGAAAATTAAATCCTTTATTTTTTTAAGTTCTTTAAATACATTTATGACACAGGGAATACTTAACTTCCAGAGGATTCCAAAACTGGATTCGTTTGATTTTTAATACCGAACTATTCATTATACAGATTTACAATTTTACCGCTGTCAAAACAACACATTCATCAGTTTATCTGGAGATCTAAAAAGATATCCTTTCCTCTCTTCATTACTTTAAAACTAAAGTGTTGACACTTTAATTTAAATTTAGTTTTTAAATTAAACATAAGTAATTTCATCGTCAAGTTATTCCCGAAAAAAGGTCAATTGTTAATGTTTCTCTCCCAGGAATGATAAAGATAAAAATAAAGATAAGTATAAATTTATTTCACTCAACATGTGTACAATCAGGTGTTACAGATATTTTTTTGTTTCAACATGCTCTGTCTGGTCAGACATGCAAATGTATATGCTTTGTAAATAATAATAATTTTAAAATTATGCTGGATCTAATACAATAATTAAGTGTCAATGTCAATTAAGTGTCTCTTAACAATGAGGTGAGATATATTATAAATAGGTAGATCAGTTCAAATCCGTACAATAATTATAAAAATCATTAAATTAATATGTCATTTCCAATAATAGAATAGTAAAAGATAAGAAGTCAATAATTACGAACATGTCAAATTAAATTAGATCCCGATAAATGATTATTAAAACAGAAAAAATAATAATTATATAAGATTATCACATAGGAAATCATTAATATTATAGTAGCATAAAAGATTTCTTAAATTACGTTTAAATAGGTACGTTAACATAAAGGTCTTTGAATTTGCCCCGCCTGGGCATCGCAGCGCTGTGAGCTGATCGCGGCAGTCGGATTGGTTGCCCTCTCGTTCCCGGCCGTAGTTCAGTCTATGGTCCGGAGTGAGAGGTCGTGGAACGCCGTCGCCTCCTTTTGTGAGAAAGTAATTTCTATCAAGGAGGCGGCGGAGCGGAAGAGGGAGCGTTTAAACCTTCTCCCCAACCGCAGAGCCGGGCGCCGGAGGGCGCGGGACGACCTCCAGCCACCCTGAGGTTTGACCTGGGGGTGGCGGGCTTTGTGGGCCTGCCCGCCATCCGTTCAGCACCAGGTCCGAGAGGCGGCGTGCGTGTTCCCACGCGCGCCTCTGTTTCGAGTCCGTCTCCCCTTTAGGGGGGACAGTAGGGAGTGTTAGAAGTGCCTCTGGGTAGGTCTTTCGTGTAGTGGCCTGCCGTTTCATACGGTGGGCTGAAACCTCGGCGGGGTCGCGACCGCATGCGAAAGTGATTCGCGCGGCCCCGTCGATAGTGGTTTTGTCGAGGAACACCGTGGTAGGTTTAGTCGGTATTCCGGGAGGTACATTTTCTTCTTAACATCTTTCTTTTACCCCGGCGAGTCCGACATAACCCCTCCGCCCGCCCCCGCGGAGGGGAATGCGTCATGCATTCCACCAAGTAAAAAAAAAAAAGGTCTTTGAATTTGTTTGGTACTTTATTGTATATTTTGGGTGCCATGCAGCAAATGCTCTTGCCCAAAAGCGCTATTTTTGTAGTTTGCATGCACAGTTTATGATTATCACGTCGGTTGCGAATAGAAACATCTGACAGTTTATTAAATAGTTGCGGATTAGTTTTCACAAATACAGCTGTTTCGTAAATATATAATGATGTAAGCGTTAAAATTTTATATTTTACGAAGTACGGTCTGCAACTGTCTGTTACTTGTAGACCAAACATTGCTCTAATGCAGCGCTTTTGGAGTTTGAACGTTACATCCTTATCAACTGAGTTGCCCCAGAATATGAGCCCATATCTAAGTATGGATTCAACAAGGCCATGATAAGCTGTAAGTAATGCAGTTGTATTAACTACTGGAGCAAGCTTATATAGAGCATAGGTTCGGCTATTTATTTTTGTTGATAAGTGTGAGATATGCGCTTTCCAATTTAATTTGTTGTCTATAATTAGACCAAGAAACTTAGCATTATCAACATCATGTATATTTACATCATTGTATTTAATGCAAGGTTTGTTGTCTTGCACAGTTGTAGCCCTTTGGCCAAAATGCATAATTTGCGTCTTGCTAATATTAATTTGTAATTATTATTATTCTAATAATTGAATAATAACTATAGAATTCGTCGTTTATAAAGGTCACCAATGTTTTATGCGTCCAATTACACAAAACGAACGAAGCTTGCAGATTCGGGTAACATGAGCTAAAATTCTTGAACGCGTGCTGCTTAGTTACTCAGTGCTCTATGATTGAGCTTATGGCCCTTGTTCTAGGCCCTTTGGTGGGCCAATAATGTACAGGAATGAGCAACAACGTTTCATTGGTTAAATTGTTCTGCTCATCACTATAGACATATGATTCGCGTTTATATATTTTGCATGTGATCTGGATATTCCTGTTTTTAACTACTATTGCCCACGATAAAAGTTCTCTTCTCTAGTGTGAAAGTACAACAAGCTACTGCTAATAAACTGTATGTAGAATAAAATGTACAAATCGTTTTTTAGCTAGATGTTCGTTTAGATTTTTTGATTTGTAAAGTCAGCAACCATATTTCTCTTTTATGATCCCTTGTGAACTAAAATAGTATTTCCACAATGTCGTATCTTCCTTAAATAATAATAATATAATAATATTCTACTACATACACACAACACCATCTAGCCCAAACTAAGCAGAGCTTGTACTATGGGTTCTAGACAATGGATAAACATACATATATACTTTTTTTTTTTGTAAATACGTACATATTATACATAGAAACACCCAGACCAAGACAAACATCCATGTTCATGCACACAAATGTTTGACTTGTGCGGGAATCGAACCCGCGACCTCGGGCGTGGCAGTCGGTTACACTAACCACTACGCCATCGAGGCCGACGAAATATCGAATATGAAATCAAAATCGATCGAATCTCATGTACTGCAGTCATATTAACTACCGCTGCATGATTAAGCCAATTAACACAATTTAAGTAATAACATTATTGGGAAGAGATGAATCCGCCACGCACTCTCGGATTGCCCACCGCAACTATTGCAATAGAAAAAGGTTGACAATACTTTTTTATTATTGTTATTTTCTTTTTATTACTATAAGTGTTTTTGTTAGTTTGTAAATATTTTCCTTATTGTTATTTCTCAATTTTTCTCACAAATAATAATAACAGTGCTTTTTTTCTCTTTTTTATACAACATGTAACATAATAAACGCACATCTTGAAAGTAGTTTGTTCAATATCGACTACTGAATCAATTCCAGCAATTTTTAATAAAGGTAATTATTTATCCTTAAAATAATTAAAGCGAATTTAAGGTCTTATAGTCACCAAAATATTTAAGTTCATAAAAGTAACATTTTAATTATTATATTATTACGATTTAATAATCTAATTAGTGTGTTCGAGGTTGTGCGTTATTTCGTGACATGTTGTATATTGTGATACTAATATAACAGCATAATAATGCATGTTGTGACGCCTTAAAATGCTGTGCATTTAGTCATTTTAGCAGTGTTATTTAGCTACGTAGAAATACTATTACAATGGGCTGATTGATTGAATGTTACAAGTACTGGGTGTCCAAATAAATAAATAAATTATTTCCTTATTTTACAACCAATTTTGATAGTTTTTAATACTACTAAAGTGGCATACAAGCGTACGGCCCCCCTGATGGTAAGTAGTCACTGTAGCCTATGGATGGCTGCAATACTAGAGGCATCACTAGCGCCTTGCCGTTGTGTTACTGTTTGCACGAAAGAGTTATTTTCATTGCTATTGGTTGTGTTTACAGTGATGTACAAACACTCTAACAACTACCCTATTGATATTATAAATTAATTAGTAGGTGTCATATTCAGCCTTGGGGCATGCAATTATTAAAAATATTCATTAGACTAATTTTATACAATCATACATGTCAGGCAATTTATTAATTAATAAACAAAAATAAATAAAAATTGAAATCGACTTCAAAAAAGAGTATCCAAAAACAAGAAATGCACTAAAAAGTTAAAATATAATGCGTATTATTGTGAATAATTTAATTATTGTTATTAATGGAGTCCGTTTCAGCCTCTTCCTTTTTAGAGTTCGAAAAACTCTTATACAACAGCTTTGTCCGTCCGTCCGTCCGTCCGTCTGTTTGTCTGTTATACAACTTTTAACTCAAGAACCGTAAGAGCTAGAGACTCGCAGTCGACGCCATTCGACTCAGCATAGTCGGTATATACCGAAATTACTATGACCTTTAACCTCTGACCTCAAGTTCACGTGGTATCACGTGACCTTTGCATATTACTTGAACCATTTTATCGAACTCTAAGATTTACGGCTATTCATTGCCGATTCTCACTTGTTTTGAAGTCGTTTAAAAATGAAACAAATATAATATAATAATCCAATATCATTAATCTATATATTAAGACTGCGCCGAGCGTAAGACGCGGTTGGACTGAATGACAGAGCTCGATATTCAAATCGGCACGCGGCCGCCATAGTACAATTGTATGGAGGATTTGAAGTGCTTTTTTGATAAATATGTATCTTTATTGTAAACCAATAACTTAAATATTTGGGACCGACAAATTGTAATATAACTATTTATGTTTCGTTTAAGCTGTAAAATAGGATAGATTTCTACTGGTATAATCTAAAAATCACGTAACTCGAGCTTACGTTTTTACATTTTTCGTGCAAATTTACGTAATTTCATAGGCGAAAATATTAATATTTTAAGTTTTTTACACGGAGTAATTGTAACCACATTCATTGTTAGGGTGCATATTTTATATATATATTGTATTATATATATATTATATATATTGTATTAAACAAAAAGTGTTGATTTTATCAATTTAACTGTGACCGCCTGTTTTGGCACATTTCGCTCGGCGCAGTCTTAATACATGAAGCAATAACTTTGTACCCCTTTTTACGAAAATTGCGCGGACGGAGGATTATGAAATTTGGCACAGTTAAAGTTTGTATGGACAAGGAGTAGCGAATCCTAATATTTTTATAAAATATGCATTAGAAATACATTAAATTAATGAAAAAACACTACACGCACACAACCATGCATTTGACACCAGCAGTCGAATCGCGTTCGTACTATTTCGGCATTGTTCGGCTGATGTCGTAGAATTCATAGTTAAGACACTATATACGTAGAATTCTTCGTAACTATGGTTACATAATATGTATATGGAGCAGGTGACTAGATGACATGTGATTATTAGAGTTATAGATATACACAATAAAACTTTAATAACGATCAAACTTAAAATTTAAATCTATTATTGTCGAATTTCGACCACTAGGCGACCGCTAATACTTTGAAATATGACAATGAACATTGGTCGTTCCTAACATAGAACTAGTGTTAAATACCGAATTTGATATTTTAACTGTTGAACTAAATTGGGTAAAAATACTAGGTGTTCTAAATAAAACAACTGTATTCTGAACTGAATTGTCCTGCTGGTCGAATTTATTTAAAAATAACTTGGGCTTATATAGAGTGCTCGGTAACGAAACCATAGCGCGATTTAGAGGAATTGAACAACGCCATCTATCGACGTTGACCTCAAACATTTTTGTATACAATGGTTTAATATTTGACAATGTGGTTGTAGCTTTGTGATGCCATACAAAATACATTACTGTTAAACATAGCTGTTCTATTTGTTCGAGAATATGGGCGTGAGTCTACCTATGTATAACATTTATGTATGTAGGAATCTTAGGTAATGGTATGCAACGCCTTGGCCGAATGCCCAGACCTCCAGTGATATATAGTGACAACAGCCTAGTGGAAATGTACTCCAGGATTGCAACTTATATTAGGCCAGAATGTACAAGCGTTGAATGCACTTGCAAGTTACTTAAGCTGGAAACGGGAGTACAAAGAGCGATATGTCTTCTTAATTACATTAGGTTTTGCCCGTGTCAGTCAGCCATAGTTATTTTTTTCTGGATGGTAGGTACCCTAAGTCCTTTTCTGAACCCCTGGAAATTTGTATGCGAAATTTCATCATGGTTGGTCGAGTTAGGGCGTGAAAGCGTTATAAATACCTACACAAACTCACATTCGCATTTATAATATTAGGATAACCATTAGGGTTCTTGACTAAAGTTATCATTATATATATAAACCTAATTCTTCTGTACGTGTTTTGCTGCACTTCTCCCAAAAGGCTGGATCAATTTTAGTGATTTTGGTGTGTATTTGAGTGCGTGCCTAGATGGTTTCGATTTACAATTGGATTCATTAGGTCGTGTGCACTGCGGTCGGGTTGCAAGCCAACAGTTAGGCATGACTTTATTTGTCAAGACTTTAAAAAGTCAAAGGTGCGTGCATCAGTATACAGACCACGGCTTAGCAGACCAACGTTTTACTATATTAACTAATTTAAAAGATACATATTTTTTTAATATTGAGGTTTTTTATTCAAATATATGCTGACTGCACGGAGGGTGTAGTGATTTAAGTGGTTGCCTCGCCACTGTCATTGCGCCAAGTGTTGTGGGTCGAATCCCATACGGGACAAAACTTTGTGTGATCCACAAATGGAACAACCGTTCCTAGTCTGGGTGTTCTTTGTATTCGTTGTTTGAATGTTTGTAAAGTCCCCCGAGACACAGGAAGTGCGGGTATTTTAAAAAAGAAAAATAAAGATATCCGGTTATACGATACCTGATTTTTATTAAATGGCTGCCATTAGAGCAATATTCCAAGATTAGACCGAGGGCCATACGACCTACTTAAACCAGTTTTTGCTTGTGCGAAAACAAATCAGCGCGGTGCAATGCTTATTTAGAGGAACGTAGTGTGATTCCCTCCAACATTAAGGGAAGATCCTTTAATCAGGCTGATCGTCGTAGCGACCCGACGCGTCTTCTACTGACGTCTCTGCGGAGGGTGGGGAACCTCTCGGTGCAAAATCCTAAACCAGCGACTAAAATCTAAATTTGGACGTAATCTCTCCTTGGGTGTATAGAAATTCAAGGTATTTATTTGGCGTAGTGATAAGTGGCCACCCTGCGGCCGCTACTACTCCGAGTGCTGTGGGCTCAGATTCCACACGAGACAAAAACTTGAGTGATCCACATATTATGACTGTACTGAGTCTGAGTGTTATTTATGTGTCTATTGAACGAAAAGTGCAGGAGTAGTCTTTTTGAAAATATAAATTATCAGTACAAGACAATAATTAAGGCACCAGACAAATCAGGCATAATACTCGATATCCATTATCTTATATCTTATCTTATATGCGAGGGCCAGTCAGTGCAGACCGGCTACACTTCGACCCAGTGGGATCTTTTGTGTCGGCCCCAAGATCTATCCTTTATGAATGTACTGCATCAGCCGCAGCATACACTTCAGAGGGAGAATCCTAAAGTCTTCGGGGTTTGGATATGCGAATCTCATTAGACCCATTCTCAATCCAGCCAACGCGTCACATTACACAATAAGTGCGATATGGACTCGTCCAGTTCACCACAGGCTCTGCAGATTAAATTACTACGAAATCAATATCCAATACTATGAAAGTAACACATATTTTGGAATATCATGAGGCTATATTTTAACGTGCAAAATCCTAAACAAGAACACAGAATATAGGTCTTAAAAGGAGGTAAGTAAATAAAACATCTTTTTCTCCCTAGCCTTTATTATTCCCAAGTCACTTGGAGTCGGCTTTTCTGGTCTAACCGGATTTGACTGGATATCAGTTTTTACACGGAGCGGCTGCCATCTGACCTCCGCAACCCGAAGGCTAACGATACCCTAAGGCTACAGTGTCAGGATATTATAGGGCACTGACTTCCCAATAACGACTGCCATAGATGTTCATGGCAACCGACGGCTTAACGTGCTCTCCGAGGCACGGAGCAGGCGATAATTGTTAATAAATACGCACATAATTTCGAAAAGTCATATAACTTCCGAAAGTCAGACGTGCACGACGTGAGTTCGAACCCGAGACCCTCTGCATTGCAGTCTGTTGGTCTCCCCACTGAGCTATCGCTGCTGTAATAGTGTAAATAAAACATAAATCTCAAAATAAATCCTTTACAAACGGTTTCATTGTTCAGCAAGCTTATCCGCGCGAGCGACAAAGCCTTGATGGCCCGTTAAAGACACATCAAGCGAAGCCTCTAGTATTAAAGTATCTATCGCTGCAATCCTAAAATCCTCCACCTACAATAATCTTAATAAATTACTGCTCAACTTTGTGAACACTAAAGATCTTTGACTCAGTTAATTGGGTAATCTCTGTATTAGTTACATGGTAGAATCATTTCGTTAGTGAACTAATTTACCTACAATGACCAACATAAACCTGCTTAACATATCAAGCTTGGAATGCCAGACATAATAACCTATTGTGTATAGCCGGTGTGCCATTGCGACTCAATAGGTAAAAAAGATTGTATAAATGTTATGATTTTATTATTTACTTTAATATGAACTGCCACACGTAATATCGTTTAACGTCTAGATCTAGTTTTTCGGTGTATTTATGAATGATGTCTTTGGTTTTATTCAATATTTTGTTTGTAGGGTCTGTTTTATATGTTGTTTCATCCGAAAGTAAATTTTCAATTTTCATTAAATCATAAAAGAACACATAGCTGATGTAAAACACCAACGCTCGTTGAAGTCTGCTGTGTGTGAACATGTGCAACAGGGGACCAACCACTACCTGAGATTTGACAAACCACAGATTCTCGCTAAAGAACACCGATTCCTACCAAGGATGCTTCGCGAGGCTATTGAAATCAAAAAACATCCTAATTTTAATAGAGAAGATGGTTGGAATGTACCACCAGCTTGGGATCCAGTAATAAAAATAGTCAAACCCAAGAAGAAGCAAACCACAGCTAGACTTCATGATACTTTGAGCTCATTCTGCGTAAATAGAAACACCAATGATTAAATTATGTTCGGGTACTTTGAAATAACTACACTGGAACATTGAGACAACTGCCATCTTAGTCTCCCCGTGACCATGGCTGCTGAAAAGCAACCGAAATGTCGGGGAACGCGTAAAAATAAATTAAATCTAAATAGTTTAATAATAATTTAATTAGCTTAAAAATTAGTAAAGTTTAATAGTAGTAGTCGTGTAACAATTTTCAAAATTTTGTTATTAGGGGAATGTCTAAAAATAAATTAAATCTAAATAGTTTAATAATAATTTAATTACCTTAAAAATGAGTAAAGTTTAATAGTAGTAGTAGTGTAACAATTTTCAAAATTTTGTAATAAAGTGTCAAATAAACAACGCGATAAAATCCGTATATAGCAGTTTAATTTCAATGATAGAATATTATTATTATTCTCTTTATTACTTTTTTTTTTTCTAATAATTACATTTTTAAATATAAATATAAAATCTATACATATTTAAAAATATAAAAACTGAAATGACCCACCGACATCGGGAACAGGGTCCAAGCTGCCGGTGGTTAGGGCCCCAGAGAGAGGAATCTCCTCACAATACGCGTCGTGTCGAGTAGTACTGCCTTTTGCATCAAGGACTTGATCCAGCCATCTAACGCGAGCCTCTGCAGGTGGTGGTCGAGGCTCTTAGGTATTAAACCATTGACTGTAATGACTATCGGCACAATGATCGCCGAGTCCACACGCCACATGTCGACAATCTCGTGAGCTAGGTCTAAGTATTTCAACTCTTTTTCTTTTTCAGCTTTCACAAGATTCTCGTCATGCGGAATGGTAACATCGATGATCATTGCTCGGCGCTCCAATCGGTCTATCAGCACAATATCTGGCTTGTTCGCCACAATTGTCATATCAGTGATGATAGACCGATCCCAGTACAAAGTAGCACGACCATTTTCGAGAACTGGATCGGGCACATACCTGTAATATGGCACTTCAGATTCCACAAGGTCATACTTTAAGGCAAGTTGCTGATGGACAATCCTGGCTACTTGGTTGTGTCTATGCAAATACTCTCCATTGGCAAGACGAGAACAACCGGAGATAATATGTCTGAGAGATTCTCCGGGCTGGTGACATGCCCGACATATGTCAACCGTCCCATCCTTCAGGATATATCTCCGGTAGTTGTTCGTCATAACAACTTCGTCCATTATTGCACATACAAAACCTTCGGTCTCAGCGAAGAGATCGCCGAAACGTAGCCAGGACACCGATGACTGAAAATCTATGTCGGGCATAGGACGCTTTTTTCGGGCCCTGAATGGTCAGGGCCCGAAAAAAGCGTCCATGCAGCTCTTTTCCTTTCCATACATCCCTGCGCTCATCAGTTCCAAGCATAACAGGTTTGCGCCAGTTCTCTTTAGCCAGAGCAAGCGGGGTAAAGCCCGTATCCACTGCGACTACATCGCGATGCACGCCCACATCGGTTTGGAGAAAATATTCTCTGAGATTGCACACTTCACGGTTGTGGAGGGTCTTGGCATTTAAAAAACCGCGACCCCCACACTTCCGTGGGATGTACAATCTCATTACCGAGGAGCGCGGGTGGTGCATTCGGTATGCAGTCAACAGTGTACGGACCTTTCTATCCAGGGCATCTAATTCCGTTTGCGTCCATCTGAGTATGCCAAAGGAGTACATAAGGATCGGCATGGCCCAACCGTTACAGGCGCGCACCCTGTTGCCGCCTGACAAAAGACTTTTCAGTATTTTTTTCAAGCGGCCAAAGAAGCGCTCCCGCAACGTCCGTTTCATACCGTCCTCAGTGATACCTAATGCCTGTGACATACCCAGATATTTATAGGTTTCGTTTGCAGAGAGAGACCTAAGTCTAGTAAAATCTGAGAGTTCAATGCCATCAGATTCCACAACCCTGCCTCGCTTTACATACATAACTGCACACTTGTCAACACCAAACTCCATCCTGATGGAATTACTGAAGGTTTCCGTTACCTTAAGTAACGCCGTCAGTTGGGGTCTGGTGGAGGCAAATAGTTTTAGGTCATCCATGTAAAGAAGGTGGGATATAACTTGACCATCTCTCCGCAATCGATAGCCTAGCCCTGAAAAGTACTAAGAGGGTTCAGCGCTAGACAGAACCATAAGGGACTCAAACTGTCGCCCTGAAATATACCTCGCTTGATCTTGATAGATACACCGCTTTCCCCGATCTGGCGACATCCTGGATAGCGTAAAACCGTTCTCCACTGCCTCATACATGACTTCAAGAAAGTGCAAAGAGTTGCATCAACTTTATACAACTCCAGCACCCTCAAGAGCCATGCATGAGGTACAGAGTCATAGGCTTTCTTATAATCTATCCAGCATGTCGCAAAATCTTTCTTAAGGCGGTGTATTTGTTGACTGATGGTCATGTCAATTAGGAGTAGCTCTTTAGTACCACGGGCCCCACTTCTACATCCATTTTGAGATACAGACATGATGTTATAATATGTAGTGAAAGTTTAGATTTCAAAATGGATGTAAGAAGTTTATAGACCGTCGGTAGGCATGTTATCAGTCTATAATTTTTTGGGTCCGTGACACTACCTGATTTGTAGAGCAGATGAGTGGTGCCAGTGGTCAAAAACTCAGGCAGCGATCCTGATTCCAAAGATGACTGGAATAGGGATGCCAAGCATGCATGCGCACTGCGGAACCATTTCAACCAGAAGTTGTGCAGTCCGTCCGGTCCCGCTGCTTTCCAGTTTGGTAACGAACGAACCGCACAAGAAACGTCTTCTGGTCGTATGTTTATTGGCTCCATTTGAGGTATAGTGTCGCATGCCTGCCTAACATCCCCAAACCAATCCCCCTCTTCGTGGTCGACGGGCGTCGACCAGATACTACGCCAAAAAGCAGTCGTGGCTTCTGTATCTGGTAGACAACCATCCCCACTAGAATCAGGATGCTCCCACTTTCTGTACACCCACCTTTCATCTCTCTGGAATGCACGATTTTGGGCATATCGATCAGCTCTTTTTTTGTAGCGCCTCACTCGGCTTGCCCACGCACAAATTCTCTGCTTCAGGAAGTCGATGCGTTCTGTAACCCAGGCGACATAATCTTGGGGACATACGTCAATCCCTGCAAACGCCCGAGTCACATAACGCATCACTCTCGGTCGTGTATTACCCTCCCTGAAACAGATAAGCTTGCCGATGAGTGCCCTGGACTCAGCGATACGACGCTCAATCCTGCACTGCCACGCTGGCGTAGTATTTTTGGGTCGAGCAGCTGTCATTATGTGTGGATTTTTAATACCAGCCGCTCGACATGCCGCAGCAGCCGCACAGTACAAGATTGAGTGTGCATCGCTAAGACTTTCACTGTCCACTAGATAAGCGGGCAGTAATGAGTCCAAGGCACACACCAGCGCTAAATTCTTTTTGTGCGTAGGCAATCTTGGCAGACGTGGTCTATTTGCCGCATAAACGTGCCGATATTCCCGCAACGTGCACTCCAAAGTACTCCTTAATTGTTCATTGTACTGGGTACTTACGTGTGTAGCCCTGCTATCCACCTCTTCACTAATATTGTTATCATTTGGCCTCGATGCCTCATGAAGCCTTTGAGGCATTATCTGGACAGAAGAAGTGACGGGAGGGCTACTTCGTACGTCGGAGCGTAGCCTCTCAAGTGCGGCATCGTCCAACAACCGACACCGTTGGATGGCACGCACTTGGTCCGATAGTCTTTGAGCCGAGACGTTAACGGCCGGTTCCAAGTCCTGAAACAGAGGCAGCATTCGATCACGGTACGCACTGAGATTGATTCCCCCCTCTGTTGCCACAAAATATGCCCGCATGACATTTTCATTCATAGATTTAGTCCACTTCATGCGGCGCACATTACCACCGACAGCGGGGACCCTGTTCGAGGCCGGTAGGTCTCGGGGTCCCAAGCAGCACGGTGGCCGGCGTATCCCTCGCCGACGTACAGGTGTTGGCGACGTCGGCGGGGAAAAATACTCGTCGCTCGATGGGCTCGACACCTCATTGCACGTCGGGGTCGCAGGTGCAGGTGCCGACGGTTGCGAGGTGGAGCTGAGCGGCGGGTCCGGTGAACGTTTTTGTGCTGCGGCTCTCCTGGCTCTTGTTAGCATGTCATTTTATTTCAATCTTTCCTGTATTATTTGTTTTGTTATGGATTTTTCTTCTTGACGTTTATTGTCATCTTGTTGTCTTTTATCATTTTATTTATTTATGGATTTGGTGGGGTTTTTTATTGATATTATTATATAGGTGGATAATGTGAATTTGTAGTTTTATTAATTAGATATTGTAAATTATGTTGAATTGCAATATATTAGGAAAATAAATAAATATTTTTTTATAAATGAAATGACATGTAACTTGTCTGGTGTTGCCAGTTTATTATAATTATTATTATTATTCACCGTTAAAGCGTTTAACCATTAATTAAGTATTTAATGCCTCGGGATCGAACTCGAGACCTCTGCGTGGCAGTCTAAGGGTCTACCAGCTATGTCTGTGTTCATTTTGGGGAATGCCCACTACCCATAGTGACTTTGGCCACGAGTGTCCATATTTAAAACCATATTTAAATTATAGTATGCAAAGTCATTAAATGATTAATCAAGGAATTCAATTACATAAAAGTTGGAATTATTAAGATAAAATATTTTATTGCCAAGGACAAGATTTTATATAAATGTTATACACACACACTCTCGTCACACTAAACACTAAAAGCTGAGCATTATAAAGCTTATTTGTGAATAAAATAACAAAATCACACCGAAAGAAACACAATCACGCAAACCGAGTAAGCAAGGAGGCCGATTTGTGTTACGACAGTTGGTTTCGGTCTAAGTTAAAAACAAAAAATCATAGATTAATATCTTATCGATATTATTATTTTGCTTATTACTGGCGTAATAACATAAAATAATATATTTACTTTATTATTTGTGGATTATTAACATATAATAATACCACTATGCTATTTCTTTATCACTTCTTTATCCAATAATATTAGTCTCTTTTTTACGTTGAAATAATAACGTGGCAACACTTGTGATTATAACAAGACTTATTTCCGTTATGATACTTTTTAATTATATACTTAGATTTTGCTGTCTTCTTTCGGTAAATGTAAAGTACGAAAAATTATAAGAAATTATATTTTCCTTTCCATACTTGTAATCTTCAACGGCAAAAAATTACACGTTAGCTAAAAATGGGACATGCCCCTTTAAAGTATTTAAACTAAAAATCTTCTTTTATTTCCATAAAAATGTCAAATAGCACTTACCGTATACCATAGAGCTAATCTTCATGACATTTACATACAATTTTAACAGAAATAATAAACACAATAAAAATATTTACTACTTTTCCATCAACACACGAAATATCAAATTTATTCAATAAGTAAAATCTCATCTCGCTAACGTTGTAGGCAATTTGGCAAAATTCACACAAATTGAATAATTTTAATAATTTCACATAAGCCAATGTATCTGGGGGAAATATTTACTCGTTAGGGTGCCTTAATTTTACATATTCCCCTTTAAACGTGTGTCTGGCAAAGGTATTAACTTCGTCTGCCTCGTTTCGTGTTGCTTGTAAAATGTCTGGATAAAGTATGTCTTGTTAAGCAAATATTCACGTATAAGTAACAACGATAGTTGTTCGTTCTGAACACACACACACAGACGTACGCACAGTAGATTATGCAAGGTCAGGAGAAGGACACAAAAGCCTTCTGGTGCAATACTGAAAGAGTCCGATTGGAAAAATATCCTCACCTTGCAGATGACCATGACCAAATAACCTCATGCTGTTCTTGCAATGAGTAAAAGCTTTATAGTTTTATAAGGTAGCAATCTTAGTCGAATTCTTGTCTACATAGTTAAGACTGCGCCGAGCGAAATGTGCCCAAACAGGCGCTCACAGTTAAGTGAATAAAATAAACAATTTTTGTTTAATACAAATATAAAATACACATTTACCATAACAATAAACGTGTTTACAATTACTTCGTGTAAAAAACTTAAAATAATTAATCTTTTCGCCTACAAAATTACGTAAATTTGCACGAAAAATGCAAAATAGTAAGCTCGTGTTACGTGATTTTTAAATTATAACAGTAGAAATTTATCCTATTTTAAAGCTTAAACGAAACATAAATAGTTATATTACAATTTGTCCGTCCCAAATATTTAAGTTATTGGTTGCAAATAAAGATACATATTTATCAAAAAAGCACTTCAAATCCTCCATACAATTTTACTATGGCGGCCGCGCACCGATTTGAATAAGCGCCGCACGAGTTCGGTCATTATCTGTCTTACGCTCGGCGCAGTCTTAACGTTGTAGGATATTCCTTTTGATTTTAAAATTATTAATTATTATCGCTAGCTTTAACTATGGAGGTAAACTTCGTGAGAAAACTTGCATGTTTTAGACTTGTCCATATTGTTTCCGTAAGATGTGTGAAGTCTGTCAATCCGCACTGGGCCAGCGTGGTGGAAAATTAACTAAGCCTTTTCACACTGAGAAGAGGTATTAGCAAGTATTTTTTATTATAAACTGCAGGTGTTCTTGATAACTTCTTCAGCTAAACTAAATTTTTATTATGTTAGAAACTGTTAAAAGTCAGTTTACGATAGTAGTTTGATTGGTAAGAATACACCGCTACCACTGCCTTGATATCACACATATTAATAGGTCGTGGTTACTGGTTATCACTAAGCGGAGTATGTTCTGCTTTACCGAAGCTAAACTCTTGTGATGACGTAAAGAAAACTGGTACTGTTCACATGATTTATTTCACTTATATCATGACTATCTCAATGTACTTTGGTGGGTGGTGGACTCGGTGGACTCAGTTTTTCTGGAGTCGGACTGTCTACACTCGAACTGTGTTCACTTGGTCTTTCTGAATGAATAGGCTCTTCTCGCCCTTTTATTATAACTGTAAATGTATATACCACTATTATATCGTGGCACAGCACACCTGTAAATAAATATACATATATTTAAACTGGCACATAGTAAAATAAAATAGAATAAACGCAGTGTAAAAACGGTCATATCCATTTTTGTTTTGCGATTGGAGCTTATGAAAGGAAAAAGATAATAAAATATTGTTCTTGTAGGTTCTAATGTCATTTCTATTTTTAAAAAGCGTTTGGGATTTTCCTTTTATAATAAATGACTTTACCAACAATAAAATATTGACACATAGAACTGTCTGGATGGTAGACCAAAAAAAAGTACTTACCTACAATAGATAACGCCAATAATGCAAATAATACTGATGTGATAAAATGTACAGTGAGGTGTCCAGTCCGTATGAAGTAAATACCACCAACCATGCCTAGTAGTGTATTGTAAGCAGCAATCATAATAATTAACCACAAGGCAATCCCTAGTGCAGCTACTTTTTTCTGAAACATACATATAAAAAATAAAAAAGATGTCATTGTAGGTACGTGATAGTTGGTGTGGAAGAGTGTGAGGTATTCATGTAATGTAAATATATTGCCGGTGGTGGGTTATGAATGGTATATATAGAAATGAAAGCGTTATGGCGGCAGTCCAGAATAAATTCTTGCGACAAACGGTTGTTTCTCTCAGCTCCCAAATAGAACCTTCGAGAACATTACAGTCAGGGGAACAGATAAGGATTTAGAGTAGGTACCTTTCATCCAGAAAAAATCTGTTGCTTACCTAACCTAACCTACATTTAGGCGAGCAAGCCGCGGGTAAAATCTATTATTTTATAAATTCAACAATACCTCACTATCCAAGTAGCGATTTTGAAAATAACCAAAATCCTTTGAGCAGGGTCATCAAAAATCGTTTCCTAAATCCTAAGAGATAAAAACTTGGGCGATATTTCAAGATAACTTTGCCTGTTGATATTGTATTGTTAACGACCCTATGCCTGCAGGCAAATTGGAGCCGTTCAAAGGAAACTTACACATATTTTCTTTTGTGTAACCTACAAGGTGCCGCGGGCGGGATCGAAAGGTTGGTTTATGATAAAATCAAAATCCCTTAAATGTCTTTTGTTGATCTTGAGTTCGATGACGAAGTCCTTGGTTTTATTGTCAAATCTTCCTTATAGATTGTTCCGGGAATAAAAAGATAAAGATAGATAGGACTGAAATTCTAGGAAAAGATTGTTAGGGATACAATTTAAAACAAGTGCCTGGGTTTTGTGATGTTTTACGTGAAATATTTTTCTTAGAGCGGATAAAAAGTTGATGAACAATCCGCAAACGTGAAGACGTTTAAACACGCAATAGAATTGGATTAATAATTAATTGGAAAAATTCTTCGGTAAAAGTCTTTATGGAAATTAATTAATGGTATAATCACGCATAATTCTACAACTGAGATATACAGAGGCATAATAATCACAATCGCTTTGCTTCAGTTATATTATGTTCTATGTTGTTTCATGTTAGACGAGCCTGTGTAACGCCCTTGTAGTTTCTTAATTGCATCTAAAGTTATTTAATCTCAGTGTTACAAAATTGTATATGGTAGCTACGTATGCAGAAGTACCTCTGACTATATTGTAAATGTTTAATACGTCCGTTTATTTCTCACTCTAACCTAGAATTGCCCATCTAGCGAATTAATCGTGTCTTATTAAAAAATATAAATAATACAACAATATCCTGTATTAAACAGTCCCACTGCTGGACATGGGCCTCTTCTCAGCGTAATATGGTTTAAGTTATAGTCCACCACGCTGGCCCAGTGCGGGTTGGCAGACTTGACATATCTTCGAGAGCATTATGTAGAACTCTCAGACATATAGGTTTCCTCACGATGTTTTCCTTCACCGTTAAAGCAAGCGATAATTAACTATTTAATACGCACATAACTTGGAAAAGTCAGAGATGTGCGTCTTGGGATCGAACTCGAGACCTTTGCGTGGCAGTCCAACGGTTTCCTACCAGGCTACCACTGCATTTTGAAAATTCGCAAAAATTATTAGTAAGCTGAAATTTTAAGGTTTTTTTAGGAGGTGCGTTGTGTTTCTAGCATTTTCCCACTTTCTCTTGTGGTCTATTGGCTGTTATTGGGGAGAGCAAGTTGAAAGAAGTTTAACAGTTGTATGTTTATACAAATATACAATAAAATTCCAAAATCCATACGAGAATTAACCCTTTCAAGATTTGTAAACACTTTTAAGAAATGGCTCACAGATAAATGTTTTTATACGGTAGCCGAATATATGTCTTATAGAGGTTAGGAGGATATATAATTAGTAATGTAGTGGTAATGTATGATGTATTTAATATAGAATCAAGATTCCCATCACAAAATGCAAGACTATGTTTGCCAAAAGGTTTAAAAAGTACTTGTACATTGCGATGTTAAGCACAGCAATATGCGGGTCCGGTGTGCGGTGTAAGTCCATGTAAGAGTTAAAATTTTTACACGCACGCACGCACGCACGCACGCACGCACGCACGCACGCACGCACGCACGCACGCACGCACGCACGCACGCACGCACGCACGCACGCACGCACTCGCACTCGCACTCGCACTCGCACTCGCACTCGCACTCGCACTCGCACTCGCACTCGCACTCGCACTCGCACTCGCACTCGCACTCGCACTCGCATTCGCACTCGCACTCGCACTCATCTCGCACTCGCACTCGCACTCGCACTCGCACTCGCACTCGCACTCGCACTCGCACTCGCACTCGCACTCGCACTCGCACTCACACTCACACTCACACTCACACACACACTCACACACACACTCACACACACACTCACACACACACTCACACACACACTCACACACACATCTATTTATTCATGCATATTTGTTATTTGTAATAATTAAGTTCTAGGTATATGACAATCCGTATCTTATCTTATTTTATGTGGGGGCCAGTCAGTGCAGACCGGTGACACTTCGACCCAGTGGGATCTTTTGTGTCGACACTCTCCCAATAACGACTGCCATACTGCCACATATACTACACACTACATACTGCCATGGCAGTCGGGTCCGACGGCTTAACGTGCTCTCCGAGGCACGGAGCAGGCGATAATTGTCAATCAATACGCACATAATTTCGAAAAGTCATATAACTTTCGAAAGTTAGAGGTGCGCGACGTGGGTTTGAACCCGAGACCCTCTGCATTGCAGTCTGTTGGTCTCCCCACTGAGCTATCGCTGCTCTCTGACAATCCGTATAGTTTGATGGCCACGACACAGGCTGTGCCTAGTGTGGCTGTCACAGTAAATGTTAATATATGTGTAACTTAACTGAAATAAACATTATTATTATTATTATTAATTAGTGTATACAATATATAAAATAAGTAACTTTTGTAAAAATTTACACACCTATTGTACGGCAAAGATGTGAAACACAAACAATGTATCGATCAACTTGAAAACCATGCTTTATGCAAGTAAAGATTTATTATTATTATTATTAACAATGAATCTGATCTTCCAGTTAGTTTATTACAGTCCTTACATACCATCGGGCAGGCTATATGCATAGTGGGTAGTATAATTATTGAAAATATGTTTGCTACCAACCTCGAGGGCTCCCAAAAATAAAAACACTGCATTGATTACTTGTGCTGGCATTACAATTAAAATCATCGCGATAATAAGGTTTGACATCATTCCTTTGCTATTCCTAATTGTTAAAAATAACAATAATGCGTAAAAGAGTACTGATAACTGCAAAAATATAGAAAATAAAATGTGTTAATAATCATAAGGTAAAAGATTTGCAATATTTGTTGATCATTTTGACTATATTCTTTGTAAAATTTTGTGAATATGTCGTTGGTTGGTTTTTTAGAGTTCGAAAAATCTCTTATACAACACCTTTGTCCGTCCGTCCGTCCGTCTGTTAAACAAATTACAACTCAAGAACCGTAAGAGCTAGACTCGCGGTCAACGCCATTCGACTCAGCATAGTCGATATACCCCGAAATGACTATGACCCTTGATCTCTGACCTCAAGGTCACGTGATACCATTTTTTCGAACTCTAAGATTTACGGCAATTCATGGCCGTTTTTCACTTGTTATTTATAATATATAATAGTTATTGAATTATATATAATAGTAATAGTTTCGAATTACTAGATTTTTCCCGCGGCTATGCTCGCGTAAATGTAGTTTAGGTTTGTAACAGTAAAGTTTTCTGGATAAAAGGTACTCCACGTCCTTTTCTGTTCTCTTGACAACGTATATCCAAAATTTTATGATAATCGGTTTTATAGTTAAGGCATGAAGTGTAACAAACAAATATAATATTATTATTCTATATAATATTCTATATAATATTCATACACACAACACCATCTAGCCCAAACTAAGCAGAGCTTGTACTATGGGTATTAGATAATGGATAAGCATACATAATTATATTCTTTTTTTTATATATATACCTACATTTTATACATAGAAACACCCAGACCAAGACACATTCATGTTCATGCACACAAATGTTTGACTTGTGCGAGAATCGAACCCGCGACCTCAGGCGTTGCAGTCGGTTAAGTGCTCTACGCCATCGAGGTCTTTATTAACCAATTAATGCGCACATAGCTTTCGAAAAGTCAGAGATGCGCGTCTTGGGATCGAATTTGAGACCATTGAGTGGCAGTCCAACGGTCTCCCAGGACAGTGGTCGGCAACCCGCGGCTCGCGAGCCGCATGTCGCTCTTTGATGCCTCGGCTGCGGCTCTTCCACGAAATGTAAATGCGTGTAGGTACGAAGTATTACTTATTATCTTGTTATATAAATATGATACCAAATTTTATTTTATTTACTATTAGTTAAACTAAAACTTATATGACAAAGGCAAGCTCGAGAGTGTTCTTTCAATCCTATTTACGTAATTATGTCTCCAGCTAAAGCAAAGCTTAAGATTGCGCCGAGCGTAAGACAGATAATGACAGAGCTCGTACGGCGCATATTAAAATCGGCGCGCGGCCGCCATAGTAAAATTGTATGGAGGATATTATGAAGTGCTTTTTTGATAAACATTTATCTTTATTGTCAACCAATAACTTAAATATTTGGGACAGACAAATTGTAATATAACTATTTATGTTTCGTTTAAGCTGTAAAATAGGATAGATTTCTACTGTTAAAATCTAAAAATCACGTAACACGAGCTGACGCTTTTGCATTTATCGTGCAAATTTACTTAATTTTGTAGACGGAAATATTAATTATTTTAAGTTATTTACACGGAGTAATTGTAAATACACTCATTATAATGGTAAATGTATATTATATATTTGTATTAAACTAAAATTGTTGATTTTATTCACTTAACTGTGACCGCCAGTTTTGGCACATTTCGCTCGGCGCAGTCTGAAGTTACAATTGTGTTTTATATATATTTGGCTCTTGTGGACGACAAGGTTGCCGACCAATGCACTAGGCTATCGATGTTTGTGTTTTTATATAATAAGTTGTAAGTTGTACCCCTTCTAAATTGCTTGTGAATCCAAACATACTTACTGATTTAAGCCAGGCTACACATATAATGGCATCGCGAAGTGCCCTTTTCTTTAAAGCTAGCTCTGCTGGACGTAATGGCCTTAATTCTGCACACACAAACATCTCTTGACTAAGTCATGGGCAAAATTTTCTTCGACTTTTGCTCATGTGATAGATTTGCATTGGTTTTTATTAGTCTATTTATATACTTGGAATTTTTATGGGGTACCTACTTTATTAGTTTGTTATGACGTGCCTTGTCACATGTCATTCTTTGTTATAGAGAGACTGTCCATAGATTTACTTTTACAGCTCAAAAGAGGCATAAAATATTTTTGTTTTAAAGAGCCCGCTTTAACACTTTTTGTTTAATACAAATAGAAGATAGACATTTACCATAACAATGAATGTGTTTACAATTACTCCGTATAAAAAAATTAAAATAATTAATATTTTCGCCTACAAAATTACGTAAATTTGCACGAAAAATGCAAGAACGTAAGCTCTTGTTACGTGATTTTTAGATTATAACAATAGAAATCTATCCTTTTTTACAGCTTAAACGAAACATAAATAATTATATTACAATGTGTCCGTCCCAAATATTTAAGTTATTGGTTGACAATAAATACATATATTTATCAAAAAAGCACTTCAAATCCTCCATACAATTTTACTATGGCGGTTGCGCGTCGATTTGAATATGCGCCGCACGAGCTCTGTCATTATCTGTTTCACGCTCGGCGCAGTCTTAAGGACAGGCAGTTGCATTATACACTCACATTGAGACAATTGTTTTAATCCTATGATCTACACTCAGTGTTGCTTGCTACTAAGAATTTATTGACAGAATAAATCAATAACATTTTACGCAACTCGGGAATATAACTCGAGACCTCATGAACGTTCATGTATTCACTATCACTGCGCCATTGAGGCACTCGGTTAGGTATAGCAAGAAAAAACACCTTAATTTTAAAACTGACTGTGTGGGTGGCGTAGCGGCCAAACAGTCACTTTGCCGTCGCGCCGAGTGTAATGGGTTCGATCTCCATACGGGACAAAAAAAATTATGAGTTTGTTAAAAAATGTGAATTGTATAAAAATTTGTGAACCACAAGTAGTTGTATCGTCTAGGTGAAGGTTATAGACCTATGGCGACTCCGCAGAGACGAAGAAGTTCCGCCTACATCTAACAGATGACGCTACATACAACAAGCGCTCAAATGACGTCATACTATTCTGCATCGCACAAGTGGAGTTTACACAGCGACTAAGTATATTATATACAAGCTCCCGACATCAACCGTCGGGCCGCGGCCCGCCAGGCGCGATCAACCAGCCTGGTCGAAGGATCCTCTCTTTGTGTTGGAGGGACATCACACCCTGTTCCTCCACAGACCTTTTATAGTGTCCGTTGTACGAAAGTTTGCAGTCTCCCGTGACGTAGAAATTATTACTAGAGCGGGAGTGTCTGTTTAAAAAGGAAAACTTCCCTAATCGAGCCACTTTCAATATAAGAGATGACTGATGTGACACAACCGGCCTATGGATTTTAAATCAAACTAGTGTTGTCAAAGTTAAAGTCAAAAATCATTTATTCATTTAGGTCACAAAGTAACACTTAGGAACGTCAAAATATATAGGTTAGTGAGTTTACTTTGTTAGTGAAGCTACATTTAGGTTAATTGCTAGGTTCAGGCAATACCTGCGAGAAACTCACGGCCACTCTTACATCGTCAATCATTATACCATATATTACTGAATATATCTATACACAATCTAAACTAATATTACAGTTTCTATACTAATATTAGAGTTTGTTTGTGTGATTGTTCGGTTGAACGCGCTAATCTCAGGAACTACTGGTTCGAATTGAAAGATTATTTTACTATTGGATAGCCCATTTATCGAGGAAGGCTATAAGGCTATATAACATCGCGCTATGACCAATAGGAGCGGAGCATCAATGAATGAAATGTTACAAACACGGGGAAAATTCTCTTATGTGAAGCAGACGAAGCTCCGCGGGTCAGCTAGTAATTGTATAAAAGAATCTGTTAAAAACGATAAAAATGCAGTTCAAATATTTTAATGAAACGTACGTAACAAAAAATAAAATAAAAAGTGCAACTACAAGTTTCAAAGGTATCAGCAATTTGCCTCGCTTAAAAACTCGCCACCTGGACCCGCGAACTAATTAAAGTTAAACCTAACTACAACTTCTGAGTTTTCTACTTTGTTCAGGTTTAGTATAGTCAGCAGTGACTTTAAAAAGGTTAAACATAGAATGCGAAATTGTAAATGCACCCGATTTTGAACTTTACTGTGATTGTGTTAAGGTCAAATTTCGTATGCTGTAGAGCGTGAAGAATTTAGTACTGCAAACTATGAAAGCACCGTGTCGAATCGATTACGGTTATGGGACCACACATAAATTTGTGCAACTATATATCAGTTTTATTTAGGAACAGTTATACAAGGTGGACTGACGACCTGGTAAGGGTCGCGGGAAGCGGTTGGATGCGGGTGGCCCAAGACCGGTGTATGTGGAATACCTTAACCTTAGGGGAGGCCTATGTCCAGCAGTGGACGTCTGCTGAGATGATGATAATACATGGTACCGATTTACTTACCCACAATATGGCAAAATGTGAATGGTGGAATGGCACATAGGCGTAGTACTTTTAGTGGCCGCCTCGTCACTGCCACATCACCGAGTGTAGTGGTTTCGATTTCCACACGCACCAAAAAAATATGTGGTCCACAAATAGTCTTTAGGGGTTTTCTTATGTGTTATGTTGTGGGTTCAAATTAAATAGTTCATGATAGGTATGGATATATTGACTGGTACTAGGTATAAATAAAATAAATAGGTAAGTATTTATTTATGCATTATTATGATAAATACACGATGATTTATGGTACATATGCGTCATAGACAAGTAGATACCTATATTAAAACTATAAATTATGAGTCATATTTGCCAGTTTGAGTGAGAAATTATCTAATATCTATTTTTTCTTTTTGAGTAGTAGAGCGTCGCTGATTTCAGCATGAATGGGCTGGCTCGACCGGGGAAGGACTACGGTTCTCACAGAATATCGACGTGAAATACCAGTATTCCTACTGTTGTGTTTCGTTCGGTGAGTAAGAGTGCCGGATGCCCAATCACCCCCTTTTCCTTCTCCTTCCCACTTACTTTCCTAAAGGGTCGGCAACGCGCAAGTGGTGTTGCAGGCGTCCATAGGCTATGGTGACCACTTACCATCAGGTGGGTTGTATGGTTATTTGCCACCTTATAGTATAAAAAAAAAATTATACCTACATGTTTGATATGTCACCGTCTACAAAATGAATCGCAAAACCAATTTTGTTTGCTTGTATTCAAATAATCTATTATTAGACATTGTGTCAGCTGCATAAAGAATGAAATGTCACTGACCCGTAGATGAACTTACAATTGGTATCTCTCAATTTTTATAGCTAACCAGCTTCAGGTCGACTTTCTCCGATCATAAATAATTTTTTATTCAGTACACACATATCTGCATAAGTACGCATTTTTTAAAGATTTTAAAAATTAAACTAATAATAATTAAACGGGGAGACTGTCTCCCCGTGACCATGGCTGCTGAAAACCAACCGAAACGTCGGGGAAAGTGTAAAAATAAATTAAATCTAAATAGTTTAATAATAATTTAATTAGTTTAAAAATTAGTAAAGTTTAATAGTAGTAGTAGTGTAACAATTTTCAATATTTTGTAATAAAGTGTCAAATAAACAACGCGATAAAATCCGTATATAGCAGTTTAATTTCAATGAATAATATTCGCGTAAATAGAAGACAATATTATGATTTTAAAAATTTTCAAATTATTATACCGTGCACCTACATTGTTAGGTACTTACCTACGTTATATAATTTTACAATAACAGCATTTTATAGATATATTGAATCTATATTTTATATCTTTTTCGGTCATGGTACCTATGTACCTACTCAAGTAGGTAGCTATAGTAATTGACAAAACGTATTATGTAAGTATCTAATCATTTCTCTTTGTTAAGGTATAGGCACATATTACGTACCTACATATTGAACTACGACCTAACTTAGTGTTCGCGGGTAGACGATTGCCGCGCGGCGCTATCGTATACTTGCGCCTGATTAAACAAAACTAGTGTCAGCAATGTCGGTACAAGTCTGTGTGTTGGATTTTTCCGTTGTTTGACGGTATGTCCGTGGACTTTCGAAGGAACGATTGGTAGTGCGGATGACGTAATTTTACAAAGCAAAAATCAGACCCCAATTTTCTACCGATATCAGTAAAGGAAGTATTTTTTATCCCACGCCGGTATATCTAATATAGGCGATAGCGCAATGCTTAAGTTAACCGACTTGCGATTGTAATTGACCTGGATTCGTCTCCATAATGTACCTAATGGCATTATAATAATAATAATAATATTCTACCACATACACACAACACCATCTAGCCCAAACTAAGCAGAGCTTGTACTATGGGTACTAGACAATGGATAAACATACATATATACTTTCTTTTTTGTAAATATTTATGTACATGGACATGGATGTTTGTCTTCGTCTGGGTGTTTCTATGTATATTATGTATGTATTTCCAAAACAAAGTATATAAATGTATATTTATCCATTGTCTAGTACCCATAGTACAAGCTCTGCTTAGTTTGGGCTAGATGGTGTTGTGTGTATGTGATAGAATATTAATATTATTATGTTTCTCTTATCACAGGTACTACCTAACATATTATATTAGAAATTACCTGGCCCTTTGGGAGGCTTACACGGAGACATGGGTCCAACGTGAAGAGGCCCTTTGAGAGTTTTAATCAAAGGGGGGATGGAACACCTACAGCGGCACTAGCCGCAGCAGGCGTAGGGCTATTGCTACGTATGGATTTTAATATATGGGCTATGGGTATGGGTGTCTGGTGGACCGGTATGTGCGAACTATCGATGAAAAACGGCGTCTGCCCTAAATACTCTAATAGCATCAATGCAATGGGCAGACGGTGACTCGCCAAGTCACTAGATGGGCCCCCTGAATAGCCACTATAGGCATACACGCCAGCAGCAGAGAGCAACACCGGTGCGAGTGGCTAGGGGTGTCGAGCGGTGCGGCGCCGGTTTCACCATCACGGGTCTCGTAACAACGGAGACCCGGAAAAAATTACATTTCCAACCCCAAGCATATAGCTCTAGCGGCCTCCCTCTGACCGGCCGACCAAGGCAAGCCAGAGTTGAGAGTCTTACGGGCACTCTTGTAATTCTCCCCAGCCAACCAGTAACGGCAAGCTGGGGACGAGGCCCTAACCGACTCTCTGAGGCATTCAGGACCGCAGTGTCGCCACTCACATTCAGCCTGCCACAAGCTGCCCTGCGGTTTGTGCGCTTTTATTTAACCTGGTAATACATTGTTTATATCACAAGGCGAAGGTGATAGTTTAAAAGCTAGTGTACTGTGCCCTCCGATATCGCGTTAGTCTCATGATAAGATAACGACTGTCCCAGAGGGGTTATTATTATTATCATTATGAAATATGCTAATTAGTTTGATATTTTTAACATCAAAAGATAGTAAAGAAACTCCTTTTATCAAAAGATACATATTTAAACGAATGAATTGAACGAACTTTGACTGCACGGGTAGTGTAGTGATTTAAGTAGTCGCCTCTCTACGGCCACGACGCCGAATGTAGTGAGTTCCAATCCAAGTCGGGGCAAAGTTTGATTCTTAAATTATTGTTCCGCGTCTGGGCGTTCATTCAAAGACTAAGGGCTTGTTCCACCACCTCCACTTACCTCAACTTTAAATAAAATAAATGCAGATTTGGATGGGATATCTAACTGGGCAAGAAGAAATTCCTTAGTACTTAACCCAACTAAATCCAAATATTTAATACTCGTATCTAAGGAACATTCCTGATACATATCAAAAAGATAAAAAATTTAAACCCTGTAGTACCGGTTGATAGTTCTCCAATACAACAAGTTTCTGAAGCTCGTAATTTGGGTTTAGTTATGGATGGGAAATAGAGTTTTGAGACGCATGTTCTTGATGCTGTAAAAAATTGTTTTTACCGTCTCAAGCTACTGTATAGAATACGCCATTATCTCAGTGTCGATATAAGGATATTGCTATGTGAGTCATTTATATTATCCAAGCTAAATTATACTGATACTATTTATGGTAGTTGTATTTTAAAAAGAACTCAAAATTTGATTCAGTGGTTTCAGAATGCTTGTGCTAGGTTTTGCTACAACATTCCACCTCGTAGCCATGACACACCATTTCTTAATAATGATAATCTTATGAAAATGGCCGCTCGTAGGCGCCTTCACTTAGCCGCTCTTCTATTTGGCATTATACCGTCAACTGTGGCAACATTACCGTACTTTTTGACGTTTTATCAGTTTTTCCATTAACTATGGTACTTTAACATATACATATATATCTAGTCTGTAGCAAAGATTGAGTCTACATGCTCAACGGTTTATATCTACAAAAAGTTAAATAAACACGGTACAGTGTTCAAAAATATGACACAGGTAAAGTTGACACAGATATGGCAACTTTACTTAAGCAATTTTACGAGTACGCATTTATGGGACGAATCCTACAGATATTGGATGCCAAGTAAAGATGCCACAAATTTTATTGAAATTTCATACAAATACATACTTTGCCAGCTTTGGACATATTTTGCCAGCGCTGCCACAAAATTTACAAAGATAATAAAACAAAGTTTTTACCAAGGTATATTTTTTATTTATTTACTAGGTACTTATAAATTAAATGAAAATGAAAACGAAAAAAATGAAATGAACGTAAAAAATTTGTGAAATGTAAGTTGAGGTACACTAGGTCAAGTTGCTAGTTTAAAGTAAAGTTGCCACAGTTGACGGTACTACACAAAAAACCTGAATATTTTTTTTATTTTTTTATTTTTTATTTTAACATTTTTTGGAAAACTTACTGCTTAAAATACATTATTAACATAATACTATTAAGGTGAAGGTCAATTACAAGTTTTCACTGATAAAATATCTCTATAATAAGCTGAATTGGTCTCGATATGTTAACCTATATAACACGCGAGCCTCATCACATCTTATGGTTACTTCGAGGCGTAGGACTACTGCTTTTAGAGGTCGTTTCAGGTATGCTGCTACTAAGTGTTAGAATGATCTGCCGCCACCACTCTGGAACATGAAATCGTTACATGCATTCCAAATCAAACTTAAGCATATTTTGTTAAGTTCTCAAAGAACTTAAACGTAATTTTAGTAGCGGCATGTCCACTTACCTTTATGATACCGGGTCATAATTGTAAATTGTATTGCTTTACTGTTGGCATAACCTAAATTTACATGTCCATAGACACAAACTAATTTTAAACGTAGATTGCACTACATAGCTGTCTGTTATGTGAAAATTTATGTTGATACATGATAAGTATAAGTATAACCTATTATAAAATATCATCCTAGCCTCTTTTTCTCATTGCGCAGACGCCGATGGATGCTTATTTTATTTTGCAATTGATATTTAGAATTATTACTACCCACATGACATCGATGACAATCAGTGTCATGTTTTGTTGACAAGAGCCGAGGGTCGTTCAGAAATGTAACACAACATTATATGCTGCGTTGTAATATAACGTTTTTATTAATATAACGTCTTTATTATGTATTATTTATCTTATATTATCTATGTTTTTTATTATTTTCAAGGTACTTTTAAGTCTATATATATGTATACATATAAGTATTATATAAATACCAATATTATTATTTAGTATGAAATTACTTTCTGCCATCTACCTTCTGCCTAATTTATTTACATTACTCTTTTTGTTTTTTTATATTTTGTTTTTAATTGAGTTGTATGTATGTATGTTACTGCCTACATGCACCGAAATCATTCAGGCTCTGCGAGAATACCAGCGTTGTGGATATACTGCAACATTGCTGACGCAGGACCTTATTTGTTCTATAGGTACGGTACTTTTGGTTGTGTTTAGTGTTACCTTATATTATGAGCGTGGAACAAATAAAATTATTTTCTTTCTTTCTTTCTTTCAAATAGCATTTATCTAGAAGATAAAAGTCTCGCCGTCTCTCTTCTTTAACCTAACAAGAGTGAGACAGCATGCGATTAATCTTTGGGATAATTTTTACTTGACAGTTGTAAAACTGACCATAAATAAGTCTTATATTCTTTTTTCCGTGGGGTGCTATTAGTAAAAATATCAGTGAAGTGCGAGTCGGAATCGCACAAGAAGAGTTCCTACCATCGTACACGATATAACACTATGTACTTACTTGGATTTATTATTTGTTATACCTGCTATTGAAATACACACTCTGTAAAAATTTCAACTAGAGAGTTTTATATTATTACGTTTCATGAGATAAAGCCCGGTGAAAGACTGACGGACGATCGGACAGACGAATGGACAGCAGACAGTTAGTAATACGATCCCTTTGGCACCCTTCGGGTACGAAACCTTAAAGACCCTTGTTGGACGTCTCGACCACACTATTTATTTGTACCACCGTTTTATACATATTACAGGCAAATACTGAATAAACAAATTAAGCCAAGTAATATTGTAAGAAAGACAGAAATAAATAAAGAAAGAAAAAAGTAAAATTGATATGGTTCTTGCGGAGACCACGGATCGGAAAACGTAGTGTGGGCTTAAAAAGACAACTCAAGCCTCACTATGAATAATCTCTGTTTTGATAGGTACTTTACAAATATTCAAACAAGAGACACAGAAAACGCAGACTCGTAATAAACATATTTAGATCAAACAAATTTTTGATCAGTGTGGGATTCGAACCCACAAAATTGTGCGCAGCAATAGTGGCGAGGCGACCACTAAAACCAAACGTAACTAGTGCATTTCATCGTTGCACATCCAAACCCACTCTTACTGAACACATGTGGTCATTAACTCATCAGCACATGCTATTACAAGAAAGAAGATGAAAAGAGAGCAGCGGTGGCTCAGTGGGGAGACCAACAGACTGCAATGCAGAGGGTCTCGGGTTCGAACCCACGTCGCGCACCTCTGACTTTCGAAAGTTATATGACTTTTCGAAATTATGTGCGTATTGATTAACAATTATCGCCTGCTCCGTGCCTCGGAGAGCACGTTAAGCCGTCGGACCCGGCTGCCATGAACATCTATGGCAGTCGTTATTGGGAGAGTGTCGACACAAAAGATCCCACTGGGTCGAAGTGTCGCCGGTCTGCACTGACTGGCCCCCACATAAGATAAGATAAGATTACAAGAAAAATATTATGACGGTTTTTAAAATGTATATAGTCAAACTTCATATTTATTTAATACACTTTTTAGCGATTTTATATTATTTTTAGCAACAACATAATAGTTATAATAATATCAGCTCTGTATCAAACTGTCCCACTGCTGGGCACGGGCCTCTTCTCACTGTGACATGGGCAGTATGGGTTGGCAGACTTCACATATCTTCGAGAACATTGTAGATAAATCTCAGACATTGAAGCCTTTGCGTGGTAGTTCAACACAAGCTGTTTAAAACTGAGTCAGCTTGTGACCACTGGTGTAACCTGGTCGAAACATCAAACTTTAAAAAGGTAAACATGCATGATCGCGTTAATACCCTTTCTTTCTCCCTAGCCTTTATTATTCCCTAGTCACTTCGGTCGGCTTTTCTGGTCTAACCGGATTTGACTGGATATTAGTTTTTACTTGGAGCGGCTGCTACCTGACCTCCGCCACCCGAAGGCTGACGATACCCTAAGACTAGACCAGTGTCAGGATATTATAGGGCACAGACTTCCCAATAACAACTGCCATAGATGTTCATGGCAGCCGGGACCTACGGCTTAACGTGCTCTCCGAGGCATGGAGCAGGCGATAATTGTCAATCAATACGCACATAATTTCGAAAAGTCAGAGGTGCACGACGTGGTTCGAACCCGAGACCCTCTGCATTGCAATCTGTTGGTCTCCCCACTGATCTGTCGCTGCTATAATGCATGATCGCGTTAATACCCGCTGCATATTATATATATTCTCAATAGCAAAATTGGCAGTGTTGCACATCCCTGTATCTCAGAAAGCACGTAAAACCGTTTGTCCTGCACCTAATCTCTTTTCCCTATTGCGCATTGTCGTCCCATCGCAGTATGAGAGTTTGGAAACAGAGAGTGTACTTGTGCACTACGATATAGATGACCAGCCTTCGTTAAGATCGGCTATCGTGACCGATATTCTGATGTCGATAAATGATGATATAAATAAAGAAAATTAAGTTTACAAAATATTTTAATTCTGCCTTTAAATATACACAAGAAATACAAATTAGTCGTATTATTATTAACTTTTGACTTCCATTTCACAAATGAAGGGCAAACGGGTTCCGCAATCAGTGGTAGTACTTGACAGTATTCTGTCGAAATAAACTGCTCCGCAGTCTCGCTGGTTCCCGTTATCAATGTCTTGAATATACCTGTAATCGTATTTTTGACCTAATAACAGAAAAAAATGAATATAATAATAAAGTGAAATGCAAGAAACATTTTTTCATAAGTTTTACTTTCTAACCTAAATATTCACAAAGCAAAACTTATTAACGACAAAATAGCTAGCTAGTAGCTAAATTTAGGTTAAGTGCTAAGCGATACGTCATAATTATGCTAGTCTACAAAAAAATTTCGCATCAGATTTATCACATATTTATTTTTGGATTCATTAGGCATTACTGATTGCTATTATAATTACTAAATCAGGCTACCACGCCAATTTATTAAAAAAAAAGAGGATATAAGCAAGTTACATACAATGCAGTATTTTTAATTTGATTTTAGGGGTACATAGGTAATTAAATATTTAGTTAGTCATCTATTAGGTTTTATTACTTTATCGAACTACGCAATCTTTTGTTGCTTTTCTTTGGCTCTTTTATAAACTATCTATGTACAAAATATTATTAATTCTCCTAATTTATATGTGCCACATTTACACCTAAACAAAGAAGAAAGTGAAAATGTGAAAATACGAGACTAGTTTTGGTCGTCAGCCACGAAGATAAATAATGATCACTGTTGTATAACATGTATTGCAAAAAAACTTTTTTTTACAAAGACTTTTTTTAATATTTAATAATATTAATAATATTCTACCACATACATGATATGTTATCATATTAATCAATTTTTCCAATTAACAACAACACATGCGTAGAATATTTAGGAATAAAGAAATAACAATAACTAAATCCCGACGTGATGGCGTAATTCTGTTATCAGTTTTAGATTCAACATTAGCGTTTAACTCAGGATACAATACTCTCGATTCTGTTGCGAACAAAAACTGTTTTTTTTAGAGTAGTGTAATTTTCCTACTGTTAGGCAAGGGCCTTCGCTTCTCATAATAGAAGGGTAAGGCCATATTCCACCACGCTAACGCATATCTTTGAGAACATAATGAAGAACTCTCAGACAAGCAGCTCACGATGTTTTCCTTCACTGTTAAAGCAAGTGATTTAATGATAAATATGCACATCACTTCCAAAAGTCAGAGGTGCGTTTCTCGGCATTGAATTCGAGTCCTCTGCGTGATTGTTCATCGCTGTCCCACTAGGCTATGCCTGTGCCGATATATTTTTGGTACTGCAGGGATGACGAAGCGGGCCGAAGATTGTCTCGACGGATCAAGATTCGCCGGGACGATGATGTGAAGATGAATCGATTAAAATTCATCACGATAAGCCGTGTCATCTGAATAAATTTGGTACGGCTAATCTAATTTCTAGTGCCAATAAGTTGATCTCTATATAACATTCACTTAATTGTAATAAGTTTTAAGGACTGAATAGTCTTACCATTTTTTATTATTTAGTTTATACAACGATTTTCAAGTACTCTCAAAAATAAATAAGTAACAGGCGTTTCAAATCTGGTTACTACCAGATTTGAAACGCCTGTTACTTAATTATTTTTGAGAAAATTTTACCACCTTTACTTCCATTGAAGTAAATGTCAAATTATATAAAAAGAAGGTACGATACAAACTGAGACATAACCAGTATTTAAACGTAGCTGTCCGAGAGAGATAGCGAGATATTCCCAATATAAGCCCACTTTTTTTTTTTTTTTTTTACGTGGGGGAATGCATGACGCATACCCCTCCGCGGGGGCGGGCGGAGGGGTTATGTCGGACTCGCCGGGGTAAAAGAAAGATGGTAAAGATGTTAAAGTACCTCCCGGAATACCGACTAAACCTACCACGGTGTTCCTCGACAAAACCACTATCGACGGGGCCGCGCGAATCACTTTCGCATGCGGTCGCGACCCCGCCGAGGTTTCGGCCCGCCGTATGAAACGGCAGGCCACTACACGAAAGACCTACCCAAAGGCACTCCTCACATATTATCCCTACTGTCCCCCCTAGAGGGGAGACGGACTCGAAACAACAGAGGCGCGCGTGGGAACACGCACGCCGCCTCTCGGACCTGGTGCTGAACGGATGGCGGGCAGGCCCACAAAGCCCGCCACCCCCAGGAGAGGGTTCAAACGCTCCCTCTCCCGCTCCGCCGCCTCCTTGATGGAAATGACTTCCTCACAAAAGGAGGCGACGGCGTTCCACGACCTCTCACTCCGAACCATAGACTGAACTACGGCCGGGAGCGAGAGGGCAACCAATCTGACTGCCGCGATCAACTCACGGCGCTGCGATGCCCAGGCGGGGCAAACCGCCAAAGTGTGCAGCGCCGTGTCCTCAACAACGTCGTGGCAGTCGCCGCAGTGGTGACAACCGGGCGTCTCTTGCCGGCGTATACGACACAGGAACTGGCCAAAACAACCGTGGCCAGTCATTACCTGTGTCAGCCGGAAGGTGAGGGCGCCATGGCGCCTCTCCAGCCACTCCTCAAACACGGGACTTACCGCCACGATCGTGGCGTGCCCAATATAAGCCCACTTGCCTTAAACAAAAAAAAAATTTAAAATAATAATTATTCCCTACTTTTTCAACCCATTTTTATACTGTTTACACAAATAGATTATTTTTTATTGTTATTTATTCTTGTGTGTAAAATAATATACAAAATTAGAAATAATTAACTATTATGATGATGGCGCCAACTAATCGAATCATGTGCTCGGGGTTCAAAGATAGGATACAAAAATGAATACCTTTAACGGTATAGTAGTCGGTCTGTGAGAAAGTCCTACGAAATCCGACGTGATATTTTAATCCTCCATCGACTGTTTCAAAGAGCGCATTTGAAGACTCCATATTTTCTAACACTGCCAATATTCCTCCTTCCATATAGCAAGTCCGCATAGCTTCATCCCACATTTTCGGTTTCTTGTTGATTTTGTAGCATTTTTTCAATGATCTATTATATTTATAGCCTGAAATTATAGATGATTTATAGCTTAAATAGAAGATCATTAATTGCTGCCTCAGTGAAGCAGAATCGGAATCAGAAACGGTTGTGAATACGATTGTACGGTAATTGTACGTGAAGCCTCGGGATCGATTCTTGAGAACGACCTTTTTGGTCAATAAATCTGCGTTTGTTGTGCCCGATCGACAGCTCACCTCTTACGTGATAGATGTAATCACAGCATGGAAAATGTAAGTGTAATACACTTCCTTTCCCATATGGACGTGAAACTGTGATTGAATGGATAGGAGAGTTTTCTTCTTGGAGGTATCTTCTCATAGGCTCAATCCTTTGCCTGAACCTAGCAAGCGTACCTCACTTAAATGTAATATCAGTAAACTCACTAATTACTTAAGTTTAACTATCACAAATGCTACTTTGTGACTTAAATTGTTGTGAGTATCTACTCACCAAGCATGAGGCAAATATAATATCAAAACTATGAAGGTTTATGAAGATATTTGGATTTTAAAATGATTGTTACTCAATTACGCGTTAACCATCCAATGGATTTGGAAGTAACTTGGCACTCATAGAGACTATTTTCTGGATTGACCATAGGATACTTAATATTTAGATATGTTTATGTAATGTTTCCTTGGCATTAACACTGTGTTGTCAAAAAAACAAAGCTATGTTCATGTGTTGGTTATCACTTACCACCAGGAGGACCGGTGGCTCGTCTGCCACAAATAACAATAAATAATTATAAGTTAAAGATCCGAAGAACTCACCTTGGTCAACAGTGGGACATGACTCATTATCGACCTTCTTACATATAAAAGGTAATGGTGTATCAAGAAAATTTATACAAGAACCTATTGAGTATAGGCCAGTTTCGATGTTCATCAGAACGCAACTTTTCTCGCCAGGAATTCTTGAGTTATTTTCAGATACTTCAAGACCCAACGGGGAGGGCGTTGAATGTCCTGTAAGCAAGAAAAATAAATAACGCATGCTTCATATATTATAGGTACCTATAATCTTAAAAATGTAGGCAGAGGTGTTACACCTATGTTTTGCTAAGTTTGGGTCCAGCTCTCACGTAATATGGGGCGAATTTTTATCGTCTACCGTGCTTGGTTTCAGACTCCGAGGTACTACTATGAATTTCTCAACTGGAAAATCCTATAGCACTTTGCCCTGCTGTCAAACTAGAGACCTCGTGCACAGCATGCGCATAAATTATCGCTGCACGACAGAGGCACCCTACTTTATAAAGCATGTTTACGGTAAAGTATGTATTATATTTAAAGATCGTAAAATATTAGCCTAACTGCTTCACCTTTTATATCTATTAAATATTTTAGTTAGCTAAAACTCTTAAAACTAAAAAGACTGTAGACGATCTAATAAAAAATCTTTTAACAAACTAAATATAATTCATAACGGGTATTAACGCGATCTTGCATAACGTTTACCTTTTGATGCTCGAAGTTTCGACGGCCACCGGTCGTGGTCACAAGCTGAGACAGTTTGCGACGTCACGATCTATATATAACTATATAACATTCAACTTAGAATTTTAATAGAACTGATATTCGTACCATCAATTGTAATAAATTCGCCGACGCCAAATTCGTCATGCAAACCGACGAATATGTCGGTCACATTCGGCGGTTCTGCCATTACACTTGTCAAATTTTTGACCAAAGCCCACTCGCCCTTGATGTTTGGGTAGAAAAGCGTAGTTCCTTCATCGTCACAAGCCAGAAAAGCAGAGCTCCATGATAATCCATACAAATCCCAATGTACTTTGTAAAACGCGTCAAACTCTTCAACGTAAACATAATCTTTGCGGAAGAACTGAACGCGGCGAGAGGCAATAATTGGCAATAATGTAGCTGTAAAACAGAATGAACTTAGTTAACTTACGTGGTCTCGATGCCGATCCCAAGCACGACTAACTTTTCGAGGTTATGTGCGAATTACATAGTTAATTATCGCTCGCTTCAACGGTGAAGGAGAACATCGAGAAGAAACCTACATGTCTAAGAGTTCTCCAGAATGTTCTCGAAGATATGTCAAGTTTGCCAATCAGCACTGGGCCAGCGTGGCGGACTTTAGCCTTACTCTTACACTGAGAAGAGGCCCGTGCCCAGGAGTGGGACAGTTCATATACAGGGCTGATATTATTATTTTTAAATCTAAAGCTAGGGTTCGCTAAAATAGCAGTGCAGAGGTTCCAGATGTTAGATCTAAACCTCAGGATAAATGCAGGATGTATGACTTTGAGAGACATGACTTGGTTTTCGAGACAAACGATTTCTTTACATAGATTTAAATCATGGATGTGCCTTCACCGCACATAGATGTGTCCATAATAAGAGTGAGCTAACACATTAGATAGAGAACAAAAGTATACCAATACATTTCTATGAGTAAGCGTAACAAATGTGCGTATCGGTGCGGTGTATCAGATGACAACTCGACGTCCAGCAAGCACATTTTAACGTAGTAGGGTAGTGATTTAAATAATATTCTATCACATACACGCAACACTGTCTAGCCCAAACTAAGCAGAGCTTGTACTACGGGTACTAGACAATGGATAAACATACATATATAATTTTTTTTTTGTAAATACATACATATTATACATAGAAACACCCAGACCAAGACAAACAGCCATGTTCATGCACACAAATGTTTGACTTGTGCGGGAATCGAACCCGCGACCTCAGGCGTGGCAGTCGGTTACACTAACCACTACGCCACCGAGGCCGACAAACCATACATGTGTATGATTTAAATCATTGCTTCTGTATGACTCCGTAAGAGAAGACGTTACAGTAATTATTAGTGGGTACTTTAAGATATAGTATTTATTCAGTACTTATTACATTAGTTGTTGCTATTAAAGCATCTAGGACAACTACAAGCGTAAGTAAAATCAAAAGAACAGCTCTATAAATTATTATTTTTAAAGTCATCGCTCGCTCTAGATATTGTTCATGTGTCGCGGGGACTTCACAAACATTCAAACAACAGACACAAAGAATATCTGGACTGGGTACAACTTATTACGGATCACAGTTGTTTTTGTCCTGTGAGAAAATCGAACCCACAACACTTGGCGTGGCTATCACTTCAATTACTAAGCTGTCCGTGCAGTCCTAAATTAAATAAAGCTTCAATTGTGGTCTTTAGATAATTAAAATAACATGGATATATAGACTGCACGGATGGTGTAGCGGTTTAAGTGGTCGCCTCGCCACTGCCACTGCACCGAGTGTCGTGGGTTTGAATCCCACACGGGACAAAACTTTGTGTGATCCACGAATGGTTGTTCCGAGTCTGGGTGTTCTTTGTGTCCGTGGTTTAAATATTTGTAAAGTTCTCCGTGACACAGGATTTATGCTTAGAGCGGCAGTAATCATTACTTTAAATTAAAAAAAAACAATAAAGAAATATCACTTGCATGTTGTCTACTCTAGGAAAACCATTTGGGTTACAAATAACCATTATTTTATTTACCCCTCCAGCTAAGCTAGAATGCTTGTCTTAGAAGTAGGTGCACATAGGTATTGCAATAGGTGGGATGCGAACCAGCGACCTCTCGATGTCAAGTCCAATATAAATAGCAAATAGTATTCATCCTACCGCCGTTGGCCCTTGGGCTAGATGGTGTTGTCTATATATGATAGAATAATAATAATAATATTCTATCTCATACACACAACACCATCTAGCCCAAACTAAGCAGAGCTTGTACTATGGGTACTAGACAATGGATAAACATACATATATACCTTTTTGTCAATACATACATATGTGTGTAAACATGTGCAACAGGGGACCAACCACTACCTGAGATTTGACAAATCACAGATTCTCGCTAAAGAACATCGATTCCTACCAAGGATGCTTCGCGAGGCTATTGAAATCAAAAACCATCCTAATTTTAATAGAGAAGATGGTTGGAATGTACCACCAGCTCCCAAGCTGATCCCAATCCAGTAATACAAATAGTCAAACCCAAGAAGAAGCAAACCACAGCTAGACTTCATGATACTTTGAGCTCATTCTGCGTAAATAGAAACACCAATGATTAAATTATGTTCGGGTACTTTGAAATAACTACACTGGAACATTGAGACAACTAGGTACCATCTTAGTCTCCCCGTGACCATGGCTGCTGAAAAGCAACCGAAACGTCGGGGAAAGTGTAAAATTAAATTAAATCTAAATAGATTTAATAATAATTTTATTAGCTTAAAAATATGTAAAGTTTAATAGTAGTAGTGGTGTAACAATTTTCAAAATTATGTAATAAAGTGTCAAATAAGCAACGCGATAAAATCCGTATATAGTAGTTTAATTTCAATGAATAATATTCTCGTAAACAGAAGACAATATTAAATACATACATATTATACAAAATGAAGTTAGGTTAAGGATAGAGTTAAAGAAAAGAATAGCTACATATCGCACCCTTAATAAAACAGAGACTTACCTCAGTATTTTGGATTTAAAAAATTTGAACTCTATTGCAAAGATTTAACACAAATATAATATTAGAATTTAACATATACAATTAGAGTTCAAATTGCCTTACTTTCAAATTTCGAGTCAAGTCGCTGTTTTATTAAGAGTGCGATATGTGTACTCTAATGGAGTAAGAGCTAGTGAGTCCACCGTAAACTTCTTCCCTTACTATTTAAAGTAAATACATTAGCATCATCATCTCAGCCGAAAGACGTCCACTACTGGACATAAGCCTTCACCACGGTTTTCTACAGGGCCAACCGCATCCAACCACTTCCCACGACCCTTATCATGTGGTTAATGTAAATAAATAAAGGGATATACATATATACTCACCACATAGAAATATGAACTTTAAAACACAACACATGATTCAAGAAAAACAAATTAATAATTGCTTTTAGTACTAAACGTTACGAAATGAGAATAAAAAACATAATCTTGACTTATATAAAGGCACAATAGTTATACTTAGTATAAGTTCATTTAGATAGTATTACTATTCTTATAGTATACAGGGAGTTCATTTAGTAAGTTAAGTTTAGTTAGCTCGGTAAAGATCGTGAATACAAATCCCCACAATTTCAAAAGTTGCCCGACTTAGAACATTGAGACAACCACCACCTTAGAACATAGAGCAGCGATAGCTCAGTGGGGAGACCAACAGACTGCAATGCAGAAGGTCTCGGGTTCGAACCCACGTCGCGCAACTCTGACTTTCGGAAGTTATATGACTTTTCGAAATTATGTGCGTATTGATTGACAATTATCGCCTGCTCCGTGCCTCGGAGAGCACGTTAAGCCGTCGGTCCCGGCTGCCATGAACATCTATGTAATGGCAGTTGTTATTGGGAGAGAGTCGACACAAAAGATCCCACTGGGTCGAAGTGTCGCCGGTCTGCACTGACTGGCTCTCCCACATAAGATAAGATCTTAGAACATGGACATGAACTTGTGAACATGGTTGCTGAAAGCATCCGAAACGTCGGGGAAAGTGTAAAATTAAATCTAAATAGTTTTATTATTTCAATAGCATAAATATAAGTAAACAGTAAATAGTAAAAGTGTTTCAAAAATATTAGTTTAAGGTTTCAAAATTATAAAAAACGAGATGGGTTTAAAAACCCAAGATTCAACTTCTTCGTCTTCACGTGATTTTTTCCATCTCCTTTTTGTAATGTCCTACTGCTGGGCAAAAGCCTTTCCTTTAGACTTCCAAATCACTCTGTTGGTGGATATCCCCTGACCTTATGACCTTGCGACCCCTATATCTTGGGGTTCTTTTGACCCACAGGGCCCATATTCAAACTCGACCGAGAGCTGACTGAGAGGTGTTTGCACACCAAGTTACAAGTCAATCGGTCCAGTGGTTCCGGAGCTATGCCTGTCACTAACAAACTGTCATAGACAGACACACAGACCCACATAGTGTTTTCATTAACCTCTTCGAAGAAGACTCAAGGGTTAAACAACGCGATAAAATCCATATAAAGTTGTTTAATTACAACATACGGTACGGATGGCGCAGTGGTTCAAGAGGTCCTCTCGCCGCTGCCACGGCGCTGAGTGTTGTGTCTTCGATGGCATCGGATAAAAAATTTAAATCCACCAATAGTTGTTCCGAGTCTGAGCGTTCATTGTGTCCATTTTTTGAATGATTTAAACTCCCTCGCAACACAGGAATTATTGAAAGGGCATTTCATTTTTGAAACGGCAATTCCCACAAGAGGTGTAAACCTTGTGTGGGCATTGCCTTTTCAAAAATAACAATTAACAAAATATAGTCGTTCCGAGACTTAGTGTTTATGTTGTTGATTGTTTTAAAATGGGTAGTATTTAACTGCAAATCAGAAATCTTCCTTTTGCATTAAAATAAAATCCATATCCTAATCATAAATACTATTAACCTTAACATCAATTTAATTTCGTGACGCATTGCTATTTATTTAAAAGTGGAGCTTCAATTGTTGTAATGTCGGAGGAATATCAGGAGAAAGGATGAAATTATTTTGTTCGTTTGTTTGAAATATAATTGTTTCTAGCATTTCTAGTTGTATGGACGCAGTTCTAACCTAACCCACTATTTTCTTTTGGGTAGTATGTTGAGAAAGTTTTTAAATGCTTATTGGGAAACATGTTGCAAGAAGTTATATTGTTACGGGTGTGAGTATTAGGTATGTACGCCTAGGTAAATGATGTGCAATCAGTATATATTATATGAGAATCATATTTTTGTACACTAAACAACTTTTTTGTCGCGCATTTGTGGAAAAGATATAATACACTTTTGATATATATTTTCGAATTATTTCTAGTACTAGTTTTGTTAAACAATTGGTCTATTTGCAATGAAATAATTTATTTAATGTAAATATTGTTTAATTGATGAATATAAATTAATGAGTGACAATTTTTTCGATGTGCATTTAAAAATATCCCTTTTAAAATTACCTCGTGACAATGAAATTATACGTGGTGCGACGGTTGTCTTAAAAATAAATGTTTTCTAACGTTTGCGTTAATTTTCAGCAGCTATGGTCATGATACTAAGATGGCAGGTGTCTCATTGTCTACTCTTCAATATTTGCGTAGACGTAAGACAATAGCGTGATAACACCTTGTATAGTGTTTTTTTATCAATGCACGTCAAAGGTCTTGTCCATTAAGATAAGTAAGTGTATTGTATTACACAAACAGGACCACACAACTTATTTTTAGTATCAGTTGTTCATTCTTCTTTCTATGCTTCTGCATGTTATCAATAATCTTAAAGTTCATTAACATCGGTATAAAAGAGCTATTGTTGTTTTTAAAAGAATCGCTTGCTTTAACGGTGAAGGAATACATCGTGAGGAAACCTGCATGTCTGAGAGTTCTCCATATTGTTTTCGAAGATATGTGAAGTCTGCCAACCCACACTGGGCCAACGTGGTGGACTACGGCCTAACCCTTCTCACAGTGAGAAGAGGCCCGTGCCCAGCAGTGGGACAGTTTAATTCAGGGCTGATATTATTATACTATATTGTTTATTCTTAAAATCGCCAAAATATGTATGTACATATGTCAATGTTTTATCATGCTAATAAAGACATATTTTTGCGTTACCGCCTTAGTGACGCAGCGATAGTGAATGAGAATGCTGTGCATGAGGTCTCAGGGTCGATTTCCGGGTTGGGTAAAGAGTTATTTTGGTATTTCTGTAAATAAATGTATTAATAGCAGGACGAAGTCTTAAAATAGGCCCGGTAGACGACATAATATTGCCTAAAAAAATTATAAGCGTAATGCTATGTTTGTATGAATGATATAAAGTGTCCTGCGATCAAAGTAATTTTTGTACGTTAGTGAGTTTACTAAGAATACATTACTAAAAGGCTTGTCTACTACTACGTCGAATCTAAAAACTAATGAGGAGGAAGGGGATATAAATGTGAGACTTCGTATATCTATACATCATTTTGTCAAAAATATGACCAAATGGAGTACATAAATCTTTTCCAGGTAAAAATGTTATCAAACCACAGTATTCATAGTCCATACGTTGGGAAATGTCGACTGAGATTCTTTGTAATGATTGTATGCAGGTGCAAAAACCTGCACCGATACGGGCTTGTTCGATGAAAAGGACGCCTTGTGTGCGCTCATACGGACACGGGAGGTGTACGTCAACAATCACTAGAGAATTGCAGGTGAATTGTCGTTTGATTGTGTTCTATTCATAGTGCAGTTTGGAGTTGAAATTTTTCGAAGTTATATCAGTTGATGTAGCCGTTTGTGAAATGTTTTGGACGTTAAATGTTTGGAGTTTTGTGTTGTTGGTTCATTCAGTTGCGTTGGACAATTTGGCAGCTGACTTTCTAAGGCTTTGTGGTTTGTATGACTGCATGGCTGACGTACTGCCTGGGCCAAGTGTAAGTCATCAGTTTGATGCCTACAAGACAAACAATTTTGTTGTTACGAAAGTATTCTTTGTGTCCGTTGTTTCAATGTATGTAAATTCTGCCGCGACACAGGAGTTCTTCCTTAAGCAACAGGACGAATTCTTTTAAAAACTATCACATATAATTAAAATTTTCTTGAGTGGGATATGATATTACTTTAACTGTCACGAAATTATTAATAATAGTTCTGTCCTACTGTGGATGTCAATAATGTGATTATGTAAATATACCACCAAAACATTATTGAATTTATAATTAAATTGATTACTAGCGGTGATGGAAAACTTCATGAGGAAACCTGCACGACTGAGAGTTCTCCATAATGTTCTCGAAGATATGTGAAGTCTGCCAACCCGCACTGGGCCAGCGTGGTGGACTGTGGCCTAAGCCTTCTCACACTGAGAAAAGACCCGTGCCTAACAGTGGAACATTTTAAAACAGAGATGTTAATATTATAAATCACTAATACAATTATTGAGAAGAGATGAACCCGCCACGCATTCTCGGATTCCCCACCCCAACTATTGCAATAGGAAAAGTTTGACAATACCGAACTCTTCTAAATAAGGAAAGCGACGACGTCACAATAGACTTCCACCAAGTAAATCCTACTTCGACTCAATATTTATATAAATCGCTAGTATAGATACTAATTACTATTAAAATTATTCCTAATATTGGCAAAGATGTATTTTTATAAAAGCTTATGAAATTTCAATGTCTTTTTTATTTCAAGCTCAGAAAGAATTTATACGTGCTATAGCAAATATATTTGCACCTGAGCCTTGAAAACAGTATTTTTAGAAATTTGAAATGTTAACACTTGCTTCAATTTATATATATGAAGTCGTCGTTTTTGTAAAAACAAATGAATCTTTATTTGGCGAGCTCAAGTCAAGAGAAGGATTCAAAATATTTCTACTGTGCCTCAAAAACCTGCTCTATTTGATAAAAGTTTCTTCGGTATGGCATGAAAGATATATAATAAAGTACCAACTCAGATAATGAACATTCCATAACTAACAATATTTAAAAACAATTTACATAACTGGTTGATTGAAAAAGTATATTACACGATCCAAGATTTCCTTAAAGACAACACTAATTAGGTACTGATCTTGTAAGTTATATAAAATAAGCATGTTTTCGTTATTTCGTTGTTTAAATTTATAAATGTTGTATGCTTAACCGCAGGACATACTGGAACCTATGTTTTTATATATGTACACCTTTTTCTTTACCTATGCCCACAATAAATGGATTTGATTTATTACAAACTGATGATGCCATATTAATGATAAGCAACTAGTGTTCCTGTCAACTTTTCAAAGTAAGGAAATATCTAAATTTCAAAATACTCGAGGGAGTGAACAGTTAACTGAAGTTACCTAACTTCTTCGATCTGAGGTTTTAATGATTTATAATATTTGTTTATAATATTCTATCCACATACACATAACACCATCTAGCTCAAACTAAGCAGAGCTTGTATTATGGGTACTAGACAATGGATAAACATACATATATATTTTTGTTTTTTTGTAAATACATACGTATTAGGTATATATAGAAACACTCAGACCAAGACAAACATCCATGTTCATGAACACAATGTTTGTACTTGTGCGGGAATAGAACCCGCGATCTCAGGCGTGGCAGTCGGTTACACTAACCACTACACCGTCGAGGTCGCCTAATGACGCTTTTACTTTATACGTACGCCTCGGTACGTTCACCGCTGTAGGAAACGCGACAAACAGTAATACAATTATATTACACTAGCTTTTAGCTCGCGTAAAATTCGTTATGTTAGGTTAAACACAAGCCTCACGGCCCGCAGTCGACGCACCGGGCGCCGAAAGGCGCTAAATGATCTTCGGCCCCTATGAACGCTGGCCTGGGGCGACAGACTAGGGCAGTCTGACATCCGTGCAGAAGCAGGCCCGAGACGGCGGCGCGCAATGTTCCGCACGTACCTTTAAATTAAGTATTACTAAAAATGTGACGAGACCGCCACGGCCAAGTGGCGGCCCAAACCTGCCGGGGCTGCAGGATGAATGCGCGAGTGATCCCTGCGCCTCGGCCACAGATTGCGAGTAGGAACACCGTGGTAGGTTTAGCCGGTAGGACCGGGATATCGCACTCTTTTCCCGGGTGAGCCTGTCACAACTCCTCCGCCGCCCTTGTGGAGGGGTTGCGTCAATGCATTCCCACAAGGATAAAAAAGAAAGGTGTAACAGTAGTTGTTTTTTAATAAAATTTGGTCTTTGTTACTCGGTGATGATATAGATTACTAATATTAAAAGAATTTTTAAAGTCCGATTTTGCGCCCGGCTTTTCTCGCATCAATCTAGATTTGGGTATAAATTTCCATCTCTCGGGAACAGTACTTATTTTCTGGATAAAAGGTATGCCATGCCGTTTTTTTGTACCCCTGACAACGTGTATGCGAAAATTCATGATGATCGGTCGAGTAGTTAAGGCATTCGCAAACATAAAGGTGCGATATATCCCAAAGGGAAAACTTAATGTAGTTTTTATCTATATTTAGTCGCCAAAATTTCAAGCCTACATTTGTGAAGATTTATACAGAGGTATATATTATATTTAGATCGCCAATAAATGATACAGGATTCTTATATAATATACATAGGTATAATAGAATAATTGTAAATACGTGGCCTGATAACTCTTTTTTTTTATGCGTTTATAATATTAATGGAATTGTAGGGGCACTGTATGTTAATGTGTGCGTAGGAAACAGCGTTGTCAGCGAATGTATTATGCGCTAGTGCGGACCGCGGGGACAGACAAGCAGTTCACACCCCGACGCGGCAATACCCGGTAATGTGTATATTATTAGAACATAAGTATAACCATTGTGAAATAAAAAATATACTTCGTTGATTAGACTATATACTATCTTTTATTTACATATCCAAAGTAGGCAATCCCTACAGAATCCTCGCCCGTGTAATGTTGGGCATTAGATTCGTCAAATAAAAGATGTTGTTCAGTCTAATGATTGGTGTATAATGAATAATCTTACTTACTACGGTAAAATTATATATATGAGGGGCGATGGCAACACACCACACCTCCCACATTTTAAAAATAAAAAGATTACATACTTTTTATGTTTGAAATTATTACAAAGCAAGAAAAATTTCAAAAAAATTGTATTTGTGGTAGTCAATATGTTCAGTAATAGTTCATGGAGAAATGGTTGCAGCACCTTACAGCTCTTATGATTTGTAAACAAAAACTTGACGATTAAAAAGAGTGACCTCGAGTTTCTTGCCCGTTCTTCTCATGAGCCCTACACCTTGCTTTGCTGAACATGGCAGTAAATGTAAATTCGCAGAAAAATTGTGTAAATTTGACATTCATAAGTGTTACCTTGTAACCTAATCTGAATAAATTTATTTTGATTTGATTTGAATAAAATAAATAAATATCCAAAATGTTATGCCCTGTTGACAATAAAGGTTAAAAATTGAATACGTGTTCTTATAATGAAATTTTATTATGGAGTAATAATGTTTTAATCTTAAAAATACTAAATTAATACATACCTATTTATATAAATAAAATAACTCTACACACATTACACAGGACAATCATTTATTACAAAATAGATCAAAATAATTGAAACCCGCAAGAAGAATATTATTCCGTTACAATAAAGATATTCATTGAAATTAAACTACTTTATACGGATTTTATCGCTTTGTTTATTTAACACTTTATTACATGATTTAGAAACTATTACACTAGCGGTTCGCGTTAGTTGTTCGGCTCATCGGCACTTCAAATAATCTAGCCCTAGGCTGCTGCCGCATTCTAGTGTTTGGAACCCGCAATCCCAATGATCACATAGTCACCATAGCACTATTTCCGATTTGATTCAGCATTCCGACCTAAAACAAATAAAATTTTGCCCGGCCCGGTGATTAAACCAAACCAAAATTCACTATAGCTGCGCCACCGAGGCAGTTATAATAATAATAATAATGTTTTTATTTACGAAATAGTGATTGATATCGAAATAAAAAAATTATATATGGTAGGTCTTACAACAGAACTATTTTACGTACAATCCAGTGGTTGAAGTTCTGTTACCCTTGATAGATTAGTTATTAATCTGTAGTAAGGAATAACAGTCTTCTTCCCTTCGGTATGTATTATAATTACAATTACAATAATTCTCTGAAGTATAAATATGTGATTGCAATTTAAACTGCAATAAAAGGTTTAAGTTATAACCTTCCATATCCAAAAATACAATAAAACCAGCAGAACTCTTTTGAGACTCATATGAGTTTTTATCTGTATAATTAGAATACGTAAGTGGTACTACTGAGTCGTTTTTGTTTTACTGATAGCCGTTTGTACCAATTTATACTGCAAAGTTGTGGTTAACTGTTTGCCGCGAAGGATTGATAGTGATACCCGCTCGATTTATCAACAGACGAACTTCGATATCGAAATTCAAACTTCTTTTTCTAACTTTTCTTCTTTTTCGTTATTAGTCTGGATGCTTTTTAAATGTTTTATCAATGTTTGTTATCTAAGGCATTGTAGAACAAGATTTAAATCGACGGTCTATTCTACTATGATCACTTGGTCGATTATTTTACAGGTGAGCATTATCATTGGACATTACCGTATCGCCTAGTCTTCGTTATAGTTAAGTGTTTAAACTTATTTGATACATTTGATACACTTTTACTGTTACACTGCTAAAATAAATCATAATTTGGATTAAGACTTAAAACCTTAAAATCTAACAACAACCATAAATAACAACAAAATATAAATGAACTCAAAAATAATAAAAAGGAATACGTAATATAAATGCTTAAAGCAGCGATAGCTCAGTGGGGAGACCAACAGACTGCAATGCAGAGGGTCTCGGGTTCGAACCACGTCGCGCACCTCTGACTTTCGGAACTTATATGACATTTCGAAATTATGTGCGTATTGATTGACAATTAGGTATCGCCTGCTCCGTGCCTCGGCAAGCACGGTAAGCCGTCGGTTGCCATGAACATCTATGGCAGTCGTTATTGAGAAGTCAGTGCCCTATAATATCCTTACACTGGTATAGCCTTAGGGTATCGTTAGCCTTCGGGTTGCGGAGGTCAGGTGGCAGCCGCATCGTGTAAAAACCGATATCCAGTCAAATCCGGTTAGACCAGAAAAGCCGACTCCAAGTGACTTGGGATAAAGGCTAGCGAGAAGACGTAATATAAACGCTTAAAAGACCGCGATGAGTATATTTTTAATAACTTTATGAAAAGTATAAACTTTTAAAACACTGTTATTGCTTTGTTCAGGGAAAGATATAATAAATATACCTAAATTATACTGGATGATGGCAACTTTGTGAATTACTTTCATTCTATAGGAAAAGGGAATGTACTTTTGGGGTTTTCAGCTCAGGTGCGGCAACACCTTTGAGACTAAATTAAATGAAGAAACATCGTGTACAATGAGCGCTAAGCCAAATTGTAAGCTCAAATATTATGTGGAAAAAACTTCATAAGTTGTTAATCCGATTAGTGATATTACAATTTGTATATTTTTTTAAACGTATAATAACAATTATCGTTTTGGAGTTCCATTGTATGTTTTTACTGCCAGAAACCATTAAACGAATATTTACAGTTGTCTTTTGTAATTATTAATGATAATTGCGAGGTATAGGACCGTTGGATTGCCACAAAGAAAGACGAAGAAGAGTATTAGATGGTGGCTGCGGTATGATGAGGATGAGTACAACATTTTTTATCCCTCGTGAACAGTACCTTTTTCTGGATGAAAAGTACCTTATGTCCTGCTCTGTACCCCAAATAACATGTATGCGAAATTTCATGATAATCGGTCGAGTATTTAAGGCGTGAAAGCGTTACAAACAAACTCACATTTGCATTTATAATATTAAACTAAGGATTTATTTATTTTAACACATTTCAGTATCAATCACTGTTTATTACAACTTCCAGCAAGCGTTATCCAAACTATTCAATGCACCAATATTGCAGCTGAAATTAAAGTTGCACATACGACCAGAATAAAGCTATGTTCGCCGGCCGGCCTATCAGAATTCCTCATGTGTAGTGTAGCTCGCTCTGCGCATACATTTTACACTACACCTGAAAGGCTCTCGCAAACATATAGGTACTCCCGTTTGTTCAACGTCCTACATAAATGTCCATACTATCAATATAACAAGGGTTTTGTAAGTATGTTTGAGGGTGGTAATCCCTGGAAATGCAAAACCGATTCAGATTATATTTTCTATAAACTGACAGCTACACTATTTCAGAGTGTCATAAAATAGGTATAAATGGAATCCATTTATAGTCTGATAACCGCTAATCACTACTATATACATAAATAATTGTATTTTATTTTACCAAAATTCAGATATTAAATCTTAAATCCATTTATTGTGTTCTTCTGTGCAGTAGACACATTAGAAAATATTTTACATCACGCAACATTGGGTGTTTTATATATGATCCGAACTAATAAAATGGACATGTGAATTTGTTTGTTCGTTACGCTTTCACGCCTTAACATGTACTATTCCCGAAAGAGCGAAACCGCGAGCAAACTAGTGTGATATTATTACTTTACGATGTAATACATACTTATAATAGAAGCAAATCGATCTATTAACTAATAGACCGATTTTATTCTATTTCAAGTATGTACTATGTATGTATGTATATATCTTATATATATCTTATGTGTTATTTTATGTATCTTATGTGGTATATCGACACTCTCCCAATAACGACTGCCATAGATGTTCATGGCAGCCGGGACCGACGGCTTAACGTGCTCTCCGAGGCACAGAGCAGGCGATAATTGTCAATCAATACCCACATAATTTCGAAAAGTCATATAACTTCGGAAAGTCAGAAGTGCGCGACCTGGTTTCGAACCCGAGACCCTCTGCATTGCAGTCTGTTGGTCTCCTTACTGAGCTATCGCTGCTCTTAGGTATGTACTAAATTGTGTATTATATAATGAAATCGGTTACTAAACTGAACTCAGTTTAGTAACCGATTTCATTACTAGATTTTGCCCATGGCATTGCTCACGTAAATGTAGGTTAGGTTAAATTAGAAACAGTAGTTTTTGGATGTAATTCTATGTCCTTTTCTGTTCCTCTGACAACGTGTATGCGAATATGTGTATGCCTTGTTATAAGTAGCAGGCATGAGTACATACATATACACGATATAAAAAGACAGACAATTGTGTCATAAAAAACTTTCAAATAAGTATTCGACTTTTAAGTAATTACTCTTTTTATTTGTAGTCTAAATTAACCGAATTAATTACTAAACTTTTGAAAAGTATTGCTTTGAACGCGACTTTTTCAAATTGCTTTCTTAATTGAATACCAATCGCACTTAAATTGATACTGGGTACAATTAAAAATAATTCAGTAATTGCTTTTGGTAACTTCAAGTTTATTAGTACCTACCGTTAGCAAAGATTGAGTAAACTAATCTTTTATCGAAGTTTCGTCCATTAATCAACTTGGCAAAGAAAACTGCTGCAATAACTACATTGTTAAAAGTTCTTTAAGTTTTAATTGGTATTTCTAATATCAGCCTTTATGAAGCAGTAGCAGTGAATGCGACTGTTGTGGGCAGCATAAGGATGTGTCCATCTGGCGAACACACCACGAATGCACCGCTCGCGACTCGCTCGCAAGCTGCATGCGTGTATTTCAAGTTCGCGCGCCGTTCTTACGTCGCCCGCACGCCGCTCGCGCGCTAGCTACGCACCGTGAGTGAACGGCACAAGAGCCGCGCGCGTGTGGCCCACGCTTCACGCTTCTTCCTCCCGCAACAACTGGCATACCTATACAGTATGAAAGTGAACGGAACTGCATGTCCTACTGTCCAAGCCTTGCGTGAGTTGCGCCAAAGACGCGCACCAAAAAATTGCAGTAACTGCACGCACGCTCGCGAATAGCGCATTGGTGGCGCATTGGTGAGACATTGGTGGCGTATTGGTGGCGTATTGGTGGCGCATTCGCCAGATCTGGACTCACACTAAGGTATCAGGTTCGGTTCCAAATCAAATCGTATATTTCCTGAAATGTGGTTTATACAGATGGTGTGATACAAGATTAGAAAAATACATTTGTCATCGAAGTACCATGGCATGCAAATACAGTTTACAATTAGGAACTTCAGTTTCTTAAATTATTAACATTAAACATATCTGTTTATTAACAATTTTAATGCCCGTTTACTGAATAAAAACATTCTTGATTGAGCCATTTGAGCAAATGAGCCTTAAACTTATAATTAGGTAATTTATGTAATTAATTTATATATGGCGGCATAGAGTAACTATTACGGCTACACACTTCTGGTTTTATTGGAGGAAGAACAAGTTTTTTTGGGTAACGGGTATTGAAATTGCAATTACTTTCTTTAACAGTAAATAAATCAGAATACTTTTTATAAATACAAACGTTACAAATATATAAAAACATGCCACACTTAACACCGACAGTTGACGGAAAAGATGCCGGTAACAACACGGAGTCTAAGGCTGGAATTTAAAACGGGGGATCTAAAACCTTTGCTAGAGAAATGTGGGTGTAATACAAATCTGGGATCCTTCGAGAATATAAGCATGATACTACCTACATAATTAGAGAAAAAGAAAGAGAGAAATGCGGCATGAAAGTGTATATAGTGACAAGAATAGAAAAGAGTATGTTAAGCTGGTTTGGGCATGTAGAATCGACGAGAAAAGACTGACTAAGAAAGTTTATAAGGCAAGTGTGAATAGAAATGAGAGAAATGCGGCATGAAAGTGGATATAGTGATGAGAATAGAAAAGGGTATGTTAAAGTGGTTTGGGCATGTATAAAGAATGGACGAAGAAAGACTAACTAAGAAAGTTTATAAGGCTAGTGTGTATGAAACAGTCGCAAGGGGAATACCTAGGCGAACGTTTCTCGACCAGATCGGAGACGTTCTGGACAAAGGCTAGGTTAAGAGCACCTTAAACCGGCGAGCGTGTATGAGGAATGTTATGAAAGTGAATGAAGCCAGAGAAGTGTGTCAGGATCGTAGCTAATGGAAATCCGTAGTCTCTGCCTACCCCTCTGGGAAACAGGCGTGAATCTATGTATGTGTGTACTACATAATTACAAGCAATAGTATATCATCTAGTTGGAAACCATTGGACTACCACACAGTGATCTTGAGTTAAATACCAAGGCACACATCTCTGACATTTCGAAGTTATGTGCGTATTAAAATAGTTAATTATCGCTTGCTTTAACGGTGAAGGAACGTGAGGAACCTACCTTCTGAGAGTTCTCCATGTTCTCGAAGATGCATATGTGAATTCTGTCAACCCCAACTGGGCCAGCGTGATGGGCTATGCCTTAGCCCCAACTCACACTAACAAAAAGCCTGTTCCCAGTAGTGGGACAATTTGTATACAAGGCTGATATTATAATACACTATATTTTTCCCTTTTAAAAGGCAACTCCAGTAATAATTCAGTAATAAGTCGGCCTCGATGGCGTAGTGGTTAGTGTAACCGACTGCCACGCCCGAGGTCGCGGGTTCGATTCCCGCACAAGTCAAACATTTGTGTGCATGAACATGGATGTTTGTCTTGGTCTGGGTGTTTCTATGTATAATATGTAGATATTTACAAAAAAAAAGTATATATGTATGTTTATCCATTGTCTAGAACCCATAGTACAAGCTCTGCTTAGTTTGGGCTAGATGGTGTTGTGTGTATGTGGTAGAATATTATGAATATTAATTCCTGTGTCGCGGGAGACTTTAGCAGAATTCAAAGAACAGACACAAAGAACGCCCAGACTCGCAACAACTATTTGTGGATCACACAAAGTTTTGTTACGTGCGGGTCGAACCCACGACACTCGGCGGAGTGGCAGTGGGGAGCCGACCGCTTATTCAGTCTAGTTTACATTTACTGTGAGGCATGAGGGTTTGATTGCGATGTAGAACGTAATTCTTCATTGCAGTACTAAATCTAGCACTGTGGCCAGTAGAGGGCTATAGGCTGCCTAATAATAGAAGAGCAGCGATTTCCTCATGGGAACACCGTTGTTGCCACGTAGATGTGTCGAGTTTGATAGTTGATTGTTCCCGATAAACGGCTATAAGCTTGGCTTTTTTCGTGAAGCCTTAAACCTTAGCTGTCTATGATTTTTTTTGGCAAACAAGCATATGGTAAATCGTCACCGTAGCCTATGGATGCCTGCAAAACAAAATAAAATAAAAATAAATGGTGAAGGAAAACATCGTGAGGAAATCTGAAAACCTGAGAGTTCTCCATAATATTCTTGAAGATATGTGGAGTCTGCCAACTCGCACTAGGCCAGCATTGTGGAGTATATATTTTATTTTTTACCTGGCTGTATACCTTGGCGCATACCTCTCCGCGGAGCGATGGAGAGGTTATGTCGGGCTCACCGGGGAAAAGATACCCCGGTAATACCGACTAAACCTACCACGTTGTTCCTCGACATAACCATAGACGGCGAGGCCGCGCGAATCGCGTTCACATGCAATCGCGAGCCCGCCGTGTGAAACGGGCAGACCACTACACAAAAAATATTTCCTCCACCGTCCCCATGAAGGGGGGACAAAGACACGATACAGAGGCGCACGTGGGAACACGCACGCCGCCTCTCGGACCTGGTGCTGATCGGGTGGCGAGCAGGCTCACGTAGCCCACCATCCCCAGGTCAAACTTCAAGGTGGGGCATTGTGGACTATAGCCTAACCCTTCTTACTCTAAAGAGAGGCCCGTTTCCAGCAGTGGGACAATTTATATACAAGGATGATATTAAAATGTGTATTACTTTATTTGACAGATAAATATATTATGACTAGATATTGTCCGCGACTTCACTCGCGTAAATGTAGGTCAGGTTAGATTGGTAACAGTGTTTTTTTCTGGATAAAAGGTAACCTATGTCCTTTTCTGCACCCCTGCCAACGTGTATATAAAATTTCATGGTGATCGGTTGAGTACTTAAGGTGTGAAAGCGTAACAAACAAACAAACGCTCATTGACATTTAAAATATTATAGTTAGCTTCAGTAACTTAGTAAACTCAGTAACCTATATATTTTGACGTTCATAAGTGTTACTTTGTGAGCTAAATGAATAAATGATTTTTGACTTGACTTTGACTTTAGGATTATTTACAGCATGACATAATATTATAGGCGTGGTATATTTAATATTGTATGAAGGAAACATAACGAAGAACTGAATACGACTAATTTTAGTAGTTTTCCAGCTATAGTGGAGTTGATACTAGTTGATGCGTCCGCTGGTTCAGTACAATATACGGAAACTTTTCTCATTATTCAGAGTGCACGGTCCCGTGTAACTATACAACAAGACGTCGACTCACAACAGAACATGGTTAAGAATTCACATTAGCGACACAAGTACACTCACATGAGCTTTATATGAACATACTTCCTTTAAATAGTTATAGTTTAAGTTATACTTATTTTATTTCTTCTGGAATTCGGTCATGGCAGCCTATTTTAATAAAAACTAGCCATCAGCGCTAGAGATATTATAGTGCATAAATGTGCACTCTCTATTCCCACACTCCTATAGTTCGATTGGCAGTCCGAGACGACGACAGGAGATATCAGACGCTGAATGTTGATTCTTCCTCTACATTTCGATCTCTAATCACCTTTTACGTGCATTTAGAGGCACGAAAGAATGCAACGCCGCCATCTTACTAACCCCAGGCTGCTATTGACAATTTCTTGGCAGAAAATACAATCACTTTTTGTTGGCCTGACTCTGGATTCAAAGACACAGACACATCAGTAACATTCGCTACCGAAACAGTTCGCACCAACTTGCGTCGTGTGCAAGTATGGCACATTTAAACTCCAGCCATTATAAACATAGTAATAAGATGTTAGAGCAGTTTTTAACAGACTTCAAAACAGGAGGAGGATCTCAATTCGACTGTATTTTCGATTTGATGAGAGATGAGAGAGAGAGATGATTTTATTTTTTTTATTATTTGAAAGCTGTTACTTTCCTTGTGGTTCCATTTAAATTTAAACAAGATCTGACCAGTACTTTTTTGAGTTATCCTTAATAATGCGTATTTGGTTGACTTCGATCACATTGATGATGTTCTTATTTTATAACTTGTCCAGATGTTTCTTTATATTAAAATTTTTAGGACAGACATTTTAAATTAAAGCATCAGACGTTAATCTTTTGCGAGAAATCATCACATAAAAGAAATATTTTTGATCATGTTAATGTTTATTCGACTGTTAAGCAGACTATAACACCCAGACTCGGAACAACCCTTTGTGGGTCACACAAAGTTTTCTCCCGTGTGGGATTAAAACTTTTCATCCACACAACAATTGCTACATAAATGCATAAATTAAATATAGCACAGAACATAGACTAGATGTACAATATTAAGCAGTAAACACTACATGCTGTACAATAACAAATAAATGAAATAAAAAATCAAAGGTAAACAAAACCAACCATATATAATATTTGTGTGTGGTATATTACTTAACTAAAAATATATTGGTAGATGGTATTATAAGTGTATTATACCAAGAATTAAACCCATAGTAGATATGGTTTAAGTAAAAAAAGCAGCGATAACCTAGACTTTGGACTGCCACGCAGAGGTCTCGAGTTCGATCCGCCACAACCAGAGAGAGATCAGGCGCAAGACCAACGGCTTTACGTGCTTGCCGAGGCACGGGGTTGCCTAAAACCACCAACTTCCTAACTCCGGGCTGCTATTGAGATTAATTCTTTACAGAAAAACCCAATAACTTTTAAAATAATTTTATTTTCGTCTTCGTCAGGCAATCAATTAGTATTTATTACCTTTTAAATACTTTATCGCGAGTAAGACCCGTTGTCTAGCATTACAATAACTTTTTGTTGGCCCGACCCAAGTTTCGAATCTGAGACCTCATGCACAGCAGTCGTATTCATCTTCGATCTTTCGATATTACTTAGCTAACTAAGTAATATCGAAAGATCTCAATCTTTCTCTTTCAATCTCAGAGATTAGTAAAAGGGGTTTCGAAATTCCAATTTTAATTGCAACGGAACACACCATTATTTTTTATCGGTTTTTAATCGTCAGGGGCTCTCTAAATAACGTGTTACTCAAAAAATCGTAAGAAATTTAGTAATTCTGCTATAATTATATACATATATATAAAATATCTTAATTATTGAGATCACAGAGTAACACTAATTGAACTATAGTGTGAATTTACATATCCCGTTCAGCAAAGCATAGGCGTATACATTTAAAGAACGCGGAAGAATCCCACAGCCATTGTTATTAATTGCCAATTTTATAATGTTACTTATTTTACAAACTATAAGGAATCGCAAACATAACCTACAGCTAATAAACTTTTTACTAACTTTCCACCGTTGTCGACAACGATGTTTTTGATGAAGCGACTTACACAATAAAGATAAAATTGTCAAGAGAAATGTGACCTCTTCGATTACCAAAATCAGGCTATAACCCTCTAGTGAGAGTCATTACAGCCCCTCGTGGCGTCATCATACGTACAGAAGACCACATGAGTCTGTATAATGGACGAAGAAATAAAATTGTATTCGTTTCCGATAAGTAAACACAAGTACACATAGTAACACAAGCTGTTTCGAGTATAATTTCAGAGAATTATTCAAATGTAGAATATTTTTATAGGCGCTGTTATGAGTACTGTTTATTGTACTGGCACGTTAAGGTCTGCAATGTTTCGGAAAAGAATCGGTTAAAAAATAAAATCGGTCTGAACAGTTAGTTCAATATTAACATGTAAATAAAAAAGTTTAATCTCAGCATTCAACAAATTGGAAAACTTATCATTTAACGCATTAAATAATAAAGGCATCTTGCATTATGTTGGCAGAATTTAAAACAGAAACACTTATGTGGTTTTCAAACTAAGTAAGCCTATCGTGACATATCGTGACAGATATCGTGAAGACCCAACTCTATTATGACAAAACAAAACAAAAAATTCGTCGTCATTTCATTAACTTATTATAAAGAATAATAATCGATATTTCTATATCGAGGGGTACTTTACAAACATTCACACAACGACCTCAAAGAACATCAAAATTCAAAACACCCATCAAAAATTTACATCCAGTGTGGGATTCGAGCCTGTGTAGGATAACAACTCTCAGGGTAGAGGCTGAAGTGAGTCGGCTACTTAAATCAGTACGCCATATATGCAATCGATTTAACCATCTCTATATTATAATAGAAAATCAAACCTCCAAGTGCACTATTCCGTATTATAAAACAAGAATAAACAGTAATCCTATAAAGTTTAAGAAAAGTCAGTAATAAAAATAATTGGCAATACTCCATAACGTGCATTCACCTAAGCACAACAGTCCAGAAAAGTAATTTACAATGGAGTTCACGAAGCGTTACCGTTAGGCCACATTACAAACTTGTAATAGGACATGCTTATGGCCTGTCTTTGTACTAAGTTGCAAATTTCAACCATTAAAACTAGAAGAAATAAACGAAGTTTTATTGAAGAGTTTAAATATATTTATATTGTATATCCCTGAATGACAAAACATCCAAATTTCGTCGAGATTTTACGTATTTTCACGAAATTATTAAGTTATCTTGTTGTCACTGGGAATCAACATTTTATTCTAATTAATGTCGATCAATGAAATCAAAAACCAAATCGCATCTGATGTTCTATACATTACCGCCTACAAACATATTTACAACCAAGCTTTTCATTGTAATACATAGCCCCACGTCTAAATTCCCCAAGTGGTCGATAGAGCTATATTTCACCAAAATTTCTCTCATTATAGTTTTAGACCCCACAAATAGGCCTACCGCCATTCCATGGGATTCAGGCAAAAAAGAAAAAAAATAAAGGCCTTATACCATTTGTACTGCGCCAATCTTTTTCTAGTTGTTACGGATTACTGTCCTATTAGATCATAAGAGTATTACATATATAATTTCCTGCGCATGACAACCTCCGTTAAGATAGGCTACCATGACTGAAATTCAGTCTAGAGAAGGTAATTAAAGATCACAAAATATCTGACTGCCAATATTGAAATCGAATATGATTTACGTACCTGTATGTAGGTACTATGAAAGCAATACATAGTACCCTCTCCTCATCGTACCAATTTGATACAGAACCTATAATTTGATATTGTAATTTCACTTTGCATTAGCACCGCCAGTGACGATCATGTTACGGGTAATGCTCAAGGTCTTGGTATAGTTTTAAAATACCCGGAATGTGTACTGCGTCGTTGCTAAGTACTTGTGGGAGTTCTCGAGTTCACGCCTGTTTCTGGGTTAAGCAAATTTGTTTGGATTATTCAGTTAGAATATTCTCGGTATATTTATGAAGTATGGCTGCAGAAAGGTAGCCTGTAGTAACATGGGAATCCAAAACATAGTTATAACCGAAATGTGGGTTTGATGTACTTATATGTCCATTCCACATTTCAGAGAACCAAATTTTTTTCTTAGCGTCCCCTTTTTCAAATACTGGAGTCAGTATTATTGTGTATTCAAATTTGGCTGAATCGCTTTTCATTAAATGCCGTATCGTTTTATCTTCGTGAACCAAAACGATGAACATTTTAAGATTAATACAGTTGAACTCAAATCAATATTGCTTGATTTTCTTGACGCCGAGACCAATAGCGTAATTCCTCTCTAAGAGATAGATATATGCAGGTAATGTTCTGTAAATGATCATGCATGCACGAAGAAGACAATAACATTACCGCGGATTGAACTGCGCCTTCACAAATTCAGAATTTTACTATATCCCATTCAAAAATCAAACATATAGAGGTGTTAGCTTTACTTCCTAAGTTATTGTTCCAACGACGCATAAGGAATTGGCCTTGCAATCGAGATTGATACCATCGAGATTATAATTTATATACTAGATTTTACCCGCGCCTTCGCTTGCGTTAATGTAGGTTAGATTAGATGTGTAATAGTCGGGCACGCCACGATCGTGGCGGTAAGTTCCGTGTTTGAGGAGTGGCTGGAGAGGCGCCATGGCGCCCTCACCTTCCGGTTGACACAGGTAATGACTGGCCACGGTTGTTTTGGCCAGTTCCTGTGTCGTATACGCCGGCAAGAGACGCCCGGTTGTCACCACTGCGGCGACTGCCGCGACGTAGTTGAGAACACGGCGCTGCACACTTTGGCGGTTTGCCCCGCCTGGGCATCGCAGCGCCGTGAATTGATCGCGGCAGTCGGATTGGTTGCCCTCTCGCTCCCGGCCATAGTTCAGTCTATGGTCCGGAGTGAGAGGTCGTGGAACGCCGTCGCCTCCTTTTGTGAGGAAGTCATTTCCATCAAGGAGGCGGCGGAGCGGGAGAGGGAGCGTTTGAACCCTCTCCCCAACCGCAGAGCCAGGCGCCGGAGGGCGCGGGACGACCTCCAGCCACCCTGAGGTTTGACCTGGGGGTGGCGGGTTTTGTGGGCCTGCCCGCCATCCGTTCAGCACCAGGTCCGAGAGGCGGCGTGCGTGTTCCCACGCGCGCCTCTGTGTTGAGTCCGTCTCCCCTCTAGGGGGGACAGTAGGGAGTGGTAGAAGTGCCTTTAGGGTAGGTCTTTCGTGTAGTGGCCTGCCGTTTCATACGGCGGGCCGAAACCTCGGCGGGGTCGCGACCGCATGCGAAAGTGATTCGCGCGGCCCCGTCGATAGTGGTTTTGTCGAGGAACACCGTGGTAGGTTTAGTCGGCATTCCGGGAGGTACTTTATCATCTTAACATCTTATTTTACCCCGGCGAGTCCGACATAACCCCTCCGCCCGCCCCCGCGGAGGGTTATGCGTCATGCATTCCCCCATGTAAAAAAAAAAAAAAAAAAGATGTGTAATAGTATTTATTTCTGGATGAAAGGTACCATCTGTCCTATTTTGTTCCCTTGACAACGTGTATGCCAAATTTCGTGATGATTGGTCGAGTAGTTTTCACGTAAAAGCGTAACAAACAAACTCACATTCGCATTTACAATATTAGAAAGGATTACGTTGGCGTTGAGCTGCCTAATTTTCTGCCTTATGTATCGTACAGAAATGCGAGATACTAGCCTTTGACATAATATGTGAGCCGAATACTTGTGTATCTTTAAAAATTGAACACACGTGAATTGCATGCACATGTTTTCGGCTCAAAACAGTCCTTCGTAATATCTGCCGTATCAGGACGAATATATACGTTTAATTAAATTCGTATTGACATGCAAGTATTCGGCTTACACAAATTAATTGGGTTAATGCTATGTCCACCCTTTGAGATATTACTGTAATATTTTTCTGAACGGATGAAGAAGTGTTTTCAGTGGTCACCTCACCTTTGCCACTGCGTCGACCTATGTGACGTGACGTGTTGGTTAAATCGCTATACGGGACAAAAGATTTAGTGATCCGAAAATATTTGTTCTGAGTCTGGGTGTTCTTTGTGTCCGTTGTTTGAATGTTTGTAAAGACCTCCGCGACACAGGAACTATACATAGTGAGAAGCTGTCTTTAAAAAAAGATAAACTTATTACGATGTGTATACAGTCCATTATCCCAATGAATCCATAACAACTATGAATAGATCCAGACAATTGCCAAATCGGCTGACTCAGCACTATTCCTACAACCCGAACGTCGAAGTTGATTGATGTTAACCGTTGCCAGAATATTAGGTTACCAACTTCAACTGAGTTAGATACTGATACCCTACGATTATACACAAGTTTCAGTACACTTTATCAAGGTTTAGTAATTCTAGTACATAAGTAGAGAAGTTTGTACGAAAGGATTCGGTTTACAGAGAACATATTGGTAGCGGAGAGGTAAAGAGACCTTAGTCTTTCATTATGGATATTATATTGTTAAGAAATAAATGTAAAAAAGCGTGGGGTGCCTTCTAAGATATTTTGATAACCTACCAACCAACCCACGCTTTTTTACATTAAAATTATTACACTAGTTTTACTTTTGAGTATTTTATAGTTTTTTTAAACTATTATTTATTTATTTATGTTTTTATTCTTTTATCTAAATTATTGTATTGTCATCGATCCTCGACAAGTGTGCAAAATTTCAAATGAATTCGTCGGTTTGAAGGTGGTGAAAATCACGTTTAAAGATTCTGTTACATAGATGCATAGATACATAGACACACACCAAGCTAATAATAAAAGCGTGTTAAAATAGCTACATTTAAAAAAACAATATTTAGTCTAGTATAGTATAATTTAGTTTAGTATAATATAGTGTTAATTTAGTCTTTAATCTAGCCTTAATGTTCTTGTGTAGTTTATATAACTTAGAAATTAAATTGTAATCTTACATGTACATATGTACACTTTAGATATAGTCAATGCTGTGTTCACCTTTAATTTAAAAGCATACACATATATATTTGTATGAATGTCTTCATGTAAATGCTTAGAATGTATTTCAGTTGGTAAGCCTTATGTTAAATAAATAAATAAAAAAGCGAGATTTAAGACTACACACTAGACCACTACTAGTGGATTAAATGGACGACTCTTCACTGTCAAGGCACCGAGTGATGTGGATTGGATCCTAAAATAAATAAAATATGTGTGAAATTCAAATAATTGTTACGATTATGGGTGTCTTTGTCTGTTGTTACAATGTTTGTAAAATACGTATTCTCTTCTAGATCATATTTACTAAATGAACGTATTGCCATCTACTGAATGTGGTTGCAGACTCCGTACTACCACTAAGCGTTTCTTGGTAAGAATACCTTTCGGAAATATATAAAAACAATAATGTACGGCGACCAATCTCAGCGGAATCTCCGTCATAGCGTTGAAATTAAACTACTTTATACGGCTTTTGTCGCGTTGTTTACTTAAAAACACTTTTATTACATAATTTTTAACTATAACGCTACTGTTGTTGAACTTTACTACAATTTAAGCTATTTGAATTAATTAAGACTATTTATATTTAAGTTTACACTTTCCTCCAACGTTTCGGCTGCGGCATGGCAGCGGGGAGTCACGGGAGACTAAGAAGGTAGTTGTCTCAATGTTCTGAACTGTAATTATTTGAAATAATTACACTTTTTACACACAAAATGATGTAATAAAAGTGTTTTAAAATAAACAACGCGACAAAATCCGTATAATATAGTTTAATTTCAATGTATAACATTCGCGTAAACGTAAGAGTACTCATTGAAATTAAACTACTATATACGGATTTCATCGCGTTGTTTATTTTACACTTTATTACAAAATTTAGAAACTGTTATACTACTACTAGATTCTAGATACTAAGAAGCAAACCACAGCTAGATTTCATGATACTCTGAGCTCATTCTGCGTAAAAAGAAACACCAATGATTAAATTATGTTCGGGTACTTCGAAATAACTACACTGGAACATTGAGACAACTACCATCTTAGTCTCCCCGTGACAATGGCTGCTGAAAATCAACCAAAACGTCGGGGAAAGTGTAAACTTAAATATAAATAGTTTTAATAATTTAATTAGCTTAAAAATTAGCGAAGATAAAATCCGTATATAGTAGTTCAATTTCAATGAATAACATTCGCGTAAACAGAAGACATTATTATGTAACACAAAATCATTATAGTGCGCAAATATATGCGTAAATATAAAGTTCATTCTCTGTGAAGGGATAAAGAGTATACTCGTATTTACGCATACACTATGAGAGTGATAGCTCAGTGGGGAGACCAACAGACTGCAATGCAGAAGGTCTCGGGTTCGAACCCACGTCGCGCACCTCTGACTTTCGGAAGTTATATGACTTTTCCAAATTATGTGCGTATTGATTGCCAATTATCGCCTGCTCCGTGCCTCGGAGAGCACGTTAAGCCGTCGGTCCCGGCTGCCATGAACATCTATGGCAGTCGTTATTGGTAGAGTGTCGACACAAAAGATCCCACTGGGTCGAAGTGTCGCCGGTCTGCACTGACTGGCCTCCACATAAGATACATACATACATGAGAGAGATAGCACTCCCTTGGTACGACGGGATGGCACGCCAACATGACAGGAGAGAGATCAAGCGCAGAACCAACGGGAACGAGCTTCCTGTGGCTACCTTCCTAAATCCGGACTTCCGGACTTTGTGACCTAAATGAATAAATGATTTTTGACTTTGACGTTGACTTACTTATTTAATAAAAATATTGGCAATGTTACTCGGTGATAGAGCTTTCTAATTAATAAAGGAGTTTTTAAATCGGTTGAGCAGTGTTTGAGTTCAAGCCTAAACAAAAAATAAAATCTTTCCTCTTTGTAATATTAGTATAGATATATAGCAATATATGTATTTATTAGTGAATATAATATTAAATTCTTACTTGGCAACTCGTGTAAGGTTGTGCGGTTACACGACGTTTGTGCTGCGGTAACGTTTATCGACTTGAACACGTTAACTGAGCGAGCTGTTAATCTCTTGTCTGATATTCATGGTAATATTGTGTTAGAAAATGGAGTATTGCGTATTATTAAATTCTTTTTTTGAAGGGTATATAATAAGTATATCGAAATGTGACTTACATATATGATTTATACAGGCGTGAGACTTTAGGAGTATATGTAATATATATTGACGCAATGTAAGATACCTTCGGTATCCCTAATGTTTCACATTTATATATTTCATTAGCTGTGGTTTTAGGTCCTACTCAGTGGCGTTAAGTCTTCCAGGTGCAGTTCTAATCTCCGTGCTGATACTTACTAAGACTTTTTTGACAGAAAACCCTAACAATAATCCACTTGACCTAAAAATCGGAATCAAAACCTTATACCTATCACTTCCATTCACTACTGCTGCACTGCTTAGCCTACGTCCTTTCCCAAAAATTTCATCTAAATCGATGGAGTGGTTTAGCCGTGAAAAGGTAACAGACAGACAGACAGAGCTACTTTTGAATTTATAATATTAATAAAGATAACAAATTCTTTTAAAGACGTACACATTTATTTATTCACTACTGGGCATAAAGGCAACCGATTTGAACGAAACCTTTACAAATATATTCCATTTTGATAATATTAGCATAGTTATAAAAATATCCCTTTTGCCTTTCATAACATTACATTATCCCTATGTTTACAGCCATTCCTATCAGTTTTCCTGTCTGCGGAAAAATGTTGTACTTACCGATTTTTAGTTATAGTTCCAACAAGGAAGTCCCTAAGGAATACCGCCGCATTACCTGTCAACGGATTGTCGGTTAGAGGACACAAACTTTGACAGAAAACAAAGGGAAATATGATTAAACTTGACGTCGCTATGCATATAATTTCAAGCTCTTAAGCTTATTCTAATAATTGTATATCTGATTGCGATGACTTAGGTCTTCGAATAGGACAGTATTTTAGATCTATTCATTGTAATTCTTTTTTTTTTAAATTAATTTAGTGACTTTTGTTGCTATAGCAATATGCCAGTGCCATTGTAACATTTGAAATCTGGGACTGTGTTTTGTAACGATTCTAGGCGTGACATTTGAAATTGCCATCATAATTATTGCATGCAGAGGAATTCTAGAACTATACTGAAAATCGCAAGGATAGAGCAGCGATAGCTCAGTGGGGAGACCAACAGACTGCAATGCAGAGGGTCTCGGGTTCGAACCCACGTCGCGCACCTCTGACTTTCGGAAGTTATATGACTTTTCAAAATTATGTGCGTATTGATTAACAATTATCGCCTGCTCCGTGCCTCGGAGAGCACGTTAAGTCGTTGGTCCCGGCTGCCATGAACATCTATGGCAGTCGTTATTGGGAAAGTCAGTACCCTCTAATATCCTGACACTGGTCTAGCCTTAGGGTATCGTTAGCCTTCGGGTTGCGGAGGTCAGGTGGCAGCCGTTCCGTATAAAAACAGATATCCAGTCAAATCCGGTTAGACCAGAAATGCCGACGCCAAGTGACTTGGGAATAATAAAGGCTAAGAGAGAAGACTGAAAATCGCAAGGAAATTACCTAAGGTTTTAACAGATGTCTATTATTAACTACAGATTTCAATAGCTATTTTTGAAAGACCAGAGAATCGGGACAAGCAGTACGTAACAGAAAAACTCAATAACACTACTTGACGAGTTGTCGAGCTCAGAAGTTTATGATAGTACGTAAGCATAGGCATAAACTTTTTTTATTATGTTGCTCGTCAAAATGACCACACTCCGCCTGATGGTAAGCAGTCATGTGATCTAAGAGCAGTGGCCTCCACACCATCCTCATAGCAGCTGAGGCGATGTTGAGGTCTCTAGTTTGTCGGGCTGAGAAGGTGCTTTTTCACGCCCGCTTAAAGGACCCAGGGTTGAAGGAAAAAGGAAACACCTGCGTTGGCAGAGAATTCTATGCCATGATTGTTCGGCATAGGTATGAGGACCCAAACTTGTTGGTGCGCACTCTAATCGATTCTACTGTGTAAGGATAGCTTTTGAGCCCAGCACGCGTTTTTCTGGATAGGAAAGGGAAGGGCCATATCGTAGGGCCAACGAGGCACTCTAATCAATAGATTTATTAAACATTAATACGCACTTAAACTTCACCTAAACATGCATAAAGACTATTAGATACTATGTAAATTTATCTGCAATTAATTTTAGGTAATCGAAGTAATATTATTTCGAATGCCTCGCTGACGCAACAGTTGTGAATGTGACTATTATGATCTTGAGTTCGATCGGAAAAAGTATAACTGAGACTTTATGTCAAGAAATTCTTAGTAGTACAATATTTTGTCCGGTTAGCGGCAATTAGCTTGCCTCTGTTTTTAAATATTTTATTACATTACCCATTGTATAATTAGCAGCGGCTGCTGCACTAATCTCGAGGATTGTATCGCGGCAACCACACGGTAATATACTTTAGTCGCTTAACCAATAATTAAATATAGGTACGGTTCAGGGTTATATGGGATCTCAAACCATTACTGTTGAATGTGAATGTATGTATGTATCTGTATGTATCTTATGTGGGGGCCAGTCAGTGCAGACCGGCGACACTTCGACCCAGTGGGATCTTTTGTGTCGATACTCTCCCAATAACGACTGCCATAGATGTTCATGGCAGCCGGGACCGACGGCTTAACGTTCTCTCCGAGGCACGGAGCAGGCGATAATTGTCAATCAATACGCACATAATTTCGAAAAGTCATATAACTTCCGAAAGTCAGAGGTGCGCGACGTGGGTTCGAACCCGAGACCCTCTGCATTGCAGTCTGTTGGTCCCCCCACTGAGCTATCGCTGCTCAGTGAATGTGAATGTAACACCTCAGCCTTCCCTTTAAAGACATAGGCGTGAGACTAAACATGCATTTATTGTATGATCTTTATAAACCTTTCCAAAGTAAAACGGCCTATAATAAGTATTTATTATTATTATTATATTGGCAGCCTCGAAGGCGCAGTGGTTAGTATAACCGAGTGCCACGCCTGAGGTCGCGTGTTCGATTCCCGCACAAGTCAAACATTTGTGTGCGTGGACATGGATGTTTGTCTTAGTCTGGGTGTTTCTATGTATAATATGTATGTATTTACAAAAAAAAGTTTAAATGTATGTTTATCCATTGTCTAGTAACTATAACACAAGCTCTGCTTAGTTTGGGCTAGATGATGTTGTGTGTATGTGATAGACATACATACATAGATTCACGTCTGTTTCCCAGAGGGGTAGGCAGAGACTACGGATTTCCATTTGCTACGATCCTGACACACTTCTCTGGCTTCATTCACTTTCATCACATTCCTCATACACGCCCGTCGGTTCAAGGTGCTCTTAACCTGGCCTTTGTCCAGAACGCCTCCGATCTGATCAAGAAACGTTCGTCTAGGTCTTCCTCTTGCGACTGTTCCATTCACACTAGCCTTATAAACTTTCTTAGTCAGTCTTTCCTCGTCCATTCTTTCTACATGCCCAAACCAGCTTAACATACCCTTTTCTATTCTTGTCACTATATCCACTTTCATGCCGCATCTCTCTCTCTCTAATCACACTATTCCTTATTCTATCTTTCAGAGTCACACCACATATATTTCTCAGCGCTCTCATTTCTACAGCATTTATTCTGCTCTCATGCTTCTTTTGCCATACCCAACTTTCACTTCCATACATAAGTGTGGGCACTAATAGTCCTCTATGAACGGCCAAACGTGCCTTTTCGGAAACATTTCGACTGTTCATAAAAGCGCGTATGTGGTAGAATGTGATTATTATTATTATAAGTTACATGAGTAAACCGTTGAAGTATAAAACACCTACAGAATAAAAATAGCAAGAAATCCTACAACAGTGTTATTGCTATGTGAATTAACAAACTCCGTAATCGGATTAGCAGGGCTAGTTCGTATAGCAGTGATAAGAGATCCTCGATACGTCTCTCTGTAACCAGAGTTAACGCAATGACTCTGCATGTTAGGTGCTCTCTGTATTCTGAAGTTTTAGGATTAAATGGAAAAATGTATGTGTGCGTAATATGTGTATCACAAATAAGATTGTCGACTTATCTGTTGAACAAACAGCAAATTGGAATATATATTAAATAAAACTCGAAGTGTAATATACGCAATAAATATAAGTTCAATATAAACTTACCTAACATATATTAATAATATAATTTATTATAAAAGCACATACATATATACAAGCAATAAGAGAATTTAATAAGGTTTCGCTAGAAATAAAGAAATTGGATGGAAAATTATTTAATAACACTCTAAAAAATGGTTAATGTATTCTATAATTTACAAGAGTATTTTGTCACAAAATGTTTGGTATTTTAACTATCACTAATAGATATTGTAAAATTTATTCTAATCTTCCTTTTTACCCGACAGCGGCGAAGCCAAAAGGAAGAGTAATGATTTTGGCAGTCTGGGTATGTGTTTGTATGTTCCACTGCAGCGCCTAAACTACCGATTTTAATTAATGAGGTGTCAATAGATTCGTAATAATGGTCCGGGTGACATAGGCTATGTATATACATTTTAAATTCGTCCTTTTTAGACCCCTTTTTTACGTAGTCGGGTTATAGTTTTTAAACTTTTTTATTATATATTATGTATCTTACAATGGCAATGCCCGAATGGGTAACTTTTCAAACTATACCTTCTACAAAATCAACCTATGTAACACAGTTTTTGCAATAAATATGTCGCGCTCTTAATAAAAGAACAATTTATCTCGAAATTTAGAACTTAGGCAATTTGAACTCTTACTGAAACACTATTAGAGTTCAAATTGCCTAAGTTCTAAATTTCGAGATAAATCGTTGTTTTATTAAGAGTGCGATGTGTCTTTGTCAATAATATAATAACAATAAATTTTATAAATACAAGATTCTTCATATTCTGTTCAAAAGTTAACTTGTTTGAAACACTTACTCTCAATTTCTGGAATAAACATTAATTGAATTTGAAGACGTCGCTGATTAGTTTTTATTCCTGTATGTCGGTGTATTTGGTAATTGGACCACTAGTTTCTGTGTAGGTACGGGGCACAATACCGAGATCGTATTATTTGTTCTAATCCAGAGGAAGATCGATTTGCATGCTTGTTTTTTTTAAAATAAATGTAACGATTTACTTGTAATGAAATATTAAACATACAAACACATTAACACATTTCCATTAGCAAATGTTTGATCATATAGTTGATTTTAAGCCAACTCAGTTGTCTTTTAGGGTATATACCCTTACGACTACACGATTAGTCCGTAAATCGAAACACAGAAATTGTTTAATCCTAACTATTCAATCCTAACTTCCTATCCTAACTAATACTATAAGTAAATGCGAATGTTAGTTTGTTTGTTACGCTTTCACGCCTTAATTACTTGACCATGAAATTTTGCATAAATATTGTCAGGGGCACAAAATAGGACATTGGGCAGTAACTAACCTTTTTTTTACGTGGGAGAATGCATTGACCCATAACCCTCCGCGGGGGCGGGCGGAGGGGTTATGTTGGACTCACCGGGGTAAAAGAGAAAGATGGAATAAGAAGTAATGTACCTCCCGAAATACCGACTAAACCTACCACGGTGTTCCTCGACAAAACCGCTATCGACGGGGCCGCGCGAATCAATTGCACATGCGGTCGCGACCCCGCCGAGGTTTCGGCTCGTCGTATGCAATGGTAAGCCACCACACGACAAGACCTACCCTATGGTCACTTTTCACTTAATCCCTACTGTCCCTTCCCTAGAGGGGAGACGGACTCGACACAGAGGCGCGCGTGGAAATACGCACGCTGCCTCTCGGGCCTAGTGCTGATCGGATGGCGGGCAGGCCCACGAAGCCCACCACCCCCAGGTCAAATCTCAGGGTGGCTGGAGGTCATCTCGCGCCCTCCGGTCCGGCTCTGCGGTTGGGGAGAGGGTTAAAGCGATACCTCTCCCGCTCCGCCGCCTCCTTGATGGAAATCACTTCCTCACAGAAGAAGGCGACGGCGTTCCACGACCTCTCACTCCGAACCATAGACTGTACTACGGCCGGGAGTGAGAGGGCAATCCGACTGCCGCGATCAACTCACGGCGCTGCGAGGCCCAGGCGGGGCAAACCGCCAAAGTGTGCAGCGCCGTGTCCTAAACAACGTCGCAACAGTCACAACAGTGGTGACAACCGGGCGTCTCTTGCCGGCGTATACGACACAGGAACTGGCCAAAACAACCGTGGCCAGTCATTACCTGTGTCAGCCGGAAGGTGAGGGCGCCATGCCGTCTCTCCAGCCACTCCTCAAACACGGGACTTACCGCCGCGATCGTAGCCTGCCCGGGGCAGTTACTAACCTAACTTAACCTACATTTACGCGACCGAAGCCGGAGGCAAAATCTAGTTTTTTTTCTTCTCTCTTAGCCTTTATTATTCCCAAGTCACTTGGGGTCGGCTTTTCTGGTCTAACCGGATTTGACTGGATATCAGTTTTTACACGGAGCGGCTGCCACCTGACCTCCGCAACCCGAAGGCTAACGATACCCTAAGGCTAGACCAGTGTCAGGATATTAGAGGGTACTGACTTTCCCAATAACGACTGCCATAGATGTTTATGGCAGCCGGGACCAACGGCTTAACGTGCTCTCCGAGGCACGGAGCAGGCGATAATTGTCAATCAATACGCACATAATTTCGAAAAGTCATATAACTTCCGAAAATCAGAGGTGCGCGACGTGGGTTCGAACCCGAGACCCTCTGCATTGCAGTCTATTGGTCTCCCCATTGAGCTATCGCTGCTCTTTCAAAATCTAGTATACTTACATAAATATACTCTTATTTGAATGTTTACAAAGTCCTTGGGATTCAGAAATTATTGCATCTAATCTTTTGAAAAGAAATAATAGGTAAGGTAACCCTACGTTTATTTTCAAGAGACATTCATTCTTCATAAGATATACGATCGGTGGTCTAATAAATAAGTTTTAATCCCTTATTAGAAAGCATGGGGACCCTACAACTTCGTGTGACTTCTCACTGGCTATTATCTATTCGGTCCACGTGGTCGTGTTTCATGAGTTAATACCTTCAGTGAGGCCCCTTCTCTGAGGACTCAACGTGGTCGATTAAGTTAATCGGGTCGACTCGGCTGTGGTCAGCTACGCATCCTTGCTAATAGGTAATAAATCTGTTATGCCAGGACGGTTTGACTTAGCAATTCTTGGTTTTATATATAGATTGTGTGTTTCTATCGCTAATATGATTCTGGTTGGGAAGAGGCTGGTTATGTATTCGTGTCTCTTGGCTATGTATATACATACCTGTGTGAGTGAGTCGCCATTATGAGGCACCTGGTACACCATTTTGTAACTTGTTGTGTCAGCATGAGCTGTGTATAATATGTTATTATATAACTAATATTAAGTGAAAATATTCTCTGTTCGACTATTCGTAGGTAGATTGACACAACTGATATTGATGATTTTGTGTAGGGGAATACTTCGAAAACATTGGAAGGAATAAGGCTCCTTAAAAAATAAGAATGAAATTATTAATAGCAGGCAAAATATAATACATTTTATTTTAATTATTAGTTTATTTTGATATAATGGCGACGGGCGTGAATGAGAAATATGATGAAAGTTAATGAAGCCAGAGAAGTGTCTCACGATCGTAGCAAATGGAAATCCGTAGTCTCTGCCTACCCCTCTGGAAAACAGGCTTGAATCTATGTATGTATTTGTGTATTTGATATATTATAATGTGTAAATCTTGAAGATTATTGAGTACATTATTACTAATGTCTTTAATTATATAAATAAATATTAAAAATCGTGAAGATTTTTGGACGTTTACATGTTCGTTGTCCAATCACGCGTAAACAGTTGAATAGATTTGGATGAAATGTAACACACTGATACACCATGTCCTGTTTTTTTTACGTAGGAGAACTCTTTGACGCTTCCCTCTCCGCGGGGCGACGGAGAGGTTATGTCGGGCTCACCGGGGAAAAGATACCCCGGTAATACCGACTAAACCTACCACGGTGTTCCTCGACGTAACCATAGACGGCGAGGCCGCGCGAATCGCTTTCACATGCAATCGCGACCCCGCCGTGTGAAACGGCAGGCCACTGCACAAAGAATATTTCCTCCACCATCCCCCTGAGGGGAGGGGGGACAAAGACACGATACAGAGGCTAGAGAGATTAGCACATATTTATGATGTTATCATATGAATATTGAATTATATATCGGATTATATCACACTGAATTTTATTCCGGATAACCTAACTTACCGCAGATTTAATACATTTGACCTGGGGGTGGCGGGCTTTGTGGGCCTGCCCGCCATCCGTTCAGCACCAGGTCCGAGAGGCGGCGTGCGTGTTCCCACGCGCGCCTCTATGTCGAGTCCGTCTCCCCTCTAGGGGGGACAGTAGGGAGTGATAGAAGTGCCAATAGGGTAGGTCTTTCGTGTAGTGGCCTGCCGTTTCATACGGCGGGCCGAAACCTCGGCGGGGTCGCGACCGCATGCGAAAGTGATTCGCGCGGCCCCGTCGATAGTGGTTTTGTCGAGGAACACCGTGGTAGGTTTAGTCGGTATTCCGGGAGGTACTTTATCATCTTAACATCTTCTTTTACCCCGGCGAGTCCGACATAACCCCTCCGCCCGCCCCCGCGGAGGGGTATGCGTCTAGCATTCCCCCACGTTGAAAAAAAAAAAAGATTTATGACATAAACAACTACGAATTAACATAAAAAAAATATAAATACATTTTTTATATTGAAATTAAACCACTTCATATATGATTTTGCCGCGTTGTTTAATTTAAAACACTTTTATTAGATAATTTTGATACTCTAACACTACTATTGTTGAACTTTACTGAATTTAAGCTATTTAAATTAATTAAAACTATTTATATTTAAGTTTATACTTTGCCCCGACGTTTCGGTTGCATTACAGCAGCCATGTTCACGGGGAGAACAGGTGCAGAACATTGAGATAACTACCATCTTAGTCTTACATTCAGTAAAGTTCAATAATAGTAGTGTCAAAGTATCAAAATTATGCAATAAAAGTGTCTTAAAATAAACATACATACATAGATTCACGCCTGTTTTCCAGAGGGGTAGGCAGAGACTACGGATTTCCATTTGCTACGATCCTGACACACTTCTCTGGCTTCATTCACTTTCATCACATTTCTCATACTCGCCCGTCGGTTCAAGGTGCTCTTAACCTGGCCTTTGTCCAGAACGCCTCCGATCTAAACGAGATCTGATCAACGTGGCCGATTAAGTTATTTTATTCAGATCCGATCTGATCATCCTTAAAATAAACATCGCGACAAAATCCGTATAAAGTGTTTAATTTCAATGTATAACATTCGCGTAAACATAAGACAATATTATACATTTCTTATTCTTTTTTTTAACTTTTCCGAACACCGAATGTACCTAACCATAATGCTACTCACATATCAAACTATTTTAATACATCCGAAATGAATTTGAACATAACGTGCGCGGCATAGCGATTTGGTTTCGTAAAAAAAAGAAAATACTAATCACCGAAATAACTAAAAACCAATTCATAAGAATGCTCAATTATAAGTACTATAATCAAATCCTCATTACTAAATAGAAGTTGTACTCAAATGGAAGCAAGTTTCGTAATCATTACGCGAGCACTTCCGTCCGTCTCGCGGCGTTATTGACATTGCAACCAGACAACTTTCTCCGCCGACTGTACTCGGTATAAACTGAACAGGTATGCAAGATTATATAAGTTATATCGCTTTACTTTATACGTATTACCTTTTATAAGGTTCACTGATCTGTAAACGTACTTACTTATACAAGGATATGCCTGTAAATTTATTATACTTTCACATTTCGATAGGTTAATTTTAGTTCTGATGTAAGGACGAGTTTGACTGTTGTTGGTTGACGGATTACAGTATACTGGCATATTTTCGATCATAAGTTGTTTAGCAGCCCAATGGATAAGGCATTGGATAAGAGGTCGTCGGTTCGAATCCACTCATTGCGACATCGACCTGAATCCACTCCTAACAACATGATACTACCTTAACTGGCTAAGTTTAATACTATTTGTTCATTTATAAGCCAAATTGCTAAAAGAATTGCATGAAAAGGTACACACTCTGCAACACGCTGTCTCATTTTTGTGTATGCAAGGACAATTCTTGAAGATAAGACGGCAAAAGTGTCATAATACTTTCTTTTAGTAATATCTTATTTAGAAACTAGGAAAGATCTTCAGTTTTATGGTTCGTCTTACGAGTACTACTCACGTAATTGTTTATAGTATGCGCGAGAACGCTGGTACCCTAAACACAAGTTGAATTTTATTCTGGGTACCAGAGTTTATCGTAAATACTAAATATCGTGTTTGTGATGCTGTTATTGTATTTTTGTGTCAAGTTAAAAAAAAAATCTTATTATTATTATATTTCAGAGTCGGACAAGAACATAAATCAACTGTTCTAAGATCAGCCGTAAATAATTAATTTCTTTTTGAATACAAAAACTGACTTCAATACTATACCTATAAGTAAGTACCAACTTAAACAAAAAGTAAGAAAATAGTTTTGAAGTCGATTTTCTTTTCTTTTTTAATTAATTTTATTTTTCAGTTTTTAGTAGGAAGTTAGTTTTTTTTTTGTTGTTCTGTTTATTGATTCTTATATATAATATGGCGACTGCCTCCGTGGCGCAGCGGTAGTGGATGCGACTGCTGTGCATGAGATCTCAGGTTCGAAACCAGGGTTGGGCCAAGAAAAATTATTAGGTTTTTCAGTTATGAAAGATCAATAGCAGCCCGGAGTTAGGCAGTTGACGGTGTTAGACACCCCGTGCCTCGGAAAGCACATAAAGCCGTTGGTCCTGCGCCTGATCTCTCTCCGGTCGTGTCGGATCACCGTCCCATCGGATCATGAGGGTTAGGGAACAGAGAGTGCACTTGTGTTTGCACTCCTGCGCAGGAGCCAGTCTCTGTTCAGATTGGCCGCCGTGGCTGAAATTCGGTCTGGAGGACATTATTATTATTATAATATGGGTAGGCCTACTAAACGCGCTGCTCAAATGATAGTACCGTTTGGAAGAAAGTAGGCCTGGGTATATATTTTGTTCTTATTTTCTCAAAAAGCGCTTAATCAATTTCGATAAAATTTATATGAGACCACCTCTGAAGTATGATCTATCTAACAAAAAGAACTATCAAAATCGATTCAAAATTGGCTGAATGATCGCGTAACATACATACAAAAAGAAAACATACAGTCGAATTGAGAACTTCTACCTGTTTTGAAGTCGGTTAAAAACGAGGAAGAAAGTCACATCATTAATCAACGATAGCCAATAGCTTAACTATATAGCCAATAGATCACCGGCTTGTGATCGAAAAGTCATATGGTTTATTCCCACGAATTGCTATACCAATGTACTCATTCAGCATGAGTAACCAAGTCTTTAATTTAAATAATAAACAGTAATTTGCAATTTAAATGAAGTCAAAATTTGTAAAACAAAGACCGTCTGCCTCATTAAAAAGTTGACAAACAGCAGTCATAAATGTCATAATACATAATAGTTAAATCGGTGATATAATCACGCATCAATAAACATTTATTGATAAAATATTTACATAGAGAAAACAAAAACAGCGGCGAAAGTAAGCTCAAAATAATTTAAAAAGAATTCGGTTGTTTGAATTTATACGTTGACAACATTATATCGTCAAGAAACTTTGTGTGATTTGCTTTTTTTGAAGTACCTACCTATCGTTTGATTGGCAACACACAAGCATAGGTAATTGACAATGACATAACATTAAAGAAGTAAAGCTTATTCTTAGATTTGATTTTAAGGACCTTTACTCATTTTAAATATGTTATTTTAAGAAATTAAAGTGATACATAGATCAGATATTCATTTTAAAGTTGTTACTGCGAAAATTTTATACACTGCCCAAAATATTCAAACTCTAAATGTACTGGGAGTAAAAATATTTTGAAAAGCATAGAATGAGGGAGTTTATTCTTCGATAACAGAGTAAAAATATATAATACACTGGTACAAATGACATACCATTAAAATATTAAAGATAATACAGAGAATCCGTGCTTCGGAGGGCACGTAAAAAGTCGGTCCCGGTTGTTGTCAAATTGAAAGCAGTCGTTAAGCCATGTCAGAGGCCTACGGGCGGCTTGAACAACTCTTGACAACAGGTTGGCAACTAACCATACGGAAAAAAAGAAGAAAAAGAAGAATACAGAGATAAAAGATATGATCATCTTAAAATACCTATAAGCTGAATTTGGACGTATCGGTAACATTTCTTAGATTACTTATACTCCTGGGGGTGGCGGGCTTTGTGGGCCTGCCCGCCATCCGTTCAGCACCAGGTCCGAGAGGCGGCGTGCGTGTTCCCACGCGCGCCTCTATGTCGAGTCCGTCTCTCCTCTAGGGGGGACAGTAGGGAGTTTTAGAAGTGCCTTTGGGTAGGTCTGTCGTGTAGTGGCCTGCCGTTTCATACGGCGGACCGAAACCTCGGCGGGGTCGCGACCGCATGCGAAAGTGATTCGCGCGGCCCCATCGATAGTGGTTTTGTCGAGGAACACCGTGGTAGGTTTAGTCAGTATTCCGGGAGGTACTTTATCATCTTAACATATTCTTTTACCCCGGCGAGTCCGACATAACCCCTCCGCCCGCCCCCGCGGAGCGGTATGCGTCATGCATTCCACCAAGTAAAAAAAAAGTGAACGCAGCCTGCTGTCTCGAGTTCGAAATCTGTTTTTTTTTTGTCTTTTTCCCTTATGTAGTAGGTACAACTCCCGCGCTAGAAATAATTCTTGTGTCGCGAGGGATTTTACGAACGTTCATAAAACGCACGCAAATAACCCCCAGACGCGTAACAACAATTTGGGACCACACAATTTTTTGTGCCATGTGGAGACCGAACCCATAACACTCAGCGTAGTAGCAGTGGCCAGACGACCACATAAACCACTACGCCATCCGTGCATTCTACGTAAAAACTTTATTATTTTTTCGAAAATACAAAAGATATTATATAAGGCTCAAGAAAGGAGTGTTTCCTCGTTTCAACTCGTACAATATGCTAATATTATATACATTACCATATTATATTCTCCATTTATTTCGGATTGCGAAGGTGAACAGAGCGAATAAATAGTTCCACGTGCATTTGGACCTACTTATGTAAACGGGAACCAACCCACAAACTCGTCATAAATGAAATAAGTATACGAAAGGCCTTTAAAATGCACTTTATACGATACCTGTAATGTTCAAAGTGGTCTGACAATATTTTCTTAATAAATCTTTATTTTCACAAAGTTACCAATTCCTCAAACAACAGTTTCTAAATAAATTATAAGGATCCATGATGTATGCTAACGTTTTAAACCTAAAAATCTTGTGAATGAATTCTTTGAAAAGGAATCGTGCCACATGATTATCTACTTAAAAACCACACAATTTTATTTTAATAAGGGACCATTGGGTTTTGTTCAGTTTGCATATTAAAGTTGTCGTTATTCTACATGCTAATAAAGACTCAAGTCACATGATTCTTGGGACCATGTGCTTTGAATCTTGTTTGTGTAAATAAAATTATCAACCAATTCTATTATTGCAATAATTCATACATTATCCTCAAAAGATTTCCTCATGGCACAGTGGTAGTAAAAGACCGCTATACATAAGGCCACAGAATCGACAAAAAAAACATTATTTTTATATGACAACGCCTCATTCTCTAGTACGATTCCCGGGTCGCGATAAATGTTTAGAGTTCTCTATTAAGACACTTCTCTGTAGCATCACGGAGTTTAGAACATTGCCCAGTAGATGGAATTAGCTTGCCCCATATTTAGTAGTAGTAAAAAATGGGTGCGTTTATTACATATTAGCTTGGCTGGATGGCTTAATCAAAATTATTTATTTAATCAAAATACTAGTCATTTATAAATTATAATTTAAAAGAAAATTATTGATATTGCTGCTTATATCCTTACTAATATTATAAATGCAAATGTTTGTTTGTTTGTTACGCATTTGTGTCACTTCTCGACCGATCATCATGAAACTTCGCATACAAGTTGTCAGTCGGAACAGAACAGGACATAGGGTACCTTTCATGCATATAAAAGTAATGTTCCTGGGATAAAAAATTAACACACCCTAATAAATAACCTACCTATAGTGTAGTAGAGCCTCGCTGATTTCAGCATGAAAGGGCCGGCTCGACCAGGGAAAGAATACCCTCTCACAGAATATCGACGTGAAATAGCAGTATTCCTACTGTTGTGTTTCGTTCGGTGAGTGAGAGTGTCGGAGGCCGAATCGCTCTCTTTACCCCTTCCCGCTCCTTCTCCATCCCACTTCCTTTTATTCCTAAAGGGTCGGCAACGCGCAATTAATGCCCCTGGTGTTGCAGGCGTCTATAGGCTACGGTGACCACTTACCATCAGGTGGTATGCTTGTTTGCCACGTTAGAAGTATAAAACAAAATATATGCGGGCAAAATCTAGTTCGACTATATAAAGAAAAATAGGCTATTTTCGATATAAATTCTATCGTGAGCCAACTCAGACGTGTGACGAAATATCAACCATGTGTAAGACCTACTCACCGTAACAGCACACACAGCGACGCTTTTTCCACGCATATATTCTAAAAATGGCAAACTCAAACTAGCTTTGAATAACTGAAAAGTAAGGCAAACTAAAACATTTCATCATTACATCAATTATCACACGAAATGTAAATCTCGCTACTGCGCTGAAAGCAGAGATAGCTTACTGGGAGACCGTTAAACTGCCACTCAAAGGGCTCGAGTTCAATTCCAAGGCACGCACCGCCGATATTTTCAAGTTATGTGCGTATTATATTAATAGTTAATTATCGATTGCTTCAACGGTGAAGAAAAGCATTGTGAGAAAACCTGCATGTCTAAGAGTTCTTCATAATGTTTTCGAAGATATCTGAAGTCTGCCTTTCTCGCATTAGGCCAGGGTGGTGGACTAAGGCCTATCTCTTCTCACACTGAGAAGAGGCCCGTACCCAGCACTGGGACAGTTAATATAATGGACTGATATTGAATACTACGCCATGTCTTGTAGTTTCGATCCCCACACAAATGTATTTAAATTGCATATCATACAGTTGTACCGAGGTAAAGTATTGCTTGCATTCGTTGTTTGAATGGATGAAAAGTCACTATCATTAAAAATTTAAATAACAAGCTAAATAAAAAAGCAATGCACCGTCGTTCGACCCGGATATCAAACTTAATATATTTCGATCGGCAATACAATTACATTACGATGCCAAAAAGTCAGACTACGAGTAATTCCAATTTTGAATGAAGATAGTCGTCTATGACGTCACTGACGACGACGCGATGACATAACGATAATAAACATTAGCACACAAACAGTGGGGTCATCGCGATGGTCGTTGAAGCGTGTTGCAACAGTAACTGGTGGTGGTAAGAGTTGTTCAGTAGTGTTAATAACGCCGTGACGTGTAGTGAAGTGAACGGTGCCAAGTGGATATTTCTGTTGCGGTAGGTTTTCAATATAAATTGCATTTGTTTTCTTTTTTCTTTTTTTTATGGTAGCCCTGTTGTATGTATGCTTTAGTGTTCCATATTTAAAAAGATTTAAAGTGTCTGCATTCGAAGTGTGGAATAATGATATCCAGCATTTGAAGAATGCGGATTCTTCTAAAATAAATATGAATTCTTTTTTTGAAATATTTAGTTTAAAGGTTTTTTTTGCTGTAGGATTTAATTATTGCCAGACTAAAACTTTTGTATTGTGTGATTTAAGGTTGTTGCTAGTTCTAAATATGCTGCTGCATATTGGAATAGTCTTGAAGTGTGTTTGTTTTTGTCTGTGGCAGGAATGAATAATACCAGTATTATTTAATATGGTAAAGCAAGTAAGAGTAATAGAGAGTAATAATTATGTTCGTTAAAATAATTATGAACGCTTATAAATTTTATTCACTATAAAATTATAACAAATATCTGATAATTAGGTAAATTAGTAGTTAATTTAAATATACTAATTAAAAGATATTACCTTATTACGATCATTTATTTAATTGTAATAGCCTTTGCACCATTAACTAATTGTTGCATTCACTTGTTGGTCACCATTGAGGTTTTATATGCAATTAACTATACGCTGTTGATTGTTTTTTGGTTAATCCAATGACCCTCCAACTTCGATGGCTATTGAATATATAAGTATATATGTATAGACAACACCATACAATTCATAGCGGGTTCCTTATTATTTTTCATACAATTTTAAGACATAATATAACATGGCATACTTACTTTTGTTTGAGCTCATTAAATTAGCTCATGCATAATTTTTTAAGCAATATCATAAAGTTGAATTTTATAATATCACAACCAACCGCTTGGGGTGGCCCAAGGACCACCCCGCGGCAACCTACATTTTTCGAGTTGTCACTAAGATAATTATATCAACATAAATAAAAATCTTAATAATAATAATGTCCTTAGGACCGAATTTCGGTCACGCCGGCAGGTCTTAACGGAGACTGGCACTCTCTGTTCCCTAACTCTCATGATCCGATCGGACGGCAATCCGACACGACCGGAGAGAGATCAGGTGCTGGACAAACGGCTTTACGTGCTTTCCGAGGCACGGTGGTGTCTTACACCGCCAACTTCCTAACGCCGGGCTGCTATTGAGCTTTCTTAACTGAAAAACCTAATAACTTTTTTGTTGGCTCAACCCGGGATTCAAACCCGACACCTCATGCACAGCAGTCGCATTCACTGTATGCCAAAAATAAATATTAGGGGAAAAGCCTTAAGCGAAAAGAACGATTTTATTAGCTACGATACTTCGGTATAGTACAATAATCTGCACTATGTACACATGGTTGTGCGTATACTATGTATGTATATACATTCCTCATGTGCGACAAACATTTGTGTGGTCCACAAATAGTTGTTCCGAGTTTATTGTTCTTTGTGTCCGTTGTTTGAATATTCGTAAAGTCCCACTACACAGGAATGACGCCTAGTGCAAGATTATCTTTAAAGAAAACGAAAAAGAAAAAACTAGCGATGTCCGCCGCGGTTTTACTCGCAATTATGATAGCTGCTCCACTCCCAAAGCTTGTAGTCTGATATAACAAGTATACTTATAAACTTCGTTACTTCTGGGTAAAGAAGCTTACTCATGACCAAAGAATTTTAAAACTGGACAATGCTTTTTGAGTTTATTCTTTACAAACAAAAATGCTCTGTATATTAGTTTAGATTAAGAAACGTTATCAAATAAATATTATGTTGGAGAATTTCTTGAATTTCTTCACAGTAGAATTGTGAGAGTTAGTTATTAATAAGTGTATCAAGGCTCTCTAGTCTAACCAGATAAATACTAAATATCAGAGCGACTCACGTCGGATTGCCGCAATCACAAGAGACGGTAAAATTAAAATTTTAGATTAGTCGTAATATAACAAGTAGGACACCGAAATAGCCGTATCTAAAGTGCTACAGTCCGAATCGAGAAAATATCTTCTAGTTACGCAAAATCACAGAAAATAGCCTTGTGGGCAATATTCTAGTTCCTGGTACGGAAGGTCTGGACCTTGAACCTGTGCCAAAATGCTAGCTCCTGACTCTTGTATAATAATATCAGCTCTGTACATAAACCGTCTCATTGCTGGGCACGGATCTCTTATCAGTTAAAGAAGCCTTAATCCATGGTCAAGGACGCTGGCCTCATGCGGGTTGGCAGACTTTACGTATCTTTTAGAGCACTAGTTCCCAAAGTGGTCCAGGTGGACCCCACGGGTTCACGGGAGACTCAACTGGGGTCTACGTTGGCGTGATAAAAAAATGGGGGTCCACAATTCGTAAGCGGGGTTCCGCGAAAATTTATTTGCTTTCGATAGTGAAGAACTAAAATGTTGGCTTAACTTCGGCAAATAATATTTCAAGAAGCTCAGCGTCAGCGAAGAAAAAGAAAACAAAGTAGATCAACCCGTAGAGATTTTATCAAATGGTTTAATTGCATTTATTTTTTCATTTAATTAATAAAACTCGTTCGAATATAAATACGAATGCCAAGGAATATGGTGGAAATGTAGCTGCAAGAGGTCTATCGGAACCTGCTAAATTTTGAAAGTGGTCTATGAGGTAAAAATCTGGGATCCTCTGTTTTAGAGTATTATAGAGAACTCTCAGACGTGCAGGTTTCCTCACCGTTTAAGCAAGCGATAATTAACTATTGAATACGCACATAACTTCTAAAAGTTAGATTTGCGTGCCTTGGGATTGATTAACAAACAACCATACGGCCTACCTAATGGTAAGCGGTTTTTGTAACCTTTGCTCTCTTGTGATACCAGGCGCATCATTTGTAAGGTTCCAATTGTAGAGAAAATGGATGATATGAAAGAGGTAGGAATGTAAGCCTTGGACACTTTTACTTACGGGGCAAAACCCAGCAATAGTGTCACTTATTTTACACAGTTTAGTGAGTCCTGCAAGAGGGTACTTTCCTAGAGAAGCCAGCTAAATAAACTGACAACAGTGGCCTCTTGAGCTCAAAGCACCCTCTTACTCCTTCGCACCTCAGCGACTTCAATTTTTATAGTCGATAATATCAAAATTATTTAGTCATTTAATTAATCGTTCAAATAGGTATACGTCTTTATGTGATGGTGACTAAGATTGCGATGTAACTTGCTACGTTTCAAGTGACGTTATTTTGAAGATTAAGTCATCGCCTCGTATTCTGAAAAATAAGGCTAATATCTGTCATGTCACGTCAATCGAGTAAGTACGCCTACTTAGTCGGTGAAGTGTGACTAGCACGGCTCCATAACTTGATGAAAATGTATCATCATCAGAAGTCGAACACTGTAATTCTGTATTACAGAAGGCAACCCTTCAAGTCGCTTTATATTGGCTGAGTATAGTTACTTGTAACTTAAAATATTTCAAAGGCTTTCAAAAAGAGCATCTACATTCACTACGGCATCAAATATAAATTGCCACGGATAAAATTCTACATTCGAATGTACGCAGAAGTTATTTCTATAGTAACAGAATGATTTGGTAATTTTGATAAGTTGTGTTTTTTGTCAATGCTGCTAATTATTTAAACTCTTGACCCTCGTAACATGAGCGTCAGCTGAATACACAGGTGCTTAAGAAGCCTCTATGGGTCATGGATCAGTTACGAGCCCGTTCGCTCCTCAAGGTTCGCCACCAAGTACGTATTTGTTAGGTTTCTTCTTAAAATCCACCCAAAAATAGGAGCCCCGCGAAGCAGGGCTCCGTCTTTCTATGAAAGGGGCGAAAGTCAAGGGGCGTACGGGCTCGTAGCGCATGGATCTCTTTAAAATCTTTTAAAGTGCCACATAATGCCACGTGGGATATCTAGCCAAAAGGAGAGAGAAAGTGTCATGTAATAAATCACAGGTAATTTAATAAGATATTCAAATACCTACATCCAGACCAATCCATAGCTAAGAATATAAAAATTACTTTCAATTTAGTTGAAGAAACACAAAAAGATTTACGCAATTTATTTATATTGTCACTGTTACATACAAATTAACTAAGTCATCCTATCAATCAGACGTCTATAAGTAGGTCAAACTTGACTTGTAAGACTATAGATATAATTATATATAATAATAGCAAATTTGTTGATGAATGAATAACATAAGTTAGAAACCAATTACGGTTTAAAAATATATGATACCTATTATGCAAGAGCTCGCTTCTACTGAAAAATGTAATCGTACTCAATGCCATTGAAGAAATCTTAATTATTTACATAAAAAGGTATTTTAAGATTTTGATTCAGCTTATAGTTTACTTGGTGGCGCAACGCTAGTGTATACGACTGCTATGCTTATTGTATAACTTGACTCAGAATTCGACCCTGAGACCATAAGGTCTCAGGGTCGAATTTTGAGGCAGGTTTTAGTCATTAGCAACATGGAGTCTAGGACTGATGGGTAGACGATAATAACTTAGGCCTCCTATTACGTGGGACCTAAAAAAGAGCCTGCGAAATGGTATAATAGACCTCTAACTACCTCTTCGGGGCGTAGGACTATGTATGTATACTTTACAAGTGTTTACCTACTTTGCCATAAGGCTTTGCCTGCATAAATACCACGGGAACGTATACCATTATAAAAAGTTTTCTGTGTATTTATCAAGGATATGGTCCATCTTTCTTCTTACGCGTGATTGAGTCATGAACATCCAAACTGCTAAACAACATAGTAAACTTTTACATTTATTATATTAGTATGTGTGCATTTTATGTGGGGGCCAGTCAGTGCAGACCGGCGACACTTCGACCCGGTGGGATCTTTTGTGTCGACATTCTCCCAATAACGACTGTCATAGATGTTCATGGCAGCCGGGACTGACGGCTTAACGTGCTCTCCGAGGCACGGAGCAGGCGATAATTGTCAATCAATACGCACATAATTTCGTAAAGTCATATAACTTCCGAAAGTCAGAGGTGCGCGACGTGGGTTCGAACCCGAGACCCTCTGCATTGCAGTCTGTTGGTCTCCCCACTGAGCTATCGCTGCTCGTTTCATTTATTATATTAGTAGAATTTGAATTATATATTTTTAAGGCATTGTTATCGAAACGACGATTTGTTATAAATCCCTCTTTTGCTGATCCACAGTATATTTGTGTAATATTTGGCTTTTATTTTGGTGAAAGGCTATTATTTGAGTTTGAAATAGTTTTCATATCTTATTCAGTAAAATTTTTATTCTATAATATTTCTGGATTAAAGGTATCCTATGTCTTTTTTTGTATCCCTAACAACGGACATACAACGATTATGCACAAATTAAGTATAGGCGTGAAAGCGTAACAAATAAACAAACTCATTCGAATTTAGAATATTGGTTAGGATAAACCGAATGTTAACGCTTTTCCCGACCATTGCACCACCAAGGCAGACCTCAGTATAATAATGCAAACTGTCAAGTTTAAAGATGACGATTACAACACATAAGTTCTATACATGCACATACACGTGAGTAAAATAGTTGTACAAGATAAATAAGTTTGCTAAAGGACCCAAAACACGAGAAACAAGTCCTTGACCTAAAATGATTCGAATAGTATCCTTTTATCAAAGGGCTTAAGAAGAATTCCTCTGTATTCGGTCACTGAGCTACCGGATTATAGATTTGTCTGATTTGACGGACCCTCTCAAATTCTATGATATCGGTATCGCAATATCGTTACTCATCGTTTCTATTTTCGTTTTGCTAGTGGTATTAGAAGAAATTGTGAGCAGGGGTTATCCTTTCCTCGTGGATGTTGGTTTTGGTTCAGTTCTTTGTGTTTCGTATTTATAAGGCAAAGATTTTGCCTTTAAGATATATATCCAGCGGAAAAATTGTTTTGCAGAACGTGTTAAATGTTTGTTGTTTTCGCTCCAATCGAAATATTAATTATTTTAAGTGGTGGTGGTAACTTTTGAACATGAGAGCTTCATTTTTAAGTCTTAACCTAACGAGGTAAAAAGGCTCCAGCAGCCTTACTTTCCTTCACCTTCAAGACGATTTGAAATCGATTGGTAACATTGGATTTAATCTGTGTCCCACTATTTATTTCTCGCCAATTATTGAACTTCTTAAAGGTTAAAGATGATTACAAAGACGCATTCAAAAAGTAGTCGATTCCATCACATAAGGACTCTTTGCTTAAGATTAAGAACCTTAATTTTAAAACTAGTCTGGCAAAACTGAATATGTGAATTTACTCTACATTACATATATTTTAAGAAGTTTCATTCATTAACGATCTAAGGTTACCTTGAAACTTGAACTTCAAATTCGGATACCAATCATTCATTAGAAACCAAGGTTAATGGTACCATGAATGCACATTAAATTTAAATTTTACCTTATACTTTTTGCTAGTCAGTCAGTTTTTAGTCAGTCAAGTTCCAGTGTGTATTATGTTACATCATCATGACATTTTGGTCCCCATTTGAGCATTCAAGCTCTAGTATGGCACACATATGTATATGACAGATATAAATAGCCTGTCGCTACTTCAGCTACCACATTCTAGTGATATCTTTTTGTCCGAAAATAATATCTTGCCCTTATAGTAGCCACATACAACAAAGTCAATAAGGCTCTTGCTATTTATAAACTTACTCCGCATATGGTCAAAGGTAAACTTAGGTTACAGTCTTTAAATTATGACGAAACCGAGAAAATTGTAATCACTATTTCGTAAAATGCACTAGTCTTACAAATAATACTACTGACGCCGCGCCGCTACACGCAACATGCCCCTACATCATCATACGCTTATACTTTGTACCACACTCTCACCTCACTACATACACCACACTACCATTCATCGAAACCCCACACGCATACACACTTTCATACGTTTTCCCACACATACATACACACTCACAAACATATACTCACACTTACATGCATACACATTAATCACGTTTTTGGTATTTATTTGTTTTTGAGCTCTTTGCATTATTTTCCTTTTGTATTTTTAATTTTTATATTATTAATTGTAATAGTGACTTTATTACATAAGATAAATATATCTCAAAAGTTGATATAGTGACAAGAATAGAAAAGGGTATGTTAAGCTGGTTTGGGCATGTAGAAAGAATGGACGAGGAAAGACTGACTAAGAAAGTTTATAAGGCTAGTGTGAATGGAACAGTCGCAAGAGGAAGACCTAGGCGAACGTTTCTTGATCAGATCGGAGGCGTTCTGGACAAAGGCCAGGTTAAGAGCACCTTGAACCGACGGGCGTGTATGAGGAATGTGATGAAAGTGAATGAAGCGAGAGAAGTGTGTCAGGATCGTAGCAAATGGAAATCCGTAGTCTCTGCCTACCCCTCTGGGAAACAGGCGTGAATCTACTACTCTACTAAATATATCTCATTACTCTGGGAGAGGGCACTGGCTTCTGTAACACAGGTTTTTCCACCTAGCACAGGAGCCAGGGACTTCATACAATCTGTAAAAACATATTATGAATAAAGATTATTATTATTATTATTACATAACCTGATGCTGCACCAGGCTTCAAGCACATGCTGTGGTACCAACAAGAGAGCTGTAATCTTTGTCCCATAAGCTAGCAACTCGATTCCATTTTTCAAAACCTTCAGTCTGGTGTTGCAAGCTGTAATTACTTGTTATACAGCGGACTGTATACTTATTTGCTACAATAATAATATAAATATAACATTAATAAAATGCTACATGATCATTTTGTACAACAATTTTGGCACTTGAATACAAAAATACATATTTAAAGTTACTGTTACAACATTTCGAAAGGTCAGGTGTGCAAGTGTTGAGCAACTTTACCACATATGACCTCTGTGGGAAGGCTCTAAGTTATTGCGTTGATAGCCTAAACAACTTAAAGATGAACATTAATTTTACTATAAGAAAAATGAACATATGGTAAGTCTACTAAGCTCTTTTACACGAAAGATACACACACGGCATCTTGTTAGTATAAATTTTGTTAACAAAACGATGTAGCGATCGTCTCAAGCGCATATCTGCGTTACGCATACGTTTATAGAACGCCTACGCTTGACAAACGCTTGTGTGAATGGGCCTTTATTTATATAATTATATTTAAGGTTGTTAACAAAGAGGTTTAAGTGTGTATAGTAGATATTGGCAACATTATTTCGTCATTACTAGTACTTTTAAAGATTTGGTTACGAATACCTGGATAAACATTAAATATTTTAGACGAAGATGTAATTTCACTTTTATTTTCTTTCATTTCGCACAGACAAACATAATAATATTAATTATCAGTTTTAATTGCTTAGACGCGACAAAATTTTCTTGATTACTTTTCCCTTGTTTGCTCTCAGACAGGATTTCTAATCTGTCTCCATCATGTTGCATTGAATTTTAAAACAGTTGCTAAATTTAGTGCAACACCTTTTGTCGATAAATTTAGCGTCCATCGATTTCTCAACGCCTGGTTTGATGTTACAATATATGTGTCAATTCGCAATGGTTTCAATGCGTGTTTAATGAGTTACTTGCGTACTACAATAATAATTAACCACCAATATATATGAAGGTTCCTGCTTAGTTAGGTCCTTAATAATTGAAGGTTTGATTTACGATGAAGCAAACTAGCGGATGGCTTGAAGATAATCTTTTTATTTATATATTTTACGACTGCAATATAAACACAGACATCCATTGTTAACATTACTATTGCTTAAGACTTATGTATCTATTATAAATGTGCATAACTTTATAAAAATATATAGTATTCACAATTAACAAATTAGGGGAATCCTTACTAATATTATAAATGCGAATGTTTGTTTGTATGTTCGTCTGTTAACTGTGCTCTTATGCTTTCAAGCCTCAACTACTCAACCGATCATCATGAAGTGTTACAAACACATTTTTAGGGGTACAGAAAAGGTCATTGATTATTTTTCATCCAGAAAAAAGTACTGCTTCCAAGGGAGAGAAATTTATTGCTACAATCTACATTAACGCGGGCAAAATCTAGTTACAAATAATTTGATTAAGAAGCTATTTGCTGTTATTAAGAATTTTTTTGTTAAATTACTCGGATTGGTCGTGAATGATACCAGGATCTAATTTATCCACCAACTATCAGAGTAGTCTATAAACGTAGAATTATTGACGTATTGTCAACCTTGCACAAAAGGAATGATGGAACCCGTCATTCAAAATGAAGACATCAGGTCATCCAATTACCAGGGATATTACCAGTTCTTCTGTGATACGAATAAACCGACTCGGTAGTATTGCGAGAGTTATATAACTGCGATTCGCCCGATAAGTAAGAGCTGCGGGTTCTCTTATATCCAAACTTTTTCATTACTAATCTTTCTTCGTATCTTTATTGCCTTTTACCTAAGATCCGCATCGAGTGATAGCCCTATTATTTCAAGTGATCATGCGCAATACTAACAGCTTACAATCGGTCTTGCTGTCTACTGGTTTGCAGTATAACATAGCTGGATTGTAGTAACACAATAGTATGAAATTGGCCGTTTTTTATTCGGTAGTCCGAGCCAACAGAAGGCAAGTAAATTGAAGCAAGACTTAGGCTTAGCTGGCGAAATCTGGATAAAGTTGACGTTTACCTAACTGGCAAATATAGAATGTAGCAACTGTAGCCTAGTGACAGTCTGTTGGACTACCACGCAAAGGTCTCAAGTTTGATCCCAAAGCACGCATCTCTGACTTTTCGAAGTTGTGTGCGTATTAAGTAATAAATTATTGCTCACTTTAACGGTGAAGGTAAACATCATAAGGAAACCTGAATGTCTAAGAGTTCTCCATAATGTTCTCGGATATATGTGAAGTCTGCCAACACGCACTGGGCCAGCGTGGTGGTCTATGGCTTAACCCTTTTTTTACTGAGACGTGGCTTGTGCCCAATAGTAGGACAGTTTAATACAGCGCTGTTATTATAGATGCAGAGGAATATGATATGTCATATAGTTTCCTTAGTAAATATATCCTTCTTACAGTCTGGTAATAAATACTAATATGGACCTTAATTTAAAAATATAACATAATATAATTAATTAACCCTGAGAAGGTCGGAACTGCCAGACTTTTCCGGCTATGTCCATTTATAACGAATAAATATCTGTATTATTAAACTTGGCATAAATAATTTTAATTATATAACGTTTATTTATAGCTTTATATAGATATTTCCGGAGCACTTTGAAGGTTTTAACTGGTTTCAATAACATCAACTCAGATGTACTATCAAGAGAAATATATTATATAAGTATAGTGCCGACAAACAGGGTCGGCAACGCGCAAGTGATGCCTCTAGTGTTGCAGGCGTCCATACGCTACGGTGACCACTTACCATCATCGTGGGCTGTTTGCCACTTTAGTAATATAAAAAAAAAACTTCCAATGTATTAGAGTTTAGTCACTTTGTGACTGAACTATAGCACAAATCTTCATTTGAAATTTAGGAATCGCATTCTACCGTAAAGAAAAACACCGTGAGGTACCTTTATGCCTTAAAATTAAAATTTTAGAAGATGTGTGAAATCTGCCTACCGTCATTCGAAGGTACGGGCCATTCTTTAGTAAGATCATAAACACGCTTCAATTTTTCAATATAACTCAACCTTTCTATTACTCGCTATACAAAGGCAAACTATAAACAAAATTATTACTTATATTGAGTGACTACTTGAATTTATGTCCATTAGACGAATCACGTATTAACGTCTGCGACTAATATTTCATCACGATTCTAAACCTTATTCCCTTGCAATAAGACTCACAAATAAAATACATTTTAGCACAGTTGTACATCACGTAACATAAATCCTCTTCGCCAATGCTGTGACATGAACACGTACTCATTGAGCTACCTACTATAAAACTACCTCACTTGACATGTATTCAATGCACGCGATTCATTGACGTGCGAATATGAACTATGAATAATAACCATTGTTTAAACAAGCAATAGGTGCTGCTTTTTGCTGATGTTTCGTAGATTTGTATAAAAATATTCTCACGCGATACGGTCGAGGCTACGCCTTTCACTTTCAATACAGAGATTACTTGTCACGTACATGTTTTTATGTCATGCAGAGTAATGAGAGGTTTAGAGACAACGACGTTATGCTAGGTTCAGAGTTCAACGAATTGTGACAATGGTGTAATAAGAAAATGTTTCGTATGTATACATAATGTGGTCATTTACTTAAGGTTTGCATACGTTTAAGATTTACTGGTAAATTCAAAGGCGATCTCACCCACCGCTGATTCAAACTTCTCTACACTTGTATATATTTAACCATGACAATGTACATAAACTCCGGTACACATATTTATAGTTACTTATTAATTGCCTTCGTGGCGCAGTGGTAATGAATGCAACTGCTTTGCATGAGGTCTCGGGTTCGAATTGCGGGTCGGGCCAACGACGTGTTACTAGATTTTTCTGGTAAGAAATCTCAATAGCAGACCAGAGTTGGCGATGTTAGACACCCCCGTGCCTCGGAAAGCACGTAAATCTGTTTCGGATTACCGTCCCTTCGGATCATGAAAGTGAGGGAACAGAGAGTGCACTTGTGTTTGCGCACACGCTTGTGCATATCTCCTGCGCAGATGGCGCATCTGCGGATCGGTCTGGAGGTCATTATTATTATTAGATTATTTTTATAAAGATAAAGTCTAGTTATTAGACTAATAAAGCAAATTAATGATTAAACTATTAAAAATAAACCGCGATTAAAGACGTATAATGGAGTGCCATGGCAATGTATAACATTCACGTAAACGTAAAACGATACTAAATACTTGTATTGTAAAAAATAAGATATTTAATTATGATTTAACTTCAAACTATTCTTGCTTTTAATATAAAGGTGTGCATTTTCGACTATCTTCAATCTTATCTTATCTTATGTGGGGGCCAGTCAGTGCAGACCGGCGACACTTCGACCCAGTGGGATCTTTTGTGTCGACACTCTCCCAATAACGACTGCCATAGATGTTCATGGCAGCCGGGACCAACGGCTTAACGTGCTTTCCGAGGCACGGAGCAGGCGATAATTATCAATCAATACGCACATAATTTCGAAAAGTCATATAACTTTCGAAAGTCAGACGTGCGCGACGTGGGTTCGAACCCGAGACCCTCTGCATTGCAGTCTGTTGGTCTCCCCACTGAGCTATCGCTGCTCTTCGACTATCTAGTTGAGCTAATTTATATGAAACTTTTATTATTTTATACCGCAATTGGATACAAACTCTACCTTTTAGTGGCATTAGTCAGTTGACGAATCTACGATGCACCAACGGAATACTCACATCTGAAACCCTTTGTGCAGATCAAACCTACAATATTTAGCACTGTAAGCCTTTTTAGGGGGATCGAACTCACAGCACCTCCTCTTTAATTTTGACAAGATAATCAATTGAAACATTACGCTGCCTCTGGAAACACTACGCCGCTTTGGTATGAACGACAATAAATTGCGATATACCGGTTGAATACATAATAATGCCAAGGTCGCAAGCCTCCGGCGCTAATTGACACCAATGTGTCATGATGCAATGAGAGATTCTGTCAATTATAACTAACTTATCAGATAGGAAATTTCCAAAGGAACTGCCTTGGTAGCGCAGAGAAAGAAAGAAAGAAAATTGTTTTATTTTTAACTCCATACATACAGATAATATATGATAATAGGTTAGGTATTATATTCATAATTTTATAGGTAGTGAATAAGACTGCTTGAAGTCTCGGGTTTGATAACCAGGTTGAGTAGTGTTATTACGTTTTTTGGTTATAATATTGTCGGTAGTAACATGTAGGCTGGAACCGTGTGCAATAGGCACACATATATAATATATTATAACTTTCAACGTAAAATGACAGCTGGCGAAATGAGAGATGTGGCGAAATTTTGAAGCATAAACCTTTTCTTCTTTAAACCTGGGGTCATGTCATTTACACGTCTCTCTTCGTGGGAAAAGGGGAGAGGGTAGGAGGTAGGTCTGGCTTACCCAGGGAAAGATGTAAAGTCATGGGTCCTACCGACTAAACATACCACGGTGTGGCAACTCGCTGCCTTGAATGGTGGGTGGTTCGCTGGAATTGAATCTGCTTCAGCGAAATCTAATCAATCGAAATATTTTAAAGAAATCGCAGATTTCGAGACTTATGAAGTAGAGCGAAGCCAGGGCGGATTACTAGTATATGTAATCCGTCGTTATCACACTATTAATAAACGAATTTAAATCGACTTACATCATTCACTCTCGCTTTTATTCACTAACATGAGCTACAAGCATGCATTCACTCGAGCATTCATTAATAATTCTGGTAAAAACTACACTTATATAAAATTTTGTACATTGATCTCAGGAACGTGTTATACAATATTGTTATACATTATATGTTACATTATAATTTATTCATTAGATGTATATTTATATTATATACATATAATGTATAAAATATATTTAAATGTATTTATATTTATAACAAAAAAGAATGGACGAGGAAAGACTGACTAAGAAAGTTTATAAGGCTAGTGTGAATGGAACAGTCGCAAGAGGAAGACCTAGGCGAACGTTTCTTGATCAGAGCGGAGGCGTTCTGGAAAAAGGCCAGGTTAAGAGCACCTTGAACCGACGGGCGTGTATGAGGAATGTGATGAAAGTGAATGAAGCCCGAGAAGTGTGTCAGGATCGTAGCAAATGGAAATCTGTAGTCTCTGCCTACCCCTCTGGGAAATAGGCGTGAATCTATGTATGTATGTATATGTACAAACACAAAGAACACCTAGAATCGGAACAACTATTTGTGGATCACGCAATTTTTTGTCCCGTGTGGGGATCGAACCCACAACACTCGACGCGGTGGCAGTGGCGAGGCGGCAACTTAAGCCACTACGCCATATTGCAGTAGAATATATTGTAAAATGTCGGTATTTAGACTAGATACATGAAAATTAAGTTACGAGCCCGTTCGCCCATCAAGGTTCGCCCTCCAGTGCGTATTTGTTAGGTTTCTTCTTAAAATCCACCTAAACATAGTCTTTCTATGAAAGGGGCGAAAGTTAAGGGGCGTACGGGCTCGCAGCCGTAAATTAATATTTTAAAATGATAACTTCGTGGTCTGGCGGATTGAGTTAACGCTTAAATTTAATAGTAAGATTCCGTATTTAATTCTTGGGACTATGAAATTACTATTAGGATTAACTGCCTACACGCTTGTATATATGTTTACTGTGCTACACGTAATGGTTTAAATAGTCGCGAAGTCACCGTCACTGCGCTGAGTGCTGCGGGTTCGAATCTCACACATTTAAAAAAATTGTGTGTTCTATAAATAGGTGGTCCGTGTCTGAGTGCTCCTTATGTACGTTATTTGACGATACTCCTGTATTGCGACGTCTTTACAAATATTCACATTCAAGTTTTCCATGACTAAATCCTGTAAATTAGTTAAGACAATCTGAAGGGAAATTATTAGTGCTAAAAGCCTGGAAACTTTTGCTCGTTAAATGACCGCTCCCACCCAACTAACTTCTACATATAACTGGCAAAATTTGGTATTATAATTACATACATATATGAATTTTCAAGGATATACAATTGTGACTATATTTAAAAGTTATTAAAAAAAGAATGGACTGCCATTATTTTCAATGCAAATCAAAATCATCGCATCGGCACACCGGCGCCGGTGGCCTGACACAATAGGTTTTCAATTATATCTGGCATTTCAACAATTGACAGGTTAATAAGAACTCTGCAGTGACATTTATTCTCCGAAAATATTACCAAACTTCTATTATCTTCTTCACTGTAGTATATTACATTTATGTACAGCCATACATTCATCATCATAAAATTTATATATAGTCCGAGCACCATTAAACACGAAGGTCTCCTAATGTGTTCCAATGCAAGGAAGTAACCTTGAGTGGACCGGGTGTAACTTCAAAGTTGCTTAATTAGATCGCGTTCTGTCTTTTATGGCGGCACAGTAATTGTGGACACATCACTGAAATTTGAATCTTGTTAATATGCTTTTAGAGTTATAAATAAAATGAAGTGAAAGACAAAATTATGGTTTAGAGCTGTTACTGTGCTTTATACTAGGTGGTTGAGAAAGCTCTTTATTACGGCCAGTTCTATAACTCTCTTATAGGGCATAATATATTATTACCTCTATATGCCTCTAAATGGCTACTATGTTCACATTTGCCTATTCCTTTAGGCAGCTAACTACAGCTTTAGGCTTTAGGTTCTACATAATAAGAGTCATAATTCCAAATAATGTGTTAGTACTTAGTACATTTTATCATTCAACATATTACCTTGTGGTATCACGTACGTTTTTGATTACTGCTCCGCGCCCGTGACTCGTGGTGTAATTGTATATATGCCTATGGTAATACTGGATAAAGAAGCTTTCTAATAGTTAAAGGATTATTTAAATCGGTTCAGTAGTTTCAGAGTTTATCATTGTATCATATAATTTGTGGTTTACCTAACAGGACGAGTCAGAAAAATGCTCTTTATGAACAGAACAGAACATCAATAATTTAAAGAAGTGGATTCATAAGTTTTAGTGGGTATTTAAGCTTTTTCCCACGGCTTCGCTAGCTCAGGAACAGTATCTTTTCCTATGTGAAAGGTACCATAATAAGACCTTTTTTGTACCCCTGACAACGTGTATGTGAAATTTCATGATCATCAATAAGTTAAGGCGTGAAAGCGTAACAAACTAATGAAGAAACAAACTCACAATCACATTCATAATACATATCTGGACGTGACTACAATCGATGCAAGTTGGTCGAAACGTCGGGCAATCAATATGTATTTTAAATACTTCATCGCGAGTAATACCCGGTACCTTGTATTGAATTAAATATGTGTAAAAATCGCGAAAGTCTAAAAACAAACTGATATTCACATTTATAACATTATTAAGGATAGTTAAGACATTTGCAAGCTTGTGTAAGAAAACCATTTTCCTAACAAAATTCCTTTATGCACATGTAACATGTAACATGTGGTACATCGAACCGATCGTTAGTAGTGTTATCGATTGACCGCCGTGCTCATCAATCAGCGGTCACTGTCGGCCTGTCGCCTCACTGAACGCTAACTGTGATGTAGTTCTAATTATCTGTGGGTCTTTCAACTTGTGACGCCATTGAATAGCAAATTATACTAATTTCCGCATTCAAATGTTCATCAATGAGCTAGTAGGATTAACTATTTTGACGCTGCATGTCTATCTATATATTTATATATTTCGTCTTCCAAAAGATCAATAAACACTTTAGATTTCTTTAAATTTCTTCAGAACGTTGGCCGAAATCGTTAGCCGTCTAGCTACATTTTGCTACGAATTTTGCGATACTTTCAATTTGGTTAAATCCTCCGTTTCCAATGGTTGAAGCTATTGGAAACGAACTATTGGCATTTTAATGAATGTGCAAAACTAATTTGGTTTAAAAGCGTGTATTCGCAAAATAAATACACGCTCATAGCCCAGAATTTTTGCGTCAGAAATATAATTAATCACTTGAATTTAATTAATTTGTAATATTTAACAGTTGCAGTAGATTGCAAACTGGTGACCTGGGGGTGATGGGCTTCGTGGGCCTGCTCGCCACCCGATCAGCACCAGGTCCGAGAGGCGGCGTGCGTGTTTACACGCGCGCCTCTGTGTCGTGTGTCGGTCCCCCCTCAAAGGGACAGTAGGGTTGACATTTAGAAGTGACCATAGGGTAGGTCTTTTCGGGTAGTAGCCTGTCGTCTCATACGGCGGGCCGAAACCTCGGTGGGGTCTCGATTGCATGTGAAAATGATTCGCGCGGCCCCGCCGATTGCGGTTTTGTCGAGGAACACCGTGGTAGGTTTAGTCGGTATTACCGGGATGTCGCTCACCATCTTTACTCCGGTGAGTCCAACATAACCCCTCCGCCCGCCCCAGTCGGAGGGAAATGAGTCAATGCATTGCCCCACGTAAAAAAAAATATTTCAAACTGGTAACAAACCCTTTGGCGCCACATTTAATTGTTGAACAGAAAGTATCGCCTATCCGGCATTTTCCATTAAACAAACCAACTCTGTAAATTATTAGCGCTGAAGTATCAAATAATAATATTACCGGTCGGCTTTGCCAATAATCTACTTACAAAGGTTATAGCCGATGTGTTTGTCTACCAGAATCATAATCTATTATTCAAGCGGCGATTGAAAATTTTCATTTCTATTAAATCAATACCCCTTCGGTTCGGCGAAATTGGTTTGCTTTCTTGCGAATTAATTATAAGAGGCCGTTTTAGTCGACAAAAAGATCAACGGCTACTTCTGCGGCTAAAATAATATTTATGGTGAATATTGTCTTACATTTACACGAATTTTATACACATTAAAAATAAACAACTTTATAAGGATTTTATCGCGTTGTTTATTTTTTATAAAACTCTATTATTACGTAGTTTTGAACTTTTCAGCAGCCATGTTCACGGGGAGATTCTTATTTATGATCAACAAAACATAGCTGCTCAAAAAGCAACCGAAACGTCAGGGAAAGTGTAAAATTAAATCTACAACTAAATAGTTTTATAATTTAAATAGCTTAAATACAAGTAAACAGTAAAACTGTCTAAAAATAATAGTTTAAAGTTTCAAAATAATGTATTAATAGTCTTCTTTCTTAGCCTTTATTATTCCCAAGTCACTTGGGGTCGGCTTTCTGGTCTAACCGGATTTGACTGGATATCAGTTTTTACACGGAGCGGCTGCCACCTGACCTCCGCAACCCGAAGGCTAACGATACCCTAAGGCTAGAACAGTGTCAGGATATTAGAGGGTACTGACTTCCCAATAACGACTGCCATAGATATTCATGGCAGCCGGGACCAACGACTTAACGTGCTCTCCGAGGCACGGAGCAGGCGATAATTGTCAATCAAGTCGCACATAATTTCGAAAAGTCATATAGCTTCCGAAAGTCAGAGGTGCGCGATGTGGGTTCGAACCCGAGACCCTCTGCATTGCAGTCTGTTGGTCTCCCCATGGAGCTATCGCTGCTCTAGCATTTTATAAAACACTATTTATACAAAATAATGTATTAATAGTGTTTTATAAAAAATAAACAACGCGATAAAATCCATTAAAGTTTTTTTATTTTAATTTATAGTGAAATTTAATACAACAAAAGCATGTCTGAGAATTTTCCAAATAGTTATTATGTGTGTGTGACAACTATTATATTAACTTTCTCATGAACATACTTGTTTATTTTTCATGCAATATTTTCCTTATGCACTCTCAATAGCAATAGCTCAATGTTAAATAAATAGAATACGCTTAAATGCAAAAGCCGAAGCGACTGAATTCTCAAGGGTACCGACTTAACTATGCCGTATATTTGAACGACTTATCAGAATATTTTTGAATGTACTAAAGCCTTGTAACGATTGTCGTTGTTATTCGCATCAGTTATGACTACCAGCTTTACGTATCTGTTGCTTATGCTACCGTCATAGGATCAACCAGACATTTCAATATAAAACGGTCAAAATTATAAAATGAATACAATGATCATTTTGGAATAAACACAGATTTAGACTCGACTATTTTAAAAATTCTTATGTCCAATAGAATGAACTACTGATTGATAATTAAGCAAACAACATGATTCTTAGTAAAATACAATATTTACCTGCGACTTCTTCCGCGTGGAATTTAACAAAAGCAACTAGTATAATAAAACTAGCCTAACTTATTCCTTATAACATCAGCTATCTGCCAGTGAAAGTCTCGACAAAGATCTGTCTAGCCGTTTCAGAGATTAGTCGGAAAAAACAACAGACAGGCAAAATATTTAAAATTGTTTTTTTTATGTAAGTATCGCATATACTTTCATGTGCATTTAGTAGAAAGCTGTTAAAAATTTTGACATTACAAACAGACACTTCAATTTTATTTATTTGTATATAGATAAGAAAGCTTATAAGGCTAGTGTGAATGGAACAGTCGCAAGAGGAAGATCTAGGCGAACGTTTCTTGATCAGATCTGAGGCGTTCTGGACAAAGGCCAGGTTAAGAGCACCTTGAACCTACGGGCGTCTATGAGGAATGTGATAAAAGTGAATGAAGCCAGAAAAGTGTGTCAGGATCGTAGCAAATGGAAATCCGTAGTCGCTGCCTACCCCTCTGGGAAACAGGCGTGAATCTATCTATGTATGTATGTATGTATATAGATCTTTTGATAACCTAAATTAGGTTATTACCAAAATTATATTATATGGCATTCTAGCATAGTTTTCTAATTTACCGCTTTCATACTCTGAAGCAATGTGTCTTATAAAAGGATAGAAATTGCTGATACATAGTCATTAAACTTTTCGGCAGTCATACTGGAATCTTATACCTAAAACTTAGCAGTGTTATACAAAGCCTTAGGAAAAGTCAGTATGAGCCTTCTGATCCATATTCAACATCATTTATAACGATTGCCATCCTTATCTTGCTAGCTATCGTTTTCTTCCAATATTACTCATCAAGTTTTATTTCTCGTTACTGAAGTTACATTTACGTTAGTTGTTATGTTCATGCGAAGATTGACATTATGAGAAGTGCAAGAAGGTTGTGACAGTATGCTCCATAACATCACATATCCATATCATGACTGATAATCGTGATTAACATCATAGGTAATGTATGTATATGTGAACATGCGTTTTTTGTTTATCATAAACTAGCTGTTGCCCGCGTCTTCGTCCGCGTGGACTTTAATTTATTACCCAATACCTACTTTTTATTTGTTATCTAATTTTGATATATAAAAATACAACTAGAGAAATCAATAAGTCTAACTACACCTATATCGGTGTAGTTAGCTATTTATATAGCTAATACTTAAAAACTACCTACTAATATTTAGAATCTACCTACTACTATATCTAAAGAATTATATCTTTTGAATGAAATGTCCGATTTTAATAGTTTAAAAAGTATTTAACGGGTATTGGAACGGTCTTTAATAAAATATCATTTAATGGGATAAGGTAATCCTTACCATATTATTCATACCTCTGTATTAATATACAGAGGTATGAATAATTGATAATTGTCGGCACTTTTATCAACTTTTAAAATGTAAAAAAGTTGTTATATTAGCATAACTACAGTAGTTGGACATATGGTATGACGGACTTTTTTGTATATATTAATACGTTCTATAATACTGTAGAACATTTTTTTGTTCTATCATCAATAGTTTCCGCAGCGCACGTGATGACAGATTTTTTATGACAAATTTTTTCACACCTTGGGTTATATTATTGCATTTTAATTAAGGATTCCTATTTTTTTTGAAAATGTAATATAACTTATGTCACTCAGTGAAGAGGCAGCTTTCTAATGGTGAAAGAATTTTTAAAATCGGTCCAATAGTTTTTGTGTGAAAACATTACAAACATACATACAAAAACACAAATGTTTCCTCTTTATAATATTAGTTTAGATAAGCAACGAAATGCTTCCAACTAAATCTATATTATACGAAAACAAAGCCAATTTGGTTTTTATGCAGCTGGTCTCTTGTTCAGTAGTAGCCTAAACGTAAAGTATATCATTGGACTTAGAAACGAGAGGACGATAGTTTCGATCCAATCTATTACTCAACCGACAATAACCCACTGCTAGCACAAAATTGTGCTATAAATTAAGAATATTGATACAACTAGAATTTGCAAACCAAATTGCTAGTAATCTTATAAATCATATTTCAGTAACAGAGTATATAAAATGTTCAACTTAATAACTTGATAGAAAAGGGTATGTGAAGCTGGTTTGGGCATGTAGAAAGAATGGACGAAGAAAGACTGACTAAGAAAGTTTATAAAGCTAGTGTGAATGGAACAGTTGCAAGAGGAAGACCTGGGCGAACGTTTCTCGATCAGATCGGAGGCGTTCTGGACAAAGGCCAGGCTAAGAGCACCTTGAACCGACGGGCGTGTATGAGGAATGTGATGAAAGTGAATGAAGCCACAGAAGTGTGTCAGGATCGTAGCAAATGGAAATCCGTAGTCTCTGCCTACCCTTTTGGGAAACAGGCGTGAATCTATGTAACTTAATATTCTACCCTCATATTCATATTGTTCATTACCTCCGTGAAGATAATTTCATTACCACGCTGCTTACCCGTTTCGGAGTCTATACCTCCAACAATTTTCCTTTAGATAACTTATTTATCTCTTAACTTTACCCCTTGCACACTCACTTAGCATTCATATACTATCTTATGCGACCTACTTAAATATTAAAGTCCTTTTTCATGAGTTTACGGTCTCACTGTATTTAAATATATGGAGACGAATAACGGTGGTCACAGACTAGCTACCTTGTTTGATCAAACGCGCGATTTAGCGATTACAAAATAGAACCAACAGAGCATGAACACTACAAAACATGTGACAGTATATATGTGCATATGTAAAGCGATGTAGTTTATAACTGTATATTTATTCTCAAGTAAATTGTAGCGGTACAGCCTTAATGGTACAGCCTTAATGGTTAAAGCATTAGATTTGCGGTAGATATATATATCCTAACTTTACAACCATAGCAATAAAGACACCAATCCTTTTTTAACACAACCAAATAAGTTATGTATAATATGAATTTATTTAAAAAAGAGGTATATATGTAAGTTTATCCATTGTCTAGTACCCATAGTACAAGGTCTGCTTAGTTTGGGCTGGATGGTGTTGTGTGTATGAGATAAAATATTATTAGAATATTATATATATATTAAAAAGTAAATTTTTCTTACACGCTTGTATTAGCTGCACCTGTATGTTTGTTTGTTAGTTTGTTTGTAACCAGTCAATTACAAACAAACTAAATATGACATACATAAAGGAATCTCTTTGGACTTGATTTTGACCCGAGGTAGGGGTTATAAAAATATCTTAGAAAGCACCCCACGCTTTTTTACATTAAAATGATTTCATTTATATATCACTCTATCTTTATCTATAAGTAATCATACAAAAAAAATTTTTAAGTTTAGTTTTTTAAATAAAGTGTGTTTGTAAACTATTATTTATTTTTACTATTGTTTCTCAGCTCAAAACATTAAATAAATAAAGATTTATGTACACGATAATATGCAGGTACGCCACACGCCTATGTCGCCCTGTGCGTTGTGGCAGACATAAGTATATTACACTCATATTTTGCCATCTTAATTTAAATGCGTTAAATCTATTGCCATCATTGTGTACTGAGCGTTCACTAACGGAACACTTTGACCAGACCCGTGGAATTGAACTCGGGTTTGGCGGTTCGACCTCTATCATAACGCTTAAATTATGCTACGAGATCAACAAGGCAACGAGAAATATAAATGCCAATTAATATTTTACTATCTACACATAAATATACACATAATATGTATCGGAAAAGAAAGAGCAGTGATAGCTCAGTGGGGAGACCAACAGACTGCAATGCAGAGAGTCTCGGGTTCGAACCCACGTCGCGCACCTCTGACTTTCGGAAGTTATATGACTTTTCGAAATTATGTGCGTATTGATTGACAATTATCGCCTGCTCCATGCCTTGGAGAGCACGTTAAGCCGTCGGTCCCGGCAGCCATGAACATCTATGGCAGTCGTTATTGGGAAAGTCAGTACCCTCTAATATCCTGACACTGGTCTAGCCTTAGGGTATCGTTAGCCTTCGGGTTGCGGAGGTCAGGTGGCAGCCGCTCCGTGTAAAAACCGATATCCAGTCAAATCCAGTTAGACTAGAAAAGCCGTCCCCAACTGACTTGGGAATAAAAAAGGCTAGGGAGAAGAAGATGTATCGGAAAATTGTACGATTACTCGTATATTTTAATAATTCCTTCATTTTATATTTAACATACGAACAACCACCTCTGTATTTTATTAGTATTAACTTATCTAGGGATTATTTTTAATGACATGATTATTCAGTGCAATTTCTCGTTTATTCGTAAACGAAAATATTCCGAATTCCATATCCGAAGGGAAATCATTACAGAAAAGAGTGCGACGTGCTCGTTAAATATACAGCAGCAAAGATTTTTTTGGATTTATGTACAGTTTAAAAATATATTTTTGTTAATTTTTGTAATATTAGAAATGTATTTATTTTATATAAAATATTAGGTATAAGCTAGCTATTAGTTATTAGTTTCGTTGTGTGTATAATTACTATTGTAATTAAATGTGGATAGTAAAAATTGCAAGCGGTTCAAATTTGAACGTGGGCTATCGATGTTTAATAATTACTTAAATACGTGTAGAGTAGAGCGATCAGTACTAAAATATTTTAGCCCATCATTTTACCGTTTAAAAAGGCTTAGTTAATAATGAAAAACAATGATAAAGTTTGATTCCTTAGAGATATTTTGCGTCCGTCTGCTATGGCTAAATGTAAATACATTCATTCACATAATTATATTTACATGCAAAAAAGCAACAATTATTATATACAACTTAACTAATATTAACAAAGCTAACTTATAAATAAAACCAAATTAAAAGAAATAGCATTAAATATATGATTGAAAATAAGTCACCGTTGTAAATTAACATTAATGAATGTTGACGTTATAAAGTGGTACTTTGTGTGCTATATATTTTTAATTTTGATTTACTTTTATACATAGGCTATACCGTCAAATCGCGCGTTTACTCTGCAAAAGTTTGCACAAGTCTGGTAACGCCTTAGGCCTTGCGTAAATTCACGATGTATTTCTAATTCATGCGTTTAGAACGAGAGTGATTGAGCTTATCGAGAGTACGACCCCTGACATACTAAATGATATATGGCACTCAGCAAGCATTTATTTTGTTTAGAAGAACACCATTAATCAATACAGTTAATGAAATTTTAGTTCAAAACAAGCATTATTAAGTGCTCTTCAGATATTAAATGTTGAATACGATTTCATTAAAAAGTAATAGTGAGATTTACAGCAGAAAGTGGATTGAATTTTATTATAACTAACTTTTGTTTGCGAGTTATATTAAGATAAACAGCTCTATTTATCGAGGTCTACAATTAGTGTTTATTGACCTCTTTTTGTTTATCTTTATATAATAAACTAGGAAGCTTTATTTAAGACGTTTTTCTTTTGGCTTTCTATGTCAAACTTACATTTATTTGTCGGTTTTCTCGGACCATTTCTGAATGAATAAAAGCCTTTCACCTATAAATGGATCAAAGGCTTCTAATAATCTAAGATCAATCCATAATCCATAAATAAACGAAGAATACATTTGGTGTAAGAATAATGAGGACGGCCTATAGTGACTGACAAAAAATTTTTTTATACGACTATGGTGGCAAACAAGCGTACGGCCCACCTGATGGTAAGTGGTCACCGTAGCCTATTGACGCCTGCAACACTAGAGGCATCACTTGCGCGTTGCCTTCCCTTTAGGAAAGGAAGTGGGAAGGAGAAGGAGTGGGAAGGGGGAAAGAGGGGTATTGGGCATCCGGCACTCTCACTCACCGAACGAAACACAACAGTAGGAATACTGCTATTTCACGTCGATATTCTGTGAGAGGGTAGTCCATCCCCGGTCGAGCCGGCCCATTCATGCTGAAATCAGCCAGGCTCTACTACCTTTTAAATATAATATTCCGAAGTCAGAAGCCGCCAAAAAATTGTGTAATTTGGTAAAAATAATTCAGCAATGATTATGTTATCCTTAGTTCTAATATATTGTTATATCGCTAGTCATATCTAACAGTGTACTTTTAATTATAATGTGTGTATCTAGCTATAAGGTACAATGGGATTGACATATCCTTATGGATAAAAATCGCAACATAAACAAAAAAATAAATATAATATGTACTCCTGATAATTGAGACCAACGACTCTATGTACGTTGGTATATAAATTTAGATATTATTTTGATGTTAAACCGAAGCTATGCTTTCTTTATTCCTATTGCTACTTCTTTAAAAAATATAACATCTCTATACTTTTTATTTTTAAAGTAGACAACTGCCGCTCTAAGCATTATTTCTGTGTCACAGAGGTCTTTACAAACATTCAAACAACGGACACAAAGAACATCCAGACTCGGAACAACCTTTTGTGGATCACACAAACTTTTCTTCTATGTGGGATTCGAATCTACAACACCACTTCAACCAGTAATGCCATACATGCAGTCAATCACATTGCCTGATATTCTTTTTCAGCTTCAACAAACGGCATAAACAAACGCTCTTGTATTATTATTCACAGTAGAAACATTAACTGAGTATGAAACTCTACCTGGCAGATGATCATACGTCTACTATAACCTTAATATGACATGTCAAAATACTACGAATGGTCAAATGCATGGTTGTGTGCGTGTAGTGCTACTTCATTAATTTAATGTATTGCATATTTTATATAAATATTAGGATACGTCCCTCCTTCTTCATATAAACTTTAACAGTGCCAAATTTCATACTCCTCCGTCCGCACAATTTTCGTAAAAAGGGGCACAACATTTTTGCTTCATGTATTAATATTAATAAAAAATAAACCAACACAAACAGCCTAAAAACCCCATTTATACTCTCATAACTATCTTAATCACAGATATCATACATACATACATATATTAACATAGCAATTTACTTCAAAAACTTGGTCAAACAATTCTAATATAAAGTGAATGAACATCTTACATAACATCCGGTCAGTTGTGTAATAAAGTTGAGCTTATGTCAATGAATCACCTTGTTTATGACCAATAAACATGGTCTCCTTTATGGTTTTGGTGAATACGGTCAAGATATGGAGTCTTTTAATGCTAGACGACGCGGATACGACACGGATACTGTTAGTGACATGAAATTACATTAATATTGTCGATTCTAATTTTAAATTGTGTATTGTGAGATAAAGAAAAAATATAGTTTTACTTGTTATAACATGAGTATGCATACAAAGGTACATAAGTTAGAAAATATAAAAAATTGTAGCTCAGTCATGCTTTGCCGTTAGGGCATACACATTTTAAATAGAGTAGTGAGTAGCTCACTACGAGTTTTCGTAGTATCCAAATTTGTGTTGGAGAGCTGCCTGGGGAAAAGACCCGCAAAAAAATAAACGCTAATATATACACTTTGGCGTAAAATGATAAAACCGGATACTATATTATTGTGTAGCAGCATCGTAATGCTATTCCTGCCAGATTGTTGTAGTTTTTTACCCAGTAACTTCTTGGCTAGTTTCACAGTACTGAGACGGTAAAGTTTGCAATAGCGTTTTCCGCGCTAGTGCAGTATTAATTCAAAGTCAAAAATCATTTATTCATTTAGGTCACAAAGTAGCACTTATGAACGTCAATGTATATAGGTTAGTGAGTTTACTAAGTTACTGAAGCTACATTTAGGTTAGTTGCTGGGTTCAGTATAAATGAGGAGGATCTATTCCGAATGTCTCTTTAAAATAAGGGGCGTATACAAGAGAGTGTGGAGGGTGATACACGATACGTACGCACTAAAACCTTTTCCGCATCGCGCAAATTAAAAATGATCTTTTACCCGTAGTACAATCAGTTGTCCGGTTAACCGGACTATGGATAAAAGAAATTATCCATGTTGCAGTTAACCGGACCACGAAAAATATTTTATTTTTTTATTGTCCACACTGAATTTGTATTTTTATATTGTATATCCACGGCAAATAAATATTTTCCGTTGTCCAGTTGACCGGACAACTGAACTGTACTACTATGGGTAAAAGATCGAACAAGCTGCTTGATCGTTGATGTACAAAGTTCGATATGTTGATTCATTTCTTAATACAATTTGTAAGGAGTGTAAGTAAGGATAGCGCGGTGACTTGTCACTAACTGTAATTTCTCTATTATATATTTATAAGATTCGCTACATTGATCATAGAGTATTGCATTTTATTAATCAACTAGAGGTTGCCCGCGGCTTCAATAAATTTCTATCTCTCAGTACCTTTTTTCTGGATAAAAGATAATTTTATGATGATTGGTCGAGTATATAAGGCATGAAAGCGTAATAAACAATCTCACATTCGAATTCATAACATAAGTTAGGATTAGGCAATATATTCTTTTTTACCTAATGTAATTTGTTGTGAACTTAATGTAGTTAGATAATTATATCAACATGAAATAAATACAAATTGGAAATCAGATTCTGCGTTTACTAATTATATCATCTCCATAATCTTCTGCCTCGCCTTTATTATTCCCAAGTCACTTGGGGTCGGCTTTTCTGGTCTAACCGGATTTGACTGGATATCGGTTTTTACACGGAGCGGCCGCCACCTGACCTCCGCAACCTGAAGGCTAACGATACTCTAAGGCTAAACCAGTGTCAGGATAGTAGGCACTGACTTTCCAATAACGACTGCCACAGATGTTCATGGCAGCCGGGACCAACGGCTTAACGTGCTCTCCGAGACACGGAGCAAGCAATAATTGTCAATCAATAAGCAAATAATTTCGAAAAGTCATATAACTTCCGAAAATCAGGGGTGCGCGACGTGGGTTCGAACCCGAGACCCTCTGCATTGCAGTCTGTTGGTCTCCCCACTGAGCTATCGCTGCTAATGGATCATCTCCACAATATTAATAAGTAATTATTGTTATTTTTTTATAGGCAGTAATATGTGGTATAATGGCAGCAACATCTTATTGATATTGGTTGTAAAATATTGAGATTATATTTAATTGGCGATTTAAAAGAGTGGCCGTGGGTTTCTTGCGGGGCTCATAGGCTCAACACTTTGCCTGAACCTAGCAACTAATCTAAATGTAGCTTCAATAACTTTTATTTAGTTCCATAACCTATATATTTTGACGTTCATAAGTGATACTTTGTGACCTAAATAAATAAATGATATCGAAGTTCGTGCCACTGCGGCGTAGCAGGAGTGAATGCGACTGCTGTGCAGGAGGTCTCGGGTTCGAATCCGAGGTTGGGCTAACAAGAACATATTGGATTTTTCTGTTAAGAAATCTCAAATGCAGCTCGAAGTTAGGAAGTTGGCGGTGTTAGACACCCCCGTGCCTCGGAAAGCACGTAAAGCCGTTGGTCCTCCGCCTGATCTCTCTCCGGTTGTGTCGGATTACCGTCCCATCGGATCATGAGTGTGAGGGAACAGAGAGTGCACTTGTGTTAGCGCAGATGCTTGTGCACTATTGTATCTCCTGCGCAGATGGTCAGTCTCCGTTGAAATTGGCCGCCATGACCGAAATTCAGTCTGGAGGACATTAATATTATTAATATCGTATCGGCATCATGTCGTGACATCTAAAATCTCATATGTAATGTTCGTACATTTTCGGCATAACCTGGGATTATGTTAGAAGCATTACTATCATGTCGATATCACAGTGTTTAGTTATTACAAGCCTATAACCTGCGTTCCCTTTCACGTGACAACACTTTATAGGCAGTTTACCTGTGAATACATTCAAGACGTTTTAGTACACGGTCGGGACCTTGCGTTGATCAAATCTTTGATGGGTGACCTTTGTTTGTATTAATATAAAAGCGTATATACGTTTTTATATAATTGTTTTGTAATAGTTTAGATGGCGCAATGCTATTTTGTTTTATTCACACGGCCCCAATACACCGCTTACACTTTATTCAAAGCAATGCAAGTAGTTAGCAGTAAGCTACGGTAGCCCAAAGTATAAAGCATTGGATTTGCAAACGAGAGGTTGCGGGTTCGAACCCTGCCAAAGGGCAAATGTGCCAATATATATTTTTTTTCTACTTGGTGTTTGGTTTTACTCATACCTCTCCGCGGGGCGACGGAGATTATGTGGAGATCACCGGGGACAGCATACCCCGGTAATACCGACTAAACCTATCATGGTGTTTCTCGACATAACCATTGACGGCGAGGCCGCGCAAATCGCTTTCACATGCAATCGCGACCCTGCCGTGGTTTCGGCCCGCCGTGAGAAACAGCAGGCAACTACACAAAGAATATTTCCTCCACCGTCCCCCTGAGGGGGGGGGACACCTGTACTCACTCTAACTCTACCTCAATAGTGCAACGGAACTACTGAAGTAGTCCTCTTAACGCACTCATCCACGCAAGCATTCTAGCGTGGTTAGAGAACCAAGCAATAAATATAAGCTTTTTTTATTATTTTTAACGTATGGGAATGCATCACGCACACCCCTCCGCGGGGGCGGGCGGAGGGGTTATGTCGGGCTCGCCGGGGTAAAAGAAAGATTGTAAAGATGATAATGTACCTCCCGGAATACCAACTAAACCTACCACGGTGTTCCTCGACAAAACCACTATCGACGGGGCCGCGCGAATCACTTGCACATGCGGTCGCGACCTTGCCGAGGTTTCGCCGTATAAAACGGCAGGCCACTACCCGATAAGACCTACCCTATAGGCACTTCTCACAAATAATCTCTACTGTCCCCCCTAGAGGGTAGACGGACTCGAAACAGAGGCGCGCGTGGGAACACGCACGCTGCCTCTCGGACCTGATGCTGAACGGATGGCGGGCAGGCCCACAAAGCCCACCACCCCCAGGTCAAGGCATTAAATATAAGCTAAGTCAAGTCAAGTCAAGTCTTATAATGGATAGAGTTCCAATATAACACTTGACATACTTTTGTTTATCCTAATTATATTTACGCATAATAGCTTACGCATATTTTTAAGCATAATCATAAACTTGAATTATACCTATATATTACTGGCCTAGGCAGCGATAGCCTAGTGGGAAACCGTTAGACTGCCACGCAGAGGTCTCGAGTTCGAACCCAAGGCGCGCATCTCTGACTTTTCGAAGTTATTTGCGTATTAAATAGTTAATTTATCGCTTGCTTTAACGGTGAAGGAAAACATCGTGATGAAACCTGCATGTCTGAGAGTTCTCCATAATGTTCTCGAAGATATGTGAAGTCTGCCAATCCGCACTAGGCCAGCGTGGTGGACTATGGCCTAACCCTTCTCACAGTGAGAAGAGGCTCGTGCCCAGCATCGGACAGTTTAATACAGGTCTGATATTATTATACCTATCACAACTGGCCGCTTGGGGTGGCCCAACGGCCAGCTCGCGGTAACCTAAACCTATTTTTCAGGATCTCACTAAGATAATTATGTCAACATGAACTTTATGCTAAAAACAATTATGGCAAAGTATTATTACGCCAAATAATCACGGTAAGTAAATATTATACGAAAAGAAGGGAACCTTTATAGCCAGCTTTGGAGAGGCTAACAAAGAGAACTCAAATTTGTAACCCATATTGCTAGTAATCTTTAAAAAGTAAAGGATCGATTGTGAACGGAAATGGTGATGGTGAATATGATAACATTTAGCCCACGGTTTCTTAAAATTAGATTAGGTGATATTAGTAACGGTAATTTTAATAAAAATAAAATAATGCCTGTGTTACTCGGTGTTTATATAGCTTTCTAAAGGTTAAACGATTATTAAAATCTGTTTAGTCGTTTTTGAGTTAAATCTTTACAAATAAACATACAAAAAATCAAATCTTTCCATTTTATAATTATAGTATAGATGGAATTGTTCTTCCATCCACGTTTCTCCACCGTATAGGTCATTCTCTACATCAGTTCACTCTTACATTCATACGCATTACTTAGTCACCTAAATGAATAAGTAAATGTTTTCACTTTGACTGTATAACGTTGTAGGTAAAATATAATAATAATAATAATATTCTACCACATACACACAACACCATCTAGCCCAAACTAAGCAAAGCTTGTACTATGGGTACTAGACAATGGATAAACATACATATATACTTCTTTTTTGTAAATACATACATATTATACATAGAAACACCCAGACCAAGACAAACATCCATGTTCAAGCACACAAATGTTTGACTTGTGCGGGAATCGAACCCGCGACCTCAGGCATGGCAGTCGGTTACACTACGCCATCGAGGCTGACACTATGGGAAACTAGCGATCTTTGTGTCTCGTGTTGGCAGCGTGACTACTTTCTTATGCACCAGCATCGCGCTAATTAATTAGTAATCTGATGTTGGAAGCGTCCGTGATCTACAGTTATCGTTTACCAACAGGCGAGCTTTAATCTTATTTGTCAACTATCTTGTATAAGACAATTTTACTTTTTTCAAAGATGTTTATCTTTAGCTTTAATTAAAATGATTTTACGTATCAGTAGAATAGTGTTATGTATAAATCTCAGCCCTGTTTAAACTAACTAACTAACACGGGCCTATTCTCAGTGTGAGAAGGGTTAGGCCATAGTTCACCACGCTGGCCCAGTGCGGGTTGGCAGACTTCACATATTATCTTCTAGGACATTATGGAGACCTCTCAGACATGCAGGTTTCCTCACGACGTTTTTCTTAACCGTTAAAGCGAACGTGTTAGGTGAAAAATAATAACCATTCAGCTGTGATTTAAATGGTCGCCTCGCTACAGCCACTGTCATTGCACTAAGAATTTGAGTTGTAATCTGATACCTACACGGGACGAAAAAAGTTATCCACAACTATATTTAGCTCTGAATCTAAATGTTCTTTTGATCCTTTGTTAGTGGATTCCCTTACTACCTATTTACGATTATTCCTAGCAAAGAAGACAACATACTTGTAAAAAAAAAAAAATTTTCGTTATATAAATAGTCCTTTACATTCTTCAGTACTCAATCCAATATATGTAATAATTGGTAGGACATGTTCTCTAAGCATTTGAGGTAGAATATACACCTTACATAACAATATATGTATGTGTGTATCTTATGTGGGGGCCAGTCAGTGCAGACTGGCGATACTTCTCGATCTTTTGTGTCGACACTCTCCCAATAACGACTGCCATATATATTCATTGCAGCCGGGACCGATGGCTTAACGTGCTCTCCTAGGCACGGAGCAGGCGATAATTGTCAATCAATAACGATACCGATAGCGACGTGGGTTCGAACCAGAGAACCTCTGCATTGCAGTCTGTTAGTCTCCCCACTGAGCTATCGCTGCTCAACAATATATACAAAATTAAACTGAATAAATGGACAAACGGAAGCAATAATTTTGACGACTCGATGGCGTAGTGATTAGTGTAACCGACTGCCACGCCTAAGGTCGCGGGTTCGATTCCCGCACAAGTCAAACATTTGTGTGCGTGAACATGGATGTTTGTCTTGGTCTGGGTGTTCCTATGTATAATAAGTATGTATTTACAAAAAAAAAGTATATATGTATGTTTATCCATTGTCTAGTACCCAAAGTACAAGCTCTGCTTAGTTTGGGCTAGATGGTGTTGTGTATGTGATAGAATATTATTATTATTATTAATAAAAAGAAAATATTGAGCTACCTTATCATATATCACAAAGCAATTTTAACTATATCGATAGCACATTAAGGTTGAAATTCAATTGAGAAATCGTTTTCACACGACATAAACCTCGGTACTGCTGAATATATTGCAGTATATTCATAGCAAAGGGCTATTCGTCAAAATTACCGTTTTCGTTTCAAAACTGAATAGTGTATCCAGGAAAGTGGAAAAATATCTTACGTGAAACAGATCAGGATTCAAATCCAACATAAATTACATTGGATCAAGCGAAAACTAGATTGAATAGGGTTATCTCTATTCCATATATTAGGTTTAGGGGCCAAAGAGGAAATACGACATGTTTTTATGTATTGAGTTATGTGTGTTCTTGGTGACGCAGCGGGAGTGAATGCGAATACTGTGGGTCTCGGGTTCAGTTGCCGCGTTGGACAAAGGTGTTATTGGATTCTTTTGTCTAGAAATACTCAGACGAGTACTTCTTTTGAGTATTTCTGTCTTCTGTCTGTTTTCTTGTGAGTCTGTAACTGTGCTTGGTGAACAGCAAATGGCACGCCAAATTAATTAATATATAGGACTCAAATTACAGCCGGTGAAATGCGGGTGTAATGTACCTCTTACTACTCCTTCGCGGATTTTTATGTATATTTGTAATGATATATGTATATGACTATGTATGTATGTATGTTATGTGGGGGGTCAGTCAGTGCAGACCGGCGACACTTCGACCCAGTGGGATCTTTTGTGCCGGCACTCTCCCAATAACGACTGCCATAGATGTTCATGGCAGCCGGGACCGACGGCTTAACGTGCTCTCCTAGGCACGGAGCAGGCGATAATTGTCAATCAATACGCACATAATTTCGAAAAGTCATATAACTTCCGAAAGTCAGAGGTGCGCGACGTGGTTCGAACCCGAGACCCTCTGCATTGCAGTCTGTTGGTCTCCCCACTGAGCTATCGCTGCTCAGTGTATATGACTATAATATCATACCCTGTATTAAACTGTCCCACTGCTGGGCACGGGCCTCTTCTCAGTGTAAGAAGGATTAGGCCATAGTCCACCACGCTGGCCCAGTGCGGGTTGGCAGACTTCACATATCTTTAAGAACATTATTGATAACTCTTAGATATGCAGGTTTCCTCAAGATGTTTTCCTTCACCGTTAAAGCAAGCGTTAATTAAGTATTTAGTACGCATATATTTTGGAAAGTCAGAGATGTGCGTCTTGGGGTCGAACTCGAGACCTCTGCGTGGCCGTCCAACGATTTCTCACTAGGCTATCGCTGCTGGTATATGACTATGTATGTATACTATTGTCTTACGTTTACGTGAATGTTATTCATAGAAATTAAACTACTTAATACGGATTTTATCGCGTTGTTGATTTAACACGATGTATAAAGTTTGTAATTTTGTTACGTATTTGGTATATACTTCATTTTCTTATTTGACAGCTTTTAAAAGTAACTCCCGCACTAGGATTAATTCCTATGGCTGAGGGGACAAACATTCAAATAATGGACATAAAGAACACCCGACTCGTAATAACTATTTGTGGATTACACATATTTTTGTCCCTTAGGTTCGAACCCGACACTTGACGGGCAATGGCGAGACAACCACTTTTATCAGTACGCTATGCGTGCAGTCAATTTCTATTTTTCTGTCATGACTTCACTCCTGCACTGGGCAATAATTCCTGCATCGCAGAAGACTTATTTCAAATCCTTTCAAAACATTGAAAGTGGTTCTTTGTAAGGTTCTTCCCCTTCAAAAACCGAAACAGTAACTACAGTTATCGCGTATGAATCATAAGAAAACTGTTTTCCATCCCAATGTTTTCATATGCAAAGCCAGGAAAACACCGAATTTCCTTCTGTGCGAAAATATTATATGAACTGTATTGTTAAGACTCTTAGCTTTACTTATGATAATACTAGCTTTGGTCCGCAACTTTGGTCGTTTAAGTGTAGGTTAGGTTACGTTAGTAACAGTTTTCTTTCGGATGAAAGCCACTTTATGTCTTGTTCTGTTTCCCTGAGAACGGGTATGCGAAATATCATGATGATCGGTCGAGTATTTAAGGCGTGAAAGTGTAACAAACAAAATAATTCATATTCGCATTTATAATATTAGTAGAATTTTAAGATGGTGTGTAGCGGTATTCAATGTGATTACTAGGCTTAAAGTTACACGTTCGATATTCGAATTGGGCAAAGTTTATTGTCATTTGAATAATTCTCAATACAAGCAGTGTAGAACCGGGCGCGATAGAAAATAATCTCGTTGACAACAGTCTCGATAGGCACCTTATTACCTCGGGGATAGATATAGGCTTGAGATCATGATAAAAATAAAGATGTTAGTTATTAGTGTATTTACTGTATTTTATATATATATGTATATAATAGCATTGCCTTAGATCGCATAATCTATCTTATAGTTATGGAACCAAAGACATTAGATAGAACTATGCGATCAGCAAGTACATACATAAACCTACGAAATAAGCAATTATTTTTTATCTTTTGAACGGCAACTCCCGCTCTCTAGAGCAGGAGTTGTCTTTTTTCTTTGTCTATTATATTGTCTTTTATTCCTAAATAAATCACGTGTCGCGAGGGGCTTTACAAACATTCAAACAACAGACCCAAAGAAAATCCAGACCTAGATCAACTATTTGTGGATCATACAATTTTTTGTCCCATATGGGATTCGAACCCACAACACTCGGCGTAGTAGCAGTGGCGAGACGACCAATTAAACTACTACGCCATCCGTGCATTTAAATTAATGTCAATCTGTCAAGTAGAATACCAGATATAATTAAAAATCGGTTGTGTCTGGCCACCGGGGTGCCGCTGCGACTCCACACATTAAAATAAACGTGACTTTAATATTTTGTATATATTCTATTGTTTAAAAAGTTTATAAAACTGTTTAAAGCAACTAACTCACGTAGAATTTAAATTATAAGCGAGGAAAATAGTCCTGCCTTACGGATAGAAGATATCTCAGTTTGGGAAATGCATGAAAATAAAAAATTGTTTACTAAGGATTCATTTGGACCATATCTTAGAGCTGAATAAGTTAAAGAAAGTAACACCTAACACTTTTAAAATTTATTACCAACATGTGTGTTGTTCACAAAGTGTATGAAATAGGTACATAATTTTAAACTAAATAAACTGTGCTTAACTGCGAAACTTTAGTTCCTCGACGGATGCCGTCTTTGTTGAAGTACCTAACAAAAATACACACGCTGTGTACTCACCCTAGGTGTTAAGCACACTCTTCGCCAAGTTTTCTTTAAAAGAAATAACTTCATTTTATGAAGAAGCAATAGAATTTTCTCATGAATTGGTTGCAACACCTCTTGAACTCGACCGAACTGAAACTTGAGAATAGCATCAAAGATATCTGGGGCATCGGTAATGATATTTATAACTCAATATAGTCAGCCTATTTGCACACTAAGGAGTTACAAGTTACGCATAACCAAACATGACAAATGTACTTATCTTTTTGAAGAAATAAGAAGAGTTGTAACACATCTTACTTTTAAACTCGAGGTGATTTCACAAAATCATCAAATCTTTGCATTTTAAGAGCTATTGATGACCACACAGCTATTTCTTCCGTGTGAGGATCACATTTAAAAAGTTCACTGTGTGATTGTTAGGAGATTGTTTACACCAGTGCGCCATTCCAGTATATATACATAAGTAGATCTCACCTAATTATAAATCGCAGCTTACAAACGGACGTCTAGCAGTTTAGTTGACCTAAATATTAATTGCGTTTGATCTTACTTTTGAGACTTTCAAAGTAGAAGTTTCAGTTTCAGCTTGTACCGCTAATATAAATTAATAACTAATACTCTATTTCTATAGGAGGCTTCTTAATATTTTCAATAAATACTACTAGGCTTATTACAAACATGCAGATTAGATTATGCTTCAACATTTTTTTAAATATTCTCAAAGATATGTGAAGGCCTAACCCTTCTCACACTGAGAAGAAGCCCGTGCCTAGCAGTGGGACAGTTTAATACAAGGCTGATATAATATATTATAAGTTATGACTCGTATTAAGTTATGACGACACGCAGGCACGCACGCACGCACGCACGCACGCTCTCACGCACGCACGCACGCACGCACGCACGCACGCTCGCACGCACGCACGCACGCACGCACACACACACACACACACACACACACACACACACACACACACACACACACACATGAGACACACACACACACACACACACACACACACACATAGGACACACACATGCCTGAGAGTTCTTTATATTTTATAGTTCTTTATATCTTTCTCGAAGATGTGTAATGTCTGCCTGCCTGCAGTGGGCCAGCGTGGTGGTCTATGGCCAAACTCTTTTCATACCGAGAAGAGTGTTGACCAAGAGCCCAGATTACATACAGGACTGACATAATATTTAAATGAAAAATTAAAATATATTTATTTCTGACTTCTTTTTGTTACAATATTGTTAAACTGTTTCCCACATTAGGTTTACTTGTGTCGTGGAAAACAGGTTCAGCACAAACGAGTGTTAGGTACAAGTATACTATACTAGAACCTGAGACATACCTCGCATCCTCCTAAAATATACAATACATATTAATAAATACAAATATTTGAAACTCTCATTACGGCATACAACACTTGAAAACTTCCATTCGTCACGAACATTGTGACTACATATTGACATTTCTTATTAAACACGATCTAGGTCACTCATATTTGTGGGTTCTCTGTTTTATTTATTTGTATCGCAAATACGATTGAGTCTGTGAGGAACGGGAGCTATATTGACACAGGTGATGCTTCATAAAGAATAGGAGCTTCGATTTTCACAGCAAAAATATTGGCGCATCTATTATTTGGGTAAATAACACGCAGGAGCTTTTATGTGTATCCTATGAAACGGATGTTTCTGGAAAATGAATAGTGCATGGATTTTATTTTTCTATGTCGACGTAGGCTTAGTTATTTTTATATTTGGTATAATCTAAATATTTGCTTTAGTTATAGCTGTCTGTTAACTAATGCAATTTACTGGCAAATATTTTTTTCATTTAATCTACGTGTACCATTCATGTTGTCCATTTAGCCAATACTGTTAGAATACCCTGTTAATCTAAGCTGTTATTGTTGTAGACCTAGTCAGGCTTGCCGCAATATACGCTAGAGTACGCGCTTCTTTCCTCGGATCGAAAGCGTTTCATATTAATCTTTATATGTATAAATCTTCTGTGCGTGTGTTTGTAATTAAACTCCTCCTAAACGGCTGGACCAATTTTGATGAATATTTTTGTCTGTGTTCAAGTGGATTCGAGAATGGTATAGATTTGTTTCATTTGAATTTTTTTTTTCGTTTGTACAAGACAACGTCTGTCGCGACAGCTAGTATTTTTATAGATTTGTATTTTGTTATTTTGCGACTATTGTAGCTGTCTCCAGCTCTTTCATACGTTGAAAAATATCTCGAACGAGTTTTTTATTTTTTATTACGGGTCACACGTAAAACAGCTCGTGTTATAGGAGTCACAAATATTTACTGCACTTATGGCGCAGTGGTTTTAGTGATCGCTTCGCCACTGCACCGAGTATTGGGATTCGATCTCCAGATGGGACAATAATTTGTGTGCTCCACAAATCATTTTTAAGTAAAATAAGTGATTTTTGTATCCATTGTTTGAATGTTTGTAAAGCTTTTATACGTGGAAAATACTCCTAAAGTAGTAAGAAAAATAAAACCCACCCAGCAAAATGTGGTATAATCACATCTATCAACCACTTCGGGTATACAGGCGTCATGATACTACAATACTTTTAAATTAGTTCAGAACACCATGATTCCTTAAAAAGTCAATCGCAATTTTACTTTTACTCTCTGGATGGGTATATAGCTTACAATAAATGGATATTAAATAATAGAACGCCTACTTTTCTTTCGTAAGCTTACAGAGGTTTCGTCAAATAAGTACACAAGAATTTAGGAAAATTCTCTTGCCATTTTCCTTATAGATTGGCGGTTTGTTTAGTTAGGTTTTATTAGCTTAATCTAGATTTTCTTAGATGGATGGCTTTTTCCTTGAGTTATCCAAGTAGATATTTATCCAGTGGCCGAAAAACAACGGTCCGTCCCAGCCAAGTCGCTTTCGAAGACTCTACCGTGATTCATACTTCATATGTTGGTGATGTTTATAAATTATCTTTGCAAAGGAGTTCAAAACCAGCGACCAGCTTTTACGTTACTTTTATTCTGAATAAGGCATATATCTTTTGCTATACCTCTGACAAAGTGTATGCGAAATTTAATTATAGATAATAGTTAAGGCATGAAATCGTAACAAATATACAAACTCACATTTGTATTTATAATATTAGATTGGTATTCAACATGTAAGGCTCTGCATATTATTAACAGAAAAATAAATGTAACTGACTTCCCTTAATTTTAGTCAAACATACCCAGATTAGGCAGTACCATGAGCCTTCTGTAATAGACGAGCTATCGCTGACTGGTTATGATTTGCAACCCTCAGTAATGGCACAGCCAAATAGCAGCATATCTCGATATTAATAACCTTTGACTTTCAATTCTTCTTTATTTATGAGCGCAGCTCTTGTTGGTGGATCAATCGCTACATATCTGTATTCTGCTTCCCTTTTAATCTTTTGATAAGACTTGACGCTGACTTTAACCTCAAATACTTTTTATTAAAAGTATAATCAGTTTTAATTCTACATGTCTATAAGACTTGGCTATATTTTTACATTAGCTAGTTTTGGCTTGATATATTTTCTTCGAATTGAGGCAGGTCTTTTTTCATATTTCCATAACGTAAACGCCTAGTTTTACCCAAAACCATTTATTAGATGATCTATTTGATGCGAATATATTAAAAAATGTAAGTAGAAAACAGTATATATTAAACTCGCTGTGTCACGCGGTTTTACCTACGTTTATAATTATTGCTGCGTCCTCGAAGTTTGTAGCATGATGTTATGCATACTAAATTTCTTCTGGATAAAGTAATAGTGTAGGAAATTAAAAAAACGTTCCAGTGGTTTTTAGTTTATTCGTCACAAACAAATGTACAAATCTTTTCTCCAAATAATATTAGTATAAATATTTGTTGTTCTTGCCATTGTTTTTCCAAAGACAATGTTCGTTCGGTATATTTTTTTCATTTGTATTTACACGCAATGTTCGAAGATATTTCTGTACTGCCCATTCCTTCCGGGCTTTGGGTTTCATTGAAATGTTTATTGACCTTTGTTTTACACCCATTTACTTCCTTTCCCTAATTGAGTGGTGTAGCATAGAATATTGTATAGTAAATGAGATAGATTGTATTGTATAGTTGGCCGTGACATAAGAATGTATGTACACTCACAGTTGATCGTAAGGTTTTAAGGGTTTTTCGAAACGAGAGAATTATTTTTAAATTTTCTGTTTGTCAAGTCACAGCAATAGGACAAAATCAGTGATGAACTATATTGCCTTCAACGTGACGTAAGCGTATACTTCATTTTGTTTCTTAGAATTTATTGACTAAAAACCATAACACATGGATAGATTCAGAAACTTAATCTGGTAATCTAATCCCACTTGTTTAGCAAAGAATTAAAAAAATGTATACCTTAGTAATATAAATATTATCAGCTCCGTTCCTAAACTGTCCAGCAGTTAGGTATGCGGTCTCTACTCGTGACTACTCGTTTCTTCGAGAACATTATAAAGAACTCTCATAGATATGCGTCCACTAACAATGTTGTGCATCAAGCAATTAACAAATGAATACGCATATAACGTGGAATATTTCAAGAACTTTATGTAGAATTCTCACACATAGACTATGGCCTAACCCTTCTCATACTGAGAACAGGCCCGTGGCAAGCTATCCCAGCTTACATACAGAGCTGATACCTATTATATTGTTATTCCTATAAAATATAACATTCAGGTGCATGCCGTGAGTTGAACTTGAAACTTCTGCGTGGTAATCTTAAATTGCAAATAGACAATCAGAACATGATGAACCGTCATATATATCCGGTACCGCACCAAGTTTGATGTCGAGCCACCGGTATTAATAATTATAATGTTCGGCGCACTGTGCGCCACACGATGGAATATGGTCCGACAACATTATGTTCGTTCGTGTATTTAGACGTATAAACTCCCCAACTAGGCTATCGATACTGTAAAAAGAGCCAGGTAATGAAGGTACAATATGCACAAGTTCCACTCGCCCTTTTACATACATACACCCAGAAAACTATTGTCGCGTACTTCTTTAAGGCTGCGCCGAGCGAAATGTGCCAAAACAGGCGGTCATAGTTAAGTGAATAAAATTAACACTTTGTGTTTAATATAAATATAAAATATAAATTTACCATAACAATGAATGTGTTTACAATTACTCCGTGTAAAAAACTTAAAATAATTAATATTTTCGCCTGCAAAATTACGTAAAATGCAAAAACGTAAGCCCGCGTTACGTGATTTTTTAGATTATAACAGTAGAAGTCTATCCTATTTTACAGCTTAAACGAAACATAAATAGTTACATATATTACAATTTGTCCGTCCCAAATATTTAAGTTATTGGTTAATAATAAATATACATATTTATCAAAAAAGCACTTCAAATCCTCCATACAATTTTACTATGGCGGCCGCGCGCCGATTTAAATATGCGCCGTACGAGCTCTATCATTATCTGTCTTACGCTCGGCGCACAAGCGAGAGAGTTTGCGTCACATGACATCGCCGACGCTGGCTAGTAGAAAGTGTTCTGTGACGTCATCGTACGAGGACATAATGTCACGTACACACTGGATGCATTAGTACGTTGGAATTCGATGGTTGTCGCGTTTACATAGGACGTTACGAATACGTGGTTTCTTATTAAGTGATATTGCTGTTTTAATCTTTATATATATAACTCTACTGTACGTGTGTATGTCACTAAACTCCTACTAAATGGCTGGACCGATTTGGTTTAAAAAAATTGTGTGTGTTCATGTAGATTCGAGGATGGTTATGATTTGGGTTTTTCTTTTTTTTTCGTTTGTACAGGATAACGTCTGTCTGGACAGCTAGTATCATTATATTTCTGTAGCAAACGTATTTGCGCGTTTGTATGCGGCCGAATTGTGTTTGATGCTCGGATATAGGATTTTCGTTTTTAAATGACAACTCCCGCTGTAGTATCCTGTCTCCTTCTTCTTCTTTTCGTGTGGTTAGTGAAATATACCACTAAGAGGTCACCCATCTATAGACTGACCAATAAATCCTGTGTCGCGGGGTAACTTACAAACATTCAAACGACTGACGCAAAGAACACACAGACTCATTGTTGTCCTGTGGGTATCGAATCAACAACACTTGGCGCAATGGCTACGGCAAGGCGACCTCTTTTAACACTACACCATCCGTGTAGTCAGAATTTTATGTAAGGGAATCCTCCCAGTGCTCTGTAAACAGTAATAAACTTTCCTATTGAGTGGGACCTAAAATACAGCTGGCATAATGTGGGTCTAATACGTAATTTTTTTACATAATATTGTCTTCTGTTTACGCGAATATTATTTAATTAGCTTAAAAATTAGTAGAGTTTAATAGTAGTAGTAGTGTAACAGTTTTCAAAATTATGTAATAAAGTGTCAAATAAACAACGCGATAAAATCCGTATATATAGTAGTTTAATTTCACTTAATTTTTTTGTTTAGTTGGTCTATTAAAACATCTCTCCTCACTATGGGACGTGTATACTGTATTTATAATGATGTATGTGTTATTGGCAAAAATATAATATTGCTAGATTTTCCCCGCGGTTTCACCCGCGTAAGTCCCGTTTCCATAGGAATATCGAGATAAAAAGTAGCCTATGTGTGAATCCAGGTCTCCAACTACCTATATACCCAGTTTCATTGCAATCGGTCTAGTAGTTTTTGCGTAAATTATTAAAGTAACAAATATCCATGCATCCATACAATCTTTCGCGTTTATAGTTTCGCGTTTATTAGTAAGGACGTTAACACAAAACAAAATATGATAGGTACCCAAATAGTAGTCGATTTTTTGTTAATCTTGTAGACATTGCCTCCATCAGGAACTGCTTCTGCGTTACGAGATTTCTAAAAAACATTAAACTTACAGACCCCAGCTAGTCGGTGCGAGTATCTGTTAATCACATATTTTTCACATGCTAGAATCCAACTCACCGTATAGTGTGATATGGCCACGTAACCTATCACAAAGGTCCAGATCCATATGAAGGCATAAATACTAATATTATAACCCGTTACGGGGTGAAACATCGGCAAAAGTAAGAAAAGAAAAACTTTTTATTAGTATCTCCTTCTCACAATACAATACAATCTTCTTCTTTCTTTTCGTGTGGTTAGTGGCCAACCTGTTGTCAAGAGTTGTTCAAGCCCGTAGGCCTCTGACATGGCTTAACGACTGCTGTCAATTTGACAACAACCGAGACCAACTTTTTACATGCCCTCCGAAGCATGGAGACGCTCAGATGAAATACCACTAAGCGGTCATCCATCTATAGACTGACGGTACCCAACGTTGCTTAAGCTCGCTAATCGTTTACTGGTTAGTGATTCCAACTGGCTATGAGCGCCTGAAATGTACAATAATAATAATAAATAATACAATACAATAAAAAAATTAAATATATACAGAACAGTATATAATATGGAGACACAATTAGGTAGCTGTGTCAGCTATTGTTGCAGTTGAATCTGCAACGCTGGTATTCTCGCAGAAACTATACAGTATGTGAGCAAATTAAAAGCTTTTATACTCATAAATACTTATTACTGCGATAAAATAATGGCATTAGTAATTATGGGATTGTACAAACAGCTAGTCTCAAAACAATTATATTCGTTTTCTTTTATAGTTGGCCTTGACACCGACACTAAAACTAGTACGAAAAGTCCTTTTAGAGACTCTTCTCCCTTAGCCTTTATTATTCCCAAGTCACTTGGGGTTGGCTTTTCTAGTCTAACCGGATTTGACTGGATCAGTTTTTACACGGAGCGGTTGCCACCTGACCTCCGCTCCGCAACCCAAAGGCTAACGATACCCTAAGACTAGACCAGTGTCAGGATATTAGAGGGTACTGATTTTCCCAATAACGACTGCCATAGATGTTCATGGCAGCCGGGACCGACGGCTTCACGTGCTTTCCGAGGCACGGAGCAGGCGATAATTGTAAATCCTTAAAAATGAAAAGTCCTTTTAGAATCAACAAACAATATTGCAAAAACGAATTAACATAAAAATGGCAAGTAATCAATACTATACCTATATTCAATTAGGTATAACTGAAGTTAATTATAACGGTTAATTAGGTATATGAAATTTAATTATAGCCTAAGCTTAATTAGATTCTGTGCCATACGTGGACTGAATTATATACGACATGTATGTATATACTGACGATGAATTGTTTTTAACCGACTTCATAAAAGGAGGAGGTTCTCAATTCGATTGCATGTTTTTTTTTGTATGTATGTTACGTGATCATTACGCCAATTAATCTATTTTGATAATTCTTCTTTTATTTGGTAGATCATGCTTCAGAGGTGGCCCCTTATAAATTTTATGGAATTGATTAAGCGCTTGTTGAGAAAATCAACAAAAACAAAATATATACCCAGATCTAATTTCTTCCAAACGACGCTGTCATTTGAGCAGCGCGTTTAGTAGGCCTACCCATATTATATATAAGAATCAATAAACATTAAAAATACACTTACTGCCCCTACTAAAATTAAAAACAAAATTAATAAAAATATACGATGACTATTACTATCGTCCAGGGTGCTTGTAACGCCATGGGGATTTACTGGGGCGTAAGTCACTGTATTTCTCTAAATTAAGTGACAAAGATGACTGGTCCCAGCTGATACCACAAGCTCTCCTTGTGGAACTAAAGTTCTAATGATCAGGAGGAACACAGCACGATATTGCTTCAATGTACTCTTCTGACAATCTTCTCCAGCTAGGCTGCAATCTTCTGTGTATTATTTCATCATTATTAATATCATATATAATATTTAATAAAATTCCTTGCTAATTGTCGCACCCCGAGTACACAAGTGTTTATATATTCAGTACCCAATACTGTCAGTTTTGTACTTTATATCCTCAGAACAGTGATTGTGCTAAGCGGTATCCTACTCACTAGCGATGCTGTTCTTTTGCGCATAACGACGTAGAAATCATTTAATTATTCACCCCCAGGTTAAAGGTGTAAAAAAATACGCAGTTTGCTTTAAAAATCGTAACCTTACAACTTCAATAGTGAATAAAAAATATCTAGCTGCTCGCAGGTTTTTTGAATTGATTTTAAGGCCTGACTCGGAAATAGAGTAGTTTCAAAAAAAATATCTGACCTCATTCTGCCTTATAACACCTGTGACGAATGATATAGGAGATATCTGGAATCTGATCTATTTGTAGATAGATGTCCGCGGACTGATAGTTTGTGAACAAGATATATGATCAGTTTTCTGCTTGTTTCTTTTTTACTTTTTATTGGTGTAAATCTCGTGTTTAGTCAGTTTAATTGGCATCTAGCCGTTCTTATAAACCTCAATAAATAAATAAAATATCAATTTTCATAGGTGTTCTATTGACAACTATAATTGTTAACACTATGTTGTTTTTTATTAAAGTCGCCGAAGCCTTAGGTGGATATTCCTTCGTATTGCTATTGTGCGTTTCTTGGCACAATAACCACGAAGTAGTAGTGATATGGATTCGACTCCTATAGAGAACGAAAATTTTTGCGATCCACAAATTATTCCATGTTGGTGAGCTTTGTGTCCGTTATATCTAAACAAAGATATATAATTTATCCGACCTCTGGTATCCTAGTCTTTTCGATTGTAATTCGTACATACCATCGCATCAACAATACAGTCAGGTATATTAACTAAATGAATGTGAAAAGTCTTTAATGTGGACAATGTCCATGATGATGGGCAATTAAACTTTCATTGCCATTATTCACATGCTGCCATGTACGAATGTAATGCGTACAAAATATTCTGTAATAGTAGTCATTAACCTACTTTATTTGATGTAATTACATATAGTTAAAGAAACTATCTTGTACTTAACTGCCGGCAGTCAGCCGGCGAAACGGAACTTTTTACATGGCATTCTACCTTGTGGCATAAGTTTGCATTTATGTTTACGACTGATCGAGTAGACTCATGTTAGATTTCTGGATTGGGCAAAGTATTATCAAGAGATTTTGTTACGAAATGGCAGCATGGTGTCAAAAAATGTGACTAAAAGACGGCAATAGGGTACCAAGTTAGTAAGACCGAAAACGTAACTGGTGAAACCCCTGCCTACACCTGCGAGATATGCAGGGTGTCTGTTACTCTCAACGAATGGGTTATGACAGCAGTGGGGCAAAATTAAAGCGTATCTGGGCTGCAACCAGAAAATCTACTCAATCTTTGCTAATACCACAAATAGCATAAATCTAACTCACCATAGGAATACAACACAAGCTTATTCGGCTGCGATCTCTAAGGTATAAGATTCTTTCTCATTTGAACTGCTCCAAATCGACGTCACAGCCATGTCCCAAATTATTTTTTACTGGTGGCCAGTTTAAACATAACATAATAGCCTAATTTGAATATCAAATACTTGCAATGGTTCTGGTACGCATTCCATCCTTAATTTGCACTCTTCTCTAAGGGAAATCCATAACAACATTGCGATGGATTTGCTGTGATTTTCATGGGAAAGACAACAAAAACAAAATACTCGAAATTCATAGAAAAGTTAGCGGAGTAGGTACACAAATTTCATTCGAATTTGTATGGCGTTTTAAATATTCATAGACCATACGAATTGGATACGCCACCAACACTCAGAGGGGTTGTTCTGTTGATATTTGTGTTTGTAATGGCAGCTGCCACATACGAGATGTTTTCCATAAGGATTAATATTTAATGTCTATTTGGCCTCACTAAATTGTATATTTTCTATATATTTTGTGAGGAATCCGCACCGACATGAAAATACGCCTACCTACAAAATATTATAATTAGTAAATAAACCAAATATAAGATAGAAAGAATAATCATCAGAATGCTTCGGTGGCGCAGCGCTAGTGAATGCGACTGGTGTGCATGAAGTCTCGGATTCACATTTCGGATCGGGCAGGGTTTTACTGAAACTGTCTCCAGTAAACGACAAACAATAATTATTGGCTTGCCTCCTAATACGTGGGACCCAAAAGTGGCAAAATATGGGTATAGTACGTCTCTGCCTACAGTTAAGGTGACATAAGCGTGAAAGCTATGTATGTAGTAGCGCCATAATACTTGTATAAAATCTTGAAATTAATAAATATTATGAAGAATTTATGTCATTTTACTTTTAGTAATACAATGATAAACATTAGCCTCTTTTTTCGAAATTTGATGAAATACATGTCAGGCGATATTGATAACCGAAAGATACAAAAACAAAAATTTATACTAATACGTGAAGCAAAAACTTTGTACCCCTTTTTACAAAAATTGCGCGGACGGAGGAGTATGAAATTTGGTACAGTTAAAGTTTATATGGAGAAGAAGTGGCGAATCCTAATATTTTTATAAAATATGCATTAGAAATAGTTGAATCGCCTTCGTAATATTTCGGTATTGTTTGTCTGACGTCGTACAATTCTTCGTAACTATGGTTACATATACCTTATTTATATGTAATAAAGAAAAAAGAAAACAAATTAGAAAGTTTAGGAAAATCGTCAATGAAAGAGTATAGTTAAGTAAATAATAATTTGTTTGAAAAATATAGGTAAATTAACCTGTGTAGCCTTGGCAAAATCTCCATGAAATGTGATTATAAGGCTAAAGTTACGGACAGTAAAACCTTAATAACTAATATCAAACTTAAAATTAAAATCAATTATGGTCGATTTTTGACTACTAGGCGACCGCTAGTTATATTAATAACTTCAAAGAACTTTAAAATTATATTTTCAAAAACATACTAAATCTACATTTACTAATCTTATAGTCAAGGAAAAGTTGCTCTATTTCTTTTACATCAACACGCACAGACAGTGAACGTAGAGGTCAAGGTCTTAATAAAATTGACATAAAGGGTCGATATGAATGAGTATCCCGAGAGGGTACGCCCTAAAAGGATGTGCATGAACATGTATCTTATCGGTGATGTACTACAAAGTTCACATGTGTAACGCAGATAAAGGTCATGTGCTTGCAATTACTGCGGATGAAAGAAAAATGTTTAGACGAGGGAAATGTGCTAAAACAGGCGGTCACAGTTAAGTGAATAAAATCAACACTTTTTGTTTAATACAAATATAAAATATACATTTACCATAACAATGAATGTGATTACAATTACTACGTGTAAAAAATTTTAAATAATTAATATTTTCGCCTACAAAATTACGTAAATTTGAACGGGTTACGTGATTTTTAGATTATAACAGTAGAAATCTATCCTATTTTACAGCTTAAATGCAACATAAATAATTATATTACAATTTGTCCGTCCCAAATATTTAAGTTATTGGTTGACAATAAAGATACATATTTATCAAAAAGCACTTCAAATCCTCCATACAATTTTACTATGGCGGCCCCGCGCCGATTTGTATATGCGCCGCACGAGCTCTATCATTATCTGTCTTACGCTCGGCGCAGTCTTAAAGAGTTTAGTACATGTGCTTTTCACTGAAAGTATTCTATGAAAACATTGAGATAGATTAGCCGTGATTTGCAATTTTAAAACAAAAAAGCATAAACATTCTCGGAATGTATAGTAAAGTTAGCTTTTACTTAATTTCACCATAAATTATTAAATTATTTAGTAGGTAGTAGAGCCTCGCTGATTTCAGCATGAATGGGCCAGCTCGACCGGGGAAGGACTACCCTCTCACAGAATATCGACGTGAAATAGCAGTATTCGTACTGTTGTGTTTCGTTCGGTAAATAAGAGTGCCGGAGGCCCAGTCAGTCTCTTTCCACCTTCCCGTTCCTTCTCCTTCCCGTTCCTTCTCCTTCCCACTTCCTTTTATTCCTAAAGGGTCGGCAACGCGCAAATGCCTCTGGTGTTGCAGGCGTCCATAGGCTACGGTGACCACTTACCATCAGGTGGGCCGTATGATTGTTTGGCAAGGTAGACGCATAAAAAAAAATACAATCGGCATCATTATAAATAAATGAAGGGTAATGTTATTCAAATTCTTTATTTGTCTGAATATGGTACATATAAAAATGAAAACAACATATTCAGCCAAGAGTGGCGTACGAAGTACACAATAATGAATTAATTTATAATCAAACACAATTACAAAAAGGAATTTAAAAATTAAAAACGTTGTTAGTTTTTATACAATATTGTTTGTTGTGTGTGTTTGTGAGGCCTAGTTTACTATTTCACAGTTACACTCTTGTCACTAATAAGTATTATCAGTGCCATTAATATGAGCACTGTTGAAATACAAACGTAGCTACCCACCAATTTTCTTTAAACATACTGCACTACTGATTACTGACTTTTATTTACTAAGTTACTAGTTTTTGGTCGCGGCTACGCTCGCGCGAATGTAGGTTAAGTGAGTTTAGGTTGGTAGCAATACTTTTTTTTACCCAACTACGGCGAAGCCAAAAGGAAGGGTAATGATTTTGGCAGTCTATGTATGTATGTTTGTATGTTCCACCGTAGCGCCTAAACTACTGAACCGATTTTGATGAATGAGGTGTCAATAGATTCGTAATAATAGCCCGGGTGACATAGGCTATATAAAATTCTATAAAAATTTTATGCGATGGAATTTAATCCTCAGATTATAACATGGAAAACAGATCGGGAACGGAAAAGTATTAAATAAAAAAATAAAGTTCAAAAATCTATAACCCGACTACGTAAAAAAGGAGTCTAAAAAGGACAAAACAAGAAAATAATTCAGATAAAAATCCAGAAATGCATAGGTACAAAAATGGTTAAGGTAGAGCCGTGGTCGCACCCATTGTATACCTACCCTATCTGTTTCATGGACATGTTCCTGGCACCCACATAATTATAGTAGTATCTTATATGGGGGCCAGTCAATGCAGACCGGCGACACTTCGACCCAGTGGGATCTTTTGTGTCGACACTCTCCCAATAACGACTGCCACAGATGTTCATGGCAGCCGGGACCGACGGCTTAACGTGCTCTCCGAGGCACGGAGCAGGCGATAATTGTCAATCAATACGCACATAATTTGGAAAAGTCATATAACTTTCGAAAGTCAGAGGTGCGCGACGTGGGTTCGAACCCGAGACCCTCTGCATTGCATTCTGTTGGTCTCCCCACTGAGCTATTGCTGCTCATCATAGTAGTATCTATTGTTACTTTTTTTAAACTTAATTTTTTTATTGGTTGATCGGTACCCTATGTCCAATTCTGTAGCCCTGACAACGTGAAATTTCATGATGATCGGTTAAACAAAAAGTCACTTTCGCATTTATAATAATATAATTTAGGATGACAAAGTGTGTGCATTATGAGGAACGAGATCTACTTAGACCATCTAACTGCTATCACGAGCCATAAAATTATAACGCAATAGTTTAAAACGAAAGTAATTTTAAAGGCACATATTAACACTGAAATGTAATTTTAGTCTCTAATCAGTGAGGAATACGGGTTTAAACTTTGAAACCAAAGAAAATGTCTTCGGTTCTCATACGCCATTGCATAGCACTGCACTGGGTCCACCGAAGGGTTGCATCACTAGACCACTTTAACAGTAATAACTCCAAAAGACGAGGCAGCTATTAAAAAGATAGAAGTATACGTAAAACAATAATAAATATTGAATATAGCTACAAGCAGCGATAGCTCAGTGGGGAGACCAACAGACTGCAATGCAGAAGGTCTTGGGTTCGAACCCACGTCGCGCACCTCTGACTTTCGGAAGTTATATGACTTTTCCAAATTATGTGCGTATTGATTGACAATTATAGCCTGCTCCGTGTCTGGGAGAGCACGTTAAGCCGTTGGTCCCGGCTGCCATGAACATCTATGGCAGTCGTTATTGGGAGAGTGTCGACACAAAAGATCCCACTGGGTCGAAGTGTCGCCGGTCTGCACTGACTGGCCCCCACATAAGGTAATATAGGTACAGGCAGAAGTAATCACGATCTCGAAAACATTTTAAATCAAATGCCAACCTCTGGCCGCGGCAAACAAAGAAGCTCAAGACGATTACATTTTACTTTTATATACTTTAAGCCAATCAAGTTCCGATTTACACAATCGTTCTCTTGACGATCTTTTATCTCAACGTACTATCAGAAAATGTAATTTGAAAGTTACTTAACTTACAGGGACTTGTAACAAACTTATTTAAGTCGTGAATTTTTCTTACCTATATGTTCGAATTTAAACTTATGTTTCGTGAGTGCTTTTTCCATTATTAATGCCCAGACATACTTCTGTCACATTATTTCTTAGGTACTTTCTTCTCACTGCCAATATCGGTGGGCCTTCAATATGTTTATATTTTTAAACGTCCTTTAATAATTATCAAAAAGGGTGTTTAAATTATTTATACAATTAAAAAAGTAAGAGAACACGCTTATACTATTTCCTTTGCATTCGTCGAAAACGAAGATAATAGTAATCCCCTTCCTATACGACGTAAAGAGAGGACAAACATACAAAATTTTACATTTCTAATCTTAATTAAATTCCATTGACATCAAAAATTAAAATACATCAAATTGCATGACTAAAATAAATGTAATACGCTTATTGTAAAGATTTAATCTTCCCAGCTCAATCAAAAACGAATTCGACACATTAAAGTGGCAGTTCATCCAACCGTAACTTATAAAGATCATAACATTTTTCTCTTATACTGCACAGATGTGAGTGGGCCGACTTAAGAGTGATCCGAAGACGAAAGTTTGAAACGATAACAACTTCCCGATATCTTGGCGCTCCCTCTCAACTTTGGGAATTACGATTATGGTACTGTTATGTAACTCAAACTGTAATTACAGGGATAACTCCGCCGCTGCTTATTCTGCCACTTGCAGCTTTATTTTATGTCGGTAGAAATTTAAAAAAAGCCGTGTGCAAATACTTTCGACAATTGTTTAAACATTTATTTTAAGTATGATGCAACACGTTCTCTTTTCAAAGACAACTTTAAATTTTTAACAAAATACTCTCGTATGTACGCCTCTTTTTTTTACGTGATGGAATGCGTTGACGCATATCCCTCCCCGGGGGCGGTGGGAGGGGTTATGTCTGACTCACCGGGGTAAAGGAAAGATGGTAATGATGATAATAATGAACCGGTAATACCGACTAAACCTACCATGGTGTTCCTCGACAAAACTGCAATTGACGGGGCCGCGCGAATCACTTTCACATGAGGTCGTGACCTCGCCGAAGTTTCAGGCCGCCGTATGAAACGGCAGGCCACTACACAACAAGACCTACCCTTTAGGCACTTCTCACTTTTAAATACCCTACTGTCCTCCCGACCACTCCCTCCCTAGAAGGGAGACGGACACGATACACGCCTCTCGGACCTGGTGCTGATCGGATGGCGGACAGGCCCACAAAATCCACCACCCCAAGTCAAACACACACACACACAGGGTGGCTGGAGGTCCTGGTATATACGCTTTTGCAATTGCGGACAAGAATAGTCACAGAATACTTAGAAATATTAACTCAGTATAATGTACTAATCAAAATATTTTTAGGCACCACAGTAAATATTTTTAAGTACTTATTAATAAATATTTAGGTTTCGTGGAAAATTTCAAATGGATATAATTTTTTTACCTTGAATTCATTTAAAACTGAATCCAATGCAGTCGTGGATCAGTCAGTTGGAACATGTAATCGTTGGCTTGTACTATTTTAACAACAAAAATACTGAACTATCTACTATCAAAGTTAATGCCAATATTAACAATTATCGCCTGCTCCGTACCTCGGAGAGCACTTTAAGCCGTCGGTCCCGGCTGCCATGAACATCTATGCCAGTCGTTATTGGGAGAGTGTCGACACAAAAGATCCCACTGGGTCGAAGTGTCGCCGGTCTGCACTGACTGGCCCCCACATAAGATAAGATAATGCCAATATTTGATCCCTAAACGTCTGGCACATTTTTTGTCTCAATCCTTTTTGTTTTCAGTTAACATCACTCGTTGAAATTTGAATCAGTTTGACCTAATTTCTTTTTCTTTTTGTTACAGAAAATGAAGCTTATTTGGTGCTGCCTGTTTGCAGCATTTCTGACAGCGTCACAGGCCGCGCTTGACGTGGAAAAGACTGTCAAACAAGTCCAAAGCATACTACAAGCAAATGAGCAACTACCAAGACTCACGAGAGAGGAAATTCTCCAGTTATTAAATGACATACGATCTGAAGATGCAAAGTCGTCTACATCGAAGGAGTCTAAAGAAGTGATTAAGAATAAGAAAATTCCATCACCGTATAGTACGATCGAAAATGAGATAAACCCTCAAGAACCTTACATACAATATAATATAATCCCTGGGGGAAAAGACATATCTGTGTCAACAACGACATCGGCAAGTATTGTTGAAACAACTACAAAAAATAATGAACCCACATTAATGGTGGTATTGCCGTATACGCCACGTGATGGATCTTCCCTTCAAGAATTGTATACCAGACCACCGAGAGTTGAAGTAGTTCATGTATCAAGCACAACTCCAAGACCTAAGACGTTTAAACCGATCACAAAGATTCAATCTCATTTAAAAGATGACACTAAATTACCAGCCCATTTAATAGACAATTTTCCTGCTGAATTGCAAGCATTTCTTGATGCTCACGGCTTAAACGGAAAACAAGGGCAAGATCATTTCCTTTTACCACTCGATGGATTTAAACCATTGCCACCTGCGAAAGTAGTCGATGGCACGGTTCAATTACCTGAAAATCTTCTGCTTACTTATGACCTGATATCACCAAATAGCGATTCTAAAACAAGCAATGATGGAACCTATTCATTAGCACCTAACAACTTTTTATACGAGCCACTTCGACCAGACTTTCCTTTTGAGATGGACACCTCATCATCTGAAATAAAAGAAGTTCACCTACCTTACGATATGCCTGTTAGGAAAACTAAATCAGTACAAACACCAAATTACGACCCAATAGATTATGATGCTGTAAAAGTTATTCCTTTGAATAAAGGAATCAATCCAGTCAATGAGCAAGTTAATGGCAACAATGATCAGAGTAAACGACAGGCTTCTACTGAAGAATCGTTCTCTGACAACGTAGAGACAACTACTACTTCCACTACTTCAACTACAACTACCACTGAAGAGCCCAAAACGATTGCTGTAAGTGATTCAGAGTCTGCGGATACCGACTCAGGTGCTTCCATAGCTGACCTTGAAGATTCCTTTGGCGGAGCAGCTCCTTCAGTCCCAGGGGATTCAGAACTACCGCCTCCTAGAAAAAATGGATTCTACTGGATGCTTGATTGGAATAGTTTTTATGAAGTAGGAGATGGTGATACCAAAGTGAACATTCGTTTTGAGCCCAAACTGGGTGATCATCAAATGTTCTTACCAGTTACTGTTCCGTGAATTGTAGTTATAAATTGGATTTAATTTATGAGTTCTAGTCTGTTGGTTAGTGTTAGAAGGCCAAGTGTTAAAATAATTGTGAAACGGGGACTGTATAAGGAGAATTTCGTTTATATAATGGCTGTTACCAAGAATACTAATGACTAAATCAGTGTATGGATCCATACGTTTCGTAAACTAGACTCACTTGATTACATGTATGATGTAATAGAAAATTCTATAAGCCAAAGCTTTGATTATCCGAATAACTGGTGCAAATAGTCCAGTTTATAGCGAACCCGTTATGTTTCAACATTCGTGTCAGAGTAATTTACAATGCTCGTTCCCAACTCATCTTTGCAATATTTCACGGTGGAATTAATCCATGGTATGCGGACAATGCATGATTATCGCTCAGTTCGAAAGCGAATGAATGTGGCGGTAACTAATATAGAGGTTTAATTATAATTTTATTTCTAAAGAGCCATTTTGTAGATTTTATAAATTAAATACTTATTTTATTGGTACATTTTTTATTTATTACTGTCGAAAATTAAAAATTTAGTTTACATTGCCAACTTGAGTGAGTTATATGCATTGTATGAACAACCGACGCAAGTAAAATTAATACTTACATTATGATTCATATTCACGCAAGTAGCTTGTTATAATTATATCCCAGTAGTTGCTCATTTATTATATACATATTTCTTACATACTTGTGATAAAACCATACCTGATGATAACGATCACGTACTTTATAAGTTATTTTATGTTATATGTCTGATCTGAGTCTGATGCCTCAGTCGCACAGTATTAATGAATGCGACTGATGTCCATGGTCTCGGGTTTGATTTTAGAATCGAGCAATTTTAATGAGTATATTGGTAAAAATGCTTACTAGCAGGAATATTACGTAAGGCCTCAAAGCTTAGCTGACGAAATGTGGGTCTAGTACACCTATGCATCGACGATATAAACATAAGTTTGCTTATGTTTGAAAGAGATTACTATTTATTTATTTATTTTATTTATTTATTTATTTAACGTGGCAGTAAATGTAAATTCACAGAAAAAAATTGTGTAACTTTGACATTCATAAGTGTTACCTTGTAACCTAATCTGAATAAATTTATTTTTAATTTAATAAGGCACACAAAACAAAACATAGTGCATACAGTATAAATTTTTTATAAGTTTTATACTGTATGCACTATGTTTTGTTTAACCCATAGTTAAACCATAGTATAACCAAAACAGTATACTATTAAACTGTTTTGGTTAAACTATGGTTCCAACCATGTGTACACATTATGATTATTAGATATAGATCAGTACAAGATGACGCTACAGAGCTCTAATTAAAAATAAATACATAAATAATAACAATTGACTTAATCTTAGTAAGTAAATTACAACACGTTTTTACAATACGTTTAAATAATGTATGTTACTATTTATGTACGTTTTTTTGTAGTCTACATGACTTTTTCTTATAACGGTAAGTCCCCATACAAATATGTTAAGCATTATTTAATTACGAAGGCGTATTTTCGTAATTACTCTAAAAAGAGATATGTGCTGTATATTTGTATTTAATTTATTTAAATGAAAACTGGCAAGATACTTGATTTTATTTAGTTAATTTTAAAATTTATTTACTTAACCCAGTAAAGACACTATTCGATACAAAGTTATACTTAAGTTACGCTTTCGTAGCTTTTCATAAACTAATAAGTCTTGAAAATAAATAAAACTAAAAGTATATAATTTATATATGATTAATAAATTCAATCAGAGCTATAATACAAAATAATGATTGCTTTCGTATTTTGTGCTGAACCTGATTTCTACCCCCGGTTCAGACAATATGTTATTGAGATTTTCTGAAAGGAAATTGTCAAAAGCAACACGAAGTGACTGTACGGATGGCGTAGGGGATCAATTGGTAGCCCCGCCATTGCCACTGCGTCGATTGCGTGGGTTCGATTCTCATACGGTATAAAAAATTGTGTGATCCACAAATAGTTGTTCTGAGCCTGGGTGTTCTTTGTGTCCGTTGTTTCAAAGTTTGTAAAGTCCCCAACGATACAGTACCATAGAAAAAAATAAGTTAATACTCAAGAATGATACCCTGATAGTATGACCTACATTTTTTTTACGTGGGGGAATGCATGACGCATACCCCTCCGCGGGAGCGGGCGGAGGGGTTATGTCGGACTCGCCGGGGTAAAATAAAGATGTTGAAAAGATGAAGTACCTACCGGAATACCGACTAAACCTACCACGGTGTTCCTCGACAAAACCACTATCGACGGGGCCGCGCGAATCACTTTCGCATGCGGTCGCGACCTCGCCGAGGTTTCGGCCCGCCTTATGAAACGGCAGGCCACTACACAAAAGACCTACCCAAAGGCACTCCTCACAAATTATCCCTACTGTCCCCCCTAGAGGGGAGACGGACTCGAAACAGAGGCGCGCGTGGGAACACGCACGCCGCCTCTCGGACCTGGTGCTGAACGGATGGCGGGCAGGCCCACAAAGCCCGCCACCCCCAGGTCAAACCTCAGGGTGGCTGGAGGTCGTCTCGCGCCCTCCAGCGCCCGGCTCTGCGGTTGGGAGAGGGTTCAAAAGCTCCCTCTCCCGCTCCGCCGCCTCCTTGATGGAAATGACTTCCTCGCAGAAGGAGGCGACGGCGTTCCACGACCTCTCACTCCGGACCATAGACTGAACTACGGCCGGGAGCGAGAGGGCAACCAATCCGACTGCCGCGATCAACTTACGGCGCTGCGATGCCCAGGCGGGGCAAACCGCCAAAGTGTGCAGCGCCGTGTCCTCAACAACGTCGCGGCAGTCGCCGCAGTGGTGACAACCGGGCGTCTCTTGCCGGCGTATACGACACAGGAACTGGCCAAAACAACCGTGGCCAGTCATTACCTGTGTCAGCCGGAAGGTGAGGGCGCCATGGCGCCTCTCCAGCCACTCCTCAAACACGGGACTTACCGCCACGATCGTGGCGTGCCCAACGCCTAAGAACTCCTTATACCTACATACTTTAACCTTTCTTATAACTATTGCAAGACTAGCACTCAATGCAATTTCGATAGATTTGCATAGTAAATTTTCTTTTTTTTTTATGAGAATAAATTCTTAAAACCTAAACTTAAATTTTAGGATCGTCGCCATTCAGAAATACAGAAAAGACGGGCCTCAAGCGTTGCGCTCTTGTCTGACGATAGATTGTATGGCCTGCGCCTTAGAGCTACTTCCATTGAACCCCCTTTTACACTGTACCTTTCCCTAGAAGTGTCGTACGACTAGCATGCCATATAACTTCGATACTTTTTCATGCAAAATGTTTAGGATCGTTGCTATGCATAAACACAGAAAAGACGCCAAGCGTGGCGCTCTAGTCTGACGTTAAATGTAACGTCAGACTAGAGCGCCACGCTTGGCGTATGGCCTGTGCCTTAGAGCTGCTTCTATGAAAACACTTTAACACATTGGCTTGCCTGGAACCATCGCAAGACTAGCACGTGAAGCAACATCGATACTTGTACATACAAATTATTTGCAAGCGTCACAATGCATAACCACAGAAAAGCCTCGCTTCGAGCATGACGCCCTAGTCTAACGACAATTTGTATGGCCTGCACCATAGAGCATTATCTAACAACTACATTTTCAGCATCCATTGTTACTCTCATCAATTATATCTCATTACAACCTCATAAGAATTCAATGACCCAACATTTGTAAAGTCAAACGACGACAGTGATAATAATCTGACATAATTGTGTAATAAAGTATATAAAGGGCACAGTTATTCTGGCCTGACAATTGGGCAGTTAAATCTTAATTTGTCGTATAACCTTTATTGTAGAGGTTAAGATGCCATCTTACATAAAGAAAATTGTTAACTGACTAAATTAGGTTGGTTACAAGTTCTAGCAAATAATTTTTTTATTGAGTGGAGTAAGACGAATGGCTCGTTATTCGCGTGGCATACGTTTGCGATCATGACTTGCAATCGTAAGGTCTCGAGTCCCGAGTGATATTCTGAGATCGGGTAAAGAGCTATTGGGTTTTACTAATAAGTTTCTTTATTTTACCACTTATGTTTTTAGGTCTTTTGACTACACTACACCTACAGGTACACTGGCGTCAGTCATCGTGAGATCACGGGTTCGATTCCCAGGTTGGACAAAGCGTTTTTTTCTTAGGATATTGTCAGTAACAGCACGGGTCTGGAAATGTACACAGAAAATGGGTACAAACTCACCCCCTAATACAAGAGACCGTCAAAGGTACCTGTTTTGGTTGGTTTAATTGGCTGGCTGCAATACACCAACTCCAAAAAGAATTTACAAGCATAAGTTTATCTGACCTGGGTCAAGCAAAGGTTTTAGTTACAATGATGGATTTCAATTAAAATGTTATGAACGCCTCGTAGGAGTTCAAACATGAACACGGTTTTGAGGAGACGCGATGTGAATCAACTAAAACCAGCTCTTTTAGATACTTATGGCTACTCAACTATGTATACTGCGCTGTGCTTTCAGCCTATAAGGCTTTTTCTACGTTAAACTAATTTCAACCGTATGATAAAGCAAGTAAGATTTAAACTTATTTTGTGCTCAACCTTCTCGTGTCAAATTTTAAATGTGCCCGATAGATGAAAATAGGCTCGCCGCGTATTACGTATAGGCTATATTTTATTTTATATTTTTATTTTATTATCTTATCATATGTGGGGGCCAGTCAGTGCAGACCGGCGACACTTCGACCCAGTGGGATCTTTTGTGTCGACACTCTCCCAATAATGACTGCCATAGATGTTCATGGCAGCCGGGACTGACGGCTTAACATGCTCTCCGAGGCACGGAGCAGGCGATAATTGTCAATCAATACGCACATAATTTCGAAAAGTCATATAACTTCCGAAAGTCAGAGCTGCGCGACGTGGGTTCGAACCCGAGACCCTCTGCATTGCAGTCTGTTGGTCTCCCTACTGAGCTATCGCTGCTCTGCGTTTAGGCTATAAGTATACTTATATATATATATGTCGGAGTGGCAGCGTTTATCCCGTCCTTATCAGCCATTTTATAAGATCAAAGCACGTGGGCGTGCAGTGGGAAATGTTGGTTTCAATCAGTAGAAAACACGTAGGTAATCTGATCACTTTTATTCGAATTCAATTAACAACTACTTTAGACTAAGAGCACTTATCACTATGAAACGCGAGATAGTTCCTACGAGGTGTGCACTGGTCGACGGTAACACGAAGACTGAGCTCTGTCCGCCCGTATCGTCACACTCATCGACCGCCACATCACCGTAGACTCTGTCTAGCGTCGCTAGATGGCGCTGGCGTTCCGCTTTAATGCGTTTCTGTGTCACTAGATGGCGCTAGTGTCCCAACTAACAATATTGCTTTTCCGACACGGCCATCCTGCTGACACACGTCCTCGTGTGTTTACCCTGTAAACAATGATTAACGAAAGTATCTCTTCAAACTCGGCCTTCCTGACCTACTGCATCAATACTTTTGAAATAAAGGAACCTTCAAAGTTCTACTGCCTTACTTTCTAAATAAAACCCTTTTTAGGAGTACGTACATAGAAATCTTTAAAATCTCATCACTCAAAATAGGTAATTACAACACCATCTTTACACAATGTAAACAAAAAAGTTTTAATCAACCTTAGTTGAAACAAATCAACCAGTCATGTACCATCATAATCAGAATCAACAACCAGTAATAAACATCACATTACGTCAAAGTGAATCCTCTATCGCCACGGTTTCACCGAACCGAACAGCAATTACTCCATTGCTCCAATCATACGCGCATCCACCTCGTGGATCGCACGTGCCAGTCCCCTCAGACTGCACGATACGGTCTCTACAGACCACGACCTCCGCCAGAGCTAACCGTCCTTCGCACACCCACGGACTACCTGAGCAAGCCCAGGCAGTCGTGATATTTTCGAGCTGCGACTACCGAATAGCTACTGGTATAGTCGAACTTAGTACGGCCGATAGGTTACTTACTTGACTGCCCATCATCATTTAGGCTACATCATCATCATTACAGTTATCATTATCATTATCATCAACATCCAATGGTACATGACTTACTGGCATAGGTTTTAGCCTATCTTGTGCGTACTTGTATGTACGCAGAGTTTAATGCCTTCAACATACAACAATCCCCCTCTAACACTTCTATGACTCTAAATGGTCCCGTCTACTTAGGTCTAACTTTGTTTAGTTATGATCTTAGTTTTAGAATAAAACATAGTCTCCGCAAAAAATTCGAACTAATTGGGCCTTGACGCCATCAAATCGCACTTTGATCTGCAATTTCCTCGTGTTTGCCAATAGAAAGCCGAAGTAATTGGGTCTTGGTGCCGTCAAATCGCGCCTTGATCTGCAACATCCTCTTGTGTATCTGTAAACAAGAAATCATCTAGGAGTAAACTATTAACCTCCCCCTACCTGACCAAATTGTGATAAGGGAACTTCTTTATTTATTTGCAACAGTTAAATGTCTTATCCTTTCAGTGAAGATTGTTCACAAAATCAAATGAACCAAAGATCAAAATTTAACCTATCTCGATCACATACAATGACATGGCTTGGTTTTCTCAACAGCTTGTGACTAACAGTCACCCAAACCGCTATCGCCTCTCACGATACGACCAACAACAATAGTCTCCTGCTTCACCACCAGCTGCTCATCGCCCCATAAAAAACTCGCATCCGAGTTTCAAATACGAATACAGACAAGTGGGTACAGTGCGACCAAATAGCCATGGTATGTGTCTACGTACTTCCAATGGTACCTTCGGTCCTCAACATCGGGTTCCCAATCACACCAGTTTCATTCGGAAGGAACTTCACTTTAAGGCATATTTCTTATACGATTGCGAGCGAACTTGTAACTTCAGTTTCCAGTAAAGGACTTCAAAAGATAACGGTCTCCATCAAGCAATTTCATAATGTTGAATGGCATTTCATACTTAGGATTCAACCGAGATTGACTCAGTTCTTCATTTTGAATCAGAACTAGATCACCATTAGCGAATCTTATTAGTTTAGCTATATTACAGTCAAACCAAGTTCCTTGCCACTTAATCTCTCGTTTTCTCAATATCTACTTCTACTTTAGTAACGTTAATTAGTAAAAGATTCAGAGGTCACAGTGCACGTCTTATTAAGTTCAGGTGACTATTACTTGTCACGCGGTACGCATCCAGCTTATGCTAGCTCTAAACTTTGCGCGCTTTAGCTCTAAACGCATCGTACGTTTTATCACACCGTTTTTACAGAAGATAGCATTACCTTTAAACTAACCTGCGCTTTACCATTTTAACCAGTAGCAATCAAACGAAAGTTAATACAGTTGGACTCACAAAATTCTAAAATGTTTGCTGGTAAAACCTTAGTCAGCGACTATACGCAACTGAATACCAAAAAGATACGTTCGCCTTAAGGGCCTTATTAGTCCTGTATGCCTGTACGTCTTAAAGGCCTTAAAACTGCTAAGAGGCAAACAAAGAAAAAAAAGGAAATAATTTATGATGTGATTAAACAATAGTGGTCACAGACTTTTCAAGAATCTTTTCCTACCCAAGATGCATAACAGATTTATTAAAAATCCTTCTCCATATGTCGTGATATCTGATCGGCTAGGAGTGGAAGAAGAAACCTGCCGGGTATAGTGTTCAAGCCAGTTCGCGATAATCTATCACTATGCAATCCATACCATCTCGTTTTGTACCATTATTGACTGGGACAGTTAAAATCTGAATCTAGAAATTCCTTTAGTTTACTTTGTACGATTTGCATCAGGGCTAAGCCTATTAGATGGACGGTAGACAGTACGTTTCGGGTCTTATAGCATTATTTTTAAATCGCCTGCGTTTGCGGTGCCTTGATATAATGGTCCAAAATAATCAATATCAATATTGCAATACTGTTAAAATTTACGATGAAAATACATTACACGTATCAACGTTCATTAGTTTTGAAAAAAAGCAAAAATACTATGTATCGAATGAACTGAAAGCCCACTACAAATTTTAAATTGTCGCGGCCTATCATTTCCTCGTAATATCTTAGACAATCGTCCGGTCAAGTTTGAAACAATAAAGGAATGCTATAATCCGCAAATCACATAAAATTTGTTTTGTACAATTTACTACCTCCATTATAAAAACAATTAAGTTATTACGCGATAAGGAACACTGAAAACAGAAATGCTAGACTTAAGTTCATTAATTACGCTAGGTATGTTGATACACAACGTATCCTAACCAATATTACAAACGCGAATGTGAGTTTGCTTGTTTGCTACACCTTCACACCTTAACAACTCAAACGATCATCACTAAATATACAGGATGTCAGGGAACGGTAAAGGACAAAGGGTGCCTTTTGTCCAGGACTGTAACTAATATAACCTAACTCAACATAACCCACATTTATGTGAGCGAAGACGCGGGCAAAATCTAGTGAAACAATAAAACAACTTATTAAAAGTGTCAATGATAACGATTATGTAATCTTTGCTGTCATTTTTGCCACTGTCAGTTAGTCAGCTAAATAAATTAAGTACCAAACAGACTCGCAATTTATATCGAAATTAAAGGCAAAGGAACACCATCTTGCACAGTATTTGTATTAAGTACGCGATAGTCCACGCTTATACCATTACTACCGTTGCGCTTTTTGACTAATAGAACGGAACTCGCGAAAGTCTCACAACTAGGACAAATACTTCAAGCTTGTAACAATTATTATTCGTTAATTTTAATACGCACAACCTGCCTGTCATCTAAACTTAATTGGTATGGACGATGTTAAACGATAAGATCTGGATTGATTGGCCGGATAATCACACGCACTTTTCGTTTACCATTTACAATTACATTTTAATAGCTAAGCAAAACAACATTAACTTTTGCATGTTGTCCGAGTAGACCTCGACATCAACATTATGAAAACTAATTACTGAAAGTATTTCACAAATAGTGACTAAGTTAGTGTAATTGTAAATCCTTATTTTAAAATATCACGGCCTATTATAACCTCATATTTCAAAGCATAGTCGGGTAGAATATGGAACAAAATTGCAAGATTATTCTCATTAAAAATAACCTTAGAGTTCGTCGGTACAACAAATAGCGGAATCATCAATACCAGTTCTTTGAACAGTATTATTATAACGAGTGCGTTTAAATATGTCCGCTACAATTAATTAGCAATTACACAAGAGAACATTCGGCCCCAGAATGGAAATAAAATGAATGCGACCCACCTGATTGTTGTAACTATCTCCACAACAACCATATCGCAGCTGTCCACGCGGCGCTCGCTTGTTGAGCTATCGCCAAGACCAGTAAGAATGGAGTCCAAATCCCACTTCTGATGTCGGAGTGGCAGCGTTTATCCCGTCCTTATCAGCCATTTTATAAGATCAAAGCACGTGGGCGTGCAGTGGGAAATGTTATAATAATAATAATAATAATATTCTACCACGTACACACAACACCATCTAGCCCAAACTAAGCAGAGCTTGTACTATGGGTTCTAGACAATGGATAAACATACATATTATTATATGCTTTTTTTTTGTAAATACATACATATTATACATAGAAACACCCAGAGCAAGACAAACATCCATGTTCATGCACACAAATGTTTGACTTGTGCGGGAATCGAACCCGCGACCTCAGGCGTGGCAGTCGGTTACACCAACCACTACGCCATCAATCAATCAGTAGAAAACACGTAGATAATCTGATCACTTTTATTCGAATTCAATTAACAACTACTTTAGACTAAGAGCACTTATCACTATGAAACGCGAGATAGTTCCTACGAGGTGTGCACTGGTCGACGGTAACACGAAGACTAAGCTCTGTCCGCCCGTATCGTCACACTCATCGACCGCCACATCACCGTAGACTCTGTCTAGCGCCGCTAGATGGCGCTGGCGTTCCGCTTTAATGCGTTTCTGTGTCACTAGATGGCGCTAGTGTCCCAACTAACAATATTGCTTTTCCGACATATATATATAGGTATATATAAGTAACACAGGAACAAATATGGATTAAAAACAGCTTTTATCTATTGGAGCAATAAATCTCTCTTGGGTAATATAATCCAAACTTTTTTCTTTTATCCACAATATTTAATAGCGCTGCTATTCCCAAAAGTCAATTTTCCATTTTTATATAAATATTTTGAATAAAAAATAGAACGCACACCGTTCACAAACATAGTTAGCGGAGGCATCCGAATTGGAAAAAAGAAGAAAAAAGTAACATTTGGTTAACAGTCTCACAAACGTTGGCGAACGACGCCTGTCGTGACGTCACATGACGGGTTTTTAATTTACTAAAAGTTGAGTTTAAAAAAGGAACTCCACATTTTGTGCTATGTTCGTTTGTTCATACAAAGGCTTTGTCTTTTAAAAAAACAAACCATAAGGATATATACGATCGGCATGCTCAAATTTTATTCGGTTTAACGTTATCTTTATCCAGGCGAGTGATTTTATTTTATTTCTTTTTTTAAAAGAGAACTCACGCACTTGTGTTGGATTTGTATCGCGGGATTTGCTAACAATGTCTACAAAGAGAACGTCTATGCGTCTATCTGCGGATAAAATGAATGTTTTTGCTGGGATTCAACCAAGTGTTATTAACTTATTACACTGCAGTCTCCACCTTTGCGCAGACATTGCGATCTTCTGTTGATTGGAGTTATATTACCAAACAGCTTACTTAGATTTGAGCGGCTTTCACTACGAGTTATTAATTTACCTATGTGTTAGATTGTACAAGATTTTTTATTTAACAAATTTGACAAACTAGTATAAAACTGGCCTAACAGTAATAGGTTACCGTACCCTATTTACTATCATTGCAAGTATCGATCGCGTGGTTTAGACTTACGGGAAATATTAAAGAAGAGAAAGAATGGAATGGCTAAAGTTAGTTTCTAAGCATCTGGTCCTATTACTAGGTAAATAAATAAAAGCCGGCTTATTCATAAAATCATTAAATAATGGACAATGTTGGATATTTTATCACTCAAAAATCTCTGAAAATAGGCTCGCTTTTAGCCACAAGTTTATGTATACCTTTCAAACCTTAAATATGGCCACAACTTTCTTTTAGACGCTTTAAGGAGTCTGCCCACTACACCTTGTCTCATACCATGACCGTGCTAGGAACGTGTCAGGCAAAAAAATATTCTTCGTAAGGAAATGTATAAGACTATTCCCACTAGTCTATTCCGTCACCGACTAGCAGTTCCTAAGCAGGGCGTATCGTGTTGTTTTTCGTGTCTGATAGGTTCGTAGCACGGTCATAGTATGAGACGGTTAGGGCAGACTCCTTTATGCATAAAATGTTATCATATACCAATAGTGAGCAAACAAGTGAAAACTCAACTTAAGGTATGACAAAAATTTTGTATCCAACCCGCGACCATTCCCAAAACTATCAGCTGAACAAAATTATGAGCACTTGGCATAATTCGCAGCTGTTTCCCCAACTTGCTTACATGTTATTTCAAAGTGTATTTCACGCCCGCAACTATATCCTCGTGTCCTGGGAACTTGAAGCTACTAATGGAACTCGAAGGACAACCGAGGTTTAGGACAATTTCACTTTAGAGCAGATGTGGTTTTGCGCGTTGAATAAACCTTTTCACTTGAGAATTTTCTTCAGTTTGTCTAAGGATTTTGTGAAAGCTTTATAAGATTTTAGATTGCCTTAGACTATGCTGAATAAATAATAAATATATAAACACATAAAATAATGCACATTTTAATAAAATGTTTTACGTAATGAAGTCGACACTGTCAACTGCCAATGTCGCATGGTTGGCATAGTTGTCTCGAGTTTGAATCTGATATATTCTGATAGGAAACTCCTAAATATCAGCATGTCAAACATTCGGCCGCAGCTCAGAAGTATGCCCAATATAAACATACATCTAATGGTGGCATTACTTGAAAGATAAAACCTATAAAAGTATCATTTATATTTGTGAAATTGATAACAAAGAAAGCATTCAGAATCGCCAATGAATTTTCTCAAACACGAACCATATGAAAACTAACATAACTAATAGAAAAGGACAAAAAATATTTTATACTATTAAATAAAAGAAATATAATAAAATTAACTACTGAGCTCTGGTAGAGAAGAAGTACCTAAACAAGAATATTTTTTGTGAAACTATTTAGTTTAGGCATAGGACTTTTGTCCGGAAGGGCTAGTTTGTTGGTAGCTAGGGTGACGTAAACAACCTAATTATTTTCAAACCAACAGTATTTAGTCATGTTATAATATTGATTCCACCAAGTTTCCAAAGCATTGGGGCGAGAAGGAATCGACATTTAATTCTTAATACCATAACTGGGTCGGAACTAACATTCTCTGGATCGGGCAGCCGCACCTTTTGCAGTTGTCGTTGGCAGATTTCCGGATTTTCAGTTCGGTCTGATATTTTTATGTGTAACTGGTAAGAAACCTGTATTGTGTATTTTTTACGACGAACATGTGTCGAATTTGACAGATTATATCTATATATATAAAAATCAATTGCTGTTCGTTTGTCTCGCTAAAACTCGAGAACGGCTGGGATGATTTAGCTGATTTTGGTTTTGAAATGTTTGTCGTAGTCCAGGGAAGGTTTAAACGGTGAGAAAATATAGAAAATTCGTTAGGATAGGTGATACGAAGTACACGGGGTCATCTAGTATAAAATATATATCAAAATACACTATTGGATACTAAAGTACCTATATGTTAACTGTTTTTTTATTCGGGTATTTCTCCAGGAAATGCAAAATAATTGAAATTGGTGGTCCATTTAACTGTTCATAATGAATCTTGATATGATTTAAAAAAGAAATGACAGAGATTGACCCGACCAACTACAAGAAATTTGTTGGAACTAATCGTAGGTAAAAAGTTAGGTTACGAAACTAATTAGCTAAATTAATTGTTAAGAAGAGAAAAATGAGAAAAATATCAAACAGCAAGTTAAGAAAAACCTTTATCGTCTTCTTCATCTTTACTCTATTGTCAAGTGTATTAAGATTTGTTGTCAGCTTTCTAGTTCTATGTCGTAAACTAACATGTCAGTTTTATAATTGATCATCCGTCTATTCATGACTCAGACCGTGCATCGGTTAAATTCGCTTACAGACAGCGTAAGGTAATTGACACTGTATCAAGGGTCTCTAAAATCTTAATATATCCAGTATATTTACCCCAAGTTACACCAAGCTACCGAGTTCTGGTTACATTTGTACATATAATTCGTACAACTGTAAAGCCTCTTCGCTATTGGAATTGTGACCTAGTTTATATTATGCAGCCTAATATTACGTACGTTAATTTTAAGTAATGCTGGCACTAAAAAATCGGGCCCGCTCTCAATAGAATTCTAATTCCAAATTTAAAAAGACTGATACTGGTAGTACTATAGAAACTGAAGTAAAATCTGAATAACAGTCGTCGATTTCCTCATAAAGATTTGATATGGAACCTTGAAATACAGGCGATCAGTTCGCTTGCCGCGTCCACCATGCAACGTGATTGGAATAATACCCGAACTCTCTTTGGGCTCGCATATTGTTTACGTTATCCGAACGTCCAAGCGAAATATTTTAGCTGCAAATATTGGAAACGTTTGCCAATTAGTAAATGTTTTGTTTTTAGAAAAAAACACAATAGTGTGTATCGATTGTGTGACGATCAAACAAATGTATTCCGTTATTGGGCTAGCAATACTTTTATAATAGACACGAAATTCTGTTGTTTTATAATTGTTAACTAACAATTTGTAACAAATTGGAGATTGCATTTCAGTTATACGATAATCGTTGTGATATAATTATGATTCTTAATCATCGCTAGAGAAAGAGATTACTTTAGTAGATTCTTGGCCCATTGGTCCATTGCATATATGTGTGTGTTCATGGGCGATCTATGGAGTTTCTGTCAGAAAATTTTAGATAACAGCACGAAGTTTTACCATACTCCTGTAAACGACAAACGTATCTCTAATTACAGAGGCAGAGTACAGGGTAAATACGGTAATAGCCATGCATCCTTTTTCTTCTATTACCAATAGCTGGATATTAAAATTTTTGCAGCTACACATTAAATCCAATTCAAGAGGCATGTAAGCATGCAAACTTGTCATCTCGTTGTTACCGATACGCCACCCAGCAACGATGGATATTGCACTACGTATTTTTACTTGTTCTGATCTGACCTGTGATTTGTTTACGTATTAGGTCTAAAACGGGCATATACATTTTATTTCAGGAGTCACAGCTGGTTAGGCTAGATCTCTTTGCCGTTATTAAAGCAAGCATAAAAGATTCACATCGTGCGCTCGCAACGCTAGTAAAACTTTAAAAGTATACGCACACCACCAGACGCCTTTGGGATCAGGCCCTTAGTCTACACAAAATACGGAATACTGCGCACCGTGGCTGTACTCAAGACAAAATTAATAATAATATTCATGCTGAGTGACTGATAAAGCTGATTGCAGACAGTACCGATGTAACGGCAATATAAGTGTCATATTTGGATCACTGGTGTAGATGACATGCCTAGATCATAAAGAATGTGACGAGGAGGGTGGTTATAAAACAGATATGGCATGAACAATCAGCAACGCAAATAGCTGAACATTGAACAATTGTTTAAGTATGTTAAATTATATATCCTAAGAGAGGCCGTTGGACTACCACGCAGAAGGTCACGGGCTCAATCTCTGAAACTCTCGCTTTTCGGAGTTATGTGCTTATTAAACGGTTAATTGTCAGTTGCTTCAACTGTGAAGGAAAAATGGTAATGAAATCTGCACGTCTAGGAGTTCTTCATAATGTTCTCGAAGATATGTGAAGACACTTCTTACACTAAGAAGATCCCCATGCCTAGCAATAGAGCAATTTTGTTTTTTTTAACTGTAATTAATTTCTGTTAACTACTATTTCTTTATAAATATAATAGCTGCAATAGCTCAGTGGGGAGACCAACAGACTGCAATGCAGAGGGTCTCGGGTTCGAACCCACGTCGCGCATCTCTGACTTGTGGAAGTCATATGACTTTTCGAAATTATGTGCGTATCGATTGACAATTATCGCCTGCTCCGTGCCTCGGAGAGTACGTTAAGCCGTCGGTCCCGGCTGCCATGAACATCTATGGCAGTCGTTATTGGGAAAGTCAGTACCCTCTAATATCCTGACACTGGTCTAGCCTTAGGGTATCGTTAGCTTTCGGATTGCGGAGGTCAGGTGGTAGCCGCTCCGTGTAAAAACTGATATGCAGTCAAACCCGGTTAGACTAGAAAAGCCGACCCCAAGTGACTTGGAAATAATAAAGGCTAAGGAGAAGAAGACAATTTCTTTATAAAACTAATGTGTTAAGATTTTGAAAAATAGTGACAATCGAAATCTCACAAGTGATATCGACTTATGTAGCTACCAATTCGGTGCAGCTCTTTAAATGACGACATATAACAGCCTAGTCTTATTTCAAACGGTCCTATTCTTTCGTATACATACTTATGGTCTCAGTACTTCTACTTTAACAGCCACAAACGCATCGCTATCTCAAATATTTTGACAAAATTATACAGCACATGAGCAATTTAAGGGGCCATCATGGATCCCTTCTAGGGTATAAAGAATTATGCAAACGGCGTGCCTATTCACTCGGCAAATACATTTACCTGTTGTATGTAAGCCATAGTTTTAGTTAGCTAGATACTGCCTTATCCTTACTTTATTTAAATAATTTATTTAACTAATTACAGACCTAATTGCCGAGGTGTACCGTTTTAATCTTCATCAAAAAGGTAAAAGGCTAAGGTGTAGTTGTTTGTGAAACATGTTTAGAAGCTAACGCGTCTACAATTTCAAAGGAATTTTGTTCCAAAAATAGGCTGTATTGATCACTTGAGAACGCGCCAGAAAGGTAATACTTACGTATTCTCTAAAATGGCTGGAATAGTCAGTGTAGCCGAAGCCAGCAGTGTATAGTGATGTCCTCTCTCTTTAGATATTTCGACGGTCAAACTATTTTTAGTTTGACCGTGGAAATATCTAAGTCTATAACATACTATATACTACAATCAATTTGTTATATAGCATTCTAGTTGCTGCTAAAATACAAACAGCGCCTAGAATGCTTATGCTGCTTTTTGTTTTTATGAATTATTATTTTTCAGTTTCGACAGCACAGCAAACGTGCTGTTAAAAACATAAAAAATTAATACAGCTCATGGCTACAACTAATAGGCATCTTATGGTTGTGTCTTCCAATAAATGTTCATTAAGTCATCAAAGTTTCTAACTAAATGCATAGAGAGATGTCATTCAAGATGGCGCCAAAATTGTAACAAGCCTTTGTCTGTACTTCGAACGATCTATTCTAAATTATTACATTATTTATAGAGATCTGAACTCAATGGTGTTTTAGGATCTTTATCTGTCTGTATGTTTGTTCCTACAAAAACTATAGTAGGTATTTTGAGGCGGTGTAACAGTTTAGTAATGAGTTCAACCTAAAAGTTTAACCAGCATTTACGGTGCATAGTTTTTTACGCGGTCAAAATAGCTGACGTATACTAATTTGCTATAATGAACTAAAAAACTCACTTCCTTCACGCGTTCAAAGTCACATCATGAAAGCAGCATCAACAACCAGTAGTAGCGGCGAACTGTAACAAGTTCACAAGCTAATCAGATATGGCGACGTCTCACTGCTGGAATCTATCGGAACTTTGAGCGTGGCCGTCACGTTGTAATCAAAGTTTTGGAAACTGCTGTCATACCATCTTGTAGGCAAGAAGCCCTTCAATCTTGGCTGAATTAATAGGATTTTAGTTCGGTAGACATGTGAGTACCATCTGCTGATACAAGTCTAGTTGTAATTTGTGTCTCTGTTAACTTTGTGACAATAACTGTATGCAATATTTTGACGGGCGTCAGCCAGGTGATTTAAGTGTCATATTTTTGGAGTGAACTCGACTTATCTTTATTTAATTCCCACGCGGGACAAAATCTTGTCACAAATGATTGTTATTAGTCTGGGCATACTTTGTGAGCGTTATTTGTACGTTTGGATGTTCCCCGCGACACAGAGTAGAGAAACTATAGGGTAAATTATCTCTTAAAAAAATAAAGGTAGTATCAATCGTCGGATGGCATCAATTTTACTCGCATATGGGTGGCACTGAGAAAAGGGTACTAGGTTGTATTACGTCTACCCTAATGTATGCCGGGCCTAATTAGCATTAGGATGAACATACGACGTAGAGTCCATAAATTATTGTAATAACGTTGTTGTTATTTAGTGCAAATGGTGCCACGTAGTGCCGCGTATAAATTAGGGTTAGGATAGGGTCTTAAGTAAACTCCAAACCTAACGTAATAACCCTAAACCTGTGCCTACGCCGTCCAAAATCTATACTAATATTATAAAGAGATAAGATTGGATTTTTCTTTGTTTGTTTGTAAGGGTTTAACTCAAAAAAGACCCAACCGATTTTAAAAATTCTTTCACCATTCAAAAGTTATATTATCACCGTATAACAAAGGCTATATTAGCAAAAGCTAGTTCATAATAAATTGGTCAACTATGACCTATCGCCTTTTGGGTATGTATAAGTATTTTATAGATTAAGTAAATACGTGTCAAACAGTACATCATGTTGTATACACGTATTTTCTTCCTTTTTGTCTCAAAAACTTTAAGAACGAACCATCTGGAATCTGGAAATACGCCAGGCATACGGCAACAGGCTCGCTTGCCCAAATTCTGGGAATTTAAATAATGCTGGCGAAGCTAGATCTCTGCCTTGCTCTTCTGGGATATGTAAGTATGATACCAGTTATAATATTTATTTGCAAGGGGAACTCCGTAAATGCTGAAGCTAATGTTTTGATGACGTCATAAAGAAATACATTACGAGCGCGTCCGCTGGCGTTGTAATGAGTGTACTTTGTATAATGATTCTGCGCACAGCTTCACGCGTTTGTTTTGTCCTATGTAAGGCAAATGCAGTGAATTTTGAAGAATAATAGTTTATAATTATTCTAGCTTTCGTCCTTGACTTAGTCGCATGGACTTATAGTATGCCTGCGGATTTATGTACGTAAAACATATAAACTGTCTGTCACCTTCGATGAACAAAAATGGGAAATCCTTTGTGAGGGCGCTGGTACCCATAACACAAGTTTAATATTATCTTGGGTACCAGAGTTCAATGTCACAACAGTTCTATACAAAAACTGTTTTTATTGTATTTATGTCATTGTATTGTGGCTATTTGGAACAATAAATTATTATTATTATTAAATCTAGCAGTATGGAGGTTAATATATGAAATAATAATAATGAGGCGGAGGAATACTATGTCATTTTTTTAATCTTTCTTGTCTTTTTCCCCTTTACGTTAACGTTATTGTAAATGATTAGTTTGTATATATTATGGTTATTATTAAAATACCGTAATCGTTTATTGGCAATAAACGTGTAATTCGTAATAATAGTGTTTCCAGCGCACTGCAACGTGACTTAGATTTTAAATTGTCCTCACTATTAAACTACAAACAACTTCAACTTCGAGAAAATATTATTTTTTTAATTCCTTAACAAACACCCAGATAGACGAACAAACAAAGAAACATTTTAATATCTTTCTTTTTAGTCTAAGACTCTTCTAAATAGGTTATCTCAATTAGTTTTAAAATATCTTTAGTGCACTCCCACCAAAATAATATCTTTGTGCATACAGTCTTACAATATTACAGATTATATATATACTAGCTGCCCGGACAGACTTCGACCTGTCAAAAGTTTTTATTTTTTTTTAATATTTACTTTATCACTAAGGGGTATGAAAAATAGATAGTAGGCGATTCTCAGACCTACTAAATATGCATATAAAATTTCGTAAAAATCGGTCAAGCCGATTCGGAGGCGTATGGTAACTAACATTGTGACACGAGAATTTTATATATAAGATGAAAGGAACAAATAAGAGAAACGAATGAGAATCAGTATGTCGCAATAAAACAACAGCCTCATAAAGCAATATGTGAAGTGAAACAGCTCTATTAGGTGAGTGCTTCCTCTTCATAACAGAATTAGAACCGAGTCACTGGAATATCTTGGTTTTATTTATATCTACAGTAAAATAAGAGGAGCATAATTGAATGGCTTATGTTTAACTTATCGCCAGTTATAGAAAATATAACAGTCAAAAATAGTAAATGATGAACAAAATTAAAACCGCATTATATTTAAAGAGATCAAAATAAGTCGACGGAGCCCGCATCGCGGGGCTCCTATTTTTGGGTGGGTTTGGGTCCCTTCCGAGACGAAATGCAGTGATTTGAGGCGTATAGATGCTCGTTATAATATATTTTAGTAAGCACATTTTGCTGGTCATTATATTTAATCCCTAATTGAGTTATGAGTTGAGTACATCATACAAAAAAAAGATGGAAGAGGTTTTTACCATGCAAAGTATTGGTGCAGAAAGTAACATATATAAGTATCATTATTCATTACACGTTTTCAAGCAAAGACATTAACTTTACTTAAAAATTACTTTTAATCATATTTATTTGTGTAAATTTTCTACACCAATCCTTGTCTAATCCTTTGATGTTTTATATATTCCAACCGAATAATATCATCCAAAACGCACCCCACAGTTCCTAGAAAGAACATTACTTTGTTTTTAAGTTACCAGAACCGACATCTCGTGCTGCAACATTTGTTGTTGAATATACAATGGCGAACATTTTTAAGAACGCTGGGATTCACTTATCCCTAAGATATGTATAACAATTTTTAACAGTATCAATTGTATTTTGCATTGATACTCAATACTCATTATCTTTATTCCACTCCATATGTTATATAAAGGCGTTAAACAATATCACAGTGTACAATATGGGCCCTGTAGGGCACGGTAATGTGTAGAGGATCCTGTAGAGGAGGATGCTGTTCTTATATATCACATAAATCTCTGTATAAATTAATTATTGCACTATTTGTTTTATATTATTTTAAATTGAATGTACTCGTATGTAGTATTTACGTTCTAGTCTTATTTCATTTAGGTAATATTTAATAAGCAATTAAATTACTATTTCAACTTTTTTATTATCATATTATTCATTAAATTTATATTGTATATATTTATTTATATTAAATATTTAGTATAATTTTATATTGTATTATGCATTTAATATGTCGGCCTCGATGACGTAGTGGTTAGTGTAACCGACTGCCACGCCTGAGGTCGCGGGTTCGATTCCCGCACAAGTCAAACATTTGTGTGCATGAACATGGATGTTTGTCTTGGTCTGGGTGTTTCTATGTATAATATGTATGTATTTACAAAATAAAAGTATATATGTATGTTTATCCATTGTCTAGTACCCATAGTACAAGCTCTGCTTAGTTTGGGCTAGATGGTGTTGTGTGTATGTGATATATATTATCATAAATGTATTCTTTTTTATTAAAATAGGCTTTATTTATGAGTATTTTTTTAGCTTATTTGTAAATGTTATATTTCTAGGATCTTTTAGGGCTTCTGGAAGTTTATTATATATTTTTATTGACATTACATATGGGCTATTGGAATGAAGGGTCATGTTAGAAGTAGGTAACAGTAGTCGGTTTTTGTGTCTTAATGATCTATTTGCATGTCTGTCTCCACACTTAGTAAAGAAAGTAATGTTGTTTCTAACAAATTTACATATTCGAAGGTCGATGCATGGTAAGGTAAGTATTTTATGTTTTTTAAAGTAGGGTTGGCAACTATCGGTTTGGTCTATGTTAGTTAAAATACGGAACAGTTTTTTTTGAAGAATGAAAAAAGAAGGCGTGTCTGTGCTATTACCCCACGAGATAATTCCATAGCTAAGCCAAGCATATGCGTAGGCATAGTAAGTGGTTAATGCTGTTTGAAAGTCAGTGATGTTCTTAATTTCCCGGAGACCATAGGCGAATCTAGATATTTTTGAACGGATGTTTTTTACGTGAGACTTCCAGTTTAAATTCGTATCTATATTCTATTATATTCCTGCAAGTATCTTTAATATCTAATATCAACCCCTCTGCCTTATATGTAACTTCAGTAAACTTACTAAGCAATAAAATGTGAGGTAATTGTAATTGTAATTGTAATTGGACTCCCTTTTCCGCATTTGAACTCTAAGTTGGTCCATTATGCGTGAGAGTCGGCCGGTTACGGAGATAGCCAGCCCAACTCGCCCAGAAGCACAGAAGTTTCCTGGGGTCTTCGCAGGCTTCGCGGAGTGACCTCGGGTTGTTGAGGATTTCCTTACGTTGTGCTGTTACTCCCACACATTCCAGGACTACATGGGCAGCAGATTCTTCTTCGGTCAGACATCCCCTACAGAGTGGGCTGTCTGTTGCTCCGATGTTGTAAAAATGTTTGTTCAGGGGACAGTGTCCTGTTAGGATCCCCACGATGGTCCGAAGGTCCAATCTTTGTAGGTTGAGCAGGCGGTGTGTCAGACGTGGTGAGATGGCCGGTAGGGCTGCTCTCGACTGTCTACAGTCCGTTGTCCGTGCCCAGCGTTTATTATGTTGGCTCTGAGTGCGAAGCCGCATCCATGTTTTTAGTTGTGAGAATGGTAGAGGGAGGAATGGAGATGGACCTTCCGTGGTGGTTCCCGACCCTCTTCTAGCCAACTCATCTGCAGCATCATTGCCCAGCGATTCACTATGCCCCTTTATCCATTGTAAGGTCACTGTGTTTTTTATGGATATTCTTTCGAGAGCAAGGTGGCATTCGTAAACGAGCCTGGAGTTGCAGCTTTTGCTCTCCAGGGCTCTAAGTATAGCTGTGCTGTCGGAGAGGATTCGTATCCTGTAGCCTTTAATCCGTCTCCTATCGATCGCGGTGGCGGCCTCCGTGATGGCCACACATTCGCATTGGAAGATGGAACTGTGTGAGCCTAGTGTCATAGATGTGTTAATATTGAGATCCAGGGAATGAACTCCTGCACCCGTTCCCTGTATGGTCTTTGAGCCATCGGTGTAGACTCGGACCTCGTTAATTCCCGATTGATCTCTCTGTTCCTCATGAAGTTGTACATGGTAGTTTTTGTTAAATAAATGTTGTTTGGAGATCTTATCACACGGAGCGGCGAGCATTGGTTCATAAGCTATAGCTCGCTCTAAGATCGATGCATGTGGGCTCCTAGTGGTTACCCACAGGCCCTGGTGTTTCAGCCGTATTGCGGCCATAGTCGCTTCTTGTTTTATGTAGAGGTCTAAGGGGGCCAGCCCTAGAATTACTTCGAGGGCGGCTGTCGGTGTTGTTCTCATACATCCAGTTATTGCTGAGCATGCCATTCTCTGGAATCTCTGCAGCTTGTTGATGATGGTATTGAGTTCAGTCCGGGTCCACCATACGATGGCACCGTATGTTATTATTGGTCTGATTATGGCGGTGTATAGCCACAGTGTTATTTTTGGGGAGAGTCCCCATGTCTTTCCGAGCATTCTGCTGCATTGGAAGAAGCATACACATGCTCGTTGTAATTTGTAGTCAAGGTGTTTGTTCGACAACAATTTGCTGTCTAGTATGACCCCTAGATACTTGACTTCGTTGGTAGGTTTTATTTCGGTGTTGAAAAGTTTCGGTAGTCTGAGGTTGTTTGAGTTTCTCTTGCGAGTGAACATTATGAGTTCTGTTTTTGTCGGATTGACCGATAGACCATGGCTTATGCCCCATTCTTCGATTATTCTGAAGGCAGATCTCATGAGATCACATAGTGTGTCCTCGAAGCATCCGGTCGCGAGAATTGCAAGGTCATCTGCATATCCCACTGTGAATAGCCCTCTGCCGTTCAGTTTTCGTATTAAGTCGTCTACCACTATGTTCCATAGGAGTGGCGAGAGTACACCACCTTGTGGGCAGCCTCTGGCCACAATTGCCTTGGTTGTTGTGTTAACTGAGAGTTGTATCGCTCTGTATTTCAGCATGTTGTTTATCCACTCTGACAGCGTTGGAGCGACCCCATACGCTTCTAGTGCTTCGGTTATACTGTTAAAGTTGGTTTTGTCAAAGGCTCCTTCTATATCAATGAAGGCGCCCAGCGTTGATTGTTTTGAGGTTAATCCGTCTCCAATTCGCGATACAACGCTGTGGAGCGCCGATTCTGTAGATTTGCCTTGGCTGTAGGCGTGTTGGTGTGGGTGTAGAGGTTTGTGAGCTAGAGTGTTTCCTCTTATTTCTTTATCACATAGCCTCTCTAGTGTTTTGAGGAGGAACGACGTGAGGCTTATTGGCCGGAAAGATTTCGCTAAAGTGTAGTCGCTCCTGCCTGGTTTTGGAATGAATACCACTTTCACTTGCCTCCACTTTCGTGGTACGTATCGGTGAGCGACGCATGCTCTGAATATGTTAACAAGATGGTCTGCTAGGAGATCGCCGCTCCATCTTAGTAGGCCGGGGAAGATTCCATCCAGCCCTGCGGATTTGAAGGGAAGAAAGCTGTTGATAGCCCATAACACTTTCTCTCTGTTGATGAGGTCCAGGGCTACAGTCCAATCTTGACTACTGCATGCTCGTTCTGTATACACTTCCCAGTTGTGAGTATCGCTAATCTGGCACCCGGGAAAGTGTGTCTCTAGCAGTAGTGCACTGGTTTCAGCATCTGATTTAGTGTAGGTGTTGTCAGGTTTCTTCAGACATCCTAGTATGTTCTCAGGTACACTTGATAGTATGCCTTTTACTCTGGTTGCCTGGCTGGTGTTTTCAATATTGGTACAAAAACGCTTCCAGCATTCCAGTTTACGGAGTCGTATGCGCTTCTTGTAGGTTGATTTTGTGGTTTGATAGGTTTCCCAATCATTTGGTTGTCGCGTATTTATTGCTCTGTTGAACAGTTGCCTTACTTTGCGACGTAATTTCTGCAATTCAGGGCCCCACCAGTGACGCTTGGGGCCTGCTTTGGGCGTCACGAGAGGGCAGTTCTGTTCATAACTGTTCGTGCTGATACAGGTGAGTGTATCAACATACTGTTCAATGTCTTCGACTTCTGCCATACACAGCGGCGTGTTAGCAGTAGCGAGTGCTGATTTAACGGTTTTAACAAATTTTAAACTATCCGTCTTACGCGGGACGCGCCTAGGTTGTGGTTTGGGTAGGGCTATACGAAGATTAAAGCGTATCCATCTGTGGTCCGAGCATGACGCCTCCTTGGAGACGTGCCAGTCGGTAATGGAGTGGGATGCTTTGTCTGTCGATAGAGTAAGGTCTATAATAGTTTGTGCTCTCACGTTTACAAATGTCGGTTCCGATCCTTTATTGACTAAAAGGAGGTTAGTAGTAAAAATATAGGTTACCAGTTCCTCTCCACGGGCGTTTGACTTATCGCTGCTCCACAAGGTGTGGTGCGCGTTAGAATCAGTGCATATGATGAGTTCCAGCTTCTCTTTTGCGCAGTATTCCACCAGGGACATCAGTGCCTGCGATGGTATGTCCTCGTCGCTTGGCAGGTAAGCGGACGCTAGGACTAGATCACAGGACTGATTATTGATTGCTGCAGGAAACCTGGCAGCTGTCAAGTCTCTAGAACAGAATTCGGTTATTAAAAGTGTTTTGGCATGTTTAGGGGCATAAATACAGGTTCTGGGATTACTTACGGTGGTGTTCACGAGGAGTTTTCCACCGATGTTGTTGAGACCACAGATTCTGCCTTTCCTGATCCACGGCTCCTGGATTAGGGCTATGGTCTTGGGGTTTTCCTCCAGCGTTCTGCGTAGGGAAGCCGTTGCAGCGAGGCTATGCTGGAGGTTGGTTTGGAGAATGGGAGTGTGACTAATCTCGAAACGGAGAGGAGTTGAGGCAGCTGTCGCTGGCCTCACTCCCCCCGAAGTCGAGAAAGCACTCTCCCACTCCTGGGGTTGTCGGGGTGTCAGTCACAACAACAACATCCATCGCGTCCTGTTGTGGTTGTGATGGATTCCCGACAGGTGCCGTACTTGGTCCGGCTGGTTTCTCTGTTTGAGCTTGAGCGGCGCCTTCGGTCTTGTCGGTCTTGTCGGTTTCCTCCTCGAGGATCCGGACGTAGATATTCCCGAAGAGCCAGTAGAGGCGCCGCTCTTGCTGTTTCAGGGTGTTTACGTCCGGCTCTGGTATCCGGAGTAGCAGGTGAACGCCAGGCGTTTCACGTTCCGTCTGTTTCTCCGCACGGACCAGGGACCAGGAGTTGACATTTACGAACCCATTGTGTGCCGCCAGCAGTCTGCGTAGTTTATCAATATCCCTGTTGGGCTCAGGGATGAAGAGCCCGCAGAGGATTCTTCGCTGTATTTCTGCCTGTGGTTTGACCACAAGCTTGGTACCAGCGATCGGTGATGGCGTGTTGTTTGCGGCAGGTCGGAGCCACTCCAGCGCGACGTCGTCCTCACACCACATTTTAAGGACGCCTTCGCTGTGGTGCGCCTTGCCCCGGAAGTGTACTTTGGCCGTCTGGGTTGTTGTCTTTGGATTCAGCAAGTCCTCCTCAAACTTCAACTCCAGACAGGTGCGAATAGCGTTAGCTTGTTCTGCGGTGAGATCGTGGAAGGGCTCAGGCATAACCGCCACGCAGAGTTCGTTTGCCCTAAACGAAGCCGCGTAGCTAGCAGAGCCCCGTAGTTTGTTTGTTGCCGGCTTCACACGCTTGCTGTCGCCAGTTGGCGTGGTTGTGTCCTCTGGCCGGGATCGTTTGTTCCCTGGCATTGAACTTGCCGGAGTGGTGGGTTGGGCTTTGGCCACCAGCCTGCCTGCGCGTTTACCTCGTGGCTTGGATCGGCGGCGAGTACGGTCGTTGGATGATGGCGCTGGCGCTGCCTCAGGCGTCGCCTGCACCTGGACCTTTTCGACGTTGTCTACTCGGGTAACGGGTTTGGCTTCAGAGAGAAGCTGTCGCCCTTCATCAACAACCTTCCTCTTTGCCTGGACCTGCGCCTGGGTATCCGGTCTGGCCTGCTGGGGTTTCTTGCCCTTCTTCTTTGATTTCCTCCGGGGGGAAACCAGGGTCCATTTCGGTTCCTCAGGTTGCACCGGGATGGCGTCCTTGAGGGCCGACAGTTCTATTGCCGTACCAGTAGACGAAGCCCCTAGGGGCGCGTCAGATGATACGGCAGGGGAGTTAACCCTTTCCTAGCCAATATACCAAAAATAATGAAAAACAAAGTTTTTATGATTCTATATGGATAAGGGGTAGTAAAGAAATCTCATTTATTTTTTTCAGATTTTTTTATTATATCTAGGTACTATTTTTATAACCTGGACTTACAAGTACCGTCAGGAACTTTGGGTTACAAAATGACTAATAAAATAGGAACATTAAGTACTTCTTTTAGCCTCGAATTAATAATAGAATAAAAAAGTAATTAAACATTAGCATCGTGGTATTTTGCAAAACAATTCTTTTTTTCATTTATGCACAAAAATATATTGCAGTGTGAACATTTTGAGTGAGGCTTTGATTGCACTTTCTTCATGCTGCATACTTCACACCTCCCTCTATTTGGCACAAACGTAGGCCAATGTACGCCGCGGTTTCCTAAACGAACGTCTTTCAACGTTGAGAAGCCAGTTTTACGCCTCTTAGATGGCCCAGGGCTAGGCACAGAGTCTCTTGATAACCTGTTCTTCTTGTTATCTTTGATGTCCTTCATAGACATCAACCCTTGCGCAATGGATCTCCTAAAGTCTTTTACGGGTATCTTTTCCATTATGAGTCCATGAATAACATATGCATTTACAAATGTAATATCTAGAATACCCCAAAACAACCTGTGCCACCATTTTGGGGACTTCCTGTCCACGCAGTACAGTGCTCTCAATCTATCTGCTGTATCAACACCCCCCATGTAAGAGTTGTAGTCTTTGATGGCCCTTGGACAGGTGATTGTAGATTTAGACCCATTTTTTTCTTTGCGCGATACTGTAGCTTCATCATTGCCATGAAAATTAGAAGCCAAATGTACAATTTTGTTGTCCTTCCATTTATAATATGCAATATTCAAATTAGAAAATCTATAATCATATTGGCCACGCTTCAGTTTAGAGTCCAGTACCAGATTATTGGGAATGCCCTTACGGTTAGACCTTATGGTGCCACAGGCATAAGTTCCTTCTGTTTTCAGTTTTTCTAATAAAGCAATGGATGTAAAAAAATTATCATAATAAATAACTTTCTGTTTACCCCATTCTTTTTCTGTTAATTCTAGGACAACTTTTTAATGAATAATCTGCAAATTTTAAAGTTATTTCTCCATTTTTTCCTTGGTAAATTATAAAGTTTTTGATAAAACCTCGTTGGTCAGCGAGGCACCATAGCTTATACCCTCTTTTTATCGGCTTCATAGGGAGGTATTGTTTTAATACCGACCTGCCTTTGAATTTGATCATAGACTCATCTACACTCAATTCTCTGGTTCCATAATAACATTCTTGAAATTTTTTATTAAGTGCATCAATTAAAGGTCTGATTTTATATAATTTATCTTTACAATTGGAAGGCATTTGTGTGTTGTCGTTGCAATGAATATGGCTCAAAATTGCTGCAAACCTGTTTCTAGGCATAGTTTTACATATCAGGGGGTTATTCAAATCAGGTGCCGATGAATAATGATCTGTCCACGAAGGCCGGGTGTTGTACCCCATATAGAAGTTCATTCCGATAAAGGCCAGTAGTTCTTCTTTTTTCAAGTTCAGAATTTTATCTCTTTGTGTTGCATATAAGTTACTTTGATACACAATATTATCCAGTACATCACTAATCAAGACTAAAAAAATATCAGTTGGCGTAGTGCATTCAGCAAAATATTCGTCAACTACCCCCGTGTTTACAGAATATTCTGGTAAATACGTTTCTACATCACGTTTCTTCCACTTACGATTAGGTTCAATAGTATTTTTTTTGGATTGTGCATGTGTTGACGTAACAGTTTCCTCAGTCTGTAAATTATCTGGAACAGTGATGGGAATAGAATATACAATTACCTCTTGGTCTGTTTCCGCACCAGGATCTTCTGCCTCATGTCCAGTATTAAGTTCAGGTTGGCTCAGCATATATTCTTCTAATGCTGCCTCAAAATTTTCATCAAAATTGCTAGTTGAGGGTAGTTGTTCTTCGGGAATGTTTTCTTCGTCAGACAATTCCACATCTGAAGTTTCGGAACAATCTGGAAGGTCTTCCATAAGTAAGGCTTCTATCAAAGCCGTATTCTTTGTTATATTCATTATAAATATCTGTAATATAAGATAAACAAATATCATAATATATTCGATCTAATTAACAAAAAAATTAACCAAAGTCCCTGACGGTACTCATAAGTCCTTGTATATTTTTATCGTTATTATAGCACTAAAAATTAAAATTATAATCTAAAACCATATTAATTGTATAGTTAAAACTACAATCTAATATAATAATATAAAACAATAACACTTACCCCGCTTATTCTATTTTTAAATGTTTTCTAAAACAAAAGCAATCCGCAGGTCTCAAATCCGAAACAGGTTGTAACTTGAAAGTGTCACTTGCTGGCGGTAAATAGGCAAAATTAAAATAAATCACTGTGATTGGCTAGCGGAGTAGTACTCAAAAGGATCGTCAGTATCGAATACGTAATGCGCGATCGTATTGTCGAAATAATGGACGAGGAATCACCCGGTACAAATTGGTACCGTCAGTTAGGAAAGGGTTAAGGGAACACGACCCGCTCAAGGAAGCAGCTATGTCGTTCCCGCGCAGCTGGGTCGTGGACGCTGCCTTGTTGAGGTTCGGCGCATTCGTCGGATTCGCCCTGCCCGTGCGTAGCGCCGTCTGAGACGGGGCCGCGCACAGGTTAAGCGCCTCCAAAGAACTTGCCTTACCTCTACTTGGCGCAGTCTGTGACCTGGCTTTGCTGGAACTCAGCGCATTCGGAGCTGAGGTCGTGTTCCGGATTGGCGCATCCGAAGACGCTGCCGGTGTTATGTTGGGCATTTGCGCGTCCAACGACGCAGCAGCCCGAGAGGTTGATGGAATTTGCGCATCCGAGGACGCAGCAGAGTTCCGCGAGGGAGCTGTATTTACAGCGAAAAGGGGGTTTCTTTTAGTAGCCATAGTTATTAAAGAGTTAATATCATCTATGAGGCGCTCCACCCGCCACGGAGTCCTCAGTCGGGGACGTCGTGCGCTCTACGCACGATCGCCAGAGCTACCCCATAGACTTAGGGCCCACACCCTGTGAGATGGACGAGACTCGACGCTGCGAAGAATTCCGGAGCCGTGTACGACCAAAGAACAAGCCGCACACCTACCTCCGGGTTCCGCGCCTCGCTGTCTGCCCTCCCCCAGTTAGGGACCCTCGCCGACGGCCCTCAGACGGGACGTCACAGCCGATTGACCGCTAGTGGCTAGCTAGCGGCCCCCCGTGTGAAGAGAAATCCAGACCAAAGGGGTGTGTTGAAGGCAGCGAACAACAACAACCGACTCGCTACGTTCTCAACCCCCAGGATTCCTTCATCCTCCCGTACGGGTTCCTGCGCACGGCACAAACACGCAGGAGGTCATTACTATCCAGCGTCTGTCGTTCGACGATGGACCCGCCGGGACATGACCTCTCCATCCCAGGCAGTGGTCGTCTGGTGGTTTTAGTTACGTCTATTTCAGAGGGAATTAGACCAATAACAGGGGGCAACCACGAGAAGGGTTCCCCACCAGACTTGTCTTAGGGATCTACACGACAGTTGCGCTCTCCCCTAAGACCATCGGCACCTTACTCGTCTTGAAGAGTCGAGTAAAGTAGGTTTGCATAAATACTAAACAAGCAGCCCATCCAGTGAAGCTAGAAAGCAGAAAAAGCAAGCTAGGCAGTGCAACTATTAAAGCATAAATACAAACCCCCCCCTAAAATGTGAGGTTCATAAATATTGCTTTGCGATCAAAATTATTTAGTAATTTTTAATTTGGACTATTCAATTTTATAAGTCTATACTAATATTATAAAGCTAAAGAGCTTGTTTACACTACTGGTTCAAATTGAAAAAATTTTTAGTGTTGGAATGGTTGTTGTGCCCATTTATCGAGGAAGGCTATAAGCTATATAATATCAAGGTACGACCAATAGGAGAGATCAATGAAAAATGTCGCAAAAATGGAGAAATTTTCTTATGTGATGTAGATGAAGTTGCGTGGGTCAGCTAGTTATGGATAATAATATAATAAAAATACATAGATCATTACGATTATCATTACGGCAGATCATAAAATCAATCAATTGTGTGTAGATATTATTCCTTTGTTACTGATATAAAAAAAATATCGGTAGAAAAATGCATGTCATAGGAATAGTTAGAAAGCGTTCTCAAATTTCCTTATGTTCGAAAAGAAATTCTTGCTATTTCAAAGATACGTCTCTACGTATTCACGAATAAATGTGCCGACAACAAACGATTGTCTTGGTTATAGAAATAAACAATCGATCCAACTCAAACGCTTGCGAATATGAACAAATTTAACATAACATACATGCACCACATAAACACAATATAATATGCAGCAGCGATAACCTAGTAGCAGACCGATGGACTGCCAGTCAGAAGATTCGAGTTCGATCCTAAGACATCCACCTGTGACTTTTCAAAGCTACATTCATATTAAATAGTTAATTATCTCTTGAACGGTGAAGGAAAATATCGTGAGGAAGCCCGCATGTGTGAGATTTCTCCATAATGTTCTGTAAGATATGTAAAGTTTGCCAACTTGCACTGGGCCAGCGTAGTGGACTATGGCCTAACGTTTCTCACATTGAGAAGAGGCCCGTGCCCAGCAGTGGAACAGTTTAATAGAGGTCAGGGCAGGGTTAGATATAGTTGTATCACAACTATAATTTATATCCCACATTATGAAGGACTATTGATCTTTATTGTATTGTTGAGAGCCTATTGATCTGTACTCGGTCTACTAAAGTGGTCAACATCTTGTTTAACAATTTAGTGTTATCTAAACTGTAAAGTTTTGTTCCATTTTGGAACTATTACTATTAGTTTGAATGCCATATTTCTGTTGCAGTATCACCTTTTTTTTGGCGTTTAGTTTAGCGACGTTTTCGGAGGTCTTTTCTAAGACTTACCATTGAGCCGCCTTCACTTTTTAGAATTCTTGTGTTTGATACTAACCATTCGATATTTTTATCTCAACAACACTGAACATAAACACCTAAATAAATGTGATGACGATCCGCAACCTTGACTAAGACCCTATAAAAACAATATAATAAATAAACTAAATATAATAAATAAACCTTGAATAAAGAAAAAACATAATTGTGATCTTAGAGATTTATTTTATTTGTAAGCGTATGTATGTATATTGTGCAATAATATAATAATAGACTTTGTATAAGCTTATAATATTATATGGTTTAGATATAAGTACTAAGTAACATTAATTATAATTGTTGGTAGATAATAATTTTTAAATATTCGTTTATTATAATAATATTGCAATGCTCGTAAATGGCACTAAGTTTTAAGCACTATACTTTTACTAAACACCTTTTGTATCAACACTTAGTTGGCAATAAACACTTTGACTTTGACATGTCAATATTCACTCACTCTATTTAAAAGTTTGATAGTTTCATCCATACTTTCATATTGATTATGATAGGTATCATCATATTATCATATTTTATGAGTAGTAGAGCCTCACTGACTTCAGCAGGAATGCGCCGGCTCGACCGGGGAAGTACTACCCTCTCACAGAATATCGACGTGAAATAGCAGTATTCCTACTGTTGTGTTTCGTTCGGTGAGTGAGAGTGCCGGAGGCCCAATCACTCTCTGCCCCCTTTTAGCTCCTTCTTCCCACTTTCTTTCCTAAAATGTCGGCAACGCGCAAGTGATGCCTCTGGTGTTGCAGGTGTTCATAGGCTACGGTGACCACTTACCATCAGGTGGGCCGTAGGATTGTTGGCCACAAGTCGTATAAAAAAAAATACGAGCCCTCCACGACAGGACTGGATGAGATACTTTCTGAGAAGCCTTGCAACTGTAAATATTTGACGGCGAAACATAATATAACAGTACTAAGCTTGGGCATGCAATCTATAATTTCATGATATGCAATAGTGTATTTTCAAATCACAAGGCCGCGAAGACCACACCACTGCAATGACCAACGAGACTGACAATCGTTTACGTCACCAAATAAGGTTGACGTTATTCTAAAGTTCAACCTAAAAGTCACACATTCTATTAATAATCAACACAACCTTTCAAAAAGAAAACAGTCAACAAAGAATAAAGCCCGTCTAAAGCAGCGTTGACAAAAGCCGGCCCAAACGAAATAATGCCCGTTCAAAAGGCCGGTTGGCATGAAATCTTCCTAAATATGAACAAAAAAGAGTTGACGCAAAATAAATCCTTGGCGAAGACTATCGCAGCTCAGTAAAAGGGGGCTCAAAAGAAATAAAGGCGCGGGAAGCCCACTCGAAGCTCTTCACAGTTGGAAAGAGCGATTGGATTCTAGTTTCAAAGTCAATTGACCGTTGGAGCGTCGTGCCCTCATATGAGTACCCTCGACCACGCGAGCCGTACTTATAGTTTGCGTTCCCGATAATAGGTTTTCTTACTAGAATTTTAGGTCTATACTTGGGTTAAGACAGCATTTTATCCTCCGTTAGAGTGATAGATATTTTATCCTTTCAGATATTTTTAGAGTCGAAAGATATTTATACGATTTGCTAGTAAAGGAAAAAAATACAGATTATTTGTTTATTACTTAGAGAGAATATAGCATAAAGAAAGGAAGTCACAAAAGTGAGTAAAGTAAGCCGGTATTGCAGAATCATATAAGCTAAGTTACAGCTTACTACTAGGCAGGCTATATGCTTGTTTGTTATTTACCCAGAAATATTTCAATCTGATCGATGTAATATTGTAAAATAATTGTCCCATATTTATACCAGCTGATTATTATTGCAAATCTTTACCAAATTTTTGATAGATGACATTATGTATTTTTTTCGATATAGCAATCGTTCTTGTGCCCACGAGACATTACGCCAAAGCACAGTTATATAAAAATAAAGATATAAAAAATATTAGGTACTACTTAATTTCTTTGAACGGCAACAAGTTTACGTAGGAAATCTTCAAGAACTGTCGTCAATAGTCTCCCAATCAATACGGTAGTGATAGTTAAGAAATCGTTTTGACCATTTCATATCATGCAGGCGTTTCCAACTCACCGAGTGGAAATAAGCGAACGACAAAAATGTGAATCACACAACAAAGCCGCGTCACGGGCCTTTCCCTATTAAAACTCCAACATAATGATATTTGGTGTCGTTATATTTGAGTTCTGAACGGACATTTAGATATTTTCTAAAGGTTCTGTTGCTACCCTCATCATGCAGGTGACAGGCTGTCAAGTGAAATTAAATAAACATATGTACAAGCTCCAAATATTTTCACCGAAATGGTGGTATTGCTCTTTACTGAAAACAAGTAATGGATATGCTACTTACTTCTTATTTTTAAAAACTTAAGATAATATAAACTTAAAAATAAGGTCTCCCCGTGACCATGGCTGCTGAAAAGCAACCGAAACGTCGGTAAATAGTTTAATAATAATTTAATTAGCTTAAAAATTAGTAAAGTTTAATAGTAGTAGTAGTGTAACAATTTTCAAAATTTTGTTATAAAGTGTCAAATAAACAACGCGATAAAATCCGTATATAGCAGTTTAATTTCAACTTAAGATAATACTGGTAGAGACATCAAAAATACTTGAATAAAACCTGGAATCACTTGCCTTGTCTAGATCTATACTAATATTATAAAGTGGAAATGTTTGTATTTTTGTTTGTAATGAGTAAACTTAAAAACTACTGGACCAATTATAAAAATTATTTCACCATTAGCAAGCTACATTATGTAGAACTAACAACGCTACGAGCTACGGAAGTGAAGCAGTAATCATGAACGTTGATGAATCCGTGGGGGACAGCCAATTAAATATACATAATATATTTATCGCTTAACGAAAGGAATATTATTTCCTGATATTAAAGCTCGTAAATTCATACGTACCAAATGTATCAGCATGCAACTTCGCAACAATGCATTGTTAATGAGAAACTGAACAAATAATTCAGGCATATAGGTAATATTTAGAGCACCGTGAATATATGTAATTATTTAAATACTACCTGCACATACGAGCTTATTATAAATGTAGATGACAGCTTCTGTTCACTGCTAGGAATAAACCTGTGTTTAATATCTAGAATATAACTGAAATGTGTGTTAGAACCAGAATTGTATCTATTATTTTAGAAACAATTTCTACTTATTCGACGTAATTGCATAAAGTAACATTACGTAGTACAAAATAATTTGAAATTTAAATTGAAATGTAGAGTTTGAGATAATTTGATGAAGGCTTGTTAGTTTTTATTAAAAGACACTTTGTATTGTTTAAGAAAAAAGTAACCACAGGCAACAACCTTAGGCATAATTTCTGTGTGGCGGGGAATTTAAAAAATATATAGATAAAGAACACCCATACCTGAAACAACTATTTTTGGATCACACAAATGTTTGTCCCGTGTGGGAATCGAACCCACAATACTCGGCGAGGTGGCAGTGACGAAGTGACTACTTAAACCACTACGGCAGCCGTGCAGTCATTATTACTTTGCAAGTAGAATCCATAATTAACTTTAGGCTGTGGGTATCTAATCTTATCTGGCGGCCAGTCAGTGCAGACCGGCGACACTTCGACCCAGCGGGATCTTTTGTGTCGACACTCTCCCAATAACGACTGCCATAGATGTTCATGGCAGCCAGGACCGACGGCTTAACGTGCTCTCCGAGCCACAGAGCAGGCGATAATTGTCAATCAATACGCACATAATTTCGAAAAGTCATATAATTTTCGAAAGTCGGAAGTGCGCGACGTGGGTCCAAACCTGAGACCCTCTGCATTGCAGTCTGTTGGTCTCCCTCACTGAACTAGCGCTGCTCTCTGGGCTGTGGGTATACGTACATATGTCACAATTATTATCTATACTAATATTATATAGAGAAAAGATTTGACTTTCTGTTAGTTTGTTTGTTTGTAAAGATTTAACTCAAAAGATAAAGATAAATTTATTTCACTCAACATGTTGTACACATGAGGTGTTACAAATATTGTTTTGTCTCAACATGCTCTGTCTGGTCAGACATGCAAATGTATGTGCCTAATAAGAATTTTAATATTATGCTGTATCTAATATAATAATTAACATGTCAATTAACTACTCTAAACCGATTTTAAACATTCTTTCGACATAAGTATCACCGAATTTTAGAAAGTACTATCACTATCATAATGAATTTTTTTTTACCCGCGTGGTCACGGAGAGTTTATGTCGGACTCACTGGAAAAAAGATATCCCGGTAATACCAACTAAACCTACCACGCTGTTCCTCGATATGACCTGAGTTGGCGGGGCTGCGCGAATCAATGGAACATGCTTTCGCGACACCGCCGAAATAAAAAAATAAAATATTTTTTTTTACTTTAATCCCCTTGTGATAAAGACAAACGACATAGGGGCGCGTGTGGGCACACGCACGCCACCTGTTGGACCTGGTGCTGATCGGATGGCGGGCAGGCCCGCGAAGCCCACCACTCCTCCCGGTAAAACCTCAGGATGGTTGGAAGCTATCTCGCGCCCTCCGGCGCCCAGTTCTGTGGTTGGGAAGATGGTTCAAGCGCTCCCTCTTCCGCTCCGCCGCCTCCTTGATGGAAATTACTTTCTTATAGAAGGAAGTGACGGCGTTCCACGACCTCTCGCTCCGGACCATAGACTGATCCACGGTCGGGAGCGAGAGGGCAACTAATCCGACTGCCGCGAACAACTCACGGCGCTGTGATGTCCAGGCGGGGCAATCCGCCAAAGTGTGCAGCGCCGTGTCCACAATAGCATCGCGGCATTCGCCGCAGTGATGACATCCGGGCGTCTCCTGCCGGCCTATGCGACACAGAAACTGGCCTTAACAACCGTGGCCAGTCATTACCTGTGTCAGCCGGAAGGTGAAGGCGCCATGTCCCCTCTCCAGCCATCCTCTACGGTAAGTCCCGTGCTGAATCTATATTCTTTACTGTGCCCTTAACAACGTATATACGAAATTTCATGAGGATTCCTCGAGTAGTGAAGGTGTAAACAAGCAAAGATACTCACATTCGTATTTATTAATTCAGTTAGGATAGTGTATTTAAATGAAACAACGCGATATAATCTGTAGCAAAAAGGTTCATTTCAATGTATAACATTCGCGTAAATGTAGTATAAAATCGTTTTACGCAGTATAACACAGTATTTAAATTACTTAAAATAGTTTGTGAGGATAAATGTCAGCGTAATACCTCTATCTACCCTACAACTGAATAAATTTTATCTAAGCTAATTTATATTGGGGATACTACTTCTGTCATAATATTGTTACGGCTCATTATACGTGTCTAGTTTCACTACAGTTGTAAGGTTTCGTAGATAAGCTTTATAGCGCCCTTATTAGGTTTAATTACTACTAAAATATCATAAGCATATTAAACGGGAGATAGTTTTACAACCTTAATTAAAGTACCATAAAGTTTGAATTACATTGCATATATTAATGAAAGATTATATCTTGAACTCCGCCTCTAATACAAAAGAGTGCAGGTAGCTTCTAATCATAATTTTTTTTTATCGACTACTGTTTTATTAATACTTCGTTTGTCGCGGGGGGCTTTACAAACATTCAAACAGTGGACTCAAATAACACCCAGACTCCGAACAACTATTTATGGATCAAACAAACGTTCGTATTGGGTTCGAGCCCACAACACTCGACACAGTGATGAGGCGTCCACGTAAACCACTGCGCAATCCGTACAGCCAAAGCTAATATTTTATCACGTATGTTATTATACGTGAAGCAAAAACTTTGTACCCCTTTTTACGCAGGAGTTTGAAATTTGGCACAGTTAAAGTTTATATGGAGAAGGAGTGACGAATCCTAATATTTTTATAAAATATGCATTAGAAATACATTAAATTAATGAAAACATTACACGTACACAACCATGCATTTAACACTCGCAGTCTAATCGCGTTCATAGTATTTCGGTATTGTTCGTCTGACGTCGTACAATTCTTCGTAACTATGGTTACATATACCTTATTTATATGTAATAAAGAAAACAAAATAGCAAGCTTAGGAATATCGTCAATGAAAGAGTATAGTTAAGTAAATAATAATTTGTGCGAAAAAGATAGGTAAATTAACCTGTGTAGCCTTGGCGAAATCTCCATTAAATGTCATTATAAGGGTCAAGTTATAGACAGTAAACCTTAATTACGATCAAACTTAACATTTAAATCAATTATGGTCGAATTTTGACCACTAGGCGACTGCTAGTATATATTACTGCCTAATTAATGCCTTAGTCGATTAATAGATTTCTTTTAGCTAAAGTATATTTAAGCTTGCGGTTCCTTTCCATAGATTTACAGAGCACTATCTCATCTTGCGTTTTACGGGATAAAATGTCGCCGATGTCACTAGCCAGCTCTTAAACTAGTTTATGCAAATCATGCTGATCTGTTACTTCATTGCTGCTTGAAAGGCCTAACCAGCAGAATCTATTCCAATTTGATTACCTGGGTGGTCATAGGCGACTTTTTAGTGCCCACAATAATAATCACTAGCGTTGTGATTAATTTCCCAGATGGTCATTGAACACTAAAGTGTCGTGCTTGCTATAGTTACCCGCTCGATCCCCAATTGAGGGAAAAATATATGCAATTACTAAATAGGTAGTTATTTAGAGTCTACTAAGTCCTCGTGATACAGGAGTTACCTATTCCTAGTGTGGAAGCCAGATGGAAGCTTGTAAAAGAGTATTAAATCAGCAAAGGTTATCTATAGAACTCCTGCACTAGGAAGAATTTCTCTATTATATATTACAGACATTCAAACAATGGACACAAAGAACACCAAATTTGAAACAACAATATGTGGATCACGTAATTTTTGTATGATGTGGAATACAAACCTACAACGCTCAGCATGATGGCAGCGATTACGATTAGACTCTCTTAAACCACTTCGCAAATCATGGAGTCAATGTATTAGTCTAACGTAACAGCATGTGTTGGCATCGAATGATTCTGTAATCCGACTTCATCCTGTTTTATTAACTCACGCTCTCACCATTGGAGCAAGAGTCAAATAATAATATAAATAAACTAATAGTTAGGTATATTCATATAGCAGTGATAGCTCAGTGGGGAGACCAACAGACTGCAATGCAGAGGGTCTCGGGTTCGAACCCACGTCGCGCACCTCTGACTTTCGGAAGTTATATAACTTTTCGGAATTATGTGCGTATTGATTGACAATTATCGCCTGCTCCGTGCCTCGGAAAGCACGTTAAGCCGTTGGTCCCGGCTGCCATGAACATCTATGGCAGTCGTTATTGGTAAAGTCAGTATCCTCTAATATCCTGACACTGGTCTAGCCTTAGGGTATCGTTAACCTTCGGGTTGCGGAGGTCAGGTGGCAGCCGCTCCGTGTAAAAACTGATATCCAGTCAAATCCGGTAAGACTAGAAAAGCCGACCCCAAGTGACTTGGGAATAATAAAGGCTAAGGGAGAAGAGTTAGGTATATTCACAAAGTCGTAGTAACAATCTGTATTGACGTGCCGTCACTAAGATAACAACTTTCGATAACGGGAGCCCGAAACTTGATGTGATATAGAAGTTCTTTCGCGATAACGTCGAGCGTATCTATCGGTTTACGAAACAAATTTGTTGATCGGCTTACCTACAACTTTGTGAATACTTATAGGTTAGTTCTCGCCCTTTATGTATTGGCGAGGTCTTAGACTTTGTGTTGCGAGAAATTTTGTTTGAAGAATCATCTTATAACTATAAGCAGGGTTGCCTGATAGAAAGAGGTCGCCGCAGGCTATGGACGATTGTCACACGAAAGAAAAAGTGTATTTTTATATAATATAATTAAATACACCATAAACGGTTTCACCTGCTGAGATCATCATGCCTGCTTATTTAACAATCAATCAATCAATCAGCCTGTCGCAGTCCACTGGTGGTATGTCCAGCCTTTGCCATTTTGCACCATACAGTCTTCCGCCTTCCGCACCCAGATTAATCCAGCCACCTTCTTCAGGTTATCAGGTCAAGGGCGTAATACCTTACGTTTGCAAGTTTAGAATAATATTTCAAATTATGCGTAAAAGATTTTGTTAAATTATGATACGTAGATAGACAATGCATTATTGTACATAAATCTATTTATCTATATACGCGTGAATCAATATTACTATGAAAATTATATTTAGCATCGGTGATAAACATTTCACATACCGTATAAAGTACGAACTAACCAAAAATGTTTATTCGGAACTAACAACTCAATTTAATAACGTTGCAGCGCCATTAACGCAACGAATTTTGTAGAATTAACAAAATTTGATTGTATGCAGCGTTGCGTAAAGTTTTAACTAATTTAACCACATTTGTGCAATACACATGATGTAATATATAATTTTCTGTGTAGCTGTAAGTTAGATTTTACCAAGCAACATGGAATGGCTTTTATTTTAAAATAATCATAGCTTCATTAATCATCAGCATGCATAACTGACGTAGGTAATAAAGCCAGGCTGAAGTGGGCCGGACAGGCTACAAATTGTGACCAATTGGTTGCCAAAAGGCAGTCGATGGCGACGGGGCAGATCTAAACGGAGACGTAGAAGTCTTCGAAAGGGACTGGCAGGGAATCTCTTCAAACAGAGTGGTTTGGACTTCCAAGGGGGAGGCTTTTGCGCAGCAGTGGGACATAACAAAAGGCTACGAAAAAAAGACAGCATGGTGACTAATAAATGACATAAATACCTACAAAGCCTATAATCAATGGGGATCACTCGTCAGTTGCCTAGGATGAGGAAAAAGGAATTAAAGATAGGATGAATGGAAAGGAATGGGAAAGGCTCGTATGTAAGCATCCATCCTCACTCTTACCGGATGAAACGTAACTATTCTAAAGCTGGTTTTCTCCATGACGACGGTACTTGCCTACTACCACCACTACTACCATTACCGAATAGTTGGCAATCGGTCTCATCCACTCTTTTCTACTTAGACTTTAAACATTTTTTGTATAATTCTACAGTCAGTCCTAGTCACGCGTTCTGACAATTCATTATACCTCAAGCTTTCATTAAAAATATCTTACATTTGCTTGAAATAGTTTTAATTAAATACAGTTTTATTTATTTATATTTATTTTTTGCGTAAATATTTCAGCGCTATTTTTATATTAAGGTACGTATTATTACAAATTTCATCGGTCGCGCATTGTAAATTATATATAATGGCCTCTATAAATTCAAACTTAAAGCCCTTTTACCTATTAAAATGGTGCTATTATTATAAAATATGTATATCCGACCATTTTAGTTGAAACCCACTAACAATTTACATTTAAATCAACAGTTCATGCAGAAAATAAAGTGCAACGGTCAAAAGTCGCAAGGATTGCTATTGCATAATTTCGTTATATTGTAGTTTTGTGCAGACACAAAATACATCAGTTTCTTATAAGAAACCAACTCATCGTCTTAGACGACTGTCCACTTCTGGACATAGGCCTCACCACCGTTTTCCACACAGACCGGTGTTGGGCCACTGGCACCCAACCGCTTCCCACGACCCATACCAGAACGTCGGTTGACCTTGTGGGAGGCCTAAATGTAATTATTTTTTAAACATACATAGTTTCACGCCTATATCACCCAAGGAGTAGGCAGAGTTGTATTACATACCCACATTTCGCCGGCTATAGTTCGGTCACGTATTAGGGGACGAAACTAGTACGGTATCACGGTAATGTTATCTAAGAGTATTCTATCTTCATACATTGTCTGTACCACACTTTCTGAATCAAAGTTAGTTTTTACAAATAGATTTTTCGCATGCTTAGGGCCTTTTCTTAATAACAAGAAAAATAAACAAACAGCTATATATGAGCTAAGTTATGTAAGATCTAAGCGGACAGTCTGTCGGTACTGACAAACTTTAAATTATGAGGATACTGAAGATTTGTTGATTGTTGTTAAATAAGTAATAACAAGTTGCATGATAATACCTTATTACAATCTTGGCCTATTTTTGCATATATTTATATAATAAGTATCGTTAATTGTATATAACTTATTTCCTAATAGTATATTGTGAGTGCCCTTAACGCCTGTGGCACAGGTTTACCCTAGTACAGGCACCCATATTATATTACCTATACTTTATGGACTGTATTCATGTTTTACCACTGTAATCAATAAATAAATTATTTTTATTATTATACTAACGGTCGGAATGCGAATCATACCTACAAGCCTCAAGGTCGGTATACACTCGGTACACAACCAGTCGCGAATGCGCCACAATGACGAACGGACAGTGTGATGGTTTTGTCAGCAGTAGCCGTGCGATTTGTGAATATCTGATTGAAATAAGTACAAGTACTTGCATAATAAGTGCAATTGCAAACAAAAGTATTTTTACTTAAACGTTTTATCCGAATGCGAATTTTTTTATACTATTAAATATAACAATAAAAGTTTTTCGTACCTCACAGTCGAGGCGTAAATATTTTTCAGTTTCAAATATATAAAATAAAATAAAAAATACAACATGATTTTTATTGAACACTTCTTATTCCATTTACAACAAATTTCATATTTTAATTAAAACCATAATATTTACAATCACTAAACTAGAAAGAAACTCAAGTACGTAGATGAAATTAAAATATTGTAGGTGGGCAGCCCTCTCGCGTATTTACGTACCGCTCGCAGGTATTATAGATTACCAAATCTAATTATTACGTAGAAGCACGATGTCTGGTTATGTGTCTGGTGGACGGCAAAGCTTGCACACTATTTCGTAGATACCTAAGGTGACCTTAGGCATAGTTGTGGGTATAATATACTATTGCCTACCAATGCGGGGAAAGAAGCGTGATATTTGTATATAAAATAAAATAATAAATAAAATACCTTTGTCGTACTTTGCGCGGCAATTGATTTCACGGTACCGTCGAGGCTCTGTTGTCTTTTGACATGTTTATCAAACAAAGAGCACAGATTAATAACTCATATTTCTATACAACCAGAAGTCAGCTGTATTATAAATGCTTACTTCGTTCCACTTTTCCATTGGTGCAAAATCCTCGTATTGTTTCTGCTCCGGAACCATTCAGCCCGTGATGAGAAAATGTCAATAATAACTCTCGAAAAGTTTTCGAATATAAATGAGGACTTTGGGGTCCAAACTGTTCTTTTGTCGGGCAATTGTTCAAATTTGAAGTATTATCAGCTCCTATGATGAAGTTTATTAATAAAAGCTCTTTATAGAATTCCGATGTAGGAAGTGAATTAAAATACCATTGTGTGCTTAAAAATGTGTTTCGTTTGTCTTATAGCTCGGTGATTTCATAACGGATGTCACTGGTAGTACATTAGTAAATTGTAACTATCTAATTCAAATTGGGCTTTCATTCATAAGGAGACAATAGAAGTTTTCTTAAAACCTGTATACTTATACAGGTGTGCCAGAATATGTGAATCAAATTGTAAGGGGAGATTCCTTAGGTAAGAACCTTTCAAAAATGCACGATAAAAAAAAATTATGACATTTGTGTAAAAATATAAAAGTAAGTTTTGGTGCAAAAAAAATACACCAAAATAGCAGTAGGATTTAAAAAGTTCGTCCATTTAAAAAAAATAGTTTTTAGTTTGACGATTCAATCCTTCACAAATAAAAATAACGAAAAAAATGAATATTAGCCATAAACGAAGTACCTGTAGTCGAAAGTCTGGAAAAGTCGTACTTTTTTTAAATTTAGATTGTTTTTATTTTTAGACAAATGTCATAATTTTTTAGCACATTTTAATGATCCTTACCTAAGGAATCTCCCGTTACAATTTGATTTATATATTCTGGGACAACCTGTATATGTGTAAAACGCTCCTCACTTCTTTTAAGTTAACATCCACACTAGGTGTAATTCCTGTACCACGGGAAACTTTACAAACATTCAAACGATGGACACAAAACACCCAAAAATGGATAAGAACAATAATTTCTGGATCACACAATTTTTTGTCCTGTGTGGGGATCGAACCCACAACAATCGGTGTAGGGGCAGTGGACGGCGACTATTTAAAATCAATAACTCCATTCGTCGTCTCTTGATCGACAGCCGATGGGACTTTGCAGCTCAATTCCGTCGCTTGGCAACACGTCTTCGGGGCGCTGCAGGTGCAGTCGCGCGCCTGCTGCCCACTCTTGGGGGGCCAAACATCTCCTGCCGGAGACTCTACGAAAGGGTCGTGCGGTCCATGGCCCTCTACGGGGCCCCAGTTTGGACGAACCACCTAACGGCCCGTAACATTTCAGCGCTTCGTGCGCCACAATGCGCCATAACCGTCAGGTTGATTAGAGGATACCGCACGATCTCGGATCGATGCCATGAGACCTGGAAGCGGCGCTTATTATTATATTTGTATTAGATGCAAACTCAAAAAATATGCATTCTTATTTCTGGTACAATACTTTCACTAACATAAGCAACAAATTTTTTACACGAATAAACGTGTAATACGCTGTGCAGTAAGTGATGACTAAACATTACAATTTGTCAATCGTTTCAATGTTTAGACATGTTTATACTTGCAAAGTTTATAGAAAATTAAAAATTGCAACTGTTGGTTGTAATTTTTTGCGTGTGATTTTTAGCTTTGAGCTTATTTTTCCATAGAAGAAAGGTTTCACTGCTTATTACTGCGGCATTTTTGGGCAAAATCTTGTGAAAAATATTAGATAGGTGCTGGATGGGCTGTAGAAATGAAATATGCAAAAAAATATTTTTTCGTTATGAGCCATTACACGTTTATTCGAAGGGGCCATCGATATGAGACACAGACGAAGTAGCGGAGGTCAGCTAGTTTCGTTATAATCTATTAAAGAGCAGATTTTCTTTATTCATTGTTGTAGGAATATATTTTTATACTTAATTTAAAGTCTGTCTAACAAAACATGAATTTGAATCCGTCAGCTTTTCTAAACCGTGTGGTTTGGTTTCTAATCGAGCTGAGCATCCGAGAGAAGGGTCCTCAAAAACCATTATTTTCATAATGGCTTTAACGTTCGCAATAAATTAAACCAGGAACGGCGTACCAAAGAATAAATATTTTTGTTTGAATGAATCGTTTTTGTCTATAAAGCAGATAAAGCGATACGATATATTTATTCTTGTTTTCACTTCCGTTTCGCTCACATGGTTCTAAATGAAAACTTCCCGTGCATTTTCCGGAAAATTGCATGTAATTGCCTTGCGTTGTATGCAGGTATCATGTCATAAGCTCAATCACAAAACGTCATAAGTAGACTCAGCACTGTTTCTGAACTTAACATAAATGTGTATTTAATTAATACATTCCGTGAACTTACCAACCAATCTTATTAATTTTTTTTCGTGTGGTTAGTGGCCAACCTGTTGTCAAGAGTTGTTCAAGGTAGGCCTCTGACATGGCTTAACGACTGCTGTCCATTTGACAACAACCCGGACCGACTTTTTACGTGCCCTCTGAAGCACGGAGACGGTCAGATGAAATACCACTGAGCGGTCACCCATCTTTAGACTGACCGCACCAAACGTTGCTTAACCTCGCTAATCGTTTACCGATCAGTGAGTGCAACTGGCTATGAGCGCCTAACCAAATAAACCAACCAATAATCTTTGATGTTTATAAGTATTACTTTGGGATCTAAATAAATTATTTGTGAGTATGATTTTAATGTCACTCTCCAATCTATAAGCTATCGCAAGGCAATAAACGATGGATAGGCGTTACTGCTACTACATACTGCTTAAAACGACAGACCAACAAATACGAATATAAAATGTAACAAAAAAGATATGTTATAAAAACACAGAACTCGTCCTCTTCCGTTGTGTACAAAACATATTTAAAGTTAACAGAATGCTAGAAAACGTGTCAAATAGTTTGTTAAAGTTGATGGCATTATTAATTGCGACGGTTGTGCATGAGGTTGGGTTGGGGAAAGTAATCTGAGGATTTCTGTGAATAATTTCTTAACCTATTATGTGGCAGCGGCACACTAGCGGCCAGCCACATTAGGTTTTTAGTTATGCCTGGCATTTTAACAATTGATAGTAGCGCAGTTCATGGTCTACTTATGTGCTAAGTTTCATCTATATCTGTTCAACGGTTTATGCGAGATTAATTTACAAAAATCCAAACATTTTCACAGACTGATATCGTGTCTTGCAGGGAAATTTAGCTCAGCCGCATTCGCAATTCGGAAAGTGCAAAACAGCTTATAACTGATGTAGATACTGCAAGACTAGTATATTTCAGTTACTTTCACAGTGTCATTTCCTACGGTATATTATTGTGGGGCTAGGCGGCTGATATTGAGACAATTTTTATTCTCCAAATACGTGCAGTACGTAATATTTATAATTTAGATCTACGAGTTTTCCTGAAAGATCGATTTAACTAAATAGGCATACTTACTGTTGCGTCGCAATATATATTTGCTAACATTATGTTTATTAAACATAATATTCACTTATATAATAAGAATGGTAATATTCACAACGTAAACACTAGAAATAAGCATAAGTTAGTCGGCCCATATCATCGGTTTAAGTACACAATACATTTGCGGGATATACGTTTTTTTAATGAACTACCTATTAATACAATTAATTTACCATTGCTTAAATTTAAAAGCGCCGTTAAAGTAATGTTAAATATGTATAGTATATAGATAGATTTTATTGATTATGTTTTCTATAATAATGTATATTGAATAATTTATTAATACAAATCTGTAATGTCAAGACTAATTATTATTATTAAAAGTTTTTTGTTGTATATTTGTATGCCGCAGAGGCTAAACATGACTGCCATTGACATTTCATTTAACAACTTGCATGCAATATGTATGTATACTCATGTTATAACAAATCAAATGATCTTTATCTTTATCTTTATCTTTAAAAGTACAGCTCATTCGGAAGGGTTATTATTCAGTCAATGACTGATAAAAACTCATAAGTCAATTTAGTAATGTAGAGGTACCTCGTGATTATTTGTGATGTTATCAAGTATTCTGCTTCTCATTTTAATTATTATTGAAAAATATAATTCCACAACCGCATTTAGTCACGGATTGCCTTTGCATTGTTACAAAGTGTAAGTGTATGCGCCATCATGCCATCCTACTATTTTAGATTTATATTGAATAATATAACTATACCAAAATTAATTAGTTTTTAAAGGTATAATGACTGCAACACCTTGTTGTGCTCGGTGCTCAATGCTCGGGATCGAGCTCCTCTCTTTAACCTCAGGCTATTTTTATACATATTATTAAGACTGCGCCGAGCAAAATGTGCCAAAACAGGCGGTCACAGTTAAGTGAAAAAAATCAACACTTTTTGTTTAATACAATTATAAAATATTTATTTACCATAACAATGAACGTGTTTACAATTACTCCATGTAAAAAACTTAAAATAATTAATATTTTCGCCTACACAATTACGTAAATTTGCACGGAAAATGCAAAAACATAAGCTCGTGTTACGTGATTTTTAGATTATAACAGTAGAAATCTATCCTATTTTACAGCTTAAACGAAACATAAATCCCAAATATTTAAGTTAATGGTTGATAATAGAGATACATATTTATCAAAAAAGCACTTGAAATCCTCCATACAATTTTACAATGGCAGCCGCGCGCCGATTTGAATATGCGCCGTACGAGCTCTATCATTATCTGTCTTACGCTCGGCGCAGCCTTAAGTGAAATATTGCAATAATAATAATTAGCGGAAAGAAAATGGCTATTAGTTTTTGACCAGCTTCTTCTCATGAGAGCTCTACTCCTCAGACTGGCTATTATTTTCAATGCAAAATTTTTATCTTCGTTTTTAGTAATTATATATTTTTTTAATGTATTTTTTAAATGTAAATTAATTTTATGGCAAGAAAGATTTTTGATAAGACATTAACTAATTTCAATTAAAAAAAACATGCATAGTTACAAACTTAATAAAATTTGTATGATATTACGTTACTAACTGTGCTCTAAGTTACGGATACTCAACCATAACAGAATTTAAAAAGCCAGCTTTTTTATTGTTACTTATTTCGGTAACTGTCAATTCTGCACTGACCTCTAATATTTATACGCTGGACTGGCTATCACGTTCAAAATGACAGCTATTTTCTGTACCAAATCGAAGCGCCGCCATTGAGCGTACTATGAAACTATTTTGACATTTGTGACATATATTACAAATGGCTGCTGCTTGTGAATGTTTCATGTTAATCGTATTTATCGGTGTTTGTAGAATTTAGCGTGATTTTGATATACATTTTGGATGTTTTATTGATAGTGATCGTATCTTAGCAAGGATTGTTGTTAATTATTTTTCTGGATTCTCGTAATCAGATGAGAAACTGATATAGCTTGTGTACTTTCATTAACAGCCTATATATAAATAGAAAGAGCATTAATTTATTTTATTATTTGATTAATATAGAATTGCATTAAAATTATCGACGTCAAAGGTAATTTGTAGGTCATCACTAGTAGGTATTAGTTCCAGATACACTCACTACTATTATCAGCGCCAAAATGTTAAAAATTAAATGGAGTCATCTTTTTGATACCAATATCCAGTCCCGCGTACTAGAGTAATACGGATTATTAGAAGGATGATTTTATAAACTATTAATTAATTTACATATTTTTGGATTGTGAATTGAACCAGAAAATTACATTACACAAAATCTATCTATCTTCTATCTATCATACATATACATATGTATATGCATATAGATATAGATAGAAAGATTAGCACGTTCAACCAAACAAACAAACTCTTCAGCTTTATAATATATGTATATACAGCGCAGAAACTACTGGTTCGAATTGAAAAATTATTTTAGTATTGGATAGCCCATTTATCGAAAAAGGCCATAGGCTATATAACATCACGCGACGACTAATGGGAGCGGAGAATCAATGAAAAATTTTACAAGAGCGGTGAAAATTCCCTTAATGAAGCAAACGAAGTTGCGCGGGTCAGATATTATTAAAATAAAATCACAAACTTATATAGTTCTCAAGCTGATTCGTTCATAATGTGTATCTTACATTTGTTTTGTTCATTTTTCTTTTGTTTTCGTTATCTTCGTATTATTATTTGCCAAAACGATTAGAATTATATAATAAGCTTCTTAGTTGTGTATCTACGAAAACATGTAAATGGTGCGTAGTTTTAACACATGTTGTATTTCTATACACTGTATGATTTCCGAACAAAATAAAAATAAATGGCAAATAATAACAACATATTGCTTACAAATTCTTTCTATATATATAATAGAAAGAATGGACGAGGAAAGACTGACTAAGAAAGTTTATAAGGCTAGTGTGAATGGAACATTCGCAAGAGGAAGACCTAGGCGAACGTTTCTTGATCAGATCGGAGGCGTTCTGGACAAAGGCCAGGTTAAGAGCACCTTGAACCGACGGGCGTGTATGAGGAATGTGATGAAAGTGAATGAAGCCAGGGAAGTGTGTCAGGATCGTAGCAAATGGAAATCCGTAGTCTCTGCCTACCCCTCTGGGAAACAGGCATGAATATAGATTTATGTATGTATATGTATCATTTTATGTATGTATGGATCTATGTATTCCTTACAAAAATGCGAGCAAAAAAAAACAAAACATCCAATTACCGCCAAAATGCAGGCGATTATTACAGAATCAATATTTATTTTGATTACGGTGCAAAGAAATAGCTTCATAAAACTGTTTTACGCTTCGAATAAACAATAGTTTATACGTAACTCCGTAATTTGGCAGATTATACGTTTATTGCAAATAACACGTTGAAGGCACGAAGATAATAGAAAGTAATGCGTACTCACGAGTCTACGAAGATTATACGGTGCGATGTTTTATATAAAAACACAAATGTATTTGAAGGGCGGAATATAATGGTGGTTCCGTAAACTATATAGAATTGACCTTTTGAGTCGCAGCGGCGCACCGGTGGCCGGACATAATAGGTCTTTAATTATGTCTGGTATTTTTAAACTTGACAGATTAATAGCATTTGAAACTAGTTGATCACATGATAGAAGATTTAACGATTGATTGTGAGATTCTGAATATGATGCCTAGGTAAGGTAGACTAGAATAAAATAAATAACCTAATCTGATGACATTTTACCTGCCCTACTAATGCACAGTTCCAGACTTCATACTGCTCGAAATCTGGAACTATGCGATAGCATCGTCCCTTATTACATGAGTCCTAAAACCCTACCTGGAGAAATATACTTGCAATAAACCTCTACCTACTCCTTCGGGGATAAGGTTGCCTGGTCTTAAAACCGTAAATCCGGACAAACCAGCCAGTTTAGCCGGTCATTTGGGTAAAAAAGCCGGACCTCCTTAATTTTTTAGTCTTATTATGACACTTACATACACTCTCTTACGCTAGCGATACATGATGAGGCGGGCGGAGCAGAAACGAACACATAATAAAATATAAAAAAAAACATATTTATAAAACCTAACAAAAACCGGATAGTGCCGACACCGTCTAATTCAGCCGGACACGTAACCAAAAAGCCTGACTGCATCCGGCTTTATCCGGATGCCTGGCAACATTATTCGGGGATATAAGCGAGAGAAAAGTATATAAAAAATATGCTTATCATTTTAGATCTTCTTTTTCAAAGGTATCTAAATTGGTGAGAAAACACGATAATGAACCAACATCCTAGGTATACAAACTGTTTACAGTTCAAACAATTATTAATTAACGCCAATAACGTGGCACACTTTAGTCTCGGGCTAACTTTAGTCTTACAATTAAGGAACTAACAATTTTACTACTTCAATTTATTTACGTATAAACTACATTGTATACAATCATTTTACATTGTGTGTAACAAGCATAGAGGCTTATGACTTAGTAACAAATGGCCATTTTTATTGTCTTCGTCGTTTTCAGTTGTTATTTTCATACAGGTATAGGCATCTGCATATCGCCAAGGGTAAGAGGTACATGTATACAGTCACATACCGCTCGCTAATTATGTTTTAGGATCTAGGTATTAAGGATTTTATATATTTCGCAGCCATTTTTAATATTCATCCTGCCGTATGCGTATGGCGGCCTCGATGACGTAGAGGTATGAGTAACCGACTGCCACGCCTGGAGCGCGGGTTCGATTCCCGCGCAAGGCAAATATTTATGTACATGGACATGGATTTTTGTCTTGGTCTGGATGTTTCTATGTATATTATGTATGTATTTACAAAAAAGAAGTATATACATGTATGTTTATCCATTGTCTAGTACCCATAGTACAAGCTCTGCTTAGTTTGGGCTAGATGGTGTTGTGTGTATGTGATAGAATATTATAATTATTATATTATATGTATGGGGAAACTAGTAAAGTATTATTATCTAATACAGGTTAGAGGATTTCAACCTATTTTGATTATCTCTTTTTCTTTGCCATAAACGCAATTCCCGCTCTGGTAATTAGTGGATGGTTAATCGATAGCAAGATTATGGGCTCGGTTCTTAAATCGTTGAAATGTTGTGCCAAATATATCTATCTGTTTACTGTAGTGATTACATATCTTACTTAGTCGTACAACAGGCGTAGTAATAATCCTTATAGTTAAGAGAGACGAAACAAATATTGAAATAAAGAACATCGAAACCTGGCTCAATATTGTGTGGGTCTTATGAGAATTAAAATTAAACCCACAATACTCGCCACAGTTATAATGGCGAGGTAAACACAACGTCATCTATGAAATCGGGGTTTCGCCATTCATCTCAGTAGATTACCAACTGTATAAACATATTATAAACATAGAAATAAAGCAGCGATAGCTCAGTGGGGAGACCAACAGACTGCAATGCAGAGGGTCTCGGTTTCGAACCCACGTCGCGCACAACTGCCTCTCGGAAGTTATATGACTTTTCGAAATTATGTGCGTATTGATTGACAATTATCGCCTGCTCCGTGCCTCGGAGAGCACGTTAAGCCGTCGGTCCCGGCTGCCATGAACATCTATGGCACTCGTTATTGGGAAGTCAGTACCCTATAATATCCTTACACTGATCTAGCCTTAGGGTATCGTTAGCCTTCGGGTGGTTGCGGTGGTCAGGTGGTAGCCACTCCGTGTAAAAACTGATATCCAGTCAAATCCGGTTAGACCAGAAAAGCCGACCCCAAGTGACTTGGGAATAATAAAGGCTAGGGAGAAGAGAAGAAATATAGAAATAAAGAGTCATACGCAATTCTCAAAGGAACCCTAAGCAGTAATGAATGCAATCAGAGCCCGCATTCAATTACCACTTTCACCAACGCCCTGTAAAAAATGCATCATTCTCATAATACACTCGACCAACTTCAAACCTTCAAGATGGAGGCTCTAAAACAGTTCCCCAGAGAATATGCCAAATCTTTTCAATCAAGTTTTGACTTCTTGAACAATTTCAACGTCAGGTATTTTCTTTTATTTTGTTTATTCTATTTAGTTAATGTATTATAGACTAGCTGTGACGACTTTGTCCGCATGGTATTTAACAAAAAAGTGTTATTCAGTTCGCAGAGACTTTTATCTAAAATAATAAGTTACTCATTGAAATTAAACTGCTATATACGGATTTTATCGCGTTGTTTATTTGACACTTTATTACAAGTACAAGTACAAGTACAAGTGTAAAAATAAATTAAATCTAAATAGTTTAATAATAATTTAATTAGCTTAAAAATTAGTAAAGTTTAATAGTAGTAGAAGTGTAACAATTTTCAAAATTTTGTAATAAAGTGTCAAATAAACAACGCGATAAAATCCGTATATAGCAGTTTAATTTCAATGAATAATATTCGCGTAAATAGAAGACAATAATAAGTTACTCCTTAAAACATCAGCTATCTGCCAGTAAAAGTCCGTACGTCCGTCCGTTCGTCCAGTCAAAATTGTTCCAGTCGTTTCAGATATTAGCTGGAACAAACAGACAGGGAGACAAATTTAAAAAAATTGGTTTGCCGTATGCATTTTGTAAAAAGCTGTTGCTTTGAAACAGACACTTATATAGATAGAAAAAGAGGCTGCCCCAATTTCATAGAGATTGAGATTGTCAAAGGTACACATCTATTTATTGACGAAGTGTGAAGTTAGACATACTTATAATAACTTTATAATAACGATAGAAAGCTCTTAGGTCGAGAAAGGGAGACTAATGAGGCCACGAGGCAAGCAAGCGACTCACGTAGTTGACGTGGGCTACATGCTTACATGTTTGAGCATGTAAGCATGCTTCCATGAGCAGAAGCACGTAGCTTGAGCTACGCGAGTGAGCTACGTACGCAAGATACTCATGCAGGTTTCCTGAGCGGGTATCTCGCATCGCTTACAAGATTCATGCAATCTGCGTAAATACCGCAAACCGTTACCCGCGTTGTATAAAAAGCATAAGAATCAGCGAAGGCAAACTTAATTCAGTTGTACTGTTTATTTTTAATTTATAGCAAGAAATATTGTCCTTTCATATTGTAAATAATGGTGAAGCTGCATTTATTGCCGCTCCGTTTCTTTCAGGAAAAGCAGCGATCTTTAAATTGAAAAATACTTTTCTGTGAATTAAACTGGTATTGCACTGTTAGGTATGGAGTTAGATGGAAAACAGCATTCATTTTATATTATTTAACATTAATACCTTTTCAAATAATGTTTTTTATTTAATAGGTACCAAAATATATTTGATCTGTTAATAATTCACCAAAACATATTTAAGCTATGACTATATATAAGCATAGAATTAAATATTATAAAGTTGCAAAAATGTTGAATATTGATAATTACACAAAGACAGACCAACTCAAAACTGCAAAAAAAAGACCAGAATAGTAATCTTCAATATACCAAGCAAGTTATATTAAGTTACATAAATAATGAAGCCAGAGAAGTGTGTCAGGATCGTAGCAAATAGAAATCTATAGTCTCTACTTATCCCTCTGGGAAACAGGCGTGAATCTATGTATATATGTATGTACATAAATAAAGAGAAGGTATAAAAAATAAAATGTAACAAGAGAAGAGAGAGATGCTAGAATCGTAGAAACTGAAAATCACTAGTCTCTGCCTACCTCTGGAAGCAGGAATAATATATAACTGGTTGGAATGTACCACCAGCTTGGGATCCAGTAATTCAAATAGTCAAACCCAAGAAGAAGCAAACCACAGCTAGACTTTATGATACTCTGAGCTCATTCTGCGTAAATAGAAACACCAATGATTAAATTATGTTCGGGTACTTTGAAATAACGACACTGGAAAATTGAGACAACTACCATCTTAGTCTACCCGTGACCATGGCTGCTGAAAAGCAACAGAAACGTCGGGGAAAGTGTAAACTTAAATATAAATAGTTTTAATAAATTAATTAGCTTAAAAATTAGTAAAGTTCAATAGTATCTAGTAGTAGTGTGACAGTTTCAACATTTTGCAATAAAGTGTAAAATAAATAATTTCAATGAATAACATTTGCGTAAACAGAAGCCAATATTAAATATATAACTGTGTAAGGCCCTCCTCATTTCTTGATTGATGTTGCAAGCATCCATAATGTAAGATAACCGCTAATCCTCAGACAGGAGATTTGCTTGTTGTTAGTGGTATAAATAAAATATTAATCGTATTTCACAATAATCCCACTACTTAACATTTAGCGATCTCGGCACGAATGAATAAAATATAAACCAAGTGAAGCTGAACTGGAATACCATTAAAGGGCCCTTTTCGTGACGACACACAGATTTCCTTGTGATGTTTCCTCCTAATGTCAATAGAAAATGTAATTACAAGATTGCCTTATGCGGTTCGCATTTCTATATTTATGTCTTCTTTAAATATCGGTTGCCCTGTTGTGTATAGCGAATGCGCGATTTTCATTCATAGTTCTAAATATCTTGCCCGAATGTAGAGTCAATGGAAAAGTAGTTTTCATTTTATCTATATATATAAAATCTCGTGTCACGGTGTTTGAAGTAGTACGTACTCCTCCGAAACGGCTCGACTGATTTTCATGAATTTTTATAGGTATATCTAGTAGGTATGAGAATAGGTCGCCGGTCGTAAAGTATATTTCATACTGCTAGCAGGCTTTGATATAAAAGTTATACTGTCTACGGCAAACACATCTCTTTTTAAATAAATATACTTTAATAGACGTTCACTTTGATAGCAACGAAAAGTATTAACAGAACAACTTGCATAATTTGCCGAGGTTCTTAAGTTATGTTAATTTATCAACCGGCTTTCAGCCAACGAAGATCTAATAGTAGGTAGTTCTTGGTAGGTAGTTTAAAAACAGTAACTTTATAAACCAACAATTACATCAGAAATAGAAAAAATATTGAAATTCTTTAAAATGTTTAGAAATAATGTAATTGTTTAAACATTTTCTATAATTTTCTAGGGAGTAACTATATTTTATTGAATTTCCACCAACTGATATTTTTTAAAGCACATAAATTTAAAGTCTGTGTACAAAGGGTGACTATAATTTTATGTGCTTTGCGTGGCACAGCTCTCTTGCTTACCCACATTACTATTGAAATGCTATAGAATGGACACAGCCGCTTATTATCACACATATAGGGCATATTAAGAACCATCATTCTCGCTGCTAAGTGCCCACGATCCGATGAACAACATCTGATGATAATCCGACGACAAATCGGTAGCCGCTATTCTGTCACTCTAGGGATGAAGCTCTATGATTCCTTAAAAACATACAATTAACTTAAAACAATAATTTGTGGATCACTACGATTGTTTTGTGAGAGCACTGCGTACCTGCTGCGCCATTCGCGGTCATTATTTAACCTTGCTGACTTGTTTAATTCACAGTCAATATCAAATACACCCTTTGATTTTGCTGGATACGGCTATAACGCATGATCAAACCGACTGACTCGCTGTATGGAAGAAATAAGTGGTCACTTCGTTACTGCCATTGAGCCAAGTGTTATACATAGGTTTGAACCCCACATGTAACAAAAAGTTTTGTGATCCACAAATTGTTGTTCCGAGTCTGGGTGTTATTTGTGTCAATTGTTTGAATATTTGTTGTTACATTTTATAAAACAAAAAAACTTGTTCTCGATACTGCCAGCAGGAACACTTTCTCTGTCTAAATAAAGTTCGATGACGTCACAATTTTTCATTAACAGGTACCTGCAAGATGATGAACTCTTCGTAAAGAAATATTGGCGCTTCTTATACATGGTCCCAGCTGTATTGGTCCACCTCCTCTCTTTGACCGCACACATAACTATCCTGTTGTCAAGTGGTCAGATGATGGATGTTGCTTACATACTGCCACCTTACCTGGTCTGCATACACTGTACGTTCCATTTTCTTTATAAATACTTTACCGCCTCAGTAACTCAGCTGTTTTAAATACGAGTGCTTTGCATGGTCTCGGGTTCGATTTTTAAGCCGATCAATGGGTTGTTGAGTTTTCCTGTCAAGAAATGCTCAGTAGTAGCACGGCGTCAGTAACTGTGTCCGGTAGACGGTATTAGGTTCACCCCATGGTTAACCCCTATTATGTGGGACCTAAAACAATAATTGGTGAAATGTTGGTGCAATACACCTCTGTCTACCGTTTTAAGGATTTCGGGACTGGAAGCTACTTTAGGGCGTTCAACACGTATGCATCCCACATACGTGTGATATCATACATTCTGTACGTGTGTATGTCACTGAAAGTTTCATCAAAATTGGTCCATCCGTTTAGTCTTCTAAATAGATGGACCGATTTTGATGAGATTGAGTGGTTGAGTGGGTTTCTGGATGCTTGATACCTGATGACTGCAACGCCTGGTACATTAAGACTGCGCCGAGCGTAAGACAGATAATGATAGAGCTCGTGCGCGGCATATTCAAATCGGCGCGCGACCGCCATAGTAAAATTGTATGGAGTATTTGAAGTGCTTTTTTGATAAATATGTATCTTTATTGTGAACCAATATTAAATATAACTATTTATGTTTCGTTTAAGCTGTAAAATAGGATAGATTTCTACTGCTATAATCTAAAAATCACGTAAAACGAGCTTAAGTTTTTGCAATTTTTTTTAATTTTGTAGTCCAAAATATTAACTATTTTAGGTTTTTAACACGGAGTAATTGTAAACACATTCATTATTATGGTAAATGTATATTTTATATTTGTATTAAACAAAAAGTGTTGATTTTATTCACTTAATTGTGACCACCTGTTTTGGCAGATTTCGCTCGGCGCAGTCTTAATGAGTTGTAAAATACTGAAAAAAAGAGTGGGCTTGAGTTTCTTGCAGATATCTTCTCATAGGCTCAACCTTTTGCCTGAACAAGGGCAACTAAAATAAACGTAAATTCAGTAAATTAAATAAACTCGCTAATAAGAGATTAGATGACGTTCATAAGTGTTACTTTGTGACCTAAATGAATAAATGATTTTTGACTTTGACTTTGATGGTTTAGATTTACTATTAGATCTGGTAGGTGGCGCTGCGATCGATTTGTTTGTGCAAGGCATCTGTCGGATCCGATAGTAAAACTATAAAACATTGCTCTTAGCTGAACAGAAATCCAGGCCTTCTCGATCGACCTTAATTTACACATAGCAAACTTATAACACAGCATAATCAAGGCAGACAAACTTAACATAATCATAAACTTGATTTGCAGCGTCTCTAAAAGCACTGGTTCTAATTCCGAAGACAGCAGAAATATCAACAATTATTAGAGAGCTTGGTGGCCTCTGGAGGACAAAGCTTACTGAAGAACAGAAAATTGAGAAGAATCAACTCCTCAAAAGACTCAACTTTTGTAACGGAGGTATTTTATTAGGAAGCGTTCATTTATCTTTAGAAACTCTCTTTGAATCCAATAATATAATATCAGCCCTCTATTAAACTGTCCTATTGTTGGGCATGGGCCTCTTTTCAGTGTGAGAAGGGTTAGACCATAGTCTACCATGCTGGCCAATTGCGGTTTGGCAGACTTCTTATACCTTCAAGAACATTTGGATAACTCTCTGACATGCATGTTTAACTACATTTTTTTATCCAATCAGCTTAAATTGTAATTTTCCAGGATTATATCTGTAGGCAATCGTATCATCGGGGGTGTATTCAGAAAGGTATAACATTAATTTGAATTATGAATTTAAATTTAATTAAATGTCTAGCTTTCGACCGCTTTTACACCTAGACTTTGGAAGTATGTTTCAAATATTCCATTTTGTTGTATTTAAAGTTTAACATGTAAGGATACTATTAGTTAGGTAAACATGTCAAGCTTAAAGTGACATTATATATGCATAATTAGCGATGAAACAGCAGCGATAGCTCAGTGGGGAGACCAACAGACTGCAATGCAGAGAGTCTCGGGTTCATACCCACGTCGCGCACCGCTGACTTTAGGAAGTTATATGACTTTTCGAAATTATGAGCGTATTTATTAACAATTATCGCCTGCTCCGTGCCTCGGAGAGCACGTTAAGCCGTCGGTCCCGGCTGCCATAAACATCTATGGCAGTCGTTATTGGGAAGTCAGTACCGGGTTGCGGAGGTCAGGTGGCAGCCGCTCCGTGTAAAAACTGATATCCAGTCAAATCTGGTTAGACTAGAAAAGCCGACCCCAAGTGACTTGGGAGTAATAAAGGCTAGGGAGAAGAAGAATTAGCGATGAAATAGCTTATGTCTCTCTCTTCAAGTCTCCCACTATTTCTCGTTAATACGGCTTTTAGGTACATTATAAAAGTGAAACATGCACCAGATTTGAAGCTACACCTTCAGCAATACAGCTGTGAGTATCGCATTGAATTTTGTGCGGTAGTTTTTGCGTGATGCGCGTACAAACATACAGATAGACAGACAAAAAATCTAAAAGTAATTATTATTGCTTTTATAGAGATTTCTTATATTTCAGTGAATTACTGGGTCGCGGTGCTCGGCACGTCTCAATACTTGGTGTCACCTTTACTGGAGACGTTGTATCGAAGATATGTCTTACACCAGGACTGTGAGTTCTTACTGCCCATCGCCGCGACTTACCCGGTCGACCCTTATCACAACTGGCTGTTGTATATAATCGTGTATAGTTTCCAGTGTTATATAAGTAAGTTATTTAAAATCTAGCTTTGTATATAGGTACCATTACACTTTCGTAAGCTTGCATGCGATGATGCGATCGCAGGATTTGGATGCAATCAAATTAAGAGATAATTTGTGGTACAACATCGTCGGGCAGTTGGCGACATGTTCAAATAAGCACCCAACGAACTCACACCGCAGCATAGATATTCGTATTTCGTGGTACAACATCGTTGGGCAGTTGGCGACTGGTTCAAATAAGCACCCAACGAACTCACACCGCAGCATAGATATTAATACTTCGTGGTACAACATCGTTGGGCAGTTGGCGACTGGTTCAAATAAGCACCCAACGAACTTACACCGCAGCATAAATATTAGTACTGCATTCTATACATGAGTACTGCCTCCGTAGCGCAGCGGTAGTGAATGCGACTGCTGTGCATGAGGTCTCGGCTTCGAATCCCAGGTCGGGCTGACATAAACGTATTGAATTTTCTGTTAGGAAATCTCAATACGAGCCCGGAGTTTGGAATTTGGCAGTGTTAGACACCCCTGTGCTTTGGAAAGCACGTAAAGCCGTTGGTCCTGCGCCTGATCTCTCTCCGGTCGTGTCGGATTATCTGTCCCATCGGATCATGAGAGTACGGGAACAGAGAGTGCACTTGTGTTTGCGCACATACTTGTGCACTATAATATCTCCTGCGCAGATGGCCAGTCTCCGTTAAGATTGGCCGCCGTGACCGAAATTCGGTCTGGAGGTCATTATTACAGAATGCATAGATAGTTTTATTGTTAACAACAAAACTGCCTTAACTTCACACCCGCTTCTTGTTGCTCAACAACTCGTTATTAGTTTTAACGGTTACGGTTACGACGGTTTGAATCCCTCAGTTAGTTATGAAATTCTCAGTAGCAGCTGAGTTTTGAAGTTGATTTAACTCTGTATATCGGGAAGCACGTATAATCTTCGGTCTTATGCCTGAACTTCCTTCAGTCGTGTCGAATTATCGACTTATTAGGCTACTATAATTTGCCTGCGGCGTCGCTCGCGTTAACCTACATTTAGTCAATAATACGTCCTAAACTTTCCTTATGAATCACACATATTTTTTTTTTAAATCTTTTTTATTTAGAGTCAGTTACCTTATAAAGGTATGCCAGCCTCATCGTACCCTAAATTACATTTTCCTTGTGTTTAATCATATGCTTGCCTTATTACTATGAGGGAGAGGCAGACAGTGCTGCAGATACCATGTCATAAACACATCTTGCTGCCGGCGATAAAGGTTCTAATAAAATCACTCTGTCATTGTCGTTGGTGAAAATCGCATGAAAATCCGTTTAGTAGTTTTTGAGCTTATCGCGAACAGCCAAACAGACGCGGTGGGGGATTTTGTTCTATGACATGTAGACATGAGAGTGAGGAAATAGAGAGTACGATTTGTTCTATGACTGGTCTCTATGAAGCTTGGCATCTGTTACATATATTTAGTTTGCGAGATATTACTCTAAGAGTATCTAATTCCTCGGTTATTGCTGCCGGTTGGACTTATGCCTAATAGAGAACGTCTTGTAAAACCAATAAAAGATTAAACCTATATTGTAAGGCTTTAGTGTATAAAAAAGATTTTGTTTTGTGCTCATAAGACTCCATAGAACACAAATAGACGTCCGAGACTTGTCTTTAAACTTTACTAATTTTTAAGCTAATTAAATAATTATTAAAAATATTTAAATTTAATTTAATTTTACACTTTCCCCGACGTTTCGGTTGCTTTTCAGCAGCCATGGTCACGGGGAGACTAAGATGGTAGTTGTCTCAATGTTCCAGTGTAGTTATTTCAAAGTGTAAAATTAAATTAAATCTAAATATTTTTAATAATTATTTAATTAGCTTAAAAATTAGTAAAGTTTAATAGTAGTAGTAGTGTAACAATTTTCAAAATTATGTAATAATGTGTCAAATAAACAACGCGATAAAATCCGTATACCTATAGCAGTTTAATTTCAAAAAATAATATATTTTAATATAAAAAAGTGTGGGTGCTTTTTATGGTATTTTTATAATGACTTCACTTTCACCAATATCTGTAAATGTATGTAATAAATTATATATATCCATTGACGTTAAGCACCCCACGTTTTATTACCAGTTGATATCCTAGTGATCCTGACCAGGATATTAGGAAAAACTTATAAAATTATTGTATTGTCATCGGTCCTTGATAAGTATACTTTCAAGTTAATCCGATGTTTATAAATCGGTGAAAATCGTGTTCAAAGATTTATCCATTACATAGATAGAAACTGGTCACGCTAATAAAAGCGTGTTAAAAAAGACAAGCTATCTTACTAACATTATAATCTACTTATTTATTTCAGTGTGCCTCATAGTGTGTTTCTACGTAGGATCAGAATTGATAATGATCACTTTATGTGGACTACTCAGCGCTGAATTTTTGATGCTAAAAGACGATTTATCTCAAGCTGGACCTACGAATAACAAATACGGCGTTCATGGTGATGAACACAGTATTAATGAGTTTGTCAAAAGACACCAGAAATTGATCATGTAAGTTACAAAACTTATTACGCGTTGGGTTATTAGTTGAGTAGTTTACTTATATTTGGAGTAAACTTGTTCAAGGACTTATATAAGCACACTGCCCTTATATTTTCATGTTATCGCCTAGCGAAAGACTTGACGTGTCTGCACGCGGCAGGCACACAGTCATTTTGAACATTCCGTGTAGATAGCCAATGTTGTCGCGTTTACATGGTTGACCATTTCTAAAATGAGTATTCTTGCCTGCCATAAAAAAGATGGACGGAATTAACAATATAACAATATTCTACCACATACACACAACACCATCTAACCCAAACTAAGCAGAGCTTGTACTATGGGTACTAGACAATGGATAAACATACATATATACTTTTTTTTGTAAATACATACATATCATACATAGAAACACCCAGACCAAGACAAACATCCATGTTCATGTACACAAATGTTTGACTTGTGCGGGAATCGAACCCGCGACCTCAGGCGTGGCAGTCGGTTACACTAACCACTACGCCGCGCCGTCGAGGCCGACACTATGGGAAACTAGCGATCTTTGTGCCTCGTGTTGGCAGCGTGACTACTTTCTTATGCACCAGCATCGCGCTAATTAATTAGTAATCTGATGTTGAAAGCGTCCGTGATCTACAGTTATCGCTTACCAATAGGTGGACTTTAATCTTATTTACTAACTAACTTGTATAAGACAATTTTAATTTTTTTAAATATGTTCTTGTTTTTTAACATTTTTTTTCGGCTTTAATTGATGCTGAATGATTATGTGTATTATCATAAACTCAACAATAGATATCAATACTTACATACATCTAGCGTTATATAATTAATCATTGCGTTAAGCATTGTCATTGCATTTGTGAAAACTAGACAAAGCTATACATTCGATAACGCACTGTCTTATTTTAATTAAGTATTTTACCAACGGCTCAATCATACTTAACATTACTCTTCTTTTTTATGGAAAACTATGTACACTTTACCTAGTACTATAGCAGATATTAAAACTCTGTATAAATGATGCTTCTGCTACATTCGCTGTCTCGTGTAGAGATACGCTCATCAAATATATACATATATTAAAAGATTACTTCTAAAATTCTTGTCGTTTTGCACAGTAGCAGCCATATCATGAACAGGCCATGGGCAGGCAAATAACACGACTTTCCATTCAAAATTCAAATTCAAATTCAAATTCATTTATTTTGCTGGATAAAGGTTTATAAAGGTGTTATACAAAAAGTTTGCTTTATGTTAATACAGTCCTCCTTGAAATTAAACTGCTATATACGGGGAGACTCTCGAGTCTCCCCGTGACCATGGCTGCTGAAAAGCAACCGAAACGTCGGGGAAAGTGTAAAAATAAATTAAATCTAAATAGTTTAATAATAATTTAATTAGCTTAAAAATTAGTAAAGTTTAATAGTAGTAATAGTGTAAGAATTTTCAAAATTTTGTAATAAAGTGTCAAATAAACAACGCGATAAAATCCGTATATAGCAGTTTAATTTCAATGAATAATATTCGCGTAAATAGAAGACAATATTATGTAAAACAGTCCTCCTTATTTTACCCATTAGGCATGCAATATTAAAGATTCTTTATACAATACAATAATAACAATGTCTCAATATTAATAATGTAACAATCATTATTTTTAATAGTAGGTATTTTCAATGTCAGAATATAATATGTCAATAATAATAATAGTCAATGTTATATTTGGATAGTTATGTCAAGCAGGTATATAAATCTAAAATAATATGATGTCAAAATAAAATAAAATAACATTGTACCATAGTTGATAATACATAATTAATTGCCCTCCAGGTATTCATTGATTTTATAATAACATTTATTCACCAAATACTTATGCATATGTTTTTTAAATGGATTAATGTTTAGATCTTTTAACTCATTTGGTAGTATATTATAGATTATATATCATATCCATACTATTCCAGTTTTGAAAAGTTTGGATAAAATAAACTAAAATTGCATTTTGATTCAATATTACAATGGTAAATGTAAATGTAAATGTAACTGCATATAAATTACAAAGTATTTAACTTATACGTGAAGTCCTATGTATTAACATGACTCTATGACCTGAATAAATAAATGATTCCGAGTTTGAGATTGGACCTTATTTGGTAACTCAAGAGGCTTCCAAATAAATAAGTACCTCACTATCTAACCGCGCTCAAACTTTCGTCTCAAGTTTAGGCGACCCATATAATCAATCTCTATCATAGCGATCACTTTTTCTGGTCATCTGCCAACACAGCGGCAAATTTATCCGCAATTTCAACTAAGACTTCAATTGGGAATCAATGGCTTGCGAAATAATAAGTACCTATACTATTTTTTATAAGTGACTAGATTATGCACGCGGTTTCGCTCCTGTTAATCTAGGTTGACTGCACAGATGGCATGGTGGTTTAAGTGGTCGCCTCGCCACTGCCACCTCGCCGAATGTTGTGGGTTCGATTGCCACACGGAACCATCCATGGTATGATCTATAAGTAGTTGTTTCGAGTCTGGGTGTTCTTCGTGTCCGTTGTTTAAATGTTTGTAAAGTCCTCCGCGACACAGGAATTATTCATAGTGCGGGAGTTGTCTTTTTAAAAGAAAATCCTTTAAAAAAGTTAAATCATGTCAATAAAATGTATCCAGTGGGAACACTACTTTTTTCTGGATGAAAGGTAACTTATGCCTTTTTTTGTACCCCTGACAACGTGTATGCGATTTACAACATGTAACATAATAAACGCACATCCTGAAAGTAGTTTGTTCAAAATCGGCTACTGAATCAATTCCAGCAATTTTTAATATAGGTAATTTTTATCCCTAAAATAATTAAAACGAATTAAATTATAGTCACCCATTTATTAAAAAGCTGAAATCAACGTAAATGTATCATAATTCAAGGCAATAAGGTTTTTGATGCAATAAAGGCAATGTTAGATTTATTGTAATATGTCCATACTATCCGCGCTTAATACGGAGAACTAATTCGTTAAATTAAAATATTTAAGTACATAAAAGTAACATTTTAATGATTATATTATTACAACGATTTAATAATCTAATTGGGGTGCTTGAGGTTGTGCATTATATCTGTGACATGTTGTATAATTGCATGACCATCGGTCGAGTAGTTACGTGTACACGTGAACGTGTAACAAACAAACAAACTTACTTTATAAAAAATTATAAAATTAGGTAGTCAGAGTGTGTGAATGTAAATTACATTATGATTCTTAAGTTGTGTGAACTAAACGTGACAGTTTTAGCGTCAATCGTTACCTACATGTAGCCGAATTCTCTTTTGTGGTTAAACAATGACTAATATAAATGGAATATATGAACATTACTGGTCATTTTAGTTACAACAATTAGTGGTTTTTGTGGCTTCTACTGATACAGATAGTTTGCTGTTTTTTAACGTTAGCCTATGGAACGTTTGCTTGTTTCAAGTTAAATCTGCATTTGTCTGTTTTTAGGTTGTTAGGGATACTAAAAAGCGCATATGATATATTTTTTATTTAGGGGCTTGTAGTTAGGATAATTTTATCCAGAAAAACATACTGTTCCCGAGGTATACCTAGTATGCTATAACACCATCGTAGCAGTTATATAGAGAACTAGCTGTTGCCTGCGACTTCGTCCGCGTGGACTTTAATTTATTACCCAATACCTACTTTTAATTTGTTATCTAATTTTAATATATAAAACTACAACTAAAGAAATTATAAATCTAACTACACCTATATAGGTGTAGTTAGCTATATATTCGAAAAATACATATGGTATCGCGGTCTTTTTTGTAGATATTGATACGTTCTATAATACTGTAGAACATTTTTTTGTTCTATCATCAATAGTTTCCGCAGCGCACTCGATGACAGATTTTTTATGACTAATTTTTCACACCTTGGGTTATATTATTGCATATAACCCAAGCCGTTGCTCGGTGCTCGTGCGCCGACATTAAGGATCCCTATTTTATTTGAAAATGTAATATAGCCAATGTCACTCAGTGAAGATGCAGCTTTCTAATGGTGAAAGAATTTTTGAAATCGGTCCTGTTGTTTTGTGTGAAAACATTACAAACATACATACAAAAACACAAATAAAAAACTAATATTATAAAGAGGAAATCTCTTTTTCTTTTTTAATTTGTTTATTTCCATAAAAATATAAAATGTGGTACATTTTTAACAAACTCCCCAAACTGTGATCTCAGTTTGTTGGCGAAAGAGAAAAAAATCTTTATAATATTAGTGTATTGAAATTAAACTACTATATACGGATTTTATCGCGTTGTTTATTTGACACTTTATTACAAAATTTTGAAAACTGTTACACTATACTACTATTAAACTTTACTAACTTTTAAGCTAATTAAATTATTATTAAAACTATTTAGATTTAATTTAATTTTACACTTTCCCCGACGTTTCGGTTGCTTTTCAGCAGCCATGGTCACGGGGAGACATATAAAATCCGTATATAGTAGTTTAATTTCAATGAATAATATTCGCGTAAATAGAAGACAATATTAAATATTAGTTTAGATAACAAACAAAGGTCGCTTATTCCCAAACTATATATGTATTCCCCATATAACAGGCAGGACATAAATAAAACACATATTTCATCTGTTGACAGGTTATCTCGACAGTTGGATAACGTGTTCAACCGAATGATATTCATAGATCTATTGTTTGTAGGCATAACAACATGTGCTTTTAATTTTGCTGGACAAGTGAGTATTGCTTTTTATGTTTATACAAAAGTAAGATATTCTTTATTTTTTGTATTTATAATAATAATAATAATATTCTACCACATACACACAACACCATCTAGCCCAAACTAAGCAGAGCTTGTACTATGGGTACTAGACAATGGATAAACATACATATATACTTTTTTTTTGTAAATACATACATATTATACATAGAAACACCTAGACTAAGACAAACGGCCATGTTCATGCACACAAATGTTTGACTTGTATGGGAATCGAAACCGCGACCTCAGGCGTGGCAGTCGGTTACACTAACCACTACGCCATCGAGGCCGACAAATTTGGTTGGTAGCATTTGATATATACCGTTATAAAATAAGTAACTGCCCTGCTCATCTGCTAAAAAGCCCAGCTCGACCTCAATTGTCACCTAGCCAATAACCATAGTAATCTGGTTTTACCATAGTTACTCTAGAAAAAATATTTAGACTTAGAACTGAGTGTAGTAAAATTTCAGTTAAAATTCAAAGCTTATGAGAAAACCTTAAACTATAACTCGGCTATGAGTTTGGTAGCGACATTTAACAGAATTGCATAGTTGGGTTTAATTTAGCTCCATACATACCGATATACTCCATACATACGAGGAAAGACTGACTAAGAAAGTTTATAAGGCTAGTGTGAATGGAACATTCGCAAGAGGAAGACCTAGGCGAACGTTTCTTGATCAGATCGGAGGCGTTCTGGACAAAGGCCAGGTTAAGAGCACCTTGAACCGACGGGCGAGTATGAGGAATGTGATGAAAGTGAATGAAGCCAGAGAAGTGTGTCAGGATCGTAGCAAATGGAATTCCGTAGTCTCTGCCTACCCCTCTGGGAAACAGGCGTGAATCTATGTATGTATGTATGTACATACCGACTGAAGTAATGCTGAAAAGAGACCCGTTGAAATTTCGCTTAATGTTGAAACAGTCCGAGCAGCGTATTACCATCATCCTACAGATTTTCACATCCTTCTGTTATATTTCCGCAGCAATTAGAACATTCACTTCATTCAAATTGCTTTACTATGCTTTTAGCAAGAGGACTAGTGGTATTTATCAATTTTAACCTTATGGTAGTATTTTTTTATGGTACCGAGATGGCAAAAGCGTGACAACAGGAACAGCACTTGCGCTATTCTATTCCTTCAAATACAAGCCATTTTGCTACCAGCACATGGAGTTAAGGTCACGTTGCTCACGATGTTTACAGCACACACTCTCCTTAAAGATCACAATATGTATGACAGCTTATTCAAGCAAGTGAAGTACTGTCTTTGTTTTATTGGACGACAAAAATAAGAAAAGACACTTGCTCCAAGAAAATTGCTTCGTCTACACAGGCCTTAATAAAAACAAAATGCCAGCTACCTACTAACAAGTTAAATTGGTATGGTTTTACTAAATTAGGATCTTGCAGTAAAACTTTTACGTCAATCGTGTAAGCCATTTGCGAAAAAACTTCACAATCCAACTTTTATATAACTTGTATAACATCATAAGCTTTCAAAGTACTAGTACGACTTAACGCTGAAAGACAGACCTCAAATAAAAATGTTTCACAAGTTTCCAGAACAAAGCAGGGATCTTTAGGGCGACTGCAGACTGCCGACTGCGATATAAGACACAAAAATCACAATCAGCCACCAAATATTCTGAAGGAATATTTAACCATAATAACCACAAAGCTTTTACGTATTTTGACTGACCAAAGGACGAAGGAATCACTCCATATATATCTGGGCCCAGTTGTTATCATAATCAAAGTAGCCATAATTGAAAGAGAATATAATAACAAGTCGTCACCAAAAATTTTGTGATATTTCGCTTCCCAGGAATTAAGTTATATAAAATGCAATGGTACAGTTCACACAGCGCTCCATGTCGTCAATATCCAATTCAGAAGCGTAATCAGTTGTCCAATATGAAGAGGCAGGTAATTCTAAGTCACAAGATCCGTCGAACAGTCCTTTAGCAAGCCAAAGTCGTGGGGTAAAGCAAACAAAATAACAAAACAAGAAAAATACGTGCGCACTCATAAGGAACAAACCGAACGAGTGTTGAACTTGATTTTGACATTAGCCGTTAAACTTGTCAGTCGGTGAAAAACGATTTTCAATCAATTGAGTTTTATTATTATCAATCGATTATAGAACACATATTTTTGAGATTATACCGATTTAATAATACTCGATAGTAAACAATTAGAGTTACATATTAATCGATTATTGGTTAACTTAATTTAATATAAGTTTCTCGCTTTCTATGAAGAAATATTCTAACATATTTTGCTGGTAAGTACCTAAAAATATAACGAATTTTTTGGTATCAATTACAATGTGATAACTGGTGGGCCCAGGGGTTCCCACCCTCCTTTGCAGTTATGATGCATGCTGTCATGGAACTGGCAAGGCTTGGGTTTTTCGGATAAGCAAAGAACCATGGCCACTTCTCATACAATGAAAAACTTGACAATGAATTATTGTGTCTAATGATAAAATGTATGAAAGCAAGTACCTCTATGATGAAGAAATTATTTCTATAAAATATAATTGTTAATGAAATCAACACAGTATAAAATAACCTTAATTTCAAAATAAATTTTATTTCTATACACTACTAGGTTCGAAATGACCGATGTTCTTTTAGAAATAACGCGGAGTCTAACATATGGTTACTATGGTTAATGGCAAAGTCACAATTAAGAGAGAGATTCGAGATGAAACGTTTAGCAGAAGAGCAAGGCAGTTGCTCTTTTTTTACGGGTGTTATAATCATAACTGAAAGAAAGAAAGAAAATTAATTTATTTGACAAAAAAAGAAAATAATATTAACACGGTAAATATAAAATAATTAAATTAAATTTTGCCAAATGGGACCTAATTCAGCATACGCAAGGCTAAGGAAGCCTTGCACTGGGTTGGGCACGCCACGATCGTGGCGGTAAGTCCCGTGTTTGAGGAGTGGCTGGAGAGGCGGCATGGCGCCCTCACCTTCCGGCTGACACAGGTAATGACTGGCCACGGTTGTTTTGGCCAGTTCCTGTGTCGTATACGCCGGCAAGAGACGCCCAGTTGTCACCACTGCGGCGACTGCCGCGACGTAGTTGAGGACACGGCGCTGCACACTTTGGCGGTTTGCCCCGCCTGGGCATCGCAGCGCCGTGAGTTGATCGCGGCAGTCAGATTGGTTGCCCTCTCGCTCCCGGCCGTAGTTCAGTCTATGGTCCGGAGTGAGAGGTCGTGGAACGCCGTCGCCTCCTTCTGTGAGGAGGTAATTTCCATCAAGGAGGCGGCGGAGCGGGAGAGGGAGCGTTTAAACCCTCTCCCCAACCGCAAAGCCGGGCGCCAGAGGGCGCGAGACGACCTCCAGCCACCCTGAGGTTTGACCTGGGGGTGGTGGGCTTTATGGGCCTGCCCGCCATCCATTCAGCACCAGGTCCGAGAGGCGGCGTGCGTGTTCCCACGCGCGCCTCTGTTTCGAGTCCGTCTTCCCTCTAGGGGGGAGTTTTGCCTTATAGGTAGGCCTCTTTGTGTAGTAGCCTGCCGTTTCATATGGCGGGCCGAAACCTCGGCGGCGTCGCGACCGTATGCGCAAGTGATCCGCGCGGCCCCGTCGATAGTAGTTTTTGTCGAGGAACCTACCACGGTGTAGATTTAGTCGGTATTCCGGGAGGTAGATTATCATCTTTAACATCTTTCTTTTACCTCGGCGAGTCCGACATAACCCCTCCAACCGCCCCCGCGGAGGGGTATGCGTCATGCATTCCAACACGTAAAAAAAAAAAAGCCTTGCACTGGTTTTCAACTAGATCCCTTTGGTGACTGCATGGCTGCTAATAATAATTCACTTAAAATGTGTAATGAAAATTAAAAAAATAACATTAAATAAGTAACATAAATAATTATTAACAAAAAGAACAACAATGAAAAAAAGAGACAAAAATTAATACATAAAAGCCTCGGCGGGGTCGCGATTGCATGTGAAAGCGATTCGCGCGGCCCCGCCGTCTATGGTTATGTCGAGGAACACCGTAGTAGGTTTAGTTTAGTTAGGTATTACCGGGGTATCTCTCCCCGGTGAGCCCGACATAACCTCTCCGTCGCCCCGCGGAGAGGTATGCATCAAAGCGTTCCCCCAGGTAAAAAAAAAAAAAAAAAATTGTACACAAATAATTATATAACTGACAAAATGTGGACGTAAATGCGTTTAAGTGTTAACTTTGAGGATATGCGGTAGATATATTTATACAAACCAATGAATAAGGCAGGACTGTTGAAGTTTCCAACTTCAGCAATCATCATGTGTCATGTATTATAGTCATTTGACATTTACTGATAGTGTCATTGTACCAATAACTTGAAAGTTTATGAAATAGTTTGACTTATGCCGGTGTAACTACCTTTTGTGTTAAATATTCAAGTTTGAGTAACGTTGATCTCTTTACTGACAAATGTCTCTGCGTAATTTATTCTTAGCTGACATTTTAGGGATGTGTCTCAATTGCCTACTAAGACGTGGAAATGTTTTAATTAAAACAATTCTTAAGCTTAACTTTACACGATTGAATAATTAGTACTTTCATGCCGAGGTATAAGACTAGACACACCCTCCTGTAACTTGGCATTGCCTTGAAAAAGGTAAATTAATGAGATATTTGTTTCGTTATTTTATACGAAACAGTAAATAGCATTAAAAAGAAACCAAAAACAGCACCAACATTACTTGCAAAATGAAGAAGCAATTAATATTTTAATTCTGTTATGAGAAAAAGTGGGCGGTATTGGCAGCATCTCGCAATAGTTATAAGAAAGGTTAAAGTATGTAGGTATAAGGAGTTCTTAGGCGCCGGGCACGCCACAATCGTGGCGGTAAGTCCCGTGTTTGAGGAGTGGCTGGAGAGGCGGCATGGCGCCCTCACCTTCCGGCTGACACAGGTAATGACTGGCCACGGTTGTTTTGGCCAGTTCCTGTGTCGTATACGCCGGCAAGAGACGCCCGGTTGTCACCACTGCGGCGACTGCCGCGATATAGTTGAGGACACGGCGCTGCACACCTTGGCGGTTTGCCCCGCCTGGGCATCGCAGCGCCGTGAGTTGATCGCGGCAGTCGGATTGGTTGCCCTCTCGCTCCCGGCCGTAGTTCAGTCTATGGTCCGGAGTGAGAGGTCGTGGAACGCCGTCGCCTCCTTCTGTGAGGAAGTCATTTCCTTCAAGGAGGCGGCAGAGCGGGAGAGGGAGCGTTTGAACCCTCTCCCCAACCGCAGAGCCGGGCGCCGGAGGGCGCGGGACGACCTCCAGCCACCCTGAGGTTTGACCTGGGGGTGGCGGGCTTTGTGGGCCTGCCCGCCATCCGTTCAGCACCAGGTCCGAGAGGCGGCGTGCGTGTTCCCACGCGCGCCTCTGTGTCGAGTCCGTCTCCCCTCTAGGGGGGACAGTAGGGAGTTTTTAGATGTGCCTATAGGGTAGGTCTTTCGTGTAGTGGCCTGCCGTTTCATACGGCGGGCCGTAACCTCGGCGGGGTCGCGACCGCATGCGAAAGTGATTCGCGCGGCCCCGTCGATAGTGGTTTTGTTGAGGAACACCGTGGTAGGTTTAGTCGGTATTCCGGGAGGTACTTTAACATCTTTACCATCTTTCTTTTACCCCGGCGAGTCCGACATAACCCCTCCGCCCGCCCCCGCGAAGGGGTATGCGTCATGCATTCCCCCACGTAAAAAAAAAAAAAAAAAAGCATCTCGCTATTTTCCTCGCAAGCCTGAATTCAATAGTGGTGAAGTCACATAATATTAAACATTCATATTATAAGCGGTTCCGTAGACTACGTAATTTGTTCGTGACTGCCTTCTTGGCGCAGCGGTAGTGAATGCGCCTGACGAGAATCGAGTTTGAATCTCTGTCAATGGTCGCCTCGCCACTGCCACTACGCCGTGTGTTGTGGGTTTGAATCCCACACGGGACAAAAGTTTGTGTAATCCATAAATTAATGTTGCGAGACTAGATGTTCTTTGTGTCCGTTGTTTAAATGTCTGTAAAGTCTCCCGCGACACAGGTGTTATTCCTAGTGAATGAGCTGCTGTCCTTTTTAAAGAAGATAAATAAAGAAGATAAAATATAATATAATAATAATAATATTCTATCACATTCACACAACACCATCGAACCCAAACTAAGCAGAGCTTGCACTATGGGTACTAGACAATGAATAAACATACATATACCTATACTTTTTTTGTAAATCAAATCCATACATATTATACATAGAAACACTCAGACCTAGATAAACATCTATGTTCATGCACACAAATGTTTGACTTGTGCGGGAATTGAACCCGCGACCTCAAGCGTGGCAGTCGGTTACACTAACCATTACGCTATCGATCTTTAATTCGCATATATCATCACTAAGTTAGAGATGCTCGACTTGGGATTGGATTCGAGACCTCTGCGTGGCAGTCCAACGGTCTCGCCCTAGGTTATTGCTGCTGCAGCGTAGCACATGTTTGCGCTTTGATCACAGCCGAAGAAAAGATCCAGTACGGAGAAAACGATAATTTCAAATTTCAAAACATTTATTATTACACTATTCGGTCCTGAGAGTGTTAATAGTACAACAGGATAACTTTAAACTATGTTAGTTATTTACACACACATACAACAGAAAAATGAAAAGATAAAATACAATAGAAACAATAATAATAAAAAATAAAAACAAGTGTCCTACAGTATATGCATCCTTATAAAAAAATATAAAATAAGTTTTATTTTCCACCAAACATAATTTTATAATTTCCCACAATGTGATATTTCAAATCGTAGCAGTAATCGTAGCGTTAGGTTTCTCGCCTAACCTAACCACTACGCCATCGAGGTCGCCAAATATAATAATAATAATATATATTATTATGTTTTCAGTTCGCGCGCGGTCCGACGTACACCATAAACAATTACATCGCGGTCGCAGCTTCTCTGTCAACCGTTTTATATTTGTGCTACTACGGCGAAGTGCTCATGGGCGCGGTAACTCCATGTTTAATTTGTAAATACACCGTGTAAAAGAACAGTGTGGTCATATTAAAGTGTAACACAATATAGCTTTAGCGGATTTATTATTTTTACTAAGTTACAGCCTTTTCCTTTTTATGGACTTATTAATATCATACCTTGAAATGAAATAATGAAATGAAATGGAAAGATTTTTGTTTTTGCGCCATCATGACATGCATTATCAATGATTAAAATGTAGGTACTATCGACTTGAGCGACGGTTGACAATTTCAAAAAAATTTCCTTTGCACATGTTGACTTTAAGTGACTCCGCCCTCCGCCCGACCAAGTGTTGGCCTGCTATGCGATTTTAACCTTAGGAGTGGTCATCCGTCGCTGAAGTCGATAGTACTTACATTAAAAATAAATTAATAAAAATACAAACAAACAAAGAAACTTTAAAGACAATTAAAATGTTTTTATGGGCAGATGCACGTTGCACCTTCTAGTCAATACTTAACAGTTAATTTTAAACAATAACAGTTCATTTTAAAATTACCAGGCGCAACTTTTATAGTTATTTAATGCGTTTGTACCAAAATAAAAAATATGCAGCAGCGATAGCTTAGTGGGGAGACCAACAGACTGCAATGCAGAGGGTCTCGGGTTCGGAAGTTATATGACTTTTCGAAATTATGTGCGTATTGATTGACAATTATCGCCTGCTCCGTGCCTCGGAGAGCACGTTAAGCCGTTGGTCCCGGCTGCCATGAACATCTATAGCAGTCGTTATTGGGAAAGTCAGTTAACCCTCTAATATCCTGACACTGGTCTAGCCTTAGGGTATCGTTAGCCTTCGGGTTGCGGAGGTCAGGTGGCAGCCGCTCCGTGTAAAAACTGATATCCAGTCAAACCCGGTTAGATTAGAAAAGCCGACCCCACTTGACTTGGGAATAATAAAGGCTAAGAGAAAAGAAGTTCCAAAAAATAAAAATATTTGTCTTCTATGTGTTGCTAAACAATTGATCAGATTGTGACAAAACTTTGGTAGGATGTTCTGAGGACTGGAGGAGGAGAATATTTGAAATTGTCATTTATTTCATTCGGTTGTACCACACGTATGTTAATTATCAGATACACATTACGGTCCTAAAATATGACCACACCTTTCTGTTACACGCTGTATATTATAATACTATATACTACATATGATCATAGACCTTTTTAAGAATCATAGTTTCTAGTTTTTAGTTGTCTGCAAGGATCGCGTAGTGGTTTAAGTGGTCGCCTCGCCATTGCCACTGCGCCGACTGTTGTGGGTTCGAATCCCGCACGGGACAAAAATGTGTCTGATCCACAAATTATTGTTCTGAGTCTGGATGTTCTTTGTGTCCGTTGTTTCATTGTTTGTAAAGTTCCCCGCGATACAGGAAATATTAATAAAGTGGACGGCGCCTCTTTAAAAAAACAAGTAAGTTTAGCAAACTTTACTCATCATGGAGGACCCCATGCCAGTTTTCTTAAGGTATTTTCCTTCACCATTAGAATCAACTGTTCCACTGCTGGGCACGGGACTCTTCTGTGTGAGAAGAATTCAGGTTCAGTGTAATCAGCGATTAATATACCGGGTGTGGCGTAAATAATGGATAACTCTGAAACTGTCGACTGGCCAGATTATCATCTATCATTTCCCCACTTATATCATCATATGCCCATGGACATTTTTTTTCGATACATGGGCCCAAAAATGCGTAATTTCTTAGCAAACATGTTAAAATTTGAGAATAAGTATTTTTTGCGAAGTTGTCTTAGATTGTAACAGAAATCTTGATACTGATCTGATGATACAAGTACTCAGGAGCGACATAAAAAAAACAGAACGAGAAAATGTCGCCAATTGTAGAAATGGCAGCTGATTTTGTATGAGTAAGTACGATATTTATTTAAAATATCAAAAATATCAATAATTTGGTCATCCATGGGCATATGGTGATATAAGTGGGGTAAATGATAGATGATAATCTGGCAAGTTAACAGTTTCAAGGTTATCCATTGTTTACGGCACAGCCTGTATAATAAACAGGTAACTTTGAAAGCTAAATAATAATAATATTAATAATAATATAATAATATTCTATCACATACACACAACACCATCTAGCCCAAACTAAGCAGAGCTTGTACAATGGGTACTAGACAATGGATAAACATACTTATATACTTTTATTTTGTAAATACATACATATTATACATAGAAACACCCAGACCAAGACAAACATCCATGTTCATGCACACACATGTTTGACTTTATTTATTTATTTATTACTATATTGACACACCAACAGCTTTTAGGCGATGCAATCACAATAAAATTAAATCCAGCACCACAGACTGGCCTACGAGCTAATAATAGGTGTGAGACAGCATTTTTAGAAGACAAGTAATTAGTGAGAATTACAAAATAAGGTTAAAACACAAAAACAAAAAGAATTTGAAATGAAAAAACTCTTCAGAATTGCCAGTATAAGCTAATTCAACATTGGTTTACTTAAACTGTGCTATGGTTGCAGTATTTGACGCTTCCATTGGGATAACGTGTCCTTAAAAATATCTAAATTAAATGTCTTGTGAGAAATATTGTAACTATTGACTTGTGCGGGAATCGAACCGGCGACCTCAGGCGTGGCAGTCGGTTACACTAACCACTACACCATCGAGGCCGACAATAAATAAATAAAGTTAGATGCGTGCCGTAACTTCGAATTTAAGAGGAATTTGGAGCCATGACAGTTTTAAGTGTTAGTACTTTAAGCCATTCTTGCTGTTTTCATTTATGAGGTCATATTCGATTTGTTGGAAATATGATAAAAATACAGAGAACAAGATACAAAAAAAAACTTGGTCATTGATTCATTTATACCATAAAGTAAGTATTATTAATGAATAAATGATAATGTACGTCAAGTTTTATATATCCTTCAGTTTTCTCTAACAATTATAGCGAGCTTATTAAATTAATAACCAATGTAAATACCGAAAAGAAGGTGGTTTAACTATATTACCATAGTGGCGCAGCGGTAGAAATACGACTGCTGTGCATAACGTCTTGGGTTCGATTCCCCGGTTTACCTGTGGAATAATACGCCTCTTAAACTACATTCTCACTCCTTACAACGTAATTGGTAGGTCCAAGCGGTTCCAAAGGAGATGTATTTTATAAAGAAACTATCGCCACTTCCGCGACCAATAACATGTATGTCTCTGAATCAATGTAGTAGCCAGCGTGGCAATTAAAACCAATTAGTATACAAATTACCGCTGTTAAAACAACAGTCGCTTTTCAATGCGCGTTTGTAGTACCATGATACTAACGATATAATTTATTTTTCAGAGCGCGCGTTTAGGAGATGTTGCGTATCAAAACTTGTGGTATAAAGGAGACTCGCACTACATAAAATCAATATGGCTGATCATCAAAATGTAAATATGTACAGACAGTAGTTGAAAGTAACATAATTTAAAAATCAAAGCGAAAACGGAAATTGTAAAAGAACTTCAAATTACCATTGTGTATGTAATTAGAATTTCTTTCGAGCTCAAGATTCAGATTTCAGCTCAAGATCAGCGCTTTTACTAAATTGAGTAGCGCTTGTTTTGCGATCAATAGATATCGGGCTTAATAAGATGAGATGGTTGATTAAGTATTATCGATAAAAATCTAATTATTTGAAGGTTTAAGAACGTTTTAAATGTTTTGAAATTTATATATTATTTGTTTACGTGTAACGCAAATACAAACGTATAAACCGCTATAAGTTTTCGCGAACAAGACCTGCGTAAAATACTTTTAATGAGGATTCGAAACGTATTAAGTGCAATTTGCTTTACATTTGAATGCGAGATCGTATGAGAGGCCTCGAATTTCCTATTTTTGTCGCAATTGCATCGTCAAATTTTAACATAAGCCTAGTCCTAGCCACTTTAATATCTAATACCAAACAAAGATGATGTCTTTGTCAAATAACTACATTTCGTGAGAAACAAATATTTGTGATACAGAGATGTTATAGATATTACATAATATTATATATATTACACGCCAACTGATTTAGAATACAATAATAATCATTAATTAAATTTCAGATCGCAAAAGCCTTGCTGTTTGACATCTCTTAGATATGCTGTGGTGTCTCTACAATTGTTTACGAAGGTAAGATGAAGTATGTAACCGTGCAATATCAATTCTTCATTTAGGGCAAGAGCCTTAGCCTCTGCCAACCTTTACGAGAAACAGGCGGCAGTCTTTTTATTTATGATAGCGTCAATTCTAATCCATGACTGCAACCAGAACATGCATTCAAAGTCAAAGTCAAAAATCATTTATTCGTTTAGGTCACAAAGTAACACTTATGATCGTCAAAATATAGGTTAGTGAGTTTACTAAGTTACTGAAGCTACACTTAGGTTAGTTGCTAGGTTCAGGCAAAGCGTAGAGCCTATGAGAAACCTGCAAGAAACTCACGGCCACTCTTTTAAATCGCCAATTAAATATAATTTCAGTATTTTACAACTCATATCAACAAGGTGTTGCAACCATTATACCATATGCTACTTAAACTTTAAAAAATTAAAGATAAAAACAATATAATTATAGAGATTAAATAACTTGGATCAAGTTATATTTTTTTATATAAATCTAAAATAGGCAGTAGGATAGCATGATGGCGCATACACTTACACTTTTTACACTGACAATGCAAAGGCAGTCCGTGACTAAATGCGGTTGTGGATTTGTATCTTTCAAATATAATCAAAATGAGAAGCAGGATACTTTAACATCACAAATAATCACGATGTACCTTTTCATTACTAAATCGACTTATAGATAATACAGATCTTTAAATCCTGAATGCAACAAGCAACTAATGCCATGAGTTTTTGTCAGTTAAGTAGTCGTTGACTGAATAATAACCCTTCCGAATGAGCTGTATTACAAATTAGCAGTCCTTAAAACATTGAATGCCATGTAGAAGATATAATAGAAAATGTAATTCACGCGATCATTTGTGAACAACTGAATGTGTTAAACACAGCATACAAGATGGGAAATGAAATATTAAGTTATTATAGCAAATGAAAGCACCGTTATGTGGAATAAAAGCCTGGATACATAAGATGGTTTTGCCTCGAACACGTAGCTCATAAAGCTAGATTTCAATATATTTTAAGACTCAAAGTTTAGAGGGGTAGGCAGAGACTACGGATTTCCATTTGCTACGATCCTGATACACTTCTCTGTGAAGCCAGAGAAGTGTGTCAGGATCATAGCAAATCACTTCGCCTACCCCTCTAGGAAACAGGCGTGAATCTATGTATGTATGTATCAAAGTTTAGAATGCTTTTAAACAGGTGACGTAAGCAAAAGTGCATCATTAAGCTTTTGAGTCGTAGAGCATACTGGCGGCCAGACACGCTAGTTTATTAACTATGTGTGGAACTCCTGGACTTGATTAGTTAAAAAGGTGACATTGGGCAAAAATGATCACAGACATAGACTGACATGAAAATCTATAGCTTTGGGTCAAAACTTCACCACTAATCCATTGTTAGTTAATTCGTCTTCACCTCAATTCTACTTCGATAATATAACATCGTCTACGTCTTTATTATAGAACTCAATATTAGAGCAATTACTACCGAACAATTAATGAGTTATTATAAATTCAGCCGTAGCCGTAGACTGCACGGATAGCGTAATTGTTATAGTAGTCGCCTCTGTGCAGAATACTGTGGGTTCGATTCTCACACTAGACAAAAAATTGTGTGATCCACCAATAGTTATTTCAAGTTTGGGTGTTTGTGTCCGTTGTTTGAATGTTTGTTAACCTATTGCGTCGCAGGGAACACCGGCAACCCGACACAATAGATTTTCAATTATACAGGTTAAGTCCCTTGCGACCCAGGAATGAATTCTGGTGCGAGAGATGTCTATTTAAATAAAAACAACAGGCACAATTCTTGGCAGCGATAGCTCAGTGGGGAGACCAACAGACTGCAATGCAGAGGGTCTTAGGTTCGCACTCACGTCGTGCACCTCTGACTTTCGAAAGGTATATGACTTTTCCAAATTGTGTGCGTATTGGTTGACAATTATCGCCTGCTCCGTGCCTCGGAGAGCACGTTAAGCCGTCGGTCCCGGCTGCCATGAACATCTATGGCAGTCGTTATTGGGAAAGTCAGTACCCTCTAATATCCTGACACTGGTCTAGCCTTAGGGTATCGTTAGACTTCGGGTTGCGGAGGTCAGGTAGCAGCCGCTCCGTGTAAAAATGATATCCAGTCAAATCCGTTTAGACTAGACAAGCCGACCCTAAGTGACTTGGGAATAATAAAATAAATAATAAAGGCTAGGGAGAAGGAGAAGGCACAATTCTTGGACGTTCCACAACATAGAGCTCCGGGCTACAGCTAACCTAACTGAGTATGTAGTACACCCTTGCTATCAAATATTACATACATTTCACGTTGATATAGGTACCTTCGCAAATGTGTTTTATTAAATCTTGGGATGGGTCGACGAGGGATAACGGGCAGACTCATTACGCGTTATCATAATATCTATACGCGACACCGGCGCGTTCAAGGTGACCTGTATTAGACCAGCTCCATACAATAGTGTTCGTTATACCACCGTCTATAGAAAGTAATCAGTTTTGGCGATTGTATATAGAGAACTACAAGACTTGTGATAAAATGATTGCTTAAGTTCGAAATGTTTTGATGAGGTTAGTGACATATTTAATATTATCTTTTGCCCGCGGCTTTGTTTGGAAACAGTACTTTTTTTCTACATTAAGGGTAACCTATCTCATTTTCTGAATCCCTGGCAACGTGTATGCGAAATTGCATAACTATCGAATCAGTAGTTAAGGCGTGAAAGCGTAACAAATAAACTTACGCTTATAGTCTACTGGGAAACCGTTGGACTGCCACGCAGAGGTCTCGAGTTCGATCACAAGGCGCGCACTTCTGACTTGCCGAAGTTATGTGCGTATTAAATAGTTAATTATCGCTCGCTTTAATGGTGACGGGAAACATCTTGAGGAAACCTACATGTCTGAGAGTTCTACATAATGTTCTCGAAGATATGTGAAGTCTACCAACCCGCACTGGGCCAGCGTGGTGGATTGTGGCCTAACCCTTCTCATAATGAGACAGCCGTGCCCAATAGTGGGACAGTTCATAAACAAATATAATAGTAGTTAGTAAGGATATACTAATTAATTGTCTACGTATCAGATCGTAATATAGCAGTTCCATTGCCTCAACATCACCAGCACTATAGTGTGAATATGGTCTAAGAGAAATGTGTAGAATGCCTACTCCTAACCAACTAATTATTGTCTGAGGTAGGTTTTCCCTTGTTGTCATTTCTAGGTTACATAAACTGTCTTTGTCTGGGTTAGCTGAAAGTTCACCTAGATAAGTCTCGCCTAGGGAAAGCCACATTTTACTCCTAATTGGTCGACGTCAAGGTCTTAAATAGAGACCTTTACTGTAGCTTATTACTGTTTGAGCCTTTTACATTATAGTAGGCTATCATGAAAATTGTATTATGACACCTTGTTTATGTTTTTAAGTTTAACATTATTAGACTAACAAATAAGATCAAGAAACCCTTTGAAGTTATGGAATAAAATGAAATTTTTTAGCACTTTAACATATTTATAACTTATTCTAAATTAGCCTTTATTATTCCCAAGTCACTTGGGGTCGGCTTTTCTAGTCTAACCGGATTTGACTAGATATCAGTTTTTAAGCGACTGCCATCTGACCTCCGCAACCCGAAGGCTAACGATACCCTAAGGCTAGACCAGTGTCAGAATATTAGAGGGAACTGACTTCCCAATAACGACTGCCATAGATGTTCATGGCCATGGCAGCCGCGACCGACAGCTTAACGTGCTCTCAGAGGCACGGAGCAGGCGATAATTGTCAATCACATGTGACATGTATATATTAAGTTAATAATTATAAATAATTTATAATCACTTTGAAGTACTTAAACGTAGTAAATCTTACTTATAATATTATAAATGCGAATGTGAGTTTGTTTGTTACGCTTTCACGCTCTAACTGCTCGACCGATCATCATGAAATATTGCACACTCGTCGTCAAGGGAACAGAAAAGAACATAGAATATCTTTCATCCAGAAAACAGTGCTATTATTAACCTAACCTAAACTTTATTAACGCGAGCGCAGGCACGGGCAAAATCATGTATTTAATAAACAGAGATATGTATATAGTACGTGGCTGGCTTAGGTAGTGTCGACAAAACTATGTAGTTATAAAGATAAATACATGGTGAAAATCTGTTTCGAACCTGACGGATAGCAAGTGAGGTTCAACTATTATAGTGTAGGTATATTTCCAGTTATAGCACACGAGACATGCTAGCTTCCTTCTAGAGACACCCACCCCGCTTGTTATCTATACTAATATTATTAGGAGGAAAGATTTTATCTTTTAATTTATTTAACACAAAAAAGATTCAACCGATTTAAAAATTTCTTCTCTATTAGAAAGTTATATATATAAGCGTAACTGCGGAGTTACGCTCGCTTAAATGTAGGTAGATAGTTTTTTTTAAACAAAATATAGCCAAATTAAGCTTTGATAATATATCTTTCTAATGGAGAAGAATTTTTAAATCCCGATCTCGAGAATAAGCTTATGCCCACGCATAAGCTAGTATTGTATACAATGAAAGTGAGACAGCGAAAACTACACAGGTGATACTAATATGACCTAAGATCCATTTACACGTGCTAAATTTCTTGAAACAAATGTTATTCTATCCGTGTTTTTTTTATGTATGTATGTATGTATCTTATGTGGAGGCCAGTCAGAGCAGACCGGCGACACTTCGACTCAGTGGGATCTTTTGTGTCGACACTCTCCCAATAACGACTGCCATAGATGTTCATGGCAGCCGCGACCGACGGCTTAACGTGCTCTCCGAGGCACGGAGCAGGCGATAATTGTCAATCAATACGCACATAATTTCGAAAAGTCATATAACTTCCGAAAGTCAGAGGTGCGCGACGTGGGTTCGAACCCGAGACCCTCTGCATTGTTGTCTGTTGTTGTTGTTTTTTTATGTAACTTGCCTCAGATAAATGTGACTTTATAGTATCGCACTAGGCGTGCTGTCTACGCTTAGTATCGCTCGTAAGTTAAGAGGAATATTATTATTGAATTCGATTCTATTAAAAACAAACAAGAAAACGGCGACCTCAACTAGACAACAACTAGGCAAGTAATAAAATGAGAACATCATCAATGTGGTCGAAGTCAAACAAATACGCATTATTAAGGATAACTCAAAAACTACTGGTTAGATCTTGATCAAATTTAAATGGGACAACATGAGAAGCACCAGCTTTTAAATCAAAAAGGTTCATTAAAATCAGTTCACCTATAAAATAATTCTGATAATATTGTCTTCTGTTTATGCGAATATTATTAATTTAAATTAAACTACTATATACGGATTTTATCGCGTTGTTTATTTGACACTTTATTACATAATTTTGAAAACTGTTACACTACTTTTACTTCTAAACTTTACAAATTTTTAAGCTAATTAAATTATTATTAAAACTATTTAAACTATTTAGATTTAATTTAATTTTACACTATCCCCGACGTTTCGGTTGCTTTTCAGCAGCCATGGCCATATCCCCGTGACAATAGTAGTTACAATAGTTAAAAGTAAAAGTAGTGTGACAGTTTTCAAAATTATGTAATAAAGTGTCAAATAAACAACGCGGTAAAATCCGTATATAGTAGTTTAATCTCAATAAATAATTATGAGGCAACACACATAAAAAAAATACAGTCGAATTGAGAACCTCCTCCTTACTTTTGAATTCGGTTAATAAAGAAGCACGGTGCGTAGTATTTCGAGATCTATAGTTTTAACACTGCCTTGCTTACTTTGTTTTAAGGCTAGTGACTTCATGGATGGTGTAGTGGGCAATCGTAAATAAACCAATATTCACTTATTATCGATCATGAGCAGCGATAGCTCAGTGGGGAGAGCAACAGACTGCGATGCAGAGGGTCTCGGGTTCGAACCCACGTCGCGCACCTCTGACTTTCAGAAGTTATATGACCTTTCGAAATTATGTGCGTATTGATTGACAATTATTGCCTGCTCCGTGCCTCAGAGAGCACGTAAAGCCGTCGGTCCCGGCTGCCATGAACATCTATGGCAGTCGTTATTGGGAGAGCGTCGACACCAAAAATCCCACTGGGTCGAAGTGTCGCCGGTTTGCACAGACTGGCGCCCACATAAGATACTTACATATATATTATCGATCATGCAAAAAGAGAGTAGTGTCTCCACTACTCAATTAAAAAGACGCAAGTATTTTAATTTGTAGAAATTCTTACTCTCTACCTATCTTACAAACAACAATAGACGATATTTATTGTACAGCAGCGATAGCCTTTTGGAAAACCACTAGACTGCTACGCAGACAACTCGAGTTCAATCCCAAGGAAGGCATCTCTGACTTTTCGAAGTTATATGCGTATTAAATAGTTAATTATCGTTTGCGTTAATGGTGAAGGAATACATCGAAGGAAACCTGCATGTCTGAGGGTTGACCATCATGTTTACGAAGATGTCTGAAGACTGCCAATCTGCTCTGAGCTCGTGTTGTAATAATTACCCTTTTCACACTGAGAAAAGGCCCGTAATATCTCATTTTATATTACTGTGCAGAATGATGTTTTGCTAGCAGTTCTGAATAATTATATTCAATACATAGAAGGTTTCTAGCACTGAACTAACAAACTTCATGTAGGAACAAACCCCGGCGAATGTATTCAAAGCAAATGTTCCATATTGTAGCTGTTTCTGGCAAAGGAATTGCCAGAAATACTAGTTAAGTAGACTATGTAAATTAAAGTAAACATAAGATATGGAAATGGCGATACAAACAACCACTACTTTCCATAATATTGTCTTCTGTTTACGCGAATTTTATTCATTGAAATTAAACTACTATATACGGATTTTATCGCGTTGTTTATTTTACACTTTATTGCATAATTTTGAAACTGTTACACTAATACTAGATACTATTAAACTTTACTAATTTTTAAGCTAATTAAATTATTAAACTATTTAAATTATTTATTTCTAAATTTCAATTTCAAAAAATTCAGTAACTACTCTCCATTAATCCGAACCCTGTTCAACTTCATTTAATTAATGAAATTTCTCTAAAGAAGCTTTGATCCGCATTATTTAGAGTAGTGGAACCTAAAAAAAAATTGCTAAACAATTTGTAGAATGCCTGAAAACATAGGCTTATACAAGTATCCTATAAAAAGCTGAAAATTCAAAGGAAGTGTATTAGTCCACACATATTTCATCAGCTGCGATTTCAGGTCCTACGTAGTAAAGGTTTTGCTACACCGACAAGTGTCTTATTATCTAGTAAAAGAGGGCAATTACCATTTCTTTTCATTTCTAGACTCCGTGCTGGTACCTCTTTATTTATTATATTTATGCTGGTACTGAGAAATATTCAATCAAAAAACTAAATCGAGACCTCAAAATCAACAAACCGTATTTTGAGATATAAGAAAAATCTTGATCAATTTCTCGTTCATATTCCAAATTGTTCAACAAAAACGATATTACGCATACCGAGTTTTACGCAAAATATACTTATTCAATAATACGTGAATTAAATTATTTAAAAAGAACCTGTATTACGTTTTCCGATTTGATAATCACTTCATAACATACATACGAAATAAACTCGCGTGCGGCACCAAATTTGCTCTGCACATATTTAATGAGTCATTGCTAACCAAGTAAGCGTAAAAATCCGATTACCGTACTGTTTCCATGCAATATAGATGCTCAATTTTAAAATAATATTCGAAGCTAAAGCAACTACAAGCTGGTGTACTTAAATTCTAGAGATAACAGGTAAATAATACTTACCGTATCTCATTTCAGGTAATGAGCACAACTTGGTCTTATTTTTCTCTAATGAACAGTGTGTATACCTTTGAAGAAAAAGATGCTACTGAAGCTGGGTTTTAAAGCATGCATATGGAGCAGACACAAGTTTTATTAAATAAGATTATTATAATTCTTTTTCATAAGATGCACTTTTCACTGTGACTTTTGTAAACGCAGGTTACATGCTCTTGTAACCCGTATGGTTATCTCAGTTTGTAGCCGAAAGGAGCAGCTTGCATATGTAGAGAGATATAAAAATAAGATAAGAAGAAAAAGGGTTTATTTCGAGACAACAGTTTATAAACATACACAGTAAACACAGATATAGACATCTACGTACGAATTATAGAGATAATAAATGTATCAATAAACAATTTTATTGTTTGAATTGCAACTAAATCAACCCAATTAGGCAACACATTTACTAAAACCTTCTACAAATTTTGAATACACTCTTAAGCAGGGCGTAACTCCAGACTTGCAGCCGCGAAATGCATGTCGCATTGGCTTCCCAAAAGTCTCCACGCTGACAGACAGTTCCATTTTGTGTATCATCATAAGACAGTAAGACGCTCAACCTCCCGTTCAAAAGCACTACTCCGATAGTTCACTGCGGAAACACCTTCTACGATTAGAAAAGCTCTGGGTTACTCATCGTTGGACTAAGCTCATTAAGAGACAAAAACAACTCTATACGTAAGCAATATATAAGTACTTCTCGATTGCATGCGAGCTTTGGTTACCGAATAACGCCGGCACTCCAATACTGCTAGTCGTACTGCTACGTAAGTAAAAGTTACTATTTTACGTAGTAATAGTTATTATTATTTGCTTAAAGCCACCGGTACACGTGCAGGTATAATATCAATTTGCGTTCGGCTTTATAACGTCTCTAGGGTCTGTAAAACTTTGTACAGTCAGCGATATAAGTACCTGGATATGAAATAAATTCATAACAGTATTTTATTAATGAAAATTTACTTATCATTTTCTATAGTAATAAATTGTGACTAAAACAGCTACCCTTGAACTGTTACTGTATTAAAAGATGAGAAATCACCATAATTGTGTATGAAACAGTAATTTAAAATCCCAGGAATGTTTATCGCCATATGTCGCTGACTATATATGATCGTCGTTTCCAACACAATTCGTGGGATACCGAAAAGTGGTGGCTCATTATTTTTATGACCATAATATCGACCATTACAATATTATCGGCATAATCAGTCAGGCAGTTTATATTCTCATTTTTGTAGTTGACCGATGGAATTTGTTCGGCTGAAATATAAATCCTTCTTCAAATTACTTTTTACGTATACCATGGTGCGGTTGAATTTCCACAATATTTACATTCTTTTGCTTGAATAAAGATTATATGTATGTATATCGAAATTCAAAATCCTTCCTATCTACATCATCATCATATAAATAAATCTGCAAACGATGTTTTCCACCAATAAATATAGGCATATCTATTATTGTAATAGGCAACCGTTTGAACGGTTTACGAAGGGTTCGCCGAAATCGAAGGAAAACTTCGCGATATAGCCTCTCAAACCGTATTTACATATCGTATCGGAAAGGTCACAAATGGCCTGAACCATTCATCATTCTAACGTCACTCAATTTTGTTAGCATTATATGTAAATATCGCTATATCCTTTTGAGAAACTAACGTTTACGTAACCTATATCAATTTGGTTACGTACCGAGTGAAATGGACATCTATATGAAAGACCTTTTTGTAAATCCACTAAAGGAAATAGACAGGCAAGTTTACGTCCGCAGTTCGCTTTCTGTCCGTGTAGCATGAAATTATGCTCTCTCAACGTATTCTTTATCCTTGGGGTATAAACGTATCCTTATAGAATACTCTCGGATGTTGTTTGGGTTCGCTACGTTATGTTCGTAATCTTGTAGTTTTGACTACACGGATGCCGGATGGTTTAAGTGGTCGCCTCATCACTGCTACTGCTCCGAATGTTGTGGGTTCGAATCCTACACGGAACAAATATTTGAGTGATCTACAAATGGTTGTTCCAAGTCTGGATGTGCTTTGTGTCCGTCGTTTGAATGTTTGTAAAGTCCCCCGCGACACAGGAATTATTTCTAGTTAAGAAGTTGTTTTTTTAAAGAAAATTGTGTACGGTAAAAGTATGAAATGATTTTAAGTTATCTAAGTTATTACACAATTTAATTTATTGTAGTCTATGCATGTTATAATTAAGGTTACATATATTATTCGTAACGGGTATTAACGCGATCATGCATATTGTTTACCTTATTACTTAAACTCACGCATGTATACTGTATGCACGGATTAGTAATTACATGCGGTTGTACCTAAGTACTTATTCATTACATAAATGTATGTCCTGAAGAGAAAGAGAGATATTAACCTTCCATTTCTACATCTCTTTTAACCTGAAAACTTAACCATATTGAAGCATGATGATAAAGGTTTTTAGTTTGATCGCTGGCGTTCAGGCAAATTAAGGTCACGAGGTCTTTTCAAACTCCGTGCAGCTGCTTAAAAATGCCCAGCTCAATAACAATTTGCCGAACCCTATAATCTCTGCCATGACCTCACAAAACATACTGTGGCAGAAGTTTGCGCTTATTTGTGATATGTGCAAACTTCTGCCACACCACCAATGAAGCAAAGGAACCGGCGATTTGGAGCATAATATTATTTAAATAACGTCGAGTCCACGACAAAGGTTAGTATTAACATAAAACTGTAACGAGGCTTCGAATGGTTAGGGATACTTTTAGAAATGTTAGAATTAATTACTTGAGGAGGACCCATAATAATATAATATCAGCCCTGTTTATAAACTGTACCACAGCGAGCACAGGCCTCATCTCTGCATCAGAACGATTAGGCTATATTCCACCACGCTGGCGCAGTACGGGTTGGTAGTATCCACACTTCTCTTCTTCCACGTCTTCGTAAACATTATGGAAAACTCTCACACGATGTTTTCCTTCAACGTTAAAACTAATCATAATTAACTATTTAATACGCAAATATCATCGAAAAGTTTTTTTATTGCCTTTGTGTGGCAGACGAGCAAGTGGTTCACCTGATGGAAAGTGGTAACTGCTGCTCATGGACTTCAGCAATGTCAGGACACAGCAAAGCCTCTGCCTACCGTGAAAGAGTCTGTGGTCTGAGGTTTATGCCGTGCTATCGAATTTAAATTGAAAATAATGGTTTTAAAATGTATGTCTGTCTGTTTATAGTGTCTACTCCTCCGAGAAATAGGCGTAAGTCCATGTCTAAACATAGATAAGTACGATCAATGAGATTAAAATATGAGTTTATAACTGAATCAACACACATAAATAATAAACTTTAGTTACGAACAACAACAAGAATTTCATATTCCCTCATAAAATATACACAACAAAAATGCACACACAGTGTTACTTATTCTAGAAACTTCGGCTACAGGATGCAACATTGTCGGCGTCATCGTCAAACTTGTTCAAATTTGTTTAGACTCTGTTGTGCCACACTTTACTAGATGCATTTTCTATGATGTGAAGATTTTGTTTTAAGGTAATGAAGTAGATAAGTACATAACCCGTATACAGTGAAATATGTTAGTGACAATATTTAAGACTGCGCCGAGCGTAAGACAGATAATGACAGAGCTCGTGCGGTGCATATTCAAATCGGCGCGCGGCCGCCATAGTAAAATTGTATGGAGGATTTGAATTGCTTTTTTGATAAATATGTATGTATCTTTATTGTCAACCAATAACTTAAATATTTGGGACGGACAAATTGTAATATAATTATTTATGTTTCGTTTAAGCTGTAAAGCAGGATAGATTTCTACTGTTATAATCTAAAAATCACGTTACACGAGCTTACGTTTTTGCATTTTTCGTGCAAATTTACGTAATTTTGTAGGCGAAAATATTAATTATTTTAAGTTTTTTACACGGAGTAATTATAAACACATTCATTGTTCTGGTAAATGTTTATATTTGTATTAATAATATTTTTGTTATATAATATTTTATATTTGTATTAAACAAAAAGTGTTGATTTTATTCACTTAACTGTGACCGCCTGTATTGGCACGTTTCGCTAGGCGCAGTCTTAATGAGCGGAGGTCAATTAATCAAAAGTAAAATCTACAGTGTTAGGCTTTAGATGTTTTGACTAGCAATTCTGCCTTTCATTATGATAATAATATCGGCCATATTTATAGACTGCTCGACACTGCTCGACTGCTGTCTACTTCTACGTATTGTGTTAGGCTATAATTTATAAATCTAATCGAGCAAGCTTGTCGTAGGAATGGCAATTGCCAGTATCTGAAAGCGAGAATAAGCATTACGAATGTAATCCATGACAATGAATAGAACCACATACTAGGACTGTATGAAGCAGGTAGAAATACATAGTCAAGTATTATTTATTGTGAATAGAGTATCATTAATGCATTGCTAAACAATTTGATCTGCAGAGCCTGTGGTGAACAGGACGAGTCCATAACACATCTTCTGTGTGAATGTGACGCGTTGGCTGGACTAACGGTGGGTCTGATGGGATTGGCATATCCGAACCCTGAAGACTTCAGGCTTCTCCCTCTGAAGTGTACGTTGCGACTGATGCAGTATATTCATAGGGAGATAGCTCAGGGATAGATCTCGGGGCCGACACAAAAGATCCCACTGGGTCGAAGTGTCGCCGATCTACACTGATTGGCCCCCGAAATAAGATAAGATAAGATCATTAATGCATGAAGTCATACAGAGATATACGCATAGTCATGAGTGGAAATTTTAGACCTTCCATAAAAAATAAGGTAGCTCTAAAAAAAAATTCCAACTGGCATATAAAACAAAGTCATCTGTCACTAAACTTTTACAATAAAGGAGTTTGATGCAGAATTTCACTTAAAATTTTGAAGATGTGGTGAAAATAATAATCCTACCTCATATTATAAATGTGAATGTAAGTTTGTTTGTTTATTTGTTACGCTTTCACGCCTTAACTACTCAACCGATCATCATGAAATTTCGCATAAACGTTGTTAGAGTTACAAAATAGGACATAGGATACCTCTCATCCAGATAAACGTACTATTACTATAATTTATCCTACACTTACGCGAGCGTAGCCGCGGGCAAATCTAGTATTCTATAAATAATCGGAACATCTAAATCCAGCTTAAAAATTTTACAAATGGCGGTATAACAATTCCATTAACTCTAAACGGTCCATTACTCCAACAGGGGATTTTTACCCAAATCAAAATATTAATTAATCCAAACCGAATAATTCCCACATTAAATGTTTCGAATAACTGCAGTGTATTCCAATTCAAACGAACGAATTTTCCAATCGACTTAAATTCATATTTGTATCAGCTTTTAGTTTCATTAACGTTACGTGAATTTTGCAGACCACAGATGGTTTTTGCCTGCGTTCCTGTACAAATGTTTCCGTGTATTATCTTTGTTATTGCCAATTTGTTTCGATATTACTTCGCTGTGGTTTTTCAATTAATAATAGAGTTCAGCTATGTTTGTTCCAGGTACTATAACTGTGGTATGTGCTTGTGACAAATTATGAGATCCTATTAAATCTGTTTTATGCGCAAGTGTTTCATTCAGTGGTGTGTGTATGTGGTAGAATATTATATTATTATTATTCACAGTCTGACTTCATCCTTCGCTAGTTATAGCCTTTCTTTTCATAAAATTGACACAAGAGCTTAAAGAGTGCTCCAAGCTCCTGTCTCTAACAAAAAGTTTATCAACATAGTCCAGGCCGTAAATCATGTAATCATCTTTTACTGTTCATATTTTATAACTTATAATAAATCATACTTTATTTCTATACCCACAACTGATTTTATAGACTGCATAAAAATAAGTCCATCCAATTACTAGGTGAAAAGAATTAAGAAATAAAACTAGGTCTATCCATATCTTTAATCCCAAACATTGTATGACGAAGTGCTAAAATTAAGAAAATGCCTGCCTGTATTATACTTTAAAAATTGCATAAATTAAATATATTTTAATTGAAAATGGTCCTTATATCCGTAATGATAATGTTCCCGTTTGGTCTCGGCTGAAATAATTAGGTAGAACGTAGCTTATTCTAAGTTAAACTTCAAGCTACTAAATTCTATTAGTTTTAAAATGCTATGAAACAAACATCATATATATTGTTTTGGGAACATGTAGTCGATCATAATTAGAATAACAAGAACATCACGAATAAATAAACACAAATAGTTTATGATTTTGTAACGGTAGATGAATGATATCACAAATTGAAATGAGTGTCGGGCGAATCACAGTACATTTTATTTGTTGAAATTCGATCGCGCTGTTAAATGAAATAGCAAGCTTTGAAACAGCTGGTATCATATTTTTTGCCAAGTTCTAAAACAATTTGTCAAATGTAGCCAAAAATAGGACCATTTTAATAATTTATTATACTTTAAAATATTTTAAAACTAGGTTTGTCATTATTTAATCCACGTATGCCTACGCACTTTTAACGCTGGAAAGCTCACGTTCGTCAAAATGCATGCAATAAATATCTCCTTCTGCCTTTCTAATGGTTTTACCTATACAATCGCAGTTCCGCGCCAACTAATTATCCGCTAGACAGCGTCGCATAACGGTTGTGTTAAGCCGGTAAATAATTAATGCGTCGCATAATGGTTGTGTTAAGCCGGTAAATAATTATTGCGTTACATAGTGGTTGTGTTAAGCCGGTAAATAATTACTGCACCGCATAGTGGTTGTGTTAAGCCGGTAAATAATTACTGCGTTACATAGTGGTTGTGTTAAGCCAGTAAATAATTAGTTAACTTGTTTTTAAGTTACACTTAAAATAACTAAATCAGATCTATAAAGATCTTATGCTATTATAATTGTGATTTAGTACTTATTACTATTTTTTGTAATAATTATCTTTAATTTATATCCCAAATTTCCTATAAACACAATAAATACATAATATATAATGTTAATAAAATACACGTTTTAAAAATGATCGTCAAGAAGTCGAATGGTTAGCTTATCATGGTAGTTCAGGAAGGTTAGCTATATAGGGTTAATGTTACATATCTTGTATGGCTGCACGGATGGCATAGTGGTTTAAGTGATTGCCTGCCAACTGAGCCGAGTGTTGTGGGTTAGATCCCTACTAGAGTCAATAATTTGTCTCTTTCACAGTATCTAAGTGGTTTATGTCCCTTGTTTGAATGTAGGTAAAGTCCTCCGCGACAGGTTATTATTCCAAGTACAGGAGCTGTCTAAAATTAAAATAAAGAAAAGTAAAATATCGCATATCATTCTTAACTAAACTGAGGAATGAACTGTCGCCTGCGGTATATCCGGACCAATACGACCTACAAACCGTCAAGAAAAGAGCGTACTCCTTTTTAAAAGGCCGGCTACTTGTAATGCCTCTGGTGTTGCGGGTGTCTATGGGCGGCGGTAATCGCTTACCATCAGGCGATCCGTCTCGTCGTTTGCCTCCTATAACACAAAAAAAATTTAAAATATTATCGCCAACTGCTTTAAGATAAACAAAACAAAAATTGTAACCTATCCCCAATATATCACAAAAATTTACAACAAAATATAGGATCAGCGTTTGCAAACGCATAGACAAAGAAGCACGCATGTTAACGATATTGTTACTACTAGCGGTCGCCAAGTGGTCGAAATTCGACCATAATTGAAATTAATTTTAAGTTACGTAATTAAGGTTTTATTGTCTATAACTATACCCTTATAATCACATTTCATTTAGTCACCTACTTTACATACAATATGTAACCATAGTTACGAAGAATTCTCAGCAATAGCTCAGTGGGGAGACCAACAGACTGCAATGCAGAAGATCTCGGATTCGAACCCACGTCGCGCACATCTGACTTTCGGAAGTTATACGACGTTTCGAAATTATGTGCGTATTGATTGACAATTATCGCCTGCTTCGTGCCTCGGAGAGCACGTTAAGCTGTTGGTCCCGGCTGCCATGAACATCTATGGCAGTCGTTATTGGGCAAGTGAGAACCCTCTAATATCCTGACACTGGTCTAGCCTTAGGGTATCGTTAGCCTTCGGGTTGCGGAGGCCAGGTGGCAGCCGCTCTGTGTAAAGACTGATATCCAGTCAAATCCGGTTAGACCAGAAAAGCCGATCCCAAGTGACTTGGGAATAATAAAGGCTAAGAGAGAAGAAGAGTTACGAAGAATACTACTACATCAGCCGAACAATGCCAAAATACTACGGACGCGATTAGACTGCTTGTGTCAAATGCATGGTTGTGTGCGTTTAGTGTTTTTTCATTAATTTAATGTATTTTAATACATATTTTATAAAAGTATTAGGATTCGCCACTCCTTCTCCATATAAACTTGAACTGTGCCAAATTTCATACTGCTCCGTACGCGCAATTTTCGTAAAAAGGGGTACAAAGTTTTTGCTTCACGTATTAATATATACATAGATATAGTTAACTGTACTGGCGGGTTATGTTTATAATACCGTGTATTACCTTTATAGTTGTACTTGAAAACATTTACTGGACGCAGCGTAAGGTGTCTTCGCAAACGCATCAGCTCAATTTCTAGCTTTAAATTTTCATAAACTACTTCAAACCGGATTCACGTCTGCTCACGAAAGAGTTACAAATTGAATCTCCATTCGGTATTGATTTGAATTCAACGTCCAACTTGGGAATTGGATTTGTTTCCAGCAATTTCAAAAATAAGAAAACATGTGTGAGGGGATAAATCTTCAGCACAGTTTTTTATATTCCATCAAATTGTTTGAAAAGTTTACTCAGAGGATTTTGGTGGCGTGACGCATTTCGTGTTAGTTTTTTTACGAATTGTTAGTATTGTTACGTATTATTATATTATGAACTATGTTATGTATTACTTACTATACATAATGAGCAGCGATAGCTCAGTGGAGTGACCAACAGACTGCAATGCAGAAGGTCTCGGGTTCGAACCCACGTCGCGCACCTCTGACTTTCGGAAGTTATATGACTTTTCGAAATTATGTGCGTAGTGATTGACAATTATCGCCTGCTCCGTGCCTCGGAGAGCACGTTAAGCCGTCGGTCCCGGCTGCCATGAACATCTATGGCAGTCGTTATTGGGAGAGTGTCGACACAAAAAATCCTACTGGGTCGAAGTCGCCGGTTTGTACTGACTGGCCCCCACATAAGATAAAATACTATACATAATAAAAACAAATGCAAGGATGATGCAATAATTTAATTGTACCCGGCGCGGCTCCACTACGCCACAAAGAGCTGAAGTATCGGTTCACAAAACAATTTTTTTTGTAATCCACCTGTAATTGTTCCGTATTTTTGGATATTTTATATCCGTCGTTTGTATGAGTGTAATCGCCCGCGACACAGGCAATATTTCTCGTGTAAAAATTGCCTTTTTTACACAAACATACACCCCTAATTACTGTAGTAGGTAATGCTAAAATTATCTCTGTTTACGAAAGCCAACCTACCCAGTTCTCAGCTCATGCCGGCGATTTCAGATTAGACTTATTTAGTTCATAGAAACAAACTCTCCACAAAGGATTGAGAATTATTATATTTGTACTGTGTTATCTTATGTATACTTATCTTTGTGAAAGAGAGAAATAAATACTTATTATTATTACACTGAAATTACTTCATTTATAAAGAAAAATCTAACTGTCCTACGCACATTGTAATAAATCATCAATTTAATGGTAATTAAGTTTTATTACGCAAAAGCAAAGTTTGGTGATGATAAAAATTTAGCATAACATACTTGACTTTTAATCTTCAGAATTAAGTAGAACGCCCTTGTAAAAATATTGTAAACGTTGTAAATGTAAAACCTTATGTTAACGTACATACGGTAGTCTTTTGTTTAAACAGAATTATGTTTAATATTTTTACATGGCTAGAATAAAACCGCGGCAGCGTGTACCTTGTTCAATTTATTTTTAAATGCGAATTCTCTTCGTGATTTATGACACACAATACTTCAATTTTAGTGACAAGTTGTGGCATGTGCCACGTCAGTTCCGCACTCGATCTACGTCAACGAAACGTCAGTACTTTTGTCTATAAGTTTGCATATAGCTGCCAATATTTCTAAAGAGGTAGGCAGAGATATTGCTAGTTATGATTTAAGTCACTGTTAGAGGAACTACAGGACTTAGTTCAAAACACCGTGCTTCTACTGAGAATTACTTGCAGGAAAACCTAATAGCCCTTTAACCGAACCGGTTGTAGAAGCCAACACCTCTTGCAGAGCAATTGACTTAACTAATTGATTATTCGAAACTCTAGATCCTCTGTACTCAATATAATAATGTTTTCAGAGCACTGATGAAATGGCCGTCTACAACAATAATAACTTTTAGAATAAGCATTACTTTTACTTTAATATGTTTGTCTGTAAATAAACAACGCGATAAAAGCCATATAAAGTTGTTTAATTGCAATATATAACATTCGCGTAAACGTAAGACATTAATATTGTTACGCCCAGTGACATCTCTCGGCATTGTGGGAAAGACTCGGCAGTTCCGTCTAATAATTTATTACACCGCCATCTATTGACATCCTACGGAACTATGTAGTGTGAGTACGTAAAGAGTAGCGAGAACGCTGGCACTTTCTCGAATCATCGTACTGTTTACATACCGGGTACAGCGTTACTAGAAAACTCTATAAACGCTTTACCCGCGTATAAATAGAGCGCACGCGCAACGCCAAGAGAGTTTTAAAATCGTAAGCGGTCAAGTGTTCATTGAAGCGAACGGAAGCGGAAATACTACGGAGTTTGAAGCAGTTACAGTGGAAATGGCAAGTATAGTGTTTGTTGTGTTTGAATAATGCGTATTTTAGTCGGTAATATTGTTTACATTCTTATCCGTCGAACCCAGCACGTAACAATATTATGTATGTCTGTGTAACTTTTTGAATAAATAAATAATTTATCATTGACTCTTAGCGAGTCTACGTCATCACGCTATGAACAAAATATATTTAACTTTAAGATATACTTAATAAATCACAGCGGCATACCGGTGGCTATATACGAGGGGCATTCAATGTATTCTCGCTATCGGGATGATATACTAATGATGAGAGTAATTAAATTATCTCATTAGTTAAAGACACTCTTTGAGGGTATAAATATAAAATTTTATTTAATTTTCACCATTAGTATTCAAGATATCATTACGAAAAGGCAACTACGATGCGACAATGTTGAAAAATATCCAGCATCGCGCTGTGATAAAATTCCTTACAAAACAAGAAAAGACTCAAAAATTATTCAGGAAGAAATGGTGACTGTTTACCAAGATTCTGCTCCTTCATTATCTACTATTCAAAAGTGGTCTAGTGAATTTAGACGGGGTAGAGAGAGTATTGAAGACAACCCACAGTGTTTTGGGATTCTAAGTGATTTTTACTGATTGAGTACAAAAAAAAGCGTCAAAGTATTACCGCCGCATCTTACGCCAACACCCTACGTAATTTAAAGGAGGCAGTTAAAGAAAAAAGACGTGTAAATTGACCGCAGGTGTCTTGCTTCTTCACAGCAGCGCGCCGGTTCACACAGGGCGCGTTGCTAAGGCTGCTGTGCGGGAATGCGGATTTGAAAAAATCAATAATCCACCCTACAGCCCAGACCTGGTCCTGGTCCCTAGTGATTACTTTCTGTTCCCAAACCTTAAGAAAGATGTTCGAGGTAAACGTTTTTCCGACGATGAAGAGTTAAAGGCGGTAATTAATGAACATTTTTCAGACAAGGAAGAAAAATATTTTTAGATTTTATTGAAATGTTACTTTCCCGCTCTAATAGGTGCATTGAGGTGATGGTAGACTACATTAAGAAAAATATTATTTTCAGAATTTTCTACTTATTCTTTCATGCCTATACCGAGAATACATTGAACTCCCCTCGTACAATAGATTTTTAATTGCGTCTGGTATTCTAAAACTCTAAGGATTAAAAGCACTAAAAACAGTTTAAAGCGCTTAATTCAACAGATTGTCTTGTTGCGTGTGTACTTCGATTAACGCGACTGACAATACGTTACTTGATCTTGATGACTTGATCGGATGCCGATGTACTGCAACGTAATTGACTGATGAACAACGCGGTGTTCATCGCACTTAATGGAAAATAGCATAAGTACGTGAAGTGTAGTATGGATCAACACTTGAATAATATTCATTGACTTCACACGCGTTCATATTTTGATCATGGCGTAATGGTTGAAGTGGTGTGCCGAGTGACGTTGTTCAATCTCCTCACGGGAAAAAATTTGTGATTCGCAAATAGTAATGGTTACTCGGCCTCGATGGCGTAGTGGTTAGTGTAACCGACTGCCACTCCTAAGGTCGCGGGTTCGATTCCCGCACAAGTCAAACACATTTTGTGTGCATGAACATGGATGGTTATCTTAGTCTGGGTGTTTCTATGTAAAATATGCAAGAATTTACAAAAAAAAAGTAATGTATGTATGTTTATCCATTGTCTAGTTCCCATAGCACAAGTTCTGCTTAGTTTGAGCTAGATGGTGTTGTGTGTATGTGTAGAATATTATTATGTTATTAATAACAAATTTTACTTTAATTTTGTTGTTTCGAGTCTGGATGTTTTTGTGTCCGTTCTTTGAATGTTTGTAAGATCTCCGACACAGGAACAGAAACTATTAGAGCAAATAAGGCTTTTTAAAAAACAAAAAGCTGATATATTAACCAAACCAGTGTAAGAAATTGTTATAAAAAGAAAAGTCAATGATCATTAATTCGCTCAATACAACAATAATATTTGACACTTCTTACGAGATGTTTTGCACTGTTGCGCTGCTGTGAAAATAAACAAACGTTTATCCTTTCTGGTATTAGTAAAACACATTTAGTATTTTGTCTCCCGCTTTGCTAATAAGGGATGCCGAATTAATTTTTCCAACTCTTCCTACATTCTTTTGATTGCATAAATTGCGAGTTCCAGGACTATTCAACTTTACCAGGACTTCATAACTGTCAAAAGGGTTTTCCATGGACACCGCTGCTGAATCTAGCTATACCGATGTTACTGTGATGGATGATATGACTTTCTGTGGAGGAACATGGTGTGTTGTCCTTTCATCATAAAAAGAGGATCCTCCAACCAGGCTGGGTGACCGTGCCTGCTACTGTTTATGTCGGGAACTTGTATATAAAGTAAATCGCAATGTTAACTTCACTTGCGCGTTCCAAAAATGTACGACGAAGTGCGTAATTGTATACAGCGCCATCTCTAAAGATTTGCCGTAACTTCTTCGTCTGGGTGGAGTCACTACACCTTCTAGTAATATTTTATTCTGACTGACTTTGTTTAATTGTACATTTGACTTTCAAATTCGGTCAATACTCTTGTCGGCCTAGTAAGAATATTACTCGGTAAAAGTTTGCCAGGTCATACCGAACGTTTGATTACCCTCGCTAGCATTTGCGAAGGTAAGTTAGTAAATGACTAGCTATAAGTTACATCGATTTACACAGATCCGATTAACTATTTCTATCCAACGTTACCGCAACTACACGAATCTGCACAATTGCTAGATCAAACTATAGACCGAATAACGATTTACAGTTAAAGCTTATGTATTAGTTTCAGCGTAGACGATCCCAAGTTGCTTTTTGGAAGCTTGATACAGCAACTAAACTTTCGACAACTGGATGAGGTGACTTGGCTATCTCGTTAGTATCGTAGTGTATGTATGTATCTTATGTGGGAGCCAGTCAGTGCAGACCGGCGACACTTCGACCCAGTGGGATCTTTTGTGTCGACACTCTCCCAATAACGACTGCCATAGATGTTCATGGCAGCCGGGACCGTGCTCTCCGAGGCACGGAGCACGCGATAATTGTCAATCAATACGCACATAATTTCGAAAAGTCATATAACTTCCAAAAGCCAGAGGTGCGCGACGTGGGTTCGAACCCGAGACCCTCTGCATTGCAGTCTGTTGGTCTCCCCACTGAGCTATCGCTGCTCATAGTATCATAGTGTAAGTATGTCTATGTATTATTCGATATTCAGGTCGGGAAAATGTAATTAGATTTTTCTGTCAGGAAAGGCTGGGTATGCTATAATTATGTATGTTTTGTAGGTACACAGCATGAATGTACTGGCCACTTTTATAAAATTAATTTAGTCACTTTCTTTGCCGAATTACAACGCTAATTGTTACCGATAACCTTAAAAAAATACTGATACTAATACTGATAATAATATCATCTCTGATAGATATAAAATGTATGCCTAGCATAATTTACAAATAAAAATCTTTTCGATTTGATTCATAAAGAGATATCAATTAAATTACAACTTCTAAATTGCAAAGAGCTGACATGTATATAGCAACTGTAAAAGTAATTATTATTATATTGATTGACAATTATCGCCTGCTCCGTGCCTCGGAGAGCAAGTTAAGCCGTCGGGCCCGGCTGCCATGAACATTAATGGCAGTCGTTATTGGGAAAGTCAGTACCCTCTAATATTCTGACACTGGTCTAGCCTTAGGGTATCGTTAGCCTTCGGGTTGCGGAGGTCAGGTGGCAGCCGCTCCGTGTAAAAACTGATATCCAGTCAAATCCGGTTAGACCAGAAAAGCCGACCCCAAGTGACTTGGGAATAATAAAGGCTAAGAGAGAGAGAAGAAAGAAAAGTAATTATTATTATTTATCTAACAACGTATTACCCCCTAGTTTAACAACGGAACCATTTTAATTTTGGTTTATTTCTTCAAATGGACTTAATGTTACCCGAATAATATATATAAAATTAAGGCGTATTTCTATCAAACAATAATAACGATTACAGCATAAAGAAGCATTTACTCTCGTGGCAGTATGACTAGTAGTACCTGGTTGCTTATTGCGAGTTGTTTTTAAGTTAACGCGATCTAAACGTTTACCCCATTTAGCTCTCTGATTGGTTAAAACCTTGAAGCGGGCCAATCGGAGCGCCGAACTTCATAAACGTGTCGATCGCGTTAACGTTAAAACAACTCGCACTAGGCACTCTGGCATCTGGTAGTACTCCGTTATTCGGTTGTAACCGCTAGCGCGAGAAAAAAGTATTTAAACGATACTAGGGTCGAGGTTATTGAGCGAGACAAGGGCAACGCTATACGCTTCTCAAGCAGGGCTCTATGATGGTTAGCCACTTTGGTAATAGTAGTATGTAATATTGTCTTCTGTTTACGCGAATATTATTCATTGAAATTAAACTGCTATATACGGATTTTATCGCGTTGTCTATTTGACAATTTATTACAAAATTTTGAAAATTGTTACACTACTACTACTATTAAACTTTACTAATTTTTAAGCTTATTAAATTATTATTAAACTATTTAGATTTAATTTATTTTTACACTTTCCCCGACGTTTCGGTTGCTTTTCAGCAGCCATGCTCCCTGTGACCATGGCTGCTGAAAAGCAACCGAAACGTCGGGGAAAGTGTAAAAGTAAAAATAAATTAAATCTAAATAGTTTAATAATAATTTAATTAGCTTAAAAATTAGTAAAGTTTAATAGTAGTACTTAGTAGTGAAACAATTTTCAAAATGTTGTAGTAAAGTGTCAAATAAACAACGCGATAAAATCCGTATATAGCAGTTTAATTTCAATGAATAGTATGTGCTTACATAATGCAGTACCGTAGATATCCTACTAGTGTGACTTTCATGACGGTTTTAACTCTAAATAAACATATAACTACCTACGACAAGAGCTATAAACTATCGGTATTAATCAACTTCCAAAACACATATTCAATGATACCGTTCGTGTTAATTATAATACCAGATAGGGTAGGATGTCTAATAACTAAGTTGTCATCAACATCCATGGCTTGTATTGATATCGCTGAGAGAAACAGATGAATCGCGTGTAATAAGGACTACTTAATTGCAAATACTTGGTGACATTTACGTCTTAGCTCTATAGTAAACGTCTTATCTATACTAATATTATAAAGCTGAAGAGTTTTTTTGTTTGTTTGGTTGAAAGCGCTAATCTCAGGAACTGGTTCGAATAGAAAAATTATTTTAGTGTTGGATAGCCTATTTATCGAGGAAGGCTATAGGTTATATAACATCACGCTACGACCCACGGGCAGAGCAGTAACCATAAACGTAAGTGAAACCGCGGGCACATCTATTATATGTATATAACTAGATTTTGCCCATGACGTCGCTCGCGTAAATAAAGGTTAGGTTAGGCTTTGAACAGTACGCAATGAGCTCCTTCTGCGAGACTGTCATCTCGCAGAAGGAGGCGGCGGAACAGGGGCGTGAGGATGATCCTTACGCCCCGGAAGTCCGCCGCCGGAGGAGAGGGCGCAGGAGACGCGCTTTTGTCGCTCTCCTGCCCCCCACTTAAGGGTTCCGGGTGGCAAGGCCTGAGGGGACCCTGCCACCCGTAAATTAGGAACCCCGAGAGGGCGCGCGCGGTGTTCCCGCGCGCCTTCTAACGTCGAAAGGGAAGAGCGGTCAGGCTCTCCCCTGGGGACGAGAGGTGGCCGGGTCCGTTTGACCCGGCCCACACCCACATGGGGGGGATGAATCCTCCTAGAGCTCCCAACTGGCCCCCCCTATTGGATGAGAGAGGGAACACCCCAGGTTTTTTAGTGGGTAGACCAGCGCGTCTTGCTGGGAGTCCCACACTCCCCCACCGGTGCCGTCCCCTAGCCGGCGGGCAGTGCATGAAGCATTTTTCCTGGGTACCAAAAAAAAAAAAAATTGTCTTTGAACAGTAGTCTTTTCTAGTTAAAAGTACCCTATCTGGGGGCACGATAGTGCTCCGCCAAGACGAGCTAAGTGAAGCGCAAGGGCACTACCTACCTTTTTTTATACAACTTAAGTGGCAAACAAGCATACGGCCCACCTGATGGTAAGTGGTCACTGTAGCCTTTTCTCGAAGCGCTTCGTCGTTTTTTTGAACCCTTGTAACTTGGGTTTGGATCATACCAGATAAACAAAATTCTCGGGTTATGTTGTCAATAGCGGACTTATTAAACATATAAAGTTTTAATTGCATAGCTTTTATACTTTAGATTTTATTGATATCTAAATAACCCTGATTTCATCACTTACTCGCTGATGATCATCAACATTGTTAGGGTTATTTCCTAATTTCCTAGAAAGCTGAAATTTAGTACGTACGCTAGTATTAGTACACAAACAACAAAAAAATTATAAAACTTGTAACTTTTATTCCCCAACCCCTTAAACTAGGGGATGAAAGTTTGTATGAGACTTCCGCAATTTTGACGCTAGAGGTCTGAAAATTGATATAGGGACTAATAAATAAATAATAATAAATAATAAAAAAAATTGTCATAAGCAACTTACAAAAAGAAATGAAATCTCGCCAAAAACATTTTCACTTAAAATGTTGCCAAGACGAGACTAAATGACTTGCACTATCAAAAAGTTATCAGATCTTATGTAGAGCAAAGCTTCTAACTTCACAAACTCTACACCTTAGTCAAAATATGTGGCTTGGCCGTTTCACTACATTCACATGGGCGTAAGATAAAAAATTCATCCACTGTTCATTACTTGTCTGTTATACAATTAATAGTTCTTGTAGTAACGAAACGGCCAAGCCACATAAGTATTTGGCTTTAGCTTGGCTCTACATGAGATCTGATAACTTTTTGACAGTGCGAGTCATATGGTCTCGTATTGGCAACATTTTACATGAAAATATTTTTGGTGGGATGTCCTTTTCTGTTGTCCTGAAAACGTGTAAGCGAAATTTCATGATAATCTGTCGAGTAGTTAAGGCGTGGAAGCGTAAGAAACAAACAAACTCACATTCGCATTTATAATATTAGTTAGGATTATGTATGTATACAGAATAGATAAACAATTATTGCAATACAAGGGCTGAACTTTTCTAATGTTATTAGTTAACCTACGATATAGTATTAAGCCTGAGATTTTATACATCGTTTGGACATTTATGTACCTATAAACTATTTGTAGGAATAATATTATAATAAACATGGTGGCCGTTTCTCAAACTAGAGAGTTGTTCAATTAATAATAATACATAAACATATTTTTACAGTTGCTAGCGAAATCAGTCCAAAAGCCTATATAACAAGAAAAATTCATAAAAATGTCTTTACTTTGTCGCCTCTATGAGAAAAAAATCTAACTTTCAAATAAGCGAGTATGCATACGTTGTTTATTTTAACATCACACATTTACTGTAAACACATCAGCTGTGTTAAATAGATCTAGGTTTGGTGACTCTCGGATCTTATCTAGTTCTGGTGACTAAGTGACGAAGATCCTATGTAATATTAAAGATCTATTACCTATCGTCAAACATCTAGAAAAAAAAAGAAAGAAAGAAAAGTATTTATTTTCGCACACAAGGGCACAAAATTTTAATAATAAAAAAAACAAAAGTGTATACAAAATAAAATAAAAAACAGAACAATAATAGAACTAGAAATATAAAACAAATACTAACACTATAATTTAATTTCTTCTCACTGGCAACACCACACCTTCCGCTTAACTAAACGGAAACTGCCTCCATTCAGGTCAAGGCTAGTATTGTCAGTGCGCAGTGATACAAACAATAAAATAATATTAAATTATTTAAGTATAATATAAGTTTAAAAAGTAATTTTTTTTTTTTTTTATTTAAACACACATAAATGCTATCTTTACAGGTACTTAACCTAATGCAATAGCCTATGTAATTTTATATTAAAAAACAAAACAAAAACAAAAATGGTAACTAATCTAAACAAATTGCACAGTAAGCAGCTTGTGTGAATTCATTCAGCGTGCACGAAAAGTAATGTGAAAGTGTGTGCCCCATCAGTGCCAAAATTTACGTACATTGCGGTTGTTCAATCATATCGCACTGGTATTTTGCGAAATAAACATATAAAATTATAATATACTTAAATATGTAAATATGCATGTTAATAAGATATAAAAATAATTACTAAATAGTGTAAAAATGTGTGGAGTAAGACATGAACATTTGAGTGTATTTTTTTAATGCAACCGTCAGTGTCTTGTCGACCTATGTTGCATCCGCCATTTTGTCGTACGCGCGACGCCAGCAATTCTAGGAATTGTGAACAAAACTAATGCGCAGTGACAGCTACAGTTATTTAATTAAAAACTGTTAGTTCTATCGGTCAGTCGATACCCGTACTAGTTTCAATACCATTCTAGATCGTTCCGCAGTGCTGGGCATCGCATGTGGAAACGATAGCACTTTCTTTAACAGTCATGCATGATTGTAACTTTCATCTTTCAAACTATTATACTGTGCGATGTTAAGACGAATACTCATTATACCATGTGGAATAGTTAGCTGGATTATCGTTAGCGGTAGAGTCCGCCGTTTCGTTATTTATTTTCTTGGAAGTCACAAGTAGTTATGTATTGTATCTTATAACTAGCCTTAGTTACAGATAGAACAGAAACATATATATATAAATATGCAACTCACACGATTATCGATTACTAGATTTTGCCCGCGGCTTCGCTTGCGTAAATATAGGTTAGATTAGTAACTGTCCTTTTTCTAGATAAAAAGTACCGTATATCCTTTTTGTTGCCCTGACAACTTGTATGCGAAATTTCATTATTTGTGAAGCAGTTTAGGCGTGAAAGCGTAACAAACTCACATTCGCATTTATAATATTAATTAGGATTCGAAGATATTTGTTCGGAGGAAACCACTATCGTACAGTCAATTGCCGTAAGAATATTGTATTGTTACAGTTTATGTTCGATTGCGTGGCTCCTCATATTTTACCGAAGTATAAAAATGTTGAATTCTCTGATAGAACACGTGTTTCTTTCGTACTTCGATCCTGGGTCCTTCAAGCTGGTTTTGAAATGACACCGCCTTAGGCCGTCAAATTGGAGACTTCAGCACTACTTCTGTTGTAATGATGACGTGGTGTGGAGGGCTCTGCTCGTGGATTGCTTATCATCAGGCAGGGTGTAGACATTTTGACTGGCTCTAATAAAAATATTTGAAAGTTGATTGATTATTAGATTACGGATCAGTAATAATAATAATAATCATTTATTTGCATAAAACTTGGTATTTGGTGGTGTTAGAATATTATATACAAGTACAAGCATGTTTTGCTAGAATATAGGATACAACATTTTAATTATGGGTACAAAAATTCTTTCGTTCTTTCCGTCGTAAAAGTTGGATAAACTTAGCCAAGTAACCAACCTTTTCTAAAAAATCCGAAGTCTATCTGCTCAAAGTGATTCGGTAGTTTATTATAGATACGCACACACATAGCAAGGCAGCTTTTGTTGTACTTGGTTAGTCTCGGTATGTCACTTAAGACCAATTTAAAAGGATCTCGTCTATTTCTAGAATGTACCTCATCTGCTGTTTTAAACAACTCTTTGTTCTTATATACAAACATGCATATTTCGTAATTATATAAAGACGGTAAAGGTAACAATCCAAGCTATTGAAATATTGGCTGAAGGCTTTATAGTCTTACGCAAATAGGTACTAGAATGAGCTGCTTGCTTGCTGTTGCTTTTACAGCACACGTCGCTAGTTACAGCGTTTCGCCCGATTAGAAAGAGTTTCGGAGACTCATATAGTTTCCTCTCACATTATTTTCTTTTCATTTGTGGAGTATGTGCCATACCTCTGGTTCTTTTAAACGAGATATGATGGAATTTTAAGTTAAGCCCCAAATTACTACTATGATAGTTAATTATCGCTCTTACTCTTTTATCCGAGACCATTGTCTATGTCCTCCCACATGTTTTTTACTCCATATCCTTAGTGCCTTCTTCGGTAGGTATACCTCTGATATCACAAGCGATCTTATACTTCGGTAAACAGAAAAATAATTAATTAAATCCTCTCATGTATTCAAAATTGGAAATTAACTCTGTTGCTTGCGTTTTTATAAATAAACCACTTCATCGAACTGGTGATAGTTTAAATGAAAAAGATTAAATATTTATAAAATCCTGAGTAATGGCTCGGGTAAGAGTTAGTTCATTATATGAATTTGTTAACAGTCTCTTTTCAATTTTATTGCCACGACGCCTTTCAGAACCCAACAGTTAAAATACCAGACACGAAATATTACAATTGTTTTATTTTTTATGACTCATAAACTCCGTAAATGCGCTATTAAATTATGTAAAATATAAATCCTTTAGATTAAATTGTCATCACAAATCTTCTTGTCAATTTGGGATATGACATTAATTGTATTTGAAAATATACTGCCTCGGTGACATAGCAGCAGTGAGATCGATCACTATCCATGTGGTCTCAGATTCAATTCCCGGATCGGGTAGTGTTAGTTATTTGGTATTACATTGAGAATTCCCTGACTTCTGCATAACACGGCATGAAGTTTAGAACTGTGCCTGATAAATGACAAATGACCTCCTATAATCTGGGACCTAAAACCCATAGATTGCGAAATGTGGGTGAGATAACCCGAGACTAGGTTATATTTAATTAAAGAAATACCTACTGAGAAGGATCTCAGTAGATATAATATATATTTCTTGAATTAAATGTAGTTAGGAAACTAATTATAAATGCGAATGTGAGTTTATTCGTTTGTTAAGTTTTGTCGCCTTCACTACTCGACCGATCATCTTGAAATTTCGCATACGCATTACAGAAAAGGACATGGGTATATTCAATCCAAAAATAATAGGAATAGAAATTTACTTACTAAATCAACATTAGCGCAGCGACGCCACAGGAAAATCTAGTATTATAATAATATACGACGGGCTCTGGAAAAATGTCGAATTGATCCAAATACTATATTAATCCCAAAAAATTTAATAAATATGGACAACTATAAACCTTTAACGATTCGTATTTAATGACGAATGAACAATGACAATGTGTGAATGAACCGTAACACAAAAGGATTCCGATGTTGTCACATATAGCTCACCCGCCAATATTCGGCCCGTGGACGAACGATTAAACTGACGGCTTACAGTGCCAATAAAACGAGTGCCAGTGTCCGGTAAAACAGTCGCTATAATGTAATGTAAAATTTCTTTATAAGCATAATGTATGCGTAGGAAAATGTATGAGTATTCAGATAGTAAATCAATGCATATTACTTTCTGTACTGAGGCGTAAACGTTCTCAGTTCAATACGTGCATTTATCACAAGGCGATTAAAGCGCTCGGTTCAATTATGCGTAAGACGCATGCGGCGAATGAATTCTGTTTGTTGCTTTTGCATCGCCCAGGATGACAAGTTTCTTGCACTGCGAATGACGCTACGTTCATCGGTAAAACCAAAGCAAAGCTAATGATTTACCTATACTACAATGGAAGTCAAAAACTATGTACCTGCTTTTAAAAGAATTTGCAAAAATATAAAATTTAAAAAGTAAGATTCAAACTATTAAGAACGTGTGTCTGTCTGTAGGTTTGTTCTATAAAAACTTTAGAATATCAAGAGAGACTTAAATAAAACTTATTCTAAAGCACAGCTGCTACTTTTACCAAAAAAATTGAGACATGTTTCATCTCAATCAGTTTAGTCATTACTACATCCAGTTTGATACAACATAGAGGTCTTGATCAAATGGTTTACAAAACACATGAAGAATTGGATATTCTATTTAAGGTGTGAGTAAAAGAATGTGAACCCAAAATCTGCTTGAACGAAGCTGCGGGTACAATATTATGTAATATAATATTAGAAAGAGGAAAGATTAGATTTTTTTTGTTTGTTTGTTTTAAGGATTTAACTCAAAAACTACTCAACCGATTTAAACAATTCTTTCACCATCAGAAAACTATAATATCACCGAGTAACACAGCCTATATATTATTTAAAAAGTAAAAGTACTGTCACGAGCATTACCTAACCTACTTTTACGTGAGCGAAGCCGCGGGCAAAATCTAGTGTAGTAATAAAATAGTACGCGGCATTCGCAATGCGTTTAACGTACCGTACGATGAATAAACGAAACGAGCGCTTTAGGGTAATGTTAAGCTAACTGTGACGTTAACCCATAGACATTGTGATTCCTTTCTCTTCCCTGATGATAAATGTTGACGTAAATGTTTACCATAAACTAAGGATTTATTTTCGTACCTGTGGTATTTATTTTTAATCCTAAATAATATTATACATTCCAATGTAAGTTTATTTGTTTATCACGCTATCATGCCTTAGCTTCTCAACCGATCATCATGAAATTTCGCATACACTTTGTCGGGGTTACAGAATAAGACATACAGTTTTACCTTTCATCCAAAAAAGTACTGTTAGTAACCTAAACTACATTTACGCGAGCGGAGCCGCTGGCAAAATCTAGTAGTCTTTATAAATATTGTTGTTTCTTCGGCTTTACTAAGGAGAAAATTAGAATTATTTTTACAACATACTTAGTCTGGCCATAAATACTGTAACAATAAAAAAAGAAACAATATTACATTTGAATTTGGAATCTGGCATTCATGAATATTCATTGTGTATTCTCATTTTCGCGCCAATTGGTGTTAAATATTTTAGTGATATTATAATAAAGTGGGGTGAGCAAGAGAACCGAATTACTGTTAGCATTACATAAAGTAAGAATGGAGCCAAATGCAATTTTTTAAACTCTCCATCCGCTTGGTATTATTCGAATGTTTGTGTACGGGGCTATTGATAGGTACAATGAAACCACCTCTGTCTGTGACAGAAAAAGCTCAGGCCGTCTACGTAGTATTCTTAAAAAAAAGGCGATCAAAGCAGTGAAGGACAGAATTCGAAGAAACCCTGTCCGAAAGCAAAAGATTTTATCTCTTGGACTCGACTTAGGACTTGCAGCCTATAAGAGACGCATTGGTCATTATTTAACTGATAATTAAAAAATAAATAGGATGGTAAAATCAAAACAACTGCTTACGCGGTACGCAAAGGGAGGTCACAGAAAAGTTTTATTTACTGACTAGATCAATTAGAATAACTGAGTCTATGCTCAAAGCTCTATAAAAGCTTTCTAATTAGTTAGAGTACAACGTGGATATTATCTGACTTCAGTGATGTTTTGTGGGGAGTTAGCTATCAAGGAGTGACTGAGCCATACATTCGTGGTAAAGGTGTCAAAATGTCAGCACAAGTATATAAAGATCCGGGTCTTGAGAAGGTGGTTAAGCCTCTTTACAACACCATGTTCCATAACCAATAATGGTCCTTTCAGCAAAACTCGGCACTGGGTCATAAAGCTCGATCCATCCAAGTCCGACTGGAAACGAACGTTTCGGACTTCATCAGAACTGAAGACTGGCCGTCATCTAGCCCGATCTTAATCCGCTGGATTATGATTTATGGTCAGTTTTAGAGAGTGTAGCATGCCCAAACCCCATGATTATTTGGAGTCCCTAAAACAATCCATAAGATTGGCAGTGAAGAATTTTCCCATGGAGAGAGTGCGTGTTTCTATTAATAACTGGCCGTAACATTTAAAGGACTGTCTTAGAGCCAATGGAGATAATTTTGAATGAGCTTCATATATTTTTAATGTTATATTAATTTATAAACTAACACACATTACAGCAATTAAAAAACGATTTCTCCTGTAACAATATTTATGGCAAGACTAGGTAGATTTGATTGAATTAGTTGTGGCTTCCAAGATAGTTTAGATTACCCCAGGACTTCGCTAGTGTCAAAACTCGGTGTAAGCCATGATAACCACTGTTGAACCTGGCTACAAAATTGTTACAGTGATGAGGCTACTGGTGTAAATAGTACCATTAAAAAAGAGCTAATGATGCTTGGGGAATCAGTCGTGCGTTGCCAACCATTCAAAAAGAAGTCGTTGTACTATCTGTACTTCTGGAAATTAAAACCAGTTCCTCGCTGATAACACTATACACTGTTGCCGGCGTTAATCTTCAAGCTAAGCTAAGCTTCTAAGCACAAATAAAAGCAATACAATTCAGGGAAAAGAATTTCAATGCTGGTTTTTATCAACTCTAATACCAGCTCGAAATATGAGACCCTATCCGGTAGATGGCGATAGTATCGCTCCCTATAACTTGTGACCTAAAACTAATGCTGTCAGAATATGGGTTTAATACTATGCCTACCATAAAGGCACTTGACTATGCACGTAAGTTATATAATATACTCTTAGAAATACTTACCCAAAGTATTCCTAACGAAACTGTTGTAAAGGACCATATTATGTCGGCCCGACGCCTGAAGCAAGGGTTCACAACAAAGGCACCCTTAAATATATTAGTATCAAAATTAACAAGTGACATTACAGGTTTGACGTTTGACTTTGACATTTATAAGGCAAATGGCGGACTGGCTTGTTTTACAACGACCTAAGAATATACGTACAATTAATATTACGTTCCACTAGAAGGTATCAATTATTGAGGAAAATCATCAGTATATTTAATTAATCGATACTAAACAACTATCTAAATAATGACCTTTATTAGTGTAATAAAGATCATTATTTAGCATTAGCCCTATCAATCAGATTCGATAGATTAATTTTGCAATTTAAATTCTTTTCAAAATCCTGTTTTATATGACCGACAGCTTAATCAAGATCATGCTACGACCCGTACAAAACTACAGTGCACAGCTAGTACGGTTGTAAAACAATAATGTTGAACGAGTATCTGCTCATTAAATTTACGATGAAACATATCTAAATCTTTCCGATTTATTGATGATGTTTCCGAAACTTTTTTGCATCGTGTCTTTTTGTTTCTTTGTTCCAATGCTACGTAAAGTCAACTTAACAAAATATAATAATAATAAGTGAGCTAATAGCTTTCGGTTCAACTTTAAATCTACGCTATATTTCATCTAATTCCAATCCGTAGAACCGCAAAATTTTGTTTATAGTGTGATTTATATATTTTCTTTTAATATCATATTATATCTTTTCATCTAAATAACATCATCAACGGCTGTAATCCACACGGAAAAAGTCGCAGATTATGCTAATCCTATTTAACTAATATATTATATGCGAATGTCACCTTGTTTGTTACGTTTTCACACCTTAACTACTCGACTGTAAATCGTAAAATTACATACACGTTGTTGAAAAGTAGCCTATGTCCTTTTCAATACCCCTGGTATATAGGGTGATATAGGGTACTTTTCATTCAGGAAAAAAGGACTATTCCCAACAGATATAGGTAAAATTTATATTAATGCGAGCAAAGCCGCGGGCAAAATTTAGTCTTTTATAAAGCCGCCATCTTGTATTATTCAAAACTACTCAATGTAAACTAATGGTCAATGTCCGTATATAACTACGAATACCTACAAACAAAGAGCCCAACCGCATAAGGCAATATCGATCTGAAACTTTGAGCTGAACTGAACGTAAGTGAGGCTTGTCAGCCGCAGAGATGTTGGCAACTTTGTATAACGTCATAGCAGCCAGTTTGTTCCCTCTCAGTTCTGTTCGCTGTAGCTACATATTTACTTTCATCACTATGAAAAGCTAAAGTTTTCGTATGACATCCTAGCTAATATTATAAATGCGTTTGTTTTTTGTTGCGCTTTCAAGACTTAACTGCAAAAGTCATGTTACAGTCAAGGGAAAGAAAGTTATTGACAATATCTACACACACAATATAACTTACGATTGTTTAACGACAAGTTGTAGGATATGTGTATTTGGTATGTATATCAGCACTAGGTAATGTTCAGGTGGTTGTGTTCAGTCTCAGGTAAGTGTACGGGATTCCGGTGACTAACAGGAGTTACCTGTTGGCCTCCAAATTATAACACCAAACTAAATATAATAATACATATAATTATTAATAATGTACATGTGGTCTGTATACGGCACAACAGATAAATGGCGAACCCCAGTCGCCTCACGTGATTATGGTATGTAGTAGTGATGTAACGAATGACAATTTTTAGGATGCAAATATCTGCCGTTGATAATTGCGAATGCAAATGCGAATGCGAATAATTCACTTTTGAATTTGGCGCCATTTATCTATGGCTTTATTTTGACAGCTTACCCAGCGCGCGAGTCACACGCACACATTTGTCATCGTTTGCATCTCATTCCGAGCATATAGTTATTTTTAGGTTTTTACTGTATGAAATCTACTCAATTATGATAATCAAATAGAAATACAGCTTATTATTCTATCTAGAATGGCATTTTATGAAAATAGGCAAATAATTAATAAATAATTTTGAAAGAAAATGATAGTGTTGCAGGCAAGCGTTTTCAATGAGATCCGCCATACCGGAGAAAATATTGCTTTTAAACTTGAAGACTTATTGTTGTCATGGGAAATACCTAAAGAAAAAGTGAAATGTTTAGTTCGGAATGCAGGCTCAAACATGAAAAAAGGTGTTTCTTTATTAAAAATTCAACATATTGACTGTGCTTCACACAAAATTAAAAACACAATTAAAGAAGGGCTGAAAACTCAAGAAACTGTCGTGATTGCTATAACAAAATGCAAAAAGATGGCAACACATTTTCACCATTCGAATACTGCTCAAGACGAGCTTAAAGCTATACAGAAAAGACATTTATATAATAAAAGTTGATAATTATAATAGCAAGACTGTTTAAATTATAAGGTTTAAGGTTTTGTAATAAATATTATAAGAAATTAATATTTCTTTGTTTGATTTACCTTTTTGTTATTGACATCTTATTTATTTTTTCGGTCGTTCATATTCGCAAAACATTCGCTTAAGAATTGCGAATGCGAATACGAATGTCAAGAAACATGCGAATATTCGCGAATGCGAATGCGAATATTTGTTACATCACTAGTATGTAGAGGTTAGTAGTTATAGGTATATGTGTAACACATCGACATTTCAATATGTGTGCACATAATTTACACTCATAAAGTCATTGTTGGCTTGTGAACGTACCTTCAATTTGCTGTATTGCTATGTGATATGTTTATTACAATAGAAAATAATAGAAAACTATAAAAATGATGTCTAATACGTGCGTTGTTTATATTATATTTGTGTTCTCCTATAATTGTAGAAACATATGGAGTTAATAGTATTGTACTTATAGGTGTATTCTTTGTTGGAAATATTAATTAAATAAATAAATTATTGGAATGGAATGCTAAATTGAAAACCTATAGCATCCAGTCGCCGTGGGATCGCTTAAAATACATAAGCACAGAAAACCGGCAATATGCATAACGCGAAAACCATAAAATGTTTACGAAGTAGTTTTTACTTTTTCCTGCTATTTGCAGTGGAGCCTGTAGCCTACCTGATGGTAAGTGCCGCTCTAAAACTTAGCTTCTCAGAAGCAATTCTTCGCGATCTATACTACTTTTGCCTGACGAGCACAGGCCTGGTGGTCTACTTAGACACAAGAATAGGCCTAGTAAGCTACCAGAAACATGACAATAAGTATACACACACAGGCTACACATATCACAGGCTATTTCTGATCACATTATTGTTGTTTAGTGTAACTTTATTTGATAATCTTATTAATATGTATCTTAGATATACCAAACCTTTTCTATTTTAATCTTATTGAAATAAACTATAGTTACAACTACACACAGCAGCTCATATAATAATAATAATAATAATAATAATAATAATAATAATAATATTCTACCACATACACACAACACCGTCTAGCCCAAACTAAGCAGAGCTTGTACTATGGGTTCTAGACAATGGATAAACATACATATATATATTTTTTTTTTGTAAATACATACATATTATACATAGAAACACCCAGACCAAGACAAACATCCATGTTCATGTACACAAATGTTTGACTTGTGCGGGGATCGAACCCGCGACCTCAGGCGTGGCAGTCGGTTACACTAACCACTACGCCATCGAGGCCGATAAGAAAATAATATACAATTGATTTGTATTAAACATTTTGCGATTGAAAAGAGTGACCATGAGTGCTTGCCTGCTTCTTCTCATGAAAGCTCTACTCCTCGAGCAGGCTTTCTCCAATAATACATTTTTATTTCCTTTTATTTATTCTTATTAATTTATCAGTTAATTGACGTGTCCGAGAATTGTTCACACATTTTTATGGAAATGAAGATTTTTAACTTTGTCTTTGACTTATATGTGTGATCGTGATTTCCTGATTCTGGCTGACTTTGTGTCTGTTAATAAGCAGTAGGTACGCTAAGCTCCGCGCAACATAAAGTATAATCGCTACTGCGTTAATTGTCTTCACAAAATATTAAAAGAACACTTGAATAAAATAAATCGTGGCCAGCACATGATAAGCCAAGATTTTTCAAAGAATCGTATAATATTTAAGTGGATAATCCTGCTGTTGCCAATTATTGTACTGTATGTACATATAAGTAATAATAGGTAGCGATAGCTCAGTGGAGAGACCAACAGACTGCAATGCAGAGGGTCTCGGGTTCGAACCCACGTCGCGCACGTCTGACTTTTGGAAGTAATATGACTTTTAAAATTATGTGCGTATTAATTGACAATTATCGCCTGCTCCGTGCCTCGAAGAGCACGTTAAGCCGTTGGTCCCGGCTGCCATGAACATCTATGGCAGTCGTTATTGGGAAAGTCAGTACCCTCTTATATCCTGACACTGGTCTAGCCTTAGGGTATCGTCAGCCTTCGGGTAGCGGAGGTCAGGTGGCAGCCGCTCCGAATTCTTTTCTCGAAAAGATTTCTTTTTTTATTCTTGTATTTATAGAGGCTTTTATCTACAATGGCATGCCAGTCTCATTGAACTTTAAACTAAGTTAAGTTTAGTTACCAATAGCAGCTATTGATAGAGCCAAACATTTTCAAAAGAAATCCAGTGATTTTTATAGTAGGTTGAGCCAAAATGATTAAATATGGTTCTATATCAATACGTTAATATGTGAAGCAAAATCTTTGTACCCATTGCGCGGATGGAGGAGTATGAAATTTGGCTCAGTTAAAGTTTTTATAGAGAAGGAGTGATGAATCCTAATATTTTTATAAAATATGCATTAGAAATACATTAAATTAATGGAAAAACACTACACGAACACAACCATGTATTTGGCACACGCAGTCGAATCGCGTTCGTAGTATTTCGGCATGGTTCGGTTAATGTCGTACAATTCTTCGTAACTATGGTTACATACCTTAAGTACCTATTGCAATTTCGTGGTATATATAAAGACGATCAAACCTAAAATTTAAATCAATTATGGTCGAATTTCGACCTCTTGGCGACCGCCAGTCAAATTAATTAGCTGTATACTTAAAAAACATACATTTCTTTCAATTGCTATTTGTTCTTGTGTGAAATAATGTACAAAATCAGACATAATCAACTACCCTATTCAATAAGCCATCGTCTACGTCTAATGCTGTTACTTGCAGCTAAATACATATTTTCAATCATCGTCTGGGACGCTTCCCGATGTGTCGGCACGCCTACTGGCACGCCCCTGAGACGAAGCAATTAAAGATATATTGTTTAGAGATGTTAGTTCGACAATAATATAATCATAATATAATAATCCTTATCCTTACTAATATTATAAATACGAATATCAGGTTACCGATCATTATGGAATTGCATACACGCTGTCAGGTGTACAAAAAAAGACACGGCGTGTCTTTCATCCAAAAAGTACTGTTCCCAGGAGATGGCAATTTATTGGCAAAATGTAGATTAACGCAAGCAAAGCCGCAAATAAATTCTAGTACAAAATATATACTGATGACCTCTAAGCAGAATGTTCTCGGCCTCAGATGACAGGGAATATTAAATGCACAAGAGCACTCTCTCCTCTCTCGTTCAAAGTCCGATAGGACGACAACTAGACACGACCGACGAGTTACCATGCGAAATGTTTTTAAGGCACGGAGATCGAGACGTGGCCTGTTTTTATCTCCAGTCTGCTATTGGACTGGTTGGATAGATAAAACAACTCTTTATTAGCCTGAACCGAGATCTGAACACGAAACTTCATGATCCGTAGCTCGACAATAAACTAACGCGGCAGTCAAATCTGAAATGAATATTAAACGAAATAGACTGGTAACTAATGCCCCCCAAAATCATCGTTTCACTGTCAGGATCTTTTTATCTCTGTATTTCAAAATTATCTTTTCAAACTTATATGCATACACACTTGATTTCATAAGATATGTGCGTATTTCAATTGTCGTACTTTCAGAGGCAACCTTCCTATCTAAAAGCTTCGTAAGGCTTAAGACTGCGCCGAGCGTAAGACAGATAATGACAGAGCTCGTGCGGCGTATATTCAAATCGACGCGCGGCCGCCGTAGTAAACTTGTATGGAGGATTTGACGTGCTTTTATGATAAATATGTATCTTTATTGTCAACCAATAATTTAAATATGTGAACGGACAAATTGTAATATAACCATTTATGTTTCGTTTAAGCTGTAAAATAGGATAGATTTCTATTGTTATAATCTAAAAATCACTTAATACGAGCTTACGTTTTTGCAATTTTCGTGCAATAATATTGTAGGCGAAAGTATTACCTAATTATTTTAATTTTTTATACGCTATAATTGTCAACACATTCATTGATATGGTAAATGTATATTTTTTATTTGTATTAAACAAAAAGTGTTGATTTTATTCACTTAACTGCGACCGCCTGTTTTGGCACATTTCGCTCGGCGCAGTCTTCGAAGAGTTGTACTAAGCAGGGAGACACAGATACGGATGGTGCGGTGCAGTGGTTAAAGTGGTCACCTCGCCACTGCCACTACGCCGAGTGTTGCGGGTTCGAATCACAAACGGGACAAAACTTTGTGTGATCCCCAAATTGTTGTTACGAGCCTAGGTATTCTTTGTGTCCGTTGTTTGAATGTTTGTTAAGTTTTTCGCAACACACAGGAACTAATCCTAGTGCAAGAGTTATCCACACGTAGGCCTCTGACATGGCTTAACGAATGCTGTCAATTTGACAACAACCTAGACCGACTTTTTACGTGCCCTCCAAAGCACGGAGACGCTCAGATGAAATACCACTAAGCGGTCACCCATCTATAGACTGACCGCACCCAACGTTGCTTAACCTCGCTAATCGTTTACCGATCAGTGAGTGCAACTGGTTATGGCTATTGTCTTGTTTTTAAAACAATTATGTAATATGATACTTGATATAATTTAAAATATATGCAAGCTTACACGCCGATAAGCATACAAAACCTACAAAGGCTTCATATGCTTACTGCTAGGTCGAATTATATCTAACAGCGAGCATTGCTTGAAACTATTAAATTATATCAAGTTTCATATTACATATATTCCTACCTTTCTTATTTTATTTTGTTACTTTGTGTGCCCGCGGTTTCACTCGCGTTTATGATTATTGCGCCGCCCCCATGGGTCGTAACGTGATGTTATATAGCCTATAGCCTTCCTCGATAAATAGGCTATCCAACACTAAAAGAATTTTTCAATTCCAGCCAGTAGTTCCTGATATTAGCGCGTTCAACCAAACAAACAAACGAACAAACTTTTCAGCTTTATAGATTATTGGAATACTTACAGCTAAAATGATATAGTAAGGTAAAAATGTTCACATGTAAATTGTTAATAATAATGAAAATTAAAACTCAACACAAATTAACTTAAACACTAACATAGCACACACATTAAAATTAACAAAAACAAAACTAATTTTAACTCAAAAAAGTAATGAAATGAAATGAAATGAAATATTTACATATTTGCATTAAACAAGTAAAAGTCAAAAGATAACTCATGACGAACTATTGGATCGATTTGAAAAATTATTTCAGTTTTGGATAGGGATAGCCTATTTATCGAGGAAGGCTATAGGCTATATAACATCAAGCTAAGACCCACAGGGGCGGCGCAGTAACGATAAACGCGGGTGAAACCGCGAGAACATCTAGTTACTCATATAGCTATATATAACTATATATAATATAACTTTAAAAAATTAATTAGCTTCAGCAAGATCCATCACGATTCTTCTTCTCTCTTAGCCTTTATTATTCCCAAGTCACTTGGGGTCGGCTTTTCTGGTCTAACCGGATTTGACTGGATATCAGTTTTTACACGGAGCGGCTGCCACCTGACCTCCGCAACCCGCAGGCCAACGATACCCTAAGGCTAGACAAGTGTCAGGATATTAGAGGGTACTGACTTTCCCAATAACGACTGCCATAGATGTTTATGGCAGCCGGGACCAACGGCTTAACGTGCTCTCCGAGGCACGGAGCAGGCGATAATTGTCAATCAATACGCACATAATTTCGAAAAGTCATATAACTTTCGAAAGTCAGAGGTGCGCGACGTGGGTTCGAACCCGAGACCCTCTGCATTGTAGTCTATTGTTCTCCCCACTGAGCTATCTCTGCTCCATCACGATTGTTACCAAAAAATTATGTTGGTCCAATTGTTCTGAAAAACTATAACAAATAATGCTTTAAAAACTATTAGCGCCTACTAAATCGTAACTTAAGCTACCTGCTGAAGTCTACAAAAGATTTACGTTTTAGCAGGCGCCAATAGTTTTCACGTTGGAAATTTAAACACTAATATTTGGTTCGCCACTCCATAGATGTCACTTGTCGTCCCCTTCGCCTCCATCATTGGCGCATCTAAGTTTATTTCCCAAGGGCCGGGCCCGAAACAGTGATGGTTACACAAATCCAACCAAGTTAAGGTGAAAACTAACATCCTGGTGTGGTGGACTTGAGACAATTCTGGCGTGTGCTTGTTTGACCTGACCATCACTTATACAGAGTTTTAAGAAATAACCTTTTACCTGCGTCATCATTACAACATACTTCACCATTTTTGTTCTAGCACTATTTCAAACTCAATAATACAGTTTAAATTTACATGCACCCCATGTCTCTCGCACGTAGTCTTTTCCCGCAGTGTGTTTTCGGATACGACGCTGCTTTCTTTTGGGACCCTGACGTATAGTCTTAAGTCTAAGTTGTACGATTAGAGCTGGTTGCTCTTTCGATATGTCGCATCCTTAATAAAACAGAGACTTATCTCAGTATTTTGGATTAAACAAATTTGAACTCTATTGCAAAGATTTAACACAAATATAATATTAGAATTTAACATATACAATTAGAGTTCAAATTGCCTTACTTTCAAATTACGAGTTAAGTCGCTGTTTTATTAAGAGTGCGATGTGTATTTTTGTATGAAAGAAATCAAGCAATGAATTATACAAAAATTGTTAGATAAGGTATGAATAAGACTTCACGGATGGCGTTGGGTTTAAGTGGTCGGCTCGTCTCTGCCGCCGCCGCGCCGAGTGTTGTGGGTTCGACAAATAGTTGTCCCAAGTCTGGGTGTTCTTAGAGTCCGTTGTTTAAATGTTTGTAAAGTCTCCAGGACACAGGAATTATTCCTAGTGCGGGAGTTGTTTTTAAAAAAGAAGTCACATTTAAAGATTATTAGTATCGTAACCAATCACATAAAATAAACAAAAAACCAACTATTAACAAGATCGCTCATTATTTAAGAAATCCACATTTTAAGTTTTTGTTGAGTATTAAAAACATAACATAAGGTTAACCTACCGAGTTGCAGCGGCCCACCGAAGGTCAGACACAATAGGATTTGAATTAAGTCTGGCATTCCAACAATTGGCAGTTTAAGTGGCAGCTTTGTAAGACGAGAACTTACGGGAAATACCATTTAGTCTTTTCCAGATAATATTAATAATATAATATTCTACCACACACACACACAACACCATCTAGCCCAAACTAAGCAGAGCTTGTACTATGGCTACTAGACAATGGATAAACATACATATATACTTTTTTTTTTTGTAAATACATACATATTATACATAGAAACACCCAGACCAAGACAAACATCCATGCTCATCACACAAATGTTTGACTTGTGCGGGAATCGAACCCGCGACCTCAGGCGTGGCAGTCGGTTACACTAACCACTACGCCATTGAGGTCGTCAAATGTAAGCATATTTCTCTTAGTGTTCCTACCTCGTATCTTCATGACTGAGTGTCTTCAGGCTACACCATTATCACTGTATAGGTTGCTCGAAATTGTGCCATTTGAAAGGCTGTTTGTATTGTAGTATGATCCTAGTTGACCCCTAAGAGACCCCTTTCTAGAGGTCTCTATTTGGTCAAATCAAATACAATTTACGTATAACTATTAAACGTCGTCTTTGTAAATTGTCTTAAGATCAAATTCAAACGCACTTATGCGTGTATACAGACGTGTCAAGCAAACTTTGAATCAAAGTTATTTGACGTTACACTGAAAGGTCTTCACGCAAAATAATTAGTTTCATTAAAAGTAAAGGTCAATGGAATAAAACCTCCTTTCTAACCCATAGTAATTAATAATTACTTACTGCTTAACAAACTATTGAATGTTGTTTCTCCCTTAAATGGGTAAATGAAAAAATATTATGCTCTATGAAAAGAATCTCATAAAGGCCGGTTAATTGAATGTTCCTTTTTGAATAGACAAGGCAAATATTTCTTATCCTTACAAAAATAGTGTAATTTATTTACCTTAGAAATAAACGGGATTAAATATAATGACCACCAAAAATACTAATTTCGCAGAAAAATATGCTTACTACAATATATCATAACGAGTACCTATACGCCTCAAATCACTCCATTCCGTCTCGGAAGGGTTAGGTTATGTTAGGTTCCTTCTTAAACCCACCTAAAAATAGGAGCCCCGTGTAGCGGGGCTCCGTCAACTTATTTTGATCTCTTTAAATATAATGCGGTTTTAATTTTGGTGATCATTTACTATTTTTGACAATTTTTACTGTTATATTTTACCATATCTGGTGATAAGTTAAAGTAAACTATAGCCAAAAATATTACCATTAATAATATATGATAGTTCAAGAAAACGATGTTAAAATAATTATACAGTTTATTTTATAAATCTACTACGGAAAATAATGTGCCTGGATTTATCCACAGATTTTATTCTCATAGACTGTAGTCTAAATAAAGTAACTATTAATTTTATTTATGTGATTCACAATATTCTTTTACATGGCCTTAACTCTAGCTATAAGAAAAACCAATAACACCAACGACATTAAAAGCTGATCTCTGTTTTATGAAAATTTATTTAGTTTTACACGTGCCACAAAATAATGTACAAAAATATATCAATTAGTAATGCCATCAGCCACTTTTAACGCAAAACATCATAGAAAAGCTACGAAATGAAAGCCACTAATGCAAAACAATGCATCCAAAATATTTCAAGTGTTTTACTAAACAAAGATATCAGTTAAGACTGCGTCGAGCGAAATGTGCCGAAACAAGCGGTCACAATTAAGTAAATAAAATTAACACATTTTGTTTAATATAAATATATAATATACATTTACCATAACAATGAATATGATTACGATTACTCCGTGTAAAAAACTTAAAATGATTAATATTTACGCCTACAAAATTACGTAAATTTGCATTGATTATAACAATAGAAATCTATCCTATTTTAGAGGTTAAACGAAACGTAAATAGTTATATTACAATTTGTCCGTCCCAAATATTTAAGCTATTGGTTGACAATAAAGATACATATTTATCATAAAAGCACTTCAAACCCTCCATACAATTTTACTATGGCGGCCGCGCGCCGATTTGAATATGCGCCGCACGAGTTCTGTCATTATCTGTCTTACGCTCGGCGCAGTCTTAAACCCACAACGTCTTGCCCTAAACGTCTATACTTATGTCTTTTTATCATGGACTAGATGTGCCCGCGGTTTCACCCGCGTTTATCGTTACTGCGCCACCCCCGTGGGTCATAGCGTGATGTTATATAGCCTATAGCCTTTCTCGATAAATAGGCTATCCAACACTAAAATATTTTTCCAATCGAACCAGTAGTTCCTGAGATTAGCGCGTTCAAACAAACAAACTCTTCAGCTTTATAATATTAGTATATGTAGATAAACCAGGTATAATAATATCATAACCTTGAAGACACTGTTTTTTTGTTTGTTTAAACGTGATAATCTCTAGAATTGCAAGCCAGATTTTTTGGTTTAATTAGTCCATTTTATGCAGCATATAAAAATCACACTGCGAGCCACAGGAGCCAAGTAGTAGTTATAAGAATACTAGCTTTTGCGCGCGGCTCCGCCCGCGTGGTACCTACATCAATAAAGAGTAGCCTATGTCCTTTCCTAGGTCTTAAACTATATCTGTACAAAATTTCATTTTAATCGGTTAAGTGGTTTAGGTGTGAAAAGGTAACAGATAGACAGACAGAGTTACTTTCGAATTTATAATATTAGTAAGGATGAAAGCGTGGGAGACTGCTAGTAATAAAACAAGTCGCATTTGCAACTCTATAGAATTCCTTAAGCAAAAACTGTATCTCCGAGACGTGACGTGATTCAAAGTGATTTGAGGATAAAATATTAAATCAAATTATATACAGGTATTAAACTTCATAGGAATAACGCCAGACTCGGCGTTTCTTTTAAATATCCGAATATTCATCGGACGACGCTATTTTTATAATTTAGCGGGAAACAGTAAGTGCTAAAGGGGAAATGTAAAATGAATGCTGTTTGCAGAATCATTTTGTGAGTGAATGGAAATGAAATTTCTATTTTTAGTTAAAAATAAGCGCAGCAGAACTCCCGCTACCATATATTGCAACTTAACTGGAGTAGAAACTTCATTATTTAGTATATCGCGCCTAAATAGGTGATAATGTGTTCTGGTGAGTTATTTTGGAATCGTAGAGAAAGCCTTGTCTTTTGACTGGCAGCGCTGAATATCTCAGCTTTTAAAGACCAGGCGCGGTGTTGCAATGACGGGGAAAACTTTTAATCAACTACGTCATTATCACAGTCGTATAGAGATTCGTGGACATAAGCCAGCCATGTGGATTTTAACCTCGATCAATGTACTGCTTGCAATTAAATCATTTTTGACTCGACTGTACTTAAAGTAGGAGCGTTCCACGTAATTGATAAGCCAAAATATAAAACAAAATATTGTTCAAAACCTTTGATTAGTCAATTGCCATGATGACTTGCTATCTATATTTGCTTAAAGTTAAATATTATAGAAACAGAATTAATGGAATTTTGGATTTCATATAGATGAGAGATAACATCATAAGATAGAGATTAATTACGATTTAATGATTTACTATTAAATAAAGTAAATTTGATATTTAAACTAAATAGACACCCATTTAGTTTAAAATAAATATAATAAGTTTAATGTAAAGAACAAATAGGGATATCGCATTCATAAAACCGAGGTGAAAAATTGAATATAAATCAACTGTATGTCTCGTGCCAACAAAATCTCTCAACGTTTATAACACTAGCTTCTCTGCCGCATTTGCCTAAGTGAATTACATCAGTATATACGAAAGTAAATTTATCTATACATCAATCCAGGTCATATCAACTTGTCATCTTTGTGACAAGTTTAATTAAAATTAATTTACTAGTTTAGGTGTGATTGAGTAATAAACACCTTTACAAACTTTCACATCTGTAGTATTATTAAAATTATTTATCTAAGCTAATATTATAAAGAAGAAACATTTGTGTTTTTGTATGTATGTTTGTAATGTTTTCACACAAAAACTACTGGACCGATTTCAAAAATTCTTTAACCATTAGAAAGCTGCATCTTTATTGAGTGACATAGGCTATATAACATTATCGAAAAAAATAGGGATCCTTAATAAAAATGCAATAATATAACCCAAGGTGTGAAAAAATTAGTCATAATAAATCTGTCATCGCGTGCGCTGCGGAAACTATTGATGCTAGAACAAAAACATGTTCTACAGTATTATAGAACGTATCAACATCTACAAAAAAGTCCGCGATGCCTATGTATTTTTTTAATATATTATTTATTTTATTTATATATTATTTATTTATTATTTGATTATATATTATATCACTTATATAGGTGTAGTTAGACTTATTAACTTCTTTAGTTGTAGTTTTATATATTAAAAATTAGATAACCAATTAAAAGTAGGTATTGGGTGATAAATTAAAGTCCACGCGGACGAAGTCGCGGGCAACAGCTAGTTATACATAAAACTACAAACTCTATATCTATCAATGACATAAAATAGGAATAAATCAAAACTTTTAAATTAAAGTAATTCGCAAGCCGCAAACAAGGCTCTAAAACCATAATTCGTGACGGCCATTCAACAATTTCATGCGCTGAAAAGCACTGAAAACAACAATTACACTTGCAAAAGCTATACCGAGTGTTGCATTTGAATAACCAATTAATCAGGACCTCTGTATTAAATCGATTCTCTCCTTATTAACCCACTTTGTTACCAACTCAGGGAGGTGAGGTAGCTTAAGTTAAATTGGTTCAGGTGGCTCAATTCCGTGTAGTGGGTAGCCAATTAAACAAACTGTAGGAACTTGTAATGAGATCTGAAGAGAATTGAACAGTCAAAATGTTCTGTATAATAATGTAAATAGTTATATCTGTATTGGGAAGCGAATTTAAGTTTGCTGTTAACTGGCTTGTTGTTTGGTGGGCAGTGTACGTTTATAGAAGCACGAACTATTTCAACTTGACATATTGAGAGTGACATACTTTGAAATAACGACACTGTAACATTGAGACAGCTACCATCTTAGTCTCCTCGTGACCATGGCTGCTGAAAAGCAACCGAAACGTCGGGGAAAGTGTAAACTTAAATATAAATAGTTTTAATAATTTAATTTATAATAATATAAACAAAATAACTACGATTTATGACAAAAATTATGCTAACACTAAGCAATTGGTTCAACAATATTTACAAACCTTGAACTACGATCAAACAGAAAATTTGATGACTGTTGTTCAATAAGTGTTATGCAATAAAATAACTCTTTAAGTCGTTATAGTAATCACTTAGTTTATAATATAATTCGTAAGTTTTTATATACAAAGAATAATGTTTTATAAGTATTGTTTTAGAATTTATATCTATATTATATAGTATGTGCCTTTAATGCCTGTGGCACAGGTTTATCCTAGTACAGGCACCCCTTATATATCGCACCCTTAATAAAACAGAGACTTATCTCAGTATTTTGGATTAAACAAATTTGAACTCTATTGCAAAGATTTAACACAAATATAATATTAGAATTTAACATATACAATTAGAGTTCAAATTGCCTTACTTTCAAATTTCGAGTTAAGTCGCTGTTTTATTAAGAGTGCTATATTACCTTTACAATGTAACCTAAGCTCTGAATCAATTTGTACCAATTTAAGTTGAATAAATGATTATTATTATGATTATTATTATAATTAGCTTAAAAATTTGTAAAGTTTAATAGTATCTAGTAGTAGTGTGACAGTTTCAAAATAGTGTAAAATAAACAACGCGATAAAATCCGTATATAGTAGTTTAATTTCAATGAGTAACATTCGCGTAAACAGAAGACAATATTATATTGAGAGTTATAAAGTAAAAATAGCTACGTTTTCATCGGTGTTGATGTCAGAAGACTGCATGAACTATGGCACAAGCTTCGGCTCCATGGAGCCTGAGGGCTGCCCTCCCAACGGCATTATTGGTAGGCTTTAGGCCCCTATATGTTCACCTATACTCCTGCCACAATGACACTAACTGTATGAATAATGATGAAAGAAAATATTCTTCAGTATTCTGTGGCATTTTATGGTTACTAAATTATATATTTGTCTTTAAGACAACTCCCGCACCCTAATTGCAGTAAAGTTTAAATTTACAAAAATCCCTAAATATTTTTGTAAAATCACGGCCCTATATGGTGATTGCAATAAAATAGAATGCATATAGACGTAATTTTATAACGAAGCATACAAGGAAGATGTTAACACTAAATGCAGGTAGTAGAGTCTTTTGATTTTGGCATAATATTAAGTGGGGCCTTCCCATTAACCTATATGTACGGTCAGGTGCAAAAGTTGAGTAGCAAATTTAAAAAGCGATAGAATCACAACAAGTTGTACTTACGACCTTTTTCAATAAAATCATTGCACACAAACACATAATCGCGCCTCACTTATATTATATTATCTATGTTTCTATGTTTTTATTATTATAATTATTGTAAACTATTTATAGAGGCTTTATAACGTGCAACAAATCTATGTAATGGGACCATAGTGCATCAACTCTATAGTGGGGCCCTGGTGACCTGTAACACAGGTATCCTGATACCTTTCGTAGGCACCAGCCTCTCACAAAATTCAATGTGTACCTTGCTACCAGTTCCATGTACCTCCTATGTGTAATTTTGTAATTTTATGGAGAGAAATAAATGAATTATTATTATTATTATTACTTATACTGTCGCCTGTTCTAATTATGATTGTAAGTATTAATTTCAAATAAACAAGTAACTGATGTTGTAACTACGTTGGTAATAGTGCGATCTAAAATGTAACGCTTGTTGGTTAGATCCCCAAGAAGTGATAATAATCTTTTTGTATTTTTCCATCGAACTGCTTCACCTAATGTAGAGAAAAACATGTGAATCTGGAGCGAACTCCTACATGTTAACTTATATTTCATTACAATCATAAAAGCTATTATAACACTCTCCCTTGAGAGAGTCCCTTGTCTGAAAGTCCAACGTCACGAGTTTTATTATGTACCAGAAACTAAATTAAGTTTAAATTTTTCTATTAACATATAGTGACAAGAATAGAAAAGGGTATCTTAAGCTGGTTTGGGCATGTAGAAAGAATGGACGAGGAAAGACTGACTAAGAAAGTTTATAAGGCTAGTGTGAATGGAACAGTCGCAAGAGGAAGACCTAGACCAACGTTTCTCGATCAGATCGGAGGCGTTCTTGACAAAGGCCAGGTAACGAGCACCTTAAACCGACAGGCGTGTATGAGGAATGTGATGAAAGTGAATGAAGCCAGAGAAGTGTGTCAGGATCGTAGCAAATGGAAATCCGTAGTCTCTGCCTACCCCTCTGGGAAACAGGCGTGAATCTATGTATGTAACTTTTTTGAACCGTTATTACAAACATTGTAAACACATCAATAATGTCTGTCCTATTTAAAAGAAAGTAATGAAGTCAGAAGGAAGAGTAGAAGATAAGCTAAAGAAATGTTTAGTCAGTATGTGCACTATACAGACTGACTACAAATTAATTCTTCTATCAGCGTACGGTGGCGTCCAGACACAATATTTTAGCAATATGTTTTCACATGATTAAACTGGCAAATTAAACAAACACGTAAATTAAAAATAACTGTAAGGTCCAATGACATAGCTAAAAGTGGCCATAGCAGTGATTTTCTAGTGCGAAACCGTTGGACTGCCACGCAGGGATGCCCCAAGTTCTAACCACGGTACGGTACGACATTTCGAAGTTATGTGCATAGTAAATAGTTATCAAATCAAGAGTAACAGAATAGAAACGCCGTATGGAAAAGTGCACGTGTGAGACTTTTTTATTATTTCCTCAAAGGCATACCTTTGGCTGAATGTGGTTCAACCCTTCTCATACTAAAAAGATGCCAGCAGTAGGACAAACAGGGCTCGCTTTCTGTTATTTATTATATATATTTGACAGTATTCTTTCGAACGAAACCTTTTGAGTCAACTTTAAAATAATTCAGTCCATGTTATTAACTCAATTCACAGAAGCAATTGAATGAACAGCGGGATTATCCGTCTAAATGATGCTGCGCAAACAGTGCGGGCTCAACGCCTTTGAGAAGTTGCTTTGGTTTGAAATAGTGCTTGCGTTTTGCTTTGCAAACATTGCTATGGAGAAATACAATCTGTACAATATTAGTATGTCTGCGGCTCCTCCGCGTAAATCCCACCGGTATATATACCAGTATAAAAAGTATTCTCTGTGTTACTCTGCGACAGACTGTTTGCGGCTAAGTTTCATCTGAATCCGTACAACGATTTACGCGTGATCGAGTAAGAAACATCCTTTAAACACTTGTTCAAAAACTTTCTCGATCATAATATATTTAAAAAAGACAACTTCTACACTTGGAAAAGTCCTGTGTCGCGACGAACTTTACAAATATTCAAACAAGGGACACAAAGAACACCCAGACTCGGCACAACCATTTGGGGATACATTTTTGGCCCGTGTGGCGATCGAACCCACAATGTTTGGCGCGGCGACAGTGGCGAGACAGCCACTTAAGCAACTACGCCATCTATGCAGTCCAACTATTTGTAGGATACACAAATCGAACTGTCTGTCTTGTTTCCTATCAAACATAACAACATATCGTGCAGTCTCGATTTGTGCTAGAGACGTGCAGAACAAAAAAACAATAATATAGAAGGGAAGCCTGGGATATGAAGGACCTAAAAACCACTGCTAGGGAAATATATGTGTAACACATCTTCTCCTACGTCTTTGGAGATATAAACGTGAGAGCACTGTAGGCATGTATGTATGACAATTCTAACTAATATTATAAATGCCAATGTGAGTTTGTTTGTTACGCTTTCACGCCTAAACTACTCGACCGACCATCACACGTTTCATCCACCCTATATCCTTTTCAGTTCACTCGCAAACACGTTGCCAAACATTGTAATCGATTCAATGCTTCAGTCTTAAAACATATCAAACAGAGCTACTTTCAAAACTGCATTCTACTTAAATATATTTTTGTTAAGAAAGGCTCACGTGTTTGCCTTCCGAAGGGACAACCGAAGTTTACGGATTAACATTTACTACATGTAGAAGGGTATAGAAATATATGTTTAAAACATAAAACAATCAATAATTCAAAATCAATTAACCCAAAATATTACAAACACAGCTTGTTCAAAACTGCATGCCTCGCTTTTTTACATAGACTCAACTATTTTCCTTCCAGCAGAGACAAAGACGAGTTACTACTTGCTACAAGCAAAAGACAATATAAAAAATCCTTATAGCATAAAATGACCAACTATCGACCCACTTTCAGGAACATATTCGTACAATTTATGCATCCAGTCCACACGTACTCATATTTATTTTATATAAATTCCTCGGTGCCCGTCGTCAAATATCACGTGTTACCGTGTTGATACGTCAGCAGGTGTGGCCCAGTGCCACGCCATCCATCTTTCACTCGTTTTATTATGTAAGAACAGCATGCAAAGGGATTTATGAGTTCAAAGGCAGAACAACGTTGAGATGGGTTTGCACGAACCGTTTATAGGTACACAGATGTTGATTCAGATTTAAACTTTGTTCAATATGTAGCGTTTAGGAGTGGTTATAATGGCCTTAAGTATTGTGCATAAGATAAATATTGCATACATATGGATGGTATAGCTAGCAAGCGGTTGCTTTTATTTCACAGAACAAGTCTATTTGTAAGATTCACAAAAAAAAATTATTAATGCAGAGATTATTTAACTAATTAGAGTGTGGAGTATCCCATCAAATATATAAGCTGATTGGAATTGACTATAGTTAATAACCCTTTGCTTTAACGGTGAAGGAAACCATCGTGCAGTAACCTATACAGGTTACATACGTCTAAGAGTTCTCCATAATGTTCTCGAAGATATGTGAAGTCTGCCAACCAACTCTGGGCCAGCGCGGTGGACCTAAACCTAACCTTTCTCATACAGAGAAGTGGCCCGTGTCCAGCAGTGGAACAGTTTAATACTGGTCTGCTATTATAATGACCCTCGAAGGTGCTGATGTGATGACCTAATTTGTCCGAAAATTTCATAAGAAAAATTAAGCACATAAAAGTAACTGTGCTTAGAAATATGTATCTGTATAGAAAAGCAAATTTGGATAAAATAACAAAAAATGAGAACATCATCAATGCAGTCAACGTGAAAAAACGCATTATTAAGGATAACTCAAAAAGTACTGCTCCGATCATGATCAAATTTAAATACGACCACAAGGAAAGCACCAGTTTTCAAATAAAAAGAATCGTTTCACCGAGAAAATAGTTCTGAGGTAACACACATACAAAATAACACCTGCTTTTTTTTAAGTCGGTTTAAAAGATACATCATTTTCGTACCCGCTACCACTTAATCACAAGTCCAATAATTTCAAACATTCCTAAAATAACCCTCAGCTCTATAAACCACAACAAGTCTAACTAAATCCTAACAAATAATACGATATTTCGTCCACCCGTCCGTCGTATTTGACGAATAAACGTAAAATTGCTTATCTTTTCCCAACAGATCTTCTATGCGACTAATTAAACCCGAAGAGTTTCTACCCCAACACGATATTTGGCTGTTCGGAATATTTCTAACCGAAACGGACGACCGAAATGATGTATCCTAACTAATATTATGAATGCGAATGTGTTTGTTACGCTTTGACGCCGTAACTACTCGACCGATCATTATGAAATTTAGCATACTTGTTTTTAGGAGTACAGAAGAGCAGCGATAGCTCAGTGGGGAGACCAACAGACTGCAATGCAGAGGGTCTCGGGTTCGAGCCCACGTCGCGCACCTCTGACTTTCGTAAGATATATGACTTTTCGAAACTATGTGCGTATTGATTGACAATTATCGCCTGCTCCGTACCTCACGTACCTCGGAGAGCACGTTAAGCCGTCGGTCCCGGCTGCCATGAACATCTATGGCAGTCGTTATTGGGAGAATGTCGACACAAAAGATCCCACTGGGTCGAAGTGTCGCCGGTCTGCACTGACTGGCCCCCACATAAGATAAGATAAGATAAGATAGGAGTACAGAAAAGGACATATGGTACCTTTCATCCAGAAAAAGTGCAAATACTAACCTAACTCAACCGACATTTACGCGAGCGGAGCCGCGGGCAAAATCTAGTACTAATTAATATTATAAGTGCGAATGTGTTTGTTTCTTTGTTTGTTACGCTTTTACGCCTAAACTACTCGAATCGATTATGAAACTTCGCATACATGTCATCTGGGGTACAGAAAAGAAAATAGAGTATCTTTCATCTAGAAAAGTACTAATCCTGAGGGATAAAAGAATATTGACAAAGTCTATATTAACACAAACTAGTATCGAATCTGCTTAAAAATATGCAACTTCCCTACATTGACTGCATGAATAGCCTGGTAGTTGAAGGCTGAAGCAGTCAGCACTAACTCTATAAAATTGTACGATCCCCACTCGGCACAAAAATGTATGCGTTGCATAGATCGTTATTCGCAAGAGGAAGACATGGGCGAACGTTTCTCGATCAGATCGGAAGCGTTCTGGACAAAGGCCAGGTTAGGAGCACCTTGAACCGACAGGCGTGTATGAGGAATGTGATGAAAGTAAATGAAGCCAGAGAAGTGTGTCAGGATCGTAGCAAATGGAAATCCGTAGTCTCTGCCTACCCCTCTGGGAAACAGGCGTAAATCTATATATGTATGTATGTAGATCGTTATTACGAATCTGAGTATTCTTTGAGAACGCAGTTTGAATTTTCTTAAAATCCCCACGACTAAGACCACAAAGGTGTGTCGCAGTAGGGATACTGTGACATGTAATTTTTAAATAAGAATGCAATAAGCTTGTTTTATATTATTTTACCTAGCCTATATTTTTACATACCTTTGTGATGACAGGCAATGTTTTTTTTTGTATAAAGAATGTGTTTTTTTGTACTTGCATCGGTTCTATTCAGTATAATAAACGTGTCCAATATTCTAGATCACGATTAAAGTCAACGAAGCGGTTTCTATACATGCTTAAAAGTTATAACTATTGAGAAAAGTTGGCGTTGTATGCAATTAGAAAAATAGATGTTCCCATTCATACAGACTTACAGACGGAAAAGCAAATTTGGATTTAAAAAAAACACAATCTTCGTACCCGCTACCACTTAATCACGAGTGCAATGCTCCATCAGTCTTGTAGGAGGATCCCCTCCTTGCGTTGAAGGGACACCACAATTCCTTTCCTCGCATCAAATTAAAAGATTCCATTACAAAGTTCATTAGCTAAACTAACTAAACCAGTCATGTAAAACATTTACCTTATTATCATTATAATATACCTCATTATTAGTACCTATAAAATAAATATGTAAGCCCTTAGTTTAGTCTTGGTAAACGTAAGGTAGGACGTCCCCCGGCCAGATGGACCGATGGCCTTAAAAAGGGTAGCTGGGTCAGACTGGATGCGGAAGGCGGAAGACCGGATGTTGTGGCGTAAAATGAGAGAGGCCTATGTCCAGCAGTGGACTGCGGTGGGCTGATTGATTGATTGATTAGTTTAGTCTATTAATAATGTAATATATTTTGATTCAATAAAATAAGATACAAATACCTGCAAAAAAGCTCCGTACTTTATAATTATACATTAAAATTGCTTCCTTAAAAAGGACCTTATAACCGTAATATGCAGTAAGAAATTTCAATAATTAGTTTATTTATAATATTATTAAATCACGTATTATATTAATGAGTAACCATACTTCAATAATTATCAGTTAGCATACCAATAAATTATATATTATTAATAATACGCTCATTAACGCTGAATTATATTCATTGCGACGCCATTATGATTTACCCACATGTTTGTTTTGTTAATAGTTAATACTGCGTGGTTCAGATAAACAAATACCAAAGTAAAGTAAAATAAAAAAAGGTTTATTACTGCAAAAAGATGCAGAGGTGTAACATTATTAAAGAAAACATAAATACTTATATTAGAGCTTGTGCCACAAGGAACGAATAAAAAAATTCTCATATCCACACATCTATTTATCGCAGTTGTCACTGAATAACAGACATGACATACTTATGAAGCATATCAAATATTTAAGAGATAGCAAAGTACTAACTAGCGACTAATCAGAAAATAAATCACCTATAAACCATACTCAACCTTGCGAGTTAGTTGATTAATAGCTAAGTTAATTAATCCAAGGGTAATTATTTTATTGATTAAGTACCTAAGACCTATCCAGTTGAGAGGTACCTAAGTAGTAGTCCATTAGCTAGCAATATTTTTAAAAGTAATACCAACAGACTGCAATGCAGAGTAGAGAGGTCTCGGGTTCGAACCCACGTCGCGCACCTCTGACTTTCGGAAGTTATATGACTTTCCGAAATTATGTGCGTATTGATTGACAATTATCGCCTGCTCCGTGCCTTGGAGAGCACGTTAAGTCGTCGGTCCCGGCTGACATGAACATCTACGGCAGTCGTTATTGGTAAAGTCAGTACCCTCTAATATCCTGACACTGGTCTAGCCTTAGGGTATCGTTAGCCTTCGGGTTGCGGAGGTGGCAACCGCGCCGTGTAAAAACTGATATCCTGTCAAATCCGGTTAGACTAGAAAAGCCGACCTCAAGTGACTTGGAAATAATAAAGGCTAGGGAGAAGAAAATTGGATATGTTATATAATTTAACAAAAGGGGCGTATCTCGTACGTAACTAAGGTAAGCTTACTAACCACTACGCTTTGACATTCATAGTGTTACTTTTTACTCTAAAAGTATTGATGATTTTAGACATCTTCCTTTTGGTGTAGGTAAATCGCTGGAACTGAGATTACAGCAGCTATAGCTCTGGGATGTCCTGCCTAAACCGAAAAAAATTATGTGATATACATAACCAAAGAAAATGGAAGTTATTTATGATCACTATTTCGCTTCCGTGAGTTTTAGCGAGATGGTGATTGCTGTCTAATGGTAAAAGAATTATACAAATCAATTAAGTAATAATATTAATAATAATTATTATTATAATAATAATCTTTATCGTAGCCATTAATAACACTTTTACATAGATACACTGTCCCCTGAACTAAGTTATTAACCTGTATCTCAGGAGACAGTTCCTGCCCACATTACATGTTAACTTATAATGTTATATTTACAGATACAGAAAATTACAAAGAGAAAAAAAATAGAAAACATAACAAAAAGGTTACAAAGTTTTTAGATATTACAATGATAATTAAATTTTTATTTACGGCTGGTTTGTCATTGTTGTTTTGCATGTGTAAGTGTATGTGTGTGTGTGTGTGTGTATGTGTTTGAATGTGCACGAGTATGTGTGTGAGGGCGTGTTTGCGTGTGTGCGTGTACTTAAGTGAGTATGAGTGTGTACGTTGTAAACGTTGTTTCTAGTGAATTTGTTTGTCGTTTCAGAATATATCTAGTATATGAACAACATATTGCTGCAGCTACCAATAAAGCAAGTACAAATAAAACAAGCAACAGAATATTTTAAACCAATTTGGAAAATATGATACGAAATCAGTAATATTTTTGGTATGTTGTCTTTTTACCCGACTACGGCGAAGCCAAAAGGAAGGGTAATGATTTTGGCAGTCTGGATATGTATGTTTGTATGTTCCACCGTAGCGCCTAAACTAATAAACTGATTTTAATTATTAAGAGGTTAATAGATTCGTAATAATGGCCCGGGTGACATAGGCTATATACATTTTAAATTCGTCCTTTTTAGACTCCTTTTTTTACGTAGTCGGGTTATAGTTTTAAAACTTTTTTTTATTGAATCTATTGTACTTTAAAAGTTTTTGTATATCCGTAAACTTTTAATTACTACGATGACACAGCAGTGATTAATGCGATTGGTGTGTATTATCAAGCCCACGAAAATGTATTAGGCCTTCTGTCAGAAATTCCTAATAGCAGCCAAAATTAGGACGTAACCGGTATTACTCGAAATAACCATATTACTAGGTAATTACTAAACTGTAGCCGAAAACCATTATAAGATTAGTGAAAAAGTATTACTGTGTTTCACCTGGTGAGTACTCACTTACCTAAAAAAATAAAAAATAAAAAAAAAACCCACCTCTACTATTCATTTCCTTACACCACAATTCAAATTCATTTTCTCTACAGTAAGAAACGCGCGAATGCTACTATTGGTATAACACGCTACCGTAGGTTACAATAACCACTTACCGTCAAGCTGGTCGTATGCTGGCAAACTCCGTACTGCATCTAAAAAGTTCTTAGAGGAACATTCTCAATCGTGACCTAGCGGGAAAGACGTCAAATAGGGTTGGTAGAGTCACTTTGTGTACCTAGTTCATGTAGTTAATGAGGACCTGACTGATGAATCAGACATGGACATGGAACGTAGGGGGCTGACGATTCGTTGTAATATGCTGGCACGCAGATTTCCCCGATGCTCTAAAGATGTAAAGAAGACACTTTATAGGGCATATTGTCAGTCTTTTTATACGTGCAGTCTGTGGACCAACTACACGTCGTCGGTCGTCAGTGCCCTACGGGTCCAATATAACAATGCTTTCAGATTGCTGATGGGATTGCATCGCTTTCGCTTCTGCAGTTCGTCAGCGATGTTCAGCTCAGCAGCAGCTCAGCTTTCACGCTATTTACGTAAGAAAGCAGCATCGCTGATGCGAACAGCTGCCTGAAAGTTATTGGTAAATACATCCATAGTCCTATTTAGAGGCACTTGATAAGTTAGTGTCCAGGAGACCTGAAATACAGGGTTTCCCTAGTTTAGGCTCCTGTCCACCCCTCATAATACGCTACTTGTTATATTTACCTTACTACCTAGTGCTGCTACGATTTGAAATATCACATTGTGCGAAATTGTAAAATTAAGTTTGGTGGAAAATAAAACTTATTTTATATTTTTTTATAAGGATGCATATTCTGTAGGACTCTTGTTTTTATTTTTTATTATTATTGTTTCTATTGTATTTTATCTTTTTATTTTTCTGTTGTATGTGTGTGTAAATTACTAACATAGTTTTAAGTTATCCTGTTGTACTACTAACACTCTCTGGACCGAATAGTGTAATAATAAATGTTTTGAAATTTGAAATTATCGTTTTCTCCGTACTGTATATTTTCTTCGGCTGTGATCAAAGTACAAACATACGCTAAGCTGCAGCAGCAATAACCTAGGGCGAGACCGTTGGACTGCCACGCAGAGGTCTCGAATCCAATCCCAAGTCGAGCATCTCTAACTTAGTGATGTTATATGCGAATCAAAGATCGATAGCGTAATGGTTAGTGTAACCCACTGCCACGCTTGAGGTCGCGGGTTCGATTCCCGCACAAGTCAAACATTTGTGTGCATGAACATGGATGTTTGTCTTGGTTTGGGTGATAATATGTATTTATTTACAAAAAAAAGTATATATGTATGTTTATCCATATACTAGTACCCATAGTACAAGCTCTGCTTATTGAAATTAAACTGCTATATACGGATTTTATCGCGTTGTTTATTTGACACTTTATTACAAAATTTTGAAAATTGTTACACTACTACTACTATTAAACTTTACTAATTTTTAAGCTAATTAAATTATTATTAAACTATTTAGATTTAATTTATTTTTACACTTTCCCCGACGTTTCGGTTGCTTTTCAGCAGCCATGGTCACGGGGAGACTAAGATGGCAGTTGTCTCAATGTTCCAGTGTAGTTATTTCAAAGTACCCGAACATAATTTAATCATTGGTGTTTCTATTTACGCTCTGCTTAGTTTGGGCTAGATGGTGTTGTGTGTGTGGTAATTTTTTTTTGTATTTTATTCACATCTTTAGAAATTCTGCTGAACTTATAGAGAGAGTGCGAGTATTAATTCAACGTCGAAATAGCCGTTTATTTGACAGTATTTTATGTTACTACATACACAATATCAATAGGTACGCACAAAGAATTTCATACATAATCGAACAAATTTTAGTCAAAATGTGCCGTAGGCTGTCTGTAGCTAGTTCTGTACGTAATTAAATAGTTCGCTGATTCTATATTCCCAGTCAAAGTTCATCTCAGATATATTTTTATATAAATAGTTAGATGGTATATGATGATGATACAAAAACATAAATATTCTACATTTTTATGTGTGCTAAACTATGTAGGTACATACATAATCTTAATATACAGTCATTGGTTATTGTTACTTTAACGTATATGAAATGCATGTATATATCTACATGTAGTTGAGTTAAAATATTCTGTTGTTTTTACATGTGATATAATATAGCACATCAATTTATGAATCCTAACTAATATCATAAATGCGAATGTGAGTGTTTGTTTGTAAAGCTTTACGCCTTAACTACTCGACCGATCATCATCCAATTTCGCATATAATTTGTCAGTGGTACACAATAGGACAAAGGGTACCTTTCATTCGGGAAAAAGAACTGTTCCCGAGGGATGCTTTATAGACAAAATCTAAAATATCCGAAATGTTTTAATGTGAGAGGGTTTACTTACAGTATGGTTAAAATGTGATTAAAATTAAAAGCTTACCATAATTTTCTCGTATATATGGAAAGCTGTCAACTCCCTTTGAGCTAGAGGGGAGGCCTTATCCTACTAACACTTAGTAGTGACCAGTGTCCAGTTTATAAGCAGGACTTATATTAATATTGTTATACCAAGACACGAACCACGCAAGTATTAAGAGTGGCAGTAGTTCTTATATGAAGCGGAACTCTCATCTGCACTAAGAAGAACTATGTGACGCAGAAGCAAAATAAATATTACACAACGAATGTATCTAAGTACGTTCACGCTTCGGCCGGCTGAGTATGAGTGCACTTTGCGCGTGTTGTCCGTTGTCACGACATCAAATATTGTGAGATCTACAAATAGTTTTATTTACGTATCTTTATTTTCTTTGAAATGCACGCATCCCACTTTGCTATACTTACAAGCAAAGTAATCTTCTTCTCTCTCAGCCTTTATTATTCCCAAGTCACTTGGAGTCGGCTTTTCTAGTCTAACCGGATTTGACTGGATATCAGTTTTTACACGGAGCGGCTGCCACCTGACTTCCGCAACCCGAAGGCTAACGATACCCTAAGGCTAGACCGGTGTCAGGATATTAGAGGGTACTGACTTTCCCAATAACGACTGTCATAGATGTTCATGGCAGCCGGGACCGACGGCTTAACGTGCTCTCCGAGGCACGGAGCAGACGATAATTGTCAATCAATACGCACATAATTTCGAAAAGTCATATAACTTCCGAAAGTCAGAGGTGCGCGACGTGGGTTCGAACCCGAGAGCCTCTGCATTGCAGTCTGTTGGTCTCCCCACTGAGCTATCGCTACAATATCTAGCTATCATACAAGCAAAGTAATATAAACATAATATAAAAAATCGCAGTAGGTAACAGTCATCTGACTGTTCCATCTGGTTAACCTAGCTTTAATCTGTCATTTAGCAATATAATTTGAGACTGGCGATCTGCGTAGAAGTATGTGGTGTATTGTATATAAGTGTTTGCGCAACCCGACATGACCAGTGAGAGTTTAGGCGCAGAACTTACGGCTTTACGTGTTTGCCAAGGTACGGAGGCTTGCAACACCGGCAGCTACCAAACTCCGGTTTGCTGTTAAGAATTTCTTGATAGGAAAGAAACAATAACTTTTTGCTATCCGAACCCTGAAACTCACGCACTAACAGTGAGAACCGATACCCAATATAATTACCGAAACCCAACCAAGTCATAGACTTGCATTGGGTATTGCGGCGGTAACCGATACCACCATAGTCCGAGCCGTAGACCAAAGCGCGGTAGGCCGAGACGTAGGACGAACCGTAAGCTGAACCGCAGGCCGAGCCGTAGGCAAAACCGTAATACGCCACCTCTCACCACAAATGCATAAATATAAATCCAGCGCGATCGAAGTCGGAAACAAACCTAGTTTTGCATAAATTATAAAATACTAGCAATGAAATGATAATTTTAACATCAAAATTATAATAACACAAGTGCACGTGTAAATGAGTCGCAACCATTAATAATAAATTATATTCCTGTTGTATGATGATGAGCAATGCACGAATGTATTTAATTTATTTTATCTGTAATGTACTATATGTGTTTATTACAGAGTATATAATTTTGTTCTTTAATACTTTGTTATTACTTGATTTAAGCAGTTAATTATTGCCTGCTTTTATGGTGAAGATAGAACACCGTGAGGAAACCTGTATATATGATATCTCAGAGATTTTCACGTGGAGTTTTTTCTGTCTATTGGCTACAGGTTCAGACTACGTGTTGCTGCCGAGAACCCGAACCTTATTCACAGCAGACGCATTAATTACGGCTGCGCCACCAAGGCTTCTATTTAGTGCTTAATCACAAAGAATTAATAAAATTTGTTGCTTCAATATTTATTCTACTACTATATTTTTTTATTAATACTTAGGCCTTATTAGAACACCAAGTATGATTTGCCCTTCAACGACAATTTTCCATACAGTTCCCTCAATGGGATTGTGCGCAGAAAAATAGATTCCGATATAACATTCACGAGTAAATTATGTAAACGGTCTTGGCAAAAATTGGCACACAGCCATATCAGTAGAGTTCTGGAGCTAGCCTACGACAGCAAAAAATAAAATAGATACCTATGTTTAACAAAAAATAGTACACAAACAATGTTTAAACTGTTGTTCTCAAAACATTTTTATAGGTTTTTCTTGATTGATTATATAATTAAAACATATATACACAGCCTATATACCCTAAAGGGTCCACAGAGGTATATTATACCTACACTAGCGAACCGCCCCGGTTTTACAAGGGTAGTACAACAACCTTAACAAATTATACACCTCAACCTTTCTCATGAATCACTCTGTCTACTCGTGAAAACCGCATGAACATCCGTTCAGTAGTTTTTGTGTTTATCGCGAACAGATGCGGGGATCTTTATTTTATAACTAGATTTGCCCACGGTTACACTCGCGTTTATGGTTACTGCGCCGCCCCCATAGGTCGTAGCGTGATGTTATATAACCTACAGCCTTTCTCAATAAATAGGCTATCCAACACTAAAAGAATTGTTCAATTCGAACTAGTAGTTCCTGAGATTATCGTGTTCAACCAAATAAACAAACTCTTCAGCTTTATAATATTAGTATTCTTCGAAGAGGTTAATGAAAACACTATGTAGGTCTGTGTGTCTGTCTGTTAGTGGCAGGCATAGCTCCGGAACCACTAGACTGATTAACTTGTACCTTGGTGTGCAGACACCTTGGGGTTATCTCTTGGTCGAGTTTGAATATAAGCCCTGGGGGTCAAAAGACCCCCGAGATACAGGGATCACATATTTTAAATGGAAAATATTGTCTTGTAACTTGGTGTGCAGACACCGTAGGATCATACCTCCCTAGCCTTTATTATTCCCAAGTCACTTGGGATCGGCTTTTTCTGGTCTAACCGGATTTAACTGGATATCAGATTTTACACGGAGCGGCTGCCACCTGACCTCCGCAACCCGAAGGCTAACCATACCCTTAGGCTAGACCAGTGTCAGGATATTATAGGGTACTGACTTCCCAATAACGACTGCCATAGATGTTCATGGCAGCCGGGACCGACGGCATAACGAGGCACGGAGCAGGCGATAATTGCCTAGTCTTCTAAGTAAAAACAATAAATCAACAACAATAACAGCAGCGATAGCCTAATGGGAAATCGTTGGACTGCCACGCAGAGGTCCCAAGTTTGATTCCAAGGCGCGCGTCTCTGACTTTTCGAAGTTATGTGCTTATTAAATAGTTAATTATCGCTTGCTTTAACGGTGAAGGAAAACATCGTGAGGAAACCTGTATGTCTAAGAGATCTCAATAATGTTCTCAAAGATATGTCAAGTCTGCCAATCCGCACTGGGTCAGCGTGATGGACTATGGCCTAACCTTTCTCATACTGAGAAGAAGCCCGTGCCCAGAAATGGGGCAGTTTAATATTATTATAAAAACAATAAATACATTATTTTAACCTGTCAATTGTTGGAATGAAAGACATAATTGAAAATTCTATTGTTTCTGGCCGCCGGTGTGCCGCTGCCACTCATTAGGCTAAAGATCAAAAACACATTTCTTTTTTCATTATTGTGAATCTACCCTCGATATCAAAACCCACTGCCGCTATCGGTGTTCAACGTAAATCCAGATTATTGTCTCAAAAAGGTAAGTTATGCTGGCAACAAATTCAATTATAAGAGAAAATAGAAGGCAAAGTTTGTAAGTGAAAAAGTTTAGATAACGTTAGATAATTCCGGGGATCGCTATAACTTCCATTTAAATTGTGTAACAGTTCATACTTAATGTAATACCGAGATTATAGTGGTTTAGGAATGTACCTTCGGAGTCGACGTATTTTAAATTAACCAGCGTTGCGCTGCTGTAATAATTTCTATTTGTATTGTTAGGCTCAGTAGAAAGGGCCCGCACCGGTAGCTAAAGAAACTCCTACCAATATAGTGTTTTATTATACTTGAAGCCTTGATGATATTATATAATATTAGCTCTGTATTAAATTGTCCCACTGCTGGGCACGGGCCTTTTCTCAACGTGACAAGAGTCACGCCACGGTAGTAGGTTTCTTCGCGATGTTTTCCTTCGCCGTTGAACTCGAGACCTCCAAACTCAAGAAAGCAACGGTCTCCCACTTGGCTACCGCTGCTATGATATTAAGACTGCGCCGAGCGTTAGACAGATAATGACAGAGCTCGTGCGGCGCATATTCATATCGGCGCGGCGCGAGGCCGCCATAGTAAAATTGTATGGAGGATATGAAGTGCTTTTTTGATAAATATGTATCTTTATTGTCAACCAATAACTTAAATATTTCGAACGGACAAGTAGTAATATAATAATTTATGTTTCGCTTAAGCTGTAAAATAGGATAGATTTCTACTGCTATAATCTAAAAATCACGTAACACGAGCAAATTTACGTAATATTGTAGGCAAAAATATTAATTATTTTAAGTTTTTTACACGGAGTAATTGTAAACACATTCATTGTTATGGTAAATGTATATTTTATATTTGTATTAAACAAAACGTGTTGATTTTATTCACTTAACTGTGACCGCCTGTTTTGGCACATTTTTTTCGGCGCAGTCTTAAGGTAAAAAATAAAAATCCCATGCTTTCTGAACTATTTATTAAATATTAATAAAATATACAGATCTTGATTTATATTGGTAATTAAAATATTTTTCGATTTTACTTATTTAAATACGATATTTTTATTTATTACAACTCCATTAAATGTTTATAGTAACATTAAAATGTGAGTGCTCTATATACATAAATATCGGTTAATTAAAAATGTGTGTAAATAAAATTGGCATTTCTACGAATATTAACACACGGAATCCATAAGCATTAACAAATAAAAGCAGGAATGTTAATAACCTTTCACAGAACAATAAAGCGTCAATATACTCGTCACAATACAATATTAAATATTATTAAAATCAATCTAAATGTATCGTTTGAAATGGCACAAAATCAGATAACATCAAGGCCGGCGCCTCACTTTCAACGGGGTGTGAAGTCGTACTATCCACTAAAGGCATTACATCGCTGCGTACTCTTACCCTTCTCTTATACCACCCCACTACTAATGATGCAATGTATATTACAGTAGCACAAAGAAACCCCATCCACATTAGAACGACTTTTGAAGTAGTAAGTATTGGCGGCGACACAATAACCGATTGCCAATCACTACAAACATTACTTAAAGCTAGAGTCTTAAGACAGACCCTCACTAAATATTTGTGAGCTATCACAGATTTAACAACAATTTCCTTGTCTTGTGCTAATACGCACCAAGCCTGAGGCATGAGATTGTTTACGTTAAGCCTAGGCAAGACTTCTACAGAATATGTCAGTATTGGTCCATTACTTACTTTCGGAGCTACCCATTTCACAGCTACCATACCGAATGAGTCTGCATGTACTGAAGTGATGGAAGGCGTATCAGCAATTTTAGAACGAAGTGTTCTAATATTTCCTCTAGCCGATCTGCTGCATTGGCCTCCAGCACATGCTCTTAATCTAAACTTATAATCACTAAAAGGAGCTAGACCTCCAACTTGGAAATCGATTCTTGGACCACTGATATTCAAAACTAGGGTTCGAACATCATTGCCTAAAGTAGAATTGTTTGCAATCACACTCTCATGATCGTTATTACAACTAAAATGTTTATCTTGACACACATCGAAGTAGTCTTCTGCCATAGCACCAGGCGTCACTGAAGATAGTATACCACACATCGATTCACAGCCTCTATTATATTCTGGAGGAGGTCTCCTTACTATCGCGTGACGAATATCGTCCGAGTCAATAAAAACATCATATTTACAATAATCTATCATCGAATCTCTTAAATTCATTTCTATTAAAGCCACATCTAGCTCGTAATATTTAATATGTTGAATATAGTTTTTGTGGTCTACCCAACGCACTACTACAACATCTGAAGATTTAGCGACAAGTTCGAGGATAAATGGTGGCTCAGGAATACCTACAGGTGTTGTAAAGTTGATTATATTACTTCTGCTCAATAACTTCTTCTTAGGATCATAAACTTCTATACAAAGAGCGTAAGTAGACGCTGGTAGTAAAGCTTTGAGTTCCACAATACTGAAGTTATTACCACTAGTCGTAGGAATATCAGCGTCATGCCATTCAAATTCGCTACAACTTTCAGGAACAACTGTTGATTTAATACCTGGAGGTAAACGTACATATAATGCTGAGTAATGGATGTCGTGATTCTCTATAGGAAACTTGATTTGTACTGATGTATCGCTAGTGGCTTTTATTGTGAAATTAAAACGCACTTCTTCGCATCCGCCGCGGTAGCCATTGGATCCTATAGGTATATCCAAATCTGTCGGTGTAATCGGAAAGCGATCTCTGATTTCTTCTATGACATTCATGCACAATACTGGATTATATTCAAACAATGCAGAGCCATTTTCTATTATAAGGTTTTTGGATACATTTGGGCTGAACAAAGTCTGAAGATTGTAATTATGATTGATGTATAGACTGTACCTTTCGTCCTTTAGTTTTTTACCTTTAATCACTCGGAGAGATGATAGAAAGTCTAAGGACATTACATCGGAGGCTTCTATCAGTACGTAGTCTGAGACTTCTTGAATGTTGCCTAAATATGTTTTGAGATCACCCATCGCGCCAGGAATAGCTCTTAAGTGTATAGTTAAAGATCCATTAATAAAAACACATCTCTCGGCGCTTTGGATGGAGCCTAAAGACTGTATTATTAAACTGGAACAGTTCTGGAATATATAAAAATATATTAATTTATTTACATATTTGAGAGATAATATTAGTAAATATTGTACTAGTAATCAGCAATTCTATTCATTTTGATGAAGCTACAGTTCAATCCTTACAGCCTTGTACAGTTTAATCTCATAATTTAAACAAGGTGATGTGTGAATTGTCTCCAAAATACATACAATTATACAAATGATGCAGTCTAACTAATAGCTTCATATATTTGTCCAATCGAACAACTCCAGGATGGGTAGGACATTCTGCCATACATCTTTTAAATACATATTATCTATCTTACCTAAGTACTAACCATTTCACAATGAGTGCAAGGCTCGCATGTGGGTTTACCAGTCTTATTATTCTTCTTGAAGTCTATGGGACATTTAGAAATGCAAGTGTTGTTCCAAACTAAACGATTAAAATTATGGCATTCTTCTTTTGTGATGCAATATTTACTGTCTGGTAGTATTATTCTAAAATATAAATACAAAACCATGAACAAAGTTTATTTTAGGTCCTCGAAAGTCTATCAATCAACTAGTGCATTAAAATGTTTACAGTGCAGCAACCCTAAACTTATCGCGCTTGGTGATCTGATTCAAACAACCTTGCAAAGAGTGTAAAGCTGACAACACAAGTTCAACAAATCTTAAAAATAATTACAATGGCTTTACTTTTCTAAACATTTTTTGGTTTTGAGGTTTCTGCTCCATCATTACAGCTCAGTTCATTTGGTGTCCTGCTGATCATAGGCTCCACTCATAATTTATGCAAAAAACAACATCATTTCTAATAGCGGCTGGCATCACTATCTTCCTTGTTACATTTGCTTAATGGATTAAATGTCCATGAGTAAAATACTAACAAAACCTTACGAGTAATAAATAGGACTTACGTGTCGGCAGGACATTTAGGAACACATTTAAATTTATGCGTATAATGACGACACGCAAAACATACATCCATTTTAGTCTTCCGACAGCCAAAACACTGATCATGACACTTCTCGGCGTCGGGACCTTTTATGTATAACTGGCATTTTCTAAAACAAACAAAAAAACAAATATATTACGGTTCTGGTGGTAACTGAGTGGTAAAGTTTCTTAGGGACATGCGATGTGTGCTGTAAGACTTCATCTTTAGCGCTGATAACGCGGCTTCTTCTTGTTTGAAAGATAGATAACGCGTGAATGATAGATCTACAATAGCAATCGTCGATAAGGCAGACATCACCAAAGTGGTTTAAAAAGGAAACAGACATCAAAGGGTCGACTTTCAGTGTGGTTAAAGAGGGTTCCATCATCAGTCATGCGTGTTTCTTCCAATTCCTGAGATAAGCCCATTCAAGCATACAAAATCTTCAGTGTGGACTTCAAACGAAAAAGTTACATCTAACAGTAAGAGATGGCGTCATACTCAATTACAAAGTAGACTATAGAACCTGTACTAAAGTCTGAATCACACAAAAAAGTAGAATTTACTATAATATATGCAATCCCGACATCAATCACTGTTCGGCTGCGGCGTGATAACCGAGTCTAGTTGGAGGATCATCCCTTTGTTTTAAAGGGACAGCATATACTTCTTTTTATTCAGATTTATAATATACATATGTATAGATCCTCTACAGATCAAAGCTTTCTAGTCTTCGATAATGTAATACTTTTGATTCATAACTGTACTAATATAATATTCCTAACTTAAGTCATAGTATAACTAACGACATGCCAGAGGGCTGTTAACAATTGCACTAAAATATTCATACTTGGGATTGCCGAGCAAGATGGGCGAGTTAAATACTGGCTAACCATTCAATTAGGCGGTACCTACATCACCTGTCAAAGACCGTTAGCAGTTGAACGTTTTAGCTAGACATTGAGAATTATTTCTCGAATATTACAACAAACTTAAAGTGTTGATGCACTTCGCTGAAATAATTTAAACTTGCGCTAATGTTTAAATGAACTGATGAAATTATAGAACATAATATTTGGCATCACTCGATTATTATTTCTTAGTCCTATCTAATTTTAGTTTTGGGGTTACTCATTTTCTAGTCTAAGTAAATTCGACTGCATATCTATTTTTCTGCATCGTGACCGCTATTTAACTTCCGCAATTCGAAGAGCAATATTCACAGTTATACCAGACGTCTGAATATTAGAAGGTCAACTTTCCATAACGACTATCGTAGATGTTCATGGTCACCTAAAGTCTAGACCAGAGGTTCCCAGAATTTTTTTCACATAAACCACTTTAAAAATTTAGTAGGTTCCGCTGGACCGTCTACATCTACATTTCTACTATATTCCTTGATAATCGTATTTATATATTAAAAAATTTGATCAAATCTCTGCGGGCTGTTTTTGTTTTCTTTGTTTTAATTTCTCGGGATGCCACGGTAGGCGGGCTACTGAATATGGAATATACAAGTTTTTACAAGTTACAGTCACATAGCTTCTTTTATTTTAGTTCTTCCCTATTGAAAGCAAATAATATTGTCTTCTATCTACGCGAATATTATTCATTGAAATTAAACTGCTATATACGGTTTTTATCGCGTTGTTTATTTGACACTTTATTACAAAATTTTGAAAATTTTTGCACTACTACTACTATTAAACTTTACTAATTTTTAAGCTAATTAAATTATTATTAAACTATTTAGATTTAATTTATTTTTACACTTTCCCCGACGTTTCGGTTGCTTTTCAGCAGCCATGGTCACGGGGAGACTAAGATGGCAGTTGTCTCAATGTTCCAGTGTAGTTATTTCAAAGTACCCGAACATAATTTAATCATTGGTGTTTCTATTTACGCAGAATGAGCTCAAAGTATCATGAAGTCTAGCTGTGGTTTGCTTCTTCTTGGGTTTGACTATTTTTATTACTGGATCCCAAGCTGGTGGTACATTCCAACCATCTTCTCTATTAAAATTAGGATGTTTTTTGATTTCAATAGCCTCGCGAAGCATCCTTGGTAGGAATCGGTGTTCTTTAGCGAGAAACTGTGGTTTCAAAATTTTGTAATAAAGTGTCAAATAAACAACGCGATAAAATCCGTATATAGCAGTTTAATTTCAAAGAAAGCAAATAAATTTTTGTGGACCCCCGCTTACGAATTGTGGACCTCTATTTTTTATAACGCCAACGTAGACCCCCGTCGAGTCACCCGTGGAGCCCTGGGGGTCCACATGGACCACTTTTGGAACTAATGGTCTAGACCGACAGAATTACATGTCCACGAAGGCACAGTGGGTTGAAACTTTTGTAAAGCGGTAATTTATCTTTGATTATCTCATGATTCCGTTGCATCACGTATATTTTACACATGTTGACCATATGCAAATAATCATTGTAATTAAACTATCTTTTTCCAGGTTTGATTGTGATTAACTTTGATTACTTATACTTTCATTATTGCTTCAAAACTATTTAATACATCCTCAGACTTGGAGTGTGACATTATTTTTAAGGTTGACGCACACTACTTTCCGGGACAATCTTTTTTATCTTTTCTTTGTTTTTCTTTTCGTGTGGTTAGTGGCCAACCAGTCAAGAGTTGTTTAAGCCGCCCGTAGGCCTCTAACATGGCTTAACGACTGCTGTCAATTTGACAACAACCGGGACCGACCTTTTACGTGCCCTCCGAAGCACGAAGACGCTCAGATGGAATACCTACTAAGCAGGCACCCATCTATAGACTGACCGCACCCAACGTTGCTTAACCTCGCTAATCGTTTACCGATCAGTGAGTGCAACTGGCTATGAGACAATGACTGCTTAAAATGTATAAAAATATTGGATAAAGTTATAAGAATAATATTGTCTTCTGTTTACGCGAATGTTATTTATTGAAATTAAACTACTATATATGGATTTTAACATTGAAATAACGACACTAGAACATTGAGACAACTACCATCTTAGTCTCCCCTTGACCATGGCTGCTGAAAAGCAACCGAAACGTCGGGGAAAGTGTAAACTTAAATATAATTAGTTTTAATAGTTTTAATAATTTAATAAGCTTAAAATTTAGAAAAGTTTAATAGTATCTAGTAGTAGCGTAACAGTTTCAAAATTTTGTAATAAAGTGTAAAATAAACAATGCGATAAAATCCGTATATAGTAGTTTAATTATAAGAATAATTTTAATTATTATTACTATTTAATAGTTCCAAATAATCATTTAAAAGTTTTCAGCAAAATAACCCACAAAGCTTTGTTTAATTTCAATGTATAACATTCACATAAACGTAATACAATATCATAAAAGAACCAATTATTCTACGTCAATTAAAGCACATAATTAAACTTACTTCATATTCCAGCAACGATTTTTATCCGAACTTAAACTACAAGAGCAGGGTATGTTACACACGTGTTGTTGTATCTGTTTATCAGGCAGGCCAACGACATGTCTCGCGTTCGGCGCGATCACCTTCCAGTTCACAGTATCGATGAAGCATGCTTGAGGCAACCCCCATAATATAACTCCACCTCTATCGATTTTCAGTAGGCTGTATAAACCAATCTGAAAAGAGACAATTTCTATAACAAAGTACCTACAGTCTAACGTAAAAACATAAACTAACCATTTGTGGATTGACATTATAAGATCATTGATAAAATCTTCCGCCAAAATAAACAACGTATGAAAATCAAAATGAAAATTCATATAAGTTACAAAATAACACTTATGAACGTCAAAGTTATTATTGTGAATTTACATTTGCCATGTTCAGCAAAGCAAGGGCGGAGAAATAATGAGAACGTCTACAAAGAAATTCACAAGCAAAGTTTACAATTTTGTTTATTTTACTAATCTGTTCTGTAAGGAGCTGCAACCATTAAACTAGGCACAACTCATGAAAAACTTAAACGATAAGTCTTCTTCTCCCTTAGCCTTTATTATTCCCAAGTCACTTGGGGTCGGCTTTTCTAGTCTAACCGGATTTGACTGGATATCAGTTTTTACACGGAGCGGCTGCCACCTGACCTCCGCAACCCGAAGGCTAACGATACCCTAAGGCTAGACCAGTGTCAGGATATTAGAAGGTACTGACTTTCCCAATAACGACTGCCATAGATGTTCATGGCCGCCGGGACCAACGGCTTAACGTGCTCTCCGAGGCACGGACTTAAATGATAAGTAATTTATAAAAAAGTAAGTCTGAAATAACAATAATAATAATATAATAATAATAATATTCTACCACACATACACAACACCATCTAGCCCGAACTAAGCAGAGCTTGAACTATGGGTACTAGAGAGTGGATAAACATACATATATACTTTTTTTTAAATACATACATATTATACATAGAAACACCCAGACCAAGACAAACATCCATGTTCATGCACACAAATGTTTGACTTGTGCGGGAATCGAACCCGCGACCTCAGGCGTGGCAGTCAAGTTACACTAACCACTACACCATTGAGGCCGAAATTATAGTTTATCGTAGAATAGGAGCATCCACTTTCGTGTACACAGAATAAAAAAACAACGAGAGACCACATTGCAGTCAGAGGTGAAGGCTAAACTGACTGTTAATCTTGACAGATGATTTAATCAATCTTTCTTAGAATATGACATCGTCGTGTAATTGAAAAGACTAATCGTTCAACAACACTTTCGTCTTTGTATTGAGTAGATACTCTTTGGCTTGGAGCACATGATACTCATGACTTTGTGGTCCTGTTTGTAAGCTACTACTGCTGGGCACGGGCCTTTTCCCAGTATGAGAAGGTTTTATTATAGTCCACTACGCTGGCCCAGTGCGGTGGCAGACTTCACATAATTATGTTTGAGAACATTATGAAGAGTTCGCGATGTTTTAACTTTTAAATAGAGAAGCTTCATAGCTTCTCTATATATATATATATATACCAGAGAGACCCACGGTAGTGTCTATTATAATATACATAGTATATATTATATACACATACAGTTTCACGCCAATATACCCGAACAATATTTTACACACCCACATTTAACCAGCTATTATTTCTACGTCTCACGAAGTATGGGCACGCTTATTGAAGGTTTCCAGCCACATTTTTGAACTCCGTGTAACACTTTGCCTGACCCGAGAATCGAAGCCAAAATCTCAAGCCCAGCAGTCGCATTAATTACTGCTGCTGCAACGAAGCAGTATTTAGTACACATTTACACAGTTAGAGCAAAAACGTGTGTGATATAGGCTTTCGTAAGCTTTGAGTATAAGTGCATAATAATTATGTCCCCCAATGACAATATTTGATATTTATTAAAAAACATAATATTTTATAAATAGAAAATAAAGTTAACGTGTTTTGGTGAATATTTGCCGGACTATTCAATACCGTTACCTTTGTTTGCACGTTTTAATATGAAATTCCATTTCGACTATCTAAATGCAAATTTATTTTAGAAGTCCAGTAGCGAAAAATTGGCAATCAAATACCGGGAATATCTTGTTTTGATGTTTGGTTCAATTTCAAGTAAACGAATAGTCGTTATATGCACTCAAATAAATTCACAATCAATTTAATCAACATTAATATAATAATATCATTATAATATACCAAATTTTTATCATTTCGTATTTTCGTACATTTTCGTAATCGAATACATAAGTACTACTACGCCAAGTGGTCGAAATTCGCCCATAATTGATTTATATTTTAAGTTTGATCGTTAAGGTTTTATTGTCTATAAACTATACCCTTATAATCACATTTCATTTAGTCACCTACTCCACATATGTACATATGTAACAATAGTTACGAAGAATTCGACATCAGCCGAACAATGCCGAAATACTACTAACGTGATTCGACTGCTTGTGTCAAATGCATGGTTGTGTGCGTGTAGTGTTTTTTCATTAATTGAATGTATTTCTTATGCATATTGTATAAAAATATTAGGATTCGCCACTCGTTCTCCATATAAACTGTAACTGTGCCAAATTTTATACTTCTCCGTCCGCGCAATTTTGTTAGAGGGGTACAAAGTACGGCCTCGATGGCGTAGTGGTCAGTGTAACCGACTGCCATGCCTGAGGTTGCGGGTTCGATTCCCGCACAAGTCAAACATTTGTGTGCGTGAACATGGATGTTTGTCTTGGTCTGGGTGTTACTATGCGTAATATGCATGTATTTACAAAAAAAAAGTATCTAACATGTATGTTTATCCATTGTCTAGAACCCATAGTACAAGCTCTGCATAGTTTGGGCTAGATGGTGTTGTGTGTATATAATAGATTACTATATATATACTAATATAATAAAGCTGAAAAGTTTATTTGTTTGTTTACACACGCTAATCTCAGGAACTACTGGTCCCAATTGAAAAATTATTTTAGTGTTGGATAGCTCATTTATCAAGGAAGGCTATAGGCTATATAACATCACGCTACAACTCACGAGGGCGGCGCAGTTATCATTAACGCGGGTGAAACCACGGGCACATCTAGTTATATTATATACGTAGACCTAACTGGCACTTGTATTAGTTATTTATCAAGTGTTTTGTAATAAATTATTTGATATTTAATTTAATATAGAGATACATCCTCCTGTTAAGCAATGCCTGCTATACTGTTAAGGGCAGGCATTGCTTAACCGGAGCTGCATTTATACTTTTGAGCAGCGATAGCTCAGTGGGGAGACCAACAGAATGCAGAGGGTCTCGGGTTCGAACCCACGTCGCGCACCTCTGACTTTCGGAGTTATGTGCGTATTGATTGACAATTATCGCCTGCTCCGTGCCTCGGAGAGCACGTTAAGCCGTCGGTCCCGGCTGCCATGAACATCTATGGCAGTCGTTATTGGGAGAGTGTCGACACAAAAGATCCCACTGGGTCGAAGTGTCGCCGGTCTGCACTGATTGGCCCCCACATAAGATATATGGTTACATACATACTGTTAAGGGCTCTGTCTAAATCTAACTTAACTGAAGTATTACCAGCAATTTACCTCACTGAGATTCTGATTGTCGTACACAATTAAAGCGAAATTGTTCAACAGCTTGTTCCCTCTAATCCTCGTCAAGTTTGGGAAGAGCTGCCCGATCGACTGCAAGCCTCGCACTCGGTATATCACTAGGTATTCTGTTATCTGTAAATCAAATACACGATTTACTAAACAACTATTGCATCGAAAATGCAATAATCTTGGTAAATATTAGAAGTGTCTGCGTTCGGTGTCCGTGGCAGTAATATATTTTTTTATGGTATAGGAGGCAATTGAGCAGACAGATCGCCTGATGGTAAGCGATTACCGCCGCCCATGGACACCCGCAACACCAGAGGAGTCACTAATGCGTTGCCGGCCTTTTAAATTTGCTCGGGGACGATTTGGCCTCCGGTACCCTCACTTACTCGACGAAACGCAACGCAAGCAATATTTCTCGCCAGTTTTCTGTGAGGCCGTGGTATCACTCCGGTCGAGCCGCACCATTCGTGCTGAAGCGTGGCTCCCACGGTAAAAATTGTCTTCTAGAAGTACGTTCAAGTTAAACGAATATAAGGTAAAGATTTGAAACTTCATTCGATGGTAAGTATTAAGAATCATAGCAATGCCAATAACAAAAATATAGTTCTTCACATATATACTAAAACTATGATTATAGACTATTGCTATCTACCGGGAACAGTTTCAGAGTCCGTGATGCTACTGAGAATTCTTTGTCAAAAGGACCCAATAATACTTAAAACGGAAATCGAACCCGTGACATCACGCACGCAAGCCGCATTTACCAGCGTTGCGCCATTGAGGCTTTATTTAAATAACTAAACTGACGTCACATCACGATCTTATACAACATTGCCTAAAAACGAGATGAAGCTAAACACTCTATAGCGCGCCATCCCACTCTTGCACACGCATTAACACCTCTATTCTCACCTCTCTAAGATTGTAAAACGCTGTCTCATTATAGTTCGTATTCATATCTTGCTCCACTGAAATCTGTAGGCTCCCTACGATCACAACACACCCTTCCATACGAAGCCTTAATTCTGTAATATTTCTATATAGGGCGCCTTTGCAAATGCCTGTAGAATTTACGTTGACGTCCATTTTTTGGCAGGACGCACTACCGACGAGAATAAGTGAAAAGCTGGAACAAATAAAGAGATTAAACATTACAGGTATTTGTCAGTTACCTAGATTAATACGCTACAGATCGACTTTCTGGGACTAAGGCTCAGTTACCGTATTCAAGAAGCGAGTCGTTTTACGGGCACTTCATTTTTGTCACATATTCTATGAAAAATATCTCAAAACTAGATTTTTCCAGCGACTTCTCTTCTATAGGTTAAATTGGTAACAGAACTTTTTCTAAATGCAAGGTATGTTCTTTTCTGTTCTCCAGACAACGTGTATGCAAAATTTCATTATTATCGGTCGAAATAGAAAGCGTAACGTCTTTTTTCTGGATTAATAGTACCCTATATATATGTACATAGGGACCATTCATCCTGAAAAAAGAAGAATAGACCATTGACATAACCTACGTTTTCGCGAGCAGAGCCTTTCAAAAAACGAGTGTTAGCTTAGAACCGATTTTGAATACTCAATTTTTTTACGATTTAGTTTGAGGAGATTATTTAAGGCTATTAATTTAAGGAGGTAACAAATTAATCCAATGTAGTAATAGTAATTATTTACCTACATTGTGTAAACAGTCATTAGTGTTAGCAAGTTGTAGGCATAGAATGTAAACCGATAATATTAATTAGATAAGTGTAGGTGTACATTAATTAATTCTCTTATTTATTACGTAAGCACGGATCGCTGGGTAAGTCACGTCGATATTATGTTTATTCCCTTTAACTAATTAAATATTTCTTATTTTTTATATTACATACATATATACATAGATTCACGCCTGATTCCCAGAGGGGTAGGCAGAGACTACAGATTTGCATTTACTACGATCCTGACACACTTCTCTGGATTCATTCACTTTCATCACATTCCTCATACACGTTTGCCGGTTAAAGATGCTCTTAATCTGGCATTTGTCCAGAACGTCTCCGATCTCATCAAGAAACGTTCACCTAGGTCTGACTCTTGCGACTGTTCCATTCACAATATAATAATGTAGCCCGTTATATAACCTGTCGTCACTACTGGGCATGAGCTTCTTCTCAGTGTGGCAAAGGTTAGGCCATAGTCCACCACGCTGGCCCCGTGCTGGTTGGCAGACTTCACATACCTTCGAAAACATTATGGAGAACTCTCAGACATGCAGGTTTCCTCACGATGTTTTCCTTCACCGTTAAGACAAGCCATAATTAACTATTTAATACACACATAACTTTAAAAAGTCAGAGGTCTTGGGATCGAACTCGAAACCTCTGCGTGGCAGTCCAGCGGTTCTTACTCTTTATATTGTTGCATAAAACACATTTATAATCTAAAACATATGTATAAATACCTACCCATCAGCATTGAGAACAAAGTCTATGCTACCTATAATTAGGACTGTAGAGAAGTAATTAATAATAATAATAATATTCTACCACATACACACAACACCATCTAGCCCAAACTAAGCAGAGCTTGTAATAGTACAAGCTCTGCTTAGTTTAATTTCATTTTTGTTTAATTGCATTGTCTAGTACCCATAGGGGTACTAGACAATGGATAAACATACATATATACTTTTTTTTTGTAAATACCTACATATTATACATAGAAACACCCAATTATTATTTTATAAATGTTGTGTTGGTGACAAAATTTTAATAGACGTCTGACATTTTGGATGGTTATTGAAATGTTATCGAACTTACTTATGTTTATATTCAAAGGTTTATTGATCCCTTACATACTTTTCAAATGAATACGTGTTAGAATATTCTCTGATTAGTTTAATTTGTCAGTCTTAGTTTTTAGTATGTGCTTTTACCGCGAAAGAACTAAGGTATTAGTAAAATAAGAAATATTGTAAACTTGGCGATTAAAAAGGTGGCCGTAAGTTTCTTGACTGTTCTTCTCAAATATGTTTAAAGGCCAAAGTGTTAACGCGTAAGTAAAGCCTTGGACAAAAACTACAAAACATAAACATAAGACCACAAATATAAGCACATGTTTGTTATTATTCAACATACCATAAACATCCAGAAAATATCGCCCTTGATATAACCTTGCCATAGAAAAATAGTAACTACATCATACTATATTGTTAAAATAATTAACGTTAAAACCAAAACAATGATAGTTCAACAAAGGCATTTCCCTATTCAAATCATCACAATACGTGTTCAACCTTTTTACTGCATATCCATGACAATGTTACCAGTTATGGAATGTAATGTTACCTCATTAAATCACCTTCTTTGTCTCGTTACCGATCGGATACGTAAAAAGTGCCGTAAATGGAGTATAAATCATGTTTTTTGCGCGAGCAATTCAAATTGTAATAAAAAGTAATTATGTATGTTCTTTCTCAACGCGTCGATGCATACGTTATAACGATGCTTATTAATGCACGTGATTTAAACATCGCAGTGTATCGTTTTATCTGCAATAACTCAAATAATATTTTGGAGAAGGACTCTTTGGCATCGCGAATTTATTTTTGGAAAGATGGTATTTAAGATGGAACTGGTTTTATACATTTTGTTGTGGTTTATTTTGTTTACTACCTTTTAGACTATTCATATGCCAATTTTCTAATAATTTTATGTTGCATGTTACAGGCGAGACTTGACTGACCCACCCGTGAAATTGTTTATTTTCAATGTGTAATATTCTAATGTACGTAAAATATTTAAAAAGTAAATGATGTATTGAAATTAATACATTCTTCGATTGTATGCTCAATATCTATTTATATTCCATAGATATTAGTTTAGCTCATTAGGGGAGGGCTATGTCCAGCAGTGGACTATTATAGCCTGATGATGATGATGATTAGTTTTAATCAAAATCTTTAATAGATTATTAATATATTAATATAATATTGTCTTCTGTTTACGCGAATGTTATTCATTGAAATTAAACTACTATATACGGATTTTATCGCGTTGTTTATTTTACACTTTATTTCATAAGTTTGAAACTGTTACACTACTACTAGATACTATTAAACTTTACTAATTTTTAAGCTAATTAAATATTATTTTTATACTATTAAAACTATTTATATTAATATACTTAACAATAGCTTTCAATATTATAAGTGAAAATTAATGATTATTAAATAAAATAGGACGTTATAATAAATAAAATATAATTAATAAAAGGCAGTTGGAGGAGTGGGGAAATATTAGACAAGAAGTTGTTTACAGTTTTCAATCGCCAATTACATACACGATCATCTGCCATACACGCGTACACACACATCTGTGGTTATAAAACATATTCAAATAATAAAATGAATAAATCAATTATTAATATAATAAGTAGATTCATAGTAATGACTTCATCTTTGCCGATGTTTATGTTCATCATAACAATTTGGTATGCATATATAGACATTGTATAATCCAGTACATTGAGGCAATATATTATTATATTAGGTATAATTATGATCAAAACTAATACAAGTTATACAAAAAAAAATACATAAGAAAGCAAAAGAAAGTGAAATGCAAAAAAAGTAAGCCAAGAACCTTCAAGTAAAGCCAGTTTCTATATTTAAAAACATTTATCGTTTTTTTGTCGAAAACTTTCATAAAAAACCGCCAACACCGGTAAGACAAATTACCGACACCTCGCTGCAATGCTAACGAACGGTGACCGATACCGGTTCATTTCGTATGCAGATGACAGTTCATAATAATATTTATCAGTTTGCAGTGTTTAATAGAAACAGAATTATCTTGAGCCTTTAATATTTTTGAAACGATAGTTTAAAATATAGAAAGGGGTCTTAAATAAAAAGCAGAATTACCATATAATATTGTATATCACCGTTTCCGCCATGACACCAGCTTGCCACCGAACTTTTTATATTTTTTGTGCGCACGCGCTGTCGCTCGCTTCCTCAATATGAAACGACTGAGTAGCCTCCAGTGTCTATACCTTACGTTTATGGGAAAACACATTGTCTCGCGTTTCCCATGGCCCTATATTGATCATGGGACTTACGCCATTGTCTGGATCTATTTCTTTTAAATAATCAACTAAGAATTCTGTTAAAAACAAGCTAACGTTTACATATAGTCGTTGTCTCTTTTTGACGTATATACCAATAGCGAAACTTGACAGAGATGGTAGATTCAATTGAACTTGTTGTACAGAGGTTATTATAATCTTATTATGATCTCGTAATGTAATCTAAACTATTTAGATAAACAATCTTAAGGGTATCTACTGTTTGTCTATGATACTAATATTCATAATTACGTTCATAGCTCATAATTTATTTACAGATCTCGACAGCAGACGTAAACATCTTACTAATAAATGTCGTTCAACAGTATATCAGACAGAGTTTTGTTTTGTTCTTTTGAATTTAGAATTTGATGTCAAAGATACAAAGTTAATTATTCAAGTGTTGAATAATTTATTCATAAAGGTCGATCAAGAATAGGTTCGTCAACTTCGTAAGAGGGAGAGCGTTTCAGAGAAATACGTTTACAAGAATTTCACAGCCAAAATATGTCATTCGCTAATAAAAGAAAATAAAATAAATCATTTTTTGGTAACACGTTGACACAAGTTAAGTCTAAGTCAAGTAAAAGACAATAAATACTTTTTGTCCTCGGTTGTCACTTAGTAGCAGAGATAATGATAGTGCAAGTGACAGATACCACATATTATCTTAGAGTTGCATTGCTACATCAAACATGTATTTTGTGGTGTTTTGTTATCATCAAGTAATATTGTATAATATAATCTGTAAATCCTACAAATATGATAAATATCATTACAAAAGTTTCTATAGATGTTTAAATAGTTGTTAATCAATCACAAGTAAACCTTTAACTTACACAGATAATCTTTGTCCTTATAGATAAACATTATCGTATTATCTCAGTTTGCGTTCCTGTAGGATTCAGACGAGTTCAACTGCGGATTATATATATTTGCTAATTTTATAAATATATATTAAATTATTACACTGACTACTATCAAATCTTTAAATAAGAGTATACTATTGTTATGACTAGATACGTATATAATACGTGTCACTGTAATAGGCTTTCATAGCCCGTTAGCAATTGCAACACTAGCAACTGGCTTCTGCAAGATAAATCAACAAAAATGTTCGTTAACAGACGACTAAAGACATGTCTAACTGAAAAAACAACGGTCCATCAAGTGTCACTGATTAGTCTTGCAAGTCGAGTCAATACTAGTCCTACCGACTGGTACCGAAAAGTTGGCGACTGCCAACCTACAATTATTTTGTTATTTTGCCGCTGGAACCAGCACCTCCTTAAAGAGGTCTGGCAAACTTAAGCAGAAATACAATATATAATATATACAATAAAAATAATTTTGACCAATTTATTTTTATGTTATCTGAATTACCTATTTTCACAATAGATGAGTTTGAGTTTGATAATTCGCTAACGGGTCAGAGCCGCCGATCATGCTGGAACAGTGCCTACAAAAGTTCTGAGAGAATTAGATGCCTTCAATAGGTACGTCCAATCAATAAAACAGCCTTTCATATGTTACTGTTAGAATACACAAAATGCGGAAGGCAGATGCTTGTGATGTGTTGCAAATTGGGAGGAGCCTATGACTTACTTCTCTGAAATACATATACGTAGTTTCACGGCAATGTCCTCCACATATAGAGGTATATAACACCAACTTTTTCCCTGCTGTTTTTTTAAGTCTCACGAAATGAGGCAAGCCTTAGGCAGGGCTTTCTACCAGGCATAGTTCGAGAGCTCGTGCTGCTACTCAGAATTCTTTTTACAGTAAAATACGCTGACTATTTACTAGACAGTTGGTCTGGTAAATAGTATTCGATGGTTGATCGCTCAAGTTTCCTCTAAAATTATCTAATTATTATCTTATGTACTTAGCCAATCTCATATAAAACTAGATAGACGTAGTAGTAAACAATCTGTGTCTTATTCGAACATAATTATTATAAAGTGATTCTATACATGCCTAATAAATAATCTATGCCTCAAATTAAATCACTTAATAAATTGTTGATTGAATTACCTATTTCCAATTGATCAAGGACTCAATTAACGTCAATCAATGAATCACTTGACCACGAAGCGGCCTTAATAGGAAGCCTATAGAGAACAATCATATCCACAAATATAATAAACTAACAAATATATTAAACTAGATTTTGCCCGCGACATCGCTCTCGTAAATGTAGGTTAGGTTAGGTTAGTAACAGTACTTTTTTCTGGATGAACGGTACACTATGTCTCTTTCTGTACCCCAGACAACTTGTATGCGAATTCAATTTCATGATGATCGGTCGAGTAGTTATGGCGGGCAAGCGTAACAAACAAAGAAATAAACTCTTTTCACATTTATAATATGACTAGCTTTTGCTCGCTTTTAATAAAAAGTCTATGTCCTTCCCCAGGTCTTAAAGTATCTCTGTATCAAATTTCAGCCATATCGGTTAAGTGGGTAAGACGTGAAGAGGTAACAGACAGACAGACTGACAGACAGACAGAGTTACTTTCGAATTTATAATATTAGAAAGGAAGTAAAGGATAACGTTTACACAAACAATAATGTTTTATATACAAAAAGAAACCAGATATATTACTATTGCATGCAAAGTGAAGACTTAAAAACCTCCTAATTGGGACTTTTATCCATTGGTCTCAAAACCAAACCAGTTCAACAAAATCCCTCGCAAAAACATTATATGGGAGCTACCTTTTTCACGTAAACTCTTTCTATATTAAGCGCTACTTATGTTTTAAGCAGCTCTAACAATAATTTAGTCCCTTACTATAAGAATAAAAATACTTAATTTCTGCATAACATTTTTACAATAAATCTGGTTATCAATGGTATCGACACTAACTCAAGGCTTGTATCGCCGAGACTTAAAAACTTAACTTAAGGCTTAAGCTATGAATAATTTCCCAGTGATTGGAAAACAGCTGTGGTTTGCCCAATTTTTAAAGCCGGTGATGCAGACTCTCCAGAAAATTACCGCGTAATCTCTCTTCTAGGAGTCTTCTCAAAACTTCTAGAGAAAATAATAAATAAAAGACTTACTAAGAACCTTGAAGGAAAAGTTTAATCTCAGCAAATCAGTTTGGCTTTCGTCAGGATAGATCGACTAACGATGCGGTGACTAGGTTAACTTATTTTCTGGTCTCTAATCTAGATAAGTCTAAGAATTGTATTGGTGTCTTCTTGGATCTGGCAAAAGCCTTTGATACTGTCTCCGTACTATATACTATTAAAGAAACTGGAAAACAAAAGTATAAGAGATATTCCTTTAGAATGGTTCAAAAGTTATCTGACGACGCAGAGACAGTGTCTAAGAGTCTCTAGCCAACTAAGTGACTCCAGAAATATTAATTATGGTGTGCCTCAAGGCAGTTTGTTAGGACCTAGTTTGTTCGATATATATAGATGATATCCACAAACTATCTCTCCCCAATTCGGAAATGATTTGCTACGCGAATAACACTGTTATACTCTGTAGGGGTTCAAACTGGGAAGAAACATTTGACACGGCAGAAAGTGCTACAATAGCGAACTGGATAACAACCTTTTGACGCTTAATTTAAACAAAACCAAATTCATGTGCTTCCATTAAACTGCCGCTTCTGCTCCGCCTACTTCATCAAAACTGAAGCTACACAAATGTCACAATCCATCCTCCACTATATGCACTTGTAGCAACATCGATAGAACTCCTGAAACCAAATAACTTTGTGTCATGATAGACCATAAACTTAATTTTCAAATCCACATTAACTCTCTTTCGAAAAGAGTAAGGAAAACAATAAATATAATGAGACAACTAAGATATGCCGCTTCTCCAGAAACACTTAAAACGACTTACTATGCACTGTGCCAATCACTGCTCATCTACTACATCCCCTGCTGGGACGGAGCAGCGAAATCATACACGATTCAACTAGAGAGAGCACATCGCGCTGTATTAAAAACTATGCTCAAAAAACCAAGACTATACCCAACTGCTAAACTCTATGAGGAATGTCAATTTCTAAGTGTCCGGAAACTTTTTATATACCTTATTATTTTACCTATGCACAAAACAGTTATTTCGTCTCCGGAATATAACGATCTGATCAGTCGTCGTCTCTTCAGAGTACCTGTACCTGTTTGTCGCACTAAATTTGCCCAACGCTTTTACCCATTCCTATCAGCTTACAGTTATAATATTTCCTTCAAATGCTGCGACATACGTCTGAATACAGCATCAGAGACAAAAATAAATTGCCTATGAATGGTTAAGTAAACTTACCTATGAAGAGACAGAACAGTTGTTAACTACGATAGTATAGAACATATTTATTTATTAAATAATATTTAGAAGTATGTTTTACTAATATTTATAATAGTATTCCCTATATGTGTTATATTTATAGCATAATAAGTATATAATATAATTAGTACCTTATTTAAACGTGATCTCTTAGTTTTAAGCATTTAAATATTTTTATTTTGTTAAATTGTCTTTTTGTCTTACCTTACATATAAACATTGTTTTATTTGTTCTATTATAATTATGTAATTATAATTGTGAAGTACAGGAGCTTTAATCCCCTATTGTAACTACGTTTAGCTGGGACCCCACGATACAGGCTTGACTAGTGTGGGGACCGCGTTAAATATTTACCTGATAAGAGCTGCTACACTAATTTTATGTTTTATTAAGCACTTCTATAACTTTCTTGTGTTACAAAATAATCATTTTTTATTTTCATTTTCATTTTCAATTTCACATTTATTATACCTATCGTGCACCGGCTCGATAAGCAAAATTAACAAAAACGAAAAATAATTCTAAATATAACAATGTTATAATATAACTAATAAGTAAGAAAAAATTAGCAAATTATTTATCTTAGGCTAATAGCAGAAGCACCCGAGGTGTTTTAAAATCTCTCTATGTATCTTATGTGGGGGCCAGTCAGTGCAGACCGGCGACACTTCGACCCAGTGGGATCTTTCTAACTTAACTTGAAAACTTGAAATGAAACTATACTAATATTATAAAGCTGAACAGTCTGTTTGTTTGGTTGAACGCGGTAATCTCAGGAACTACTGCTTCGAATTGAAAAATTATTTTAGTGTTGTATAGCCCATTTATCAAGGAAGGCTATAGGCTATATAACATCACGCTACTATCGATAGGGCCGGCGCATCAATGAAAATGTTGCAAATACGGGGCAAATTCTCTTATGTGAGAGACGGGAGCACAAACGAAGTTGCGCGGGTCAGCTAGTTAATATGTAAGGCACTGCTATCACGTGCATATCATGACCGTAAAATGGCGGTAGTGAATGGGGCATGGGGCATTGGGCTCCATTCTTGGATCGGGAAGATGATATTGGCTTTTTCTATTAAGAAATCTTAGAAGCAATACCTCTAGAACTATGCCCGGTAAACAGACAACAATAGCCCAGCTACCTTTAAGAAAGAGAGTATGGTAGTATAGCTCAGCATACAGCGATATGTTGACTTATTTTTTTAAAAGACTGCTCACTGCTTTAGGTTTTCTTCTTGTGTCGCAAGGGAATTTACAAATATTTAAACAACGGACACAAAGAATACCCAGACTCGGAACAACTATTTGCGAAAAACATTTTCTTCTCAAAAAAAAAATGTTGTCAAGAGTTGTTCAAGCAATTTTCGTATTAATAACGACCTACTTTTAAAATGACAAGAATAAATTTGAATGATATACAAAGGGTACACACAAATAGTTGTCCCAGATATCACTGGATTTTATTTGTAAAGCTTTATGCGATACAAGGATTACGCGGGAGTGCGGATTGTTTGGAAACATACAAAATGAAATGAAAATTTATAAATATTCTGCAAGCTTTTATGTGGCACTTACTGTGAACATTTTTATACGAATTCGAAGTGTTTCGATAAATAATTAATTTAAATCTATTTGTTAATAATATAATAATGAAAAATAGCTGAAGTTTCTACCAAAACAATACTGTATAAATTTTTGTCGACTACGCAGTGGCAAGTAGTCACAAAAATCAGCATATCACAGGATCATTAGGTACATCTCTACATATTGAATGTCCTCCAGATCAAAATTATATTACAGTGGTCAATTTTAACGGAGACTGGCACAAAAGATATTATAAGTGCACCCTCTATTCCCTCGCTCTCATATTCTCATTGGACGTTAATCCCACATGACTGGAGGTAACCAGACGCAGTTAGCTTGCTTTGACTTCCTTTGTAAGGTATGGATACAATACACTACATATCTACTTCCTAGCTCCTGGCTAACACAAGACAAAGCTAATAATTTAGCTTCGATGTAATATTGGATTTGAACTCGATTCGAGTTAATTTTAACACACTTAACCTCGTGATAACCGAGAGATGTATATTATAGAAATTTTGTCAATTATACTTTAGGTCCATATATTGCCATCCGAAAACATTACCAGATTTCATTCTAATACTACCTAAGAATCGAACCCTCAGTCACGACCAGCCATAAACATAAGCGGAATCTTATAACCAAATAGCAATCAATTCAATCAAACTCTGATTTAACATTCTATCGGTATCCCCCGTGGTTATCATTGCAAAAGTTAGTTTGATATTACTTGCCATCCTGAAATAGATAAATATTATATTATTCATCTACTTGACGTGAACAAGTAACAAAACTAACCTACAGTTGTTATTCCAAGTAGTTTAATAACAAGATATCAAAATAAACTTAAACCGAAACGAGGAATTGTTAGTCCGTGACTCATTTAAATGACAAGTACTGGATAATGTTTGCATGTACTCGTAAAATGTAGCAGCGATAGCTCAGTGGGGAGACCAACAGACTGCAATGCAGAGGGTCTCGGGTTCGATCCCACGTCGCGCACCTCTGACTTTCGGAAGTTATATGACTTTTCGAAATTATGTGCGTATTGATTGACAATTATCGCCTGCTCCGTGCCTCGGAGAGCACGTTAAGCCGTCGGTCCCGGCTGCCATCAACATCTATGGCAGTCGTTATTGGGAAGTCAGTGCCCTATACTATCCTGACACTGGTCTAGCCTTAGGGTATCGTTAGCCTTCGAGTTGCGGAGGTCAGGTGGCAGCCGCTCCGTGTAAAAACTGATATCCAGTCAAATCCGTTTAGACCAGAAAAGCCGACCCCAAGTGACTTGGGAATAATAAAGGCTAAGAGAGAAGAAGTACTCGTAAAATGTTGAGCCATAGAATTCAATACTAAAAATCAACAGCCAAATAATTGTCTTTACACAAGTAACATAAGAACTGTCATATTCATTCGAAACGACAGGACAACCCATCATAAGGACTAGATTGTGCTTGTTCGTCCCATCGTTTAAAAACAATCCTTACCCAACATCATGGGGTATTGGCGTCACAAAACTTTGCCCCTCACCTGGACCACCACCGATTATATAACCGTGTTTGAAGAAGGACAAGCACTAACACTGCAGTAGGTAGTTTATCTCAGAGCCTGCATGCATGGGGGAGAAATGAAGGCTTGAAGCGCGGCCGTATTGGTTAGCAACGGCGTTTCCAGGAGGTTAGGAAACCTGCTGCGGTGTCGAGTGTTACGATGTTTCTTAGAGCAATCTCCATGAAGGAGGCGGTACCTACGACTAGACAACACGCAGACTACCTGCGACTAGACACGGACCCGAAGTCTGTATATTGCTCTAGCGTCTCCAATCCATCATTGATTACCTATATTAAAAATCAATCAAAATGACTAACGAAAAATGTTAAAACTAATTATTTGAAGAACAAAATGAATTAAAAAGTACAACCTTGTTTTCATCTTAAACTCAAAAGTCATTTTGACAGAAACCGTTGTAATGATCAGTAATAATAATACTTTTACTGCGGATTCGGAAATGAGATCGATGATGAGATATTACACAATAAGTTATAACTGTCTCATAAATTAAGGTTAATTGATGTTAGCTGTTCGTCATGAAGACAATTTCGAGATATCGCTAATTATGATTCATTTATATGAATTGATGTTACAAAAGAACAGTAATATAAGGCCAGCCAAAGTTACAAACCATAACCGGCTATCCTATTTATAATATAGTAATCCAAATCATATTTATACTTCAACGTTATATGGTATGATAACAGGTAAAAGGTCTTTTGAAGAATAGGATTTTAAAAGATACCTCTTCGAAAATCTTTTTATACTTGGTATCAAATACCGAGCATAATCGCATAAACGCCCGTTTTCAATAACAGATATATGGTTTTCAAGTTACTTAAATCAACCATTACTGTTAACCCTCTTTTCTTGCTACACGATTTGTAAGAGACGCTTCATAAAAGTAAATATAATTCTAAACTAAATCAATCTAAACGTACTAAATAATTATCTTTCAATGCTAGCTATAAATAAACATCAATTGCGAACAAAAAGAGACAACAAAATATTAAATAAAAGGATCAACGTCGAACTAGACAAAACAAATCCAATTATATTACTCAACATGACCACTTTTAATTAGACACTTGCTTTTAACAGTCATTCAATGTCTATAATTCCACAAATAGGACAACCAAAATAGCTTTTAATGAACAACACAATCGTAATTTTGTAAATTATAAAGACACACACAAACCCACAAGTACTTTTTTATCACACACACAGGTAAAAAAAGTAACTCTTAACTGTCGCAGACTTTTAACTACTAAGTAATATTTCGATTAAGCGAGTGTATATTATTATTAGGCCATATTAAATAAGGAAAAATGGTCTGAGTAACACGATAAAGTCCGACATTAATCACGCGACCATACAGACTGCGACGGGTCTTGTTATAATTTTGAATTGTTAACAAATTGTCTAATTATTACCGCCATGATTTCGATGAGAGGTAATAAAATTTAAACGTATTTGATCGCGACCTCCGCAGAGGTTAAATTCGTACAGGATGATATTTTAAGTGCGAATTTTGGTTTATTTGAGGAGCTTGTCAGATTGTAACTGCATTATCAAACATAAATATGTACTAACTATTTACATACATAGTTTCACGCCCATATCCCGCCTATATGGTGTCGGCAGAGGTCTATTTCAATCAAATTGAGCTGCATCCATGGATTTGGGTCCCACGTAATAAATGTTGAATCTAACCGTCTACCGGGTATATTTACCAGACTGCGAACTGCTACTGAGAATTTCGAACAGGGAAAACATAATAATTTGCCAGATCCGGAAATCGTACCTAAGACCACAATCATAGCAGTCGTAATCACTACCGCTGCGTCACCGAGGCAGTTCTAATTTACAGAGTATCAATATCTCTTATTGCCTTGTAATACTGGCGGTACAGATAATTATAATCATAGACGTCTATGACCGTCTATGGGGATTCAGTTTCCTCAAATAATCTGCCAACTTGTCTAGTCTTTGTATATCGTTGTCCCTTTGGGTCACGGATCTCAAATAGTAGATCGCTACGTGGAAAAGTTGATATTCAGCCGAATCTAATTAGGTTAGATTAGCCAATTCCAATACACTTAGGAATAATAATGCTAAGACGAAGAAGGCTATATTTATTTATACCAATTAAACTCACTTATTAGTATACACTTCCATTGAAATTAAATTACTTCATACGGTTTTTATCGCATTATTTATTTTATATTTAAGTTAAATATAAATAATTTTAATAGTTTTAATTAATTAAATTGTCCAAAAAGTAGTCATTGTTACTACTATTACTACTTTTTAGACTAGTTAATTTAATTTAACACTTTATTACATAATTTTGAAACGGTTACACAGTAGTACCACCGTTTCAAAATTATGTAATAAAGTGTTAAATAAACAATGCTTCAAAATCAGTATAAAGTACTTTAATTTCAATGAATAACATTCGCGTAAACGTATGTCTATGTTATACCTATAGGTTTCCATTTCATAGCGTCACTTTATTGAACCTGCGCTATTGTCGACTCGAAAGTTTAATTACGTCATTCCAGCCAGTTCTCGCAATAAAAACTGTTCAATATAGAGTCTGATCTAGTATCAATGTCTATCATTAATAACCATAATATACATTTAAATTAAAATAATTATCAAATGTGAACAGAAATATCATTCCAGTTTACGTTTTATTTTTGTAGTAGTAGATTGGAACTCAATTTTGAACATGTTTTATTACTGAAATGAAACTACTATGTACGGATTTTATCGCGTTGTTTATTTGACACTTTATTACATAATTTTGAAAACTGTTACACTACTATTACTATTAAATCCGTATATAGTAGTTTAATTTTAATGAATAATATTCGCGTAAACAGAAGACAATATTATGTTTTATTACGATATTTTCGGATTTTCTGTTTTGAGGAATCTTCTGTTTTGTTTGTCTATCACTGCCGCGACATTACTCTAGCATTAACAATTGTAAACGATAATAGGTAATTTAAAAGAAGGATAATATCGTGAGAAAACGTGCATGTCAGAGAGTTCTCCATAATGTTCTCGAAGATATGTGAAGTCTGCCAACCCGGGCAACTACACCAACGTGGTGAACTATGGCCTAACCTTTTCACACTGAGAAAAGGCCCGTGCCCGGCAGTGGGACGGTTTAATATAGGGCTATTTATTATTATTATGAAATGTCTCGATTCAGCTATCGCTGCTTATTTCATTTTACTAGCAACAATTATTACTTGATTTAATTATTTTTGCCTAATGTGTCGTGATATCAAACTGTATCCAGGCAAAGACAAGAAAGACTGCATAAATACATAATCTCTCGCCAATATACGAAGAAATAGGCAGAGGGGTATTATAACCACATATAATTAGTAATGGTTTAGGGCCCACGTAATAAGGAGCAAGCCTATTGCTGTCTACCGAACATATCATGCGTATTTCTTGATAGAAAATCCACCTCAACTGCGCACCGAGGCAATATTTTAGAAAAGTCGATATTCACCTCTCGTGGAAATAGTGCGCATCGTTTTTCGTTTTTTATTACATCCATAATAACTGAAGGCTAAAATCGGCAAGCACTCCAACAAATCAAATAAATGGCGAACATATATTGCAGCAACTTTGTACTATCGCAAGATATGCATTTTTTATGGAGAATATATTTTCTGCTCCTTACGCGATGGTATGAAAAGAATAAGTGTTTTATCACCATTTCTTATTTACAATGTGTTTCTTGTTGTTCTCCTATATATTGTACATATATTCAAATATGATTTTTATAGTCTCGAAGTCGACTAAGACTAAGTCGACCAAGTCGCGCATCTCTGACTTTCGAAGTTATGTAATTATCATCGCTCGCTTTAACGGTGAAGGAAAACATCGTAAGGAAACCTGAATGTCTGTGAGTTCCCCATAATGTTCTCGAAAATATGTGAAGTATGACAACTTGCACTGGGGCAACGTATTAGACTATGGCCTAACTCTTCACATACTAAGAAGAGCCCCGTGCAAAGTAGTGGTAGTTTTATACACGGTTGATATTATAATTGTTATAAGTACGTAGTAGGCAAACAAGGTTACGGCCTGCCTGCAAGATTTTACTCCCGGTTTGCCAATCGTCAGAAGAAGGAATTCAAGATAGGTAGGTGTTAGTCGCTGGAACACATACTTACCAGGCAATCGCAGTCATAGTGTTACTACACCAGTTTCCTGTAACTTTCCTGGACGAGCCGACAAATTTATAGCAAAATAATACACACGGGCTTTTCCGCTCAAAATAAAATGTTGCTCGGTTGGTCCTCTAGCATAAACCACCGCATATGTCCGCGATCAAACGTGAGATTCCGATAGACAAGACTGTATGAAATAAAAAGGTATCGTCAAAAAATGTCGAAAATATCTCTCGTCGTTGATGACCTTTTATGCCACTGTCGCCGCACGGTAATGCTCAATGCCTTCCTCTTGAACAGTTACAAACATAATATTACATTCTATAAATAAAGCTGTATTTATTTAAAATACTTTTCCATTTATTTCCCTACTTTATTTCTCGAACGCAACATTTTTCCAAGTAGTTCATAGCAGAGCTGGAAGTAATGAAACACTCTGTGTATACAGGGGACCTCCGGGTCAAGTGGCTTTAACGAGCAATATTGCATTTTGTGACGCTACGGGTGCATGCACTACAGACATTACTTTACCTACGTACTTATGAAAGATATTGCGAAAATAAATCTTGACTAAAAGGATGGTAATATGTTCAACTAGCTAGTTTTACCTGACGATATTGCAGTCTGTTCCTTTTATAAGTTTCATAACAATATTTGATTACTTGAACGTTATCGACTCGAACGAGAGTCTATGGACTTTATGACAGCGTATGTAACGCAAGTTTTCTTATATTAATCTCAATGAAACGGTCACTTTGGTAAATACCACACTCTTACAGGTATTCGGCATAATTGTAGCATTGTTACTGCGTAAAGAAGATGTCCGGACACTCAATTACCTTTTTCGTCTTCTTCTTTTTCTTCTTTTCGTGTCGACAGTACTCTCCCTACAATATTAGAGCCCAATAGCTTAAGTGCCATAGCTACGGCTGCTTAAAGAATACGGGTATACGTACGAGTGCTTTCCATATAGGCCACTGCAGTTGACGACTAACTAGCTGGCAGAATTTCTCCGAATTTGTGAAACCACAAGTTTCGCATGGTAGCATTGGCTCCTCATTTCAAAGTGTGTTGCGCTACAAGTGGTTTATTAAAGCTGTTTTCGCTCAACACAAGCTATCCAGGATAGCTTGTGTTGAGCGAAAACAGCTTAAGTGAGACCAAAAGTGGTTGTAAAATCATAGAAGAGATGTCGGAAATTGGTTTCATCATACATACAGCAGCGATGGTGCGTTGTTTACTAACGCGTACAGCTTAATTTATTGGCGATTCCACACTAGATAATTCACCAGCAGAAAATAAATACAGATCAAAAACCAACAAGTGCAACGCAATAGCAAGTAATGTCAAGAACCAATTTTCAATAACATTATATATCGTTACATGGTATCAATAATAACGAAAATGGTGTACTTAAATGCAACGACAAGCATGGCTATTTTCAAGTAAGTGTGTTGATGGTCATTGAACATAGTATTCATTTTTATAAAAAAGTCTACCAAAGAATCGGTAAGAAAATATTTTTACGTCTAGTACTGTTGCTAATCACGCTGGTATTCTGGCTTTTGTTTACGTTTTTGAGTCGGAGATATTAGTTTTATGACTCGAAGCGGCTGGCAACAGATTGGACTTCTCTTGGCTCAAATAATCAGCTGGCATTCGAATATTACCTAATAAATTTGTTGTGAAAACTTAAACATTAATTGTAAAAATGATATATTTTATCATATTGCCACGAAAAACCACGTAAAGTTTCTATCAGGGGTCTCCGACGTCTTAGATTTTTTTTATTTCTATTACATATCTCGATATCGATGTAGACTATATGACGATCATTTCTTTACCTTCTTTATGTTGTAATTTCAATTCAAGTTGGTCAATTCAACTTCGTACATTTATGGTTGTGTGTTATTTAAAAATAGGTAATTAAATAATCAATTACCATCGACTTAATTTGCGTTCGTGAGAGAAAGAACAGTGCGTGTGCGTGATGTATACATCAACCAAAAAACAAACAACATAATATGGTATCAGGACAATCAATCAATTTCAAAAAGTCATCAATATCAAAGGAAACCCTCAGGATGCCATTGGAAATAATAACTTTATAACAAAAAATAAATGTAATCAAACTTCAAACCAACACAGGAAATCATATCTAAGCTCCGAATCGAATATGACCAATGTGGAGTCGGTGCCAAGTAATTAATAGACACCGTCACTCACAATTTACAATTATGAGGGACGTTTACCAAGGTTAAAAGCTGGATGGGTGACCTAGAGCGTAAGCTCAAAAACTATTGGTTAGTATGTTTGTTAAAATACTAAAGTCCCACTCATATAATCAAAGTGTTAACTATCAAACAATCTGTCCGACTCTTTGGAAATAAGTAAGATGTTACGTAAGTACATAACTATCTATAGCTACATATGCTAAATACTTTTAGCTGCTAATTTGCTCTTAGCAGTTTAGAAGTTTCCATCGTCAAATCTGGATCTTTATAAATGACTACACTGTAAGTAAACACTTTGACATAAAATAAAAATATCACCCGAATATACATAATGTCCAAGATATAAACATGAGGTAAAGAAAAGAATGAAAGACTTAGTTCGTGAAAGTTTTCAAACTAAGCATGCTTACATGAAGAGATTTTTCTTATTCTTAGGGCCTTTTTTGTACAATAAACTAAATAAGTTATTAGATATATACAGCATTAATCATTATCAATGTCACATAGTTTTAACAAAGTACCTAAAAACGCTTACGTATTCAGATACAGAGAAATTGCTAGTAGTTGTAAAATAATTTCTTATTGTTTAAGCAATTTTTCATTTATAATTGTTATTGTTTAAAACTATTTTGATTGTATACTTAACTATATATGTTTGCAGTACATGTATAAATGTTTTTTGCAGACCTTTACTTTTTTAACAGTAGAATAAAAAATGTAATATTAGAAACAGCCTGAAACACAGGTCTCTGACCTAGTTCAGGTAATAAAATGTAAAAACAGACTTCATAAAGAAATCTTTTTGTGTCCAATATTTAAATTGTATATGTTTTCCTTAAATAATAATAACAATAATTCCTTAATATAATAAGTAGTCTGTAATGTGTTTTGTAAAGACTTTCATTTATTGAAATAAAATTTATTATTGTTATTATTAAATTAAAGGAAAAACAAAAATAAAACGTACAAGTCTAATTTAGAACCTCCTTCTTTTTTTGAAATCGGTTAAAAAGTAAGATTAATTAGATTTATTTATATATAGTTCATTTATATAATGTCAATTATGTTGGATTTTTAGGTAAGTTAGTTTCGCGTAGGGTAGTAGCCCGGCGGGCTGGAACTCTGGAACCTCGGCGGGGTCGCGATTCGAATGTGAGAACGATTCGCGCGGCCCCGCCGACTCTAGTAACGTCGAGAAACTTCGTAATAGATTTTGTCGGCAGGACCCTGACATTCCATCTTTTCTCGAGTAAGTCCGACATAACGTTTCCGTCGCCCCGCGGAGAGGTATGCATCAATGCACTCCCCAACGTAAAAAAGGACTTAATTTATATAAACTATATAATAAAATACATACATACATACATAGATTCACGTCTGTTTCCCAGAGGGGTAGGCAGAGACTACGGATTTCCATTTGCTACGATCCTGACACACTTCTCTGGCTTCATTCACTTTCATCACATTCCTCATACACGCCCGTCGGTTCGAGGTGCTCTTAACCTGGCCTTTGTCCAAAACGCCTCCGATCTGATCAAGAAACGTTCGCCTAGGTCTTTCTCTTGCGACTGTTCCATTCACACTAGCCTTATAAACTTTGTTAGTCAGTCTTTCCTCGTCCATTCTTTCTACATGCCCAAACTAGATTAACATACCCTTTTCTATTCTTGTCACTATATCCACTTTCATGCCGCATCTCTCTCTAATCACACTATTCCTTATTCTACCTTTCAGAGTCACAAAATAAAATACATATAATTGATAAATTAATTATTTATAGAAATGTACTACATATTTAAATAATTGATAAATTAATTAAATGTTAGTTTCTATTTTATTTAATAACAATGATATCTTCTAATTCAATAGCTATAGAAGAGACTGGTGTAAACTAGCGCATAACAGGGAAATAGACCCGAATGAATGAGATCATAGACAAATGGTAAAAATAAGAATATTTAACTTGGGTAGGTATAATAATAAATAAATAATAATATGACAAAAGAGAGGGATGCATTTGCCCTTCAATGGAACAATATAGTCTGGAATAAAATAACAAAATAAATATCAACTATTGACCCGTAGCTATCACCTCGGTGCTCTCCAAGGTGTTAGAGCGCATTATAAACACCCAAATTGTGCGTTACCTGGAGGATCACTCGTTGATCAATGATCGCAAATACGGCTTTCGGACTAAACGATCAACGGGTGATCTAGCGTTCGTCATGCACATCTGGGCTGAGGCTGTGGACAAGCACGGCGAGTCTTTGGCTATCAGCCTTGACATAGCCAAAGCTTTTGATAGGGTTTGGCACCGGTTTCTTCTTTCCAAGTTGCTGGGTTGCAAGTTTCCTGCAGAAGCGTCGTATTCGCACCCTTTGCGACGGTCGCCCTTTCAAATTTATGCAGATCAATACAGGAGTGCCGAAGGGGTCCGTCTTATCCCCTACGCTCTTTCTTCTGCATATGAATGATATGTTAAATCTCGGTAACATACATTGGAAGACAGTACCGTGCATGGGCGATATCTCGGACATCCTAGGCCCAAAAGGGCTGAGGTTGAGGGGAAAAGGCAAGATCTTGTCGTTGAGCTTGACCAGACCTTGGATCGCATCTCTGAATGGGGTGCCAAAAACTTGGTCCAGTTTAACGCCATCAAGACCCAGGCATGCTCGTTTTCAACAAAAAGTATCCTTTCTTTCCCCTCCCTTTTCTGAAGAACAATTCACTGGTATTACATGACAGCCTCTCTATCATAAGTATGGATCTTTGCCGCACCCTTAATCCAAAAACCTACATCGAGACCGTCATCAAGCAAGCTTCGCCAAAACTCGCAGTTCTGAACAAGGTAAAGCAGTTCTTCACGCCTGGGCAGCTGTGCCTACTGTATAAGGCGCAAGTGCGCCCTTGCGTGGAGTACTGTTCTCATCTTTGGGATAGCTCCGCGCAGTACTTGCTGGACGCTCTCGACAGGTTACAGAGGCAGGCTGTCCGTATCATCGGAGATCCAGAGGTCACGAGTTCAGTAGAACCTCTGCAACGCCATAGGGACATTGCCTCATTGGCATGTTACTACAGAATATACCACGGGGAGTGCTCTGAAGAGTTATTACGCCTTATTTCGCCCTCCCCTTTCATTATACAGAACAACGCGTGCTGGGCTAAGATGCCATCCTTACACGGTAGAGTCGATTAGAGCGCTCACCAACAATTTTGGGTCCTCATACCTCTGCCGAACTTTCAAGGCATGGAATTCTCAGCCAAGGTACGTGTTTCCGTCTTCCTTCAATCCTGGGTCCTTTAAGCGGGGCGCGAAAAAGCAACTTCTCAAGCCGTCAAAGTAGAGACCTCAACAACGCCTCAGCTGCTATGAGGACGGTGTAGAGGCCACTGCTCTTTGACCACATCACTGCTTACAATCAGGCGGAGCGTGGTCATTTTGACGAGTGATATAAAAAATAATAATAATGAGGTACCTTTAGAGAGCGCTCATATTTTGTATAGAGCTTGCAAAACACATCATCAATGCTTCGCGTGATCTAGGCTAGTCTTTTTTAGGTCCATATACCATTCAATGTGGGAATTTGCTGCCAGTCTTCTGGGCCAGTTGACAGCGATGCTGACGAATTCTTCGACGCCAAAACTAGTTTGTAAATAATTAGTCATAAAATTATGAGTATTTTTATAAAATTCTGACATTTTAATACATGTTTAAAATAATAATGTTAGATGGGAGTTAATACTTAGAACATTTGATTTTTATTTACCATTAATTTTATTTTTTGTACATTTAATTTTTGTGACATTACATTTAATTTTGAATGGAACAGTCGCAAGAGGTAGACCTAGGCGAACGTTTCTTGATCAGATCGGAGGCGTTTTGGAAAAAGGCCAGGTTAACAGCGCCTTGAACCGACGGACGTGTATGAGGAATGTGATGAAAGTGAATGAAGCCAGAAAAGTGTGTCAGGATCGTAGCAAATGGAAATCCGTAGTCTCTGCCTACCCCTCTGGGAAACAGGCGTGAATCTATGTATGTATGTATTAATTATTGTATTATTTTATTGTTTTGGGTCTTCACGCTACAGGCTTGCCTAGTGTGAAAACTATAGAACTATTATTGTTAATTCTGCCAGCGCTTGGCAAATTACTTTATTTTATAAGGTATTTTAAATTGATAAGTTTTTCTAATTTATTAAACACTGTGTGTAATAAACATTTTCCATTTTAATTTTCTGTTAGTATGTATTTTTATTTAATAATCTCATAATATTGTCTTCTGTTTACGCGAATGTTATTCATTGAAATTAAACTACTATATACTGAGTTTATGGCGTTGTTTATTTTACACTTTATTAAATAATTTAGAAACTCCCCGTGACCATGGCTGCTGAAAAGCAACCGAAACGTCGGGGAAAGTGTAAACTTAGATATAAATAGTTTTAACAATTTAATTAGCTTAAAAATTAGTAAAGTTTAATAGTAGTCGTTTCTAAATTATGTAATAAAGTGTAAAATAAACAACGCGATAAAATCCGTATATAGCAGTTTAATTTCAATTAATAATCTCAGTTATCATCACAGTACATACGGTGAATAACTAAATTCGGTTTATAACTTCAAATATCAAAATAGCCAATATTATTAAAACGGAAATAGTACCCACTTACAGCAAATAAATAAATAAATACATTTTTAAACGACAATTTTTCTGCTAGCAGGCATATTCTATAATTATTAGATAAAAATGTGTGTGTCAATGTCAACTGTCACTGAGCTTAGTTGCGCCGTTGATTTCATATTTGAAGCATATCAATATAGCGCGATCTCTGTCACACACATGCAAACTTTAATCTCTTTGACATATAATGTCATCGTTTCTGAAATGTTTCTTTGTTTAAATAATGTACTGGAACGTAATTATATTAAACAACTTAATAATTTGCGAAAATAAACAATATTTAGCGGGTGATTCCTAATTATTATAAAATGCAGAAATCTGCGTGAGTACGCTTTTATTATAATGATCATTTTCGTTCTTATTGGGTTTTATGAGACTCTGAGTTCACAGGTTTTATAATATTTTCTAAGAAAGCTTCCTTTAACTGAAAGCAGAAAAGCTAGAGTTCCCTAGGGATCGGTTCCCTGTTTATCCCTTATAGTGTCAATAATGTGTATGGCATTACCTTGAAAAGTTATTGGATATCAAATTATCGGCTTTTGTACTTTCATTTTTGATTAAATTTGTCAAATGTTTGTTTATAAGGCTGTAGGTATCAACTGATTGTACAAGTAGCTTAAATCAGTTTTATCTGTAACTTAACTACTTATTTATAATAGTTATTTTAATAAGACAACTTCAGACTTGGATTAGTCTATATATTGCAGGAAACTTTATAAACATTGAAACAAAGGACATTCTGACTCTATTTAACTATTTGATGATGACACAAATATATATCCTATGGAGTTTTGAACCCATAACACTTACCCTACTGGAAGTGACAGGAGTACCTACTTAAATCACTGCACCAGATATCGATACATAACCTTTTCCTCCTATTTAATTTTTAAATTGTTTTATGTATGTGTTACAGCTTACAGAGTAATTATAACCTGGAATAAATATTAATCAGTAGATCTATACATTGTTAGCTGCTTTTAATGGCCCTCCATCATTAGTCAATTTTTTTATTGGCCTTGGCCTGGGAAGATTCTGGTTACCAAATATAGAGAATTTACATAATTCTGTTTCATTAAAGTAAATTTTACTGAAGAATTTCAATCTTATTTTCTTTATCCTTATGAAATGTAAGTACAATTGCTTGATGATTTCATCTAAATAACCTTTCTTATGCTTTTAAGGGAGCAGCTTGCATTCATACCCTCACTCATATTATTTCCTACTGACGGATTGCCTCCAACTTCCTCTTGCGGATCACATTCCTTTTAGATATTTTAATATTGACTCATTCAATGTAGAATATTTGTTAATAAACAACAGTCATTTGTATAAAAAAACATTTATTTGCAGCAGAATATTTAACAACCAATTATAACTCTTAAATATTTTAAACAAATTCAAACTTTAGTAATTGTCCTTATTCTTCTTAATAGGTACATGTAATTATTAATATGTATTTGTACTAAGATTAAGTAGAATTATAAGGCAATGTAAAATGTGATTTCTCTTTTTGGTGAATAAATAAATGATTAAAATTTTAATTGTTGGAAGACCATACTTATCTGATAACCTATTGTTTATTATATTATTTATAAAATAAAAAAGTGTCAGGGAAGTAAACAAAATTATGCCAAGATTTTGTCTGTAGATTTGGAGGCAAAATCTTGGCAGTATTTTGGTACTGGTGTATACACATGCTCGTCTTTTAGTAAAAAGGACTACTTCAAAATGAAAATCAAAATATGTTTATGCATGTAGGTCACAAAGTAACACTTATGAACGTCAAAGTTACACTTATTAATGTGAATTTACATTTACCTATTGCCATGTACAGTAAAGCAAGGGTGTAGAGTCATTGAGGAGACCTGGCAAGAAACTCATGGCCACTCTTTTCAATCACCAAGTTTACAGTATTGTCTATTTTACAAGTCTCTTCTGTAAGGAGCTGCGCAACCATTAAACCACTTACCACTCATAAAACACTCAAGAAATAAATCAAAATTTCAAAGTTAGCCCCTAATAGTTGTTTATGGTGTATACAGAATAAAAACGATGCAAGACTATATTGCAGTCAGAGATGAACTCTAAAATATTGAGATAAGAGAAAATATCAATAGAGTCCATGTTACTATGACACAAGTTTGAATTTATATTTCCATGCAATAACTCAGGTCTTCAGTTAGACCTAGGAGTCAAGCAAATTGTTATTGAGTTTTTGTATAAGAAAAGTTTGAGTTTCAGTATCCAAGCATAGCTTTTTACTTCATTTACTTTCTTAAGTGTTGGCACCCCAATAATGAGTTTTTCCGATTTTTACCATCTCCAATACATAGAATAAAATAAAATAAAATAAAAATAAAATAAAATATACAAAATCTTTCAGTTATGAGACTTGCACAAAAAAATATATTAAAAAAATATGAGGGTAGTGGAACGAAAAGGGAGAGGAAGGCCAAGGAAAAGATGGATGGACTGTGTGAGGATGGATATGAAAGGGAAATGGGTAAATGAGAGTGATGATGACGGGTGACAGAGAAGTGACAGAGATGGAAGCGAAGGACATACTGCGCCGAACCCAAATAAATTGGGACCAGGGCAAGAGGATGATGATGCGACTTGCACATTAAACATATTACATACTTTTTCACATTCCTCTTTATATAAACCTTTTCTTTTGTCTTATTGATATTTTCTTTCATTACTTTCCTTTATATCATTTTCTCCCTTATAATATGATACAGTAAAAAGTTTTTTTATTTGTTTGAACAGTCTAATCTTTGGCACCACCAATCGGATTGATAAAATTCATTTTGGACAGCTAGACGATATATCATACAATTACTTTGAACTCTTGACTTATAATTTTACCTGTTCTCTACCAGTCATTAAAACAAGTTAACTTATAAACTTGAATATCTGCAGCTAGTTTACAAACTAATAGTGCATCAATATAATTATGATTTTAGACATCATACACACATATGTACATGCCATGCACCATAGTTGTATAACCTTCTTCTTTTCGTGTGGTTAGTGGCCAACCTGTTGTCAAGAGTTGTTCAAGCCGCCCCTAGGCCTCTGACATGGCTTAACGACTGCTGTCAGTTTGACATCAACCGGGACCGACATTTTACGTGCCCTCCGAAGCACGGAGACGCTCAGATGAAATACCACTAAGCGGTCACCCATCTACAGACTGACCGCACCCAACGTTGCTTAACCTCGCTAATCGTTTACCGGTTAGTGATTGCAACTGGCTATAATGCACAATGCACACTATACAGTTATAGCTTAAAATCTAGAACATTTGGTTACCTTTCTGAATGTTAAGTAATGACCTGACACACAATGCCATAATTCAGATGTCATATCTGAATTATTATAAATATAATCGTATCATTCTGTGTGACTTCACTCTTGTTATTAGAAACACCTTTTCGTTTTACCTACATGGTGGCACATTTATGATATGAATCTTTGCGTCCACCATAGAGTATATACACCAGGAACATTATACACCATAAAAGCATTAAAAAAAAGAAATATTGTTTGTAAGTTTTATTTATAAGCATTTCCATACTAAATCTATACTAATATCATAAAGAGAAGATTGTTTTTTTGTTTGTTTCTTTTTTGTAACGATTTAATTCAAAAACTATTCAACTGATTTTAAATATTATTGCACTATTGAAAGCTTTTTTAAAATACTGTTCTTAACATAACCTAACCTACTTTCATGCCAGCGAAGCCACAGGCAAGAACTTATTGTTTATAATTTACATTCTATTAAATTATAAATAAGGAAAAGAAAATTCATGAAACAAGACTTGAATCTGCAGTCCTTTTGAACATCGTCATTGCTTTGTCGACTAAATGGGTGTGATGAATGCGATACGATATATCTTGCTTGCGGTCTATGCCTCTCTGAGTATAAGTGCTCTGTGGGTCTATGTAACAGTGTGCGACGAGGCGTATATTATGTGTATAATGTGTGACGTCATGTTGCGTTCTACCCTCACGCAGGCTATTAATGGTCCTACGTCAGCAACATCTTAGACAATGCTATGCGGTTAGGATGTACCTATGTACATATACCGAATGTAACAACTGTCGTAAAAGCTGAATGCGTCTATAGTATTTAGTATAAAATAATTTGGTTCCTGTTTATACATACATACATACATAGATTCACGCCTGTTTCCCAGAGGGGTAGGCAGAGACTACGGATTTCCATTTGCTACGATCCTGACACACTTCTCTGGCTTCATTCACTTTCATCACACTCCTCATACACGCCCGTCGGTTCAAGGTGCTCTTAACCTGGCCTTTGTCTAGAACGCCTCTGATCTGATCAAGAAACGTTCGCGTAGGTCTTTCTCTTGCGGCTGTTCCAATCACACTAGCCTTATAAACTTTCTTAGTCAGTCTTTCATCGTCCATTCTTTCTACACATACACATACTTTAATGACATCATTGAAACCCTATTGTATGTGCCCCCCGCACGCCTGTGTGTCGCTGCGACTCTACAGGTTAGAGTTGGAACGTTTTGTTTCTGATATACTTACAATGGCGGTGATGATCTCGCCTTGCTACTACTTCCTATACAATGAGGTAGACAGAGAGAGCTGGAGCAGATAGTTAAACAATAGAACTAATAAAAATTATATACTTAAGAGAGATTTATCAAGTAACTTAACATTTAATTAGTTAATTTAAATTTATGAATAAGAACAATTTTGTTTTTCAGTCATTGAAAAAGGTGTCCAGTTCAGTATTTGCCAGACTGCTAGGGCTGGGGATTCAACTGTGTCCCAATGTGAACACACATATGTCACACTAGTCAAGATTACAATACCATTTAATTTTCTAATATCACCTTACAGAAATCCTGTTAACCAACAGAAGAAAATATTGAAATTTCAAATGAAAATGCAAGCTATGCAGCAAGAAAAGCAGAAACAGATGCAAAACCTTCAACCCGTCAAGATGTCTGATGGGCAAAAAATTGTTAACACTTTTGTGAGCACTAACACTGGCATTGATATGTTTAATTCTACTGGAATGCCAAAAAAACCTGCTTTGCTGCCAAACCCTGTTGGCATGCCAAATATGTCTAATACGCAAAATCCTAAAGGTAAGTCTAATAATATTAATAATTAGCTATTTTCTACTGCCAACATATGCCTGCCTCAGTGACTCACGGGTAGTAAATGCAATTGCTGTGCATGAGGTCTCGAGTTCGAAGCTCGGGTCAGGTCACAAAAAGTGATTGGGATTTTGTCAAAAAAAGCAGACCGTATTTAAACAAGGGAGAAACGGCAATAAATTGCCGTAAATCTTAGAGTTCAAAAAATAGTTCAAGTAGCAAAGGTCACGTGATACCACGTCAGAGGTCATAGGTCATAGTAATTTCGGGGTATATAGACTATGCTGTGTCGAATAGCGTTGACCGCGAGTCTCTAGCTGTTACGGTTCATGAGTTGAAAGTTGTATAACAGACAGACGGATGGACAAAGCTGTTGTATAAGAGTTTTTCCGAACTCTAAATGTTGCCGGTATTGTACACCCGCGTGCTTCGGTTAGCACGTAAAGCCGCTATTAAGCGCAGGACTATTCGATCCTGGTTGATGGTCGTTCCATTGGACAGTATGATAGATAGACAGTGCACTTGTGTTTACGCACACGCTTATGCACTATAACAACTCCTGTTTAGAAGTCCTCATTAAAGAAAATAATTATTGGAATAAAATCCTTACTTAATATTATAAATGCGAAAGTAACTCTATCTGTCTGTTACGCTTTCACGCCCAAACCACTGAACCAATTTTGATGAAATTGGTACAAAGATAGACTAGACCTTGGGAAAGGACATAGTTATCTTTTGTTGTAAAAATGGGCATGAAGGGGTTGAAAGTTTCTACGGGAATTCGTCATATTCGCGCCTAAACCACAACTGATTTTAATGAAATTTGGTACAGAGATAGACTAGACCTTAGGAAAGGACATAGTTATCTTTTGTTGTAAAAATGGGAATGAAGGGGTTGAAGTTGAAATAAGGGTTGAAAGTTAGTATGGGAATTTGTCATTATCGAAGATAAAAACCATGAGACGAAGTGACCATGAAGTCGCCGGCAAATGCTAGTATATTGTATAATTATCATATTGAATTTAGAATATATTGAATTGCTGTGCGTTTACAGTAATAGGTGTGCGAAATCAAAATCCGAATACGTATACGCCCGTATCGGTATCGCATACGCAAGTGCACCAACCGGAATTTGTGGAGACCGCCTTCTATCTTGATCACGATCACAACTCTTGTGAGTAAACTATATGTTCTACTAATTTAAAGAATTAGCTCTAGAAAAAGTTATATAACGTGCTAATTTGCATTAAAGTAAAATTTTAGGCTTATTTAATTATATAATATAAGTATGTATTAATAATATCAGCCCTGTATTAAACTGTCTTATTGCTAGGCACGGCCCTCAGCGTGAGACGTGATAAGCTACCACGCTGGCCCAGTGCTGATTGACAGCCGTCACATATCTTCGAGAACATTATGGAGACTCTCAGACATGCAGGATTCCCGATGTTTTCCTTCACCGTACACATATAACTTCGAAAAGTCGGAGATGTACGCCTTGGAATCGATCTCGAGACCTCTGCGTCGCAGTCTAATGGTATTACAATAGCATTGCATATTTGATCAATTTTACGGATTTACAATAATTACTTTTTGGTTTCGATTGCTCTTATGACTGGCGATAGTAGATTTTATTAAAACGCTAATAATATAATTTTATAATAAAATTGGTCTATAACAATCTTACGTTCCTCAACGTTACAACGTTATTTCGTCCACAACGCTATTTAATACCCATATTTTAATTTATAGTTGCATGTGCAGTACAATATACGATCTCCTTGTAGCTAGATGACGCTTTTCGCGTGCGTCAAAGTTACATACAAATTGTTTCTTTGTAAGGTGCATGACAAACGGGTTGATATTTGCTATTTATCAATAGGTATGTAAACTAAAATATGTTTTATGGAATGTGTTTTTTCATTGATTCGTGTTCAGAATAAGCAGTATAATCAGTTTATATGCAGATCAATACCTTGTATTTCTTATTCGTTATACCTAAGTAAATTACTAATACCGCAACCATAGGTTCGAAAAGAACCAAAATTTAATTGAAGCAATGCTTATTAAATGGGCTATAATAATTAATATTTAAACTGCTATATCAGCGTGTCGCTGGTGACACGAACGGATGTCATCGGTGTTGCTGCAATAACTGCGTCAGCGATTCGTCGATATTCATCACTTCACATATTATTATATGTAATCCTAACTGCACGGATGGCGTAGTATTTTAAGTGGTCGCCTCGCCACTGTGACTGCCCCGAGTGTTGTGAGTTCGAATCCACCACTGGACAAAACTTTGTGTGATCCACAAATGGTTGTTCCGAGTCTGGATGTTCTTTGTGTCCGTTTTTGAATGTGTGTAAAGTCCTCTACGATACATGATTTTCCTAATGCGGGAATTATCTATTTAAATAAAAATGGTTGTCTTTTTTAAAATGAGAAAGAAATTATTGCCTTTTACTTGAAAGTTGTCAATTTTTATTTACAGTTTTACCCTCAAAAAAATTACCATCAATAAATGCACCGTCAACGAATATACAGTTAACAAATCCCATGAAGCCACAACAACCTCAAAATAAGAATAAAAGCAAAGACCCATGGTCTATGCCTGACCAATATGGTAAGAAGTCTTCTTACTCCTTCTTGAGAACATCAACAATTAACCATTTAGACGTGAACATTTTTTGGTGTTATTTAGTATTCTGAATTAAACTAGTGTACCTACCTAAATAAATTACTTACACCGCAGCCATAGGTTCGAGAAAAACCAAAGTTACTTACAATACATTTAATTGAAGGACTGCTTATTAAATGGGTTATAATAATGAATATTAAATTGCTATATCAGCGACACGGTGACACGAACGAATGCCATCGGTGTTACTGCAATAGCTGCGTCGGCGATTCGTCGATATTCATCACTTTGTGTGTAAAATCTTCCACGACACATAATTTTCCTAATGCGGGCATTGTCTATGTAAATAAAAATTATTATCTTTTTTTAAAAGAAAAGTAAATTATTGCCTTTTACTTGAAAGTTGTCAATTTTTATATACAGTTACACCTTCAAAAAAAATAACGTCAACAAATGCACCATCAACAAATATACAGTTAACAAAACCCATGAAGTCACAACAACCTCAAAATAAAAATAAAATCAAGGACCCGTGGTCAATGCCTGACCAATATGGTAAGAAGTCTTCTTACTCCTTCTTGAGAACATCTACAATTAACCATTTTTACCCAATAGTGTAAAATCTATAACATAATCATGCTATTGCTGAATGCAGTTTTTGTGTTTACCCTGTATTTTATCTTTCCTTAGTAGATCTATTATTATTAGTAAAAATATGATTTGATTGTTTTGATAGCTTACTGTACATAATAACTAATATTTCCAAATATACAGCGTGACTGGTTAAACGAAGATATACCTCCTTAAGAACACAAATAATCTGCCTCTCATAAATTAAGCACCATATATTTTAGCGCCTCGTGGATGTATGCAGAGGCAAGACTGAACACGTTTAATGCCATCCAAAGAAGCCGACGCTAGGTTCATGGCCCGGGTCGGTACGTAGTTATAATTAAGGAACTTTCTGACAGATTGTGTAGTAGTTTCATGTATAAAATGTGGTTAGAAATAACTGCTGAAGTAGTCTTGATAAATTTGGAATAATTTAAATACAATTTAAATTTAAATTTTAAGTTTAGCGTATTAAATGTATTATCGCTTTTAAAAAAAATATGTTAAACATAATTTATGAAATAAATATTTATTATTATTATAATGTAAATATAGCAGTTAGATGGGCTAAGTAAGGATTACCAATCGCCGGGCACGCCACGATCGTGGCGGTAAGTCCCGTGTTTGAGGAGTGGCTGGAGAGGCGCCATGGCGCCCTCACCTTCCGGCTGACACAGGTAATGACTGGCCACGGTTGTTTTGGCCAGTTCCTGTGTCGTATACGCCGGCAAGAGACGCCCGGTTGTCACCACTGCGGCGACTGCCGCGACGTAGTTGAGGACACGGCGCTGCACACTTTGGCGGTTTGTCCCGCCTGGGCATCGCAGCGCCGTGAGTTGATCGCGGCAGTCGGATTGGTTGCCCTCTCGCTCCCGGCCGTAGTTCAGTCTATGGTCCGGAGTGAGAGGTCGTGGAATGCCGTCGCCTCCTTCTGCGAGGAAGTCATTTCCATCAAGGAGGCGGCGGAGCGGGAGAGGGAGCGTTTGAACCCTCTCCCCAACCGCAGAGCCGGGCGCCGGAGGGCGCGAGACGACCTCCAGCCACCCTGAGGTTTGACCTGGGGGTGGCGGGCTTTGTGGGCCTGCCCGCCATCCGTTCAGCACCAGGTCCGAGAGGCGGCGTGCGTGTTCCCACGCGCGCCTCTGTTGTTTCGAGTCCGTCTCCCCTCTAGGGGGGACAGTAGGGAGTGTTAGAAGTGCCTTTGGGTAGATCTTTCGTGTAGTGGCCTGCCGTTTCATACGGCGGGCCGAAACCTCGGCGGGGTCGCGACCGCATGCGAAAGTGATTCGCGCGGCCCCGTCGATAGTGGTTTTGTCGAGGAACACCGTGGTAGGTTTAGTCGGTATTCCGGGAGGTACATTTTCTTCTTAACATCTTTCTTTTACCCCGGAGAGTCCGACATAACCCCTCTGCCTGCCCCCGCGGAGGGGTATGCATCAAGCATTCCCCCACGTTAAAAAAAAAAAAAAAAAAAAGGATTACCAATCGCAAGCGCGTCTACCGCACGAGACTTGAGCGACAACATGAATGACCTTTGATAAGGCAGCGAAGCGAGAGTAGGACATGATCATTTTTAATTTCATCACCAATTGTATGTATTTTATTGGATAATAAAGTCAGATATTAAAGTCCTACTTTTTATATATATTATACTAGAATCGATTACTTGACCCCTCTTTAGATGTGTCTCTCATTTAACCAGTCCTGTTGTAAATAGTTACGAAATATTATTCGCACCGATACATGCATCACCAGGTCGGACCGGAATGGTTAATTTTTGTCACAGCCGATAAAAATACTTACTTAGATTGCCTGTTGTAACACACCAAATAAAACCTATTGAAATGATGATTTTAAATCGACAGATAACTTTTACTTACAGAATATGTTTGACGTTTTTACAGTTTTTGTATGGAAAATAATATGTTAAACCGCTATACTTATTCCTCAAATAAAAATTATCAGGCAATTGAAAAATCGACCACAAAACCTCTATTTTTACAAATATGTAGACGATACAACAAAAGATTGAATAGGATTGACTTATTTAGCCTTTCACTATTTTATCCTTCTGCTTTCTTAGTGAAGCCGTATTTATTTATGGACAACCAACAAAGCATACCTACACTAATTAAAACATCGTAATAAAACATAAATGCGGGTACATAACATAGTGCCGCCTTACATACAGGCTGCCACGGCATGCGTAAACATAATATATACAGGGTGTCCCAAAAATCAACGTCAAGCCGAAAACGGATGACGGGCCAAGGGATGGTGGTTCTCAAAAAAATATGAAAAAAAAATTTTTTGCTGCACTCTAAAAATTATAGCCATTTAAAAAAAAATGAGAAAATTAACACCTTGTTATGATTTTTCAAGTACTATGACTACAAAATGTTTACTTAGCTTAATTATTTTAGTGAGGATTTGTTACTGAATAATGCTAGTATACATTACAATTCAAAATTTGAACACAACTATCTTCATTTCAGAGGAAATATCCCTAATATGCCCAAACATGTACTCAAAATTATTACATTATTCAACTTTAAATGGCCGTGCTGAAAAAAAAATGTACTACGCCATTTCAGCACGTGGCATCAAAAGATGGCGCATTTAATGGGCTTTCTAAAATGCTATAACACTTACTACATTTTATCCTAATTATGGATTTTTTTTCTAAAACAACTTGGATTTATGCTTCTAATGCGATGCATATTTTATTTAAAGCTTACTTAAATTAAAGTAAGACAGTACAAGTTTGGGTGAAACAGATTAGGACGCCACTTCAACGTGTGAGAGTGAAAGAGATAGCAAGCCTGAGCATCATCAACAGCACGAGTTAGAGTGAAACGGAGAGAGACGCCACTTCAACGTGTTAGTGAGAGTGTGAGTGAAAGAGATAGCAAGCCTTAGCATCATCTACGGCATGAGTTAGAATGAGACGGATAGAGACGCCACGAGTGAAAAAGATAGCAAGACCGGATCATCTGCGCACGAACTGCAATACTTCAGTACGTTACGTTATTTCGTTTACTGCGCATCGTTCTGTATTCCTTCGTGTCGTTTTCGTACTTACTAACTTTGGCTTTGCTTATTGGACTTGATTACGTGCTACTTGGATTTGATTTGTGATTTGACCGTTTGTGACTAACTTGGCTTTCTTTTGGACTATCGTCATCGCTGACCGTGTAATTGTGTGTATTCTATGATCGCCACCATGCCGCTTCGATACACAGCACAGGAGTATGCAAACATGCATCTCATTTATGGAGAGTGCAGGTGCAACGCTAATGCTGCAGCTCGACTCTATCGTGAGAGATACCCCAATTCTGAGCGTCATCCGGATCATAGAGTATTTATTAATCTGCACCGATCACTCTCAGAAGGCCGATTTCCTAATCAAATGTTCAGTACAGGAAGATCCAGCATTCCATACGAGGAAGAAGTTTTAGCAGCAGTCGCAGAAGACACGAGTGTCTCAGTACGTGGACTTGAGACAAGCATAGGAGTGCCGAAGAGTACAGCACACCGGATTTTGCAGCAAAACCAGCTCCACCCGTACCATGCGCAACGAGTTCAATCTTTATCACCTCAAGATTATCCTGCAAGGGTTGCGTTTTGTGAAACGATGTTACAAAGACACCGAGAAGACCCCCACTTCCTGGATAAAGTACTCTGGACGAATGAGTCAACTTTTAAGAAAGATGGCTACTTAAATCTACATAATGTGCATGAGTGGCACGTGGAAAACCCACATTTAATGCGAGAAGATCGGTCACAATATCGCTTCAAAGTAAACATGTGGACCGGTATTCTGAACGGTAGAATTATTGGACCTTTCGAACTCCCAGACACCTTAACCAGTGAGGCTTACTTAGACTTTTTACAAAATCATCTACCAGATTTATTGGAAGACGTGCCACTCAACATTTACGTAGGTATGTGGCTCCAACAAGATGGCTGCCCTGCGCACTATGCTCGCTCAGTAAGGGAATTTCTTAACCAAGTATATCCGGATAGGTGGATCGGTCGGTCTGGTACGATCTCGTGGCCGGCCCGATCACCAGACTTAAACCCCATTGATTTCTTTTACTGGGGAGCAGTGAAGGATCAAGTTTACTCTAAGCCTATCGCAAACGTAGAGGAACTGCGCCAAAGAATTGCGGGGGCCGCTGAATACATCAATTCAAGAAGTTTTGCTCGTAAAATAAAGCGTTCGTTTTTAAAGAGATGTAGGGCATGCATTGAAGCTGAAGGCAAACAATTTGAATATTTATTGTAACAAAATAAAATGAACTGTTGATTTGAATGGTTGAATTTTTATTTCAAATTGAACACATAATGATTCACAATGACCAAAGGAATCTAATATGGTTTATCAATAAATTAGGTATTTGCCCTATTCACAGTAGCTTCGCAAAACAGTGTCACTAGTAGTTTTTACCTGACTGCCATAAAAGAGGGTTATGTATAACACTAATTTGTTTCTTAGAGGGAAACTAGATGTCATTACCAACATTTTTGAGTAAAACAAAAAAGGTTAGACCCGAGTTGTTTTAGAAAAAAAATCCATAATTAGGATAAAATGTAGTAAGTGTTATAGCATTTTAGAAAGCCCATTAAATGCGCCATCTTTTGATGCCACGTGCTGAAATGGTGTAGTACTTTTTTTTTTCAGCACGGCCATTTAAAGTTGAATAATGTAATAATTTTGAGTACATGTTTGGGCATATTAGGGATATTTCCTCTGAAATGAAGATAGTTGTGTTCAAATTTTGAATTGTAATGTATACTAGCATTGTTCAGTAACAAATCCTCACTAAAATAATTAAGCTAAGTAAACATTTTGTAGTCATAGTACTTGAAAAATCATAACAAGGTGTTAATTTTCTCATTTTTTTTTAAATGGCTATAATTTTTAGAGTGCAGCATAAAATTTTTTTTTCATATTTTTTTGAGAACCACCATCCCTTGGCCCGTCATCCGTTTTCGGCTTGACGTTGATTTTTGGGACACCCTGTATATAGTATCGGTACAAATAATATTTTCTAAGCTAGATTTTCCCTTTACTTATTCAGTTGGCACTGTTCTGTTTGCCTTCAATCCTTTATTCTAACTGATTCCCTTCCGAGTGTTTAAATATCTTAAATTTTTATTTCTGTTTTAGGATTTAAGTATCCAAAAGGTATGTTGTTTTATTTAATATTATTATAGATTCTAAGATCTATGCACGTAACCGCATTTATGCACTAAGAACTGGCATAGAGAACAATAGGTGATGCTGTGGCAGATCTTTACCCAACAAAGGAAGTCAAGGAAAAGTTGGCAACAATGTGCTTTTGATATCCATTGCTGGACTCCCAAATCATGCCATTGAGTACAATTTTTGGCTTTAATTTCCCAACTACTGCTAATCATCGCGTGACATACTAGAAAATTATTTTGTCGGAGGTCAACTTTGAATTTTTACTAGGTGACCTTTTAACTGTATCGCTGTTGAAAATGCCTAATTTTTAAAATGATTATTTGTGTATAGAGATTTATATGATATTATATGGGGATCTTCTCCCTAGCCTTTATTATTCCCAAGTCACTTGGGATCGGCTTTTCTAGTCTAACCGGATTTGACTGGATATCAGCTTTTACGCGGAGCGGCTGTCACCTGACCTCCGCAACCCGAAGGCTAACGATACTTAGGGTATCGTATCGGCTAGACCAGTGTCAGGATATTAGAGGGTACTGACTTTCCCAATAACGACTGCCATAGATGTTCATGGCAGCATACACGTATAACGATGATTCCGTAACACCCGACTATATTCACTCAGCCATACACTATTATATAGTTCCAGTTAATCTTCTGGCTAATGCTCAGACCACAGCGTCCAGACTGGATTCCGACTAATTGACTAATTAAACATAAGTGCAGGTTGCTCCCGAACCACAGAACTCCCCGTCTACTTCAAATAAGCTTATTGCAATCCTTATAAGAGGATATTAACACTATATTTTTTACAATTATACTATCAGCCCTGTATATTTATTATCCCACTACTGGGAACAGGCTTCGCTTCTCAGTATGAAGTTAGATTCTGCCTTTAATTGAGTATAAACCAATTATATTTTGTCTATAATTGCAATCTACTATTTTCTATTATACTACTCATTATAAATCTTAAGTTGGAGGCATTCTTTGTTCATCTACTTATTGCTGAAATTGTTAAAATTAAATATTTCACATTGTTTTTTTGTATGAAATAGATGTCAGAACAACTGACACCTATCGAGAGATCGAATCGACCCTAAACGAAGTTTGAATTTTACAGGCATACCGAAAAGCTTTTTGTTGCAACAACAGCAGCAGCAACAAAACGCAAATTCACAAACAAGTAAGTATCTTAATTGGATCACTTATTTATATTTAAAATAAAATTATGGCAATTTTTTTATCAATTAAAATTTGTTAAGCATACTAAAATTATTGTTTCTCGCCAATGGTGACCCAAATACGTATATGTGTATATGGATAGACATTCATCGACACAATAGAATTATAAATCAACTGACAAATTTAGTTCAGGACGACAAGAAAGTCAAATATAATATATTCGGCTTTTATTTACTTATTTGTAGAAGTTTCCTTAGATCGGCTTATTCGACAAAACTTGTAAACTAAAAGTTTCAACCCAAATATGCATATAGTAATCTTGACACAAGGCAGGGTTAACCTCTTCTAATTATGTCTGGCATTCCAACAATGGGCATGATGACTGATTGAGGTGATTCGTTACCCGTATTACTACCAATCTTACTAGCAGTAGTAACACAGGTATTATTTTCCCGTGTTTTCACTAACTGCTCAAGTAATAACACGAGATAATTTTTATTTTCTATATTACTACGGGCCATTAACCTTTTTGATACTGACGTCCATAATTTGCTTAGTACCGTATCCAAATCGGTTCACCCGTTTAAGTGCTACGGTGTCACAAACAGACACACATAAACGTAAAACTTATAACACCCCTCCTTTTGCGCCGGATTTAATAATATGTCTCAAAAGTGAGTTTTAGAACTTTACTCTCTGTAATGTCAACATTGTTATCCGGCCTGGTGAGCAAAAGAGTCAGGGAAATTACTTGCACGGGTAAAAAAAGAAAGAAAGTAAAGAAAATTTTAATATTATTATGCAAATTAAGTTGTTCTTCTTACTTCCGTAACAAAACATCACCATAAAATAAGCAAATTATAAACGTCATTAAGTATTATATTTATTTCTTAATTAAGCAATAAATGTCAATGATATTGCAAAAAAGAAGAAGTTTCAACAATGATAATGACCAGTAGTAATATAGGAAATAAAAATATCTCGTGTTACTACTTGAGCAGTTAGTGGTAACACAGACAAAAAAAAATACCCGTGTTACTACCGGTAGTAAGGCTGGTAGTAACACGGGTAACGAAATTGCCTCGTGTTACTACTTGAGCAGTTAGTAGTAACACGGCCAAAAAAAATACCCATGCTACTAGCGGTAGTAAGGCTGGTAGTAACACAGGTAACGAAATTGCCTCGTGTTACTACTTGAGCAGTTAGTAGTAACACGGCCAAAAAAAATACCCGTGTTACTAGCGGTAGTAAGGCTGGTAGTAACACGGTTAACGAAATTGTCCCGTGTTACTACTTGAGCAGTTAGTGATAACACGGGAAAAAAATACCCGTGTTACTACTGGTAGTAAGACTGGTAGTAACACGGGTAACGAAATTGTCCCGTGTTACTACAAGTTTTTTTTTTTAACGTGAAGGAATTCATCACGCATACCCCTCCGCGGGGCGGGCGGAGGGGCTATGTCGGACTCGCCGGGGTAAAAGAAAGATGGAATAAGAATAATGTACCTCCCGGAATACCGACTAAACCTACCACGGTGTTCCTCGACAAAACCACTAACGACGGGGTTGCGCGAATCACTTGCACATACGGTCGCGACCCCGCCGAGGTTTCTGCCCGCCATATGAAACGGCAGGCCCCTACACGAAGAGGACTACCTTTTAGGTAAAACCCCCTCCCAAACCCTACTGTCCTCCCCCCCTAGAGGGAAGCCTCAGGGTGGCTGGAGGTCATCTCGCGCCCTCCGGCGCCCGGTTCTGCGGTTCGGGAGAGGGTTTAAACGCTCCCTCTCCCGCTCCGCCGCCTCCTTGATGGAAATTACTTCCTCACAAAAGGAGGCGACGGCGTTCCACGACCTCTCACTCCGAACTACGGCCGGGAGCGAGAGGGCAACCAATCCGACTGCCGCGATCAACTTACGGCGCTGCGATGCCCAGGCGGGGCAAACCGCCAAAGTGTGCAGCGCCGTGTCCTCAACAACGTCGCGGCAGTCGCCACAGTGGTGACAACCGGGCGTCTCTTGCCGGCGTATACGTCACAGGAACTGGCCAAAACAACCGTGGCCAGTCATTACCTGTGTCAGCCGGAAGGTGAGGGCGCCATGCCGCCTCTCCAGCCACTCCTCAAACACGGGACTTACCGCCACGATCGTGGCGTGCCCGGTGTTACTACTGGTAGTAAGACTGGTAGTAACACGGGTAACGAATGATTGAGATTGATGTCTGATTAGCAAAAAATATTGGGCTCGTATTTTTCTTTTGTCGCCTACAAACTAATAACAACGGAGATACGTCACTTGTAGGTACAAATTTTACAAAAGCGCAACTCCACAAGCCCCCTTTCTCAAACTTTAATGCGTTATATTCAAGTAGTTTTATAAAACAATATAATATTGAAAAAAAACAATATTATATTGTTTTGTTAAAACTAAAAATACCTGATACTTTTTGCTAATCTATAAGATAGACTAATTAGAATTACTCATTTCAAATTAACCCTCTCATCATGGGCTTTGACGGGTTAAGTAACGAAATAGTAAAGTGCTACATAAATCTTAATCAATAATTATGCAATTATTATATTGTTTTATTAATTAGAGCCGTATAGCATAGAAACCAATCAGAATTCATTAGTAAATACTTCTTTGCAATTTGTTACAGCTGTGTCGGACGGACCTATTTGGCCAAGCTATCAGCAAACCAACGCGCCTATGATGGTCCAATCTCCTGCAAATGGTACTTCAAACGCAGCAAGTCCAATGTTGGCTCAAACAGATGCCCAAGGAGAGATCGCACAGCCATATTCGCCATCGGAATTATATACTGATTTGGACCAATCTCACAGCCAAGGTAAGCGGAATATACGAATCTGTTGTTCTCATATTTAATTTGTGAATCTCGGTGTTGCAAAGCTCAAAGTATGTACCCACACTAGGAATAAATCCTGTGTCGCGGGGGACCTTACAAACATTCGAACAGCGCACACAGAACACCCAGACTCGGAAAAACAATTTGTGGTTCACACAAAATTTTGTCCTGTGTGGTATTCGAACCCACAATACTCGGCGCAGTGTCTGTGGTGAGGCGACCACTTAAAGCACTACATCATCCGTGCAGTCTTTGTGAGTTGTTTGTTTTATAGTTCTCATATTTAATTTGCGAATCCCGGTACTGCAAGGGTTTTACGAACATTCAGATGATAGACTCAAAGTATGTAGAATGCTAACAATTATCCTTATCTTTGATGACACTGTCATATTGCTCTCGTGGTATAAGTTAGGGTTTACGCAGCCAATCCTGGGTTCCATTTCATTCTCGGTTAGGGTAATGTGTTATTGGGATTTTTGAATATTCTCAGAACAGAGTCTAGAAATATGATATAATTTGAACTAAACTATAAACTATAATTAAACTACTATATACTAAAAAATACTATATACTATATACTAAAAACTATAATTAAACTACTATATACGGATTTTATCGCGTTGTTTATTTGACACTATATTACATAATTTTGATAATTTGTTACACTGCTATTAAATTTGAATTATAATTTGACCGTATTATGTTGTCATAGGATTGTTTCTTAAACGTGATGAAATATGGAGAAATTCGCCTCTGTCTAATTATTTCGGGAAATAGAGGCGTGAAGCTCTATGTGGGGGTGCCTATTAGAAACAAACAGATAATGAAATTGCCAAAATTGCCCGCTTATCATTACTTCAGCATATAATGTGAAAAGACTTTGGATAGACACATATAAACAATAAAAAATTATCAATAATGTTTAAAGGACATTGTTCAGCTGCCATATATTATTAGCCTAAGAACCAACAGCCACAAAAACAATTATAAATATGAGGTTAAGGATGACCACATTCAATTAAAAGTGAATATAAGTCACGGACACTTCTGAATATTGCATACTAACTGAAATACTAATGTACCGTTTTTGAGGTTATTATTTTATTTTATTAGTGTGTTTGGCAATGCGGATGGCATTTGAAATAAGGAATATAATATGGGCCATTATGGGCTAGGTAGGTAGGTAGGTGCCTTAAGACCTACAACTGCAATCAGCCAACCAATCAACTAAACAAGTGGGTTGTTCTTGTAATGTTTTATGATTAATGTCTAGTTAATCTGGTTATAGCTATATTGGCGTCAACTTTAATCAGAAAATAAACCCACAAACGTCATAAATTCTAGCTTTGTAGGTGCGATTAAAAAAAAGAAAGATAGTCATTGAGTTGATATTTTATATGCAGCAACGCAGCTCGGCGGCCCACAATGCAATTGCAGCAGTACTGCCTTATTGTTATATTGTTATTTCGGTTAGCATCTACTAAAATGTAAACAAAATATACTTTTTGACTTGTATGCAAAGTTGTCGTGCCAATAGATCCGTAAGTCACAGCCGGAGGTCGATATTTCGAAAAGAACTAAAGTGACTTGTGCAAGCGAAGTCGTAAATAAAATCTTTTAACATAAAATATCGCAAAATAAGATATAGATACTCAAAGTACACGCGCAATAAGTACAATGACATTTAGCAACAGAAAATACAGATAAGATAAAACAAAAAATGTTTTTGGTTGACTTGCATTAGTGTTGCCATGCTTGCACTATAGAAAAGCGTATAATACCGAGAGGGTTGTATTTATTATAAGCTTTTTCATTAAAATATGACTTTTTAAGAAATTGGATATATACATATGATGAAGTTCAATAATGGTAATTATTTATAATAGCATTCGTATTAAGTACGTAAGAAAAATTACAGACAAGCTAAATAGGGAATAATTTCTCTGATAAAACCGTACACATTGTAAAAACTGTAGGCATGGAAACACTGATATTGTCTTCTGTTTACGCGAATATTATTCAATGAAATTAAACACTGCTTGTCTCAGATGTAAACAATGGATGCCGGCGTATTTGATATCACGAAAATACTTTTTAAAACGAAAATAAGATTCGAAAGTGTCCGCGAGATTGTAATGATTGATTATTAAGTCATAAAATAAAATACAAATTATTGTTTAGGTGGAATGTATGTTGATTCATAGGCCAAAATGTTAGTTGTCCTTTAAACATATATTTAACGGTGCAATTTAAAACCATTTATTTTTCATTTCACCGTTAAATATAATCCAAATTAATACCTATTAATTTGGATTTGCCATGGAGTGCTGGTCCAGAACGGATTGATACCACTGTACTATTGTAAGGACGAGTATGACAGTTGAAGGTAGCGGCATAACTGCGATTCTGATTGCGATTAAATCTATCGCGATTTGTACACATTATATAATACATATACCTATCTGATACATTTTATAATATATCTGATACATTACCATCACTAAATCACATACACAAGTTCAAAAATTAAGTATGTCATAACATTCGCCAGACACAATTTTAGTCAAGGTGTCCGTTCTCGACCTAGATTAATATATAATTATAGTTCACAAGCAAGGTCGGACCACACTCTCATTCGGAATTTCGATACGACTGGAGAGAGAATTGCGCAGGACCAACGGCTTTTCGTACTTTCTAAAGCACGGGTATGATACATCGTCATCTGCCGAAATCTGGGTTGCTATTGAAAATTACTTAACAGAAAATTCCAATAAATTCTTTGTACCAACTATACCAAAGAAACAGTCAACAGTATAATAATCTAAGCAGACGTTTCAGGTACAGAAAGTCCTCAAGCTAAACCCGAGTCGGGCGCTAATACTAAACAGCAACTACTGTTTTGGGGGCGCAAGTTCCAAGAGGCTTTACAGGAGGCCAAGCTTAAATATAAAATATGGGCCAAGCATAACAAACCGAGACACGGCCCATACTATAAGGATATGAACGCATCCCGTAAGGTATTCAAAGCCTGCAAAAGATGGCTTAATAAACAAGAGGAGAATTACAAAGAGGAACGTGCAGCTTCTGGGAGCGAGAGTAAGTTTTTTATGTTTAAGCCTGGCCTCCTAATAAGCTTGAAGTAGTATAGGTACTCGAGCATATATAATAACATTGATAACTCTTTGTATTCGGATTCAGAACAAATACTGGAATGTTAATTCGGCATTTAAGTAGTATCGTCTGAAGAAAAAATATTTTTCGTGATGTGCGTGGCCAGCTTGCCAATGCCAATACGGCTAGTATCACAAATTCTATTCTTACAGATAAGTGGAGAACGAAAACAGTAGCACTTACGTGTATTCATATGTGGTCGTGTAGTGAGACTTATTATTATAATATTGTGTAAGTAATTCAAAGATGTTGTTCTGGTCTGAATGTTCTGTGTCAACTGTTTCGTTATTAGTAAAGAATAAACTGTGATATATGACCTAGCCTTATTGTACATAAGCTTTATATTATGACGTTGGATTTATGCTCGAGTTTGTGGAAGATTTCATGGCATTGGGTAGTACTGAATTAAATTAATAAGTTTCTCACTTCCATTTATATCTGTCTTCTCATATATACCTATCAAAATGACTTCAAATTCTAATCGCGTAAACATACAAAAATATACAGTGTGACTGGTTAAACATTGTACGTACTTAACCGGTCGTATTCCGCCGGCTCGCATACCAGCCGGCAGATTTGTACGGCTATTCGTAGCCAATAGGCAATCAGTTTTGATCGGTAAGGTTGGTAATATACGGTTTTAAGCGAAGGCGGCGCACGGCGTTTTGGCGCCAATTTGGTGGCTCGCATGCGAGCCACCGGCCTACGACGGGTACAAATCTGCCGGCTGGTATGCGAGCCGGCGGAATACGACCGGTTAAGGACATGATCATTTATGGTTAGATGTAACGTATAAATTATGAGGATACTGAAGATTTGTTGATTGTTGAAAGAATAACACGAAAATTGCCAAATAGGTTGTTTCTTGAAAATGGTTTCTTTTCATAATTAGTCACAAAGGTTTCGCTGCTATAGTAACGCTATCAGACTGGGTTTGTAAAAACATTAAATTAATATAGAGATTAATTACTACAGAACCAAACTAATGACTCTTGATTCACCTCAAAAAAGTCTACTAAACTTTAATTTCATCTGCAAAGACACAAATGAGACATGGTAACCGAATCCTGCGTTTTTCTCGCCTGCTGTTGCTGTGCCCAACAGGGCCTTTAATTAGTACCAACATAACTATAAGATATTTTATAGCATTACGTAGTACAATAAAGTTTGAAATTGGATTGAAATTCTCAATAGCAACTCAGATTATATTACTGAGTTTGACAGTAAGCAATAAGCTAACTCCCTGCGATTTACCTCCTTTGGCGATACACAAGATTCATACTCTGTTATGTTTTCAGATTGTGAAGACTCGGAATCATCGGAACCCAGCCAATCAGGTCAAAAGCGTTTAAGCGCTTTCCGACGCCTAGGTCCTCAAAAGCAACCAAAGAAACCGAAATTAACTATCAGCCTGACTGTTAACGAGGATCAAGAAGTAAGGTATGATCGTGGGTACGTCTCATACATATACATAATGTTGCCGTTGCCTTGTATTTTTTATTTGCTGTGTTTTTACCGCTTTTATAGTCTTTTAAAATATAGGATTTTATATTCTTGTTTGTTAGCAGTAGAGGTCATGTTGAATGGCTGGCCCATTCAACATGACCTCTACTGCTAACAAACAAGAATATAAAATCCTATATTTTGGACACACTCTTACAGAATATCCACATAATGTATATATAATTATCTTAATAAAACACAGAAGTTAGGTAATTTGAACTTTAACTATCACATTAATTAAATTGCTTCACTTCCAAATTATCAAGAGTGCGATTATGTACTTTTGCGCAGTCTAATAACCTTGTGTCGCCTATCTATTAGTGTGTCATATTAACAGAGTCTCTTTAAGAAACGGCGTGCTGTCTTAAAAGTCTCTTCAGCCTATAGCCATGCAGCAAACTGAAGCATGTTTAATGAGTGTGAATGATATCCCTGATGCAGTGGCGTAGCGTGGGTGTCAGCCGCCCGGGACGGCGGAAAATTTTGCCACCCTCTTATTTACGTATTTAGATTTAAAAGAACTATAATATACAATAATTCTCATGAACTTTTTGGAAGGAACAGTCATCATTATTGTGTATTGTACATCTGCCCATTCCTCTCTTTCTTCATAAAATAGTTCAAATATTTACAAGATATTATTATTATTTCTTGTGAAATTTTGCCGCACCCTAAAAGTGCCGCCTGGGGCGGTTCACTCCTGCCGTCCCCACTACGCTACGCCACTGCCCTGATGTAGCATCTATTGGGCTCGGTAACTGCGTACCATCAGATGGGCTGTAAGCTAGTCAGGTTGAGTATAAGAAAGTTAAATTATCGGTATACTACAAAATATCTTTGGTGAATAAACTTCCTGCATTCTTGCTGTAAGTAATTTCCAGAAATCGGTTTTGCTGTTGGCATGATACTAGTGTGGTTGTTTTCCCTCGCCGTAGCCCAACAGTGTCTCCTACTCTAAAGTACAATCTTTGGTTAGAAACCCATACCATCACCTTAGTAGAAAGTCATGAAGAAATATTACGTCTGTTATGTTGGATACTTACGATTGTTGACATCGCAGGCGTGTACCACCCTAAGGATGTTCTGTGCTGTCAGCGGGGAATTTGCGTGGTTGTTGCCCTTTGCCCTACTCATATAGCGATTTCTTATTTGAAGCGATTGGCGTAGTTGCAAGCGTCCATAACCGTGGTATGGTAACTATATACCACTCGGCGAGTGGTATGCCATATAAGTTATCTTGCGTTGACAGCTGCCTGTTGCTTCGGCATCATGCAAGTAGTACTGATGCAAGCATTCGTAAAATACTGTAAAAAATATAAAGCTGGGTCATATACTTGTCTGCCACATTATAACTTGTTAAAAGAGACAACCACCGCACAATACGAGTAGTAGTAATTATTCCTGCATCGCATGGGACTTTACAAACATTCAAACAACGGACACAAAGAACACTCAGTCTCGAAACAACTATTTGTGGATCACACAAAGGGGCATGCTAAGACGCCATAGTAATTCAGGCCCATAGTGAACACCTATAAAGGCTAATGTTAATATAGTAAGCAACGCCAATAATTAATTTGCATAAGAAGTGATTTACAAAATACTTGGCATTTTAAAGTTATCAAACCTTTTTATATCTCATCAATACAATTAAGTAATATTAAATATGTGCTATATTATTTTACACATTATTTTAATTTATTTATGAGTACAATCTATTAGGAATAAAATAAAACAGAATACATTTCAGTTTTATAGCTCATAGGTAAAAGTTGTCGATATTAACCGCAATAAATAAACACTGACCGTCACAATGGAGTTGCAAAACAAGCAATGATATTGACATTTTTGACGTTTATCGGCGTCATACAAGGTAGAATTGGCATAATAAATACAAAACCTCGATACATCGATAATAGACATTAAGTTAATCAAAGCAATCTTGCAAAGATAAAACTAATAATAATTATTAGTTGTAGTATTACTTTTGTATAAAAAATGAAATGAACGATTAAAATAATAATTATATAATATAGCAATGGTAAATTACTATTTCGATGAATTACCTGTCAAATTAGCTGTCTGAGCAGCGATAGCTCAGTGGGGAGACCAACAGACTGCAATGCAGAGGGTCTCGGGTTCGAATCCACGTTGCGCACCTCTGAGTTTCGGAAGTTATATGACTTTTCGAAAGTATGTGCGTATTGATTGACAATTATCGCCTGCTCCGTGCCTCGGAGAGCACGTTAAGCCGTCGGTCCCGGCTGCCGTGAACGTCTACGGCAGTCGTTATAGGGCAAGTCAGTACCCTCTAATATCCTGACACTGGTCTAGCCTTAGGATATCGTTAGCCGTCGGGTTGCGGAGGCCAGGTGGCAGCCGCTCCGTGTAAAACCTGATATCCAGTCAAATCCGGTTAGACTAGAAAAGCCGACCCCAAGTGACTTGGGAATAATAAAGGCTAGGGAGAAGACCTGTCAACATAATTATTTTGTGTAATGGCACCATTTTCACTTTAATGTACTTGCTTCCAAGTTCTATTACATAGTTTAGTCGTTTTCTTGTTTAATATTTTAGAAAATGTTACCGACTTGTACAGAATAATAAATACAAGATAAAACTAGGATAAATATTAATATATTTTTTTAGTATAGCCAATTTCTTGTACACCTCTGGGCCTAATACTCGCATGAACCTTTTTGTACCGAACCCTTGGCGACACTTGGCGCGGCGGCAGTAAACCACTACGCCATCCGTGGTCCATTCAGTCAATATGGCAAAAAATCATAAGACTTACGTGACCAGACCAGAGATACTTTCTTTAATAAATGCTTTCTCCATTAACAGAGAGGTGGTAGACGAAACAGAAGAAGACGAGGAGATTACTCCGGTCCACCTCCGTGAAGACATCATACTGAGTACTGATGAGACTGTCATGAAGTACTTGAAGGCGTGGCCTTGGAAGAGAAACGTGGTTCTCAAGAGAAGCGTCACTGCTAGGAACTCGAAGGTAATAATTGAAATATGAGGTATTGGCGGCAAGTTGATAGATGGAGCTTTCAGTTTACACCTGTTTCCCTTAAGGGGGAAGAAAAAGCACGATAGTGCTGTGGTATAAGGTTGCGATTATGCTCGCGTCCAATCATGAGGTTTCGAGTTCGCTTTCATAGTCGAGCTAATTAGAAAAGGAAATCTGGGTGTAATAAGATAACTTTACATACACAGTTACACATACATGCTCCTATATGTATCTCCGAAGGGATGGGCGGGCAGTAAGAAAGTGAAAAATAAGGATTTTCATATAAATCGTTTATATTTTCTAATAATCGATTTTAAATAATCGGTTTTCTTAATAACAATCGATTTTCAGTAGTCAACTTTCCTAATAATAACATTCGATTTTTAGTCATCGATTATACGTTATTAAATCAATTGTCGGCGTCGATGGCGTAGTGTTTAGTGTAACCGACAGCCACGCCTGAGGTCGCGGGTTCGATTCTTGCACAAGTCAAACATTTGTGTGCATGAACATGGATGTTTGTCTTGGTCTGGGTGTTTCTATGAAAACATAACAGTATTTAAAAAAAAATTGGTATGTATGTTTATCCATTGTCTAGTAGCCAAAGTACAAGCTCTGCTTAGTTAGGGCTAGATGGTGTTGTGTGTATGTGGTAGAATATTATTATTATTATAATTTTTGTGATTTACTTAACGCGAATAAGTTAATCGAAAGACGGCGACATCTGTATTCTGTATATACTGTATATATATATATAGTATATTCTGTATATACTGTATATATATATATGTATATAGTATATTCTGTATATACATATTTCGCCAGAAATTAGGTGCAACGTAATACGTGTAAGTGAGCTTATTTCGCCTACACTAGACTGGACTAGAACTTCTGCAGTGTCTGTGCTGCGACTAATAATTTCTTAAAACTAAAACTTAGCCAGGCTAACCGAGTCGGTCGATAAAAACGCCATAAACCGAGTAATTCCAAGTTTATAATATTAGAAGTTATAAAAAGGATACATTTTAATATGCTATCTATTTATTATAGACGGTGATGATGCTGGAACGAGAACAAATGGAAGAGATATACGATAAAGATACTCTTTTCGTTCAAGTTACGGTAAGTCCTATCACATTACGTTACAGACTAACTTATGATATTAAACTATTTAACGAGGCATCAATAATTAAACAAATCCGAGAACATGAGTTATTAGTCATTAGCTGTTCAAAATCCCATATTAAACTGACCTTATTCAGAAACTGAAATTGCTTTAATTAACCGGCCCTTTTTATCTCTCTCTTACAATAGGGTAATTGAGTCACATTTTTTTTAAATTATTTAAGTCTTAGTTTCGGTAAGTTTAATTACCGAAACTCTAGTAGAATACAAAATTTTGCAGTCTTATTAAAAAATAAATAAGTTACAAGCATTGTAAATCTAGTAGTAGGAGTAATTGACAGATGAGAAAAAATATTTCACGGTACAAACTATGACGTAAGCGCTATTTACACGCAGATGTTCAAGGGAGATAGCAAGATCTCTACTGCGAACCCACTTTTTCTTATATCCTAATTTAAATAAAATAATTACTCTCTTATTTTGTAATCAATTTTGATATTGTTTGCAAGATAATATTAATTTTTTTGATTACTATTTGCTAAAATAATGTACAAAACCAAACATAGACAACTATATAGATGTAGACTACTCTTATTTGCTACCTATTAATATTAATTATACCTAGACAGGCAATAATACATGATATGTGAAAATTTCAGGTGAAAGGATACCCACCATGTTGGAAAAAGGAACAAGTATTGGATTTACTCATGGACAATATTAGAGGATATAGTTTCATACCGTGTTTTATTGAGGTTAGTAGTAGTAATGCTCATGATCAGAATCGAATAATATTCGAATATACTGCACATGATGTAGAATCAAGAACACACCTTTTTTTCAAATTATTTTTTTGGATACTCTTCTCTCTTCTGAAGGATGATTGGCTGTGATCATTTGTAGGACGTAGCTAACCTCTCCCAGTCGAGACACTACTCCAGTTTTAGTAAAATTGCAGGATCACGCAGGATTTATTTTTGTACCATAACCTATGAAGTAGCTGCGGTACACCGGCAGCTAGACACAATAGATTTTTATGAATGTGTGGCATAATATATATTATAGTTGGCATAATGGTTTAAGTAGTTGCTTAGTCGTTGGCCCTAGCGGCTACAGTAACAGCCTACTACGACAAAGTGTCGTGAGTTCGATCCTTACACGGGACCAAAAATTATGTGATCCACAAACATTTGTTATGAAAGGAAAAGGGGTAAATGATCAGATGACGGGTGACAGAGAAGTATGGAAGCGAAGGACATACTGCGCCGACCCCAAATAAATTGCGACCAGGGCAAGAGAATGATGAAACACTTGTTTCGAATCTGGTTGTTCTTTATATCCGTTCTTTAAATGTTTGTAAAGTTATCTGCGACTTAGGTATAATACCCAGTTAAATATAATATATAAATCCTATTGTTTAAGCCTAGTTGGCTTAAACAATAGTAATATAATATAATATAATTTATTGTTTATTTTAATATTATAAATACAAACGTGAGTTTATGTGTTAGTCATCCCGTGCTTCGGAAAGCTCGTAAGTCCTGCGTCCGATCTCTCTCCGGCCGTGTCGGTTTGCCGTCCTATCGGATCATGTGAGTTAGGGAACAGAGAGTGCACTTGTGTTTGCGCACACGCTTGTGCACTATAATATCTCCTGCGCAGATGGCAAGTCTCCGTTAAAATTGACCGCCTTGACTGAAATTCGGCCTGGAGGACATTATTATTTGTTTGTTACACTTTCACGCCTTAATTACTCGGTCGCTTATCATGAAATTTCGCATACATGTTGTTAGGGATATAGAAAAGGATATAAGTTACCTTTCATCCAGAAAAAGAACTGTTCCTGAGGGATAGAAAATTGAAATCTTTAGGTATATATATAAATCTTTTGTGCGTGTGTTTGTAATTAAACTCCTCCTAAACGGCTGAACCGATTTTGATGATTTTTTCTTTCGAGAATGGTCTAGATTTGTTTTTTTTTATCTTTTCGTATGTATATGACATTGTCTGTCGGGACAGCTAGTAATATTATATATTGATTCCAGTTTAATCATGAAGAATGCAAATTCCTAACGCTACGTTGCCGCTCCGCGCTGCTGAGTTTGCACAAGTGTGGGTTCATTATCCGTAAGGAAAATGTCGAACTTACGATCACGTTGGGACAAACCGAACTGACCCTCAACCAACTAGACTTCGTGCCAAGACTCATATTGAGGAAGAGATTGAATATGTGTGTGGAAAGCAAGACTAAGCTGGATTTGACGGCGTTTACGCTGAATGAAGGTATTTACATTGTACTCATTGTCTTTATACAGCTTGTAGCCGAAAGTTGTGGTCATGTTTAAAAATTATAAGTATATCTGAAAATTAACCTACATATGTGACCTATACCTGGCTATACCTATTAACTGTCTCCGTAGCGCAGCGGTAGTGAATGCGACTGCTGTGCACGAGGTCTCGGGTTCGAATCCCGGGTCGGGCCAACAAACAGTTATTGGGTTTTTCAGTTAAGAAATCTCAATAGCAGCCCGGAGTTAAGAAGTTGCTGGTGTTAGACACCCCCGTGCCTCGGAAAGCACGTAAAGCCGTTGGTCCTGCGCCTGATCTCTCTCCGGCCGTGTCGGATTGCCGACCCATCGGATCGTGAGAGTTAGGGAACAGAGAGTGCACTTGTGTTTGCGCACACACTTGTGCACTATAATAACTCCTGCGTGACGTAACGTGATACCACGTGACCTTGAGGTCAGAGGTCAAAGGTCATGGTCATTTCGGGGTATATCGACTATACTGAGTCGAATGGCGTTGACCGCAAGTCTAGCTCTTACGGTTCTTGAGTTGAAAGATGGTATCACGTGACCTTGAGGTCAAAGGTCATAGTAATTTCGGGAGTATATCGACTATACTGAATCGAATGGCGTTGACTGTGAGTCTCTAGCTCTTACGGTTCTTGAGTCGAAAGTTGTATAACAGACAGACGGACGAACAAAGCTGTTGTATAAGAGATTTTTCGAACTCTAAAAATGAACACAAAGAACTTCCAGACTCGGAACAACTATTTGTGTATCACACAAATGTTTGTCCCTTGTTGTTTGATATCAAACCGACAACGCTTAGCGCAGTGACAGTAGCGACGTGACCTCTTAAAACCATTACCTATCCTTGCAGTCAACAAATCATAAGTGTTACTTTGTGACTTAAATAAATTAATGATTTTGACTTTAACTCCAATCCAATTGTGCTTATCAGTCGCATATACTACCGCTGTACCCCCGATTACATATACAGGGTGTCCGGTAATTAATCGATAACCTTGAAATGTCTTATAGTAGTATGAAGATGGCGGTTCAGGTTCATACTTTGAATGTATTATTAAACACTAATTATCCTAATAGATATTAGCATAATAAGTGTTTAATAATAAAACAACAAAAAGCCGATGGAATTCATTTATTTATGGTCGTAATGTACAAGAAAGCTAAATAGGGTAATTTAAAAAAATCTTATCTCAGGTAGCAGTTAGGATAGATTGTTTTTCATATTTTTTCTTAATAGCCATCAGTTCTATTATAAGACATTTCAAGGTTATTCATTAATTATCGGACATCCTGTATGTTACTTTTATCGTCTCTTCCAGATATCAGCCACTTCATATACTTTCCATTGAACCGCTTGAATAATCAGGTGGAGATCGTTCAAGTGCAAAGTGACGTCACATGGGCTTACCTCACCGACTTGAATTTATCGCACAATAGGATCTCGTGAGTAACTTTTACTAGACAAGTCGTATCCTATGGTTTTGGCTGAGATTAGTTTTAGTTACCTTTACGTTTACTGCTGTGCAATTTTGGGTAATATATGCGTGCAGTTAAAGAGGTGAGAATCGCCTGACTTGGATCCTTAGCACTAAAGCGACCATAGACGAAGAAGTACCAATAATTGACAAGTGATAACGCTATACACAATACGCGCTTGTATTTAAGCCACTAAACATCAAACATCATGTAATGCTGGCGAATTAAAACAACGAATACAGGCAGACACTAACACACGACAGTCGTTGTCCCGTCAACCTATACAAAAATACATTTCACATAATTAAATTCTGTATAGTCGGCCTCGATGGCGTAGTGGTTAGTGTAACCAACTGCCACGCCTGAGGTCGCGGGTTCGATTCCCGCACAAGTCAAACATTTGTGTGCATGAACATGGATGTTTGTCTTTGTCTGGGTGTTTCTATGTATAATATGTATGTATTTACAAAAGAAAAGTATATAAGTATGTTTATCCATTGTCTAGTACCCATAGTACAAGCTCTGCTTAGTTTGGGCTAGACGGTGTTGTGTGTATGTGGTAGAATATTATATTATTAATATCTAAAATGTCAATCAATTAAATTTTATATAAATTTACCATTTAAATTTTCGACATTTCTCGCGTATTTTGCGAAATATCTCGTTCATACAAACCTTGTCCTGACAATTACAAAAACAACAAAAAAATACAGCCAAATCGGTTGAGCAGTTCTTAAGTAATGCGCTGTCATACATGTGGCAATTGATTTTTATTTATATAGATGTCATAATAAATACAAACTATACTTTAAAAATAATTAATTTTCAAAATAACCTTGTATTTATTATGTACTGAAACTACAAAATTAGATGAAGGCCATAAACGGCAATTTCATAGTTTAAGATATAATACTGATATGCTTAATTTTTCTTGAAGCTCTCTCGATGGATTCGACTTGGAACAGTCAACGCCTAAACTAAAGCACTTAAATATCTCATACAATTGTATCGACAAGATCACTCATCTACTGAAGTGTCGACAACTACCTCTGAAAACTATACATTTAGAAGGAAACCCTCTGTGCATGGACTATAGAGACCCAGACCAGTATGTGAAAGTCGTGAAAATGATATTTTCTGGGGTTATGACGATTGTAAGTATAATTATTATGAATAGAAGTCAAAAAGGCTGTCTTAGTAGCGCAGCGATAGTGAATGCTAATGTTGTCCATGAAGTCTCCGGTTCGATTACCGGCTAAAGCAGAACATTATAGATGACTGTCATAAAGTACATAAAAAGAGGCTAGCTTATTGGTCTGTCACAGTTTGTGCTGCCACGAAGAAATTTTCGACAGGAAGTCGCTATAACACAAATCGACCTGAGCTTCATCCACAGCAGACGCAAACACTACCAGTGTGCGCCAAACCATAATTGAGACTCAAAAAAATATAGCTCTAATCCTAACTAATATTATAAATACGAATGTGAGTTTGTTTGTTACGCTTGCACGCCTAACTACTCCACCGATCATTACAAAATTTCGCATACCTACACCTTGTCAGGGTACAGAATAAGACGTAGGGTGCCTTTCGTCCAGAAAGATACTGCTACTCTCGTACACTCGACTCGTTATGCCAAAGTTGATTAAACAAATTAAAAGAACCGTGGCTATATGTGAAAAATAGACATCTTCCAACCTTTTTAGAGTTCGAAAAAACTCTTATACAACTTTGTCCGTCCGTCTGTCTGTTATACAACTTTCAACTCAAGAACCGTAAGAGCTAGAGACTCGCGGTCAACGCCATTCGACTCAGCATAGTCGATATACCCCCGAATTGACTATGACCTTTGTCCTCTGACCTCAAGGACACGTGATACCATTTTTTCGAACTCTAAGATTTACGGCAATTCATGGATGTTTCTCACTTGTTTAGAGTTATACTAACTTTTGCCCGAGGCTTCGCTCGCGTAAAAGTAGGTTCGGTTATGTTTGTAACAATCCATTTTCAAGTAAAATAGAGCCTATGTTACTCGGTGATAATGTAGCTTTCTAATAGTAGATTTTTTTTTTTTAAATGTTTATTAGTTTTGTGTTAAATCCTTACAAACAAACAAACAAAAAATAAAATATCCTCTTTATAATATCTGTATACGCAAGCGTGTATCTTGACAACAAGTTGGCCACTAACGACACAAAAAGAAGAAGAAGAAGCGTGTGTCTATGTTAATTTTCATTGCTTTGTTACAGGACGATATACCAGTGAAATTAAAAGGCGACATGCCCAAAATCAACCGTAACTACTGTCCGTCCGACGCTAGGGAGTTAGTGGACAAGTTCCTGGAAGTATACTTCCCGTTGTTGGACGGTGACATCGAACACAGGGCCATGTTGCAGGACATGTATGAAGATCACGCCACTATGACTATCACGTATAATTATAAATTGGGTTAGGACACTAAACATATTAAACATCTTTTAAAATGTCTGCACAGATGGCGTAGTAGTCGCCTTGGCATTAACACAGTGCCGAATGTTGTGGGTTCGATTCCCACCCGGGACAAAAAATTGTGAGATTCACAAATAGTTGTTCCGAGTTCCGACTTGGAACGACTATTTTGGGAGATCAAAAATTTTAAAATCTGTCTTTTTAACCGGCTTCAAGTAGGAAGTTCTTAATTCGTCGGAATCCTTTTTTTTATGTTTGTTCACCGATTACTCTTAGACGCCTGAACATATATGGAATTATTTTATTTAAATAGCTGACGGCCCTTTGGTTATAGTGGTCGCCTCGTCATTGCCACTACGCCGAGTGGAGTTCGATCCCCACACGGGACAAAAATTTGTGTGATCTACAAATAATTGAACCGCGTCTGATCTTTTTAAAATAACGGGTGGCCTTTTGGTTAAAGTTGTCGCTTCGCTACTGCTACTGTGCTGAATGTTGTGGGTTCGATATGAACACGGAAAAGTTTGTGTGATCCACAAATAATTGAACCGCGTCTGATCTTTTTAAAATAACGCGTGGCCTTTTGGTTAAAGTTGTCGCTTCGCTACTGCTACTGTGCTGAATGTTGTGGGTTCGATATGAACACGGAAAAATTTGTGTGATCCACAAATAATTGTCTGTTTCTTTTTATTGCCATTGGTGGCAGACGAGCTAGTGGTCCACCTGATGGAAAGTGGTAACCGCTGCTCATGGACTTCAGCAATGTCAGGACACAGCAAAGCCGCTGCCTACCGTGAAATAAGAACTCTCTTTAAACCTCGTTTGAAGAAGGACATATCATTGTTTCGGATCTGGGTTTTAAGAACCATGTTTATAAACATTATAGAATGGCAATAAAGAATATTGAATACAGCAGCTCATATAATAAAAATAATATAATATTAAATTGTATTGTTAATAAACATTTGGCGATTGAAAATAGTGGCCATGAGTTTCTTGTCTGCTTCTTCTTATGAAAGCAGTAGAGCTTTGAACTTGAACAGACTTTTTTAATGCTGAATTTTATTATCTTTTTATTATTATATTTAAATTAACATACCAGTTAATTGACGTATCCAAGATTTCACACATTTTGATGGAAATAACGATTTTTGACTTTGACTTGACAAGCTTTATGACATATATTTTTGTTCTAGCCTTCGGCCCGATATACAGGTGCTTCAAAACTCTATTCCAAAACGCAAGACAACTAGAACAAGATAAAATGGATATGATAAAAGGATCGATGGCGATTGTAAAGACTATAGCGAGCTGGCCGCATACAGAACACGACCCTTTTACGTTTACCGTCGATGTTTTGTATCATAATGTAAGTCATTCTATTTTTATCATAAATATAAATAACGACATAATATTATAAAAAAGAAATTGTCTTCTGTTTACGCGAATATTATTTATTGAAATTAAACTACTATATACGGATTTTATCGCGTTGTTTATTTCCTATAAAATTTTAAACTTACTTTAAATTAAGTGTTTAACAATAGTAGTTAAAAGTTTCAAAATTATGTAATAATAGTGTTTTATAAAAATAATCAACACAATAAAGTCCGTTTATAAATTTGTTTAATTTCATTCAAGTGTATTAGCTTCTTAAAAAAGACAGCCTCCGCAGTAGAAATAACTCCTGTGTCGCGGGAATCTTTACAAACATTCAAACAACGGACACAAATTACAACCAGAATCGGAACAACCATTTGTGGATCACACAAAGTTTTGTCCTGTGTGAGATTCGAACTCAGCACTCGGCGCAGCGGCGAGGCGAGGCGAGCTCTTGAACCACTACGCCATCTGTGCCATCGCGTGTTGTGTCCTGTTGTTTGAATATTTCTGAAGTTCTCCACAACACAATAACAACTATTGGTACGGTGGTTGTATTTTAGAGTTCGAAAAAACTCTTATACAACAGCTTTGTCCGTCAGTCTGTCCGTCCGTCCGTCTGTCCATCTGTCTGTTATACAACTTTCAACTCAAGAACTGTAAGAACTAGAGACTCGCGGTCAACGCCATTCGACTCAGCATAGTCGATATACCCCCGAAATGACTATGACCTTTGACCTCTGACCTTGGTCACGTGGTATCACGCGACCTTTGCATATTACTTGAACCGTTTTTCGAACTCTAAGATTTACCGCAATTCATTGCCGTTTCTAACTTGTTTACTAAAGAAATGATGTAATTGTATTAATTCAGGAGACAACAACGATTCTCCGTGTCGATGGCGTGCTCAAACTGACCAGAGAATCTCTGGCCGAGGATGAGTACTTGTTGGCGTTCTCTAGAACTCTCGTACTACATACAAGAGACTACGCGGAGTACAAGATACAGATGGAAATGCTGCACTGGAGCGCGCCTACTGGGACGTATGCTAAGTCTGCGTTTGCTGTGACCGCTGTAAGTACATACATTTTTATATCCTTACTATATGCCTCCATGGCGCGACGGTAGTGAATCCGACTGCTGTGCATGAGGTCTCGGAGTCGAATCCCGGCTCGGGCGTTAGGAAGGTGGCGGTGTCAGGCACTCGCGCCTCGCTGCGCACTGCCGACCCATCGAATCATGACAGTTAAGAAACAGAGAGTGCACTTTTATTTGCGCACACACTTGTGCACTATAATAATTCCTACGCAGATGGCCAGTTTCCGTTAAGACTGGCCGCCGTGACCGAAATTCGGTTTGGAGGACATTATATACTACCTATAGGCTCACTCGACCGAGAAAGTGGTCTACCAGTTTTGTCAAAAGTTTCTGTGGGATCAAATTATCGCTAAGGTTGACTTTTCTAACGGAGTGTGTTAGCTGTCATAATTTAAACTTGACACATGGCATGACGTAAATATAATACACTAGCTAACCCGAGCAACTTCGTTTGCTTCGCATAAGAGATTTTTTCCCGAAATTGCAACATTTTTCATTGATGCTCCGCTCCTATTGGTCGTAGCGTGATGTTATATAGCCTTTCCTTCCTCGATAAATGAACTATCCAACACTAAAATAATTTTTCAATTCGAACCAGTAGTTCCTGAGATTGGCGCGTTCCGCCAAACAAACAAACTCTTCGGCTTTATAATATTAGTATAGGAACGTGGTAAAGAGATTTGTCACTGTCGTAATATTATTGCAAGAGGAAATCGACCTTGTTGTTTCATGACCGGCGTCGGTCGTAGCAGCTAGTATAGTATAAGTTGACAAATCTGCCGGCTGGTAAATAGTTACAATAAACTATACCTACACGCTTGCCTGCAAGGAGTATAAGAAAAGACTTCTTCTTCTTCTCTCTTAGCCTTTATTATTCCCAAGTCACTTGGGATCGGCTTTTCTGGTCTAACCGGATTTGACTGGATATCAGTTTTTACACGGAGCGGCTGCCATCTGACCTCCGCAACCCGAAGACTAACGATACCCTAAGGCTAGACCAGTGTCAGGATATTAGAGGGTACTGACTTTCCCAATAACGACTGGCATGGCAGCCGGGACCAACGGCTTAACGTGCTCTCCGAGGCACGGAGCAGGCGATAATTGTCAATCAATACGCACATAATTTCGAAAAGTCATATAACTTCCGAAAGTCAGAGGTGCGCGACGTGGGTTCGAACCCGAGACCCTCTGCATTGCAGTCTGTTGGTCTCCCCACTGAGCTATCGCTGCTATAAGAAAAGACTAAAAGATTATTTTGCAAAATTGCCGCCGCGCCGCACAATCGTCTAAAGATTGGAGCTTTTTAAATTTGTCTTTTAATTTTCTATGAGTATTCATAGAAACTTAAAAGACAGAAATTCAAAAATAGAAATTGTAATGTCTCTGGGATATCTTTACGTAATATTAACGTATAGATGGTATTAGTGACCACGCGTGACAAAAACGTTTTGTGATCTCTTTGTATGAGAGAAAACACTTCTGATACATTTTTTTTAAATTGAGTGTATCTAAAGATTGATTTGCACACGAGTTTATGTAATATAGGCTGATGAAGATGACATCCAATAAATTTTTCATTCAATCTTTGGAATTCCCTTTTCGCGTAGCAAATGCTTAAAATGTCGAATTTGCGAAATTTTTATTTATAAAACTGACGTGTTGAATGATATTGCCGATTTATTTAGTTATACTATTGTTAGTTTACAGCCTGCTAATGACCTTTATGATAATTAAAAACGATATGGATTATACCTATTCGACATTTTTTACAAAATTGCGATCCAATAATTTAGTAACTGATTTGTTAATCACCGTGAGTTATGTGTTTACTAAACCGCACTGGACCAGCGTTGTAGACATGTCCGGCAGTAGGATTCAGTTGATATAAAGGTCTGATATTATTTAAATAGTTCTAATATATCGAAATTGTTTTTCAAGAATTTATGACGTCATAGTAATAATATGAAATAATATAATCTATTACAATCCAACACCACAGTTCAAATTATAATTACAAAGAAATCAAATGTTTTAATAACGATTTCGACACACCAGGTATACCACCAAGGGCGTCCTTTAGTGGCATCATTCACAGTGAACAGCTCAGTATTGCCATACCTATACATTTTAAAGTGCATCACTACTACACACAAAAGGGCAGACATTTCCAATTACGTATAAGTTCCTCACGGAGAATTGACCCCTTACATTGGGGTGTGAACGCCACGTGGATAGAATAAAATATTTTGTTTGCATTAACATCCATGAATGAACCCACGAAGGGTGCGAAAGTACACGCAAATTTGGTATATATTTCGTTTTGTTAAGAGTTATTTTAGACTTTACTAAATAGTTGTGGGCAATGTTTCATGTGTGAGTAAATTGAGATTATAACACGACTAGATTTTGCACGCAACTTCGCTTACGGTATTCTAGATTTAGTCACTAAATTGCTATACCTCGGGAATAGTATTCTTTCCTGGATGAATGGTACCTCTTCTAGGTAATTTTCCGTATCCCTGATTACATCTTGTATGCGAAATTTCATGATGATCGGTCGAGTTGTTAAGGCGTGAAAGCGTAACAACCAAACAAACATAATAAAAAATAATCAAACTCACATTCGCACTGTTTAATCTAAATAAAATTTGCATTATCTAAATTCCATTGCATTTATTTGCTCATATTGTTCGAAAATTAATTAAAGTGGTATTCTGTACTCGCTACACTTGAAGTACCCGTATGTATTTAATTATGGAGATAAGGCAGTCGTTCCGTTTAAATGACATGTTGCGAATATGACGCAGGAATTGAGTCAATCGTAGCTATAAGCTTATTTATTTAATATATACCTATATCATCACGCCTGTTTCCCGCAGCTAGTGAAGGTAAACTTCCGGCTTCTTACGACCCTGGCATACCTCTTGTAGGAATGTTTGCAGGATAAGGGTAATCTTAATTTTGCCATCTGATCAAAAAACATTTAACTTATTCTTTTAATATTTTAAATACTTATGTACCTTAGATATCCAGACGAAGACGGATCAGGTCTTCTCCTTACGGAGCATAGCCGAGAAAGTTTTGGCCAAAGGTCAAAAGGTCTATTGCGCTTTCGTGGATCTGGAAAACGCTTATGATAAAGTGGTGAGGAATGAACTTTGGTCGGTATTGTCCATGTATGGAGTGTATAGCAACCTCACACGAGCTCTGAAATCTCTTTATGACGATTCCATAGCTTGTTTTAGGATAAATGGGACCTACACAGAATGGTTGAGTATCGAAATAGGTGTTAGACAAGGATGTGTAGCGTCATCCTGGCTGTTTAACCTATACATGGACAATTGTTTGAAAGATTTAAAAGATTGTGAATGGGGATTAAGAATGAATGAGTTACTTGTCAAATGTCTTCACTTCTTCTTCTGACCAAGTAATACTTGCGTCATCGGCGGAAAAGTTGCAGGCGATGGTAACTATTATGCATGGTGCTTTTGAGAGTAAAGAATGAATGAAAATGAATGTAAGCAAGATGAAAGTAATGGTATTTGAAAAGGAGAAGTGCATGACGATGTGTAATATTATGATTGATGGAGAACAAACGAGTGGAGCAAGTGAAAGAGTTTGTATATTTGAGTACTTTGTTTACAAGGGATGGTACACATGAGGGAGATATTGAAAGGAGAACGATTGCTGGCAACAAAGTGAATGGAGCTCTACGCGCTTTTACGAACATTAGAAATGTATCCGAAAAGGCACGTTTGGTTGTTTATAGAGGACTATTAATGCCTACACTTATGAATGGAAGTAAAAGTTAGGTATGGTAGAAGAAGCATGAGAGCATAATAAATGCTGTAGAAATGAGAGCGCTGAGGAATATCTGAAAGATAGAATAAGGAATAGTGTGATTAGAGAGAGATGCGGCATGAAAGTGGATATAGTGACGAGAATAGAAAAGGGTATGTAAAGCTGGTTTGGGCATGTAGAAAGAATGGACGAGAAAAGACTGACTAAGAAAGTTTATAAGGCTAGTATGAATGGAACAGTCGCAAGGGGAAGACCTAGGCGAACATTTCTTGATCAGATCATAGACGTTCTGGATAAAGGCCAGGTTAAGAGCACCCTAAACCGGCGAGCGTCTATGAGGAATGTTATGAAAGTGAATGAAGCCAGAAGTGTGTCAGGATCGTAGCAAATGGAAATCCGTAGTCTCTGCCTACCTCTCATACTACCTCTCTGGGAAACAGGCGTGAATCTATGTATGTATGTACTATGTATGTATGATATCCAGACATACCTATTCAAAAACTTATTGTGTCTAGCTGCCGGTGTGCCCCTGCGACTCAAAAGGTTAAATAAAATTAACATAATTACACAGTTATAGTCACAATACAGAATATCATCTTACATATCATTCTTCTGCCATGAGTTACTTTATAAATATTGAAAAGAAACAATTATATCGTCCACGGCCATTTATAACCTGTGTAACAATCAAACCGACAAGGGCACATTATTACTAGCAAAATGTCTAATTAAATCACTGTGCCAAAGTACAGTTGATGTAATGTTAAGATAACTTCAAGGTAAAGTTACTAAACAGTAACTATAGTTTTAAATGCATTCATATTATTTATTATTCATGTTTACTTAGCTAAATATGTATTTATGTTTACGTTAATTGATGTCCTCGATTCAAACAATTATCGACCATTTTGCATGCACACATAGATAAACGCCAGCTGACAACGAAGACAAATTTTTTTCTCTTAAAGAGTATCCGTATAGTAACAACCTTAGCACACCTAGAAATGTTAATGCGCCATGCCCAGATTGAAAGTCCAACTAGAGTTCCCAAAACCGTTATAGGTTTTGTTACAAGATGTGTTTCATAAGGTCCACCGTCCGTCGTTTCCAATACGGCTTTTCACTTCCTATTTTCTCCTTTTCATTTACTTCCTCCAGAGGAAGAAAGTATCAAATATAAATTTAAATAATAAAATTATTATCTTCTATTTACGCGAATATTATTCATTGAAATTAAACTGCTATATACGGAGATTCAAAATTTTGTAATAAAGTGTCAAATAAATAACGCGATAAAATCCGTATATAGCAGTTTAATTTCAATAAAATTATTACTTTAGTTCAATCTAGTTTTTTTTAGGATTAACTTTAAATCATAAAGTTCAGTGGGGCGCTCAAATATCGTGTCTTGCAGGGAAACTTAGCTCAGCCGCATACGCAATTCGGAAAGTGAGACAACCTACTGATGTAGATACTGCGAGACTAGTATATTTTAGTTATTTTCACAGTGTCATGTCTTACGGTATATTATTGTGGGGCAAGGCATCTGACATTGAGACTATTTTTATTCTCCAAAAACATGCAGTACGTAGCATTTAGGTACAATTTAGGTCCACGAGTTTCCCTGAAAAAGCGATTTAAAGAAATAGTCATGCTTACTGTTGCGTCGCAATATATATTTGCAAATATTATTTTTAATAAACATAATATTCACTTATATAATAAGAATAGTGATGCATAATTTAAACACTATAAATAAACATTAGTAGGTCCGTATCATTGATTACATAAAGTTCACAATACATTTGCGGGACTTGGTATACGTTTCTTTAATAAATTACCCATTAATATAATTAATTTACCATTACTTCAATTTAAAAGTGCCGTAAAAATACAGCTAAGTCTGAAGGGTTATTATTCAGTCAACGACTACATGAATGACAAAAACTCATGGAACTAGTTACTTGTTCTATACAGGATTAAAGTTTTGTATTACTTTTGTCAATTTACTAATGTAGAGGTACCTCGTGATTATTTGTGATGATTTCAAGTATCGTGCTACCCATTCCAATTATTATTAAAAATAAAATTAAACATATGAATGCACAATCGCGTTTAGTCACGGACTGCCTTTGCATTGTCACAAAATGCGTCCTCATGCCATCCTACTGTCTATTACAGTTCAGTTCAGTTTCATCTCCTTTATATTATTCAGTAATTAATTATTTAAAATTATTGTTATAAGCTTTACATTTATATAGTCAGTAATATATTATGGCATAATGGCTGCAACACCTTCTTGATATGAGTTATAAAAACTGAAATTATATTTAAATGGCGATTTAAAAGAGTGGCCATGAGTTTCTTGCAAGTTTCTTCTCACGCAACTAACCTAAATGTAGCGTCAGTAGCTTAGTAAACTCACTAACCTATATATTTTGACGTTCATAAGTGTTACTTTGTGACCTAAATGAATAAATGATTTTGACTTTGACTTTGACAATACACTTAGGTCACAAAGTAACTAATAAGTAGTTCCATTTATTAACAAGAATTTAAATTACCTGTTACCATGTTTAACAAGGGCATAATAATAAGAGTATCGTAACAGAAACATCTGCTTAAATGCATTGTGATATAAGTACTATATGTACTTTGATAGAATACCATTCTCCATACCTACGTGTTATAATCATTTGCTTGAAAATATATTTACACATAACACACTACACATTAATCTGTCCTTCAAATTACGAAAGCCATCTTATTTCCATTGCATATTCAACTTTTTTCTACATTTACCTTTCTAACTGGTCACTTTTCTATAACCAGACTCACGTGGTTACTGAGAATTTACAGAGAACACACAACACGGCATAATCAGTCGTATCCATCAGAAAACATGAGTCAATAAAAAAATTTTGTTATACTATATAAAAACAAACATTACTGATTCTAGCTGGACTGTGTGAGTCGTAAATCGTTTCTCATTCGGTAATTCTATAATCTTGAAACTTGACACATCGCATACATATTTACATAGGCTATGTATGTAGTATAATTATATGTACAATGTTGCACTTAGGTAATTGTGAATAATAAAACCATATACGTAAAAATAATCTTTATTTATGTCTTCGAGTTAAAATGTGCAGCTTATAAATGGCTTTTTGCCAACATAACTACTTATGTATCACTCAGATTATCCACATAAAACATTTCACATTGATTACTTAACATAGCCATCCCATAATTGCTTTTTAACAAAGTAATGGACTCCGGAGTCTAACATAAAAAATTGCTTAAAATGAACAAATTGGCACTATTGGTGGAATACACACTATTAAATTAGGGCCTCGGATTCGAAAGGAGATATTAATTCTGTAGAAAACAACGTCTCAACGATGATCACACGGTGTCCATAGATTCTTCATTTAACGGCTCAGTCTCCATTTCCATATCTCTATCGTCGGCTCCCGAAGCATATTTCAATCTCAGCTTCTCGTAATGAAGTTGTTCTTTAGATGAAACAGAAGGTTTGCATTTCGCGAGAGCGGTTCTGAAGTCTTCGAAAGTGACGAAAATATCGCCTTCGAGCGACCCATTCGCAATGTGATTCGTCAGCGTATTCGTGGCGGCTGCTCTAACTAAACCGTTTAAATCGGCGCCTGTGTAACCGTCTGTCAGCTCGGCTACAACTTGTAAGTCTACATCGGGCCCTAACTGAGGCTTTGTACCGCTTTTGGTTAATTTTTGAAGGATGTCGAACCGATCCTCTCTCGCCGGCATGCCTACATACATGACACGATCCAAACGACCTGGTCGTAATACTGCAGGGTCAATGATATCAGGTCTATTTGATGCCGCCAATACGAACACTCCTTCGCGACTTTCAATGCCATCCATTTCGGTTAGCAACTGATTCACAACTCGGGCGGCGCCGTTGTTATCGTGGCCTGTACGTCGAGGGCAAAGAGCGTCAAATTCGTCGAAGAATATGACGCAAGGTGCAGAATTCCGAGCTCTTCTGAAGCAAGTGCGGACGGCTCTTTCGCTCTCACCAACATACATGTTCAATAACTCGGGACCTTTTACTGATATGAAGTTTACACCTGCTTCGTTGGCTACAGCCTTTGCTAGTAGTGTTTTACCACAACCAGGTGGACCACAGAGTAAAACACCACTGGGTGCAGATAATCCTAGCTTGATTAGCTGTTTAGGGTATTTCACTGGGGCCAATACAGCTAGTTGTAATTCCTTGCGCACTTGATTAAGTGAGCCAACATCCTCCCATGTAACATCAGGTACAGTTACAATACCCTCTCTGATGGCACAAGGTTTGGTAGTTTTAAGGGCTTTCACAAAGTCTTCATGTCTGATTGCAAGTCCATTTAGCTCTTCCCTAGTGTAAGGCATATCTTCAAGTAGAGCTAAAACTTCATCAATAGGATCTACAGGCTTTTTAGCTATTTCATTGACATGATTAGCTTCAGGGGCAACTGCAATAGTTGAAGTATCTAGTATCTCTTCTGCAGGCTTTTCTATGTCTGCAAGTGGAACAGCAGGATCCTCAACAGGGGCATCCTCAACTGATGCTGTTTCTTCACCTTCTTTCTCTCCATTTGGTATTATAGCTACTTCATCACTAGAAGGAACTACTTCACTAGGTTTAATTTCAATTGCAGTCTTTGAAGCCTGAATTTCACCAAAAATTCTTTTTACAGCATAAGTGCTAGCCTTATTTACAAGGGCTTGTAAATCAGCTCCAACAAAACCTGGAGTTATTTGAGCTAACACATTCATATTGACATTTTCACCTAATGTGATATTTTTACACAGAATACTAAGTATTTCTTTCCTAGCTGTTAATGAAGGAATACCTAAAGTAATTTCTTGTTCAAGACGGCCAGCCCTTCTAAGGGCAGGGTCTAAGGCATCAGGATTGTTTGTAGCGGCAAGTATTAAGACTGAGGAATTGGTCTCAGTCAAGGAATCTAAACTAGCAAGTAACTGGGCTACCATCCTCTTTTCCATATCTTTCTGAGCATGTATCCTGTTTCCACACACTGCATCAATCTCATCTATGAATAATACACTTGGTGCCACTGATACTGCTCTCTCAAACAACTCCCTAATCCTTTCTTCAGACTCTCCTGACATGCCACCAACTAATTCTGTACCAGTTATTGCTATCAATGGCAACTGAAGTTTTCCAGCTATAGCATGCGCTAACAATGTTTTGCCTGTCCCTGGAGGCCCATGTAACAATGCCCCTCTTGGGGCCTTTATGCCTAACTGGCTGTACACTTCAGGGTGCTTCATGTGTAATATTAAATCGCAGATCTGAGTTATAATATCTGTTATACCCCCTATATCATCAAAACTAACCTTAACATTTTTGACAGTACCTATATCAACTTTTTTCTTTGGTGGTGCAATTTTAACTGTATCAATTTTCCTTTTTCTTTCGCTTGTATGTTGATTCTGCTGAGGTTTGGGCGTGTTCTCAATAGCCGTACTGTTTGCATTCTTATTCGGTACGTGGGGGGTTATGGTAATTTGATCATTGATTTTCGGCAGTTTCGGCGCCGCACCGCCGTCTTCGTCGCTACTCAATATGTCTATAGGCTCGCCCGACTTGTCTGTATTCCGCCGATTCTGCGCTGGCCGTTTTTTATCTTGCATCTTGTACATGGCGAGCAGGCGGTCGTTGAGTGCAGTGTTATTTTCGTCTAACAGTTCTAAATCGGATTCTTCCTCTGATCCCTCGGATGTAGACGCTCCGTCGAGCCCGTAGCTTTGTAAAACGACTTTGTAAGCACTTTCTACCATCTGGCAAAATGCACTGTCGCTTCTATTGTTGTACTCGCGGTAGCGCTCTTTCAATGAACGCGCCATTTGGCTAACATCGACGAATGTCTTATCCACATTCTCGGCGAGATAATTCTTCACACGCGACACGATTATTGGATCATTTAAAGTCTTTTGTCGCGTTTGGTGTTTCTTCATTTTGTGCAAAACGATTTTTGTAACTATTATTAGTTATTAAAGTTATTTTCAATGAACTATTTCTTCACAAATCACAATGTTTGACAGCGGCGTCGCTGAATCGATGGAATGTTTACCACAGATAAAAAAAATTCTATCTGTAGTTCTCAGTTGTGTTGTCTATGCTTCACAAATTAAAGATGTCTATTCATGATACTATCTCGTTTAAAAATCTCATTAATTATTTTGTTTTCATTGCAGGTGAAAACAAAGCAGATGAATCCTAAGATTGATTCAACTACAGATAAAAAGCTACAAGGAGAATTACTCAAGATTTTTATGAAACTAACGGGAATGGATAGAAAACTCAGTGAAAAGTAAAATCATTATAGTGTTTTGATCATAATAATCTTAATAGCATTTATTTATTAGTTATTGTGTCATAAATGTTGGCTATTATGACTAAGGCATACATTTTGGGTTACGATTTCGAATCTTAAACAGATTTCCTTTAATTAATAATTAAAAAAAAATCTTTTTTAAACTTTTGCAGCTATCAACGTTTCTATTGTAAAATTAATGTTAACTTAACTTGTTGCAAATAATCTTTATCATTATTATCCTATTATTAATTATTCTTAACATAAATAGCGTAAAATTTAAAATTCACATTAAACCAATATAAATGATGCCCTCCAAATTCAGATTTATTATTATAAGTTATATAACAAGTATGTATTTTTTTTAGGTGCCTAGAAATCAAGAAATGGAATTTGAAAGATGCTCTGGACCATTTCGCTAAGCTGCTCAAGTTAGATAATTTAGAATTGCTAACCAAGGAACTTTCTTGAAAATCGTACTTACAATAGATTTTAACGCAACGTCATTATTTATGTATAAATTATATATAATAAAATTATGCTAATGAAGTACAATCTTTATTTTGAACCTGAGATACTATATACAGTAAGGCATTAAGATAAGTAACGGGTACATTGAGTGCACGGATGGCGTAGTGGTATAAGTGGTCGCCACGCCTCTGCCGCTGCGCCGAGCGTTGTGGGTACGAATCCCACACGAAACATTTTGTGTGATCTACATATGGTCGTTCCGAGTCTGAATATTCTTTGTGTCTGTTGTTTGAATGTTTGTAAAAGTCCCCCGCGATACAGAAATTATTCCTAGTTCGGGAGTTGTCTTTTTATAAAGAAAGAAAATAATATGTCTCCAGCTTTCTTGGCGGGCAAAATGCAGTTTTAATATACTACTTTTACGCTAGATATCCAGATAGAGTGGTCTTCGCCTGGCGAGCTCGCTTATTCGTAACGTTACCAAGTGACTGCCAAACGACGGGGCTCTTCCATGTAACTTGTAGATGGCAACTTTTATCATCTAAAAATGTCTTGGCATATATTACCTTACTATTGCACGCTTCATTGACGACATAGTTATTGTAACATATCATGCAAAATACGTATAGCATCTGCCTTACTCCTTATTATGACTAACATTCTGCCGCATAAAGGATTAGGCAAATTAGACTTCACACTTTTTAGTTCATTTACTATAGACTTATATTAAACGATTTTATTCTTTAAGGCAGTGTTTTACAATTAAACAAAGTTGTATGAACAGAAATTCGCTGTAAAACTATTTTTCTAACACCATTTGAACAAAACGCAAATTTTATAAATGAAAATTTAATTACTTTAACTCTGACAAATATAATAGTAATCTAATCTAAACAATCATTTCAAGATGTCTCGCGTACTCTATGGTCTGCTCTGCCAATTCGGCAGATGGCAATATGCCAGCCGCTGCGATACTCGCCTCCTCAGCACTGTTGAAGTGATAACAGTTATCGGGACCAAGCACCCAGTTGCGCTGTGGAATAGATTCAACAATAACTTTATTAATCTGTCAACTCTTAGAATACCAGACATAATTAAAAATCTAGTGCGTCTGGCCGCCGGTGTGCCCGTGACTCAATAGGTTTATTACAAGACTAACATTATTATAGACATTTACACATTTTTTAACTCTTTAAAAATGTTGTTATGTGCATGGTATGCCCAAGAAAAAAACTGTCTCTTAGATGTAGCATACCTCTTAACATAATAATAAAAAAAATTTACATACTGATTGGTTTGATACTGTTACACAGATATATTTTTTTATATAAATTATTTTGCTATGTACTCCTATGCCTAGTACACAACACTAGCATTGACATACTGCTAATAAAAATTTTCTACTAAGCACAATAAGATTTGCGTGACACTGACATCTGAGACTATATGGGCAGTAAACTTCTACACATGAATGACTTAAGCACAAGAGATATACCAGGATTGTAGTAAGTAAGAATCTCCACACCTGTAGCCTCTAGGCAACAGGTGTAAGTCTATTTAATTTTATAGATAATTTTTTCTATTTGTCTCATTTGGTAAACAAAAACTCACTATAAAAATAAATTTAGATACTGCTCAGACTAGGTTCAATCTCTAATGACTAGAGATGACAAATAAGAAAACACTACAGTGAGAAGGAAGGAGATGGAGCTCTATGTATTATCTCTAGCTATCAGTATATAATATTAGTTAAATAAATAAGTCAATACATACAAAATATTATGTTTTTATATCTTTACCTTCTTGCCATAATCAAACACAGCTTGTTGGGAAGCCAGGTTCAGCCGTCTGGCAGCTTCAGCACATGGTATACAAAGATAAGCCTTCTCTATGCAGGCTGCAATCTCTCCCCTGACTGTATCTAACAGGGTATCCATGAATAGGGTATAGCTCTCTGCTGGGACATTATCCTGTAAGAAATATATGTTAAAATAAATAAAATAATAATATCAGCCATGTATTTAACTGTCCCACTACTGGTCATGAGCCTCTTAGTGTGAGAAGTAATGAGATATAATTATTGTTTATTATATAAAATAGGCAGGCTACTTTATATTGACAATTATTTTTGTTGCTCCTCTACGAAGTAGTGTCTGTTTGCTACCTATAACCCTAATCACAGCTTATAATTCTAAATTTAAAATGTTTGTTACTAGTAGATAATCCTAACAAAAATTAATTAGTCTTGTACTAGATAGTAGTAGTATAAATTATTATTCGTCATGCACCAGACAGTATCCCCAACTATATTTATATTATTAACCTTTTGAACGCCACGCCATAACGGCACCTCCATGTCCTGTACGCCAAGCCCGAAAATCGATATATTATATGTTGTTTTTTATGATCAAATATTTTAATAACTAATAACAATTTTGTTTGCTGTATACAATTAAGTAATAATTGGGGATTCAATTTTTAAGTTGTATCACTAAAACACAGAAAACTAATGATTTAATATGTTTATTTTGTATTTTTCTGTGAACTGACAAAAAACAGTTTTGTCGAGTATAGACGACGTTGGCGCACAGGGCACGCTTGCGCATGTCGAGTATAGACGACGTTGGTGTTCAAAAGGTTAAATTTTTGTTAAAGGTGCTCATTCCATCCGTAAGCATCCCTATTACTTAAATTGATTCATAGGTTTACTAGTGAAAGTGCACCATGTGGATAAGTTCATCAGCTCATGGTTAGTGGTATAATGGATTCTTTTTCCAATATTTGTTACATACCTTAGCTAAAAAGATCTTATTATAACTTCCTTCCATTAAATATTGCTCCAAAGCCAATGGATGTCTGATATATGGGTCAGCTCTAATTACATCCACTGGTAGACGTTCCAACTCTGTATGGAACTCTGCTACACGGTTTTGAGAGAGGAGGAACAGCAAGTTTAAACCAAGCAACTGGTACATAAATGCTGATTCCGGGAGACAGGACCTGGAAAATAAATATTGGCAGGCTGTCATTTATTTCACACACTGATAACAATATGGGAATGATTAAAATATACTAGATTAGTCTCACTGATAATCATCAGGGATAGTGGAACCATTTCAAGGAGTCAAAAATTAATGGCAAGCCTTCAAGTACAGGTCTAGTATATTGCAAAAAATGGTAAAATAATAAAGTGTTATCAATGTATTGAGATTTATACAATTATAGAGAGCTGTTACCTCGAACTAAAGGCAATGACTGTGTATTTCTATGTGCTACTTCTTGATGGCTCTTTCACTAATTAATCTCTATGCTTGGGCCCCAAACACAATGCACAATGACCTGTAACACAGGTATCCTGATACCTATCGCAGGCACCAGCCTCTCACAATATTCAATGTGTACCTTGTTACCAGTTCCATGTACCTCCTATGTGTAATTTTGTAATTTTGTGGAGAGAAATAAATGAATTATTATTATATTATTAATGCTTTTTATAGTGTCTGGATTCCAGCTCATTACTTCATGAGTTAACTATGTAATTATTACGTAGCATTAATTATTCAAAATTTCAAATAGTATTCAGTCTTTTATAACATCATGAGAGCATTGTAACTTTTGGCACTGTCATGTAAACAAAAATTATTTGTGACAGAACTGTGGATGTACTACGATGCAATATGATAGAAGATAATTTCGATTGTTTCTTTACTTACTTGTAATCAAAATAGTAACATTTGAGTTGAGACATGAATCGTTCAAACGCTTTGACATCCTTTGCAGCAACTGCCCATTGCGCTCCAATTTCTAACACATCCCGTGCCAATATCAATTCTTTCTGGTTCACTTGGGTATTGTTACTAGGTAAGAAAGACAAATGCGTTAGTGCAATCTGAAACAAAAGTATTTTTGATAAGTTTTTAGAACAACGATTACTGTCAAGTCATCATCCAATACTCACCTTTATTTTGTTTAGTATTTCGCCACATTTGTCTAGTTTACGTGGTTTCTTAGCCCATTCAGTCTTTAAGTTTTGATACAGAGTTGCAACATCTTTTACAGAAGCCATATTTTTATTCAATTTTTGTGATACTACAAATAACTATTTCTCCGATTGAGGTTGTTTGTTAGGTAGCGTTCTGAATGCTTGCATATAACTTTGAGAACAAGAACATTTACAGTTTTATTACAATTCAAAGTCTTTCATATAAAAATATTACGAAAGCCTCGTAACATAAATTTATTTTAATAATTGTAATAAAATATGTAGAAATCTATAATTTTATTGGTTAGAATGCTTAATTAATTGAATTAAATGAAATATATTTTCATCGACTGTAAGTTCATAAAGTATTGGAACGCACCATCATGACATGTCAAAGTCGAAAACTCTGTGCTGCTATTACGTTATCTAGTGCTGCCATTCAATTAAATAAAGATGTTTATTTATATTGAATCGAATTAGGCGTTTTTGTAGCAGAAATCCATTGTAATAAAATTGTTTTGCAGAGACGAACCCACCCTCAGGTTGCCTAACCCAACTATTGCAATAGAAAAATTTACATTACCTTGTGTAATTACTTCACTTGAAATATCATTCAATGATGTCCAAAATATATAGGTACATTGGGCAAAATCATTGCATTTACATTTCAAAATTGGATACTAAACAATATACAACTATGGGAGCGCACTTACATATTACACGATTCTAACAAAGCAATCTAAACAAATTAACGGAAAACGGATAAGGCAACTATTAATGGATAAGCAATGGCATTTCAACTTTTACTTAAAATAACTGACTCAAAACTTTTATAACATTTATTTTATTTTAGTTATTCTACCATTATGATTTTATTCAGACGGGGGACAATATATGTTAAGGCTATAAATATCGGATATAGCAGAAATTAATTGGTATCAAGCGAACTAATAAAAATCTTTATTTCCATAAATACATATAAACGAAGAGCAGCTACAGCTCTGTGGCTACAAAGATAAAATCAAGCCCAAGAAAAGGTTACAAATCAAACAGATGTGTTTGCGCAATTACTTGAACACCAAAGCTGATAAAAGAAACGATTGCGATAAAAAATAAACAAAACATGTCCTATTTGTAAAATTATACCGATTTGTTTTTTTTTATTATCTACTAGTAAATTCAATTTTAGCCAAAGTAGCCTCAACCTGTCATATTATTAATACCATCAACACTGATAATATGTTTACTCTGTAATGCTAAAAAGTATTGACTCAGTAAAAAATTCTGTCTGACAGAATTGGACAGAATTGTCTGTGTGCGGAAGGTGAGATATTGCCGAATTTTGTTTGAAATTAATTATGAATTATATAAAACAAAACAATTTTCGGTTGAATTCCGGCCAGCACTGTGTGTGCTTAGAATGAAATTATGAAGTGGTGATACAATGTCTTCGCCTGCCGCTATAGTGTGCCGTGAAATCTTCGACGAAAACAGTCAACCATCAGCCGAAGGTTTGTATTTCCTGAATTTATTTTGTTTTATTTAAAATAAATTATATTATTTTTATTACTATCGGTATGCCGTTTGTACATTTGAAAAATACGTAGCTTTCAACAGATACAGCCAGTGTTTTGAATAAATATAAATTGTTCAATATAAGAATCTGCAATCATTTTTTATTGATACATCTATTAAATTTATTTTGTTGTAAACAATGTAATTTATTCAACGCAAAATAAATATAACAGTTTAATGATTTGATATGATGTTGATAAATTAACTTTCCATGTCAAATTATTATTATGTAAAGCATACATACTAGAATAAATTTTATTTAATTTACAGATTTTATGGCACATTTTTTAAAGTTGTTTTAATGTTGGAGAAATTACATATTTCAGTTTTGTAAGAAAATACAGAAATGTAGATACATTTCTGTATTTCTTCTATTAAATTTAAGATGGTGTTTTAATATTGATAGTTTATTTTAAAAGCAGCAAACATGTATATTTTGAGCAATTCTTTGTCTACTTATTAGAACAAAAAATATAGTATTCATTCAATTTGTAGAAATTTCTGAATATGCTACGCAACTGGGTATTGACCCTGATAGTGAGAGTCATTTGCTCCCGCTGGCTCGAGATGGACTCATGCAAGCTCTGCCAGCTCCTTGGAAAGCTTAGTAAGTGTACTTATATTTAATTTATAAAACTTGTATTTTCCTATTATGCATATTGATTGCTTTATTCATCTTGTAACAAACCATGTTTCGCTGCTAATGTTGAGCATCTAATTAGTCCTTGCTTAGTGTTATTGTTCTCTTCCATTAAAACATATTTTAAAAGCAGTACAAATTTTGAAGTTGTGTCTGAAAAACAGTAATGTGTTATGTGGTCTCGGATTTGATTCCTGAGCATAAAAGTGTTATTAGGGTTATCTGCAAATTAATTGTTAGTAGCAGGATCAATTCTGGAACTCTCTCTTCATCTCTTCTCATTGCTGAGGATCGTGACTCCTTCTGACTCTGTCAACTAGCTGTCTCCATCTGTTGTGATCCATTGCTTGATGTAAGGCAGCACTAAACAAATAATTAGGTATATGATTATGTAACTGTGCCTGATAAATTACAATAGGCTTGCCCCCTGGTCCCTGTTATGTGGAACCTTAACCATTAATATATTAACCTCTATGTAATCAATAAATTAATCTCTGTAATCTATCAGGGTCCCGGCGACCACTTTCGGGAGGGTACGCCGCCCTCTCTGCTCGATCTGCTGCTGACGAGTAACCCGAACCGGTACAGTGTGTCGATTCGTGGTCCTCTGGGCACCTCAGACCACTGTCTGGTTTGTGCCACAGCTGTTATTGTTACGCCCCCACGACCCGAGGAGGCAAGACGACGACTGTGGCACTACTCGTCAGACTGGGATGGAATGCGGGAGTCCTTCGCATCCATCCCTCTCAACACTGGCTCAACACTGCTTTGAGAACAGGGATCCATCAGAGAGCACATACATAAGAGCGGATGCCCAGCGCGTCGCAAGGTTCGGCCAGGAACTCATGGCGCATCCTACGGGCAGTCGTAGCTATTGGCGCCTGTCCAAAGCCGTGCATTCCAACTTCTGCTAAATCTCGCTGCTCCCTCCGAAATATCCGAATGGATCACTGGCTCATCGGCCGCAGGACAAAGCAGATCTGCTTGCAAATCTCTTTGCGGCCAACAGCCAAATTGATGACTGCGGTTCGCAGCCGCCTAACATTGCCAACTGCGGCTACACCGTGCCTGATATACGTATCAGACAACGTGACGTTCGTGCGACACTGCAGTCTCTCGATGTTCGGAAAGCCAGTGGACCTGACGGCATTCCAGCTGGTGTCCACAAAAAATGTGCAGCGGAGTTGTCTCCCACACTTACGCGCCTATACCGGACGTCTTACGGCGCAGGCACTGTGCCTGAAGCTTGGAAAGAGGCGAACGTTCAACCGATTCCCAAAAAGAGGGATCGTTCCGACCCAGAAACTATAAACCCATAGCTATCACCTCGGTGCTCTCCAAGGTGTTCGAGCGGATTATAAACACCCAAATTGTCCGCTACCTGGAGGATCACTCGTTGATCAATGATTGCCAATACGGCTTTCGGGCTAAATGATCAACGGGTGATGTTCTAGCGTTCGTCACGCACCTCTGGGGTGAGGCTATGGACAAGCACGGCGAGTCTGGCTATCAGCCTAGACATAGCCAAAGCTTTCGATAGAGTCTGGCATCTGACTCTCTTTTTTCCAAGCTTCCGGCCTATAGCTTGCCCTCTCATCTGTGCACCTGGATTGCAAGTTTCCTGTAGAAGCGTCGTATTTGGGTCCGACGGTCGCGCTGCCAAGTTTATGCAGGTCAATGCAGGCGTGCCTCAGGAGTCCGTCTTATCCCCTACGTTTTCACGTCTACGTTTCTTCTGCAAATCAATGATATGTTGAATCTCGGTAACATACATTGTTATGCGGACGACAGTACCGTGCATGGGCGATATCTCGGACATCCTGGGGCCAAACAGGCTGAGGTTAAGGGGAAAAGGCAGGGTCTTGTCGTTGAATTTGACCAGACCTTGGACCGCATCCCTGAATGGGGTGCCAAGAACTTGGTCCAGTTCAACGCCAAGAAGATCCAGGCATGTGCGTTCTCAACAAAAAAGTATCCGTTCCTTCCCCTCCCTTCTCTAAAGAACACTCCACTGGTGATACGTGACAGCCTCTCCATCTTAGATATGGATCTTTGCCGCTCCCTTAATCCCAAATCCTACATCAGAGCGTCATTAAGCAAGCTTAGCGAAAATTCGGAGTTCTGAACAGGGTGAGGCGGTTCTTTGCGCCTGGGCAGCTGTGCCTATCGTATAAGGCACAAGTGCGCCCTTGTCTCGAGTACTGTTCTCATCTTTGGGATGGCTCCGCGCAGTACTTGCTGGACGCTCTCGACAGGTTACAGCGGCGGGCTGTCCGTATCATCGGAGATTCAGAGGTCACGAGTTCACTGGAACCTCTGCAACTGCGTAGGGACATTGCCTCATTAGCATGTTTCTACAGAATATACCACGGGGATTGCTCTGTAGAGTTATTCCACCTTATCCCGCCCTCCCCTTTCCTATCCAGAACAACGCGTGCTGGGCTCAGATGCCATCCTTACACAGTAGAGTCGACTAGAATGCCTATCAACAAGTTTGGGTCCTCATACCTCTGCCGAACGATCAAGGCATGGAATTCTCCGCCAAGGTACGTGTTTTCTTCTTCCTGCAATCCTGGGTCCTTTAAGCGGTGTGTGAAAAAGCACCTTCTCAGGCCGTCAAAGTAGAGACCTCAACATCGCCCCGGCTGCTATGAGGACGGTGTGGCGGCCACTGCTCTTAGACCACACGACTGCTTACCATCGCGCGGACTGTGGTCATATTGAAGAGCAAAATAATACAAAAAAAAACAAAATGGTACAAACTACACTTGTATCCAAAAAGGTAATTAACTTTTTTCTTTAATCATGATAAACCTGTAAAGGGGAAGAAAAGTATTGTTTTATTATATATTTATATAAATTATATATTAATATATTTATATTATTATATAAATTATAGATGAATGATGATTACCCAACAGGTGATATCTAAAAGCCATCTATGCTTATCAAGATATATATATATATATATACATACATACTTCCCGAGAGATTATGCGAATGGGTTACTAGCTTTTTAGCAGACAGAAGCATTAAGGTCGTAGTCGACGGTAAATGCTCTGACTCCATGTCTGTAAATTATGGTGTCCCGCAAGGTTGTTTGTTATCGCCTTCTTTGTTCCTCCTCCATATCAATGACATGCTGCAAATTAGCAGCATTCATTGTTATGCGAACGACAGCACGAGCGATGCTCTTTATACCGGCCGCGCTAACATCTCTCGGAAAACGTCATTGAGAACCGAAACAACAAAACACTTCAAGAAAATAGCGTACTACTTTTTAAAAGGCCGGCACTGCACTTGTAACTCCTCTGGTTGTTGCGGGTGTCCATGGGGCTTACCATCAGGCGATCCGTCTGCTCGTTTGCTGCCTAAATCATAAAAATAAACAATTGTTTGCCTTAACGCATATTTTGTAGTATGATACTGCTAAAATCAACAAGATTTCTAATCACACCTAATTTGTGCTTCAGTTACACATACTGTAGAATATACTTTAGTTTAGAATTGGATATAAGTGCTATATATACAAAGAAAACACATTTTTCTGCCAGCTGTTTAAAACCTATGTAGCAAGACTGAGCCAGTGTCAAACTCCTTGCTGCTTAAAGATTGCCTTATAGAATACTCACTATCAAATTGTCTAACCTGGGAAACAGTTACAAGTTACTACTAGATTTTATTTCACAGCAATTATTTGCTGACTTTGATCTCTACATAAAAACGAAAATTATTATTAAATTTATATTATTGCTACTAGTAAACATAATTATGCAGAAACTTATGTTTTCAGTGAGGCTGTTCGTTATTTTCGTTCGTTATTCTAATACATGTTTATTGTTTACTCCAAACAGTTATGATGATAAGATTCAATCCCATTACTATTACAACGAAGATACCAAAAAGACTCAATGGGAGCATCCTCTAGATAATGTCTATAGAGAACTGGTGAAGAAAGCGAGAGATGCATCTGTTCATGATGACACTTGTGCCTCTGTTCAGGTAAGCCAACACATTCTTATACATATATACAATAATGTCAGCCCTGTATTAAACTGTCTCACTGCTGGGCATGGGCCTCTTCTCAGTGTGAGAAGGGGCCAGCCCAGTGCAGCAGTCTTTCTATATCTTAGAGAACAATAAGGACATGTAGGTTTCCATCCTGATGGTTTCCTTCACTGATAAAGTAAGCAATAATTAATTATTTAATACTGTTACGCCCAGTGACATCTCTCGGCATTGTGGGAGGGACTCGGCGGTTCCGTCTAATAGTTTACACCGCCATCTATTGACATCTTACGGAACTGCATACGAGAATCTTAGAGAGAATGCTGGTACTTTCTCGAAGCATCGTGCTGTTTACACGCCGAGTACGGCGTTGCTGGAAAGCTCTAGAAGCGCTTACCCGCGTATAAATAGGGCGCACGCGCACCGCCGAGTCAGTTTTACAATCGTAAGCGGTCAAGTGTTCATCGAAGCGAACGGAAGCGGAAATACTACGAAGTTTGAAGCAGTACAGTGAAAAAGTGTGGTATAGTGTTTGTTGTGTTTTAAATTTAATTGTGTGTCTGAATAAAACGTGTTTTAGTCGGTAATATTGTTTATATTCTTATCCGTCGAACCCAGCACGTAACAATTGGTGTCAGAAGTAAGGTAAGAATATGCCAGTACTACCGAAGGAGGAAGTGGAAGGGGTGCGTACCAGGAACCAGCGCCAGCAAGATGTGGACCAGAGGCGCTTTGGAGACGCCCCCTCGCCGACGTCAGGTGAATCACGTGACTCCGCGGCTGCAGCGGAACCATCTAGTGCAGCTCACTCGCCGGTGAACCCCGACCTCGCGACTCTGATGGCGTTTATGAAGGAGCAGGCACGCCGCCAGGAGGAGCAGGCACGCCGCCAGGAGGAGCAGGCACGCCGCCTCGAGGAACAGCTGCAACGCGATAAGGAAGAGGGCATGCGCCGCCAGGAGGAGCAGGCACGCCGCCTCGAGGAACAGCTGCAACGCGATAAGGAAGAGGGCATCCGCCGCCAGGAGGAGCAGGCACGCCGCCTCGAGGAACAGCTGCAACGCGATAAGGAAGAGGGCATGCGCCGCCAGGAGGAGCAGGCACGCCGCCTTGAGGAACAGCTGCAACGCGATAAGGAGGAGGGTATGCGCCGCCAGGAGGAGCAGCTGATGATGTTAAAAGACCTCAGCGCAACGGTTGGCAAGGAGGTGAAGGAGGTGAAAGAGCAAGTCCAACGCCACGAAAGTCGCATCGCCGAGGTGGAGAAAACGATACGTGGGCTCAAGGCTGGCGATGGGATCGTGGCACCTGCGGTTGTTGCGTCTTCACCACGAGGCTTTAAAGTCCCACCATTCGACGGATCATCGTCATGGTCAGCCTACAAGATCCAGTTCGAGGCCGTCATGAAATCGAACGGGTGGACGCAAGAACAGGCCCTGACTGCTCTCACCTTGGGGCTTCGTGACCAGGCCTTGACTGTGTTAGAGGCGCTTGGTCAAGACATCACGTACGAAAAGCTGTTGGAGGCATTAGAAGCGAGATATGGCGACGCACATCTGGAACACGTGTTTCGCGCCCAGCTGAAAGACCGATCGCAACGTGTTGGTGAAACCCTGCAGCAGTGGGCCCTGGAGGTGGAGAAGCTGGTTCGAAAGGCGTACCAGTCCTCACCTGCGCTCATCGACGGAAACCTCGTTCAAGCTTTCACCGACGGGATCCGAGACCTGGAGGTTAGGGCCGCAGTGAGACTCGGACATTTCAAAAACCTGAAGGACGCCCTAGCCCACGCTCTGGAAGTGGAAGCAGTACGACGGGATGATCGAGCTCACCGTATCAGGGAAGTGTCGACTTCGCCCCGGTGCTATAGCTGCGGCGAGAGAGGCCACATCAGGTTGAGCTGCCCGAAGCGAAGGAATCTAAGCAGCAAAAATTTAAAGGATGCCCCGGCCCACACTCTGGAGGTGGAAACAGTGCGACGGGACGATCGAGCTCACCGTACCAGGGAAGTGTTGACCTCACCCCGGTGCTATAGCTGCGGCGAGAGAGGCCACATCAGGTTGAGCTGCCCGAAGCGAAGGAAACCACGTAACAGAAACCAGTCGCCGGTAGGAGGAACACCTGATGTGCGTGCCAGGCAACAACTACAGGACTTCGTGATACAACATCGCAGTGGCAAGTCACATGGTAATGCGGATGCCCTGTCACGTAGACCGTGTCTCGACCAGTGTAAGCACTGCGCCAGGCAAGTGGCTAAGCAGGAAGGACTAGTGAGGATGTTGAGGACGGATCTTAGCGAAGACTGGAAGGAAACTTTGCAGAGAACGCAACAAGAAGACAAAGACATAAGACCCATCCTCGAATGGAAGAAAACAGGTGCATCGAGACCTCAATGGAGTGAAGTTGCGGCAATGAGCCCTACCACCAAGAGTTATTGGGCACAGTGGGAAAGCTTGGTTATCCAGGATGGAGTTCTGGGCCGGAAATGGGAGAATGCTCGAGGTGACAAGTGTCACCTGCAAATGGTCGTGCCAAAGCTCAAGGTACCGGAAGTTTTACAACTCTATCATAATGGGAGTTCGGGAGGTCACATGGGAGTTAAGAGAACTCTGGTTAAGATCCGAGAACGATTTTATTGGATCCATTGTCGAGAAGACGTTGAGGAATGGTGCCGTAAATGCACGAGTTGTGCTGCCGTGAAGGGACCACACACTCGCAGCAGGGGTGCATTGAAGGTGTACAATGTTGGAGCCCCCTGGGAACGTATAGCTTTAGATGTTGCCGGACCGTTTCCTGAAAGCCAAAGTGGGAACAAGTACTTCTTGGTGGTCATGGATTACTTCACAAAGTGGCCGGAAGTGTTTGCGATTCCCAATCAAGAGGCATCTACGGTCGCCGACAAGCTAGTCCACGAAGTCTTTTGTCGTTTCGGGGTGCCCTTAGAGATACACAGTGACCAAGGTCGGAACTTCGAGTCTGAAGTATTTAAGGAGACATGCCGGGTGATGGGTACCCACAAAACGAGAACGACCGCTTATCATCCGCAATCAGACGGCATGGTTGAACGATTTAACCAGTCTCTGGAAAGATATCTGGCAAAAGTTGTAGAAAGCAAACAAAGGGATTGGGACAAACACATTCAACCATTTCTCCTGTCATACCGTAGTGCCGTTCACGAAAGCACATCAGTAACACCTGCTTTCGCTAACTTCGGAAGGGAACTACGATTACCTGCAGACTTGATCACCGGCATCCCACCTGAATCTCCACGCAGCATAACAGATTATGCGAATGATTTGCGCAACAGGATGAATGACGTATACGAGCACATCAGACAGACCGGACAGCAGATGTCTGAGAGGATGAAGACCCGTTACGACCGGAAGGCGAACAATAAAGGCTTCGAGGAAGGATCGCTGGTGTGGTTACATAATCCGGCACGCAGCAAAGGAAAATCTCCTAAGTTGCAGGCAAAATGGGATGGACCCTATCGCATAGTCACTAAGATGAATGACGTCACCTACCGGATCCAGAAAGGACCACGAGGTACACCAAAGATCGTTCATGTGGATCGATTGGCACGCTACTACGGATCCAACAATGTTCGGGACGAACATGTCTAAGAGGGGGGCAGTGTTACGCCCAGTGACATCTCTCGGCATTGTGGGAGGGACTCGGCGGTTCCGTCTAATAGTTTACACCGCCATCTATTGACATCTTACGGAACTGCATACGAGAATCTTAGAGAGAATGCTGGTACTTTCTCGAAGCATCGTGCTGTTTACACGCCGAGTACGGCGTTGCTGGAAAGCTCTAGAAGCGCTTACCCGCGTATAAATAGGGCGCACGCGCACCGCCGAGTCAGTTTTACAATCGTAAGCGGTCAAGTGTTCATCGAAGCGAACGGAAGCGGAAATACTACGAAGTTTGAAGCAGTACAGTGAAAAAGTGTGGTATAGTGTTTGTTGTGTTTTAAATTTAATTGTGTGTCTGAATAAAACGTGTTTTAGTCGGTAATATTGTTTATATTCTTATCCGTCGAGCCCAGCTCGTAACAATACGCACATAACTCCGAAAAGCCAGAGATGCGCCCCTTGGGTTCGAACTCGAGACCTCTGTGTGGCAGTCGGAAAGGTCTTTCCCCAGCATTAGACTGCAATAGGTTAATAGATCGATACGTATTATGTATGTATGTGCAATACAAGAACTTGCGATTCTACATAATTATACACTTGACAGAATCGTTTTATAAGTTTTTATTTCTGCTGGATTTTGTTAATACTGGCATGCAATATTTATAAAAAGTTTTTAAGTTGATACATTAATGGCAGTATATTCTTGACTTGGCAATGACTTAGAATCAGCTTATATATTAAGAAAAAAACAATAATTAACGCGAGGGTTAATATTTTAAGAATTATATTTTAAGTGCTTGTTGGCTGTGAGCCCATGTATCTTCAACGATCTATAGCAAAGCGAAAGTTTCTTAAGTCGATAGCAATCCATTGACAATTACAAAATCTTGATGTGATTAAATGCATTAGTGATATTATGACTCACGAGATTCGTTTTGCACAGTACCTTTGTGAATTGTAAATAATAGCGCAGATTCTCTATTCTATATTGAACTAATCGAAATATGAGTCAGCAAATTAATTGCTTTTCTGCAAAGATTTTGCATACATACATACATACATAGATTCACGCCTGTTTCCCAGAGGGTTAGGCAGAGACTACGGATTTCCATTTGCTACGATTCTGACACACTTCTCTGGCTTCATTCACTTTCATCACATTCCTCATACACGCCCGTCGGTTCAAGGTGCTCTTAACCTGGCCTTTGTCCAGAACGCCTCCGATCTGATCAAGAAACGTTCGCCTAGATCTTCCTCTTGCGACTGTTCCATTCACACTAGCCTTATAAACTTTCTTAGTCAGTCTTTTCTCGTCCATTTTTTCTACATGCCTAAACTAGCTTAACATACCCTTTTCTATTCTTGTCACTATATCCACTTTCATGCCGCATCTCTCTCTAATCACACTATTCCTTATTCCTGCAGCTTTTGCACTGTAGAATAAACATATAATTTAGAACTGAATGCCATTTCCACTAATACTTCGAACAGCCTAATTTGGAAAGTGCTCCCACCTACCAGTAGATTGCTACCTAATAGCATTGTGTCGTATTCCTGGGATGAGAAGGGTTTGTAGACCTATTATATACGTCGTACTGCCCGTAGTCGTAGGTATCTTTGTTATGTATCTTTGTTAATAAGACAAGCAATGGCTAATTATTTTGTTATTAAAACGGTGGAATTGCTATGTCAACGGTGCGCAAATTACATCTATAGTACATTTTTCGCATTTAGGCTAAAGCATCTGCTTACTATTCCAGGCAGTAGTCAGCAGAAACGACTTAGATACATTTTTCGCGGTATTGTTTACCAATATTTATTATATTTAACTATCGGACGCAAATGACGGTTTGCAACGCGCGAGTGATATCTTTAGTGTTGGAAGCGTGTAGCCTACGGTAGCCGCTTGCTATCAAGCGGGGAGTATACTTATTTGTAACTATTTTCAACTCCGATCGCGTTACTTTAAAACCAAGGTGGTTTTGAAGTAACGGTCCGTCCATCTCCATACCAAACACCATCCCATTTAGTATCATATCACACAGGATTCGGTCTAGCTTAGGATACAGTTTTCCACAATGTTTCTTGTGTTTTATTTTTAAACTAAGTAGTATGTATTTTTCGTTAACATTGTAAATATAGTAGAGAGAAAATAAACAATTATTTACTCCACAATATTTAAATCATTATAACAGAGTTATTTTCGTATTTATAAAAAGCCAAAACTATAAATAGTCTAGCCATAAATAGCTATCCAATATATAATTAACAAATACTATTATTACCAATACCTATTCTTGTGTCATGAAATGCCACACATGCCTACATCTCGTAATTGCTATCGATTTTATGGTCACCATTGCATGACCAAGGCTGTCGCCAAATTCACACCTTATGTAGGCGTCTTTATAGGTTGGTAAACGTGTTGTTACCCTAATTAACCTTTCAATAGAGCAAATTGGACGCGCCTCTTAATTCAATGTTTATTTTGTTACATGTGTCGGAATCGTACGACGATATGATGCATATACTGCGTACTAGATTTTGCCCGCGGCTTCGCTCTCCTAAATGTAGGTTAGGTTAATAACAGTATTTTTTCCTGGATAAAAGGTACCCTATGTGTTTCTCTACCTCTGACAACGTGTGTGCAAAATTTTATGATGCTCGGTCAAGTAGATAGTGAAATCGTAACATACAAACTCACATTCGCATTTATAATATTACTAGATTTTTCCCGCGGATTTGCTCGCATAAATAAAGGTTAGGTTAGGTTGGTAACAATCCTCTTTCTGGATAAAACGTGTATGCGAAATTTCATGTTGATTAGTCGAGTAGTTACGGCGTGAAAGCGTAACAAACAAACTCATAATCGCATTTATAATAATAGTTACGATCTTTTGCTATTTTTACAATGATCAAATAAAACGTATTCGAAACAAAAATCGCAAGAGAAAAAGTGACGGCATGTCATTTATCGTATAGATAAATGCTACATGGCGATTGTGAAACATACCCTTAGTCGAAAATAAGATTAATATATTTTTGTCTTCCTTCAAATGTATGGTTTACTTATAGCACCCTTGCAAATCCAAATTTATTTATTTATTTATATAGTCATCACTTACAACTCTTAATACAGGCAAACCCAATGCAATAGTGAAGCAAACTAAATAATAACAACTTATTTTCTAAAACTTATTACATATAAGCATAAAAGTACAGCGAGCGCGTACAGCAATTTTGAATTATTCCAATCTATCGTATGTACTGTGTTTATGCGAAATAGCTTTATGTTAGTCGTACATTGTTCTGAGCCTGCCTTCCATGACTATGCATTTCGTCCGACACTCCTTAAGTATCTCGTCTGGGAAAAATATTCTATAGAATATCGTAGCTGAAAAAATCCTTTGTTGTTATCAAGGTAGTGTTAGCATATTCAAAGTTTCTCAAGGAAGCGCTGTGCCGTAAAGAGACTTTAAAGATTGTTGTTTATATTTTGGCAGCGTCACTACTTCCCGCCGATTGCGGTTATGTCGAGGAACACCGTGGTAGGTTTAGTCGGTATTACCGGGATGTCGCTAACCATCTTTTCCCGATGAGTCTGACATAACCTCTCCGTCGCCCCGCGGATAGGTATACGTCAAAGCACTGCCCAACGTTAAAAAAAAAAGCTTCCCTGCTTATTTTTAAGTGTCTGATATACAATATTGCAATAGCTAAAGAAGGGACTTCCAACCAAAATTTTGTTTTGGAAGTAAGTAAGTTTGTTGCTTACTCTTCAAAGTTAAAACAACGGTTTTAAATTAAACAAGATCTGCATTCGACTGGTGTAAATAAGAAGGACAGATTTTTACAGAATATTTTAGAGATCGTTCTGGTCATTCATATCCACCAGGATATAAGAATAAGGAGAAAGCATATGTACTTGTTTGTTATACAGCATTAAATTTTCCTGGTTACCAAAAAGTTATTTTCTTTTTGAGTATTACGTCTAGTTGCTATGTAGGTTTCTTGCGTGAATAATAACTTTATTATATGAAACACAGATGTTTTTAACAGCCCTATTATGTAATAAAGTTTTAGGCGTCACGCAAAAGATTTAGGTTATAAATTGTCGTTAGAGACTTTTTGGATTTAAATGTATAATTCACGAGAACGTGACTAATATAATATTGAAACTATCGATTCCTTGAATACGGTCGTTTAAAGGTCTCAGTACTAAAGTATAATAGCCTTGTCTTTGTTTTGCAGGGTCTAGCCTAGATTGTAATCTAGTCTTTACGGAATAGAAACTACAATAAAATATCCAGGTTTTCTGTTGACAATTCAACCTGCAATGTTTTCTCTATAGTGCAGTTTTGATTGCAGAACTTTATATTTATTCTACAACTGTTTTATTTTACAACTTGCAATAGAATAGGATAGTTAAACTTATGGGTCGTAGAATGAAATCCGTGAACAATGGAAAGCTGGAAATCACGTGAAATTTGACTGTAAAATGTTTGATTCAGCATACGTCCTTGTAAATTCACCTTGGAAGTGTTAAGAAAATACTGGGCAATGTTTATGTGATACAATAAAGCAATAGAAGTATCGGAGTTTTAATTAATAACTAACTCCCGCTTTAGCGATACCTGTCGCAGAAGATTTTACATACATTGAAACAAAGAAAACTTGATTTGAAAAAACTAATTGTATTTATAGGTCACCTTATTTTGTCCTAAACGGAGATCGATCACACAACACGAGTGACGATTCAAAGCATTATCAGTGCATCCAAAATCATAAAATATACTTTCTAGAATTTTAACTGTTGTTATAGGCCGTATATATTGAATATATTAACTTCATCATTTTTAAAGCCGCATCTCAGTCTCGAAAGTAAATACATATAAACTGGCTGTCGTTACGTTGCGCGATGCTTCTAGCTTTCCTAATTGTTCTTAACTAACTTATAAGTTTTAACCCCAATCAGAATCTATACAATTAAATAAAATTGAAGTGTCTGTTTGTGTTGTCAAAATAACAGCTTTTTACTTACTGCATATGAAAGTCTATTCGGGATTTATACCGGAAAAAAAACTCTGTCTGTCTACTGGTAACTTCTTTTATTTTAGGAAAACAATTGGATTTCGCGCAAAAATAAATTAAAACTAAAGAAATAGTGAACAATATTCGATTCAAATAGGGAAGTGTTTATAAAATATTAATAATAATATGTATATACATATATCCAATTTAAACCCATAAATAATAAATGAAACCGACTCACAAAGTAGGAGAAGGACGTTAGTTTAAACATGAGTTTTCTTTACGAGAAATACAAAAATATTAAGTTTTCGTAAACTTTGCTAACTGAACAAACACTTTGTAGTTAAAATCCACGCGGTCGAAGTCGCGGGTAACAGCTAGTTAATAATAATAGTAGCTTATTTTCTTTATAAAGGTTGTACAATAACATTTACATAGGCACAAAAACACAAAAATGTACACAATAGATGAATGTGCGAAATAGAAGGTAAAATTGTGGTATAGGCCGACCGTTTAACTTGCGTATCGCCTGCGTGGTAAGAAGGGTAAGGAGAGGGGTGCGGGGAATAGAGAGCTCACGTCAACCGCGTGTAGCGTTACCCGGCCCCGCTCCCTTCTTACCGCGCAGGCAATACGTGAGTTAAACGGTCGGCCTATAGTGCTGTGTAGATCTCTGGTAACCATAGTAAAATTTGACTTGAGCTATGGGTACCAGACCTATTTATCTCTACGATTCAAAGGTACACTTCGGATAGTGCGGGTCTAGTTAATGATCAAGGTAAATGCAATTTTGCAACCGAACATAATTTAATCATAGGTGAAACTTAATTAACTGTGGAACCACATTCACTTTGGTATGAAGCTCAAAAGTTAAAGGAAACCCTTTAACTTTTGCGTAAGCTCGTAGTTTGTTTGAGTTTCGTCTATACTAAACTAACAAAAATTAAAATATACAAATCCTCGGCACAAAAAAAAACCTCTAAGTCAAAATTACCATGTTTTTGTTGCATCATTAAAGTAACAGGTTGTTTTTTTGTTACGCTTATGTAAGCGTAACAAAAAAACAACCTGTTACTTTAATAAGGCATGTGCCTTAACTACTCAATTGATCATCATGCAATTTTGCATTTAAGTTGTCAGGATGACTGAAAAGGACATAGGGTACCTTTCATCCAGAATAAAGTACTATTACAAACCTAACCTAACCTACTTTTACGCGAGCAAAGCTGCGGGCAAAAGATTGTAAAAATAAAAAAGCAGATAATAAACTGTTTGTATTCAGTGCCCAAATCAATAATAGCCAATCAAAGCAATTCACATGAGTGAACAAATTTCTTAACATTTCTTTCTCGACTAGAAAGGAGCTGATCTTCAAACGGGTGAACAGATATTTTTGAATCAAGAACCTGAATCAAATTCGATTTATCCTTTTCGGTGCTTCGATACCACATTCATATACATATTCTGTTTGCGATGGGGTTTAAAAAATAGTCAAGCGTTATCCTGATTGTAATCTGTTCGGTTGGAACGCTGGTGACTTGGGTGTGCTATTCCGGGTTTTGAGCCATCAGTGTCGCACTGCCTGTACCGTCCTTGTTATTTTTATGCTCCTACTGCCTTCCTTAATATCACTAGGTCCAGTATTAGATAAAATATAGTAAATAAAAAAATAGGTTTAGTTTGCCTTTATTTCTACTGCAGTGTTGATTTGTGTTGCAACTGACGATCACTATAGCCATTCGTGTAGTAGAATGCGGCTTGTTTGGGTTTCTTTGGCATTGCAGGCCTGAGATATGGTGCTACCTGCTGCAATGCCAAGAACCTTCCAAACCTGTGATGTCAGCGCAGCGATGAAATTTTTTGAAGAGTTGTCATCAAGCGTCTTTTGGGCTCTAGTGTTGCAAGCACCCATAGGCTACTGTAACCGCTTACATCATGAAGGCCGTAAGCTTGCTAACCACCTTGATAGTATAAACAATATACATTTTTGAATCAATGGTTCTCCCTTGGTTGTTAACATCAATAAGAATATCGAAAGCGGTTGGTCTATACGGAACAGTTCAGTTTTAATGGGCCAAACCCGAGACTTCGTTTATAAACAGCAACTGAGATCCAAAAGACTTGCCTTTACTGTAGTAGGTTTAGAATAATGATAAATCTGCATTTTTATGATATTTCCTCTAAATAAAGTCAAAGTTACAATGTTATTCGTCTTTATTAGTCTTTACTTGTAAAACCTGCAGCACCTTTTGTCTGTTTCTATCAAAAGTATTCTTGCAATTATAATATTGGTCGGGAATGATGTATGCAACTTCAATACCAGATTTCTGTACAGGAACTTCCAACATCCGAAGACTACACGAAAGTATTGGAACGCGTCGAAACCAAAGTTGAAAGCGATGAAGAACTTAGTACGGACAGCGAAAACCATGCCTCTGACGTCAGAGATAACCAAACTTTGACAGGACCAAGACGTTTGACACCTTTGGGCAGGCCACCACCTTCACCGCTTACAAGACTGGATAAGAAACTCGTTGACACTCGAATATCGCCTTTAAGACGTAGCGTCGACAGCTCATTAACTGGTAAACCGGGTCTTATGAGGAATACGTCAGACCGTGACTTGCATAATCGTCCTTCCTTCGAAAGACCGAAATTACTTTTCAAGCAGCAGTCGGAGATCATTGATTTGAAGATGCACGTCTTGACTAGTCCTGAAGAAGAGAATTTTAGTCCGTTGTTGATGGGTACTAAGATTGAAAAGGGATTGCCGTTGACTGGTAATTATACATTTGGTTTTAATGGTCTTTGATAAAATATGTAGTATCTGCTGTTACTTTGCGATGTATTGGTAACGCGTCGAGTTCCAAAAAGTCGTTACAGCGACATTTAACAGGCTATGTTTTAAAACCCATGTAATAAAGGACGAGCTTAAGGTCGTAAACCGTGTATATATTTATATTAGATTTTATGCTGCTACTGGATAATTCTTGTCAGTACCAATCAATACTAATTTTGAAACCTTTTTCCATGCAATTTATAAAGGAGGAATAAGACAATCTATAAAAACAGAACTTGACCTTGAGACCTCGACAAATCGCGTCGTAGTAATGTAAACGCGACAAGTCTATGAGTTTACAAAAATTTAAAGAACACCTAGATCCGTTAATGCTATTAGCGGATAATATTAGAAATTGTGTTATACACTTAAATAAATTTTTTGTAAGCCCATTGAGTTGTCGCGGAATGTTTATAAATATACTAAGCACAGCGTGAATGAGGACGTAAAAATATCTGAATCCCATTTTCTGCTTATCTAAAAACCAATTAAAAAGTTACATTACTATTTAGATTTCATCCAAAATAATTCGTTTTACAGGCAAAGGCAGCATGTTTCTCAAAGTTTCAAAATCCGATCTGCCTAGTCCGGACACAGATAAATCACTGGCGTTAGACTCTGTAACGAAGAGCGATCCTCCAAAAGGCATTCTAAGAGAGAAGCTCTCAGACTCGCTGCACAGAAGGGTCGATAGTATATTTATGGGGAAGCAGAAACAGCCGGCTAGCTTCGAAGAGGACAGAAAGAGTGTCAGGTAATTTTGAAGTCAATTTATTTATACATTACTAGTAGTTTTCCCGCGGTTTCACCCGCGTAAGTCCCGTTCCCGTGTGAATATCGGGTTTCACCGCTTTCGCCCCCTTCAGGGTGGAATTTCCGAAAATCCTCTCTTAGTGCTCCCTTACACTCTCCAAGGAACATACATGCCAAATTTCAGCTTCTTGCGTTCAGTAGTTTCGGCTGTGCGTTGTCTGTCAGTCACTCAGTAACGGAAGAGTTCTATATATATAGATTTACATCGATGAAGAATTAAAAAAAAATTATATGATAATTACATGATTATATTATATCAGGTGTTAGACTAATCAGATACCTGAAGCGCATATGTAAAATGGATGAATGATCTATCTATTATCAAACTCAGTAGTTAGGCTAAAATCCACCAATCTTGTCAAGTGAAGGTAGCAGACTTCTCATATCTTCGAAAACGTTATAGAGAACACTTACAGACAGACAGTTCCCTCATTTAGTGAGGGAGCCTGTCCTTTACCTTTAAAGCAAGTGATAAATAAGTATATAATATGCAAACAGTTTCGTTAAGTCAAGACGTGCTATGGGATATACATATATCCCATCACATAATAATATATTAAACTGTCCTACTGCCAGGCACGGGCCTCTTCTCAGTGTGATTAGGATTATGCCATAGTCCACAACGTTAGCCTAGTGCGAGTTGGCAGACTTCACATTTCTTCGAGAACATTATGGAACATTCTCAGATATGCAGATTTTCTCACGATGTTTTCTTTCACCGTTAAAGCGAGCGATAATTAATTATTTAATAAGCACATAACTGCGAATAGTCAGAGATGCGTGCCTTGAGATCGAACTCGAGACCTCTGCGTGGTAGTTCAACGGTCTCCCACTGCTTTAAGTATTAGTTAAACATTTTTTATGTGTCTATATCAAGATTTCTCAAATTGGAATAAAAAAATTGTAGGTATTATATAGTTACATTTAATACGCACATAACTTTGAAAAGTCAGAAATGCGCGCCTCGGGATCAAACTCGAGACCGGGTTTTCCACTAGGCTATCGCTGCTTTACAAATAATATTTTTCTATATTACAGATTCAAATTAGAAAATCTTCCAGAGCCAATACTCAGTCCAGGCTCAAACAGTTCATCGGAACAGAACGATGGTCAGAGTTCAATCATATCCGCCGCGCCTCCCTCCGTCCCATCACCAGTCATCCCGTCATCACCTCACGTGGTTTCATCACCTATCATCCCATCATCGCCTGTGATATCACCGCCTATGGTCCCGTTGAACCAGATTGTCTTGACCCCTTTGTCAGCGAGACCGCCATTGCCGCCCAGGCCAAACGATAGTCCGAGAGAAGTGAAGAGCTTTTCGGGATCAGATAGAGATTCTATTGGTAAGTTTACTTTTAGTATTTTCTTATTTGCTGGTAAGGTTTGTAGAATATATACGAAGTCACACGCTTTTATCCTCGAGAAGGTAACAAGGAGTGTATAATACCCACATTTCGAAATAAATACCCTATAAGCCGTACCTGCGGTATTCACCACAGATCGTATTAAACTGGTGGCATTAATATTTTATTTTTAAAAAAAGGAGAGGTCAAAGTGCTGGGCAACACCAGCGGCAGGTATTTAATTCTGGAGGCTAACTAAAAGGCTTCAGTAGTGAATGCTATTGTGTATGAAGCCTAAGGTTTGATTCCCATGTCCAGCGAAGTGTTATTGGAATCATCTGATAGAAAATTGTCTGTACTATCAGCACTCAGTGAAGTTCCAGATGCCGTCTATATTTGCTGTCAGTAACCTATTACGTAGAACCTTAAACAGTAGCTGGCTAAATGTTAGTGTGATACACCTATACCTACCCCTTTGGGGATAAAGGTTTCAAACAATGTATCTATGTAGCAATAACACCTATCTTTTCCTGTCCAGATAGCCCGCCTTCACCCATTAAGGTTCCTTTGCCTAATACAAGAATATTGTCTCCGTTGAAAAACAAACCTGTACCACTGCCTATATTCCAAAGCACTCGAAAAACGTCTTCCACCCCTGAAATTCGTAAACGAATAAATAGTACTTCAGATTCAGACAACTCCACTGATGGTATGTTTCATTGATACAATTTTAGTTAAACAAATTATTTTGTACAATCATTGTTAGTCTAATGTAATTTGTTGCAGTTCTGTAAGTAAGTAAAGTTATTACAGACCTATGTATATCTAACTATCTCACTCATAACTATCTGACTGCTGGGTACGGATCTCTTCTCATTCTCAGTATGAGAAGGTTTTAAGTTATGAACTCCACTCTGGCCCAGTTAGTAAACTTCACACATCCTCAAAGCCAAAGTCCAAAATGATTTATTCATTTAGGTCAAAAAGTAACACTTATGAACGTCAAAATAAATAGGTTAGTGAGTTTACTAAGTTACTGAAGCTACATTTAGGTTAGGTTTTAGGTTCTTCGAGAACATTATGCAGAACATTAAGACACACTCTCCTGCATTTCCTCATGATGTTTTCTTTCACCGGTAAGCCAAAACTTTTGAAAAATCAGAGGCCTTGGGATCGAACTCGAGACCTCTGCGTGGCATTCTACCGGTCGGTAATAGGCTATCTTTGTAATATATTGAAAGACATTTACAGTGTTTATATTTATCAATTACTTTTTAAAGACACCGCCATCACTACTAATTCTTGTATATAAAAATAAGATTATTGTTTTTAGACTGCCGGTATTTGTATACATAACTAGATATCATCCCCGGTTTTACCCGTGTTTAAGATGACGGCCCTGCTTCCGTGGCTTTTAATATGTGTTACATCTGGATAAAGTAGCTTTCCAATGGTAAAAGGATTATTAAGACTGCGCCGAGCGTAAGACAGATAATGACAGAGCTCGTGCGGAATAGATTCAAATCGGCGCGCGGCCGCCATAGTATAATTGTATGGAGGATTTGAAGTGCTTTTTTGTTAAATATGTATCTTTATTGTCAACCAATAACTTAAATATTTGGGACAGACAAATTGTAATATAACTATTTATGTTTCGTTTAAGCTGTAAAGTAGGATAGATTTCTATTGTTATAATCTAAAAATCACGTAACACGAGCTTACGTTTTTGCATTTTCGTAATCGCAAATTTACGTAATTTTGTAGGCAAAAATATTAATTATTTTAAGTTTTTTACACGGAGTAATTGTAAACACATTCATTGTTATGGTAAATGTATATTTTATATTTGTATTAAACAAAATGTGTTGATTTTATTCACTTAACTGTGACCGCCTGTATTGGCACATTTCGCTCGGCGCAGTTTTAAAATCGGTCCAATAGTTCTTGAGTTTATACATTACAAACAAAAATGCAAATGTCTTCACTTTATCATGTTATTGTAGATGTAACACTAGGCAACAGGTCTTAATCTTATAGGTATTTAAATCGTCAATACGGAGTACAGAGTATGTCTTGATATGGTTAAGCTGATATATTAAAAGTATAAACTACCTCTTTGTTACACGCATATACACGCTGTATATGCGTGTAACAAAGAGGTATGGTCATATTTTAGGACCGTAATATACAGGGTCTGTCGTTAATAATGAATAACCCGTTAGCTGGAGGTTAACCAATTATCAGGCAGTATGAAAATAATATTTTTATGTCAGGGTTGCCAACAGCGTGAAAATGGCGTACACTTTTGTGTTTTTTGTTAAAATTCACTTCTTTACCCTTTCAATTGGTTGCCATTTTTTGTGGGTAATTCTTTTACCATCGTACTTGCGAATACTTGTATTATTTAATTTAACTACATTTTTGGGCGCCATTAACGTAAAACAGTACCAAAATTAACATGATAATCAATTTCTTAAAATTAATCTTTCCGTACGTCTAGTTTTAACCACTGATTGTCAAAAAAAAAAGTATGGCAACTTTGACATAAAAATATTATTTTCTTACTGCCTGATAACTGGTTAACTTCCAGCTAACGGGTTATCCATTATTAACGACAGACCCTATATATCTGAAATATAATCGTCAGATCAAAACAAATTATTTAAAATTTTATGACAATTTATAATATTTTGTTTATTTATTATTTATACATCAAAACTAACGCATTATACACCACTATCAAAATTGTGCCTAGTTATTTTCGGGCTCACTCATGTCACTTAGTCAGCTGAGTCAGTGTTTTTTAAGTATCGACTAGAATATTCTGATATTGATAAGTCGATAAAAAGACAATAGTGTTACGTGCTGGGTTCGAGGGATAAGAATGTAAACAGTATTACCGACTAAAACACGTTTTATTCTAACACACAATTAAATTTAAACACCACACACACTATTTGTACACTTTTCCACTCTAACTGCTTTAAACTCTGTGATATTTTCGCTTCCGTTCGCTGCGATGAATACGCTTACGATTGTAAACTGATTCGGCGAGCTCTGGCCTTGCCTTTTATATGCGGTTAAAGCGTTTGTGGAGATATCTAGAAACGCCATACCCGGTATGTAACAGTACGAAGATTCGTAAAAGTTTCAGCGCTTTCTCTACCCTTCATGTACCGACAAGCTACGTAGTTCAGTAAGACGTCAATAGATGGCGTTGTAATAAATTATTAGAAGGAACTGCCAAGTTTTCCCCGCAATGCCGAGAGATGGCACTGGTTGTAACAATAGTATATCTTACTGAAAATAATGTATACGCATTTATTTGTCCTGGTTTTCCATTCTACACGGGCTATATTATGTGCCGCTTAAAAATGCCACACCATTTTGCTACACGTTGTATATTGAAACTACAGACCCAAAAAGTACTTAATGCTGGATCAGCAATTTGTGAACCACAGAAGTATTAATTGTGATCGAACCCACGTCATTCGGTGCAATGGCAGTGGCGATCTACCCATTTATACCACTGCGTCATGCATGCAGTCAGACTGTATCTTTGTATATGTTATTGCATATCCTGTCTTTGCGTTTACATAGCTACGATCATTGTTACCCGTGGCTCCTACTTTACCATAAATAAAAATACGGAATGTCTGCAAAACAATCTGGTAGTAAGCGATTACAATACAAAAACCGTTGCCCAACATGGCCAATAAATTAGAATGAACAGAATGGGAGAGGCAGTCATAAACATTTGGTACTCTCGCTGAGAAAAACGCAATAGTAAAAGTTAATGTAAATAAATAATAGTTTTAAAAAAATGGTAATGTAAAAAAGCGTGGGGTGCTTTCTAAGATATTTTGATAACAACCACCCCACGCGTTTTTAAAATATAATTATAAAATTATTTTCTAAAAATTTTTTTTATATTTCTGTTTATATTTCTTTTTATATTTTCTAAATTATTGTATTGTCATCGGCCCTCGATAAGTGTGCAAAGTTTCAAATCAATCCGTCGGTTTGAAAGGGGTGAAAATCACGTTCAAAGATTCCGTTACATAGATTCATAGATATATAGATACATACCAAGCTAATAAAAGCGTGTTAAAAATAGTTTATCAATGCAAAAATATACAGAGGTGGAACATTATAAAATATGAATATTTATAATAGTGCTTGTGCCACAGTATATACATACTGATACTATAGTATACATCAGCACCAATATGTACCCTATGCTACCGCATACATTTTGCAGAGAGCTTAATTTCATAACTTAAGTCTCCTTTGGTTGCCTTACTAGGCAAGCCTGTATCAAGTAAACCTTAATTAAAGTGATACACTAGTTTCCTTTGACATAGTAGTACTTTTCCAAGCGAGTAGGGTCTATACATACATATAACGTCAATAAAAAAATTTCAATGCTGGGCTTTACTACTCTCAAAAATATTAAACCTTTTGTGTACAAAACATCTAACCTTTCTTTAAAGAAACTGAAATTCAAATCAATCACTGTCGTTTGAGTCAAAACATTTTATTCCATGGTTACCATCCGTAAATCATATTCAAACAGTATTTTTATTTCTAAATCGCGTGTGCTGAACTTCGCAGAACTGACTACACAGTCTCCTTGAATTCTTAGTCGTTTACAAACTCTGCGGCGGTTCCAAGGCCTGTTATGTTATAAAGCCTGTTTCTTTCTTATATAGTGTCACGTCATACGTTGTCTTAGCTAATATTATGGTGCTCAGAATTCGTAGTAAGTGTGTGATAATTAAGTATTTCTTGGGACTGTTGAGCCAGGTTCCTACAATATAGATTAAATTGATCAAATAATTATGTGCAATAAAAAATATTACTGCAAGGCAGCTGTGGTATTGGTCGTACCAAATAATTGATTTATTTGTAGTTTGCTAACGTTCGCATAATTTCTTTAGAGTTAATGTTAAAGTAAGGAAGGAAGAGTTGAAATGAAGTTCCATTTCCACTTTAAAATAGAATGTACAACGAAACATTTTTTGATGCTTTAATTTGACTGTAATTCTATTCACACGGTAACATTTTTTAAATAGACAAGTAAATATGAGCAATTAAAATTGAATAAAGCTTTTAAAAACGGGAAGACAGTCTTCAGATGCTAATTTAATCACAACGATAATATATTGAAGCATGAGTAGATAAACTACGTTACTCCCAAATAAATATATTTGATTAATTTATGGTTTATAAAAATATATATGTCGCACCATATTTGCGAAATGTATATATTATTATGGTTTTAGTTTTCTATAGTACCTACTATAAAATCACCAGAAATGCAATGCGTAACTCTGATTTAAGTAAAAACCATATAAACAAAATAGGTTTCAAGTTTACACAAAGGCACACGCGTGTCTTCGAGAAAAATAACATTAGAAAAATAACATACATACGTCATAGACTCACGCGTTTATATCTTCGAAGGGGAGACAGAATTAGTTTACGTATTTGGTGTTCCTTCGTAAAGATATATAATTACTTTACTTCCACATTTTCTGAAATATATTCCATTTATAGAGAGCGACAGCCACACCCGGGGTACGTCGCCTCGTCGCCGGGTGCTACGCCCTCCGCCCGGCGACTACATCAAACCGGATTTATTCCAGAAGAACTTCCAGAAGATATCCGATTTGGTGCGACCTGGAGATATAGAGACGACGCCTGTTAGTTTAGAGGAGCCCGTGTTTTCTGAGAAGGAGGCTAGGCCAAGGTAAGAATAATTACTAACTGACTAGATTTGGTAGTTTAAATATTTACATAACCAAAATGTAGCATGTAGCATAAAAATGACTTGGTTCGATAGTTGGGCCGTTCTCGGATTGCTCTACCTTAGGACGTCAGAAATGATTCAAAGTCTTGGGGACAGTAGGGCAAAATGTAGACATGATATTAGGTAGGGTAGTTTCGTGTAGGGGCTCGTCGTTTTACAGCCCGGTCCGAAACTTCGGCTTCGTGGTAGGTTTAGTTAGTATAACTAGGATATCGCCATCTTATAAATAAATTTATATATAGAGGCTAAATATATCCTTATGGTGGAGATAATTTAAAATAACTTTACTAGATTTTTATATTTTAAAGAATACGGTGTATTTTTTTACCCACTGATGTACCCAAGTCTATTCGTACTCGGCCCGCTGCACCGGCCGTGCTGGCGGCGCTGGAGCGTGCGCGCCGCCACGCTCAGCGTCCCAGCAGCGAGAACAAACTTACTCAAGTTTGCCCTGTTGCCGCACGCTATACGACTTATTAATAATGTTAATATTTATCACTGTAGACTGCCGAAGTTCAAAGAAGTTGCGGAAAAATGCATAGTATTTAATGTGTACATTTTTTGAAATTAAACTGCTATATACGGATTTTATCGCGTTGTTTATTTGACACTTTATTACAAAATTTTGGAAATTTTTACACTACTAAGTACTACTATTAAACTTTACTAATTTTTAAGCTAATTAAATTATTATTAAACTATTTAGATTTAATTTATTTTTACACTTTCCCCGTGACCATGGCTGCTGAAAAGCAACCGAAACGTCGGGGAAAGTGTAAAAATAAATTAAATCTAAATAGTTTAATAGTAGTACTTAGTAGTGTAAAAATTTCCAAAATTTTGTAATAAAGTGTCAAATAAACAACGCGATAAAATCCGTATATAGCAGTTTAATTTCAATGAATAATATTCGCGTAAATAGAAGACAATATTGTGTACATTTTTTATCTTATTGTCTTATTTATATTATATTATCTATATTTAGCTTATAATATCGTTTTAGGATATCTTGTAAAGATATTATAAATGTGTTTCAATAAATAAATAAATCTTTCCCCGGATGAGTCCGACATAACCCTTTCGCTCGCCCACGCGGAGGCAGGCATACAGGCACCTTAAAAAAAAGGATCAAAGTAGGCTCAGACCAAGTAAGAAGTGGCCTGTATTAACAATTTTTTTTACAACGAAAATATTTGTACGGCTTAGTAGTTAACAAAGATTTGGTGACAATTTACTTGGATCTAATTAAGCGATTGGTTAGCTAAGAAGATTTTGTAAATATTAAAATCATATTTGTATTTTTTTATTTTACAGATCACCAATGATACCACAAAAGAGTAAAATATCAATAAATTTAATGGAGAGCATAGAATCTGAAACATCAATAGACTCTCCAGACAGAGAATTCGCTAACTTAGACCTGAACGATCTCGACGAATCAAATGACAAAGAAAAACAAAACGACATCCCAGAAAAATCTAGTATTAAAGAAGAAGAAAATTCAGAGAAGAAATCTACGTCAGACAGACATCGAAATGAAAACATTCCAATACCTCAAATCAAAGTTCCTACATTAGACTTATCGAAGTCAATCCAATCAGACTCGGAAGAGTCTAAAAAGACTTCAATTATCGAAGAATCAAAGTCAAAATCTCACGAATTATCTTTAAAATCACATGAACTATCTTTAAAATCGCCTCAAATCAAGATTTCTCCCACACCAAGTCTAGGATCTGAAATGAGATCACCTCGACTCGATTACGGTAAACCTTGGAGTCCATTGTCTACATTTAAACCTTTGAATAAACCTGTAATAGCTTCCCAGATCAAGTCTTCAGATTCCGCGTCTAGTTTAGGGAAAGGACTGACAAGTCCTAGATTGGATGGAGTTATTCTATCCCAGGGCAAGTCTAGTTCTGACAATGTAGTAGTAGTATATCAGTTCGAATCCCAGGATGAGGCATTGCCAAAACCTATCAAATCTCCTCTTATACCCGATATGGGGACTAGAGATTTGATAGAAAGGAACAAAGGAGATGAGAGAAGAAGACTAGAGTTATCTTTACAGAAAGAGTTAGAGAGTATAAGAGTTGAATGGTCGGGGAGAGAAAGGAAACTAAGAGCGGAGTTGCAGGAGGAGTTAAAGGAGGCAGAAGAAAAGTTTTTGACTGAGAAGAGAATGAGATTGAGTGAGCAGGCGGAGAGACATCGCAGGGAAATTGAAGAGGTAAAATTTTCTGATTATTTTCCTGTATACATAGGTGTTATATTTTTCTGTTATAATTTCTGCTTCTAGCCGTTACTTTTAATTGCATAAATAATGATTATTTTGTTTAACCTTAATATTTCAAAAGGCGCTATGCTACAAGTAGCGTTCATAGATTACGATAACCACATACCATAAGTCAGGCCGTATGCTACTATGTCACTTTAGTTGCATAAAACTACTTTCTTCCATTTTCCGGACTTTAGGCCCATCTACTCAATAATATCTTGAACCAAGTATAGTGCTATCTTTGTCTTATTTGAGATAATAAACAGGGATAGCGTAAGATTTGCATCAAAAACTTGCCTTTTGCAGTACTATATTGTTTAAGACAAGAAGTTCTCTTTTTCTTGACGCAGCAGTGGTAGGCCCCCACAAGGTTGAGCGACGACTTGGTAAGGGTCGCGGGAAGTGGTTGGGTGCGGGTGGCCCAAGACCGATCTGTGTGGAAAATCTTGGGGCAGGCTTATGTCCAGCAGTGGACGTCTTTCGGCTGAGATGATGATAATATTGTTTAATGGTTTTATATTAATTATATGAATTTTAGGAGCTATCAACAGCAGAACAAACTCACAGACTTTCCTTAGACAAAGCAACATTTGAATTAGCGGCGCGGTATCAGCGAGACATTGAATCGGCAGAGAAGCAACACTTAGACAATATGAACAGGCTTCAACAGCAATACAGAGAGAGACTTCTTGAACAACAACAACAATTGGAAATAGGTAAATAAGTTGCAATAAGCATTATTAATTCATACCAGTTTATATGACTAACAAAATATATTAAAAATATGCTAGTACAATATTATTAATTATAAGAACAATTTAGGTAATGCATCATTTGTAGCTTAATTCAAAATTGGTAACCTTTTTAGGTCGCTTAAGTTTCGTTTCACAGTGCTAATGCTTGGAATATATTAACGTAGATATATTCTAAGCATCAGTGTCTTAAAGAAGATATTAATATATGCACTAGTGCCGAGTCCATAGGACCTGAGGCCCCAAGCTCCTCCAATGGTATCAAAGCATGGCAGTGCTGAGCTCACTCAAAAAAATATATTTTGTGCTTTTTGCTAATTGTCCATAACTTTATGAACATTGGCGAAAGAAAATATTAATTGTCAAATTTCGGTTACTATTAGAAAATGATGGTTACCGTATAGCTGACCCAACAGTCGTAGTCCTGTCAATCTATACAAAAATACATTTTACGTAATTCAATTCAATACACATCAAAATGTCAATCAAGTTTTTTTCATATAGAAATACCACTTAAAATTTCCACATTTCCCGAGCGTATTTCGCGAATTTTCGTATATTCAAACCTTGTCCTGACAATTACAAACAAAAAAATAAACAGCCAAATCGGTCGAGCCGTTCTTAAGTGATGCTGCATTAGACATGTGGCAATTGATTGTTATTTATACAGATATAAGCCCCCAACATTTATATGAAGTCGCTTGAATATATTTATTGCATTGTCATAGAAAACGAACGCGCCTTGTCAGAGTTACATGACCAACTACAAGCCAACTTCACGAAGGAGAGATCACGGATGATAGAAGAGAACAGAGCTACCATAGAGTCTTTGAGAGAGGAGCACACCACTAGAGTCACCGATCTTAGGCACGACTATAGAGCTGAGGTAAGTGACATATTTTAAAGATAAAGAAGGACTGCTAGTTTTACCTCTTTACTTTATTTTTTATCTTATAGGTTTTATAGTAATAGATTTTTGGATAAAATTAAATTGATCTGTTGTGCCTTTGTGTAAAAGTAGAACTAACTAACAAAGACATATTTGCGTTTCAATGGTAGTCATTTAGATGCAAAAATGTCTTTTTGCATCTAAATGACTAACATAGAGTAGCGGAGCGAGGCGACCGTTTAAATAACTCTTGGGATTAAAAATATTCGAGTACGTTCGATGCACAATATATATATTATAGTCCACAAATAATACAAGCAGTAAATGAATCATCATTAAAACTACAGGACATATAAGAGTAGTAAGAAGCGAGAAGGTGGCGTGGTACACGCGCAAACGATTATGCTATGATGCCCATAACATCTTCGACCAACCGGCTAAGATTGCGCTAACGTCAAAAAAATTATCCACAAAATAATATAATCCAAATAATTTAGACAAAATAAACACGGAACTATGCCCAATTGTGCAATAATACAATTTAAAAACATCACCTTTTAAAATTTGTTAAAAGAATAATAATAAAATACGGTCGATTAGTAGATTATTATATAATTTGTTTTTGTAAATAATAATATAGACTAAAGGAGATAATATATTTGTATGACCAATGTGTTATTATTTAAAGATTATACAGTTAAACATTATACAGTTGTACAATAATAGTTGTCAGTCAGGGTTGCAGATACTTGAAACGAAGGTCTTATAGTACCGGTATACTACAATACCTTCGTTTCAAGTATCTGGACAACTATAACAGTACGGTGATCCGTGGCAATAATTGATTGATTAATTCTTGCGCTGGGCTTTGGATCAGTTCATAATCCGGAGTAAGGAGGCGTGGAAAGTCGTAACCTCATTTTTCGGGGGCATGATGGCAGCGAAGCTGCCGCATGATCTCTAGCCTAGTGAGCGCTGGCCTGCAGGCGACGAACTATGTGAAATTCGGTATCCTATCAAAACTAGGCTTGAAATGGCTGCACGTTGTATGTCCGCCTCTCTATTTGTTAGCACAGTTAGTGTGACCTGACAATATATGTGGCAGTCTAATGCCTACTGGGGTCGCGGAATAATCCGAAAGGAATCCGGTGCCCTGGCCTGGTCACAGCCTATTATTAACCTCTGAGTCTTCTTCGAAGAGGTTAATAAATACACTTTGTGGGTCTGTGTGTCTGTCTGTTAGTGACAGTTTGTTAGTGACAGGCATAGCTGTGGAACCACTGGACCGATTGACTTCTAACTTGGTGTGCAGACACCTTGGGGTCATACCTCGGTCGAGTTTAAATATAGGCCCTGGGGTCAAAAGACTCCCAAGATATAGGGGTCACAAGGTCACATGTAATTTAAATGGCAAAATGGCTTCATTTATATGCAGAGTGGTGGTGTGCTGATTCGAGTTGGTTGCTGCTGTTTGCTGTCGAGTTTTGTCTTGTGCTGTGTTTTGCAACACAACATGCCCAACAGCGGACATGATGCCCAACAATGGACATGATACCCAACAATGGTCATAATGCCCAATAGTGGACATGATGCCCAACAGTGGACATGATGACCAACAGTGGGCATAATGCCTAACAGTTGGTTTGACGCCTAACAGTGGGCAAGATGCCTAAAAGTGGACATGAGGCCCAACTGTAGGTATCATGCCCAGCAGTAGGTAGCAGTGGTCATGATGTTCAACGGCGGCAATGATTGAAAAGTACGTTAATTATTTATTATTATAACGTACATACTATATAATTATATACAACAATATCCTAAGTAAATGTTTAAATATAATTGAAACAAGGTCACAGGAAGACAAAGAGGTTGAATACTGGGTTTTTACACACATCTCGTTTGTTACGGAAATGTGTAGATAGGTTTGTTTCTGCAGGTGGAACGCCTCCGCTCGCAGCACGCGTGTCACGTGGAGGAGGTGCGCGCGCGCCTGGCCAGCGAGCGCGCGGCGGGGCGCCTGCACGCCGAGCGCGCGCTGCAGGACAAGTACAGGTGCCTCAAGGAGAAGTACGTGCGGCTCAAGCACGACGTCAAGGTACCGCACTGCTGTCTTACAGCTAACTTATACCATTGTGACTTTCAGGGCCAACTAGACAAGTTAGTCAGTCCAGATGTTCGTACCTGAATTATAATAACAGGACATCACAATTTTTTTTGGATTACCTGAATATTAGAGTATCCATGGTTTTATTCCAAAGACACCGTGCCCTTACAACAGCCATGGGTTACATAAAACGCCAGAGTTTTGGCTTGAAACCTAACATCTTGTGGGGTAGGTACCAGAGAATACTGGGGTGAGCATGACCCACCCGGCCCATGCATTAATGTACCTGAATCACACGTTGATACTCCAACCAGGTTCAATAAACACGGCCCAACGATCGATGTCGAGAACTTATGTATATAGTAATTCGTAGTACAAACTTCGCTAACGCGATGCAGGATCAGGTACAAGATATATGGTGTAATTTGAAATTGAGTACAGCGCCATCTTTTGACGCTAGCTGTAAGTTCTTCGCCTATATACAAACTACCTAAATCCAAGTAATTTTCTTGTTCGGAAGTTTATCCATAGGCTTAAATGCTCAAACAACTTCTCTTACTCAATTCCTTCAACACCTGGGTGTCTAAGTGGTGACACTCGGACGTTGAAGTAGTTTCGTCTATTAACACTTGCGAACTTGTGGACAAACATCAACCGACTCCAATGAATTTTTAATGTAAACGAGATGGCTGTAAAATCCCAAGATTCAACCTATTCGTCTTCATATGACCTTTCTTTTCATCAGCTTTTTGTAATGTCCCACTGCTGGGCAAAAGCCTCTCCCTTGGACTTCCAAATCACTGTTAGTGGATATCCCCTGACGTTATGAGCTTGTGACCTCTATATCTCGGGGATCTTTTGACTCCCAGGGCCCATATTCAAACTCGACCGAGGAAAGACTCCGAGGTGTCTGCACACCAAGTTACAAGTCTATCGTTCCAGTGGTTCCGGAGCTATGCCTGTCACTAACATCAATCTGTCACTAACACAGACCGTTACAAAGTGCTTTCATTAATCTCTTCGAAGAAGACTCAGAGGTTAATAAGTCTAACTAGTAACCAAATATGTAGCTAAGACGGTTATGTCTCTAGGCTATGAACGAAAGTGTAGAGCGAGTATTCACTTCAGTCGTCAATTGTCCATTCACCCGTAAGTGTATTGTGCGGAGCAAATGGAAAATTTTCATGGAAAATTATTTTTGCCAAAATGAATGCTTTAAATATAATTTAAATATGAGTTAAAATTGATCCGGCTAAAAATTTATCAAAAACGCCGAAAATCCATTTCTGCTTATATTGGCAAAAAATAATTTTCCATGCCGCTTTTACCCCTCTGCGTCACATAGTGCATCGCGTAGGTTAACACGACAGTAAAAAATTTGCTCCGAACCCCTTTGACAGCTTTTTCTGATATGATAAAAAGCTAAAGATCACCTACTTATGTCAATGTGAATACTCAGCCATCAACTATTAACATTTGTATATTTTTTATTTATACTTTTCATTTGTACTTTTCTTAAGCAAGATAGCAGTCGATTGCCAGTTGCTTACTCTCTCTCTTTGTTTCTAGATGTCGATAGAACGTCGAAACAAGAGACGCGAAATGAGTATGACTACTGGCTCTGAGACGGAGAAATCGAATTCACATAAAGCGAACCAGTCACTGGAACGGTAAGTAAGTCTACCGTAATTATTTAATTTTTTGACGTCGCTTGATACACAATACATTATACTCTTAGTCCGTGACTTTCATAAGGGTAGAGGTGCACCTTTGTCAGACCCTTGTGAATTGTAGTTGTGAAAGCGTTGTAACGTAGTCACATTTCTGCTGTTCAAAGATAAAATTAATGTTTTCTGAACAGTAAAATCTAATTTACACTAATTAATTAAGATATTATAATATTGTACCGATTTTATTCATTCTTTTACTATTAGCTAGCTACTACGTGGTCCAGAAATAACATGGGCTATATAACATCACGCTGCGAGTCACGGGACCGGAGCAGTAATTATGACCGCGAGGAACAGATAGTTACTGATACTTTTAACGCCTTGCATCAAATAAGAATAGTTGACCAATCAACGACCTAAATGAGATTCAAAGTTTTACAAATAATTTATGCGTTTTTGTGCATCATAAAAGGTTACATTGCAATAATAAAGTTTTATGCAAAGGGAAAGTAGGGTGTCCAATAAATTTTATAATTGATTTAGTCGCGTCCGTTATAATTGATTTAGTTCCGTCTCTGCTAACTCTATTTTAGCATTGTATACAGTTGCATTCGTCAAATTCGATTTTTCATATTCGAATGCAACCTATGCATGGGCTAGCACTTTGTCATTTACCCATTGGAATCCAATATGCACAATATGTTACTGATTCATTATTAAAAATTTGCCTTATGATTATGATGAGTCAGACATTTCACATTTAAATTTGGATAAAAATATAAAATTTTCTTCAAATACCTTACCTCGTGATCGAACTACTCCACTTTAAACTTCATATAAATCCAGTACTTAAATCTATCTTAATCTGAATAAACATAATTATTAAGTGCGTTTAACTTTGTATAAATGAAAAAGCTGAATAAAAGTACTATCACGTAATTAATGTATAACAAATGTCTTACAGATGTAAAGAAGTCAACGAGACATCAGTAAGCGTGGTCGTTGAGCCGATACCGCTGCGAGTGAACAACAACCCGAGCGTCAAGTACAACGACAACGAGACTTCATACTCTGAGAGCAACGTGCACAAACCTTATGACAATAACAACGAGGACTGGAAACTTAGGAGGGATAACGTGAGTGTTTGTTAATGCCGCTTATTGAGTCGATTTCCTCTTGTAATAATATTATGACAGTGACAATTGCTTTCTTTAACATGAAGTATATTTATGTCATGCCATGTGTCAATGTTGAATTACCACAGCTAACCTACTCTGTTAGAAAAGTGAACCTTAATGATAATTATTAGATCTCACAGAAACTTTTGTCAAAACTGGTAGACCACTTTCTTGGCCGACTGTACACGAGGTATGTTGTTCGGGTTTTCGAGCCATCAGAGGCGGCGTACACCGCGTTCCATTGGTATTGGAGTGTTCATTTGATTTTTTAACCGACTTAAAAAAAGAAGGAGAAGAGGTCCTCAATTCGACTGTATTATCTTTTTTTTTGTGTGTTACATTATAACTTTTTTTAGGTGAACCGATTTTGATGATTCTTTTTTTATTTGAAAGCTGGTGCTTTCTATTTGGTCCCATTTAACCACCCACCGACTCCATTAATAACAAAAATTAAATTATTGACAAGAATACGCAATTATTTATTAACATTTTAGTGAATTTTTTGTTTTAGATTATTCTTTTATGAAGTCTGTTTTCTTTTTTATTAAAATTTTGTTCATTATTTCTAGTCTTATATCATAACATGTGGCAGAATCCTGTTTGTAGTCATTTAGATTTTTCGGTTAATGCTGACTCCGAACAGGTCACCATTCTGGTTAAAGTAGTATAAAAATAGCCCTGTTTCTTTTTCATTTGTATGTGGGTGAATATTTATTTATGTTAGAAGATATGCTAGCGCGCACTACCCAGTGTGGCATAATTGTGCCAAGTATTGGTATAATTTATACATTTTATTCGTTACTATTTGATTGAATTACATTAAAGATTTGGGTTAGTTTGATGAGGTCTAAGGAGTTAAAAAGATAATTAATCTTTGACTATAAAATTAACCGATGATTCAGATTAGTGTTCTTTTATAAATACCAGCTGTGTCATTGACTATGCAAAGTAGGTACTGCGTAGCGCCCAATTTTATTTGAATATTATTCGATTGTAGTTGTGCACACTGCTAACTTATTTTGTTTTATTTTCTGTTGAGTTTAACCTGTAAGAGATGGCGCTGTACACAATTACGCCCTTCATCATACAATCCTTAATCGGGCAAACGAAATTTACTCAGCGAGTAACTGTATACTATACAAGCTTTCGACATCAACCGTTGTGCTGCGGCTCACTACACACGATCACTCAGCCTGGTCGGAGGATCCTTCCTTTGAGATTGTTCATGAATGGAGTAAACAAATGATTTATAGTTAAATGTTGTGGCAGACGTTACCATCGGCGGACACGTCACAGGCGTCGGGCGCCAAGCTGCCCCGCGGCCCGCGCCGCGCCGCCGTCGCCTTCCGCGAGCCGCCGCGCCGGCGCCGGGACAAGGAGAGAGACGCGGGTATCTTCATACTGCACACTACTTACTTATAACTTGTTTAACCTTTTGACCGCCACAGTCATGTATACATGACAAAGCAAAATGACAAATTAAAGGATCTAATCGTAGCATTGTCCTAGCTTTTGTACGCGATTCGCTCGTGTAAAAGTAGGTAAGGCTATGTTAGTAACAGTTATTTAAAAAAAATAGCTTATGTTCCTCGGTGATAATATAGCTTTCTAATGGTGAAAGAATTGTTCAAATCAGTTCATTCGTTTTTGAGTTAAATCTTTACAAACAAACACACAAAAAATCTAATTTTTCTCTCGATAATATTTGTATAGATTCATGTAACGTGTTCGACTACCGAAGAGGCTATTCCCAATGCATGCATATCAAATATACTACTAGTAAATCTTTTAATTGTTTTGTATATTTCCTTATACTGTTTTAACACGCTGTCACACGCTGCGTGTGGTGGCACACACATAGCGGAAGCGGAGCGGTACCGGTGGCAGATTTATTGTCAAGTTCGACTTAGTATGAAACATTAAATACACAATTCAGATCTTGATTCAACAATACAACAAAAACGCCACCGCTACTGCGCCGCCTCCGCTGTCTGTGTTTGGTGGACTTCAATGTTTGTTTACTTCACAGGAGCTACAACAGACTGCCAAGATTCATCAGATGCTACCACTGCTGACGAGAAACCTAAAGAAAATATTAACGGTATTTAATATAAATTATGGTGCTATTACGTGTCCCTTTGCATATGAAATGAATATACAAATATGGGTTATTTTATAGGTCCAGGTCATGGCCGACGAAGATGTTTCACAAGATTAAAATCGGCTTCAACCTCACGTCTAAACTATTCCCCAAAGTAAGTTTTGTCAAGTCAAATATATCAGTCTTCTTCTTCTTTTCGTGTGCTTAGTGGCCAACCTGTTGTCAAGAATTGTTCAAGCCGCCCTTAGGTCTTTGACATGGCTTAACGACTGATGTCAATTTGGCAACAACCGGGACCGACTTTTTACGTGCTCTCCGAAGCACGGAGACGCTCAGATGAAATACCACTAAGCGGTCACCCATCTATAGACTAAACGGCATCTATAGTCAAGTTTTCTTATATTACATAGATATATATATAAAATGAATCCCTGTTTCCCTTGGTCACGCTAAAACTTGAAAATGACTTAACCAATTTCATTTTTGTTTTAAGTTTTCTAATACTTTGTTGAAGATTCTTACGGAAAGAAAAGTTAAGAAAATAGCGCAGAATATTTAATAATTAAAAAAACTTAACCATGTTAACCTCGCGAGTTTGACAGTTTGTCTAAGATAGGACATCGTCTGTCGGGTCAGCTAGTATATAAATATAATTTATATCCTATATGGGATTTTTATAAACAACTCTCGCACTAGTCTTTTTTTCTGTCACAGCGGTCACAATTCCCAGATTCGTAACAATTATTTGTGGACAAGTGAATGTGTGGGTGAAATTTTGTCCCATGTGTGGATCGAACTCGCAACACTCGGTGAAGTGGTAGTGGCGTGGTGACTTAAAACACGTTTTAATTATATCTATTTTTATATTTTTTACTTAGTATTTATTAATTTTTATTGGGATATGGACGATGATCTATGCTTACTTGACCTTGCATGGCGCCATTTATATTTTACATATGATAATTTAGGAGAGTAGGGGGAGGGATCGATCTTGTCATATTTTTACTTACAAGGAGCTGGGATCCCTCCCAACTCCTTGTAAGTAAAAATATGACACGGTCTTGATAGATCCTACGTAAGATCACAAAAATGCGCAAAGCTAAGAACACATTTTACAATCGCGCGGATTACTAAAAATTTTAACATTTTTATATTTAAACCAAACGTGTATTCATTTTTCCCTTTAGATTCTTACGTAATAAATATTAAACAGGGGAGAGGAGGTCAGCCTATTCATATTTTTATTTATATAGGGGGAGGGTCAACATCTAGCAAAAATAGTTTTGCGTAATAAATGAATGGCGCTCATTATAATGTACATATTTGTAAATAAAAACAGTGTACCGTATGTCCAGGCGCGGCGAGGGCTGGTCGAGTCCTCTGGAGTCGCTCCGTCAGCAGTTGCGCAAACTCGATGACTTAGAAGACCAGTTCCCAGATCTGGCGTGTCAACCGGCTTATAGTCTGCGATACCCTTTTGCTGAATTAAGTAAGTCGTTTTTTATTACTATGAAGATGTATCGAATTCATTTTTGAAATGGTGTTAAAATGTTGACTATTGTTTGTATAGAGGCTAGTGTACTGGGGTTTTCATGGTTCTGGTTTCCAAGTACCAGGTCGCTGGAAGGGAAAATAATTACGAAGAAATTCTTACTAACGGCGGTAGGCAGTATAACTTCTCATATTATTGCTGAACTGTTGCAATTTTGCACTCTATAGTAAATTAATTGTTGCCATTACTTTTGTACGGCAACAAACGTCGAACGAACGAGATTATCTGACAAAAAACCAAATTCACCGACGTAGTTCAGAAGTGTAGCAGGCTGAAGTGGCAGTGGGCTGGTCACATCTGTCGCAGAACCGATGATCGTTGGAGCAGACGGGTTCTCGAGTGGAGACCACGACTCGGCGAGCGTAGTGTAGGACGCCCTCCGGCCTGATGGACCGATGACCTGAAAAAGGTGGCTGGACGTGACTGGATGGCGAAAACGGGAGATCGGGCCTTGTGGCGCACCCTGGGGGAGGCTTATGTCCAGCAGTGGACTGCAATAGGCTGAAATGATGATGATGATGATGATTACTTTTGTATAATGTATGTGTATTTGTGCCTGTAGATTCCGTCAATCCAACAATTGAATATTTGAATGACTTTTGATGACAAAGATTTCGTTTTGTTATTATTATTATTATACTAGATTTTGCCCGGGACTTCGCTCACGTAAATGTAGGTTAAGTTAGGTTACGTCAGTAACAGTACTTTTTTCTAGATGAATTGTGCCCTACTTTCTATTCTGTACATCTGACAATGTGTATGCGAAATGTCATGATGATCGGTCGAGTAGTTAGGCGTAAAAGCGTAACAAACAAACAAACTCGCATTCGCAATTATAATATTAGTTAGGATATTTATAAAGCAATAGAAAACAGTACAAAAGCATATGATACCTATACCGATTTTTCAAAGGCATTTGACGTCGTGGACCACAGTCTTCTTATACAAAAAATGGCTCACGAAGAGATTTGTGGCTCGTTACTTAGGTAACGTGAATTCTATCTCACGAATAGATCACAGCTCGTAAAAATCAGAGGCTACAAATTTATAGCTAGAATGGTCCCGTCTGGAGTACCTCAGGGCTCACAACTAGGACCCCTCTACTTCTTAGTCTATGCCAATGATCTATGTTCTGGCATATCATCCAGTCACCACATATATGCAGACGACCATATTTATGCATATTTTCTTCTCCCTTAGCCTTTATTATTCCCAAGTCACTTGGGGTCGGCTTTTCTAATCTAACCGGAATTCACTGGATATCAGTTTTTACATGGAGCGGCTGCCACCTGACCTCCGCAATCCGAAGGCTGACGATACCCTAAGGCTAGACCGGTGTCAGGATATTAGAGGGTACTGACTTTTCAAAGGCATTTGCACGGCATATACCACCTATTTATTTATTAATATATTTATTTTTTGTGGACGTCTTTCGGCTGAGATGATGATGATGATTTCTAATCATAATGATCATCTGACGATGAATCATATATTAATACACTCCAAACTGACATAAATGCAATTAAGCATTGGTGCTCTTTAAGTAGAATGACTTCAATACTTTTCAATGCTATCATATTAAATTCATACGAAAACGGTATTCTACGCCTGCAACTTTTTATATTGTCGATATTTTAATTAATTAAGTTTCAAACATAAGCGATCTGGGTGTTGTGGTTAATACTTTGGACTTTCGTGAAAATATAGATAGTATCATAAGCAAAGGAGCGCGCTTAGCTGGTTTTGTCAGACGTCAAACGAAGTTCTTTAATGATCATGAAATCCCTATTCTTCTTTCTAATTAGGTAAAATCAATTTTTGGATATTGCTGTCAGATATGGAGCCCTTATGCAATACATATTTCTAGACTAGAAAACTTCAAAACCAGTTCTTATATTATTTATCATATGCACATGATCTATGCCATACACAAATATCTTCAGCATTATAACTTCTTTCGCTGGAACAAAGACGAAAAATTGACGACATTGTTTATTTGCTCAAGCTAACTGATGGAAAACTTGATAGTCCGTCCTTACTTGGAAAGTTAAATTTCGCTGGTCTACGACTAAACCGTCGTACACATACCTAATAGAATAACATGTAGCTTGCCCCATTCTCGCACTAATCATAGTCAGCGTTCACCGTTGTACCGTATGTGTTCAGCCTATCATAAGGTTTGCAACGAAATTATATTTTTGGTGCGTCTGTTAGTCCTTTAAAATTAACTGAAAAATGTTGTATTCCTTGATTACTAACTACAAATAAAAAAAGTAGATATAGTTGTAATTGTAATTTATTGTGATGAATATACTCAAGCTTTTCTTTTTACATAGCATGCAGTGTTCCCTTCAAGAAGAGCATACACTAATGCTGTATCTTATATTTGTACGATAACTTTAAAATTGTTCAGTCTAGATTAGTATTGTAAAACTAATAAAAAGAAAATAATATTCTATGCAGTATTGTTTGTACATTTGTCCGCCGAGTACAGTACTTTTGTGTGCAGTTCGACAGGACTTAGAAAGATAATCGTACACAATTTTTAAACACTAGGTACTTAAAATTATAAAGTCCCTTTATGACCAGTAGGTACAATTAACTATAATCATGGCGAACTTACTAGTGAGCTACAGATGCTAGTCTTGAAAACTGCTGGTGTGGGATCGTCATAAAACATCAAATCCATTGCAGGTGCAGTAACGACGGCAGCAGCGGATACACCCGAACTCGAGTTCGTGCGACATCGGGCGCTCGTAGAAAGAGAAGGCATGCGGCGAGCGCGCGCCGCGCTCAAACGTAGGAAGGCAGCGCTCAGAGAAACTAGGGCTTCTTTGTCACCGCATAGGGCGCCCTCGGTAAGTTCGTGCGACACCGGGCACGTGGGGTGAGAGGGCATGAGGCGAGCTCAAACGTAGGAAAGCGGCGCTCAGAGAAACTAGGGCTTCTTTGTCACCGCATAGGGCGCCCTCGATAAGTTCGTGCGACACCGGGCACGTGGGGTGAGAGGGCATGAGGCGAGCTCAAACGTAGGAAAGCGGCGCTCAGAGAAACTAGGGCTTCTTTGTCACCGCATAGGGCGCCCTCGGTAAGTTCGTGCGACACCGGGCACGTGGGGTGAGAGGGCGGGCATGAGGCGAGCTCAAACGTAGGAAAGCGGCGCTCAGAGAAACTAGGGCTTCTTTGTCACCGCATAGGGCGCCCTCGGTAAGTTCGTGCGACACCGGGCACGTGGGGTGAGAGGGCATGAGGCGAGCTCAAACGTAGGAAAGCGGCGCTCAGAGAAACTAGGGCTTCTTTGTCACCGCATAGGGCGCCCTCGGTAAGTTCGTGCAACGTCGGGCACGTGGAGAGAGAGAGAGCATGAGGCAAGCTCAAACGTAGGATGGCGGTATTCAGAGAAACTAGGGCTTCTTTGTCACCGCATAGGGCATCCTCAGTAAGTTCGTGCGACATCGGGCACGTGGAGAGAGAGGGCATGAGGCGAGCTCAAACGTAGGAAGGCGGCGCTCAGAGAAACTAAGGCTTCTATAAAACTTTCTATTAATCTTTCTCGTTTTCTTATTCATATTTGTGTGAATTACAAAACCTATTAAAATATATAAATATATATTATTTTATAAAACTTTGGAACGGTCTTACTACACTTCTACCAGAACATAGAAGATTTTCATTTTCCTGTCCTGTCATTTCATTCTAGGTCCGCTCAGTCCTCCATTCATTCGTATTTACTATTTTAATAGTCACTACATTCGACGTGTACATCTCCCCTTTTCCTTCCACCCTTCGTAGAGCGAGGAAGCACGGAGCACATCATTTCTATGATGTCCACTATTTCATATTGTTAGGAGGAACGCGAAGTGACGGAGTTAGAGGTGGCGCTACACCGAGCGCGCGCGCTTCTCGGTGAAAAGGAAATTCGTCTGCGACACATCGAGCGCGCGCTTCGCCGACTCGCCGACACTCACCCGTCGCCGGTCATACAGGTCTCTTGATGTTTAACGATCCCGAAACAATTTTATTTTCAAGTCAATCAAGTTTCTTTTGAATTTTGCTTGCGTTTTCTTCTACAACGTTAGTCGTAAAATATAGGTACCTGCTTGATGAAGTACTTATAAAAATTAACAAATATATTGACCTTCCATATAAATAATTCTTTGAGATTGACATTGAAATGCTTCTCTACTTTGCTCGAGAAATTGTATATCAAGAGTTATTTATTCATAAACTTCCATATAAATAATTCTTTGAGATTGACATTGAAATGCTTCTCTACTTTGCTCGAGAAATTGTATATCAAGAGTTATTTATTAACATGGATGCGTTCAGCCCATTTACGATACCTATTTAGAAAAACCGGCTCTTTTAACATTTGTAAGTTCACTTTAAAAGTATTATGGTTATTTTTAACCCTCTTTCGGCTAAATACGACTAACCTTGTAATAATCTACGGCATTAATAAATCCTTCGCTGTTTCTCCTTTGAATCCTGTTATCGGTGTAGTCGTTGTAGTCTAGAATTATTTACATTTTCAGCATTTTCTTTCTAGACGTCTTTTATACATTTTTTATTTGGTGTCTAGTGGTTTCTTTTTTTGACAGCGTCCTTGCTTTCGTTATGCTTTGTTGTAAGTTCATTTTTTGAGCTAGTCCTTAATTTGTTTTGTATTATACAGCTGAACCGCCTTTATTCTTTATTGTCAATGGCGATTTTTACAAGTTTAATAAAAAGAAACATTGCCCTGATTTTGATGCTAGTTGCCTGTACATAATTGTATCTACTGTGATGCTTGATATTAAATAATTTCTCTGTTGTAGCTCGGTGAATATAGATTCACTAAGATTACCGATGATAAATTTAAAAACATCATGTATAAATATGAAATTATATGTATGCTTACTCTACACCAGCGCTTTTTTAGAAAGAATAATCGATCACTTATCGCTGGCCATTTCTTTATATACTATACTCAGATACACTAGTAGAAGAGAAGATAGTAGACGTCTTTTCTAATTTTTAATATAATTACTCGTTGTGTAGGAAGCAACAACAAGCGAAGCATCGTCGGGCAGCGAAGCAGCGCCGACCGAAGCGGGCGGCGCCGTGCTTCGCTCGCTGCGGGCGCTGCACGCTGACGTTAGAGATATATGGCGGGCTTTAGACGCCAGGAGACCTCATACTGGTAACTATTCTTCTATAAGTGAATCCTATTATTCAATGAGAAGTGACTTTCTTAGTTAGGTTTAATGATAAGTTCTGCAGAGGCAATATTCAAGTCTTTTGCAATGTTGGCCGATTCTTGTTGTTGAACTCATTGTTACCCTTGTTTGCTGACTTGATGGAACTGTAGAGACACACGACATCGAACACGCAACTTTCGGCGATGACACCGGAAATCGGTGCGCGCGCGACGAGACAACGTGGAACGGAAGTACGCGAACATGGATAGCGAGGTAACCAGTACGCGTATGTGTGGCGGTGAAGTACGATTTATGCAAGCAGGGACTCGGAACACGCATCATGGGAGACGACTCGACCTTTTCACCACGTTCAAAAGGGCTGACAACCTAATTACTTTCGACATATTACGAGCTAGAGGATGGCGATCATAATGGCTCCAGAGACAGCGCAACGCTCTATACGAGTTTGTACAAATTGTGGAATATGTAACGCGCTCATACGCGGCAGCCCACGGTACACGAAGCCACGGGGCACGGCCACACTCCAGAGTACAGTGTGCGCGTCGTATGCAGTCATCATACTTCGGTGGCGCTGAAAGGAATACGCACGAAGTGAGGATGGCACAACCTGCAAGTTCTGAGAAACACGGAGCTGGTAGAGCTTAAGAACTGATGGTAACCGCCACGAGACAAGGACAACATATTTGCTTCTTCGTACGAAAAGCTTAATCATTATCAGCGTCATACGAAGAGCAAGAAAAATATACAATGTGTACCTACGTGTAAAAGTGTCGATAGTGATAAAATTTAAGCTAGATGTCGTTAATTTTTGTCTTATATAATATAATGTCTTCTGTTGAGATTATTTGAAACAACTTCACGTAATTACTGTACCTACTGTATTTGTCATGACCACTAGTTATCGCATTTTGGTTGAGTTTGCGTTGTGAGAAACGCGCCGGATACATGACACCCATTGTTTATATAGAGAGTTCTGTGTAATATTCAAGTGCGATAAGCTAGCTATGATTTTTAAAGAGTTGTACATTCTTGCTGTGTTTAATACAATTTTCTTTAACATTTTGGGGCAAGTAATGTAGAGACACATATTGTGTAGGGACAGACTGCTGACGCGTTAATTTTATATACAAGGCGCGCTATTGTGTGTGCGCAGCGCAGCAGTCGTCTCCCCCTATCCGCTCAGATACGTCGCGTCATTATGTATTTATTTTATATATAACTGGTACCAGAGAATATACACACATATCTACAATGAAGCATTTTATTTGGACATCTACAACTAGACTAATCATTTACCCCTACAGTACAATTAAAAATCTGTACCATCAAGACAGTGACGCCTAAGTTTTAATTTTTCTTTCAGCTTCACCTGAAACCAGTTCGTGTAACGCAGCGACGACGTCACAAACTCGTATGACGCTATCGGCAGTAAGTGTCCACACTAATAATGATTGCATCATTTGTAACTTTAACGTCTCTCTTGAATTATATTTTCTGACAAGTCAAAAAAGTTGTATTTAATTGAATATTTTCGGTAAGTTTATGTATTTCGTATTAAGTTATTTTTGTATTAAATTTATTTGCTGTAAATTTACCTTTTTCATGAGCTAGGTATTTCACGATCTGTATTTATATGGTCTTTTGTTATTTCATTTGATACTGGACTTTAAAGATCTCTTCGATGAAGTAATCGACGGTTGAAGACACTATAATAAACTGTTACTTGCGATCTCGAACAGCGCTTGCTTAACTGTAAGACACCTCTGCCTACACTTTCGTAGATACATAGGCTCTTAAATACGTATATTTTATTATGTTTCAGCCTGAACAAGTAATGCAAGACAACTCGGACGGTGGCGTCGCCGAGAGAGCTCGCGGACTGAGAGCTTGGCTTCAAACTGCACCATAGACTACTGCGTCGATTACTACAGGATTTACGAAACATTAAAACCGACATAGGTATACCTAAAAAGTTCATTGTACGTGAGATTTAGTATGAAACGTCCAATGTAAAAGTACGTACGACAATATGTATTGTAAAATGCGTATACGTATACATACGTGTACGTGTATGTGTACGCATTAAGCTGAGTTCCAGCGTCTTTAAAATATTAAGAAAGATTTCTTTAGGAAGTTGATGAGGTTTTGCAATTTTGTAGACGAAATATGGTTGTAAATGTTTTAAATAATGAACTCTAAGACGTTGATTTAGGGTTGGAAATACTTTGGCCTATGCCTTGAGATAGTCGACTTGTGGTATTTATCACTCTTGTAAGTGGTGATATCTGCCATATTGAAATGACTAAATCACCAGTTCAGCGATTAAAACGTCAATATGACTAGTGAGACATAATTGTCGAAATATGTTTATTAGCCTGTCAAATTCTAACATCAGATGCCATAATATAAGGGTATGTAACAAATATCTTAAGCTCCATAAGAAATTTTAGGATAGTTAACCTTTACCCAGAGACGACAGCACAAATTTTTGCGTTGTCACTTAAAATGTATAAAACCAGACGTTGTGTTTCCATCCAACACCAATAATGTTGTACTAGTCGTGATTCAAATAGGGTAGATGATTAAAGCTTCTAAAGAAATCAATGTTATAGGAAATCCTACCCGTTTTTTTATTTGTTTCACATGCCGTTAAAAAGGGACATCCAATTCAAGATATAAATATTCTTTCCATGAGATTAATTTGAGATAATATAATTATATAAAACAAAAAGGTTACAAGCATATTTGACATAGCTAAAATTTAATTTAATGAAATAATTATGTCTTATTTTGTGTTTAATAGACAAAAGGCAATTGAGAAAGTCGTTGCCTTAATTCCCACACATTCCTTATTGATGTAGACTCATTTTTAAACAAATATTTGCTATATCGGCCTTCTACGAAACGTCAAGCGCCTAAATGCCAACTATGCATTATCTCTTGTGGATAATACATAATAATTGCAACAAAAACAACAACATTTACTATTGTAATCTTAAATACTAAATTACTAACGATGCGGCAAAATATTTTTGGTGACAATGTTAGTTATAAAAAATTATGAAAATATATTACCAACATTATTTACACGTATCAATACATTTATCAGCTATCCTGTTTTATAACCTAAATTATTTTCTGCAGTACTAGTCATACGTACTATGAAATAAATTCGGTACACACTCGGCCAGAAAAAGGTATACAATAATAAAATAAGATATAGTTCTCTCATTAAAATTATATTTGTGTGTGGTCTGAATTGTAGTGTGATTTTGAACATTATCTTACGATTAGCCAAATAATATTTTTAGATATAAGTAGGTAGTTCTAGTCAATAATAATTACTATATCGTATAATGTTGAAATGTGCTAGCCTACGACTTATCGTCAATGTATCAAAATGATTCGTAAATATATAAGATTACCGGTCATATATATTCTTAAATATCATAAATATTACGGTTTAAGTGACATAGTTGAAATATTTTTACCAATTCTTACGGACTGTTGGCTTATGTTGATGCGTTCTCTGGGTTTATTCGTGGTTAACAATATTTTATCTAATCTTATCCCAACGGGTCAAACTATAATCTCAAGATTCACCAAGATCATATAGCAATTTTAAAATTATTCACTTTATCAAAATCAACCACAAGTATTTGAAAAATGTATCCTAATGAAAGTTGTAAATCAAATAGATCGTGACAAACTCTATGTAATTATTTTTAAAGTATGAAGTAATTGGTGGTAAGTGTATAAACAGCACGATAGAGGTAACGAGTCATGCGAACATTTTGTATTTCTTTTTGTTGCCACTTTTAAGATATCACGAAAGTTAAGGCATCGGTAAAATCGTTAAGGCCAAACTAATTCAAAAGTTGTTACATAGTGTAATCGCTGCAGCACTGCAGAAATGAATTGGTATTTCACGCTGACAAAGCTGTGGAGCTCGGCGGATGCGATTATTAACGCTATTTGTAAGTAGTATACTGGTTAATTTCGCATACTCTTGCTGGAACCAATTGGTTATTGACGTCCTCTGCTACTTACTCTTATTTATTATCGTACCGAATAAATTCAGATTTGATACACCGTAAGAAAATGGTTAATATGTTCTATACAATCTTAGTAATAAGTGTATATTTTATGTATGATCGGTAATAAATGATTTTGACTTTCCCGCACAAAACATTCCAGGCCAAGTGAGAGTAGTTTAATTATATTTATAAAAAATTAATTAAATACTTTTTATTCCGTGCCAGTTAAGCATTTATTAAGAAATATTATATTTTGATTTATAAACATTATTTATCCCACCTGTATGACTGTTTAATGTTTTCTACCGAGGTCCTACTTTATAAATAAAAAGCTAAAAATACCGAGTATAAGGTCAGATATTTGTATAATTATTATATTAGCCAATTATTTAAATGAATTTATCTTAGAGCATATTATATTATAAATGGAGATAGATATACTATCAATATTAAAGTCATATGATCAATTGAGGCAAACTATTTTCTTTTGGAATACAGACTAAAGATGTCAACTTCTTCAACTTAATTCTTAGTGTGTTACGTCATATACAGGGCCTAATTAAGTCATATCATTACAAGGCTTAGTTGGCTTCAGTTAGGTTTTTTGTTCCTTTAAAGCCATGTAAGTCAGAATGTGACGTTTTGTAATGAATAACTCAACTCGGTTGAGCATGGCTCATAGGCGATTGCGTACTGCGCCTTAGGGCCTAATCGGAGCTATCGTTTTTGTGCTCACTAGTTAGCGCCACTGGCGAGTAAGGTCCTGTCAAACCTGTCACAGCTGCTGTCAAAAGGCAATCAAAGTAATCTTTGTCGATTTCTATGATTACTGTTGAATTGGCTAATAGGATATAATGGCTAGAGACTTTAATATCCACTAGCACCTCAAGCGCAGAATTTAAGGGCGATAGCACTCACTTGGTCATATTATGGAATCGTGTCGGTAAGTGGAAGACAAATAATTTTCTATTTAAGACATTCTTGTCAAATAAAATGCTCTAAGATATCATTAGAAGTAGTGTCTTATCTTGGCCTCCATTGTAATGTTCGTACGTAGTTAGATACTATTGTATTTATTGTGTATTTCCTCGCTAGGCGGGCAGACTGAAAGATACCGATGTGTTTGTATGGTGTAGAAAATTCACTGTTAACACACATTTATATTAAAATTGTATTAATACGAGTATGTTTTGTATACACAAACATAAATAGTATAGTTATGAATAGTGCAAGACATATTCAATTTTTCACTTATTGTTTGTTTGCTATGACGCGTATAGTTATCTTAAAACATCTTTCGAATAAATAATAGTTAATTGTTATATATAAAATACAATTTTATAGTGACTTTTAACATTCTGACCAGCGTACAATTTCCCTGATTCGGGCGATTAACCTCTTTTCCACACAGACACATGCAATAAAAATAAAGTAATGAATTCGATAACAATCTAAACTCATCCCTAAATTTCTATATATTACATAGCCTCCTATGTACTGCGCTATAAGCCATGTAAACATATTTTGTCCACAATATGCCAAATTATTATAAATTCCAATTGAAGTTGTCGCTCGTTTTCGCTAAACCCTCCAGCGTAAAGTTATAATCGTGGTATTACAGTGAATTTTCTATCACCAAGTATGAAGGCACTGTGATAATAACATTGTTAGGACATACGGTCGTGATTATCACTCTCATCATTCCATTGTTATAATCATTCATGTTGTCGGTGAAAAGGTGAGTTTTTGGTCGTCACACTATTTCAATATATCGATAAAATACTGCCAGAATTTAATATCAACACTAGCACAATGTTAAAATTATATGCAATTGTAACACAGAGGTTTTTAATAATAAAACACTTTTTTGTATAAATGACTGTATCTGTATGTTGTTTACTTCGCCATACGAGTTGAATAGTATCATAATTAAAAACCCAAATACTTTAGATAAGCTTAAATGTGATGTGCTTACACAAATAACTTTTTATTGAATATAGCAAACCAAATGAGTAAACCAAGCGAATACAATGCGTCGTTATTATTTTAAATTACTGTATTATTTAATTCGTATGGCGATATAGCGTTTCATGTCTTCATCATTAATGAGAAAATATAAAGTTCGACCAGCCTTGTCAAAAAGAGCCTATATTTTGTAATGTATATAGAGGCCAATAACAGACTTTTTCACACTATTTAAAATCCCAATATTTGTAAGAAAAATGCTTGTATTAATCTGTATAATAAAACTCTCAATTCACTTCCATTCAAAGACATAAAAATATAAAAACAAAAATTTCTGAATAAAACTACAATTATGTTCCTAACAAAACAAAATATCTTCAGTATTGCAAAAATATATTTTTCTCGATATACACTTGCTTGCAAAAAATGTGGCACACATATTTAAGCAAAGTCGCCGTTACTACATCAGTTTAGGATATTCTAGTGTTAACATGTAAAAGTATTTAAAAATTATAAAATTATAGTAGAGGGTGAATTTTTTGCAAGCAAGTTTTCCAATGACCTAGTCACATTTTTACATAATTATTTATTCTTCTAGACCTCTAAGGGATTGTTTTTTTATTTTTCTTATAATTAAAAACGTTACGTCCAAAATTTATTTACAATTGTATAGTCTCGAATTTAATTATTAAAATCGATCAAAGTATTTTGAAATGCACAATCATAATGGAGGACTTTTACCTTTTTCTTTGTCACAAATAAACTGTAATGGCAAAAGTCTTCCTCTTATCAAATAAGGTTTTTTATGTGCATAATAACTATGAATTTCAATTAATATAATAGAAAATAATATAAATTGTAACCTACATGATAATATTACGTAAAACAAAAATCTCTGAAATGAGCCAAAAAATAATAATTATAAAAGGAAGAATAAGCTGAAGTTACATTGGGTTATTATCTCGAATTCTCTACTTCGTATATCGCAAATAAATTATTTATTAATGTCCTAATATTGAAAAATAAAATCATTATTATGGCACATGTAGGTATATCTATATATATAAAACTCTTCCGTTACTGAGTGACTGACAGACAACGCACAGTCGAAACTACTGAACGCAAGAAGCTGAAATTTGCCATGTATGTTCCTTGGAGAGTGTAGGGGAGCACTAAGAGAGGATTTTTGGAAATTCCACCCCGAAGGAGTTGAAAGGGGTGAAACCCGATATTCACACGGGAACGGGACTTACTCAGGTAAAACCGCGGGAAAACTACTAGTTATATAAATTTATCAAAAACGTGTATAAAATCTTGCTACTTGTTGCATTATCCAATATTAATAATGCAGGTGATGCTTGGTATACGTTATTCAAGACATAACTATCTACATAGCTTTTATTTTACACTAGTGTTGCAGTAGTGAGAGTTCCTTGGTACACCCTTTGTAACTTCGGCTTTACAATAATGTGTGATCGTTTACAACGATGATCTGCCGAAATAAAATAACTTGAACAAATCACTATTTGGTTTTATTTTTATTATTTCGCTGTTGTTCGCTCCATTATGATTATCTTAGCAGAAGCAGAGGAATTGATGCGAGGACCATGTTTTTAATACCTAGAAATAAATAAAAATCATATGTTAGTAAACTGGTATAAACAGTCCCACTGGGCACGGGTCTCTACTCAATATGAGGTGGGTTAGGCCATAGGTCACCTTACTGACCTAGTGTAGGTTGCCAAATAGGATATAAGAGCATTATAACGATCTCTTAGAATTGCAATGGCATGGTGATTTATTTTTACCGATTAACCAGCGATAATTGCTATCAATTAAGTCCTTCTTGATATTAGTGACTAGATATTGTTTCCATGTATATGACCAGAAAAGTTGTGTTCTCTTTAAGCAACTATATGGGTATCTCCATAATGCACCTTAGGCACTGGTGAAGAACAACCAAGTAGTATTTGTCTCTTACAGTGTCATTGCACTCATCGCGATATCTAGGATAACTGGTTATATAATCGGGTATAGATTGTTGCTTACTAGATTTTTCGTATTTTTATTTTACGCGTAACTGTAGGTTAAGTTAGTAACAGTTATTATTTTCTGGATGAATGGTAGCCTATATGCTTTTCTGATCCCTCACAAAGTGTATGCAAAATTTTATGATGATCGGTCGAGTATCTCACATTCGCATTTATAATATTATATAGTTCTGTTAGGATTTATTAGTTATTATTTTTTTGTTAAATAAAATTAGGATAAAGTCGAAATCAAAGTCAAAAATCATTTATTCATTTAGGTCACAAAGTAACACTTATGAACGTCATAATATATAGGTTAGTGAGTTTACTAAGTTACTGAAGCTACATTTAGGTTAGTTGCTAGGTTCAGGCAAAGAGACGCACTCATAGAGTACATTTAAACACAGTGCGCACATCGCCATCTATTGGATCAAGCGGCAAAGAAAGTTCATTTTTCTGTTCCCTGTAAGCAGCTTGCGCTAAGCTGCTCACAGATAATACTTGTTAACGTGCGCTTATTTTATGTAGGTATAATCTAAGAAAACCATTACGCAATTTATTATTTAATACTCATAACCCGACTTGGCTTCGGCGATTATTTAGTTATTTAATTGCGCTGATAGCATAGTTTATCGGGTGGTAAAGGAAACTAAAAAACTGTTGATTAAATAAATTAATCGGCTGATGTTTTTTTAAAATAAATGTTACTGAATCTAAGTGCTTGCACAGAGATAATTGATATTATTTGTTTATACTATATAAAGTTTGTACCTACCAAAAGTAGGCAGGTACCTATACTATACTTTATAAGAATATGAAAAAGCGGGGCTTGTGTATAAGAATGATTGCCACATTCAGGTTGTTGAGAGCTTCATCTTACTAGAAAAAGAATCAGGCTCGTTTGTACCGGTATTTTAAAAGAGTGTACGAATAATCTAACTTGACAGTGTTGAATGAGACTGACAATGTTCGGGCAGGTAAGTACCTAATAATATTATCGTCTCATCCAAAACAGCTTACCTAGTGTTTTAAGTTGACACAATCATGAACCAACTATGTAAAAAGCATGCTATGGAAGAGCGGGGTCTCCTAATACAGGCTTAATCTGCCTAAAAAGAAGCTCCAATCACGAACATTGTTACACATATTTTTACATAATATTGTCTTCTGTTTACGCGAATATTAATCATTGAAATTAAACTACTATAAACGGATTGTCAAATAAACAACGCGATAAAATCCGTATATAGTAGTTTAATTTCAATACATATTTTGAGTAACAAAATAAAACAATGTTTTAAGTTATTTACACTATATATATACATATATATAGTTTTTGGACATTTTAATTAAATTTCCAAGTCATGTAGATGATAAGTTTTTTGTTATCTAGTGTATAAAGTAATTGAATTTATATATTGTTTTATTCCAGCGCGAATTTAATAATTAATTATGACCAAATTCGATAAAAGAATCGATAATAAGGAAATCGTAATCATGAACATGCCAAAGGTTATAAAAATCATTTGGTCCAATATAAGACATAAATTCATACAAGTTGATTTTAGTACGAAACTATTAGGAGTGTGTATAAGTTGAATAACTAATTTATTTAAATATGTGGAAGATTATAATACTGTATTGTTTGTCAATCGCGGTTCAAGCCGCAGAAATAGAAAATATCTTTGGATCATGGACGCACGTAGCATTTTATCCAAGTCAGACGCACGCGCCGGTATGCGTTGAATACACTTTTGTTAAAGACTCTAGCAACATTGAGTGCACTTGTGCCGATAAGAAGAGACCGACACTTGTGGAGTTTAGTATGATAGAGAAAGAGGGAAGTGACACTATAAATATTGTTATTGATACATTCCCTATGCTTGCCGTGGATGTTTCTGACAAAGTTTATCTAAACATCAGTTGTACGTGCGGAGAAAAGCTTTATGCCACTCGAGTGGTCACTAGATTAGTAAACCCAAATTATGTCGTGATGTACGATATTATGGAAGAGAGAGAGTATACTGAAGCTGAACAAAACTGCGCATATGTCTTCGGAAAGAAAGTACCAACGTTAGCGGATCTGGTCACTACATTGGAAAGTATCGAAGATTTGAAGAACAGGAACCGTGCAGTGCCAATGTGTGCTAGTGATGTTGATACAAAAGTGAATGAACAGTGATTATTAAATATGAGTAATGAATACAGAAGAATACTACCATTGGAATTTTTATTACGACCTTAGACCATATGTGACCATATCTGTAGATATCTTCTTGATCCAGTTACATATTGTTGAGATTACGCATACATACAGAAAAGTATTTTTAAGAGCTGTTACTTCTGTTGTGCGTTAGTGTTGCCAGACACATTGATTTCGCTTTTCATCATACTTAATTAGATACGCTGGCTATTGTTACATTAGTAAAATGGATATTTACAAAATATATCGATTTATATTAATTCTTAGTAAAGCACAAGACGTGTCTCTGAGGCGCGATGTAGACGCGGCACAGCAAGCTAATCCATAGATGAAACGTTACAAAATATAAACTTTATCTATGGATTAAGATGCGCGATTGGAAATAATCGCACTTAAGTCCTCGAGAAGGTAGATACTAATGTTATTTAAAGTTGTAAGAGATTTTGTCGTTATTGTGCCGTAAAACACTTTTCACTATAAAGCAGAGCTACCAATCTGAACTAGAGTTTTACCACAACTTAGGCGACAGTGTCACAGAGAAGATTTGAACTTACATTGCACTCTATTATACCTACCCAGCGTCATAAAAAGTTCCATACAAAATAAAAATGTAGGTACTTATACTATAACATATCTGCATCAAACGTGCTAATTTGATATCAAAATATTTTTGATTAAGTAGCAATAAATATCGGAAGTTTATCTTATTCGAAGAACAATCGCTTAATTATTCGAATATATTCGTAGTGAATTAGGTAATTATAATAATATTATTCTATAGGTAGTATTTAACTGTCCCTCAATTTTTTGCCTTTGTTCCATCAAAAATACTAATTGCACAGCAAAATATGTTTACTAAAATATTTTTCTACTAAAATTCAAATTGGTGCCCACACTTATGTATGGAAGTGAAAGTTGGGTATGGCAAAAGAAGCATGAGAGCAGAATAAATGCTGTAGAAATGAGAGCGCTGAGAAATATACATATGTGGTGTGACTCTGAAAGATAGAATAAGGAATAGTGTGATTAGAGAGAGATGCGGCATGAAAGTGGATATAGTGACAAGAATAGAAAAGGGTTTGTTAAGCTGGTTTGGGCATGTAGAAAGAATGGACGAGGAAAGACTGACTAAGAAAGTTTATAAGGCTAGTGTGAAAGGAACAGTCGCAAGAGGAAGACCTAGGCGAACTTTTCTTGATCAGATCGGAAGCGTTCTGGACAAAGGCCAGGTTAAGAGCACTTTGAACCGACGGGCGTGTTTGAGGAATGTGGTGAAAGTGAATGAAGCCAGAGAAGTGTGTCAGGATCGTAGCAAATGGAAATCCGTAGTCTCTGCCTACCCCTCTGGGAAACAGGCGTGAATCTATGTATGTATGTATGTAAAATATTTTAAGGAGATCAAACTAAGTCGACGGAGCCCCGCTTTGCAGGACTCCTATTTTTGGATGGGTTTAAGAAGGAACCTAATATAACCTAACCCTTCCGAGACGGAATGCAGTGATTTGAGGCGTTTAGGTGCTCGTTATGATATATTTTAGTAAGCATATTTTGCTGTACAATAAGTATTTTTGATTGTAATTATATTTAATCCCATATTCTATGACATACACACAACACCATCTAGCCCAAACTAAGCAGCGCGCTTGTACTATGGGTATACTATGGGCATGGTTTTTTAAATACATACATATTATACACTAGATGTGCCTCCGGTTTCACTCGCGTTTTATGGTTACTGCGCCGCCCCCGTGGGTCGTAGCGTGATGTTATATAGCCTATAGCCTTCCTGGATAAATAAGCTATCCAACACTAAAATATTTTTTTAATTCGAGCCTGTAGTTCCTGAGATTCACGTGGCGTTCAACCAAACACAGAAACAAACAAACTCTTCAGCTTCATAATATTAGTATACATAGAAACACCCAGACCGAGAGAAACATCCATGTTCATGCACACAAATGTTTGACTTGTGCGGGAATCGAACCCGCGACCTCAGGCGTAGCAGTCGGTTTCATTAACCACTACGCCAGCGAGGCCGACTATCCATTTACTACTTATCATTAATAGGTATTCTAGCATTACAAGCAATCGTTGGACAATGTCGGCTAAGCCCGGTTTTTTTTATAAAGAAACGTGTTGTTTTACCTATCATTTTACAGTTACTATTATTTGACAGGTAATTTTGACATATTTTTCATACAATACGTGTCAAAAATTAATTGTGTGTGGGTAAAATTACTAGTTATTGAATATAGGAACCGGGTCTAAATGTGTGATAACATAATTATGTAGATACCAACATTTTGCCATGTCCTTCAACCAAATATGCCTTGAGCTCACACGCTGACCGCGTGACAGTTTAATTACTTTCGCTGATAGTTTATCGGTTACTGAACGAAACTGTTTACAAACATCTACGAGTATATCTACTGTCAGCTTGTAGTATTTAGATCATGGACACTAACTTGAAATATATATACTTACAGGATTACTGGTGATAAATACGACGGCAATCCGTTAAAGGGATGTAGGAGAGATCATTTGCAACTAAATGATTGCGTATGACCCCTGTGCAAATGTCAACCATTTCCGAGTAATTTGAATCTTTATGTAGATTTAAGAATCGGTATACCACTTTGAAAATTTATTTAAAAAAATAATACCTTTAAATATTTTTTTATTATTCTTATCTGCTTGCTTACACTTTAATACACAGTAATCCCCTTTAAAATGATAATTATCTTCAATAGTTTTTAAATCAGAGCTACAAATTGTTACGATTTTCATAATTTTAAGCAGATTTATTGACTTAAATGCACAATTTCTGCCAAAAATACAGATTTACTTTATCAGCAGAACATTCCAAAAACATGTACAACTTTTCAGCTATCCAAAGTGATATAATAAGTTACCGGAAATCAGAAATTGGGTGAACAAAATGTAATTATTGTGAAAAAGACAACATTATATTTCTTTGAGATATCTTATTAAAAAATATAAAATTTTAATTACTCGAAAATGGTTAACATTTGCACAGGGGTCATTTGGTTGCAAATGATCTCTCGTACATCTTAACGGATTGCCGTCATATTACCAGTAACTCTGTATATACAATATTTATAATTTTAGTAGTTATACTAGCCCGGTTTATATTCTGAGATCTGTGTATTACGTTAGTACTTAGGTATGTATATGAATAGATGTAAGACCTGACCAGAGATTTCTTTCTAGACTCTGAGAAAATAGAGGTCAATTATTTGATTGAAGGTGCGTAAATCATAACAAAGTAAAGCCGTAACGGAGATTAGGTTTAATCTACCCTAACTAAAATTTGAATTATTATTGCGAATGTGAGTTTGTTTGTTACGTTTTTTAGTAAAGGATATAAGGTGCCTTACATCCAGAAAATAAACTATTGCTTCCGAGCGAGTAAAACTGAGCCTAAAGCAAATCATTATAAAACTGTGACGAAGCTGCGTATAGGGATAAAGGCAGTTTTGGTACAAACTGACTTAATAAAGATCTCTAATTTGGTTCGGCAGTCACTTTAAGAAATAAATGCAGCGATAGCTCAGTGGGGAGACCAACAGACTGCAATGCAGAGGGTCTCGGGTTCGAACCCACGTCGCGCATCTCTGACTTTCGGATGTTATATGACTTTTCAAAATTATGTGCGTTTTGATTGACAATTATCGCCTGCTCCGTGCCTCGGAGAGCACGTTAAGCTGTCGGTCCCGGTCATGAACGTCTATAATGGCAGTCGTTATTGGGAAAGTCTGTCAACCCTCTAATATCCTGACATTGGTCTAGCCTTAGGGTATCGTTAGCCTTCGGGTTGCGGAGGTCAGGTGGCAGCCGCTCCGTGTAAAAACTGATATCCAGTCAAATCCGGTTAGACCAGAGAAGCCGACCCTAAGTGACCTGGGAATAATAAAGGCTAAGAGAGAAGAAAGAGTCACTTTAAGAAATGTGCTATATGCACTTAGAAGAAAAATAGAAGAAATTCTTTGGTAAGAGAACTACGCTATGAGGCATGAATTGCGATAGAAACAATTGAGAGCGATGGTAGGTATGTGGAACTAATCATGGAGCACATCTGTAACTGCGAAGTCAAAAATAATGAGACCACTTTTTAAGACTAACTAAATAAGTAATATGTTTTTATATAATACTGAATTTAATAAGAATTGGACTTGTTGTTCTTTATCTAGTAAATGTAGTAAAGTCAGTTGTACCTACTGTGGTTGTATATTATAAACAACGAAAAATTACTATTAAGATTGCGCCGAGCGAAATGTGCCAAAACAGGCGGTCACAGTTAAGTGAATAAAATCAACACTTTTTGTTTAATTATTATAATTTAATTTGGAACGGACAAATAACTATTTATGTTACGTTTAAGCTGTAAAATACGATAGATTTCTGCTGTCATAATCTAAAAATCACGTAACACGAGCTTATGTTTTTGCATTTTTCGTGCAAATTTACGTAATTTTGTAGGCGAACATATTAATTATTTTAAGTTTTTTACACGGAGTAATTGTAAACACATTAATTGTTATGGTAAATGTATGTTTCATATTTGTATTAAACAAAAATTGACGATTTTATTCACTTAACTGTGACCGCCTGTTTTGGCACATTTCGCTCGGCGCAGTCTTAATATTAAATATACCTATCAAGAATTTATCATTTATTATTTAGGTTTTGACTCATCCGTCGTCTGAAGAAGCAAGACTATTTTGTAACCAATATATTAATCAGTGTTTGTCTTAGATATAATTTTATAATTCATATTATTACTTACAATAGCTGTAGTTACCTAAGTCATTAATTGTAAGCTTGTATATTTATAAATGCTTTTGTTTTTGTTATGATGGGGCTGTCATGTATATTATACCCATAACTCCGCAAAAATAAAGAATAAAAAAAAAATGATTTATTTCAAGCATTTTGCATGCTAAACTAGAATATATAAATTATAAACGCAGAAAAAAGACAATCCGTGAAGCAGGCCTCGAGCCCACGGCCTCGAACAACCTTGTCATCGCTTTGCCAACTAGTTTAGCCTTAGATTATTCATGGTCTTACGGCAAGTTAGGTACATTCTTACTGAGCACGCGAAATGCTTAAAAATAACTTTTAGTACGTATGTCCAGCGATAGCCTAGTGGGAGATCGTTGGATTGCCACGCAGAGGTCACGGGCTCAATCCCAAGGCGTGCATCTCTGACTTTTCAAAGTTATGTGCGTATTAAATAGTTAATTATCGGTCGCTTTAACGGTGATGGACAACATTGTGAGGAAACCTGCACGTCTGAGAGTTCTCCATAATCTTCTCGAAGATATGTATGTCTGCTAACTCGCGCTGGGCTAGCGTGGTGGGGTATAGCTTAACCATTCTCACACTTAGTAGAGGCCCGTGCCCAGCAATGGGAGATTTTAATACAGAGCTGATATAATAATATATTATATACCTACTTATTTGTATTGAAGGTGTATTCTTTAGGGACCTCCCCGCGTGTGTATGATACAGCGATGTCGCTTACAGCAAGGAAACTGTTTGTTTAGCAGTGTCTGCACTGTTATTATCATAAAAACATTCCAGCATGTGCTCAGCAGTTTTATTAGGTATAAATACGAGCCTTAACCTATCGAGTCGCAGCGACACACCGGCGGCCAGGCATAATAGATTTTAATAATATCTGGTATTTATTATTCCTTCTTTCTCAAACTCCTAAACGGAATTAAATAGGGTTAAGACAGATTTGTCTTCTTTGTGTTTCTTTTTTTTTATATCTCTATGGTGTGATCTATGATCTATGGTGACAAGCAAGCCTACGGGCCGGCTGATAGTAAGTGGTCACCGTAGCCTATGGACGCCTTCAACACCAGAGGCATCACTTGCGCGTTGCGGACCCAGGAAAGGAAGAAGAGAAAAAGAAAGTGGGAAGGAGAAGGAGCGGGAAGGGGGAAAGAGGGTGATTGGGCCTCCGGCACTCATCGAACGAAACACAACAGTAGGAATATTGCTATTCCACATCGATATTCTGTGAGAGGGTAGTCCTTCCCCGGTCGAGCTGGCCCGTTCATGCTAAAATCAACGAGGCTCTACTACTCTACAATCGTTATGTGTTATGCCCTTGTCTATTCTATGAGGTATTGCTTAACAATACTCGTGATCACTTTTTATTATCGCATCATACAATATAACATAACAAATTTGGTAGATGAAGAGATTTCAGATCATTATCCCGCGGTATTAACCAAAGTCAAAGTCAAAGTGTTTATTGCGAACTAAGTGTAGATACATAAGGTGTTTAGTAAAAGTATAGTGCTTAAAACTTAGTGCCTTTTACAAGCATTGCAGTATTATTATAATAAACCAATATTTAAAAATTATTATCTTTTATTTAATGAAAGGCTTTTACAATTATTCTATATTACCTTTTTGTTTCCAAATTTACGCATAACACACAAATGCGCTAACATCATCGCAGCTTTGGAAAAATTAGTACCTTTAGAAAAAATTATAAAATTATTCAAAATACTCTAAAACATATTTTAAAGGTGGATTTGAATGACCGAGCTTGGCTACAGGCTTCTCTACCTGTTCGTTTTAATTAATTTTCCATGTTAGTTTACTGGCGTTCGTGACCTCAGTTTACAGCACGGAAGAATTAACCAGGAAAATTTTAGCACCCACACTGGTTAATTCTGAAGTGCTGTGCTAAACTGACGCTGTGAAAGTCTGGAAAATGGCTTGTCCGATTTCTGTTTTGCCAACCAACCTATTCTCCCAGCAACAGTGGGACGGGCCGCTTAGCATCTCTGTAAGAGAAAAGCTTTTTTCTACATCTTCCAATGTTGCTGAGCGTGCTCGATTGCTGGCTGTGGGAGAATAGGAATCTGGTTTTTGGCTTCAGGCACTTCCATCGTCCAATATAGGTACCATGTTGGACGATACCACTTTCCGCCTTGCCACTTGCCTCCGTTTAGGTGTTTCGTGTGTTTCTTTACATTACTTTCCCTGTGGAGAAGCTGTTGATAGCCTCGGACACCATGGACTCTCTTGTAGCAGAAGCGCCGGTCGAATTTCTCGCCACGCTAATCTTAATGACATAATACGTCGTGCTCTTGTCACTGCTGGCGTTCCAGCTGTACTTGAACCCAATGGCTTGGTACGCGACGATGAGAAGAGACCGGATGGAATGTCATTGTTGCCTTGGAAGATGAGTAGGCCTTTGGTGAGGGACGCAACGTGCGTTGACACCCTTGCGCCATCACATCTTCCAAGCACTGCGGGTTGTGCCGGCGCTGCTGCTGTAACTACGGAAATCCTCAAACGGTGCAAATATAGTAATTTAGTTGAAAATTACATTTTTTAGCTGTTTGGGGTGGAAACCCTAGGTTCATGGAGTCCGAGCGCTCGTATTTTGTACAAGGAGATCGCAAAACACCTGATCGACGTTTCGCGTGATCAGAAGGCTGGTCTTTTCTTGGCCCAAAGAATCAGCATTGCCATTCAACGTGGCAATGCTGAAGAATTCTACGGTTCCTAACCCACTTTTGTAAATATTTAGTATTATAATTATATGTGTTTTTGTAATTATGTTATCTTTTTAATACGTTTGTAAATATATATTAGATTTCGTTTTAAAATTAATAATGTAAATAAAGAAATCATTTAATGAAATATTTGATGAAATATTTTAGACTCATAAAGAACAAACCTTTTAAAGTATTAGGCAATCACAATACATAAATACTTTATCATAACTGTTGTAAAGGTCAATAACATCATATACATATAAACAAAGCAAAATGACTTTATTTATTTCTAGGCTTAAAGGAGTGTACATAATATGATATTTCATTATATTCCAGTATATGGAAAATATTTCTCTTGTCACCTTGTCTAATCGTAGCTTTAACAGTTGAAATAGAGAACTTCAATGGGACTTGGACACAAGTAGCTTTTTATCCAGTCAGTGATTTCAAACTTGTGTGCGTTCAGTTTGCTTTTGAGAAAGACTCTAGTAATATTAAGTGCAGGTGTACCGATAGGAAGAATGTGACACTGGTTAAAATCAGTGCAGTGATAAGAGAGGGGAATGTAATAAAGAAATTGGAAAATAATTCATTCCCAGCAGTGGCTGTTGATGATCTTGATGCCCTATGAATATTGATTGTTGGTGCGAAGAAAAGCATTATATGACTATAATGTTCGCCAGATTCGTTGACCCGAAATATTTTGTGCTGTACGAAGGACTTATAGGCAGAGAACCTACCGAGGCTGAACCGAACAAGGCTACCGTCTTTGCTAAAGAAGTTCAGAAGATTGCAGATTTGAATGTGACGCTTCAAGATATTGAGGAAGTGTAGGAACGGTGCAATATTGTGTGCTAGACACGTTAATGACGAATTTGTAAGTCAAACATACATAAAATAATGAATGTCTTTATTATATTATATTTAGCTTTTTTAAATATTAAGTTAATTACGGGAAAAGGCATATGTGCCCAATTTATTAAATCATTTATGATGATTTAAATGAGATTATATTGGAATAATATTATATTTTAACTGTGTTGACGAAATTGTGCAGATTGTTAACTTATTAGATATATTGATTATTGAAGTCTTTTCAACAAATATGACCAACAACCATCATCCATGTGGTTAGTCGACGTAAGCGAAGGCCTATGATTACTTGTAATAACGCAGTATCACTCGCGCATTGCTGAAACTAGGTAAAAAAAAAGAAAAAGCAAAAAATGGCAGGAGAAGTTATGTGAGGCACAGGGCAAAGCGCAATAATAGAGTCTACACACAATTACTACGATATTAGTCTTACGCCGGCTTCCTGTGAAAATCCTCTTTCGTATCGTTACAAAATAACGGGAGATTGACAACGGCAGTCTCTCTCCCTAAACGCATTACTTATACCTATGACTACTTAAATTCTAACTTAATAAACTATAGAGACACATTAACAACAAATTTTATTTTTACTCTAGAATCAGGTGTCATTGACCGAGTTGTGGTTGTGATTAAAATAAAATAGAAATGATTAATGGTATCACCTTCATTAAAATATCTATTATACATATTTATTAGGGTGACAAATAGCAAATGCACAATGTTTATCATACAAATGGCAAAGGTCATTATCATTCGGCGAACTATAAGTATATTATGCACAAATTAAAACGAACTAACATCAGTACGAGACCACAAGAAGTGCGAGCAAGACGATAATCTTTCTATTCCAAGATGTGGAAAATAATAATATTTTGTGTGTTAAGCGTAGTTTACGCAGCAGACATAGGCATGCTCTATGGGACGTGGACACAGATTGCGTTTTATCCATCCACTGCGTATATACCTGTGTGTATTCAGTATGTTTTCGAGAAAGATCCAAAGAATACCGAGTGCACCTGCACTGATGGAAAGACCGCGAAGCTGGTGGAGTCAAGTATGCTGTTTAAAAAGGGGGATGATATAGCGGAAGTGTCATATAGGACAGGACCAATGATAGCTGTCGATTCTCCTACAGAAGCCGTTCTGGACGCCCAGTGTACTTGTGGTGAAAAACCTTATACCACCCGAGGTGTCGCTAGAATAGTGAATCCGAATTATTTTGTGATGTATGAAAAAAATAGAGACATGCAGTATACTGAACCTAATAACGCGTACGTGTTTGCTAAGAAAGTGCCAAATACTACAGAATTGAATGCTATACTTCACAGTATTGAAGATCTAAAGAACAGGAGAGCCGCGGAGATGTGTGCTAGCGATGTTAATCTCAAAGAGTAAAACAATGACAATAGCGTAAAATTTTACATTTATTTGATTCTTTTAAACAACTAACTGTTTATTTGATGAACGATTAAATTAAAGTTATTCATTCAGTATTATATCATTTTTAACTTTATATATAACTAACTGTTACCCGCAACTTCGTCCGCGTAGAATTCTTTTTCGCATAATCCTTACTTTTCTAAAATAAAAATCCCCTATCCTTCAGTGAAAGGCCCGTCAAAATCGATCCAGCCGTTTCAGAGATTAACCGGAACAAACAGACAGACAGACATTAAGAAAGACTAAAATTAAAAAAATGTTTTTATGATATAAGTACCTTATATACATACACTCATGTTTTATTTTATTTAGTAAAAAGCTGTTATTTTGACTTTACAAACAGACAATTAAATTTTATTTATTTTTTGATTTGTATAGAAGATCTGATTACAGTTGTGTTCTTTTATTAGTACCTTTTTAAACATTATTTTTATGTTGTGTAATTTATTTAATAGAAATGAATCTTAAGACTTATTGTTGTAAAAATATTGTATGGCATAAAGTGAACATATTTTTATCAGTAACATTATTGTACCTTTATTCGTAAAGATAGTAGATATTGTTTTAATTAAACACGTACTTTCGAATAACAACCCATAGTTCTAGCTTACTGGTGTGTATGTTTGTAAAATTGCTCATATTCTTTGGTCAGAAATGATTATCTAAACATTGATTTATGATATTTTAAGTTAATGTTAGAGGCGTATAAACAATTTAGAATGCATAATAAGAACTCTACATAGCTCGCAAATATACTACCACAGAAGGTTACTAAATTTAAATACATATACATATATAATCTGCAGGACATTAACGTCCATTTTAATCATACTTTGTCATAATATATTGTTTGGGAGATGAACAATTTGTTTATACAGTTACGAGCCCGTTCGCCCCCTGGTAGGTATTTGTTAGGTTTCTTCTTAAAATACATCCTAAAATATATATAAACCGTTTTTCTATGAAAGGGGCGAAAGTCAAGGGGCGAAAGTCAAGCGGCGTACGGGCTCGTAGCCGTTTATTCTATGATAAGTAATCTTTTTTGCCTATAATATAATACCGTTTTAAAAGTTTGACATGGTTATATCATGTTTGTTACGTACTTCCATGCAATTTCTCCTTTTTAATGTATTCTTGCCTCAGCTGAGCGCTATAGTGTAGGTAAGAGAACCAACATGTTATTATGCGCAAAAAGAAAACATGGTAACCTTATCAAGGTAATCTTTCCAATGCAAAGTCCTCGGTGCAACACCCTGTCAGTCGTGATGATGCTCTTATAACCTTGTTTATTTACTTAAATTATATTATAAATGCGAATGTGAGTTTGTTTGTTTATGCTTTCACGTCTTAACTACTCGACCGATAGACAATATAATGAATTAGTAACAAATAATTTACAGTTAGACATTTTTCATCCTCGATTTTACACATTTTTAAATACTCTTAAGGATATCCTCTATCCCAAATAGATGTACAAATAGTTAATATTTTTTAAGATATTGTATTGTTGTTGTTGTGTTACGAAATTAAACCTATATATTCTTATATGTATATTTGTGCATCTCTTCTGTCTGTTAACTTGATGTTTAATTGTTTCAATGTATGCACATGTGTTGATTTGCAATCTAGAACTAAACATAAGCTTTGATTGTTTTTAATTTTTAATAAGATTGTAATTTGTTTTGTGCAATTAATAAATAAAAACAAAAAATAAAATATATTGTATGATGTATGATGATCTATATATATATATATAAATATATATATATATATAGATCATCGTGAAATTTCGCATAGATGTTGTCAGGTATACAGAAAAGAACATAGGGTTCCTTTCAACCAGAAAAAAAGTATCCGAGGGATATAAAATTGATATAACCGGCAAAATCTAGTAAAAAATGTATTTACAATGTTTTATTTTTTCAAAGTTTATTTATGAGGTTTTAATGCGGTCCGTTAACCGTACCCCTAGGATACTACGCTCCATGGCTCGCTCCAAAACACAAATCGCAGTCGTCACCCAGGAAGCCGCCAAACTCAAATGGGATTGGTCTGAACACGTTTGCCGTATGCCGCAGGAGCTTTGGGCTAAAGTCAGCACAGATTGGATCCCAGACGGAGCTAAGCGGCAACGTGGTAGACCAAAACGTCGATGGCAAGACGAATTAATTTACTACAGGAGAGACTGGTGCAAACTAGCGTATAATAGGGATGTGTGGAAAAGCGGGAGGGTGGCCTTTGCCCTGCAGTGGGACAATACAGGTTGAAAATAATAAATAAATTAGCTTAAGGTCATGACTTCGTTTGCGTAGGAAGTAGATCAGTGATGAGGCCAGCGTTCAAACGTGTATATTTAAAATTGCCTCTTGTTGGCAAAAATAGAATAGAAATGTAAGTTACATGCTTGCCTTGCTTTGCCTTGATCCGATAGTGAATGTGACTACTGTGCATGAGGGGAGGGGTTCGAACCCGTATGGGGAAATTTAAAATTCAAGAAATTCTGGGTATTAGCACAGAGTCTGGTATTGTGCTCCGTAGTCTCTGAATCTACTGACCTGATGATATTTTAAATGTAAGGCCGAAAAATAGGCTATTATTGTACTAAGCTTTATTCTAATATGATTTCAACAATGTCCACCTTGCAACATGACCACAGGTCACAAGACGTCAATTTCTCAGAATGTCTCTTTCGCAAATGTGGCTTTCGTAAAATATTCCTTTCGCAGAATGTTACTTTTGCAAAATGACCTGTTTTACAATTGCTTGGTATTAGTAAGAAACCGGTCGTACCTACGTGAATCAGATTCGCGTACAAAGGTGTTCCATAGAAATACATTATTGAAATAGATATCATAAAAACTAGAATAAAGGATATGCAATAAATTGTTAGGTACTATGTACAGATATATTAGCATAGAAAAAAATAAAAATAAATATAGATTATTGCATAACAACTGCAATCATTATGATGATGTGGAAGGCTACAGGCAAAATGTAATTCTTAAAATTTGTTTTTTTTCAAGAATTTGGTTTATATAATAACAAAAAGGTAATTTATATATATAATTATAATTTTCTCTTTTTTGTTTTTACATGTAATTAGGTAGTATCATATTTTATTTGCATGATTTATATTAAAAATTTGTATGCCTTAACGGCAAAACATGACTGAAGTACTTACTATGTTCTATATTTTCAAACTTATGTACCTGTGTGTGCTTACTTATGTTTAAACAATTAAAACTATATTTATCTTTACAAACAACGTACATGACGTGCAAATGATGTTTTTTTGTTCTCTCATCTCTAACTTTTCGAAGTTATGTGCATATTAATTAGTTGATTGTCGCTCGCTTTAAGCTATTTGTTAACAATGTAAATGAAGACAACGTAAGAATACCTGCGTGTTCTCCATTATATTTCCGAAGCTATGTGAAGTCTGCCAACCTGCACTAGGCCAGCGTAGTGAATTATGGCCTAACGCTTTTTACACCGAGAAGAGGCCCGTGCCCAATAGAGGGACAGTTTACAAACAGGGTTGTTATAATATTAAATATTATTATAATACGTAAGTACAAAATTTTGTCAAAAATGCTGACAGTAGAAAATAGGTACCTTTAACGATATCAGCAGAATTATACGTCATAGATAACCCTGTTGCTGTCTCGCCTGCCCAATTGACTTCTGGCGTACAAACAGCTGCATGTTCACTCGAATGCGTGTAGGATAGTGCTGACCACACATGCCAGAGCTTCGATGTAACGTTCGAGTAACTGCCGGTGAAATCAGGAGGCACCTGCGGAAAGAATTAAATGTAGTAACGGTCATTGGGTTCGAAATTCAAGGATAGACTAACAACTCTGTTTCGACGTGTCGATCGACTTGAATATGTTGTGTTTCTTGTTTGTGGTACTGAAGTTGTTGGTTTTAGCTACTAAAACCAGCCTAACAACTCTTGTGCTCTTGCCTACACATGTGTCCAATTCTGCCAACCCAATATTACGGTTCAACTGACAAATTGTTTGTAAAATAAACTTCTTTTTAGGTAATCTTCTCCCTTAGCCTTTATTATTCCCAAGTCACTTGGGGTCGGCTTTTCTAATCTAACCGGATTTGACTGGATATCAGTTTTCACACGGAGCGGCTGCCACCTGACCTCCGCAACCCGAAGGCTAACGATACCCTAAAGCTAGACCAGTGTCAGGATATTAGAGGGTACTGACTTTCCCAATAACGACTGCCATAGATGTTCATGGCAGCCGGGACCGACACCTTAACGTGCTCTCCGAGGCACGGAGCAGGCGATAATTGTCAATCAATACGCACATAATTTCGAAAAGTCATATAACTTCCGAAAGTCAGAGGTGCGCGACGTGGGTTCGAATCCGAGACCCTCTGCATTGCAGTCTGTTGGTCTCCCCACTGAGCTATCGCTGCTTCTTATATAATAATGATATTGTTGTATAAGTTTTCAAACTACCCTGTAGGTATAAGTACTAAGTGTTTTGAAAGACTTATTCTGGTGTTATGATTGAAGTGTCTATAAACTGTTTTCTATCTGATAAGTAGTAGATATGTGTACTTGCTTTCTAATAAGGAATAAATTTGGTGTTTTGATAGTTTTTGTATGGGATATATTGTGTTCAATTCTGGACACTTTGTTTTTAAGTAAGCTATCTGATGATTGAAAAGTTGGTCCTAAATATTTTTGATTACCAAATGGATTATTCCTAATTCATATTATTAGACTGGCTTTTGTTATTAGCTCTGCGATTTAGCGCAATAATAAGTCCTTTGACTTTATTATTCCATAAACTTTTGTGAGTAGTAATCTATGACTTTACGGTATAAAGCATTGATAGGTCAACTTTAAGTACCTTTTGTCCACCGACAGTCCACACTAAACGCGGTGCAGGTAAACCACTGGAACTACAGTTGATCATCACTCGTTCTCTCTCCTCATTCTTCAATCCTACTTCTATGACTGCGTCGGTGGGTGGCACTGTGAAATCAAAATATATTCGATTAATATAAATTGCACTCGCGCTGTCTCAACAGTGACAATGCGCCAAATATTAAGAGATTAGCTGTGCCCGCGGTTTCACTCGCATTTATGGTTACTGCGCCGCCACCGTGGGTCGAAGCGTGATGTTATATAGCCTATAGCCTTCCTCGATAAATAGGCTATCCAACACTAAAATAATTTTTCAATTAGAACCAGTAGTTCCTGAGAATAGCGCGTTCAACCAAACAAACAAACTCTTTAGCTTTATAATATTAGGTAAGAATAGATGGATTGTACTATTTTCATACGCCTGTTTATTGCAAGTCCTAGATTTTGCATCGAACTCAAACATTTACCAAGAAAAGCAAATGTTAAGATGATTGCATCAAAAAGCGTAGATGGCGTAGAGTTTGAAATAACCACATTATCAGATACGACGCGTGTTGTGGGCATGTTATAAAGCTAGCAAAAAGTAGGTTTAATATATTTCTTCTTTTCTCTTGGACGTGATATATAGGTAACAAGTACTTACCAAATGCATCAACAATCAATGTTTGCCTGTCCACCAGAAACTTGGGTCTTTCACCAGAAACCTCACAACTGTATGTAAAGCTCTTAGTCTGTGGGTGATACAGCTCCATGGATAAAACACACGCGCCCACTAAACCTCTAGGCACGCTCTCTGAGCAGTCCACCGCCATCCTATCTTCGGTACGTTGAAATTGTTTGCTTCGTTGATTACCGTCTACCTGTGGTAAGAAACAGTAAGAACATTTTATTTGTAGATCACCGCTTGAAGATATTTTTTTTTTATGTAGAAGCCTCCTGCTTGAGGAATAATTCCTGTGTCGCAGAGGCTTTACAAACATTCAAATAACCTTGTGGCTTGGTTGAACGCTGCCTTCAGGTGATCCACATGAGGGTCGTGGAGAGCGTGAGCTCTTATCCTAGCGCGGTACGCTGCCTGTTTACGTTTAACAGCATCAGCGCATTCACGACCGAACCAGGGCCTTTTCCTGCCGTCGCTCGTGACATCACTGTATGGAATATAATATTCTATACCCAGGATGATTTCACCAGTGACAGCAGTAGCGCTCTCTGATGGATCTCTGTTTTCAAAGCAGCGTTAAGCGTAAGGGATGGATGCGAAGTACTTCCGCATTCCATCCCAGTCTGCCGACGAGTAGTGCCACAGTCGTAGTCTTGTCTCCTCGGAACGTGGGGGCTCGACAACAACAGCTGTGGCACAAAGCAGCCAGGCACCCACCCTATCGCTCGGGTAGTACAAAATCTTAACAAAATACACACCTAAACCTTCCTCATAAAACACTGTCTATTGGTGAAAGCCGCATGAAAATCCGTTCTGTAGTTTTGAGTTTATTGCGTACAGACAGACGCGGCAGAGAACTTTGTTTTCTAATACATATGTAGTGAAGTCGTTATTTTTTCGGTGTCATACCATTTTCATCACAAACTTAATAATAATATATAACATCGATTTCGCATTTTGGACATACCCAGTACACATATACTTTCTCGTTTGTAATTAAGTATATATTCTCATTTAATTTTAATGAATCGCTTTGTGAAAAAGCAGACGGCGTTATTTATTGCCGAGATGAATGAAGGCAATTTAAAGTCGCAGCTGCTAATTGGTGATCATGATTTCACGACATGTTTGGTAACTTTAATACATGGAACTGCTATAAAATTGTTATTTGCTAATATAGTGCTACAAATGAATGCTTACAGCTCCTTTAAGACTATATTCGCTAAAATATAATAAAAGGGGTTGAAATACGAAGTTGCCGCTTTGTATGAAAAAATAAAATCAACGGTAACGTTGTGGTTTTCACACTGACTATTGAATAAATATTTTTTGAATAGCCATTTCGGATTCTGTTTTGTTTGAACAGTAGCTTGCTTTACTTTATTAATGCCACTATGATTTGTCTTAAATTAGCAAAAACATCAACCATTATGCAATTATGGCGAACTGAAACAACGAATACGGGCTGACACTAAGTGATATATGATTAAATACAAATTGTATTAAAGGTTATTGACATTTATTATTTAATAATGTTATTAATAATGTTACGTACAGTGCCATCTCTCGGCATTGTGGGGAAGACTCGGAAGTTCTGTCTAATAATTTATTACACCGCCATCTATTGACATCTTACGGAACTACGTAGTATGGGTACGCAAAGCGTAGAGAGAACGCTGGCACATTCTCAAATCTAATCTTCTTACTGTTTACATACCGGGTATGGCGTTACTAAAACGAAAACGAAAACGAAACGACTTGAAACGCTTTAACCGCGTTTAAAAAGGGAAGGCCAGCGCTCGCCGAGTCAGTTTACAATCGTAAGCGGTTAAGTATTCATCGAAGCGAACGGAAGCGAAAATACTACGGAGTTTGAAACAGTTACAGTGGAAAAGTGTAGTAGTGCTTGTTGTGTTTTAAATTTAACTGTGTGTTTAAATAAACGCGTTTTAGCCGTTAATATTGTTTACATTCTTATCCGTCGAACCCAGCACGTAACAATAAATAAATTTTTAGTACTCTGGAAATATAAACGAATGTTTGAACTAACCATTGCATTTGTATAGAAACTACGAAGTTAGATGCAGGACATAAACGGCAATTTCATATCTCAAGACCTTATCTATTATACTAGCGACCCGCCCCGGCTTCGCACGGGTAGTACAAGACCTTAACAAGTTATCCACCTAAACCTTTCTCATGAATCACTCTGTCTATTGGTGAAAACCGCATGAGAATCCGTTCAGTTGTTTTTGAGTTTATTGCTAACATACATACAGACGCGGCGGGGGACTTTGTTTTATAATATGTAGTGATGATAGTGATTAATTTCCTTTTAATGTGTCTTAAATTTCTTTTTACTAAAGTAGGCAAATACAAATAGATACCCTTTGTAGAGAAATCGATCACAGTTTACGGTACCGCTTACCATAACGTGCCTGTCTCTTTATCGCCATAATCATTAAAAAGCGGCTAAATAACATGATACAGCATAGTGTGTAGAAACCATTAGAGCTATTTAATCGAAACAAACATTTCTAGGAAACAGTATTTAAGCGATTTGTGGTCATCAATATTTAATTGGCTAAAATGCTTTGTTATGTCGCCGTTGCATTTGTGATTGACAGTTGAATGAACGATTTCGTTCAGTTGATTGGCTGTCGTCGCATCCTATTGGTGGAAATGGCCTTACTATTATGATTTGAATTGATTAACAGACAATTCATAGTATATTTTGCTTTGCCTCTTATAACAATGTAAAAATCAATTAGAGTATTTCGGTGACATAGCGGTATTGCATGCGGCTGCTTTGCTTGAGGTCTCGGGTTAAATTCCCGGGTCTGACAAAGAGTTTTCAGGCTTTTCTGTTATGAGAGTTTTAGCAGTATAAAGGTACGTAGAACTGTTACTATGATTAACAGGGATTCATTACAATAAGCTCAATTACTTGTTACGTGGAATCTAAAAACACAGTTGGCAAAATGTGAGTGTAATACATCTCTGCTTCTGCTTACCTCTTCAAGAATATATATAGGCTAGACCTCGTGTATATGTAATCAATAAAACAGTTAAAATCTCTTTAAGACTGCGCCGAGCGTAAGACAGATAATGACGGACTCGTGCGGCGCATATTAAAATCGACGCGCGGCCGCCATAGTAAAATTGTATGGAGGATTTGAAGTGCTTTTTTGATAAATATTTATCTTTATTGTAAAACAATAACTTAAATATTTGGTACGGACAGATTGTAATATAACTATTTATGTGTCGCTTAAGTTGTAAAATAGCTGCAAATTTACGTAATTTTGTAGGCGAAAATATTAATTATTTTAAGTTTTTTACACGGAGTAATTGTAAACTCATTAATTGTTATAGTAAATGTATATTTTATATTTATATTAAACAAAAAGTGTTGATTTTATTCACTTAACTGTGACCGCCTGTTTTGGCACATTTCGCTCGGCGCAGTCTTAAGTTGTAGTCACATAGAAGTTACTCTTTGGTTAAAGATCGCGTCTGATCACCAGCACGCGTGCAACCACAGTGCGGCATAGCTCTCTCTCCCCGCAACCACCTCGTCTATTACTGTGACTATGTTTTGCACAGTGGATTTGCACAAGATGATGGTACACGAGCCATTGGTACGTCTGAGAGAAAGCGATAACCGTCGCTCAAGGATCTGCGGTCTTGGTATCACAGAAGCAATTCCGAAGAAACACAACCAAGCCCCTGTCTATCGTAAACTACATAGGTGGCAAGCACCCAGTTTTCTGCCTGATAGTAAGTAGTTACCATAGGCTATATGCAGAAGAAAAGATCGTAGTAGAAGGAAGGGCAGGCAAGAACCGAAGAGATGACTGAGCCTCCAGGATTTTCTCATCGAACGAAACCCAACAGTACGTATACGTTTCTAAGTCAATATACTGTGAAAGAAAAGATTTTCTCGGTTGAGCCAGCCTATACATGTTACAATCAGTAAGGTTATTCAAGAGTTTAATATATAGGTATGTTTGCTTGTAAAGTAAATAAAAAAGTTTGTAAAATGTAACTCCATGCTTTTTAACAGAAGGAACAATACTAACAAACGAAAAATAAATCACCTAGATTTTGAAATACCCATACCTAAACTAGAACTTTTTAGAAAAAGCTGCGTTTATATGGCTCCCTTAATTTACAATTGTCTGCCACACTCGATAACCCTTCAACCTTATGGGAAGTTCTGCACTGAATTGCGTACTTGGTTGATAAGTGAATGTTTTTATACTGTTGAGGAGTACCTAAAAAATACTCATGTAAATGTTATAATCTGGAACGTTCATCGAGGTTTAGATAATATTGTGTCCTCGCTTATTTTTTTTTTTTTTGAATTGTTTATAATTCTATAAGTTCTTTATAATTTTAATTGTGATTGACTTTAATTTACTGTTGCATGCTGTGTAACGGCCAAATATGTGAAACAATTATTGATATGTAACACCTTTGTATTGACCATATTTGACGCAATAAATGATATTATTATTATTATTATTATTATTATTAAAAGAGGTTAATTGGACGTAAAATTACGAAACAAAACGAATTCTCTAGTACCTTTGTAAAAAGGTAGGAGTATTATCTCATGCTTCCGGACCTAAACGGATCAGAACGATTAAAATTTTGTTTACTGGCCAGTGACCAAACATCCTGTGCAGTGTCGTCATCGCTTTGTCTGCTGTTTTTATTTACGGACTATTCAAATGTTTTACGTAATATGTGCTAATAAACAGTTGGAGGCAAATGTTTGCAATATATCAAATTAGAGGATTATAAGTGTACTTTACATTTATATTTTATATTTATTTACGAATGTGATTTAAAAATAAGTTACATCTTTTAACAGGTACACATAGCGACACATCAACCAAGACTTTGGACTTTGAACTATTAGAAGTTGAACGCTGCGAATCGTGCGAGAGAGTGCGTTATATTTTTGTTACGCTCTATCCTTACCATTACATCGACACCACTATGCACTGTCCCTTTCCGATAATTCTCTATTTTGTAGCGTAGTTATGCGTATATAGGGTGTCTAACTTGATGTGTAGCCGTGTGTACATTAGTTGCCTCCTTGGCATAGCGGTAGTGAATACGACTGCTGTGCATAAGATCCTAGGTTCATTACCCGGGTCGGGTAAAGTATTATAGACTATTTCTGCTAAGAAGTTCTTAGTGGCAGCACGAAGTCTGTAACTGCCCGTTAGACTGCAATAGATTAGCTCCTTGTTACGTGGGACCGAAATCATAGCTAGTGAATTCATGTACATTCCTGATCGGGAACATAGATGTAAAACTGGTTATTACTTTGTTAGATTTATATTAAGAAATAACTGCATCCGTAGCGCAGCGGTAGTGAATGCGGCTGCTCTGCATGAGGTCTCGAGTTCAAATCCCGGGTCAGGCCAACAAAAAGTTATTGGGTTTTCTGTTAAGAAATCTCAATAACAACCCGGAGTTAGGAAGTTGGCGGTGTTGGACACCCCCGTGCCTCGGAAATAATAATTATGAAGTAATTCTTGTTTTAAAGTCAAAATATCTAACAGATCATATTTATAATATACGGCTGCTATGCTTAAGCTTTAGTTCCCGGGTCAGACAAAGTATAATAGGGCTATTCTGTCAAATAATTTTCAGTAACAGCACCAAGTCTGGAACTGTATACCCAGTAGACGTAAATATTATAGTTGTCGAAATATCGATTTAATACTTATGCTTACCCTATATATATATACATACATAGTTCTTTTTTACGTTGCGTGTTGCATTTTCGCATACCCCTTCGCAGGGGAGGGCGGAGGGGTACGTCAGACTCACCGGGATAAAGGAAAGATGGTAATGATGATAATGGACATCCCGGTAATACCGGCTAAGTCTATCACGGTGTTCCTCGACAATCCGCAATCGGCGGGGCCGTGCGAATCAGTTGCACATGCGGTCGCGACCCCGCCGTGGTTTCGGCCCGCCGTACGAAACGGTATGCCACTATACAGAGACCCTTTAGGCAAGTCTCACTTTTATAAATCTCTACTGTCTCTCCCCTTGAGGGGAGACGGACACGATATACATACATGGCGACTCGATGGCGTAGTGGTTAGTATAACTGACTGCCACGCCTGAGGTCGCGGGTTCGATTCCCGCACAAGTCAAACATTTGTGTGCATGAACATGGATGTTTGTCTTGGTCTGGGTGTTTCTATGTATAATATGTAAGTATTTACAAAAAAACAAAGTATATATGTATGTTTATCCATTGTCTAGTATCCATAGTACAAGCTCTGCTTAGTTTGGGCTAGATGATGTTGCGTGTATGTGAAAGAATATTATTATTATTATTATATTATTATTATTATTATTATTATTATTATTATTATTATTATTATTATTATTATTATATTATTATTATTATACATAGACGTAAGACAACCTAATCTAACAAGGGTAATTATTAACCCTTGTTAGGTTAATCTAACATATATCTACTAACTATTAGAGAACATTTTATTATTAATAGTAATAACAACACTTTTGTTAAAAGCTAGTAGATATCTCACGACGACTATACTTAATTGCTATAAAGAAAGATGATTCACGAAACATATTTTATGTTACTTACCTACTTCGTCAATTAAGTATTTCTATGTTATTTCTTACCTCAGGCCTAAAAATCATAAATTGTCGATCATCCTCATATAGTCTCACAGACTGCAGCGAGTCGTTAGAAAGGAGTCGCCACGAACACGTGATCACCCATCCGAAATCTGGCTTCCATACTCTGCTCACGTTCACTCTAGTAGACTTCACTGCAGCTGAAAAAGGATAGATATATGTATTCTTATTATATGTAGTAATAAGCTATATTCGTACATTTCATAGTAAGTAATAAAATAATATAAAACATGTATACAATTTATACACATAGTAAGTCTTTAAAAGAGCTATAAAAGCCAAAATAATTATTTAAGTATTCTTGTATGTCGGTATGTTTTTACGTGCATCACGCAAAAACTACGGCACAAAATTAAATGCGATTTTCACAGTTGTATTGCTAGAAGTCTAGCGTAAAATCTGGTGTATGTTTCAACTTCGTACTCCTAAAAGGAGTCTACTCCTGGTAGGCCTAGAAGTCAAGTATTTTGTGTTTCGATCAGCTACTTCTTACGTCCAAATAAATAAAATATAGATATGTAGGTACCTATCGCCAAATTTCAGATGTAAGAATTAGCGGACAATAGCAAGCATACAATAACTTGCAATTAAAACTTAATAGCAATCTTTTTCACATCCAGTGGTATAAAAGAAAACTACATTCACAAGCGAAACACGTACTAAATCATTTATAAAATCACGTGTAGAAATTTAATCATATTATTTTTTACCGTCTAAAAATATCGTAAAACGAGATAGCCTAGTTTAAAGTGTATGAAATTACGTTCATTTTCTGGTTTTAAATCGTTCTGAGGCATTTAACATGTTGTGTAAGTTTAAATGATTGCTTATTCAGAAGAAAATTAAACAATTAATCAGAGCTATGCATGGGCTTCTACCGTTTAAAGACTAAAGTCACGCAGACCTAAGTTATTTAAATGCAGCGTGATTTAAATCTTGGTTATTCTCTAAATTTGCTTTGTGAACGAACGTGTTAGAATTCCTGCGAATATTTTAAACTTGATTATTAAGTATACTGGAGGAACTTTGTATTATAATGTTTCTTTTTTCATGTTAGTTCGACTATAATAATAGTTATGTTTATAAACTTTTACAGGGCGTCTTGTTTGTATCAGAACCCACCACGCTTGCCCACGGTTGGCTGAAGTGTTCGAGAATATTACGAACAAATCACAGTTGTTATTGTGTTCTTATGCATTATTAACTAGTGTTTACAATCCAAATTACTTCACAAAGTTCAGAGGTGCCTACAGCGGTTACTTAAGATTACTTCAGCGTGGCAGTCTGACTAGTTTTATTTATGTACTAAAGTATCTGTTTGCAGGTCTACAACTTGCCTGATAGTAAAAATCTTCGTGATTGTAACATAGATACATTTATATATAATATGTAACAGGTATTAACGCGCTCATGCATAATGTTTACCTTTTTTACGCTTGACGTTTCGACCAGGTTACACCGGCCGTGGTCACAAGCTGACACACGGCCGGTGTAACCTGGTCGAAACGTCAAGCATAAAAAAGGTAGCCATTATGCATGATCGCGTTAATACCCGTTAGATATTATATTTATATATATCATGCAACGCGAAAGTTTAAAAGTTATTATAGATACATTTGTTCTCCGGTTTTCTTGCTGATAGCGCAGTAACCTTTAAGGGAATTTAGAAACCCTACTCACCGTATTAAATATTTTGAAGTATTCCACATATATTTTAATGATGATGAATTAACATAATATTATCTTACGTTTACCCGAATGTTATGCATTGAAATTATACTACTAAACGGATTTTGTCGCTTAATAAAAGTGTTTTAAAATAAATAACGGGATAAATCTATATATATAAAACTCTTCCGTTACTGAGTGACTGACAGACAACGCACAGACAAAGCTACTGAACGCAAGAAGCTGAAATTTGGCATGTATGTTCCTTGGAGAGTGTAGGGGGAGCACTAAGAGAGGATTTTTGGAAATTCCACCTTGAAGGGGGTGAAACCCGATATTCACACGGGAACGGGACTTACGCGGGTGAAACCGCGGGAAAACTACTAGTTCCGTATAAAGTAGGTAGTTTAATTTCAATTAATAAATTAAGTTTGCCATCTACTAATTTATGCAAGCGTTGGCCCTTTTACTTTAAATAACATAGAAGCACAAGTTACTGTAGTTGGAAACAAAAGAACGATGTAATTATTGTGACTCTGATCAAACCATGCTGCATCTATTGTCGGTTCCGACAAGTCCCTGTAGTTATACGGACGACGACCTTATGAGTGTTAGCGAAACTCGACACACACATTAGCATGAAAATATTTAAAATGTTTTAATATCAATTCTAATACCTACAATTTAAATGCAATTGTGTGCATCGCTATTACATAATATAAATAGAAAAGAATTATATTTTTGTTTGTAATGAATAAATCAAAAACAAATTAGCCGATTTTAAAAATTATTTTTCTAGTAAAATTCGCTTTATCCAGAAATAACATAGGCTGTATAATATAACGGTACGAGCCACAAGCGCGGTGCAGTTACAGTGGGTGAAACTGCGGGGGACGGTACGGTATTTAGTACTTTAGCAATCCAAATTTCAGAAGGGTAGCTACCGAACGATAAATATTAATATTCTATATTCTATCACATACACACAACACCATCTAGCCCAAACTAAGCAGAGCTTGTACTAGATGGTATGGTACCTACTAGACAATGGATAAACATACTTATATACTTTTTTTTGTGAATAGGTGTACATTATACATATAAACACACAGACTAAGACAAACATCCATGTCCGTTCACACAAATGTTTGACTTATGCGGGAATCGAACCCGCGATCTCAGGCGTTGCAGTCGGTTACACTAACCACTACGCCATCGAGGCCTAAAAATCGTTTACTACACTATGACGTCAAACGTTTGACGTCATAGCTCACAATGTTTCTTGGAAGTTTGTTTCAGTTTGCGATCCTATTTTAGTTCACAACTGAGTTGTTGTTTATCGACTTATATAATTTTAGAAATAAGTAATTTGTACCTACTACAGTTACGTAACTGGATAAATATACAGTAGTTTACAAGTAAATTTAAGTTAATTTGTGAAAAGGTGCTTCTTGTAGCTACTGATCGACCTTGGTTTTGTGGATTTTGGCGAAAAAAACACTTGTCTTAAAAATGTATACTCCACTTTGGACTGCAGTATGGTTTAGCGTTGTTTTTATTCTCTGTACACGTAAGTGGATGCTCTTATTCTACCATGAACTACTATTAGAAGCTAACTTTTTAATATTACTTACTTGCAGCTCTTCACAGAAAAGACTTGTAAAGATATTAATATTATAATCTTGGCGATTCAAAAGAGTAGCTTTGCGTTTCTTGCCAGTTCTTCTCAATATTGCTAGGCTCTTGCTCTGCTAGTCTTGCATAGCAACAGTTAAATGTAAATGTAACTTCACATTAATAAGTTGTAACTTTTACGTTCTGAGGTTTTACTTTGTGACCTATATAAATAAAAATATTTTTGATTTAGATTTTACTTTTAAAGTATATGCGTATATTTTACATGTGCCACTAGAACAAAGAAATATAGAACATAACAGAACTTTACTGCAATGCAAAGGCTGCTTTACAAGTCAAGTGAGATTGGCCTCAAATGGAGTATTGCTGTCACTTCAGAGCGTAAGCGAGTAGAAGCCAGATTGAGTCATCTTACTTGGCACAAAGACGACTTTGAGGATACGTGACGATCCAAAACTCTTAAGCGACATTGAAGTCTGAAGTAACAGTGATTTTGCTGCCTGTTTACGTGTGTTTTTCGGCTGGTATTTCATTGTAATTTTATTGATATGTTATCTTGGGCAATGTTTGCTATCGCAGTGTTCGCCATTATAGAAGTTCTAGCCTCATCAGATGGGTTAAGTGTTCGCCTAGTCACTGTCAATATGCCAATTGTTGTGGGTTTAAATCTTACACGAGGCAAAACTGTGTGTGATCCACAAATGGTTGTCCCGAGTCTGGGTGTTCTTTGTGTCCGCTGTTTGAATGTTTGTAAAGTCCCCGCGACACAGAAATTATTCCTAGTGCGAGAGCTGTCTTTCTTAAGAAAGCAAGAAAATCAGATAATTATTTAGTTATACTTATATACATCTGGTGTAACTACGAGGAAGAAGCGGATAAAAAGTGTTCGATACGGTGTAACAAAGACTACAACTAACTAGACCCTATGGTCTAGTTCTAGGCCTAGGTATGCCTAAGACACACATTACTTTAAAATATGTGCTTCGTTTTCGTTACATTTTAGTATCGTTTGCAGCGTAATATGTTTCAAAATTCGTAAATGACAAATACTGGGACTATTTAAAAAGTATATCTTTTGATGTGTGTGATTTTGAGTGTATTCCATCTACATAGAGATACTTTATTATATCTTCCGTGATTCCAACATATAAAACAATGATTAATTATCTCAATTTTGTTACAGCAGTATTAGCAACGGTAGTGAATACAACTGCTGTGTATGAGGTCTCGAGTTCGAATCCCGGGTCAGGCCAACAAAAAGATATTGGATTATTCTGTTTAGAAATCTCAATACAAACCCGGATTTAGGAAGTTGGCGGTGTTAGACACCCCCGTGCCTCGGAAAGCACGTAAAGCCGTTGGTCCTGCGCTTGATTTCTCTCAGGTCGTGTCGTATTACCATCCTGATCATGAGTATCGGATCATAAGGGTTAGGGAACAGAGAGTGCACTTGTGTTTGCGCACATACTTGTGCACTTTAATATCTCCTGGGCAGATGGCCAGTCTCCGTTAAGATTTTCCGCCGTGGCCGAAATTCGGTCTCGTCTTCGGTCAGAGGACATTATTAGTTAAATTAATAATAAAAAGGATTTAATGAATTAATATACATATAATAAAAAATAATCACAACGAATTTTACTACGGCTACGAAATTTACCTTTCTACGGTCAACGGCCGTCTGTAGTTAAAATGTATAGTTCCGTTTTAGTGTAATAAACATCAAATGTGAACTGAAATGCATTCTATGTTCTCATTTGAGTTTTATTTTAATTAAGAATAATACCATTTGTAATATTTATGACACCGAGCCAATATCGGCAAATTATTTTGAATAGTATTTTTGATAGGTAACATAAAGCAGTTTCAGTTACATCTCTAAAAGTCAGCCTATATCGCTGACTCTATATAATATTACTTATAATATTAGACTTATCTAATATATACCATAAGATTATAGACAGACACAGTTTTCTATTTCCACGTAGCACGCACATCCAAAACGATGAAAATATTTTATACAGCCTCCATGGCGTAGTGGTTAGTGTAACCGACTGCCAAGCCTGAGATCGCGGGTTGGATGCCCGCACAAGTCAAACTTTGTGTGCATGAACATGGATGTTCGTCTTGGTCTAGATGTTTCTATGTATAATATGAATGTATTTACAAAAAAGTATATAATTATATTTATCCACTGTCTAGTACCCATAGTACAAGCTCTGCTTGTTTGGGCTTAGTTTGAGCTAGATGGTGTTGTGTGTATGTGGTAGAATATTATTATTATTATTATTATACATACACACAAAGCTACACATAATTTTCTGTGTATCTTTTATGTTTACAAAAGGTACACAACAATTCCAAAGAATCAATGAACTCATCATTATTCGCCCACCCTCGTCACAATCATACTTAGCACCCGTATACTGATTACGTTCCTATTGTTGACCTCAAAAAGCACAATTTACACCCTACTCTAACATCATCCTCGAGCTAAACACTCGTTACGTTTTTATATTTTAAATTAGACAAATTATTTATTTAAGTGAGGGGAGGCGGTCTCATTAATTTCGGCTGTTGGTTCTCAACTTCGAGTCCGTCACTGGCCTGTCAGTACCACTTAAGAAAAATTGGTTCAATCTTCGTTCCGCTTGTTGTGAGCCCTGTGTAAATATGATGACATGGATGTACCTTTTCTGCTTCGTAGGTATATTAATAGTATAGGTAGAGCTAAGCCTATAGTATAAAATGGATAACTGGTAGGTATTGTTTACAGAAGGCGCAGTAGGCAACTATTTGTGTATTCCATAAAGTTAATTTTAGGTATGGGTGTATTTTGTGTCCGGTAATAGAATTCTTTTCGTAATTATTTTTAAATTAATATAGTATGGCGTTGAATCTGCCTGTATGTTAATTATTTATGATAATTAATTTATAAGTAGTCTTTATTGTCAGAAAAAAATCTGTTATCCGTTGACCCCACATTAGGAAAACCTGTGCTGTGGGAGCCGTGACGATTACATACGGTTTAGGGTAAATATATTGTTACAAATGAACTGATTTGAAAATAATTTGATACTGTAAAGACTAGTGTTCTCTATATACGTTTCCTCAACAATTGTAAACTAAAGTTTTTCAAAGCAAAACACTGTGAGACAAGTTTTTGCTTCGAAAAACTATACATTTTTACTTTAAACTGCTATCTTCTCTACTCTAGTTTTGCTTAGAAAATGTTGTACATTTATTTAGTGCATATATTCTATATCATTTCAAATTTTATGATCTAATACAATTTTTGGATGAAAAGTTGAATGGAAATATATTGAAATTGAATTGAATTTATATTGAAATTAAACTACTATATACGGATTTTACCGTGTTGTTTATTTTACACTATATTACATAATTTAGAAACTGTTACACTACTACTAGATACTATTAAACTTTACAAATTTTTAAGCTAATTAAATTATTAATACTATTAAAACTACTTATATTTAAGTGTACACTTTCCCCGACGTTTCGGTTGCTTTACAGCAGCCATGGTCACGGGGAGACTCAGGTAATAAAGTGTCAAATAAACAACGCGATAAAATCCGTATATAGTAGTTTAATTTCAATGAATAACATTCGCGTAAACAGAAGACATTATTATGGTCCTTTACTACCAATAATTAAATTTTACATGCATACATCTAGTAAAACATGTCTATTGTAACACCACCAAATACTCTGTTTTATGCAAATTTAATAATTTTATTATTATAAATAGAAGCGAAGCCGAGGCTAATAACTAGTAAGTAATAAATCTATTTAAACACAAGAGCGTTGAAAACAAAGGGCCACACTTACACTAAACACACGCTAAGTCTTAAGAGACAGTTAATTCGCTCAATTGGCGGGTCGAGCTCCTCCTAATGCCTAATGTTCCATATTTGGGACAAGGAACACGATATGCGTGGTCCGGAGATAACGGTTTTTATCTTGTGGCTACTGGTGTTTCAATTTGTGGCTTTTACAATATGGCGGTACGGTGTGTTGGATTTGATCAAATTTAAATATTTATTCATAAAAAATATAAGTTTACAGTATACACCAAATCGCTTATATCTATGCTAATAATATTACAACAAATTACATACAATGTTAACAAAAACTTAGACTAACAAAATAAATAAGATAAAATAATATTTGTAACTTATATCAACTTAGCAGTGATAGCTCAGTGGGGCCGGGCACGCCACGATCGTGGCGGTAAGTCCCGTGTTTGAAGAGTGGCTGGAGAGGCGGCATGGCGCCCTCACCTTCCGGCTGACACAGGTAATGACTGGCCACGGTTGTTTTGGCCAGTTCCCGTGTCGTATACGCCGGCAAGAGACGCCCGGTTGTCACCACTGCGGCGACTGCCGTGACGTTGTTGAGGACACGGCGCTGCACACTTTGGCGGTTTGCCCCGCCTGGGCATCGCAGCGCCGTGAGCTGATCGCGGCAGTCGGATTGGTTGCCCTCTCGCTCCCGGCCGTAGTTCAGTCTATGGTCCGGAGTGAGAGGTCGTGGAACGCCGTCGCCTCCTTTGTGAGGAAGTAATTACCATCAAGGAGGCGGCGGAGCGGGAGAGGGAGCGTTTAAACCCTCTCCCCAACCGCAGAGCCGGGCGCCGGAGGGCGCGGGACGACCTCCAGCCACCCTGAGGTTTGACCTGGGGGTGGCGGGCTTTGTGGGCCTGCCCGCCATCCGTTCAGCACCAGGTCCGAGAGGCGGCGTGCGTGTTCCCACGCGCGCCTCTGTTTCGAGTCCGTCTCCCCTCTAGGGGGGACAGTAGGGAGTGTTAGAAGTGCCTCTGGGTAGGTCTTTCGTGTAGTGGCCTGCCGTTTCATACGGCGGGCCGAAACCTCGGCGGGGTCGCGACCGCATGCGAAAGTGATTCGCGCGGCCCCATCGATAGTGGTTTTGTCGAGGAACACCGTGGTAGGTTGATAGCTCAGTGGGGAGACCAACAAACTGCAATGCAGAACGTCTCGGCTTCGAACCCACGTCGCGCACCTCTCACTTTCGGAAGTTATATGACTTTTCGAAATTATGTGCGTATTGATTGACAATTATCGCCTGCTCCGTGCCTCGGAGAGCACGTTAAGCCGTCGGTCCCGGCTGCCATGAACGTCTATGGCAGTCGTTATTGGGAAAGTGTCGACACAAACGATCCCACTGGGTCGACGTGTCACCGGTCTGCACTGACTGGCCCCCACATAAGATACATACAAACAATTAAATTCCTGCTTTCAAAAAATATTTGCTCTCTAATACATAAAAATTTCAAGACAACACTAAAATGGGTCTAGGTGCCATTAATATCTGTTACTTAATAATTTTAATAAGATAAGCAATAAAATTGGACTATACCTACATATGTACACTTACAATACAATGATTTATTTATTTATTTATTAGTATAAACAAATGGACAACATAACAGTATACACCAAATCGTTGTACAAGTTAAAACTTATATCTAAAGTTATATACATTTATATTACCCGACATAATATACAAGGCTTATATAATTTATTAGAACATCTGCTTACATGAATGCAATAAAAGATTCGTAACTTAGTAACTAACTAAATATCTATCATCTCACAAAATCTTAAACAACTACGACTCACATCCATCCATCCCGAAGCAAATAGATCACATTCAGATTCTGATGTCAGAAGCATATTTAGTAAGGTCAGTGCACGAACAAGGGGCGAGTTGGCATGCGCCACAGTACGTGCATAAGGCACCGCTAGTAACTGGGCTTTGCGTGATCTAAGTTGTATTTTAGGTACAATGGGGACAAATAACCTAACCATCTGTGTTACTAGTTCCGGACAGTCACATTTACCACGCAAAGCCTGGCAGACAAAGGTAAGTAAGTGGTAATTACGCCTTACTTCCAGAGAATTAAAGCATGACATTCCGAGTAAAAATTTTGTTTGATAGAGGAAAGGATAATAATGATAAAGTTTTTTATAAAAGAAGCGTAAAAATGACTTTTGAATTTTCTCGAGAAGTAATACGTATGTACTCTCATAGGGTCTCCAGATCATAGACGCTGACTCCAGTTTGCTTCTTACTAGTGCCATATAAACGAGTTTAATCGCAGTAGGGTTGTCAAAATCTCGCATATTGCGTATTACGAATCCAAGTTTCTTATTACAGTCAACAACTAATGTCTTTATGTGCTCATGAAAGGTAAGGTGTGTATCAAATGATAGCAGCGATAGCTCAGTGGGGAGACCAACAGACTGCAATGCAGAGGGTCTCGGGTTCGAACCCACGTTGCGCACCTCTGACTTTCGGAAGTTATATGACTTTTCGAAATAAGGTAACTGAGAAAATTTACTATCCATTTCAGCTTAAAATACTGCAATGGAATTCTTTTATATTTATGTTTTACTACAAATATTAATTTAAGCTATAATATAAAGTATAACGTATAAACATCAACGTCGTAGAATAATAATAAACTCCTCCGCGGCGATCAATCATAATAGAGACTAGTCATTTGCGCAGGAGCTGATAAATGCACAAGTGCGTGCGCAAACACAAGTGCTCTCTCTATTCGATATGACGGCAACCTAACTCGTGTACACATATACTAGATTTTGCCCGCGGCTTCGCTCGCCTAAATGTAGGCTAGGTTAGGTCAGTAAGAGCATTTTTTTCTGAATAAGAGGTGTCGTAAAGCCGTTTCTGTTTAATTGACAACGTGTATGCGAAATTTCATGATGATCGGTCGAGTAGTTAAGGCGTGAAAGCGTTACCAACAAACTCACATTTGAAATTATAATATTAGTTAGGATAGGATAAGGATATACAAGATTTCCAATGCAGGTGAACAAACCATTGCCAACTGTCTAACTGTGGGCTATAACCGATTACCTACTGAGGAACTCATGCTTCGAAATATACGTAAAGCTGAGATTCTGCGCCTGATTACTCTCTGGTCAAGTCAAATTGCCATCCCATCGAACTATGAGAGTGCGTTATATAGTGAGTGTAGTTATGTTTACGCACATACATTTCACAGAAAAACCTAATAAGTTTTCTATGTCCCGGATTCAAACCTGGCACTTTATATTTTTATTAATAAGACAACGTCCGCTCTAGGAATAATTCCTGTGTCGCGGGGGACTACTTACATTCAAACAACGGACACGACGAACAACCAGATCCGGAACACCTATTTGTGAATCATACAAATTCTCATCCCGTATGAGAATCGAACCCACAACACTCAGCGCAATGGCAGTGACGAGCCGACCATTTAAACCTCTACACCGTGCGGTAAATAATCCGTGTACTTAAGCCAATGTTTTATACCTATAATATAATAATAATAAAGGTTTATTTGAATAACCATCTTCCGATTTTCAATTTTAAACATTGTCACTTAAACTAGGTTCCCCCGTGCTATTGTAACACGTTATATGTATAGTATATAATTACAGGATGTCCCAGAATATGTGAATCAAATTGTAAAGGGAGATTCTTTCAAAGTGCAAAAAAAAAAAATTAAAATACATACATACATACATAGATTCACGCCTGTTTCCCAGAGGGGTAGGCAGAGACTACGGATTTCCATTTGCTACGATCCTGACACACTTCTCTGGCTTCATTCACTTTCATCCCATTCCTCATACACGCCCGTCGGTTCAAGGTGCTCTTAACCTGGCCTTTGTCCAGAACGCCTCCGATCTGATCAAGAAACGTTCGCCTAGGTCTTCCTCTTGCGACTGTTCCATTCACACTAGCCTTATAAACTTTCTTAGTCAGTCTTTCCTCGTCCATTCTTTCTTTTTAAAAATTAAAAGTGTAAAATAAATACACATAAATAATGCGGCGATTTCAAAACTAAGTGCGTTTTATAAAAAATTGTTTTTAGTTTGACAAATCAATCCTTCACAAATAATAATAGTGGAAAATAAATGAAAATTAGCCATAAAGGCAGTACCTGTGGTTGAAAGTCTGGAAAAGGCGTACTTTTTAAAAAACTTTGTTTTTATTATTTTTACATAAATGTAATAATTTCATTTTTTAGCAGATTTGAATGATCCTCATCTAAGGAATCTCCCGTTACAATTTGATTCACATATTCTAGGACAGCCTGTATATACATATATAGTAACAGTTACATTTGTATTTGGCATAGATTAAATGGCATAAGTTTGTACAATATTGTACAAATTATATTGTAAAATCATCAATGTAGCCGAAGTCAACCAGATATGCATTCTTAAGGATAACTCAACAACTACTGGCCCGATTTTGATCAAATTTAAATGGAACCAAATGGGAAGCACCAGTTTTCAAATAAAAAAGAGAAGAATCATTAAAATCGGTTCACCTAGGAAAGAGTTATGAGGTAAAAAACACAAAAAAAAAATAGAGTCGAATTGAGAAAATCCTCCTTTTTTTGGTTCGATTAATGAAATAATAAGATTCATACAAGAGTAAAATTAAAGATCATAATTGGCACGGAATATTTCGTGTGAGGTTCCTACGTAAACGGTTAAGCCTAGTTTATCGCTTTAAAATGTTAACTGTGATAAATTAAACACCATATCAAATAACATCATGTAAAACTTTGATTCTGTAATACAATTTACTCCATCAAACTGTATATTCGTGGCCATTACGACACGACGAAACATATTAATGCGTTCTATAAACGATGCAGAGCGACCCTTCATGAGTCTACGAGATATAAAATAATTGTTTTTAATTGGCGATGATTAAACAAGTGTGTGTATGGTACTTATGTGTGATGGGAAAAAATGTGCAACTGTCCACTTATTATATAAACAGCTTGTTGGGAGAATAAATGTAGCCACGATGGTATGAAATATGGATTAATGTAGTTTCTTAGAACGACGGTTATTAAAAAAAAGGTCTGCTTGAAAAGAAAGAGGGTAATAGTGAATTGGAAAGATAGAGGATAATCCATTAGGATTGCGGATTGCATAAATTAGTATTAACTAATTTGTCAACTTCTACTTCTTCTTTTGGTGTGGTTAGTGGCCAACCTGTTGTCAAGAGTTGTTCAAGCCGCCTGAGGCCTCTGACATGGCTTAACGACTGCTGTCAATTTGACAACAACCGGGACCGCCGTTTTTCGTCCCCTCCGAAGCACGGAGACGCTCAGATGAAATACCACTAAGCGGTCACCCATCTATAGACTGACCGCACCCAACGTTGCTTAATCTCGCTAATCGTTTACCGATCAGTGAGTGCAACTAGCTATGAACGCTAAACTAATATTATAATTACGAAATTGAGTTAATTTCTTTGTTACGCTTTCAAAGCTTAACTAGTCGACCGATAATCATACAAATTTGCATACATTTTGGTAGGGGTGCAGAAAAGCAATAATTTTTATCTAGTTTAAAATTACTATTTCCAAGTGAGCCCCGACGCTCGCAAAAGCTAGCATTGAATATTTGCATAACGCTTTTAATTAAAAAAGAAAGGATTTCTGGAGGGATCAGCTTATACGAGAGGTAATTATAAAGTGAGGTCATATTTTAGGATCGTTAAATGTTAGTGATAAATAAGTAGGTACCGTGGGATAAAAAAGCGTCCACACAATTTCTTAATTTTAATATATTTTTTTTATTCACTATTCAAAATGCAGTTTATTAGATTTGCATATCTAATGCATATGTAAATTGTCTGAGCGGTGCAGCAGTAATGAATGCGAGTGTCGTTCATGCCTGTATCGAGTTCGATTTCTGGGTCGAGCAATGTGTTATTTGCAGTGCGGTAGGTATCCATAGGCTTACCCTATTACATACATACATACATAGATTCACGCCTGTTTCCCAGAGGGGTAGGCAGAGACTACGGATTTTCATTTACTACGATCCTGACACACTACTCTGGCTTCATTCACTTTCGACATATTCCTCATACACGCTAGCCGGTTTAAGGTGCTCTTAACCTGGCCTTTGTCCAGAACGTCTCCGATTTGCTCAAGAAACGTTCGCCTAGGTCTGCCTCTTACAACTTTTCCATTCACACTAGCCTTATAAACTTTCTTAGTCAGTCTTTTCTCGTTCATTCTTTCTACATGCCCAAACCAGCTTAACATACCCTTTTCTATTCTTGTCATTGTATCTACTTTCATGCCGCATCTCTCTCTATTACGTGGGATCCGAAACCATAGCTAGCTATGCCTATCATTTCGAGAATAAAAGACATAAAAATAATGGTAGAAGCCTTACTACCACCATGATGATTGCTTGCGCTAGAACGAGATAACGCATCATCGAGTGCAAAGCTTTGTCTCATACTTAGGCCCAGGCATAGTCCATGCATTTAACATTCCATTAGAGCAGAATCAGCTACTAGTACCAATAGCGATATTAGTATTTATGGCCACCGTTCAACGATGCAGTTGAATTCAAAGCAATGAATTACAAGCGGTTATAACTCGTTTAGTATGTGAGTGTTTTATTAAACATACGTCACACGTATGTTTATTGTAGATGGGGTAGCCAGAGTTGTACATATTTGTTTCGCCAGCTATCTTTTTGGTCCCTGATAAGCAAGCGCAAGTGTATTTTTATTAAGTAGTCTTCAAAATTGAACGATAAATACCCCCAAGAACTAAAGTTAATTTTAAAAATGTCTTCACCAATATTCAAACAATGGACACAAGAACGATTGCGGGAAACAAAGTGAATGGAGCTCTACGCGCTTTTATGAACAGTCGAAATGTTTCCGAAAAGGCACGTTTGGCTGTTCATAAAGGACTATTAGTGCCCACACTTATGTATGGAAGTGAAAGTTGGGTATGGCAAAAGAAGCATGAGAGCAGAATAAATGCTGTAGAAATGAGGGCGCTGAGAAATATATGTGGTGTGACTCTGAAAGATAGAATAAGGAATAGTGTGATTAGAGAGAGATGCGGCATGAAAATGGATATAGTGACAAGAATAGAAAAGGGTATGTTAAGCTGGTTTGGGCATGTAGAAAGAATGGACGAGAAAAGATTGACTAAGAAAGTTTATAAGGCTAGTGTGAATGGAAAAGTTGTAAGAGGCAGACCTAGGCGAACGTTTCTTGAGCAAATCGGAGACGTTCTGGACAAAGGCCAGGTTAAGAGCACCTTAAACCGGCTAGCGTGTATGAGGAATATGTCGAAAGTGAATGAAGCCAGAGTAGTGTGTCAGGATCGTAGTAAATGAAAATCCGTAGTCTCTGCCTACCCCTCTGGGAAACAGGCGTGAATCTATGTACGTATGTATGGACACAAAGAACACCCAGAATTCCACACCACTTATGATTCATAAATGGTTGTGCGGAGTCTGGGTGTTCTACACCAATTGTTGTCGCGTGTGGGATTGGAAGTGGCAGTGGCGGGGCGACCACTAAACTTACACCATCTGTGCAAATTCACTAATTACTCGCGCCTTCACAATCATTCGAAAGGGTAAATGCAAACTTCTTCAATCTACATACATACATTACATCTCACGTCTAAATACCCTAATGTGTATTACACGCACATTTTGCCAGCTAGGGTTATAAAAGCCACGAAATAGAACCCGTTTTTAAAAAACCTATTAACAAAAATAGAAATATGAACAATTGTTCATATTTGCTTTGTAAGTTTATTGCAAGTATCTTCATGAGAAGATGAAAAAGAAGCCTATGAAGGCTCAATCCTTTGGCTGAACCTAGCAACCAACCACAATTTAGCTACAGTAATTTAATAAACTCGCTTACAAATTAATTTTGACATTCATAAGTGTTACTTTGTGATCTGAATGAATAAATTATTTTTGTCTTTGACAGTTTAAGCCTGTTTACGCTCTTCTTAAAAAGAACGTTCTATGTATATTTGTGTTTATTGTGTCTGAACTGAAGACTATTATTATAATTATTGTTACTCTATTAGCTTAAGCCTACATTTAAACTTGATGATTGCTTCCGTTCGTGAAAGAAGTATTTTGTTAGAAAATTCTCAGAATAAGGGCCGAGTCAACTGCCTGGTAGACGGTAGACATTTTCGACACGTGTAACTTAACCATAACTAGCGAACTATGACATGCCAAGTTCTTCAAGAGAACATCGTTTGTAGTATAAATAAATGGATTCATGGCTGTACTTATATATATCTATATATAAGTACAGCCATGAATCCATTTATCCATCCTTTAGATAAAGGAGCAGGCAGCACGATTTGGTAGGTAGATTTTTGTTGTAATATGCAGTAAGCCTGTTGCCGTCTGGAAAAATATCTTCCATGTATTTGTATTCATGGAATGTTGTATTTATATACGTGAGAGGTTGTCCTCTCACGCCTATATAGAAGGGGACTCCGATGTGTATTACACCCACATTTTACCAGCTATTTAAGGTCATATGTTATTGGTAGCGAGCCTATTATTGTCTTCTGAGCACAGTTCCAAACTCAGTACTGTTATAACGATTTTTTTAATAGAAAACCTTATCACACATGACTCATTTTAAAAAATTGCTTCCTCATTTGGAATAGTCTCTGTGTTACGGGGAACTTACAAACATTTAAACGATGGATACAAAGAACACCCAGACTTGGCACAACTACATAATTGTGGTCCGCAACAAATTTGTCCTGTGTGGAGATCGAACCCACACTCGGCGCAGTGCCAGTGGCGAGGCGACCACTTAAACCACAACACCATCCATGCAGTTCTTATACTCTATGCACAGCAGTCGCATTTGCTATCTTTGTGACACCATTTTCATTTTGCCATTATCGAATCCTCGGGTTTATCCGAAAGGGTCATGGATCACAGGACTGTGCGCAATTTGCAATATCCCGCTTCGAATCACTGTGATAGTTCAAAACTCATTCAGCCGAGAGAGTCGTGACTACGAACGTTGAGTATGAATAAGCAAACCAGTCTCTTCCTGTAGGTGTGTCGACTAACAAAAGGAAGTTATTGTCCCCTGCGTACTCTTAAAATCATAATAACCTCACAAAATTACTCTCGTAAAGTGATGATTCATGGCAATCCCAAACAAATATGTTAAATAATAAATAAAAGTTGAAAAAGATATATTTACGCCCATTGTTCCGAGTTTTTATATAATAATATAGAACTAATTTCTGTTCTCGGCGTCCCTCGTATAAATCACATAGGAGCGCATACTTGGTAAAACATTTTATGTGTTAATCTAGGACATGGTTTATCTTATCAATGTGCCATCCCAAACTGTTTAACGATTTATCCATGTTTGAGTAACAAATAAACAAAAACCTGCATCCTCTGAATTTGGTCTACCCGTAAATTCTTGTGTTTGTTTTCGTCGTTGTGCAATACTGAGTATTGTCACTGTATGTAAGATACCATCCTAATGGTTGATATTGTGATGGTCAGTCCTAGGTCTTCTCTTTATCTTTGTGCAAACTTATCTCTAAAGTATTCAGAGATTTTTGGCAAAAGGTCCTCCTGCCTGAATTCTGGTCTCTGGCCAATCTTAACAGAGACTGACCAGGCAGAAGATATTACAGTGCACCAGTGGACACTCACAACAGGGCAAACACAAGTGTACTCTTTATTCACTCACTTGCCGATTCGACACGACTCGAGGCAGATAAGGCGCAGGACCTTACGGCCTTGTCGAGCCACGGTAGTGCTCAATACGGTCAACTGCATAACTACGGATGTTACTAAAACTTATTTTTAGAAATATTCTATACCTTTTTGCTGTCCCAACCTGAGATTTGAATTTTTAAAAAACCTTGTTCAAATCTGTCGCTCTCATTACCACTGCACCGAGGTAGAAAGAATATGAACATACATACTATGTGTTTTATTGTATATATGTGTGTATTTTGCTGTTATTACCTTATGTTTTGGTATTTGTAACAGTATTGTCATGGTTTTAAAAGGTCACTAACCTTTTATAAGCATGGCAATATTGATTCTACACTGCGAGTAAAATCATTATTAATTTAAAATTGTATGTGTAATATTTAAAGTCGTTAAAGTGATAAGCTATGCTGCAGTCTTCCTGAGATCATATGATCGAGATCATCATCATCATCATTTCAGCCTATTGCAGTCCACTGCTGGACATAAGCCTCCCCCAGGGTGCGCCACAAGGCCCGATCGCCCGTTTTCGCCATCCAGTCACCTCCAGCCACCTTTGATGATTATGATCGAGATGGTATAAAATAATTTACTAATGATTTTAATATTGAGTTTTTTAAATGCTTTAGTGACGCAGCAATAGTGAATGCGACTGCAGTACGCAAGTTTTGGATTTGATTCCCGGCTCCGGCAAAGTGTGAGTAGCTGTGAATAGCATCACAAAGTACGGAACCGTGCCCGGTAAAGGGCAATATTCTGGCATCCTATTATGTGGGATTAAATACTTTAGTTGGCGATATGATTGTGGTTGTAATATACAATGGCACATAAGAAGACACATGCATAATCTTACGCCTATATCCCTGTATACCTACAGGTGTGAGACTTCGTTAATAAGTTTTTAAACTAAACTGTGAAAAATCCGTATAATTTTGTTTAATTTCACAGTTATACTGACGACATGCATGGATGGCGTAGTGATTTAAGTATTTGCCCCGCAATTGCCACTGAGCCGAGTGCTGTGATTTTAATTCCTACTTCTTCTCCCTTAGCCTTTATTATTCCCAAGTCACTTGGGGTCGGCTTTTCTAGTCTAACCGGAATTGACTGGATATCAGTTTTTACACGGAGCGGCTGCCACCTGACCTCCGCAACCCGAAGGCTAACGATAACCTAAGGCTAGACCAGTGTCAGGATATTAGAGGGTACTGACTTTCCCAATAACGACTGCCATAGATGTTCATGGCAGCCGGGACCGACGGCTTAACGTGCTCTCCGAGGCACGGAGCAGGCGATAATTGTCAATCAATACGCACATAATTTCGAAAAGTCATAACTTCCGAAAGCCAGAGTGTGTGAGTGCGCGACGTGGGTTCGATCCCGAGACCCTCTGCATTGCAGTCTGTTGGTCTCCCCACTGAGCTATCGCTGCTACTGCTGTGTGCCGTGATTTTAATTCCCACACGGGACAAAAATGTGTGTAATCCACAAATAGTATGTAAGTGTTCTTTGTTCTCTGAAAGATAGAATAAGGAATAGTGTGATTAGAGAGAGATGCAGCATGAAAGTTGATATAGTGACAAGAATAGAAAAGGGTATGTTAAGCTGGTTTGGGCATGTAGAAAGAATGGACGAGGAAAGACTGACTAAGAAAGTTTATAAGGCTAGTGTGAATGGAACAGTCGCAAGAGGAAGACCTAGGCGAACGTTTCTTGATCAGATCGGAGGCGTTCTGGACAAAGGCCAGGTTAAGAGCACCTTGAACCGACGGGCGTGTATGAGGAATGTGATGAAAGTGAATGAAGCCAGAGAAGTGTGTCAGGATCGTAGCAAATGGCAATCCGTAGTCTCTGCCTACCCCTCTGGGAAACAGGCGTGAATCTATGTATGTATGTATGTATGTGTTCTTTGTTTGAGTATTTGTAAAGTCTACCCCGATATAGCATTTAGTATTAGTAATAATAGTAATATCAGCCCTGTATTAAACTGTCCCACTGCTGGGTACGGGCCTCTTCTCACTGTGAGAAGGGTTAGGCCATAGTCCACCATGCTGCCCTAGTGCGGGTTGGCAGACTTCACATATCTTCGAGAAAATTATGTAGCTCTCAGACATGCAGGTTTCCTCACGATGTTTTCCTTCACCGTTAAAGCAAGCGATAATGAACTATTTAATACGCATATAACTTCGAAAAGTCAGAGATCGCCTTGGGTTCGAACTCGAGAGTATTAGTAGGAGTCTTAAAATTATATCAATAATAATACTACTTCAGCATACTCTCTAACGTTGATCTTTCCTCGAGTCTCTAAATCTAGCTTTGGACGAAGTTTTATTTACAAGTTGATTTATAGTACACAAAAGTTTCTTGTAAAATCGGTTTCAGCCGTTAAGGCAGGGAAGGAAGGACAAAATCAATACTCCTCGAAAATATATAGCCAAGATTTATAGTTAAGTACTGACAGTTCGCTAATCCGTTATTTATGAGCCCTGTAGTAACCCTTTTCCCTTTTACGACTTACGGGCAACACCTTCCAAAGTCAAAATGTGTGTAAAGATTTGGTAAAATAAACCTTAGGTTTTTGTTCAAGGTTGACTGAGTGTAGCAAGTCTTCTTTGTAAAGACTGGGAATTAGGTAAATAGGGATAGGAAGCTAGTGCCGCATTGGGAGGAAATAAGGTTATGGTAATAGATTCATTAGACTGCACGGAAGGCGTAAGCGTTAAGTGGGCGCCTCACCGTTGCATGTGTGGGGTGCTGTGGGTTCGATCACCACACGGGACAAAAATGTATGTGATCTACAAACATTTGCTCCGAGTCTAGGTATTCTTTATGTCCGTTGTTTAAGTGTATGTAAACTCCCCAGTGACATAGGATTTATTCCCAGTCCCGGAGAAGCCTATTTTAAAATATAGATTTATAAAAGATGCTTATTGGTTAACAGTTGACGGTTACGTGTGCGTCTGAAAACACATACATACATAGCACTTGCCTTCCTTTTTGATATTTTACTCGCATACTTAGTAAGTAGTTTGATAAGCGAACAATCTGTCCAATGTCAGGCGTATGATCGCTTGTAATATTAGGTAGGTAAGCGGCTCTAAGCTGGGAAAAGGAATGAAATTTCATAAGAACATATTAGGCTAGCATATATCATTTCCATTAGGAAATGGTATATGCTAGCCTAATACTTAAATGACGCTCTTTAGCGCATCAGTGGAATGCGGAAGGCGAATTGTGGCGAATACAATTACCAAGTATATATATCTAGTATGACAATATGCCTCTGACACTGGTATCATTCATAGTACCTACTAATGTGTGTATATAGAAAGAGAGATATTTATATTAAAATACCATCTTCTTTATTCACGGTAATTTATTTAAAAATCAATAGCTATTGTTTTTTAGAATGAACATAACATTTCTATTCTATGTAGAATTGTAACGAGAATATCTGTAAATATTTGATTCTCAGTAAGTGAATTACTGTAATTCTTCTTTTTATGAGAAAAAGTTCGTAAAACTAGAACAGCTAAATAATGGGTTGTCCGACGAAGTACAACTTACTTTCAAGAAACCAGCATATAAGTTGTAATACTGCGACTGCCTCGCCACTGCTACTGCGCTTAGTGTTGTGGGTTTGAATCCCACACGGGACAAAACTTATGTGATCCACAAAATATGGTTGTTCGAATCTGGGTGATCTTTGTGTCCGTTTTTTAACACGGCACAGGAATTATACCTAGGGCGAGAATTGTCTTTTTTTATATATCAATAATACAAAGACTTCTTGCTTTTCGCTTGGTATATAAGAGATTCGGACGCTCACTCTTTCAACCCTTTAAGTCCTATTCACTATGGCTGGCGACACGAAAGAGATACCATTATATCACTCATTGCCATTCTACTTGATCATAGATTAGAACTGCTTATCATGTTCCACTGATTGGCATACATAACATGCAGGTCTGGTGAATGGGGTTTACGTATTAAACTGCGACCCTATTGCTGTTAATCTGGTACAGTTTCATCCCCATGTGTCACTAACAACTAAGTATGTAGCGTAACCCAAGGAAGGAATCCGAAACTTCACAAATCGATGCACTTGCTTGCAAAGAGATATTCGCAATATTTTAACCACATTCATTTAAAAATACGTAGTTTTAAATGGATCCACAATAAGTAATAGCTTACTATTTATTTATTTTATTTACACAACAAACAATATTAACTACTTATAAGACTGGTTACCAAAAATTAACTAAAACATTATTAAAGGAACTTAAGACAAAATAATAATAATAATAATATCAGCTCTGTATTAGGCCGTAGTCCACCACGCTGGCCTAGTGGGGGTTGGCAGACTTCACATATCTTCGAGAACATTATGGAGAACTCTCAGACATGCAGGTTTCCTCACGATGTTTTCCTTCACCGTTAAAGCAAGCGATAACTAATTATTAAATACGCAAGACAAAAAGCACTTACCAATTAAAACACACATCCACACAAGCACTTTGTATTCCATTTTGTAACACATAAAAAGTAACAATCACTAAATCTACTATTACTATTATAATATTACTATTGTTTTATATAACTACTAAAACGTTAAATGACAATAATGGGCAGTGTAGGTGCGCATGACTCGGTAGTTTTGAATGTACTAGTGCGAACGATGCGCGTGCGATGACAGTTAGTGACGTTACGCATGCGGCGCGAGAATGGGCGATGTTTGATAATAATACATTATTTGATCCAATAGTATAAACTTGTGTTTTAAAATCCTTAGTAAGCGTACTTAAAATATTGACTTACGTTTACGTGAACGCGAAAGCGTACTTATGATAGTGAAGCATTGGGTTTATACATTCGAGTTGGACAGTGTAATTGTTGATAATATATGAGATATAAATATAGCTGGGTAGGTCTCTTCACGTAGTGGCCTGCCGTTTCATACGGCGCGGGCCGAAACCTCGCCGGGGCCGCGACCGCATGTGCAAGCGATTCGCGCGGCCCCGTCGATATTGGTTTTGTCGAGGAACACCGTGGTAGGTTTAGTCGGTATTCCGGGAGGTCCATTATCTTTTCAACATCTTTCTTTTACCCCGGTGAGTCCGACATAACCCCTCCGCCTGCCCCCGTGGAAGGATATGTGTGAAAGCAATCTACGTAAAAAAAAGGGTATAAATATAGCTAGTAAAATGTGGGTAGTTTTAATTTAATTATTTATTAACTTGGACATCTAGTAGTTATTACATTAATGCTTAAAAAGAAATACTAATACTAACCCTTAGTGTATAACTTTTTAAGGTGTCACGTCATGCACCATTATAGTATGGGGATGGTAGCACTTCATAAATAAGGCAAAACTTCAAATATAATTAAGATTTTATAAATGTATGTAAGATAATAAAAATAAGTAAGGACTTTTTTGACAATTGCTGTGTTGTTGTTTTGTTGGCTTTGATCACCACATGGAACATGTTTCACATATTGTTATTTGCAGTCTGAATTTTATATTTTAGAGTTGTACGAATGTTTTTTTAATTTCAGTGAAACAATAGGATTGTACAAAGTACGCGAGTATTTTAAACAAAAATATTATAGGTTGCATGGAGCTTTACGAACATCAAACTAAGGCAACAGCATAAGCTAATCATTATAATATTAAGAGCTTCCCAAAGAGCCGGGTATTTTATATCGTGAAATGTTAGGCAAATATCCGTAAAAACTTAACACTAAATAATTTATTGAGTGAGTAGTACAGTAAAATGTAAATTCTTTGGTCCTAAAACTAGTGTCAGCTGTATTACAGCATTTTAGTCCCACTCTGTCAAAACAACATTTCAAAATCTAAATTATTTTAATAAGAAATTTGCGACTATAATACTATTGTATGATGAATACACTTGCGTGTGTGTGTGTTTATGAGTGTTATTTATATGTGTGCGTAATCTCTAAGCACACTAAATCTGTGGGCATACATAAAATACTTATTCAATGAAGTATACATAAATATTATACGAAAGGAAAAGCCAGTGTACGCGTACAGGAAACATTTTCAAGGTGATTGTTAGCAGCGGTCAACGGGCGAAGCTTTTAACATAATAGCCGTTTTAGTCGACGCCCACTAATTGAATGAACGTACAGTAATCAAGCCGGGAGCCGCTCGTACATGATTTTAGTTCTAATAGATTTCGTTCACGCTACAACTAAACGCTGTGATACATATTGATTTTAATTCTGTAAGTTGATGTGTAGTGTGTTGACTTTCATTATTATAGATTGTATTATTTGTTTAACACGTTAGCTGCAACGTCAGGCACCGGTGCCTGACAGACATTGTATCAGTTTGGGCTTTGTCAGTCACATGTGCTTGACATTTTATTTAAGTCTTATTTTATGTAAAAAAAATCACGGAAATAAATACTAAAACAGTAATTTTTTTATCACCTATATCGATATAAGACCGTACACAAAAAATAAAAATGCCGTCATTAAAATATTGTTATGGCAGTTAACGTGTTAAATTTGTTCAAATATATATAATTAAATAAAATATTGGCTCGATGGCTTGAAGCATCAGTTTAGATAGGTGACAGTTAGATTTTCATGGAAATTCATCGTAGTAGCTACGGTAGCAGTACGGATTCTGGTTATCTCCATCACCGTCCTATACCTTACCGGTATATTACCGAACATCCACATTTTATCCCTTGTCGATATATCATCGATAGTTGAGAATGGATGTTAATAATGCCAACTAGCAACTAGTTGGTCTATTTCACCATTGTCTACTTTAACTGCCGCACTACACCCATTAGCAGTGTGCCGAGTGTTGTGGTATTATCATTTTTGCCAAATTTTGGACACGAGACAAAAATTTGTATGATCCACAAATGGTTGTTCTTAGTCTGGGTGTTCTCTGTGTCCGTTGTAAACAATAACTCTCTACTATTCGATAGGAGCACTTAACACTTAAGAATTAAGAGCTACGATTCGAAAACAATGTTTAAGAAAATCTTTTCATCTAACTTTTTTGCTGATGTTTGTTTTATTTATGGAACTCTTGCTGTTGTTATGTTTATATAATATACCTATTATTTATTATATAGAATATTCTCAATATCATGTCTGCGTAACTCTGCAGGGTTAGGCAGAGCCTACCTTGTCCAATCACACACTTCTATGAATCACACCACTAGTGTAGTTTAACAACCTGATTTTTAGCCTCAATGCTGCTGTATCTTCCGATTGTCTAACTAAAAATCCAATAATACTTTACCCAGTATTGAATTCGAACTCACAATCGTAAGTGTAAAAAAAGGCCACTGATCTATTCAAAGCAGTCTAAGCCCTGCTACAAAATATTGCATAATATTTGAGACATAATTTCTAACGTAAGCTGTTCTTCACGTTAAGCTACTTTAAGATATATTTACAAGGAATAAACTTTCCAGTGAATATGTAACTAGGTAATCTCTATGTGACAGCTGTACATGCACCACACATTTCTCTATTTCGCATTGAGGTGCTTATAGACGATATAAGTAGCTGGCTACATATGCTAGTTACTCCGGAGGGCTAGCCCGTTAACTACTCTCGCGGGCTACATGCGCAAGCTACTTGCTTGGGCTACATACTTGTGCCACTAGTTGCGCAAGCTAATCGAGCGGGCAACATGCGCAAGCTACTCGCGTGGGCTACATACGCAAGCTACTCGCAAAGGCAACATGCACCGACAATAATTGTTTAGACGATGCGTGCCTCAACTTGCGGCCATTACCCGCGCGTGTATAAGTCCCATTAGTCATATTTGAGCATTGTTGAATATTAACACGTTAGCCCTCTCCGGTATTTAAATGAATAAAATATTATTAAAATGTTCATCCGGATTCTGTATGCCCAAGGATTGAAGCAGATTAACTGTACATGAATTAAGCTAAAATGTGTTAAATACAATCGCGGTTTTTATGCTGGTAATGAATTTTATACACCGTGTATGAAAATGATTAAACGCGTACAAATATTTGGATAAGTGAATTTTGGCTTTATAATTTTCTCCACAGCTTTTATAAAATTATATAAATACTGCTGTACGTGTGTATACCATTGAACTCCTCCTTAAGGTCTGGACCAATTTTGATGAAAGGGAACTGTCCACTTTGTATGGGGGTGTTGGCTTGGAATGGACAGTCACTGAGAATAATAATTATATATTAATTTAGAAGCATTATCCAGTAGGAATTAGAAAAAAAACAAAGTTTTGTGTCCAGGTGTTCCTAATTCGTTTGTTGTGGTGGTTTATACAAAGGTATTTGAAATAAAAAGTAATTGTTCCTATGTTATTTTTTTATTATTCTGATTCATATGTTACTAAAATGTTATCTAGGAACTGGGCTGGTGAATTTAAATGGTTTTGATATCTTTCCCAACTCAAAACCAAATAATTGTCATTATGTGGGCGCAGCAACCTACTGTCCGTCGACCCGTCGTTGTTTTTATGTATGAATTCTGTTCACGCTAAGCCAATAATGGACAGTTCCCTTTCTGTGTGTGTTCGAGTGGATCCCTGGATGGTTCATAGTCACAATTAGGTCAGGTAGGTGGCGCTGTAGGTAAGCCAACGTTTGTTATTTTATATATTTTGAATTTGTTTTGTTTGAAACTGCTACGTTGGCTAATGGACATGTCGTAGGTAGAAATAATAATATTTGCGTAGCATAATATGAAGGCTTAGGCTACGGCTGAATCTGTGAGTCAGCGAGGTTGGTTGACTACAAATTTTACTTATTCTGGGAACTAGTACGTCGTTCCACTTATCGCATGCATCCTGCTTTACCTTTCTGGTCATGCAAAATCATAAGATTATTATTTAACAGCCTACCGCTGCTAGTCAATCGTCGATCCTAAGGCACCTCTGACATTTTAAAGTTATTTGCTCACTAAATAGTTAATTATCGCTCGCTTTGACGGTGAAGGAAAACATCAATGGCAATTAACTGAGCTGATAATATATTATATTTTATGACCATATGCTACCCGATGCGCCTACTTTGACAGCCGTTTCACGTCGCTGTAGACCGTAGTTTTACAACACTATAGCCACCCATAATGCATCGCTGAAACAAAAACTGGAATTTGCTACAGCACAACATACTCTTAAAGAACTTTGAAATTTGCGTACGCAAGATAACTACACAAAGTTTTGTCTACCATCATCACTAGTTTGGCGCAGCTTTTCTATGTACGTTTCCAAAATAGTTTTTTGCTTATTAACGGCGATCATCTTACTTTGGTATTACAAAACTTGAAACAATGTACAGAACATTTGACAATTTTCCTTATTTAAGCAAACTCACTGCACTTGACGCACTAGCAGTCTTGGGGTGACCATTTACACCACTGCGGTCTCGATGCAGTTATAAATTACATAATATTAATAATCATAAATTAAAAGCCAGGCGCCACTGCACAAGACTGCTCGAACGTTTAAATCTAAAAAGATTATTAAAAAAGAAGATTAAGGCCATCCACAAAATCGCATTTAATTACGCGGCACCGCATGAAAAAGTTGTTAATCAATAAGTAATAAAACTCCTAAGTCCCATGGTGTTTGTACAACAACGCGAAGTTTTAATCGACCTCTTGATTAAGTTCCATTCTTTGCGACTTCCTTTTTAAATATCTTGTAATTTGTCACTTTTTACGCCTCAAGTTTATCCGTTTAAAATAGATGATTTGCCATTAACTCAGAAGCTTTCGCTTTTGTAGTTTTTTGTAAAGTGAGATGGAATATCCAAAAATTTTGGTTAAATATGTACCCAATGTAATGTTTTTCGGTAAATGGACGGAGACAATGGGTTATCATTTGTATGGTACAATCGTGGTGGTAAACAAACGTGCAGTTTTTGACTCAGTCTAGCCATTGCCAATGAACTGCGTGTTGTTGTATTGAGCTCCACACAGGACAATGATGTGATGAGTGATCTACAAATAGTTCCAAGATCTGGAGTTCTGTGTTTGGTTGTTTGAATGTTTGTAAAGTGCCCATACACAAGAAAAATGCCCAGCAGATAAATGCACAAGAAACGGTAAGCGTAAGCGATGTATTTTGCGCGTAACCGATCCTAGGTTAAAGGAATTAAAGAAAGAGTAAAAAGGAAAGGTAAGGGAGTGTTCAGTATGTGAGCTTCTGGGACTATAAAATACCTGGAAACAGATGCAACAATGTAATTCCTCTCACGTCGGTTTTTACTATCGTCACCAAATGCCGACATGTAAATGTTCAAGTTGGGCGCTAACTTACCTTGAGCGAAGTAGTGCAAACACGTAACAATATCTGTCAAAAATTAACAGTAAAGTTATCAACTGAAAATCCTAATAAAATAGGTCGTAATAGAATCACTGTTTAAGCTTGGTGTAGTTTAATTAAATTGTACCTATGCTTAAGGTCTACAAGAGATTGCAGCGAAGTAACGTTACGTCAATTTCCTGCAAATAGCCACCATTAACCAAACCTGCAATGCTTGCAACGCTTCCATTTTTTGCTAAGTTCATAACTCCGCGATAAACCTGTTACTATTAAGCGGGCTATGCATAAGCGCGTTTGCCACGTTAGTTGAATAAGGAACTATAAAATTCTCACGAGTTCTCGTTCTATGTATTATGCTTCTAAATGAGTTCTCATTCTTCATTCTTCTTTCTCATCTCTTAGAAGCATAATACATAGACGCGCGCCTGTATTCTCCCCCAATGATGGCGCTGCAAGCAGAGGTGTATGATGCCAGCATTTTGTCAGCAATATATTTAAGTCCCACGTTATAGAAAACGAGCCTATTGCCATCTAAATGGCAAATGTCTAACTTCACACAGACGGATTTTTTATTTGAAAGTCTGTGGTAGGAACTACCTTATAAAATTTTAAATAAAATGTTGCTCTACCCAAGAATCAAGCCCCGTCGTGATGGTCACAAACGAAAGCGCAAACTAAAGCCTCGTGATGAACGCAGCGGATATATGTCTAAAAAATAAGCACATCGCCATCTATCGGCACGAAAAGAAATCTTCTATAGATATTACGTAACACCTTCGTAGGCAAACGTCATTACGTCACAGATATAAAACGGTAGCAGTAAAAAATTCAAGAGTACCCTGAATGGGTCTCCGATAGTTAATCCCAGCTTAAGGAAAGCGAGGAAGAATTAAGAAAGCTATTAGTGGGGACACTCAAATATGCAATTTATCCTCATTAAAATAATGTCGTCGGCAGCATTAATCACTGCGGTCCATTAGTACCGGAATTGCTTTGAACATTTTAATTTTCAGCGTATTCCACTTTTTGTTTTGAGGCTTCATGTTTTGAGTAGGTTGTTAAGTGGTTTTATTAAGGACAAAACTTGCTGGAAAATTACGCTTGCTTTAAGGACTATCTCTTTACAGAAAATGGACATGAAAATCACCCAAACTTGTTACTGACATACATACATGAGTTCATCTATGATATGTATGTGCATACGGTTAGGTTAGCGTAGTGGTTTAAGAGGTCACCTCGCCACTGCCATTGCGCTGATCCCAGTGGGTTTGATCTCTACACGGGACAAACATTGTGTGATCCACATATCGTTGTTCCAAATCTACGTCTTTGTGTCCATTTTTTTAAATGTTCGTAAGGACCCCGCGCAGTGAATGGAAATAATTAATCCTAGTGCGAGAGCAGTGATCTTAACACGAAAAAAAGATAATCTATTATCTAATATGTGTACGGTACACATATTTATTTATTAGTTTGGGTAAGCTTCTCCTATCAACAATGATTGCTCTATGGGGTAAGTGAACCCGCGTTGAAGATGTCAAGTCGTTAATTCGGGTTTAATCATAATTGGCAAAGATGTGGTGTCCACACTAACTTTTACGTTATATTTGTATTTAAAAGTTACATGTTTTGTGGGAATTGAACATTCTAAGCTAGTCGAGTTTATATTACAATGCATTTGTTGGCACAATAGTATAAACAGGGTCGAATCTGCAAAATTAGTGTGATGCGTGGGAATTTAGACAATTTTAGATAGATAAGTAATGGTTGTAGTAAGTCATTTCACATTTAAGATGGGATGAAGGGAAAGAAACGAGAATTGTAGGTATGTGAGCTTTCAGGACACTTACTGGGAAAAACGGCAACAGTTAGCGATGTGTCATTGGTAGAAAAGTAACGATCGCTCAATGGAATATCAATCGATTCATTGTTACTGATTACTAAGTACTGAATACTATTTAAATTATAACGGCTTAATTTATACGCGATTGTTGACATAACTACCATTACCAAATTATTGACAAACGCCACACCTCACTCAAGAGGGTTTTAAGAGCAAGGTGGTTACCATCCCTGGTGGTGCAAACATCAACAAACTACCATAATAGCTTGAAATCAGTTGACGTGTATGCTTATTTTCACTCTTAGTGACTGCATTAAGCCTTATACAGCAAAATCTAAATCCTTACTAATATTATAAATGCGAATGTTAGTTTGTTTGTTACGATTTCAAGCCTTAACTACTCTACCGATTAACATGAAATTTTGCATACACGTTGCCAGGGGTACAGAATAGGACTGTCACTAACCTAACCTACATTTACGTGAACGAAGCCACGGGGAAAACCTAGTCTGTTCATAAAAGACTTTATACCAACAAATCAAAAAAACAACTTTCTTCCTTATTTCACAATCCTCACGAAATCAACAAATTAACTAAGTACGTGCTATGAAACCCTACGTTGCATGTGTTCCGATACGCACTTGGCTGGTTATTGAACTCTGAGTCTTCTTCAGAGGTTAATGAAAACACTATGTGGGTCTGTGTGTTAGTGACAGATTGGTGTTAGTGACAGGCATAACGCCGGAAACCACTGGACTGATTGACTTGTAAGTTGGTGTGCAGACACCTTGGAGTCATACCTCGGTCGAGTTTGAAGATGGGCCCTGTGTGTCAAAAGACCCCCGAGATATAGGGGTTACAAGGTCACATGTATTTTAAATGCTTTTACATTTAAGACGAAGAGAAGTTGAATCTTGGGTTTTTACACCCATCTCGTTTTTAAATGTATTTATTTGCTCTTATCAGTGATATTCGATGGCATACTTTCATTTTAACGCGAAACTACGGTTACGATGGCGGCCGAAGGGCTTCTTACATTGCATTACTCATATTCTGTAGTATATTAAGGCGCAGCAATAGACAATTAGGAGAACGTTCTTTATAGAACACAAGATTTCGCCCGTATTAACAGTACTTTTTAAAGATGAAAGATACTCTATGTCCTATTCTGTACCCAAGACACACAACGTGTATACGACATTTCATAATGATCGATCGAGTAGTTAAGGCGTGAAAGCGTAACAAATAAACAAACTCACTTTCATATTTATAATATTAGCAATGATGTTGATCAAATAAAGCAGTTTGAAGTACGATCAGAGAGCGTTGTGGAGTAATGCAAGAGTAAGTTAGAAAAATGACTAAGAAGAGTCGGAGAGTTTAGCATATGGCGTTAAAGGTTGACCAAGTCTTTCTTGGTATATATTATGCTGGCGATGTAGAGCAAATCGAAACCGATATCACACTTTGCATGCATTGTTTTGATACCGTAATAATGAGCGAGCCTACTTTTTTCAGCAATACGAGAGGATGTGGGCCTTTAATATTCTAGACCTCAAGCTATCATTCATTAAGAATAACCAGAAAAGTAACCCGTGTACACTTTTATGACTTGATAATGCCTGGTCTTAATAAGGTTAAGGTCAAGGTCAGTAGCAATTACATTTCACAACTAATCCATATTCAAACATAAATACAAATATAGCTTCAAACAACCAAAACACCAACACGGACAGATAGCCAACAAAATTCAATTTATTTTCCGCGAACAAAATGCATGTGGAATAAAAAAAGTTTGCTTCGGCAAGGGGATGAAACTGTATGAACCGAGTTGTAATCCCCAACTGCGTTACGTTCGTTAGGTTTAATGAACGCAGATTTACATAAATGTTTTTAAGCCTCTAGTCAGACTGACCTTAAGCTCCTTACGATGAAAAAAAGATGTGCATTAACATCTTTATGACTATGAGAGCTGGAAAATGTTGGTTACGGAAGGTTTAGAAGATTATACTTTATTGAGAGCATAGGCGCGGTTTTTGGTGCTCTTCGTTTTGGTGTTTTCCCAAGTTTTAGTTAAAATACACGCGCTTTTTAATGCTTAATAATTATAAAAATTAAATAAATTAATCAGAGGTGTATAACAAACACAGGTCAATTTTCAATGTGTGCGTGGACCGCGACTTCGCGCGCTCGGGAAGTTCTTCTTTTTTGGATAAAAGGTCCAATGTCCAATGTCCTCTTTCGTACCCCTGACGACGTGTAATGTGAAATTTCATGATGATTAGTTAAATAGGTGTGAAAGCGTAAGAAAAATAAACTTAAATTCACATGTTTTATATTAGTTTGGATTACGAGTTTCCTTTAATTTGCCGTGTGTCATTACTTTCCAGAAATTGATTGTTATTAGAAACATTACCCAATGGTAAATTAGTAAAATACAGTTCTCAGGAGTGAGGCACCTTTGACGAGCGCACTCCGCACGCTTAATCTCATAGCCTTGAACGTGGACATATTCTGTTGTGCTCTGAGTGAATTCACAAGGATATCTTCTTTTAAAATTTGTTACAATAATTAGATAAAATTATATAGGAATATATTGTATAAGTTCTTTCTTTTTTTTTTAATAGTGCTACAATATCGCTTTGGGCGAATCCTGTAAAGATATTTGTATGTCTGTAAAGAAATAAATAAAAATAAAAAAAACCTCAATATGGCATTCGAGTTCGGGGCTCAAGCGAAGAGCAAATGAGTTTTTAGATAATCCTCAGCAGCAGTTTCATTTCCAGAGTGGCTGCTGAGGATTTTAATAGGGATTGAATATCCTCAGGATTTTTACTCCCTATTGCGTGATTCCAAAAACCTAGCTGGTGAAATGATTATGGGTAATACAAGTGTGCTTAGCCCTTCAGGGACATGCCTGCATGAAAATGTACCAATGTTCAATAAATACGGCAATAATTGAGCTTTCGTTATAATAATAATATCAGCCCTGTATTAAACTGTCCTACTGCTGGGCACGGGCATCTTCTTAATGTGAGAAGGATTAGGCCATAGTCACCACGCTGGCCTAGTGCGGGTTGGCAGACTTCATATATCTTCGAGAACATTATGGAGAACTCTCAGACATGCAGGTTTCCTCACGATGTTTTCCTTCACCGTTAAAACTAGCGATAATTAATTATTTAATACGCATATAACTTCGAAAAGTCAGAGATGCGCGCCTTGGGTTCAAACCCGAGACTTTTGCGTGGCAGTCCAACAATTTCCCACTAGGCTATCGCTAATATGAGCTTTCGTAACTTTCGTTACTTAAATAAAATTATATTTAAATGCGTGTGACAGACACCGGCGCATTGCTCTTACAAGAAGTTATATAAATTTTGTAACATTTACTAATAATAATAATAAAGTACTTCAGTACGGTATATTTTTTCTGACTGATAGTTCTGTCTCCTATGCCCTTTTCTGTATCGCTGACAACGTGTATCCGAAATTTCATGATGATCGGTCAAGTAGTTAAGACGTTAAAGCGTAACAAAAAAACAAACAAACTCACATTTGCATTTATAATATTAGTTAGGATCAATATTTGTATTTAAATTGACTTATAACAGAACACCAAACATGGGTCACGACCGTTTACAATCGAGAACAACAGTACAATATGAAGCGTTTCCAAAGGCACAAAGGAGTGCCCGCAGACAAACCGAGAATGTTCACTCAAGCAGTTCATTTCATAGACATCTCAATTTCCATTGCGATCTAGGCAAAAGGTAAAATAGATTCCTTATGCGCCCGTCCAAGGAAATCCGTCGTCGATTGAAAAATCTCTGTGGAGCGTATGTAGGAAGAACATCGAGCGAGATACTTGCTAGATGTAAGAGCATTTATAACTTATGCATTACATTGTTTATGTTCTTAGCTATGTTTATTATATTAGATATTTTGTAATTTATATTCATTGAATAATAAATACATTTAAAAGTACACGCTTTTATAAGATAGCATTAAAATAATAAATAATATGATATGACTTTTCCGGAACTAATATCATTTATAATTTACGCTCTATGTTTCTGAGATCATTTATAACTTATATTCATTGAAACAAAAATTACATTTGAATTAGGAACTGAATTATAAACTTTTATGAAACAGAGTAAAATGATATGGGCGCGCACTATTCTGGATAGTCAGATGATGTATAATTTATGGACTATGTTTTTGAGATCTTTTATAATTTACATTTATTGTAACATTTAAAATAGGAACCAAAATACTAAGTATAATAAGACGCAACAAAATAAAAAATATAAAATGGCGTGAGCCTTCACCATTACGCTTTACTAACTAGACTCACCTTCTATCATGTTAAACCTAAAAACATACTAAGTACAGCCTTTGTCGCCGAAAAGGCAAATAAGACTCCTAAAATAAAAAATTTAAGTTCCTCTTAATAGCAAGCGATCACACACACTTTAACTACTGCTATTTTTTTTTCATAAAATCCAGTAGCACTTCTCCCGATCCTGTACTACAACATCGCATACACTACCGCTTCGCCACTGAGGTGCATAGACTGTGCCGAGCGAAATGTGCCAAAACAGGCGGTCACAGTTAAGTGAATAAAATCAACACTTTTTGTTTAATACAAATATAAAATATACATTTACCATAAAAATGAATGTGTTTACAATTACTCAATGTAAAAAACTTAAAATAATTAATATTTTCGCCCACAAAATTACGTAAATTTGCACGAAAAATGCAAAAACGTAAGCTCGTGTTACGTGATTTTTAGATTATAACAGTAGAAGTCTATCCTATGTTACAGCTTAAACGAAACATAAATAGTTATATTACAATTTGTCCGTCTAAAATATTTAAGTTATTGGTTGACAATAAAGATACATATTTATCAAAAAAGCACTTCAAATCCTCCATACAGTTTAACTATGTCGGCCGCGCGCCGATTTGATTATGCACCGTACGAGCTCTGTCATTATCTGTCTTACGCTCGGCGCAGTCTTCATCAATTATAATAGCTGGTATAACGTCGGTGAGAGGGGTAGGACTGCTCTGTAACCCATAGTTGAAATACAGACGTGAGTCTATGTAATTATAAACAGGTATTTTTATTAAAGCGCACTTAAACGCTTCCAGTGAGCTAATACCTAGACTGAATATTCCTCGAGGAGATTAGCTTTAGAGCCACAGGTCTCTGAGGCTTTGATGTTCTAATAACTTTCCGTTTTCCATTTTCTTTCAGATTCGAAAGTCAGTCTCTTATATAATGAGAGCTCTCTAGTTAGAACTTATGATGTGTGGAGGCAGAAAGGTCTTATGTATTTTTTATTTATCAAATCATATAAGCTTATAGTATTTCTTACACCACAACCCTATGTTATGCGAATTAAACACATATTATAAGAAAAAGTTGTACCATGACCTAATCTAGATTTAGAACGATATAAATATAGCTTAATAGCTAAATGTCTTAATTAGTATTTACTAATTAAGACATTTAGCTATAAATAACAAAAAAATATTAGACAACGGGTCTTAATTGTACTATAGGTATGTAACGGTATATTAGGCTATATATTTGCCGTCGTTTCAACCCACTTGTATCACTCATGACATGATTACTCTTTTAAATATTAACACGATTATGACCTATTGTCTAATATTGTTTTATGTTTAAAAATTGCGTAGGTAAGTCCTAAAACATTTATCATAAATTACTTTATTTTAGACAAATATAATTATACACTTCGTAATGATGTTCCATCATAATATTATTTTAATAGGTATACAATTGCATTTTCATCATTATGACTATCAACAAAATATGTCTACATCTGGAATATTGCTAAGAAAAAAGCGACTCAACTTCTATAGCGAGGATAATTTTGCCCAGGAGACTTCACTAACATTGAAGCAAAGAACACAAAGATTACCGAGACTTGGAACAACAATTTGTGGGTCACACAGACGTTTGTTGTGTGCGGGGATCGAAATGTTGATTCGCCCACGGCGCATTTACATTGTAAGTGAGGTGTCCATTTACACCTTTGCTATGGTTTCGCTGGATAGTTGATGTCGGATTGCTACCAAGAAAATAAAGAAACAATTAAAAAATATAGGTATTAGTCTATTAGTTAATATTGTCTTACATTTACACGAATGTTATACATTAAAATTGAAGTATTTTATACGGATTTCAGCGCGTTGTTTATTTTAAAGCACTATTATTACATAATTTTGAAACTATTTAATTACAACTGTTAAAAGGGGCATGCCAGTATTAGGCACAGAGGTGCACAAGAAATTGGCTATACAAAAAAAAATATATTAATATTTATCCTAGTTCTTCCGTGTATTTATTATTCTGTACAAGTCGAAAATATTTTCTAAAATATTAAACAAGAAAACGACTAAACTATGTAATGGAACTTGCAAGCAAGTACATAACGTGAAAATGTTGCCTTCAAACAAAATATGTTGACAGGTAATTAAACGAAATAGTAATTTACCATTGCTATATTATATAATTATTAATTTAATCGTTTATTTCAATTTTTATACACAAGTGTTACAAATACTAATGTGGAGGAACAGGGTGTGATGTCCCTCCAACACAAAGGGAGGACCCTCGGACCAGGCTGGTTGATCGTGCCTGGCGGGCCGTGACCCGACGGTTGATGTCGGGAGCTTGTATATATAGTTAGTCGCTGTGTAAACTCCGCTTACGCGATGCAGGATTGTGACGTCATTTTGAGCGTATTTAGCGCCTTCTGTTAGATGTAGACGGAACTTCTTCGTCTGTGCGGAGTCGCCACACTAATAATAATAATAAATTTTATCTTTGCAAGATTGCATTGATGAACTTGAAGTAATGTCTGTTGTCGATGTATCGAGGTTTGTATTTATTACAGCAGCATCATCTCTAATTTGTCAGATGCCGGAAAATGTCAATGTTAATATCATTGCTTATCTTGCAACTCCTTTGTGACAGTTATTGTTAATTTATTGAGGTTAATATTGACGAGTTTTACCTATAAGCTATAAAACTGCAATGTATTATATTTTATTTCATTCCTAATTGATTGTAATCATAAATAAATTAAAATAATGTATAAAATGATATAGCACATATTTAACATAATTGTATTGATGAGATATAAGAAGATTTGATAACTTTAAAATGCCAAGTTTTTTGTTAATCACTTCTTTTGCTAATTAATTATTGGCATTGCTTACTATTATTATCATTAGCCTTTATAGGTGTGCACTGTGGGCCCGAATTACTATGGCGTCTTGGCATGCCACTTTGCAACTGTTTTAAGCTAATTAAATTAATAAACTATTTAGATGAACAATTTCCCTGACGTTTTGGTTTCAACAGTCATGGTCACGGTTGATTTGTTAATGATGTAATTGAATATATTTTGACTTGTCGTGTATTTGAGTATACGATGTGATGACACAGTAAGAACGCGATATCACTAGATTTTTTGCAGCTGATTGTGTCGTAGACCTTTTTTTGTTCCAATTGGTGTTTTCTTATTGAGCTGTATAGTTTGTGCACGTGCATAGTTCGTGCACGTGCCGAAATAGTTGTCCTTCAGGAACCTTGCTACATACATACATGGTCTCACATCTATATAACTAAGAAGGAAGGCAGAGCTATAGTTTTATATCCTACGAAATGGGGGACGAGTCTTTTGACGATCACAAGGCACAGTTCCAGACTTCGAGTTGCTACTAAGAATTGCTTAGCAAAAAAGTGCAATAACACCTTGTCCAGACTGGATATCGAACCTTAATCTCTTGTACAGCGATCATTATCACTACCAAGCCACCGATGCAGTCCAAAAACCTTTTTATTTTTAATTATTGAATAACATTAATTGCTTAATACAGTCACTATTATTCGACTAACGCATAGTAACATTCGAATACATTTAAGTAACCTAAACCACTCAAACGATTCGATATTTTTAAATTAGCCACACACCGCTACATTTCGCTTAGCCGAATACAAAAACAAATTTATCGCTAACGGCTATACTTCAAAGTTTAGTAAACTCTAATAAATGGAAGATATTCAAATAAATACATAACTCCATTACAAAGCGGAGATAGATAAGGCAATTACTTCACAATGTGATTCTAAGAATACTTCCGTGTACGTTAAATGATTACAGAATAGCAAACAGGTTTTTCGTAGGCGTCACAATAACGCAAGTTTGTATTGGATTATTTATTTCGTGTTCGTAACTGTACACTCATTGAGCTTGACAGTTACAGACGAACACAGAATACTATGAGCCTACACAGTATTTTTTTGCTTTGGTTAAGGTGTATTATAAGCATTGTGACTGGATGTGTGATGTAGTGGTTCATCTCGCCATTGCTACCACGCTGCCAGCTATGGGTTCGAGCTTCACACGGAACAAAAACTTATGTGATCCACCGACAGTTGATATGATTCTGGATGCTTCATTTTATTCTTTTGAACAAATCAACTCTCGCTCTAGGAATTGGTTCTGTGTAGTGGAGCACTTTACAAACAACGGACACAAAGAACACCCAGACATAGACGCTGTTCATGTCCCGTGTGTGGTTCGCCCACTTAATGGTAAATGGTCACCGTAGCCTATGGACGCCTGCAACACCAGAGGCATCACTTGCGCGTTGCCGACCCTTTAGGAAAGGAAGTAGGAAGGAGAAGGAACGGGAATGGGGAAAGGAGGTGATTGGGCCTCCGGAACTCTCACTCACCGAACGAAACACAACAGTAGGAATACTCATTGCAATTAAACTACTATATACGGATTTTATCGCGTTGTTTATTTTACACTATATTATTACATAATTTAGAAACTGTTACACTACTACTACTAGATACTATTAAACTTTACTAATTTTAAGCTAATTAAATTATTAAAACTATTTATATTTAAGTTTACACTTTCCCCGACGTTTCGGTTGCTTTTCAGTAGCCATGGTCACGGGGAGACTAAGATGGTAGTTATTTCAAAGTACCCGAACATAATTTAATCATTGGTGTTTCTAATTTACGCAGAATGAGCTGTATCATGAAGTCCAGCTGTGGTTTGCTTCTTCTTGGGTTTGTCTATTTGTATTACTGGATCCCAAGCTGGTGGTACATTCCAACCATCTTCTCTATTGAAATTAGGATGTTTTTTGATTTCAATAGCCTCGCGAAGCATCCTTGGTAGGAATCGGTGTTCTTTAGCGAGAATCTGTGGTTTGTCAAATCTCAGGTAGTGGTTGGTCCCCTGTTGCACATGTTCACACACAGCAGACTTCAACGAGCGTTGGTGTTTTACATCAGCTATGTGTTCTTTCATGCGGGTGCCTATGTTTTTCTTGGTTTGACCAATGTATGAGAGTCCGCAGTCACAATCTATTTTATAGACCGCTGCATCTTGTAAAGATAGTAGGCAGACGGATGGTAAAAATTGACTTATCTTCGTTAGCGGCTTGAAGTATGTCTTGATTGAAGCTCGCTTCAAGATGTATCCAATCTTGTCAGTGACATAAGGCAGTATAGCAGGCTGGTGCTCGACTGTGGCTGGCCTTTCTCGAGATCCGTGACAGCGGCGCGGCTGTTGGAGCTTGTTGTCTTGCAGTACTTACTTGACATGTTTAAGCTCGACGTCCAGGTGTTTCTTGTCACAGATCCCGTGGGCTCTCTAAAACAAAGACATGCCCACGGTAGCTAACTGTTTAGGATGGTGGTACGATTCACCGTTTAAGTACCTATTTCATATTCATAATATAAATAAACATCTCCTAAACTGCGGGACCGATTTGGAGATTTCTTTGTGTTTGAGTAGGTCCCTAGATGGTTTAGATTCACAATTGGACCTGAAAGGATCGGATTCTACGATTTTTTTTTTATATCGGCAGGACATCCTCTGTCGGGTACCGCTAGTTCCCGTTAGTAGAAAAACATACGCACCTGTATCAGTCAGTCCTACTAGCAACAAAGCAATAAAATCAATAATTCTTTATCAAAACCTCAGCCACGTCTGCTTATAACTAAGCCATTAACAAACAATATTTTATAGAGTATCTCAAGGGAAGTGCGTGCTCAATTCTTTTGTACTTTCGGATTCAGAGCGCGCCGTCCTATTGTGACAATACAAAGCTAACTTGTTCCTAGAATGTTCTGAGAAATAGACAATCACTCACAATTGTTTGTATGTAGGTAGGTACTACGATTTCATATATTGAACGTGACGTGTATCGGTTTAGACAACTTCGATGTAGCAGGAAGGGCAACTGATTTACTAACCTATACGCAGTAGCGGGAGGGGATTTGATAAATACTTTCTGCTGTGCGATTGGGTTCGATTTTTGGGCCGAAGAAAGTGTTTATGGGTTTTCCTGTCAAAGAATACTGAGTAGTATTCTTCAACATGAAATTGTATTGGGTAGACAGCAATAGGCTGGTAATTTTTTACGTGGAACCTAAAAGATAGTAAGGTGAAATGTGGTAATAGACGTGAGACTATATATACATATATGAACATGGGTTTACGATCGTAGTTGTTCATTAATTAATTTATGTTTTCTGTTTACGTACGGTTTACGTATATTCTCTAAGAAAAATATTATACCAAAAAGTCAGCAATGTTTGGAGTCCTACTCGATAGCGATCGGAAGGTCTTGGGTTCAATCCCCACCATCTTCTTCTAGAGAAGTCGGTAGTGTAAGGTAGACCTAACACTGCCGACGTGAACTCACTCCAAACACAAGCATATATCTTAGCAGGAGGGGTTAACGAAAATACTCGTAACTTGTATCCTAAATTACATGTAATTGTTAAAAAAGTACCATTTATTTATTTAATAATATGAGCCCTGGATAAAAACTGTCCAACTGCAAGGTACGGGCCTCTTCTCACTGTGAGACGGGTAAGATAGATGCCGATTAGCAGATTGCATATATCTTGGAGACCTCTCAGATATGCAGAATTTCTCACGATATGTTTTTTCACCGTTAAAGCAAGCGATAAGTAGCTGCTTAGTACATGCATATCTGATTTTTCGAGATTATATGCGTATTGAATAGCTATTCAATACGCATATAATCTCGAAAAGTCAGAGATGCGTGTCTTGGAATTGAAGTTGAGACCTCTGCGTGGTAATCCAACAGTCTCCCATTAGGCTATCGTTGTAAATAAATACTCAAATATTTGTAAGTACAGGCAGGTCAATGCGGGTACAAGTGCGATACATATTGATTTCATATACCAAGGCAGCATAAAATTTAAGAGTAGCTCTACGAGACTATAAGCATATCGTCAGTGATGAGTGAACGAGGTGCCGAGGGCACTCCGTAACTATCGACCTTTCATAGAGCATTGCAATCAACGTAGCAGTGAGGATTACGTTACTTTGTAGGAGGCAATTATATTTTAATAGGTAGTCTTTTTTCTATGGACTAAGGGTCTTTTTTAAATGAAATCAGACAAGTTAATATATCTTACGAGCTATCCCTTCGAAACAGTACTTTTTTCTGTATGAAATGTGCCCTATGTTCTTTTTTTACCCCTGACAACGTGTATGCGAAATTGTATGATCGGATGAGTAGTTAAGTCGTAAAGCGTAATAAGCAAACTAAGAAACTCACTTTCGCAATTGTAATATTAGTCACGATCTTATCCTAAAGTCAAAGTCAAAAATAAATTATGCATTTAGGCCATAAAGTACAATTTATGAGTGTTTAAGTTTATGAGTAGAAAGTTATATATAAAGTTTATGAAAAGAAAGAAATATAATCAGCATTCCTTGACACTTGTCCAGATGAACGTCAGTTATCAAGAAATTGAGAAAAGACTGTGAAATTATACCGTGTAAAGATATTAGTATAGTTATAAACCAAAGGTTTATTGATTTTGCCATCTTTGGTATATCACTCAAATTTCTTCAGACATCTTAAAATGCCATGTAATAGGCGTGAGTACCAACACAATCGCCAAAAACCACGACGACCACAGGTCTAGTTATAAGTATTATTTGGAATAATTCGGTAATTCTTTCAAACAGAAAGCCTATAATTATAACACTGCCTGTTCAGGGAACAAAACTCGGCATCTGACAATGGGCAACCGCTGCTATCCTGACGCCACTGGATCGACGCGATAGTCAAGGAACATTATGTAAATCATAATTAATATTGAAAATACAAACAGTTAGTCTTTTTCACGTCGAGAAAGCAACACGTTTTTAGACGATATCTGAAGAAACAGACTTGAACGTAAGCTACTTATTGCCTCGGAGAGAACTTCAACAATATTATTGCGATTGAAATAAATATGACGCTGCATTGGTCTTGTGATAAAATAAGTCTTTTACGTTGGCGAAACTACGGTTTGTGGCTACGAAATATAGGGTGCCAATTTTATCACCTGCTTCAGTATGCAGTAGAACAAGGTTTAATAATATTATTATATATATTATTTATTTATTTAGGACTACCAAAAAGGTGTACTCTGTTACATGTTCTTATGGCTGGTACTTATAGCTAGTGTTTGGTGCAACCTTACTTAAAGGTTGTCAGAGCATGCACATAACAGTTAGAAACAGATTATAAACATTATCATAAGCGTATATCTAAAAGAACCTGACATAGGTACTGCAATTAGATTTTATTCCAAACGGACGCAAAAAATATGCATCTAATTGTACATTGACGTGATGAATCGTACCTGTGTTATATGATCGGGATTTACTGCGTATCAGAAAATGTATGGACATTTTGATAAAAAAATTAGATAGATATCGTTATTAATCTGTCAAGTCTTAGAATACCAGACATAATTAAAAATCTATTGGTCACCGGTGTTCCGCCGCGACTCAATAGGTTAATACATCGTAATGTTACTCCGGGCATACCACGATCGTGGCTGGAGAGGCGGCATGGCGCCCTCACCGTCCGGTTGACACAGGTAAAGACTGGCCACGGTTGTTTGGGCCAGTTCCTGTGTCGCATAGGCCGGCAGGAGACGCCCGGATGTCATCACTGCGGCGACTACCGCGATGTTGTTGCGGACACGGCGCTGCACACTTTGGGGGATTGCCCCGCCTGGGCATCGCAGCGCCGTGAGTTGATCGCGGCAGTCGGTATGGTTGGCCTCTCGCTCCCGGCTGTGGTTCAATCTATGGTCCGGAGCGAGAGGTCATGGAACGCCGTCGCCTCCTTCTGAGAGGAAGTCATGTCCATAAAGGAGACGGCGGAGTGGCGGGAGCGAGAGCGCTTAAATCCTCTGCCCAACCGCAGAACAGGCCGCCGCAGGGCGCGAGATGACCTCCAGCCACCCTGAGGTTTGATCTGGGGGTGGTGGGCTGCGTGGGCCTGCTCGCCACCCGATCAGCACCAGGTCCGAGAGGCGGCGTGCGTTTTCCCACGCGTGCCTCTGAGTCATGTTTTTGTCCCCTCACAAGGGGACAGTAGAGTAAGAGTGTTATGTAGTGGCCTGCCGTTCACACGGCGGGCCGAAACCTCGGCGGGGTCGCGATTGCATGTGAAGCGATTCGCGCGGCCCCACCGTCTATGGTTATGTCGAGGAAAACCGTAGTAGGTTTAAGCGGTATTACCGGGCAATTTTTTTCCCGATGAGTCCGACATAACCTCTCCGTCCGTCGCCCCGCGGAGAGGTATGCGTCAAAGCATTCCCGCAGGTAAAGAAAATAAAATCCTAGTGTTATTTGCCTCTTTTAATATTGCAGGTTATTAAATCGGCATCTTGTATATTGAAAGCTCCATAAAATATTTCGTTTTAATTCCTTAACAAAGTTCTTAGAAAAGTTCCGCATCCATTAATGCAATTATACAACAACTGGCAGCCGAAGGTGTCAGATTAGCCCACCTTGATTTAATCCTGTTCACCTCCTGTACTTTTGGCCAAAATTTAAATTTTACTTCACTCAACCGTTCCGGGACTGAATATCTTTCGCATTCGATTGTCAAAGACTTACTGTAAGCTGTAAGCTCCTTACTCGAATAAGAAGATTTTGGAACACGATCCCCTTTGCGAGCGAACTTTGTAGCATTAAAAAAATTAAAGGGAATATATTTTTTGTTTCAAGTGTGTTGAATTATGGACTCGTTGGTTACAGATTGCATTAATGATATTGAGAAATGGTAGGGTAAATCGCTTTTGCGGAATTTTGAGTGAACTTTTACTTGAAGTTATTAAGTACTTCGTGTTTCTTTGGTATAAGTAATAAATCATGTAAATAAGGTGCGATTGTATTAACGTTCGTGAATCAGATAGTTATATTCAAAATTACTTTAGTTTTATTATACTAATATACTAGTACTATTCGTGGAAGACAACCCTGGGCACTACTAATACTGATTCTACAAATTCTTTTATATATGTAAAGCCTTTCTAGTCCTGGGTAATATAGGCTATGTTTTAATTATAACGCACGTGAAGCTGCAGGCAGAAGTTAGTTAAATATATAGCTTTATATTTTAGCTACATAGTATTTATATTTTATTTATCATTATAGAAATGAAATAATAATGTTTGTTATACTATAAATAAATCTATCGATTAGTTAGTAGTTTCTTTAATTAAAGTTTAACTAAGCGAATATTTACATGTTTTCTTAGCGAAACTGATATAGATAATATGTATATGTAATTTAATATGAAGACTCTAATATAGGTAATATCCTGTTGCTTAAAAGTAAGACCACAGCGTTCTCTTTCTTATCTTAATCTTGTTATTGATCTTAAGCTTGAAGCGGCTTTTATTGAGTTACTAGAGCAGACTTGGCAATGTGTGTGTGATATTCCTGGTATTGCTATAGACTATAAGCCGCCATTAATCGGTAACCATCAGACAACTCGTGTCCTTATTTGCCATCCTAGTGTATTAATAAGATTTTAATACACTAGGATGGCAAATAAGGACACGAGTTGTGATTAATTTACCAAGATTAAGCTATCTTCGACTTGACTTATCTTTCTAGTTCTCTATTTAAAAACAAATGTTTGTTTTACATGCTATCGTAAATGAACTAGTTCAGTCTACAGGGCGATATATCACTCAAGCAGCGAGTTGTGTATAAAAAATAACAGTTGGCAAGCCTTCAAATAGCTTACACAATTCTGACTTATTGTTAAAAGGTCACACGGAAGAAAGAAAACACTTTCAGAAATACTTATCTGTTTCTTCAATGCTGTTATTGTTTGATAAAAACTTCGTAACGTAGCATTGGAAGCGTTGTGATAAACACGGGAGAAATGAACGTCTCAAAAGTTATTTCACTCGTACAATAATTTAAAGTTATCTTCTTAAAACGCACAATTGTTAATTCCACAATCCTCCAGTTCAAATATTACGGTACGCCGCAAAACTGGAAACCCATTCAGCAGCGCTGTTTATCTCTATTTTTCAAGATAAAATAATAAAGAGGAACGCATAAATGAAACTCTAGGTGCCGATAAAACGAACAAAAGTAAAAGCGGCCTTAATTTTCCGGTTTGAGGCCAAGCCCTTTCGGACGCAAAGAATGAGTCTCCACCCTTCGCAATTCACACTTTTGCGGAGTTTCACGTCTCATAGATTCCTTTGACCAACACCACAGTGATTTATCCGCGAAGAGCGAAGAATAAATTCGCACAGATTAAGTCGTGGACGCCTTTTATATGTTCCCGTTGAATAGTTACAAGGGAAATACGAAAAAGTGTTTAGCGAAAACCTGCTAACGAGACCCGAATGTTGTATTTTGAGTTCAGTTACAAGCAATTTGTTGGGGCTGCCGAATAAGGGCTAACAACCATACAATCTGTCAGATAGTAAGCGGCGCCCCTAGTCAATGGACGTTTGTTAGGCTGGGGGATTAAGGGGGATATTAGTGGAAATGAATGCAATTGTTAAGTGAACATACTTGCCAAGAGAATCAGTACAAAGTTATTTGACTTTGTTGTGTGCTTTCTCCTGTTTCTTTGTGTAGTGTTTTTCCTGCAGCATTGGATAGTATCCCAGTCGTATTGCTCCAGTTTCCAAATGGAATCATCATTTCACTTTGGTCATACCTCGTTTATTTTATGCAACCCTTGGCTGTGTGGTGATACTTGTAACCCTGTAAGTCTTTACAATCTGAGACCCTACACAAGTTTGAGCAAGTTATGGAACTATAATGTTGTTGAAGCTCTATGAAGTTTGCTACTTCGATGAATCCGTATTTTTCCAGCACAATGGTTTGCAAACTAAGTACTTCTAAGTGGAACAACTTACACTCGGGACAAAACAAAAGCAAAAGCTAAACAACAACTGATTATATAGTTATAAAAAAGACTAGTTTTGTTTTGTATCAGTTTTGTGTTCTACAATTATATGACGGGAGGCAATGGATTGTAATTGTATGAAGAGTGTTATTGCTGTCGACGTAGTATGAAAGGCTGAAGTTCTTACAGTTAGAAACAGTAAAGCACTAACAAGTTTGTTCGCGCGTGCGGTTTGGATCGCGTGAAGGTGGCGTTGGGAAGTATGTTACTGTGTAAGTTTCCTTATAAACTGAAAAAGGTTTTATAAGAATTCAGCCTAGAACTAAATTACACTAGGTAGTATAACTATGTATGTATATATGTAGTTTTATAAATTTATAATCTTACGTCTACATATATCGCCGAAAAGGTAGTCAGAAGGTTATTACATCCTTATTTTTACAGCTTTGATTTTACTTAATAAAGGCCGAGCCTTTGTAGACCGGAAAAACTGTGTTTGGGTTGGTAACTGAATTTGAAGTCATATACACAGTAATCGCATTCACAGCTACTGCGTCATCGTGGTATATCCTAACTAATATTATAAATGTTTTATTTGTTTGTTACGCTTTCAAGTTTTAACTACTCGACCGATGATCATGAAATTTTGCATACACGTAGTCAGAGAAACAGTAAGGATATAGGGTACTTTTCATCCAGAAAAATAGTGTTACCATATTTTTTTTTACGCTGTTCCTCCACTTAACCATTGACGGCGAAGCCGCGCGAATCGATTTCACATGCAATCTTGAGCCCGCCTGCCGTTATACACGGCGGGCCACTACACAAAAATACTTCCTCCACCGTCCCCCTGGGAGGGACAAAGACACGATACAGAGGCGCACGTGGGAACACGCACGCCGCCTCTCGGACCTGGTGCTGATCGGGTGGCGAGCAGGCCCACGCAGCCCACCACCCACAGGTCAAACCTCAGGGTGGAGTGTTACTGACATAGGCTAACCTACATATACGCAATGTTAGCGTAAATGCAGGTTAAAAAAATCGCGGGCAAAATCTATTATCTTATTAAATTAAGCCAGTGAATTCATCCGTTTGATCTAATTTCGTAAAATAATACCAGAGTACCTATTATTGCACAAAAGTAGATGAAATATATATGGCTTAGATATTAAATGGACACCCACTTAACTGTTTAAACGACATCACAATCTATTTATATAAAGATTAAAGAATCAAACAGAAATGGACACATAAAAGGATTGGATTAAAAGACCCATCACTGACCTTTACAACAAATAAGTTATTTATTTTTAATACCTATTATTAACCTTAACAACTTTAAAAAGTTATTTGCTTTAAATTCCTGACCCTTGTTCCCAGTCGTCACCATTGACTCCGTTGCCACTGGGGACAATCGAGAAAAAAATACCATTCGTTGCCAGTGGTGACGAAAGGTAAAATGAAATATTAGCTGTCACCAGTGGTGACGATCGGGATATAGGAAAATCCCAATCGTTTCCAGTGGTGACGCTCGAGATTATGAATTCCCGATTATTGTCAGTGGTTAAGTAACATCTACAAGATGTCCAAAAAAGTATTTCATAAATATTGACGACCCGGATGGTATAGCGGTAGGGGTGCATCTCATAATGTATAAACTCATTTGGTCTAATTTCATTTTATTATCGTTCATAAGATATAATCAACGTGAGATATACCAACTGTTGATATAATGTCTTTACATATAACATTTATTTATTCTAAAACTTAATTAGTATAACGTTGTTTGATATAACGTTTATTTATGTAATCGAAAATCACTAGGTCTAACGTTTAATATATATAAAAAAAGTCATTATGGTTAACACCCCGACTCAGAGTACCCCGACTCGGATAGGTGAGGTTAGAAGGCTAAGGCGGGAGCGAAGCGGAGCGGAGCTCCCGCTTTAGCCTTCGTGGTTATTTTTTTTAAACCACCCAGAAATAGGAGTCCCGTGAAGCGGGGCTCTGTCGACCTATCTTAGCGCAGGTGGTAATCACTTACTAGTTATGTTTAATATCTACTTAGGTTACTATTACCTATAACTACGATAGAACTTGTTACCTATAACTACGATAGAACCGAATGTGATTATCTAAAAATGTGATTTACAATGAATGTAAGGTATTGTTTTTCAAATTAAACATCTATCTTGATACTCAAACTCGTCTTAATTTAATTCCCATAGTAATGCAACTAAAAATACATAATTTACACTACTGACAACAACTGCGATTTTTTCGTTCTAACTGTTACCAGTGGCAATAATTGTGATTTTGATGACCTATATCTCACCACTGGCAATAATTGATGTTTTAATGATCCATTTGTCACCACTGGCAATAAATCGTATTTTTTTTCTTATTTGTCCCCAGCGGCGACGAAGCCAGTGGTGACGACTGGGAACAAGGGATTCCTGATAGGGTCCGAGCTTGTAGGCAGATATCAGTTACTATCCTTACTCCTTCTGAGATTCAAAGAACTCTAAAATCGGTGGTTATCTTACTACAGGGTTAAAAAGCAGTCAGGCATTTCTTATTTAAAACAAGTCAGAAATGGCAATGAATTGCCGTAAATCTTAGAGTTCGAAAAATTTGTTCAAGTAGAAAATATTTTGTATTTCTTTATATATGGTCTCGGTTCGTACTCATTGAAATCTCCTTCACCATCTCAGACTAGGAAGGCAGAGTAAGAGCTCATGCGACTTCTATAAATTTATCTTTCCATAGACATCTCATTTATATACATAGATCTTATAATAGTGGAGTTATTGCGGAAAATATACAAAGGTCACGTGATACCACGTGACCTTGAGGTCAGAGGTGATAGTAATTTCGGGGGTATATCGACTATGCTGAGTCGAATTGCGTTGACCGCGAGTATCTAGCTCTTACGGTTCTTGAGTAGAACGTTGTATAACAGAGAGACGGACAAAGCTGTTGTATAAGAGTTTTTCGAACTCTAAAATACAACTACCGCGGTAGGAGCAATTCCTGTTTTGCGTGACAAACATTTAAACAACAGACACACAGAACACTCAGATACGAAACAAAGTACTACAATAGGTAGGGATCGAACCCACAATACTTGGTGCAGTAGCAGTGGCGAAGCGACCACTTAAACCATCACGCCATCCGTGGCTGTTGACCTATAAATAAATAACCTAAAATATGTCATAGTAAGGTAGTCAGGTGCTCCAGAAATAGATCACTCGATTACTTACGTGATCTAAGAAAATAATTCACAGGATACACGTTTCCGGAACGAAGACGAACGGTAAAGAAAATTAAATGTCTATTATTATAGGTTTTGTACAGCCGATAAACTTTCAAAGAAAATTACCATGGAAATGTAAAACTTTATAAGGTCGTATGGCTGTAGTCATATTTGGCGAACAGTGAGCTTCTTTTCCTTCAATTACATCCAACACTATTGGATATTATAAAAGAAAGTCCACGCTTCGGCACTAATGGGCCGGCTCGACCGGAGTGATATCACGACCTCACAGAAAACCGGCGTGGGGGCAAATTTAAAAGGCTGGCAACGCACTTGTGACTCCTCTGGTGTTGCGGGTGTACATGGGCCCCATACACTATTTAAAAAAAAAGATTTATTTAAACACTAGATTTTGCCCGCAACTCCACTCGTGTTAATCTAGATGTTTTCAATCAATTTCTATCCCTCAGGAATAGTACTTCTTTCCTGGATGAAAGGCATCCTATGTCCTATTCTGTACCCCTGACAACGTGTTTGCGAAACTTCATGTAGATAAGTCGAGTAGTTAAGGCGTGAGAGCGTAACAAAGGAACTCACATTTGCATTTATAATATTATTAGTAAGGATTAATTTATTTTCTCCCTATAGACGATAATGAGTTAAATGTTATGTAGCTTCTTGCATCAAACTTTGTGGAGGTCTCGTGCCTGTTTTGGATTATTATTAAACTTGTCACCAGGATTCTTATGGAGCAACAAATATTTTAAAGAATATCATACTTTTTAATGTAATGCAAACAAAGTTACGACAGCTGTTAGTTTGTTATATATCAATATCCAAATAAAGCCCTGTGGTTGATTGTTCTAAATTTAGAAAAGTTCTCTAAACAATGCTTTGATTCCAAGTTGCTATTTTGTGCCTCGATTGTAAGTTGCCAGAAACTTCTAAATAGATTTGCAGGACAACTAAAGATAGGCAATACAAGGGAGATTAAAATTAGCCACAAATTCGCAGCTCTATTGAGCCGCAGTATACCTCGGCCTTATATATCGTTATTATAATAGTATGTAAAAAACACACGGAGGGTATTAGAGACCTTTAGACATTCGAAGTCAGTTTTAAACACGGTTCATCTCAAGTTTTCATTCCCGTCCTTCCCTGGGGGTAGGAATATAAACTTTAACGTGCAAAGATCTCATTACCACGCTTTGTTCGTTACCGTGTTCGTGCGTACGTGATACGGGGAGTTAGCAAGTTGAGAGTTTTGCATGATGGCGTATGTCTTGTAACAAATTTGGTGCGAGCGATAAATAAATTCTTTGTACAGTTGGACGAATAAGAATATGGTGTTTTCTTACTTATTATAAATGTAAACGTTTGTAAACAAGTTTTTATGTTTTTTAGTCAATCACGTATATACTGTTGAACGGATTTGGATGTAATTTGGCACGTATATAGATAGATAGACAACATAACACATAGGATACTTTTTTCTCGTTTGCTCTCTCACGAGGTTCAGAAGCTAATTTAATTATATTTTATTATAATGTAATTTAATTAAATGTAGAAAATACGCTACATGTCAGTGATCGATTCACTGCAATTAAACTTAAATCAGAACATATAGACACTTTTATTATTCAAATTTATATGCCCACACGAAGTTATCCTGACGAAGAAATTGAACAAATGTACGAACAATTAGATACAATTTTAGACTTAGTCAAAGAAAAAGATAATTTAATTTTGATGGGGGATTTTAATGTAGTAGTAGGGGACGGAGAAGAAAATAATATATTGGGGAAATATGGATTAGGACATAGAAACAAAAGGGGAGAAAGATTAGTGCAATATTGTAAAGAAAATAACTTCATTATTACAAACACATATTTTGATCAACCAAAAAGAAGAAGATACACGTGGAAAATGCCTGGTAATATAGGAAGATACCAGTTAGACTATATTATTGTGAAAAATAATTTCAAACATTTTTATAATAATAATATATAATATTCTATCACATACACACAACACCATCTAGCCCAAACTAAGCAGAGCTTATACTATGGGTATTAGACAATGGATAAACATACATATATACTTTTTTTTTGTAAATACATACATATTATACATAGAAACACCCAGACCAAGACAAACATCCATGTTCATGCACACAAATGTTTGACTTGTGTGGGAATCGAACCCGCGACCTCAGGCGTGGCAGTCCGTTACACTAACCACTACGCCATCGAGTCGTCATCATTTGATAAAAAACTGCAAACTTATCCAGGAGCAGACTTAAACACCGACCATAATTTACTTATGGCCAATTTCAACATCAACGTCAAAAAAGATAACAAAAGAAAAAGCAAAACCAAAGTTATTGATCTCAATAAATTAAGATTTAAAAATAATAAGAAAGAGGAATATAAGGAAATACTAGACAATAAGCTAGAATTATTTACTGAAAATAACATAAATAATAGTATAAATAACAAATGGTGCAATATTAGAGATATTATAAAATCAGCTGCAGAAAAAACATTAGACAAGGAAAAAATTAAGCCGAGAAAGAAATGGTTGAATACGGAAATTATAGATTTAATGTTAAAACGGAGACAATACCGAAATAAAGAAGATGATGAAAGTATAAATATATATACTTTCCATAATAACCAATAAATGTAGAATAGAAAAAGAAAAAGATATTAATAATGACTGTGATAACATAGATTATTTTATGAAAAGTGGAAAGGTTGATGTAGCCTATAAGATAATTAGAGAGTTGAATAAGAAATATAAAACAAAAAGTACTGCTATTTTAGATGAAAATAATAAAATATTAATTAATAATAATGAAATAGTACTTAGATGGCAAAGATATATAGAAAATGTATATAATGGTGAAGGATTAATAGAAACAGATATAGAAATAGAAGATTGTATAGAACAAGAAATGTTAGGTCCAGATATAATTAGAGAAGAGTTCGATGCAGCCATGAACAGTATAAAGAATGGAAAAGCTGCTGGTGAAGACGGTTTTTTTATAGAACTAATAAAATATGCTAACAATGACAAATTAACAGAAGAAATCTATAAAATTACACAGCTTATATATAAAACGGGTGAAATACCTAATGATTTCAAAATCACCAAAATGATTGCACTTCCTTAAAAATCTAACACCGTTAAATGCGAAGAACACAGAACACTCTGTCTTATTTCACAAGCCTTAAAAAATAATACTTAAGATAATACAAAATAGAATTAGTAGGAAAATTGATTATTATTTAAGCGACGACCAATATGGATTTAGAAAACATAAGGGTACAGAAGAATGGACCTGGGATTAAACATACACATAGCTTTTATTGATTTTTAAAAGGCATTTGATAATGTTAACTGGAAAGGGATGATGGAGGCGCTAAAGAATGTAGGGTTGGACTATAGAGATCGTAAAATAATAATAATAATAACGCAAAAATCAGACAAGGTGTAAGGCAAGGATGTCCACTATCTCCACTGATATTGAATATTTTTATAGAAGCCGCTATTACAAAAATAAAAGAGAACACTGACGTAGGAGTGAAATTCAACGGAGAAGTAATAAACTTTATAAGATACGCAGATGATATAGCAGCAATAACTGGAAACCATAAGGATCTAGAAAATCTACTACAGATAATGGATAGCACTTTTAATGAATTCTCTTTAAAAATTAACACCAACAAAACGAAAATTCTAACTACATCAAAAGCACAACCCAGCTCACAAAGGAATATATTAATAGCAGATAAGACAATAGAAAATGTCAAAAGTTTTAAATATTTAGGTAGCATAATTACAGCAGACTCCAGATGTACACCAGATATTAAAGCTAGAATAGCAATAGCAAAACAAGCGTTTAAAAATAAAAACTATATATTTACATCGAAAATATGCAGGAACACCAAGAAAAAGTTTATAAAAACATATGTATGGAGACTGGCATTGTATGGGTGTGAGACGTGGACACTTACACAAAGGGATAGAGAAATTTTAGAGGCGTTCGAGATGTGGTGCTGGAGACGAATGGAAAAGATTAGCTGGACAGAAATGGTTAGGAACGAGGACGTCTTGGTAAAGATCAATGAAACCAGAACGCTACTTAACTCTATTGCAGCTAGAAGACATAAAATGGTTGGCCATCTCTTACGACATGACACTTTTATTAAAAACATCATTGAGGGAAAGGTAGAAGGAAAGCGCGGAAGAGGAAGGCCAAGAATAAGTTACATTAGTCAGATCAGGGAAAAGTTAGGTGTCATGTCGTACAGAGAAATGCAAGAAATGGCACTAGACAGACAGATATGGAGAGACAAGCTACACCGACAAGTCACTTAGACTTAAATAAGAAGAAGAAGAAGAAGAAGAAGAATTTAATTATATTGTATTGCTATGTTTGTTTTTTTTCAGACGTCCAATTTTAAAGCGCTTAGAATTAGAAGAATCAGAGTTAAGTTATTCATTAAAAGACGTCATAGTAGATGACGATGTTACAGAAACTTTAAAATAGGTACTTATCAAACCTAATTATCCTTCCATGTCTTAATATTTAAATTAATAAAAATAAGCTTTGTATTTTAGATTAAAAGACCTTTACTCTTAATTTAAAAACTTAAGATAATGTCACTCAAGGAAAAATAAACATGAACATACGACATCTTAGTATGCCGCCATACTTTTTCTCAAGAAGCTTCAATACGTACTTAACCCATAACAGTTCTTATGAAACATTATCTATAATACTTCGGTTGTTCCCTGCGCAAATTTCATTAGTTTGGCGTGAAAGTTGCTCCAGCAATAATGAAAGAGCTTTAAATATTACAACGAGGCACGGATAGTAACGACTTACGTGGACTAGTACGCTAGTAACCTAATTTCCGCGTTCCACTGCTATATTCCACTGTTTGATAAGCGAATGTATAGATTTTATGTATTCCCAGGTTAGCTGGTACCAAACTTTTGGAGAATAAATTCTGTATGCGTGTGTGTGAAATCTATGAAATTACATTTCTATAAGAACTTGTGTAGATACTCTAGTTTAACTGTATCGAATTTTCCATTTTGGACTATAATACAAGTTCACAATCCTACTATTATTATTAACGTGGAAGTTTGCGAAGGTGTTTGTTACTTAATCTCTCTTGCTTTAGATTATCATATAGAACTTTTTATCCCGGTATGTGTCGCCGAAGGACGTAGGCAGGCAAAACCTCGAATAGAAGTAGTAGTAACTAGTCTGTTAAAAGATTTGATCGTATATCCCAAGATGAAGATTTAAGGTCTGCCAAGTGGAATCATAGTAATAAATAAATGTTAGCCTTTGCTGGTGAATTCATCTGCGTGGAATACGGTCATCCAAAAATGGAGTACATATTTTTATTTTATTTTTATTTTATTTTTATTTTATTTTTATTTTATTTTTATTTTATTTTTATTTTATTTTTATTTTATTTTTATTTTATTTTTATTTTATTTTTATTTTATTTTTATTTTATATATTAGGACAACCAGTAGTTGTTACATTAATACATGCACATATAAAAATATTTTATAAAACGGGTATAAATGCACAATATTTCAGGTGTCACAACATGCATAATGACTTAGTGAGATAACACTGATATACACGGTAACTTTAAAGTTATACAAACATGTTTAAAAATGATGAAATATTCAAGTAAAACAGTAAAAATAGTAAAAATTGTTACATATCATATCTCATAGGTATCATATCTCCGGTTCTGTTTATCGGAATCAGCACGCATCAAAATGCGCTCGGTAGTATTTATGTAATGCCAACCAAATAGACTGATAGACATCAATAAAAAATTTAAGACGAACACATTACTAACTTGAAATGTCTTTAAATAGTCAATGGCAATTAGTTTTTAGAAAATATTTCTAGTATACAGACATATACATACATATATTCTCCTTACAGTTTTATAGCAGTCAATTTTAAGAGATGACAATTTATATATAATAAACTTACAATTTATATATTATATTATTTCAGTTACTGCGGTACAGTATACTGCTGCTCACATGTGGCGTCTAGGCAAAGTTTAGGTGGAGACATGTAGACGCGAACTATAGCACTGTAGGTATGCGTCTGTCGTAATATGCTCTGCGTCTAACGTGATTTCTAAGTGCTATAACTAGTTCTTAAACCAGGATGCAGTGCCTTGGTTGTCTTTAACGTATAACAGGCTATTTACTGTTTTAAACTTACAATAAAACTAAAAATTTATAACTAAAAAAACATTTATAATTTGAATACTGGCCACAAACACCTTATTTTTGATATCTGTTTTTTTCATGGTAATTCGTTCGTGCATAATAATTATTCATAGCACCAAAACATGAAGAAAATATCATACAGTAGAATACAAACTATAGGTACTAGTAATGTTGACGCGACACAGGTACAACTTTACGTAATATTCAAACAGACAAAAAGTGCGGCAGGCAACCCACAGAGTGTTGAAACCCTAAAACAGTCTAGAGGACAGTTATCAAAAAACAAAACCCAAAAGTAGCACCAGACACAAAAGCTAAACTAAACCAACAAAAAAATAAAGCCTTAGGAGGCTCTCGTGTCAATGAACCATTAAGGGTTAACACGTATAACTGGCATTATTTTACCCAGCAAAAACATTAAATGAAAATGTTACTGCGGACTGGGGGCGTGTCGCAATAAATCGGTGCGACTGTACAGATGCAACGACAACTCGTCTGCTTCGTTCTCCTACGATGCGATTATTGCTTTGATATTAATTTATCACGTTGACGTGTTAAGGATTTTCAACGTTTATGTGATGTAATTAATTTATACGGTTTTATAAAATCGTAAGAAAGTGCTTTCATTATATCAAAAATGCGCTTTAGGAATTAGGTTCTTCATGATCAGATTTTTCGAAGTTGACCGTGGCTGTAGTTAATTCATTAGATAAAGGATAATCGTATAGGAAGTCTGAAAGTTGTTTTTATCATAGCCTTAGTAAAAATATTATGCTTTTATACTAGATGCAGTTACGAAATGTTGACTGCTACAGATACCATTTTAAAAATGGTCATATGTATAGGTGATTACAGTGGCACGATTCTGCTATTCTAATAACACAGTGAGAAAGTACTCCGTCCGAGCTCGAGGCGTACCAGTGCCAGCCAGTTTGATAACACGGCAATTACTTATAATGCAACGTAAAATCAATCGCTTTTCTATAAATAGCAACTTCTTAGAAAATGTTGTATTCTAGTTGTACAGGTAACCCAGGTATGTGCAAACATAGTCCTATTTACGGCATAGCTGGTGTTCTGTATTCATAAGGATTGCTCATTTATTATAGACTTCGAGCGTGTTAGCGTCAACATTCTGCCAGCTTCAGCCGTCAAGAAGAATTGAGTTCTAGCTGAAAGACTTCTGCGCTAGGTAGCGGCTTGTCTTCATTCCCTCGGCTTTCTTTATGCAATACAGGGATGAAACGTAACCATGTTTATGACTAGTTACCACTATAACGAATAGTTCTGTCTGCTAGGGAGACAGATTGGTAGTGAAGGTGACTGCTGTGTATAAGGGTTCGGTGAAATTATCAGTGGCAGCACGGGGTTTGGTACTATGCTTAGTAAAAGGCAATAGGAGTGCCTCCTTTTACGTTGGCCTAAAGCCATTGCTGGAGAAATGTGAGTGTGCAATATACCTTTGGCTATCCTTTCAGGGATATAAACGTGAGACTCTGTATGTATTCTGTGTAACCTTTAAAGGATAAATGAACCAGTAAAAATATTGACGTCCTAAAATAGTTTATAGAAGCGATAGCCTAGTGGCCAAATGTTGGACTGCAACGCAAAGATCTCGAGTACGATCGCAAGGTAAGCATCTCTGGCTTTTCGAAGTTATATAATAAATATAAATCGCTTTAACGGTGAAGGAAAACATCGTGAGGTAACCTGCGTGTCTGAGAGTTCTCTATAATGCTCTCGAAGATATGCGAATTCTGCCAACCCGCCCTGAGTCAGCTTGGTGGACTATGGCCTAATCCTTCTTACACTGTGAGGAGGCCTGTGCCCAGAAGTGGGACAGTTTACATACCAAGCTAATTATTATATGTCATTTGATTTGCATACGTCTTGCTACGGAAGATTTCCAGCAAATACTTACATATCTACCGTATATAATATATTCTATAATAATTAGGGTTACTATATCAATATTAACGTATTTCTTGAAGTGCCAAACAAAATGAGCAGGATCCGTCATAAACACACAAAGCGGCACGCTGGGGAGTACACATCGGGCTCATACATTACTTACTGCAATAATTATCTATTACGAGAAGGGTCGTGTACGTATTAATATTTAACATAGTTCGAAGTTTCGATGTTTCGCTCCTGTGTTGGAAGTTATTCTCCAGTGCTGGTACTAAAACTAGCGTGAATAGTTATTGATTATAAGAATAATATGTGTATTTAGGTACAAAACTTTTGGTGGATATTGCAACAAATTCCCAATCATGAAGAGTTCGGATGTTTTGATAATTGCTTCGAGATTACCTAGTTTACATGTAAGTTGGTGCGGTTTCTAGGTTGCTATTAATGGTGTTCAAAGTTGAGGGACCAGTTGTTTTTGTCCTTTATGTTGACAGTTAAGTGATGGTTATTCTACCTTATATGGTTGATATCGTAGGTTTTGCATGCATTTATGGGTTGCAGTAATCATTTACCATTAAAGCGGATGAAATCGCAGACCGAATATTGAACCACGATGGGTTTAGTATTAGGTCCGCCAGTGAACCCATATTTTCGCGATACATAATGCTATTTTGCATTGTTTCGGGTAGTTATGATACCGATTAATAGACCGTCTCCACATGTATGAGACAAATGTTTGCTCATATTTCAGATAATTTAGTTTTTCTGTCAGGCAATTTTTCAATAGCAGTACGTAGTCCACGCATAGTTACTATTATGTATGACTAAAATATAGTTATACCCATTCGCCTACGGTCTTTGGATTCCCAAAGAGGGTAGGCAAATGATAGAGATGCGTAATCTATGTATATTTTCAATAAACTTTGCTTCCGTAACTAAAAAGTTATGTTATGAATGAACAATGTACGCGATTGTCCGTATTAACATCTCAGGGCTACCACGTTTGAATTTACGTGTTGCACGCGTCAATCCTCAGGATTTCTACAACAAAGTAACTTAGGCGCACAAATAGACTCTATTGTTAAAACAGCTGATCTATTTGCCCAAAATAGACTAGTATGTGGACATCCAAATTGTAAAAGTGGGGCAAACCGATCATATATGTCGCTATTCAGATTTAATAACTTTGTAATTGTACCAAGCGTAGGTATATTTATATTTAGAAGTCAGAAAACATGTTTGTGCGTATGTATGTGTGATTGTATATATGATGGAGTGAAATTTAACCGTGATATATACAGGTTGTGGCGTAAATAATGGATAACCCTGAAACTGATGACGACCCGATGGCGTAGTGGTTAGAGTAATTGACTGCCACGCCTGAGGTCGCGGGTTCGATTCCCGCACAAGTCAAACATTTGTGTGCATGAACATGGGTGTTTGTCTTGGTCTGGGTGTTTCTATGTATAATATGTATGTATTTACAAAAAAAAAAAAGTATATAATATGTATGTTTATCCATTGTCTAGTACCCATAGTACAAGCTCTGCTTAGTTTGGGTTAGATGGTGTTGAGTGTATGTGGTAGAATATTATAAATTCAAATTCAAATTATAAATTCAAACTGTCGACTGGCCAGATTATCATCTATCATTTACCCCACTTATATCACCATATGCCCATGAACATTTTTATCGATACAGGTGCCCATTAATGTATAATTCCTTAGAAAACATGTTAAAATTTGAGAATGAGTATTTTTTGCGAAGTCGTCTTAGATTGTAACAAAAAAATTTGATACTGGGTCTGATGATACAAGTATTTAGGAGTGACATAAAAAAAACAGAACGAGATAATGTCACCAATTGTAAAAATGGCAGCTGATTTTGTATGAGTAGGTACGATTTTTATTTAAAATATCAAAAATATCAATAATTTGGTCATCCATGGGCATATGGTGATATAAGTGGAGTAAATGATAGATGATAATCTGGCCAGTCGACAGTTTTAGGGTTATCCATTATTTACGCCACACCCTGTATATGATAGAGTGAAGCTAAGCCGTGAGTCATAAGCGGTAGTAAAATCAAATTTGCGCAGCCCTAGTCATATCGCTACATGACGTAGCATCACGAACGTTTATTTCTAAAGGGTTAATCAGAGTTAGAGGTGTGTCACGTACACATTTAGTCAACATGCTTAGATTCCGCTAAAAGAAGGAAATTGTAGATTGTTGTCGGAAGACAGTTGTGACGATAATCGCCTAGACGCCCGGCGAACGCGGGCGCACGTCACTAGCCACCTCTCGCGACCGGTGGTGCGAGACTATATAAGGAACGGACGGCGTCAGTCGGCGCTTGCGGCCCGGCTTCACACCTTCAGCTAAGTGTCCTGATTGTACAAGGACCACGAAGCAAGTCTTTAGCGAACCACGCCCTGACTATAGTTATATAAGTAAAGATTGTCTCTTTTATTTGTAATCTTAATACATTAAAAGTGTATTTGTTATACCTTCTCTCATTGTACTTTCTAATTATATCTACATTTCTCTTAAAGCAAACCCTAAAGGTTACACAGTTCCAGAATCTATATTGTTACTCAGAATCACTTACAGGCAGACGTGAATTACATCAGCTTTAGTTTGAGATTCCACGTAAACATCTTTTGTTACTGAACATATTTTCATATTTACTGCTGCAAATAAAGATTTTTGCCTGAAACACCACATTTGGGTGTCGAACTGGAAACCATTTGCATAGCAGTCGTATTTACTTCGTATGTTGTAAGAAAGGAAATACAAAAACTATGAGGGTAAAAGTGAAACATACCGATTTCATTTATTCTATGTCAATAGTGCAACATAAGCATTCGATGTCCTTGTCGTACCCGTGATATAATAACCTAACTAATATTATAAATGCGAATGTCAGTGTGTTTGTTCGTTTGCTTGTTACGCTTTCACGCCTTAACTACTTGACTAGTCATCATGGAATTTCGCATACACGTTGCCAAGAGACCAGAAAAGGAAATTGGATACCTATCATGTAGGAAATGTACTGTTACTAGTCTAACTTAACCTGTCCTACATTTACACGATAAAGCCGCAAGCAAAATCTCATACACCAGCCCTGTATTAAACTGTCCCACTGCTGGGCACGAGCCTCTTCTCAGTGTGAGGAGGGTTAGGCCATAGTCCACCACGCTGGCCTAGTGCGAGATGGCAGACTTCACATATCTTCGAGAACATCATGGAGAACTCTCAGAGATGCAGGTTTAAAAATCTAAAGCAAAATCTTGTATCATTTAGTTGCACATGGCACAATAAATATAAAAAAAAAACATTCTTGCATAGTCTCACACCTACATAAGTGTATGGAGACATCCCCGAAAGGGTAGATTGAGGTATGTAACACTCACATTTTACTATACTCCATTTGGTTAGGTACTTAACTAAAGGTAAAACAATCTTGCGTCGTGCGTATTAAATAGTTAATTATCGCTTGCTTTAACGGTGAAGAAAAACATCGTGAGGAAACCTGCATTTCTAAGAGTTCTCAATAATGTTCTCGAAGATATGGGAAGTCTGCCAACCCGCACTGGGCCAGCGTGGTAGACTATGGCCTAACCCTTCTCACACTGAGAAGAAGCCTGTGCCCAGCAGTGGGACAGTGTAATAGAGGGCTGTTATTATTATAAACAATCTTGATGTGTCTTTTTATCTAAAAATTCAGTTTAAAAATAAAATGCTGCTAAAGGTCAATGTAAATACAACAATAACAATTACTAAATCAATTGAACCGTTAGTTTAAGCAGAAGTTTATTTGTTTAATATGTGTTTGTGTAAAATGTCACATCAAGATTGTTTACCTTTAGTTAAATACCTAACCAAATGAAGTATAGCTATGATTTATGTCCTACATAAGCTTATCGGACACAGTTCTAAACTCCGTGCTTCTACTGAGAATTTCTTGACAGAACAATCTAATAAAACTTTGCCCGAGTTGGAAATCAAAACCGAGAATTCATGCAAAGCAATGCAATCATTATCGCTGAGCCACCAAGAACAATGAAAACATTTACATAACTTAATCTGCTACGCACACACACACACGTATTCACATAACCTAATATACCTCACACACACATAAACAAACAGTGTTTCATTAAAAAGAAAACTCGTGTAAATAAATAACACATTATCGCCAACAATTACAGCATTGTTGCGTGTGGGTACAAATTGCGTAATGTTATTCAAATAAGGACCCTCAGCGCCTTATGGTCTCAAATATATTATATGCCATCAACATTTATATGTACTTGCTGCTGTATTCGTGAATATATTTCTTAGATACAGGACTGTGAGAAGAACCTTTTATTATATAGGTATAATCGTATTATCCTGCTCACAGTATAAAAAGTTAGGTAACGTTATAACAGTCAAGTTCTGAGATGGATGGCCATTGATAAAACAACGAACACAAAGGACACCATGGTTACAATTACAGCTTATTATCAAATGTAGGCCGAAAATAACTGCCGTTTTATAAAAAATACTTAATATTTATTGTTGTTTTATATAAGACTAGATTTTGCCCGCGGCTTCGCTCGCGCAAATGTAGATTATGACATTTGCTATCCTTCGGAATCAGTACCTTTTTTTGATGCAATGACTGAATAGGCCATAGGTTACCTTTCATATAGAAAAAAAAATTGTTCCCGAGATATAGAAATTCATAATTCAATAAATTTTTATCTACGAGAGAGAAACCGCGGGCAATAACTAGTGTTTTATAAAGTAGAAAAAAAAAATTGAACGTTATATTTTTTTATTTTGGCGTCCACAGGAACAGCATTTGTAGAACACACCAACCGAAATCCGAATGCCATTTAGTTAATCTGGCACATACTAATTGCACGAGATAATCTTATAATATATGCGTCACCCTCCCACAGGGCATCTCTACTACAATTTTGTCCTAATCTTATTATGTTAAAAAGGGCCAGAGAACCTTTTTTTATGTGTAATTAAGTATTTTACGTCCATTGTTTAGAAGCACGTTGTAGATTCATTAAGTGGGTCCTATTTTTAATGTCTTTTTAAGCGTCGCGAGTTAAGTACTTGTTTGGATATATAATAAAAATGATTTTAGGGGATTTGTTTGGATATATTCCCTACGAAATTTCGTGCAATGTTTTCTACCTACATTTCAACAGCTTCATCTACGTCTCATATTGTTGGTAGCAAGGCTTTTGCCATCTAGCCTTTGTGCAGCGAAAACTTTTCTCCAAAAAGACATGTCTCGTAATAAGCTAATAGAGATATAGGTGTAGGTAGGTAGTCATAGAACCAAGCAATCATGACATGTATAAACATATTTTTTTATGTTATTTGAATGACAATTGAGTATACAGTTGCTGTAATGGAAGCCTGTTTCTACATACTTGAATTTCGCATTATTGCAGATAAAGTTTTCATACGGTTTAAAAAGGGTAGATGGATTTCTAAGAATATATGTTTCTAATTTACTCGGATACTCGAGTCGTCGAGTTGAGTCGAGTTAGCAATTAAGTTCTCCATTTAAAAGTTCACATTGCATAGCCATCATTATTTTGGTTTAGTTTTCACTTGGTCTCGAAGTATAATTGAGTTTACATTTTTCTAGACCTTTTTATATAACTGAAACTATTAGCATGAAAAATGTATAGAAAAGCATTGCTGGATTTATTTATTTAGTAAATTTTGATGTCGGTGTCTATTTTATTTTATACGCAATATATGTATTTTGCTTGTGTTTTTAATTATAGACTAAGGCAGCTGCAAATGGTATATAACAACAAGCTTTAGTACTATAAAACTTTTAACCTATTGAGGTGTAGCGGCACACTGATGATTGAACAATCTTTTACTCTCTCATGACAGTTAATGTATCCTCTAATTAAATTTTCTGGAGTATTTCGACTCTAATAATAGGTTCATATTCACGATTTCCAACTGCCGCTCCTAACTACTTAAAAGCGTCACCACTGCCTCTAAGTTCTTACTATTCGATAACTAGAATAAACCAAGTTACCTTAAGTTAGCAAGCAGCGATAGCTCAGTGGGGAGACCAATAGACTGCAATGCAGAGGGTCTCGGGTTCGAACCCACGTCTCGCAACTCTGACTTTAGAAAGTTATGACTTTTCGAAATGATGTGCGTATTGATTGACAATTATCGCCTGCTCCGTGCTTCGACAGCACGTTAAGTCGTCGGTCCCGGCTGCCATGAACATCTATGGCAGTCGTTATTGGGAGAGTGTCGACACAAAAGATCCCACTGGGTCGAAGTGTCGCCAGTCTGCACTGACTGGCCCCCACATAAAATACATACATATCTTAAGTTATTAGAAAGCCAATAATGCAGCTAGATAACACTACGTTTTAACGTCCGTGAGCACACAAAACAAAGCTTGTACCATCATATCAGGTGAGTTGGTAGTAGATTTTCATTTTTTGCTCATTATCATTTTTATTTATTTCTATATAATATAATATAATATTCTACCACATACACACAACACCACCTAGCCCAAACTAAGCAGAGCTCGTACTATGGGTTCTAGACAAGATAATAATAGACAAGGTAATACATACATATTATACATAGAAACACCCAGACCAAGACAAACATCCATGTCCATGCACACAAATGTTTGACTTGTGAGGGAATCGAACTCGCGAGCTCAAGCGTGGCAGTCGGTTACACTAACCACTACGCCATAGAGGCTGACAGTGTCAGGATATTAGAGGGTACTGACTTTCCCAATAACGACTGCCATAGATGTTCATGGCAGCCGGGACCAACGGCTTAACGTGCTCTCCGAGGCACGGAGCAGGCGATAATTGTCAATCAATACACACATAATTTCGAAAAGTCACTACGCCATCGAGGCCGACATAATATACATGATATTCATAATAACGTAACCCTATCATTACATAAACGAATTGCAAAACTAGGATATAAAATATATAAACAGGCTGCTCAGATAAATATATATAAACACGTGTCCTTTTAGAATAACAACACATAAAAAGGATTTTTATTCAGGACCGTATTTAGAACACATTCTTACTTTTCACACTCTTCTCTAAGTAGCTACACTCGCGTCAAATCCTTCTACAAACTCTCTCAGCTTAATATTTAATTCAGTAATGCAATAATGCGTCTAGCCGTTGATACTATTACTAGATACCTCAAGGAATAACCGAGCGCGAAAGTAGGTAAATGTGCGTAAAATATACAGTGGAACAGGTAAACATTTCGGAGATGGCAGAGAGCCAATATTTACGCTCCTAACACGATCCTAAGGGAAATAGTGTCGAATATGAAACTCGGTTCGCTCCTTACGCCATCTTACGGTTTGTAGAAGATATAAAAAGTGTCGGTATTGCGGCTGCCAGGGGTGTTTTTTGCGAGTATTACTGGAAAATCTTGGCGTTTTTGTTCCTTATTAAGGACTATTATGCTGCTTTGTTTACCTGTGAATATTATAATATATAATAATATGTAATTATTAAATATTTGTAGAAAGTGTAGAATTTTACTTCCTGGTATATATTTAGATAACATACATAGACAACATAGGTATAAAATTGAGAATAGCCTCTATTTTAAGTCGCGTAATAACCAATTAAAAGTAGTAAAATTTTAATATTTACAACTCACGCTGATCGACAGTATATCGATGATTTGTTGGACGTCTTTCGTCTCAAGATAGTTAAGTCTAAAGTCAATCGTATAAAAAATATTTTGCTCTTCGCATATCTATATAACAAAATGTTTACATTCTTTTTTATTGATAACACTAAAGCCTGTCAACAACAAAAATTGTTTAGTAAGACAATAAAAAAAGCAAATCAGTTTGCAAATATGAGAATATTTGTATATAGATTACCCTCAACATAGTAGTAACCGTGGGAGAGCCATGCTTCGGCACGAATGGACCGGCTCCACCGGAGTGATACCACGGCCTCACAGACAACCGGCGTGAAATAGCGCTTGCATTGTATTTCCTCGAGTGAGTGAGGATACCGGAGGCCCAATCCCCCCCTAATTTTAAAAGGCTGGCAACGCACATTTGACTCTTCTAGTGCTGCGGGTGTCCATGTGCGGCGGTAATCGCTTACCATCAGGCAGTCCGTCTGCTCGTTTGCCTCATATACCATAAAAAAAAGTAACTATTATAGACGATGACATCCATTCCTAGAATCAAAAGCTCCATAAAAGAGCTAGTAAAGTACTTCACGGATGTGGGGGTGTCATTTAAAGAATTTACGAGTTAAGCCTTTCCAACACTCACACAAAGGTTCATTTCCTTTGTCGATTCCTTTAATGGTTCTTCAGCAATTAACTCTTGTATTGTAAGGGATGATTGCAGACATGATTCTGCATTTGTGGTTTATTGTAGATTTTATTGTATATTTGTTTGGCACTTGGTGGAAAATGTTTTTAAACGCCAAATTATAATCTATTAGTGTAATTAATAATCATTTTCATGGTTGTGTTTACCGATGACACAGATGCATTGGGCGATACTCGAACCTAATAACAGCACTACCTATATACACCACATGTTATAAAATGTATATATTAATAATTATGAAAACTAGCTAATATTATATCCATGATTGTATTCGGCTGTCGTTTGGGTGTCGTTTGTGCGCATCGCAAATTGCTTTAAATGATAGATGAAGAACCAGCTGTAAATATCGAGAACAAATAAATTTATTATAATGTATTATTATTATAATTATAATTTATTATAATTTAATTTTAATTTTAATTGAGTGTTAGGGCCACGCTGGTTACTGCTGTAACCAGCTTGGCCCTCGGCCGGCTCGACGGGGGAAGTACCACCCGACCGGGGAAGTACCACAGAAGATCGACGTAACATAACAGTATCTGTTATGTTTCGTTCGGTGAATGAGAGCGCCGGAGGCCCAATTACCCTTCTCTTCCCAAACCCCATCCTGCTCCATTACCCTTTTCTTTCCGGTAGGCAGCAACTTGGTTGTGTTTTTGTGACATTGCATCTGTAATGCTAAGAAAACACAGCCATATGTATGAGCCACGTTTCTCGCTTACTATCAGGTGAGCCGCTGGCTTGTCTGTCACCGATGAATGCAAAACAAAAAAAAAGGTACGTAAGTTAAATTGGTTTTTAAATACGCAACTTTTATGGTGAATTGTTAGTATTGTATTTAATTTAAAATATTTTTGAAAAGCTTCAAGAAACAAAATTTTACATCTTTGTTACACTTATGCCAAAGACCTTGTGCTCACTGCTCGTACGAACGAGCAGTGAGCACAAGGTCTTTGGCATTTTAATGTATGAAAGCGCATTGTGATGTAAGTTTTGTTGGATATGAAGTGTGCTTCGGATGTGAAATATGATTCTTACTTTTACCGTTTTAAAACAGATTTAGTAATCCTTATGTAAATATCAGATTATATTTGTAAATTTAAATGATATTATTTAATAATATTAGGGGTTAGAGTATGAAATTACCAATTTGTACTGAAAAATTGAGACTTGTTTTTTTTCTAACCCTCATTGTCTATACATTGCTGCCATCTAAACGGAAGTTCATTTATGCCTTTACGATGGAACTCCAGGGATCTAAATTCGACAAATTGTGTTAAAGCATTTTGTACTGCCTCCTGGGAAGGTTTTTTTTTATCAAGTAGTACATTGTCCAAATCACGAAAAATATTGTAGTCCGTTGGAGCAAGGTCTGGCGAGTACGGAGGATGACGTATGGTTTCTAACTGTAGCTCCTGTAGAGTTACAACGGTTTCTCGTGCAGTGTGAGGTCTTGCGTTATCATGGAGCAATAATAGTAAAGATCGATTCACGAGTCGGAGCTGTTTCACTGCCAGTTTCACCATCATTGTTGGAAGTTCGGCATAGTAAACATCTGTTGTTATTGCTTGACCAGACCTGAGAAAGCTATAGTGAATAACACCATGAAGAGACCACCAAACAGTTACCATTACCTTTTAATTGGTAAGCTTTGCTTTAGGGTACTGTTACGGCGTTTGACCTGGGGTCAGCTATTGCATTTTTCGCTTACGGTTATCGTGAAGAATCCACTTTTCATCACATGCATGTCACAATTCGATCCAATACTCCTTCATTTCTGTACCGATTCAACAAGGCAACACAAGTTTCAACACGCATTTCTTTCTCCAGATATAAAGATATAAAGAATGGGTGCCTCATGATATGACTGATATCATGAGGCACCCATTCTTTATATCCTTTTATCTTATTGATTTGATGCAAATGAGCCAATATTGTAGGTATCGTAACGTTAAACCATGCCGCTAATTTCTAAGTAGTTTGACTCGGATGGGTTTCCACCATCTTCTTCAATTCAGCGTTATTCACCTGTGTGGGTGGTCTTCCACGTGGTTCGTTCTTCAAGTCGAAGTTTCCATTACGAAAGCGTTTAAACCAAAAACGCACAGTGCGTTCATTAGCATTCTCTTCTTCAAACGCGGCGTTGATATTGCGAGCTGTTTCTGCTGCGTTAGTTCCGCGTCGGAACTCGTATTCAAAAATGAGTCGGGTTTTCGAAGTATCCATCTTTCCAGTCTAAGCTGAATAAAAAACAATTGAAAGTCGAAAATCGAATATCGCACATATTTTAAAACAAGAATCTTAAAGGTATCATGTGAAAAACGTTTCACTCGAAAATCTCAACTCACACCATGCAGGTTTTACGTCAATTTAAAGTATCTATTATATACAACAGCAACTTCATACTTTAACCCCTATTATAATATATACAAATACTTGTAATAACTATGTTTGCAATACACCATTTTTTGTTCCGTGTGGGGATTAGAACTAAACATTCTGTATGCTAGCAGTTGCTACTTAAACCAAGTGTCATGCGCATACACGCATTTCATTCACCTTTTATCAATATTCAAATTGATGTTATATAACATATATTACGTCTGGATAAAGTAGCTTTCTAATACTTAGAACTTTTTAGATCGGTTTAATATTCTTTCTGTTTATTTATTATAAACAAATATATAAAAATGCAAATATTTTCTCTTTGTATTATTAGAAAGTACAGATTTACAAAAAATCTTAATAACGAATGGCTGTCTTGGCAATCGTACCTAAGCCATATTTGCCTTTCTAAAATATAATTACCGCTCCAGTTTTCATTTTCCTGCTTCAGCGTTTTAATTCGGCCTTTCCAAATTTTAACGGTACCTACAATGAACGAAATGTTACAGAAAAACATTTCAAACATCCTTATCAACACGAAACTTCTTCAAACAGCAACAAACATCAAATTTTATTGGAACTAAAGTTTTTGTCAGCCACTTCAATAAACATTTAGATGAGTAATCACTCCGCTATTCCATATTGAATATTGTTGGCGTGTAAACGTTGGAAACGACTGTTTTTCGGCTTAATGTCCCTCTGTCACGGCAACCGAGTTTCCCGTGACTCACGCCAATGGAATACCAGCTAACTGTGCTAGCCCTTGAGCTTCGACTTTTTAACATCGTTGCTCGTACCATGGGCCACGTAGTTTTTAGTAACGTTAGCTATTGGAGTAAGAGTTAAGTCGAATTAATATGCATCGCCTTTACCAGATGATAAAGGCTTACGTCAAAAAGATTATTACGAAATTATGAATTAATTACAGAAGATTACAGCTGAATTCCATGAGCCATAGAGAACAAGCCCATTTCCGTCTATCGAGCACATGAGCAGATTCCGTGCTGCTTCTAGGAATTTTCTTACTAATAACATAACATGTTAATTATATTAAAAAGAAAAGCGGTTGTGTGCAGCGAGATTATTGCTTTTACCGTTTAAGCTAGGATCCAGTATCGAGCTGCTGCTACCGTTTAAACTAGATATCAGAATAAAACAGCACACAACAATATATTTATAATTTAATGGCAATTTAAAACAGTCGTCATAAGTTTCTTGCAGGTAATTTTTAGAGGCTAGTCACTTTGCTAAGTATAGCAACTAACCTTAATGTAACTGAGTAACCAAAAAACGGTTTGTCTTGAACAAAAGGTAACAATTATGGTCTTCACCGACTGTAATTGTAACACAACAATGGACAAAGTCTGAAATAAATATATTATTATTAAGACAAACCCCGAAACTCGAAAACACTGTTTCAAGTGCCAGGAAAACTCTAACAATCTTCCTGAAGCTGTAAGCGTCCACAGGCTACAATAACTGCTCACTATCAGGTAGATATATCTACCATACTAGTAGCATAATAGTAAACGTTAATGTTAATAAAATTCTCATAGTATCGGTGTGTTAACTATGAACGCCCACGAGGTCCAACTTTTTAACATCTGGTTAATTAGGGGGTAATAATGTAGATTGTTTTTAGGAGGTCAATAATGTATAAGCTGTTACATTTTTACAATCTCGTAGTATATAGTTTATGGTATTATTTTGTAATTGAATCGTTCAGTAATGTTGCTGAATATGTAGCAGCTTTTAAGTATGATTATACTATGCTTTACTTTGGATGATATAGCAAGTACGATATATTTAAAAAAGACATACCCGAAATAATTCCTGTGTCGCGGGAGACTTTACAAACATTCAAACAACGGACATAAAGAACACTCAGATGGGACAACCATTTGTGGTCATCACACTTAGTTTTGTCCCGTGTGGGATTCGAACCCACAACTCTCGGCGCAGTGGTAGTGGAGAGGCAACCACTTAAACCACTGTGCCATCCGTGCAGTCAATATTACAGGTTCCACAAAGAATTTACTTAGACTTCGAAGCAACTTTTTACGTTTCATTGCCAGTATATCTAACCTCCGAGGAGAAATGCTTGGCACGGTGAGAAAGAGCATGAAGCACCAAATATTGATGCAAAGCAACGCCGTGAGGCGTCCTGACAGACATACACTTGAAGCGAATACGCCTGAAGCATGTTTTGAAGCTGTCGAGTAGGAGCGCATCTTGTTGAAACGCCTATGAACCAGTTTGCCCTGTACTGTATACTATCCATAATGTGTATGGCCTACGATCTAAAGCATTGAGGTGCATCGATGCCTGTGAAAGCTCAAGGTAAACCATTGCATTGCATTAGATAGTGATGATCTTATTGTTGAAATCTCAGGCAGTAACGTCTTCGAAACCTATTTTTTGTCATGTCGGTCATATTATGTGCAGACAAACAAAGCATTCCTTTAAAACTTTTCATAGTCATTACAAAACGATATTTTTAGTGTTGCTTGTACCTAGTACCTGCTTCTCTATTTTGAACGTCGATCTTGTCGGGCATTTCAAGCTGCGCTGTATTATCAGCAGTCAACGCTCAAGGCTTTTTATTCGAAATATATTCTGGATTTGCTGGATTATAAAATTAGCTACATACTGTTACTTTAACTAGCGATCTGCACATAATGTGATGATCAGATTGACTCTTTTATGCAGTGCCTGGTTTTATATATTATCACATTATGTAGTTATGTCCACTTCCTCGCACTGAGTGTTGTGAGTTGGAACCCCACACAGAATATAATTTTTGTGGGCTTTGTAGAATGGTCTGAGCTGTGTTTTGTCTTCGACAGGAGTAGAAGCGTATACATAATGGAAACACGCTGCAAAATTATTCAAAAGTTGTAATTAACTTAAAAAGCAAGACCGAAGTTTGGTCAGTCAGTAAATCCACCATCTCTATTTGTTATAAATAATTATCAAAACTAAATAACGAGTCTCCAAACTCGCCTACACACTGATATTTGTCTAACAATCAATAGACAATACTACACTACTAATAAAATCATTCAATTACCTTCAATAGGTTTAAGGGACAATAACATTAGGATAACACGACTATAGAAACATCGCACAGTAATTACCTAATATTTAAAGGTCTCAGTCGATACCGTGCTATAATTTGGGCTCAGTTATTTCGTTCTATCACGCCAACCAAACATGTCTGTGATCGTTAGGTACGCACTCGGCATTATGATTGTGAAAGGTTTTATTATCTATCTCCGTGACTGAAGTAGGTCTTTTATCGTGTAGTTTACAAGTATTTTTATTGACTGAAGTTGCGATTGATCAAATGAAGGCCTTGGCTTATGGATTTTAGCCAAGGCAAAGGTAACACAGCACCCTTTTGAAGTAGTTGCAATATTAAAAAACGGCTTAATGGCGTTCGTAAGTATTAAAAGATATAGATAGCTATTTACTTATGTTCTTAACATTGTAAATAGCTATATATATATATATATATATATATATATATATATATATATATATATATATATATATATATATATATATATATATATTTATTTATTTACTGACCATAAAACTTACGTCTATCTTGACAGGCAAGCCTAATGCGATAGAGTAGCTGAACTTAGACTATCGTATATCTATATCTATATATATAGCTATATATTTGATTCATTGTTTGAGCAGCGATAGCTCAGTGGGGAGACCAACAGACTGCAATGCAGAGGGTCTCGGGTTCGAACCAACGTCGCGCACCTCTGACTTTCGGAAGTTATATGACTTTTCGAAATGATGTGCGTATTGGTTGACAATTATCGCCTGCTCCGTGCCTCGGAGAGCACGTTAAGCCGTCGGTCCCGGCTGCTATGAACATCTATGGCAGTCGTTATTGGGAGAGTGTCGACACAAAAGATCCCACTGGGTCGAAGTGTCGCCGGTCTGCACTGACTGGCCTCCACATAAGATACATACATACTTATGTTCGACGAAATAAATAGGTAGGTATTTATTGTCGATCACACGCATTTTTATCCCATGTGGGTGTCGAACCCACAACACATGGCGCAGTGGCAATAGAGAGGTGACCACTTCAACCACTATCGTCAGTGCAGTCATAGGTATCGGATTAAGAGATGTTAATGCCTTTTAAATTGAGCTCTAAAGATTTGCCCTTCTCTCCTTCTTAGCTGTGAAAACTACTTCAAACTACGATAAGTAGTTTTAGTTGAAGTAACTAAACAGTAATCACTAGCTGTTAAATTGAAAATAACATAACAAAACCAATATAACCACATTGTTCATTGTTCAACTAAATTGAAAATAACAACAATACCAACATAATGATCATCATCACATGACTCGCAGACAAGCGGATGCTTCGTGGAGTAATGAGAAGTAATTTACCAAAGTTTATCATTGTTATATTGATTGAAATTAAAATACTATATACGGATTTTATCGCGTTATTTATTTGACACTTTATTACATAATTTTGAAAACTGTTACACTACTACTATTATTAAACTTTACTCATTTTTAAGCTAATTGAATTATTATTAAAACTATTAAAACTATTTAGATTTAATTTAATTTTACACTTTCCCCGACGGTTCGGTTGCTTTTCAGCAGCCATGGTCACGGGGAGACAAGTAGTTAGTAAAGTTTAATATTAGTAGTAGTGTAACAGTTTTCAAAATTATGTAATAAAGTGTCAAATAAACAACGCGATAAAATCCGTATATAGTAGTTTAATTTCAATGAATAATATTCGCGTAAACAGAAGACAATATTATTGTTATATTGTCTAAATAATTTCAAGAACATTTTATTTTTCATTGGCACTATGAAATATAAGTAAATAAAGTGTACAATAAAAAAAAATACTATTGACTAAATTTCAATATTCGAACGTAATTTAAAAACAAATTGGCGATAAAACATTCAACGCTATAAAATATTTTACTGCAAAATTACTTCAATTGAAAGTTTCTAAACGTATTAGCCTATATTTTAACGCTACAAAATAAAATAAAACTCCAATGAAAACGGTAATTGGCTGGCAAACAAAAATAATAGCTGGCAATCTATCTGAAAAGGAAAAAAAACCTCACAATTTGACCTATCGCCATTACTATCCAGCCATAAAGTAGTCTATAACATTTTTCTTTTGCAAAAAAATAAATGTGGTAGCCACATGCATACATTATGATATATATCTACATCAACTCTGACAAATGTGTGCAGTAAATCAAACAACGCGGACCGAGAGTTATTTCACGCGACAATGCTGTTTTGGCTTCACTCACAAGCACCACGTTCCAACTGTTTCAATCCTATGTATTTTGTTATATTTTACTCCTTAATTCATACGAATATAATTATTAGGCTTGTATTTGGCGACAATGCGGACTACAATTATTAGTCGATGTCTAATATTACAGTTGGTATTCAGTTTGAAAATTGATTAACTATGAACAATGTAATTACGTGTAATACTTCGGTATAGTGTACGGGATTAAATTATATATACGAATTTATCTTTATGATTGTATAGTTAAACAATACGACATAATTAATACTCTGCCCAAATGAACGCAGATAAGATGCGTACTTAATTATGTATTGTACTTGAACGCATCAGCAAAGGTCGTCACTCACGCATTAGGTATCGGGCTTGCCTGCGTATTTGATAAATGAATGAAAATTATTAGATAAAGTGATTCCAATTCTTGTGCATGCTCAGATGCATTGCATGCTGAATGCTGTTGAATAAATTACATATCAATATCAAAATATTAGGTTAATAACAGTATTTTTTTCTGTGTGAAAGGTAACTTATTTCCATTTTTAAAACGCTGACAAGGTGTATGCGAAATGTCATGATAATTGGTCAAGTAGCGAAGGCGTGAAAACTTAACTAACAAACAAACAAACTCACACTCGCATTTATAATATTAGTTAGGACTACCTTTGTTGAGGGAAAAGCGTACTAAACATTTTTAGGCCTAAGCAAGACACTTTTGTCTGAGATAATAATAATAATAATAATATGATATTCTATCACATACACGCAACACCATCTAGCCCAAACTAAGCAGAGCTTGTACTATGGGTACTAGACAATGGATAAACATACATTATATACTTTTTTTTTGTAAATACTTACGTACATAGAAACACCCATACGAAGACAAACATCCATGTTCATGCACACAAATGTTTGACTTGTGCGGGACTCGAACCCGCGACCTCAGGCGTGGCAGTCGGTTACACCAACCACTACGCCATCGAGGCTGACATTTGAGATCTTTAAGTATCGCGTATAATATTAATACAAGCTTGTGACGTAGATGGCACGTGTGAACATGTTTTTTTCGTATTTTATCGGCTAACGTTTTAATAGTATACTTTTAGTTACGGTGAAATACACGTTGATGTTGTTGAGCGATAAGCTAAGTTCCTTATACTCATGAATGTCCTTGATTAATAAGTGGCACCGGCGAAATGGAACTCACGACGTGGAAAAAATGCTTTTTGCATTAAGTACCAGTATAATATTTTAGTATGTTATACTTACTAGGTTGTGCTCGCGATTTCGTTCGTTTGACCTATGGTTTGCTGTGACGATATTACCGTGACGTTATATGAGCCATGATAGTTTTGGTTTAGCTGAACGGAATTTAAAGAAGTGCAAGCTAGATTGAGTGTGTAGCAAAAAATCGGATCAAAATCGTTGATTGTTTTGGAATTGTTAAGAAATAAATAACTTATGACTACCTTTGCATTACAAATTACAATATTGCTTATTTGCCGAGATAAAGGAACAGAGACCAATAGACCACTTCATCGAATGAATGCCTAACATAGTTATTAATAAAAATGTATTTCAACCAGGACGCATAGGGTGATGCGACTATAATCAAAACATAATACGCCGACAACCAAGCATAACAAAATTGTTTTTATTATAAACTAGCATTTCCTTGCGGCTTCGCTTGCGTAAAAATAGGTTAGGTTATGTTAGTAGCAATACTTTTATATATAAATATAGCCTATGTTACTTGGTGATAAAACAGCTTTCTAACAGTAAAAGAATTTTTAAAATCGGTTAGGTAGTTTTTAAGTTAAACCCTTACAAACAAACAAACGAAAAATCAAATCTTTTCTCTTTGTAATATTGGTATATGTTACCCAGTTGGTGTGCTGCTTCGCACTGGATGGCGCCTTTCATCGAAAACCATACACACCAAGTCCCTCTACACCCGAAGGGGTAGGCTGTGATGTATGTATGTCCCACATTTTGCTAACTATGGCTATTTTATGAGTTGTAGAGCCTCGCTGATTTCAGCATGAATGGGCCCGCTTGACCGTGGAAGGACTATCCTCTCACAGAATATCGACGTGAAATTGCAATATTCCTACTGTTGTGTTTTATTCGGTGAGTGAGAGCGCCGGAGGCCCAATCACCCTTTTTCCCCCTTACCGCTCCTTCTTCTTCCCACTTCCTTTTTCTCAACTTCCTTTCCTAAAGGGTCGGCAACGCGCAAGTGATGCCTCTGATGTTGCAGGCGTCCATAGGCTACGGTGACCACTTACCATCAGGTGGGCCGTATGTTTGTTTGCTACCTTAGTTGTATAAAAAAAAAGTTTATAACTAAGGCAAGCTTATCGTCTAAGGGTCACACTAAGAATTTCTTGACAGAAAAACCCAGAAATACTTTGTTTGACCTAGGAATCAAAAGCAAAACTTTATTCACAGCAGTCGCATTACTAGTGCTGATAGAGGCAGTCCACTAACAATCAGCGCTGATATAAGACGACTTTGAGAGCTACTCTTACGTGTTTTACTATTGGCATTTAGTCCGGCAATTTCCTTATTGCGATTGATATCGTAAATCCAAGTACGCGTGTAAACCCTCTGAAGTGGTTAAGGAATTATGGCTTCTAACTATCTTGGTTCCTATCTGATCTTATCTTGTAGTATTTTTCTAAGATTTTAAGAAATATGAACTTGTGATCTGTTGTTAATACTGACTATCAAGTGCGTTATATATTATAATAATATCGGCCCTGTATATATACTTTCAATGTTGGATACGGGCCTTTTCGCTATGTGAGAAAGATTAGGTCATAGTCCACCACGCTGGCCATCACATATCTTGGACAATATTTTAGAGAACTTTTAGACATGCAGGTTTTCCTTTGCCGTGCTTCTTTATCCGCAGATAATTGATACGCACATAATCTTGGGATCGAACTCGAGACCTTTGCGTGGCAGTCCAACAGTTTTCCACTAGACTATCGTTGCTCTTACCGATAGCTTAGTGCGAGACTAAGGGCTTGTACTACCACCTACAGATAGCATTTATCTATAAGATAAAAGTCTCGCCATCTCTCTTCTTTAACCTAACATAAGTGAGACAGCATGCGATTTATATTTCGGATAACTTTTACTTGTTAGTTGTAGGACTGACCGTAAGTGTGTTATGTATATGTATGGATAAGAAGGAATTAAAATAAAGAGCAACGGAGAGACTTTGGGTCTCTTTGCGTGTTCCACCGACTCTTTTACGGGGAGTGTTCTGAAGCTCCTTTCTATCACCGTACCGCTCGACAACAAAGCAGGGATCATCCATATAACCTAGAAGCGTTAATATCTAAGACGGTACGCTTACGCTCAGCGATCATTTCTCACACGTACGAGCAAGCTCTGGAATGAACTGCATGCTTCGATGTTTTCCGAATGCTATGATATATTCTTCTTCAATCGACGTTTAAAGAGAGTTTTTTTTTCACGGTAGGCAGCGCCTTTGCTGTGTCCTGACATTGCTGAAGCTCCTGAGCAGTGGGCCGCTTACTTGTCTGCGGCCAATTACAATAAAACCAAAAAAAGGGAGATTGCTGCGTTGTTCTTACGTCTACAACGCTCTTTGTCTGGGATGCGTATGCGTCTCAATATTGGTGGAAATCTTTATATTTGTTTATTTTATTTGTTTTGTGTATAAATTTACACAAAGCAAAGAAACCAAAAAAATAAACAAATTTGGCGAAATGTGGTTGTGGTACCATTATTATTTATTATACTATGTTTTTATTCAAAGAGTTGTCTTTGCATACTTTGTCCCGTGTGGGATTTGAACCCACAACACTCGGCGTAATAAGACTTAAAGTTGAAATGGTCGCGCACTTAAATCATTACGCCATTTGTGCAGTGAACAGTCATCAATCTTATGGTAATAGACCTTTATCTACCCTGTCTTGGACTGGCTAGATTGCCTACATACAGGATGTCTTAGAAGTCGACATCAAGCCGGAATCAGGGGGTCTACCGTGAAACGCGTTATACGCAATTGCGTACGTTCGTTCGTGCTTATTCTTACCATGAAACATCATTCGCGCCGACATTCATCATGAATATCGTCGTAAGACATTTGTACGTCCTAAAAAATCCGAAGTGTTTTCATGGTAGGTATATGCTTATTATTTCTTTCGTAATTCGTTTCGGCACGTCATTGCGTAAAAACATTTTCACGGTAGACCCGCAGGTAACAGGCTAAGTTATAAAAGCTTTCAGAAAAATAAAAAAATCTAAGATACGGTTTTAAAAATTATAGCCATTTAATAAAATCGAGAGAATAAGAGAGAGAGAGAAATAAAAAAAAACGTTACAGGTTGTTTTAAAATACGCAATTTCCTTTTTTATATTTTACTGGCAGCTATTATAACTTAGGCGGTTAGCTGATTCCAGCATGACTTCGACTTCTGGGACACCCTATATATACGTTAATAAAAGAATGCTCCTCATACTATTGTATAATCCATTATTAACCACAATGGCGCGTCGAAATATTCGCAGCTGTTCTATATATATTCGATGCAAGCGGGGTTAATCGATACTCGGATACAGACGGACGGGCAGATGGAATTGACACAGCTATCCCTGTGGTATGACAAGAATAAAATTGTCATTACAATTTCTAAGACGAGTTGGTATGAATGTAATCCTTACTAATATTATAAATGCGAATGTAAATTTGGTTGTTACGCTTTCACGTTTTAACTACTTGACCGATCATCAAGAAATTTTGCGTTGTCAGGGGAAAGAAAGAAAGAAATATTTTATTTTAAGGAAGCATTACAACACACAATCAAAACTATTATAATACAAAATTTGTGCGTTACAGTAATAAATGTATTTATAAATTGATAATAATAAAAATAAAACTTATATACATTATTATATACCTATATGAATTACTACATTATAATATGTTAATTAATTACATACACTATTATTTCATATATTATTATATATAATATAGAATACACATTTATACATGGAGCCCTTGTTGTTCAATGTGCGTCGCAGTGTTCATTAAAAAGAGATGTTACTCAGCATAATGCTGTACCCCTTGCGATGCGGCGCTGATTTTCAGCAACAACTCAATAGTGATTATGAGCGTCTAATACAGTCCAAATTAATACCATTAAACTACAAAAAAAGGACAGAATTTTTAATTATTACAGATAATAAGAAACACAGATTACAGATAAATTAAATAAATAGAACAGAAAAGGATGTCCAATTTATAAAGATATGTATATTTCATCCAGAAAAAAATACTGTTACTAACCTAATTTTACCTACATTTACGCAAGCGATACTGCGGGCAAAATCTAGTATAAAATGAATGTGAAGGATTTTGTGCTCAGTATGCACAATGATTAAGTGAAAATCTCGCTATTCAGAAAATGCAGAGTGTTTTGAAATGCCTGTACCAAAATATAAAACATGAAGATTTTTAAACGACTCACGATGTTTTCTTTCACCGTTAAAGCAAGCGAGAATAAACTATTTTAATACACACATAACTTTGAAAAGTCCGAGATGCGAGATCGAGACGTCTGCGTGGCCGTCCAATGTTCTCCCACTGAATATAGCTGCTTGGTATTTATTAGTAATATCATAATAGATAATATGATTTTTTTTTAACAGACAATAGCATGGCATGATGGCTCATACATATACAACTGTGCGTTTCTAACAGTGCTCGGCAAATGGTAATAGGCATTAAACAGCACGTAAAACAAAGCCAGCGAAATGTATATAGAAACGGAGATAATAAAAATAATTGACTTGCATTTGAATCACATGCATATGTTACTGGTATAATTTTAGTATATCTGATTTTGCTTAGCTTAGCTTCAATAAATGTTTGATAGTCGGCCGACCGGCCACTCACTTATAAATAGAACTTTATCGACAGCCCGACTCCAATCCGAGCTGTGGCGAACTTTAAATGTTTTGAAGCACATCTGTATTGGTTTATAGATAATATTGAAGAGGTTGTGAAGAGTTCAATAGTAATTAGTGTTAAAGAAAAATACTTCTAAGGTAAACGTAAGATGCATCGGGGTGGGTGATAGGATGGGATATATTTATGAAACAAAATAAGCATAACTGTTTAGATTGCCAAGGGAAGGATCAGACCTACATGGAGAAAGACAAAACTATTTTCTAAAATTATATATTTACAGATATAATTTTGTGTAAGTTCTTTAACAATAAAATATTCTTATAAGTGCTTCTTGTATATTTGGGTAAATAAACAAATAAAAAATGATTTTACCCAGTACTGTCCCGTCGTAGGTCAAGGATCTTATATCCCTGTTTAAAATTACAAACATATTCTCAACCGAACCGTATGATAATACATAGTCTACCTTTTCCTACTTTGTAACCGTGTTTCTAGCAAATAAATATTATAACTATTATTATTAAACTGATGATAATAATCTTCATCATTTGTTGACTCTATTTACTTACGGGGCTGTATATATTTTAGCATATGCTTAAAATTAATATTGTTTATTTTTAATTAAATACTAAACCTTTAAAAATTCACATTTTAAACAATCTATGAATGAAACTATTTTTGGGCTTCGCATACTTCATATTAGGTTTATTTATAATGGCGAAGTAATTAAATTAAATCACTGTAGTCAATCTATAGAAGAGAGTTTCTGCATCTTCGCTCTCGTAAATCTCACGGCAACATATATCCGGATAAAAAGTCATAAGAAGTGCTATGTATTAATTCAGGACATTGTTTATATATACCAAGCTTCTTTCAAATCTGTTCGACAGTTTTCGCGTGAAAGAAAGCAAACAACCAAACATCTACAAACTTATACATTTAAAATATTAGTAAGAGGTAGGAATATGTAAGATTTAATTTACAGAATGTTGTGGCAACACAGAACTGATTCCATTTGAACCACAGACAGTCTTCGTTCTCTCGTCGTAAATTGGGTTGCAACTGATTGATTTTCCGTGTTGCGTTCAGAAACACACAGGGATGTAGGACAGAAATGGCGACTCAGCTCAGACAGTAAGGCTGTATCCTTGCCAATCTATGTATTGAAACGTTTTTATGTAAAGGTATTATCTTTATTGATTTAGATACTTTAATCTTGAACACTGAATAAAGATGTTGAAAGTTCAATGTTGAATGTACTGGGATTTCCATTGACAAGCCGTAAGTTAATTGCTACAAACAAATAGACTGTTTCACATTAGCACTAGTGAATTGCAATCCAAACCTCTGGATGGAAGTTATGATTAAATTTTTATTTAATTTCTTTCAGTCTTTAACCATTTTATTATTCCTAGCAACTTATTTAAATGCCGCTTCAATAACTTTAGTAGACTTACTAACTATTATAATTTTAACATACTGAGATTATTTTTATGATCTAATTGAACCAAACATTTAATTTGAGACTAGGAAAAAAGTATTTTTTATCTTATCCTTTATACGAATACCATAGTAGTTAAGGCGTGATACCATAACAAACAAACAAACTCACATTCAGATTGGCATTTATAATGTTAGTAAGCATATTTTTTTATACATACTGTATATTGTAACAGTCAAAGCGAAACGTAATTTATTTTAAAATTATAATTAATGTGTAAATTAATAACTTTTCATGTATAGACTTTTTATGTTTTTTGTCGGAATTAAATGATTGTATTATTATATTATTATTATTAATACCATTGAAAACATGAAAGCAAATTGTATCCATTCAAAATATACGCTCACTTATTACGATCGACTCGTATCTATTTCTTTGAGAAGACAATATTTCAAGAGGAAAATTGGATGAAAACAAAGATATTGCTTTCTTTGAGAGATTGATTGAATATCGAGACACGATAGATGCATTGTAAGACTTCGATTTACTTACCCTACTAATCTTAAAAAAGGGTTCAGAGTTGTTTTAGTTTAGTTTTTATTACACACCGATAGTCTAGTGGGAGACCGTTGGACTGCCACGCAAAGGTCTCGAGTTCGATCCCAAGGCGATCTCTGACTTTTTGAAGAAATGTGCGTGTTAAATAGTTAATTATCGTTTGCTTTAACGATGAAGGAAAACATAGTGAGGAAACCTGCACGTCCGAGAGTTGTGCATAATATTTTCGAAGATATGTGAAGTGTGCAACCCGCACTGGGCCGGCATAGTGGACTATGGCCTAACCCTTCCCACACCGACAAGAGGCCCGTGCCCAGTAGTGGGACAGCTTAATACAGCTAATATTATTTTATTTTTTATTTAACCTTGTGTTGGATTTCTGAGATAACCTAGGAAGCTCAAAACATCATAAATTAAACGACATATAATTAGCTGCGTGACCATAGTAAACCATATGCTTTCAATGCACGGTGATATTGAGTTCAGATACTTGAATATACTAACCTATGCTTAGACTGACCGGATCGAGATTACTTAGCTTATAAAAATCTACCGCAAGAATTAACTGAGCCAACTTAGTACATACATTCATAGACTCAATCCTCTATCTCCAAAGAGATAGGCATATAATATAACACCTTCATTTCGCCAACTTTTATTTAAAGTCCCATTTGGAGTCCCAGTATTTGGAGGCAAGCCAGATAGACGTCTACCGGACTAATACAGAGACTCAGCAGAGCTATTAAAAAAAAATAGGAAACCTCAATGACCGTTTATGGGAGAGAGTCCAATACCCCATTCTCTGCAGTCATATTCACTACGGTATCGTCACCAAGGCAGTCTATATGTATTTTTTTTAAACATTATCATGTTTACAACGTTATAGAGTTTAATAATAATTTATCAGCTCTGCAATGCTCCACACTTTTATATTACTCTTTGTAAAAGTTTATCATCGCCATACCAATTACCTTTGTAAAGGTGTGACCAGATCTGGCGAATGCGCCGCGAATACGCCACGAATGCGCTGCTCGCGAGCTGCGTGCGGCACGCGTGCAGTTACTGCAACTTTTTACTGCGCCTCTTTGGCGCAACTCGCATCTCGCGCGCATGCAGTCCTTTCTCATTTATACTGTATATCTCAGTTTTTGCGGGAGGAAGTACGTGAAGCGCAGGTGTACGTGAAGGCGGGGTGCAGGCGCGCTGCTCTTGCGCTGTTCACGCACGGCGCGTAACTGGCGCGCGAGCGGCACGCGGGTGACACAGGAACGGCGCGCGAACTTGAAATGCACAGCTTGCGAGCATCGCATTTGTGGCGCATTCGCCAGATCTGGACACACCCTAACATTATAACGATGCCGCGTAGGCGATTTCTTTTTGCTACAATTGCGTAGCACTCGTAGATGTGACGCCTACGCAGCTACGGTATTAACATCATAGCGTTTATCGTTTCACTCAAAATGTTTCCTATGAAAATATAAAATTCCTTTATACCTACTTTAAATTTTTAATGTCACAAAAGTAATGTTCGTTGTAATTTTATATTTGTACTCTATTTATAGTATCTTTACAATATTTGTTAAACGTATATAATCACTACATATTACAAAACAAAGTCCTCTGCCGCGTCTGTCTGTCTGCCTGTTCGTGATAAACTCAAAAACTACTGAACGGATTTTCATGCGGTTTCCACCGATAGACAGAGTGATTCATGAGGAAGGTTTTGGTGTATAATTTGTTAAGGTTTTGTACTACTCGTACGGGGCGGGTCACTAGTCTACATTAATTTCATTCTCATTACTTTAACCTCTATTAAGTCGCATGCGTACCGGCGACCAGATACAAAACGCTTTCAATTACGTCTAACATTTCAAGCATTGACAGTTTAATATGACAGTATGATATATTATATAACATGTGATACATATTATGACAAGTACATACGTATAACATGTTACGTCTGTTTGTACGGTAGGTCATTTCAGATTAAATCTTTTGAATAGTGAAATATGAGTAATACCAACCATGTTGAAATAAGCACTATGATTGATTAGAAACACAATCCTACTAATATTTTTTCCCCCTCTTTATAATTTTAATATAAGTACGTATATTTGTTTATCTTTATAATATTAATATATGTAGATAACATTTACAATATATTTATATTATTAATTTTAAATCGAATTAATATAATATATATTTACAAACATATTAAAAAAGATAACATAATTACAAAAACACATATAATTATAATACTAAATATTTACAAAAATGGTTTAGGCACCGTAGAATCCTTCAGCATCGATGTCAACTGGTAACGTGCCCAGAAGACTGGCAGCATTGCCACGTTGAATGGCAATGCTGATTCTTTGGGCCAAGAAAAGACCAGCCTTCTGATCTCTAATATTATAAATGTAAAAGTTTATGAGGATGGATGGATGTTTGTTAATCTTTCAATCAAAAACTACTAAACGGATTTTGATGAAATATTACAGTATTATTGTTTATACATCAGAATAACATATAGGCTACCAAAAATCTATCTTAACATAAATCTACATTAATGTGAGCGAACCCGCGGGCAAAAACAAGTAATTTCATTAAAAATATATTTTCGAAAAACTATATTGCTATCTCTACCGTAAATAATTTTATTCTTTATTTTCATACTATTTTGTAAGCTATTAGCTTTTTAAAAGAGTATTTTTCATCTGAGACGAAAAACAGCGTTTCCTACATGCAAAATAAAGTCCGTGCATCACAGAGATCGTTAGATAGAGGCACCAGTCTAACAACGTTTGGGCGTTAGGCAACCTAGTTACAAGTTCTTGTTTGAATACTTTTTTACGAACTAATTGCAAGTTTTTCTGGCATGTGTTACTAGCGCGTTTTTGTAAAATTTGTTAGGGCAGTTAGTAATGAGTTGTTTAATACATACATATATACATAGATTCACGCCTGTTTCCTAGAGGGGTAGGCAGAGACTACGGATTTGCAGTTACTACGATCCTGACACACTTCTCTGGCTTTATTAATTTTCATCACATTCCTCATACACGCCCGCCGGTTTAAGGTACTTTTAACCTGGCCTTTGTCCAGAACGTCTCCGATCTGATCGAGAAACGTTCGCCTAGGTCTTCCCTTTGCGACTGTTCCATACACACTAGTTGTTTGACATACGTATTATTTATGAGACTGTCTTGGCAGCGCAACTGTTGTTAGTACGGCTACTGAATATGAGGTTTTGGGTTTGATTTAATATATACATTTTCTTTTTTTTTTATTGAAGAGGTAACTCCCACGCTATGAATAATTCCTATATCGCGGGGTACTTTACAAACATTCAAACAAGAAATTCAAAGAACATCCAGTTTCAGAACAACCATTTGTGGATCACACAAAGTTTTGTCCCGTGTGGGATTCGAACCCATAAAACTCGGCGCAGTGGCAGTAGCGAGGCGACCACTTAAACCACTACGCCGTCCTAGCAGTGCATGTATATTATTGGATATTTCTGGCAAGCAATTCTTTGTAGCAGCATGTAGTCTAAACTGCCCGGTAAACGGCAATGAATTTGTCACATATTAAATAGGACTATAGCGTGCGAAGTGCGTGAGGATTTACTTTTTTTTATACTACTAAGGTGGCAAACAATCATACGGCCCACCTAATGGTAAGTGGTCACCGTAGCCTATGGACACCTGCAACACCAGAGGCATCACTTGCGCTTTGCCGACTCTTTAGCAAAGGAAATGGGAAGGAGAAGGAGCGGGAAGGGGGAAAGTTAAATAGACTATATTTTATTTAAAATAAGTACTACTGCTTCTAACTATTCTTCCGTCTCTCTTCATACAGACATTTACAATAAATTATTATTAATATGTTACTATTTCGAGGGACATATATTGCCACTACATAACTCACAAAACCCCAAATATTAGATCACCCCTAATAAATAATTGTAATCGTAACTTAATCTCCATATTAATTTTATTGCATACGTTTAAAATGTCAATGTTATCTTATCGGCGATACGTAGAGGTAGAATATTCATTGCAAAAGTAAATCCAGTGTGCAGTGTGCGAGATAAATCTTCATTAAATAATGCTTATCTTGACTGCGAGTAGGGTGACCGAGCAAGCAACTGTGCGCCGGAAACGTTTTATAGATCAATAGACGATACATACATAGTCTCACTTTGTGTCTCATATCCCTTTATACAACACTAGCTTTTGCACGTGGCGTCACTCACGTAAAAGTAGGTTTGGTAAGGTTAAGTTAGTAAGTTTGCCTAAAAGGTAGGCCTCTTCGTGTAGGGGCCTGCCGTTTCATACGGCGGGCCGAAACTTTGGTGGGGTCGCGACCGCATGTGCAAGTGATTCGCGCGGCCCCGTCGATAGTGGTTTTGTCGAGGAACACCGTGGTAGGTTTAGTCGGTATTCCGGGAGGTACATTATCTTCTTAACATCTTTCTGTTACCCCGGGGAGTCCGACATAACCCCTCCGCCCGCCCCCGCGGAGGGGTATGCGTCACGCATTAACCACGTAAAAAAAAAAAGTAACAGTACTTTTTCTTTAAATAAATGTAGCCTATATTGCTCGGTGATAATATAGTTTACTAATGGACAATTTTTTTTAGAACCTTTTCGTTAGTTTTTGGATTATGTAAATCTTTAATAACATACCAAAATCGAATGTTTCCTCTTTATAATATTATTATAGATATATAAAATACATACAAAGTCTCACGCTTCTAACCTCGGAAGGATAAGCAGTGATATATATTAAATAAGCATTTCGCTAGCTAGGGTTTAATTTGTTAGTGTAACAATTTCCATCCTAACACTTCAATTTTACTGCACGAATGGCGTAGTGGTTGGCTTTTTAGTTAAACTTCTTCGCCTTTATTATTCCCAAGTCACTTGGGGTCGGCTTTTCTAGTCTAACCGGATTTGACTAGATATCAGTTTTTACACGAAGCGGCTGCCACCTGACCTCCGCAACCCGAACGCTAATGATACCCTAAGGCTAGACCAGTGTCAGGATATTAGGGGGTTCTGACTTTCCCAATAACGACTGCCAAAGATGTTCATGGCATCCGGGACCGACGGCTTAACGTGATCTCCGAGGCACGGAGCAGGCGATAATTGTCAATCAATACGCACATCATTTCGAAAAGTCATATAACTTCCGAAAGTCGGAGGTGCGTGACGTGGGTTTGAACCAGAGACATTGCAGTCTGTTGGTCTCCCCACTGAGCTATCGCTGCCTCTTAAATTAACTGATCCCGCTTTAAGCTGGACCCACGGGATGAGTTGACTATTTAGTGGTCGCTTTGCCACTGCCCCTGCGCCGAGTGTTGTGGGTTCGAATCCCACATGGGACTAAAAAATATGTGTGATCCACAAATGATTGTTCCGAGTCTGGATGTTTTTGTTTAAATGTTTGTAAAGTCCCCGCGATACAGGAATTATACTAAGTGCGGCAGCCGTCTTTTTAAAAAAGAAAGAGTAACAAATCGTGTATCTACCCTCAAACTTTTTCTTTTATTTGATCTGTGTTTATTCTTATATTATAGAGGACAATAGATTACCAATAGGTAATAAATGTATGATGTAAGTAATCGATTTGTATGTGAATATAGGTATAACCAGCTAACCAGCTCTGAGTACAAACGTGTCAGTCACCACTGAAGTTGCGTTGCTAAATCTTCCAAGTAACTACATTATTCTAATCCCCGCCTGCATATTTCCGAAAGGTTAGGCAGAGACATGTTTAAACCGCATTTTGCCAATTATGCTTGAAAGTCGCAAGTCGTAGGGTGCAAGCCGTCTGCCATACGCATGACCAAAATCCTTGCTGGTATTAAATTTTTTTATTATGGGTAAATAGAATTACTCTTCATTTTTCAATTACATTCATCGAATTCACGCCTCAGTCAGGCATTGAACCCGTGCCCTCAAGGTCGCACGCTAGTATAAGCGCAAGCTTAGCTATGGGACAGCCAATCTTGGAAAATAATTATTATTCTCTTTTGATAGATACAGACAAAGGGCATTCTTATATCCAAACTGATATTTTAATTGAAAACGGTTGTGCCAAATGAAGTTTGATTCACGGCTGAACTGCTGAATGCAGCGAATTCAGTAAACTCACTAACTCATTAATCTTGACATTCATACGTGTTAATTTGTGACCAGAATAAATTTTACTTACTTACCTTTTCATGACAAAAAAATAAGATCAATTAAATTAGTTATTACTGTGTTTTCTGTTTTTAGGATACGTATAGGCAATAAAAAAATAATTAAAAAATGTAAATTTTCTATTTACAGTGATATACTATGTATCTTATGAGATACATTGCAAAGGAAACAATATTTTCTTCACATGTCTCAATGTATCCGAGAGGATACACGGCCCAAATAAAATAAAACAAAATTATATAGCCACTATAAGAACAAAATTACTTAAAACCCTTGGAAGTTTTATTTTAATCGTAACATATGAAAATTACACATACAATATATCAATCCTTTATTATTTAAAAAAACGAAATATTTTTTTAGAAATAAACTTTAAAAAACAGTTTCTGTCAGGTAGTAGACTTAGGGCTCTACCGCACCAAGATGCCGTGTGATGCGACATCACCGGCTACGTCGCTGACTACGTATCATTCAATTCATATCGAACGTACGACGGTTAATTCAATTGGCGACTGTTTGGCAACGTCGCCAATTTGGAAACTTAGCCACGACCAGCGGCTCTCTGTTTGTGGCCTGGATATTCTAGCGCGCTGGCGACGTCGTCTTTTATTCTTTTAGCTAGAGTAGGTTCAAATTAATCTAATGATGTCTGCTTTTTGTGCATTAGTAAACTTGTACCAGCTCGTAAACTTTTTTATAGAAATATACTTTTCCGACACATGTCCAGCATTTGCGCCAAAAGTAGTAAATGCCCGGGGACCTTTGAAATTTGTTCTGTAGCAGGCTATTTGCATGGTCTAACATCTACTAGGTCAACACCACTCATATGTGAGTTGTAATGTTTTAGTATCTCAGGACATGGTACTGCACGCTGCTTCTTTTTTTCTTTGTAGTAGCGTTGAATCGAAGATTCTGGTTGCATTTCAAGACAAATTTTGTTGCTGTTGCAGACTATCTAACTATAAGACCCTCGAGGTTTCTATCTCATAATTTTGTCTGTAGTCATATTCTTTTCAGTTCCCTTTAATCTATTTGAACTAATAGTTCCGAGTGAAAAAATGCTGAATAATTTCTAGGCTCGTAAAATATATCAAAGTCGATCACTTAAACAAGGAGGTTCTGGAATAGTTTTACAAAAAGCCACCACACTTTTAGCACCTAATCCAAAACCTGATTCTAATGGGGAAAGTTCCTTGTTACGAAAAGTGTCATCATCGTCAGACACAATAAAATCAGATTATGGTGAGAATCACAATAAAGTACACCCAGACAGAACCGCCAGCAAAAAGTTAGTTTCACAAATTATCTAAATTCTGAAATGCATTTAGATAATTGCATATTATACAACAAGCAATTCTGTGATAACTTGGCAGTGTGAACTCTGAGATACTTAACATGCAAATAGTAATATTGGCATAACTTGGCAGTGTGTATCTCAAGATACATGAACAAACACTATAAGTTTTTCAAAATATGGATAGTTCTGTTTGAATTACATACTTGACGTAAATCTGTACTTTGTTAGTTTGTCAAAAACACACACCAACCACAAACAAAACAAACGTAATATAAAAAAAAAACAATTTTCTTATCATCTTGCGCGGCATCGAGTCGACTCCGTTGGCAAATGTTTACTTAAAAATAATAATATAATAATATGACAGTGCACCCAATATCACCATGCGTAACAAAAACGTTTTCGGAAATATACACTAAATGAATTATCATGTAATTTTGCGTTCAAAAGTCAACAGATTTCAAATTATGATTTTTTTAAGTTGAATGTATCTCACGAGATACATTGTCAAGAAAAGGGTTAAATATAATTATATATTTTATATTAATTTCATGGTTGTTATTATAGATTTACAAAGTCGAAAATAATTGCTACACAGTGCAATAAAAGCCGATCGAACAATTTACAAAATGACGAAAATACGTTTAACTTTTTTAATCGGAAACCATTATACGTGGCTACCGCATCAACGCCCCACACTAGAGGCTCACTGGGCTCCCTCCCTAACTGCTAATAGATTCTACTAGAAGCTCTCTCTTTTATCGTTTTTAAATTTAAACATTTTAATAAAAAATGCTCGTTTAAAACCAACAAGTAGACATTTTGTAGCACTTTTAGTGACATTTTAAAGGCATTTGGAGCCTGATGTTATCGATGGAGAAACTTGAAGCTCGTTACAGTAACATAGGGATGTTCATGTCTCATCTTTTACAAATTCTCGGGTAATAATATTGTGTGATGCATCGACGTCGTTTGCTACCCTAATTTTGGGTGAAACAGATCACTATCAGTTAACTTGTTGGAGGGGAGTGAATGCGTAGTTCCATGTTTTTCATTATTTGCTTTCATATGATATACCTATATAGTACTATACGTGTGTATCCGAGTCAAAATATAAAGTATAGTAAGATAGTATATTACTGGTTAGATAATTCGTCAACATGTTTTGTTTTTCTAATAATTTCTACTAAGACCTTGACTAAAAAGGCCCATTGTGGGCTATTATTGAATGACTGTATAAATCCTGTATCGCAGGATACTCTACAAAAATTTAAACAAGTTACACCCAGATTCGGAACAGCTATTTATGTATCACACAAGTTTTTGTCCTGTGCGGGAACCGAACTCACAATACTGGGCACATGGCAATAGGCGATCACTTACGCTACTACGAAACCCGTACAGTCAAATCATCGCTATGCGTCTTATCAAATCTATTAGACCGATTAGACATGAGTATCAAGATTATAAAAGCATTCGTGTAAGTCATCTTGTCACAGAACACAAGAGCCGCCGAGTACACAAAATAATAATAATAATGTCCTCCAGACTGTATTTCAATCAAGCGGCCAACCTTAACGGCGGCTGCAGTAGTACACAAGTGTGTGCTCAAACACAAGTGCACTCTGTATTCCCTCAGTCTCAAAGTACGATGGCAACACGACCGCAACTTCCTAAGGCAAGTGTGCAAAATATATGACGTGCTCCGATAGATTGACAAATCAAATCAAATTTATTATTTCTGAACGTTGGTACATATTTAGGTATAAGTAAATAATAATCCTAACTAATATTATAAATGCGAATGTGCGTTTGTCTGTTTGTTTGTTTGTTACGCTTTCACGACTTATCGAATACACGTTGTCAGGGGTACAGAAAAGGATATAGGCTACCTATTTATCCAGGAAAAGGTACTGTTTCCGAGGATTCTTTCTTTTCTTTTCGTGTGGTTAGTGGCCAACCTATTGTCAAGAGTTGTTCAAGCCCGTAGGCCTCTGACATGGCTTAACGACTGCTGTCAATTTGACAACAACCGGGACCTACTTTTTACGTGCCCTTCGAAGCACGGAGACGCTCAGATGAAATACCACTAAACGGTCACCCATCTATAGACTGACATTTATTTCTCTCATAAGTCTCCCCGTGACCATGGCTGCTAAAAAGCAACCGAAACGTCGGGGAAAGTGTAAAAATAAATTAAATCTAAATAGTTGAAATTAAACTGCTATATACGGATTTTATCGCGTTGCCACAACGCGATAAAATCCGTATATAGCAGTTTAATTTCAATGAATAATATTCGCGTAAATAGAAGACAATATTATGTAAATCTAAATAGTTTAATAATAATTTAATTAGCTTAAAATTAGTAAAGTTTAATAGTAGTAGTAGTGTAACAATTTTCAAAATTTTGTAATAAATTGTCAAATATACAACACGATAAAATCCGTATATAGCAGTTTAATTTATTTATTTATTTATTAAGATTCACAACCAACACCAACAGTTACTACAATATCCCATACACATAAGACAAACATTTTGAGTCTAACCAATTGTATAACTAATTACAGGTGAATTCAGCATGCATTACATTTTAAACATTACATAAATAATATGACATAAGAAACAAAGATAAATATTAAAAGTGACGAAATATCAATATTAAAGTTAAGTTTAACAATTAAATTATATCAAAATCCAGGAAATTTTAACAATCAAATAGAAATATAAAATTAAAATTAATTATGTAAATATATTGTAAATGTTATATTACTAATAAATCAAATAAAATTAGGTACAGCAAATAAAAAAATAAAAAAATAAAAAAAAAAATAAAAAAAATATCTATTACAATTAGAACTAATAATAAAGTGAGTGACATAATATACAACAAATAAGAAACATTTAATTTAGGAACACAGACTTAAAAATAAAATATATTGCTTGTCATCTATGTACATATAACCCGAAGATTGAAATTGATTGACAAAATCTACATAGACGCGAACTAAGCCACGGACAGAATCTAGTGTTACATAATATATAATAGTGTTTTCTAAGACTAAATAAAATATTGAATATACATCTATAAAAATACACATTACTACATTACAATGGATTCTTTAGTTAAATATTACTTAAAAATATTATCATATCATAGCGCGCAGTACCGACGGCCGCTGGGGCAGAAAGGTTCTGGAGTGGCGGCCACGCACCGGAAGACGCAGTAGGGGTAGGCCCTTCACAAGGTGGACCGACGATCTGGTAAGTGTCGTGGGAAGCGGTTGGATGCCGGTGGCCCAAGACCGGTCTGTGTGGAAAACCTATGGGGAGACCTATGTTTAGCTGTGGATATCTTTCGGCTGAGATGATGATGGTGATACTGTAAATAAAATTACTTCATGTGCAGTGTTTGTCAAAGAATTCTTGAATGAAGTCATTACATTTAGTCTTATGTAATTAATTAAGCTCTTTTTTAAACATTTTATATTTGGTTATGTCCCTTATTGCTAATGTTTAATTATTATATAAAAAAGGGGTGCCCTACCGAACATGGTTCTACGACATTCGGAATCTGAGTGTACTTTATTCTTTATGAATATTACATAACATTTGTCGTTCAAAAAGCATTAGAGTGAGGCATGGGATGCACTCCGATCAATCAAATCATCTAATACATAATTCATATATTAGAAAAAGCTCGGTTTCTTTTTATAACTGTCTTTGTATATTTATAAGTCATATACATGTTTGCATAAAATCGATGAGTTGTTTCAAACTTCGTTTTATATAAGTCGTTTGAACAGACTAGATAATGGAATGGGTTAGAAATTGACGCAATATATTTAGTTCAATTCTGTAGACAAAGGCCTGTATTAGATCTATCAGCATCGCTCCGCCGTTAGCTGTATGATTTTCGATACACAAATATGTGGTATTCTTTAAAATAAATGACATCTTCTAACTTCTAAATATGTGATCTTACGCTGGATCGCAAACATAAACCCAAATAATAAAATATGTGTTACTGGATCGATGAGGTAGTCTATTTTAGGGTTAATTTATTGAAAACAAGAACCATACGGGATTTGAAGTAGTTTTAATACATTTCTATTCAATTACTTTATTCAGACTTAATCTTACCACGTATTCGAAAAGAAAACTCTGTAAATATTAATCAGATTTCGAAGTACGATACAACTGAAGAGTATAAACATCATTACAAATTTTAAATGGTTTAAAAAGATCTTTGCACGGTAAATAAAACATTAATTAGTAGTTTTATAAATGCCAAATATGTGATCTTCGATCAGAAAACGCGAAAAGTGTAAGGCCAACGCATTGCACGCCTAAGGAATAGTTCCAAATTTGAATCAGTTTTAACTATGTACTCAACCAGAGAATTAGGAAAGTGTACAATCATTTCATTGAGTAGTATCATACTACAAAAGAGTAAAAAAAAAACATTCCAAATTTGGAACGATGTTTAAATTGCTTTGCACGGAAAATCTCATTAATTAACACTGTCTTAACCACGTATTCGACCATAGAACTTGAAAAGTGTCACTCCATCACATTCCGTAGTACCGCGCTTAAAGAGTCGACCTTTTTGGAAAAGCATGTTTACACATTCAAGAGCCTCTTTTTCCGATCGAGTGGGACCTCAACGAAATCAGAAAGGGTCGCTTGTTGTCAATTTGGGGTCACCTTTAGGATTCATTTTCTCTTTATGCGAGTTCTTTAGGTTGAATTTACTGGAAAATAAGTAAGGTGCAAGATATTAGTTTTGGTGGCACGTATTTTTATTAAATGTTCTATTTTTATTTTCATCCAAATGTATGTAAGTTTTCTTTAGGCATTTTCTTTTTCATAAGTGTTATATTTGTACTTATGGCTTTTTTTTTAGCATACTGTGTAGTAGTATAGCATGGACTTATGAAAATATATTGGATTTTTGTTTGACGTATTCTCTTGACGTACTCTTGACTCAGAATAAGGTTTGGAATTTAGTTGTCAAGTCTAAGTTGTAAAACATTTATTCTTCGTGCTGTCATGGTGGCGCATTATTTACAACCTTTTTTAGCTCGCTTTCGTATTTTGTATGTCATTAACAAACACGGATGCATTGCATAAACAGTTAAGGTAAGATTAAAAAAGTCTAAGTTAGGTATAACTATTTGTCTTCTACGTTACCAAATAAGTTATACGTAACTTACTTACTGTAAATAACTTAGCAAAGTGACTACACGGTTTCTCGAGGTCACAGGTTAAAATTCTGCTTTATGCATTGTCTTTTTCTTCGTTGATAAATAACATTCCAACTTAGTATGATAAATGTTCGATAAATAAATGTTATTATGCTAAATCGTTACTTTTGCTAAATATACTCGATAATCGCATTGTTCTATAACAAACGATAGATGATGCACAATATCGTCTTATATGCATAATACAAAGGCAAATTTCAAAATCTCTGGCGTAGATTGAAATTTTGCTCCTAGGTCAAGGATTGAAATTTCTAAATTAGGAAATTAGTAAAGTGCCGATAAGGTTTCTCATGGTTAAAGATTTAAGTTCTGCTCCACCAACTGCCTGTTTCTTGCTTATAATTTATAAGCTATAATATATGGTAAGCAATAATATATACGGAACGGAATAGGTACCTTCCCCCCCCTACCGGCTATGATGACTAAAAAGGAATAAAGCAAATGAACTCACCCTAAATCTTCGGCTAAAAAAATTTGTGTAACATGCTGAACCTATTTTTGTTTTAATTGTAAATAATTTTCTTAAACCTAAATTTAAACGGTTTTAAGCCTATCAAACATTACGCCGGCGGCAATCGCAATACAGGGACGTCAGTCACTGTATAATTGATGGCACTGTATACATGTATATACCTTTATATACAGCCTATTTCAAACAGTGACAAGACAAGAGAGTGACGTGTACACGTTTACTCTGTTAATTTATCGCCAAATACATTTTCCACGAGTTTTGAGGCATCACCCCGGATTAAGGATAGAGATCGTTTTTGTTTGCAATTAGTTAACTTAACTTTTAAACGCGTATAGTAATCGCCTATGTCCCTGAATAATGTGTTACACCTATATTACGCCAGCTATCATAACATAATTTTATGATTAAAATTTTTATGTTTTCATGTTTATTTCTTTAATTTAGTTTGTTAGTTTAGTTATAATTATAATTTGCAAGCTGTGGTTTCCTATAATTAAGGGACTATACATGCTAAGAACTTTATTATTGTTTTATAATGTATGTTGTTGTTTATTCCTTTGTTGGAAATACTTAAATAAATAAATAAATAATAGAGGGACATAGTCCTACTTAATAACAGCGGGACTATTGCCGTCTGCCGGGCATAGTTCTGAACTCCGTGCTGCGACTGGAATTCATCAGGATTTATCATCAAAATAAAACCATACTGGCATTACAGTAATGAGTGCGATTGCTTTCCATGAGGTGTCGCATTCGATTCGTGGGCAAAGTATTGTTCAACTGTTCTGTCAAGAAATTCTCAGCACGGCGAAGTGTGGAACTGTAATCAGTATAAGGCAATAGGCTTGCCCATTTTTATGTAGAACCTAAAAACATAATTGCCGAAATGTGGATGTAATATTTTAGGGATAGGACAGAGGTCTACCCTATCCCTTTAGTGATATTGGCGTGAAACTATGTATGAAGGAACGAAGAATTAAAAAGTAATCAGATTTTTTCTGGCAACACATATTCTATTTACGCGCCCTTCTTGACAAACCTAATTAAAAATGGCAGAAATTTTGAACGTCAATCTCTATTTTACCTGTTTCAAATTGGACACATCAAGCTACAAATATATTGATAAGGGTCACTCTACGAGTGCAAGGATTTCGTTTACGTAGGCACGTTCGCCAATGTTAGATATCCAATACAAATATATTAGGTTCTTACCTATGAAACGGCTAATATGTATGAAAGACGTGAAATACCAGTATTCCTACTGTTGTGTTTCGTTCGGTGAGTGAGAGTGCCGGAGGCCCAATCACCCTCTTTCCTCCTTCCCGCTCCTTCCTTCCCCACTTCCTTTTTGCCTAAAGGGTCGGCAACGCGCAAGTGATGTCTCTGGTATTACAGGCGTCCATTGGCTATGGTGACTACTTACCATCAGGTGGGCCGTATGCTTGTTAGCCACATTAGTTGTATAAAAAAAGAAAACTGCTTTTCGATTTCTTTCCTTGACCAAGTATTGTATATTTATAGAACAACAATTATTGTATTTGTTGACGATCAGTTTTTAATGAATACGTTAGAATCATTTAAACATTCGAATTAATAGAATTACTATCCATAAAAAAAACTAAAAAGATCGACGATTACAGCCTTCTTACTATTCTAGCGAAATACAATTCAAACTCAGTGCCTATTGGCACAAGTTAATAAAAGCAAAAACGATTTATGTCGCAAATAAATACAAGACAGTTTATTTATAAATCAGTCCACACGAATCTTTGATACATTATACGAAAATATCACCGAGACATCAACTGATCCATCCTATCCGAAAAGGAAGCCAGCCATCATAATTCGACCGTCCATTCAAAGGATAACTATATTGAAGCCTGATGTTTGACCTACATCACAGTAAATTCAAATCGTAATCCAACAGGATCCTCGTTATAATTGGTGTGAAAGGGTCTCCAATATGTGCTTGTCTTTTTCTACGAGAAGGGAGCTCGATAAATAAAGCGAATGGCGATGGTAAAATGCTATCACATGCACCTGTCGATTTTTCAACGAGAGACCGGAACAGTCTGTGTGGAGACTGCTTTTATATAAAGAAAAATATTTTTGTTTACAAGATAAAAGTCGTTGTTTTATTTATGGATTTGGTCACTATTGAATATCTCCGAAAATTTTGGAAGAGGCGTATGCCCTTGATTACTCAGTTATACTCATAGTAAGTAGGTTGGTCATTTTAGTAAACAACTGGGGCTCAGTAGTTTTTAAAAATGTTCTTATAAAAACCTTATAATACTATCCTTAGCTTATAATCTTAATCCTTGGGAATCTAATCTAGGATCGACAGTAAACATAATTTAAGAAGTTTTCATTTTGTCACAAGAAGTTTTATAGATGTCAACTAGGTATAATTACTGTGTCACGGTGACATTTAAAAAGATCTCAAAGAAATACATAACTATCATATCAGATCAGATTTCAAACAACTATTTAAGGTCTAGTCATATTTTTGTTCCGTGCGAAATTTGAACCACAATATTCGAAACTCTGCCAGTGGTAAGGCAATCACTCATATTACTGCGCCATGCTTTTAATCAACAGAATTAATCTTTTAATTTCTAATATTTTCCCTTCTCTATAAAAGTACAATGAGTTTATTTTTAAGCACATATATAGAAAAACTGATACGTCTCATAACAGAATTAAAACTGAAATAAATTTGAAAAAGTATCTTTGCTTTTGATGAGTAAAGGCACAATGAAAAAAAAGCCTTTCTACTCTATTAAAAGAGATAGCGTCGAATAATACGACAACAACAACTAATTTTTATTTTAGTAAAGGTAATGAATTTGGGAATCTTCTTATATGACATAAAGGTCGTAATTTTTTATTAAAGTTTCATTGGGTTTGGTCGAATAATAGAATCGACGACGAATAGGTCGACATACATCTTGTCTACATTAAAATATCGTCAACTATTACTTCACAATGTCAGCAAGATAACTGATAAATCATCCTTAGAGTACCAGTAGGCATTTTCATTTAACTTTTACCTCGATGTGAATAATTTTTATCGGCCAGTTATAATATTATCACTACAAAAAAGCGTGAGAAGCCTAGAAAATAGTTTAATACCCAATGTAGCAAGCTAAGGAAATATAAAATGACATTTTCTTTTATGTACAAAGTAAAAGCAAGTGCGACAAGGACACGTAGGTCGCAGATAAATCATGTCCAACGGTGGACAATGGTCCGCTACTTCCATTACAACACAAAGAGTTGAGCCAACAATGCTGGTTTGTTAATTAAATAGCTTTTACTCAGTTTTCGTTTGTATTATCATACTGTTTCTTAGTTTAAAGTGGTTGGAGATATCTGGGAGTATACTTGAATTTTCTTTTCGTCAGTATCTTTTAAATTACAGCACAGTTCCTCGAATTATGTGATGGTGAATGCAAGCGTACTGCATTTTGTGAAGGCTTGGTTTAATTCTGATGTTTCGTATAATGTAATTAGACTTCAGTACAAATTACTTAGGATACCGAGAACTGGCATTATTTTGAGAAAACACATTTTGAACAGATTTTTATAAATCTTAGCATGTTGACAGACTAGAGAACTAAGGCATATCCTGGATAAACATATATGATATTAATTACCCTCGTATGCGATTCCATAGAACTCGGGCAGGTGAAGAAACAAGTTAATAGTTCTGACTGAAAAATAAGTATCACAATTCTACCTACCAACAAGACACAAGTGCAATGCTAAGCTAGATTTATTTATAATATAAAAGCATACTGCACACTTCCCAGCCTTAACAGAAAGGGTGTAATGTGACGATGTAGGGTGAGTGTCAAATCTGGTTCCGGACATTTTGTACCCAATCTACTGCCCCCCCAAAAAAGGAAATCTGGCTTTTATATTCGTCCATTATAATTTGGAACCTGACTTACTCAATGCTTTAAAAAAATTACAGTTCAAGTTAACTTGGTTTCTTGTAATAGGTATTGATCAAAGATTTGTATTGTCGCGTTATACTGTGGTAAGGGGTGCAACTATGGTATATTTTGTATTGTTTAGTAGCAATGCCCATACGTGGGGCTTCGAGATTGTTTTTGTTGTTCATTTTCTTAGACAGTAGTTTCTTTGTAGTAATAAGTTGTTAACAAGGTTCTTTGGGTAGCAATCGATTTATCTATATATTAAATTTGTGATATATTATTATGAAAGTGGTAATACGCGAAGTTTATCATATTTAGATACCGTACATACGTTGACTCCCACTTGTATATCAGTGGATAAAAAGACAAGCTGAAAGCGAAGAAAAGGTGTATTTCATTATACCTTAATCTTGCTAAGCAAATTATTACCGCCTCGATGGCGTAGTGGTTAGTGTAACCGATTGCCACGCCTGAGGTCGCGGGTTCGATTTCCGCGCAAGTCAAATATTTGTGTGCATGAACATGAATGTTTGTCTTGGTCTGAGTGTTTCTATGTATAATAAGTATGAATTTAAAAATAAAAATATATATATATGTATGTTTATCCATTGTCTAGTATCCAGCCCAAATTAAGCTCTGTTTAGTTTGGGCTGGATGGTGTTGTGTGTATGTGATAGAAAATTATATTATTACTAGTAGTTTTCCCGCGGTTTCACCCGCGTAAGTCCCGTTCCCGTGTGAATATTGGGTTTCACCCCTTTCACACCCTTAAGGGTGGAATTTCCAAAAATCTTCACCCCTACACTCTCCAAGGAACATACATGCCAAATTTCAGCTTCTTGCGTTCAGTAGTTTCGGCTGTACGTTGTCTGTCAGTCACTCAGTAACGGGAGAGTTTTATATATAGAGATTATTATTATGACTCATTTAGTAGAAGTTGGCCTAACTGTCACTTACCAAGCATATTTCGGTCTGGGTATATATTTAGAATAATAGCTTATCAGGTTATACCAAAACCATAAAGCCTGATGATCGCACGCAAATATAAGCGCAAATATGTACATCTTAATCAAGTTTCACCAAAAACAATATATTGAAGATGATTTCGAACGATATAATGAAAAAGCAACCCAATATAAAAGTTTGTCATAGTCATATTAATAGGGAATCAACGATGTAGTTTCAGGCAGGGTAATAAAAAGTATTTAAAAATTAAATTTAAATAGTTTTAATAATAATTTAATTAGCTTAAAATTAGTAAAGTTTAATAGTAGTAGTAGTGTAACAATTTTCAAAATTATGTAATAAAGTGTCAAATAAACAACGCGATAAAATCCGTGTATAGTAGTTTAATTTTAAAGTATTTAAAACCTTAAAAGAATCGTAATATCATCTTACGTTTACGCGAACGTTATAGATTAAAATTAAGCACCTATTTTAGTAGGAGAAATTAGAGGCAAATAATTAATTATCATTCTTATAGTACTTATTGTCTGGTATCCTAATCCTTCAATCTTACAATAGATACCTAAAAAGCGAATCTCACCACTATGTGAAACTGTTACCTATCGTGATCGTAGACCTATATTTTTGTTTCAAGACCATTTTAAGAAAGTTTTTATCCTCTGTCAAGCTGTACACACCCTGCATCTACTACTGTAGATGCAGGGTGTGTAAAATAGATTCTGACTGTAGACTCTTATATTGACCAAACCAAGCAAAAAAGAACGCATAGGTGATGTAAAACACCAACGCTCGATGAAGTCTGCTGTGTGCTAAAACATGCAACAGGCGACCAACCACTATGGTTGAAATATACTACCAGTTTGGGATGCAATAATTAATTTACTTAAGAAAAAGAAGAAACACAGCATGACTTCATGATACATTAAGCTCAGTCTGCCTAAGTAGTAATCCCAAAAATGTAATTATGACCAAGTACTTTGAAATAGCTATACGTTAAGAAGACCAAAATCTTAGTCTCCCCGTGACTATGACTACTGAAAAGCAACCGAAACGTTGGAGAAAAGTAAATTTAAAAGTAGATTTAAGTTAAACTATGATTAAATATAATATACATATATAATAGTTTAATTTCAACTTAAATAATAGGTTCACATCAAAATATGAACACTACAATAATGAGTTTTTCTATTACTCGAATGAATTTTTCTTATCTACCATAGTTATTAAACTTTCATTTATAACTCTTAGAACAAGAGGCAGATGAGATCGGGTAGTTGGAAAAAAATCTATTTTTCACAACAATGTCTGTCCCAGTGTTTATAAGAAAACGGTTTGTATGGCGCGCTTTCATTATTCCTAGACGGCGGTAAGATGGCTTAAAGATCGCTGTTCATTGTAAGATGATACGACTTTGCAGTGTGCGATTATTAAGAATATTAAATTATTAACAATTATACCTTTTTTTTTTTCCTTTTTTAATTGTTTTTATATACTTTATTGTGTTTAATTGTGTTATATTTTGTTTGTAATTTGTATTGTCTCGTATTTGTGTTCAATTTATTCTAATTTATATTATGTAATTTTACTTTTAGTTTTTATTTTAGTACTTAATAATATATGATCTAATTATCTTTGCGTTGCAATAACAATGTAACCTTCTATAGTGCATGCAGTGCTTATCTTTAAGAAATTATTACACTAAGCTTAATTATAAGTGTTATTTTTGTAATATACATATTCAGTGTAAATAATTGTAGATGAGCCAATAAAGATAAATAAATAAATAAATAAATACCTTAGTCCAAATTATTTCATCTCTATAATATTATTGTTATTATCTTTAGTTTTTTATAGTCAGTAGTACATGACATAATGGCTGCAACACCTTGTTAATCTGAGTTGTAAAATACTGAAATTATATTTAATTGGCGATTTAAAAGAGTAGCTGTGAGTTTTTTGCAGGTTTCTTCTCATAGGTATATCTCTACCCTTTGCCTGAACCTAGTAACTAACCTAAATGTAGCTTCAGTAACTTAGTAAACTCACTAACCTATATATTTTGACGTTCATAAGTGTTACTTTGTGACCTAAATGAATATATGATTTTTGACTTTGACTAAGCATGGTTTCTAGACTATCCCCGAAGAGGTAGGTAGAGGTGTGTTAAATATATGTTATATAGTATTGTTGGTTGCGGAATGCGACGTAAACAAGTAACGTCACGAATCGTCCGATCGAGCGGGGTATAAAAGCGTGCTCAGCGCGCAAGCTCACGGGTTGGGAGCCCTCTGCGCTCACCCACAGTCCGCCTAAAGTTGCAGAGGCCATCTGAGGCTAACAAATAACACACAAAAAAAAAAAACAATGACTCACTTTGACGTCGAGTGACGGACGGAACGGACGTGCTGTGTGATTGCTGTTGGGTGATATCAATTATCTCTTATTTAATTTGTTAATTCATTTCTTGACTAATTCTATGATTATTTAAAGATGAAAGTGCATCTGTTATTATTTTAAAGCTATTCTTATTCCTAACAGTATATATTGTCTTTCTTTTTATTGCCTCCGTGGCGCAGCGGTAATGAACGCGACTGCTGTGCGTTCATTACCGCTGAGGTCGATGAGGATGAGGCGATGAGGTCTCGGGTTCGATTCCCGGGTCTGGCCAACAAGGAGTTTTTTAATTTTTCTGTTAAGAAGTCTCAATACGAGCCCGGAGTTAGGAAGTTGGCGGTGCTATACACCCCCGTGCTTCGGAAATCACGTAAAGCCGTTGGTCCTGCGCCTGATAACTCTCCGGTCGTGTCGGATTATCCGTCCCATCGAATCATGAGAGTTAGGCAACAGAGAGTGCATTTGCGTTTGCGCACACATTTGTGCACTATAATATCTCCTGCGCAGATGGCCAGTCTCCGTTAAGATTGGCCGCCATGACTGAAATTCGGTCTAGAGGACATTATATTGTCTTTTTTAGGTCCCATGTAATACGCTACTAACCTTTTGCTATTACCGGGCACAGAACTGGATGCCTGCTGGTACTAAAAAATTCTTAACAGGAAATCCAATACTACTTTGCTCAATCCAAAAATTGAACATGGCAGCCCATGTGGTGACAGATTATCACTGAGCCACCAACGCAGTCAATATTGTTTATCAATTAAGCATTCGAATTATTCGAAAGGTCAAATTATTCCAACGAATTTGAATACTAGTGATCCTTTTTTTAAATGCATTATTATAACAAAATGGTTTAGTTATTATACGAGATAATTATGTCCATTGCATGAAGCTTGTATAATAATATATACTTCATAAGTATGACAAAAAAATAATGATGCCACCATTCGTACAAAAGGTTGCATTGTCCTAACCCTAACAGAGATTACGCATTTTTTTAAATCTGCCTCATTAGTCTATTTTTTTCTTAACTATGCAGTTGGGAAATTATGCAACAGCATTCTGTTCATATGCATGAACAGCTTGTTGTATAGTGGTGTTGTATAGTGACAACGATAAATTGACATTCGAATACTTTTCGAAACTTTATATCTATATTTTTGTTACAATATTATTTATTTACAGAATAGCAGCTAATAGATTTTATTTATCTTTACAGAAACACAAATCCTACTCTATTAAATGTGCTGGTTTCTCTAAGAAGTGCGGTGCTATCAAAAAAGTACCAGTAGTTCTTATCCCATCCGTGGCCAGCATAGCGACCCATTCATTTGAGATCACGCTCCTTTGCTCAAAAAGAGTACTTTTATCTAGATAGGTAGACCTTTTCTGTACCCCTGACAACGGTGTGCATAATTTCATGATGATCACTCGAATAGTTAAAGCGTAACAAATAAATAAACAAATTTTAATTATTATATTAGTTAGGATTCGTCAAGTTGTCTCTGTCATCGTAAAACATATGAACAGCAACAGGACAAATATTTTCTTTATTCTGGAGTAATAACGCGACGCTCAGTGTTCGGTACTCTGTGAATACACACTTTGTTGTGTTAATTCCCATAATATTCTGCTAGCAAAACAGTTCTTCTTCTTTTCATGTGGTCAGTGGCCAACCTGTTGTCAAGAGTTGTTCAAGCCGCCCCGTAGGCCTCCGACATGGCTTAACGATTGCTGTCAATTTGACAACAACCGGGACCGAATTTTTACGTGCCCTTCGAAGCACGGAGACGCTCAGATGAAATACCACTAAACGGTCACCCTTCTATAGACTGACCGCACCTAACATTGCTTAACGTCGCTAATCGTTTACCGATCAATGAGTGCAACTGGCTATGAGCGCCTCAGCAAAATAGTAATGACAGCTATTACGCGTATTAAAAAGTTAGTTATCGTTTGTTATTAAGCAAATGGAAAGCATCATAAAGAAACCTGCATTCCTGTGAGTATAAAATGCTTAACAGAAAATCTCTATATCACTTAGTGACCTGGCAATCTTACTTGGCGGAGAATGTAAGTCCAAGATTATTTTGGACGAACGAGGCATTCAATATTTATAAAAACTTATTCGTATGAAAAATTGGGTACGTCCGATGCAAGCAGCATTTGCGCTAAACAACCATTACATTTTTTATTCAATTTAAAGATATATATATTGTTAGATGAGAGACGCCATTTTGAACACGCGACAGCGCTGCGTCACTAGCCAACCTATAAAAGCAGTCGCGCGCCAGCGCCGTCCCTTATTCTACGTTCTACCGCCGCGCCGTAAACATCGCTCCTATTCCTACATACCTGTTTCTTTATTTGATTATTTTATTATAAATTTGTTTGAATTACAAAAGTACTTAGAATATAATTTTCGTTGTGACTTTGTTTTTTTTTAATTTAAAATTGTCGAGACCTCTTACATCAGAAGTGGGATAGGTTCCATAGCCTATCCTAGCTCTGGCCCTAGCAACAGATTTTCGGTGGGATTAGGAGTGTTGTGTGTAAGCAATGGCCGACCGTACTACCTCTAGTAATAGAGGGAGGAGCAGGCGTGGCCGAACTACGGACACGGGAAGTATACAAGAACAACTTGGTGCTATTCTGTCACGCCTAACCGCGTTAGAACAGAGTGGCCAGCAGTCTGCGTGCGCTGATGCATCCACATCAGCATTGCGCGCGATCGCGGCTAACGATGTCGCAATACCCGCATCTTTACCGCCCGAGTCTGTGGCGAGTACATCAATGTCCACCGATGTAACGGAACGTTTCATCGGTGCCCTACATGCTTTGACTAAGGTACGATCCACCCATTATTATATTTCAAGTTTTGATCCCCGTTTGCATGATATCGATTCTTGGTGTGACGAAGTTGAAAAAGCCCGTGATATTAATAAATGGGATGATAACGAGTGTTTGTCTAGGATCGCTAATTGCCTAAAAGGCGATGCACGTAGCTGGCTTGACGACTGGATCACAAGCGATCGCTCGTGGTCCAATTTCAAAGCGGAATTCAAACCACTCTGCACACGAAGGGTCGATATCACACAAATCTTGTTTGACGTCATGAGCACTAATTCGGACCATTATTCTACATATGCCGAATACGCTAGACGTTCCATCCTCCGATTAAATGTTGTAAAAGGGCTAAGCGACGAGCTCACTACAGCTATAGTTATACGCGGTATAGCGGACCCACAGATTCGCGCCACCGCGACTAATGCTCATTTGATGACTAAAGATTTGGTTCAGTTTCTATCGATCTATACTAAACCAAACGCTAAATCGACTAGTAACTTGGCAAAATCGTTTCAAAGCAAAAATAACGATCGTAACTTAAGAAAGCGTAGTTACAACAACAATAGAACTACAAATGAGGTTAAATGTTTTTCATGCGAATCTGTCGGGCACCTAGCGCGAGCATGTCCTAAGCGACCTAAAGAAAACACACTTAACGATTCTGGCAAAGCGGGTAGTTCATGCACGTTTTGCAAAAAGGCTGGACACGATTTTGCTAATTGTTTTACTCGAAAAAGATCGGCAGAGCGCAATAAAAATAATGTAAACTTTTGTCGTGAGTTAAAAGGCGTCTTCGTAGACAGCGACGTCACTACTGCAGTCATACAAGGCGTACCTACCGATGTTTTAATAGATAGCGGTTCGCGTGTGTCACTTATCTCAGAATCGGTCTTAAAACATTTTAAATTTTCACGATTACCCACATCTCAAGTACTTCGCGGCATTGGTGACCAGAATATCGAGTCTACTAGCTATGTTACGCTTATCATAGAATTCCCTGAAATTGCACTCGAGGTAGATTTCTTTGTTGTTCCAAAAACTTGTATTAATGTACCAGTGCTCATAGGAACGGATGTGTTGAACCGAGATGGGGTAGCATACGTTCGTACTAACAACGCGCATCGTATTACGCGAATTTCCAATGCTGACAGTGACAGGAAAAGTGTGATGCACGTCAACTCGAATCGGTCAACGACTGTCAACTCGCCTCTCGAGGGTGACGATCGACAAAAATTGTTAAACATTGTCAACGAATTTAGCGAACATTTAATTGTTGGTACCGCTTCCAGTACCGTGACGACCGGTAGTATGAATATCGAGTTGACTAGTAACACACCTGTCTGCTATAGGCCGTATAGGTTGTCTACAGACGAAAAATCGAAAGTACGCGAGATAACACGAGACTTGCTTGACAAAGGCATTATTCGGGAATCTACGTCACCGTATGCCAGCCCGATCATTCTCGTCAAAAAGCGAGACGGCAGTGATCGTATGTGCGTAGACTACCGCGCGTTAAATGCCATTACGGTTAAAGATAAATATCCATTGCCATTAATCGAAGATCACATTGATCGCCTAGGCAAATCTAGCTATTTTAGCTGTTTAGATATGGCAACAGGATTCCACCAAATCAGTCTAAGTGAAAAATCCGTGCCGAAAACAGCTTTTGTGACGCCAGAGGGGCATTTTGAGTATCTAAAAATGCCTTTCGGATTAGCGAACGCTCCAGTAGTATACCAGCGTATTATTACAAACACACTGAAATCACTGATCGATGCAGGTAAAGTACTGTGTTTTATCGATGACGTCATCGTAATGGCGTCATCTATCCCTGAAGCACTCCAGAATCTTCGTGAGGTGCTGGTAGTGCTGACTTCTGCGGGGTTTTCGGTAAATATGAAGAAAAGTACGTTCGTTGCCACAGAGGTTGAGTATTTAGGCCGCATCATTTCCGGAGGTCAGGTAAGACCGAGCCAGCGTAAAATCAAAGCTTTAATAGACTCACCTGTGCCCACGAATGTCAAACGAGTTCGTCAATTATTAGGTCTCGCCGGTTACTTCCGCCGATACATAGCGAACTATGCATCCAAGACAGCATGCATAGCTGGACTAACACGAAAAGGAGTGTCGTTTCATTGGGGTAAAGATCAGGAGGCTGCCCGTAAGTACCTCATAGAATGTCTTACGAGTGAACCCGTGCTGGCCATCTTTGATCCTTCGTTGCCTGCGGAATTGCACACTGATGCAAGCTCCGTCGGTTACGGAGCAGTGCTCATCCAAGTTCACGAAAATAACCAACGGCGGGTGGTGGCATATTTTAGTAAAACCACTCAGGGTGCCGAGGCGCGGTATCACTCGTATGAGCTTGAAACTCTTGCGGTAGTCAAGGCCTTACAGCACTTCCGTCATTATTTACTGGGCATACATTTTAAAATCATAACAGACTGCAATGCTCTTAAAATGACGGAACGAAAGAAGGACCTTCTACCACGCGTTGCGCGTTGGTGGATATACATGCAGGATTTCAATTTTAATATTGAATACAGGAAGGGTATTATGATGCAACACGCAGACTTCCTGAGTCGAAATCCTGTCGATGTGTATCGAATTACGCGGCCTAAGAATTGGGCTCAGATTGCTCAGTCTGCGGATGAGGAAACTCTTGCGCTGATTGACAAAGTCAACAACAATGAACTCGATCCAACTCATTATGTCATTCTTAACGAACTTTTATATTACAAGTATACCGCTACTGGGGAGGAAACAAGATTGCTTTGTTACATTCCCAAAGGTCACCGACTTAGTCTTTTGAGAATATTTCATGATCAACATGACCACGTAAACGCTGATAAAACAATTGACCTAATATTGCGCCATTTTTGGTTCCCCGGACTTCGTGCTTTCGTAAAGAAATACATAAGTCATTGCTTGACATGTCTCTCATCAAAAAGGGTCCCACGAGCACCCTACCAGCCAATATCGTCATGGTCAAAGCCAGATGTTCCATTCGACACAGTACATGCAGATGTACTTGGCGTCTTACCCGTTTCAAATAGTCATAAGTACATCCTACTTATTATCGATGCCTTTTCCAAGTACTGCTTGTTCTATGCCTTAAAAAGGCAAGACTCGGATGAACTACAACGGGCATTTTTAAATGCTATATCTTTGTTTGGAGTTCCTAATGTTATAGTGTGTGACCGAGGACGAATGTTTGAGAATGCGAGTTTTAAAGAGTGGGTTTCTCAGATGGGTAGTAGGATCCATTTTGTAACACCAGGGATGCATAGCGAGAACGGCCAGGTGGAACGCTATTGCCGCACGCTTTTAAACATGCTGCGTATCGAGGCTATAAATGGTGGAGGTGAGTGGTCTGACGTTTTGTGGCGTATGCAACTTGTACTAAATTGCACAAAACAAAAGACCACACAAATGTCGCCACTTCAGTTACTGATGGGAGTTGAAGCTATGACGCCCGTCATACGAAACCTCGTACGTGATGTTGCCATAGACGATGCGCGGTCGAATCGGGAAGCGTTAAGAGAGCTGCGAAGGCAGCGAGCTACAGAGCTCCTAGACCAAAATAGGCGTAAACAAGACGAGTATGTAAACAAAAATCGGAAAGATGCTCGCTCCTTTCAATTAGATGATAAGGTGTTTGTAATAAAAGACGCGCAAGTTACAGGAAAACTCGATTCGGGCATGCGTGGGCCATACCGCGTGACGCAAGTCCTACCTCATGGTCGGTATGCGCTACAACTACTAGGCGGGTCGTATGGCAAGACGACTCAGGCTGCCGCCGAGCACATGGTTGCTTGGCGAGGAGAGTGGACCCCTGAGACGTGCACCGCATTTTTCCAAAGTAAGTTATATTTGCTGATTGCCGAACTACTTAATGTATGCTGATTGTCACACCTAGCTTGTAGAAAAATGCATAGCATCACGCATTATATGACGTTACCGGGATAAGCGTAGGTGATCGGTGCCTACACCTACCACAATCTAGGTACGTGTCCAGTCAGCACTTCATGTGGATATGCGAACTGTGTGCCTCTGTCCATCGAGTGCGTCACGGAGCGAGTACTCCATACGGACATTGCGAACTATGGGCCACTGTCCGTCACGTGTTATGTGGAGCGAGCGCTTCATACGGATATTGCGAACTATGGGCCACTGTCCGTCACGTGTTATACGGAGCGAGCGCTTCATACGGATATTGCGAACTATGGGCCACTATCCGTCACGAGCTGTGCTAAGCGAGCACCCAACACGGATATTGCGAACTGTGGGCCACTATCCATTACATTATATGTATGTCAAGTTTATTGTATTACAGTGTTTGTATTACACATGTATGTCAAGCCGAAGCTCAACATGCTCTATTTCGACAGCTCATTTTTAGCATTGGGCAACGTTGAAGCTAACTAGTATCTCTGTACGAGTATCAACCTTTACGATTGCCTAAAAGAATATTTACTAATGACTTGTCTTTCCATACTTTCAGCTGAAGACGAAGCTCATGAAGACTCGTCAGCCTGTGGACAGGCATCTACAGCTCCCTTTCGGTTAGCCGAAGATGGAGAGGGTCCACCAGTTCCTCAGACCAGCAGCAGCAGCGACCTTGATGGGGTCGGGACGACCCCCTGCCAGGAGAGGCCGTGTTAGATGAGAGACGCCATTTTGAACACGCGACAGCGCTGCGTCACTAGCCAACCTATAAAAGCAGTCGCGCGCCAGCGCCGTCCCTTATTCTACGTTCTACCGCCGCGCCGTAAACATCGCTCCTATTCCTACATACCTGTTTCTTTATTTGATTATTTTATTATAAATTTGTTTGAATTACAAAAGTACTTAGAATATAATTTTCGTTGTGACTTTGTTTTTTTTTTAATTTAAAATTGTCGAGACCTCTTACAATATATTATTACTAAACTTATGAATCCTGCTGTCGACAATATCTCAGTGCCATCGCGACACATAAATAATGCAAACACACTTAAATTCCGTCGTACCATGAATGCCAATCTTACAAAGAGATTGTACCGAGAACTGGTAGCCGTACGGCTGAAATTCAAAAACTAAACGTTTTTCGTCTGAACAAGAGAGATCAAATATGAAAAGTTTAAGATATTGTTACAGTACACATTGAGTGAGCGACTGTTCTTTTCTTTAGTTTTTATTGTGATGCTTGTGCTCCGAAGATCAGGCTACAATTGAAAGCTTTCTTAAGTATGAAAAGGATCAAAACAAGTATAAAGTTTAAGATTTTGTCCAAGCGTGAATTTATTGTGTTCTGGTGTAGGTGAAGTAGAGTAATTTTGTGTTTTTTCATCTTATATACAGTCTCACAACAAGAGCAGCGATAGCTCAGTGGGGACACCAACAGACTGCAATGCAGAGGGTCTCGGCTTCGAACCCACGTCGCGCACCTCTGACTTTCGGAAGTTATATGACTTTTCGAAATTATGTGCGTATTGATTGACTATTATCGCCTGCTCCGTGCCTCGGAGAGCACGTTAAGCCGTTGGTCTCGGCTGCCATAAACATCTATGGCAGTCGTTATTAGGAAAGTCAGTACCCTCTAATATCCTGACACTGGTCTAGCCTTAGGGTATCGTTAGCCTTCGGGTTGCGGAGGTCAGGTGGCAGCCGCTCCGTGTAAAAACTGATATCCAGTCAAATCCGGTTAGACCAGAAAAGCCGACCCCAAGTGACTTGGGAATAATAAAGGCTATGTACGGACAATTATGATAAATGGTCCATACACCATGGGTGATGAAATGATAGAGATAAGTTAACTTGTTATAACTTTTATTATCTCTACCAAAGTAATGTTAAAATATAATATTATCTAATACTATATTATTGCTATATGATATGTGTTACGGTCAATGACACACTTGTTAGGGCAACCGATTGAGTACGATGCTTGTTAGGTACTAATTTATTATATTTAATTATGTATAAAGAAAACAAGTGACAGGTGTCGGCATAATGCTGAAACCGCGATGTACGGGTGATTTGTCCGTACATGCTCCCACCTGGGAGAGGGATATGCTAATAGAATAAATAAATGAATAGTGACTGACGTGCGACAAGGATGATCGTTACATTTGCTACTTAAAGTTAATACATGAAAACATAAATTAGATTAATGAAGAGAACTTAAAGTCTCTACACAAGATTTTCACTAACTGTAAACACGGACTTACGCACTATTGGGGACACATGATTGTCTCTTTGATACGCACGTTTTGATTTTTCACTTACATTAATTGATTGTAACTCTACACTCTCACTTTTACACTTACACTTAACACTACGGATGCGGGGGGCGGCCCGAGATGCAATCTCGGGGAATGCCACCTCCGGCGCAGGCGACGGGAAACGCGCGGGCGTCACCAGGGCTCCTGCCCCAGGACGCGCTCAGGTTCATAATGTCCCTTTCCCATAATGTCCCTCGGTTTCAAAATGTCCCTTTCTCGAAATGTCCCTTTCCCAAAAAGTCCCTTTCCCGAAATGTCCCTTTCCCAAAAAGTCCCTTTCCCAAAAAGTCCCTTTCCCGAAATGTCCCTTTCCCAAAATGTCCCTTCCCCAAAATGATATTTTCATACAACGGATAGATAATAATTGATTACACATGAAATATGGATAGAATGAAATAAAACAAAACCATAATAGTCAAACAAATTTTAATAAAAGAAACAAATCAGCTACAGAACCTTCCAATAAACATATTGATATTGATTAGCATCATAATTTTAATCTCAAATCAAAAACATGTTAGCAAAAAAGCTATAAATCTTTGTAAATAAAGTTATTTAAACAAAGAAAGCCTTAAAAATATTATTTTTTTCAAAAATTGACCCACTGTAATTTGTTTTGTTTCTAGGTTCTGTAGATATATGTTATACTTTTTATCAAATTGTATGTCTCTTGGCCTTCTGCGATTTGGCATTTTTTTAAATAACAAATCTTCGATGCGTCTATCCCAATATTTACTTTCTCGACGTAATTTATAAAGAAAATAGTATAAATTGGGTTTCTTTGGAATACGGGCATTAATACGTCGGTGCCATCCTTCTAAGGCGTTCGTTGTGCGATGCCGCTGACCGGCGCAGCTTAATATTGCTGGCGATTTTTTCGGGTACCAAGTAGACTCGAAGTAACTTCGAAAGCGCCTCATTTCTGGAGTATTTGTAGCCTTTTTTAGGATATAGCACCATGCCTCTGGTATATATTTTTCCGGAACCAATGGAATGATTGCGCTCATACGGGCGACATTGCGGCCGTCACTCGTTCTATTTAATTTAATTTTTTTAACGTATTTCCAAACTGCATTATTAAAATGATGGTAGCAACCAGTAATTTCAGCTTCCGGAAATACCGTTGATACGGCATTCATAATCGCGATCTCATAGTCTGATTTAAAAGTTTTTATTTGGACCTTTAATTTATCCTTAACGAGAGTAAATAGGCGTACATATGTCTGTTCCAATTTATTGGGCAAGAGGGCGTAAACAACTGGTACAATATTTGTAATGTTTTCATCAGATTCCATATCCAAATGCAAAACGAACATTTGATAAAATGGCTTTGGCGAGGATTTGAAGGTCCCATCTGCGTAGTATGAACCAGGCCGTTTTATTATATTCCTTGCTCTATTCGTTGCAAAAATTAATATTTTATCTGCACTATCTTCACTGCAAATCAGGAAATTTTTTGCCAATGCTTGCGGTATCTGTACCGATTCAGTGTCATTATATGTTAACAATTCTGTATCTAAATACTTTTTACGGGTTCTGTATAAAGAACTCTTAAGGGAACGAAATGTTGGTATTAAATCTGAATCACCCTCAATCTCTTTATGTAGTTTTTGTAGTGAAGCTTCACAAATTTTTTGTACTGGTCCCAGATCATGACACACTGCAGTCTTTAGTTTTTCCTTTTCTTTTTTAACCCGAAGAGCAACGCGATCTTTAACACATGAATGCGACGTTTCTCGTAATACATTTTTCCTTCTTTTATCTAACGTTACTGATGCAGTACATACCGTTCTATTTATACATCTCCATAAAGTGCTGTTATTTTTGTTTGTCCTATTTTTGTTATACTGGAATCCATCTAATACTAATGTCCGCTTTCCTTTTTGATTACATATAAATTGAAGCTTCTCACTCATGTTTACACTACATTTATAATTTTTATCGTAAAAAAACACTTGGTACGCGATTTGTGTCACCTTAAATCTCAATCATCGGAAAAGAATTGTTTGCTATTACTTCATAACTTTTTTAAACTACCCACATTTTGTTCTATAAATTTTGTACGTAAATGCGTTTCGTTCATGCAAAGAAAATACTATTACAAACATTAAGTAATGATTCAATATACTCTGAGTACGATTATTTACAGAAGTAAATGTGCAAGAATAGTTACAATAAATACTCATTATCAAATATAATATAATATATAATATCCCTAGACAATTCACACAACGCCATCTAGTCCCAAACTAAGCAAAGCTTGTACTATGATGATATAACTTTATTTACAAAGAATTATAGCTTTTTTGCTAACATGTTTTTGATTAAAGATTAAAATTATATGTATATAATGTATATTGGAAATAAACATATTGATATTGATTAGCATCATAGGTTCTGTAGCTGATTTGTTTCTTTTATTAAAATTTGATTGACTATTATGGTTTTGTTTTATTTCATTCTATCCATATTTCATGTGTAATCAATTATTATCTATCCGTTGTATGAAAATATCATTTTGGGGAAGGGACATTTTGGGAAAGGGACATTTCGGGAAAGGGACTTTTTGGGAAAGGGACTTTTTGGGAAAGGGACATTTCGGGAAAGGGACTTTTTGGGAAAGGGACATTTCGAGAAAGGGACATTTTGAAACCGAGGGACATTATGGGAAAGGGACATTATGAACCTGAGCGCAGGACGGCCCGCGCGCTGCTTGATGCACCGATACACGTAGATTGCTGCTACAAGTACGGCTATGCTTACCAAGACGTAGATAGCAGAATAGTGATGAATGCTATGATACGTCATGTTCCTGTCGATGAAGTCCTGGTTGTCCTTGATGTTCTGTATTTTCTTATGTATATCTTCCAGCAATTGTTGATTTTGTAAGGTGTCTGATTTGTTGACGATACTTTCATTGGGAAAAGTGAGGTTCAACAAGTGGTTTATTGGGGCTACTAGAGGGATATATACTCCAGGTCTAATCTTAATACTACTGGTTTAAAAACTGTGTGCATAAATGATAGAGTGTTCAGTTTTTATTATACATCCTTGATCGATGCTAATAATTCCTGAAAGCGATAATGTCTGTGCCGAGGCTTGGTCTTCGCACAGGATATGTGTTGTACAGTAGTCGCAACAAAAATATAAATACTTGTTTACCTGGCGAATATTTAGCCATTGATCTTGGCATGGTTCGCTTGTGAGTAGGCATGACCTTGAGGTCTTATCTGTTTTGCACAAATCCTTATAACTATTTAGGCGATTAACAGGCTTTTCTAAACTACATAAGAAATGGTCTGCATCTGTAAAGCAACTGTTAATTTAGTTCTCGCTTAATGTGACGTAAGAGTCCTTTTTTAAACTAATGGCAGCGTATTCCGATTTTGGAATTATAGACAACATGTTTTGTCCTGATGGTTTGGGTATAGGGATAAGTTTGAAAATTTCGTAAACGTCACGACTGATAAGCGGCAATTTTACCTCAAAAATGCAATATTCTTGGGTTATTCTCGATCGAACAGTCAACAATTTGTACATTTTCTGTAAGTCCGTTTGTATATCAATAGGGAGAGCTAAGTCAGCTGATAATTGGCTTGCAATTTTGCTGAGTTCGTTTCTCAATTGTTCCGGCGCAAATAAATGGATGTTAAATCTACCATGGTAAATATCTGTCACGGCCTCGATGATGGCATTTTGGATGTCTTTCAAGTTTTGGAGTATGTTGTTTGCAGCTATTACTCCGAGACTGAAGTCGATGGATTCAAACTGCGACCTGATTGCTTTGTCCATGCCATTTGCAGCGTGTTCCAAACTCGTTATATGGTCATTTATAATCTTGTGTTGCTTATCGATAGACTGTTCGGCTCGTTTTAATAAATTGTACTCTGCTTCAATTATGGATGTTTGATTTTTCCATAATGAAGTCATAAATTGTTGGTCTAATTTTATGCGAGTAATATCTTGTTGATATTGTTTAGCAAACCTTTCATCGAGAACGCCGAACAAGCTGTTTGCTAGGTACCCGACACCGTTTATGAGGCCACGGCAACGCCGTGCCTGCGCGCGACCTTGCTGACTCAGGAGCAGGAGGTTATAGTACTCGAGTTCCGAGAATCCGTGTTGTAATTGCGATACGATTACGTCACAATGAGTTTGTCCACGTATGTGGGAGCACATATTATCTAAATGTTCATTGTATTTTTTAAAGGCTGTTACTCCCTCCCAAAATGGGTACATATCGTAATATGTGACAATTTTCCATTCATCTCGGACTAAGTTCATTTTTGAAACACGATCGAAGAATAAGGTATCTGTTTCAAGTTTCGTGATGTTAAACGATCCGCTTACATTGGCTATTAAAAACATAAAGAATAATAAAGCCATTGTTATGTAACTGATACTTTGTTTATGTTTAGAACGTGTTGGAGTCTTATTACATGTTGTGACATTGATTTGATTTGTACACGACTCTTGTTCGTCGTGTATAGGCAGAATTGACAACTTTAGTTTACCCGTTTTTAGTTTTCAATGTCACAACTCTCACAAGGTTGTCCTTTCCGGGGTGGAGTTCCGTTACTCTACCCATGGCCCATTTTCCTGCTGGAATATTATCATCCTGAATGAGCACGACGTCGTTGATTTTGATATTTTGACGAGGCTGCTTCCACTTGCTTCTAGTTGTAAGCTGAGTCAGGTATTCATTACGCCATCTATTCCAGATATTTTGAAATATCTTCTGTGTTAAATACCATCTTGTTCTGAGGTCTGTTTCAGTTCCTAAGACTGTCAATCCGGCCCCACCGGTTAAGAAGTGACCAGGAGTTAAGTAGTCAAGACTATCGGGATCTTCGGATAAGGCACAAAGCGGTCTAGAGTTTAAACAGGCCTCTAATTGCGTTAATATTGTAGAGTATTCTTCGTATGTCAGTTTTTGTTCACCGACTACGCGCTTGAGATGGTATTTCAAGCTTTTGACAGCGGCTTCACATAATCCGTTGCCTGACGGCCATGAAGGGGCCACTGAAGGGGCAACTGCCACTCAATTTTCATCTCCGATATTTCGGACATGAGTTGTTTGCCAAAAACTTGTTGCCATTCGTCATACTCTTTCTGAAGGATGTTGTTAGCGCCTACAAAGTTGGTACCATTGTCACTAAAAATGTGACGGGGAGTGCCGCGACGTGCTGCCATTCTGCGTAATGCCGCTAGGAATGCTGATGTTGACATGTCTGTGACGAGTTCGAGGTGTATTGCTTTCGTTGCCATGCAGACAAATACCGCAATATACCCTTTCGTGGTCTTGATACCACGACCCTTGTTGGCTTTAATCATCACAAACCCGGTAAAGTCGACGCCAGTATTGTAAAAGGCTCGCGGTGAGCTGTTGCTCCTTGATCGAGGTAGATCTCCCATAAGTTGTTGTTGTTTACTGGAATCGAACCTGTGACATACGACACATCGACGTAGACATTTCTTAATATATCGGTTACCGCCGAGTATCCAATATTTTCTTCTAATAAACGCTGTTGTTAATCGCGCCCCTCCATGGTATGTAAGCTTGTGTGCATAATGGACTATTAACTCCGACAATCTGGAATCACTCGCTATGATAGCTGGGTGTTTCGTTTCCTCGCTGAGTTGAGCTTGTCTCAACCTTCCCCCTACTCGAAGAATACCCGAAGCATCTAAGAAGGGGTTGAGATTTAGTAACCTGCTATTTGACCTAATAGGGTTACCCGCATGCAATTTTGATATTTCCTCGAAAAATGAATCCGCTTGATGATGTTTGATAATATTTAATTTAGAATATTTTAATTCGGTAATTGTTAAGTAGGGACACAATTTTTTGTCTATTTGTTTTGTTATAAACCTACGGACCCATGCTAGTATACGAATAGCTTTCGAAAAGTTATATTTATTTGTAATTTGTGTTACGATACTTTCTTCGGGTACTTGCTTGATAACAGTGTGGGCTTGAATATGTTTTCCTGACTTTTGTTCCTCATCTGTCTTGAAGGTAACGTGGTTTTCCTCTTGTTTGGAAAACGTTGGTAACCATGACGGCCCGTGCCACCAAAGTGTATGGTTTGCTAATTGCAATGGAAAAACACCTCTGCTGGCGCAATCAGCCGGGTTATCACCTGACTTCACGTATCTCCAGGAGCCCGCGGGTATAATCTTCTTGATTTCCTTCACCCGATTTGACACGAAAATCTTCCATCGGTCCTCATTTCCTTGTATCCAAGCTAACACAACTTGTGAATCGGTCCATCCGTAGATTTCTGGGCTATATTCTGATAGACAATCCTTCACTTTGTACATTAATTTTGACAATAATTGGGCGCCTGCTAGCTCCAATCTAGGCAAAGTTAAATGTTTATTTGTAGAAACAATTCTAGACTTAGCGGCGACCAAAGCAACAGTATTGTTTATTTTACAATAAATAACTGCTGAATAAGCTTTGACGCTTGAGTCGCTAAAGCCGTGTAAATGTATTATTTGTTTTTCTATTGTGTTAATCCACCTGGGTATTTCAATTTTGTTTAAATTATGTATCTCTGATTTCACTTTAACCCATTCGGAATAGATTTCTGCCGGGACCTTGGTGTCCCAGTCAATGTTAGCAGCCCAGGTAGCCTGAAAGATAAGCTTCAGTTTGACTGTTACGGGTGACAACCAGCCTAATGGGTCAAATAATTTGGAGATCTCTGATAGTAATATTCTTTTTGTTTGTACAATCGAATCCGAATTTAGTTTAAAATCAAAGGTGAAGGTGTCTTGATGACTATTCCAACGAAGCCCTAACGTTTTTGTAGATTCCGCTTGTTTAAAATCGTACTTTACTTGGTCTGTTTCGTCTTTGTTGACATCACTAAGCAAATCGGGTGAGTTGGAAGCCCATTTTCTCAAATTAAACCCTCCTGACTTCAACAAATCGATAAGGTCCTTTTGTAGGCTTTTTGCTGCTAATAAATTGTGCTCTCCTTGCAATAAATCGTCCATATAAAATGAGTGTTGTAATGTTTGTATAACCTTGTTGTTATAACAATTTTGTGAGTCATGTGCCAGTTGTTGTAATGTCATCATTGCAAGGAAAGGTGCCGATTTGGTGCCAAAAGTGACTGTGGCAAGCTGGTATTCATGTAATTGTTTAGTTGGCGAGTCACGCCAGATGATTTTTTGGTACCGCTGATCATCGATATGGATCCAAATCTGCCTAAACATCTTTTCGATATCTGCTGTGAAGGCGTATTTGAACTGCCTCCATTTCAGCATTAGAGTTTGAAGGTCTTGTTGCAGATTTGGACCTCGGTACATAAAATCATTTAATGCCTTCCCATTAGACATTTTTGCCGATGCGTTGAAAACGGTACGCTGGCGGCAGAAAACAATCGGGTTTCGTGTTACCGATAGCAGGTTGCACGTGACGTAATGATATGTACTCATTCATAAACGATATGTATTTAGCCGACATTTCTGGATGCTTAGAAAACTTTCGCTCTAATTGACGAAATTGTGCAATCGCTATATGTTTTGATTCGCCTATCTCGTCTTCGAAATGCGGTTTGAAGCACCAAAATGATGTACGGACAATTATGATAAATGGTCCATACACCACGGGTGATGAAATGATAGAGATAAGTTTACTTGTTATAACTTTTATTATCTCTACCAAAGTAATGTTAAAATATAATATTATCTAATACTATATTATTGCTATATGATATGTGTTACGGTCAATGACACACTTGTTAGGGCAACCGATTGAGTACGATGCTTGTTAGGTACTAATTTATTATATTTAATTATGTATAAAGAAAACAAGTGACAGGTGTCGGCATAATGCTGAAACCGCGATGTACGGGTGATTTGTCCGTACAGGCTAAGAGAGAAGATACAGTCTCACAACATAGTCTCTCTCTTTGAAGGGGCATTACATCCACATTTTGACATATTATCTGTCAATAGCCCTCTTACAAGGCAGCGACCGTTTTACCGTCTACCAAGCATACTTCCAGACTACGTACTGCCAATGAGAATTTCTTGACAGAAAAACCCAACAACACTTCACTTAACCCGGAATTGAATCCAGGACTTTATACAGAGCTTCCACAAATTCTGCGTTTTTTGGAATTTTAATATAGATAATGTGGCTGGTGAACAAGCATACGGCTTACCTGATGGTAAAATGTTACTGTACCCTAAAGTTCCTTACAACGCCAATAGTATCAATAGCGGATCGTCAATCCTTCTAATAAAGAATTGATATACTGACGTAGCTAAGAAAACACTAGTGCTGATAGAACAGTGCTTTATCCTTCTCTACCCACTACAGGATATACAAATCCACATAAAATTCTGCGATTTTCTGTAGGATAAAATACGACATCCTAATAGTAATAGTTGTCTATGTTTAAGACTGATTAAGAAAGATTATAAGGCTAGTGTGAATGGAACAGTCGCAAGGAGAAGACCTTTTTTTTTTTTTGACCCAGGAATATCCTTTATGGATACTCCCCTCCCCCGGGGGGGGGAAGGGTGGTTATGTGAGACTCTCCGCCCCTGAAGGGGGTCGGTATACACACTAAAAACCTGGGGTGAGCAGTCCCTCCGCCGACGGAGTGGGGCGGGATGGGGTCGCGTTAGCAATCACCATCCCGTTCATCCCTCAGACGTGTGGGGCCGTGCAAGCCGGTAGAGAGTCCCCCAAATCTGTACCAGTGACCCCACTATACAGGAGCGAAAAGGCGGGCAAATCGCCTCCTTCTCGCTCCCGTCCGTCTGCGCCGGAGAGGGTCAGCGAGGAGGTTGTTCTCCCTGACCCTCTCCGCGGTCTCCTTCTGCGCCATGACAGCTTCGCAGAAGGAGACCACTGCCTGCCACGACCTCTCGCCGCCGAGCATGGCGTTGATCACGCTCGGCAGGGAGAGATCTCCGCCTATTATGGCCGAAAGCGTGTGCCGCTGCGGCCCCCACGCGGCACACGCCTCCAGCGTGTGGAGCGCCGTGTCTTCCGGCGCCCCACACTCGTGGCAGGCCGGGGTCGCCTCCCGTCTCGCGATCCGGTGCAAATACTTTCCGAAGCATCCGTGCCCGGAAAGCACCTGCACCAGTCGGAAGGTCAGCGACCCGAATCGCCGCCCTATCCACCCCCGGAGGACCGGGCGAATGGCCTCCACCGTCCACTGGCCCGGGGCCGGTGGAGCCAGGTCCTCCACCCCGGGGGCTCCCCGCGGGACCTCCTCGCCGCCACGAAGTGGTACACTTCGGCGAGGATCGCCGCTTGTAGCTCCCAGGGGGGGTCAGCCGTCCGCCGTCCAGGACACCGTCCGGTAACCGCGTATGGCCCTCGTCGCGACGACCCGCTGCGGACGTCGCAGCAGGGTCTTATTGTCGCGACTAAGGGCGTCCGCCCAGACCGGTGCCCCGTAAAGGGCCATACTCCGGATCACTCCGGAGTACAGTCGGCGACAGGTGGCACTCGGGCCACCCACGTTGGGCAGCAGCCTCCCCAGGGCGGCCGCCGCTCCCAGGACTCTTGGGGCCAGCTGGGTGAAGTGTGCCCCAAAAGTCCACCTCCCGTCCAGGATGAGACCCAAGTACCTCATTTGGGTCCCAACCCGGACCAGGACCCCGTCCAGAGCCACTCGCGTACCTGGAGGAGCTCGTCCCCGAGGCCCATGGAACAATAGGGCCTCGGTCCAAGGGCAACCTCCAATCCCAGGGCGCGGATACGGTCGACCACTAGGGCAACTCCCACCGCGGCCAACCGCACCGCCTCCCCGAGGTCCCTCCCCTTGACTACGACCAGGGTGTCATCGGCATAGCACGCCACCCGCATACTCGCGGGAAGCGTGTCCCGAAGCACCCAGTCGTAGCCAACGTTCCACAGGAGCGGTCCCAGCACCGACCCCTGTGGAACCCCGCAGGATACGCGACGGCGCCTCAAACCGTCGCGTCCCTCCACCAGGACCTCGCGGTCCTGGAGGTAGTCGGCCAACAACCTCCGCAAATACAGGGGCACTCCGTGATACCGGAGCGCCTCCTGTACTGTTCCATGCGGGAGGCTGTTGAAGGCGTTGGCAATGTCCAGCGAGACAGCCAACGCCTTGTTCCCCCCACCGACCGCTTCCTGCGTCCAGTCTTTGAGCCAGAGCAGAGCGTCTATCGTAGACCGCCCCGCTCTGAACCCATACTGGGCCTGCGATAGCGCCGGCCCAGTCCCCTCCAAGTGCTGGATGACACGGGCAGCCACCACTCTCTCTAGCAGCTTACCCGTGTCATCCAGCAACACGATTGGCCTGTATGCGGAAGGCGAGGTTGTGTCTCCCCCTTCCTTCCGCAACAGGCACAATCGGCCGTCCTTCCACAACTTAGGGAACCGTCCAGACGTGAGGCATGCGTCGAACAGCTCCCGAAGCGGATCACCCATCTCTCTGAGAGCGATCCGCAGGACCCGCCCCGGGATCCCGTCAGGACCCGGTGCCGTCCTCTTGCCCCGTAAGCGGCTGACGGCCGCCTCCATCTCCGCCTGCGATACAAGCGGGATGGAGGCCGGGCCCAATTCCTCCGGGAAGGACGGTGCCATCGTCGGAGTGGTGTGGTGGGGGTTCCGTTCGGGTAAGAGCCCCACCAGTACCCTGCCCAGGAGCTCCGGCTCCAGGGACGCCGCGACGGGGGGCGTCGGGCCCCGGAACTTGTTCCGGGCAGCCCTGTACGGACGCCCCCATGGGTCCCTATCCAGGCCCTCCAGGGCCTCACCCCAGGCTCGAGACTTGGCCTGGCCGACGGCCAGCTGCAGCTCCTTTTTGGCTGCACGGTACTCACCGTACAGCCAGAGCTCGGCCTGCAGTTCTTCGGCCGACAGCTGGTCGTTTGTCCGGCCATGCCGCCGCCGCCTACACCGCGTGTAGGGCCGCCGCGCCGCCGAGCAGGCGGCTCGGAGATCTGCGATCTCCGAGCTCCACCAGTACGCAAGGAGAAGACCTAGGCGAACGTTTCTTGATCAGATCGGAGACTTTCTGGATAAAGGCCAGGTTAAGAGCACCTTAAACCGGCGAGCGTGCATGAGGAATGTTATGAAAGTGAATGAAGCCAGAGAAGTTTGTCAGGATCGTAACAAATGGAAATCCGTAGTCTCTGCCTACCCCTCTGGGAAACAGGCGTGAATCTATGTATGTATGTCTATGTTTGAATTTGTACATTACTTTACATACAAGAGCAAATTGCAAAAAACATGTGTATTTTTTGTGCAAACAGTATCGACATTGATTGCAAACTAAGGAAGTAATTAATATTTTAAATTTGGGTAATAAGATAAAGATGCTGCCTCCCTCGGCTGTCCGAGTTGTGTTTAAATAGCAGTTACGTCATAGCTGGTATCGTGCATCCTTTTTCTGTCACTACACAATTACTCCTATGATCAGATTTGAAATGCTTGAATCTTATTTGTTCTAGAGTAGATTTCAAAAATTCTTTGTATTTAAGAGTTTGGGTAATGCAACTATTATATAAGAACAATAAAAAATATGAGTCCACTACCCTATTGTAAATGATATATTTGATTTCATATGTTTCATATGTGCTCCATTAAAGTGTTTCATTTCTCCAGTGCGAATGAATGAATGACAATTGCGAGAGACGAGATTACCAGATAACGTTAAATATGAATGTGTTTTCCAGACACTTTATACAATTAGCTATTGTTAGACTATTAAAAATAATTTAAACTGATACGTGAAATTAAGGTATACGGTATCCAGCACTGTATTCTTTTCCTTTCTTATTTATTTATTGTATTTCAATACCTTGTGTGTAATATTTGACATTAATTCTACCGAGCTACTTAATGGTTAATATAACTTCGGTATGTTTTTTTTATGATGATTAAATAAACAATCAGTTGGAGTCAACAACCAATCTTATTACATAACATGTAACCAGTGTAAGAATCTCAAAGACAGAAAACCAAGAAAGTGATCGCTCCATACTGCTGCATTGATCGAACGTTGCAGTATGAAATCAGGCATTATTCTTGCTGAAAAGATGTGTTGCATAGTTTCCTGATCCCTGTTATAAAGTAAGTCAAAATTAATCATACAATGTTGCATAAAGTCCATGCAGAACTATAAATACTGTTGAATATTTAAAAATGTTGAGTACACTTTATCCCAGCACTTCCATTTCGCCAAGATATCAAGCCGCTCTTCATATTTAATCATTCAAGATGGTAGTTCGCTGAAAGTTCACAATATTAGTTCAGAACAGAACAATCGTTAGCTATGATTAATGTTCCTTTTGAATGGCTGTTTGTTACAACGCGCATACTGTTTACTTGTATACAATAGAATAAGGAATTCGGTGTTTGATTACGAGAAGGCTTGTAATAATGGTATTGAATGGCACTCCGTTTTGCTGTAGCAAATTCGTAGGATTTTCAACAAGTTTTGTTAAGTAGGTGGTTGAGCTTTCTAGTGTTTGACATTCTAGTATTAAGAGACTGGTAATGTAAGCTTTATACTACTATCAAGCAGTAATTATCTGATTCTTAAGAGATGAAAGAGATACCTCTCTTTAAATAGAAGTTCCAGTCTGCGTAAGTAGTGTCGGAGAGAGACGGTTTTTCTTCTAAAAAGGGCAACTACTGCATAAGGAATAGTTCGTGTGTCAAAACTCAAACAATCGACAAAATATACCTAGGCTCGGCATAGCTGTCATAATTTTTGAACCGTGTGGGGAACAAATCCGCAACACTCAGCGCTGATACGATGGCGAGATGACCATTTAAACCGCCCCACCATCTGTGCAGTCAAAATAATAATATTTATGCATCAGTCCTGTATTAAACTGTTTCACTGCTGGGCACAGGTCCAGTCAAAACAGTTCCAAGTATATTTTTGGGCATTTGAGTGGAAAGCTTGCCGTTGTTAGTTATATGGTGATAAAGAGTAGCGATAGCTCAGTGGGGAGACCAACAGACTGCAATGCAGAGGGTCTCGGGTTCGAACCCACGTCGCGCACCTCTGACTTTCGGAAGTTATATGACTTTTCGAAATTATGTGCGTATTGATTGATAATTATCGCCTGCTCCGTGCCTCGGAGAGCACATTAAGCCGTCGGTCCCGGCTGCCATAAACATCTATGGCAGTTGTTTTTGGGAGAGTGTCGACACAAAAGATCTCACTGGGTCGAAGTGTCGCCGGTCTGCACTGACTGGCCCCCACATAAGATACATATATATATGGTGATAGTACTTACTTACGTCTTTTGAGTACTTCTAATAAAAAGTCGGCGTATAAGTAGTAACATTATTACTGCGTTTCATCCGGTAGGTAAGAGTCTGGCAGCTGAGATTCCTGTCAGCATTTTATTCCTTATATCCCTATATCTTTAGTTCTTTATTCGTGAAGGTCGATAATGAGATACCCTTAATAATGTAAGCGTTCATAGGCTACGGTAAGGTTTACAATTAGGCGAGACATATTTAATTATAAAATAACTCGAATGGCAATTGAAACTACTTCGATGAAAACAAGTTCTAGATTCCAAGAAACTGATATATATAACATTTAAACAATGTTCGATTAAAATTTAAATTAATTATATTCTAATTCATTGTTAGAAACAAAAGCAATTATAAACGCCAATATATCTCAACTAATTGGCTTTTTAATTAAAGCGTTAATAGAATACCTAATTTATAGTCATCATTTTGACTACTGATGACTAGACTAGAGGCGCTCATAGCCAGTTGCAATCACTAACCGGTAAACGATTAGCGAGGTTAAGCAATGTTGGGTGCGGTCAGTCTGTAGATGGGTGATTGCTTAATGGTATTTCATCTGAGCGTCTCCGTGCTTTGGAGGGCACGTAAAAAGTCGGTCCCGGTTATTGTCAAATTGACAGCAGTCGTTAAGCCATTTCAGAGGCCTACAGGGCGGTTTGAACAACTCTCCTCTTGACAACAGGTTGGCCACTAACCACACGAAAAAAAAGAAGAAGTCATCATTTTGAACTAGGGCGCAACTGTATCCTTACTAATATTATAAATGTTAATGTGAGTTTGTTTGTTATGCTTTCACGCCTTCACTACTCGTCTGATCATCATGAAATTTCGCTTACACGTGGACTGGGATAGATAACGACATAAGGTACCTTTCATATAGAAAAACAAATACTGTTCTCGAACGAAGCACAGGCTAGGACTAGTATGTTATATTCCTATCAGCAAAATCTAGCAAAATACTTGTAAATTAAAAAGCACATAATCCTAACTAATAATTATAATAATATTCTACCGCATACACACAACACCATCTAGCCCAAACTAAGCAGAGCTTGTACTATGGATACTAGACAATGGATAAACATACTTATATACTTTTTTTTTGTAAATACATACATATTATGCATAGAAACACCCAGACCAAGACAAACATCCATGTTCATGCACACAAATGTTTGACTTGTGCGGGAATCGAAACTGCGGTCTAAGGCGTGGCAGTCGGTTACACTAACCACTACGCCATCGAGGCCACTAATATTATAAATGCGAATGTGAGTTTGTTTGTTACGCTTTCGTGCCTTAACTACTTGACCGATTATCATCAAATTTCGTAAACACGTTGTAAGGAGTACAAAAAAGGTCCAGGTACCTTTCATCCAGGTAAAGATGATGCTAACATAATCTTCATTTACGAAATCGAATCTGTGGGTAAAACCTAGTGATTTTATAGTTCACTAGTAGTTGCTATTCACATTAAATTTCATAAGTATGGTGGTCTTGTCATGGTCCGGTCTTGTTGCTCTAGGCTCGCCTCTATTTACAGAATGACGGAGTGCCGACGTTATCCAGACAATGGCAGCATTAAAGCTGAATAAGTAACGTGATTCCAATCAGCCAATATCAACGAATCTTCTATTGTTCTGGATTGATTTTCTCTCTAATATAGTGCTTCGGAAAATCAACGCCGGAAACGTCCGTTGGCGTTTATACCTGATACAATCTAACAGGTTTGTTGTTTGCCTTGTATTTACTATTTAACTGCTATTTAACTAAGACTGTCTCGGTGGCGCAACGGTAATGTTTATATGTAATATTTCACAAGGTTTCGCGTTCGGTTCTTAGGTTGTGCAAACTTTTTGGATATTGCTGTCGAGATATTTGAAGTCACAGAGTCTGGACCTGTGTCCGGTAGATGGCAATAAGCTAGCCCCATATTACGTCTTACCTAAAACTATATCTAGCAAATTGTGAGTGTAATATAAGTATAATGGACATAAAATACTCAGACTTGGAACAAATATTTGGACCATCAAAAAATTGTCCCGTCTGGGATTTGAAACCATAACACTCAGCGCGGCAGCAGCGACTAAGGGACATCTTAGACGACTCGATGGCGTAGTGGTTAGTGTAACCTACTGCCACGCCTGAGGTCGCGGGTTCGATTCCCGCACAAGTCAAACATTTGTGTGCGTGAACATGGATGTTTGTCTTGGTCTGGGTGTTTCTATGTATAATATGTGTGAATTTACAAAAAAAAGTATATATGTATGTTTATCCATTGTCTAGTACCCATAGTACAAGCTCTGCTTAGTTTGGGCTAGATGGTGTTGTGTGTATGTGGTAGAATATTATATTATATTATTATCTTAAAAGCAGCGATAGCTCAGTTGGGAGACCAACAGACTGCAATGCAGAGGGTCTCGGGTTCGAACTCACGTCGCGCACCTCTGACTTTCGGAAGTTATATGACTTTTCGAAATTGTGTGCGTATTGATTGACAATTATCGCCTGCTCCGTGCCTCGGGGAGCACGTTAAGCCGTCGGTCCCGGCTGGCATGAACATCTATGGCAGTCGTTTTTGGGAGAGTATCGACACAAAAGATCCCACTGGGTCGAAGTGTCGCCGGTCTGCACTGACTGGCCCCCACATAAGATACAAGATACAAAGGACATCTTGCCCGCTACTACTATCCATATAGTTATCATGGCAAGCCGTTGCTGACCATATGTTACAGACTAGACACTTTATAATAGCACGATACAACATATAAAAGAGTTCTTCATCGCGAAGAATAAGTTATCCAATAGTTTAACCTTATTAGTGAGTGAATTCAGATATAAATAATACTGTAACAGCTGCCTACCTAGTTAAATAAAAGTGAAATAAGGGTAGACTGAGGTGAATGAGTTATCTTACGGGTCTAAGAGTCAGTTTGGGATCTCGACCGACCCTTTGAAACATTTGCGCTGAGTAGAATAGCCTACTTAAATGTCATATTATTGTTAAATGTTTATGACTTGTCTTTATCTTTATAGTAGGCGTTTCTTTTAGTATAATTTCACTGTAAATGAGGAGAGCTGTTGTCTTTTTTTGTGTTGAATTGTACACGGAATTCGATTACGAAGTGAAAATAAAGAATAATAAAGGGAATGAGTATACGGCGCGTTGCGTTTTACTGGAGGCGAGGGTAAAATATTTTTGATGAGTGACGGCGCTGAATGTGTCTTGCAGCCTCAATCCGACAAAGTCAAAGATCATTTATTCAGCCTCGATGGCGTGGTAGTTAGTGTAATCTACTGCCACGCCTTAGACCGCGGTTCCGATTCCCGCACAAGTCAAACATTTGTGTGCATGAACATAGATGTTTGTCTTGGTCTGGGTGTTTCTATGTATAATAAGTATGTATTTACAAAAAAGAAAGTATATATGTATGTATGTTTATCCATTGCCTAGTACCCATAGTAAAAGCTCTGCTTAGTTTGGACTGGATGGTGTTGTGTGTATGTGACAGAATATTATTATTATTATTATTATATTCATTTAGGTCTCAAAGTTACATTAGATATCTTTAACACTAAATTGTTAAAATTTAGAGCCAAAGTGTTGGAATTATTGAGGAGCAATAACTAAAAATATTAATTGAAATTTACTATATACGGATTTTATCGCGTTGTTTATATGACACTTTATAACATAATTTTGAAAACTGTTACACTACTATTACTATTAAAGGTTACTAATTTTTAAGCTAATTAAATTTTTGTTAAAACTATTTAGATTTAATTTAATTTTACACTTTCCCCGACGTTTCGGTTGCTTTTCAGCAGCCATGGTCACGGGGAGACTATGATGGTAGTTGTCTCAATGTTCCAGTGTAGTTATTTCAAAGGACCCGAACATAATTTAATCATTGGTGTTTCTATTTAGCAGAATGAGCTCAAAGTATCATGAAGTCTAGCTGTGGTTTGCTTCTTCTTGGGTTTGACTATTTGTATTACTGGATCTCAAGCTGGTGGTACATTTCAACCATCTTCTCTATTAAAATTAGGATGTTTTTTGATTTCAATAGTCTTGCAAAGCATCCTTGGTAGGAATCGGTGTTCTTTAGCGAGAATCTGTGGATTGTCAAATCTCAGGTAGTGGTTGGTCCCCTGTTGCACATGTTCACACACAGCAGACTTCAACGAGCGTTGGTTTTTTACATCAGCTATGTGTTCTTTTATGCGGGTGCCTATGTTTCTCTTGGTTTGATCAATGTATGTGAGTCCGCAGTCACAATCTATTTTATAGACCCCTGCATCTTGTAAAGATAGTTGGCACTTGACGGATGGTAAAAATTAACTTATCTTCGTTGGCGGCTTGAAGTATGTATTGATTGAAGCTCGCTTCAAGAGGTAGCCAATCTTGTCAGTGACACCCCTTACATAAGGCAGTATAGCAGGCTGGCGTTCGACTATGGCTGGCTTTTCTCGGGATCTGTGACAGCGGCGCGGCTGTTGGAGCTTGTTGTCTTGCAGTACTTGCTTAACATGTTGAAGCTCGGCGTCCAGGTGTTTCTTGTCACAGATCCCATGGGCTCTCTGAAACAAAGATATTCCCTCGGTAGCTAACTATTTAGGATGGTAGTAAGATTCACCGTTTAAGTACCTATTTGTATGGATCTTTTTCCAACACACAGTGTGGCTTAAAGAATTTTCAATTTTCATTTTCAATTTTAATGAATAATATTCGCGTAAACAGAAGACAATATTATATTAAAATATTAAGTCTCTGGTTTGATCATGTAAACATACATAATGTAATGTCTATCAATATTTATATAAATGATTATGTAAGAATTTTTATATTTTTGTAAGTTTTTACATTTAATGTTTATTTTTGTTTCAAATAATGCATTGTCTTAGTGATTAAGTGCTACCGTCAATATACTTTATTGGTGATGTGACACCTTAAAAAGTTATACATTAAGTGTTAGTATTACTTTTTCTTTTGTCAGAATAAGCATTAATGTAATAACTATTTACTGAATGTCCAAGTTAATACATACATACATACATAGATTCACGCCTGTTTCCCACAGGGGTACGGGAGACTACGGATTTCCATTTGCTACGATCCTGACACACTTCTCTGGCTTCATTCACTTTCATCACATTCCTCATACACGTCCGTCGATTCAAGGTGCTCTTAACCTGGGCTTTGTTCAGAACGCCTCCGATCTGATCAAGAAACGTTCGCCTAGGTCTTCCTCTTGCGACTGTTCCAATCACACTAGCCTTTTTCCAAGTTAATAATAAATAAATAAACGCCAAAATATGGGTACATAGGCTAGTGAGTTTACTAAGTTACTGAAGTTCCATTTAGGTTAATTGCTAATATTTACTTGTGAATATTTACATTATCAATCACTTTGCCTAAGTAAGTATTGATAAATATTTATTTATTTTTATTTTATTTTATTCAGTAGTGTGACGATAATCGCCTAGACGCCCGGCGAACGCGGGCGCACGTCACTAGCCACCTCTCGCGACCGGTGGGGCCAGACTATATAAGGAATGGACGGTGTCAGTCGCGGCTCCTTGCGGCCCGGCTTCACACTCCCAGCTAAGTGTCCTGATTATACAAGAACCACGAAGCAAGTCTTTAGCGAACCACGCCCTGACTATGATTCTATAAGTAAAGATTGTCTCTTTTATTTGTATCTTAATTCATTAAAAGTGTATTTGTTATACCTTCTCTCATTGTACTTCCTAATTATTCTACAGTTCTCTTAAAGTAAACCCTAAAGGTTACAGTAGGTAAAAAAATAGATGACAGATTAGCATATTACAAATAACAGTCTTAATAGTAAACAATGAGTAAATCTGACATCCAGTTACATTTACAACACATTTGCAATAAACTGTACATACGTGTAAGTTTACATTAGATATATTATACATATATGTAAGTTTACATTAGCTATATTATACATTTATGTAATATCTATCAATACTTATATACCTCTTTTTATTTAAGTTGTTTGTATCATCCGTGTCATACATAGACTACGATTGTAAAAAATGTTGCTCGCAGCTTCGCTCACATCAATCTAGATTTAGTCAATACATTTTTTATCCCTCGTGAACAGTACGTTTTTTTGGATTAAATGTCCCAATGTCCCTTTCTGTATCCCTCATAACGTATTTGCAAAATTTCATGACAATTGGTTAAATCTAAAAATCCGTATATAGCAGTTTAATTTCAATGAATAATATTCGCGTAAATAGAAGACAATATAATTGGTTAAATAGTTAAGGCGTGAAAGCGTAAAAGCAACAAATTTACATTCACATTCATAATATTAAATTTAGGATACTCGTATTTGTCAATCGCCTGCTAGCTTACTTAGTCTCCAAATTATTCATCTTCTGACCAGCACTCCGACTCTGGGGCCTCGATAGAATGCTATTTGCATTGTCTGGTTTCCAGTCCTCGTTTTGATTGATCGATCTAAAACGGTCGGTAATTAAATAGCCTTACAAGCTAAAACAGCTTTGTTGTGAAACTTCTCACGGACATATAATATAAAGGTATCCCTTTAGTTAATTTCTACGTAATTAGTTTAATGTACCAGAGGGTTAATGGGACAAGTTGGGATGAATTGATTAAAATCTGTGTGTTACAAATTAATCCCTTATTAAAGTTATGTTTTATTTTGTTTGGAATTTTAGTAGAGATGGCTGGATGATACAGGTTGTATCTTACATTACTTACTTATAATGTCATAAATAATAAAGTGTTTACGTTTTGTTCTTTATTTTAATCGAAAATGAGTATTAATATGACTGTTACACCTAATGGCATTGCGTTTTATGATTGACATGGCATAAATATACATATATACGCAAACAACTCTTATTAATTTTTTTTCATAAGCTTGTTGATATGTCCCACTGCTCATCCTGGAGTGTCACCGTGATCTGCAAAGTATTGCAACAAAAAATCGGGTAACGTTGCAGTGGATACGCGGTCACAGCAACACTTCTGGCAATGATGCTGCAGATCAACTGGCAAAGAGAGGATCGGACATCAAAATGGTAGGACCCGAACCGATTGTCCCGATACCCTTCTGCCAACTCAAAACATGGTTATGCGATAGAACCACGAAACTACACGAAAACAGTGGACAGAAACAAAGGAATGTAGACAGACGAAGGAAGCCCTTCCATCCTTAGACAAACATCTGTCACGCAGACTGCTACGTTCCACAAGGAAAAACCTTCCCCACCTAGTGGGTATAATAACGGGCCACTGCTCACTTAACAAACACCTGTTCAACATCGGCATCACTGACAGTCTCTTATGTAGAGGCTGCATGGAAACCGAGGAGACATCGGCTCACGTGCTCCTACGTTGTAGTTGTAAAAGCGTGAGCAACCAACGGGCGAAACTCCTAAACAGTCCAGAAACGATGAAGGAGGTACTGCGCAACATCGGTCCCCTATTATCTTTCTGGACGGAGCTGAGGTGGTATGAGTAACCGAACAATATTTCGCGTCGGCTACTTACGCACAATGGCCCAATTGTGGGGCTAAGTGCGGATAACATACGTCCAACTAACTAGCTAACTATGTCCCACTGCTGGGCAAAAGCCTCTCCCTTGGACTTCCAAATCTTTCTATAGGTGGATATCTCCTGACTCCGGACTGGTCGCTTTCAAAGGCGTTCATGTTGTCCCGCCATCTTCGTTTAAGTCTGCCCCGTCGACGCCGTCTATCTCGTGGCACTTCATTGATGACAATTGGTGCCCATCTCTCTGAATGCATACGGCAGACGTGTCCGGTCTAGTCCCACTTGAGCCTAGCGGATTTCACTCCGACATCAGCTATGCGTGTTTTGCAGCGCAGAGAAGTGTTTCGGAAGTGATTGGTCCTTTTCACAACTCTTAATATATTATATTTAATATTAATTTAATATGTTTTCTACGATAAATATCTTAGATAGAGAATCGAATTCGCGACGTAACGATTTGTGTTTGCTTTTGTACCGATGCTTACGTCACAAGGAAAAGCCAAGACTATAATATAACTGTTTCATATTTACAACGAAATAAGTTAAATACCAAAATCTGGTACATGATTAACTAGTTTACCGTAAGTTGCTTATCTCGCTAGCAACGCTAGGTATCACCCGAACGCTAGCGAGCTCAGCAGTGTTAAATTGAAATTAAATATTTCTAAACTCTTTTTATAAACTTTATGGCATATTCTCTTGGGGAAATCTTTAGGAGGTCATTTTTCAACGTAAGTTTCGAGTGGTTAAATACCGTGGAGTGGAGGTAAAATGTAAGCAGATATGTATATGGTAAAGTAAGTATTTTATCTTTTGTGTAGTCTGGACCTACGCTTGATAGACGGCAGTAGGTTCGCTCCCGGTAAATACCTTAATATTCTTGGAATACCAGACACCATTGAAACCTATTGTGTCTGACCGCCGGTGTGTCGCTGCAATTTAATAGGTTAAGTAAGACCTAAAATCAGCTGGTGAAAATAATAATAATAATAATAATAATAATGTTTTATTGACAGAGAAATGGAGTACTTTGTGTGAAATTTACTCTATGACTTAGAGTTAGCACAATACTTACTAATACTAATTTCCAAATGTGGGATACTAAATTTTTGCCTACCGCTTCGGTGATAGAGTTGTGGTTAATAGGATGTAAATTTTCTGCACTCAATTGTACTGCTTGCAATAGGGTTGAGGATGTGTAACATTTGTTGATGGATTATGTCAAGAAGAAGCGAGAGAGAGAGTCATTAATTAACGAATGTGATCTAAATATGGCTGATGTTGGACTTATTCACACAAGTTTAGCGAATCCTAAGTCTGATATAGATAAGAACTTGTGCAATTTAGTGTTATTTGGTTTCGATTTTTATTTTATAACATTTTTATAGCAATAGTGGTTAATTTTTATATTTAAGAATAAGGCACGATGGAGTCTTCTATAGAATAAAACTCCAAAACAATAAAAGATTAAAAGAAGCTAAAAAGTCGTGTGTGCCTCCCATCAGCTAAATGTATCGTGCGTAACACGCCAATGCTAAAAGTAATTGTGGTACCTCAACTCCGTCCAGAAAGTCAGCAGGACGGATGTTGCACAGCACTTCCATCATCATTTCTGCTATGTTAATAAGCATTGTTTGTTGTTTGCTCTCGGTACTCTCTCTACGCTCTACAGTATAAATACACATCTGCTAGTGTCTCCTTGGTCTCCACACAGCCTCTATATAAGTGGCTGCCGGTGATGCCAATGTTTAAGAAATGTTTGTTGAGTGGTCTGTGTGGATATTGGCGTGAGACTACATGTGTAAGTATATAGTATATATACTATGTTATACATCCCTAAGTAAAACCTTCGGCGATATTCAGGCATAATGCTGTGTAAGAGAAGCTATAAATGCCGGATTTCAACTAAAAAAACGCCTGTGACTTCATTTATGTGGCCGATGTAAAGGGTAGAATATCACCTCAGCTCCGTCCAGAAAGACAGCAGGACCGATGTCGTACAGTACTGCCTTCATCGTTTCAGAAATGTGAATAAGCTTTATCTGTTGTTTGCTTACTCTTCTACAGTGTAACAACATATATGCTAGTGCTTCCTTGGTTTCCATACAGTCTCTATATAAGGAGTTATCGGTAATGCTAATGTTGAAGAGGTGTTTGTTAAGTGAGCAGAGGCCAGTGTGGATATAATATGTGTGAGACTGTGTATGTAAGTATAAAGTAAAAATATGTTCCACATCCTTAAATAAAACCTTCGGTGATATTCAGGCGTAATGCTGTGTACGAGAAGCTATAAATGCCGGTTTTCAACTAAACAAACGTGTGTGACTCCATCAGCTAAATTCGGTCACCGCGGCGGCACGTGAGCCAATATCTTTATTTCGTTACGGACCTTCGTTATCGACCATACGTGCGCCATTAGAATTTTTCTTTAACTGCCGCAGAGGACCTTGGGGGATACGCAAGGAATTGCTAGTTTCTTTAAATATATTTCTTGTGATAGTTTGGGTCTGTTGCTACGTTTACCTAAAACTTGAGGTCGTTTTGTTGATAGGTTTAGGCTACAATTGATTAATGTCCTATTCTCCAATGAAGTATTAGGCATATTAACGTTGTTAGGGTCCTATAGGGTATTAAAATAGTCAAGCGGTACAGTTATAATGCGACTTAGTCTGTACGTCCTTCTGTCTATTGAGGTATGATTGATTGTCTACTTTATAACTGTTTTTATTTGCGTATTTAATGATTTAGTGCGCCCGCGCTGCATCGGAATTTTTATTCCCATTAGTCTATAGTTCATTGATGGAAAACCCAACATTACTTTGTATGCTAAAATATGGTCAAGTAATTAATTTCCAAAGTTACGAATAAATATGTAAATCGATCTGCGGTTCGCGAGTTGTGTGTTCAAACACACACGAACGGACAAACATAATTATAAAAATTTTTTTTTTAATAATATGTCAAGATCGGTATGTTACAATAAATCGGCTCCTATAACGTGTGAGCTAAAACCATAACAGGCAAATTGGGGGTGTCGTAGACCTGTGATTACCCTTTTAGATATGTAGGCGTGAGGCTATATTCAAACATAGCCTAAACCTTCTTCTTCTCTCTTAGCCTTTATTATTCCCAAGTCACTTTTATCTTTCGTGAAAACAAATACAACGAACACAGTCTGTTTATTTTCGAAAAATGGGGTGGAAGTGTATCACTCCAACGTGTTTATATAATAAAGGGGACGAGCGTGTGATTGTCTAGTTTCATCTCGACTTATCTCATGACTTTGAGGAAAGTGAAGAATGTGTACCTCGCTGTATTCTGAGCCATGGTACCTAATGTTGATGATTCTATCTTAAAATATTTCTGCGTATGTGCATGCGACTGCTGTGCATGTTCGATGCCCGCGTCGTGCATAGCGTTGTTGCTAGGATTTTCTGTTACGAAATTCTCAGTAGCAGAATGGAGCCTGGAAACAGTTCCAGGCACAGGCCCAGTAATCGGGAATAAGCGCGCCCCCTATTATGTAGGGCTTAAAAATATTGCTGGCAAAATGGAGGTATTATACTCTTACCACTACAAGAATATAGTTAGTTATATATTTCCAAAAATATAATACAGAATACAATGTAACATAGACCCTAAATTAGGCAAACCTATAGATCTTAGGAGCCAATATGAAACTCTTCTTCTCCCTAGCCTTTATTATTCCCAAGTCACTTGGGGTCGGCTTTTCTGTTCTAACCGGATTTGACTGGATATCAGTTTTTACACGGAGCGGCTGCCACCTGACCTCCGCAACCCGAAGGCTAACGATACCCTAAGGCTAGATCAGTGTCAGGATATTATAGGGCATTGACTTACCAATAACGACTGCCATAGATGTTCATGGCACCCGGGACCGACGGCTTAACGTGCTCTCCGAGGCACGGAGCAGGCGATAATTGTCAATCAAAACGCACATAATTTCGAAAAGTCATATAACTTCCAAGTCAGAGGTGCGCGACGTGGGTTCGAACCCGAGACCCTCTGCATTGCAGTCTGTTGGTCTCCCCACTGAGCTGTCGCTGCTATAATAAAATATGAAACATTAAATCAATTAAGAATAATTTAATATAAACTTTAGCACTTAATAAATTAAAACAAATAATAAAGCTAAACAATGAAATACATTTAAAAAACAATACAAAATGGAAATAAATACAAATATATTTTTGTATATGATGGTGATGATGTTTTTGTGGGCCTCGGCGGGGTCGCGACCGCATGCGCAACTGATTCGCGCGGCCACGTCGATAGTGGTTTTGTCGAGAAACACCGTGGTGGGTTTAGTCGGTATTCCGGGAGGTACATTATTCTTATTCCATCTTTGTTTTACCCCGGCGAGTCCGACATAACTCCTCCGTCCGCCCCCGCGGAGGGGCAAGCGTCATGCAATCCCCACGTAAAAAAAAGTATGGAATTCAAAAGTCAAAAATCATTTGAGTGTTATTTTGTGACCTATATAATAAGGTCACATACTAACACTTATGAAACTCAAAGGGGTTAGTGAGTCAACAAAAACTGAATTAACACTTATATTAGTTGCTAGGTGCAGGCAAAATGTTTAAGTATCTTGTGCGTGTTTACATACATACGTGATACTCTTGTGCTTAAATCATAAATAATAACTTTATTTGCAAAATATGGTCAAGTATACAGGTTGGTCGTTTTATAGAAATGTACAGCATATTCTGCCACATGTGGCGTGCAAAATACATATACAATAAATGTTAGTTGTAATTACATATCTAATATAATATTAAAAAAATAAAATTATTGGTTCATTAAATTAACAATAGGTACATGGAAATATCAAGTAATGCTTCGTGCTTCTACGTGATACTCTTAGAGTACGTACCGCGCATCGAATCTAGTATTACAAGAGTTGCGTAAGCACTTACGTCATAGAGTCACCGACGCAGTTAAACCACAACTTACTATAAGTGAAGCCTTTTGTTATTCTTTTTCTTTGCGAAGCCAAGTTAAGGAAAGGGCTCGGCTGTTATTATATGAAATGAGAATAATATAAATTCGAGAACTGTAATTTTAACCACGTTTTTCCTGTTACGTCAGTGTTTTTGAAGCAAAGCTGTGCTGAAGTGAGGCTACTGTGAATGAAGGCACTCTTTTGTATAACTTTATTTTCCTTAAAATATTTAACCTTTTTTTTCTTTTTTTTTTTACCTGCGGTCATGCTTTGACGCATACCTCTTCGCGGGGCGACGGAGAGGGATGTTATGTCGGGCTCACCGGGGGAGTAATACCCAGGTAATACCGACTAAACCTACCACGGTGTTTCTCGACATAACCATAGACGGCGGAGCCGCGCGAATCGCTTTCACATGCAATCGCGACCCCGCCGAGGTTTCGGCCCGCCGTGTGAAACGGCAGGCCACTAAATAAAAGACCCTCTACTGTACCCTTGTAGGGAGACAAAAACATGACTCAGAGGCGCGCGTGAGAACACGACACCTCTTGGACCTGGTGCTGATCGGGTGGTGGGCAGACCCAAGAAGACAATCACCACCAAATTAAAAAAAAAAAATTAACTTGCATTAAGCTCGCAAAATCTGACGCTTAAAATCATAAGTTTCTTTTACCAGCTATGTCAGTCTTGGCATAAGTTATATCTTTTTATTTTTTTAAATTTTATTTATTGGAACAAAAAGCAGTTACATGTTGGATTATAACTAAATACAAATCATACACCAAATATGTTAACATGTAACACACATCATTGTTCACTGATTAACAAAAAAATTATAATACGTCATGCTACTCCGAAAACGTTAACAAAAGAATTTAAATAATAAATACAATAAAAAACAATGAAAATACGGTACCAAATGCAGACAAACTAAATAAATTAAAAATTAAGGATTCATTCAACGAAGAAGTTCAATGGCCTGTTTTTTAAATTGGCAGTTAGAAAGACCAAATATATCGATAGTAGCAAAATGTTTGTTGTAACTGTCCACAATGCGGCGAAGGGGTGCGCGTATGCCAGCGTTAGTCCTGCAAGTACCTGTATGGCACAGTTTGGGAACTCGAACTCCCCGGCGGTAGATAGTACGAGATACTATGAGACATAATTGACTAGTGATTTCACTACAATCAAACCTATTATTGCAAAAACCATGCAGCGTCATGATATCAAATAGCAAGCGTCTGGATTCTAAAGTTAAGCTAATATAATTTTTTTCTTTTGTTTTTTTTTTTCAATTTATTTGAGGGGCTCTGTCGCTTAGCGACCGCACCGCCTTATTAAAAGTAACACATAGTAATATAATCAACAAAGCATTAAATCAATAATTTATACAATTGCTTGACCTCATTGGAGGCTGGGCTAATAGCATCTTTAATACCTTCTTGCTTACAGATGCAGAGCATTATAGGTGCTACCTGCGACTGCCCATATTATCACGAGACGTCTCTACTGCTGAGACCCTGGGTGCCTAGTGCGAATTGTTTTTATGTTAACGCGATTGAAACGTTTCTTGCGTTTGGTTCTTTGATTGACTCAGATCTTGGAGCGGTTCAATCGGAGCACGTCATAAACATGTCGATCGCTTTAACCTGAAACAAACTCTACTCTACAAAACAAGCACTAGGCACTCTTAGCCGTGACCTAGCAGTAGGAGTAGTGGTCAGAACAATATTGAATAGCAATCCGAATATACATAGCTCTTGACTGTCACCTGTTTGAACATATTGGAATAAGAAGTCAGATACTGTATGTAAATGTGATATTGTATACAACGCTAAATAAATGACGCAGCGAACGAGCTGCAAACCCACCAATAAAAAACGACAACTTTTTATTTACGCAAAACGCAACGCGCTTCCATTGATTTTCAATAAGTTATTCTATTTTAATTAAATTCATTATATCGAAATGAGTACTCACATAATTGCTTTTAGTTTTCAGCTAGCATAAATTCAATATGCAGCTTCACGGTCCAATGAAATATGGAAACGAACTTGCACGAACAAAGGCGAATTCAGCTTTATTTTAAAACAAATTCCTATAATGTACGTTTCGTTGATTGTGGTTTTATTCACAACTCATATTACACTAGCGCTGTGTATCGATTTTATTAAGGAAACTGTTCAATAGTTTGGCAATATATCGAATTTTCTAGAAATAATAATTTGGTTGAGTGTCGATAGCCCAGTGGAAAGACCGGTGGACTGCCATGCATAAGTGTCGAGTTTAATCACATGATACGCACTTTCGAAGTTTTTCTTTAACACCAGTTTTTTCCCGCGGCTTTCTTCGCGTTCATCTAGATTTTGTTAATAGATTTCTATCCCTAGGGAACAGCAATTTTTTGGATCAATTATTGTGTCAGTGTGTTTCTGTGTGTATGTGTGTGTGCTTTATGGCACATACATTTTATTTTACTTGAGGAATTCTTTGCCGCATACCGTTCCGCGGGGCGACGGAGAGATTATGTCGGGCTCACCGGGGTCAAGATATCTCGGTAATACCGACTAAACCTACCACGGTGTTCAAACGACATAACCATAGTCGGCGGGGCCGCATGAATCGCTTTCACATGCAATTGCGACCCCGCCGAGGAAAACGCCAAACCATTACACAACAAGACCTACTCTTTAGGCACTTCTACATTTTAACCCTACTGTCCCCTTGAGGAGGGACGGACACACGATACAGAGGCACGCGTGAAAACACGCACACCGTCTCTCAGACCTGGTGCTGATCGGGTGCTGGACCCAACACGAAGCTCACCACTCGCAGGTTAAACTTCAGGGTGGCTGGATGTCATCTCGCAGCCGTCAACGCCCGGTTCTGCGGTTGGGATAAGGGTTTAAGCGCCCCCTCTCCCACTCCGCCGCCTCCTTGATGGAAATTACGTCCTCACAGAAGGACCAGACCGTGGCCTGAACTTTGGCTGAAAGCGAGAGGGCAACCATATCGACTGCTGCGATCAACTCACGGCGCTGCGAAGTCCAGGCGGAGCAATCCGCCAAAGTGTGCGCCGTGTCCTCAACTACATCGCGGCAGTCGCCTCAGTGGTGACAACCGGGCGTCTCTTGCCAGCCTATAAGACACAGGAACTGGCCAAAGCAACCGTAGCCTGTGATTACCTGTGTCAGGCAGAAGGTGAGGGCGTCATGCCGCCTCTCCTACCACTCCTCAAAAACGAAACTTACCGCCACGATTGTGGCATGCCCAAAGTCCGGTAGATCGATCAACAGGCCGTTCTTAGTACAACCCTAGTTAAATAACACAAACTATAACTAAAAAAATATGTATTTAGTGACAATTTAATGGCAATATTAACAAGTTCCCTGTCCGGTGACATACATAACAATAGATTTTTCTATTGTGTCCATTACGGGACAGGGAAAGGATTACAATGAAAAAAAAAAAAAAAAATGACAAAATAAATTTATTCAGATTAGGTTACAAGGTAACACTTATGAATATCAATATCACTCATTAACGACAAATTTACACTTATTAACGTGAATTTACATTCATATTTACCTGTTGGTATGCTCAACAATGCGAGGACGTAGAACCTATGAGAAAAATTGGCAAGATACTAACAATCACTTTTTTAATCAGTAAGTTGCAATGCAATATTATTTATTTTCAAATCAGTACTGTAAAGAGCTTTAAACTTTAACGAGTACACCACTTACCCCCACTCAAGCAATAAGGAATATTTAGAAGTTAGCCTCTAAGGGTGCGTTTCCACTGACGCGGAGCTGGGCGGAGTGAAGAGGAGCGGACCGTGAACTGGCCAATCACAGTGCTTGATATCTTCACTCCGCATCAATGGAAACAGTGCAAGTGGAGCAGAGTGGACTTTCAAATAAAATAATGAACATACGGCTCCGAGCCGGACAGAACGGACTCGAGCACGCTGTGGTGCCAAGCGGAGCGCACAAAGCAAAGGGTAGTGTAGACTTGTCAGGAAAGGACTCGTGTGCTGTACACTTCACACGTCATCGACATTGTATGTGAATCAAAATGGATGGAAAACTAATTAAAAGTGTCATAAAATTTCCATGTTTATGGGATACATGACTGACAACATACAAATACAATAAAACCAAAGACTTGGCGTGGAAAATCATAGTGAAAGACACCGGATCACAAGATCATTGCAGCTCTGGTCTGCTCAGCTCCACTCCGCCCCGCTCAGCTTTGCTCCACTCCGCTTCAATGGAAAAACTTGCTACTTTTCACTGCTCCTCTCCGCTCCACTATGTCCAGCTCCGCGTCAGTGGAAGCGCACCCTAATAGTAGTTAATTGTAGGAATAAGAGCATCCACTTACGTGTACATAGAATAAAAACAACGCCAGACCATAATATTGCAGTCCGAGATTATTATGTTAAGACGTTACTAACATGACACAACCTAACCAACACTTCACTTTAAAACTAAATATTTAGGTAAATTAAAATAATATAACATCTAAATAGATAAATGATTATATTTTATCGCTAATACTCAGCGTTATAGTATTATTACATGTTTGAACCTCATGTCACTTTAAATTAATAATTTTGTCTTAACTAAAAACTTAAATTACTCAATTATTTATTTACATAAGGAATATCAAAGTTCAACCTACTAACAGGGCTTTGCCACCATCTTTTAAGGCATTGTTATTGCTTGCGCTAGAAAAAGACAGTTACTGTAGACAGCGTGTAATAGATTGGTCTCGGTCTTGAGTATGCAATAAAACTGCTTTAAAATCTCGGCGGGGCAGTAGTGATTGCGATGGCTGTGTATGAGACTAAGGTTCAATTCTTGGATAGTCAAAGTGTTTAGCAGGGATAGCGGAAGGCATATTAGACCTATATTTTGCATTAAGGCTATCTCCTGACTCCTTCGTAATAGGGCTTAAGCCCTTCTTGATCTGCCTGACAATTTTGTACAAAAAAGCAGGTAACATTTTGCCCGATTCGGCAATTGAACCCGAGGACTAACGCATAGTTATCACATTCACTACTGCTGCACCACTGAGGCAGACATGTTAGAATTTATATACACGTAAATAACAGAAACTTTGTTGAATCTCTTTAAAATTCAATTACCTAAGCAAGTACATAAGTTTGAATATTGTTTAGAATTTCGTGAATAAGAAACTTGATGGTAGTTTCAACGGCTATAAACGAACTGTAGTAAAAACTTATTGTGATTTTATTATACAAGGAGGCATATTATACTTCATACGAATTACTGCTTAAACGTACTTTTTATGTAATTACTTTGGAGATTTCTCTAAGTACCTATGGATTAACAGCAACGATCCCAAAAGTCACAAAGTATTATATACTCTTCTTGAATATAGTCCTATTCAGGATGGAGTAGGCTAGAGAGTATATTTTTTATTTCTTTATTTAAATACAAGTCAACGACCGCACTTGGAATAAGTGACACTCCAGAGCTTTACAAACATTCAATCAACAGCCACAAAAAACACACAGACACGCACCTCTGTCTTATCGAAATTATGTGTGTATTGTTATTGACTATTTAACTCAACTAGCGGTCGCCTAGTGGTCACAATTCGAACAAAATTCCTAAGCTTGGTACTTTGTTTTCTGTTTTTCTTTATTACATATAAATAAGGTATAGGTAACCATAGTTACAAAGAATTGTACGACGTCAGACGAACAATGCCGAATACTACGAACGCGATTCGACTGCGTGTGTCAAATGCATGGTTGTGTGCGTGTAGTGTTTTGCCATTAATTTAATGTATTTCTAATGCATATTTTATAAAAATATTAAGATTCGCCCCTCCTTCTCCATATAAACTTTAACTGTGCCAAATTTCATTCTTCTCCGTCCGCGCAATTTTCGTAAAAAGGGGTACAAAGTTATTCTTAACGTATTAATACATGGATTATCGCTCGCTTGAACGGTGAGGACAAACATCGTGAGAAAATCTACATGTATGAGAGTTTTCCATAACGTTCTTGAAGATATGTGAAGTCTGCCAAAACACACTGGGCCTAATCCCCTAACACACTGCGAAGAGGCTCGTGCCAAACATTGGAACAGTTTACATACAGGACTGATGATGATAATTATAGACATACATTTATCAGATTACTTCATTGTCTGTACTTGTGTAGTTAGGCTGATTACTACAATCATCTGCGTCACCTAAAGGCTGAATATTAAATATTAAATTAATAAATAAATAATGCACATTATAATTAAAATAAACAAAATTTTATTTTAGTTATGACAATATTATTTTACTATAAAAACAATGTTAAAATATTATTACTGAAAATGAGCTTTAGGTTTAAATAAGTCTTGAAATTAAATAACCAGGCATCGATATTTCTAATATTAGAAAAATACCCAAAAAGATTATCATTTCTACAGGGAATCGAACCAACAAACGTTAAGTTTTAGAGCGCATTATTACCAACGTAGCTATAACACCACTTGCGTATCAAGTTAAATTTATAGTCACAATAATAATTAGAACAGGCGATAGAATAAGTGAGGCGGATTTATGTGTATATGTGCAATGATTTTATTAAAAAGGTCGTAAGTACAACTTGTTGTGTTTCTATTGCTTTGTAAAATTGCTACTCGACTTTTGCACCTGACCGTACGTCGTAGCCCAGGGTACAATTCTTAGGAAGTAGATATTTTAGTCTAATAGATTTTTATACTAATTATAAATGCGAATAAAAGTTTATTTGTTAAGTCGTGTAAGGCGTGAAGCCTTAAAATAATTGCCTGTTATTGACAAATAGCGTTCTGTGTATCGTCCCATGGCCTGACAATCGCATCAAACGGTTAATTATTTAAAAACCTTGCATACACATCGTATAGATGAACATGAAAGAACTTAAGGTAATTTTCATCCAGAAAAAAAGTACTATTGCCGACCGAAGCCAAGGCAATAGTTAGTATTTAATAAAATTATTGAATATATATGACGTGCGGTTAAGACTAAAAATACCTTATTTTTAGGGCATTTAAAATGACTTATGCATTTTGTTAACGCACAAAATACCTTTCATTGCGTTAAAATTCCATTTCCAAAAGAGATATAATAATAATATATAATATCAGCCCTAACACTGTCCCACTGCTGGGCACGGGCCTCTTCTCAGTGTGAGAAGGGTTAGGCCATAGTCTACCACGCTGGCCCAGTGCAGGTTGGCAGATTTCACATATCTTCGAGAACATTATTGAGAGCTCTTAGAAATGCAGGTTTCCTCAAGATAGAAAAGATAAAGATAAAAATATTCCAAAAGATAGAAATTTATTAATAAAATTGACATTACGCGATCGAAGCCGCGGGCAAAATCTAGTGTCATAATAAAATGTCAAATATCCTGTCGTTTGAAATCGTTAAATCTTAAATAATGCCAATATTTTATTTCGACAGAGACCTCATATTACGCTCCGTTATCCGGGCCTTATAGGGGCTTATTTTAAAACACGACTATTTACTTATTTTTTATATCTTTTTTTTTTATTGGTCGTACACCTAAGGTGGCATACAAGCATACGGCCTACCTGATGGCAAGTGGTCACCGTAGCCTATGGACGCCTGCAACACCAGAGGCATCACTTGTGCGTTGCCGACCCTATAGGAAAGGTAGAAGAGATTAAGGAAACGGGAAGGAGAAGGAGCGGGAAGGGGGAAAGAGGATGATTGGGCCTCGGGCACTCTCACTCACCGAACAAAACATAAGAGTAGGAATACTGCTATTTCTCGTCGATATTCCGTAAGAGGGTAGTCCTTCCCCGGTCGAGCCCATTCATGCTGAAATCAGCGAGGCTCTACTACCCTTAAAACTATTAGGTACTAATTATTGTAATTATTTACACTTTTACTATCGTTTCAACATATGTTCATAATATATATGACACGTCTACTTCGTGAGAATTAACCCTTAGAATGCTTACAATGCCGGACGTATCATTAACGTGTAAACAACTTTGTAAAAAAGGGACAATGGCCACTGATCTTTAAGTTTTCTGGAAAGCCCACGAACTGCAAAACAAAACATACAATTTTTTGGCTGTTCATCCTATATTGTGATCATATCGTACTAATATACATATAATAAAAGGCTTTCTATTTCTATGAAATTGCTTAAAAGACAGTGTACTTACATTTGAGGTGCTTTCAAGCTTTTTGGTGGAAGGTCTGTACTCAAACTGCGCTTATAACCCATCTATTAAATAAACATCTGTGCACCACGTCCACAACTTTCTTCGCGGCACACTTAAAAGCTCAGTTCGACTCCAACCGCGGAGGTAGGCGGTCGCGTTACGCGTAGACCTCTGTTCCTATCACGTGTTGCATAGTTACGAGTGTATAAAGACTTAAGAATATTTTCCACCGGGTATAGTATTCATTTTTATTTAGTACCAGATTTCACCCAGTGTTAAAAAAGTGATATACATACAAAATATTGTGGTTAATTAATAATAAAAATAGTTTATTGTGGCTTTTATTTTATACGGAATTTGTGATTTTTTAATAGTGGGTGAAGTCGGGTTATTTGGATAAGTATGTTTATAAATATTTTATGAGTAATCTTTTCGTAGAATTTATTTATTGTTATTGAGTGTGTGCTATTTATTTTATGTACTGTTATTTTTATTAGTTACCGATTACGTAAAATATATAAAAAGATATTATATCACATCTATGAAAATTAAATGTAGCTACATACTTTAAAAATTGTAAAACGAGAACAAAAGCAATATTTTATTGATAAAATAATTTACGTCGTACTGAAACCGGAACAATTTCGTTGAATGAAGTTACCTCATGAAACGCCTCGGCGATTATTTAACTAGATTTCAACTCGTCTTGTTTTGGGTTGGAAGCCAGAGCGAGGGATTTGCATAACTCGAAATTACATCATCTTTCTCATAATAACTCTATTACCAAATAATTGTACACAGATTTACGAGGAAATGAATCTACTATCAAACTTGAAACGCTTTCGTGTAAAGGAATCTATAGTGATCGAAGTTCCAAGAAAAAGACTTCGAAGTGATAGAATAGTTATAATTGGATTTATCGAAATTTATTAAATATTGTAAAGAAATTTGTGAGTAATCAAGTACTGAAGAGATTCCTTTATTATTTTAGTAGGAAAGTATAAGTAATTTAGATTTGATACATTTCGGTTTTGGCTTGTAAATAGTAGTTATTAGTTAGTAGTTATTATTATCGTTCATGTATGTACCTAATTCAAGCAGGTACATACATATATCGAAAAATTATGATAAGAATGAATGTAATGTCTTATAATAGTAGAAGCATATAATATCACAAACAAAAATGTGCTTTGATTGTTTACGTTTATATGTGATAAAGTATATCCTGAGTTCCACTGATTATATAAAAAATAGGTATAATAATTGATGCTCATTAATTTATTTTAGGCTTTATGCTATTAGCGATAAAATTATTTTATTTAGGTATCTTAAAAGTTGTCTACTGTCCGTGGGAATTTAAGTGCTGTACGTAGCGTGGTTTTAAAGTTGAACCTTACACCATTAGCGCACGAAAGCGGACTCACCGCATAACTAACAGGTTCGTAGTATAACTAATATATTGTAGGACTCAATCTGTCTATATAATGTGACGTATGTACAAATACATATCATAAGTACCAATAGCACGCTATTGAGTTTGATAGTTGTTTTGATATACTACGTAACATATTGATAAAATAATAATGAGTGTGACTCTTTTTCTTATCTGCAGCCGACTTTTAATAATTCGGATAAAGCATCCTATACAACTCTCAGCGGTTGATTATCTTATTTTATTCATGGAAAACTTACAGCTAATTTAACATAACAACGATCATTCTAGTATCTATACACCCAATTGTAATTATTATCATCATGATTAAATATTAAATAATGCAAATAACTACATTTAAATTATATATAATTGCTTTTGAATATCTAGATCAAGTATTTGTAATTATTTAAATCTGCGGCTATGTTATCAATTTAATTTAGCCAGAGTGCAATCATTGGTCAGCAAATCGACTGTTTGCAACTAATATTGAATAGGAATAGATGATACTTTGAAATAAATTATAGTTTTGGATTAATGTCATTTAATTTCGAATCAAAACAGATTACATTTAATTTATTCAAATCTTTCTATTGAATTTAGTTAGATAGGGTATAGATAGAGCCTGATTTAAACCTGGATTGCGTTACTGGGACATCTGACTGGAAAAGCATATCCAGCTTACAAAAGATCTTAGTCTAAACATCGTGTGTTTAGTAGGAGGGAAGTAGGAGACGTCCAGACTCTTTAAGAGAGAGCTTGTACTGTTAGCAGGTACTTGTAAACTTTGCTCCAGGCTTTAGACGTTTCCTTTTTTAATGGTGTGCAAATAATACTACGTGTTTTAGGCGTACATAGGTTACAGTTACCACTTACTATTAGACAGTTCATATCTTAGTTATATAAAAATGTTAAAATTAATCAATACTGAGTCGAACATCAAATAATGATGTATTATGAATATTGACGTTGTCATTGCGTTGAGTACTCGTGAAACAATTATTGTAAGAAGAGTGATCCACAAATGATCGTTTTGGGCTTGGGTATACTTTATGTTCGTTAGTCATATTATGTTTGTTAAATTCCTATCGTCATAGGGTTTGAGGGGCAGAGGTATTTAAAAGATATACACAATATTAAAAATGAATATAATTTTATTTAATATTTCAGATGAATTATTTTAGTGATTTATCCATTTATTTATAGCTAATTAAAGCTACATGAACCAATAACATTATTTAACTAAACTTCATTGACATATTTATTATAGACGCATAGAGAATACCCTGATGTATTTCTGACCTTCAATAATGGATATTTTGCGAGTCTGGCTAGTGATATTCAATAAAAACTTAAAACAAGTTTTACTTTATATAAAAATATTATAATTTGAATAATTTATTAGCTAAGCTATTAAATGAATAATAATTGAAACAGAGCGAAATAAATTCGTACAATATTGTTAAATAATAAACTAATATATTACAGAAAGCATTATTGTTAGTGTGCTGTAATAATTTATTTACGTAACGTAATTTATCGAACGTCATTTGGAGTATAAATTATTTTGTAGGTAGTTATTAGGTAATATAAATTTAGTTCCTGCTAATATTAAAGGGTGAAAGGTATTGTGTGTTATGCTTATGAGTTACGTTTGTTTTAGTGGGTATGTGTTATTCTCTATCGAAACAGGAATCGGTGTCAGCCTGAATTCTGGAGTTGTAGTGTAGAGGTTTAAATTATCGCCTCGCTACTGCCACTACGCCGAGTGTTGTGGGTTCGAATCCCACACGAACCAAAAATGTGTGTGATTCGCAAATGGTTTGTGTTCGTTGTTAAAATATATTTATTCTGAGTGCTACCTGAACATATCTGATATAGAAGCAGCGATAGCCTAAACGGAAACCGTTAGCTGCCACGCAGAGGTCCCGAGTTCGATCCCAAGGCACGCATCTCTGAGTTTTCGAAGTTATATGCGTATTAAATAGTTGATTATCGCTTGCTTGAACGGTGAAGGAAAACATCGTGAGGAAACCTGCATGTCTAAACGTTCTCAATAATGTTTTCAAATACATGTGTAGTCCGCCAACCCGCACTGGGCCAGCGTGGTGAACTATTATTGAATAGGTTATTATTGAATATTATATTTATAAACATTATGCTATAATAATAATAATAATAATAATTTATTTAATAATAATACATGGGTATACATTTGTGTTATTAGTCTAAAATAATATTATACTACAATAAATTATAATTATCCTTAATCTGGTACATGTTTTACTTTTACTTTAATCGGCCGACATTGTGCATTCTAATTTAATTTGAAGCGCTAGGTTTAATAAAGTGGTTGCCTGAACTAGGTTTAGACCTGTGTTTCAGGCTATATCTCTACTTACAAAAAATATATGCCAAGTAATATTAGTTTAGGTCAATGTGCATAAACTTAAAATAAAATATGTATATTGATACAATAAAAATACTTAAATTACATATTATTACAAATTACTGATGACTTAAGGCTATTTTACAACTGTAAGCAAATTCTCCGTATCGGAGTAGGTCAGTGTTTGCAGGTGTTTGGTAACAATAACATTACATTGTTCATAACTTAGACTATATATATCTAAAATTCTATTTAATCTATTATATAAAAATGTTCCTAGGAATAAAAAGAATTTATTTACAAAGGCATGTTTGGCATGAAGCTTAGTACATACTAAATCTTTTCGTCTCTTGTCTGGAGGAAATGGTCTAAATGGAAGTAGTGCATGCTGTTTAAGCACGGTGTGCAGAATAAGCAATTGGCGAACAGTTAGGACATTAGTGGATTGGTACAACTGGAAACATGAAAGGTCGAAACGTCGCCACTTTTAGAATAGCCCGTTGAGCTCGTTCCAGTGTCAATAAAATCGTTTTCGATGTTCCACCCCATGAGGTAATGCAGTAAGATATGATTGACTGACATAGTGACAGGTATACTTGTCTTAATAATTTGAAGTTAGCGGCCCCACGAATGGTTTTAAAAATAAATATTAACTTTCGTACTCTCTTACATAATAACTCAATGTGATTGCGAAAATTTAGATTATCGTCAAGCGTTATGCCAAGGGATTTTATAAAGTGTGTTGATTCTAAAGTAGGACATGACTATGGCCTAACCCTTCTCACACTGAGAAGAGGCCCGTGCCCAGCAGTGGGACAGTTTAATACAGGGCTGATATTATCAATATAATAAACATATCTGGTAAAATGTGAGTATTATACACTTAATATTACCCTTTGGGCATATATGATGTCATGTTAAGCTTTTTTGATTGAACTACATTATAGCTGAAAACGCTTTCCAAGAAAGGTTTATTGATAGTCTGTGCTCATATAATATAAAGGCTGTGGCTCAAATTACAGAGTGTAGTCGTCAGATGTGATTTTCCCGCGCAATTTGTCGAATTAAAGGCATGGAGCTTATTTGTTTATGATCGTTTATGAGTAATTGTTTATAGTTTAAGCATATGTTGCGTCTATATAAGGTTGTTGACTTTTGTAAATCTATAGTGGATTTGAATTTATGTGTAATATTTTCTTTATAGCAATAAATAAATGGTTATGTTATGGTTATATATAGTATATAGTGTCATGTTTATATCTCCAAAGGTTAGGCAGAAATGTATTGTTTCGTTAGTTATAGTTCTAGGTCTCGCTTAGTATGTATTGAATGACATGGATGGAATAGTGGTTTAAATGGCCCTGCCACTTCGCCTAAAGTTGTTGGTTTGAATCCCACACGCGACAAAAAGATGTGTTGTCCTCTACAAACAGTTGCTCGGAGCTTGAATGTTCATTGTGTCCGTTGTAAATTTATTTAATAAGGCACTCTAAACAAAACGTAATATTATATGTATAAAACTTAAAAGCTACTAAGACTGCGCCGAGTGTAAGACGCGGTTGGACTGAATGACAGAGCTCGATAATTAAATCGTCGCGCGGCCGCCATAGTAAAATTGTATGGAGGATTTAAGTGCTTTTTTGATAAATATGTATCTTTATTGTCAACCAATAACTTAAATATTTGGGACGGACAAATGCTAATATAACTATTTATGTTTCGTTGTAGCTGTAAAATAGGATAGATTTCTACTGTTATAATCTAAAAATCACGTAACACGAGTTTACGATTTTGCATTTTTCGTGCAAATTTACGTAATTTTGTAGGCGAAAATATTAATTATTTTAAGTGTTTTACACGAAGTAATTGTTAACACATTCATTGTTATGGTAAATGTACATTGTATATTTGTATTAAACAAAAAGTGTTGATTTTATCAACTTATCTGTGTGTTTTGGCACATTTCGCTCGGCGCAGTCTTAAACAGTTTTGTTTTACTGTGTGTACACGTCATAATTTTTACGATTATGATCCAATGTTTTTAGAGGCTTCCATGACACAGGAGTTAATACTAGTGTGTCAGTTGCATGTCTTAATCAAAAGAAGAAATAAGAAGATTTTGTCGTCTATCAGGCAATGTTGCATATTCCGTACTGTTGCTAAAATTTTCTTACACCAATGTCAATTTGACCGGGCCTCGTACCCAATACCTCATGTAAAGCAGTCGCATGCACTACCGATGTGCCACGGAGGCTAATCTGTCTAACATAGAACATAATAAGCGATGTTAATTAAGGAATTCTGAATAGTAGAGCCTCGCTGATTTCAGCATGAATGGGCCGGCTCGACCGGGAAAGGACTACCCTCTCTCAGAATATCGACGTAAAATAGCAGTATTCCTACTGTTGTGTTTCGTTCGGTGAGTGAGAGTGCCGGAGGCCTTATTTCGCTAGCTATGATTTAAAATATAATAAATCCCACTATTCGCGTTTTACACACACATATATACCCACTATACCCACACGCCCTCTCTCACACACATAAACACAGACACATCACCACCCGCAGACATATACGTCGTATGTACCACAACACAATTTTTCCACTCTTGGAATAAATCCTGCACCGCGACATATTATTGTCTCGTTTGGAATTCGAACTGACTAAGCGTTATGGCAGTGGCGTGGTAACCACGTAAACCACTACGCCATACTTGCTTCATCTCAAACGCCGTGCTGCCACTGATTCATGTCAGATAAACCCAAAAACACTGCGCGACTAGGGAACTAAACCCGAGACCACATGTACAGCAGTCAAATGCTACCGCTGCGCCAGCACAGCACTAATAATAATTTGTTAACATAAAATATTCACAAGGATATCGATTTTAATTTACCAGGTACTTTGATACTGCTGTAGTAATTAACCTAACTGTTACTACAAACTAAAATATTACTACAATTAATAAAGTTCAAGGACCGTCCAACTAAGGGTTCATGAAATGTTTATAGAAAAGAAAATTTTTCGGTAAGATTTGTTTGAAATATGTGTTGAATATTTAATTAAGAATTCTTTGTTTTGTTTTTATATATGTGGTGTTTGTTATGATTTTTAGCATTGTATTGGCATTGTGACAATGCCAGAATCGTAGGAGTGTACTAGCATGTTTATCTTGCCAGACTAAAGTTTTAGGACAACTCTGGCATAATTACCTTGCTAGATTTATAGGACACTTTGGCATATTCACTGTGCCTGAAATATTTACATTGTCAAATTTCAGGACTACACTGGCATATTCACTTCGCCAGATTTATAAGGCTATAATGGCATATAGATTAAGCCAGATATGTATATAACGCTGCACTGGCATATTTACTATGCCAGATGCATAGGGCTGCACTGGCATATTAACTATTCTAGATGCATAGGGCTGCACTGGCATATTAACAATTCTAGATACATAGGGCTGCACTGGCATATTAACTATTCCAGATGCATAGGGCTGCACTAGCATAGTCACTGTTATAAATGCGAAAGTGAGTTTGTTTGTTTGTTTGTTTATTATGCTTTACGCCTTAACTACTTGACTGATAATCATGAAATTTCGCATACACGTTGTCAGGACTATAGAAAAGAATATAGGGTACCTTCATCCAGAATGTAAATGGAAAAGTATTGTTATCGAGGGATAGAAATGTGTTGACAAAATCTACGTTAACGCGAGCAAACCCACAGGCAAAAGCCAGTCCCTCTATAATACCAATCAAATGTTGACCCGCATAGTACAAAATATTGTGTGTCTATATAGTCACTGATACCATCCATTAAAATGTTGAAAGTACTGAAAGCAATTACATAACAAAACTTTAAAAACACATAACATGCAGCCGTATGAATTGTAACTTACATCGCAGATTGTGAGGTAAAGTGGCCAATAAAATGATTGTGATTTCGCTGGGGCATTTAATGGCGCAATGTTCACATAATTTTGTACATTACGGGTCAAAATATGTATGTGTGTTCCACGGATAGTTGCTACGATGGTGGATAATTTTTGTTTCATTTATGCAAACGCTCTACAAAACAGTGTATACTGTTTTGTAGATGTCGCAGATTTTGTCATTTTGACAAATTGAATGATTTATCGCTCGCGTAAAAGTAGTTAAGGCAGTGTTAGTAACAGTACTTTAAAAATAGAAATATACCGTATGTTACTCGGTGATAATATAGCTTTCTAATGGGGCCAGAATTTTTATTATTGGTTGATTAGTTTTTGAGTTGAATCCTTACAAACAAAATATTAAGTCTTTCCTCTTTATAACATTAGTATAGATTTTGTGGTCACAATCGGTACGTATTGTTAAAGTATTGGGGTTTTGCCGTTAGGGAATTGTCAGTAGTGCCCGGGAAACGGCAATTGGCTTGCCCTGTATTAAGTACGAGGTACCTACTAGTTTGCGAAATATAACTGAAATATACTTCTTCCTACCCCTCGAAGGATGTAGACGTGAGACTATGTACTTATATAAATAACGATATCTATATATTAATACGTGAAGCAAAAACTTTGTACCCCTTTATACGAAAATTGTGCGGACGGAGGAGTATGAAAGGGGCATGCCAGTTTTCAGCCCAGAGGTGCACAAGAAATTGGCTATACTAAAAAAAATATTAATATTTATCCTAGTTCTTCCTTGTATTTATTTTTCTGTACAAGTCGGTAATATTTTCTGAAAATATTAAATAAGAAAACGACTAAACTATGTAATGGAAGTTGCAAGCAGCAAGTACATTAACGTGAACATGTTGCTTCTACATAAAATATGTGGACAGGTAATTAATTGAAATAGTAATTTACCATTGCTATTTTATGAAATTATTACTTTAATCGTTAATTTTATTTTTTATACAAACGTTATTCGACTCAGCATAGTCGATATACTATTTATTGATTCAGAGGTCAAAGATCATATTGATTACTATGATCTTTGACCTCTGACCTTAAGGTCGAGGTCAAGGAGAGGTCAAGGACCTCAAGGTCACGTGATACCATTTTTTCGAACTCTAAGATTTACGTCAATTCGTTTCCGTTACTCGCTTGTTATAAAAAAGAACTTTAAATTAAATAAACGATTTAAATAATAATTACATTATTGCTTTGATTGGTGAAAGGTTTTGTGTTTATTATGGCAACACCATCTCTAAATTGTATGACGCCGGAAAACGTAAATGTCAATATCATTGCTTGTTTTGCAACTCCATTGTGACGGTTAGTGTTTATTTATTGCGGTTAATATCGACAACTTTTACCTATAAGCTATAAAACTCAATGTATTCTGTTTTATTTAACTCCTAATTGATTGGACTCAAAAATAAATTAAAATAATGTATGATATGATATAGCACATATTTAATATAAATTCTATTGATGAGATATATGAGATTTGATAAATTTAAAATGCCACGTTTTTTGTAAATCACTTTTTATGCTAATTAATTATTGGCATTGCTTACTATTATTATCATTAGCTTTTATAGGTGTGCACTGTGGGCCCGAATTACTATGGCGTCTTGGCATGCCTCTTTGGCACAGTTAAAGTGTATATGGAGAAGGAGGGGCGGATCCTAATTTTTTTATAAAATATGCGTTAGAAATACATTAAATTAATGAAAAATCACGCACACAACCATGCATTTGACACACGCAGTCGAATCGCGTTCGTAGTATTTCGGCATTGTTCGTCTGACGTCCTACAATTCTTTGTAACTATGGTTACCTGTACCTTATTTATATGTAATAAAGAAAAATAGAAAACAAATTAGCAATCTTAGGAATTTTGATCGAATTTTGACCACGATCGACCGCTAGTAAAAATAAATGATTATAAAATGTAAAGCAATGAAATTAAACTACTATATACTGATTTTATCGCGTTGTTTATTTGACACTGTAATACATAATTTAAACCGTAAACTTAAATATAAATAGATTTAATAGTTTTAATAATTTAATTAGCTGAAAATTAGTAAAGTTTAATAGTAGTATTAGTACGCGATAAAATCCGTATATAGTAGTTCAATTTCAATGAATAACATTTGCGTAAACAGAAGACAATATTATGTAAATGTAAAGCAAGTTGCACTTCCAACTTTTTTGACTGACTTTGCCCGCCTGGGGATCGATGGAGGGATGTGCTGGCTTTTACTGGTTATATCACCGTTGTGTCCCTTTCTTTGCCTATGGCTGGGGGTGAGTGGTTGGTCCAGCAATCACTGCTCCCCGGCAGAAGCGGCCCTTTCACCCAAAATCGACATTTGGAACTCAGGAAATGAACTATAGCATTGACATATCATACTCATAATCATTTATTTATAGAAAATATCAGCTTACAGTATTTACAACCAAATCGCTTATATCTATGTCTATACTAAACACATAAATTAAAATACACAAAACATAAAATCATCGTTAATTACATATAAACATACACAATTTAAATTACAAACATATCAATTTATAATAAAATATTTTTCTATATAACTATCCAAACTTAATTGCCTATATCTTTACTAATATAACATTGAGTCCTACCTTACTATGTTATTTAAGTAAAGTAACACATTTTGGCACATATACACACTAGATGTGCCTGCGGTTTCACCCGTGTTTATGATCATCCGTGTCAAAGTCAAAGTCAAAAATCATTTATTCATTTAGGTCACAAAGTAACACTTATGAACGTCAAAACATATAGGTTAGTGAGTTTACTAAGTTACTGAAGCTACATTTAGGTTAGTTGCTAGGTTCAGGCAAAGGGTTGAGCCTATGAGAAGAAACCTGCAAGAAACTCACGGCCACTCTATTAAATCGCCAATTAAATATAATTTCAGTATTTTATAACTCAGATTAACAAGGTGTTGCAGCCATTATGCCATATACTACTGACTATAAAAAAATAATATTAAAAAGATAATAACAATAACAACTTAATAATATTATAGAGATGAAATAATTTGGGCTAAGGTATATGTTTTAATATAAATCTAAAACAGACAGTAGGATGGCATGATGGCGCATACACTTACACTTTGTGACTACTAAATTACATTACTACATTACTAAATTGACTTATAAGTAATACAGATCTTTAAATCCTGATTGCAACAAGCAACTAATGACATGAGTTTTTGTCAGTTAAATCATGTTGATTAAAATCAATCAAATTTAGTTTTAATGTTGGGTTTGAATCTGATCGTAATACCAAATATTTATGGAATATGTTTTTTTACGCACACTCAGCGTATTATTACAGCGCGCAATTATTATGTCATCATTGTATAATTAGCGCGTTATTGCTGTATAATTAATTATTCAAACTGATATGCGACACATTTGTACAGAATATTCAACAACGGCGGAAATATTATCACAATAATTATAGAAATAATATAGAAGTTATGTCCTTTATATCACCTGAATATTAATATCGGTATATGCTTGTATTTTTATTGATTTTTAGTAAACTTTTATAGGATCAAACATAGCGCCATAATGTGTGTTTTGACGATTCAAATATCACGGTGCAAAAATAAATATATCTTTATCCCCGAACTAGTAGTTACAGATGCTTTTTATGCAAATTACGCCAATTAGCCTAGAGAGAAAACCGTTGGACTGCCACGCAAAGCTCTCGAGTTCCATCCCAGGGCGCGCATTACTAACTTGACTTGAAGTTATGTGCGTATTAAATAGTTATCACTTGCTTTACTAGCAAAGGCAAACCTCGTGAGGAAACCTGTATGTCTAAGAGTTCTCCGTAATCTTCTCGAAGATATATGAAGTCTGTCAACCCGCACTAGGACAGTTTGGTGGACTATGGCCTAAACCTTCTCACACTGAGAAGGAGTGTCTAGGAGTAAGACAGTTTAATACAGGGCTGATATCATATTATTATAATTACATACATATATAGTCTCACGCATTTATATAGCCACGGAATTTTTTCGGCCGAACAGGCCAGCTATGGTTTTAGATTGCACGTTATAAGAAGCTAGTCTATTGCCACCTACTGGCCATAGTTCCATACTCTGTATTACTACTGAGAATTTCTTAGCCAAAATAATTTGTCCGATCCGGGATCGAACCCGAGGCCTCATGCAAATTCATCGCATTTACTAACTTTACACCATTAAGACTGATTGAAATTTAAAAAGGGTAGTATTTAACTGTTCTTCAATTTTTTGCTTTTGTTCTACCAAAAATACTAATTGCACAAATATTTTAAAGATATCAAACTAAGTCGAAACTCACCCACAAATAGGAGACCCGCGAATTTTCCTATTTTTGGGTGGGTCTAAGAAGGAACCTAATATAACCAAACCCTTCCGAGACGGAATGCAGTGATTTGAGGCGTTTAGGTGCTCGTTATGAGATATTTTAGTAAGCATATTTTGCTGTGGAATTAGTATTTTTGGTGGTCATTATATTTAATCCCATTTAAAAATACCATATGACATAAATATTGTGAGTGAAATTTGGGCATGCTACTACTCTGCTTATGACTTTTATGATACTTATACACGTTTGATGTTATATATAATTATATTAAAAAGAGTTGATTGTCATAGCAGTTCTTGTATATCACTACAACTAAAGTAATTACTTCAGCGGGAACAGTTAACCGAATGAATTATTGATAACAACGTTAATGTCGTTGTTCGAATATTACAAATGCCGTGCTGGTGCCGTGCCTAAAAGTCTGCGTTTAATGGTGAGGTCCCGAGTTCAATTCTCGACTTGAACACTTTATGTTAAAAGTTCAAGGTACCTATGGCACGGATTCTGGAAATGTATGGTAGATGGCAATAGACATGTTTGACAGATTTTGTATAGAGATTTTTTGAAAGTTGGATGAGGAAATACATTTTCACATACGCCTATTAGACGAAGGAGACGAATTAAAAATACCATATCCTTTGATATATTATTAAAACGAGTTGTAAAGACATGATTCATACGAGACAATTCATTATTGTTATTACTTTTATACGTCTCAAGGCTATAAACGTGGGGAAAACATAGCTGGCAAAATGTCTGTTTTGTTTTGTTTCTGTGTCGTGGGGGACATTACAAACATTCATACAACGGCCACAAAGAACACCCAGACTCGGAACAACCATTTGTGGATCATACAAATTTTTGTCCTGCGTGGGGATCGAACTCACAACACTCGACGCGACGACAGTGGCGACGCGACCTCATAAACCACTACGCCATCCGTGTGCCATAATACTGACTTGCTGGCTACCAGGAATAAGTCTTTCATTGTGAGGTGCCGAGTTCGATTCTTCGGATCGAACAATTTTCTTGTTAAGACATTTAGAGTTCTACATAAAGTCTGGAAATGTGCAGTAGACGGCAACAGAGTCGTCGTTTATAATGTGGGACTAAAAAAAATTATATAACTATGTCCAGCAGTGGGTGTCTTTTGGCTGAGATCATGATGAAAAATGATGAAAAAACATAGCTGACAGAATGTGGGCATAATAGTCAAGTAATACCTCTGTAGACAGAGGTGACTATTACTCCCAACATTCTGAAGCTGTATCTACAGGCATATGCGTCTGTCTATGTATATAGAGCAGCGATAACTCAGTGGGGAGACCAACAGACTGCAATGCAGAGGGTCTCGGGTTCGAACCTACGTCGCGCACCTCTGACTTTCGGAAGTTATATGACTTTTCGAAATTATGTGCATATTGATTGACAATTATCGCCTGCTCCGTGTCTCGGAGAGCACGTTAAGCCGTCGGTCCCGGCTGCCATGAACATCTATGGCAGTCGTTATTGGGAGAGTGTCGACACAAAAGATCCCACTGGGTCGAAGTGTCGCCAGTCTGCACTGACTGGCCCCTATATAAGATACATCTATGTATATATGAATATAGGATCAATAGCCCTTTTATAGGAGTGGAGCATTCAGGCAATGCATCCAGCTTATAAAAGCAACTTAAGCCGCCGACTGTCTATGCTAAAAGTAGCATGTTGGGCTTAGCTCTTATCGGACACTAATACAGTCGGGGCACGGTCGTGTAAAATGCGTTATATATTCACACTAAACCTCTCTGTTCTTGGCAAGTACCGGATTTTTTAAAGAAATGTATTAGATTCAAATTAAACTACTATATACGGATTTTATCGCGTTGTTTATTTGACACTTTATTACATAATTTTTAAATTAAATCTAAATAGTTTTAATAATAATTTAATTAGCTTAAAAATTTGTAAAGTTTAACAGTAGTAGTAGTGTAACAGTTTTCAAAATTATGTAATAAAGTGTCAAATAAACAACGCGATTAAATCAGTATATAATAGTTTAATTTCAATGAATAATATTCGCGTAAACCGAAGACAATATTATGAAGTGTATAAGAATTATATAATATTAGGATTATTATTATTATTATTAAATGAAATTGCTATATATGTCGTATATCTAATTTCGTGGTTTCTGTACAAAATGCAATGTTTATTTTGAACATTGTTTAATATTTCGAGGCAAGATTATGTTTTATTAATAACATGTATTATTAATAATAAATATAATTTTATACAAATTATATTTAAAGTTATATTGCCTAGTATCTGCCCGTTTTTGTTGTTTTATTGCTTGATGTTTTTGTAAAATTAAGACAATCTATAGCGGCCTGAATACAACAACAGCAACAGTACATGGGAAAAAAACGGAAATAAAAATGGTCATTAAAAGATATTGATTAAATATTTAGTATGAAAACCACAACGTTACCGATTTTCTTCAAACAAAGTGGCAACTTCATATTTGATTGTATAAAAATACGAAGACTTAGTATCACGAAATTATGATCAGTTTTATTTGAAAAAGGTATGTATCGGTAACTATTAGATAATTAAAATACACAAATTTCATATTTCACATTCAAAAACTAACACTGACATAATTAAATAGAAAAACTAAACTTCAACAAGGTCATTAATTACTTTTTTAACATCCGGCTTTATAAAATTAAAATATGCCGCGTTCCGCGTGTTGTTAGAAAATGCGTGCGCTATAGTTATTTGGTTGGAACAGGCCATTAAAACGAACGGCCTTACGGAATGATGTTCGGAATAATAAATAAAAACAACGCAGTGAGCTGCTAATAGCAATAACCTTTGTTGAAGATAGGAGATTGTACAAAGCATGGTTTACATAACGACGGTGATAGTGAAATGTTTATATTCGACCCGCATTAGTGGCGTCTCTATGAAGACTCACTTCTAACATGCTTTGATCATTTGAAAATATCGTCATTAGTAGCGTGAAAGAGCGATAAGAAGCGAAGGGGCGCAGCTATTTTTCTTTTTTGAATTAAATGTAAGTAATGGCTATTAACCTCTGGTATGCCGGAACGTGGATCTGCGCGAGACACAATGCTTTTTCTATTATGTCTGGTATTCTGGCATACAACAGGTTAATGCACTTTTAAATTATTATTATATCGACAGCTTCATTGTTTTTAACATTAGTTTATGTCTGCCTATCTCTTCAGGAATATATGAGCGTAAGTCTTTGTGCGTTACATACACACAGAGGTTTGAAGCGGCGTTAGCCCAATGGATAAGGTATTGGACTTGGGATCGAGAGGTCATGGGTTCGAATCCCACCCATTGCACTACTGACGTGAACCCACTCCTAATACAAGCATTCTAGCTTAGCTGGAGGGGTTAACAAGAATACTAGTTATATGAAACCCAAAAATAATCTTATAAAAAAAAGATTATATATTTATCGTAAAGAGGATTCCAGTATATGTTTTTTTTTCTAAAATATAGGTACTCTTACAGTGCAAAGACCTTAGTGTTTTTAATGTAATAAATGGTTTCGAAGAAGTTCGTACGAAAACGCAAAGTCGTACGTATGGGAATAGCGCTGTCAAGTGTATTGGCTTTATTCAATTACTGTTGAATTTTTATTTAGTTTTCTCGTATAAGTAGTTTCGTTAATATGACAGTTATAGTAAACGTGTGTGTGTCCTTCGGAGCTGAGCTCTGAGGTGTTACAAAATAAACGTAGTTAAACCTAATATGATTTGAAAAGTGATCTGATTTGCTTCCATATGTGTCAAACTGGCAAATAGCTGTAATAATAATAATAAACAATCGAAGGGCCTCTTCACGTTGGACCCATGTCTCCGTGTATGCCTCCCAAAGGGCCAGGTATTTAAATATAATATGTTAGAAAATACCTGTGATAAGAGAAACATAACAATAATAATGATTACTACTCAAAAAAAATTTTACTCTTAAGGATATATAACTTTACAGATTAGGCTAAATATGGATTCTTAAAATATATAAAGACATCTGTGTCTGAACTAGATAATGTAATATCTGTATTTTAGACATCAGCGCTCCTCCTTAGTAATTTTATGGGATTAAATATAATGACAATCAAAAATACTAATTGCACAGCAAAATATGCTTACTAAAATATATCATAACGAGATCCTAAACGCCCCAAATAACTGCATTCCGTCTCGGAAGGTTTAGGTTATATTAGGTTCTTTCTTAAATCCACCCAAAAATAGGATCCCCGCGCAGCGGGGCTCCGTCCACTTAGTTTGATCTATTTAAATATATTTTGCTGTGCAATTAGTATTTTTTGCTGTGCAGTTAAATACTACCCTAATTTTATTAATAATAGACTGATTAAAACAAACAGTGCACAATTGTCATTTTTAACATAAACAAAAAGAATATTGATAAATAATATGGAGTAAAGATAGTGGCCTCTCTATACGTGTATGTAAATATTGTCTATATTATTACACAAAAACGACAGTATATAAAGCAGTACTTCGAGTTCTACTTCATAGATAGTCCTCCCGGGAGCTCGTCAAACTATGTCGTCGTTTGTTTAATTCCAATGTTCCTTTGGCAGTTTCTATTTTACCTGTACTTTCTTGACAAGCTCTAAAGCTTCTACTGAGCTGAGTCTCATAATTTGGAAATCATGTTTTTATAGGGACAAACATAGTTCGATAAAACGTTTATAATGGGCGTGTACTGTCTAAGCCACGCAACACTTTATATTGGGTGTAACATAGATATAATAATATAAGTTTAATATAAAAATATTTATTTATTTATTTATTTACAGACATACAAATATCTTAACAGGATTCACCCAAAGCGATATTGTAGAACTATTAAAAAAAAAAGAAAGAACTTATACAATATATTCCTATATAATTTTATCTAATTATTGTAACAAATTTCAAAAGAAGATATCCTTGTAAATTCACTCAGAGCACAACAGAATATGTCCACGTTCAAGGCTATGAGATTAAGCGTGCGGAGTGCGCGCGTCAAAGGTGCCTCACTCATGAGGTTGATTCGACCGCGCGGTACTACTAGCAGCCTCGGCTGTCGCCGTCGCCACACGTACCTGTCCGGCGTATATACGTTTTCTATTCAGCCAAATGATTTTATTAAATCGGTTGTAGTATGCTTACTGTACGAAATCTCCAATGCTCCTTACTTCTGATTCGTAAGCAAGTTTGATAGTCACATTTTCAGAATTGCATATAAGAAGTTATGAAGTTTCGTTACTACTATAACGAAACATGCTACCGATATATTTACTTTTAAATAATTTATTTGCAAACTAAGTATACCTACATACATAAGTTCTTAAATATGTTATAATTGTTGCTTAAAACTTAGCGGGTTTTTACAACCATAACAAATTAGAACATAGCTAACTATGCTGAAACCACTAAACCATTTTTTATCCCGCCCGGGAAATCATTCCTTTGTTAACTTAACAAACCTTAGTAAAACTGACAAAATCACACATATTTTGTCACGTGTATGCAGCATCGGCGAGCCGACCACAAAACCCGCTACGCCATTCTTCCAATCATTCAAAGTATAACCACGGGGAATGTGCTGAACCCCACTTATTGTTTGCTAAGTATAACTTCCCTCGAACACAGTTACGGAGTGTTTGTAGGGCTATTACGAAGGCAACTAAAGATGCAAGACCTAACTTCTGTAACTAAGCCAGATATGTTTGAGTTTCTCGCACAGTCAACAGCTTCTCAACATAAACTATGAAGATAGATAGTAATCTCTCTAATAGTTTAACTGGCCAGTCATGAATCAAGTGTTTAATCCGTTGTCGATATTGGTAGAGTCTATGTGCCAATTTAATTAATTGAATGTGTGATATAATATGTAAGTATTATGTTCTAATGGAATCTATATAATATGAAGGGTAGCTTTTACACAGCTTTGGTTGTTGTCATGGCATCGGGCAGTAAAATGTACATAGTTTCACGCAAGTATCTCCGAAAGCGTATGCAGTATATTACATGCTCATTTCGCATGCTACGATTTTTTATCACATATATGGAAAAAGAAACGAGTATATGGTCATTTACTGGGTGTAGTTCACCAGTTTATGCCTCTACTGACAATTTATTTGACATAATGCCAATAACACTTTGCTCGACCCGTAGAACAAACCAGAGAACTAAAGCATAGCAGTTTTATTTACATCGGCTACATCGCTAACTTATTGAGTGGCAGCGGCACACCGGCGGCCAGACACAATAGGTATTTAATTATGTCGTGCATTCCAAGGATTGACATGTTATATAGGAGGAAGGAGTGTTGAAAATATAATTATAGGTTACGGTGACTGATTATTATCATAGATGCGGATTTCAAAGGCCTCTGAAATCTGTCTTCTAAGAGAGCTCCTCATTATACAAAGAGCGGTTGACAAAAACAAACAAAATAAGCCTCACGTTATAATGGTTAGGAGTCATCAGGCGTGGGTACCGTCAGTCTTCCTTCTCTTTAATAATATTACACACATGTAACATTGCCGCTAATTTAACGTGTAGGCTTTAGTTAATTAAATCTCGTAGGATGTCGATAAAGTGGCCTAATTGGGGCGCTTGAACTTTCGCATTCGCCCGTGAAACGGTGTAGTTACGTACAAGTTTAATTTTAACTAGTTTTCCTCAACCGTTGAAGAGTAATTAGTTGCTTATTCTTGAGATCTTGGCAACGGGCTCGTGTTACCTAATATAGTAAAAGGTTGATGGAAGACATTGGGTGAACTATATATTACAAGCTAGGTGTGGCTTGCTATATTACAATAGTATATCAATATCAGGTAAAAGGATAAATATTGTTTCTTTATGTTTTTGTGAATGTGTGCGTAACGCGTATGACAAAATTAATTCATTTTGCTTCTTCATCTTTCACTGTTTCGGCGTTTTTTCAGTAAGTAAGAGTTCTTAAAACATATGCCTTTGGAGATACATTTAACCTTGATTTAAAAGACAACTTCTACATGAGCAAGTGTATAATTAACGGACAGAGAGTAGACCCAGACTTAGAACAATAATATTAGAGAACGTAACACTCAGCGTGGCGGTAGCAGTGAGGTTAAGCTCGTTTGTCAACTTCGCTGTCCGTACAGACAAAATACTGTTATTGATCAGTACCATAGCGTGCCATAATTAACAAGAAATTCGACACTAGAACATTCTTGAAAGTTCTAATTTTGTGTTTGCTTCGTCTTTAGAATACAAGGCCATACTATAACTTGATTGCCTCATTGGTTTAGTGGGTTCGAATACCGAGTAGCCAGTATAAAGTTATTGGGATCTTGTGTCAACAAATAAGGACAAACGAATCGATTGTACAAGAGCTCCACATCAAAAAACGACTACCTTTCTATGCCGAGAATGTCAACTAAGCTTCTTTGGACATACAATGCGGTCACATATGCATGAGTTGGAGAAGCAGTTGATCGTGGGACAAATGCAGGGGAAGCGCTCCAGGGGCCGAATTCCAAGAAGACGGTGCAAAAGTATTGTAGAGGCAACTGGAGAAACTCTACATCGATCTATTGAACTGGCGCAGGACAGAAGCAAATAGAGACAAATAGTATATGGTCACGATCCTCATTAGTGAGGAAGCGATAAAGAGATCAACAAATTTGCAGTCGCAGCCCAAAGTTGACGGTGTTTTATCCAAGTGCCACGGATGGCATGTAAAGGTCTTGCGTCTAATCTTTCCCCAGTTCTGTTAGATTATTTTCCAACTGGACTATGGGTATGTGCGAATAAAACTTGCACATTTGTGCACTATAATATATTTTGCGCAATCAGCTAGATTACGTTTATATTGGCCGCCGTAATCTACATACTGTCTGGAGGACATTACCAAAGTATAAAAGTAGAAATCTTTACTAATATTATAAATTCGAAAATAACTCTGTCTGTCTGTCTGTTACCCATTCACGGCTAAACTGCTCAACAGATTTGGATGCGATTTGATACAGAGGTAGTTTAAAACCTGGTAAAGAACAAAGGCTACTTTTTATTGAAGTAGGTACGGCGCGAAGGCGAAGCCGCGCGCAAAAGCTAGTAGAATATAAACGATTTGTTGTAAATTTCTTGTGGTTGAATATGCATTAAACTTTTATCTTCAATTTGTAAAGTTTTCCAAGTGCCTAAACGTTATTCAGACATAGAGTGAACAAGCGATAATCAGTGAGCCGGTCCTTAATCAAACTTCTGAAGATAATCTTGTTTTAAAAAGGTTTGTAAACTTCTTACTATGCCTTGAGGTATAACGCAAAAACTTCACAAGTTCTAAAACATTTCAAACACTTAATGTGCTTGGTTAAAATTTCACATGTTTCAAAGCAAGGGAAACACTTATGCGTCCCTTGGGTTAAAGAAAATTAAGGTTTACGCGGTCCTTGCAGGAAAATGCCATGATAATTGATCTTTAGGGGACGTAACCTAATGTTTGCATCAAATATTTAGCCGTCGCGCCCCTTTATCTATTAAGGGCATTTATAATCAGAAGTGTATTAGAGTAGTCAAAACGTTGTGATGATCGTGTTACAAATTGGAATTTGATGAGGAGCGACTTGCTCCTACTTAATAATGTACCAATGTTTTGGAAGTGGATTCGGTTGGCATTTCAGCTGCTTTCTGGGTTAATAGCTACCGTTTTATTAGATCAGCAGATTATTTGCTGGGTATTGTAGATATCGATTTAGGGATTCCATCGTGCACTATTATAAACAAACAGTGAAATTTAATTTCAATATCATGCAAGAAACGTATGCTAAAACACGTTTGTATACTAAATAAAGTAAGCCATATCTCAGTTCAGTTCAGTTCTCATCAGTTCTCTTTATTAATACAAGTTGACTACGCGAAGTCAAAAAGAAAAAAAAAAATTTTTTTGGAAAATTTGTCTACGGTTAAAGTCCAAAGTTGAGAGAAAATAATTTGTAATATTCCTAAAGTTGTGCGAAGCATACCAACATTTGAACAAAGAGATGGACTATATTGTACCATCCATGTCGTTGTGCTCACAGAAGAGGAACGTCATTACAAATATGGATTTATTGTTTTATAACTGGATTATATATCATACTTTTATATCGTCTAATGTTTGTCTTATAAAAAGCTGATTTTGCCTCTTCTCTAGCAGTTTCTTACTTCTGTTACCTACTATGTTATTGCTATGTTATTGCCTGTGATACAGGTATAACCTATTACAGGCTTCCAAAGTAATGCATCCCATTTTAAGTATTTTAAGACCAATTTTATTCATATTTGTGCCAACTTAAACTTCATAAACAATTATTATTATTATAAAATTTATTATTATGAATTTTCTTACAGAAAAACTAAAGATAAGACTATGTTCTATCAGGTTATCGAACGTAGAACGTCACGATTGACATTAACGCAAGCACATACTTATACCCTTCGCCCAACGAATTTGTCATAAATATCAAATCGCACCCTTAATGAAACGGAGACTTATCTCAGTATTTTGGATTAAACAAATTTGAACTCTATTGCAAAGATTTAACACAAATATAATATTAGAATTGAACATATATGTTATGTTTTTTAATTTGAACTCTAATTGTATACAATTAGAGTTCAAATTGCCTTACTTTGAAATTTCGAGTTAAGTCGCTGTTTTATTAAGAGTGCGAAATGTTTGTTGTCTACGTTGTCTAGTATTCTGTTTCTCTGTGCGTGAAGCTACTTGTAGCAGTTATCACCGCTTTAACAGTCGCTATTTAGCATTTGCTAGTTGCAATAGCAACATGCTGTGATGTGTCGTAATGATTAAATTGCTGTGACTTGGCGGCTATCCAATGTTCTCGCAATACTATATCGTTGGGTGCTAATGCTGGCTAGAAATGTGACGACGAATATATCAGAAAGCACCATACAAATGTTTTTAGATTACACTTCTATATCACATATACATTATATATTTAAATATAATATTTAGTAAAGTTTTTTAGTAGCTCAGCAATGAATTAGTGCTCTGCTTAGTTACGCTGTTAATATATGTATTTAGAAGTATGATTTAGTTAGCGCATTGCTAAATCACGTCATTTAATATATTTAATAATGTCATTTTACATGATCATGGTAAAGCTTTGCTGAATCACGCTGTTTAACAATATATTGAGTAGCGGGCTTTATACTATAACGCACTGCTAAATCAAGAGGCGTATGTAATTACTTACCTATAAGTGACTGTATGAATAGACTAAAGATTTAAGCGATTACCTCCTACTAACTGGCATGCTTGTGGATTGTGTTCTTACTGCTTCATAAATAATCATTTCGATACTGATTATTATTTGTGTACGCTGTTTCAACGTATGTGTTAAATTTTATGCTTTCCGTTGTCAATCAGATATTCAGATTGACAAAGAAAAGCATAAACGTCTAATCTAAGAATCTATAGATATAACATTAAATAGTATGATTTAGGAACGTAATCATCCAACTAAATTGCGATGCTAAATCACAGAAAAATAATGTTGACAAAAATGACATTGCAATAGCGTTATATAACTACAGTCTGAGTTGATAACCTGCCACATAACTTACAACCAAGTAAGTAGGATAAGTCGGTCCCACATAATATGATTTTATCCCTCTTGAGGTAAAAACAACATAGTCACTTTATACATATGTGAGTGTACGCGACACTAAACTCTTGTTGGCATGCGTAGAAGTGAGTCCCTTATAAATATTTCACTAGGCCACGTAGAATTGCTATGCGGAGGCTAAGGTAGGTATAGGTACTAGATAAATATATAGGGCGAATTTGTATTCGTGTAATTCCCTTAAAGTATTTCTATTGCTAAATTGAGGGTTTAAGCATTAAAAGATTTTGTACGTCGATTAATTTTTATGTGATTTTTATGATTTTGTTGTCGTCAAGCAGTGAACTAATTAATTTAATGTTGATTTCTTTTGCATTTTTATTTAACTTCTATTTGATGTGGTATTATTATAAGGTAGAGTAAATGGGCAGATCAAAGTGACCCAACTAAGTCAGCGTCTAAGTCGTCGCGCGTCACAGTACTAAGTATCGTAGGTAAATAAGAAGAAAAGGTTCTTCAAAGGTGATCTTCTAGGAAGGTATAAAGGTTTCTGTATAGGGTCGGCAGCTTTAGTTCGATTAGATAGCTAGATTTATATCAATGTTTTATCGCACTAAATTTTAATCTATATTTTCTGGATTGAACAGCGTAGCTCAGTGGGGAGACCAACAGACTGCAATGCAGAGGGTCTCGGATTCGAACCCACGTCGCGCACCTCTGACTCTCGGAAGTTATATGACTTTTCGAAATTATGTGCGTGTTGATTGACAATTATCGCCTGCTCCGTACTTTGGAGAGAACGTTAAGCCGTTGGTCCCGGCTGCCAAGAATATCTATGGCAGTCGTTATTGGGAAAGTCAGTACCCTCTCATATCCTGACACTAGTCTAGCCTTAGGGCATCGTTAGCCTTTGGCTTGCGGAGGTCAGGTGGCAGCCGCTCCGTGTAAAACCTGATATCCAGTCAAATCCGGTTAGACTAGAAAAGCCGACCCCAAGTGACTTGGGAATAATAAAGGCTATGGGAGAAGAAATTTTCTGAATTGAACAAAGTGTTTTTGTACTTTCTGTCGAGAAATTCTTAGTAACAGGACAGAGTCTGGAATAGTACCTGATAAATAGCAATAAGCTCTACTTCTATTATATGAGATTGAAAACCATAGCTAGCAAAGTGTCCGTGAAGTACACCTCTGACTAACTCTTCAGGAATATTGGCGTGAGATATGTCTGCTAGATGGCATTCAATGAGTTAAACATATTATATTGATAATGTCTGAAAGCAAGGTGATATTTTATCAGCCGTTCTAATAAAATTCATAATACACATGACTGTGTTAAAACTGAACTACTCAGTCGACAACGATGCTAAAGAATTATTTCGACGTCTATATCAGTTATGTAAATATAACATCATCACCTCAGCTGAAAGATGTCCACTGCTAGACATAGACTTCCCCTAAGGTTTTCCACACGGACCGGTCTCAGGCCACCTGCATCCAACCGCTTCGCGGGACCCTTACCAGGTCGTCGGTCTACCCTGTGGAAGGCCTACGCCTGCTGCGTCTTCCAGTGCGTGGCCGCCACTCCAGAACTTTTCTGCCCAACGGAAATATTTGATTAAGCTTGGTTATGTAATATAACCTAATCATCATTATTGTTTACTTCTTTTGTAAATATGCAAATAAAGCGAAAAGAAAGACACTTACTGTCACCTCTAAAAATAGCTCTACACTCTCCTGTATTTTGCTTTTTTGGGTCAAGAGGCAATTTAATATTATACAGATTGGAATATCTGATCAGACAGCCACGTTGTCCCAGACAAAATACTTGATAGCTACTTCAGTGATAAGCTAATTAATGACACTTTGGCGTCTCGGTTACTCAAAGGTATTGCTGAACTTTCACCTTCCGAGTTCTCAGAATTAATGGACGGTAAAAACTTTCTCAACAAAAACAAAGTATGTACGTAATAATATGTCATTACAAATTTTATTTCTATGAAATCTTTGGTTACTTGATATGTTTTTAATACAATATGAGTATGTATAATTAGTGCTGCTATTGTTATCTACACGTTATTATAAACCTATACTAATAGTATAAAATTATTAAGACAAAAAACATGTTTCCCAGAGAGGTAGGCAGAGACTACGGCTTTCCATTTGCTACGACCCTGACACACTTCTCTGGCTTCATTCAATTTCATCACATTCCTCATACACGCTAGCCAGTTTAAGATGCTCTTAACCTGGCCTTTGTCCAAAACGTCACCGATCTGATCGAGAAACGCTCGCCTAGGTGTTCCCCTTGCGAATGTCCCATTCACACTATCCTTATAAAAAAAATAACTAAGAAAAATCAAAAGAGACATAAAATGCTAGAAATCAAAAAAAGACAAGCAGAAGTAAATCTATCTGTTTTGCTTTGACGACTAAACTAATGAACCGATTTTGATAGATATTGTATTTTTGGAAAGGAAATAGGTAACATATTCATATCACATTTTATATGTATAGACACATAAGAACAATTTATCATGATATGTGTTTCCTTGGCATTCACTGGGACGAAACTTCGGAGAGAAACTAGTATGATATAATTGAAACATAAAGTTTTAATATATCTTTGTAAATAAAATATATTATGGGCAGTTCATAGAAGGTTGTGTATTGCAGCTGTGTACTCGGCATAATTTTTAATTCAGATACTGAGAATTTCCTAATAAAAAATGCAATAAAATTGTGCAAATGTAGTAGTAATAAATTTTATTATTTTGTGTTAGTGGGATCGAAATAACGATTATTCGATCACAAGCCCTTAAATATTAGGCTGCAGCCGTGTTAAAGTAGATGATGACAAGTTACATTATTTGTTACATTACATTATACTACAATTGATTCCATCCGGTGATTATATATTTTATTCATTGTAGTTCGTAGCATTTTCTTGAGACCGCCGTTGTTTGCTACAAGGTTGTATCCGTAGCAATATCGTAGCAATATTGGCCCGAAATAAAGATCTTAATAAAATTATCAGTCTACAAATATTGAAACTCGTTTTTCGTAGATTAAAATAAGTTACTATCTGTTTAATACAGAATGTAACAAAGGGATAAGGGATTTATAGAACAACAAAATATTTCACCGTTTCATTGTTTTGAGCGGATGATTAAATATACTCCGAAAATCACATTAATTTTATTATTTGCTCAGTAATGCAATAATTTAACTCTGTTTGCAAAATATCAACCCTTTTCTGTCCTTATTTAATCAACATGTATTGTTATATAAATACCGGTAAATATTATTTTATCACTGCGTAGGTGGTGTTTTGGAAAAAGTGTTACAGGGATTTTTCGTGAAGAAATTCTTAATAGTAGCACAGAGTTACAGACTGTACCTGGTAGACAGCAATAGCTTCACTCTTATTTAATTACGCAGTACCTAAAGCCTACCTAAAACCAGCAACATTTGATGTAATACCGCTGCATATTACTCCGTGGAAAAAACAGGACACTCATGTATGTATGTATAAAGGCACATCAATTCCATATCGATACCATAATATGGTACCGAGCTTTGACGCCTACGACACATAATGCCAGACTCCGCAGTCCCATGCTGCTTTATAGGTATTATAGGTACATAATGGCTTATAATGCTTCTAAATTGAAATACATACCGTTTTAACCATTATCGTGTCAGCCATTGCTATAATTTCCTAAAATGTTCTGTAATTTATTCCAACGGCTCTATTATGCGTACAAAAAAAAAGAAATATCAGGGACACGTCGCACATTATACATGACACGATATAATTATGTGGATACCGGTGAATATTCATGAGACTATGGCGGCTGACAACTTGAATATTTTAATTATTGATTGAGCGTAATTACTGGTTACGGATTTACATTGCGTTAGTATTCTAGGCAGTAATTATTGTCGTTTTTAGTGAACCGCTTTCGAAATAAATAAACCTGGCAACTATGGATTTACTGTGGTCTTTGTTTGGCTGCTTGTCAGTGACTCTCTTCATTCGTCTTCTCAATGATTTTCTTGTCACCTCCCTTTGGAACCTCATAGAGATGACGTCCTGAATGTGATGTTCATCTCTGCCAAATATTATTGGCCGGCTATTGGGCTTACCAGCCTTCGAGGATGGTCATCCGGGTAAGTTTCTTTTGGGAGAGGCTCAGTTAACAGCCTAGGAAAGGAGTGTGGTTGGTCTTCACCCGGTGAAGTTTGTCTGAAGAATAACACGTGTAGTTGGTTGAATTGATAGACATTGAGAAAAATATCAGAAAATAATTTTTATCATTATTTAAAATAATCGTCTCAAGCTATAATAAAATAATAATACGTATATTTCAGACAGATACTTGGATGTAAATTGTTTTTTTTTTTATATATAAATCTGTGGATGGCTGTCAAATGCCTGCCTATATTATTTTAATAAAATTATGATTAGATATATGTACGATTGTGTATCGTGCGCATAGGAAATATTTAAAAAACATCACATGTCGTGAAAAGACATGGTTTATGTAGTTGGAAATGGTTTAATTTAAATGGAAAATAATTGTTTAGTTGGCAGGGTAGTAATTACTATTATTGTGAATAATAAACCGACGATAACTTGGAATCAAAGGTTGCGGGCATGAATCCAATTAAACTTATTGCGCTATTGATGTGAAACTACTTCTAGCAAAAGCCTTTGTCTTTGTTCAAGGGATTATTTGGAATATTTATATTGTGTACGTGCTTAATAGAATGTATATTAAGTTTTATTTTATAAACATTTCCCATGCTAAGGTACAATGTAAATTATAACAAGGAAAATGTCAATCTATGAAGCAGAACTTGAAACTGCGATCGAGACAAACCATGTCGTCGCTTTGTCAACTTATTCATGATCTTACGTTAGGTATCGAAATTTGCATGTATGTTTTGCATCTAAGGCTTAATAGAATCATGAAATTAGCAAGAATATCTACCAAGAGCACCTTAAACCGGCGAGCGTGTATGAGGGAAGAGCGTGTAATGTGATGAAAGTGAATGAAGCCAAACGAGTCTGTCAGGATCGTAGCAAATAAAAATCTGTAGTCTCTGCATACCCCTCTGGGGAACAGGCGTGAATCTATGTATTTTACAAATTCTGTCCAAGATGATCGCGGCCTAAATATATAGTATCTTAAGATTTATTTCATAGCACGTTTTTTAGGATTTTCGACTAGGTACATATAGCCTGCCTTGTGTCCTCTACGCTAGTGACTGCGACCGCTGTGCACGGGTCTCGGGTTTCATTCCTAGGTCGGAAAAAGTGTTAAAGGATTTTTCTTGTTCATATTTTGCTCTCTAAGCTATGGTCACGTTTAGGCGTGGGTGCCTATTGCCGTCTACATAATTACGAGATATAAAATATCCAGATTTACAAAACGCCTTTTTTACTCTGTAGTTAAGCTATTTTCTTTTTTACCAAATAATTCATATAGAAGCTTTGGTCGATAACATGTAACACTGTAATTGAAACAAAACTAAAAACTATTACAAATCTCTGACACGTACTAGGTACTTACACGATGCCAGTTATTACTTCAATTTCAGATTAACGAGTTATTCCAATACCAGCCTTAGGCGTATATTTAAGCCTAAGTTTGATAAATAATAGCGCGATGCTAAACACCAACTGAAATTACATAAACGCGTTTCAAATCTATATGTATACTAATATTATTATAAAGAGAAAAGATTTGATTTTTCATTTGTTTGTTTGTAAGGATTTAACTCAAAAACTACTTAACCAATTTAAAAAATTCTTTCACCTTTAGAAAGCTATATTATTACCGAGTAGCATAGGCTCTATACTATTAACAAAATACTGCTGCTAACATAGTCTAACTTAACCTACATTTACGAAAGCAAAGCCGCGGGCAAAAGCTAGTATTATATATAGTTATATATTTTGCAGCTTTGCTCATGTAAATGGAGGTTATGCCAATTATTATTCCTTTGGGAACAGTACCTTTTCTGGATAAAAGGTAGCCTATCTCCGTTTCTGTAACCCTTGACAGCGTGTATGCCAAATTGCATGATGGTCGAGTAGTTAAGGCGTGAAAGCGTAACAAACAAACTTACATTCGCATTTATAATATTAGTTAGGATAGTATTATTATAAAATATGATATTAGTACTAAACTGCGATGCGAGCGAGCGATGGCGAAATCATTTACGTGGTCACTTTGCCATTACGCCTGGCCGTGTTGTAGGTTCAAACCACGCACCCAGGAATGTTCGGTTTTTGTAAGTTATATAGACATCTCCCACACTGGGTAGTGTAAGTATTGTTCGTTTTGTTTTGTCTGTGTGATCCACAAATAGTTGTTCAGAGTCTGGGTGTTTTTGTGTTCGTTGTCTGAATGCTTGCAAAGTTTCAATCGTCATAATAATTACTACAAGTGTACTAATTTTTTGTTTAAAAAAAAAAGAAAATATACATGGAAATCTATATCTTTCATAGGGTAGGAGCCTCATTCTTATTTTTTGTAAGTGAGGAAATGCTCCATATGCTTTCCCCCTAGCAACAAGGGGATCCTCGTTTCTCGTTCTACCTTCTCTCCTATTCATTCATTCACTTCATCTTTCACACACTCCAATCAACTTATCTGTAGCCTACGCAAACTTTTATTTTCATTTTATTTTTAAAAACTACTTCCCCGTCAGGATCATCTGATTCCTGTATCGCGGGGAACTTTACAAACTTTCAAACAATGGACACAAAGAACATTCAGTTCCGGAACAACCATTTGTGGATTACACAAATCTTTGTTTCGTGTGGGATTCGAACCCACAACACTCGGCGAGGCGGCCAGTGGTGAGGCGAACGCTTAAACCACTACGTATTATCGTTCCATCATTTCCTTTACTCTTTCTATCTTTCTTCCTAATCATTCAGTCGCTTTTTCTTTCACACACTTTGCCTGTACTCTCAGCAAACTCACCACCCTTTTCTGATTATCGCTTTATATTCACCAACTGACATCAACCATCTTGTATGCTAGGTATATCAAGTTTAATATCACATTGTTATACATATTGTACACGAAACTTCCTCAGCCAATACTTGTATCTGGAATCACGTACAAATACTGTGTGTACGATTAAACCGTTGGAGTCATGCGTCTGAAATGACGTAATACGTGACCCAGTTACATTGTTTCAAATTTTATACTTTTTGCTTCGAAATATTAATGATATTGGATTGGCGGGTTGTTGATAAAACTTATGGCAACTGAATGCAGTGTAGAGTGTTAAATTAAAACAATACTGTTGGAATATTTTGAAATTTTAGTTATAAGAATAATGTGACGAGTGGCGCAGTGATGTCTTGAGGCTTTTAAAGAGCTTACGGCATCAAAAAGTACTACAAATGAAATTTTTTTTTTTATATGGGTCTTGCTACTATGCATGCTTATTATCCTATTAATATATAAATGTGAAAGATTTTTGTTTCTCTTTCAGGCATAAACTACTGAATGCAATTTCATGAAACTTTACAGTATTATTATTTATATTATCAATCTTATATATTTATAATCTATCTTAACATAAATCTATTCTAGCACGAAGCCGCGGGCAAAATCGATTACCACATAATCAAGACCATTATCATCGTTCTGGAATATAATTAGGGTTGTGAGCAGTATTCAAAAAGTATTTTTAATTGAAAATACACCCAATTAAGATTCAGGAACTTTTTATACTATAATGTCCTCCAGACCGAATTTCGGTTACGGCAGCCAATCTTAACGGAGACTGGCCATCTACGCAGAAGATATTATAGTGCAAGTATGTGCGCAAACACAAGTGCACTCTCCCTAACTCTCATGATCCGATGGGACGGATAATCCGACACGGCCGGAGTGAGATCAGTCGCAGAACCAAATGCTGTACATGCTTTCCGAGGCACGGGGGTGTCTAACACCGCCAACTTCCTAACTCCGGGCTTGTATTGAGATTTCTTAACAGAATAACCAATACCATTTTGTTAGTCCGACCTGGGATTCGAAACAGAGACCTTATGCACAGTAGTCGCATTCACTACTGCTGTATATAATATATGACATGCTATATATAATATATATATACGGCACTAAGAATAATTTCTGTATGCTTGGTAACATATATTGAAAAATACATATTACACAGTATAGAGACATAATATCACACATCATGTTATACTGTTATATGTTTTTTCCATCTACAATTCGCTGCTATGTCGTTAAGTCTCAAGGAATAGGGGGTGACCTTATTGTCATTTACTAAGCACAGTTCAAACTCCGTACTGCTGTTTAGAATTTCATTGCAAGATACCACCATAACACTTTGCAGGACCCGGGAATTGAACGCGAGACCTCATGTACAGCAGTCACATATACTACCGGAGCGCCATCGAGGTATTCTAATATAATTTTGGAAAAATATCTCCATTGTATACTTTTTAACAGCCTTCGTACAATTTCTTAATTATTTATTTAAGCCTTTTTGCACAAACCAATATAATCAGTAAGTTCAATTTGTATAAATACATTTCTAGTGCTGTAACTTTTACAGACATCATGCTTTTGATTCAGATCTGTTCTGAGGTAGTATTAGAGAAAGACAAATTAATGATAGTTTACAAATTATATATGTGGAATACGTCCGTATATACATACGTTTTTTAGTCCGCGTGTGTTACAGTTTGTCCAAAACGTCATTAAAGACTGCGCCGAGCGTAAGATCGATAGTGACAGAGCTTGTACGATGCATATTCAAATCGGCGCGCGGCCGCCGTAATAAAATTGTATTGAGGATTTGAAGTGCGTTTTTGATAAATATGTCTCTTTATTGTCAACCAATAACTTTAATATTTGGGACGGACAAATTGTAATATAACTATTTATGTTTCGTTTAAGCTGTAAATTAGGATAGATTTCTACTATTACAGTCTAAAAATCACATAACACGGGCTTACGTTTTTGCATTTTTCGTGTAAATTTAAGTAATTTTATAGGCGAAAATATTAATTATTTTAGGTTTTTTACACGGAGTAATTATAAACATATTCATTGTTATGGTAAATGTATATTTTATATTTGTATTAAACAAAAAGTGTTTATTTTATTCACTTAACTGTGACCGCCTGTTCTGACACATTTCACTCGGCGCAGTCTTAAGGATACGGATCATTCTTTGTACTATGTGCTGCCGCAAACTAGGTTTTTAGTAGCTGCGAACGGTGGCTAAGATGATCCACTAAACGCAACGGTCAATTGTTGCCACTAGAAGCTGCGACCACTAATGGCTAAGCGTACCTGCATTCACTCAGTATTGGACAGAGGGAGGACGTATTGTATTGTGTGCGTGCCAAAGACTGGTCAACTGTGTGTGAATAACGCGCCACTATGTACAGCCACAAGTAGTGAATGTCGCCCGCTCTTGCAGCTTGTGGCTCAGAAGTGGCCGCTAGAACACTCAGTACGCGGTACCATACAAAATGTATGCAAAACTTCGTCCACAACTTGTGGTGACCACTATTGGTTTAATTGTGACCGCCATCGACGGTCCAATGTGCGGTAGCACAGCCTTACTAATATTATAAAAGTGAATGTGAGTTTGTTTCTTACGCTTTCACGCTATAACTAATTGATCGATTATCAGGTAATTTCGCATACACGTACAGTACATATATAGGGTACCTTTCATCCAGAAAAAGTACTGTTTCCAAGGGATAGAAATTGACATTTAATATCAGGCTACAAAATTAGTTCAGAATCAGTTCATTTGTTTTTAAATCGAATAAACAAAAGAAAATGCGCATTTCAAAACTCGAATTTTATCTATTGACCTGAGTAAGTTCTTTTTAATATCTTTAATGTATAGACTAAGCTTCTTAACAGAAAGTTATTGAAAGTATGCTTTAGGTCTTTTGAACAAATTCTAAGTTAAAATTTACTTAAATGCGATAATGAAATTATCAGAACGCTACTAAGAATAGTACGAGACTGGCTCAAGGGAGTCTTTAGTGTGAACGCGATTATGAAAAACTTAATTGTCTGTACCGAAACGAAAGCTTTTCAATGTGACTTGTAAAGCAAACAGTCCTTGAGGAGCCATAGTATTATCACTAAAATTTGCAGATTAGCAAACACTGTGAAGGTAAATTATGTGTAGTAGGTACTTTGGTATATATTTTTAATTAAGTTTCGAAAATAAAGTAATGATTATGTTGATCGGCGTGATTTATTGCTGAACACGTAGGCTTTGAAATAAAACCCCTAAATAATGATTTTATAGCAATTTATTTTGTTTAACAAATTTAGGTTTGGTTGCTTTTCAGCAGTAATGGTCAGCCATGGTACAAAATAGGCTTTGCAAAAAAAGAAGCTGATGGTCACACGACGACTAGACTTATATTTTTAAAATCTTATTACTAAACAATTATTTTATTTATTTCTTAGATAAAAGTTGGTTATCTCATAAGCTGATGATCTTTGGATTGACTTATTTTCCCTTACGACATTATGTCTTCTAGACGAGGCTGAGGGCATCTGGCCACAACCTCCATCTTGATCAGACTTGAACTATGCTTTTGTTGCCACATCACTGACTCCCGAGTAAAGTAAAGTGCTGTCAAGGTTGTCTGTTAGAAAATTCTTAGGAGCAACACGGATTCTGCTATTATGCCCGGTATACGGCCACAGGTTCGCTCCACAGTACAAACCAGGGAGGTTGCGAATATTCGCATCCGCATCCATAATTTCGGAGCTCCCGCATTGATTTGGACATCTGCATCCGCATCCGCAATAAACAACGCGGATGTTAGTGCGGATCCAGATATAGTGCAGGTTGCGACAAGAAAGAAAATGGGTGGGCCGATGAATGGTGCGATGATTCTTCAAGTTAAGATGAGAATCAAGAAACACTAGAAAACGGTATAGCTACATTTATGAACCTTTTCAAAACAGGCTTGAACCTGCAGAGGTGAAATTTGATACTTTTATTAAATAAGATGCACAATTTTCATCAACATCCGCATCGATTTGGACATCCGCATCTGCATCCGCATTTGCGGATGTGAGTCTTTAAATATCCGTATCCGCATCCGCATCCGCGGTTGTCATAAAATCTGCATCCACGACATCCCTGGTACAGAGTATGTTCTGTGATTCTATTTCGAATTACAACTACATATATTTAAAATGGTACTGACGAATTACAACCTACCCATTAGGAATTATACTTACACATAAATGTACTCAATACTTTATTGCACCAGTATGAAATATACTTTACGGCCAATTCTCATACCTACCAATATATATAAAAATTTCATAAAAATCGGTCCAGGCGTTTCGGAGGTCTGCGACCACGAACACCGTGACATGAGATTTTTATATATATAGATAATAATTTTTGTTTAACTCTACTGTAACCATTTTAATTGTTACGAATGTATGTGTACCAGTGTAGTTGTACTTGCTCTATTATCTTTCAATATACCATACCATTATGTGACATGTTATATCAAAATACAGCGCTTAAATATCTTCACATACTTACCGCAATCAACGCTGTGTATGGGCTGCAGAATTCAGTAACGTTAACCAAAAACCTCTAAAATTAGGTCGCGTTCGCTCATTTCCACTCACTTTCGCTCAGTTCTCACTTAAATGTTTGAGAGAAATTCGTGCTACAGTTTTCTTGGCAGTTAGTTCTACATTTATAAACGAATTTATTTTACTTGCCTCATTTTTTGATAATCAAATAGGTGGAGTAGAATTAAGTTCTTTTAGTAGAGAGTGAATCTTTTTGGTGAGATGTGTTTTTTCAAGCTTCTATTTAGTTTGCCCAGATTGTTCGTGTATATTATTATAATATAAATGTGTTTCAGGCCATGAAATGAGGGAGCTGTTGCTTTTGAGTTATTACCGGCCTGAAATATTATTTTATTATTTGCTTTATTTTAAGAACCTTTGAACTGTCCCACTAAGGAGAATTCATGAAGGACACTAAAATGTTTAAAACATAATTTATTTTATTCCTTTCGAGATTTCAAGCTACAGCTCTCGATGTGGATCTCAATCAGAGATAAGGTAATGGTTTATAATAGTGTGTCTTTCGCACAATCGGACATGTATTACGACGATCGAACAAATCATGGAAAAGATCAAAATCAAATCAACGGCTGATGTTAAGATTTGCATCAGATGTTGTATCAACGACATCCAGGCTTTTTGTAGGTTTTGATTAGCTCTTATATTTTATTTAATATTAAATGTCGACACATTCTTGGCGTGGTTTTAAAGCTAAATCACGCAATCATCTATATGATCTTCAGATATGATCAAACCTTTCTAGCACACGCGAAATAAAGCCAAAATATAATCGTTAATAGCAAAATTTTTGCTGTCAACCATCCCCTCGCCTGACATACGCGCCGTAAAATCACCGAAACGTGTGTAAAACTTTAAACGACGGCAAAAAAACACACATTTGGTGTGACGTGTCGTAATAATGCGTGAATTATAACCGCGCACGGTGCGCTGTGCGTGTTCATATCCCTTTGTCCTGCTTTGTTATAATGTGCTCGGTTAATTGTCCCGACAACTGACGCATGTTACCGACGAAGGACGTTTTTACTCGATATTTGAGGCTTGACCAATACGGCTTTAATAAAATTACATGTATATTTTGTCCCAGTATGCCTGTATTTGATTTTATGGTATTTTAACCGCTTACGGTTTGAATACTGCTACATTTGCGCATTATAATTATATCGGCCCTGTATATAAACTGTCCCACTGCTACGCACGGGCTTCTTCTCAGTGTGAGAAGGGTTAGGCCATAGTCCACCACGGTGACTCAGTGCGGCTTGACAGCCTTCATATATCTTCGAGAACATGATGGCGAACTCTCAGACATGCAGGTTTCCTCTCGAAGTTGTCCTTCACCGTTAAAGCGAGAGACCATTATTAACAGTTACATTGTCACTACTGTAACTCTGGTTTTCTGTTTAAAGGTTTTCCGATGAGAGTCGGCACGCTGGTACCTACTATTGTCAAGTAATTGAGAACGGCCCTCATCCTTGGCGACCTGGTTTTCAAGGTAAGCAGAGATCACGTTTTTTTTAATGATTCTGGTATCCGTCCTTTGCTTCATCCCCGCCAGTAGACCGAGTGTCGTTAGTTCAATTCCATCAGGAGACAAAATTGGATGATTTACAAATCATATTTTGTGTCTAAGTATTCTTTGTGTCCGTTGTTTTAATTTTTATAAAGTGACACAAGGATTATGCCTAGTGCAAGATTTATCTTTATTAAAGACTTGTTTATCCCCGCGGCCTCGCTCGCGTAAGAGTAAGTTATATCAGTAACAGTAAGTTATTTTTTAATAAAATATATCCTATATTACTCGGTTTTCTTCTTATTTTCGTGTTGTTAGTGGCCAACCTGTTGTCAAGAGTTGTTCAAGCCGCCCGTAGGCCTCTGACATGGCTTAACGACTGCTGTCAATTTGACAACAACCGGGACCGACTTTTTACGTGCCCTCCGAAAGCACAGAGTCGCTCAGATGAAATACCACTAAGCGGTCACCCATCTATAGACTGACCGCACCCAACGTTGCTTAACCTCGCTAATCGTTTACCGATCAGTGAGTGCAACTGGCTATGAATGCTAACTCGGTGATAATATAGCTTTACAATGATGAAATAATTTTTTAAATCGGTCATCTAGATTTTGAGTTAAATCTCACTAACAAACAAAAGATAAATTTAATATTAGTATAGATAAAAATTAGGTAAAGATTGTTCGTGTACACTCGTTCGTCTAGATACCTATTCTGAACCAAGTTTGTTACAATACATCTGTGATAAAAGAACATTCACAATGACTTTAAACACTTAATAAAATTAAACAATATGGTATTAAAATAAATTTATTTAATGGAGTGTTGTTTCACGTTAACGCAAACATTACACGTAAAGGTTTAATTACTTTTTATTAATTTTATAGTGGTTTTATTTTTGTTATTTTTTACTATTTTAAATTAGCCTTATGCTTTCGATACTTTAACAACCCTGGATACGAGGAGACTTAAGATGTTAACCGTTTCCGTGTCCTTTTAAAGCTTCCAATTCTTCGTCGTTTAAATTGGTGTTTCTGTTTACTTGAAATGGGATGGAACTATATTACGATCTTTATGTGTTTTGTTTGGTTTTGGAGGTGCGATAATAAAATTAAGTATTCACGTCAATAAATTCAATAATTCACAGATAGTTCATTTATTTATTACTAGATATTTCCCGCGGCTTCGGTCATGCAATAGTAGGTAGGTTAGGTTAGTAATAATACTTTTATCTGGATGAAAGGTACCTTTTATCCTTTTCTGTACCCCTGACTACGTGTATGGCAAATTTCATTATGATCGGCTGAGTAGTGAAGGCGTGATAGCGTAACAAACAAACAAATAACCTTACATTTGAATTTATAATATTAGTTAGGATGAGGATTTATTTCGGTTAATAATAATACATTTTTATTCAATAAATAATAGTCTTTATAAAACACATAATCTAGAGTTGCAGTGGTTTTTGAGTCCACTGTTTGATTGCAAGATGAACTCAAGGGTTTTAGTGGTCACCATTTACGTGACGTTGACCTTAGAGTGGCGAGCTTGATTAACGTTAGGAATAAAAAGTATTTACGAATATTGTGTCTTCGTTAAGTTTGTCCTTTCGATTAGTTAAGTCTGTATATACCCAAGGCAGGAGCAATACTTTATAAAATATAAACCATAAATCAGGATTGCAAAGTTCGTCAGATTTAATGATATTGTAGGTATTGTATTTTATTACGGTAGGTGGTAAATTAGAAAATTTTTAAAATAAAAAAATCTAGCAGCGATAGCCTAGTGGGAAACCGTTAGACTGCCACGCAGAGGTCTCGAGTTCGAACCCAAGGCGCGCATCTCTGACTTTTCGAAGTTATATGCGTATTAAATAGTTAATTATCGCTTGCTTTAACGGTGAAGGAAAACATCGTGAGGAAACCTGCATGTCTGAGAGTTCTCCATAATGTTCTCGAAGATACGTGAAGTCTGCCAACCCGCACTAGGCCAGCGTGGTGGACTAAGGCCTAACCCTTCTCACAGTGAGAAGAGGTCCGTGCTCAGCAGTGGGACAGTTTAATACAGGACTGATATTATTATTATATTATAAGGTGGTAAATTTAATATTGTTTATATTTTTTATACAAAAAACACACCTTCAACATATAAGTACCCGTATATGATTAATTGTATAGATAAACATTCGTATCGAATAGTAATAACTCTTATTATGAATTACTCTAAAATATCAAGGTATTTTCTATGTTAGACTGACCTTGCTTTTCTTCACACTTATCTGCTATAATGATATAGAATACAAAATCCAATTAGCACTCCATAAACGACACCGAAGCGTCTCTGGAGACTACACCTACTGTGCATTTATTACTAAAAATAATTACGGTAGTCTCTATAAATTGCTTTACAATTTACTGTTTGAATAAAAACTCTAATTTAAACAATAAACTTTTAATTGTTTGTGTTGAATTACTTTATAAAATGAATATGATTACTACGTGGCAGTTCTAAGAAGCTTTGTGGATCATTATATGACTTGGCGTTATGCCTATAAGACCGACTGACTGCCACAATGGCACAGCAATTGTAAATGATACTGCAATGCTTGCGCTCGTGATTTCTGTCATAAAATTCTCAATACCGCACGGGGTTTAGAACTGAACCGATAAACGGCTGCAAGTTTGTTTCCTATTGCGTAGAATCTAAAACAACAGTGGCATGATATGGATTTTTACCATGATCAGTAGAGTCAGACTATGTAAGTTTATAGGTACCGTATGTATACTTCCATATGCATTTTGTAAAAAGTTGTTATTTGGACATTACAAACAGACACTTTAATTTGATTTTTTTGTATAGATTTCGTTCGGAGTTTCGGATATACATTTTCATGGTAAAACCGTATATAATATAAACCATACCTTGGTTCAACACAGGATATATTTATATCCCAAAAACAAGTTCCCAAAGGATTCAAGTAGACTGAAACTAGTGGAAATAATCTAAATACATAAACAAATTACGTTTCTGGAAAATACCTCTCGTAGGACTGTACACCCAATACCAAAAACTTAATTAGAACGGACTCTACATATTGCTCTACATTTCAATTTGAACTAACGGTCCTAAACTTACGTATAACCATAAACTTTTATTGCGCCTCGTTAGATCCTATTAAATGGCGCTACCCACCTGCAGTTTAAGTTTCAAATTGTTACGTCCGTATTACCGGCGTTTGATACTATTTCGGATTTTGTTAAAGGTTTGCGTATCGATTTTATTGTCTTTCTAGCTTTGCCTCGCGTTGATCCTTTACATTTTTGTTATTGTCTCATGGTAATCAAAACATGGTCTACGTACTTAAATGCAAAGATTTATCCAATTCCGTTTTACGGTATGAGTTTTTTTAACTAACAAACTTCCAAAATCCTTGCATTTGCTATAAATTCGAAAGTAACTCTATCTGTCTATCTGTTATCTCTTTACGGATAAACTACTCAACTGATTTGGATGAAATTGGGCACAGAGATAGTTTACCATTAATGATTTATATATGTAAATATGTTATTAAATACATACTAAAATTATTCTTAAGTCAAATGTGTGTTCTATTTTAAATTTTTACCTTATCTATTTATTTATTTGTGCCATTAAAGCGCATCCAAATTTACTAGCTGATAGAGTGAACAAGTCTAAATCTACGAAATGTTCATTATAATTGTTTGATATTCGGTGCAAAGGTGCGCAGAATCCAGCGTTAGTGCGACACGAACGACACTTTGGAAAAGCGAAAACCGGACGTGCGCGCACCTCGCGTCTCATAACAGTTCTAGGGACGATTTTGCATAATTTGTTAGATAAATCTGAGCAATCATAACGGTTATTACACAAATCATAAAAAAACATGGTGTCTAGAAAAAGACGTCTAGACTTTAATTCTATTGAGTTAATACCAATATTTGCATCGGACCTTTTATATTATGGCGGCAACGATAATGCATTGCTTTGATGACCTTTCGCTGTACCATCTCCAAACAGTCTATGTACTTCTTGTACAGAAGGTTGCAGACTATAAGGGCATATTCAAGCTGAGACCTAATGAGTGCTTTATACAGATGGACATATGTACTAGTTCTCTTAAAATCTATGCTGGAACTCATAACGAAGCTGTACATGCGATAGGCATTGGCAGTAATATTATGAATATGTTGACTAACGTGAAACTTATTATCTAGCAGTCCTTCGAGATCTCTTACAGAGGAAACTTTATTAAGCGGTACTTGAGATAAATTGTACTTACGTGTGAACTAATATATTCTTGGTTCTAGTAAATGTAGTGGATACACATTTAACATGTTTAAATAAATTTTGTTTTTTACTCAATATGTAGTTAAAAGATCCAAATCGGCTTGTAGTAAGTTACAGTCAAGTTGTTGGCGAATTGCTTTATACATTTTGAGATCGTTTGTGATCTCAAAATCTGTTACGATAACATTGTGTATCGTCCAAAGATCAAACAAACACTCGTGACGCCATCTCAGGGCCTAGCAAAATTTCAATATGATACAACATCTCTAAATTCGTTAGGAATATTTATCTATACTGAATATATGTATGTATGAACTATAGCTTACGTCTGTATTACAGTGCAAAGAACACGCTGATCTTCATTCGAATATTATAAATTCAAAAGCGTGGTTTTTAGTTTGCCTCTCATTTATAGCAGTAAAATATATACTATATATACTATACTATATCTTCTATACTATATATAATAATAGAAAAACAGAAAACACTCAAAAACTTTATAACAGATTTATAATTTTTTTCACCATTAGTAAGTAAGCTGTATTATCACCGAGTAACATAACATATATTTTATTTAAAAGAGGTACTATTACTGACGTAACCTAACCTTCTTTTCACCACTCAGGCCCAACAAATATGAGTATAAGAAATAACACATGCATGGAATAAACTCATAATACAGCATAAGTGGTTTCAACAAACTTAAGATTAAATGAATTAATTTAAAAGACAAATGTGTCAATATGACACTTTTACTGTCAAACTGACGATGCTCGCCTAGCGCTATCCGTCGCTTAGTACAAATATTGTTACTAAGTTCGTTTCTAGTAAATCACGGCTCATAGTTTTTCGTCGACTATGCTTATAGTCTGTAGAAACCCAACGCTATGTACAGTCGGCCAAATATGTGGTCTACCTCTCTACGGTTGAGATTCATTTAAACGCCATGAAACTATAAGGTCGATTTCCCTTTGCAATAATATTATGACAGTGACCATTGCACTCTTTATCATGTATTATATTTACGTCATGCCATGTGCCATTTTAGAAAAGTCAACCTTAGCGATGATTAGATCTCACAGAAAGTATTGTCAATATTGTACATCATTACATTATCGATTAATATTATAGTATGTATTTATAAGTAAGAAGCCATTAATTTTGATTTGATTGCCGAGGCTCGCTTTATTCATAGTTAAATATGATCTATGAATATAAATATATTGTAACATTAATCATTCTAGCATTATTATGTCAAGGGTGATGAGGTCAGTTTTCAGCCCGAGGGTTATCCAAAGGTCAGGATGTTTAACCAACACGCACATGGGTTACAGACAATTATAGATGTTACTTGTCAGTCGGGGTAGGCTTTACATGGTCGATGAAGCAGAGCGCGGTAGCGGTTTGGTACTAAATAGTTAGTTATCCACTTAAATTTATCTTTGGCGTGTGCTTGACTTCACATATCAATGAATCTGCGTACATTTACATGATCTTTTTCTTAATGCTTATTGATTTTTAAGACTGCACGAATGGCGTGGGCTAATTTGTAGCCTCGCCATTGCCACTGCGCCGAGTGTTGTGGGTACGAATCCCACACCTGAGAAAAATTGTGTGACCTACAAATAGTTGTTCCAAGTCTAGATGTTCATTGTGACCGTTGTTTGAATGTTTGTAAAGTTTCTAGCGATACAGGAATTATTTCTAGTGACGGAGTTGTCTTTTGATAAAATTCGCCAAGCTGGATGTTGGTTACATCGACAAATTTAAACGGAGACTAGCCATCTGTGTAGGCAATATTATAGTGCATTAGTTTGGGCGTATACACAACTGCATTTTCATTGTCCGATGGGACGTCAATCCGACACAATCAGAGAGAGAACAGTCGCAGGATCAAAGGCTTTACGTGTTGTCCGAGGCACGAGAGTGTCTAATACCATCTTGACCGAAAAGCCCAATAACTTTCTGTTGGCCTGACCCAGGAATCAAAACTACACACACTACTCTTCTTCTCTCTTAGCCTTTATTATTCCGAAGTCACTTGGGGTCGGCTTTTCTGGTCTAACCGGATTTGACTGGATATCAGTTTTAACACGTAGCGGCTGCCACCTGACCTCCGCAACTCGAAGGCTAACGATACCCTAAGGCTAGACCAGTGTCAGGATATTAGAGAGTACTGACGTTCCCTATAACGACTGTCATAGATGTTCATGGCAGCCAGGACCAACGGCTTAACGTGCTTTCCGACGCACGGAGCAAGCGATAATTGTCAATCTATATGAATCACATACTACTCATGCATAGGAAAAGCATTCACTACCACCGCCGAGGCAGTAGTTTTTACTTCACCTACCGTCGAATACTGAATCTTTTATTACGGGTAATTTAGGTTGCTCGTCTATGCTTTTTACCTCTTCAGCTAAATACATATACATAAAATGGGTTACAATCGGTAGTGCAATGACTTGGGATTGAACTCACGACCTCTTGATGACAAGTTCGACACATAATCGTTACACTATTACCACATGAAATAATGTGAAAGTAAGATAATTCTTCTTTATATTTTGGGGATAAAGAGACGCAATGTTACGTGTATTTAGGCTGTAATATTGACGTAAACACAATATATGACGTAAAAGGTTCGTTTATTTTCTAGCTCTTATTAACACCGCTCACTTTTCCGCCTCAGTAAATACGTCACAATGGTCCGACAAGCCTTCCTTTGGGGAAAGCCTTCGTCCATCACTAAACCATGTTCAAAAATGACATACTATTTACCTCCTTACCCCAAAAGGGCAAGCGTAATTACTCCAGTTCTAACGATAATTAATATTATTAAAAATTAATAGCTTAATGCTAAATCATTAACGCACGTTTTAACAAAAGATTTGATGGCGAGTTTGACCTGAAGTTTATGAATTATTACGTACCTGTCTGGGGACGGCCAGGGTGGCCATAAATCCATCATTGTAGGACATTTACTGATTGTTATATTAGATTAGGTGTTATTTGGTCGTCTATCGACATAGCAAGCTATTTTACTCTGGCCTTAACTACTTGTAGGGTAATCTTAGGTTCGGTGCTTGCCAGTGTACCTGATATTTTGCCGTTATGGTACTTTTTTTTTATACAACATAAGTGGCAAACAAGCGTACCTGATGGTAAGTGGTCACCGTACCCTATGGACGCCTGCAACACCAGAGGCATCACTTGCGCGTTGCCTACCCTTTTTGGAAAGAAAATGGGAAGGAGAAAGAGCGGGAAGGCGGAAAGATGGTGATTGGGTCACCGGCACTCTCACTCACCAAACGAAACATAACAGTAGGAATACTGCTATTTCACGTCGATATTCTGCGAGAGGGTAGTCCTTTCCCAGTGGCGCCGGTTTATTCATGCTGAAATCAGCGAGGCTCTATTACTCATAAATTTTTTGTTGAATCTGAAGTATTGCCTATTACTCTTACGCGTCTATCATTATCACGCGTATATATATTAGGCGCATTTCACATTTCTACTTAATCGATCTGGAACATACACACGTGGTATTCTAGGTAAAACGGTTACGTTAACAATTGCGGTATATAAGGTTTTTTATACAATTCAAATGGTAAACAAGCTTGTGATCCAGCTGATGGTTCGCGGTAACTGATATCTATTGAAGAATTTAACCCCTTAACGCGTCTTAAAATGCCAGACAATATAATTGAAAATTTATTGTGTCTGGCCGCCGGTGTGCCGCTGAGACTCCATAGGTTAAGATTGAATTCTAGGAATGGAATCCATGGTACTTTCACATTCACTTAGGTTACTTTACATCTATTTTAAAAATACGTTCATGCAATAAAAGTCTAGTTTTTACTCACGTCTACGTTGGGCACGAACCAAGGTTCTAAGGAAAAGTAACTATCCCACAGGAGTTGTGCTTTTCATTTCTACCGTCATAAAATATAATGTATGTCATCTCATAAACTATTTCTATACAAAAGTGAGGTCTATTTGTTGCCGCGTAAAAGAAAAATAAACCAAATAGACTTCTGCATTTATATAATACTAGATTTAGCCTGTAGCTTCGCTTGCGTAAATGTAGGTTAGGTTAAGTTAGCAACAGTACTTTTTTCTGGATAAAACATACCCTATGTCCGTTTTTGTTCCCCTGACAACGTGTATGCGAAATTTAATGATAATCGATCGAGTAGTTAAGGCGTGAAAGCGTAACAAACAAATTCACATTCGCATTAATAATTTTAGTATGTCTTTATTTTAGTTTAAATAGCGACTCGTCCCGGCTTTGCACGGGTAGTACAAAACCTTAACAAATTGTATATCTTTCTCATGAATCTGTCTATTCGTAAAAACCGCATGAAAATCCGTCCAGTAGTTTTTGAGTTTATCGCGAATAGATAGACAAACGCTGTGGTTGACTTTGTTTTATAATGTGTAGTGATGTAGTGATTCTATTGTAAAAGTAAAATTGGTGTTTTTCGTTTTAGTAACTTTTAATTACTTAATAGTGAAGTGACAATTATCGGTCCCTTAATTACGTGCTTATCTATGTTTAAAATAGCCCTCACTCTAGGGAATAGTGGCTGTATCACGCAATTTAACTAGTTTATATGTAAAAGTTTTCTATACATGTGTGCTGCACACATGTTTGATAAATGGTAATAAATTAAAAAGTTCATTATCGATTGCTATGTCGGTAAGTTGCATATTAGAGGAGTCTACATAATGTCAGCCTCGATGGTGTAGTGGTTAGTGTAACCGACTGCCACGCCTGAGGTCGCGGGTTCGATTCCCGCACAAGTCAGACATTTGTGTGCATGAATATCGATGTTTGTCTTGTTCTGGGTGTTTCTATGTATAATATGTAAGTATGTACAAAAAAAAGTATATATGTATGTTTATCCATTGTCTAGTACCCATAGTACAAGCTCTGCTTAGTTTGGGCTAGATGGTGTTGTGTGTATGTGGTAGAATATTATTATTAATATTATTAAAAAAAAAAAAGTTCCCGAAGATTTGGGAAGTATGCCAATTCACACTGAGCTACCGTGATGTATTATGGTCTAACCATTTTCATATTATGTAGAGAGAAAAAGAGAGAGGGAGACAGAGAAAAAAACCGAATTAACACAGTTAATTAAATTTTTAACATTTGTCGTTTAGACTCGTGTTCAAGCTAGATGTTAGAATGGCGTTATATACGAATAGGCAGAGGTATATAAACAGTTTTATCGAAGCCTCAGTTGCCAAGGGCGTGTACAATACATAAGACTTTTAGCCAGCGAGAGCGGCAAATAAACCATTGTATCGAAATGTTGAAAGCCGGTACAAGAACTAGAGGCAGCTTAAGATCATGATCATACATTTATGTGTCTAAGGCATTATGAATACTCGTCGAAAGATTGTCATAGTCAATACGTAAAGCCCTTATTAACTTTATAACAACTACACTTATACTTATTGTGTGAACATAATATAATAATATTCTGCCACATACACACAACACCACCTAGCCTAAACTAAGCAGAGCTTGTACTATGGGTTCTAGACAATGGATACAAATACATACAAATAAGTAAAATAGTAGATTCCAGAAATAAAGCTTGTTAGACAACCTTAATTACCATTGCAGAAGAAAATGTCATGTTTAAAAACCAAAATCAAGTTGAGAATTCACAAACACCAGCCATGTTGCAGCTTATGTTAACCTTATGAGGCTAACGAGGCAATTTACTAAATCAAGATAGCAAGATAAACCAAAAATGGGACGGTCTCCATTCGAACATATATTCTGGTCACTATATTATGACCTCTAAAATAGTTCACATATAGGACGTAACGAGGCGCGTGACAAACTATTGTTAGTGTCTGCGGTTTTGTTCGCGTGTGGTGACAACAGTGACGCTATTACTGAATTAAATATTTGACTTGGGTGTATGATTTGAAAAGGTCAAAAATATATATTTCTGTATCGTAGTACGTTGCCTTGGTGGCGCAGCGGTACGGAATGCAACTGATATGATCTTTAGGTAAATTCATGGGTCGAGCAAAGTGTAATTGGGGTTTTCTCTCTAGAAATTAACGGTAGATGAAGTGTCACACTTTAAACAGTATACTAAAACATTTGTATTTTGACATTTGTGTTTTAGATTGATTTATCACATTTTTATCAGTTAAAGCAGCTGCATGTTCTGGTCTTTGGAAATCAGTTATTATACATTTTAAGGGGACAGATATTTATAATATATTAGATATTGTCCGTGGCTCCGCTCGTGTAAATGTAGGTTTAGTCAATTTTCTATCTCTCAGACACAGTACTTTTTCCTGGACAAAGGTACTCTATATCTTTTTGTTTTCCCCTAAAAACGTGTATGCGAAATTTCATGATGATTGGTTGAGCAGTTAAGGCGTGAAAGTGTAACAAACAAACAAACATATACTCACATTTATAATATTAGTCAGGATTATATTTTTATAAAATATGTGTCCGGTATTTCGGCTAATAGTTAGTAAATAACATCATTAAACTAAGTGTAAATATTGGAACGAACGTTAAATCTCACTCGTTATTTCGTGTTTTGCTTGCAGATCAAATATTAAATAGTTTTTAAATGGAATCTTCAATATTTTACGTAGAGTTTGGTCATACTGACAGCGGGTATTATGCTAATAAGAAAATTATTCTGAGACTTAGTTCTGACTAACTCTACAAAATGTAGCAGTTGAGGAACTACTTGAGTGGAAATTTCCTTTGCTAATTACTAGGTGCGGCAATATATGAGTCGGCTTACCCAAAAAAACCTGGTATCCTCCTACAGAAATGGACGTAAGTGTAATAAATAGTGTAACTGAGTTTCACCCGGTGCGTCATAGTTTTAGAGGCTTACATATCTCACTCTCCCATTTCTTTACTTGCATGTCTTGCATGTCTTGTCTTGCATTGCATCTTAAAGTTATTTTTTTCAGACTCGGTAATGCGCGTGTAATCCTCCAGTAAGCGATAACAGGCTACAATAGCCCTTTACCATTAGACATATATACTTGTTTGTATAGTTATCGAACGAAAAGAACTATTGAAGGAGGTGCAAAGAGATCAGTGGCTTTTAATTCCTATACTGAAAGCACATGGTCTTCATACCGCAAGTTTTGATTTTTTTTAATACCTCTGGAAATGCTTACATAAAGCCAGGATCAGCGCCTTTTAAAAATAATTGTAATGTGTTCTGAATATTCTAAACTGTCAATTCAAATTAGTTTTAAAATTATCCCCAATGTATATTCAGCCTCTGTTTTAATAGTATAGATAATATTTCTAAGAGGTTTAGAGAATATTAATATTTATTTTATCAAACATACAATATATGTATATTACTGTGTTTAAAATGTTATACATAACAATATAACTTTGTTTAAAAACTTCTATAAATGAACTGAATATCGGGCTATTACAATTGTACTTGAATTGCTATTAATTGTTATCATAAAAGCAAACGAAAATGGAAATTTAACTATAGCTATTTGAGGCAAATACTGCTAAGTTGTTAAAGAAAATGAACGATTAAACAAAAAAAAAATACTGCACGAATGACACAGTATCTTAATGGTCGCTTCACCAGTTTCATCCATCGATCAGTAATACATTTATTTACCAACAATTTGACTTTAATTACCATTTTATTTAACTACCACTGTTAAAGGATTAAGTGACGATTACTTTGGTATTTTATCGTAGCACTAACTTTGACAAAATAGCTAACATTGTCGTCAAAATACGATGAGATTATAACCTAAACATTGTTTTGCCAATAGTGTCGTAAAATACAAAGATGCGAGCATAGAGGCAACAGTTGATATGTAGACACAAAGTCTTCATCACATTCCTTGGAAAAATGTGGCCCTCGCTAATAAAATCGCTCACATTACGACCAAATCCGCCGATAAGTATGGGCTGAACTGAATTGAATTCAGTTAAAAGCGGGGCGATCAATGACGTGAACTTAAATTTTAATATGAATCACTACTATTTAACTTTCATGAATATTAAGACTTGAATCTTTGCGATATATTTTGTGCTACTTTAATGTTTAGGTGTGGAAAGATATAACTTATTTTACTTATTAGCAGTGATGCGATTATATCTGAATGACATTCGAATACTGCTGTGCACAACGTAATCTACTTAGCAAGGTTAAGAGAGTTAACATCATGTACTGTTTCAAGAGGCAGCATTGCAAGTACACGTAGTCATATTATCATATTTTGAGATTTTTAAATGTATAAATTTACTTTAACTTTTTTTTTATTGTAGTTGGTTCTTTTCAGTGACTTTCTTTTTTCTTTAAATTTTGATAAAAATAGAATATCAACTGTCAATCAGGATTTCTATAAAAGTGTGTAATAGCATTTTTATAAAACCATTACAATTTCTGCATCGGAACTAGAAAAACTGCATCAATATGGACATAATTTAACACGAGAAGAGATGAGAGCCGTCGGAATGTTACAAGCTGGTTCCAGGCAACGTACTGTGGCTGTCGCTCTTGGCACTACACAGAACGTTATTAAGTCGTCTCTGGACACGCTATCGTATCGCAGGCAGCGGGGCCGAGCAACATGGATGTATGGATGTGCCGAGTATGGATGCCGTACATACCCCACACTAACTTTTTGACTTGTTAGAAAGAACGTGGGCGGCCATTTCTCAAAGTGATTTGGATGAGCTGATTTTAAGCATGCCAAATCGCTGTGATTGTGTTATTCGTGTCAATGGTGGAAACACAGACAATTTTATTATCTTTAAATAAAAATTATAAAAGTTCCTCATATTTGCCTATTTTTCCATTTACTTGAAAACATTAACTTGGGTTAATTTTAAACAATAAAAAAATAAAACAATTTTTTTTTAATATTTATGGAATATAGGGTAATTAACTTATAACTTAAACGTAGGAATTAAAGTAAAAAGCTAGTGTGGAAGAATAGATTTGGCAAATATTAATTGAATAGGTTTTTATACTTAAAATTAAAAATGTACTTGATCCCTAGACACTTTTGATGTGTGTAGTTATAATTGTAGTCATTTTACTATGTAAATGAGGAATTGGAAATAACTATGTGAATAATAAATGCGTAATGTGCTTAATAAAAGGCTACAAATATGGCTGCACAAATGGCGTAGTGGTGGTCGCCTCGCGGCTGCCGCTGCTACGAGTGTTGCGCTTCGAACCCATACGGGACAATAATTTGTGTGATCCACAAATGGTTGTTCCGAGTCTGGATGTTCTTTGTGTCCGTCGTTTGAATATTTGTAAAGTCCCCCGCGACACAGGAATTATGCCTTGTGAGGGAGATATGTTTAAAAAGAAATGTTATCCAGATATGACATAATTTTACCGTAATCTTTAGAGTAGGTATATTAAAAACACAAACAAATTAATTATATTTAAATCCTCAAAATATGACATCTATTTGCGACGTTGCCTCTCAGAACAGGTCACATAGCATAAACACTCTTAGGGTCGCTCACGTATAGTAGTGTCATTTATTAATGACAATATCGGTCATTCGAATATAATTCGACTGTAATCTTGTACATTACTATTTCTTAGCCACTATTATATTTGAACACGCATCATAGTTAGTTAATCTATTTATTTTCAATTTTCTTTGAACTTTTATTTGATCACAATCGTCTTGGTATAATTTCTAAAATCAATATTGCATTTATGACAATGTATCTATCGGAGTATATATAGAAATGAGTACCAGTGCTCAACAAATATTGAAACAGTTAGAACAACCTTTGTTTCATGTGACAGTGGCAGTGTGAACATTTTCCTACTATAAACACAGATAATATAATACTATACTAGTACCATAAGTAAGTAAGTTACTGAACCATTAATGCTGATAATGATAATAATGACCATCTAAATAAATATGATAGAAACATGGCATAAGGATTTGATATTACTCATTACATACGATGACCTATATACATACATAAGTCAAGGCCTATGTATCCTAAAATGAAGGCAAAGTTGTATCGTAACCATTATTTGCCTGTATTTTTTAGTGTAACGTCAGAAAGCGCGAGGCTATTGCCTAATTAATGCATTGAATACATTTTCATCCGCAGTTCAATATGAAAATGTTTCCAATACATTTAACCTCACTTATTTTTATAGGCAACACGACATGACCATAATTTCTATCAATAATTGTAATTTAATTAAAATACCTAACAGATGGACGTAAACATCATGCAATCGGATCAAACACTTTACCAATGTGGCCGATAGATACACTACATCAACCGTACCGTCAAAACTTCTACCCACAATAAACGAATTTTGATTCGAATTTCAATATTAAAATCTGTTTATTCGTTCAGGCTTGTTGATCAACATTCATTAATTACACAATAACAAACTTAAAAAACAATGTATTACATTCTTTACTGAAAACAATTTGCTGTTTCTCTGCGTATCGTTGACCAAATATTGGCAGAAGGCCTCGAGCCTTTGCCAAATTACGTCATATACGAGTTCATATTTTATTTCTGCTCCAATTATTGATTGTGTAAAACAATAACGGATGGTAATACGTTTATTTATGCGACTGTAATTTCCGTAAGATTCATTGGAGGTATACACATACATACTTAAGTACATTTTTGGTGTGTATAAGGCGGGTTGTAGGTTTCATTCCAGGAAAGAAGTATTTCTACTATACTCATTTTTGTCTCGTATTGACTGTTTAGGAATTTCATTTCATTTATTTATTTTATAACTAAAATACATTTGTGTCAATGACATATGCAGATAATTTACAATAAAAAGAGTACGTATAAAACATTATAAATACACAATTATTTCATTAAAATAATTAGCATGCCATAATTGATTATAATAATAATGTAGTAGTGATTTCAATGGTCAATTCGCCACTGCCACTTACGTCCATTGTTGTGGTACAATTCCCAAACGGCACAAAAATATGTGTGACACACAAATAATTGTTTCGGTTTTGGGTGTTCTTTGTGTTCGTTATTTAAATGCTAGGTCGCTATACAGGAATAAGGCATAGGGCGTGAGTAGTCTTTAAAAAAATTATAGTTAGTATCTTAATATTTTTGATATTAAAATTGATATATTGGTGTTGTCTTATTCCTGACAAATAAACGTCTAGGCGATATCGCATGATGATCCATCGAGTAGTTGAGGCATGAAAGCGTAACAAACAAACAATCTCACTTTCGCATTTATAATATTAGTTAGGATTAGGTATAATTTGCTATTTTTATTAAGATTATCTTTCAAGGCCTTTTGCTTTTACAAAGTGAGTAAAAGAAATAAAAGAGTTTGTTGATTCGAAAACAGCTGCGCGAAGTTTAAAAGGAAATTCAGAATACGCTTTAAGAGCTAATTGTGAAGTGTAGAAAAAGCAGGCAAGATACTGTAATAAAATTATTTGGTGCAGAGCACCGGTTCACGTATAGAGACTAACTATGGTTTTTTAGTGAAAGTGAATACATGGTATCGGTGATCCTGTTGTTTTAATAAGAGAGCTTGTGTTTCGTGAGTTGGCGGTTTCAATTACCAGATCAGACAAAATGTTATTGTCATTTTATACAAAGTATGTTTCAGTAATAATACCTAAACAGTATGCGAAACATATGTGTGATGACGCCACCCATGTTTCGCGTACTATTTTCACTTAACCTTGAACGGTTAAGTGAAAATATGGTCATACACATATAGTCGTAAATTATTTTTAGTAACCGCGCATTATTGATACGTGTTATTATTACATTCGAATAAAATACTACTGTAGTTGTGAATACTTTACTCACGTTACGTCATCAATGTTACATCGCATTTTGTATATACATTTATTTGCAAAAGTCGACTTATATATAGTGTTTTTTTTCTTAAATGTATAACTCCTGTACTTGGAATCAACCCTGTGTCTTGAGGGACAGGAGTATACTACTTCCCAGCGACACAAAAAAATTGTTGCAATAAAGTTAGTATATACATTCAAATAAAGGAAATAAAGTAATATAGAACACCAAGACACACCCAGAATCAAATTTTTTTTTCGACCCGTATGGCTTTTGAACTCAAAACACTTGATGCAATGGCAATGGAGAGGTCGATCACTTGAACCTCTCACCATCCATGCAGTCAAAGTAGTGATCCATTTATCAGAAAATATGTTTCAAATTAATTTGCACTCCGTACATCGTTTGCCGAGGCGTTTGAATGTTTAATAATATCCTCTAGACCGTCTTTCGGCCACGGCAGCCAGTCTTAACGGATACTGGCCAACTACGCAGGATATATTATAGTGCACAAGTGTGTGCGCAAACACAAGTGCAGTCTCTGTTCCCTAACTCTCATGATCCGATGGGACGGTATTCCGACACGACCAGAGAGAGATCAGGCGCAGGACCAACGGCTTTACGTGCTTGCCGAGGCGCGGGGGTGTCTTACACCGCTGACTTCCTAACTCCGGGCTGCTATTGTGATTTCTTAACAGGAAAACCCAATAACTGTTTGTTGGCCCTACCCGGGATTCGAACCCGAGACCTTATGTATAGCAATTACATTCACTACCGCTGCGCCACGGAGATAAAAAAACAAACATAACTTTGTTCTGGAGACTTTTATAATAAATCTAACAGAACCCAAACATGTTTATTTATATACATATATTAACCACACACGTACGTGTGTTCACCCCTGCGGGAAATAAATCAACTACCCCGTATAAAGGCTTTTTAAGTAATTAACCGTTTGATGCGATTGTCAGGCTATGGGGCGATACAGAGAACGCTATTTTTTTCATTAACAGGCAATTATTTTTAATTAATCCATTATATAAATATTTCTTATGCGGTATTTATAGGTTATTTTTAAAAGTGAATGTATTAGAGAGAGAGGAAGAAAAATTGATTATTTGATTCATACTACAAGCACATAATACCAAGTATAAAATAAAAAGAAATACGTATATACAAAAATAAACCTAAGCGGCACAAAACCAAATATGTATATATATTAATATATATTATTTCTGAGATAGAGTAAAGAATAGTGTGATTAGAGAGAGATGCGGCATGAAAGTGGATATAGTGACTAGAATAGAAAAGGGTGTGTTAAGTTGGGGGTCTACCGTGAAACGCGTTATACGCAATTGTGTACGTTCGTTCGTGCTTATTCTTACCATGAAACATCATTCGCGCCGACATTCGTCATGAATATCGTCGTATGACATTTGTACGTCCTAAAAAATCCGAAGTGTTTTCATGGTAGGTATATGCTTATTATTTCTTTCGTAATTCGTTTCGGCACGTCATTGCGCAAAAACATTTTCACGGTAGACCCGCTGGTTTGGGCATGTAGAAAGAATGGGCGAGAAAAGACTGACTAAAAAAGTTTATAAGGCTAGTGTAAATGGAACAGTCGCAAGCGGAAAACCTAGGCGAACGTTTCTTGATCAGATCGGAGACGTTCTGGACAAAGGCCAGGTTAAGAGCACCTTAAACCGGCGAGCGTGTATGAGGAATGTGATGAAAGTGTATGAAGCCAGAGAAGTGTGTCAGGATCGTAGCAAATGGAAAACCGTAGTCTCCGCCTACCTCTCTGGGAAACAGGCGTGAATGTATTTATTATTTCAGTTATAACCAAAATCCTCTGTTTTATATGTGAATGTTCGTGTAGATGTTTGGATATAAATCACGAGTAAACTGACTCTTTATCTAAATTACTTGCAGCTTGGTTTACAAATTACCAGTATTCATGATAACCCTTCCAGTTAGTTTAACTTTGACGTTCACTGCACGGATGGCGTAGTGGTTTAAATGGTCGGCTTGCCACTGCCACTGCGCCGAGTGTTGTGGATTCGATACCCACACGGGACAACATTTTGTGGAATCTACAATTAGTTGTTCCGAGTCTGGGTGTTCTTTGCGTCCGTTGTTTGAATGTTTGTAAAGTCCCCCGCGACACAGAAATTGTTCCTAATGCATAAAATAATAAAGTAGTAATTTCTAAAAGAAAATACAAGAAAGAAAGTTCTGTTTTTTTTAAGTAACTTGCACGTTGATTTACTAGTTACCAGTCCTTATTAAACTCTCCAGTTAAGCTTAAATGCTGCGGGTCTACCGTGAAAATGTCATTACGCAATAACGTACCGAAACGAATTGCAAACGAATGATGTTACATGGTAAGAATAAGCACGAACGAACGTACGCAATTACGTAAAACATGTTTCACGGTAGGCCTTCTGGTGTTAAGAGTGGGTTTACGTCGGTAGAGCAATAGGTGGAAGTGGACCCCGTAATCTTTCGATCGCAGGTCCAATGCCTTATCCTTTATGATTACATCGATAAATAAATGATACTTGGCACATAGATAGACTATCTACTGTATAAACACATAGTATATGTGTGTTTCCCAGTATGTGTACCTGTGGGATTCATGCGGGCGAAACAGAAATGAGTTCCAGCTAGAATCAAAATTAGTTTTACGATGAAAAGTGTTTTAAAATAAAATAATGTTTTTGGTTTCAAAGCGCATTAACAGTTTGGAAACAAAGTTATATACGTAATTAATTGAATTTATGAAGAGTTGCATGGAGTTATTTTGAATAGTCTCATATTAAACAGTATAGTAATAGATGAAAACATGCTTCGCTGATTACGAGGCATTAGTTTGCAAACGATCGTGAGGTCAATTTCAGGTCAGGGAAATTGTAATGCTGCTGTGTTAATGTAGAATATTCTCTAAGATATACTTTACATAGACATTTAACCTATTGAGTCATAGCGGCACACGGGCGGCGAAACATGATAGGTTTTCAATTATGTCTCGTATATCAAGACTTTACAGGGCAAAGGTAGATTTCCAAAATTACTTAAAATATAACGTGCTTTTTACCGAGACCGATGCTTAGGCCGTTCTTCTTTACAAAGAATATAAATATATTTTCATGCTTAATATTGTCTTCTATTTACGCGAATATTATTCATTGAAATTAAACTGCTATATACGGATTTTATTGCGTTGTTTATTTGACACTTTATTACAAAATTTTGAAAATTGTTACACTACTACTACTATTAAACTTTACTAATTTTTAAGCTAATTAAATTATTATTAAACTATTTAGATTTAATTTATTTTTACACTCTCCCCGACGTTTCGGTTGCTTTTCAGCAGCCATGGTCACGGGGAGACTAAGATGGCAGTTGTCTCAATGTTCCAGTGTAGTTATTTCAAAGTACCCGAACATAATTTAATCATTGGTGTTTCTATTTACGCAGAATGAGCTCAAAGTATCATGAAGTCTAGCTGTGGTTTGCTTCTTCTTGGGTTTGACTATTTTTATTACTGGATCCCAAGCTGGCGGTACATTCCAACCATCTTCTCTATTAAAATTAGGATGTTTTTTGATTTCAATAGCCTCGCGAAGCATCCGTGGTAGGAATCGGTGTTCTTTAGCGAGAATCTGTGGTTTGTCAAATCTCAGGTAGTAGTTGGTCCCCTGTTGCACATGTTCACACACAGCAGACTTCAATGAGCGTTGGTGTTTTACATCAGCTATGTGTTCTTTTATGCGGGTGCCTATGTTTCTCTTGGTTTGACCAATGTATGAGAGTCCGCAGTCACAATCTATTTTATTTTCATGCTGTTATATTATTTGCTTTTATGGATAATTTTATATTAATCAGGTATTTTTCTACTTTGCAGATCATCTAATAGTGACGCTTTAGTGGATGCAGACATCACAAGCAAGTTAGTATGATATTAAATGTTTAAATAAAACTATTTCACTTTAGTATCGAAACATATGTTATTCTATATAATAACCAAAGAAGTCCAGTCACCCTTACTTACGGTGTTCCGCAAGGTTCAATATTAGGCTCATTATTATTCCTCATTTATATCAACAATATAAGTAGCATGTAAATCTCAGGACACATTACATTGTCTGCTGATGACACTTCTCTTTTTTACTTTGGCCATCATATAGAAGATATAATTAATACATCAGGCTCAGAATGACTTACATACATTAAGTGAATGGTTTCATTCTAATCTCCTTACAATAAATGCAAAATGATAGGCTTATGTGATTTTTCCTGCAAAGAACAAAAAAATACAAGGCCACCTTCCTCTTACTATACTTAATCAGAAAAACCGACAATCCAGTCAGGATAGATATTTGGGTCTGACACTAGATAACAAATTAACATGAAGACCCTATATAGTACACCTTAAATCGAAAATCTCACCACTAGTTGGAGCATTACACCGAATTAGAAACTGTATCCCACACAATATACGCCCACTTATATGTATATAACTCGCTTGTCAAACCTCACTTAGAATATTTAGTTGAGGTTTGAGGAAGTGCAGCCAAAACAAATGTACATGAAATACAAGTTATACAAAATAAACTAATTAAAGTACTATACAACTATGACTACTTAACATCTACCAGTAAAATATAGAAAGATACAAAACTACAAAATATTAAACAAGTATACACTTACAAAACATGCACTGATAAAGAAAATCATCACAAGAACAAAACACTCACAACTAGAATTCAGTACAAAATCACACACATACCACACACGACGACGACACAAACTACAACTACCAACACCCAGAACTGAATATGGGAAAAAGAACATATTATGCGAAGGAGCACAGCTGTAATACAAATTACCAGATGAAATAAGAAACACTAAAACCCTAGCATTGTATAAAACACGTTTACTAGATTGTGCCACAAAAAATTATTAATTTATGATCTCTTACCTTAACGTAACTCAGACTGTATTTTTTAGAACACGCTAAATTATATAGAATCTCAATATAAATGAACTGTACCTGTTCTTTTTGAGAATAATTAAATCTTTAACCCGATATACGGTGTTGTTAACTATAAGGAAAAGTACACAGATGGTCTATTATACAAAAACTGGTTAATAATTGTAAAACAAGCTATTCCCGGCGCAAAGAGCAAAATCTGTTGGTCCCCTTAGAACACAATGGTCCCTTATAGTGCTCCAGAAACGCTACTTACTGCAGCAAAATTTTGTATAGTTGTGCAGAAATTTTCTACAGGTATTCTAGAGGTACTCCCCTATGCATGTTGCTCGAAATATTAGACCAGATTCTACTAAGCACTATCTGTCTTCTGTTGTAAGTTATATTAATATTGACGCTGATTAAATCTGTCCCACTGCTAGGCACGAGCCTCATCTTAGAGTGTTAGGTTAGTCATAGTCCACTTCGCTGGCTCAATGCGAAATGGCAGACGTCACGCATTTTCGAGAACATTATGAAGATCTCTCAGATATGCAGCTTTTCTCACGATGTTTTGCTATACCCTTGAACCTTTTGAGTCGTAGCGGCACAACGACGGCCAGACACAAACGGTTTTTAATTATATTTAGCATTCCAAGACCTGACAGATAACGCAATCAATAATAAATGCAACACAGAGGTGCATGCGGTGGGCTCAAACTTGACACCTCTGAATGTCAGTTCAATGGTCTCCACACTAGACCATAATTGCTAAAATTATTATCCTAACTATAATATTACAAATTAATGCGAATGTGCGTTTGTTTGTTCGTTTGTTACTCTTTCACGCCTTTACTACTCGACCGATCATCATGATCATTATTTAACTTGTCGTGTCGGAGGTACAGAAAAGGATATAGTATACCTTTTACTTAGAAAAAGTACTGTTACTAATCTACCTTACATTTACGCGAGCGCAATCGCGGGCAAAATCTAGCGTCTATATAATTCTAATAACCATTGTATATCTATATACACCGTAATATAAACACAAGCTTGAGTGAAACTAAAATATAACTGTATATTATTTAAATAACCAAAAACATTGGAAACATGGCGCTTACCCCACAGATAAGCTTTCATACAGAAAGGTCCGTTTATTTTAATGAAGCATTTCGGTTATCCAGTTAATTAAAACTGATAGTTGGGGTTCTCGCCACATAAATATGCGATATTAAAATTGATCAGTAATGACTTCTGATATTAATTATTTTTTAATTAATTATGTTTTAAGCGTAAGCGGATATTGATAGGATCGGTAGAAAGGTGTGTTGACTGAATTTTGTTCATTAAAAGGGGAGTAATTAAGGTATCAGATGCATTTATGTTCATATGACGTGAATTAATGGAAGTGGCCGTTGCTAACTATTTGGTGCCAGAGTAAAGAATATTAATAGTTTTACAACAAAAAAAAACATCCACAATGTGAATACTAGCAACAAAATCGATGACACTTATCAGCGTCTAGAATTAAAATGCTTACTGAAATGTCGTATTATATGGCAGTTAGAATTTACAAGTTACCAAACATAATAAAGAATGAAATTATTATAAATATATTTGATAAAAATTTAAGACATTCTTCTCCCTAGCCTTTATTATTCCCAAGTCACTTGGGGTCGGCTTTTCTAGTCTAACCGGATTTGACTGGATATCAGTTTTTACACGGAGCGGCTGCCACCTGACCTCCGCAACCCGAAAGCTAACGATACCCTAAGGCTAGACCAGTGTCAGGATATTAGAGGGTACTGACTTTCCCAATAACGACTGCCATAGATATTCATGGCAGCCGGGACCGACGGCTTAACGTGCTCTCCGAGGCACGGAGCAGGCGATAATTGTCAATCAATACGCACATAATTTCGAAAAGTCATATAACTTCCGAAAGTCAGAGGTGCGCGACGTCGGTTCGAACCCGAGACCCTCTGCATTGCAGTCTGTTGGTCTCCCCACTGAGCTATCGATGCTATAAAAATTTAAGACTTTAATAAAAAAAAGCTGCTTATCAATTACAGATTTTTTAAATGACAAAATGAACTTGTAGCTATACTTTGCTGTTTATGACAGTACGAATGGTTTGCCCTCAATATTGTAATACTTGAATAAGGCACTAAGTTATAAACACTATTCATATCATTGTAACACCTTATGTACACTTACTTGACAATAAATTAATTGAATTTGAATTTCAACCATTTAGAACCTTAGTGCCACCCTTTTACAGAAAACCGGCGTACGACTACTCTCACGCTCATTTCGCCCATACATTTAGTTTCTCATCTTTAGTAGCTCCAAAGCTTGAAGCAACGTCGTAAGGTTGCCAATCTCTCGGTTTTCTATCGGATACATTTCGAAGAGTGTGCAGAGGAACTGCATAGTTTGATACCTCCTTCCCCATTCTACCATCGGACGACCAGACAATCAGTCCAGCGAGACAGGTACATGGTGGATATACCACATTTACGCACGAAGCGCTTTGCTTCTACTTTTATAATGCGTACCACTAAGGAGTGGAATTCGCTACCTGTAAGTCTGTCTTTCCCGATGAGTACAATCTGGGTGTCTTTAAGCCGCGAGTGAATAGGTATCTTCTAGGCAAGCGTGCTCCACGTCGACTGCATCTTCACTTAAGATCAGGTGAGATCGCGGTCAAATGCAAGCCTATTAGAATGTAAAAAAAGGAAATATACTTTTCCCAAGAGTCGGCAACGCACGTGTGACTCGAGTACCCTTATATTGCAAGTGACCACTAGTAACCATTTCTTACCGACTTGCTTGCCACCTAAATATATTGTAATGTGTGCTTGTTGTATATAAAAGCGTAGTCAATTTTAGTAATATATAAGGTAGAGCTGGACTTGTATGCAATTACTTTATACTTGTTTATTGATCTTTAAAATACATATGGTAATAATTAAGTGGATTTTACTCACTTATATAAAAGAGAAATAGAAGTCTATATGCGCTTGACACATGGTATACAATTAAGGTGTTACAAGTTATAAATGTTTGAACACATCTCGCCCTCAGTGAACATGCGAAAATATGTACGTGGAATGTAATCTCCACTGAGTTGGTCTTATTGATTTGTTAATACTTATTATCTATATTTTTTTTATTTTCTATCTTTCTATTCCAGTTAAAATAGATAATAAATTAAAATAATCCACTAAATACGTTTCGTCGCCTCAATACTTTATAATTCATGCAATTTACTCTCGAAACTCGAGACAATATATATTATGCATTACGAAGTTTTAAGTTTTATTAGAGTTTCTTTGTAGCGACGCCTAAGGGTCACCGCTAAGTAAGGAGTGACCGCGGGTACATTAGCTGAGTGCGTGTTTATTTGTGAATAATATATCGCAGGCTTATTCCAAGGCTTTTACTGGACATCAAATTACAAAAGTACGTATTATGGTTCGTTTTGTGGAATTATATCTATACAAATATTATAAAGCTGAAGAGTTTGTTTGTTTGAACGCGCTAATCGCAGGAACTACTGGTTCGAGTTGAAAAATTATTTTAGTGTTGGATAGCCTATTTACCGAGAAAGGTTATAGGCTACATAACATCACGTTACGACCCACGGGGACGGCGCAGTAATCATAAAACGTGGGTGAAACCGCGGGCACATCTAGTGATAAATAATGGTGGTGCAAATAGAGGTACCTAATGACTGTTATAAATGAAGTACACAGGTAGCGTAGTGGTTTAAGTGATCGCTTCGCCACTGCTACTGCGCCGAGTGTTGTGGCTTCGATTCCTATACGGCACAAAAAATTGTGTGATCCACAAATGGTTGTTCTGAGTCCATACTCAGAACAACCATTTGTGGATCACACAAACTTTAATCAACTATCACACTAATCACACAAATATTCAAATAACGGACACAAAGAATACATGGGTATTCTTTGTGTCCGTTATTTGAATATTTGTTAAAGTCCTACGCGATACAAGAATTACTCCTAGCGCAGAAGTAATCTCTTTTAAAAAAGGTCAGGCGAAGTATTGTAGTGTTTTAACGTCAAAACATGATTAGTAAGAGTACGGTGTAACGGTAGGCAGGAATAGGCATTCCACTAATTGCCTGGGACGACGATGGAATGCACCAATACACGTCTGCCTTTCCTTTCGGATAAAGGCTTGACGTTATGTCATTTATCTTATGTTTAGTTTAGCACGACTGCCTTTTTAGTAATAGCGTAAGTTTAAGCTTATGCTGCTAATCGTGAGGATCCAGACTAAATTACTGAGTAGAGAAAAGTATTAGAGCAGACCAAATGTTTGCGTATGTGTGATGTACACTAGACCTGCCTCTTACACACACAGGTTCGAGTCTGTGCAGTGTGCATGTTTGAGAGTCTGGAGCAAGATAAATAAATGCCATTAGGGAAAAGCGGAATCGCTTATTTACTTGGAAGCAGTCTGGCTAGAGATCAATCGTGTGTGGTCAAACTGCGTGTAAAGTGTACTGGAAATAATATTCCAAGTATTGTAGTGATATGGATTTCTATATTAAACATTACTTGGAATGGTATTTTGAGTTGATGGCCCTATAAGGAGTGACTACAAATATTATTTTCTTTTTTAGGAACATCATCATCTTATGAATAATTCTTGTATCGTCTGGCTTTACATATTACTGTGAGTGATACGAAAAGGGAAGAATATTATTTTCCTGGATGAATGGTTCCTTTCTGTACCGCTAACATCGCGTATGCGAACTTCATGATGAACGGTCAAGTAATTAAGGTGTCAGAGCGTAAGCAACAAACTCAAATTCGCATTTAAAATATTAGTTAGGATTACCTAGGAATTGTGTAATTCAGTACACGGCGATAGCATAAACTAGTTCATATAGGAAATAAAGTTTCCATAATATCACCTTATGGAAGTCTTACGCTGTCAGCGTTAGTCTTACCCTCACATACTGATAGAGTTTTACGAAAGTCGGTTTTGTATGGCGGGTTTCGAGCAAGTGCTATTCCTGGTATTGTAGCTATACAAAACATATTATGCTTGTTTGAAACTTTAGGTATAACATACATTCAAGTGGAAACAGTCGAGTTTGAGTAGTAGAGCCTCGCTGATTTCAGCATGAATGTGTCGGCTCGACCGGGGAAGGACTACCCTCTCACAGAATATCGACGTGAAATAGCAGTATTCCTACTGTTATGTTTCGTCTGGTGAGTGAGAGTGCCGGAGGCCCAATCACCCTCATTTCCCCCTTCTCGCTCCTTCTCCTTCCCACTTCCTTTCCTAAAGGGTCGGCAAAGCGCAAGTGATGCCTCTGGTGTTGCAAGCGTCCATAGGCTACGGTGTCCACTTACCATCAGGTGGGCCGTATGCTTGTTTGCCACCATATTTGTATAAAAAAAATAACAGTGTGTTAAAAATACCATTTGAGCTGTGTATTATAACAAGGTCAGATTAAATCGTTGAAGAAATATGTTGGTGCGATATATTATTCCAAATCTGGGGCCTGATAAATAAAAAATGCGTAATGTGTTCATTCAGCACATTACTTTTCACCGCAAATTTCAATTTGTTGCCACGTAAATCTTTGTAATGTTTGCCATTTGGTACCATTTCAGGCATTGCGGGCTGCAACCTATTTCACTTCTAGTATTTTTAATGTTTTATTAACGGTATTGTTCACTACACGTAGCAAAATAGCGTGACATGTAACACATGTGATATTAATGCGAATGAGTTTACTTTTAATTTTCGCTAGAAAATGACACACTGATCAGTTTATAACATGTTATTATTGTCAATATCATTATTTTACATAATTTTTTTACGTTTGGGAATGCATTGACCCATATCCCTCCGCGGGGGCGGGCGGAAGGGTTATGTCGAACTCACAAGGGTAAAAGAAAGATGTTGAAACGATGTAAAAGAATCTCCCGGAATACCGACTAAACCTACCACGGTGTTCCTCGACAAAACCGCTATCGACGGGACCACGCGAATCACTTGCGCATGCGGTCGCGACCCCGCGGAGGTTTCGGCCCGCCGTATGAAACGGCAGGCCACTACATGAAAGACCCACCTTTTGGGCGGACACGACCCAGAGGCCGCCTCTCGGACCTGGTGCTGAATGGATGGCGGGCAGGCCCACAAAGACCACCACCCCCAGGTCAAACCTCAGGATGGCTGGAGGTCATCTCGCGACCTCCGGCGCCCAGCTCTGCGGTTGGGGAGAGGGTTTATATAGTTCAGCTTAACCATAACCAGATATATTAGTAAAAGTATTGTTATTATTTTCTTGTTGAAGACGACTCCCTCATTAGAATAATTCCTGTGTCACGCATGATTTAACAACCATTCAAACAACGGACACAAAGAACACCCAGACTAGAAACAATCATTTGTAGATCACATGAATTTTTGTCACCTGTGGTGATCAAACCCACAACACTAGTCACGGTCGGCAGCAGTAGCGATTAAATAGACATTGCTTCACTTGAAAGCGTAAAAGTTCACTTTTAAGGTTTGAAGAATATTGCAGAAACTCTTCTCAAACCTAGAGCAAGTTGGGTTACCATTGCTTGGTGTAAATTTTCTGATATTTGGTACATCAACTTTATAGGTACATCTTTAGTTTATAGAAATTATACGCTTATTACCGACCATATAGATAAAAGTTCATTAAATAATAATAATATCAGTCTTGTATTAAACTGTCCCACTGCTGGGCACGGACCTCTTCTCACTGTGAGAAGGGTTAGGCCATAGTCCACCACGCTGGCCTAGTGCGGGCTGGCAGACTTCACGTATCTTCGAGAACATTATGGAGAACTCTCAGACATGCAGGTTTCCTCACGATGTTTTCCTTCACCGTTAAAGCAAGCGATAATTAACTATTTAATACGCATATAACTTCGAAAAGTCAGAGATGCGCGCCTTGGGTTCGAACTCGAGACCTCTGCGTGGTAGTCTAACGGTTTCCCACTAGGCTATCGCTGCTTAAAAAAAAAGTTCATTAATTTATTCTAAATCTTAGTGTTAATACATCTAATTAACTTTCAAAGCAAAACTGCCTACTTAAAAACTAAAACATTTTCACAACTTAATTCCTTAATCAGTGTAAAAGTTGTTGATTCTGATAAATAAAGTACTTACTCGTAAAAGTTAGCGCTTAATTTTATATCGCTAGTCTCAAAACGAGCCAAACTCTCTACGTATCTAATTGAGTGCCTAGTTCTACTCGTAAAATTTGTTGAAATCGCTCGCTACCTATGGTAATTTTAATCTGACTACGCTAACTACCGAGTACCGATTTAGTGCTTCAGTGGGTTGAAGTCTATTGTACATTTCACTGGATTATTCAATCTCATTATATCTTGTTTTGATCGCTACTATTGAAAATGGTAACTTATATTACACAGTAGAAATTATTTGCTTATATGATATTATTATTGATAATAATATCCGCCCTATATTAAACTATCCCAATGCTGGGCACAGTATGAGAAGGGCTAGGCTATGGCCAAGTCCTAGGCTAATGGTGGACTATGGTCCACCACGCTGGTCCAGTGCAAGTCGGCAGAGTTCACATATCTTAGAGATCATTACGAAAAACTCTTAGACATTCAGGTTTCTTCACAATGTTTTTCTTCACCATTAAAGCCAGCTTAACAAGCTTCAAAAAGTCAGAGATTGGGATTGACCTCGAGACCTCTGCGTGGCAGTTCAATGGTCTCCTAATAGAGAAAAATCTCTGTAGCAGCACGGAAATCTCTGTAGGAGGCCATAGGGTCACCCTCTATTACGTGGGCGAAATGTGGGTTTCACTTTTAGGCTTCCTAAAACTCAAAATGTTTTTCTTTAACTGCCCAAATCTGGGTGTAATTCATATCTGGCTGTACCTTTGCAGACATAAAAATGAGATACGGAAATGTGTATTATTAAAAATCATTTCATTTAACAATTTCATTTTTTTTATTCAACTTAAATTGGTACAAATTGATACAGAGCTTAGGTTACATTGTAAAGGTAATATATAAGGGGTGCCTGTACTAGGGTAAACCTCTGCCACAGGCATTAAGGGCACATACTATCTAATATAGATATAAATTCTAAAACAATACTTATAAAACATGCTTTGTCAAAGAAATATTTTTTTAAGTTGCCATAGTTTAATGTTTGAAAATAGTTATATAATGTATTACTAAAAGATACACACCTGTCAGCGGCGCCATTTTATAATCCTACAACTTTCTTTTTTAATCGATCGCTCTAGGAATAATGCTTGTGACGCGGGTGATTTTACAAGCATTCAAACGACGCGTCGTTATACGGATACAAAAAAAACCTAGACTCAAAACAACTATTTGTGGATCACACAATTTTTTTCCATTTTGGGTATCGAACCCACATTACTTGGCGCAGTGGTAATGGTGAGATGACCACTTAAACCACTCCATCCGTGTAGTTTTTTAATGCTTTCTATTAATATATCCCATATTTGGCTTTAAATATATCTAATAATGTCCTCTAATGCGCATTTCGCATTTGTGCACTAGAAATGCGCACTCTCTGTTCCTTTACTTAGAGTTTAGGAACAGAGAGTGTGCTTGTCCTTGCATTACACGGTAATCCGACACGACGGGAGAGAGATCAGGCGCAGGACCAACGATTTTACGTGCTTCCCGAGGCACGTGGGTGTCTAACACCGCCAACTTCATAACTCCGGGCTGCTATTGAGATTTCTTAACAGAAAAACCCAATAACTGTCTGTTGGCCCAATCCGGGATTCGAACCCTAGACCACACAGCAGTCGCATTCACTACTGCTGCGCCACGGAGGCAGAAATAAATATAAATTAAATAAAAAGCGTCTAGCGTCTTATTAAAAAATCTGATTAATTCTACACTCGTTGCAAGTACTACATTTTGTAAACTACTTTAATGTACGTTATTCTATGCAACGTCGCTTACGAGTTCCTGTCATAAAATGAACGATTCGAATACGCAGCTGTCCTGTTAAATTTTATAGATTTATTTTATTGTTCATTTGATTAGCCATAAATGACAATGTTGTCGGTGTATTCGACGTATGTATGATTAGTATGCGAAGAATGTGTAAATGTATTATGGCTCTTATACAAGAAGCAGGTAACATGCGCAAGTTGAGGGAGTTGCTCGCGTTGCATGCGCCGAGTAAACGGTCGCGAGTCATCCGCAAGTCAGTCGTAAGATTACCTTGCGCATGTAGGTCGCGCTAACTACTTGCATGGTGTCTAAGCACCTTAAATGTAAATGACTCTAATACATATTTTTCAATTTGTTGACTATGTACTTCCTGTAGAAAAATTTTAGCATGATAAGATTTACTTACGTTTGTAGCACGTGCAAGTATCTCGCATGTGTAGTCCATATCAGCTACTTGCATTGTGTATAAGAAACATTAATGCAAGTGAATTCATAAATTATTCTGTTGAGTTATTAAAAGATTTATTACTTGTGCTGTCTACAAAGTATAAGTTTAGCTTATGTTTACAATAACAACCAGCGATAGTTGGGGGATATATAGTCTCTCACATATATCTTCGTGAGGTATCCCGAGCGCTATGATATGTCCTTCTTCAAACTAGGTTTAAAAAGAGTTCTTCTTTCATAGTAGGCAGCGGCTTTGCTGTGTCCTAGCATTGCTAAAGTCCATGAGCAGCGGTTACCACTTTCCATCAGGTGGGGCACTTGCTCGTTTGCCAACAATGGCAAAAAATGGTTGGTAGTGGTGCATCACACCATTATTTGCTATTTATAGTTGTAGGTCCCACGTAACAGGCAAAGGGACTATACCCAATAGCCTATTGCCATCTACCGGGCACAGTTTCAGACTACGTACTGTTCCTGATAACTTCTTGACGAAAAGAAGAGTTTAAAACAGAATCATAAAAACACTATTTTGCTATCCATACTTGACACCAACACATAAAATCTTTAAAGAAACTAAATTAATGAATATCCATCAACTCTATATATATATAATACCTGTATTTTAATTAGAAAAATTTTAGACAAAACCATCCATGCCAATATATCATTTATTAAAAAGTCCCAAATATCTAAACGTAGCCTTCGTCGCCCTAGTTTGCTTGTTTTGCCAAAAATACGAACCAACTATGCTAAAAAGAATATTACCTATGAAGGAGCACAAATATTTAATAACTTACCCTCCCATATAAAAAATATTAACTCATATAGCAGTTTTCAATCTCGCCTATTCGAATATATAATAGAAAATTATTCTAACAACATTTGAGATAGAAACTGTGGAATGCCTCTCACACATACCTTCCTAAAAAGGATTAAGAAAGTATAAAAAAAATATATATATGTATATGTTTCGGTGACGGTATACTTATAATGAAGTCACTGAATGTGTTATGTTATATTCTCATGTAAGTGGCTTTGTCTTTTTTTTTAGAAAAAATGATTTATACCGAAACCTAAAAAGCTCAATAACATAGCCATTAGCCCAATTATTTAACCCGTGACGTCACACACAACAATCATATATACGACTGCTGCTCCAGAGTAAAAGCAGATAATTCGGGTTATAGTAAGTTTATCATACGAATTCTAAAAGAAGTAGGTTTTAATATAGTCTATAGTTTCCCTTGACTTTTTACACTGAAGCAACTCAACATTGGATCTTCACCATACATAACATGTCAGGTAAACAACTTAATATTGTGTTCATGCGGCAAATAGAGTCTCGTTAACGAGGCATGATCTCATCTGTAAGCCTCTTGCTGCTTTTTGCCCTGCCGGTACCAATTTGCTACCCGTGTGTTTTTTGCAAACTGTAATTCAATTAAATTTGTTTATTGTTAGATATTTTATTTTATTTAGTGTTAGATTTAAGGATTTTGCCATGTAAATGTATTAAAAATAAGACACCATTTTGAATGATTTGAAATTTTATTTATTATGGGTTCACTAAAACCCCTGAAACGAAGATTAAATAATATACGTGTCTTAACTTCAGTAATCAATATTAAAAAGCAAATCAAATCAAAATATGTTTATACATTTAGGTCACAAAGTAACGCTTATAAACGTCAAGGTTACACTTACAACAATAATATGAATTTACATTTACATTTACCTGTTGCCACGTTCAGCAAAGCAATGGCGTAGAACTAATGAGAAGTACGAGCAAGAAACTCACGGCCACTCTAAAATAAAAAAACTCTTAATTGCCAAATTTTACAATGCTGCTTATTTTACAAATTATATTTGTAAGGTGCTGCAACCATTGGTGTAGTAGGGTAGAGTAATAGGTGGGATGAGCAGCGATAGCTCAGTGGGGAGACCAACAGACTGCAATGCAGAGGGTCTCGGGATCGAACCCACGTCGCGCACCTCTTACTTTCGGAAGTTATATGACTTTTCGAAATTATGTGCGTATTGATTGACAATTATCGCCTGCTCTTTGTCTCGGAGAGCACGTTAAGCCGTCGGTCCCGGCTGCCATGAACATCGTGTCATGGCAGTCGTTATTGGGAGAGTTTCGACACAAAAGATCCCACTGGGTCGAAGTGTCGCCGGTCTGCACTGACTGGCCCCCACATAAATAAGATAATAATAGGTGGGATTCGATCCGACGACTTCACGATCGCAAGTCCAATGCATTATCTATTGGGCTACCACTACTGCTTAGGCTGTAGATCAAATCATACAGAGAAGAGTAGATATAGTTAATGACACGCTTGATGATAAATATGCGTCCGAAAAACAGACAAGAGCACACAATAAAAATATGTTTATTCATATAGTATACACTTATGTACGTCAAAGTTACTTTTATTAATGTCATGTAACGTAGTAGCTAGTTAATCACGTTTTAGAGACGTGGTTGATAAAGAATTTATTTAGCGGAGATGATTTAAACAATAAATTTAGCAATTACAAGGTTTTTAATTTCAGATTTACACAAATTGGTACAGTACGCGATTTGATTACTATACAATAAAAACAGGGTGTGGTTCTAGTGGTAAGGCTTCGTACGTGGTCCGGCGGAAGAGCACAATGGACCACTTATTTGGATACGGCAGCCGGCAGAAGAATCTGGAACCAGCGCACGACCGCGCATAAATAGGCCGCCGCTGGGGAAGGGAAGCCGAAGGAGGGGCGCGGCGAGCACTGCCGCGGAGACACGACCGGTTCGCGTGACAGTAATTCTACATTTACATTAACCTATTGCTCTGTCCAGCAAAGCAAGGACGTAGAACTAGTAAAAATAACTGGCAGAAAAGATATAGGTAAAATCAATAGTGTTTCTTGCTTATAAAATACACTAGCTGACCCGCGCATATTTGTATGCGTCACATAACAGAATTTGCCCCGTTTTTGCAATATTTTCCATTGTGCTCCGCTCTTATTAGTTGTATCGTGATGTTATATAGCTTATAGCCTTCCTCGATAAATGGGCTATCCAACACTATAAATAATTGTTCAATTCGAACCAGAAATTCCTGAGATTTGCGCGTTCAACCAAACAAACATATAAACTCTTCAGCTTTATAATATTACATACATACATAGATCCACGCCTGTTTCCCAGAAGGGTAGGCAGAGACTACGGATTTCCATTTGCTACGATCCTGACACACTTCTCTGGCTTCATTCACTTTCATCACATTCCTCATACACGCCCGTCGGTTCAAGTGCTCTTAACTTCTTTATAATATTAGTGTAGATTACAGTGACATAAAATCTTTGCGTTTAATAGTTATCGTTACGAGGTACATATTCATAGCATACTCTACGTAGCAGTTGCATTGGTTTAGATTTTAATTCCGATTTGTTGCAAGTCTAGATTTCAACACAGATTTTGAACTGGGTCAATGCGCTAAATTGAAGCTGTCTACTGACTGTGTTTGCTCTGCCAGCCAATTTAGCCACAATTGTTTGGCCCAATGGAGAGAGAGTGTCTTTAGATTGGTCTCCTGTGAAATTTTACACCAGCCTTCTGTATTTTATTTATTAAATTTTAAGAAAGTATATCTATGTATAATATAGTATTTTAGGCATCTTTAGGCCTAAAATTATTTGATAGTCTCATAGATTAATGCTTTTAATGATCAATTCTTGTAACAAAAATATGGAGATCGAGCTTTGATGATACTCACTGACATAAATCTCCTAAATGAAAACGAAAGTAAAATGGATTTATGTATTTATGTAGCTTACATAAAAGTTACAATCATAGAGAACTAAAGTATACAGTATAAACCTAGATTGTAGTTTTAACTATATTTTCTCTGCACAGAATATTACAAGTAAAAGAAAATATTTGTTTACATAAAATAAGCTATAAGTAGTGTTAGTGTGTTAGCATGATACATAGATCGTGAATGATTCTATAACCAGAGCTAGAACTGTTCTAATATAGAATGTATACGCCTTGAAATTTACTAAGACTATGGCAGAAAGCTTTCGTTCACCCACTACGTTTATTAGGCAAGATCGGAACTTCACCATTAACATTATACGTATATGTATACAATAAAATTAACTGTTTTTATTACGAGAATTGACCTTCTGATACCTCAAATTGTCGCTGCCAACTAGATTATCAAAAATATTTTTAACTAGCTTCTGCAAAGGGCTTTGCTTCGCTTCAAAAACATTACCATTTCTAGATAAAATATCTCATGTAATTTTCTTCACCCATTTGACAATGTGTACCTATGCAAAATTTAATGATGATCGGTCGAGTAGCCAAGGTTTGAACGTGTAACAAACAATCAAACTTACAATTGCATTTATAATTTCATAAGTTACGATTTACAGACAAAGGTTCGACGTCATAAACTTTTCATCTTAAACTCATAAACACGACAAAATGGAGCAGTAATTTATTACAAGTTTGTCACAAACATGCCATATATATCATACACATAAACTAAACAATCCTTCATACAAAACTTTTCATAAAAATATGTAGCAAAGTTAGCCCTAAGGGAATAGAAAAACAAAAGGCAAATAAAATGTATCTGTAATGTGTTAAGGTGGCCTCTTGAGGCTCCAGTTCACAATATAAAGCCGTCCTGAATATCGAAGTGTACCACCAACTATTTTTCTGTTTTCCTACCAGTATAATTGAGTTAAAACATGTTTCCAGTGCGACTTGGGACAAAGAAAACAGAGTGTATAACCAATTTGTCACGCCACCTAAATTCCGCGTATCAATTGGTGCAAATAAACTGTTGTAACCTTCTTGCTGTTATTTCAGAACTACTTTGATTTATTTCAAAGGTTGCGTGATGGAGGATATTTCTTCTTTTTCTTTTTTTAAAGATTGAGTAATCTACCGCACTAGGACTGACTCCTGTGTCGCAGAAGGGTTTATAAATGGGTATTAGAAACACCCAGACTCGGAACAACCTATTCGTGGAGCATTTAAATGCTCTCTTGTGGTATATTAACCCACATGGCATAGTGGTAGTGGGAAGGCAACGAAGTCAACCAAATTGGACGTCAACTGCAAAGTCATTTTTTTATATCATTATCATGTTTTGTTCCCGAGCTAATGAGTATAAAATACATCAATATGTATTTTTTTTAAGTACCTATGTACTTGAAAGTGAATTACTCTGTAATTGGATCTAATATATCATGTAAATGACTTAATTATGTAATATAATCTAATCAAATCACCAAAAGAAAAAAATACTACTGATGTCACTCGTCAAGTTGAATATTATTATATATAAGTAAATAATGTTGGTATGTAAATGATTTCATTATGTAATGTAATCTAATAACATCAAAAGAATAAAATACTACTGATGTCACTCGTCAAGTTGAATATTATTAATATATATAAGTAAATCTTCTTTCTTTCTTTCGAAAAGAAAAAGAAGAAGTAAATCTTGATACGTTTTTTGCAGAAGATTTATACGTGTTCGATGTTGTATGTCTCGTGACTGAGGAGGATAAGTAATAACCTGCGTTAATTAGTAATGTAACACACTGTAGAATCTTACATAGACGAAGCGTGCATAACCAACAAAAGTGAACAAAGAAATACCATAATAAAAACCTGTAAGATATACTGGTATTTACAAACTTGTCATATCAAGGCCATTTATAAAAAGATGCCAACTAATACAAATAATAACGACACGATGTTATTTTTTATCGGTGTTGAGAATTCTCAAGAAAATACTTCCAAAAGTACTATTAACTAACCAATAAGTTTTACTGTGTGACCTAAATGAATAAATGATTTATGATTTTGACATGCTATATATGTACTAATATTATAAAGAGGAAATATTTGTTTGTAACGATTTAACTCAAAAACAACTAAGCCGCGAGCAAAAGTTAGTTGATGATAAAACCGAGAGATTTTTGTTTAAAGGTTACCTTGTACTAAAACTTCAGGTAAAAAGATGATAAGTAAGTCAATAAAAATTTAAATACAAAATTCTCAATACCGTTTTATCAGTTATTCGATTATGTCTACAGTTGAAATGGCTGTAATACATTTTGGCGTCCGATGATGACGGCATTGTGATTCAACCGTACTGGGACATTCGCTATTTATAATAATAAAATCAGATTTTATCCAAATTATTTTTACGAAGAATAATTATTATGTAATTACAACAGCCTACTGGGAGACAGTTGGTGGCACGCAGAGGACTCGATTTAGATCCCAAGGCACGCTCCCCTGATTTTTCGAATTTATGTGCGTATAATTTTTTAAAGACAACTCCAGCACTAGTTTAGGAAGGACCGTGGTTAGGGCACTGAGTGTTCAATGAAACAAAGTTAATTTGTGTAATACATCCTTATATTCACACGTTACAATGTTCTTAGTTTAACCGTCTTAGGGCGACTGTCTTATTCTTCTACAATACAGGGCTATATACTGACGATACACTTAGCTTATGTTCTTACAGTGACAAACTCAGCATACGCTCCGTCACACTAGGAATAATTCCTGAGTCGCGGAGGACTTAATAAACATTCAAACAACGGACACAAAGAACACCCAGATTCGGTACAATAATGTGTGGATCACACAAATTTTTGTCTCGTGTGGGGATCGAACCCACTCAGCGCAGCGGCAGCGTAGATGCTACTATTTAAACCACTACATGCAGTCATTAGTTAATTATCGCTTGCTTTAACTGCGAAGAAAAACATCGTTAGGAAACCTGCATGTCCTCCATAATGTTCTCAAAGATATGTGAAGTCTATCAACCCGCATTGAACCAGCGTAATGGACTTGCCCTTCTCACACTGAGAAGAGGCCCGTGGGCAGCAGTGGGACGGTTTACATCTTCTCCCTAGGCTTTATTATTCCCAAGTCATTTGGGATCGGCTTTTCTGGTTTAATCGGGTTTGACTGGATATCAGTTTTTACACGGAGTGGCTGCCACCAGACCTCCGCAAACCGAAGGCTAACGATACCCTAAAGCTAGACCAGTATCAGGATATTATAGGGCACGGACTTCCCAATAACGACTGCCATAGATGTTCATGGTAGCCGGGACCGACGGCTTAACGTGCCTCGGAGAGGCACGGAGCAGGCGATAATTGTCAATCAATACGCACATAATTTCGAAAAGTCATATAAGTTACTTCCGAAAGTCAGAGGTGCGCGACGTGGTTTTGAACCCGAGACCCTCTGCATTGTAGTCTGTTGGTCTCCCCACTGAGCTATCGCTGCTGTTAATATTATTATTATGTCATATCATTTTCGCAGGTCTTTCTACGAAAGATTCCGATCAAAATACTTACATTTCTAGAATTCTACTCACATATTTTCGAAATATCAAGTACTAGTTTTGTCCCCAGCTTCACTTGCGTTAATTTAAATGTTGTAAATTAATGTCTATCTCTCAAGAACGGCACTTTTTTGAATGAAAGGTACCCTATGTCCTTTTCTGTACCCCTAACAACGAATCCCTATGCGAAATTGCATGATGGTCGGTCGAGTTGTTAAGGCGTGAAAGCGTAACAAATAAACAAACACATATTCGTATTTATAATATTATAATAATAATAATATTCTATTACATACACACAGCACCATCTAGCCCAAACTAAGCAGAGCTTGTACTATGGATACTAGACAATGGATAAACATACATATATACTTTTTATATTAGTTAGGATGCGTACCTTACGATCGAACCTGAGACCTCTACATGGCATTCCAAAGTTCTCCCAATTGGGCCATCGCTTCTTTAAAATATTTATTACTTAGAAATATTAATAATCGGTTTGCGGGTGCTTGTTCTTATTATTTCTGGGTACTATATATACATATGTAGGTAACTAAACCACCCGGTTTAGTTTAGGAAAACTAGGTTACGTCTGCATCTGGGTCTCCATTTGCATATTATATTATTATAACAGTGTTCATTGGTTCAGAAATACGTGAAGAGAATGATAATATAAATTGATGTTAGATAGTATAATATATCTGTATACTATATTCCATGACTGAATACTGTCTCCTAAGTTCTCGCTGGCTTAGTTTGGCTATCAGTATAAGCACCTTTAGTTCCTATACATTTATATAGTGTTATATATTATAAGCGTACAATTGTGAATTAATAATAATAATAATATATATTATCAGCCTTTACTAAAGCCTTTATTAAACTGTCTAACTGCTGGGCACGGGCCTCTTCTCAATGTAAAAAGGTGTAGGCCATAGTCCACCACACCGGACGAGTGCGGGTTGGCATATTTCACATATCTACGAGCACATTACACAAACACAAACATGCAGCTTTTTTCAGGATTATTTCCTTCACTTTTTGAAGTTATGAGTGTATTAAAAGTTTTAATACACTCATAACTTCAAAACGTCAGAGGTGCTTGCATACCTTAGGGTCTAACTCGAGACCTCTACGTGCCAGTCCAACGCCCTCCTACTCGTTTATTGCTTATTATATTATATTTCAGACTGCATGCTATAAATGCGGGAATCGAACCCGAGTCTACAAGTATATTAGTCGCATACTACCGTTGCGCCATCAAAGCAATCCTTAACATGTTCTGCAACTAAACAAAAATCTCAAGCATTTTCGTTCGTAGCGTCGAATTGCTCATAATTCTATATACGCAAATACATTAAACAATAAACGTTTTATACTTAATAATAAATCAGTTATTCATATTACTTTTTAGAAATATTAACTAGAATTCAATACACCACTTCGGCTATTAATATTGGTAACAAAGGCACATTTTTCAATTAATATACCTCAATGTTAATACCGCAGGCGAATTGAAAATCACTCCAGCATTCATTAATAAAATGATTGTTGTACCATACACGCTCGCTTTTTGTGAATTTGAAGCAAACATACTGTAGCAAGGAGCAGCGATAGCTCAGTGGGGAGACCAACAGACTGCAATGCAGAGGGTCTCGGGTTCGAACCCACGTCGCGCACCTCTGACTTTTGGAAGTTATATGACTTTCCGAAATTATGTGCGTATTTATTGACAATTATCGCCTGCTCCGTGCCTCGGAGAGCACGTTAAGCCGTCGGTCCCGGCTGCCATGAATATCTATGGCAGTCGTTATTGGGAAAGTCAGTACCCTCTAATATCCTGACACTGGTCTAGCCTTAGGGTATCGTTAGCCTTCGGGTTGCGGAGGTCAGGTGGCAGCCGCTCCGTGTAAAAACTGATATCCAGTCAAATCCGGTTAGACCAGAAAAGCCGACCCCAAGTGACTTGGGAATAATAAAGGCTAAGAGAGAAGGAAATACTGTAGCAAAATTAAGGCTCAAATCTTATATTAGATTTTGCTCGCGGCTACGTTTGCGTAAATGCAGGTTAGGTTAGGTTAGCAACAATACTGTTTTTTGGATGAAAGTTACCCTTCTGTACCCTTGACAACGTGTATGCGAAATTGCTTGATGATCGGTCGAGCAGTTTAGGCGTGAAAGCATAAAAAACAAAGTCACATTCTCATTTATAATATTAGTTAGGGTTCAAACAGACTAAAATATATTTATTTTAATGTGCGTAATTACGTGTATTAATGTCCATTGCGATAAACAGCTTGTTCATAGAGAATTTAAATATCAAAAATGAAATGTCAGATGATAATAATGTTACTAATGATAAATTAAACGGTCAATGGTCACATTATTGCCTACTTATCAAGCCACTTATTTATTTATTGTATTATCTCTTTCCACCCTGACGTTGGCAGAATCATCGATACCTTTTCCTTGGAGCCATTCGACACCCAGAAAAGTAAAAGTTGAATGATTAATTAAAAAGTTTAGTTTTCTATGTATAATATATGTATTTACAAAAAAAATGGATAATATAATATGTATGTTTATCCATTGTCTAGTACTGATAGTACAAGCTCTGCTTAGTTTGGGCTAGATGGTGTTTTGTGTACCTATGTGATAGAATATTAGTATTTGGATAAATTAATAGAAAATATGTTAATAAACAACAGTGTAGCATTAAATGTTATGTTTCTTTGCCCGCTTTTCTTAAGAAGTTTTAAATTGAAAAAGAAAAATAAGAAGGGGTATGTATAGATGAATTAAACACTTTTCGTCAGGTCTGGCGAAATGTTGGCGCAATACACCTCGTTTAGCTTTAAGGACCCATATAATAAAAAGTGGCCCCTATTACGTAGGGCCTATTAAGTAGTCTGAAACTATGCTAACACTGTTGTATAAATATAAAAGACTACGTGCCGTACTGTGCTCAGAATTTTAGACAAAAATAAGTCAATACCGCTTTGTTAGACCCTGGAGTCGAACCCGAGACTCTATTCATAGCAGCCGCATTCAACTTCGTTATGAATAACCAAATGTTGTATTATGTGAGCTTCGAACCCACAACACACGGCGTTGTGGCAGTGACGAGCCTTAGTCATCCATGCAACCAAATAACTCGCTTTACTTAAACTACTAACAGTACATATCTCACCAACCTCCCAGATTGCCAACAAAATTACACAGAAATATTTGTCAATTACAACCGACAGATTTTAGCGTTCAATTTGAAATCCGTTCCGGCGTCCATTAATGATGCCATTGTAGTTTCGCTGTACGGTTTTTACCGTGCAATTAACTCTACAATCCGGACCACGTGCGGTCGACTTAATCAGTGGCGAACGCTGACACTTGAACGTTGAGGGGTACCTATGATTTTGGGTTGAACGGCAGCTTTATTTGCACTGACAATTGTTAGTTCCATTGCCGAGTATTCAGGCTGATGCTTTTGAAAATGTTGAACAGATAGCAGTGAATGGAGTGTTCTATATTTTGTATTTAGCTGTGTAAAATGTATAAATATTGTCTTCTGTTTACGCGAATATTATTCATTAAAATTAAACTACTACTTCTGCGTAAATAGAAACACCAATGATTAAATTATGTTCGGATACTTTGAAATAACTACACTGGAACATTGAGACAACTACCATCTTAGTCTCCCCGTGACCATGGCTGCTGAAAAGCAACCGAAACGTCGAGGAAAGTGTAAAATTAAATTAAATCTAAATAGTTTTAATAGTTTTAATAGTAATTTAATTAGCTTAAAAATTAGTTAAGTTTAGTTTTGTTTTAAAAATTATGTAATAAAGTGTCAAATTAACAACGCGATAAAAGCCGTATATAGTAGTTTAATTTCAATGTATAAATATGTTACATAGACTAATGTCCTAATCCTAACTAATATTATAAATGTGAATGTGAGTTTGTTTGTTTAATTTTTATTTGTGTGTTTCACGCCTTAATTATTTGACCGATTATCATGAAATTACGCATACACGTTGTCAAGGGATCAGAAAAGGACATAATAATATAATATTCTACCACATACACACAACATAATCTAGCCCAAACTAAGCAGAGCTTGTACTATGGGTACTAGATAATGGATAAACATACTTATATACTTTTTTTTTGTTGTAATTACGTACATATTATACATAGAAACATCCAGAGCAAGACAAACATTCATGTTCATGCCCACAAATGTTTGACTTGTGCGGGAATCGAACCCGCGACCTCAGGTGTGGCAGTCGGTTACACTAACCACTACGCTATCGAGGCCGACTATACATAGCGACATAGCGTACCATTTATCCATAAAAAACTACTGTTACTAGCCTAACCTATATTTAACAAGCGAAGCCACGGTCAAAGTCTAGTTTTGTTTATAGCTGTGTGGTATGTAGTAATATTGTGGTTTTACTCGCGTTTATGGTGACTGCACCGCCCCCGTGGGTCGTAGCGTGATGTTATAGAGCCTATAGCATTTCTTGATAAATAGGCTATCATACACTAAAATAATTTTTCAATTCGAACCAGTAGTTCCTGAGATTAGCGCGTTCAACCAAACAAACAAACTTTTCGGCTTTATAATATTAGTATAGATTATCAAAACTTATTCATATAATAAAGCTGAAGATGTTGTTTATTTTTTCTTTGAACGCGCTGATCTCTGGAACTAGGTCAGCTTCGAAAAATCTTTTTGCGTTTTGTAGCCTAATTCTTAAGGAATGTTATAGGCTATAAAACATCACGCTATGAGCTACGAGAGCGGTGTAGTAGTCATAAACGTATGATGAAACCGCAAAAGACAGCTAGATGATAACATAAAAAAAACGACTCCATATTTATCATGTCAAAACATACATATGTACATACATACAAAGGGAAGCACAAGCATATTATATCCATACTTCTTCTATTTTAAAATCCCGTGTATCTGGACGCGAGCCGGGAATCAAACCTACACCGATCATACGCAATCATAATCGCAAACTTAAGCTACAGAACAAACAACTCAGTATCCCATACTATAAATCAAAATCCTCAATATCACATATTATAAAATAAAATCCTCCACCGCGTCTGTCCGCTTGTTCGCAATAAACTCAAAAACGACTGAACAGATTTTTATACAGTTTTCACCAATGGAGTGAGTGAGGTGTTCAATACGTTAAGGTTTTGTGTAAATTGGTAAATATGACGCTAATTGTAGAAAATATCGGCAAAAGTCAAGATGCGTGGGAGCTTTCATAAAAACGCTGCCTAATCTCTTTGAGATATAACAAATCATACCCGTTCAAAGCCAGGGCGTGTCGCTAGTAAAAATATAAAGCGTTAAATGTTTAGGCAGAGGTGTAAAAAACCTTCATTTCACCAGCCTTATTTAAGTCCTAAGAAATAGAAAACGAGCGGGTATAGTTCGAAATGCCGTGTTACAGGCAATTTCCTGGCGATAAATTCAAGATGGCCGACACGGCAATTGGAATTTAATTAGATAAATTTTGAATCCCTCTGCTATAGACTGATATGCTTTTGCTACATCAATGAAACGGATATGATGTCTGACAAGACTCTCGAAGATCTCTATTTTAATCAGATTTTTATATTTCACAAGTATTTTAAACGTTTCGGAAATTTTGCAGTGAATTAAATTGTTTATACATATAGTAAAATTATTGATAACTAATCGATGTCTGTACAAGGAAATATTTAAGAAAAATAATGTGAGGGGTCTTTATAAGTGCTATAAAAGCCAAAATAAATATTATTTAAATTTTTGTCTGCCTGTATGTTTGTACACGCTAAAGCATAAAATTCAGGTTGGAAGTCTAACTTTATATCTGGTGTATGTTTTCTCTCAATAAGCAGAGTAGAAAAGCCGGACAAAAGCTAGAAATATATATACAAAGCATTCGTAGTAATTTTTCTTTTTTCGTATACACCTGTTTGAATAGACCACGTGTAAAATATGTATAAAAATATACACATTATAATATATGATCCACGTGGTAGGCGAGATGACCCTATTGGCGTTTATCGGGTAATTTTCTAACAGAGAAACTTAATAACTACTACTTTGCCTAACTCGGGGATCAAACTCCAGTATTTACGATAACACTCAAGCATAAAATAAGATGATTATATTAAATACATAATCACGTAATCTAAATTCTTATAAATGCTTGTTTTTTATATATATCGATAACTCCCGCACAGGTCGTCCATGCAGTCTTAATTAAGAATATCAGTTAGGTATTAACGTATACTTACTAAAGCAGCGATAGCTCAGTGGGGAGACCAACAGACTGCAATGCAGAGGGTCTCGGGGTCGAACCCACGTCGCGCACCTCTGACTTTCGGAAGTTATATGACTTTACGAAATTATGTGCGTATTGATTGACAATTATCGCCTGTTCCGTGCCTCGGAGAGCACGTTAAGCCGTTGGTCCCGGCTGCCATGAACATCTATGGCAGTCGTTATTGGGAAGGTCAGTACCCTCTAATATCCTGACACTGGTCTAGTCTTAGGGTATCGTTAGCTTTCGGGTTGCGGAGGTCAGGTGGCAGCCGCTCCGTGTAAAAACTGATATCCAGTCAAATCCGGTTAGACCAGAAAACCCGACCCCAAGTGACTTGGGAATAATAAAGGCTAAGAGAGAAGAAGAGTTAGGTATTAATGTATTGCAAACACATTGCATAATTTTCTAATAGTTTGTTTTAGTTGTTAAAACACAGCTAGGAATAAGCGCTGTGTCGCGGGCGACTTTACAAACAAAACACCAAAAACAAATAATTAGACTCGTAAGAACTGTTTGTTAATCATATAAGTGTTTATCCCGTTTGGGAATCGAACCCACGACATTTAGCGCAGTGGCAATACATAAACCATTACAAACTAAAGCCTTTATTCAAAACTATCTTTTTAAGCCAACTCAAACGGTTTTAATCTGTACCTTTATAAATTCTAGCTTATTCCAACTTTAAATTTCGAATCGAACATTTAATTAATGGTGGGCGCACACAATCGACGTTTGGCTTTAACGATTTGTGGTCAGTTCCGCACGCCGGCGCTCGCGTGTGTACCAGCCCTTAATTAGGAACGACCTTTGGGATTGAATCAACGGCGCCTGTCATCTATTTACATAATAAATTGAAGATGAGCAAATTTCCTTTAGTTTAATTAGTACTAATGCTTGCTAATATGTTCGAGGTATAGGTGTTATACTAGATTTAGACTGCCTTAGTGTTGCAATGGTAGAGTGTGCTACTGCATTACCTCATTCACCTTCGTTTCCCGGATCTGGCAAAGTGCTATTGGATATATCTATCAAGGAATTTTTAGTATCATCGTTCCCATACTCATAGTGTTTAGTTACAATTCTAGAATGAAGTGTTGTGTGTTTACTTGTTGTGTACATACGCTTACTTTAAAGACGATATTGTGAAAAGAATAATTTAACGTGACTAAGCCGCCAAAGTTTTTATCGCTCCTTAAACTTGGACACCCATTGATCTTTGCCTTCACTACAACGCTATACTTACGGAATTTTTAATGGTTTGTAACAGTATATCGAAAGGCAAGATATTAAAGTACTACTACTTTAATATCTTGTAAAAAGAAAAGCTTTATTGAAATTCTCTAATGAAAATAACAGCAGTTTTCCAGGATTGATTATTTTAACCATGATCAATTCAACTTCTCACCGCCCGAGGCAGTTATTATAGGTTTGAATGGCAATAAAAACGGACTAAAATCGGATTGGGCCGGATGTAAAATTCGACCTACTGTTCTATTTTTGTGTCTTTAGTTTTCATCCGATACTTTGTTACTTGATATATTAAAAATACAAACTAACAGCACAGTCCATAAATAGCCTAAAGCGTCCATTGATATGTGTGGGTATAGAGGAAAATATCAACATGTGAGGCAGGTCTGTGTGTATCTTCGTTAGTAAAGCAGATAGAACAGATTTCCTGCTTTATTTGTTTTTATTTATTATGAATCCCTCCCTGAAATTTTCAATAGCAGCACAGAAACTAAACCTGTGCTCGGTAGACGGCAGTAGGATCACCCTCTATTACATGAGATCTAAAGAACCTTGACAATATGAACAAGAAACTAATTAATATTGCTTAACTAAAGACAATGCTTTTATTTTTTTAATTACCCTTAATTTGGCGTGATCGATAGGCGTAATCCAATGTTATGCTAACCAAACTTATGTCCTATTTTAAAATGATCTATAAAATATGGTATTTATAATTCCATAACATTTTTATATTTTAAGTGATATGAAAATATCATGAGCATCGTCATCATCAATCTTATAGATAACGGTAACACTTAATTTGTGAAACTAACCCTTTGTCTATAAGTTCTTATAACATTCAGACGTCTGCCTTGAAGATCAGTAATTTTTGCACCAAGTTCCTAATAAATTTGATTTTTCATCTTACAACGAGGCTTATAAATTAAAACAATGTGCGGGCTATATATATCACTGAACTTTTTTGCCGACGTTAGCATGGCGTGCTCGCGAACTTTGTTACTGCATGGAGTTACTGAAAACACGGTATTTTGTAGCATAGTTTTAACTAGGACGTGAACGTACGTTATTCTGTTGGATAGTTTCAAAAGTGGTAAATTTTTCAGATATTGTACTGTGAGAAATTTTTGTTTGAAAAACTTAGTACGTTGTATACAAGCCGCCTACAGACGTTGATGCCTTTTTCGTCTATGTTGACAACACAAGAGTATCACATGCGAGAAAGGCAATCCAGCGAAAAAGGAATCACTGAACTGCCACTGAAAGTGTGGAATGAACTCGTACCGACAATAAAGCACCTCCTTTTGAGTGCATGCATTATTTGCTCGTCTATATTTCCGAAATGGAAGGCAGAGGAGTATTACATCAACATTTCGCCAGGTAGGTAGTTATAAGGACCCACATAACACAGAAAGAGCCTATTGCAGTCTACAGGGCACCATTCGAACACCGTGCCTCTTCTGATAATTATTAGACGGAAAAAATTAATACTACTTTACCTGGTCCAAAATGGAACAGAACTGGTACACTAACAACTGCTAATATTACCAAGGCGGTTCCTTTAAATAAAATATCCAATATTCATGCTAAGCCAACCCTGAAAGTATTTTGACGTACACTGTTACACTGTATACATTTTGCTCGTAAAAGCCTTTTCCTTTACACGCTTGAGTAAAATATATCAACTGAAAGTACACAGAACCAAATCCTCTATCGCTCGCGAAAAATCTACCTTAAATAATAAACATGGTCATACAACCTCTAATCCACAAGAACATTCCTCCCTACCTGCAACTTATAAAATATTACACAAACCTCCGAAGTAAAACCAACTCTATTACGCAACGAATAAAGTGGAACATTGCATGTATTTAAAATGTAAGTAGGGGCATAAATTTATTAGACGATCATCCCTGGGGCAGAGGTCCCCAGTTACACAGTCTGTTAGTCAAAAGGCTGTTTACACCCTCTAGGTGGTCGTATGCACAATGCACTGGCTTAATTATCTTTGTACCGAGGATTTAGAGTCGTGGAAGTGCTAGCTTGAGTGGCAGCCTTACGCCTAATAAATATTAAATTAAATTAGTTCTCGTCGGCTCTCTTGCTTTACTCAAATACATATGTAATCCTACTAATGTAATAAGCGTTAATGTTTGTTGTTAAGGTGTTTGTAACTCGATCACTCGTAAACTATTGAACGGATTTCAAATATCGGATTTAAATTGATCATATCCTGGATTATCACATTGGATAGTTATTATCTCGATATGAGTTTTAATGGAATTTACGAGCGCAAAGCTGTTGGCATATGTATATTTTGACATTTATAAGTGTAGATAAAATTATAAATATGGTAGGCCTCACAAGGTGGACCGACGACCTGGTAAAAGTCGCAAGAAGCGGTTGAATGAGGGTGGCCCGAGGCCGGTCTGTGTGGAAACGCTTGGTGGAAGCCAAAGTCAGCAGTGGTCTTTCGGCTGAGATGATAATAAAGGTATAGAGATGAGTGACAGTAATGATGGCGGAATGGGTTAAGTGCCACATCACTGCCACTGCATCGAGTGTTGTGGGTTCAAATCCCACACGGGACAAAAATTTGTGTGATCCACCAATGGTTGTTCCGAGTCTAGGTGTTCTTTATGTCCGTTGTTTCAATGTTTGTAAAACACTATACATAATGGTCTGCATGATCCGTGAAATGTACCTGGCACTTCATAAGTTCATAACTCGCCGTCATGACTACATTTATCATTGTACCGCTGGTATAATGGAAGTCACGATAGCACTTAGGCGCTTTAAGTGCCACTACTACACTAGTACTACACTAGTTTCAAACGGCCGCCGCAAGAAATACAGTCTGAAGTGTTTTAAGTAGGGTAACCGACTGCCACGCCTGAGGTCGCGGGTTCGATTCCCACACAAGTCAAACATTTGTGTGCATGAACATGGATGTTTGTCTTGGTCTGGGTGTTTCTATGTATTTATGGATATATTTACAAAAAAAAAGTATATATGTATGTTTATCCATTATTTAGTACCCATAGTACAAGTTCTGCTTCGTTTGGGCTAGATGGTGTTGTGTGTATGTGGTAGAATATTATTATTAATTTATTCTAATTCTCATGTTCAGCTCTAAGAAATAATCGAAACACGTATACGTGATAAACAAGTAGTTGTAAAAACCGTAAAGTTACAAATGTTCTATAAGTTTTAACAGCTACAATAACACTAATTAGAGTTTAAAAAATTGTATTTGATACTTAGAAACTATTTAATTGGTATCGCAGCAGTTTCGAAACATTAACTGTAGACAGCTCGACCTTGAGATAAAACTTTAAATATGTGAATAAGTTCATGAGTTTTTACTTAGGCCTTATTATCATGAATACCATGTCTAAAGGGTTCGTTAGTAAAATAATTTTAGGTATTATTCGAAAACGTTAAAAAAATGTAATGAAACTAAACAGGAAATAACGAAAATGTAAAAATAACAGATTAAGTAGTAAAAAGCTCTCATAACAAGAATTAGACAAGAAACTTAACGCACTTGTTTCAATCGCCAATCGAATACATTAATTAGGTACATAGTATTTTTTTATATATGAACTGATTAGCATTTAGGATGAATATTAATTACATTATATCGTATGTAATTGGCGATAAAATTGTAAAAAATTTATACACCACTGAAATATTGTAGGTTTGCATAATATTGCGTAACGTTCACGTAAATGTTAAACATTGAAATTGAATGACTTAATTCAGATAAGTTAAAAAAAGCACTACTTTTAAGTAATTCTGATACTATAATATAAATTAATTGCTTCAAAATTAACAAAACACAAGGCATTACGTAACAAACGATAAGGGTAGTGCGTATAACAATGCGTAAGCCGCTGGCACTCGAACTAGGGCGAACCTATATTTAAGGCATCGGACACCTAAAATTCGATCTAGCAAATAATTATCTATTAAACTGCTACCTACAACTATTAAACTATTTAGATTTCAAGTTATTAAATGCTTCGGTATGTCCCTGTATAGACACAGCGATGATCTACAACTTCTTGTATAAGTCTCATCCAGCACCATGTGACCAACTATTTCCTTGTTAATTATCACCAACAACATAAATATGTTGGCTGACGGTTTTGTCTCGACAGTTAGTCATAAACTGGGCTCCATGTGCTTTATAATAGGGGTCGTTAGCAACTAAATGAAATTTAATGTTCACCATTTAGAATGCTACTTTACTTGCGTTATACTTAATTGACGTTTATGAGTTGGGCTACTGGTAGCGCTTCACTGTGTCTTATACAAAATTTTTGTTTCCCTTGCTTAGTACAAACCTGCGTTACGAAACAATTAAAATGAGACGATAAAAAATTATGACATGTGGAATTAGTGGTTTGAGACATATCTATTTGTCTATTTAGGTTGTTATGGTACAGGAGCAAAATGTTATTACTTCTAAGTATGCACATATATAGTACATAGTTATAATATATTAATCGAAATTAGACCGTTCTTCATAAGAATTTAAAATAATAAATATATTACAAACTTACCTTTCTGCACTCTCCATGTAAATTTTAACTGTACTTAACAATCCTCCATGCGCGCGATTTAATTAATTAAAAACAAATTTAAAAAAAACACGCGGAGCAGTCTTTGGGGACTGCCGATAGAAGTGAAAACTAAGTAACTTGTGAATTGTATGGTCGAGCTATTAGATTATTATTTTTGAATTTTGAATGCTTTCGGTGACGATGACGCGAGTTCTATGATTTTTGGTCACCCAAAAAGTGCTCAACGCGCCTAAAGAAGTTTTCACTTCAAAAATTACGGTATATAGCATACCTTTGTAAAACTTATATCTACTTATCATATTATACATACACATTGCTGTAACCCATTTAGACTTAGTACAAGTGTTGTTAGTTTTGTGAGACAACGTAATACTACGGGTTGCGTTGCATTAAATATTACAGACAAGAAAGCGATCACGCCTTAAGTTTTAGCTAGCTAGCCATAAGCCACGACAAAAAATAATAATATAAATACACCATTCGCACTCAGAGCCAACATAATAATCGCTGGGCACGGACAACTGACTGTAGACAGTCGAGAGCAGCCCTGCCGGCCATCTCACCACGTCTGACACACCGCCTGCTCAACCTACAAAGATTGGACCTTCGGACCATCGTCGGGATCCTAACAGGACTCTGTCCCCTGAACAAACATCTCTACAACATCGGAGCAACAGACAGCCCACTCTGTAGGGGATGTCTAACCGAAGAAGAATCTGCTGCTCATGTAGTCCTGGAATATGTGGGAGTAACAGCACAACGTAAGGAAATCCTCAACAACCCGAGGTCACTCCGCGAAGCCTGCGAAGACTTCTGTGCTTCTGGGCGGAGTTGGGCTGGCTATCTCCATAACCTGCCGACTCTCACGCATAATTGACCAACTTAGAGTTCAAATGCGGAAAAGGGAGTCCAATTACAATACAATACAATACAATACAATACAATTACAATACAATACAATACAATTACAATACAATACAATACAATTACAATACAATACAATACACTATATCGAACATCTAGCAAAAGCATGACGGTATTTAATCTCGTATATAATCTCCTATTTATTTACCTCACTAATTATAACTTTCTTATATCTACCTCGATATCTTGACGGTGTGAATGACCAGTCGGACTTTAATACTGAATTAAAATAAAGGACGCATTTATCAAGTACGAAATGTTGAACGTTTCCATTAGTTTCGTCACTGTCCAGCAGTGGACAATGACTCGCCTCAAGAGACTCCGTCGAAGTTGCATGTCCACCGTTTAATGAAATTTTCATGTATTTTGTACATGTAAATAGTACGACTGCCTTCGTGAATTTTATAGAGGACGATTCATTTTGTCGTTTCATTTTTATTGCGTTATCTTTGTTAATATATTAATTTGACCATACCTACATTATATTATATGGATAAAAACTGGTTCAAAAACTTTAGAGTTTTGACAAAAGTATCGAATTATTCAAATAATCGAGATAATCTTTGAGATTTGGAGCGTTGATAAAAAATTTAATGCATGAAACTTTGATATTGATTATTCGATCAGGTATTACGCGAATGAGAATGAAATGTCTATAATCACCTGGTAATTTTTTTATAGTTTAGAGTCACGGGGTTCTTTCTCAGTCGCAATGGAAATAAATAGATGTCTATGTCTATGTATAGTAATTTCCACACTAACAATAAGTCGAAACAAAACGTTTAATAGTGAATCACATTCATATACTTCATAAAGTAACACTTATATACGGTAATGTATTTGTGTATTTGTGGATTTAGTAGTTTTTTATATTATTTTAAATTTTGGGAAAATAAACAATTGTACATTAGGAACATTGGTACTTATAAAATAGCTTATAAAAAAGTACAAACAACCACATTTTCCATCATTTACAAAAAAAATAATTAATCATTGAGAACTAGTTACTGAAGTTATAATTAGGTTAGTTACTCAGTTTAGGTTTGTTTAATTCTTGTCCTATCTGAAATGCTCCCATCATCTTTAAATAGCCTGCGAATTTCTCTAGGCACTATATTCTTACAAATAGAATTAGTTCCAGCGTTTGCTGAGCAAGTAATTAAAAATTACAAAGATTAAGTAGGATTTCCGTTAGTTAAGGGACCCCATGTCAAGTTTAGTACGAAATTGAGAAGGACACGCACGGATAAAGGGTCAGAGAATCAACTCCTGTTTAAAGTTGTAATGTAGTCTTCATGTTATTTATTCATCCTTATTAATAAATGCGAATAGAGATTTTTTACGCTTTCAGTACTCAACCGATCATCATGAAATTTATAACAAAAATAGTTTTGTTCCCGAGTGAAGCCGCGAGCAAAAGCCGGGTGCCAGAGTATCAAACTGCTTGTGATTTGCAATTTATATGATAATATTGTACACTACTGTAGTTCCTAAAGTGCATTGTAAATCGTACATTTTGAAAATACATAAGTATTGTTATCAATACTAATATTATAAAGGTAAAGATTTGATTTTTGTTTGTATGTTTTTTTTTTATATACAACGTAGGTGGCAAACAATCATACGGCCCACCTGATGATAAGTGGTCAACGTAGCCTATAGACGCTTGCAACACTAGAGACCCTTTAGGAAATTTCACGTCGATGTTCTGTGAGAGGGTAGTCCGGCCCCGGTCGAGCCGGCCCATTCATGCTGAAATCAGCGAGACTCTACTACTCTGACTCTGGGTCTACTTCTTTAGGTTTAACTAAATAACTACTTAACCAATTTTAAAATTCTTTCACCAATAGAAAGCTATATTATCGCCGAGTAAAATAGATTATATTTTATTTAAAAATAAGTACTATTGCTTCTAACCTAATCTACATAATTTACGCAAGCGATGCAATAGCTAGTTATTATGTAAATCGAATTATTCTTCCGTCTCTCTTCATCTGATTTATAGTTAAATACAAAAGTCTTTGACTAAAAGCTGGTCGCCCAACTACTCTCTTCACCGAACTATGCATATTAATATATGTATATCTAAATAACTGTACATATTAAACATCCTAATCGGAGAGCGTGCGACTGCCACGCAATGATCTCGTGTTCACTCCCAAGGGACCTCTGTCTGTTTGAAGTTGTGTGCGTATTAAAAAGTTAACTATCGCTCGCTTCAACGGTAAAGGAAAACATCGTGAGGAAAACTGCATATGTGTATACTGAGAGTTCTTGATAAAATCGTCAAATGTGTGTGAATTCTGGTAATACGTACGTGGGCCATCGTGGTGGAATATGGCTTAACCACCTCACACTGAGAACCTCCATGCCCAGCTGTGGGACAGTTTATATACAGGGCCAATATTAGAAGTACTTGCATCTTTACTCTCACTGCTCCTACGTAAGCATACTTGATTGTGTGTCAAAACTTTACGAACAAACTTGCATGTCTAAAAATTCTTCATAATGTTTTCAAAGTAATGTGAAGTTTGAGAAAACGTGCATGTTTAAGAGTTCTCTTTAATATTCTCAAAGATGTGTTAAGTCTAGCAACAAGTACTTAGACGACGTGAAAGATTGTAGCGACACTGCTGATGCTTTATTTTTATATAGTCAGGCGCAAGTATGCAGTAGCGCCGCGCGGCAGTCGTCTCCCCGCACCAGTCAGTTAGGTCGTAACTATATATTTATTTTATTAGTAGCTGGTGCTGTGGTAGTAAATATATCTATATCTACCGTGAATCATTTCATTTGAGCACCGACAGTGAGAAGACTTTTGAAAACCGTTACAAGATTATGATCCAACGAAATGATTTGAAAGACTGTGTAGTGTGTGTAGTCTATATTTTGCTGTACATATAAAACTGCAGTACGTAACATGCAACTATGTGATTAGTGGTGATTTGTTTTATTAATTGGTTATCTCAAGGCAATCTCCGTGGCGCAGCGGTAGTGAAGGCGACTGGTGTGCATGGTCTCGGGTTTGAATCCCGGGTCCGGCCAACAAAAAGTTATTGAGTTTTCCAGTTAAGAAATCTCAATAGCAGCCCGGAGTTAGGAAGTTGACGGGGGTGTCCTGCGCCTCTCTCTCGATCTCTGTCCAGTCGTGTCGGATTACCGTCCTATCGGATCAAGAAGGCTTAGGGAACAGGGAGTGCACTTGCGTTTGCGCATTCACTTGAGCACTATAATATCTCCTGCGTAGTTCGTCGTCGTAGCCGAAATTCGGTCTCGAGGATATTATTATTATTACCTCAGGGTTTTTTCTACGGTATTGATTTTATTAAGTTAGTTAGTCAATGTACAGAATACATACTTCCTAACTAAGAAGACGAAAGACGCAGCAGGGGTAGGCCTCTCACAAGGTGGACCGACGACCCGATAAGAGTCGTGGGCAGCAATTGGATGTGGGTGGCCCAAGATCGGTCTGTGTGGAAAACCTTGAGAGAGGTCCAGCAGCGGACGTCTTTCGGCTGAGATGATGAAGCTAATTTTATAAATACGAACGTGACATTGTTTGTTTGTATGTTACGCTTTCACGCCTTAAGACTGCGCCGAGCGTAAGACAGATAATGACAGATCTCGTGCGGCGCATATTCAAATCGGCGCGCGGCCGCCATAGTAAAATTGTATGGAGGATTTGAAGTACTTTTTTGATAAATATGTATCTTTATTGTCAACCAATAACTTAAATATTTGGGACGGACAAATTGTAATACAACTATCTATGTTTCACTTAAGCTGTAAAATAGGATAGATATCTACTCTTATAATCTAAAAATCACGTAACACGAGCTTACGTTTTTGCATTTTTCGTGCAAATTTACGTAATTTGTAGGTATATTTGTAAGTATTAATTATTTTAAGTTTTTTACACGGAGTAATTGTAAACACATTCATTGTTATGGTAAATGTTTATTTTATATTTGTATTAAACAAAAAGTGTTGATTTTATTTACTTAACTGTGACCGCCTGTTTTGGCACATTTCGCTCGGCGCAGTCTTAATTCTCGACCGATCCTTATGAAATTTCGCATTCACGTTGTGAAGAATACATGTTGTAGGCCAGTATTAAAATAAGTATTATTACTTTTACTGGTTATCTATTTTAGAACGGATACTCATATCTGACCTCCGCAACCCAAGCAGTGATAACATTGATATTATTAGCGGTATTATGTTAAATCCTAACTAATATTATAAATGCGAATGTGAGTTAGTTGGTTTGTTTGTTAGTTACGCTTTCAAACATTAATTACTCGACCGATCAACGTGAAATTTCGCATACCTACACGTTGTCAAGGATGTAAAAAAAGTACTGTACTCAAGGGATAGATAATTGACATAACCTACATCTCCACTAGTGAGACCACGGGCAAAATATAGTATTGCATAAATATGAAGTAGATATGTATATTTTAAGGCCCTTGTTTTTTCAATTTGTGACTTGACGAAGTCTTTTATTTCAAAAGACTTACGCCTGGCCTCTTTGAATACGATAACAATATTTTTTACAAATACGAGTATTATTAATGTGAAAGTTTGTTAAGTTATTAGAATATTTGTTACTCAATCACCATTAAACAGATTTGGATGGAATTTGATACACAGTGACCATTTTGTGTACACATCGGATATTTAAGTTTTTGACATTTGATGTCATGTAAACAAGTAGCTCCGTATAAATAATTCAATATAAATTAAAATAACAACAGTATACAAGTGCATTTACCGTTTAAATAATTATAGTGATCCAATTTGCAAGTACAAGTGTTATTCATCAATTTAGGTACCAAAAACCTTTTAAAAACAACATTGATTCGAGCAAACTATTTCTCGTTAAAACAAAGTAATTAGTGAATATACCGGACCAAAAACAGCGTTACAACGTGACAATTATTACTGGATAACATTTATATGAAGTGAAATTGTGTTAAATCTAACATTTACATGAATTTAGAAAACATATGATCGGTTGAGAAAAATGTTAATTTAAACTTATGACCTAATTTCATATTTGAATACAACGCCATCTGTGTTTTAGACTTCGCACCACTTAATAAACAATAAAGATCGATAAAACAGTATCAAGTGTACCAATGATCAATGTGACGATTAAGATCAACATTTTCACAGTCCGTATCAAGCGAGTTCGTAGCTGAGTGGATAAGCTACGCAGTTGCTACTAATGTGGTCGATGGTACCGAACCTGAGAATCAAAGCTCTTTTTGTGAGTGATTATTCCTCAAATAGTATTAAAACATGAATTTAAGTAATGTAACAATGCGCCGCAATAAAAATAAGCCCAAGAAAAAGTTGTCAGTATCCTGCGAGAATTTAAACATAAGTTCATTTGTATCTGATTCGTCGTCTATAGCCGATAGTTTACCGGAGAATAGTACCAAGTATGAACACGAGAACTGCATAAAGAACCTTAGAGAGCAAATTAAAAGTCTAACCAGCCAACTCGACAGTGCTCACGAACAAATAGACGAGCTGTTATTAGAGAATAGCTCGTTAAATAAAGTCGCACAGGAACAAGAAAAAAAGATAACATACCTAAAATCAATATGCTCTGGTACCCCACAAATAGAGCGTACTAATTCAATCCGAAGACCAAGAAAGAAAAAGCAATGCAGAAAAACTCTTGATTTTGAAAAAGATGAGACATATACAGATCCTTTATTGCAGGAAAATACTGTAAGCCAAAATACAAGTAAAAAGGTAATGAAGCCTTTAAACCAACCTTCTGAAACATCAACATTAATGAAATTAAACAGAAACATATGCGTACTGAGCAGCAACAAATCGAACAATATATTTCAAATAGCTGAGAATACATTTGGAGATGGGCATAATATATGTCACTACTTAATGCCGAATACCAATACAGAACAAATGTTGCGTGGTATAGACGCTAAATTAAAACATTTTACATTGAATGATTTTTGTATTATCCTCATAGGAGAAGAAGATTTTAAGACAACCAATGACTATTGTAATATATTATTTTATTTAAGAGACATATTGAGGCATATTAAAAATACTAATATTATTATATGTACACCGACATTCAAAATTGGCAATTTTTTTAATGTATTTAATTGGAGAGTACAAAATTTTAATAATTTACTTTATTTAGATATTTTAGCGCACGAACATGCATACTATCTCGATTCAAACAGGAACCTCTCATATGATTATAAGATGTTTCATAAACACTCGGGGAAAGCTAATAACCATGCTATGTATTATATCTTCTGTGACATAAACGTATTTGTGAAGAATATTTTATTACAATTAGCTGAAAACAAAGCTGAAGTTGTAAGTGATAATACTCAATGTGAGGAACATAACAACAAGTTTTTTCTTGAATAAGTGCCTTAATGTTTTGCATCAGAATATTGCAGGGTTACTTAATAAATCTGATATACTTACGATTTCCTTAGATGAACTGTTAACAAATAAATTAGAAATAGATATCCTATGCATAACAGAACATTTTATTCTGTCTGGCTATGAACGGTACGTATCAATTCCAAATTATACTTTGGCTGCAAGTTTTTCTAGAAACGACAGTAAAAGAGGTGGTTCTTGTATTTTAATTAAGAATGGACATCAGTGGAAGGAATTCACTTGCATTCAAAATTTATCATTAAGTCATGTTGTGGAGTGCTGTGCGGTTGAGTTACCTCAATATAAAACAATCATTGTTTGTATGTACAGAGTGCCAAAATCTACTACATTTAATATATTTTTTGATTGCTTAAATAAAATTATATCATGCTCCAAAAATAAGAAGTTAATTATATGTGCTGATCTTAATATAGATTTGTTAAAAGCTACTAAACAGTCATCTGAATTAAAAGAAATATGCATAAGTAACAATATTAACATTGCAATACATCAGCCTACTCGATTAGCTAGCAATAGTTGTATCGATAATATCTTGCATAATATTCAAGGCTGCACAGGGTTGGTGGTGGAGCTAGGCATTTCTGACCACACTGCTCAAATTTTGCAATTTCCCGTTGAGAGAGTGTATAGTGTAGACTACTGGTATGAGTACAAACGCGACTATTCAGAGGAAAACATATTAAAATTCAATAATTACCTTAGCCAATTAACTTTTAGCAATATTTATGACTGTAATAATAATATAAACGATAGCTTTAATAAATTTCATGACATTTATATACTATTTTATAATTTATGTTTTCCATCAATAAAAGTGAAATACTCAAAAAGAAAACGACCTAGCTGGATTTCTAAAGGAATTAAAATATGTAGTAGGCGTAAGAGAATTCTGCTTTGGAATTATAGGAAAAAACGAACATCGGAAAATAAATTAATATACCAACAATATGCTAAGAAAGTAAAATCTATCATAAAATTGACCCAAAAAGCTCAAAACTCTTATGCCATAAAAACATCAAATAATAAATCTAGAACAGCGTGGCAAATAATAAATAAGAGCAAATATTACCAACCTTTAGAACAGTTAAGTAATATTATATACGAAAATAAAATGATAAGGAATCCGAGAGAAATAGCTACTATATTTAATAATTTTTTTATTGGTCAGCACACTATTACATCAAAAAGTGATAAAATCGACAATAAGTGTCCTCCGTATACCTGTAAATCGCTGTTCATGCTACCGACATCTACTGAAGATATTTATAAAATTATCACATCACTTAAAACCACGAAAAGTGTAGGGTATGACGGAGTCAATACTAATATTATAAAAAGGTCTGGTCATGTGATAGCTCCTGTACTATCGCATATAATAAATAAATCGATAGAAACCGGTACTTTCCCAGATAGGCTTAAAATATCGATAATTAAACCTTTGCATAAAAAAGGCAGTAAAGATAATATAAACAATTATAGACCTATTGCACTACTGCCTGTCTTTGCTAAGATTTTTGAGAAAGTGATTTACAGTAGCTTATACAATTACTTTGAATATAATAATCTTTTTGCACAAGAGCAAATGGGATTTAGAAAAAATAAGTCAATTAATTTAGCCATTTATCAATTTTGTGAAAACGTCCTATGTAATATGGATAAGCGTTCTCCTACTGTTGCATTATTTATGGATATGACTAAAGCCTTCGATCATGTTAGACACGATATACTTTTAAATAAATTATATGCTTATGGCATCAGAGGGAATGTCCATAATTTAATAACATCATATTTGGCTAACCGACAACAAAGAACAGATGTATCTAAAATCTGTCAAAAGTCAAAAACTCTCAAGGTGCATTCATCAAACCTAAAACAAGTGCAATGTGGCGTGCCACAAGGCAGCGTACTAGGGCCATTACTATTTTTGACGTATATAAATGATATACCAACTGTAACTAATAATCCCATGATTTTGTTTGCCGATGACAGTACTGTTTTATTTCACAAATACTGTAATAATGATTTAATTAATAACATCAATTTGACATTGGATAATACGATTAATTGGCTTATTAATAACAATCTTAAAATAAATATTACAAAAACCAAAGCTATAAATTTCAAACAAAGACAAACGCTACATGACATTAAACTCAAACTGACTTATAAATGTGATAATATAGAAGAGGTGGAATCGACAAAATTTTTAGGTTTATACATAGATAACAAAATGACATGGAAACAACACATAGAGTTTTTAAGTAATAAGTTAAACAGTTACTCTTTTGCCTTGCGTAATCTCAGAAAAGTCGTTGATATCTCAACAGTATTGACAGCATACCATGGATATGTATCGTCCATCCTTCGATATGGTGTGATGTTTTGGGGTAACTCAACTGATGTAGACTCTACATTCAGAGCGCAAAAACGATGCGTGAGAGCTATTTGTTGTTTAGAGCAAGTTGATTCCTGCTTACCTCATTTTAGAACTTTAAAAATTTTAACCCTACCTTGCATATACATATTTGAGACTGTTTTATTTATTAAAATGAATCTTCATTTATTTGAACAACGTAAAAGAATACGGAATGCCGATAAATTATGTATAAGACCTTCAAAAACTGCTCTTTTACATAAGAGTGTGTTATGCATGGGGCCTAAATTATACAATAAGATACCATTAGCTTTAAGAAATGAAAATAATATTAATTTATTTAAAAATAAGTTAAAACATCTACTTGTAACAAAAACGTATTACTCACTGTTAGAATTTTTGAACGATACTAACTGCTAACATTTAATTTTATTTAATTTAGTTTTGACATAATTTTATTACTTATTGACAATTAAGATTGAGGGAAAAGTTTTTAATTTTTATATTTTTTGCAACTATGTATATTAATTTATTATTGATTTATATTGAATTTGAATTTTAATATAGCAAATTTTTGCATGCTGAACGGCTGAATATGGCGATGCTATTAATATTGTAAAACCTATTGTGAAACCCATATTATGCAAATAAATTGAATTGAATTGAATTGAATTGAATTGAATTAGATAGTTTCGATATCGGATTGTTTTATTTATCGTTTTTATCTCGGTGATGCTCTCTTGTGTCATAATAGGTTACTAATGTCATTTAATTTAAATTTTCAAGTCTTAAAATACAACATAATGATTAAAAATATTTTGTCTCTGGTTAACACGGAACAAAATTACTCGTAGTAGTAAAATAATAAATGATGATGACAAATATTTAGATTAATTTGATAATTATTTATTTGATAAGTACTGCTGTAAACAATCCATGAAATATATTTTTGGTCATGATTTTGGGGTCACGTGTCATGATTTTGGGGTCACGTTTTCTACTTTAATCAAAAGACATAAATAGTGGTAAAGTAAATAAAGGCTCTACGATAATATTACCTATAATCATACGAATAGTGTATATTACATTTGACTAGTTAAAGAACGCAATAATTATTATAGACGTATGAATAGTGTCATTGGAAATTCGCCTTAAAAAGCGAGTTGCACTCTATTGTGCGATAAATAGAGTGCAACTCACCTTTTAAGGCGAACCGATTGAGGTTCACATTGGTTATACATTACATAGATTCACGCCTGTTTCCCAGAGGGGTAGGCAGAGACTACGGATTTCCATTTGCTACGATCCTGATACACTTCTCTGGCTTCATTCACTTTCATCACATTCCTCATACACGCCCGTCGGTTCAAGGTGCTCTTAACCTGGCCTTTGTCCAGAACGCCTCCGATCTGATCAAGAAACGTTCGCCTAGGTCTTCCTCTTGCGACTGTTCCATTCACACTAGCCTTATAAACTTTCTTAGTCAGTCTTTCCTCGTCCATTCTTTCTACATGCCCAAACCAGCTTAACATACCCTTTTCTATTCTTGTCACTATATCAACTTTCATGCCGCATCTCTCTCTAATCACACTATTCCTTATTCTATCTTTCAGAGTCACACCACATATATTTCTCAGCGCTCTCATTTCTACAGCATTTATTCTGCTCTCATGCTTCTTTTGCCATACCCAACTTTCACTTCCATACATAAGTGGTTATAAGTTATAAGTTTCGATATTTATTATTTTTCAATTATTTTTAGTAAAACAACTCCCGCACTATGAATAATTCCTGTGTACGCTTATATTTAAGTCCTTATTGCCTAGTATTCCTGTAAATTAAACACAAGACAACTTGCAATGTAAATGAATTACTAAGTCAATAACTCCATTTATCTTTTATGTCTTCTTTGCTAAACAACAAGCTAATTATAAAAATATTACGTTACTATATTTGACTATGTTCGTTCTCTAATAAAAAGATATGAAACACTATACAAAAATGAAAGACCAGCGGGTCTACCGTGAAAATGTTTTTACGCAATGACGTGCCGAAACGAATTACGAAAGAAATAATAAGCATATACCTACCATGAAAACACTTCGGATTTTTTAGGACGTACAAATTTCATACGACGATATTCATGAAGAATGTCGGCGCGAATGATGTTTCGTGGTAAGAATAAGCACGAACGAACGTACGCAATTGCGTATTAAGCGTTTCACGGTAGACCCCCAGGCTGGATTTTTAGGTAGCTACCGGTGCATTATACTTGTTTATTAAAAAAGACAGGATAAATAAACTATACTTCCAAATTAGTAATATACTACGCTATAAGCTTAAACGGTTATAACGCTTTGCCATTGCAACGCCGAGCGTTGGGGGTTCGAATCCCACAAGGGACAAAAAAAATATTTTGCTGAAATGGTTGTTCCGAATCTGGGTGTTCTTTGTGTCCGTTGTTTTAATGATTGTAAATTTCCACGCGATACAAGACGTATTACTAGAGTTGTCGTTTTAGTAAGGAAAAAAGAAGATAAATAAGGAATATAAAAAATAATAATTACGGATGTGAACCACTTTTAAACTAAAGACATGTAAATACCGTTTTCATTAAGTTATTTACAGAAACATCAGACAATACCTACGCCGCGCCGGCGATGTAACAAACGAATGAATGCGTTTCTTTCCGTTTAATCAACGTAACTTAAGCTATGCAAGAGGGCTACTTTAGCTGAGTTAGCAAAGGGTAAACGGTCTGTGATCACTCAAAGCCGTTTGTACTACCTTTGAGCTCTTGAGCTAGTGTAACCCCTCCCTCGCCCTCAATACTAACCCTCTACGAACGGCCATGGAGAGAGCTTAAGTTGTGCTTGAAAAATTCTAATCCCAATTCTCCGTTTAAAACATAATTATAATGAGGTTAAGATTACATACTTTACTTACTTCTTTTTCACATACACACAACACCATCTAGCCTTTTTTTTTTTTTTTTTTGTTTCCCAGGAAAAATGCTTCATGCACTGCCCGCCGGCTAGGGGACGGCACCGGCGGGGGAGTGTGGGACTCCCAGCAAGACGCGCTGGTCTACCCACTAAAAAACCTGGGGTGTTCCCTCTCTCATCCAATAGGGGGGGCCAGTTGGGAGCTAAAAGGATTCATCCATAGCAGGCCCCATGTGGGTGTGGGCCGGGTCAAACGGACCCGGCCACCTCTCGTCCCCAGGGGAGAGCCTGACCGCTCTCCCCTTTCGACGTTAGAAGGCGCGCGGGAACACCGCGCGCGCCCTCTCGGGGTTCCTAATTTACGGGTGGCAGGGTCCCCTCAGGCCTTGCCACCCGCAACCCCTAAGTGGGGGGCAGGAGAGCGACGAAAGCGCGTCTCCTGCGCCCTCTCCTCCGGCGGCGGACTTCCGGGGCGTAAGGATCATCCTCACGCCCCCGTTCCGCCGCCTCCTTCTGCGAGATGACAGTCTCGCAGAAGGACCTCATTGCGCCCCAGCACCTGTCGTCGCCGACCATCCTGGATACGACGGTCGGCAACGAGAGGTCGGGGCCAATCACAGCGACCAGGGCGCAGCGCTCCACGGCCCACGCCGGGCACTCCTCCAGCGTGTGCTGCGCCGTGTCCTGGTCACACTCCTCACAATGGTTGCACCTGGTTGTCGGCTCCCTACCGGCTATCTTGCAGAGGTACTCTCCGAAACAGCCGTGTCCGGAGAGCACCTGAGTGAGCCGGTAGGTGAGTGGTCCGCGCCGTCTGTCCGTCCACTGTCTTAGAACCGGACGGACAGCCTCGACGGTCCTCACCCCGTAGCGGGGCTGGGCCAGTCTGTCTGCCCACTTCTCCTCAAGGACCAGTCGAGCCTGGGACCTTCGCGTCTCCACCGCACAATGCGAGGGAATCTCGCCATGGAGACGGAGGTCCGCGCGCCAGTAATACACCGACGCCTGGACCTCCGCCTCCAAATCCCAAGGCGGCGATGCCGCCAAAACGCACGCCGCCTCAAAGGAGACGGTGCGGTACGCCCGCGACACCCTGATCGCCATCGCCCTCTGCGGTCTCCTCAGGAGGGCAACGTTGTGGCGATCGAGGGCGCCGGCCCAAATGGGCGCTCCGTAGAGCGCCATCGACCGCACCACCCCCAAATAGAGGCGGCGGCAGATGACACTCGGCCCCCCGATATTCGGCAGCAAAGAGCTAAGCGCTCCTGCCGCCGACATCAGCCGGGGGGCCAGGCGGCTAAAATGGATGCGAAAGTGCCAGCGGCCGTCGAGGTGGAGCCCCAAGTATTTCATACTCGGCTCCACCCCGATGCGGACCCCTCCAACGATGATGTGGGCATCTGGTGGCGGCGCCCGCCGAGGCCCATGAAATAATAGGGCCTCGGACTTTTCCAGCGCCACCTCCAGTCCCAACATCCTAATCCTGCCGACAACCAGGGCAACTCCAGCCGTGGCAAGACGGGCAGCTGCCCCGTAATCCTCTCCCCGGGCCGTCACCAGCGTGTCGTCGGCGTAGCAAGTTACGCCGACTCCCGGGGGCAGGGCGCCCCGCAGCACCCAGTCGTAGCCGATGTTCCACAGGATCGGACCCAGAACCGATCCCTGTGGAACACCGCACGACACCTCCCTCCGGAACGTCTCTCCGTTCCGCCCCACACAAAACACACTCCTCTGGCGCAGGTAGTCCCCGACTATTCGGCGCAGATAGGGAGGCACCCCATGAAATCGGAGCGCCTCCCTGATAGTCGCCCACGGCAGGGTGTTGAACGCGTTGGCGATGTCTAAGGACACCGCCAACACCACCCCGCGCGAGGCGACCGCCTCTTCCGAGAGGGCCTTGACGCGACTAATCGCGTCAATCGTCGATCGGCCCTCCCGGAAACCGAACTGGAGTTCGGACAAGTCGGGGCCCACCCGCACCAGGTGCCTGGAGAGGCGGGCAACCACAACACGCTCAAAGAGCTTGCCCACCTCATCCAGCAGCACTATGGGGCGGTACGCGGAGGGGGAGTCCGCGGGGCGGCCCTCCTTTCTCAGGAGGACCAGCTTACCCGTCTTCCACATGGGAGGGAACCGTCCCGACTCCAGACAGGCGCTAAACAGCCTGAGGAGCCGGTCCCCTAGGGCGTCGTAGGCCAAAACCCAGGCGCGGCCAGGAATTCCGTCCGGCCCCGGGGCGGTGTTTTTACCCCGGAGCCGCATCATTGCCGCGCCGAGCTCCGCCATTGTTACTTGTGGCGCCCCGGCATCAGCGCCGCCCTCCTCAACTTCGGGCGGCGCCATTTCGGGAGGCGTGTGCTCCGCTCTCGAAGGAAAGAGAGCGGAGACCACCTCCTCTAATTGCCGGGGCTGGAGACTCTCGGTGACCGGTGAGGCCCAGGGGCGCAACTTGCCCCTGACCGCCTTGTACGGACGGCCCCACGGATCTGCCTCGAGAGTCCCCAGGAACTCTTCCCATCTTTGGGCTTTGGCCTCGCTGATGGCGGACTGCAGGGCGTACTTTCGCTGTTTGTACGCATCCTGCAGCCGTGCCTCCACGGTCTGGTCACGGTACCGCCTGCGTCGGCGGTACCTGGTGTACTGGCGACGCGCCGCAATACACGCGGCGCGTTTATGACTTATGTCGTCAGACCACCAGTACACCTGACGCCTCGGAGGTTGAGCACTGGCCCGGGGCATCGACGCGTCGCAGATCAGCGTCATCGCGCCCCGGAACCACTCCGCCTCTTGCTCGACCTCCACAGGCCCTTCGCCCATCGGGGTCCAGGCCTGGACGATGGAGGCTTCCACCAGCACGTCTACGTTTAAACGTTTCAACGCCCATCGTGGGGACGACGGGGTGTGCACTCTCCTCGGGCGATCGTCCGGGATCGCCGGCGAGGCGGAGATGTCGAACCGCACGTAACGGTGGTCCGACAGAGACTCCGCCTCGACCAGCACTTGCCAGTCCCGGACGCGGCGCGCTACGGCAGGGCTTGCAAACGAAATGTCCACAATGGACTCGCCCTGCCAGCGCACGCACGTGGCGACCGAACCCCGGTTCAGAACCACGAGGCCGGTCGCAATCGCCCACTCCTCCAGCGCGTCGCCGCGAGCGTCGGTAACAGGGGATCCCCAAGCCGTTGATTTGGCGTTGAAGTCCCCCGCCACCACGACCGGACGCGATGGGTACCGATTAATCACGGCCCCCACCGCGCCCAAAAATAGCTCAAACTCGGCGAGGCGCCGGTTCGGAGAGAAGTACACCCCGATCAGAACGGTTCCCTCCCAATCAACACACACATATCCCTCGCCCCTGTCTGTCATCACCAGGAGCGAGGGTCCGGACGAAACAATGGCCGCCGAGCCCCCGAGGTCCCCAAACCAGTTGTGTCGGCTGGGGACGCAGTAAGGCTCGGCGACCAAGGCGATGTCTATTGACCACTCCGCCATGTGCTGCAGCAAGATATCCTGCGCCCTGGCGGAGTGGTTAACATTCACCTGTAGGAGGCGATGGACCATAATTAATTAGGTGTCCATCGCCTCCCTACTGCTCCCTGCTTGGGAGGGGGCTGGGGCGGCCGGAGTCCTGGCGACCGCCCCTCTGGCCCTACGTCTTTTTGGTGGGGAGCAAGATTTGCTCCCCATCCGGTGCTCCGCCGGCTTTCCTGCAGCCAAACAGATGCTGCAGGAAAATTTTGCAGCGGAGCAGGTGGCAACCTTGTGGCCGGGCTGGCCGCAGCGATAACAATGGTCGCTGCGGTCAGTTTCGGCGGTGCATTGCTGCCTCACGTGCCCCGGTTCGAGGCAGCGGTAGCACCGCCTAGGCCTCGGCTCCAGGAGCTTTACCTGAGCCGAGACCATCCCGACCAGCAAACGGCCGGCCGCCACCTTCTTTGCCGCAGCAATGGGGCAACGCACCACCACCGTGCACAAACCACTGATGTCACGGCGCATCTCCCCCACTCTGACCTGCGCCTGAGGGCAGGCTCCAGCTTGTGCCACCGCAGCGGCGACATCCTCGGAGGAGGCCGAGTCGTCCAGCCCGGTTATCCGCATTTCAGCGGACTTCACCGGGCGGGAGATCTTAACCTCCTCAGGCGTGAACAGGGACCGAATTGTAGCGGCTACCCTGTCCGCCTTGTCGCCGGAGGTGGCACCTGGGACCTCTAAGATTCGGGCCCCAGTGGCGGCAACTTTAAAACAAACGCCTCCAGCGAGGCCCATCTCGGCGAGATTCGCCTTCATGGCCTGCGTGGCCCGCCGGAGGACGCTTGCATAGCTGACGCCCTGCCGGAGCCCCTCCTCCGTCAGCTCCACCACAACGGCGGTGGAGCGTGGAGGGCGCAGGTCAGCTGGGCGGAGTCCCTTCTTTTTATTCACGGCCTGGGGAGCCCGGGAGGCCTTCTTCTTCTTCTTCCGCCTCCTCCTGGTGACCTCCGTCCATGGCTGTTCAGCCGAGGTGGAGGCCACTGGGGCGGGTTGGGGCTGGGGGGCGGGACACGGCGGCGTCACAGTGACGGTCGCCTTCCCCTTACTTTCTTTCCCTTTCCTTTTCCCCTTGGAGGCGGAAGCCGGCAGTGTGGGGGCAGATGACTGCCGTGTCACTGGCTGGCCGGAGGGCGCCGGGCCAGCCGGCGCGCCCCCGACCATGCGGGGACGGCCCCCGAGCGGAGGGCCCGGGATTGGGACGGGCGCGAGGCCACAGCTGGCCAGGCACGCTTCTACCACGTTGCGCGCCTGAGCCACTGTGGCGCGCATCAGGTCGTCCGCCCAGGCGGGACGCCGGTCCTCCGCGGGAGTAAGGGGCTGCACTGTGCGCCGTGAGAGAGGCGGGAACTCCTCCTGCGGCCCTCTGGCAGGCTTTGACTTGGCGGCGTCGGCCCGAGCGGCAGTGGCTGCGGCCGCCTTCATGGCCGTCACCTCCGCCCGGAGCTCCGCCAGCTGCCTATGCAGCCCCTCATTCTCCGACCTCCAGCGCCTCTGTAGGTCGGACGAAGTCCGCCCCCACAGATTGAAGAAGGCCTCCTTCATGTCTGCTGTCGCGGTTTTGAGGTCCCGGACAAACCCCCCCTTCAGGTTGCCGGACCGGGCCGCCACCCTCAAGACGGTCTCGGCTCCAGCCTCGAACCGTTGCCTGAGGTCGGCAACCGAGTCCCCCCCCGAAGGGGACGCATTCGCGACCTCAGCCGCCTTGCGGAGGTCCCGACGGGCAGGCAAAGGTTGCCCGTGGACCTTCCTCGCGGAGGGAGGCGGCATCGGGGAACCAGCCCTTTCACCACAGGGCGTCCCCTCCACTGCTTCCACCTCCGTGTCCGACCCAGCATCGTGGTGCGACGTCTTCCGGCGCTTCGCGGAAGCGCCGGGCGCCGCCCATAACTTGAGGGTGAGGGAAGCTGAGCTATCTTCCCCCTCCTCCCTCTCCCGTCGAGCCGCCGACGAGCACCGGCTCTGAGGTCGACTGGCCTCCGAGCCCGAGCCCGCCCGCGACTCGACGTCCATGTCAATGCCGGTGCCGGCGCTGAAAACGCTCGACACGGAGTCGCTGCGTGCCAGCGCCGCCACCCGACACCTCGACCGTGTCCTCGGCGCGGCCGGGACACTATCCCCGACTGTCGGCAGGGACATACTTGGTCCAACTTCCCCCTTTTTGGGGCCTTTCGTCCTCACTGAATTCGTCGCAGAGTCTGCGGAAACTTCGGTGCCAGATATTTCGCGCGGCACAGCGCTGTGATGTGGGTTGCCCCCCCCAGAATACGAGGGGCAGACGGAGCCAGAAGGCTCCGTGAGGGATTCTCCAGGCGCGGCGCGCCTGGTACCCTCCTGGGGTAGGTAATTACCTTTGACCGACATCATTCATGGTTTTGGAGTTTTTGTGGTGGCCCTAATGACTGGGTTCCCCCCAGCCATACAGCCCCTCGCCGGGCCACCAAAAACTTGGGCTTTGGGTAATTTTTATAGAGGTTTTCTTCCTCGCAGCCCGAAGGCCCCCGGTCCTGTCAGTTCAGGATTACGGGTTGGGCCGGATGGGGGTCCATGCTGGACCGATCCACCCGCCCCAAGACCGCCCGACTGGGCAGGAAACCCACGTTTCCCACCTTGGCCTAACGGCCACACTAGTAATTTTTTAGAGAGGTTGTCTTCCTCTATCGCGGCGTGTTGGGCCGGATGGGGGTCCATGCTGGACCGATCCACCCGCCCCAAGACCGCCCGACTGGGCAGGAAACCCAAGTTTCCCACCTCGGCCTAACGGCCACACTAGTAATTTTTTAGAGAGGTTGTCTTCCTCTATCGCCCCGTGTTGGGCCGGGTGGGGGTCCATGCTGGACCGATCCACCCGCCCCAAGACCGCCCGACTGGGCAGGACGCCTACGCTTCCCACCCCGGCCTAACGGCCCCCACTGGTAATTTTTTAAAGAGGTTTTCTTCCTCTATCCCCCCCGTCCCATCCCCGTGTCCTCTGCTAATCAGAGGAACACGTGGAGAGACCCCCATACGCGGCCCTCGCGGGCCGATAATCCCGAGACAAGATGCCTCGGGTTCCCTATGCGTGCCAGAGTATTAGCCACGAGTAATAATGCCCCCGAAAGGACATTATTACCCGAGTTGCCCGGGGTGCACCGGCCCAACGTATGCTGTTCCATCTCACGAGAAGTGTGGAAAGGACCAGCAGCCGTCAGGCACACTGGGAGGTTCTCTGGCCACACACCCCAACACCATCTAGCCTAAACTAAGCAGAGCTTGTACTATGGCTACTAGACAATAGATAAACATACACGCCTGAGGTCGCGGGTTCGATTCCCGCACAAGTCAAACATTTGTGTGCATGAACATGGATGTTTGTCTTGGTCTGGGTGTTTCTATGTATAATATGGATGTATTTAGAAAAAAATAAGTATATATGTATGTTTATCCATTGTCTAGTATCTATAGTTCAAGCTTTGCTTAGTTTGGGCTAGATGGTGTTGTGTGTATGTGGTAGAATATTATTATATTATATTATTATTATACATATATACTTTTTTGTGTAAATACATAGGTACATATTATTATACATAGAAACACTGGGCCAAGACAAACATTCATGTTCATGCACACAAATGTTTGACTTGTGCGGGAATCGAACCCGCGACCTCAGGCCTGGCAGTCGGTTACACTAACCACTATGCCATCGAGGCCGTTACATTCACAGTCTCACGCTTATATCGCCCATAGGCAGTATATTACACCAATATTTCGCCAACTATATGGCTTTAGGTCGTATGAAAGTTAACTGCACGGATCGTGTAGTCGTAGTGGTCGACTCGCCACTGCCATTGTGCCATATGGACTCGAATCCCACACGGGACAAAACTTTATGTGATCCATAAATGATTGTTCCGTTGTGACCGTCGTTTGAATGTTTGTAAACGCAATACAGGAATTATTCCTAGCATGGGAGTTGTCGTTAAGAAAAAAGAGGTGCATGTCAATTTCAGATCTAAATTCTACATTTGCCATGCCTTATTTTTAAGTTTATTATTCCGCTTGCCTCGATGGCAGAGCGGTAGTGAATGCTACTCCTGTGTATGAGGTCTCGAGTTTATTTCCTGAGTCGGACAAAGTGTTATTATTTTCTAGTCAAGAAATTTAGAGTAGCAACAAGGAGCACCAACAATAACAGTAACCTAAAGCATACCTGACGAAATGTAGAATCTACCTACCCTTTCGGGGACCTAGATATTATGGTACCTATCAATATGCCTTAGTTATGAAGATCACCTATAAATTAGATATTGGCAAGCAACACGTTTCTTGATCAGATCGGAGGCGTTCTGGACAAAGGCCAGGTTAAGAGCACCTTGAACCGACGGGCGTGTATGAGGAATGTGATGAAAGTGAATGAAGCCAGAGAAGTGTGTCAGGATCGTAGCAAATGGAAATCCGTAGTCTCTGCCTACCCCTCTGGGAAACAGGCGTAAATCTATGTATGGCAAGCAACACACAACTACTATCGGTATAGCTTCGGTTCGTTTTGCTAAATTGTTTTTACAACGACTGACCTGGTCACAGAATCGATTAAGCGAGTAAAAAGTCGGCAATGCTATGTGCAGCTGCCGATTCAGAATTGCATTATCTTCAATTGATACTTGTTTAAAGCAACTCAAAGAACTAAACCATCTGTTTAAACGTAACGTCTTTATGGGTAATTAAGTTCTATTAGATGGTGACGGGATGCAGGCGAGCCTAAAGGATTAATGGACGGAATTAAAACTTTGATTATGATATTAATTATATGACTTCTTCGTTTGATGGCATGTGGGTCGTGTGTGTTTGTGTTCGGTCGTTGACTTCAATAAATGTATGATCTGTTTGATGATGAGTTCTTTAATTAAAGCATCTTGACTGTACTGCACGGATGAAGCAGTAGCTTAGGTAGTCATTGCCATCGACTGTTGAGCGATTTCGACCCTCAAATAGTTGTTCTATAGGTGTCACTTGTTCCAATGTTTGTAAAGTACCCCGTGATACTGTGTTTTAGTTTCAATCGCTATACGGTACAAAAATTGTGTTATCCACGATTAGTTGTTCGGAGTCTGGGTGTCAATTATTCCGGTTCTTTCGAAGCTCATAAAGTGTACTTCGTGGCACAGAAGTTACGGGTAAAGGCATTTGAAAATATAACGTAATATTACGCCTGTTTGCCTACGTAGGGATTGTTTGATAAAATATTCGTCGGATTAATACGTCTAGATTGTGCACGTTATGTTTTAGGTCCTTTATGTGCAGTTTATGAGTAAGGCTATTGCTAAGCCATTGTTCTAAATATTTTAAATTTGTTATTGCTAAATGACAAATAGTCTAGTAATAAGTGTACAGCTCTAAGAGTAGTCGATAATATTTTAGAAGATAAGTGAAGTCTGCTAACACACACACACTTGGGCAGCGTGGTTAGCCCGTTTCGAACTGAGAAGAGGCCCGTGCCCAGCATTGGGACAGCTTATATATAGGGCTACCATTATTGATTAAAAAATTAAATATATAAGAATCGTATGGCCCTTAAATACAGTCAGGCTCCATATTTGATACTTATATCGTTGTCTTTATTTCGGCACAGCAGAAGGTCAGTTTCTGAATATAGCGGACTCTGGTTCGCTTTCAGTTAAAGTGTGTCAACTAGAATAAATCAACAAACAGGTCAACCTGAACGTCACCCCCTTAGTCGATAGCTACTGGTGCTTTTGAATTGGGTAAATGTCAGAATGAAGACAATATTGACTTGAGGAGTTTGTCTTTTATAATATATTAGCTTTTGTTTGCGACTTCGTCTGCAGAGACAAAATGTAGTTTATAACAAAGTAAAGCTTTTTGTCTTACCCCGGCTATCGAAAAATCCTGAAAATAGTTGTGAGTGATTATAATAACTTCCATGCCAGATTTGAAGTTTTTATGACATAATAAGCATTAAGGGAATCTACTGTCTCTACCGTAGTCATTTGAATACATTGGTTACAATTTCTTGTTTTCATTGTAAAGAAAATCTGTGTGCAAAATCGCAGCTTTCTAGGTTTAGGCTGGGCGTTGATGAATCAGTCTGAGAGTAGGTCAGGACTTCTCTTTTTATAATATAGGTTATATTGATAAATAGTATATTTTGAAATACAATAAAGCCATTTCTTGTACTATTTTATAAGACTTTATTTTGTATTGTACTACATAGCCACTTGAGATTACATCAAAATTTGGATACGTTACTCTGTCCCTTGTTTAGTGCCATTAGGAATGTAAAAATATTACGGTTATGTTAATAATAATAATATTCTACCACATACACACAACACCATCTAGCCCAAACTAAGCAGAGCTTGTACTTATGGGTTCTAGACAATGGATAAACATACATATATACGTTTTTTTTTTAATGTTTTATGTTATGTTTTATGTTATGTTATATTGCAATCAATATTAATTTAAAACTGTGAGATATATTACGTACAAAATTTTCGTAAAATATTATAGTAGTAACTTACATCACTACATTATATAAACAAAACGACGAAAAGGTATTCATTTACGAAAATGCGAACTAAAGTTTTAATAGGCTTCAACTGCTAATAGCAATACGTAACTTGTAAGCTTTCAAAAATCTAAGTCAATTAAGCGACGTCGTAACGAAACGCAATCCGACTTCCCTACAATCTAATCATTGACTTCACTAATGTACGAAATACGGTGTAAGATAAAAGGAAACAAAAGGAACTCGCTAAACGTCCTCTTTTCTTTGTTACAGATAAAAATCGCTCCGATGTGAAAGGGAACAAAAATGGACCTTAAATATCTGATCCTAATGATTGCCTTCGCAACAGTTGAAATAAACGTAACTGAGAGCCGACAGAACGACAAAAGACGCTGGAAGAACGACAAAGTTTATTCGCACTACGTTAATATTTGCGATATACAGGACCGAGGCTCCAAAGTTCATTGTTACTGCGAGAGTATAAAGATAAAAACCGCCACAAAGGCTGATTGTTGGGTATTCAACGGCGGCATAGCCGAAGATGATCCGTTTTGGTCCAATTTTTATTCACAACCAAAAATAGAGAAGTTAACATTCAACGTCAGAGCGGACGGCGGGCTGACGTACATACCCGCCAAAGTGATCGTTAGACTGGAGCGATTACAATACCTTAACATACAATACGCGAATATTTACAGCATACCATCGTTCGCGTTTACCAATTCGACAACTCTCAGAGAAATAACCCTGCCCAAGAATAAAATCGCCAAACTGGAAAAGATGTCATTTGCTCATCTGATAATGCTATCAAATGTCAGCTTAGTGGAAAATCAGATATCCGAACTAAAACGGGATGTGTTCTACGTCCTCCCCAATTTACAAAGGCTGTATCTGTCAAAGAATATAATAAGCGTCCTTCACGATGGTTGTTTCAAACATCTGAACAACCTCATCAAATTGGACATTGACAACAATCAGTTGACAGTCGTCATTAGGGAAAACTTCCAAGGTCTGTCTAATCTGATCACGTTGGATATGAGAAACAATAAATTAACTATGATAGGGGACCTTGCGTTCGCGGAACTTTGGAGTCTTCAGGAACTTTACCTGGATGCCAACGAAATAGAATTTATATCCGAGAGGGGTTTTGGGGGATTGACTCAGCTGCGGAAACTTTCGCTGGCCGATAATAAGTTGGGGACATTAGACGACGGCGTGTTAGATGACATTCAAAAGTTGAATGTGTTGGATTTGAGGAACAACAATTTAGAAACATTGAACCAGGAAGCGGTAAAGAATATTCTGGAAAACATGAAGTCGAATTATGCGCTAATCTCTCTAGACGGTGAGTTGGAATTTTAAGACAAGTTTGTTTACAATATATCTTTGTTCTTTCACTTATGTAATCCTTGACAAATTGTCGGGATTAGTCGTAATTTGTTAAAAGCTACTACATCGTTTGTATTTATTCCTTTCTTTATTTTCTCCGAAACGAAGTTTGCGTAATACCAAGTACATAATGTACCTACAGAGGTAGCGAACCAATAACTAAAATATGGTTTAACATCTTCATAAAATCTATTACTTAGGATTAATTTATATTATGGTTAGATTATGTTGAGATAATTCACAGAACATTTGTATATTGTTGGAATAAATATACATATAAAATTGTGCATATTCATAATATGTCAAACATAAATGATGCGTCGCTAATATTCGAAAAGGTAAATTAAAAATGCAAACTGAATTCTGAGAGTCGTTTAATGATAAAAAAACTATCGTTAATGATATCTGTATGCGAGGTTAATTGCCTGACCACAATGATGAATGCTCCTTCAGTAACTCATTGTGTGAATTATCCCGTGTTGAAAATTAACCAGGAGGTTCAATTAGCCACACGATTAGTTACGATAGCTTTAATGTTCCCCTTCTGTGAGCTGGAGTTTTATTTGTCGGGTGTTATTTATGTTGCCGGAGGAAGTACTTGAGAAAGTAATATTTTCTTGGATGATTTTATTAGATTTATTTGTTGCGTTGTCATGTTAAGGATATTATATTTTATTATTATGTTATTGAGGCAAACTAATATCAATCTATCAAAACGACTACGTACAATTTGTTCCTTGTGTGGCACAAATATCAAATTGAGATTAGTAAGGGTTTGTTTACCCTGTTACCTATATAATCAGTCAGAAACATTATTTAGGCCACTCTAACTTTAATGCCGAATACACACAACATTTCTTTTTAAATCCATAGTTTGTGATAAGGTATTAAAAACGTGCAAAATTATACTTGGATCCTTAAGTCAGATCACTGTTGCCTGCAGAAATATATGTTTGCCTATAACTATTTATTTATTTATTAAGGATCTCCGATAAAGAATATACACACAATTGCACAAACAAATCAACGTAGGTTTTGTATAGTATACTCCTTCAGGAGACACAGCATACACCCACATATAACAACAAAGCTTAAAAAGGAGACTCTTAAATTATTTTATCAAAATGAGCTTAGGAATGGATTATCACAAGATACATAATTTACTTTTTTTAAAGTATACCGCAAGTGTAATAATACCGATCATACCAACTTGCAATTTATTTCTACTTAAACTTGCATCAATATCGTACTAATATCATTTTAACGGTCTAGCCAAAAACCTAAAATCCAGTTAATCTTAAAGCTAAAACCATTAGTATCGCGAACTACAATGAATCAGATCTTGAAATACTGTGTTTAAGTGCCCTGTGACAATTTAATTGCGACTATATTTTGCGGAAGGCTAGATGTTATATTTTCTGCAAAATGGCCGAGCATCGTACTGGGCTATGATTTAATACTCTTTGTCCAGTGTTAATTTGGTTTTGCGGCTTGTTTATTGCGAGATCATCCTAGTTTGTTTGTTTTATGTTTTTGGATTTGTAGTTTAGTAGGTTGGTTTATAAAGCTATTGGACTCATATTTCGATAGGAGATGAATTATTTAGCAGCAGCAAATAAATAATGTTTGTATTTAAGTTTCCAATAACGAGGTTTGTTTTATTAATGGGTTGGACGGATTATTATTTGGTTTTAATTAAAATTAAAACTCAATAGTCTAAGTAATTATAGTTTGATTAGAATAAATAATGGAACAAATTAGGTTAATAAGGCAATTAGCATTCAGTTTACATCGCGATCATAATGTGCATGTGGGACCGATAGTAAAACATTTAATGCGCCATATTATTAAAAGTTAAAGGTTATGTAAATTATTATAAAACAATTGGTTTAATAAGTTACATAAGAACTTTTTCTTTCTAAATCTAATAAAAAGTCTTTTGAGAGGTAAATAAAAGCAGATACACTAAAGAGACAAGGCCCAAATTTGAAAAATATATCTAGCTATGATACAACCCGTATACTACTTACAGGTTTTTGCAAGGTTTTTATTACCAATTGTATATTTAGGTTATGCCTAACATAAAATTATTTTTCTTTAACAGGTAATAGACTAACCTGTGATTGTCGTTTATCCTGGCTGCACAAACTCCGCAATGAAACAAGAAGCAAGCGCGTCAAAGCATCGCTCTCTCGTCTAAACTGCATAATGGACACTAAAATCAACATAGCATCTACCAAATTAGAAAAGCCACCAAAAGTAATCCAAAGCACATTCAGAAAGGAATTAGATTACGAAGAAGACGAATTTGAAGAGAAACATTATGATGACGCAATGCAGGACCAGGAAACGGATAATATGGATGATACTAAAATAGAGTACAAAAGGAAGTTGCTCGAAATACCGTCGGAGATGCTGCCATGTCCGAATCGTTTAATTTACGAGGCGTCGTATTCGCCACCGACACAAGATGAGGTCAAATATTACAAGACTTCATCAAGTCAACGGGTGCTGGCAACGACTTTGAATTTGATACTAGCTGTCTTAACCATATTGTAGCGTACGAACTGAATTGTAAATAGTTTAATTATGCATTTACTAGTTTATGGTTAGCCTTTATTTTTGGTGATATTATTACGTACCTATATTTTCATTTTATTATTGTAGCTGTAGGATTTGCGTTACTTCCTTTATTATAATATCATTATCAAGATATATTGTATTCTGGATTCATTTGAAAATGGGTGGAATATAAACATAATATGACGATATTTAGAGATCCTACTTGATAACTTTCATTGCAGTTAATATATAAACAAAAATAATTTATCTGGGAAAACGGTACAAACATAATGTATTTTAACAATTTAATTAATTAAATGCCGATTCTCTATAATCTTAGATGGGTTTTTTGTTAAGTAAACGAAGGTTTGGCTGTATTTAACATATTTATTTTTTAATGATTATACTTACGTTATACATTGATTTGATGATATATTTCGTAATATGTGCATACTCATGAAGACTAAGTTTAATTATGGCCTATATTACGTTAGTGCCCATTGTGTGTTCTTAGCCAACTTTTATTAATATAAGCCTACTATTTTATTATATTCATCAATTATAACTTTTATTAAGTATTAGATATTAGATTATGTAGTTACATCAATTAATAGTTTTAGGAAAATCGGACCCAAAGAGTTAATGCTGTAAATAAAGTACACATTTTACTTAAGCTATTATTTCTTTGTATATAATATTAAAATAAGATTGCTCTAATGATAGGAAAATAATCTCTCATTTGTGTGATTAGGTAAAAACCAAATTAATGAACGTAGAATAAATGGAGTGTTCTCAGTTCGTATATGTGATGGATGGAATGAGTAAGACTGTGATGAGAAAAAGTGAGAGTGTAAAAACGTGCAGTAACAAGAAAGAGACAAGGTATGTAATTTTATTTCGATTAAGTCAAGGAATGGCAGAAAAAGATGGATAAAGAAAGTACATAAGGCAAGTCTAAATGGAACGGTTTGAAGGTCTGCAGAAACTAGAGAACGTGCTTTATTAAAATTTAAGACGTTCTAAAAAAAGGCTAGGTATCCTACCGTAGGTATCAGTAAACTTACATAACCTATGAAAGTCTATGAAGAATGACAGGAGAATGGGTGAAGCAAAAGAGGTATATCAGGGTCGTAGCAAGTGGATATCTATCGTCTCTGCATACCAGGATATATGTATGTATTTCTTTTACATAAACGTTCATGTTATATCGTACCAGTAATCACAAAAGTTATGATACTCTTCAACATAGACCCTAATAAAAACCACTCGTAATGATAAGTTAGAAACTGATTCATAATCTTTCATACCGTAATATTTCTTACTGAGAAACTTGACGTAATTCTAACTTCGTCAAACACGTTATGGGAAAACGGTACAAGATATTTGTCCTCAACAACTCAATATTTGGAAGTGCGGTTCTGATTGTTATAATGTTATCAATGGAAGCAGTTGGTACAGTCATGGCAACTTAATCGTTATAATGTAAGGCGTTCCGCAGACGACGGACAACGGCGGACTGGACAATTTGAACGGCATTATAGAACATTGGAATCTTATGTATCAACGCACAAGAAGGACAAGCGTGGCATTAAGTATACCTATGTTCTTTGGTTTGTATGGCGCATAAAGTTTATTAAATAATCCATAAAATAAAACAGGATGTGGACGAAAAATTCGTTGGTGACCGACCGAACTTGACTGCGGTCGCCAGCTAAGCAGATAGACAGAACCGAACTTTTGTGTCCACTGTAAAAAAAAGATCGTCGTCTGCAGAACGCTTAACAGGAAAATATGACTCTATATTGTAGCAGTTATTAATACCAAATAACAACTTAACTCCGAAAGATGTTTCATTTTAAATTCTACGTTATAATTGTATAATTAAATATGTTGTAAGATTTAAATTACTTACTTAACGTCCATGATATCATGGAAAATTTAATCTTTTCAGCTTTTTCCTTTAATCTACAGACCGTATGCAGTGTAACTAAAATTATGTAAATTCTACTGTATGATAGTTAGCTTCACAAAAATCACAGTAGAACTTTCATCTCGAAAATGGTGTTCGTTTTTTATCCATATCCATGCGAGCGAGACTCAGACAAAAGTTAGATTTTATAACTCAGTGCCGTCAGTTGGGCCCTGTGTTTAATCTCAGTATTTCCATTCGCTTGTATTCCACTCCTTTCAATAGCTTGGATATTCTACTGTACTACTATTCAACAAGAACTTAATATAAAACATTCTTCAGAATCATAGATTTCTTCTCTCAGAAACGTTATTATAATTAAGTATCGTTGAGTATTCAAGATATATTTTAAGTTTCATGACTGCAAGGTGTGTTGAAAATTTATGAATGAATTAAAATAGTTGTAAATTTATTCATAAGGCAATAGTGATTTACGTACCAAAGATTTTCTTAACACGAGTTTATTATGATATTGTTTATCGTATAGCCTTAACCTTCTAACACATTGTATATAAACACGACAGCTATCTATCTATTCTATGCAGAGTGTGAAAACAATAAATTGATACTTTTCCATTTTTGTGCTTTTATTTAAGCGTAGTTCACCTTATTAGATTATCTCTTCGCTGTCAGTGATTGATATGATAGTCTTTACTATTGGCCTACACTAACTAGTTACCACAGAGAGAGTGGAATCATTTTCACAGGTGAGTATCAAAAAACAATGCAAAAAATTTGATCGTGGATGAAAGGCCACGAATTTTTTGATTACATGTACAATTATTTTGCTAAAACTGAAGAGGAAACTACAGTAGTTAGTAGTTTATTTAAGCTACATATGGAAACGAATGATATAAAAAACACACTTCATGTTAGCATTTTAATAAATAAATATGATCGTTAGGTATTCCATTGGTAAACCAAAACGTACTGATTATAGTACTCTTTAAAACTCTATGGTAATTTATCTTATTTCTGTAAGTTCCCGGACTAAGAAGAATTATCATTAACATATTTTAACGTAAATACACTCAGTTATTTGCGAAATACCTAATTGTCTTCAAAATGGAGAAAAAGGTAAAACGAATTGTGACCGGAATACATAATAGTCTAAGTAAAAAGATATTTAGCGTTGACAAAGGTTTCTGTCTTAAAAATATAACTTGCTGTTGTCAGGTCAAGACACAGGCCTGGTTGGATCATGTTCCTGAAATAAATTATTATAAATAGCTGAAACTTAATGCTATTTTTATTAGTAAGTCAGTTAAAGCTCATTTGCTGTAAGCCTACTCTGAGAACGATGCGAGCTATCGAGTAATTTTGATGACTAGTAGCGTTATGGTATCTATTTTATTGAAATCAATAATACACCTACTTGGTTTATTTTGAATAAAAAAGATGATACAAAATCTCGGGTTGTTGTCAATCTAAAGAATTCTTTTCTTAACCATTATTTAAAATTAGATTGCTCGGAGTAACACCTGCTTCAATTCGTTATTGTTATACGTTTTCATATCGAATGTAGCGGTTGATTATGCGAGCTATGATCTACGATTTTTCATTCTCTCCAAGTTACGAGGTGGTTGTTACTCGTTCTTAGAAGACACCTGCACATGCGTTATTGTAAATCATTTAATAAAGAAAATGTTTACTTACGTCATAGGATCAACTTCTACAACAACACAACTATGTCTCAAAAGTAACTTATATCTATTTCAGTCGTAACAATTAAAGTAAGGATTACCTACTTGAAGTTTGGCACGATGCTTTCTTAGCTAGTAAGAAAGGCTTTAGCTAATGTAAGGGTTTTCTTCATGGCTTCGCTCTATGAGATAGGAAGGATACTAGTATCAAAGTTGTAGAGACTCGAATGACCTTTACTTAGCGTAAACCTTGACGACTTTAACACACACACAAATATATGATCTAAATCCAAGTTAAACAGAACATGAACGCTTATTTATAAGACAGTATACAGCCCGGTCCACAACAAGAAGCTCCTCACCTATAAATTTTAGACTCTAGGTGTTTGACACCCAAACTACAAGGTAAATTAATATATTATGATTTTAGTGATACGGTGTACTGATGGTAAGTATATTACTTTCTGTTTTCTGGTTTTATAAAACAAAGGTATCAAACGATATTTGACCTGCTTGGTGGCAAACGTTTCCCGTAGGCAAAGTCCGCTTGCAATATCGTGGGTACCACTGGCACATTACTGATACTCCGGCAAATTACAGATGAAATATTACCAGCAGGATAGAAAGGCAAGGTATGTATGCTTCCAGAATCCTTCCTCACTAGGTGAAACAAAGTTATAGTGTCCTTTTCTTAAGCTGGTGGGCTGTCATAAGGTGGTACTTGCCCAAGCGAGTCGACTTATTCGCATCGTCACTGAGTAGTTTCACTCAACAAACTATTTAATTCGAAGTGTTTTAAGGTTTTATTTCGAAGTGATATGCTGTGAAATTTGGTTTACATAATGACATACACACAAACATAGTATCACAATTATATCCTTAAAGGAATAGGCAGTAAGGTATCACACCCATGTTTGCTAAGCTATTTAGCTGTTTACCAGTCACAGTTTCACCGAGCTACCGCCACTACCGAGAAATTCCTGACACAAAATCTGTATAACACATTGCCCACCGACCCTGAGGCCTATTCATTTTATTCCCGGCAGTTGCATACACTACCGGACTTCAAGGAATGAGGCATGAATGTCTCATTCCTTGAAGGAGAAAAGAGAAACATACGGATTTGCATACGTCAATACGCTGTGGTTTCCTATAATTGAGGGACTATACACGCTAAGAATTTAATTATTGCTTTATAATGTACTTGTATGTTGTTGTATATTCCTTTGTTGGAAATCCTTAAATAAATAAATATATATGTTTCTCTTTGACCTAAGTTTTGCCAGTAAATACTGGTCAAGACAATTGCTGGCTACTTTAGAATATCTTGAGAGAAAAACTTAAATAGTATATTTATTATTCTGAAATCATTTCATTCGTGTGACATATCGCACTCTTAATAAAACAGCGACTTAACTCGAAATTTGAAAGTAAGGCAATTTGAACTCTAATTGTATATGTTAAATTCTAATATTATATTTGTGTTAAAACTTTGCAATAGAGTTCAAATTTGTTTAATGCAAAATACTGAGATAAGTCTCTGTTTTATTAAGGGTGCGATATGTATATCGGCTCACACTTTAATCATAGCCATACCACCCACGCAGTGAGAATATTTAATTATGTTAAAAATACCAAAAATTACAATCATAGATACTACTACTTTTATGCATTTAAATATCTTCAATGGCTATCCGACACAATGGCGACATGAGATATGAAATATAAATATAGTATTATCACGTTCAAATATATTGAAAATTGTACACTATCGCTCTCTACCCAATGTGTTAGCTCACTCTTAGTGGGGACACTTTTTGTGCAATCTGATAGTAGTATGGTACCTACCTTTGAAAATACAATCTTTTGTTCATTTTATATGAATCAAAAGCTGCTCAGAATACAAAGGGTATTCGATATTATTATGTCAATAAGAGTTCAATAAGTGAAGAACATATGCAGCTGTTACCGAAATGATTTATACTACTTTCTCTTAAGAAAAGTTATTAAAAACAAACTTAACAGCCATTATTGTTGTACATGTTGCCGATCAAGTTATTTAATAAATTTATAACACTTGTACTCTTTGAGTATTATTCCATTAATGTTCTTCGAAAATTCTGCTTAGACAAGGACGAAATATAAGCTTACTTAGCTCGCCATTGATACAAGAGATATCGATTAATAAATTAAATTTAGAGTTTAAAGATACTTTACAGTAATAATGTCCTATAGACCGAATATCGGCCGCGACCAATCTTAACGGAGACAGGCCATCTGCGCAGGAGATATTATAGTGCACAAGTATGTGCGCAAACACAAGTGCTCTCTCTGTTCCCTTACCCTCATGATCCAATGGGACGGATAATTAGGCACGACTGGAAAGAGATCAGGCGCAGGACCAACGGTTTTACGTGTTTTCAGAGGCACAGGAAAATTTTACAATAATACTGAATGACTGGCGAATAGTACAGTGCTTTAAGTTGTGTGTTCAGTGCGCCGCGCCGGGCCATTACCAATGTACCGAGTGTTGTCGGTTCGATCTCCAAACGTTAAACTTTATGTGATACACACTCTTTCGATCTCGATTACTGGGTCGGATAAAGTCATTATGAGATTTTTGTGAAACTGTAGATAAGATCTAGTTTGTTAATGCTGCTGAGCTGGAAAAATGTGGGTGTAATAAATCAAATCAAATCGTTTATTTGTGATACATGGGTTACATACAGCTGTTTATTACATAATTATATACTAAATAATGATCATTCGAAGATCAGACTTCAGCATACAAATTATAAAATAATATAATAAAAATTATATTTTCATTGAAGATTAAATATAAATTATATTAATACTATTAGTCATCATGTCAGACACAAGACAATCAACAACAAAAAATTATACATATGCAAGCGGAATTTTTATCAGCGCTAAATACCTATTAAGCAAGTTTCTATAAGAAATTTAAGCAATTTTTATTTAAATCATGAATACTGCTACATTCTTTACAATACACTATGGCTGTCTACCTCGTGGAACATTTAGGCGTGAAGCCATACCTATATGTATCTGTAAGGAGATGTAACCATAACACCATTGACTCACTATTGAATACACTAAAGCATTAAATAAAATTACTACGAAATGTTAATCTTTAATTTATATTGCACGGGGCTTTGCTGTTTCATTACTTTATTAAAAGACCTGCAATACGGATAATCCTTTTGTGTTCAAACAACAAACACAAAGAATACTCAGAATATTTACTTTTTTAGATCTGTATAAACAAAAAAATACAGTTTGAATGGGTACCCAGTATAATATAGTGATAGTGGCAGGCGAGAACAGAATGGATCAACTATAGCATTTGCAATGGTTTAGAGTTTCCTATGTAGATAGAATATTTGTGCACACAGCGACGCATCAACCTACACTGTTTGGACTTTGAACTATTAGAAGTTGAACGCTGCAAATCGTGCGAGAGAGTGCGCTATATTTTTGTTACGCTCTATCCTTACCATTAAATCGACACCACTATGCACCGTCCCTTTCCGACAATTTTCTATTTTGTATGTAGCGTTGTTATGCATCCAAAGGGTGTCTAACTTGATGTGTAGCCGTGTGTACATAAAAAATCACCACCCGTATGTTTGTGTCCGCAAATCTCTAAAAGTAGTAAATGGAATAAATTGATTTTTTACATAAGATTGTATTCCTATATAAAAATGTTTTAGTATACTTTTTAACTCAAAGGCCTCGATGTCGTAGTGGTTGGTGTAACTGACTGCCACGCCTGAGATCGTGGGTTCGATTCCCGCACAAGTCAAACATTTGTATTCATGAACAATATGAACATGAATGTTTGTCTTGGTCTGGGTGTTTCTATGTATAATATGTAGGTATGTATTTACAAAAAAAAGTGTATATGTATGTTTATCCATTGTCTAGTACCCATAGTACAAGCTCTGCAGTTTGGGCTAGATGGTGTTGTGTGTATGTGATAGAATATTATTATTATTATTATATAATAATAGTATCAACCCTGTTTATAAACAACAACAACAAAGCATTAGGCTATACTGAAAAGAGGCCCGGGACAGGGGAACACACTGCTGGGCGCGTGCCTCTTTACAATATGGCCTAGTGCGGGATGGCAGACTTCACACATAGAAAGAAAGAAAGAAAGAAAGAAAATAGTTTATTTTAATCTCTACACTGGCATAAAACAAAAAGAAAAGAACAAAAAAAAAAATTTTAGAGATACAAAAATAAAAACAAAGAAAACATAAAATTAAGCTGTTTACATAATTACATCATACCGCCAGTGCGAGACCAAAAATGGCACTTATCTCAGCATAATGCTGCAGCACCATGGTAGGTAGTGCAGCGCATCATCTTAGAGAATATTATGTAGAACTCCCAGACATGTTGGCTTGCTCATGATGTTTACCTTAACTGAGCAAAAATTACCTATTAAGACTGCGCCGAGCGTAAGACAGATAATGACAGAGCTCGTGCGGCGCATATTCGAATCGGCGCGCGGCCGCCATAGTAAAATTGTATGAAGGATTTGAAGTGGTTTTTTGATAAATATGTATCTTTATAGTCAACCAATAACTTAAATATTTGGGACGGACAAATTGTAATACAACTATCTATGTTTCGCTTAAGCTGTAAAATAGGTTAGATTTCTACTGTTATAATCTAAAAATCCCGTAACACGAGCTTACGTTTTTGCATTTTTCGCAAATTTACGTAATTTGTAGGCGAAAATATTAGTTATTTTAACTTTTTTACATGGAGTAATTGTAAACACATTCATTGTTATGGTAAATGTATATTTTATATACGTATTAAACAAAAAGTGTTGATTTTATTCACTTAACTGTGACCGCCTGTTTTGGCACATTTCGCACGGTGCACTCTTAATACGCACATAACTTTAAAATGTCAGAGGTGCGTGCCTTGATCGAAATCAAGACATCTGCGTGGCAGTGCAATGATATCCCACTAAGCTTTCGCTGCTCATAAAAATGGAATGAAATCAATGGAAATAGGGTATTAAAATATACCGACTTTCGGTCACGGCGAAAAATCTTAACGGAGACTCTAAACAAGCGTGAACTCTATGTTCCTTAACTCTCATGCTCCGGTTTATAAGGCGATACTCTACGACTGGAGACAGATGGGGCGCAGGAACAAAGGCTTTACGCGCTTACCGAAGCACGGAGATTGTAACACCGCCAAATTTCTAACTCTGGGCTGCAACAGGGAATTTCATTTTTGAAAATTCCAATAATTTTCTTGGCCCTACCCAGGATACGATCCCGGCACCTCATGCACAGCAGTCGAATACACTACCGCTGCGCCACTGAGGCAGTATAAATATAATTAATTACATAGTACACGACGCAAGTAGACGCAAACTGTTCGCTCGAGCTATATATAAGACAAGATACAAGTTAATAATTTAACTTGCATGGGTTACTTGCGCGGGTGGCTAGCGTCGTTGCCTCGCATACATGTAGTTAACAAATAGTTTAAATACTTGCCATTACTCAAGCCTAAACGGTGATGTGTCAACTCGGAATTTACGAGAAGATAACTCAGTCTCGTAAATGTAGCAGCTAGCGTTAACGCATGTGAAACTGCAATCCGATCCAATTAGATGGCGAGTGTGTAGTTGGATTTATTAATGTGGGATTTATTTGGAACTAGCTCTTGTTAACATTAATAGGCTGAGCTGTTATAACGTGAATCTGTCCACACGAAAGTTAGAGATGCAAAAGCTACAAATTAGATGTAATGTAGATCTAATAACAAAGGAAGTTTCCAACTAATATTTAATGTACGGTTTGCGTAAGGGTTTAAGTGGTCGGCTTGCCACTACCGCCGCGAATGTTGAGTTCGATACATGGCACCAAAATTTGTGTGATTCACAAATGGTTGTTCCGAGTCTGGCTGTCCTTTGTGTTCGTCGTTTGAATATTTGTAAAGTCCCCCGCGACACAGAATTTATTCTTAATACAGGCGTTGTCTTTTTACGATACAAAAAGAAAAGTATACATATTCTTTTTTTTTCTTTTGAATACAAACTTTTACCATCTTACTTATATACATACTATACTGAGCAGCGATAGCTCAGTGGGGAGACCAACAGACTGCAATGCAGAGGGTCTCGGGTTCGAACCCATGTCGCGCACATCTGACTTTCGGAAGTTATATGACTTTTCGAAATTATGTGCGTATTAATTGACAATTATCGCCTGCTCCGTGCCTCGGAGAGCACGTTAAGCTGTCGGTCCCGGCTGCTATGAACATCTATGGCAGTCGTTATTGGGAAAGTCAGTACCCTCTAATATCCTGACACTGGTCTAGCCTTAGGGTATCGTTAGCCTTCGGGTTGCGGTGGTCAGGTGGCGTTATTGGGAGAGTGTCGACACAAAAGATCCCACTGGGTCGAAGTGTCGCCGGTCTGCACTGACTGGCCCCCACATAAGATACATACATACATACATATAACATATATATCCATTGTCTAGTACCCATAGTACAAGCTCTGCCTAGTTTGGGCTAGATGGTGTTGTGTGTATGTGATAGAATATTATTATTATTCTCTTTATTACTAATTTTCTTCTAATTATTACATTTTTAAATATAAATATAAAAACATACATATTTAAAAATATAAAAAAATATTATTATTATTATTATTATATGAAAGCTATGTCCTTCGTGATACTGTATATGATCCCTGCTTAGCTTCTGTGACTCGTAGCGTAATATATCTTATCTCCTTTCACAATAAAAAGACTACTAAAAGCAAAAAATAATTTTATATCGCACTGACAGTATCAGAGGATAGTGCGTTTAATTAAACAAAGGTACAGCTACCACTTTTAAAAGGTTTACTACAGTAACAGTTGACTATAAATCTATCAACTCACAAAATATTTCCAAGGATACACCCAACCGCGCTGGTTGATTTTATCCTTGGAAATATTGGTGAGTAATCAGAACTCTCATTTATTTATACAGAAGACGATTGCTCGTTGTTTTCAATATAAATATTGTTAATAAAGACGAAATACTGATACCGATATTAAATCCCACGTGGGAGGTACGGCGGAAATTGTATCAAATTTGCTTTAACGTCAATAAAGGGTTTCGTTTAAGATACTCACTTCAGTGGTGAGAAAGTTGTGAAATTACCTTTCGCTATTAAAAGGTTGAAGTATAAAAGTACTACTTAATTAATTTCTCCGCCGGTCAGGCTACAAATAGACTGATACTTAAGTACTTCGTCAAACTCATTTCTTAATTGACGAGCACGTTTTATATTTCGATGTTGCTTAAGAGCAATTCTTGTTACACATAAACATTTTACAAGATTTGTTTATGATTTGTGTATTATTGAAGTATTGATTTAAGAGGCCGTATTTCGGCTTGGTACATTGTAAGGTATCGATTTTGAAGACTGATGCTAATTTTGGGTTGAGTTGTTGTTACTTTGTTTTTGTAGTCCACTTAGTATCCTACTTTAATATTATAATATTATGCGAATGTTAGTCTGTTTGTTTGTTTGTTTCGCCTTCACGCCTTAACTACTCGACCAATAGTCATAAAATTTCGCATACACGTTGTAAAGGGAACAGAAAAGGACATGGGGTACCTTTTATCCAGAAAAAGGGAGTGTTACTAATCTAAGCTTTTTTTTTTTTTGAAATTAAACTGCTATATACGAATTTTATCACGTTGTTTATTTGACACTTTATTACAAAATTTTGAAAATTGTTACACTTCTACTACTATTAAACTTTACTAATTTTTAAGCTAATTAAATTATTATTAAACTATTTAGATTTAATTTATTTTTACACTTTCCCCGACGTTTCGGTTGCTTTTCAGCAGCCATGGTCACGGGGAGACTAAGATGGCAGTTGTCTCAATGTTCCAGTGTAGTTATTTCAAAGTACCCGAACATAATTTAATCATTGGTGTTTCTATTTACGCAGAATGAGCTCAAAGTATCATGAAGTCTAGCTGTGGTTTGCTTCTTCTTGGGTTTGACTATTTTTATTACTGGATCCCAAGCTGGTGGTACATTCCAACCATCTTCTCTATTAAAATTAGGATGTTTTTTGATTTCAATAGCCTCGCGAAGCATCCTTGGTAGGAATCGGTGTTCTTTAGCGAGAATCTGTGGTTTGTCAAATCTCAGGTAGTGGTTGGTCCCCTGTTGCACATGTTCACACACAGCAGACTTCAACGAGCGTTGGTGTTTTACATCAGCTATGTGTTCTTTTATGCGGGTGCCTATGTTTCTCTTGGTTTGACCAATGTATGAGAGTCCGCAGTCACAATCTATTTTATAGACCCCTGCATCTTGTAAAGGTAGTTGGCACTTGACGGATGGTAAAAATTGACTTATCTTCGTTGGCGGCTTGAAGTATGTGTTGATTGAAGCTCGCTTCAAGATGTAGCCAATCTTGTCAGTGACACCCCTTACATAAGGCAGTATAGCAGGCTGGCGCTCGACTGTGGCTGGCTTTTCTCGGGATCTGTGACAGCGGCGCGGTTGTTGGAGCTTGTTGTCTTGCAGTACTTGCTTGACATGTTGAAGCTCGGCGTCCAGGTGTTTCTTGTCACAGATCCCATGGGCTCTCTGAAACAAAGACATTCCCACGGTAGCTAACTGTTTAGGATGGTGGTGAGATTCACCGTTTAAGTACCTATTTGTATGGGTCTTTTTCCTATATACAGTGTGGCTCAAAGTATGATCAGGATTCCTGATGACAAGTACATCTAAGAAAGCTAATGAATTATTTGCCTCTAATTCCATAGTAAATTGGATGTTATTATTAATGGAATTAAGATGTTCTAGGAATACACTTGCACTATCTGTTGGTAATATTGTAAAAGTATCATCTACAAACCTCTTATAAATCCTGGGTGTGATGGGGGCAGTATGTAAAGCTCGAGCCTCGAAGTCCTCCATATATATGTCAGCAACGATAGGCGATACTGGGGAGCCCATTGCGACACCATCGACTTGTATGTAGAATTTATTGTCCCACAACAGATAGCCAGTTGTTAAGCAATGCTTAAGTAGTTCTGCATATTCCTCAGGCATATTGTACTGTATTAGCTTCCTTTTAGTTATTTCAATACAGTCATGTGCAGGTAAGCATGTAAATAATGACTGTACATCAAAACTAACCATTGTTTCATTGTTAGTGAGACGTAGGTGTTTAATTTCACTCACAAAATGGTATGAATCCTTTACATGTGCTCTCGAGTTGCCTCTGAGTGGTGAGAGTATCTTCGCTACGTGCTGAGCCAGTCTGTAAGTTGGTGTGTCGATCTGACTCACAATAGGACGTAGGGGAGCGTTTTCCTTGTGTATTTTTGGTAACCCATACAGCTTTGGAGGTTTTACGCAAGCTGGTATTAATTGTTTAACGTCTAGATCTAGTTTTTCGGAGTATTTATGAATGATGTCTTTGGTTTTATTCAATATTTTGTTTGTAGGGTCTGTTTTAACCTGTTTATATGTTGTTTCATCCGAAAGTAAATTTTCAATTTTATGTTTATAATCTGACGTATCCATTATGACCGTAGCGTTTCCTTTATCTGCACGGAGTACTGTAATATCTGGCCTAGCCCGCAAGTTCTTCAGTGCGACGAATTCATCTTTGGGAAGATTCGGTCTGGGCACTTTACTTCGACGCAAGACCGATGAAATGTCCTGACGTATAGCCTCCAAATCTTCCTTTTTTATATTATTCTTGACTAGGCAGTCCTCGACGTTGCAAATAATGGCCTCATACGGTATCCTAGCCGGTGTTATTGCATAATTTAAACCTCTACTCAATACTTTTTCGGTTGTTTTGTCTAAAGTTTGTTTTGACAGATTAATAACTGCTTGTCTTTGACTTAACGGCGGCGTGTCATTGGTCCGTGCATTGACGTTTCGTTTCTTGCTGTTGGCATTTGATTTAGATGATAATTTTTCATATTTTTGAATTTTGTTCGTTTTACACGCATTATATTTTGATCTTTCTCTGTGATTTAAAGCATTGATGCATTGTTTAAAATCAAATGGAGTTATTAATCTCTGTATTTCATTAGACAAAATCTCAACGTTCCTATTTATGCTGCGTAAGTCAGCGCGATGTTCTCTGATAACTTGTATTAATAACTTTTGACTTGCCTGTTTTAAGATCTTAGCGCTTCCTCGTATGTCTTTCTTGGCTGATATCTTGACACACGTAGGAATGAGACTGTGATCACGACATCTCTTCAAGAAATTTAAAGATGTTACATATCTTGCGCGCTTAGTTTGTAGATCTTCTAACCGGCGTATTTTTGTTGCTGTTTCCAGTCCGTACTGATTTACATAATATTGTCTTCTATTTACGCGAATATTATTCATTGAAATTAAACTGCTATATACGGATTTTATCGCGTTGTTTATTTGACACTTTATTACAAAATTTTGAAAATTGTTACACTTCTACTACTATTAAACTTTACTAATTTTTAAGCTAATTAAATTATTATTAAACTATTTAGATTTAATTTATTTTTACACTTTCCCCGACGTTTCGGTTGCTTTTCAGCAGCCATGGTCACGGGGAGACTAAGATGGCAGTTGTCTCAATGTTCCAGTGTAGTTATTTCAAAGTACCCGAACATAATTTAATCATTGGTGTTTCTATTTACGCAGAATGAGCTCAAAGTATCATGAAGTCTAGCTGTGGTTTGCTTCTTCTTGGGTTTGACTATTTTTATTACTGGATCCCAAGCTGGTGGTACATTCCAACCATCTTCTCTATTAAAATTAGGATGTTTTTTGATTTCAATAGCCTCGCGAAGCATCCTTGGGAAATGCGCCTTATGCATACCGCCCCACTTGGGGTGGTGGGACGGTTATGTCGGGCTCACCGGCCTACAACACGGCCGGCATACCGACTAAAACCCCCCTGTGCACCGTCAATTCGCCTTGACGGGTGGGCCGTTGGAACCTGATACAACATCAGCGGTCCACGCAGCGACTGCCCGCGCTTCGCGGGCACCAACATTACCAATCTAACCTACCATAACCTACATTTACGCGAGCGAAGCCACGGACAAAATTTAGTATATTATACATTCGATCATAAGCACCTTCTCAGGCCGTCAAAGTAGGGACCTTAACATCGCCTCGGCTGCTATGAGGACGGTGTGGAGGCCACTGCTCTTAGACCACACGACTGCTTACTATCAGGCGGAGCGTGGTTAAGGTGACGAACAAAATAAAAAAGAAAACAAAAAAAATCGGTTCCCGATCGCGCAGCTGTTGATCTTCTTGTAGAAAATTCCCAGTAGTAGTACGAAGCTAATTAAAAACATAGCTTATGAAAAGATGGTGTAAAACACTTGCTTACTGTTCCTGTGTGTCTTTGACATAGGTATACATACAGGCGTGAGTATATAATGTGTGTTTTACTAATAACTGCATTACCTATCGCTCTTATAAAATACTGTATATTTAAACCATTGAATATTGCTCTACTAGTTTCTTATGCTTTTAATAATAGTATCAAAAGTAATTTAACCTCGTAGGTACTAACCACGTATAGAATAGCATTTGCTCAATTGAGCTCAATTGACCAAATGGTTATGCTAGGCTTAAAATAACACACATGCTAACTGTACTATTATTAGTATATTTTCTATGATATAACCATTGCTTTTTACCTATTCCCAAATGGCAGAAGACTAGACGACACAGTTGCTTATTACAATTTCATATATCGTCCGTTTTGAAGTTGTTTAGAAAAATTCTATGTATATATATTATGTCGGAGATGGATTATATAATGCCGCAAACGGACTGCACGGATAGCATAGTGGTTTATGTGGTGGGCTTGCTACTGTTACTGCGCCGAGTGTTGTGGGTTCGAATCCCTCTCGGGACAAAAATTTGTGTGATCTACAACTGATTGTTCCGAGTCTGGATGTTCTTTGTGTCCGTTGATTACTTGTTTTTCAAGTCTCCCGCGATGGAAAAATTTATTCCTAGTACGGGAGTTAGAAAACAAATTAAAATAATTCGCTTTTTTACATAACTGCTAATTATTTTACAAAACATTACCGCTATGTAAACCAGCTGAACGGCTATTAGCAGTTTGTCATAATTATGCGGTAGAATATTATTATTATACTCTTTATTTCTATTTTTGCAATACATTTTCATTTTTAAATATACATATATAAAAATATACATTTAAAAATATAAAATGTATGGTACCCCACCGGCATCGGGAACAGGGTCCAAGTTGCCGGTGGTTAGGATTCCAGAGACAGGAACCTCCTCACAATGCGTGCTGTATCTAATAGCACTGCCTTTTGCATCAAGCCCCTGATCCAAGCACCTAACGCGAGCCTCTTTAGATTTATTATTATTTTCATTATTACTATTTTTCTTCTAATTATTACATTTTTAAATATAAATATAAAAACATACATATTTAAAAATATAAAAACTGAAATGACCCACCGGCATCGGGAACAGGGTCCAAGCTGCCGGTGGTTAGGATTCCAGAGACAGGAACCTCCTCACAATGCGTGCTGTATCTAATAGCACTGCCTTCTGCATCAAACCTTTAGATGGTGATCGAGGCTCTTAGCAATTATACCATTGACAGATATGACTATCGGCACAATGATTGCCGAATCCACATCCCACATGTCGACAACCTCGCGAGCTAAATCGAGATATTTAATTTGTTTATCCTTTTCAGCTTTCACGAGATTTCCGTCATGCGGAATGGTGACATCGATAATCATTGCACGGCGCTCTGACCGATCTATCACCACAATGTCAGGTTTGTTGGCCACAACAGTCCTGTCTGTGATGATAGTTCGATCCCAGTACAACGTGACATGACCATTTTCGAGAACTGATTCAGCTACATACCTGTAGTACGGCACTTCAACATCTACAAGTTTGTATTTCAGAGCAAGTTGCTGATGAATAATCCTGGCTACTTGGTTATGTCTGTGCAAGTACTTGCCGTTAGCAAGACGAGAACAACCGGAAACTATATGCCTGAGGGACTCACCAGGTAGATGGCACGCCCGACAAATGTCAACCGTACCATCCCTTAAGATATATTTCCGGTAGTTATTCGTCTTGATAACTTATTATTATTATTATTATTACTGAACTTTAAAGCGCAGAATTGCATAAACGGTCAACGTTTAGAGGCTGTGTAAAATAGCGTGAAATCGAACGTCATTTGATGCAATGGCAACCCAATGGTTAAAACAGACTCGCGATCGTGTGATTATGTATTTGTTTCTCAAACATTGAATTATTGATGTGAATCCATCCCTAACACTTACACTAAGCTGATAGTTAAGCTTATGGCAATATTTTTTGCAATGTTATAGGTAATCTGTAAAGCAAACCAATACATTAAAACATCAGACGTACATACATATCACTTAAGTTCACATTACATTTTGCGAAGTGGACATTCTGCTACTGAGGGGATAAGAGCATTAAACTCGCAACACAATTAGAGAAGTGACCGTCTTAGCTACTACACTATCTGTGCAGTTAGATCGAAATATTGGTATATATTGAAAGCTTTCAATTAACACTCTGAACAAGAGGCTCTGTTTCAATTCCTTGTATGATGCACAAACGGTAGGAGTGCTAACGAGAACGGATTGACTTGGCGTTGAGCCAGCTCCCCAGTTCGTCATGACACTGTGTGTTTGCGTGATACAAGTCAAAATTTATAGGCTAGTATTTTATTGTGGAACAAAATTTGTAGTCAATTTTAGTTTTTTTGTGTGGCATATTTTTATGATATTTTGGAATCGTTTTTTGTTTCTATTTGGGCGTTTTGCCTTTTGTTATTTGCAAAATGATATCAATTATTATTATTGCTGGGCTCGGGCCTCTTCTCAATGTGAGAAAACCACTAAACTGGTTTAGTGCAGGTTGGCTGACTTCAGATTTCTTATTGAGAGGAGCGATAATTAACTATTTAAAACGCACATAACTGCAAAAATTAAGAAATGCGCGCCATGGGATCCATATCCAACGGTATCCCACTAGGTTAAGAAGATGAAGCCATTAACTTGTTTTAATTTTGAGGTTTAATAATCTTAACAACGTCGAGACATTTCAATATAAATAATATTATCGGTAGCCGCATGATAAATGATTTATTGTAAAATGTTGGTCTTATTTTCTTGAACAATAAATAGGTCAATATAATTTATTCTTATGCCTTTCCATGTCAAACAATCTCTAAGGAAAATGTTTGGGAAATGGACACGATAGTGAGTTTATTTATATGGGTTCCGTATTGACATAATGGAACCATTAAACATTTTTGGTGCCACCGTAGGGACCGTGGTAAGTTAAAGTGTTTACCTTGTCATTTACAATTAAATTACTAGTAAATAATTGAATGACGCCTTGAAAGCCAACATTTCTGTAAACAATTTAGATATATTATACCAGTGATGAAATATATAATTTTCTTCTTAAGACATTACTATGCCACGGGGATTTTTATTCGAAAAATTAAGGAAGGGAAATTATATTGAAAATAAAAAATATTGTGATGTTTGTTGAAATGTGTTCAGTGCATCTAAAATCTTTTTTTTAATATACATTTTGGCACTAAATGTATTTTCTATGTCACAAAGGACTTAGCAAACCTTTAACTTAAACTAATCAACCAGATGAGAAAGAACTATTTATGAATCATACATTTTTGTCCCGTGTGGAGATCGAATTTACAATACTGGGCATAGTGACATAGGCGAGTCTACTAGTCAACCTTTGAATGATGCAGAGGTAAAACGAAGTGGTGCATTCAGTAAAAAAATTAAAAACAATTATTAACAAATAAATGACAAAAAATGCAATCACCGATACATCTTAATCCATAAGAATCCATGACATTAATATATTACTACTATTACATAAATATATGTAATAGTTTTTATTTATAACTAAAACAAACACCATATTACGATAGCAAATCTTATAAATAGTACATACTTACTTACGTCTTATAAATGATTGCTTTGTATATAACTGAAGATTTCTAGACTCAAATATGATACGGCTAGTGGGCATCCTAATCGTTGGAACATATTGTCGTCGCATTGGAATGCGTCGATGTCAATCCGTATATTTGTAAAACATAATAAGTTTAATCAAAATAAATAACAGTCAGGATTAATATGACATCCACATCACGTTAACAAAAGCAAATTTGAAACAAAGATTAGATAAAACCAGGCGAAATAGAAAATTTCGCTTTCCAATTTGTAACAGAAATAATTCATGCAGTACTGACCAATTTCGAGGGATTGATAAAAAAGGGAATTTGTTGAGTAACTTTTCTAGAGTTTGATTTAATCCATGGCACGTTTTGCCTGAAAATTGGTCGAGGATAACGATGATATACACCCGTTATATTTCGTAAACCCACTTTCGACATCCTTTTTGAAGTACATTTTTAGGGTTCAAGGGGTTGCGTGGAATTTTATGTGGTTTTAATTAGTTTAACCGATGCTGCTGGTTTGTCCGAAGTTTGATTTGTATCTTGGGTAGCTGCAGCTGCTTTTAATTATATTGTTACGCCTGCCTTTCTTCGAAGGGGTGTAGGTAGAGCTGTTTTAGATCAAATTTCGCCAGCTATACACATACACACAGAGAGACATACATACATACACATACTCTCACCCACGATTAATATACGAATAAATCTTAAAAAAATATGGGCGTTAATGGCTTTGACACAGTTTATACTACTGTAGTTATTATCGGTTAGTTATTGTAAAAATGTAACAAAGTTTTCTTATCACAGGTATTTTTTTACATATTAGGAAGATACATGGCCCTTTGGATTAAACGAAGACATGGGTCCAACGTAAATTGTAATTCACATTACACTCCTAGACTTAACTATATTGTATGTAACTTCTTTTTTTTATTGTAACGTTCACTTACATGTTTGAACCTGTATAAATTCTGAATGCTGTGTACAGTAGTAATTGGAGTGCAGATTTAAAAATGTTTTCATGTAAAAATAATCCTAATCACTACTTGGTCTGTATTCTGTAACTGTACCTTTTATAAATAAATAAATAAATAAATAAAAAGGTCGAGAGTTTTAACCAAAGGTAGGATGGAACACCGACAGCGGCACTAGCCACAGCAGGCGTAGGACTATTTCTACGTATAGATTCTAATATATGGGCTATGCGAATTATAATAATAATTATTATTATTATAACTATGCATTCTTCCCATTCCGACGTATGGTGCACAAACATGGTCTTTGACTGGTCAGCAGAGATCCGCGGTAGAGGTTTGCCAGCGAGCCATGGAGCGTAGGGTAGCGTAGCCTAGGGGTACGGTTAACGGACCGAATTAAAAACTCCACACTACGCTCTAAAACACAAATAGCAGACGTCATCCAGGAAGCCGCCAAACTCAAATGGGATTGGTCTGGACACGTTTGCCGTATGCCGCAGGAGCTTTGGGCTAAAATCAGCACAGATTGGATCCCAGACGGTGCTAAGCGGCAATGTGGTAGACCAAAACGTCGATGGCAAGACGAATTAACTAACTACAGGAGAGACTGGTACAAATTAGCGCATAATAGGGATATGTGGAAAAGCGAGAGGGAGGCCTTTGCCCTGCAGTGGGACAATACTGACTGAAAATAAATAAATGTGGTTTTTGGTACCTCGTAGTAAGTGGCGAGCATATCGGGCATATTTCCAGACTTAGTGCTTGCGTTTCCGATATTGCGATAGGTTCTCGAATATGATACCTACTTGGTGTAGTGAATGACGCAGTATGCGTACTATGCATAGTGATGTCAATATATTTGATTATAGTTCGAATAACTAATTCTACGATTATGATCGATTGTGCCCATCGCTAATGCGTATGGATGAGAAAGTACTTTGTAAATTGGTTGTTGAGTGCTTTGACACGTTACATCTTTTTATTATACAAGACTTAAAATAAATAATTTATCGCTTTCTTTATTTTAAATTTACTTTTACTCGTCGCGCTATAAAAACATTTATATATCACGGAACCTTTTATTACAAGTCGGATTCGGATTTGTCTTTAATTTGTACACAGTCCATAATTGATGAAAATCATAATGAGAAACAATTCAGGCGTGTATTCAATTTTCGTACGGATGTGCCGTGTTTTAACGTAAAGGGAAAAGTTTATTTTTACTGTGGCAAAGTATAAATTACTGATACGATTGTAAATTCAAGGCAGAATTTTACGATTTTGAGTTAAGGATAAGGAAACTCTGGGTTCTAATGTTATGTTGGTAATTTCTTTGATGGACGTTTGTTCTTTATCTGTACTAGTGATGCGCGATGGGTATAAAAATACATACCTACACACATCCGCGCTCGCGCTGGCTTACACATACTCATTCACACGTGAACCGTGCATTCTATGATTAGTTTTAATGATATTTTTATTTTATTTTCTTTTAATAAATACAGAATAATATTAATATTTAATTATTACCTATATATATACCTATTTAATAAGGCGTGAAAGCGTAACAAACAAACAAACTCACATTCGCACTTATAATATTATTAAATTTTTATAAAAATTATTAGTAAGGACTAAGCATTTTTATTTTGTATAACAAATTTAAGTGCAATTAATAACCAAGCAGCATGCCGGAAATTAACGTGCGACCCATGGCTATCAGTTTCTCATTAAGCCTTAAAGTATTTTAGCGCGGCTTGGAACCACCTGAGCACATAAACATGTACTTGGGAATAACTAATGTGCATACGTAATGCATCTAAAAGCCTTGGACCGGATGTTATTCATATCTGCTTAGATGAAGGAAGAGATAAGGGTAGCTTAAGAGGCAAGGGAGGATGCAAATATTCGACCTCACATATAAACCAATCTCAAATATTTAGCAGGTAGCTTAGTATTAACTAGCGAATAATTAGAAATAAATCACCTGTAAACATTACTCAATGATGAGTGTTAGTTGAATGGTAGTTAAAGAACAGCGGCGGGCCATTGATTAAATATTAATTATTTGTCAAAGACTTAAAAGCTATTTTATTTATTTTATTTTATTTTATTTTATTAAGGAAAACAAACAGTAGAGTATTTCGTTGAGATATAGCTGATTATTGGTTAGCGATATCTTTTTTTTTCACTCACTGATCGGTAAACGATTAGCGAGGTTAAGCAACGTTGGGTGCGGTCAGTCTATAGATGGGTGACCGCTTTGTGGTATTTCATCTGAGCGTCTCTGTGCTTCGAAGGGCACGTAAAACACGTAAAAAGTCGGTCCCGGTTGTTGTCAAATTCACAGCAGTCGTTAAGCCATGTCATAGGTCTACGGGCGGCTTGAACAACACTTGACAACAGGTTGGCCACTAACCATACGAAAAGAAGAAGAAAAAGAAAAACGGGCTGTGATTGATTGCTACGCAACATTGCTGGGTTAGTTTTACATTTCATACAGGTTAAAAAGATTAGCTATAGATAAAATGTCTTCAATGCTTTTTAAGAAGTCTACTCCCGCACTCGAAACTATTCCTGTGTCGCGGTGGACTCAACAAACATTAAAAACGTACACAAAGAACACTGAACCTCGGATTCCGCATCTCACAGTTTTTTGGTTCCATGCGGGGATCAACATTGCGCAATCGCAGTGGCAAGGTTATCATCCAAACCATTACGCCATCCGTGCGGTCATCACCTTCATCACCATTTCCTTATTTATTCTAGGAAAAGCGATATACACTAGTTATTTATTCGTACGATTAAGATACAGTCCGCCTAGTCTAGGAGTCCCCTGATGTCGGTATAACAATAACATTTATGGCTAATTTTCACATGTTCAGGTTTGGTCACATTTTACTTTGCTGATATCGCTGCTACTAACGTATAATCGTATGTAAGCTATTACCCTAACTACAGTTTTATGGTAAACATGCATATGTACCAAACACTTGGTCTAATAGCGTGCATTTACTCAACAGTGCACTTTAGCAAACTTATCTCGTTATAAAGTGATTCCCGTTTCGAAGGCAAACGAATAAAAAGCTTCCAGAAGTTAAGCTTCCTCGAAACTATCATTTATACCTTTCCCTATAAGTCTAACTACATCTGTATAGCTAGCCAGTGCTAGACTTGAACTATAATTCATCAGCGACATGATCTAGGTGGATCACACTATGCCGTATCACTGGTTATAAAGATAGAATCAGACCAAATATAGCCTTGATTTTAAGTTGAGCTTCAAAAATCAAACCATAAAAATCGCATCAAAATCATCCAGTAGTTCACCACTTTCCCACCACTTCCACTTTCCCCGACGTTTCGGTTGCTTTTCAGCAGCCATGGTCACGGCATGGCCACATGCTGAAAAGCAACAGAAACGTCGGGGAAAGTGTAAAAATAAATTAAATCTAAATAGTTTAATAATAATTTAATTAGCTTAAAAATTTGTAAAGTTTAATAGTAGTAGTAGTGTAACAATTTCCAAAATTTTGTAATAAAGTGTCAAATAAACAACGCGATAAAATCCGTATATAGCAGTTTAATTTCAATGAATAATATTCGCGTAAATAGAAGACAATATTATATAGTATAGATAAGTTCAAAATTGTGAAGCCGTTAATAAATGAACATAAGAGGACTTAAATACTTCAAGCGTACAAGTGAAATTAATTAATCAAGTAGAGTAATAATAGTAATTAAGAATACACAAAGTATTTTACAATTAGTGAAATTAGTTCAGTGAAGGTACTCAAAAATTCTAATCATTTAGATTATATCTTGCAGACTAATTTATATTTTAGTCCGAGGGTAAAACAACTAGACAAGCTATAGGTAGTCGTTGCCAGGCGTCTGGATAAAGCTGGACACAGTCAGGCTTTTTGGTTGCGTGTGCGGCCAAATTAGAAGATGTCCAACCTATCCGGCTTTTAATAGGTTTTCAAATTTGTCAATTTTTCCATTTTCATGTGTTGGTTTTTGCTCTGCCCGCCTTATCTTGTATCGTTAGCGTAAGCGAGTGGAGTAACACAGACCACCGCTAAAAAAATGTCATGTTATACTAAGACAAAAAATAATTAAGGATGTCCGGCCTTTAACCGAAATATCTCGAGGCGCTCCTCTGCCACCTAAGGCAATAAACAAATATTAATTATATAATACATTGATTAGATATACGATATAACGGGCACTATACAGTAAATGCATATTTTAACGTATAGGACTTTATCAAAACGATTAACGTTCGTACTCAATATTTTCCTTGAAATATATTTTTTCTCCTGTCTGCGTCAGATGCTTACGCAATTACAAATGATATCGATAATATGGCGATTATTTTCTGTACAGCTACAAATTACTAGTAGTATTACTCACCCTTCCAGCTAAGCTTAGCTATCCCATATTTATGTACAGTATATATACTATACATATATGTATAATATTGATTGAGAAATAATATTGATTGACAATTATCGCCTGCTCCGTGCCTCGGAGAGCACGTTAAGCCGTCGGTCCCGGCTGCCATGAACATCTATGGCAGTCGTTATTGGGAAAGTCAGTACCCTCTAATATCCTGACACTGGTCTAGCCTTAGGGTATCGTTAGCCTTCGGGTTGCGGAGGTCAGGTGGCAGCCGCTCCGTGTAAAAACTGATATCCAGTCAAATCCGGTTAGTCCAGAAAAAAAGCCGATCCCAAGTGACTTGGAAATAATAAAGGCTAAGAGAGAAGAAGAAGGTTTAGGCTATGTTTGCATATAGCCTCACGCCTACATATCTAAAAGGGTAATCACAGGTCTACGACACCCACAATATGCCTGTTATGGTTTTAGCTCACACTTTATAGGAGCCGATTTATTGTAATATATCGATCTTGACATATTATTAAAAAAAAAAGTTTATAATTACGTTTGTCCGTTCGTGTGTGTTTGAACACACAACTCGCGAACCGCAGATACGATTTACATATTTATTCGTAACTTTGGAAAATAATAAAACGACCCCAAGTGACTTGGGAATAATAAAGGCTAAGAGAGAAGATATACTATATATGTATATACTGTACATAAATATGGGATAACTAAGTTCCACGCTTATAAGACAACCATAAATATTATTACAGTAGATTTCGCTCACGGTTTCGCTCGCTCTAATGTAAATAAGCTCAATAAATGTCTATCCCTCTAAAACAGTTCTTTTTTCTGGATGTGATCCCTGACGTGTATGCGAAAGTTCAAGTTGTTCTATCGAGTAGTTAAGGTGTAAAAGCGTAACCCTCTTTCCCCCTTCCCGTTCCCTCTCTTTCTCACTTCCTATTTTTTCTAAAGGGTCGGCAAATCGCAAGTGATGCCTCTGGTGTTGCAGGCGTCTATAGGCTACGGTGACCACTTACCATCAGGTGGGCCGTAAGCTAGATTGCCATATTAGATGTAAAAAAAAATTTTTTTATACTTTCGCATTTATAATATTAGTTAGGATTACACCTACATTTTACCAGTTATAACACTTTGCACGAACCCAAAATCCACACATGCATAGCAGTCACATTTACTGTTAACACCGAGGTAGATTTATAAGTAATGTCGGTGTATATCACCAATATAATACATCGCATTAAGCCATTATTTTGTATATATTGCAATCGTCCACAAAATAACCCATATTTATGTAAATTAGTTTTCAAAACGCCCCTACGAGAGCTTCAAAACGTTTCAATATAAAACTATGGCATGATTTATATGATCGTTTGGCTTGACAATGAAATAGAACAGTTAGAGTTCCCCCTATATTAACGACATTTGCAAAATATGTCTGTAGGTGTGACAGTATTTCTTGAGGCGGCAGGCGGGTTGAGAACGACGTGCAACGAATATTGTTGCAACAATTGTACTGTTTAAGGGTTAGTTTTGCTTCAAAATAATATGGTTTTTTGTCTAGACATTTCATACTAAGATTTTTATACTAGTATTTGCTGGCAGCTTCACTCGCGTAAAATATAGCCTATGTTACTCGGTGATTATATAGCTATATAATGGTGAAGAACTTTTAAAATCGATTAAATAGTTTTTGAGTTAAAAGCTTGCAAACAAACAAAAAATCAAATCTTTCCTCTTTATTATATTAATATAGATATTCTCATGATAGGTTCTGCTTAGGTGAATTACAATTAACTTGACCTTTTTACAATTTTCTAGATGTTTGTGTTATTCATTATTTAGTATTCTTGATAATTCTAGTTAAGCTAATATATGTATATGTATATTAGAAGTAGGTTTACGGCGGCAGTGCAATGGGTAGAATTCGAACCGACGACCTCTCTATTAGTATGTCTCATGCGTAACCCAGCTATGTTTTCTGGTCATAAGAGGCGAGTTTATTACTTTTTACTGACCATAGTTCTAGAACCCGTACTGCTATTGTCTAAATATTAAAATATTTTGACCAACCCGGGCATAAACTCAACATTTACTGCTGCTGCCTGTCCGAGGCAGGCATTTTTATATAATAAAGATGCCAAAAAAATGTTTTCTCGAAATCTATGCAAAGCGTTATGCCATTGTCCACCAAGCGTGCCCAGTACGGGTTGGCAGGAATGCAGGTTTCCTTAGACGTTTTTCTTCATCGTTAAAGCAAGTGATAATACACACATTAACTTCAAAATGTCAAAGGTGCGTGCTGTGAAAATAAAATCGAGAATCCGAGTAGCGGAATGGTCTCCTATGAGGCTGTCGCAATTACTTCGCATAATTATGGTAAATTAAAGTTAATTGAAAGAACATTCGATTTTATTGTACTAGTTAAAAATGAATTATTCGAAATATATCTCGCATTTTCATATTATATGCAAATGTTATTGTTTTTCAATTATTGGTAGTAAGTTATTCAATAGCATTAAATTAAACCGCCAATTCAGTTTGATTATACGTAATGATCGAATGAAAGCCTGCTCATTTTACAATACATATCTTCCGGTCTGATTTTTTTACTACTAAATTACCGATTCGTTTTATATAGTAATAAAAATGCGAAGAGATCTAACTTACCGAGGAAAGTAACACAAATGAATTCGTTAAAAAGAAAACGAAGAAGTATTAGTATTATATTATCATAAGAATACAACTCGCTAGAGTATAAAGACAAAACTAATACATAAAAACTAAGATATACACATTTTCGTTAGAGAAAAATGATGTTTTGTTCTACCGAGAGACTTAAAAAGTAGAAATATAAGTATTCAACGTATATATATTACATTATTTTAATTTATATCATTTGTTGATAATAATAAATAATATATTTGAGATTGTACAATCTCAAATTTAATATGAATAAGAAATAGCACCGCTTCAGGCCAAATTAATTTTGCTTAGGTACATTATTAGTTTACTTTCTGTTCAAATGTTTCTTTGACATTCAAATAAAATTATGAAAGAATATGCATATATTTTAAAATAGAACTCGATGTCGTTTACCCTACAATGATTTCAGATTTTGTCTGCACGGATAACGGTTTAAGTGGTCATCTCGCTTTTGCTACTGCGCTGTGTATTGTGGGTTCGATCCCCATATATAGAACAAACATTTTGTGATCCACTAATAGTTGTTCTAAGTCTGAGTGTACTTTGTGTCTGTTGTTTGAAAGTTTTTAAAGATCCTCGTGACACAGGATTTATTCCTAAGGCGGGTTTCTTTTCTTTTTTAAACAAAAATAACAATGTAGGCTATTGTTACCCCACAGTAAACTCTCCCTTAACAAGAAACATTATTTAAAGAGCAAAGAATGGCGACCGTTAGTTGCGCCGATTATCTTCTTGGGGTATAGGGGGAACACCAGATGGCCTAAACATTAACACCGATATTGAGGGAACTAAGTCGTAGTGTTAAGAGATTTGTAACTTAACGACACCATTCTAAGATAATTACAGAAATAAAAGGGGCTATCTTGACACTGAAATATTGTATTGTGTGCACGGAATATTAATTTGTTTCTCGTTAGCAATTATTAATTTTGACTGCACTTTGCATCTGTTTTTGAAGTGTCGTTTGAATTTAATTAAATTTATTATGTTGTGTGTCCTATGGCAGCTTAATTGGGAGCCTATAGAAAAATACTGTAGAACTACAAAATTCTGTGCGTGGATATGGAGAGAGCTGAATTGAGCAGCAGAATTGTCAGTTTATGATAACACTAGATTTTGCCCGCGGCTTCGCTTGCATAAATGTAGGTTAGGTTAGATTAGTATCAGTACTTTTTTCTGGATGGAAGGTACCCTATGTCCTTTTCTGCTCCTCTGACAACATGTCTGCGAAATTCCATTATAATCTGTCAAGCAGTTACGGCGTGTAAGCGTAACAAACTCACATTCGCATTTATAATATTAAAGTAAGGATTATAAAAGTTAAATTGTACAGTATCGAATGATTAAAGAGTAATTATAAATACCACATAGTATTAACTTCTTGTAATCTTCACTAATATCATAAAATATTTGTTTCATAATTTTTTTATTTCACGAATCCCTGAATCACTTCCTAAAGGTCTGTTATATATAGAAAACAATAATATCTATGAGTAACATAAGTTATATTTAACTCATTTAAAAAGATATTCGGTGTCAAATCTAATATTGTAGTTTACAGTTATATTTTTAAAAATGATTTTGCAGAAAAATTAAAACGGCGAATTGGTTTACTTGAAAAATATATTGCCAAAATTTTTTGACGCTAAAAATCCTTAACACTATGCATAAACATAATATAAGTATAGGTTCGAACAAATATGTAGTGCCGATAGCTTTATGTATCAGTGATTCCGATAGATGCCTGGTACACAGTTCTTTTGAAAATGTCATCAGTTTAATTAGGGAAGGGCCTCGGCTTATGTATATATACAGAAAAATCTTGATCCACTCTCACTTTTACTATAATAATAATAATATTTATTGGTACAACACAACAGTTTTACAATGGATCTAAACAAAGATTCAACAAAAATATATTAAGTAATCCATTTAGATCACATTGACAACCGAACTAGTATGCATACTGTGTGACAGTTCTCAGCGCCCTCCATACACACAGGCTGCTATTTTAGTACTTCGTGTGTCGTCTTGTGTGTGTGTTTGTGTGTGTTTATATATTCTCTATTGAATTAATTCCTCTGTTTCTATACTATGTTTTCATTAGTCCATGTACCGTCACACACTACATTCACGGTATCCCTATTACCTATGATATTGTGAGTGTAGTGTGTGACGATACATGGACGCGAAACAATGCAACGCGAAAGTTTAAAAGTTATCATTCCTAGAGCGAGTAGTATCTCCAGGGCTCTTTAAGAAGGTGAGCCGTGTCAGCAGAGCTGACTACAGAGGTGGCTACATAGATACAGGCTACGAACGCAGTCTATATATCTATATGTAGCCACTGAATCTATATTCTCAACTGCATTTATAACGTGCTCATAATTACGGGGCAAACGAAATTCAAAATATATATCTACCATGAACTTTCTTCGGATTTCTTCCACTTAAAGTGATATTACTCTGTTTTTTGGATCACTTCATGGCAGGGCTTAGGACTATTAAATCGTTGCTTTATATTAATTATGTTTTGTGGTACGAATACCACGAAAAATCATCTCATAACTTCGGCAATTTTATTTTGCTAGTCTTTGCCTGCGGCTTTGCTCGCGTTAACATAGATTTTGTCAAGAAATTTTTATCCCTCGAGAACAGTGTTTTTCTGGATAAAAGGTACTTTACGTCTTATTTTTACCCATGCCAAATTGGTCGAATATTTAAGGTGTACAAAACCAAATATATTCACAATCGCATTTATAATATTAATTAGGATGGTAAGTCTACTGTTTTCGTTGAGAGAAAGGTATGTTTATTTGTTTTGTGATGTTTAAGATTATAAACCAACAAACTTTTTAGTTAATATCATGAAATGTATAATCTTAAAAATATTGAGTAATATTTGGTTGCTATTACAACATAAATTTTCCATCCGCCTGCCTAAAACAACAAATAGAAAAATTCTATTCAGTACGCTTTGAACTGATGTCGTTTCTCGTTCCTTCCGCCTCCTGTGTGTGGCACTTCACTTAAAATCATATACAACAGGAGCACCTGCATATCATATATGTGGTAGCTATGTTTGTTAGCACACAAATGACTTTAGTTCGATGTAGCTTGCTTCGATGTTTCCGTAGCATAATTTTGCAGCTGATCCAGAACCCGAGTTTTATTTTTGAACCAGCTTACTACTATTCGGGTTTCTGGAAATATTTCTAGTTGAATTTTAAAGGTAATTTATATTTATAGTCTAAATAATTTGACTTTTATAACTTTTAACTTTTATATTTATCAAATTATTTACCTGTCTTAAATACCTGTCTTTAATGACATTTTACTCGTGGGTAATAGTAGAATATTCCTCGAAGATACACACCGACGGCCAGACTATAGATTTTCAATTATGTCTGACATTCTAAGAATTGACAGGTTAATTAATTTATGGGCTATAACAATAAGATCTGCTTGTACTTTTGTGTCCCAAAATATTTGTGGTGAATAGTGTTGTGGTCTAAAAAGTAATTAAATAATTATTATTTCCTTTAGACCATTTTCTAGACACGCTTACGGTTACGCTGCGTCTGATACGACCGGGGTCATCAGGTGACACACACACATTGATCAAAAATAATAATAATACGTCTCTGTCTAACCCCTAGATAGTACGTAGGTATGATGCTATGTACTCATGTAAAATTTTAATGGCCTTTTTACGGTCACTGCTAACATGTACTTTTTGACGCCACATATTAAATGCACACTGTGTCCATGTTACACGCAAATTAATTATATAATTAAAACCAGCGTCCAACTGTAATTATCGAGTTTCACTATAAAAGTTGATTGTGTAAAATAATGAGGATTTTATGACAGATACTAATCGCTCTACATTATGTGGCGAACTGCGATAAATTGCATAACTAGATATTTTTTTAAGGTCGGTCATTGCCAGAGCGGTTGAAACAATGGTCTATAGTGGTCGCCTCGTCGCTTCTATGCATCGTATATATTGTTGGGTTCGATCACTTCGTAAAGCATACATTTAATTTTATATGATCGACGAATCGTTTTTACGAGGTTCAAAAATTATTCAAAACAACAGATATAGACACACAACTTTGGAAATCATATAAAGTCCATATGAACGTAACGACAAAACGTGTCCTAAACCTGGAATAATAATATAATTATGCATAAAACACAAATAAAAAAAAAAAGGCTTGTACCTTTTGTAAAGTAAATTTGGTAGTAAGCTTTCACTTATATTATGTTATTACACTTATAACTTAGCGTAGATGATACACTGGGGAACAAAAATATATATTTTCTGCGAAATTAATTTTGTTACTGGTTATTATAAACACCTTCGTCAGTCATACCCGAAATGTATTTACTTTGTATGGATTGACTCTGGCTCTTGAGATATTCGACATAAAGAACGGTTCCATCAGGACATTAGAACAATGAAAGAAAGATACCAAGGCCGATGGGGCAGCCATATTATGATGACAAACTATTGCTTGAGTTTAATAAGGGATATATAATATATAATATAATATAATATAATATTCTACCACATACACACAATAGAAAAGCTTACAGATAAAGATTTTTCTAACATAATTTTTTTAGATTTTTTGTTAATAGCATGTGTATTAAGTTTTCTTCTCGTGATTAGATAGCCGCTTCTAAAATATATATTTAATATGTAATTGTTTTCGACCTTCTTTCAGTCGAATTTTTATTTCGACTTTCTTTCAGTCATATAGTCATAAAGTCTTATTTCATAAACTAGAGTCAATTTAACAAATCTGATATTTTCCTCGTACTCAGCATACTGCACTTTCACAACATTCAACTAACCGTGCCGCAAAATGACTGTTCCCCAGTGTTATGATACTAAGGTCAATCCTAACTAATAATATAAAAGCGAATGTGAGTTGTCTTCTTATGCCGTAACTCCTTAACCTATCATCATAAAATTTCGGATATACATCGCCAGGGGATCAGAAAACCACATAGGGCACGTAAATACTTATTCTTGCCTGGAACAGCGTTTCGGCGTACGTGAGGTTAAGTGCATATTAAAAATGGCTGTCGTTAACTGTGTATAAGCATCAACATCACATCGCTAAGAGCTCATTACTTCCAAGTCGACGTTTAGGTACGTACGTAAATTAGCTCTGGAACCGGTAGCCTCATTAGATACTACTTGGTTAATATACCCAAATTAGTTACCAAACTGTGATTTAACTTGTAATAGCGTTTAAAATGCCGCTGATCAGAGAAAGGCATGAGTTTTTATTTTACAATGTTATTTTAGTTACCTTGTCTTTTCAATTATGTGGTTATGACTGTAGGTTGATTGCGCTGTGGTAATATTTGCGACTGTTTTGCATGAGGTCATCAAATCAAATCCTGAGTCAGCGAAGTGATATTGGTTTTCGTAAAGAAATTTCTAGAAGTACGGAATCTGTTATTATGCCCAGTAGTTAGCCATACCGCCTACGTATTGTAACCTACAATTAGGTACCATAGCTGGTGTATTGTGTATGTGATACAGTTATGACTACCCCTTTGATCTTCAAAGACTGAGACTGAGGTGAGACTGTTTATAAGTATGACTATTCTTATAAGCTTTTTCCTTGAACTTGACCAAAGCGAATTGTACTTCATACTATGCATGTCTATATATTAGTGTATCCCTTCCGTAATTTTCCTTTATTTGAAATTTGAGACTGACCTCTTATCAATTCTAATTCATATAATTTATGTTAAACGGTTCAATATAATTAAATAATACACAAGTGCTTCGTCAACCGTTCGTGCATAGAAAATCTAGCCTTAAAATGATATTTACGTGATCTTTTTTCAATTTAAAATTGTAATTCGTACTATTTATGAAGACGGTATGAACGGCAAAACAAAATTAAGCGAGTGGGCGGTCTCCAGTGAGTTCTGTACAGTCGGTCATCTAATAATCCACGGATCGACGTAGGAAGAACAACTTGCTGCCTTAGATAGCTCTAATGATATTTTAAGAACTTTTAATTAGTATACTTACTTCTACTACCTGTATATTTTCCTGTGACAAAATAATTGTGGCAATTTTAATTAAATTTCGTTTTACGTGTGTTTGTGATTTTTATTAATTGTGATCTTAATGTAAGGACAGTTTTGGAGACTATTTTTAGATGCTTTAAAATACAATACATTGTTTAGGTGTGTCTCATTAGAAAGAATTTTATTTAGGAAGTTTCAACACGGGTATTTTTAATTGTACTACAATGTTTGGCTGGTCCCAGGAAAAATAAATAAAATGAAAAAAGGTTTTTGTACCCTAGATTTTTATCTATCATTTTTAAACTACGGGAATCACTTGAATGTTGAATAAATTTATTAAAATTATTATGCTATTTATTATCTAATCAAAACTGTGATGCGATATTAAATATTGGTTCATTGGTCCCAAAGTATGAGAGCTCACATAATTGTTGTTAAAACAATTGACAAAATAAGACATTAATTAGAATCCTTACTATAGTAGAATGATAACTGAAAAGTATGATAACAGATATTTGTTATCAAACTTTTCACTTAATGCATCACATCGAGTTCAAGCCAACTCAAAAATTCAGTGTATCAACTTCTAAAACAGTCAATATGAAAATTCAATAGATCTTCAATAAAATATTAAAATCGAAGGCCAGCGGGTGACTTGAAACGTTCATACTACGTTAGCTACGAACCACTTGAAAAGAAAAGCCTTCTACAGCTCAATACTCCAACACTAACTCCATTTAAGAGTATTTTCTAAAGAACATTTTGCTCTCTCAAAATATCGTTCCTTTATTTCAATTCTCACAGTAAGAACACAACAGCATCTACGTCAATACACAGCATCCTGGAACAAAAATGTGAATGGCACAAGTGTCGATTCGAATATGTGTTGTATTCTCTCGCGACTGGGTATATTTTGACTACGATACAAAGCCAAGTTCGTTCTAAGTAAACTCGTTCAATATTGAATGAAGTGCCGTTCTAGCCAATATAACTTCTAATCGAGTCAAACAATATGTTAGGAAACTATTAATCACATGAAAAGCTCAAATTGAAGTCAGTAAATCTTTTGAACAACCTAAAATAGCTGGGCAATAGTGGCCAAGTAAGAAACTGGGTCAGTATAAGGTTTGTTTAGAAAATAACTGCTGGTTATAGTTTATAGATGTTTGAACATGAAATGAGAAATTAGATGTTATGAGTATTACGTTACACAGTTGCTTGACATAGGTCAATGGCTGGAGCGGGGTGACAAAGTGCACCGTTCAATGAGTAGAATTTGATGATCTTTCTAGCTTTGCTATTTTCAAGTGCTTTGATTTTCTTTTTGTAGACAGTATATACTTATCTACTATAGTTAGGTAGGTGGGTACGTAAGTAAGTACGTAGGTTATTCTGACTAGCTGGTTTCCGAACCGTGAAGGTATATGGTCAATAGGGTGGCCCTTTCATAGGAGAGAAAACACGGTTGTGATAAATCTTTGCTTACCCATTAACACGCGTGAATCTACACTATTATTGTATCATTCAGTGCTAAGACCCAGTTTTCAATTAGCGAGGAAAATTACAGTCAGCTCGCGAGTTCAAACAAGTGATTTTAATAATTGGTTATAATGCACACAAGAGACACGATACACAATACTACGCGCAGTGATTATAACTCAAGTCTGACAATACTCCAAAGATTTACTAATAAGGCGTAATTATTCCAAGAGACCATGTGTTTAATCCGAATATCAAGATACATAAGAATCTAGTTACAATTGACAAGTTCAAGTTCAAGACAAGGTGACTAGTGAGTGACATTTACGTTTAGTTTTTACAAGTCATTTTTACGTTTCGTTTCACTCTGTGGCAGAATTACGTCTGGGACGGAACAATTATGTATTCAATTGTTATAACAGAAAGCTCCTATATTATTTAGTAGCTTTTGCACGCGACTTTGCTCGCGTAAAAGTAAGTTAGATTGTGTTAGTAACAGAACTTTTTGAAAATAAAATATGGCTTTTGTTACTCGGCGATTTTATAGCTTTCTTATGGTAAAAGAATTATTAATTTAAAATTGGTTGAGTAGTAACTGAGTTAAATCCTTACGAACAAATAAACAAACAAACTAAAAATCAAATATATCCTTTTTATAATATTAGTTTAGATACAGACAAAACATAAAGGTTATACAAAGAAACTTTTACGTAACTAATCTTTATTTAACTACAAAGAAGTGAAATGAAATGACTGTTAACGAGCTGCCGACTGTACCGTCCTAAACTTCTTTAGAATATAACGTAATCGAAGCCAAAATTACATTAACGTGAAATGGGATTTACATTATTGGATTTCCAATAGGAATATAATTGTTAGAATTTTTTGGTGGAAACCTTTCTATAAAGGGATTTTTTTGTATGAGATATGGTATAGGTTTACAATGGAACATTTTTAAACGTTTATTTGTTTGTAAATGTAGCTATTTTAAATTGAACTTGATTTAACTTTCAATATTTTTAACCAGATTTTCTCACTGCTTTGCACGCATATAGGTTTTATCCACAAATTTCTATCTTTCGGGATTAGTACTTTTTTCTGTCTCCTATGTCCTTTTACATCTGTGGAGTACTTTAAACGTGAAAGCGTAACAAACAAATAAACAAACTCACATTCGCATTTATAATATTAGTTAGGATTATATAATAAAGCTGAAGAGATTTTTTATTTTTTTGTTTGAATGCGCTAAGACCTGGAAATACCAGATGCCTTATAAAATCATTTTTGCATTTGATGAAGGTTATATACTACGTACCAAGGGAGCGGAGCAGTAATCGTAAGCGTGAATGAAACAGTGGGCCAACTAGTATTTCATAAAATTGATAATTGAGATTGATAGACGATTGTTTTAGAATGTGTGATTAGCAAGAGATGTGGCATGAAAGTGAATATAGTGATAAGAATAGAAAAGGCCAAGTTAAGTTGTTTGGGCATGTAGAAAAAATGGAAGAGAAAAGACTGACTAAGAAGGTATATAAGACTAGTGTGAATGGAACAGTCGCAAGAGGTAGACCTAGGCGAACGTTTCTTGATCAGATCGGAGACGTTCTGGATAAAGGCCAGGTTAAGAGCACCTTAAACCGGCAAGCGTGTATGAGGAATGTGATGAAAGTGAATGAAACCAGGTAAGTGTGTCACGATCGAAGCAAATGGAAATCCGTAGTCTCTGCCTACACTTTTGGGAAACAGGCATAAATCTATGTATGTATGTTTAAGAATGCTTCGGAATGAATATTGAATGCGTCACATTTACAAGTATCTCTCTAGTATTGCAAAGCATTTTGAGCGCAGGTGTGATAAAATTTGCAGTATTTCACTTTGAAAACAAATAATATGCACACAATATTTTATTCCTACGAGAGGCATAGGCGAGATAAGTCGGCAGTGAATATAGTGCCGTAATTTGTTGATGTTGACTATAAACGAACTGAAGGAGAGCAGTTAGAAATTTGTTAGGTGGGAAATGTTTTGTAGGATAATATGGCAGAATCTTATCCATCTGGTAGAACCATTGAAGAAATAATCTGTAGCCCAGGCTAGGGCCCACAGTAATAGACTCAATAATTTGATACTGCGAAACACAACTGCTTTTACGTCAGATATTACTAACTATATTTTACCCGCGGCTTCGCTCGCGTTTTTTAAATAAAATGTACTCTATGTTACTCGAAAATAATACCTAATGGTGGAAGAATTTTTTAAAACAATTGATCTGCCTTTGAGTTAAATCATTACAAACAAAGAAAAAATCAAATCTTTCCTCGTTATAATATTATCATATAAGAAACTCGTTTTGTTATCTAAATCATATATTTATAGGGGCTAAGTTTGAATTTTACAAGACTTGCCGATACAAAGACTTTTAGTTCGGAAATCTTTACTTAAAGTGAAAGAAATAATAAAGTGTTGGTATTATACCAAGGCGAAAGTTTTCCAGCAGTTACAGGTACTTACTGCGGTGTAGCGCCATTTTACAGCCCCGAACTATGCGAAGTCGCTAATGCTAGTACTTTGTAATGCTATAGATAAGTAATAGCAGGTGCAAGGCGTAATGTCATTATCGGTACTATTTTTGTCTTCGTCTTCATATTGTTCTCGTTTAAACTATTATAAGTTTTATTAAGCTAGGATTCATGTGTAAAAATACTTTGACGTTCATAAGTGATAGTTTGTGACCTAAGTGAATAAATGATTTTTGACTTTGACTTTACGTTGACTTTGACTTAAACCTTGCGTAACCCTATTGAAGAAGTTTTTTATGACAAACTAGATTTTGCCCTGCCGCGGCTCCGCTCGCGTAAATGTAGGTTATGTAAATTTATTATTCCTCGGGTCAGTACTTTTTTTGGATGATAGGTATCCTATCATCCAAAAACATCGGTCACCAAGGAGTTGCTGAAAATCAGCGCTGTTTCGCTTATGCGGATACAGCTTCGGCCTGAGCAATATCTTTTTTTGACAGACACTGCGACGCACACTGCATACGCTAGGTTATATACTTACTAAATGGATCGAGCCAAGGGTTTAATATTTTTATTTTTTATTTGTTTATTTGCATATTCGTTTTTAATTTTGTTTTTATAATAATATTATTCTATTTTAAATTGTCATTTACTTTTGTTCTACTGTCCTATTGTCTTTTTTTCCCTGTCTAACTTTATACTACGTTAATGTGTCTGCAGTATGTGTTGTGTGTTTTCCTGTCAAAATAAATGTATTTTCTTTCTTTCTTTCCTATGTTCTTTTCTGTTCCCCTGACATACACGTTGTCAATTGCGAATTTTCTTGATGATTGGTCGAGTAGTTAAGGTGTGAAAGCGTCACAAACAAACTCACATTCGCATTTATAATATTAGTTAGGATATAGTCAACATTTTCATACTTTGTATGCATTCTAAAATGCTTGTATTGGGTAGACTGCATCAAAAAAAGCTGGCTCGTTTGAAGAAATAATCATTAACAGTTACCGGTTAGCTTGTTACACTGTAAGTAAAGGGGTGAGCTATTTTAACTTGTTGCAAATATATTGTCCACCAACTAATGGGGATGCTGGTGTAAACTAAGTTTAGATTACACTGACCAGTTTGTCGTAGGAAGTAAATAAAGTAGCGGTGACACGTATTTACAGACTGACATACGACATTTCATTTGCGTACTATTTTTGGTCTAGTTATTTATACATTGGACATCTACGTTTCTCATAGTATTTAATATAATAAATGGTAAGAAAATATCTTACTATTTATTATATTGAAAATATCAGATTTAAGACTGCCCCTGTGTCTTGTTATGGTTTTGGTTCCAATTCCCGTGTCAAATAAACTGATTTTGGTTTTTCGGTTAAGACATTTTTACTAGCAGCGCGGTGTCTGGAATTCAGCCCTGTAGTAATGGAGAGGGCGAGCTATAAGTTCCATGGTACCTAAAAACCATAGATAGCGAAATTTGGGTATAATGTATTATACCCACATAATAAAATGCAAAGGCCTGTCATATATTCCTTACACTCTAATAAATATTTTCTCGCATTTTGCAATTAAATTTAAGAATATTTTGACTCGTAATTTATAACCGAGATTGTCTTAAAATTGGTATCATCAATATATATCTTCACATGGCTCAACTTCACTAATGGCACAAATCTACCAACAATACTTCATTAATCTATTATGTGCTTCATATTGAGAAAGCAGTTGTTCTTTCTCTGAGACTAACAAGTCTTAAACAACTTGTTTCAGATTTTCACCTGTGACGGTAAGACGATTATCTATACTATGTTTTCTGTCGTTGAAAGGCAACACTAATATTTTGCACGTCTTATTTAAAATGTAACTTTAGCTACCCAGATTGCTAAGCTTACATACCTTCTCGAACAGAATGACTTAAAAATTCATTGCCCTATACCGTGCTCCTTATTCAAAACAGAAGCGATACATTACAGGTGACATGTTGAAAAACCACAGCCGCCAGCGAACACTTAGCTTGAGTTTACACGCCAACTAACAATTAGAACTTGTGACTGCTATTAACCGTAAACTTATTATTTAAATGCGCTTTGTTTTTGGTTATCTCTGATTCGGAATTTGTATTTCATTTCAAATACAAATCAAAATGACCCGTCAAAGTCATGTAGAGGATGTTGATATATTATATTTTACGAAATTAAACTTCGTGTAATGAAATATTGTATTACAGTATATAAAGATTCCAAAACTAAAAAGCTTTTTTGAAATGTTGACTATCTGTTATAGGTTATATCCTGACGCAACAACCTAAAATAACTTCGAGTGAATCCATTTATAATACAAGCATTCGAGCTTAGCTGGAGGGACTAATAATTATGAATACTAGTAATTTGTAACTCAAACTGCTAGTGAAAAGCTGCCTATTTATTACGGAGTACCCCAAGGCAGCGTACTAGGTTCTACGCTCTTTTTGATCTTTATCAACGATTCATGTAATATTGTCTTAAATTCAGGAAGCATAATTTCATTTGCCGACGACACTGCTATTACTTTTTCAGGTAATTCATGACTGAAACTTTAATTTTTTTTATTACCAGCACAGACCGGGTTCAATCTTGTTTATAATTGACTTATCGCACATTCATTAACACTAAATATTTCTAAAACCAAACTTATCACATTTTCTTTAAGCGCCACATCTTAACCCAACGCCTATCACCTTACAAGCTCACACCTGCCAATCTAACAAACTTACATGTAACTGTCTGCTTGTAACATCCACAGACACTATTAAATACCTCGGCATTATTCTCGACAAACATCTTAATTTCAAAGCACATATTACTCACCTAACCAGTAGAGTACGGAAGATCATTTTCATATTTAAGACACTCAAATATATTGCTAGCACTCAAATTATTCGGCTTTTTGAGATGGAAAAAGAAATGTTATGGTATGTTTTATCTTTTTACGTCGTTACTTTAAACAGAATTGCTAAGGTGATTGAGTTTAACATTTTGAATTATTTATATAAGATACCTTTTAAATATTTATTCTATACATTGACATTAAACTACTTTATACGGATTTTATTGCAACCAAAATCAACCGAAACGTCGATCGGGAAAAATGTAAACTTAAATATAAATAGTTTAATAAATGAATTAGCTTAAAATTTGTAAAGTTTAATAGTAGTAATGTAACAGTCTCCTAATTATGTAATAAAATGTTAAATAAACAACGCGATAAAATCTGTATAAAGTAGTTCAATTTCATTGAATAACATTCGCGTAAACATAAGACATTATTCTATGCATATTTCCGTTTTGCCTTCTGATATTCGTCTCATCTATGCAACACCTTATCCGATATAGCAACAAACACGATATCCAGTTCCTATCCCAACGATACTGAAACGAAAAAGAAATGTAAAAACACTGGCTTTTGCCCGCAGTTTTGTTCAACCGATAGTATAAAGATATTCCAAAGTCCCTCGGGAACGTATTCGTAGTGGGCGGCTGATCTACAGAATCTAAATATAAAATTCGTCTTTGAGACATTTTGAAATAAAATATTTTTCCATTTTCCACCTGTTTACGTCAGCTGATTGTCACCTAGAAAACATAAGGTAATATTTTATCAGAAGTTGAATTTTGTCTAGAAATGAACCTTGGAGACGAAGGACTTCGGTGAGTATTTGGAAGATAAAACAATTTTCTTTGCAGTTTGCATTTTCGTTCTGCTTATGTGTAATTGGATACAACTTGTGTGTTCAACAATAATCTGAACTGTGTGAACTGTGATTGCGAAAGTTGTGTACAATTGAACTTGATTCTCCCCACAGACTGGTGCACTGATAGTTTCATCATAACAGTATAACTATAAAGCTTCCTTGGTAGTAATTTGATGTTCACAACTCACAGAAAGCTACTACTAGGTTATATGTTTACAAAAGTGCATGCTTTGTGGCACTTTGTAATAGCACGTCTTAATTATTGCTATTTTCGAACACGTTTTTCTTCATAAGGCTAGCCACAAGCTCTTGGGCCTGCCAGTACTAGCAATGCAATTAAGGATTTTACATTTTTCCGAAGGAATGTAACGTTTTGTAAATGGTAAACGTTTTTGCGAATCAATTACCCCGAGGCCACTGACCTCTCATACTTTTATGACTTTATATACCCGTTGGCACGTAGGTGTTTGTTTTCGTGTAACTTTTAAACGAGATCACCGATAGAGGTCATATTCCCACTATATATTTGCTTTCTTAGGAACACTTACATTTCATTGCTTGGATCGAACCTAATCGATCGAAATATTATTAATTTATATATAGGTACTTCTACTTTTACATGAGCTCCAGGCAGGAAGACGGTTTACTATAAAATGATAACACATTACTAAATGCGCTACGTATGCTGTCAATGATACGTTTTAATTTTCTTTTCTTCTAAAAATGTCACGAAATTAGAGAGACAGGCCAGCTGCCATTGTAGCAGGTAGCGGTAGTACCATCCAAAGTAAGAAAAGATCTTAAATATATGACGAAGAAGAAGAGTCACGCCTATGTACCTAAAGAGGTAAGAGGTAAACAGAGGTGTACTACACGCACATTTCGCCAGCTTTGCTTTTAGGTCGTCCTATTTGCGTCTATCACGTACATTGCCAGACACCGAGCTGCTACTGATTTCCTTTCCAATAATATTTTGTTTAACCTTGAAATCCAACCTAGTGGTTTAAGTGGTCGGTGGTATAAGAAAAATTTGTGTGATTCACAAAAAAAACCGAGTCTGGGTGTTCTTTGTGTTCGTGGTTTGAATGATTGTAAAGTCCCACAGGCATTATTCCAAGTATGATAGAAGTAGTCTTTTGTTTTAATAAAATTAATTTGAAATTAAGGAATCCAAAACCAGCTAAACTAGAGAGGCAAACTTTTAGTGTTTCAATCGCAACAGTATTATGTTTCGCAACTTATGTACTTTAAACATTATACTGTAAATCACAAATACAATGTTGCTGAAGTGTTTCAAGCTTGCATTTAGCCTCTATAAAAAGTGTATTGGTTTAAGGAAAAGTTCATAAGAGCATAATAATAGTTTACAAATACCTCTACTCGGGCAGTCAGCTATAAAACCAATCGGTTCATAGCTGTTGGCTACAACTAAATAACTATATCATAAAATAACGTTTATCAAAAGCTGAAAGACTTTACATAATACTGTTTATTTTATTATAGCAGTGTTATAATATATGGTCATTTACTTAAGACTTAGTTGAGGTATACATATCCTAACTAATATTATAAATATGAATGTGAGTTTGTTTGTTTCTTACGCTTCCACGCCTTAACCACTCGACCGATCATCATGATATTTTATATAAACGTTGCAAGGGGAATAGAAAAGGACATAGGGTACCTCCTATCCAGAAAAAAGAACTATTACTAACCTAACCTCCGCCTAATTTACACGAGCAAAACCGCGGACATAATCTAGTATTATATATTTAGTATACCTAACCACAAGTTGTGTCGATGGCGATACTTGTCACTGATACTAGTTAAAATTAAGACTATACCGACTATTACGGTCTTTATTTATTTATTTATAAGGACAATTAACAGAGTAAACACATACATTTCAAAATCACTAACTAAGACAAGGTCGTGTGCTTACGCCAATTACTATTACAAATATGCACAACATTTACTTAAAGACAACATAATAATTAAATATACTTAAGTCTAATAAAGATTTTACATAATAATGAAGGTAAGTCCCGTGTTTGAGGCACTCCTCAAACTGGAAGGCGGCATGGCGCCTTCACCTTCCGGCTGACATAGGTAATGACTGGCCACGGTTGTTTTGGCCAGTTATGTGTCATATACGTCGGAAAGGGACGCCCGGTTGTCACCACTGCGACGACTGCCGCGACGTTGTTGAGGACACGGCGCTGCACATTTTGGAGGTTTGCCCCGCCTGGGCATCGCAGCGCCGTGAGTTGATCGCGGCAATCGGATTGGTTGCTCTCTCGCTCCCGGCCATAGTTCACTCTATGGTCCGGAGTGAGAGGTCGTGGAACGCCGTCGCCTCCTTCTGTGAGGAAGTGATTTCCATCAAGGATGCAGCGGAGCGGGAGTTGGAGCGCTTAAACCCTCTCCCAACCGCAGAGCCGGGCGCCGGAGGGCGCGAGACGACCTACAGCCACCCTGAGGTTTTACCTGGGGGTGGTGGGCTTTGTGGGCCTGCCCACCATCCGATCAGCACCAGTTCCGAGAGGCGGCGTGCGTATTCCCACGCGCGCCTCTGTGTCGAGTCCGTCTCCCCTCTAAGGGGGAGACAGTAGGGTTTAAAGTGAGTGAGTGCCTTTGGGTAGGTCTCTTCGTGTAGTGGCCTGCCATTTCATACGGTGGGCCGAATCCTCGGCGGGGTCGCAACCGCATGTGCAAGTGGTTTGCGCGGCCCCGTCGATAGCGCTTTTGTCGAGGGACATTGTGGTAGGTTTAGTCGGTATTCCGGGAGGTACATTATTCTTATTCCATCTTTCTCTTTAACCCCGGTGAGTCCGACATAACCCCTTCACCCGCCCCCGCGGAGAGGTACGAGTCAATGCATTCCTCCACGTTAAAAAAAAATACATAATAATAAAACAACAAAAATCCGATGGAATTCATTCCTTTATGGACGTAGTGTACAAGAAAGTTAAATATGATAGTTAAAAAAAAATATCATATCTCAGGTAGGGGATATATTTTTCTTCATATTTTTCTGAACGGCCATCAGTTCTACTATAAGACATTTCAAGGTTATCCATTAATTACCAGACACCCTGTATAGCTATATGTCGGCGCGTCATCGCCGTTGTTGTCACGATCACATATAAAGAGCACCAAAATTCACGCACAAATACTTTGCAGAGGATAGTAGTGATTTAAAACAAGAACTTACTCCAACTTCAGGTATTTATTCACTGGTGAACCAACAAGGAATGAATCTACAAGTCACATTACAGCTCTATTTATACTAATTTCTCGTAACGGTCCAACATAACAAAAAGCGGCAGTGATAACAGAACTATTAAAATACAATAAACTAATCATAAATACAGTTGTAGTCAAAATAAAAACGGAAACACGAAAATATATTAAATTAAATCACAAACTAAAGTTCAATACAAAAACTAATAAAAAAATAAATTTAGAGGATGTAACGTAATATTACCGACATTTTACATCAATAAAATGAATACCTACAGTGGATATGACGTAATCTTAAATCGACCGGAAGATCAAAAACAAATACAGGATGTGAAAACTAAATTAAACAAAGAAATCAAAACAAGTACTAATATGAAAATGGATATAAAATTAATGCTAGTACTTAAAATCAAATCAAACACTTTAATCAGAAGTTGATACAAAATAATTACAATTTCAATTAATATATTTGTTTCGCGCCCATATATACATAGTCCCAAGTCTGTATCCCCGAAAGGATATGGGTGTATTACACTTACATTTCGATAGTCTTAGTTACCACATCATCGAAGGCAAGCCTATTACTCTCCATGGGGTATAGTTCCAGACTGCGTGCTGCTTCTAACAATTTCTATACAGATTAAAACCTTACCCGACCACAGACCTTACGCACAGCAGTTGCATTCAATACTACTGTACTTACGCACTTATAAGTGCGTAAGTAGTAAGTAAGCACGTACAAACTCGTAATTCTCAACTGATTGGATTTTCAATCGGATGATAAACGTGCATTGTAATCGTACTTCGATTATTCACTACATCGCGTTAATATATTACGTATATTACGCCACGACAATAATTCTCTCGAAGTGCTACAATTTATTATACGTCCTATAGTGTAGCCAATTTTGATTGTTGAATTTCCAAACGTTGGCTTTGCCTGTGGTTACGTTTTGAATTGCGGCTTTGACAACCATATTCGTCGCGAGGAAACCTACATGTCTGAGAGCTTTATATTCTCGATGATATATAAAGTCTGCCAACTTACACCGTGCAGCGCGACAGACTTTTTTTTTACGTGGTTAAATGCTTTGACGCATACCCCGCCGCGGACTCGGGCGGAGGGGTTATGTCGGACTCACCAGCGTAAAAGAGAAAGATGTTGAAATAACGATAATGGATCTCCCGGAATACCGACTAAACTTACCACGGTGTTCCTCGACAAAACCACTATCGGCGGGGCCGCGCGAATTACTTGCACATGCGGTCGCGACCCCGCCCAGATTTCGGCCCGCCGTATGAAACGGCAGGCCACTATACGACAAGACCTACCCTATGGTCACCACTACTTTTAAAATCCCCAGGATCGGACCCCTAGAGGGGAGACGGACACGAAACAGAGGCGCGCGTAGGAACACGCATGCCGGCTCTCGGAATGTTGTAGACTATGGGCTAACCCTTCTAACACTTAGGAGAGTCCCGTGTCTAGCAGTGGGTCAGTTTATATACAGATCTGATATACTTATATTATTACTAGACTTTGACTGCAGCTTCGCTCACATGTAGATTTCGTCAATAAATTTCTATCCCTGCAGAACTTTTTTCTAGATAAAAGGTAACTTTTTGTTTTTCTGTACTCCTGACAACGTGTAATATAATTTTTCCGTAATCGGTCGAGTAGTTAAAAAGCGCGATATCGTAACAAACAAACTCACATCCGCATTTATAATATTAGTTAGGATTATCCCTTAAATAGATCATAAGCTTTCCTCTATATATGAAATAAATATATATATAAATGTGTGTGTAAATAGAGAATATATTGTAGTTATTACATTTTTAGATAGTGGATATTTCAGTCAAAAATATTGTCGTTATTTTCATAAAAGTACATTGCAATTTAATTTAGTAACATATAACGAAATCTATTGCCCTAGCTTTCTTTCAGTTCTTTTTTATTACACTATTCATGTCTGTAGCTCACTCCGTTGTAGTAATTAAGTATAAAGTTCCGTTCCACCTTTTCAACACTAAAATAGGTGAACAAATAAACTTTTTCATTCACAATATTATTTATGATATGGTTTTTGTACACGTTTATTTTTGAGCGCTTTATTAAGATACTCTGACCTTGTGAGATAGGATTAATTCATACTATTATTATTATGGACAGATGGCGTAGTGGTGTCAGTGGTGTGTCGCAGAGGCTGGCAAAAGACGCCCGGTTGTCACCACTGCGGTGACTGTCGCGACTTTGTTGAGGACACGGCGCTGCACACTTTGGCGGATTGCCCCGCCTGGGCATCGCAGCGCCGTGAGTTGACCGCGTGGTCGAAGTCGGTATGGTTGCTCTCTCGCTTCCGGCCGTGGTTCAGTCCGTGGTCCGGAGTAAAAGGACGTGGAACGTCGTCGCCTCCTTCTGTGAGGAAGTAATTTCCATCAAGGATGCGGCGGAGCGGGAGAGAGACTGCTTAAACCCTCTCCCCAACCACAGAACCGGGCACTGGAGGGCGCAAGATGACCTCCAGCCACCCTGAAGTTTTACCTGGGGGTGGTGGGCTTCGTGGGCCTGCTCGCCACGCGATCAGCACCAGGTCCAAGAGGCGGCATGCATGGTCCCACGCACGCTTCTGTGTTGTGTGTCTGTTCGCCCTTTAGGTGGACAATAGGGATTAAATTAGTGGTGCCCAAAGGGTAGGTCTGTTTGTGTAGTGGCCTGCCGTTTCATAAGGCGCGGGCCGAAACCTCGGCGGGGTCGCGATTGCATGTGAAAGCGATTCACGCGACCTCGCCGATTGCGGTTATGTCGTGGAACACCGTGGTAGGTTTAGTCAGTAGTACCAGGCTGTCGCTCGCCATCTTTCCCAGGTGAGTCCGACATAACCTCTCAGTCGCCCCGCGGAGAGGTATGCGTCAATGCATTCCCCCGAGTAGAAAGAAAAAATAAAAAGTGGTTTTAGTGGTTGCCTTGCTACAGCCACCGCGGCGAGGGACTTGTCGCTTTGACTAAACGAGCCATTATTTTTGTGATTTTCAAATAGTTGTTTCTCTTGTCCGTTATTTGAGTATCTGTAAAGTCCCCTGCGAGACAGGAATTATTTCTTATGTGGAAGAGGTCTTTTTAATACATCGCATTTGAGCAAAATGCTATATACAGAGTGTCCCAGAAGTCGACGTCAAGCCGGAATCAGGTAACAGTAGCCTGTTACTATGTAACTTAGATTTTTTTGTGATAGCTATTGTATCTTCGCCTGTTACCTGATTCCAACTTAACGTTGACTTCTGGAGACACCCTGTATAATAGATTAATACAAATTAGGGCATGTTATTATAGTCTGCTAAATTAATTTGTATGCTGGAAACGCCAGAATATTATGGACATTCAAATTTCTGTAACACCACTGTAATTACAATATTCTAACAAAGAAATACATTATTATTATTATTATTATTATTATTATAAATCATGCAAATAAAGATGTAGGCAGATGCTTGAAATATTTCTAGCTTCAATAATTTATTCATTTGATACTATAAACGATTCTTTTATAAGATTACACAGTGCGGTTATGCGTTTTATTATATTTTGTTTAATAGCTCGTAGATTTGTAATCTTTTAAATCAGTACAATAAAAATCCCATCAGCCTAATAAAAAAGCCGTTAAAATAAACGATATTAATGATTTAAGCCGAAGTATTGCTGAAAAATTCACATCGACAAAAGCGTATAACTTACAAACTTAATGTGAAGGAAAATTTACGATTCATTCGAAAGGACGAGTGTGCACGAGTAAGTATCAAAAGTAAATAATTGAAATATGCGTTCTAGCCATGACAGTATGACAGAGAGACATGCGAACATTATTTATAGACGTAGAGTAGGATTCGTCTATAGAAGTATTATGAAGAGTAAAGATTTGTATTTTTGTTTGTGATGAATAAATTTAAAATTAACGAACCGATTTTAAAAATTATTTCATCGTAAGAAAGCTCCTTTTTTCCGAAGTAATATAGGCATTAGAACATCTGGCTACGATTAACTCGTAGAGAGCACGGGAGCAGATATATAAACGTGATAATCATAAACGTGACTGAATCCGCAGGGGTTTTCTAACTAGAATATTATAAAATATGCGAATGTGAGTTTGTTTATATGTTACGCTTTTACGCATTAACTACTTGACTGATCATCATGAAACTTCGCACACACGTTGTCAGGGGTACAAAAAGGACATAGGGTACATTTCACCTCGATAAAGTTCTGTTACTAAACTAACCTAATCTACATTTACGCAAGTGAAGCCGCGGGCATAACCTAGTACTTTATAAGAAGAGATTCATATAAGCGTAATGTATTTGTTGTTCAAGTTCTTGCACGGTATTCCCATGAGTCCTGTTTAGTGTGACAAATCTTTGCAGACGAACTTCTCATAGGTAAACTAACTACTTTGTTGAAACTTGACAATCGTATATAAAACTTTGACATTCAAAGGTGTCGATATATGGTCTAAATAAATACAATGAGTTAAAACTTAGCTCTTTTTGAAAATTCTGTATAAGTTAATATGCTATAACGCAGCGAAAGCCTAGTGGGAAACTGCTAGACATACACGTTAGGTCTCGAGATCGATCCCAAGGCGCACATCTCTGTCTTTTCGAAGTTATGTGCGTATTAAATAGTTAATTATCGTTTACTTTAACGGTGAAGGTAAACATCGCGAGGAAACCCGCATATCTGAGAGTTCTCCATAATGATCTCGAAGATATGTGCAGTCTGCCAACCCGCACTAGGCCAGCGTGGTGGTCTCTGAACTAACCTATATCACACTGAGAAGAGACACGTGCCCAGCAGTGGGTCAGCTTAATACAAGGCTGATATTATTATAATATACTCGCTTAGCAGCGATATATAAGCAGCGATAGCTCAGTGGGGAGACCAACAGACTGCAATGCAGAGGGTCTCGGGTTCGATCCCACGTCGCGCACCTCTGACTTTCGGAAGTGATATGACTTTTCGAAATTATGTGCGTATTGATTGACAATTATCGCCTGCTCCGTGCCTCGGAAAGCACGTTAAGCCGTTGGTCCCGGCTGCCATGAACATCTATGGCGGTCGTTATTGGGAAAGTCAGTACCCTCTAATATCCTGACACTGGTCTAGCCTTAGGGTATCGTTAGCCTTCGGGTTGCGGAGGTCAGGTGGCAGCCGCTCCGTGTAAAAACTGATATCCAGTCAAATCCGGTTAGACCAGAAAAGCCAACCCCAAATGACTTGGGAATAATAAAGGCTAAGAGAGAAGAAGATACTCGCTTTAAATAGGAAGGCAGTAGACTTTCATTTCAGTTGTATTTGTATTGAATTAACTATTTCGACTGGCACGCAAGAATATGCCAGATTCTGTCATGTGCATTCAGTTAGCAGATAAACTAGTGTTAATTAACAAAAACTCTGCACGGCTTTTACACGTCTTTAAGACTTTGATATGAGTCAGCTAATATAATATTTTTAAACATGCTATGTGTGAACATGTGCAACAGGGGACCAACCACTACCTGAGATTTGACAAATCACATACTCTCGCTAAAGAACACCGATTCCCACCAAGGATGCTTTGCGAGGATATTGAAATCAAAAAACATCTTAATTTTAATAGAGAAGATGGTTGGAATGTACCACCAGCTTGGGATTCAGTAATTCAAATAGTCAAACCCAAGAAGAAGCAAACCACCTAGACTTCATGATACTTTGAGCTCATTCTGAGTAAATAGAAACACCAATGATTAAATTATGTTCGGGTACTTTGAAATAACTACACTGGAACATTGAGACAACTACCATCTTAGTCTCCCCATGACCATGGCTGCTGAAAAGCAACCGAAACGTCGGGGAAAGTGTAAACTTAAATATAAATAGTTTTAATAATTTAATTAGCTTAAAAAACAGTAAAGTTTAATAGTAATAGTTTCTAAATTATACAAAAAAGTGTCAAATAAACAACGCGATAAAATCCGTATAAGATAATATTATGCTGAATTATATACTATTAGAACTGATTACTTTGTATAAGCTTGCTGGCAAGTTATAATAGTTTCGCCTAAAATCTAATAAACATTGGCAACCATAAAAACTATCAATAAAAACTGTGTCAAAACCAGGATCTATGCAGTCCAAGTGCCGGTAAATCTCCTTATTTAGAAATTCGCAAATATACACCAAGTTCCAAAATTAATTTGTAACAGAACCTAATGAAGGCAGTTCATTATAATCATCTAATTTCATATCATTGACGTGAAATTACGAAGAAATTGTAAAGATGTGACTTATTTTATATCAATGACACGAATAAGGCAGAGGACTGATTTTAATTAATCAAACATATTTATTATTTCATAGCCTTCCAAGAACAAGAAAATCTTTAACAAGTAACAATATAATGCTGAGCTTGTTACCTGGATAACATTGGTCTCATTGCTATAGCTACTAAAACGCAGTATACTAGGCTCATTAAGAAGACCGTTGGACTATCATGCAGAGGTAACTAATTCGATACCACGGTGACCTCTCTAATCCCATTGATTTGCCGACGTTCTGTGCGTATTTAATAGCTTATTATCTCTCGCTTGCTTTGTCCATGATTATCTTCACATCATCTTCTCCTTTGCCGCTAATAAAAGAAAACATCGTGAGCAAACTTATGTCTAAGGGTTCTTTATTATGACTGAAGTCCAGTGTGACTAAAATATGCCAACCCACTCCAGTACAGCTTGGTGGACTATGACCTTACCCTTCTCATTCTGAAAAAAGGCACGTACTCAACAGCAATAGAGTGATGCTTTTGGTTTGAGATTATTATTTTGCGTTTCTATATTGCGCTTTTAGTCGGCCACCACATGATAGGTCTAGAACAAATGACAAAAACTCATTAGATACAGACGGCAACCTCAATTGCAGTAGAAGTTATTAGCGGAGACCTACATATATATCCGAATTGACAGCTCGTATTGAAAACCAGTGGACTTCAAATTGGTCAGACGACGAGATTGTGTTTACGATTGCTATAGAATTTAGGAATGGAATATTACATGTAAGTGAATCAACCCTTTAACTCCTTTAACTAAAGTCGGGTCAAAGTCAAAGCGATATCGAGCTTTAGTAAAAGTTATACGCGTTAAATGTTAAAGTAACACTACATGTTATAAAGAGTATTAAGTGTGTATTACTTTTATGAAATTATGTTCATCTGGTGCTAAAATATGTTTCAAGATTATAAGTATTGACATTTATTATACTTACACGCAAGTGCGATAAAGAAACAAGCTTTATATCTTTTTACGGAAATTTAAATTTTAATGTATGTGTAGTTTGTGTGACCGAGCAGAAGAAGAAGAGCAGCGATAGCTCAGTGGGGAGACCAACAGACTGCAATGCAGAGGGTCTCGGGTTCGAACCCACGTCACGCACCTCTGACTTTCGGGAGTTATATGACTTTTCGAAATTATGTGCGTATTGATTGACAATTATCGCCTGCTCCGTGCCTCGGAGAGCACGTTAAGCCGTCGGTCCCGGCTGCCATGAACATCTATGGCAGTCGTTATTGGGAAAGTCAGTACCCTCTAATATTCTGACACTGGTCTAGCCTTAGGGTATCGTTGGCCTTCGGGTTGCGGAGGTCAGGTGGCAGCCGCTCCGTGTAAAAACTGATATCCAGTCAAATTCGGTTAGACCAGAAAAGCCGACCCCAAGTGACTTGGGAATAATAAAGGCTAAGAGAGAAGGAAAGTTTGTGTGACCAATATAACTTTATCATGAAGAAGTAATCAGAAGCTACGGGTTCACGCCTGATTGTGGCATTATTCGCAAACTCCTTTTTTTATTAATTTTGTTAAGACTGCGCCGAGCGTAAGACAGATAATGACAGAGCTCGTGCGGCGCATACTCAAATCGGCGCGCGGCCGCCATAGTAAAATTGTATGGAGGATTTGAAGTGCTTTTTTGATAAATATGTATCTTTATAGTCAACCAATAACTTAAATATTTGGGACGGACAAATTGTAATACAACTATCTATGTATCGCTTAAGCTGTAAAATAGGTTAGATTTCTACTGTTATAATCTAAAAATCACGTAACACGAGCTTACGTTTTTGCATTTTTCGCAAATTTACGTAATTTGTAGGCGGAAATATTAATTATTTTAAGTTTTTTACACGGAGTAATTGTAAACACATTCATTGTTATGGTAAATGTATATTTTATATTTGTATTAAACAAAAAGTGTTGATTTTATTCACTTAACTGTGACCGCCTGTTTTGGAACATTTCGCTCGGCGCAGTCTTAATGTCTGTGTCATTACATCTATGCCATTTATGCACGATTCAGATCTGAAGAGCACGGGAGCGCTCACCTTTTTATACAAGGTAGTTGATATCTCTGTTCACTTCTGGTTAATGCTGCTTGCGGTTTCCTCAAAAACGACCAGTCACTCGGCTGTCGTATATTCCAGACATTATCCCAGTGATGGCAGGAATCGACAGAACGGATTAAACAGCTCACTGAACGCACATTTGCTACCCAGCGCATACGGTTACCGCAGCATACGTTCACTTTAGCACTGTCTATTCCGGACAGGACTCCCTAAGATCTGAATCGTAGTTTATACTATTTTAACCCGATCTTTCTCCAGCACTTTGTGATCTGGTTAAAACTCCTCAATGATTTCGCCCGTAAAGTAGCTTAAATTGATATTTTTCATCCAATACCACATACCAAATTATCCAAATATTAATAGTTAGAAGCATCATAGGTTACCATATCATACAGATATAACTCGCTTTTTAAGGGAGAATAAATCCAAAAATCTATTTAATTTAGAGAGAGAGAGTACGAGTCTAATTAAAGTCTTACATTGCCGATCCGAGCGAAGTAATTATAGCATATTTTCTCAGGGGAAATGTCTGCGCTTATAATACTGCGACAGTGAAAAAAGTAGGTTAAAAAAGATCAGTTTGAACATTATCTAGTTCAAATATAAGCTCTAACCTGTTAGAAAAATAACAGTATTCTTTTAGTATTTGTTTTGTATGCTCATCAAATTAGTTTTCTTTTCAACTACAGAAGTTCTTACAGACAATTTGGACTTCTCTTTTTGTGGTAGTTGAGAATTAGATTACCTATTATTGTTATTTTTGAAAAATATTATTAACACGTCAGTCTTCCTTGTCAGCTTTGTGACGTAAAATAGCGTGAATGTAAATGGTGAAATATGTTTCTGGGTTTTAGCTTAGGCAATTCTCAGTAGTAGAACGAATTGTAAAATTGTGGCCCATTAACCAGTTAAATTCAAGCTTAATAAAATTGATACATGTACAAACAATACTTAGTACTTACATAGGTGTGTCTTAAATGTTGCTAATACCTTTGTTTTTTTAAGATTACTAGCAGTTTGGGTTAGGTTAGGCAAATAAGTAGTATTCTTGCTAACTCCTCCAGTGAAGTTAAAATTCTTGTGTTAGGAGTGATTTACGACGGTAGTGCAATGGATAGGATTCGAACCTGCGACCTATCGAATGCAAGTGCTTATCCATTAGGATAGGGTTGCTTCAAAGTTATCTTTCTGCTGTGTAAAAGATTGTCATAAAATGGTATGACGGTATTTAAAGTAACTTCACGCTTAGACATGGTGATTGGTTTAACAAGGGTCATATTGAAAAAGTTTTTGAGTAAGTGATTCTCGTTCCAAATGTGTATGACAAGTAGGACTTTAATACTTAACTTAATTATCCAATAAATTACATTAAGTGATTGAAGTATGAAGGGAAAACGGCTCGTACCCCTCTCTCGCCTCGCTGCCTTATCAAAGGTCATTCGTGTGGTCACTTGACTCTGAAGTAGTTGACGGATTGACTTGAAATTTTCGCACAACCTTGCATTTTTATGTAAGAGCGTTTTTAAATACTTCTTATCCCAAAGTTCTCAGGAATGCCAACAATTCCAACCGTTTCAAGGTTAATATTAAACTGAGCCTCAGCCAAGCGTGGTCGAATGTAGATAATTTATAATGTTTTAAGAAGCATGAATAAATGTTCTACTGTGTGTGATATCAAATTTAGACAGCTATTTTTAGATCCAGTTTAAATAAAAATTGTCTGCGTGTATGACTGACTCGAGTATAGATCCATACTTATAGCTGATACTTAAACATATAGGAAGGGAAGATTCAATAACACTACTAAATTTAGGTTGGCAGCGCATATAAAGTATCCAAAAAGCAGGCTACTTTATATATGTTGCGAACCTACATTTACACAAAGTAAACGTTTTAAGGTATACTTTGGCCTTCATAAAATATAAACAGTTACACTAGAATAACTACAGCACATTATTTCATAGTTAATGCATATTTTAACTTAAAGAAATGTATTTTTAGAACTGTGTTATGTAGAATCCATAGATGGCAAGGTAATATGACTGTCGCACGCAGTCCTATGAAATAGAAATACTGATATAATATTGCAATAAATATCATTAGGGTACTGTACAAGTAAAAACAGGTCCTATACAAGTTACAATACAAATACATAATATTAAAAAAATACAGTACGCTTTATAAGTCGCGTCAAGCACTTTGCTCTTTGCGAATCTGTTTCGGATCATTATGTGTCGGGGACTTTACGAATATTCTTCGAACAACTATTCGCGCATCACACAAAGTTTTGTCCCGTATGGGAATCGTACTCACAACAGTCGGCGCGTGTCAAGTGTTGGCTCAAGCACTTAAAATACTACGCTTTGGTACAAAATACTTTGAAAGTACGGTACCTTTACGCTAATTCTGTTCGAACTTATATATCTATTTTTTACTTGATATTGTGTCGAAGTAACCTTGACGCCAGACTTGGGCACTAACCGATTGAAGTAAAGACAATTTAATTTATTTTTAATTACAAGTCGAAGCTTAATCACACGTATAAACGGCTAACTTACAAAGGTATATCATTCTAAAGTTGCGTTATTACATTTATACATATGTATCGAATTAAATTAGATCGATTTAACAGATTTTTATTTATAAACAAGGTTTTGTTTGCGTTTTCGTATCCCTGGAATTTGGAAGTGGGTACCTATCTATATTTTTCTTTCTTTGCATCTAAGAAGACGCTGATCTACACACATAATGTTCGACTTCTAGGTGGCGTAACAAGATGATCCACCAGATTTTAAGTTAGACGTCCAGAAATAGGTACAAATGTGAAAACCGCATTAAATTTCGTGTAGTAGTTTTTGCGTTATGTGCGTACAAACATACAGATAGATGGACAAAACTTCTTAAAATAATTGTTTTGACATCCATAGCTCTTATAAATATCCTTGATATTATTTTTTTAAATATCTCCTAAATAAGTTTCACCCTGAGGCCTTTCCGTAAAAATAACCTGTGTGGTAATGAAAAAAAATGATCTATTTGTGTGTCATTGATTAAGTGACAAACATCCAATCACCTACACAAACTTTAATGTTTACAATATTAATAACCTTCTTAGGTTTTACTGACTGAAGAGTGAATGCTTGCGATTCGTGGGGTCCTGTGAAAGACATAGTTCTAAAAGATTTTATGGTGGTAGAAAGCAATGGCAGCCACCTACATTTCATTTTATTTAGGATGAAATTGGTATGCTTTTAGTCAACAAATATTTTTCTATAAGTAATTTTTTCGATGATTTCACCTATATGTATTGTATCTATGTGTGCTCAGCGTTATTTTCTGAGCTTATATAATAATTTTTGTTAGAAAAGGTTTATAAAATAAATGTCTGTGTTCTGGTGCGTACGTTTTCTATGCGATGGCGATAAATCCCTACTATCCCTAATTAATATTATAAATGCGAAAGTAAATCTGTCTGTCCGTCTGTCTATTACGCTTTCACGCCTAAACCACTGAACCGATTTTGATGAAATTTGGTACAGAGTTAGACTAGACCATGGGAAAGGACATAGGCTACCTTTTGTTTTAAAAAAGAGCTGAAAGTTTGTATGGGAATTCTTCATTATCGAAGATAAAACCATGAAACTTTGTATTTAGGTGATGTAAATAAACATATGCTCCAGCGTTTTTGAAATGTCGACCTACCCTACTTATATCCTAACTAATATTATAAATGCAAATGTGAGTTTCTTTGTTTGTTACGCTTTCACGCCTTAACTACTTAACCGATCAACATAAAATTTCGCATACACCTTGTTAGGGGTACAGAAAAGGACATAGGTTACCTTTCATCCAGAAAATAAGTACTGTTCCCGAGGGATACAAAAATAACTTCTAGACGGTCGTCCGCTGTAACAACTCGACCTACTGATATGAATGAATTACAACGTGATACGTGGAGTACAAAAAAAAAAGTTCTACTGTATCCCGGTAGAAATCTAATATCCCAAATAAAAATCTGTTCCCGAGAAAGGTTAGATTAGGCACAGCTATCTCGCTATGGATGAATCCTTTTAGCTCCGAACTGGCCCCCCCTATTGGATGAGAGAGGGAACACCCCAGGTTTTTTAGTGGGTATACCAGCACTTCTTGCTGGGAGTCCCACACTCCCCCGCCGGTGCCGTCCCCTAGCCGGCGGGCAGTGCATGAAGCATTTTTAATGGGTAACAAAAAAAAAAAAAGGCACAGCTATCTCAAAATAATTATATTCAGCTAATTAAGCTATGCTATGCTAAGTTAAGATAATTGACAAAGTTGTCAAAAAAAGTTTAAAAAGTGTGTCATAACAAGTGACGTCACGAATCACCCGATCGAGTGGGTCATAAAAGCGTGTTCAGCGCACATCGAGTCACTTTGAGATCAAGCGGCGGACATGCAGTGTGATAGTTGTTGGGTGATATCAATTATTATGTTTAACTTTATTTGTTAATGTATTTCTTTAATTAAAGGTTACAATATCCATTCTGCAAAATGGAATGATTTTATTTAACAATGAAAGTACGTTTGTTATTTATTTTTGGGATTAAATATAATGACCACCAAAAATACTAATTGCACAGCAAAATATGTTTACTAAAATATATCATAATGAGCTCCTGTACGCCTCAAATCACTGCATTCCGTCTCGGAAGGTTATGTTAGGTTCCTTCTTAAACCCAACCAAAAATAGGAGCCCCGCAGAGCGGGGCTCCGTCGACGTATTTTGATGTCTTTAAATATAATGCGATTTTAATTTTGGTGATCATTTACGATTTTTGACTATTTTTGACTGTTATAGTCATGACTGTTATAGATATAACTATATCTGGTGATAAGTTAAACATAAGCATTTATTTTTTAGGCTGTTTTACTTTCAGCGATAGTTTATCATTTATTATTTTTAGGTTTATTAATTCTGTCTACTTCTAATTCAAATTTTCACAATTCATTTTTATTTTCAGTTTAATATTTAAGCAACAGTTGTTTTTTTTAATGTATTCTTTTCGTTAAGAGTTTATTTACTTTTTTTCGGTATACCTCGCAAACTAAAACTAGAGGGTTCAAGAGCTCCCTATCCCCCTCCGCCGGCTTCTTGATGGACATTACTTCCTCACAGAAAGAGGCGACAGCGTTTCACGACCTCACGCTCTGGACCATAAAATGTAAATAAATAAATATTATAAAGCGATATATTATTAGCAGGCAAATTAGATCTTTGACATTTGTACTGATAGTGTGAGTGATATCCTTCAATAACTTACTTAGTAGAGATGGCGCGAACAATACTCCTTATTTTGTCACGTTTTCTTATATTTTTGTTACACGCTGTATGTAACAATATTTGTTTACACATTGTACGTACAATACCCAACAATATAACAAACTTACATATTATTATTCTATTTCGTGCGCATGCAAGCAAATGCCTTCCATCAATTACGGCAATAACTAGAAAAACCAACTAATGTAGCCAGCGTTTTAAATATATAGTTAATGTTGGTTATTAAATTGTAATTGAACACGTGATGTTGGGGTTCAACTACTGGTTCTGTAATTATGTAGTTTAATTGAGAATTTATATACTCACGTGTGTTTTCTGTATAGGGTAAACACGGATTACTACTTACGACGATCCTGATGTACCATTTCCATGTTAGCATACAATTGTATTCGAATAACACTCCAATGTATTGATATCATAGTACAGTCAGCTTTATATGTCGATACACACTTGCTAGACTTCCATTGCCTCTATTTTACATAAATATTTCAAATGTTAGTTTTTGAAAGGTTTAATCATGAGAATGTCCGTTAAATCCTTAACTGTAGAAATTCATCATAATAAAATAAACTTTTAAATGTAATATTTAAAACTAGCTTTTGCGCGGGGCTCTGCCCGCGTGGTACTTACATCAATAAAAAATAACCTATGTCCTTCCCCAGATTTTAAACTATATTTGTACCAAATTTCATCCAAACAGACTGAATGGTTGAGCCGTGAAAAGGTAACAGACAGAGTCAGACAGAGTTACTTTCCAATTTATAATATTAAGTAAGGATAAGTAAGGATTAGCAACTTGGTTTACAATTTCTGCAGTGTTGGTAACATAAGAACAATACCTCTGATGTTACTTAACTAACCTATGGATGACCATAGGTTCCATCTACTCGCTCATCACATCAGGCAACTTGTACGCTTGTTTGTATAAAAAGGGGACGACGTGATCATTCTCCTTTTTTCTGCAATCTTCGACAAGCTATTACTAATCTCTCAAAGTAGTTTAGTCTGCATGAAATTTTCCTTCGACTCAGATAATAGAGGAGTTTCACTATGTAGCTTTGGAGCTTGCAAACAGATGCTATAATGCATATCAAGTAGCAACAAACCAACAATATTGTTGGATAAATGCTCTTTCTATAATATCTAGTTCAGGATCTTCAATCTAGGGTCAACTGATTTTACGAAATAACTATACACTACCTACCAGTAAAAAAGACCAGTAATCCTGCATTTCTGTAAAATGTATCCTTGGTTGTTTTCCGTGATAAAACCTTAAACTCTATATTTCCAAATTCATTAAAAATCATTTTTCCGTATATAATATTTGTGGGACATATCAACAAATCTTAATATGGTACCTCAATTATATAAGTGGTACTCTCAATATTGCTAAAATTAGTTCTGCGTTCAATTTTCGATCCTTTGTACGAATTCTATCATTCGCAAAACTAAATACTTTTCAGGTCTTTATAATAGTTTTCAGGTTACTTTTTTATTAATTTCTGAGTAAAGTTACTGCATCACAGGCTGGACAACAAATATAATGTACGTTATAATATAATACATAACACTAACTTAAGCTTCAAAATAGAAATGGCGATAAAAATATATAATAAAATAATAACAAAATAAAGCAAAAAATGAAATAATCTACATACAAACGTGTCTATAAAAAGGAAATAGATTATAACGATAACTAGACCATGAATAAGTAAATCCTGGAAAATTCTAAGCTGGTATACTCTAAAGATTTTATAATAAAAATATATTTACATATATATCTTTGATCGTGGCAATGTTGGCCCTAGTGTGATTGTAAATCCGCAATTTTATGATCGCGCAACTTACGGTAAAGTATTAGTTGTGTGTATGCCTTCACAGTTCTTTGTAACGTAAATAAGCCGTAGAATTGTATTTCTTTCATTAATACTCTTACTTACTTTATAAATACGTATAATATATTTTATATTTCTTGAATATACATGTTGCTTTAATTAGTTAAGTTTAGTTAGTTTTTTAGTATTTATTTATAACAAAATTTTGCTCACAAATGTATTTTCAAAATAAATTATAAGAAGACTCCATGAGCAGCTAGTGATGAGGTTTGATAGCCGAGTCAGGCAGTGATAGTAGATTAGTTAGTAAGAAAATTCTCGGAAACACCACGGTACTTGGAAATGTACCAATTAAATCTTGAATTATACAATATACTTACTACATATCTAGCCCCTTCAACTTTCTTGCACTAGGAATAATTCCTGTATCGCAGGGACTTTATACACATTCAGATAACGGACACAAAGAAAACCCAGACTCGGAACATCTATTTGTTAATCACACAATTTTTTCTCCCGTGTCCGAGCTCACAACACTTGGCGCGGCAACAGTGGCGAGGCGACCATGTAAACCATTACGTCATCCGTGTAGTAAATTCTTTGTGAATTTTTAAGCTTAAGTCTATTACAAGTGTATGTCGATGGCGTAGTGGTTAGAGTAACCGACTACCACGCCTGAGGTTGCGGGTTCGATTCCCGCACAAGTCAAACATTTGTGTGCATAAACATAGATGTTTTTCTTGGTCTGGGTCTTTCTATGTATAATAAGTAGGTATTTACAAAAAAAAGTATATATGTATGTTTATCCGTTGTCTAGTACCCATAGTACAAGGTCTGCGTAGTTTGCGCTAGATGGTGTTGTGTGTATGTGGTAGAATATTATTATTATTATTATTAAAATAGGTTAACAAAACGTGCACAAAATAATAATTTCAGTATTCTGAGGTTATCTACAGATATAAACAACGTCGGTACTAACACAACACCGCCGAAGTGACAATCTAATGTTGCAAACTACGTCATATTATGATGAAGTTTTCAACAAATGTCATTACGAAAATGTTGTTTTCACGAAATAGACTACCGCGGTGAAAATGGAAATAAACTTGATTAGTACTGGAACCGGTGTTGCCAAATAATGATTATGCAAAATAGGAAAACAAAAATGAAAACAGAAATGTTTTATGTATATATCCGATTGTCTCGTTGGTCTTCCCATAGTAGCTACTATTGTGGTCAATTGCGAGGATTCAAGTTCGATTATAGGGTTGGAAAAAGTATTATTTAAGGTTATTCTGCTTTATCCTCGCTTAACCGCACATGGTTTATTAGGTACTAGAAGAGTACGCACATTGATTTAAGACTGCGCCGAGCGAAATGTGCCAAAACAGGCGGTCACAGTTAAGTGAATAAAATCAACACTTTTTGTTTAATACAAATATAAAATATATACATATTTACCATAACAATAAATGTGTTTACAATTACTCCGTGTAAAAAACTTAAAATAATTAATATTTTCGCCTACAAAATTACGTAAAGTTGCATTTTTGCGAAAAATGCAAAAACGTAAGCTAGTGTTACGTGATTTTTAGATTGCATAAAAGTAGAAATCTATCCTATTTAACAGCTTAAAGTAAACATAAATAGTTATATTACAATTTGTCCGTCCCAAATATTTAAGTTATTAGTTGACAATAAAGATACCTATTTATCAAAATAGCACTTCAAATCCTCCATACAATTTGACTATGGCGGCCGCGCGCCGATTTGAATATACGCCGCACGAGCTCTGTCATTATCTGTCTTACGCTCGGCGCAGTCTTAAGCATGGACTACGCTTAGGTTAATAGTCATCCTAATTTCCAGATACAACGTATTCTAAAGTGCAAGTTGACATAAAGGCACAGTAGGCATTTGTCTCATTGTATAATTATATAACTATATCCGGCCTAAATGTAAACTATCTAAATGCTGGGCACCGTCCTCTTCTCAGTGTGAGAAGGGTTAGGCCATAGTCCACCACGCCCAGTGCGGGTTGGCAGACTTCACATATCTTCGACAACAAATCTCCATACCTCTCGGGCATGCAGATTCCCCTCATGATGTTTTCAAGTTAAAGCTAGCTATAATAATAGTTAATAAACTACATGCACATTGTTTTAAATAGCCTTGGGATCGCAAAACGTGACAGACAGTCACTGTTGTACTGCCACGAAGAGGTCTCGAGATGAACAATCTCTCTCCCACTAGGTTATCGTAGTTACTAAAAATCATCATTCTTATCATCCATTATACTTTAATTTGTTACTATATCTTATTTGCCACCACCACATTCTGATATTACACTATTCCCCATTCTATTGAAATACGCACTACATATACATACATATATTACCATATGCGATTATTGCAAATTACATCTTGGAGTGGACACACTGGGTTATACAAATATTTGGTCAGCGTTACAATAGCCCTCTAAATTCGAGATATTGATAGTGGGATGCGTTTGGCTGAATAACTTGTACCATCCATGTGTTATGTTTGTACTCGGGCTGGAATATGTAAATTTATTGCTGAGAGGGAATGTAAGATGGAAAGGAACTTGTTAGGCTTGCTGATATAGCGGGTCGTAATTTAAAGATTCAGAAATTGCTAACACTTTATGCCTATTATTTCTAAATTATCTGTTTATCTTTTAAACACCGAATATTGGTTTTTAGTGAGGCTATGGATGCGTAGCTATAGATAGCAGCGATAGCTCAGTGGGGAGACCAACAGACTGCAATGCAGAGGGTCTCGAGTTCGAACCCACGTCGCGCACCTTTGACTTTCGGAAGTTATATGACTTTTCGCAATTATGTGCGTATTGATTGACAATTATCGCCTGCTCCGTGCCTCGGAGAGCACGTTAAGCCGTCGGTCCCGGCTGCCATAAACATCTATGGCAGTCGTTATTGGGAGAGTGTCGACACAAAAGATCCCACTGGGTTGAAGTGTCGTCGGTCTGCACTGACTGGCCCCCCCATATGATACCTACGTTCTCTTAACTATTCTGTGGATATGTAGATCACGTGATATCTATCCTACTATTCATACAGCAGCAGCTAGATCAGACGTCAGGGAATTTATTAAAAGCAATATTGTCACTTACGTACTGTTCTAACATCTCACTGATCATGATAGCATTCAGCATTTAATAATAACTTATTGTTGTAGTAAACAATGACTCTAAGGCGAATATATAATATGTTGACGTCGTAAAGTAAATTCATTTGGTTTTCACATTCATTATTCAGCGATGTTTTATCGATCACGGTCGATGTGCATGTCTTCAGTTACAAGATTGCATCCTTGATTTTCGAGCGGACTGGATATAAATGAAATGAGTGATTTCTGTGATCTGTTTAATAATAGGGATGTTACAAAAACCAGGGTAAAGATCATAGTTAGGTAGTTGGCAAAATTAGATTTAAAGAAATTTGTTTTATATGTAGGTAATGGTAGGCAACTGCAGAGCACGTATCAGATTCTGGACAAATGACCATAATATAGTATGGCGTCGTGGTTTAAGTCCGCGCCTCGCCACTGCCTTCGCGTCGAATGATGTGGTTCCGAATTTTTTGTTAAAAAAATTGTGTGATCCACCAATATTTTTCCCAAGCCTGGGTGTACTTTGTGTTCGTTGTCTGAATGTTTTTTTTTATGTTATCGGCGGCAAACGAGCTGATGGATAGCCTGTTTTTAAAGTTTCTCCGTGATACATGACTAACATCCAGAGAATGAGAATTTTTTTTTAAAAGATGTTTCTTATTGAATAAAAAGTAATGCGACTATAACTAGCGCCAAAAATAGTCCAATCTAGCAACTTGCAGTAGGACTTATTAGTGTTTAAAAGCAGTTTAGGAATTATAAACCAATTTCAATTCAATTGTGTTTACGGAATAAAATGAGAAGCATATGTCAGTTTCTGGCCCAAACATTTTTATAAATCATCATGTCATCCACTTCCTCCAATGTTAAGTTAAATAAGGATTAATCAACAAATATATTTGCGCATTTAATAATTAAATAAAAATAATAATTTATCAGTTGTTCTTTTTTAAGAAATATTCACACACACTTCAAATCAGAATCCTAACTAATATTATAAATGCGAACGTGAATTTGTTTATTTGTAAAGCCTTCACACCGTAACTACACGACCGATCATCATAAGTTTTGCATACACGTTGTCAGGGGTATAGAAAAGGACATAGGGTACCTTTCATCCAGAAAATAGTACTGTTGCTTTTTTTTTTACCTTGTGGAATGCATTGTCGCATACCTCTCCGCGGGGCGACAGAGAGGTTATGTCGGGCTCACCGGGGTAAAGACACCCTGGTAATACCGACTAAACCTACCACGGTGTTCCCGGTTCCGCGGTTGGGGAGAGAAGCGCTCCCTCTCCCGCTACACCACTTCCTTGATGGAAATTACTTCCTCACAAAAGGAGGCGAGTACTGGTTGCTAACCTAACTTACATTTATGCAAGCGAAGCCGCGGGCAAAATGCATTTATTCACACCAGCCAGTTAGTTTTTAGATCATTTTCTGACTGTTTTGTGAGATATATCAATGAATAAGTCATCGGTTTTTAACATAATCTCGCCTTTCTCAAACCCGCTATATATGGAAATATAAAGATCTCGTTTTTTATATAAATCCTGTGGATGTTTTTATATGGAAATTGCCTGAGTGGTGATGTAGAATAAAACTGAATGTGTTGCAATATAAAATATACGAAATATTATATCAAAACCAGCAATGTATCTGTTATATTTTTAAATCCTGATGAAAAATACGACTCATTCGTCGTATTTTCAATAACGTTAATATGTAAATTAAACATATTATTAAATGAAGTTAATGTTTTGTTACAGCGTCATGGCATCGCCAACAGCAATGTTGTTTTTTTATTCTTTTTGACTTTTACTTTTTAATTCTACAAGAAACTAAAGTATTTATTAATAATATTTACAAGTTTTAGCATTTTCGTGGTTTCGTACCATTCGTTTTTACATAGCATATCAAAAGAATGGTAAACCTATCGATATCTACAGGGCCTATATACTTCTATTCTAAAATAGTAATATTAATCACAATTCATGGCGCTAGTAATCATCATCACTATCACTACATATATTAAAACAAAGTCCCCCGCCGCGTCTGTTTGTCTGTCTGTTCGCAATAAACTCAAAAACTACTGAACAGATTTTCATGCGGTTTTCACCAATAGATAGAGTGATTCACGAGGAAGGTTTAAGTGTATAAATAATTAAGATTTTGTATATATTTTAAAAGCACATTAGTAATTGCCGAACTGAACGTCCCAGGCAGGTATAGCAGACAGTACCAGAATGATGGTTAGATATATGCGCTCCACAGTCTGTCCTATAGGCTTTGATAAAAAAAATCGTGAATCAAATGAAATCAAAATCGAAAATATGTTTATCTATGATAAGTCACATAGTAAAACTTATGAACGTCAAAATTACACTTATGAATGTACATATATTTACATTTACCTGTTGCCATGTTCAGCAAAGCAAGGGCATAGAACTAATGAGAAGAGCTGGCAAGAAACTGACTGCCACTCTTTTTAATTGCCAAACTAACTAAGATTAAGCTTAATACAATAAACACAAAAATGTAAATTAACTAAATTTTACGCTTTCAATCAAACAGCGTTATCTTACATTACTATTCTATAAATTAAAATACGTATTCGTATTTTTAAAGGAGATTACAACTGTAACGTTTATTTACACGTGACGGTAGAAAAAGAACACGTTTTTATTAAAGCTTAGTCGAGATTTACTCGAGTAACTTTTTACGAAAAACAGAGTAAACACTGCCGTCACCGGTCTAGAAATATCAATAAATTAACGTAAAACGTTTTCCTAAGACGAAGGTAACAATTTCTCTTTGAACAATATCTCAGTCTCGGCTTCTCTGCGTACTTACTCACGGAGTTTTTATTCTTTTATATTTTCAAGACTTCATCGGCGAGTGTTCTGTGAAATAAAGGAGATGAAAATATCGGTGACCACAGTTTCGAACAAGTTGGAAGTTACAAGTTAATTTTAGAACTAAGTACGACTTGTATTGTTTCAACATAAGGTTCTACTTTTCTGTACAAATTGTTTTTGCTTCTAAATGTCAACAGTCGTTACAGGTTTCATGGAAACACATTGGACCTGCTGATTTATTGTTTTTGAAATCTTAAATACTTATTGACGTAACTCTACAAATAAAAACCACGTGACTATGGCCAGTACAAGCTGATCTATGTTCTGAACTTAATATAGTTACAAGATTGAGAAAGGAGAAAAATAAAAATATGCTATATAAGCTCTACATATTGGTAGGTGTAATAACGGTTACGTCATACTATAAACGGATAATATATGTAGGTAGCTAATATATTAACCTATTAAGTCACAGCAATATACCGGTGCCGAGACACAAAAGACTTGTAGTTCTGTCTGGTATTCTAAGATTTGAAAAATTAACTAAACGACTTATTTATTTACAAATTCAAATAGAACGACTTGCGCCAATTACACAATTTAATCATTATTTATTTAATAATAAAATTTAAATTTAAAATATAGCATTCACGCATTCTGCTCACAATACCTCATACATTCTAATAATAATACTTTCCATTCATCCGCAATAATATGAACTTCTGGGTTAAAGTCCAAGAGAGCGTTAAGCTATAGGTGAGTTAAAACGTGCCACAGTACGGCACGCTGGAACCGCCAGCAGTCTGTGCTTTCTACCACAACAATAGACGTCAGGCACAAAAAATCTGCAACATTTGTCGTGAAGGATCAGTGCCTCGATGATACCCTTTAAAATTTGCAGGTTCCAACCATCTGATCGTATGACCGCCTCGTCTAAAACCTAAACAACCCAACATTTTTTTTGTAGGATGCAGATACGGGTAGTAGCCATACAATTTATTGGACTGTATTCATGTTTTACCACTGAAATCAATAAATAAATAATAATCATTTGTTATCAAGTTACACTTCCGGCCTCACATATACTGCTAGTTCGGGTACATCTTAACCACTATATGTACATTAAAACCTATTATCGTTTTATAATTTAATTAATAATTTTATAATCAATAATCTAAATAGTTATTTCATATTTCTTTATTAAGTATAAAGATAATATTTATTAGCTTGGCGCCTTCCGCTTGTCAGCTTCCAGCGCGATTAATAAATAGTACATATTGTTACTGATCTCTGTACTTTTTTTACACTATGTCGAATAATCAATCCTATAATCATTTTGTTTTACTATGTATAATATAATGATAAAGCTATTAGATTCTTACTGATTTTGGGTTAGGCTTAATTTTGTCACACCGGCGCCTCTGCTTCCGGTGTAATAAATCCTTAATGTACATAATCCTGTATTATTAAATAATAATTGTATGTAAATAATCATCAGAATAATTAAGATAAACAATGTTTAATATTATCTATTGAGTTTGTGAATTTAGTATTAAATTAGGTCAAATGTTAGGTGCGGTTAGAATATTTTGGGGACATTCATATTCTAACCGTTGAAACGTGCATTCAAGATAATATAAGTGCTTTTCTGTACAACTTGTGTCTTCATTGTCGGCGCCACTCTGACTATTCACCTTTTTACACATTATTAATTTCTTTAAATAAAACTTAGAAAAGCTTTCTGACCTTTTGGGTGCACGGGTGTTGTGGAATTCACGACAGTTTCTCAAAACGAATACGAAGCGACTAAAATACTCCTTAGCAACCGACAAATTTGCTCATGAAAGGTGAGCTTTTGGTCAAATGTGACTCCCAAATCTTGCTGCTGTTAAATAAATAAACAATTTATTTATTTAATATACATGTCCCACTAAGATACTTAACAGTCACATTTGCTTGACAAACAAAATTGTAAAGTTGTCTTCTATTGACTTCTGAAGTTGTCTGGAGACAGGCTAATACAGATGCCAGCCATTATTTATATACTTAAAAAATTATGCATTCCAACCCTATACCTTGTACTTAAGAATGTTTTAGAGAAAATAAAGTATGTCGTCGTATTGTATTATCGTTTATTGAGTGTTTTGGTTCCCTCGTAAAAGAAGGAAGGTTCAAACTCTGTGCTTTTACTGAGAATTTCTTAATAGAGAATCCTAGTAACACTTTGCTTGACTTGAGACTTCATGCAAAGGCGCATAAACTACTTCAGCGCTACTGCGACAAATTGACATTGTATCTACCTCTTAATTTGTGTTATCTGCGATCAAACTATTCAAGAATAGTAACAGTAGTATGTAATTATTATTCATTCTGTGCATTATTCGTTAGTTTCCCTTGTCTGACTTCCAATGAATGTTTTTTTTTATTAATGAGCCGCAAGGGGAGAACTTTTACTCTGCTCTAATTACAAAGTTTTATTAGTTTTAGTTACTTGATTAAGTAGCTATAATTGTGAGCTTACTCTTTTATTTTCAATCTCGAACTCAAAATTGATTTATTACTTTAGCAACGCTTAATAATTTAAAAGTCAAATATTATGCTAGTTTAACCAATTGGGTGGCAGCAGCGGCGGCATTTTAGGATTTCGATTATATCTAGCACTTCAATATTTGACAGATTATCAAATCACAAATTGATACATGCCAACCAGCTTATGATTACGTAATTTATTATATTATTGGGATATTTTTCTCTCATCTTGAGGCGCTCATAGCCAGTTGCAATCACTAACCGGTAAACGATTAGCGAGGTTGAGCAACGTTGGGTGCGGTCAGTCTGTAGATAGGTGACCGCTTAGTGGTATTTTATCTGAGCGTCTCCGTGCTTCGGAGGGTACGTAAAAAGTCGGTCCCGGTTGTTGTCAAATTGACAGCAGTCGTTAAGCCATATCAGAGGCCTACGGGCGGCTTGAACAACTCTTGACAACAGGTTGGCCACTAACCACACGAAAAGAAAAGAAGAAGATATTTCTCTCTCACTTTATACTTGCCTTGAATTAAGCAATGGTCCTTTCCGGACCGCAGCAGTGTTGCTTGACCTTAAACTTTAACTCTACTATGTAGTAAGATAAATCTCAGATATCAATAACATATTTTTTTCATACCTATGCTGAATGCATTAAACGTATCATAACGTTACTCGCACTTACCGTGCACAAAGCAGATTCATTTTGTAATAAAAAGAAATGACGACTAAATTACGTAGATAATATGGATCACATTTTGTCATGTCTCTGAAAGTTCTTTCGTTTCAATTATCACGTCCTGATAACAAAAATAAACTAACAAATCTTGACTGTTATTAAAATTTGACGTTATTTAAACGGTAATATAATCATGTGTACGTAAAGTTCGTTTACTCTTTATGTTAATATTTTATTTACAAGTAAAACCGCTGAATATTTAAATTAAGAAATCACAAATACACACTTTACAAGGACCTGTTACCAGCACGGATTGCATTGATGAAATACCCTTGAGCGCATGATCCGAGCATTTCGGTGACAGTCCAAAGCTATAAATATAAATTGCATTTGAAGGAGAGTAATTAAAAAGAAATAATAAGTACACAAAACAGCAGCGATAGCTCAGTGGGGAGACCAACAGACAGCAATGCAGAGGGTCTCGGTTTCGAACCCACGTCGCGCACCTCTGACTTTCGGAAGTTATATGACTTTTCGAAATTATTTGCGTATTGATTTACAATTATCGCCTGCTCCGTGCCTTGGAGAGCACGTTAAGCCGTCGGTCCCGGCTGCCATGAACATCTATGGCAGTCGTTATTGGGAAAGTCAGTACCCTCTAATATCCTGACACTGGTCTAGCCTTAGGGTATCGTTAGCCTTCGGGTTGCGGAGGTTAGGTGGCAGCCGCTCCGTGTAAAAACTAATATCCAGTCAATTCCGGTTAGACTAGAAAAGCCGACCCTAAGTGACTTGGGAATAATAAAGGCTAAGGGAGAAGAACACATTATGTAAAAGACTAGTAGAGTACCTATGGTATATTGTATTACTAGATTTTTTATTAGTATTGAATTATAGAATTTTTGTTTACTTTTTTCTGGATGAAAGGTACCCTACGTCCTTTTTTATTCTCCTGACAACGTGTATGCGAAATTGAATGATGCTCGATCGATTAGTTAAGACGTGAAAGCGTGAGAAACAAACGAACTCACATTCGCATTTATGATATTAATTAGGATATTCATATTTATCAATGAATCAACATCAGGTGAGGCAATAGACCAACAAGGCAGTTCCACTTATTAAAGTTATTAGTTTAATTATTATTGTCTTTGGCGCCAAAACATCGCAAAACGAACGCCCGGTTTCTGAAAAGCTTTTCAACGACGTGTCGAAATCGATTTCAAGCGATTTAATTGGCCCGTGCTGGTGCAGCTACTGACTTAAAACCTATACAAATAAATAAAATTGAAGTGTCTGTTTGTAATGTTAAAATAACAGCTTTTTTTCTAAATGCCTATGAAAGTATATACGTACGTAAAAAAATCATCAATCATTTTGTCTGTTTGTGTTGGCTAATCTCACTGGCATTGTGACTTTCAATGGCATAGGTATAGCAGGTGTTTTAAGATGAAGTTGCGGTAACAGCATAAATAAGATCACCGTGTCAGGATTTAGGATATTGATATTTGACGTGATTTTATTTATTTATTTATTAAATTAGAACGGTTACAATTACAAACAATTACACTAATTCAGGTATTTACATTATATAAATTGAAGATAGCTTTTCATAAAAAGCATTGCAAACATTCATGACGACTTTCAAGTCGTCAGCAAAAATATGATGATACCATATCCAAATTCAATATTAGTTTCATATATCCCCATAGTTTGAACAACAGTGTCTAGCAACTGAATTATTAATAAGGGTGTTAGGCCAGCGGCGCGGCGTTTCGATTTAGGCTGAACTATAGCCGTGTTGGCGACGCGTCAGCTTTCTGTGAAATAATCGTTCTGCGTACACGCTTTGTTTTGTGTTTAATTAATACCAGTGTAGATTAGTGAAAATATTTCCATTAACAGTACGTCATTGTCAGTAGAGTTGTGAACATTTTAATGATGCAGCTGTAATGGTATAACGATTACTGTTACGTTTTGTGTATGTTTACCGTTAATTTCACACTTTGATGAGAAGCTTGTTTAGTCCCGGGCGAAAATATTAGTTGTTATGGATTACGTGTTTATGATTGAATGTATTGTATAGTAGAGGGAGAGTGACTAGGAGTCTAGGACAGTGTCTATAGCAATAAGTGTTTCTTTTTTTCTTCTTTCAGTCCGACAGAGTAAGGTTGGGACAATGGGAAGGAAGGGACAATGGGAAGGAAGGACACATGCATGAAGTCTAAAAGACCTTGTAAAATAGAAGATGTATACTATACGTTACTGCTGCACGCAATTATAACTGGGTTAATTATAAATTATAATTATAGCTGGGTTTTGCCCGCAGCTTTGCTCGTTCGGGAACAGTATTTTTTTCTAGATGAAAGGTATATGTCCTTTTTTGTAAACCTGAGAACGAGCGTAAAAAAATTCATGATGATCAGTCGATTAGTTACGGCTTAAAACCATAACAAACAAACAAACTCACATTCGTATTAATAATATTAGTTAGGAATATCTATATTTACACTAAAAAGATCAAAATACACAATACCCTATAGCACAATAGGTAACAAGATGTTTACAATATTCAATGAACTCGAATGTTTAAACTAGGTCAATCACAGAAGTAAGACATAATGTCTTACGTCTGAGATTGACCGTACGTTTCATAAAGTAATTAAATTATGTATATGCATATGCATATACATAATTTAATTACTTTATGAAACGTTATAACTATATCACCACCAATTACCACTGTTGAAATCATCATCATATTATATTACTGCTGAACATGGCCTATGTTCAGCATTCCCTCAAAGTTTTCCACACAGACCGGTCTCGGGCCACCCGCACTGGTGAAATAAACGATTCATTTTTGTAAAGAGGATTTCAAATGGAACAATACTGCCTCTATTAAAAGCTGCTATTACGCACTATGGATTTCATTCTATCCAAGTCGGTCGGTCTAAGCCAGCATAATGCGGCGCAGATTCCAACATAATTGCTTAATTCATTTAAACAATATCCCGGGCCCGGCCTCCTGAATCATAAATGCAATTGCATTTGCTAACAAAAACTTGTCCAAACTAAAATGTAGCGAGCTTAGTTCGCTAATTGTATTTCTAATGGTATTAACTTTTTAATAAATAGTGCTTTAAAAGTTTTCTTTAATCTATCTAGTAATAGTGAGTTAAAGTTTAGTAATGAGTTAGGATTGTTTTTAAATCTATACGTGTAATTGAAATCTGACGATCAAGTCTCGTAATAAAAGCTGTTCAAAATAGAATTCCGATCTCTAATGAAGGTCAAAGGTGAACTGAAATGCTATTTGTATTCACATTTGTAGTTTATTTTAACTTTGGAGAATACCTAATATTATTGTCTTACGTTTACGCGAATGTACAATAAAATTAAAAAAAAAACTACTTTATATGGTTTTTATCGCTTTTTTATCTTAAAACACTTTTATTACATAATTTTGAAACTATTCCACTACTATTGTTAAACCTTACTACTATGTACCTAGCTATTTCAATTATTAAGACTTTGAATATATTTATATTTAAGTTTACACTTTCCCCGGGCTTAGATTGCTTATCAGCAGTCGTGTTTACGGGGAGAATGGCAATTGTCTTAATTTTCTGAAGTCAGTTATTTTCAAGTATCCGTTTGGAGAATACCATTTATGACACTCAGACTAGATTACGAGCCTAGTTTAAACAGTTACGAATACGTACCTTTCTCGTTCCTTTGTTTACTTACCATCTTTGATTTCTTTTCCCTAGGGTATGAACTATGCGAGTGATATACCTCTTATTGCAAGCGAGCACAGGTTACGATAACTGCTTACTATCATTTATGTCTGTTTGCCATCTTGGTAATATAAAAAAGAAAAAAATGGTGAAGGAAAGACCATAAGTATTATCAACTTTCGTTTATTTTCTTGATATAGTAATAGTAAACTTTTGTATGTCTGTGTTGATAAAACTCAAAAAGTAGAAGATGAATTGATTTGAAATTTTTACACAAGGTTGATTTTATATATTAGAGTGCTTTAAATACTTTTAATTCCGAAGTTACCACGAGAACGGGCATTTTAAAATGTCAGACGGAGCTAGATCCAAGCATGGTCGGCATTAGCTAGTGTTTTATATAGCTATTAAGGCTTTTAATATGTTAGATTAAATTGACTTATATTAGATTTTCGCAAAAGAGTTAAATATAATAAATTAACAAAGAATTTGTCTCATCTCATCAATTAGTCTGAAATCAGATACAATGAAAAGAGCATTGTATCTGGGTCAGAGTCCGAGCATAAGGCAAATATATTAAATATTGTGAATTCATTAATAACTTCTTCTTAAAGAGTACCACACTATAATCCACCTTTTCAATTATTAAAATATTAATAACTGAAAAGGTGGATTATAGTTTTGTATTTTTGAAAATGTTTTCATGCTTTGTTTAGCTGGTTCATATTATGCAACTAATATTATTATTTTTCTAAGATTTTGAATGCCAATAACTCCGTTAGCATTTAAAAATATAATACTAGATTTTGTCCGCGGTTTCGCTCGCGTTAATCTAGATTTCGTCAATAAATTTTATAATGTAATATTTTTCTAGAAAAACTTATGTCCTATTCTGTACCCCTGGCAACGTGTACGCGAAATTTCATGATAATCGGTTAAGTAAGTAGTAAAGGCGTGTATGCGTTTTTTTTTTTTTTCATTTAACTAAGGTGGCAAACAAGCATACGGCCCACCTGATGGTAAGTGGTCACCGTAGCCTATGGACGCTTGCGACACCAGAGGCATCACTTGCGCGTTGCCGACCCTTTAGGAAAAAAAAGAATAGGGAAGGAGAAGGAGCGGGAAGGGGGCAAGAGGGTGATTGCGTCACTCTCACTGACCAAACGAAACACAACAGTAAGAATACTGCTATTTCACGTCGATATTCTGTGAGAGCGTAGTACTTTCCCGGTCGAGCAGGCCCATTCATGCTGAAATCAGCGAGGCTCTACTACTCACCATAATAACGTGAGTATTAAACGTGATTTGTATTTTATTAATTTTCTATGTCTATTACAATTCATGCATATTGTTAATTAAATTATGTTCTGTAGCATACAGTATACTATAGTATATATATACTATAAAGTATTGGAATAAATGTATATATTTATTCCAATACTAGAAATAGTATAACTATTGGTTTATCAAGAAATTAAAACAATAACGAGAATATTATAGTGTTGAAAAATAGAATAGAATTTCAATGCTTAGCCTTTTTATATTTCGTTATACTTAAAATTTAAACTTTGCAAATTGTGCACTGGTTTCTGCCACAATACTAGATTATGTACTGGCCCCTGTCACACAGGCCCTGACTAGCTCATAGCCATGGTTAAAAAAAAACTATGTAATATATTTTATGAATATACATAATAAAGATATTTATGTAGTAATGTACCACCAGCTAGGGATCCAGTAATAAAAATAGTCAAACCCAAGAAGAAGCAAACCACAGCTAGACTTCATGATACGTTGAGCTCATTCTGAGTAAATAGAAACACCAATGATTAAATTATGTTCGGGTACTTTGAAATAATTACACTAGAACATTGAGACAATTACCATCTTAGTCTCGCCGTGACCATGGCTGCTGAAAAGCAACCGAAACGTCGGGGAAAGTGTAAAATTAAATCTAAATAGTTTCAATAGCTTTAATAATAATTCAATTAGCTTAAAAATTAGTAAAGTTTTATAGTAGTAGTAGTGTAACAGTTTTTCAAAATTATGTAATAAAGTGTCAAATAAACAACGCGATAAAATCCGTATATAGTGGATTAATTTAAAAAAAAAAGCTGCTTATTTATTCATATAATATTTATTTACTTATTTAATATAGCAAGGCATCAAATCCTGTGAATTTATGCTCCGTTTAGAACATGTTTCACAAATAGCTGTTCCGAGCTTTGGTTTTGCAATGTTTAGAAAAGTCCCACGACAAGTGGATTACCTATTCCTGACGAGAAATTCATCTTTAAAAACTCTCTCACTACTTGTTCTTCTTTTCATTATTGGAAACATCTCTAACCGCATCTCAAATCGCAACATATGGTACATTTATACTAATACCCATAGAGCTTACAGTGCCATCTATTCAACCAAGAGACAGACATTAATATTCAATATTAAAGACCTGATATAAATCTCAACCGTCAATGACTTAACCACTAAATTTTAAAAGCTTTTAGTGCCACATCACCCCATATCGAGTGCCATATTAACACCCCACTCATTACCATAACGTCTGCATCACTATATACAAAATACCCTATGGCTATAAATCAAGCTACACTTTTTATCGTGCAGTTAAAATTTTTAAACACCCATGAATAAAACATTTAATTTTCAGTGACGTAACGTCTTTGAATAGGAAAGTTTTAAACGATTTTCGGAACTGAGTGACTCGGTAATTTGTATTGAATGGAAATTAGATTTTAGCTTCAAAGAAATTGTTGTAAGTCTTAAGTTGGATGAGATTAATAATGAGGTCGATTATGTTAATAGAATAAATCAGTTTTTTTATAAATAACACAAAGAAACAATGAGGTTTTGAAGTTTATCAATTTAAATTAGGAAACTCTTTACAGAATCAAGTGATCAGGTATAAAAGCAGCTTATGGTGATGCATGGACGAGCATTATAAATATATTTATAAAAATTTCCCGTTCCTCATTGGTACTTTTTTACGCTTATGTTACCATGCGAATATAAGTCTTGATTTTAATTGCAGGGTCGTGCAAAGAGTTATTGATTTTTTAAATTTTCCTTAAGAAAATACTTTGTAGCATCACGAAAACAGCTTCCAGCTTTCAATCAAAGTCAATTGGGTTTGTAGGTTCAATTCCAGGTAAGTAGATTAATAACTCTATTTACCTGGGGATTGAACCTACACAGCGAGTATGTATATACCCTAAAGGGTTCGCTTTAAAAATTCTGTATAATAGTTAAATGCTCGGTAGACAACTAGTAATATAATAATTATATAAAATAATAATTATATTATATGTCCTAGACGTAGCAGTAGCGAGAGACTTTTAAAACGTAGACATAGTTAAATAAATTCGATTTTAACATATGCGCTATATAACTTGTTTATTGTTTTTTAAATGGACAGCTTCCTGATAAAATTCTACACTGGTGACTTGTGGGGAATGTTACATAATAATCAGCAGCGTCAAACTAGAACCAAACTGGATGGCATTGTTTTTACAATTTCTATTACTATCACATACAAGTTTGTCCCATAACAGTAATATCAGTGGCGAGATGACAGATGTGCTAAAACGAACAAAATAAGTTTGAATTTTGCCAAATGGAACGCGTGCTATGTTTTAATTCTAAAAGCACTGGCATGTTGTGTAAGTAGATTGATAAAATCTAGCGGCGACCTGGCCGACCAACGTTCTAAATCTAGTCAGTAGTGACAGGCTATAAGCCTGCGAGCGCCGTAACCAACAATATGTAGGGGCTTATTGGCTGAACAGTGCACCGTTGAAGTTACACGTTCTCATAAGCTTCGAGCTTCAAGTTTTAACGGTGCATTATACATATATGTATTATAGTTACGTGATATCTATTTTTATAATACTCTACAGCTTTCATATACAGGATCTTGATTTAATCACCAGAAATACTTTTCGGTAGATCCAGACGAAGTCGGCGATATAAGACTCTTTTAAAAAATTTGTCCGTGGTGGCTTTGTATAGAGAGCGATGGAAGGAGAGTGAGGTAGCCTTTGTTCTGTAGTGAGACGTAACGAGCTTATAAAAATACTTAAAACATATATAATCTTGTATTTATAATGGCATCGCTCAAAAAACACAAGATAAGATACACGATATTATAAACAGACGCAAAGAAGATGTGCATCTAATTGGACATTGTCTCGATGCATCGTCTCTGTGAGCAGGTGAGCTGTATGATCTGGGCGGGTCGTCGACCACGCGCGGGAATGACTGTGAGTTAAAAATAAGTCAACATTCAGTTATATTTGCTAATATCTATAGTACATCTTGTATCTTTCTTTTTATACGACAACTTGCATACAAGACTAATTTCTGTATTGCCTATATTGTATATAGGGTACCTGACAGAATATGTTCTACCAACCAACACAAAGAACTAACTTGGAACAAGCATTTGTGGATCACACAATTTTTTGTATCGTGTGGGGAATGAACATACAACACGCTGCACACCACTACATTATCCGTGCAGTCATCGTGACATCGTGGTCTGATTCATCTCTTTTAATATTGCAGATGAGTAAATCGGCACTGTTTGTAATAATATTATTATATTATATTATTACTTGATAAGCACCAATTTTAATTTAATAAATTTAATAATAACCTTTTCTATGCTAATTTCGGAAGATATATTATGCTTACTTTTCCTGGCTAGGGGGAAAGAAGATTAAAAAGGACAAAAATTTTGCTTCAAGTAATAACTTGAAGGTCCTAAACGGTTTTATTGCTTGCCACGGAACTCTTTTTAGAGTCGATACCTGCCAGACTTATTATCTTTTCAAAAGAGAACTCTATGTAGGCTTACAATATTTTCGTTCACAGTTAAAACGAGTGATAAATAATATCGACAGCTCAGAGATGCGTGCCATGGGATCGAATCCGATGGTGCGTATGCCTGATTTTTAATATTGAAGCCTCTATTTGACGATGCAACGATCTCCGTACTAGGCTCTATATAATACATCAGGCTTCTAAAAGGTTATTGACAGTTAAAGGACATCAATTTCGGCTGTTTGAGTCAATAACAGACAATTAAATCATTTGACAAATTTGATTTTGACACGCTATTGATATAATAAGCCTTTTAGTAGCTGGATGACAATGTTCTCAAATTATAAATCTGTTTTTTTATAAAGTCAAATTCTGCACTCACGCGTGGGACTTTACAAACATTCAAACAATGGATATAAAAAACATCCAGACTCGGCACAACTATTTGTGGATCACAAAAATGTTTGTCCCTCGTGAGGATCAAACCCATAACACTAGGCGCGGCGGCACTGGCGAGACGATCACTTTAACCAGTTACGAACCCGTTAGCCCCTCAAGGTTCGCCTCCTAGTAGGTATTTGTTAGGTTTCTTCTTAAAATCCACCCAAAAATAGGAGTCCGTCTCCCCTTTCATAGAATGAAAGGGGAGAAAGTCAAGGAGCGTACGGGCTCGTAGCCCTTTAACCATTACACCATCCGTGCAGTCCAATGGTCAAACATTAGTGACCATATCGTCAATCGTTGATTATTCATTGATCAGGCAAGATCATATTATAGTGTATGGGGTGTGTGGTGATAAAACCATTTCATGAAATGGTCGGCCGCATCATGAAGTGATCAATTCTACTATCTGGCCACGACACACATATATCTATATAAATAGTTTTAGCCGTTGTTCGTGAGGCTTTAGCTATGATTCTCGTATAGGCAAAACTGTAATTGGGATTTTCTGTAAGGAAATTTGCACAGTAAATTTCAAAATCAGTCCAGTTGACGACAACATCCAAACCTCAAACGTAGTACTTAAAAACAAAATTGGCAATATGAGCAAGTGATACAGTTCTGCTTACCCCTTTGGGGGTAAAAAAGCTTTAGCCTACGGCATGACTGAGATGACTGATTCAATTCCTGGCTTCTGTTAAGTGATAAAGTGTTTTATACATATATTATAAAACTGGGACTGGGAAAATAGGGACGCAGAATTCTTCTGCTTAATCTTTTAATGGTGTAAGGCGTGATATTGCATTACACTATAAAATTAATACGATTTATTTGGACTCATCAGTAAATAAATACCAGTAAAACATGCATCATTAATTACCTTTGGAGTTAATTTCACTATAAAATATTGATAACGATTATTTTCGCAGCGGGTCACGTTGAATGTACGTCCAAAATGAAAAAGATAATAATAAACCTCTCAAACATGGTTCGATTCACCCATTTTTATATCTAGAAAGGTAAGTAAAGGCATGTGATACAAACCTTACTCGTTTTTAAATCCCAAGTAATAAGAGGTGTAACAATTGTTGTTGTCGACCTCGATGGCGCAGTGGTTAGTGTAACCGACTGCCACGCCTGAGATCACGGGTTCGATTCCCGCACAAGTCAAACATTTGTGTGCATGAACATGGATGTTTGTCTTGATGTGGGTGTTTCTATGTATAATATGTATGTATTTACAAAAAAAGTATATAATGTATGTTTATCTATTGTCTAGTACCCATAGTACAAGCTTTGCTTAGTTTGGGTTAGATGGTGTTGTGTGTATGTGATAGAATATTATTATTATTAATAATAACCGCCCGACCTGGTAATTGAATCCAGTCCTCGGTGGCGCAGCGGTTCGAATCTTGAGTTCTACAATGATAATAATAATAATTTATTTGCGTAAAATGTGGTAGTAGCTCAGTAGAGCTAGTTCTACTGAGAATTTCTTGACATTAAAACCGAATAACACTTTAACACAGCGATAGCCTACTGGTAAATCATCGGACTGACACGCAGAAATCTCGACTTGAATCTCAAGGCAACCTGTGACTTTTCTAAGTCAGAGTAGTAGAGCATCGCTGATTTCAGCATGAATGGGCCGGCTCGACTGGGGAAGGACTAACCTCTCACAGAATATCGATGTGAAATAGCAGTATTCCTACTGTTGTGTTTCTTTCCGTGAGTGAGAGTGCCAAATCACCCTCTTTCCTTCTTCCCGCCCCTTCTAACGTCCCACTTTATTTTTCTATTCTTCCTTTCCTAAAGGGTCGGCAACGCGCAAGTGATGCCTCTGGTGTTGCAGGCGTCCATAGGTTACGGTGACCACTTACCATCAGATGGTATGCTTGTTTGCCACCTTAGGTGTATAAAAAAAAGTTATTTGTGTATCAAATAGTTAATTATCGCTTGCTTTAACGGTGAAGGTAAACAACGTGAGGAAATCTATATGTCTGAGAGTTCTACATAATCTTCTCGAAGATGTGTGAAGTGTACTAACCCAGACTGGGCCAGTGTAACAGACTATGTCCTAACCCTTAACGCTGAGAAGAGGCCCGTGCCCAGCAGTGGGACAGTGTATGAACAGGGCTGATATTATATATTATAAGTTATAACACTTTAGTAGTAGCGCATGGTTTGATACTGTGCCCGGTAGATGGGATGGGATGCGATGGGAGGCTTTATTACACTGCTACCTATGCCTACGGTTTCACCCACGTTTATGGTTACCGCGCCGCCCTTGTGGGTCGTAGCGTGATGTTATATAGCCTATAGCCTTCCTCGATAAATAGGCTATCCAATACTAAAATAATTTTTCTATTCGAACCAGTAGTTTCTGAGATTATCACGTTCAACCAAACAAATAAACTCTTCAGCTTTATAATATTAGTATAGATACTTAAAACAGTTGGCGAAATCTGGTTATAATATACCCCTGTCTAAATTCTTCTAGTATATAAGCTACAAGTTATATATGTATATTAGGAAATAAAATACAAAATATAATTTTTAAGTTGTTGGTTCTTTTTCCACGAACTGTATCCATAAATGTCTACTGCATTTATACAACACTACTTTCCGCCCGCAGCTTTGCTCGCATGAGTACCACGGTAACACATTTCGGGATATAATAATCCAACCTATTTTCTATTCTATATGGTATCATCTACCTCCTAGTCAAATTTCATCAAAATTGGTTTAGTGGTTTAGCTGTAGACATAGACAGAATTAATTGGCATTTATCATACTGGTATAAGTATTGTCTTTGAATTACAGAAATAGTTTTAAAACAGCTATTATATTAATATTATTAATGCACACATTCATTTCACAAATTAAAGAAAGCGAGGCTATTCTTCTATTAGTATTACCGGGAATAAAGTCACCGCGATATTACCCTTGGGCAAAAAATGCACTCCGCACATTAATTCGTGGGGATTAAATTAATCCATTTGATGATCAGTCAAAGGCTTAGTAATAAAGCTGATGACATTTAAAATAATCAACAAAAGATTTGTTTAGCAACGACTTAAAATATAGCTTATCTATTTTTAATGGTATTTATGTTGGGCAAAGTCGAGATATCATTCGATAATATGACAAAAGAGAAATCTGGTCTTTTCAATTTTTCTGATTATCTACTGATACCTTTTGTATTCAATACCAATCGATCAGGAGATTTACATATTTGACATAGTGATGAATGTTGGATATTATTTGGTTATTCGGATTATGTACCGTATCTAAATGAATTATTGGCGTGTATCTGATTAATTGTGCAAATGTCGTGAGTTAATGCAAATTACTGTCTGTCATACTTTTAGTAGGAACCAGGCAATTTTTTTTATAGAATGGTGACAAGCATCATAGGTTCTCATGCGAATTCTATAGAACTAACTGACTGACTGTCTGCGCGGATGGCGCAGTGGTTTAAGTAGTCACCTCACCACTGCTACTACGCAAAGTGATACTACATCATTCACATAACTTGTCCTCGGGCAAATGAATACATTAATTAAGGTAGGAACCTTTAATAATATAATTGAGTGAAATGACGAACTTGTAACTATATTTTAAGTTATTATTGTTCTCAAGTAAGTGACTTTTATGTTTTTATTGACAATAAAGATTCTTTAAACCGAAAGTGTTGTGGGTTCGATTCCCACACGGGACAAAAATTTGTTCCACAATCGGTTGTTCCGAGTCCGGATGTTCTTTGTGTTGTTTGAATGTTTATAAAGCCCCCGCGACACAGGATTTCTACCTACCGTTGGAATTGCTTGTAAACCAAAAAAAAAGGTTATGGGACCTGAATCCATGGCTGACGAAATTTTGTTGTTATACACGTTTTCTTACCTTTCCGGCGATATAGACGTAATATGACCGTAAAATTAATATAAATAGACAAAGTAGGTCAGGCTGATGTAACTCAGACCTAAATCACAGATTACAATATGTGTATAAACTAAAATCGATTCGATAGCATCGACAACGTGATGTATACTTATTAATACCAAAAATCCTTTTGTTTTTAATAAAATAATATGTGAAAGCTTGAAAATTATAATTGCCGAAATGAACAAATTCCGGTTTTAATACCCAAATCAAATTATACGCGTGAAGCCATAACCTAACGTGTAACCAAATATTAGTGCAGTGTAAATAAATATATTAATCTATAAATTTATGTTTTACGCACTAATTGTCAATAGAATATTTTATATAGCACTAGTAGTTTTCCCGCGGTTTCACCCGCGTAAGTCCCGCTCCCGTGTGAATATCGGGTTTCATCCCTTCCACCCCCTTCAGGGTGAAATTTCCAAAAATCCTCTCTTAGTGCTCCCCTACACTCTCCAAGGAACATACATGCCAAATTTCAGCTTCTTGCGTTCAGTAGTTTCGGCTGTGCGTTGTCTGTCAGTCACTCAGTAACGGAAGAGTTTTATATATATAGATTATGTTGCGTTCGCTTTACTTTAAGTATTTATCTAGTTGTTATTTTATAGTAATGTGAAGGAAAAATTATGTACGTGAGAAAAACATGCCGTGCGTCCCATCGAAATAAAGTAATAAATTAATTATAGAAATACGAAACGAAATTCGAGTGAAGATGCCGTTACAAGTACACTAGTTTTCTTTACTGCTGTCGTGGCAGACAATTTTCGGCCCAAATGCAATTTTGAGCGGTAACCACTGCTCTGGGTCATGGTTGTGTCTTCTTGACATGTCAGAAGCAATGCCGAGGTAACATATCTAAGCAATACCTACGTAGTTTACCCCATCGGAGGCATTGGTTTATAAATCACATAGGAGGCAACCAATCACATGATCTTCCTGGTAATCTGTTACCATAACGTATGTCAAGTAGACGTGTGAAGGGGTCAGGGGTAAGAACGGGAAAGAAGGGATAGAGAGCTTGATTGTGCCACCGACACTTTCCAAATGAGGAAGGGTTAGTCATTTTGCAGAAGAAACGCAAACCACCAACTGATAGATATCTATATATTAATACGTGAAGCAAAAACTTTGTACCTCTTTTTAGGAAAATTGCGCGAAATTATGAAATTTGGCACAGTTAAAGTTTATATGAAGAAGGAGAGGCGAATCCTAATATTTTTATAAAATATGCATTAGAAATACATTAAATTAATGAAAAATCACTACACGCACACAACCATGCATTTGACACACGCAGTCGAGTCGCGTTCATAGTATTTCGTTATTGTTCGTCTGTCGTCGTACAATTCTTTGTAACTATGGTTACCTATACCTTACTTAAATGTAATAGAGAAAAACAGAAAACAAAGTAGCAAGTTTATAGGAATTTTAATCGAATTTTGACCACTAGGCGACCGCTAGTCTTAGGAATTACTCGAACTTTTTCTTTCCTCAATTATAAAGGTGACCTGTTATGAATATAACAGGTCACCTTTTGGTCGGTCGCAGCAGGGTCGAATGACCCTGCTGACAGAACAGTGTCTCATCGCCATAAGGATCTAACAAGGGTCCATTGTTAGCAATCTTATAGAAGGCTAGGTTTTGCCCGCAGCTTCGCTCGCGTAAAAGTAGTTTATGTTAGTAACAGTACTTTTTAGAGTTCGAAAAAGCTCTTATACAACAGCTTTGTCCGTCTGTCTTTTATACAATTTTCAACTCAACAACCGTAAGAGCTAGAGACTCGCAATCAACGCCATTCGACTCACCATAGTCGATATACCCCCGAAATTACTATGACCTTTGACTTCTCATCTCCAGGTCACGTGGCATCACGTGACCTTTGCATATTACTTGAATCATTTTTTCGAACTCTAAGATTTACGGGAATTCATTGTCGTTTTTCACTTGTTTTAAAAAGAATATGTCCTATGTGACGGTGATATGCTTGATAATGGTGAAATAATTTTTTTAATCGTTTGATTAGTTTTTGAGTTCAATCATTACAAACAAACAATCCGTACAAATCAAATCTGTCCGCTTTATAATATTAGTATAGATAAAGGTGTTCCCTTGTCCTGGCTGCACTTGAGTGATGCCATATTTTGCAATGTCCAATGAATAATAATTACTAAATAGTTTTAATAATAATTCAATTAGCTTAAAAATTAGTAAAGTTTAATAGTAGTAGTAGTGTAACAGTTTTCAAAATTATGTAATAAAGTGTCAAATAAATAACGCGAGAAAATCCGTATATAGTAGTTTAATGTCCAATGATGATTTAAAATTTCTGATGTGCTAATTTGTGTTAATACGTTAATTGATATATTTAACTTTATTGTTATAAAATACGTGTTCATTATAATATATTGACGAAATCCTTATTATTACAATGATATAATTGTATGTAATCGCAATTAACAAACTGTACCAAAATCAAAAATTGTAACTGACAATTCGTTTCCAAACAAGGTATTTATTTAACGCCAAATAAATTATTGTTGTGGACGTTGAACAGCAAGTATCAGTAGAAGCATATCGGCTGTGAAGGCTTTCGCGCATCGCCAATGATACGGAAAACGGTGTACGGACCACGCTTATCTGGGCGTTGGTTCCGTATTAAATACTATTCAGTTTTTGTATCGGTATTTCGTTTTTGTATAAAAATCAGAATAAAGAACCTTGATTGAAATTTTTTTTTTATAATTATTAAATTACTTTTTGGTAGAGTGTACATGTCATAATCATGAGGGTTATATGCGAGAGTAAGGTATTCATCATCTCAGCTGAAAGACGTCTACTGCATGGACATAAATTTTGTCCAAGGTTCTCACACAGGCCGGTCTTGGGCCACCCGCATCCAATCGCTTCCCGCGACCCTTGCCAGGTCGTCGGTCCACCTTGTCTACCCGTACTGACCTAGTCAGGTATTAATTGCTTACAATTTTGCAATCAGTACAGCAGCATGTACTGATACATAATATTATCATTTGCTATAAACTAAATATAATTTTGTGCTAGTTATTTATAAAATAAGATAATATTTAACTCTATTTTTAAGACAGCGCTTTAGGAATAAATCCTACGTCGCGAGAGACTTCTTTGTTTTAATGCGCCATAATTACATGACGTTTCCTTTTTTGGTAATTTAAGACTAACCATAATGGTTTAAATATAAGGATCTATATATGAAAAAGAATCATGACTCGATGGCGTAGTGGTTAGTGTAACTGACTGCCACGCCTGAGGTCGCGGGTTCAATTCCCGCACAAGTCAAACATTTGTGTGCATGAACATGGATGTTTGTCTTGGTCTGGGTGTTTCTATGTATAATATGTATGTATTTACAAAAAAATAGTATATATGTATGTTTATCTATTGTCTAGTATCCATAGTACAAGCTCTGCTTAGTTTGGGCTAGATGATGTTGCGTGTATGTGAAAGAATATTATATTATATTATTATTATTATCATTAACTTCGAATTGATTATTTGACAACTCCCGCACTATGAATAATTCCTGTGTCGCGGGGGACTTTACAAACATTCAAACAACGAACACAAAGAACATCCAGACTCAGAACAACTATTTGTAGATCACACAAATTTTTGTTCCGTGTGGGATTCGAACCCACAATACTCGGTGCAATGGCAGAGGCTATGCGACTATTTAAACCACTACGCCATCCGTTCAGTCAGTAACGTTTTCTATACAATACCATTACTCAGAGTTCTTTAGATGTCTATGCGTGAATAATTTGTTCGTTCATTAATATAACCCTTCTCAATTTCCAAATGTTCACGTCAAATGTTAATTTATGTGCGCACATGTAATATTCAGGTGGATTGTTTGGGCAACAGTCCTACACATATGAACAATCTTACTATTTGTGTTATCGAACTTGCACACTTTGCAGATGGAAAGTTTCCCCTTCTACCGCATAGTCGTCGATTGGGGATAAGCGAATAAAATTGTTCGAATAACCATTGTCTTTACGCGTTTGTGCTTACATATAAGAAAACAAGTCCAGAGTGTCCACTAAAAGACAGAGGGATTGTCAAGTAAACTATGATTTTGCTCCATCCAGAGCAATATTCTATTTCTGAACTACCAGTGTAGTTCAGGATTGGAACAATAGATACAGGCTACTATTTGGAGGAACATATGGTTATTTATCGCATAAAAATGTCTTTAACTTATTACAAATTGGATAGTAATAAATATAATATATAGTATATACATACTGTACCGTTTATATTAAACTAGTTCTTGCCTGCAGCTTCACTCGCTGTAATGTAGGTTTTGTCAATACAATTTTTTTGCCCTAGAAAACACAACATCTTTTTAAATTGAAGGTAGCCAATGGCCTTTTTTATACCACTGACAACGTGTCTGAAATACTTCAACTATTCTCGACAGATAATAATGAAATTTTGCAAATTATCGGTATTTTTTATTTATTCGTTGAGGTATGAATGCATTACAAAAAAGAAGCCACATTCGCATTTGTATTAATAGTTATTTGGCGTTGATTTCGTATTTGGTATCTATACACCCAATTACTACCTTTATAAAACTTACTCTGAAAGACTATTCTTTCAGAGTAAGTTATCGTTTCGTCGAAATCCTGGGTTCATTCTACTATCTTAGTACTACTTCATTTTATATACCTACCTGGTATTCCCCTAGTAAGTGACATATTTTCATGTACGCTTTCAAATCCATTTACATATCTAAAAAGTTTAATCTATCAACTATTGGCATGCCAAATATAATTGAAAACGATTGTGGTTGGTCGCCGGGTGAGTCGCTGCCACTGAAGACGTTAAGGCAATTTTGCAAACAATTTCATTTAAATTAAGAATTTTCTCTGAATTAATACGTAAGAAATAATTTAAAGCAAAACAAAAATTTATTTGGCTTCGCATAATACAATAAGAAATACATTTGCCGGAGTTAAAAAGTTCTAAAGAAATTAAATTATTTCTGTGGTTGATTTTTTTTATTTACTTCTTTTCCTCTTAGTCACTTGCCGGATTAGTTTGAGGGGTTTCTTCGGACCTACTTCCAGCAGGACCCTAAAAATAACGTCTCCTCCGATACTAATTCAATTTTCTCCTTGACTGCGTACACTTAACGAGAACTTCTTAATTTGACGAGCTCGATATTTTTTTATTGTGAGCTGTTTACGTTGTTACTTATTTCCTTGTTCAACAAGTTCAGTGCTTCCATAGTAATATAATAAATATATTTTATATTGAATTTCATTGATTCGGAAACAAGGAGTTCCATTTTATTCGTAATGATAATATTTATCTGTTTAATCGTTAAAATATTTATTTACCGCGTATTTTTTCCCGTGAGTAGATTTATTTAACAATTAATTTACCCTATACTTTACATACCAATAAAGTACATCCACTGTTCTTCATATATTATAAGAGATTGAGAACTATGTGTACCTACAGCCAACAATGTAAGTAGCTGGTAACTGCCTAATTTTTAAACCAAAATAGACAATCAACAAGGCTTACCCGGAAGAGTAGATATGATTGTTAAGTCTTTGATATCTTGCTTCTAGTTTAGCTTCTATGGTTGTCTATTGGAAGAAATGGATTTATGTATTATATAAATTGAGCAGTGTTTAGTGATTTGCATTTTAATAATTGATTATCTTCAGCATACTTAAATGACGTCATATTTGCGGAATTATAATAATATAAAGTATTATTTGACTTGCAGTAAAGATCACATAGTTAACATACATATCGATGGGCTAATTATTTACCAAAACTAATGATGTATATAGAACAAGCGAACGAAAATACGAAAGGAGACTAACAAACGAATAAGATCAAACATCGTACAAGATTTAAAGTACGCATACGAAAGTTCCGTTCGCCTTTGGTTGCGGTGGACACAAAGAAAAATCAAACTCGATACAACGGTCCCTGGATTTCACAGATAATTGTCCTGTGCGCGGTTCTAACTAAAATCACACAATGCACACAAAATAAATAAACTATACTTGTATTTAAATCAGGAAAGATTTGATATTCTGTTTTTTTTTTATGATTTCAACTCAAATCTATTCAACTGATTTTCAAGAATTATTTCGCCTTTAGAAAGGTTTATTATCAATGTCTGACATAGGTCTTATTTTCTTTTAAAAAAGTACTGTTACTTATAAGTAACAGTACTATTTTGCTACTACTTTTACGCAAGCGAAGACGCGTGCAAAGTTAGTATATTATAATCGTGAAAGTTTTTGAAGATGTTTGGATTGTTGATATTCAAAACGCGTATACTACTGAATAGATTTGGATGATACTTACTATCTCGAAGGATTCACGTGGGCGTAGCCGCAGTCATCAAATCTTAGGAAAATGTGCATAATCATATTGAATACAAGTAACAAGTTGCCATTCAACGTGGCAATGCTGCCAATCTTCTGGGCACGTTACCAGTTGACAGCGATACTGATGAATTCTACGTCGCCTAAACCATTTTTGTAAATATTAGTACTATAATTATTAGTGTTTTTATAATGATGTTGTCTTTTTTAATACGTTTGTAAATGTATATTAGATTATTTAGTTTTAAAATGAATAATATAAATATATTGTAAAGAGTAAAAGATAAAGTAACTAGTTCACAAAGTCAATAATGTCGTTCTTAAATAGACATAGTTTAAAAATGATATTCAATTTCTCTTAAAGTTTTAAAGAGAGCATCTTTACTGTGTTTAAAAGTATACAATGTTTGAGCTCATAATATCCCCAGGCAGTGCATTCCACAAGCGTATTCCAGTAATGGTAAAATATTTATAGTTAAACGCTGTGGGATGCTATGGAATTTTTAATTTTAGAGTGTATAATTTTTTTACAAGCTTTTGCCCACGTCTTCGCTTTCGTTAAAGTAGGTAAGGTTATGTTAGTAACAGTACTTTATTTTTAAATAAAATATAGCTTATGTTATTCGGTGATAATAAAGCTCTCTAATGATCTTATTCTTCTTCTTCTTTTCGTGTGGTTAGTGGCCAACCGTGTGGTTAGTTGTCAAGAGTTGTTCAAGCCGCTGGGCTAGACCTCTGACATGTCATAACGACTGCTGTCAATTTGACAACAACCGGGACGGACTTTTTACGTACCCTCTGAAGCACGGAGACGCTGAGATGAAATACCACTAAGCGGTCACCCATCTATAGACTGACCGCACCTAACGTTGCTTAGCCTAGGTTAATTTACTTCTAATGGTGAACGAATTTTTAAAATCGTTTGATTAACAGACAAACCGAAAAAAAAAAAAGTTAAATCCTTACAGACAAGCAGAAAATCCAATCTTTCCTCTTTATAATATTACTAGGTCTTTGCGCGTGGCTTCCGCCTAAACTATGTCTGTACCAAATTTCATCTAAATCGGTTGAGTTGTTTAGCCGTGAAAAGATACAGATGGATAGATAGACAGACAGACAGACAGAGTTACTTTCAAATCCTTACTTTCTTACTAATATTATAAATTCGAAAGTAAGTCTGTCTGTCTGTCTGTTACCTTTTCACGGCTTAACCACTCAACCGATATGGATGAAATTTGGTACAGATATACTTTAAAACCTGGTGAAAGACATAGGCTACTTTAAATTAATGTAGGTACCACGCGGGTGGAACCGCGTGCAAAAGCTAGTATATAATATTTGTAAGGATGATAGATAAAATATAAGATAAAAGTTAGTAAATATGCTGTATTGTGCTAAAAGATATTGCTATGTAATTAAAGATATATGGGTTTTGTTTATAAGTACAATGTACCGAAAAGTTTGAGTGAAGCCGGTCACGATCTGCAAAGGATGTTTGGATAGCCCACAATTGCATTGCGGTTTAATATCGTCTTTGGCGAACTATGGGGGAACGTTGTTACCGAAGCTAAAGTACATTCCTTGTAGGATAAACTACTGCCTGCCGAACATCGTATGGTTTACGTTAAATGTTGGTAACAATGCTTTTTTAAATAATATGTGTTTACGTACTACTAAATTAATTACACATAAATAGAAACTCGGAGGTGAAAGATTTTTAAAAACAATATTTGCCTAAAGGTACGGCTGTTTTTTTTAACGTGGACTATTGCATCGACTCTTACCTCTCCGCAGAAAAGGTAGCGGCGAGGTTATGTCGGGTACACCCGGGATGAGATGGAATGTCCCGTGTACGTACTACCGACTAAACCTACCACTGTGTGCCTGTGTGTGGGTGGGTCGCTGGAACTCAAACTACATCAGCGACCCACCCAGCAGAGCACTGTTGGGTGGGTCGCTGATGTAGTTGCCTGTGTTGAGCAGAACGTAGGCAAGAAATGCCTGCGAACGATGACTCCTGGGTGACGCCACTGCACGGGTACGGGTGTAGGTCCTACCCTACCGATATCTGTGGTATTACATTATACCCACATTTTGTCAGCTTAGCAAGTTTTAGTCCCACGTAACAGCCTTTGTCTGTGCTACTCGAAGTTTTCTTGCAAAAATACGCTTCTCTTGTATTTTGACTCCACTTAAACATAAAAGCCTTCAGATGCCTTTTGTACTTTAAAAACGCACGTACACAGTGCAAAAAAAGTCAGATTTGACATATCGCAAGAAATGTATCACAGACACGGGACAAAATTTCGCTCGCTTCCAAGTAATATTGTACTTGATCATCAAGATTCATATTTTACAGTAATTACCTAATATAGTAGGTAAACAATGTATACAGATATTTAGTAACGTTAGAATTTGTATAATCACAAGTCAAAACAAATTTTTACAAGTTTACCATAATATCGATATAATTAAGTTGACATGGTCTCGTCACTATATATCGTAATGTAAAAACTCCTACACTTTTAGGCCACGCAATGTTTTACACGATATATTAAATATGTAAATAAATACCAAACTGATGATTCGTCGAAAAATTATAAAAAATGTATTTATATATGCATAAAATTTATTAAAACTTGTCGAGTTATTCCTTAATGAACGAGAATATTTACATACATTGTACACAGATCAAAAATGTGCATATTGTTAGCTTAATTTTTTTTCCACGATACGTAAAGCGCAAATATGTACAACACTTTAGCTTTGGACCATTTTGAGCTCTGTTTGATCAAACTGTTTACTTTTAGTGCAAATACACTGTGCAGTTATTTGATGGATACCTCTTTCAATTTTTCATATTTTGTGCGGCGGTGCGTTATACTTGTAAAATGTTTTATCAGTAGCTTATGCGAAAAGCTAAAATATTCGGTTTTAACAGGTATTAAATATGCTGTGTCCGCGGTGAATAAGACAGCTTCCATTGATGAAGTTATTCGCTAAGTTATGTTGCGACTGCCGTGTTTGAGGTCTTAGGTCAGCAAGGTTCCATTGGAAATTTCGGTCAAAAAATTATCATTAGCAGTTTAGAACTGCGCTCGATAAACGGCCTCCTTTCACGTGAGATCTAAAACTGAAAGAGGCTGTATATATTATATAGGTATATAATATCCGTATATGTATTTAAAGCTTAGCGAAATGCTATATCTCAATATGTGTTGCTTGTAATCTATACTAATATTATAAAGCTAAAGAGTTTGTTTGTTTGTTTGTTTATTTGTTTGTTTGTTTGGTTGAACGCGCTAATCTCAGGAACTGCTAGTACAAATTGGAAAATTCTTTAAGTGTTGGATAGCCTATTTATCAAGGAAGGCTATAAGCTATATAACATCACGCTACGACCAATAGGAGCGGAGCATTAATAAAAATGTTGCAAAATCGGGCAAATTCTCTTATGTGAAGCAGACAAAGTTGCGCGGGTCAGCTAGTGCCTTTATAATACTCAACTCCGAAGTACCTACCGGCATAAAGCCAGGCTGCTTCTGAGAATTTCTTTACAGAAATACCCAATAACACTTTGTCCGATTCCGAGACCTTATGTATAGCAGTCACATCCATTACCGCTGCGCTACCGAGTCATTCCATAATACCATATATTAATAGGACGTATTTTCAGAACTCAATGTATTGAATAAATACATAGGTATAGGCGCACTACGACCTTTGCAATTATCTCAATAGATTTCACACAAAATTCTCTTTAAATACTTTTCCACCATACTCAAAACACAGTCAAGGAGTATCTCCTAGTTAAATATAACCCAAACTCATACATTATGACGTCAATAAACATGCATGTTGCGTGTTACGGCGTGACATCGTACAATGCGTGCTGCCTTTAGTACCTGTGCGTCATCAGAAAGGGGAATCGAATCAATATGCGTGGTACGTCTGATTACCCCGTTTCTGTTCTTTTAGTTCATATATAGATAAATGATGGGTTTAACTTAACGTAAGTAAAATATATATATACATATATATTACTATTCGATTACGTGGGTGGCACTGCGTAGTGGTTTAAGTAGTTGTTTCGTCATTACCACTTCTCTGAGTATTATGGGTATTCGAGACGGTGCACTATCATATTTAGATATTTATGTTAGGAAATTATCATTTGTGACATAGAGCCAGCTACATACATATGGTAGGCATTTGTAGTAGCAGTACAAAGTCTGCAACTGTGCCCTATCGGCCACCAAAGCTGGCAAAATGTGGTATCTATATATTAATACGCGAAGCAAAAACTTTGTACCCCCTTTTACGAAAATTAGGCGAACGGAGGAGTATGAAATTTGGCACAGTTAAAGTTTATATGGAGAAAGAGGGGCGAAACCTAATATTTTTATAAAATATGCATCAGAAAAACATTAAATTAATGAAAAACACTACACGCACACAACCATGCATTTGACACACGCAGTCGAATCGCGTTCGTAGTATTTCGGCATTTTTCGTCTGACGTCGTACAATTCTTTGTAACTATGGTTACCTGTACCTTATTTATATGTAATAGAGAAAAAGAGAAAACAAAGTAGCAAGCTTAAGAATTTTGGTCAAATTTTGACCACTAGGCGACCGATACTAATTATATAATACACCTCTGCAAACCCTTTCGGGGATCGTATCTGGTTGATAACTAATACCTAGGTTCTAATGCATAGCTGGCAATGTACATACAGGTATAATATCAGCCCTGTATTAAAATGGTCCGCTGCTAGGCACAGGGCTCTTCTCAGTGTGTGGCTTCGGCCATGGTCCTCGCTGGTACAGCGCAGGTTGGCAGATTTCACATATCTTCGAAAGACAGAGATGCGCGCCTCTGCGTTGCTGTCCAACGGTCTCCCACTAGGCTATCGCCGCTATATATAGTTATAATTTTCAAATTCCGTGCATTGCACTACCTACGTGTGCTCACTCCTAAGATAAGCAAATTAGCTTAGCTGGAGGGTTAATAAGAATACAAGTCATTTGTAAAACAAACTGCCAAATATGACTATAAAAAATCGGTATCCGGGTGCACATGTACTTCTATCTACCCATCACCGTAATACATATAACATAGAGGCACAACAATGTATTCACAAGAAAAATCACGCGATTCAGCTATGGTATCGCACAACACGAGCGGTTAACGTTGAAAAATAGTACATCGTATATTGTGCACCAGTTCCGATAGTAGACGGTTGAAGGATCACAATCAATATGTGCTGTGCGTCCCAGTCGGAGCGGATTCAGAAGGTACGGACATTTCTCTCGCCAGACGTGCGTAGAGACGCTACCGACAATGCAGTCACTTTGATTTTATTCTTTATTCTACATTTACACCGTAATAAAATATTTTACGATGTGCACATAGGAATATTTTCGAAGCATTCTTCATAATCATAATCGTTTATTTACATGTTCTTTTTTTATACAACTGAGGAGGCGAACAACCATACGGCTCACCTGATGGTAAGTACCGTCACCGTAGCCTATGGATGCCTGTAACACCAGAGGCATCACTTGCGCGTTGCCGACCCTTTAGGAAAGGAAGAAAAGAAAAAGGAAGTGGGAAGGAGAAGGGGCAGTAAAGGGGAAAGAGGGTAATTGGGCCTCCGGCACTCTCACTCACCGGACAAAATTCAACAGTAGGAATACTGCTATTTCACGTCGAGTCCGTGAGAGGGTAGTCTTTCCCCAGTCGAGCCGGCCGATTATAAAAATGGGTCATACACAAGATATTAAAAATAAACAAGAGTCCATTGGCCATTCCAATCTTATCTAGCGTATATTTATATACATTTGAAATATTTAATAATACAAACATTTTAATAAGTGATGTCAGCATTTTGGCCTAGTCACTAAAAGAATAAACCATTATATTTTAATTTAAATACTGACAAAGAAAGCTCTAGAAGAACAAACGGTCATTTGTTAAAAAAATATATACGAGTACATAATTATTCATAGCAGTGATGTTGCTAATATTCGTAGCTGCATGCGCAATTGCGGAGCTTTCGCATCGATTTGGACATCTGCATCCGCATCCGCATCCGCATCCGTAATAATCAACGCGGATCTTAATGCGGATCCAGATATAGCGTAGGTTACGATAAGAAAAAAATCTATTGTTCAATTTATGAACCTTTGCAAAACAGGCTTGATCTTGCGAAGGCGGTGATATGAGATACTTTTTATTAAATAAGATGAACAATTTTCATCAACATCCGCATCCGCAATTGCGGAGCTTCCACATCGATTTGGCCATCCGCATCCATATCCGCGTCTGCGGATGTGAGATTTCAAATATCCGTATCCGCAACCGTGGCTGTCAAAAAATCTGTATCCGTAACATCTCTGATTCATTGTGTACATCAAAAAACAATAAGAAGTGGTTGTGTGTTTGTGTGTGTATGTAGGTGGAATAACTAAGCTTACAAACACCCTGTGACATTGATCTCTCCAAATTTAATAAATTATAATTTATAACTTTGAAAAGTATTGTAAAATGAGTATATATGTAGATTAAAATAAAATGCCGATATAGCGAATTGCTTATCAGATAGTGAAGCTAATTTGATATTGTATATTTTAATGAGGAATAGTAAATACATAAAAAAAGGATCTTAGATGAAAATTTTAAATTTTATTTTCCTATTTAGCTCAATGTACTGTTTATCGCTAATACTTTGCGATGCAAAATATGAGTATACCTCATTGTTACATCTTGTATAGGCCTAATATTTGCCAATAACATTCTATAAGTTTGTAGCTGCTATACATAGAGTTTTGTACACGTCCGCACATTGCGGCGCGGAGCGTCAAATGACGTGAATTTCCGTGCCATTTGTTTATACATGAGCCGCGTTCGCTGAATGCGATGAATGCGCGCACTCAAGCTCGTTACGTCATCATTATAATATTATACTATACTGTGATTGGTCGATCGTTAATATTAGCTCCCTTAGTATGTAACTTCTTGTATGACTGAATCAGTGTATATAAATAGGCAAATTTTATTGTTAAATATATGCGTACTCTACAACATATCGGAAGTTTTACTCTGCATCACAAGACATCTAGCTACAGTTAACCAGCCATACAAGTTTTTAACCTTGTTTAGAAGATTTAAGAGCACTTTGTAACAGAACTTACACTTTATCCAACCTTGAGTCCGAACATTAGACCGAAGGGGATGCAGTGTCACGGGTTTGACTTCCGTTTCGGACAACGTTTATTGGAGTTTCTTGCCAAGACATGTTGACTAGCAGCACGAACTCTGGAACTATAACCGGCGAAATACAGGTGTCATAAACCTCTGCCTACCTTTTCTGTGATACAGGCGTGAAAGTATACATTATGTTAAGAAATTAATTTTAATTTTATAATTGCTACGATATTATTAAACAAATTCTTAATAGTAAAAACACCTAAATCTAGAGCTATGATTGCAAATTCGCAACGAGCATTTAATTTTTCAAAATATCCATAGTTCTGGCAATAATAACTCATCGTGTCATCTATAACCATATACATTAAAATTTATAAGCTTCAAATTCATTACAGCTACCTGGCGCTCGGAGTTCCGAGCAGTTCCGACAGACAGTTGTCTGTCGTTCTAAATGAGATGTGACATTACAAACGATTTAAGGAAAGCCACATATTATTTCTTTATAATTAAATGTCAAACGCTGAATTATTAGCAAAATTTTAGATTGATATCTACGCGGAAACGTTTGTTAAAAACAATTGTAAATAGGACTACTAATTGTGCTTATAAATAAATAAAATATCTTTATTTCAGACATGAACACGCACGTGAACAGCCCATAGGTTGTTTAGTGATGGGTTAGTAACAGAATGTACTTATGTTCTATATTAGTATTGTTAGTGAGCCCACCCTCGAGGCACCGTGTGGTAGCACGATAAGTACTTCTAAACCTCAACCCAACTCTTTGGAAATCACTTGCATGATGTTGTGTGCTGAGATTATTTATCTTCGTGTACCTATAGCTATTTCCACGCAGTGCCTTTGTATCGGTCAGTCTGGCCTATTAGCAATCATTTTCAGGATGTCGTTTACGCAGAGTGTTACACAAGCGCTGTAGCAAGGATGCCGCTTTTTTACGCATGATAGCGTAAAAACCATCTATGCAAATCGACCGCCCAACCAACCGCTTCGGCAACCATGCCCGATACACGCCGTGGCAGCCGCAACAGCATCCTCAAGGCGTTGTTATATTGTTCGCGCAGGACGTTGTAGGCTTGACTTGAATATGACCAACAGGCCGCTTGAATAGAAGGAAAAGCTTAACAGCTTCGGTTGGATTGTTGGTCAGGTAGTGTTTTGGGTCTTTTTGTGCAGACATTTTCAGTAGCAGCGAGAAGTATGCCCAGAATTATGCCCGATAGACGGCAATTGTCTCGTTCTTTATTACGTGGTACTTTAAACAATATATCTAATACTATTATTTCGGAGTAACTTCCATACACGTCTTAGTGCAAAGTAAGGAGACTAAAAGAACACACGGCGTGAAGATTTTTTGCTAGCCCATAGTGAAACCTCATAAATTCGTAAACATATGCACAACTTGCTTAACTTTCTCACTTTTATGACAAAAATACATACATACATAGATTCACGCCTGTTTCCCAGAGGGGTAGGCAGAGACTACGGATTTCCATTTGCTACGATCCTGACACACTTCTCTGGCTTCATTCACTTTCATCCCACTCCTCATACACGACATGACAAAAACGTTTAAACTATAACTTGTAAGCATAAGTATTCTGAACTTTTCTTGTAATTCTACTTTTCTACGAACATTTTTATTACTACAAATCCATATATAAAAAGGCAAACACTTTTTCTGCTGTTTGTTTCTTTTTTTTCATGTAGTTGTTTTATAGATACGTTAAGACAAAACAATTTTGTAGTAGTATATGTATGTTGAAGTAAAAGGAAGTAATTTTTTCAATTTTTCTATTCTGGTTATAAATTTTCTATTCTGGTTATAAATTTTCTATTCTGGTTATATTTAAATGTCGACCACCTAGTGGCGGACACTAGTGTAAATAAATACTTTCTTTATAATAATAACAAAGATATTTATTTCATATTTTACAAAGGTAAGTATTTATTAGCTAATATAGTGCAGGTACACCAGTCTCTCACAAAGGAATGAAAATTGTTTAAATTCTCATTCCTTTGTGAGAGGCTGGTGCAGGTATAGTAGGAAAATCCGTGTTACAGATCACCAGGCTCCCAACTCCTGGACAAGTATTGATGGTAGATTCAGTTTATTATGACATGAACTTAATCTACCTATGCCGGTTTCAAATAAGAAATAAAATACAAATTACAATTTATGTTACAAAGGTGTCGAACAAGTAAACGACCGTCTTGGTATGCCTATAACACCAAAGGTGTTGCTAACACATTCCTTATTGTTTAAAAAAGCATTTGATGTTAATGATAAGCAAGGGCAAAAAGATGCTAGGCTCTGCTGACAGTGCAGCATTTCGTTTAGGACTTTGGTGAATCTGTTCACCGAAGGAAAATAATGGCTGGCTGCGATTTTCTGTAGGCAAAGGTACTTTTCTGGTGAAGCTACCCCAGTTACATTGCAGAGCCTAGTCGACCCGATGTCTACATCAAATAAACGTTTATTAGGTTTCTCTGTGATATCAGTCGGTATTTATAAAATCAGGGACGGTAAAATAAGTGCATGAGTGACTCAGGGGATTATGAGATCGCCTCACCACTGCCAGTGCGTCGAGAGTAGAGGGTTTGATCCCCATACAAAGCACAAAAAAATTGTGTCAAAATTTGTGTGTTGCACAATTAGCTGTTCCAGATTCAGGTGTTCTCGTGTCCGTTGATTCAATGCTTTTAAATACTCCTGCTATACAAGAATCAAAAACAGTCAGCAGGTGGCAAATTTTTTAGAAAATAAATTTTACCTATCTATTTTATTTCGTATGTATATCGTCTTGTATAATTTAACTATTTAAACATATGTACTAGACAATATGTGTATATTTGTCTACCGGTTTTAGGATATTTAAGAATATATAAGTATGCATGTGTTCCAGAAGTTGAAAGGCTACAAAATTTATTAATGACTACTTGTCTATAACTAAAACGGAGATACAATGCCAAAACTCAACGAATTGGAATAATATGTATAACTGCGTGAACAACTCATTTCCAGTCAGCTCAGCTTCCTTGTAGCCAATATTTACCTTTATTTGTGTAGCTTGTATGTATTGTGGTATGATCCCAGTAAGGGTGCTTGGATTACAAGATGTAAGCTCGCCCATATCTCGTCTACGTATATAGTTAAATTATATATACATATGTGGCGCTATTGGATCGCGACCCATGGTTGTCTCAATCTTGCCTTGTAAGATGAACTTTAATCCGGGGTACGCAAGGACCTTAAGACTGTTATAGGATACAAGCTTTGCGACATATTTGCCGAGTTGTATTCTATTTTAAGAATGTGTTATAGTCAGCAGTACTGTTCTTTATTTACTATTAAATACGTCATTGATACTATAGCGTAGGTGTGAATAGAATATTTTATTTCCATATAATAATTACAAGTATCATTTATCATTATATCATCAACTGCACAGATGGCGTAGTGGTTTAAGTGGTCGCCTCGCTACTGCCACTGCGCCGAGTGTTGTGGGTTCGAATCCCACACAGGACAAACATTTATGAGCCACTAATAATAATAATAATAATAATTAAAACATTTATTGAATATAATACATTACACAAGATAAATATACCCACCAAACTGTGTGACAGTTTGTCGGCGGGAATAGCGCTCGATAAACATTTGGTATGAGCTAACAACAATAACAGTTTTATTTAATAGCTACAAATATGCATATATCCGTGTAGGTATTATGTTTAGTGTTATAATATAAGGTAACAGTAAATACTACAATAATTCTAAATTTTTATCTGCATGCCGTACTCTGTGAGTAAAATATTTTTGTACTTATGTTTCAATGTTTGTTTACTCGTTTTATTATTAAGTTGCCGAAGGCAATTATTAGTATTATATAACGTCGGGATCAAATACTTGTTGGTTCTTTTACCGTAATAGTTCTTTACTGGTTGACGGACTACTTTCTGTTCTCTTACACGTTTTGTATTATAAGTATTTTTAATTTTGGTTTTATATTTATCATTGTGAAATTGCTCAAGGACCACCAAGTATTTGACCCTTTCGTGAACAGGAAGTATTTTACATACAAGAAACAATTTATCATAATTATCTTTACAGTTGCGTTTTGTCTTAGGGGTAACAAGGTATTTTAAAAAGCGGATTTGCAGTGACTTAATATAATCTAAATAAGTTTTGAATGTGCGACCATATGTACTTAGTCCATAACTTATTAAAGATTCGGCTAACGCGAAATAGACAACACGTAATGTTTTTCTATTTAATGGCGCGTTTAGCGTATGAAACTTACTCAGTACTGCTCTGAGTTTTGTGCACACTGTATCAACATGTGTCTTCCAGTTAGCATTACAATCCACCCATAGACCCAGGTACTTAAATGTTTTTACGTACTCTAAGTTTTGACAGACACAGTTCAAGTTCGCGGCGTGTAAGCACTCATATGTGTGGCCAGTTATACTGATATCTGATCTAGCGATATTCTTTGCAACTAGATTATGTGGTGAATGTATGTGCATAATTTTAGTTTTGCTAATATTTATTAAAATGCCATTGTCGTGTGCCCACTTGGTGATATTATTAAAGTCTGTTTGGATTGCTGCTCTCGACTCTTGTATGTTTTTAGACGAATATAACAGGCACATATCGTCGGCGTACATGTAAACGCGGCATTTTTTAACTACATTGGTAACACTATTTACATGCATGATGTAACCAACTGGTCCGTATACGGAACCGGTTGGTACTCCCAGAGTAACTGCGGTTTCCCTGCCAGTGGTACCTGATATGCTCGTCTGAAGAGTTCTGTCACTTAAATAGCTCTGGAACCACTTATTAGTCGGTCCCCTGATTCCGCACTCGTCCATAGCCTGGAGAAGTACCTCATGGTCCAAGGTGTCGAATGCCTTTTTGTAGTCTATAAATAACGCCAGGACCTGATGACCCTGGTCCATACTGTCATTTATATACTCCGAAAAGCTCGACAGCGCTGTTGCGGTACTACGTCCGCGCCTAAAACCATGCTGAGTATCAGATAGTATCTGATGCTGTTCCAAGAATTCACTAACCTGACCTACCACCATTTTTTCTACTATTTTATTAATCACAGATAGGATAGCAATCGGTCTGTAGTTAGTGTAATCGGTGTGATCTCCCTGTTTGAATATAGGTCTTATTATGGCTTTCTTAAGTAGGCTAGGATATTGACCCGCCGAAAGACACCTATTGATAAAGTGTGCCAAAACTGGTGAAATTTGTTTTTTTATTGCTTTTAAGTCTATTATTCTAATGCAGTCTATTCCTGGCGCCTTTTCATTGCTAAGCTTATCTATCACTTTACAAACTGAATGACTAGTCACTGGCTTAAATCGAAATGTTACATTACTGAGATTAACATACTGAGATCTATCAAGAAATTTCTTATCACATTTATGTTTTATACTACTAATTTCCTCAGTAAATGTATCTGAAAACTTATTACATATATCATACATTGTATAATTATTACTAAAATATTTATTTAATATATCATCTATACTAGCTTTCTTTTTACCTATCCAACTATTAATTGTTTGCCAAACCTTTTTAGGATCACCATTACATTTCTTTATCTCTTCCTGTCTATACTTATTTTTTTCTTTAAATAATAATTTATTAACCCTGTTTCTATACCTTGTATACTCCAATCGCTTAGTACTATTATTAGGCATTTCTTTCCATTCTCTAAATAATTGGTCCCTTCGCAATAACATATTTTTTAAAACATTTCCTACCCATGGCTGTGTTTCTCGTTTTTTAATGTTTGGCAATACTGTTTTACTATCACGATATATCTCACCAAATACACAATGTAACTTATCATATAATTGTAACGGACATTCTAAAGATAACAGTTGAGACCAGTTGTAATCACAGATCTTTTTATAAACTAACTTACTGCTAATTATACAACGAGAGTTCGAAACTATACTATCCGTACGCTTATTACTGGGTAACGGAATTGATACTCCAATGATATGATGATCTGATAAATAACATTCAATTACATATGATACGCAGTCCCGCGGCTGTCTCGCTCGCACCCACGCATGGTCGATGCACGACGTCTCGCTTACACCCGCGACGATGGCCTCTCGCGTCACCTCGCTGTCCGGTATTACACACTGTAGGCCTAGTTCACACAAGCTGTCTTTATATTTGTATACGTAACGCGAGTCACTTCCTAGCAGATTTATATTGATGTCGCCTAATATGATAACATCTTCATTACTTGGGATATTCCTGAGTAGTTTTTCTAATTCCGAAATAAATATTAATTTGTTTGTTTTTGGTGGCCTGTACACTGCGACAATATTTATAGTATAATTATTCACCGTCAGTGAGCCGTGTAAGACTTCTGCTGAATCTATATGGGATTTTTTGTCTATAAAAATAAGGTCTTTTTTAACATAAATAATTACTCCTCCTCCTCTTTTCTTCTCTCTCGTATGTGAGAATAAACTATATCCCTCAATATTATATAATTGTAACTCCTCAGCCTTGACATTAACTTCAGATAACACCAACACATTTATAGTTTGTGTGTTATATTTCAATAAAACAAGTAATTCATTGAAATATTTTCTTAGCGAACGAATATTTAAATGTAAAACATTCAGTAGGTTTATTTTAGTTGATATATATCGGTTCCATGTAGTTAGATTTATGAAGCGATCATATTGACAATCCAATGTAACAATAGCGTCGTAGCGATCCATTTTTATTTGTTGATATTATATTCACGCAGTGTGCACTACGCACTACAAGCGCGCTTGTTATTTATGCCTAGCTATAGCTAGCGAGTCTCCACAGGTGCATCGTTGTTTACAGCTGTTTGTATATCGCTTTCGCTACGTATTGACATAATTTTTTTCTGATCGTCACTTTTTCTTATGAGTATTTTACCATCCTGCACCCAGATATATTTATAGATGTTTTTAAGCTGGGTTTTTGTTGCCCATAGGAGATTTCGTTTATATCTGGTTAAGTTTTCGTTAATGTAAACACGGTTGTTGTTATTTGTGCCGTATATTTGTCCATTGGTCAGAATAATCTTACGTTTTTTACGTTTAATCTTACGTTTTTTACGTTACGTTTGTTACGTTAATGGTTCTTTCGAGTCTAGATGTTCTCTGTGTCTGTCGTTTAAAAGTTTATAAAGTTTCCCGCGAAACAGGAATTGCTCCTAGTGCGGGAGATCTATATTTAAATTTAAATTAACTAATAAATTTACCGATATTACACAATGGGCTTAATCGCAGCGATAGCTCAGCGGGGTGAACAACAGACTGCAATGCAGAGGGTCTCGGGTTTGAACCCACGTCGCGCACCTTTGACTTTCGGAAGTTGTATGACTTTTCGAAATTATGTGCGTATTGATTTGCAATTATCGCCTGGTCCGTGCCTTGGAGAGCACGTTAAGCCGTCAGTCCCGGCTGACATGAATATCTATGGCAGTCGTTATTGGGAAGTCAGTGTCCTATAATATCCTGACATTGGTCTAGCCTTAGGGTAGCGTTAGCTTAGGGTTGCGGAGGTCAGGTGGCAGCAGCTCCGTGTAAAAACGATATCTAGTCAAATCCGGTTAGACCAGAAAAGCCGACCCCAAGTCACTTGGGAATAATAAAGGCTAGGGAGAAGAAGACACAATGGGCTTAATCAAGTTGGTAGGTATTTAATGCCTATTTATTTCCCGACGTTTTGATCGATTTACAACGAACGTAATGGCCTGTTAACTGACGTGTAGCAACATTTTTGTGAAAAGTGGGTTTCGGCAACTAACCTCACTTGGTAATATTTATGATCAATTTCACAGACAGTACTTTGATACCGAAGTAAATCTTACAAAAATTGAATAAATTGCACGAATAGCGCAGCGGGTAAGCGGTGTTTTGTTGCTGACACTGCGGATCTTATATAATTATTTGTGTAATCCTCAAACGATTGTTCTGAATCAGGGTGCATTATTTATTCGTAAATAACATTTTGCATCACAGGTGCGGCGATTATCTTTATAGGAAAGAAAGGCTTGCTGTGTTGGCGGTCTTAACATAACATGGGCTTGTGAATAGTTATCTTTGCCCACGAACGCTTGTAAAGTCAGCCGTATCACTCGCAATATACCGAGTTTACAAAACAGGAGATGCTATACTCCCAGCACATGAAACAAAGAGTCTTATTCTAGTGTAGTGTCCTTTGCCCTACCTTTCTTACTATATACTATTTGACCTATATTTCAAACTGCGTACATAATAAAAAAGCAAATAATATACACATTAACGACACAGTAGATCGCGTGTCCCCCAAAAATAAATATGACACGTTACTGTTCGGTGTAAAAGATGATATTTAGGGGCATTTCACACTTGACACGCACAGAACCGACTGAATGTATAATACGTATCAGTAGTACGGACGTGGAGTCTTTGGTTATTCACTTTCATTTGAACAAATAGTGCGGGGAATATAGAACAAAAGATTCCTATCAATATCCGCGATTCTGAAAGGTTTTTGTACGAAAATACTGTTGTGACTTCATTTCAAAGGAGTCCCTCTTTTTAAGAGTCCCTTCTATGCTGTTTTAGTAGTGCCTACTAAATAACATACTTAATAAGGATATCTGCCGTTTTTAAAAACCGTAAAACAACATTTTTTTTGTTTTGTTATCTTTATTCTTTTATAAGGGTTTTTGTCCACATGGACATGCCAACCCTATTGTACCTTATAACATAACTAACATAAAAATAAAATAGGACAATTTATACAGCTAAATCTATAAATTATTGTTATATAACAGTAGCCAAGGAACACAGAGTTTTTGCTACATCAATCTTTCGATATGATAGGATAGACTGGATTAAGCCCACATCTAATTTGTTTAATGCAATTTTCCTTATCAGTTCTTCCCTATTACTAATGTTTGTGACACATTCTATTAATAAATGTTGCACATTCTCTATTTTATTGCAGACATTACAGTTGGGTGAATCCACCTTTTTCATCAGGAATGCGAATTTTACGGTTGGGAAGTGTCCTGATCGTAACCGTAAGGCTAATTTAACGTAATTTCTATTGAGGTTACTATCGTCGAACCAAGGGGTAAGAAGAGGCTAGTCATCATTTAAATATTATGATTTCTATAAGAAGAATAAGGACAACTACATAACATACACAAACAGATACAAATACTACTCACAGTGAAACACACATAGTAAATACCCCAAAGTCACCATAATTATGTCAGCAATATGTTACGGTATTTAAAATCTAATAAATTTACGTTCTCCGAACAATATCAACATAAACGTATCAACATTTTAAACTCCTATACATATCGTTAAAACGTAGGTGATACCGCGCCAAGAACACACTACAAAGCAAGTCATACATTTTAAACGAAACTTGAATTGAACATACATAATATAATATCAATATCCAGCACAAAGGTTTCCGGATACGAATAAAACTAGCCTATCTTACCTATCGCTCGTAAAATACCATCTTTCTCTTCTTTCAGTCTTTTTATTATACAAAATATTTATAAAATATTCATTCACTCAATTGAAAACTCTTCTCGTGAAATTTTTACACTTTTCTGATGATTCCGGTCCCCGTCGCCTGATAATATGTAGAATTTCATAAATATTTTGTTTTCAATTTTGATATTGGACCTTTGCAAAGGGACCCTTTTATTGAATTCGTCACGCACTGGACATAACTGTCATACAAACATTTTAAGGGGTGAATAACCCTTCAGTGAGCCCCGCCCTGTCATTCCTGTGCCCAATTTGTTGAATAAATTATTAATTATCATGCGGACATATCATCTTAAAGTTTGAAGGGTATGACTGAATTCACTGAGGGACTACTGGTCCGGTCATTGAACTGATATGATCGAGCACTCGATGGATGGAGGCGTAGAGGCGTATTTGAATAAACTGTGCTCTTTAATTTCCAATATAGTTAGATCAAGTATATCTATATTATTTATGTTTTATTTTATTGAAACATAGTGTTATTCATCTTTGTTTTACTTTTACGAATAATAACAATATTATTCGTAGTCCTACGAGAATACCAGCGTTGTAGACTATATTGCAACAAAAGCTGACGCAATTGCCTAATTTGATCTCCATCTATCGCCTTCTGTATAATTATATTTCTGTTTCTCTTATCACAGGTATTTTCTAACATATTATGTTACGAAAATACCAGGCCCTTCGGGAGGCTTACACGGAGACACAGGTCCCAACGTGACTCTTCACGCCTCTGCCCTTCGAGAGCTCTCGATGGCGTAGTGGTTAGTGTAACCGACTGCCACGCCTGAGGTCGCGGGTTCGATTCCGGCACAAGTCAAACATTTTGTGTGAATGAATATGGATTTTTGTCTTGGTCTGGGTGTTTCTATGTATAATATGTACGTATTTACAAAAGAAGTATATTTGTTTGTTTATCCATTGTCTAGTACCCATAGTACAAGCTCTCCTTAGTTTGGGCTAGATAGTGTTGTGTGTATGTGGTAGAATATTATTATTATTATTATAATAAAAGGTGAGATGGAACACCTATTGCGGCACTAGCCTCAGCAGCCGTAGGACTATTGCTAGGTATGGATTATAAGATATACATATATGGGCGATGGGTATGGGAGTTTGATGAACCGGTATATCGGTAACTATGGTTGAAAAACGGCGTCTGCCCTGAATACTTTAATAGCATCTGTCGGATGGGCAGACGGTGACTCGCCAACTCACTAGATGGGCCCTCTGAATAGCTACTATAAGTTTACAAGCCAGCAGCAGAGCAGCATCCTTTTAAATTATGTATTTATGGAGATTCAAATAAAACCTTTTTTCTTTTTGTTTCTTTTTTCACGCTTTTATTCTTGAAACTATAGACAGTAGCCACAAACAATCAAACAATATTTTTATTTGCTAAATAAAGGTATACAAAGATGTTTAAGTACATTAACACTTAACATTAAGTCCTCCTTATTCTACCAGGTCGGCATCCAAAATATTACATTTATATTAACACATACCAAGCCATACATTGCCAGCTATGGTTTTAGGTCCCATAATATGTCCTGCAGACCGAATTTCGGTCACGGCGGCCAATTTTAACGGAGACCAACCATCTGCGCAGGAGATATTATAGTGCACAAGCGTGTGCGCAAACACAAGTGCACTCTCTGTTCCCTAACTCTCATGATCCGATGGGTCGGTAATCCGACACGACCGGAGAGAGATCAGGCGCAGGACCAACGGCTATACGTGCTTTCCGAGGCACGGATGTGTTTGACACCGCCAACTTCCTAACTCCGGGCTGCCATTGAGATTTCTTAACTGAAAAACCCAATAATGTTTTGTTGGCTCGACCCGGGATTCAAACCCGAGACCTCATGCATAGCAGTCGCATTCACTACCGCTGCACTACGGAGGTAGTTTTAGGTCCCCACATAGTGAGAGAAGACGTAAGAGGCGAGCTTATTCCCATTTACCGAGCGTAGTTTCAGACTCCATGCTGCTATTGTACAGTTCTTGTCAGAAAATTGCAAAAATCAACTTTACCCGACGCGGTAATCAAACCCGAGACCTTATGTACAGTAGCCGTATCCAGCGTCGATGCGTTACCGAGGCTGTATTATATTTAGTGAAGGGTTGGACGGATATTAATGGACATTAATATTTTTAAAACGTATCTTAATATCAATCTCTATTTCCATTTTAGTTAATATTATTAAGTGGTATGTTTCGTTTTGGATCTTTATTTTGGTCCCGGGCAAAGAATAGGATACTTTATGAAATAACGAGAATGTGTACGAGAGCAACGTCAGTCAAATACCTATTCAATATGAATGGTTCTGAGTCTGATTCCCTCGGCATTCAATAAAAGGAATATTATTGGTTCATATTATTTTGCTTGCTAATTATACAATTATTTTGTCGAAAGGATTATTCAGTAAACGCCGTTTTATAACGGGTCACGATCATGATCAAAGTTTGGGTGAAATTTTATAACCAAAAAATAAAAATAACCATGATATTTCAAAACTGTCTGGCCAGCTATTTTGTTTAATTATTTCCACCGGGAGATTTATGTACCGTTAAGTGTCAACGTCAATATGGACGGCGACGGGCTGGAAAATAACTTGCAATTTATTCGGGCCGAACTAGCGGCCATATTCTGTGTACCGTCAAACTCGGTGATGTGGTTAAAATGTATGGATCTCCTGGTACGTAATATTGTCTAACAACCATCTTTATGAAAGATGGTTGTAGATTGGGCGTTTTTGGGTAAGCGATCGACGATATCGACGTGAAATAGCCGTATTGTAGGAATACTGCTATTTCACGTCGTTGTGTTTCGTTCGGTGAGTGAGAGTGCTGGAGGCCCAATCACCCTCTTTCCCCCTTCCCGCTCCTTCTCCTTCCCACTTTCCTAAAGGGTCGGCAACGCGCAAGATGCCTCTGGTGTTGCAGGCGTCCATAGGCTACGGTGACCACTTACTATTAGGTGTATGCTTGTTTGCCACCTTAGTGGTATAAAAACAAAGCGAGGCATTCTGTATATTCGACAGCAGCTTAAGCGTTAGAACACTATAATGCCTTATAGTTGTCCAACAATACCTTCAGCACTCATATTATTAAGTTTTCATTTGTTTATTGGCTACATATCGGTTAACGAAAAAGGGTGGCAAATAAGTTTAGGACCCTTATAATTGTATGCGGTACCATACCCTACATATAAAGGCTTGCAATACTGGGTTTCAGATGCGCGTTGTGGACTGTTCGAAGATCGAATTAAAAAAGCGAGTAGGATGGAAAAATAAATGGGTAAAGAAGGTGCCTCCAGTGCTCCTTTTAAAATTTGGTATTTAGTGTTCATTGGTTCAGCTGCTGTCAAATCTTAATTTTAAGCTTACATAAGAACCTAAAGTCTGAACATGTTTTATTTTCATAATGCCCTTTTTGTACCCTTTTGTGTAAATAATTTAAAAATAATTTCCTTCTTCCTTGTTCCAATTGTCCTCGTACTTGTCCTGATTCATCATCGTAATTTTCTTCCAGAATACAGCCGCAGGTGGTCGGAAGCCAACAACCCATATTGTGAAGTGTCGGGACAAACTTTTGTATTGATGTCAGATTTTTTTATTTAAAACTTCACAAGCAGGCTACGGTGTCTCGCTTGTACGTTTATAATATTTTAAATTGAAATATTTTATAGAAAATAATTGGTGCATTGGTCATTGGTCTGGAAAAAGTTATAGTTAACAGTTTCTGTTTGATAAAATTGAAAAATATTTTATTTTAACGCGCTGACTGAGTTGAATTTTGTAATTGAATTACAAAAGCACAAGTAATAATAAATGTGCAACATGATGACGTTTGGTTTGCTTTTGGATGAAAATAGGTTATGCATAATAGAGTACTTACATTGGAATACTACGCTAGTATATAAGTTTGTTTCCAAATTTCATTTTAGGCAGTAAAATGTTTTTGTTACTTAATTTAATTTATTGACGTTTTTTTTATGTCAGCATTCTTACGTAACTATATACACAACAGTTTATTTTAAAATGGATTTTACATGGTTCAAAGAATTTTGTCTTTTGGTATCAACAACGACTTTCTTAAAAGCAGATCAATAAAACAAATTATAACATATGGTCAAACGATTGTCAACAGCAGTGATTCGCTAAACACATTAGCAAATCACTCGATTGACACTATCAACAAAAAGATCTTTCTTGTTAATCTAGCTGGACCATTATAGTCTTAAATCTGGAAAATATCTATGTGAATACAAATACAAGGATATTTTAGGATCAAGCTTGTGTAACATAGCCTTATAGCATAAAAAATAAAATTTACGAATACTCAGCGGGTAGTTATAATTAATAAACGTCCAACATTACTGAATCTATGTTATTATTTCGTGGAATTTTCTGTATGTCAATAAGAACTTAATGCCAAAATAAAAATTAACACTATTGTACAATACGAGCTCCCAAATCTTACCTGTTTACACAGGTACTGCACCACTATCTCGTGGCAAGCATAAATCAGAATAATATACAACAACTCCAACCAACCGCTATTCGCCGTTCCCCTGCTAATTACTACAGCATTCAGAAACAACACGGTTTTTTATGACGACACATACGAAGCAAATATTTAAAATTTCACGGCATAACTTGATACACTCCCTGGAGGCGATAAAACACTGACTTTCATATTCGGAAGCAACGAGAAATAATAAAACTGTAAGTACGTTATAACATAATTTTATTTCTGTTAAGCGTATCACACACGGCATTATGTAATACTAGCTTAGACTGCAACTGGGTGGCGCAGCGATAGTGAATGCTATGCATGTGGTATCGGGTTCAAATCCAAGGTCGAGCAGAGAATTATTGGAGTTTTCTGCCAGGAAATTCTTAGTAGCAGCACGCAGTCGGATAATTCCACACATTTTTGACCATCAACGGGGATCTGTGAACTTTTTGTCCACAAATCCCCATTGAACACGCGGAAGAGTGTTTTAATTTGTATAAAGACCTAACTAAAAGTCCTAACTAATATTATAAATGCGAATATGACTTTGATTGTTTATTTCACGCAGTGTAGCTCGCCATGGGACCTCAATACGAAGTTGGTGAAATGTGAGTAAATAGAACAAACCTCTGCCTACCCTTTCAGGGGTATATGTCTGAGACTATGTATGTGTGTTTTATCGACGGTTTCGCTAACTTGGTTTTTAGTTCTTTTTTATAGTAACAGGTAGCCTTTGTCATCCACCAGCCTACAATTTATTTGTATCCAAGAATTATGCTGATCCGTTTTTCCGTTACTTAAGTAACGTAATAAAAGGATAGCTTTTAGTTTCTACGTAATGTTTGCACTGCATATAGGACATTCAATTAGGTTAGTTAGTTAGGACATTCAATTAGTGAAAGTTGGGTATGGCAAAAGCAGCATGAGAGCAGAATGAATGCTGTAGAAATGACAGCGCAGAGAAATATATGTGGTGTGACTCTGAAAGATAGAATAAGGAATAGTGTGATTTGAGAGAGATGCGGCGTGAAAGTGGATATAGTGACAAGAATAGAAAAGGGTATGTTAAGCTGGTTTGGGCATGTAGAAAGAATGGACGAGGAAAGACTGACTAAGAAAGTTTATAAGGCTAGTGTGAATGGAACAGACGCAAGAGGAAGACCTAAGCGAACGTTTCTTGATCAGATCGGAGGCGTTCTGGACAAAAGCCAGGTTAAGAGCACCTTGAACCGACACGCGTGTATGAGGCATGTGATGAAAGTGAATGAAGCCAGAGAAGTGTGTCAGGATCGTAGCAAATGGAAATCCGTAGTCTCTGCCTACCCCTCTGGGAAACAGGCGTGAATCTATGTTTGTATGTATGTATGTAATTAGGTTAGTTATGATGAATGGTATGATTTAATATTAATAAAACCTTAAAATACATTTTATGGCACTACTCTCGTCTGCAACGGGCTTTAACGTCATAAAAAACGTCAACCAAACTAAAATCCCTCCACGAGTGGATCAAACTTTGAGTAATTTGAAACTATAGTTTAAGCTGAGCTTAAACGGTTGATTAACGAGGTGATTTAGTAGAAAGTTGGCAACTTTGAAGAGGAACTATCACCACTCAAATCGGTGGACTTTAATTTTAAAACGGGTTTTCAATTTTCTTCGCGAAGATGAGTAAGTTTTTTAATTGGCAGACGCGTGATTAAAGTTTTTGTTGAAAAAATTCTGATATAATCTTCTTGTGGACTGGGGTAAGTAAATCGACGTCAGTTAGTTCTTAATATTATAACTATCTACTGACAGTAGGTAAGTTCTAGTCGCTAATATTTTGTGGTTATTTGTAATTAAAGTTTGATCTCGAGCTGCTTAGACATTTCAGATTAGAAGAAAATAAGAAGAGAAAAGAATAGACTCTTTTATGATATTATATTACTACGGTGGTACAAAAGTATATGCCCCACTTGATGGTAATAATAGTACCCTGCCACCTATGGATTGAACAGTCAAGGCCGCACTGGTGCGGTAACGGTAATGCGTCAGTGACTACCTGAGAAACAAATTCATATGTTGGTAACTGAAGTATAATATGATGATATTATGCTTTTGTTGTGCATTATCGCTGAGTCGACGTAAAAGGGTGGCCTTTGTTTTGAAAAATTAACACCGCGCTGCACTTTCTTTAGTTGTCTGGTGAACTTTGACAACTCGACAAACCTAAATATATATATATTATGAAGTTCATCGTTTTATATATATATTTATGACTTTAGCGGTTTTTCAACGTATAGCTTTTTATGCCAGTTTTGTAATGTAAGCAACTTGTACGATACAAACACAATGAAATACAATAAATCGATAGCTACACAAAAATCTATACAACTTGGAAACTACAACTAAATGAGTCGCGACCTACTTACCATACTATACTAAATGGTCCTTAGCGGAAAAAGATTATAAAAACAGCAACATATGAAGTGACAGACGATACTAACAGGCTGTGATTAATTAAACGTTTATTGTTAACACATGGAGCCCACAACAAAGCACCGGCCATGTACCGATTTGTTACCTGTCACTTTAAACGGTTTTTTTCCTATAGTTAAATGTACCGAATGGTGTCAGTGATTGGATAAAAAATGGTTGCCGTCGCTCGTGGAACTATTTTGCGGAAAATGTGCGCTGTTCGAGAAATGCTACTGAAACATTAATAACATAGAAGGATTCACGCCTGTATCCCCTCAAAGGGGTAGGTGGACCTGTATTACACTTATACGTTTTTAAGTACTGAATTATAGGGAGTAAAACTTTCGCAGTCTCTATGCAGACTACGTGCTGCTACTGAAAATTTTCTTTTGATAACTATTTGCTTGCTCTAACTGGGAATAAAACCGTAGATCTCGCGGAACTAATGTAGTTTTAATATTACATGATTTAAATACATTGACCAATGTGTGCGAGTCCACAGTCACAATCAATTTTATAGACCCCTGCATCTTGTAAAGATAATTGGCACTTGATTGAAGCTCGCTTCAAGTTGTAGCCAATCTTGTCAGTGATAACCTTTACATATGGCAGTATGGCAGGCTGGCGCTCGACTGTGGCTGGCTATTCTCGGGATCTGTGGCAGCGGCGCGGCTGTTGGAGCTTGTTGTCTTGCAGTACTTGCTTGACATGTTGAAGCTCGGCGTCCAGTTGTTTCTTGTCAAAGATCCCGTGAGAGCCCACGAACAAAGATATTCCCACGGTAGCTAGCTGTTTAGGATGGTGATGAGATTTGCCGCTTAAGTATATTTTTGTATGGGTCTTTTTCCTATACAGAGTGTGACTCAAGGTTTGATCAGGAGCCCTGATGACAAGTACATCTAAGAAAGCTAATTAAATATTTGCCTCTAATGCCATGTAAATGGTATGTTGTTATTAATGGAATTAAGATGTTCTAGGCGGAGCTTATCTAAACGCTCTTGCTCTGTTTTGGTCGGCCATTACGCTATTAACGACAAAGAAAGTAGCCTCGCAAGAATAAAAGAAATCTTTGATATTGTATTAGCTATACTTAATATAATGCTAGATAACGGGTACTTACTCGGGATAAAGTATTTGAAAGGTAATAAATACCTATTGATTGCCCGACGTTTCGACCGGCTTGCATCGATCGTGGTTACGACGGGTCGACTGATGTGAGCTCAACGGCGCCGGCGCCGTTTGCGGGTTTCGGCAACTACCCTCACTTGGTCACTATTATTAAAATAAGTAAGAACCGTTACCTAGCATTATATTAAGTATGTGTACAAATCGCAACAGTCTAAAAATTTTATTGTCTTAGCTAGTTTATAGCTATTTTGTCTACAGATCCTAATTAACTTAGACACTGCATTTATATTTAACATCAACTACTAATGCAAGGGCGCAACCATAGACATCAACTTGTATTACTAAGTACTTGTGAGTATTTTCTTGATAACTTTATAGATTATCATCTATCTTCATTACTAATAGTTTACCAAGTTGTATTTTTACTAACATTTAAGTTTGGAACCTCATCTAAATATCGTTAAGTCAGATTATTAGAAATGCATTTAACTAGCTGAGTGCTTTGTTATTTTATATTATAACAGATCTTAGTAGCAATCCTCCTAATGTTTTGTTATTATCTCGTTGCCTCTATATACATACATACATTACCTCTATGGCGTTAATAGCCACTTACTGGCTTCGTGCCGTAACCAAATATAATTATTTAAAGAAGACAACTCTTGCACTTGGAATAATTCCTGTGTTTAGGACTTTATCAACATTCAAACAACGGTCACAAAGAACACCAAGACTTGGAACTACTATTTGTGGGTCACAAATGTTTGTTTGCAGTGGCAATGGCGAAGAATTACTACCACTTAAACCACTACGCCATGTGTACAGTCAAAAATTTTTCTATTTTAATTTGTCTATCGTGATATAGAAAGTGCTTTCTCATTTAAATGCCATAAAGTGAATATGATAAATAGTCCAGTTGACCTAAATGATTTTACATAATTAAGTTGTTTTAAAGAAATAAAACGTTTAGTTTTTAATTAGTACTGTATACGTTTTATAAGTCTTGAAGTGCAGTAATTTATTATGTAAATTATAAAGTAAATATTTTTTTTTTTTTTTTTTTTTTTACCTGGGGGAATGCATGACGCATACCCCTCCGCGGGGGCGGGCGGAGGGGTTATGTCGGACTCGCCGGGGTAAAATAAGATGTTAAGATGATAAAGTACCTCCCGGAATACCGACTAAACCTACCACGGTGTTCCTCGATAAAACCACTATCGACGGGGCCGCGCGAATCACTTTCGCATGCGGTCGCGACCCCGCCGAGGTTTCGGCCCGCCGTATGAAACGGCAGGCCACTACACGAAAGACCTACCCTAAAGGCACTTCTACCACTCCCTACTGTCCCCCCTAGAGGGGAGACGGACTCAGCACAGAGGCGCGCGTGGGAACACGCACGCCGCCTCTCGGACCTGGTGCTGAACGGATGGCGGGCAGGCCCACAAAGCCCGCCACCCCCAGGTCAAACCTCAGGGTGGCTGGAGGTCGTCCCGCGCCCTCCGGCGCCCGGCTCTGCGGTTGGGGAGAGGGTTCAAACGCTCCCTCTCCCGCTCCGCCGCCTCCTTGATGGAAATGACTTCCTCACAAAAGGAGGCGACGGCGTTCCACGACCTCTCACTCCGGACCATAGACTGAACTACGGCCGGGAGCGAGAGGGCAACCAATCCGACTGCCGCGATCAATTCACGGCGCTGCGATGCCCAGGCGGGGCAAACCGCCAAAGTGTGCAGCGCCGTGTCCTCAACTACGTCGCGGCAGTCGCCGCAGTGGTGACAACCGGGCGTCTCTTGCCGGCGTATACGACACAGGAACTGGCCAAAACAACCGTGGCCAGTCATTACCTGTGTCAGCCGGAAGGTGAGGGCGCCATGGCGCCTCTCCAGCCACTCCTCAAACACGGGACTTACCGCCACGATCGTGGCGTGCCCGGCACTGGGGATCCGGAATAATTCCTGTATCGCAAGGGATACAAACATTCAAACAACTGACACAAACAACATCCAGACTCAGAACAACCATTTGTGGATCACACAAATTTTTATTTTGTGTGTGATTCGATAACTTCATTCATGCAGCAAATCTGTCTATCTTATTTGCGTAAAAACTGATTCTGAGTTAGTTTAGTTTTTCAAAAGTTGACTAAATCGATAGTGTTCTTAGATATGATTAAAACAATCTTCATTATTTTGAAGATGATTAGTTATTTTTAAGTAATGTAAGCAATTTCCAAAGCTCTTAACGATTTGAAATTTTGCGTCCTGTTACTTCAATGATATTCCAAAAACATATTAACCTTGATTAAGAAGGCTTTTTATTTAATTATAAGGATATATGTCGGTGCATGTGGTCAATATTTCATGCCAATAATAGTCCAAATAGTAACAGAAATTTTCATGAGATTTTTGAAACATATGACGGTTAAATATAATACAACATAATAATAATTCACGCGAAATAATCATTTAGAAACCTTGTAAATTATATTATATGCTACATTTATTCAGTCTGGTATCCTTGACATAAATATGTAGCCTAAACAAAGATTCTATCTTTTTTCAGATTTGATGGTACTTACTATGTATTCCAGTATCAGTAGTCCTTGAGCAGCGATAACTCAATGGGGAGACCAACAGACTGCAATGCAGAGGGTCTCGGGTTCGAAACCACGTCGCGCACCTCTGACTTTCGGGATGTTATATGAATTTTCGAAATTATGTGCGTATTGATTGACTATTATCGCCTGCTCCGTGCCTCGGAGAGCATGTTAAGCCGTCGGTCCCGGCTGCCATGAACATCTATGGCAGTCGTTAATCGACCCAGTGGAATCTTTTGTGTCGACACTCTCCCAGAGTGTCGACACAAAAGATTCCACTGGGTCGAAGTGTCGCAGGTCTGCACTGACTGACCCCAAGATAAGATAAGATATAGTACGGAAGTTAATACATTTTGGCTATGGGATTGGGTGTTTAATGGATTGGGGCTATGAAAACAATTGATTAACAGTGTCGTCGCGCTTCAATAATTGTAAAGATTGAATTTAGGGGCAGAGGGTTAATATTGGTTGTGTTTGTAGTACATTATGATAGGTACCTTTAAACAATATTGTTGATTGTAGAGATGTGCGTGGTGCAATAGGGAAAATGTCGTCTCTAACAACTGCTCATGAAATTGTAATAGCTAATATTATATTACGGATTTATGATTACTAGCGGTCGCCAAATGGTCAAAACTCGACCATAATTTATTTAAATTTTAAGTTTGATCATTATTAAGGTTTTATTGTTTATAGCTATACCCTTATAATCACATTTCATTTAGTCACCTACTCCACATAGGTACATATGTAACCATAGTTACGAAGACTTCTACGACATCATCCGAACAACGCCGAAATACTACGAACGCGATGCGACTGCTTGGGTCAAATGCATAGTAGTGTGCGTGTAGTGTTTTTTCATTATTTTAATGTATTTCTAATGCATATTTGAAAAAATATTACGGTTCGCCACTCCTTCTCCATATAAACTTTAACTGTGCCAAGTTTCATACTCCTCTGACCGCGCAATTTTCGTAAAAAGGGATACAACGTTTTTGCTTCACGTATTAATATATAGATAGATATAACAAACGATGGCCCTTGATTTAACCCGCGTAGTATGTCAAAATGATAATATTTAAGATCATGTACTGTACGCATGTTTGCGAAATAAACTATCTTATCTTATCTTATCTTATTTTATCTTATAAAACTAGATTTTGCCCACGGTTACGCTTACGTTAATGTATATTTTGTAGAATACATTTTTCTGGATAAAAGGTATGCTTTGTGCCCTTTTTTTATATCCCTGACAACGTTTATGTGAAATTTCATGATTATCGGCGTGAAAGCGTGACAAACAAACAAACTCACATTCGCATTTATATCTATTGTTAGTTACGATTTAAATATTCAATTCTCATTTTCTATGAATTAATATATTTATATAATATAATATATTTATTGTTTAGAATTCACTTAATTTTCTTGATGTTTCCTTTAAAACTACTTCAAATAAAGTCTTTTATAAACTTTGTTACGTTTTACAGACTGTTACAAAATTGATTATATAGTTCTACGTGCGTCCTTGGACTATGAAATAAAAACGTTGAAAGGAAGCCTAAATAAATTTCTCTACGCAATTTGCCTTAGGTGGGAATTGTAGTCTAGAAAGGAATAACAATGAACCTGTTCAATAGGCACTAAGATTTTTTTACGTTCTAAAGACTATATCTCGAAGGTGTAGGTAGCAACGAGAGCCTTCTATTCACTTCGATCATGTAAACATTTATTATTTCATTGTGTTCTTTGTTCACCAGCATTGTGCAATAAAAATAGCAGAGCGGAGGTGGGAATGCATTGACGCCTACCCCCGGGGGTGGGCGGAGGGTTTATGTCGGACTCACCGGGGTAAAAGAAAGAAGTTGAAACGATGAAAATGCACCTCCCGGAATACCGACTAAACCTACCACGGTGTTCCTTGACAAAACCGCTATCGACGGGGCCGCGCGAAACACTTGCACATGCGGTCGCGACCCCACCGAGGTTTCGGCCCGCCGTATGAAACGGCAGGCCACTACACAAAGAGACCTACCCTATAGGCACTCACTCACACAATCCTATTGTCTCCCCCTAGAGGGGAGACGGACTCAACACAGAGGCGCGCGTGGGAACACTCACGCCGCTTCTCGGACCTGGTGCTGATTGGATGGCGGGCAGGCCCACGAAACGCACCACCCCCAGGTCAAACCTCAGGGTGGCTGGAGGTCGTCTCGCGCTCTCCGGCGCCCGGCTCTGCAGTTGGGGAGAGGGCTTAAGCGCTCCCTCCTGCCCCGCCGCCTCCTTGATGGAAATCACTTCCTCACGGAAGAAGGCGACGGCGTTCCACGAGCAGTTTTCACGACCTGATAAACGCCACTGTAACTGCGGTTAACGTGACCAGCTACTGGGACCAAATATTATAAAGAAAGTAACATGAGCACAAAATAGTAATAATATCAGCCCTTTATTAAACTGTTTCACTGCTGAGCATGGGTCTTTTCTCAGCGTGTGAAGGGTTAGGCCATAGTCCACCATGATATCTTCGAAAACATTATAGAGAACTCTCAGACATGCAGATTTCTCTCAGACATACAGATTTCCTCACGATGTTTTCCTCTACCGTTAAAGCGAGTGATAATTAACTATTTAAAACGCACGTAACTTTGCAAACTTAGAGTTCTGCGCCTTGGGATCGACTTAAGATCTCTGCGTGGCAATCCCACAGTCTCCCAAGGCTTTCGCTGCTTGTTTCAACAAAAAGAAGAGGAAAATTCAGCTTTAAGTCAGATAATTTTTATTCCCCTAGTATTTATTTTCCATTTAAAATAATGAAATTAAAGCATTTAGTTTCACGTGAATTCTGTAAGTATTATTACCATCAGCGTTTCTGAGAAAATTTAATAATTTTGATGCGAAATTGTTTTATTAATAAAATTTTGGAGAAAATTGATTTAGTGAGGTGAAATTTACATTGTTATTAAATTAATTTGATAATGAAGCGTTAAAAATGCGATATGTTATTTAAGCTGAAATATCGATGTATTACATTTAAGATCAGAATCTATTTGCTTATGTATTTTTATTTAAACGAACATGAAAATTGCCGTATCGTACTTCCACGGAGGGTGCGCAAAATTACCCTTATTTCGCTAAAGGTAAGTGAGGGTTGCACGGTAAGCATTTCATCTCATCTTCATTTAATTAATAGCTCAGCTCTAGTCGGTGAAGCAATCACCACTAGAGTCTGTATTTTGTTTTATCTCTTGGTTTAATATAGTACTAGTTTTCCTTATATTTTTATCTGAATAATGTAATGTAGATAGATATACATATGTCAGTAACTTATTTCTTCTGAATTGGAGCATTTTATTTTATTTATTTATAATATAATCTTTATATATATAATTCTTCTGTACGTGTGTATGTCACTGAACTCCTCCTAAACGGCTGGACCGATTTTGATAAAAAATTGTGTGTGTGGAATATTTTATTTTTGTGTGTACAAGACAACCTCTGTTGGGACAGCTAGTATAATATAATATTCTATCACATACACACAACACCATCTAGCCCAAACTAAGCAGAGCTTGTACTATGGTTACTAGACAATGGATAAACATACATATATACTTTTTTTTTGTAAATACATACATATTATACATAGAAACACCCAGACCAAGACAAACATCCATGTTCATGCACACAAATGTTTGAATTGTGCGGGAATCGAACCTGCGACCTCAGGCGTGGCATTCGGTTACACTGACCACTACGCCAACGAGGTCGACTAAATACTATTTAAAAACATAGCATCGTGCCTATAAATATTTCTGCCTAAAGATTGATAGAAAAGATTACACCATCATTATGTTCGTTTCGTTTTCTCTCACTACACAGAAGAGAGTATAATGTGTTCAATCGAACAATGCTCCTGCCTCCATTCTTCTACCGACAATATACCGGAATACAGAATATTAGGGACTTACGATTGGTAGATAGAGTAAGCGCCAAGTTCAGAGACAGGACGCAAACTGCACGGATGGCGTAGTGGTTTAAGTGGTCACCTCGCCACTGCCACTGCGACGTGTTGTGGGTTCGATACCCACACGGGACAAAGTTTTGTGTGATCCATAAATGGTTTTTCCGAGTCTGGATGTTCTTTTTGCCCGTTGTTTGAATGTTTGTAAAGTTTGCCGCGATACAAACATTTTCATAGTGCCTAGTAGTCACTTTTACAAAAAGAAAATGAGAGAAATTATTTCAAATCCAAATTAATTATAATGATTTTTCGATGAAAAGAAAATTTCTATAGGTATTTCTTTTAATTTGTAGTTTCAAGTAAATACCTGTACTAACATACATGTATCTTATGTGGGGGCCAGTCAGTGCAGACCGGCGACACTTCGACCCAGTGGAATCTTTTGTGTCGACACTCTCCCAATAATTACTGCCATATATGTTCATGGTAGCCGGGACCGACGGCTTAACGTGCTCTCCGAGGCACGGAGCAGGCGATAATTGTCAATCAACACGCACATAATACATACATACTCGTATATAAAAAGACTGTCGCCTATATACAGATTATAAACAGAGACATCAGACATCCATTGTCTTACTCCAGACAGTCTAAAGTGTGACAGGACATTTTCACTTAGGTCTTTCCTTCTAACTGTTCCATACAAACTTATCGTATACACTTTATTGGTATATTTTATTGTTCACTCTTTCTACATATCTAAATAACCTAAGTACACCTTTCCCATCTCTTGTAACAACATTCTCTCTCAGAAACAAACATACCTATATTACATTAGGTAGTCAAGAACACAATGTTCCTAGCAAAGAATAAAATCAATGTCCATTCTGTTGAGCTAAACCCAATAAACCTACCTTAATATCCGTATAGTGTAGTAAGTCTAGAGACGGAACGCAAATCCTTTCTACAGCTCATTACTAGACAGGAATAGTTCCAGGTGGGAATTCTAGGCACGCCGCTCTTAGATAACAAGGTTCAAGGAAAATACTAGAAAATGAATCGTTCTTTTAAAACTTTGAATAAAACTGTGTTTACCGCTGTGGCTTATCTGATCTTTTTATAGCTTTTACCGTAGTCTGAATACGATGGTCTTAATCCACTATGTATCCACCTGAGCTAGTGTAAATTTTTAAAATCGATTAACTCGATACTGTAAGTCTCTTTGAAGCTCAAACTTAAAAGTGAGTAGAAAAGATAACATACACAGTGCTCATTTATTGAGCATACACTTCATGAAGCTACTGAGCATTAACTAATAGAATAACACTGTGCCCGGTAATCTAACACTTACATATAAATACATATGTATGCATATATCAAAACTTATGCCACGATACCAATGAACACCTGCATTCTGGAAAGGGTTTACGTCATTTACATTCACCAGATATGTTGTTGCTGTTTGCTAAGATACCAACACAAAGAATTTGTTAACAAAAAGAACTTATTAACACTTTGTACGCCCCGACAATCAAACCAGTGTCGCTGGCTTAATATGCGTGTTACTATGCTAGAACTCGAGTAATATTGTATATAACAGAAAACTATCTGACGTATTTTTGTAATGCAAGCACTCTTTAGAGACAAAAATCTTTTATACGTTTAGGTTACAGAATAATATAACTAAAATAAATAAAACTAACACTTATGAACATCGTTTTTAAAATAACATTTAGGTAAGTCCCATATGTAGCTTCAGAAAGTATTTGCCCATAGATTAACCCAACATCAAGGAATACAATATGTCTGTCTACAGCAGATAAGCACGGCACCCCCTTCTGATCACATCTGTATTATCTCTCAGGTGGAAGCTTATAATCCAGACATAATCTCTTAGTAGCGTAACAGAATTCACAAGCTTAATCATTTGCTATACCGATCCACGTAAAGCTGACTCAGAACACTTACTCCGCCCTAATTGCATTCACTGTGACTAATTAATTTATACATTTTCGAGTTTCTAGAAAGGCATGTCCATATTATCCGCTAGGGAATTATTTTTACGAAGACTGTCGTTTTTGACATCATAAAATGTACGGTAGGTTTACCATTCATATGTCTAATCGAAACTTTGAACCCAAGAAATATTAGGGATTAAAGTATGAAATTGCCAATATGTACTGAAAAATTGAAAATCGTTTTTTCTAAGATGTATCATATTTATTGAATCGAAATATTTACCCTCATTATCTATATATAGCTGCCATCTAAGCGGAAGTTCATTTATGCCATTACGATAGAACTCCGAGGATCTAGATTCGACAAACTGTGTGAAAGCATTTTGTACTGCCTCCTGGGAAGAAATTTTATTATCACACGAATCACGAAAAAAATGGTCGTCCGTTGGAGCAAGGTCTGGCGAGTACGGAGGATGACGTATGGTTTCTAACTGCAGCTTCTGTAGAGTTACAACGATTTCTCAAGCAGTGTGTGGTCTTGCGTTATCATGGAGCAATAATGGTGAAGATCGATTCACGAGTCGGGGCTGTTTCACGGCCAGTTTCGCCATCATTGTTCGAAGTTCGGCACAGTAAACATCTGCTATTATTGCTTGACCAGACCTAAGAGCTATAGTGAATAACACCATGAAGAGACCACTAAACAGTTACCATTACCTTTTTATCGGTAAGCTTTGCTTTAGAGCTCCTATTGCTTTGCAGTGGGCCATCCAACATTGCCTCATGGCAATATCTGACAATAAACGAGTAGCTTATTGCTGTCTACAGGACCACAGGTCCAAAGTCCTTAGTAATAATGAAGGTCTTGTCTTTACTGTTATAAAATAGATAAAAATTTGGTTTTAATTTGGGCCGTTTAAGTTACTAGTTATTCCCGAGTCGGGGAATCCTTTTCAGAACATTAGCCCACATTTTACTGTGCAAATGGTCATCTTTATTTCCCTAGAACAAATGAGGGTAGTTTATTATTTTTTTGACCCACTGAAATTATTTGACTCCTTAAGGTATCTTATCAAATAGCATTGATTGTACTGCGAGTACCTACTTGTCATATACATAAGTAAAAGTATTGTATTACATAACACAAAAACAAATTTTGCTAATTGCGCTTCACATATCTCTCGTATAGAATTCATAATTATAAGGAATATGATCAATTTACCCGCCGCTTGAACTCGTGTAATGAGCTACTTATGTTCTCCACTTTCATAATTAATTGCCTCCTGATAAATTATTCAGTACGGAAAGCCGATGCTATTACTACGCGACGTATTCTGTGCCGATCGATGACGGTACAACAATATATTATGAAGAGGAACATTGCTGTGCATTGAATTAATTAATAGTAAACAAAAATTTTGCAACGCTAGTATTTTGGATCCGCACAATTTTTGACGCACAAAATTGACGACTCGATGGCGTAGTGGTTAGTGTAACCGACTGCCACGTCTGAGGTCGCGGGTTCGATTCCTGCACAAGTCAAACATTTGTGTGCATGAACATGGATGTTTGTCTTGATCTGGGTATTTCTATGTATAATATGTATGAATTTACAAAAAAAAAGTATTCATGTATGTTTATCCATTGTCTAGTACCCATAGTACAAGCTCTGCTTAGTTTGGGCTAGATGGTGTTGCGTGTATGTGATAGAATATTATATTATATATTATACCATTAACAACTATTACAAGCTAAGTTTTAAATATTAAATATTACTCATTTACTGAGTTTTAGTTTTATGGATGGTAAGTATAATGGTTGCAGCTCTTTACATATATATTATACATAGACAACACCCAGACCAAGACAAACATCCATGTTCATGCACACAAATGTTTGACTTGTGCGGGAATCGAACCCGCGACCTCAGGCGTGGCAGTCGGTTACACCGACCACTACGCTATCAAGGCCGACAATAACTGTTCGATAATAGGAGCACCCACTCACGTGTCTTCTTCTCCCTAGCCTTTATTATTCCCAAGTCATTTGGGTCGGCTTTTCTGGTCTAACCGGATTTGACTGGATATCAGTTTTTATACGGAGCGGCTGCCACCTGAACTTCGCAACCCGAAGGCTAACGATACCCTAAGGCTTGACCAATTTCAGGATATTATAGCGCACTGACTTCCCAATAACGACTGCCATATATGGTCATGGCAGCCGGGAACAAGGGCTTAACGTGCTCTCCGAGGCACGGAGCAGGCGATAATTGTCAATCAATACGCACATAATTTCGAAAAGTCATATAACTTCCGAAAGTCAGTGATGCGCGACGTGGATTCGAACCCGAGACCCTCTGCATTGCAGTCTGTTGGTCTCCCCACTGAGCTATCGCTGCTTATAGCTCTCACGTGTACATAGACTAAAACAACGCGAGACCATAATATATTGCAGTCCCAGGTAAAATCTGGGTTGTTAAGATTAATGACAGATTGATTGCTAGAATCCACAAAACCAAGGCTGACAAGTTACCACAAGTATCGAGTAGTAGAACATTATTTCGTAAGTTATATTTAAGTTTAACGTAATATAGTTTACCTAATACTGCTTCAAGCAGTGGTGTAAGAAATATGTATTTAAAGAAATACAACTCCTGCACTAGGAATAACTCCTATGTCACGTGGGACTTTACAAATATTTAAACAACGGACACAAAGAACACTCAGAATCGCAATAACTATTTGAGCATCACACAAAGTTTTGTCCCGTGTGGGATTCGAACCCGCAACACTCGGAGCAGTGGTAGCGGCAAGGCGACCACCACGCAATCCGAGCAGTCAACTTATCGAGCACAGAGAAAATGATCATATTAGCGCTTCGATATCGTTAATAAGACTACAGAATATGACTTCGATACATCTTAAAAGTACGTAAATGTTATAGGTAATCTAATTTGTTTCATAATTACAGAGTAATTCATTGCTTGGCGGGGAATACGTAACAATTATGACCATTGTTATTGAGATATTCTTCGTTGTGCGCGAAATATTGTATCCAAATGAATGTCATTGGGGAGATAAGTAAATTATAATTTGGTTTTATGTATTGGAAATGTTTAGTCGTTGTTTGTGTTAGATATGATAAATTATGATTTAAGATTATGGGTTTTTAAGTTAATTAACCTTGCGCTGGTTTCATATGTTTGCGATTACGTTTATTCATATAAGGTCGTAGGTTCAATTCTCGGCTTAGCTGAATTGTTATTGAGTTTTTCTATGTAGAAATTCAATGTCGGGTCGGTGTCTTAAAAGCATAATCAGTGCTATGGGTTCATTTCAAGACTCAACTGTTCAACTGACTCAACTTCAATAGGTTCAACGTATGTAGCCGTCTGTGTCGATCTACATGCGGGACCTTAACTACCTGGCGCAATAATAATAATAATACACACAACACCATCTAGCCCAAATTAAGCAGAGCTTGTACTATGGATACTAGACAATGGATATGATCCCCGTCACCACTGTTCGACCACAAGATGCCTCCTGTGCGCTTAAAAAGCTGCCGCAACTTTCTGCGATGTCACTCTTCTTGGAATATCAGTATTCCCCCACAACAGGCAAGAGAGCAAATGTGGGCAGCGAAACATCCTGTCCCGGCAGGTTTCATTACACCTTCAGAAAACCTGCCACCTGAACACCAACTGCAATGGCCAACCTGGAAATCACTAAATCACTTGCGCACCCAGGTTGGTCGTTGCAAGAACAATATGGCAAATTGGGACTACACGGACCAGTCGCAAACGCGCTGTGACTGTGGAGCTCCATTGCAAACTATGCCACATTTGCTTTCTTGTCCAATGTGCCCCTCCAGCTGCACTGTTGAGTTTCTGTGGAGAGCAACGGACGATGCCGAGGCTGTGGCGGAATTTTGGGCAGACAAAATTTAAGAGTGTTCTTACATTGACACGAAGAAGAAGCCATCCATACATACATATATACTATTTTTTTTGTAAATACATACATATTATACATTGAAACACCCAGACTAAGAGAAACAACCATGTTCACGCACACAAATGAAAGAGTCTTGCGCTTATATAATTCTTACACCTTCACACGGCATGTGGCTATACATATAAAAAGACTTTGTATCTATTAAGGTAATTGCATATACTTGGCATATATAGTATGTGACGTAACAAAATATTTTTGAACAAGCTGTATGAAATCTAAATCTATGCAATGTGTACAGCAATCCAATCATACCCCGAGCTATTTGAAATATTGAAACATTTTTCTGAAATGCGACTCGATGATACCAACAGATTTAGAGAGTTTCATACGATACAGACAAGTTTTTTTGGATTGTAATACAAACAGTGTTTTGAAATACACCCTAAAAAGTCAGCCTTTTTGGTTTATTTCTTGTGTTCTACCAAATTACTCGATCGATAAGTTTATTACGTTATATTATTTAACCAGCAGTAGCATTTAGTCAATGTCTTTTGGTGAGCTAACTATTCCATGCATGTAAACTTATAAAATAAAGATGAGGGTACAAAATGGATTGCTCTCCATTTTCTGTCAAAAATAAGTCGTATCATTTTATCCAATTTCTCGTACCACTAAATACAAGACAACAGCAGTCTCTTTTTGAAAAAGACGACTCCCACACGAAAGAAAAATATACCTAAATCACGTGAAACGAATATTCTAACAACGGGCAGGAAACACTCAGGTTTAGAAAAACTATTAAAGGAGAGAGAGAGAGAGAGAGAGAGGAGAGAAAAACTACGCAAATTTACGCCTCACTTAAGTAACATATATCTCACAACACTGACAATGGAAACGTGACCAGCTAACCTACTGCACCATCCTTACAACCAGAAATGTACATATAGAGCTAAAGGTTACGATAACAGATGGGCAATGCAATATGACATTTACTCACACTGGTATCAATCAAATAGCTATAAGCGTCAGACCAATGTTTTTTTACTATTAACAAAGCTAACAAACTCTGAATCCTCACTGTCGGATCAAAACATAGCTTATGGCCTACCATATAAACCAAGATGGCGACCACATGACCCGTCTTGTGGTCGCCATCTTAGTTTTAAAAACAAAACACAGTTTTTTGACTAGTCTTCTCTCTTAGCCTTTATTATTCCTAAGTCACTTGGGGTCGGCTTAGCAAGTTTTTTGACTAGTACGGCAGATAAATATTTTTTATCAGTATACCGCGAATTTGTATGTAAAGTTAACCAGATTATCAAAAGGCCTTACATATATTATTATTAGTTTAGAATGTCTGATACAGAGTAAGTGCTATTCTTTTATTTGATTATTTGATTTTCTATCATCACTACATATTATGAAATAATATTTGTCTATTTGTCTGTTCGCGATAAACTCAAAAACTACGGAACGGATTTCGATACGGTTTTCAAAAATAGACAGAGTGATTCATGAGAAATGTTTAGAAGTATAATTTGTTAAGGCTACACGTGCGTAGCCGGAGCGGGTCGCTAGTGCTTGTATAAATTGTATGGTGTGCAATCGAATTCGTGATGAAATAAATATACTCTAAAAAGAAAAATTCTGTGAGCATGCTCTATAATCGGCTTTAGTCATAGTAAAAGTATTATTTCTAGGCAAGCAGATACAGCATGAGCGAAAGAATTGCGTGTAAGCGATGTGTAGGCAAGCTTTGCATAGTACTTCTATACAGATCAAATAGGGTAGTTGCAGGTATTAAATGCGCCTTTGTGCAATATATCGTCGTCGATATAATCCTCTTTCACGTCTGGGAAATAGTATACGGTTGAAGCAAGTATGTTATAAGTTGTTATGTAGGTGGTATCTAAGAGCAGCGATAACTCAGTGGGGAGACCAACAGACTGCAATGCAGAGGGTCTCGGGTTCGACCCCTGTCGCGCACCTCTGACTTTCGAAAGTTATATGACTTTTCGAAATTATGTGCGTATTGATTGACAATTATCGCCTGCTTCGTGCCTCGGAGAGCACGTTAAGCCATCGGTCCCGGCTGCCATGAACATCTATGGCAGTCGTTATTGGGAGAGTGTCGACACAAAAAATCCCACTGGGTCGAAGTGTCGCCAGTCTACACTGACTGGTCCCCACATTAGATAAAATATATAAGTAGGATGTCATTGATGATATGTGAACGTTGATTATATTATTCGCATAATACATTTACTGATAGAAATATTAAGTTTTAATAATAATTAACAAATGTTCTAAAGAGACTGACTACTCTTTTTCGAACAAACACTACAGGCGCGTAGAGGTTGTGAAAGCGACAGCTGTGCACTTCTCTGGCTAAAATTCCTGGTCGGGCAAAATGTTTTTGGGTTGTTCTGCCAATAAATTCCAGGTAAAAGCATGGAGTCTGAAAATGTGCTTGATGCAAGGCAATAGGCTCCGGAGGGACCTAAACCTTACTTGGCGAAATAGGGAGTATGTATGTGTGCCCCTGTTTACTCTGTCTATGATATCCCATCTGCCTATATCCTATATAGGCGTGATACTATGTATGTATATATAAAACAACGGGCACCAAGAACATCAAGATAACACCTACAGATTGTGGTCACACAGGTTTTATCCTGTATGGGGATCAAACTTACAATACTAAGGACAATAGCATTAGTCAGGCAATCGCTTAAACTGTTACGCTATCCGTGAAGTCCAGGAATAATAAAAACTGCGCTGGTTTCAAGTATTTTTTTTTTTTTTTTTAATTTAATTTTATTTAGGGTTTTCTTTTTTTTTTTTTAAAAACATCAAATCCATTGTACTTATACAATACAATACCCTAACTAATTAAAAAATGGCTATTGAGGAAGTCGATACTGAGTCCGCGGTATTAGCCGATAAAATGCTGACGTTATTTCCGAAGTAGGATGACTCAAAGCACTTTGTACAATTCCTACATCTAACCTATTAACACCAAACTTTCTCATCATCGACTCCCTCTCGACCTCGCTTCTGACACACTCCATCAGCAAATGTTGCACGTCTTCAACCCTTCCACAAGTCAGGCAATTTGGCGAATTGACTTTTTTCATCAGATATGCAAATTTTGCCGACGGATAGTGGCCAGAGCGAAGTCTAAAAGCCAATTTTAATATAAATCTATTTAACCTAGTGTTTATAAACCAAGGCACACGAGGAGGCTCACACTGTATGGTTTTATACCATACGCCTTTTTCTTTACTTCGCTCATCAAAAAATTCTTTCCAAATGTGATGACAAAAGGCTTTATATTTTGGTATCATTTCAGAGTGAAAAGGGGCAATACTTTTTAGCACACCATCTGTCACTGCTAATTTTGCGAGTCGGTCAGCCTCCTCGTTGCCAGCTAAGCCAACATGTGACGGAATCCATTGCAATCTCAGAATCTTCCCATTTTGATTAAATTTAAATAAACACTCAAGAATTTTGTAGGCTACCGAAACACCTCTGAAGCCAGAGACGCATCGAGCCACATGCTGAAGGGCACTTTTACTGTCCGTTAAAATGACCACCTTCTTAAGATTTAATCGAATACAATAAAAAACTGCTTCTGAAATTGCAATAAGTTCCGCCGACATGATCGATATATTATTACATATTTTAAAACAAAAAGACTTTTTGTAAGTATGGTCATAAAAAGCTGCGCCAAAAGACATTACTTTTTTGAAGCATCAGTAAAGATTATATGGTAATCTAAATTTTTCCCACTTAGCTCCCTAATAATACCATACTTAATTATATTAAAGTTGCACATCCTTTTAGCTGCAGTTACACTATCTAAATTCAAATAAATTACATTAGAAACATCTATATATGAGACCCAGATATCGAGATTAAACATTTCAAGAACTTCAGAAGAGTGAATATTGTCTAATTTTGTGTGATTGTAAGCTGTTACTAGCAAAGGTTTATTTTTATTACTCCAGTAGAACAAACTACAAAGAGAGCTAAGTCTATCAATTAAGTAGACAGACAAATTATTCGTCCAAGAAAGTGCCTTCAAACAATACTTATGAGCCAAGAATTGCCTCCTAACGTGTAAAGGTTGTATGCAAAGCTCACTTTCCATAACGTGGATAGGTGAGCTCTTAATAAAACCTCCTATTATCCTCAAAGCAGCATTTTGTATCTTGTCTATTTTGTATAAATGAGTCTTAGCACAATTTCCATATAAGAGACAACCGTAATCTATTCGATTTCTAATTAAGGCAATGTAAAGACTTCGTATAAATTTAGGATGCACTCCCCATGATGAACCTGCTAACGTTTTTAATAAATTTAAAAATTTTGAACATCTCTCGGCAATTTCATTTACATGTTTTCTCCATAGTAATGATCGGTCCAGCCACACTCCCAAGTATTTGATGTTTTCTACCATTTCAAGAGAAAATTCATTAATTGTTATTTTGATCGATTGAATTTGTCTTCCTCTACTGAAAAGACACAATTTAGATTTTCTTTCAGAAAGATTAAGGCCAAGTTCGTCACACAAGTAAACAATTTTATTGACAGCTATTTGAATACTATCTTGGCAGTATTTTAAGTTTTTATTGCTCATAAAAATAACAAAATCATCAGCATATTGTAATGTGTAAACATTATGCAATAGACTACATATCCTATAAGTAACAACATTAAATAGAAGAGGGGATATTGGGTCACCTTGCGCTAGTCCTCTGTTAGTCCATCTAACTATACTTGACATGTCGCCCTCATTCCTAATTTTAAGGTGTCTCTCACTTAAAAAGGACCACAAATATTTACATATTTTAGTCCCTATACCCAAATCATCCAGAATAGTAACCACTTTATTTACTGAAACATTATTATATGCATTTTGGATATCTATAAAACATGCCAATGTAGATATTCTATCTGTGAATCCTATCTGAATGTGTGTAACTAAGCGAACCAAACAATCTATGCAAGATTGGCCTCTACGAAAGCCACTGGTATGATTAGGCAAGATTTTATGTTTTTCAATATACCACTCTATTCTTTTCGCCAACATATTGTGAAAAATTTTACACGCACAAGATATAAGTGATATAGGTCTGAGTTTTGAGTCATAATTATTTGGTCCATTAGTCTTGGGTATAGGCACAATACGTATACTTCGCCATTGCATTGGAATGTGGCCTGTTTCAAGTATGAGATTATACAAATCAAGCAAATACAGTTTCACTAAATTAGGTAGATTATACAACATAGAATATGAAATACCATCTTCACCTGGGGTGGTGTCCTTCTTTTTCAAACAATTCTGAAGTTCAGACCACATGAAGTTAGATTCCAGAAGGTCATTAGATGAAGAAAAAGTAGGAGTAGATTCGACTACTGAATCGGGAGCAAGGTCACATAAAAGATCCTCTAATTTATCCTGCGACGGATAAGACCGGCTTTTATTATATCCTTTTAACCATCTCATGTGCTTCCAAACTTCTTGAACCGATATCTTTTCGTTTAAATCATTACAAAATGTATGCCACTGTTGCGATTTAGCTTTTTTAATGAGATTTCTTACCTCAGTAACTTTTTGTTCTAGTAAATTGAGGTTCTGTGGTATTGGATTACGCCGAAAGTTTTTCAGTGCTAGCCTACGTTGAGCAACTGCCAATGAAAGTGACTGACTCCAGTAACGTTTGGGCTTGAAGCTATTAGTAGGGTTAGAACATAATTTAATATCAGGGATACAATTATCTGCACATTTATTGATATTATCTATAAGGTAATCGTATCTTTCTTGCACACTATTGTAAAAAATAACATTAGAAAAGGGTAGCTTAAGAGACTCGCGATAACTTTGCCAATCAGCTAATTTAAAATTACGTTTTCTAGTTAAATTTAAGTGATCCTGATAGTTCATTGACATTTTAATGATTAGATGATCGCTACCGAGATTTTCGTTACAGACCTGCCATTTAAAGTCTATTGCTATGTCTGTGGAGATGAATGTAATGTCAGGAGAACTTTCTTGAAGATTATTATTAACTAATTTAACTCTTGTGTAACTGCCGTTATTAAGGAAAACAAAATTATTTTCTAACATAACATCGAATATTTGTGTACCTCTAGAGTCATTTTTATACGACCAACCGGTATGATGCGCATTAAAATCACCTGCGATAATAGTATTTTTGGAAAATTTCGCGACCAAGTTATCCCAATCGGCGTATGACGTGCTTACTGAAGAAGGGCAGTATATGGAAATAATATTAGAAGAAGGGCAGTATATTTCAATTTGCTACAATTATGTATTTTTACATAAGCTATCTCTATACCTATATTATTTAATTTAATAGGACACGCTGTTGCCTGTATAGATTTATGTGTAATGATGGCTGAACCGCCATAGGAATTGGACCGATCATTTCTAAATATATTATACTCGTTAACATTTAATAACTCCTCTGAGTCTAACCAGGTTTCGCTCACTAGGGCAATGTGAATTTTTTCCCTACTTAACAATAGATCAAAACTCAAAAGTTTGGGACGAAGACTTTGTGCATTCCATTGACAAATATTGACAGCAAAATTACTGGAGCGTGGACTATCCATTTAAATAAGTTAATAATCTTGATATTATTTCACCCTTAGTAAAGTAATTAATAATTAATGACTTAAGTTCTTGTACACAAAGATTTATAAACTCCACGCATTTAGTACTAAAGCTATTGTTTGACGACATTATTTTCTCACACTTATTGATAAAAGTTTTTAAATCAAATGATTTAATGTTACTTGTCATAGATTGCGTGCTACTTCCCTGATGTTGCGACGGTTGTGTGGTGTTCCTTTGATGTTCCGTTGGTTGTGTGTGTGTTTCAACTGATTCCTGTATATCCATTTTTTCACTTTTCTTTTTCTTCTTTTTCTTATCCTTTTTTGGCACAGAGTTATTGTTTGGCTTGCTAATGATAATACTATCTTCTGAGTAACTGCTAGTATCAATATCTTCCGCGTGTACTGTTGCCGCTGCTGTTATTATATTCTTATTTCGCAATCCACCGTCAATCATATCATCCATTCCTGTATTCGTAGATTGTGTGTTTTGTGTTTTAGCAGACAATTTTGTGTTTTGTCTTTTTTTTAAGAATAATGCCAATGCTTCTCGATATGAAATATTTTCTAATGTCATTAAATCACGGATGGTTCTCTCTTTTTGAAATATAGGACATCCTTTATCCAGGGCCATATGTGGTCCTTTGCAATTAATGCACTTAAAAACTGTGGTCAAGCAGTTGTCATGATTACCACCACATTTTGGACACAATACTTTTTTTGTAGGACAAAACTTAATGAAATGGCCATATTTCCAACAAGCAGTACATTGCGTCACGGGAAACGAATAAGGCTCAACTCTAAATCTAATCCCGTAGGCGTAAACATAGGCTGGTAGAGAAGAACTTAAAAATCACAATCTGACTGTTTCACTTTCTACCCATTTTCCTCCAGAATTTGCTCTGTTTAATCTTTTAACATCTAATATTTTGACAGGACTTTCCAACACTTTCATAATTTCTTCCTCTTTCATATCAAGATCAACACCCTTAACTACTCCAAAAGAGTTTTGTTTTTTGCATGTTTTCTCACATCGATAGCCTAATTCTTGAAACTTAGAACAGCTGACTAGCTTTTCTGCATCTTCCAATTTCTCAAAATGTACTAAGATTTTGTAAGGGCTCTTATATTTGATTCTTAAAATAGGACTTTTAATGACGTAATACATATTTCATTTTGATGTTCAATTAACTCCTCACTAATCTTACTCCTATCGGTTGGACATATCTCCATAGAATTACTTCTAACACGTACTTTCGCCTTTCTTCTAGTAACAGTTACAAAATCATTTTCACTGATCGACGCTCACTTTCTTCTCGGTTTTTCCTTTTCTCTCTCACTTTCTCATTTTCCTCTATTCTATAATCACTTTTATTAATTGGCTTATCCAACTGGATCACTTTGGTCACATCACTCTCACCTTCTATCATAACTTCCTTATCAAGTTCATATTTTTCTAACAAATCATTATCGTCCTCACTATTCTCGTCCGCCATATTCAAAGATGTGGGTAAGTCGCAAAAAATATCTCCCGACCGTGCGCACCGATCACATACGTTCGCTCGCAACGCCGACTCGAGCGCGACTGTGGTTTCAAGTTACTGTAATAAAATTATAAACTAAATATAATTTATCCTGCTCAGTGCGAAATACATATGTTCGAAAGCCAATGTCAATCAAACATAGGCGCAGTAAGTCCGATTTAAATTATCTATGCCTATTTACTGTTTCTAAACTACTAGATTTAGCCCACGGCTTCACTCTTGTAAATGAAGGTTAGGTTAGCAACAGGACCTACTCTTTTCGAAAGAAAAATACCCTTTGTTTTTTTCTGTATCTCTGACAACGTGTATACGAAATTTCATGATAATCGGTCAAGTATTTACGGCGTGAAAGCGTAACAAACGACGATCAAACTGACATTCGCATGTATAATATTAGTTAGGATGTTATTTGCAGTAGTATATTTAGCAGATAAACACTTGTTTACCAGTCAATCACACCGCAACAAATAACAGGATTGGATTGCCGAAGACTAAACAATCAGAACTCCACATGCATAACTAATTACCTGTTTTAATTCATGTATTCATAGAAAACGTAATAGCTAGCATGATCGCATTTATTCCCGTTACCTATTATATAAATCATGCAATGCGAACGTATAAAGTTATTAAAGCGTTACTCGTTGACTGCATGAATGCCGTAGTGGCTTATGTGGTCGCCTTGCCCTCTGCTTTGCGCCGAGTGACGTGGGTTCGATCCCCAAACATGAATAAAAATGGTGTGATTAATATTTACCGTAAATACTACAAACAATTGTCACACAAGTCCTGTGTCACAGGGCACTTAACAATTTAAAACCACGGGCACAAAAACACCTAGTCTCGAAAAAACTATTTGATATATTGCAAGGGACTTCAAAAATGTTAAAACAAACTGCTCTCCTTGCCTTGGTAGTGCAGTGGTAGTGAATGTGACAACTTTGCATAAGTTCTAGAGTTGGATTCTGGGATTGTGCTGTACAATTGAGTTTTCATTCCAAGAAATTATCTTTTTATTTATTTTTATGTCTCTCGTCTCTCGTTTATATAATCTTCTTCTCGAGTCGATGGTACAATTTTTGAAAGAGGGTAATTGGGCCTCCGGCCCTCTCACTCACCGAACGAAACAACAGTAGAGATACTGCTATTTCACGTCGATATTCTGTGAGAAGGTAGTCCTTCCCCGGTCGAGCCGGCCCATTCATGCTGAAATCAGCGAGGCTCTACTACACAAGCTGTATCATCGTGTTGAAAGGATTAGTTACTTGCGTTACTTAGTGCTAGGTGTCCAGGGTACGCCGGACGTGGGGAAGATGGTTCTCTTTATAAACGTAGCTCGGGGAGGCTCCTTTTATGCACCCCATTTATATAATTACTTCTATTTGTGTCAAATATGACATAGAATGCGCACATTATTCGTAAAAGTATTGTTTCGAGCATAAGCAGTTCGAATAATCATATTTGATGCTATCAACACAAAACAGTAACAAAAACTGATCACGGTCAGTGCAATAGTTTGTGATTTAAAACCAAGATCACTCTAACCTCACAAGAAGTAGAACCGCTGCCAATTACCTCCGTCGAGTCGTCCCGTCCAAATCTTAACGTTGCTAGCAAGGAGAACCGGCTTAATGGCTGTGATTTATCGATAAGACTAACAACCAAACTGTATACTGAATAATGTTTCTTGCTTGATGCCAAATATACCTTGTAGTATTTGTGTAATTATGCGTTGCAGTTGCAATGTATTTGTCGCAGACTATCCACAAATATATGAATAACAGTAAGTAAGTAAATTAAGTAAACGCTATCCATAAAATAATATTTAATTTCCTTTCATAACTGTATAATTCATCCATGAAAACCGGGATAGTTACTTAGCTATAGTTAGATAGTGGATAGTTTACTATTTGCAGTGTGCAAATAGTATTCGTAAGCAAACTATAAGTACGTAATTTCAAAAGCGTTAGATTTTGTCAGTAGTGTAACAAAAACAAACCTTTATTAAAAAGTTAATTTTTAGAAAAAAAAACAAAAACCGTCTTCAAAACTATATCAACACGTAAAAAATTAAACTAAAAAATCCTATAAGCACTAAAAAGTTAAAAACAATGCTAAATCTAATAAATAAAAAATGTTAAATAATTAAGCAATAAATAGCAGCGATAGCTCAGTGGGGAGACCAATAGACTGCAATGCAGAGGGTCTCTGGTTCGAACCCACGTCGCGCAACTCTGACTTTCGGAAGTTATGACTTTTCGAAATTATGTGCGTATTGATTAACAATTATCGCCTGCTCCGTGCCTCGGAGAGCACGTTAAGCCGTTGGTCCCGGCTGTCATGAACATCTATGGCAGTCGTTATTGGGAAAGTCAGTACCCTCTAATATCCTGACACTGGTCTAGCCTTAGGGTATTGTTAGCCTTCGGGTTGCGGAGGTCAGGTGGCAGCCGCTCCGTGTAAAAACTGATATCCAGTCAAATCCGGTTAGACCAGAAAAGCCGACCCCAAGTGACTTGGGAATAATAAAGGCTAAGAGAGAAGTTAAATAATTAACCTATATAACGAAACGAAAGCTTTAACAGAAATGACACGGTTGCGTAATCTTTCCAACAACTAGGTATTTTTCTATAAAATTATATATTAATTATTATAACGACTCCTCAACAAAAATGCATACAATTTTCTTTGCTCTTGGCTAATGTTTCTGTGATGACAGTTAAAACAGAGATTGAAAGTCCTCACCAAAACTTTTGCTGAAGGGAACCACAAACCAAAACGTTATCAATGTATATTTTTTTTGTTTTTGTTGATTTTTCAGCAAGCCCTGCCCTTTATATGGAACCACCTCTGAAGTATGACCTACCAAACAAAAAATAATCATCTAAATCAATTCATAATTGGCAGAGTAATCGCGTAACAAACATACAAAAAAAAACATACTACCGAATTGAGAACCTCCTCCTTTTTAAGTCAGTTAAAAATGAACTAACGCAATGATAGCTGCAATAGTATGAATTTGTGGAGCAACTAATGCCCGAATTATAATATTAAGGGTGCTTTAGACAAAGAATTAATAAGATTTTTCTCCCATTTGAGTATAGACGTAATGAATAGATGATTACCTGCGATAGTACAAGAATATTTATTTGCCATTTTTGCAAAACCATACCTATAGTCGTCTCTCTTTATCTAATTATTAGTTGAGTTAATTACTTCAGATGGCAAGACGCCTACTAAGTTCACCATCGAATAGGTCACTCAAAAATCTAAATTTAAATCCTTGCAAGGTTCATTGCTTGGCCGAATGGCAGTAAAATTTTGCGGTAAGTATCCAACTAGAGCAGCCGCCACCATGGCCGTGTAATTTTCTTCATCCTGTAATAGTTTTCTGCAGTGTAATCGATGGTGTTGTAGTGTAATGACGCGATATAAAATGCTTATCGTAATGAACACTCGTTGCTTGCAATTTTTAGTTTATTGCGGGTTAAATTCGATAGTAAAAATGCTGTGGATTATGCATTTGGTGTAGATTTATGTTTTCTTAACTATATTTTAGTTGAGCTTATTAGATTTATTAGATATTTATACTAATACTATAAAGCTGAAGAGTTTGTTTGTTTGGTTAAACGCGCTTACATCAGGAACTACTGGTCCGAATTTAAAAATTATTTTATTGTTGGATAGCCGATTGATCATACTTTGACCGACACGACACCGTATGCACAGCAGTCGCATTCACTATAGCTGCGTTATAGTCAACACTTTACTTATAGTCAAAAAATATAATATTAAAAATTAAATATATTTTAATAACCACATTTTTATACCTAACTAGCTGACCCGTGCAACTTTGTCTGCCTCACATAAGAGAATTTACCCCAGTTCTGCAATATTTTTCATTGATGCTTCGCACCTTTTAGTCGTAACGTGATGTTATATAACCTAGCCTTCCTCGATCGACGAAATACACGATGGATCGATCTTTTAAGCTGACGCGGACACAGCTTTAGGTTTTTATGCCCAACAAGGGAGTACAACGTAATCCACTACCGATATTTAGATGTATGTTAATTCTACACCAACTGCGTATCAAATCCGTTCCAGCAGAATAATTTAACATGACTGCATTGACGGAGCTGACTGACGGGCTAGAAAATGATTTTTCACATCCATTGTATTATTTTAGTCGGGTCTAATCAAAACTCACTATTAATAGAAATATTGTATTGCAAAATATTGGAATATAATATTATATGGCGTTTCATTTGCATTGAACTCTATTAACGGCTACCGGCATTGCTCGCGTAAATCCCATTTGAACGCATACCAGAATAAAAAGTATCTTAAGTGCTTATGCAGGACATCGTTAGCTCATTTTCCTTTTTAAGTTTGTTCATATAATAACTCTGAGCTTCTTACTAGTGTTAACTTTGAAACAACGTGATAAAAGCCGTATACAGTTGTTTTAATTTTAATGAATTCGCGTAAACGTAAGACAATATAGTGTTGACTTCTATAATTCCTTAAGTTTATCAAGCATTTTATTCAGAAGTGTTAGAAAACAGGACGAAGTTAGCAATATTATTAATCAGGAAGCTTTGTAGAGGTTTGTATGTCTGTTACTCAATCACATATAGATAAAGCTTAGCAGATATATAGGTCATAGCTAAGCTATAAGCTTAGCAAATGTATAGTTATGGTGCGCACTCTAGTGAGATTCATGCGAAACTGCAGCTAAAACTTATAATATTAAATAGGGGATGTTTTCAATAAAAACGATCCCGGATATTGCAAGTAGACTGTAGACTGAGATATAGAGTGTCGTCACGATTTAATTTTCGTACGTCTTACAAAACTGTGCAGCAAGACCCTTTTCAAAATCAACGGCGCTCGATCAAGGCACATACTTTAACGGGGGTGTGGCATATTCAAAATGATGTTAATAAATTTATTGCCGCACTGTTACGGTGAAGCTAAACATTGAAAGCAATCTTGCATATTTGAGAGTTCTCCGTAATGTTTTCGGAGATGTGTGAAGTCTGCTAACCCGCACCGAACTAACGTAAAGATCTAAGCTCTATCACCCTTTTTATGAGAAGAGGTCTGTGCCTAGTATTGGAATACTTTATAAACACGGCTGATATTATTTTATATTATAGAAAAACATTTGATATTTCAATTTTAACTAACGTTATCGTATTGACATAATATCTGTTTCACGTTAAATTAATTGCCTAACAGTAATAAATAGTGTGATTTGCAAATAGGTACCTATTAAACTAAAATAAACATGAATTATAAATTTTAAAACACTATGTTATTTATTCTACTATGAATAACATAATAAATTGCGATTGTTGCTAAAAAGGGAATCGAATTAAAAAACTTAATCCTAACTTAATATTATAAATGCGAGTGTAAGTTTGTTTATTACGCTTTCACGCATTAACTATTCGACCGATCATCATGAAATTTCGCATACACGTTGTCAGGGGAACAAAAAAACTTTCATGGAAAAAGTACTATTACAAAAAATTTAAAATCTAGTTGAACAAAGGAGAGCTATTTGATAAGATGTCATCATCAATCTTTGAAACGCTGTGCAATTCTGTAACTGTTCATATTTAAACTCGCTTCTGAATCCGTCGTGAAAATTAATTGAATTTAGAATAGTTTATAATCATTACTATAGTGTGAATATATTATTTTAGCATTGATTGTTTAAAATAAAAACTTTCTCAGAATGGTTCGGCTAAGTTAGTACTAATACTACAACAGTTATGATCGTGGTGACATTTGGATTCGAGATTAAAAATAATTTAGAACTGTATAATGTATAACGCGAGGGTTGACGACTTCTATGCCATAATCCGGAAGCGATGCGCCTCGCTCCGACACAGAACATGCGCCAGCTCCCACAGTATGCTGAGAGCATTTACAAACCGGTGGGACTGTCGGATGCTCGGCCGATGGGTGAGACTGCACACTCAATTAGGATATAGATAACAAATATTGTTTGTTATGTCTGTCTGAGTGTCCCGTGATTTGTGTTTGTCTGTATTTTATTGTTTTCTGTGTTTATTGTATGTATGTTTACTAACAATAGTTAATAATTTGCTTTTGTATTACTAATCATATGGACCTAACAGTCTGCAAATAAAATAATTATCAATTAAAATTTCAATTTGTTCGTGCGTAATGTGCTGCATAATCTTAACTAACATAAATGTGAATGTGAGTTTGTTTGTTTGTTACGCTACCTTTCTTTAATTAATCGACCGATCACCATGAAATCAGAGGAACAGAAAAAGACGTAGGGTGCCTTTCATTCAGAAAAAGGTACTGTAGGCACGGGCGACTCCTCTACACAACAATTTGACTTACCTATCAGAAAAAGGCCTAGAAGCCCATCTCTTAAAGCATAGTTATTGCATGCGGCAAAACGACACAGCGTTACAGTGTGCTTAGCTTTGTCTTGATCTCGCCCAAGCATAAGGTGGTAAGTCATGTAGAGGTAACCAGAAGTGTTAATGTAGTACAGTCAAATAAAATTGTTCTTGATCGATATAAATATGAGTTTACATATACTGGTACCAGTTATAAATAAAGTAAATACTTATACAGAGTGTCCCAGAATTCGAGGTCAAGCCGAAATCAGGTAACAGGCTAAGTTATAATAGCTATCAGAAAAGTATTAAAATCTGAACTACGTGTTTTAAAAATAATAGGCATTTAAAAAAAAACAAAAATATCTACATCATGTACACCTATGAATTATTTTTTTGTTATGGATCTCGAATAATGCTTCTTAAGCTCTTTATATTATATCTCCTTGTTTAGTAAAAGTAAATATCTGTAGTAACAGGAGTAAAAAGAACCGTCAAATAATACCATAAAATACGTAACTTAGACTTTTTTAAATATTTTTCTGATAGCTATTATAAATTTGCCTATTACCTAATTCCAGCTTGACGTCGACTTTTGCGACATTCTGTATATATGACGTAAGTGAGTGGTTGCGGGAAGGCCACTGCCGCGCAGCGCTACCTGCATATTTTCGCCTGACTATATAAAACTAAACGTCAGCACTTGAAAAGATGCTATGTATGATTTACGATGCACAAAATAAAAGGACACGTATACTATAGGACTTTTTAATGTTTTGTGTATTCGTGTATATACTTATATAATTTGCATAATACACATCATGAGTATTTAGCCTATAGGGTTAATATTTACTACATACTAAAGAAGGCCATTCAACTAAATTGTGTATAACATGCGTTAGAGTACATGCTCTCTAACTCACTTAGTGTGAAGCAAGCGCTTGCTGTAACGACACGTTTGAGCTAAATATTTATATTTTTATATTCAGTTATGCTTTTACTTGTGTCGCAGTACTCTCGAAGGTGTTATTGCAGTAAGCGAATGGTTCAGGCAAAGTAAGCATCTTTTTTTGTATCTTCTAGTAAGTACTAAGTAAGTAAGTAGTATTGACCTTATAATAATGATTATTTATTTGGAAAGTAAGTGTCCAAAATATTATTTCTTAAATGTGATTACTGAAAATTTATCTCTTAACTTTACAAAATAATGCTTTTCTTCTTCTTCTTCTTCTCCCTAGCCTTTGTTATTCCCAAGTCATTTGGGATCGGCTTTTCTGGTCTAACCGAATTTGACTGGATATTAGTTTTTACACGGAACGGCTGCCAACTGACCGCAACCCGAAGGCTAACGATACCCTAAGGCTAGACCAATGTCAGGTTATTATAGGGCACTGACTTCCCAATAACGACAGCCATAGGTGTTCATGGCAGCCGGGACCGACGGCTTAACGTGCTCTCCGAGGCAACTAATACTTCACGTCTATCATAAACTTATTCAGCCCAGTTAGTTTATAATTATCGCCATTAAAATATAAAGGCAGACATTACAAACTTTGTAAGAACAGAGAGCGTTACAAGTTCAAGTACATTTAAAGTACAGAGAATCCGCTTTTCGGCACAATTTACTGTTTTCGTGTGAGCCTCTTTTCATTAAACTCTCAACTAATTGTGAAGTTTTAATGAAATATCGGCTGCTGTATCAGCGCTCATAGAATACACGGGTATTATGTAATCATTAGTTAACTTTTATCATATTTTGTCTGTGAATTAAAAATTCAGACGCGTGCCCTACACGTCTGAATTTTAATTCTGTTAGATTTTTATATTTTATTTGTTTGCAAACTGATCTGTATATTTACGGTTAAGAGACCAATGATTGAACCGTGAGGTTTCCGCAAAATTATAAAATGAAACATTTATAATTCTAGTAAATTTGCCTCGCGGCTTCGCTTGCGTAAATATAGGTCAGGTTAGGTTAGTAACAGTGTTTTTTCTGGTTAAAGGTACACTATGTATTTTTCTGTCTCTCAACAATATGTAAGCGAAATTTCATGATGATCGGTCGAATAGTTAAGGCGTGAAAGCGTAACACATAAAGAAACAAATCACAGTCGCATTTATAATATTATAATTGTCATTGCGCCTGTAAAATCCTGAAAGGGTAGGGATATATTATATACATATTTCAGCAGCTATGTTAAATTTTCATGTTGACTGATTCGGTGGCCCAGCAGTAATGGGTTTAATTACGTTGTATATGGGACCAAATCTGCTTACTCCTACGGGTCTTCAAGGTGTAGAGACGTGGGGCTGTGTATGTATCTTATCACCATCATCATCTCAGCCGAACACGTCCACTGCTAGATATAGGCTTCCCACAAGGTTTTCCACACAAATCGGTCTTGGGCCACCCGCATCCAACCGATTCTCGCAACCCGTACCAAGTCGTCGGTCCGCCTTCGGGCCAGCTGTAGCTTCTTCTTTTTACATTTACTATGTATATATAAACCCATTGACCTCTTCCTTTTTTATCAAATTATTTCTAATAGAAATTTTTACAACACTTTGCTCGTTATGAGAATTACACCTACTATCTTACTTGTAATCTAATCTGCTAATGATTAATTTATTAATAATTAATTAATCTCCTTCTGATCGCAAAACGCCTGATCGACGTTTCGCGTGATCAGAAGGCTGGTCTTTTCTTAGCCCAAAGAATCAGCATTGCCATTCAACGTGGCAATGCTGCCAGTCTTCTGGGCACGTTACCAGTTGACAGCGATGCTGAAGAATTCTACGATGCCTAAACCATTTTTGTAAATATTTAGTATTATAATTATTTGTGTTTTTGTAATTATGTTAATTATGTTATCTTTTTTAGTACATTTGTAAATATAGGTTATTAGATTAATAAATTAATTATGTAAACATTATTAAACCTGCTAGTCAAAAAAAAACAAATCTTATGTCATTAGACTGCTCAAGCAATCGTTTGATATTTCAACAATACAAAACAGATATTCAACTGAGACTAGCATTGCAAAAGACTTAACTCTTAGAGTGCTACTTAAAAGCTATTGGAACTTGTATAACTGCAGCTTAGCGAGCTCTTTACAACTATTAAGCTACAATTAGGTACACCAAGTAAGAGGTACAAATGCATTCGAGAAATTCGCGTTGCTGTGTCGTGGCAATAGGTGCTACCTAGTACAAAATTGACAGAATTGAACTACAGTATATTGTGCTAATACAAAACAAGTGAGAAACGGCAATGAATTGCCGTAAATCTTAGAGTTCGAAAAACGATATATGCAAAGGTCACGTGCTACCACGTGATCTTGTGTTCAGAGATCATAGTCATTTCGGGGGTATATCGACTATGCTGAGTCAAATGGCGTTGATCGCGAGTCTCTAGTTCTTACGGTTCTTGAGTTGAAAGTTGTATAACAGACGGACGGATAAAGCTGTTGTATAAGAGTTTCTTCGAAAAACTTAGCTAAAGTGTGAATTTTGACAAATACTATTAGTTAGTCATTTTATTAAAAATATGGTCAGCTACAATGTTTAGACGTCGTTAGTATTGTGTCTCCAGAAAGGCTCTGGATTGGTTCACGCAGTACATGGTGAACCGACGACCAGGTAAAGGTTAAGGGAAGCGATTGGATGCAGGCGCCGCAAGATTGATCTGTGTAGAAAACCTTGGGGCCTATGTCCTGCAGTTGATGGCTTTCGGCCGAGATGATGTGTCGTGAGTCAAAAATTCAGGAAAATATTTAAAAATATGTGAGGTCGAAATCAAAGAACATAATATTCATAACTTTCAACGTAAATAGTGTGAATATAATACTCAAAAAGTTCAACATAAATACTGTCACAAGGTATTAAAGTTATCCCTTTTGTCGTGATAAATAACTGATAGATTATACACCTCGTGATAGCTAATAAACATATAAAGGCTACGTATTTTATTGTAAATCAACTGCAGTATACATAACTGAACATAATTATTCGTTAGGGACTGTTTTGATTACGCCTTCAAAACATAATCATGTTGTCAAAATCGACATTAAATTTACGAGACTATAAATCGTCAGAATCAAAACACGGGCGCCAGTTAACCCTTCTACTGTCGTGAGTTCAACAATTTGTGCTGCTGGGCCTCTTGGACCCCACTTGCAAACTTGCGCGATTTGTCCGGGTTAATACCAAATTTAATACACTTCTATGTCGAGCGGTTATATGTGACTCGCTGTTTTGTTCAGATGACCATGAAGATCAGATGTTTTAGGAAAATCCTGTCACCTGTATGCTTATAATAATAATTTTCACTTAAAGTCTAGGTTAGCCTCACGATTCACATTTGATTTCTGAAAGGCTAATCAACAACTTGACAAAGCTCAAGTCAAGTTGTTTTATTAGCCGTTGTTAACTCAGCAAGCTAATAATACAGCAATTCACATACTTTTGACCGTCTGTAAACATATTTTTGTGATGTGCCTTTCAGAAAACATGAGTTGAACTATTTGATTTGCTAAGCAGATTAGTGTTCCAAATATAGGGCAGAATAGCTTCCTTTGCGAAATATGAATGCAGAATTTTTCTTGTATTTTACTGGAATTGCTGCGGCAATTCCTAGAGAATGTAGTCTGTCTACGAGCGGTGATAACATTTTCGCTTACATCAGTAGGGCCGCTGGCTACAACAAAGACAATAAAAAGCCAAAGTAACTTATTATATCGTTACAGTTACTCTTGTAATATATTACCTAATGATTGACGCCTAAAAATAAATCACAGCTAGATTTGTTGTCCTCCTGAGTTTTCTCATGTAGGTACTCTATGACTGATGTATAAAATATTGTAAACCATTTTTCCCTTTATGTTATCTAAAAACCCCGCAAAAAGCTAACTCGTAGATTGATTGATCCACGAGGTCAAATCACGTCGCCACGATCGATTTTGAGATGGGTGACAGTTTAATAAACATCAGTCATACGCATCGGCGAATTCGTACCCACTATTAGATGCTTATACATATGTATTTTTTAAATATAAAATATGGATTTGAAAGGCTTAGAAGATTTTTTTTTTAAAGTAATTTGGTTATCATATATTTCTCCTTTATCAAATTTTCAGAGATATTATTGTCTTACTACATCACACTGCGCTTCTTACAAGGATTAAATAAATTTTAATAACATTATGTTTAAGTTGTACAAGTAACGCATAGACAAATTTTGAGGCTGATAGACAATATAGTAGAAAATCTCACAAAGTCGTACAATATAAAATAAATAATTTAATTTGTAATAAAGTGTCAAATAAACAACGCGATAAAATCCGTATATAGCAGTTTAATTTCAATAAATAATTTATTCATAAATCAAAATAAAACTTTTGTTATGACAGGTCAAGTTAAAAGTTTCGTATGGCAATATACAAAGTGATAAATCAAATCAAATCATTTATTTGCAAACCAAATGTGCATATTATATAAGGTCTTAAATATTTTATAATAGTTACTTAAAACTTAGCGGGCTTTTACAGCCATGGGAAATAAGAGGGCACTGCAAAATATTATTTATTTATAGTTATAATATAATATTCTACCACATACACACATGTTGTGTGTATGTGGTAGAATATTGGTGATGGTGTCTCATCTAGCCCAAACTAAGCAGAGCTTATACTATAGGTACTAGACAATGGATAAATATACATATATACTTTTTTTTGTAAATACTTAGATATTATACATAGAAATAGCTATTTTACATAAAACAGAAATCATTGTAAACAAATCCATGCAAAGTTATTAAGCATGTTTGTATTCTTGTAGATCGCCATATTAGGTATTTTTATTCGTAGGCGTATATTCTTTTACATAGGTATCTAGTTGTTTTTATAAGTAAGTAAATATGGCGTGTTTAATATTTTTATATTTAATCTTTATTTATTATTTTTAGATAGGAATTCTTCAACAGAATAAAATCATTTTTGTACCAGAAAAGTTACAATTGCTTACTAATACTAACTTTTAATTCTTAAATTACTCTTTAAAATTTCTTTAATCTATTAAGTGGCAAGCGACACTCCTACGGTTAGACACAACAGATTTTCAATAATGTCTGGCATTCCAACACCACTTGTCACTGACTATACTTTAAGTGTAACTGGCTAATCACTTTCCATTATTTGGGTTGTATGCTTTTTAGTCAGTAGGTAGTATACATTTTTTTGTCTTATCATATACTAGATTTGCCTGCGTCTTCGCTCGTGTAAATATAGGTTAGATTATGTAAGTAAAAATACTTTTTCCTTGATGAAAGGTGCCCTATGTCTTTTAATGTTTCCCTGACAACGTGTATCGAAATTTTACGACGATCGGTCGAGTGGTTAAGGCGTGAAAGCGAAACCAACAAACATTCACATTCCATGTTCGCATTTATAATATTAGTTAGGATAGTACTTCTGTAAGGTTAATCATTCTCAGTATAATCATTTACTTATTAATTAATCCTATTTATCATTGACCTATATTATTGTATCGATATTGTCAGTATTTGTAATATTGATTTCTAATCAATTGTACTGAACGTGTAATTTCTACCGATTATTAAAATTTAAATGGCAACACTGTAAACCGACATCTTTGTTTTAAAATATAGAGAATGACATTAATTTCGCATTGAACTGTTGAACAGTGAGGTAATAATTTAAATAAATCCGTGTAAAACTTTCTTTTCTGAAATTAAAACTAGATCCCTTACTTCGTATTTGTTATGTCTTTCTGTGGCACACTATTTATTATAATACTCACTGTAATTAATCATAGCTTGAAGCACAGTCACCCTACATAACTCGAATGTGTGTGAGTCGTTAACATGTGCAGAGGCTAATCTCATGTTCTTCAAGTCCTGGCCTTTTGATTTAATAAGTTTACGACTGACCAAACTTGGAATTACGTTAATTAAATGTTTCGTTTATTAGTTCGTAGTGCCTTGCGGCTCAATTGGGGCCCCAACTTTCCTAACTATCCAGTTTCTGCACGATTTGCTTAACGTTTTAAGCGTGTTTTAGGTTTGTTTTGAATTATTCCATCCTTTTTGTTGTTTTTTTTTCATTTCTCTTTATTAATTAATATTAATATTATTAATATTATTATAATAATATTATTATAATAATTATTTCTTGTAGATCCTGATCTACAAAAAATAATTAACACTGCAATTTACACGGTTAATTTACCATAAGGCTTTTAAGTGTGTACTCCTTCAGTTATAGGAAACCACAGCATCCAATTAAAGGACAATTTACAACTAAGTTACCTATTTGTTAAACAATTTAGATTAGACATTTAGGTAGATAATATTAACTTTGAGCAAAACAAAGTGACAATACGTATATATTACACAATTTATCATTGTTTACGTAATAAATTGTGCATTTGTTGCTAGGTTATCTATGTATTTATTTAATATCAGCAGTTCGAATATTTTTCTTAGTTAACTCAAATGTAGATTTGATTTCACTTTTTTTATATATCAAGGTTATTTATAAACTAAGCTTGGTTATTAATAGATGCTTAATCAGGGCATCTATTGATAAACTGCCTTGGTGCACTACGGTGGTGAATGTGACTGCTGTTCTTGGAATCTCAGGTTTAATTCCAGGGCTGGGCAAACATTTATTGGGTTTTCTGTCAAGAAATTTTCAGTGGTAATACGGAGTCTGGAACAGTAGATGGCAATATGCTGGACTCCAATTAGTCAGAGCTATAACCAAAATTGTCAAAATGTGGATGAAGGAGATGTCTGCTCACCCTGACTTTTAAATTACTTAAAGTTCGGTTTCTAATTCATATATATATATATAATCAATTTAGTTACGAATCGTAAAATGAGTACTAAAATGGATTTTCAATTAAAATTCTATCTGCAATACCGATGGCTCCTTGCTAATGAACGAGAGGGTTATCAATAACGAAAGGTAAACTTTATATCGTGGATGAAATTTTATAATAATACTTTATTCATATGCATCATTCTTTGGTTTTAATTTAGATTAATATTGACTTAAGTCTTCGCTTGGTAAAACGATTTCGTTTCGGTTTTCGGTAGATAAAAATAAGCTTTATTATAAATTTTGTTGTAATTATAGTTAGAAAAGAATATATTTATTGACTTTCTGAAAAGGAACAAAAATTATATGTAGAAAACAAATAGTTGTTCTCTGCTTAGGCATTTGATTATATCTAATATTTTAGTGTTTAAAAACAGTCATCGCCGCTATAGCGATACAAAAAAAGAAATAAGAAAATAATGCATTTATATTTAACACATAAAAAATAGTAAGTATATTATAATAATAGTAATATAAACATACTTAATTAAATTATTGTATTTTACAAAAAGGAACTCGCCACGGACTCTCGGATAGCCCACCCCAACTATTGTAATAGGAAAAGGTTGACAATACCGAAGTCCCCTGGATAGGTTCATTTGTTGTCAAACGGTCCTGAAGATGCCTTGCCCTGAGGCGAAACACTTGTCGATGCATATTTTGTGCTCAAAGCGGAAAACTGCAAGTTGGAATACGCTCAGGTCCCACGACGTGGCTGTCCCTATTCAGAGATGTTGTCAACCTCCTCTACTGCAATCGTTGTTGTTGGCGAAATCCAAAGTATCCGTTGTACTGGGGCGGTATCCAAGGGTACGTGGCGGGTGCCTCACTTTCTAATAATTTTATTACAATGGATGTCCGCCAAGTGACGCCTAATTCAATATATTAAACATACTTAGTCTCATCCCTATATCCCCAAGAGCAAACAAAGGTGTATTACACCCACATTTCGGCACCTATGTTTTTAGATAAAAAACAGAAGGCTGAGAGGCTGTTCCTACGACTCACCGGGCGCGCGCGCCGGTGCGGCGGCCGGGAACCGGTTTCGCGTGCTACTACGTCACAACGACCGAACCTCGGTCGGCTGGCCCGCTCGCCACTGACTCGCTCGCCTATCCTTATACACGCCACGCGTGCGTAACGTGCATATTTTTTTGTATTTATATATATAAATATAGCAGGAAATTGTAAGAAAATAATTTAATCTAAACGCACACAAACCCAGCCAAAGAACACCAGCCGCACAACTGGATCTAGGCATTCAAACAGAGGCTGAAGAGCCTATTGCCGTACTGGCACAGTCGCAATCTCCATGCTACTGAGAATTTCTTGAGAAAATAGTTCAAATAGCACTTTGAACCGAGTATCGTAACTGAAACTATATACACAGCTGTCATGTTGCTGCACCACCGAGGTAGCAAAATATAAAATTACTGGTAGTGCTATACAATGTCCCAAGCCCTTGTAAATAAATATCGATTTCACTATGTGTTCTCATAAAGTATCAAACTACAGGATGGCAATAATGCACAATTAGAGAGCGAACCTATCAAGCACGAATCGTGTGGAGTTACCAATTATTTTTAACCTTAAAGGCAAATTAAGCACAAGGTCATGTAGTCTTCAGGCTTTGTTAAATATATTTAACTAGTATCTGTGCCTTGTTCAAATCTTTTAGATTTGAAATACATGTGATCTCTTTGTTGTCTTTAAAAGGCTGTTTTTATTTTGCTAATTTGAAAAAGAATATCAGAAGCGAAGATGAATATAGAAATTGTGACCTATTGATAATTAAATATATTCTGGGTGTTGTCAGCTTAAATGCTATCCATTGTTCAATATTTAGATTAGCGGGAGGGGATTAGCGAGAATATTAGTAGAAAGCAAGAACTTTAAAAATAGATTAGTATTTCAGTTCCTATTTATCAACATCGAAACAAATTTATTGTCGCTAACGTTTTGGGCTGCTTATAGCCCGCTAGATAAAATAGATTTTCTATTATGTCTAACATTCCAGCAATTGACAGAATAACCGAAAATATGAATCAGAAAATATATTTTAAAACCTTGACAATATAATATAATGGCAATTTAAAGATCTACCGCAGTCTCTCAAGACGAAAGTCTTTGATCAATGTGTGTTGCCAGTGATGACTTACGGATCAGAGACCTGGTCGCTCACTATGGGCCTTATCAGAAGGTTCAAGGTCACTCAGAGGGCGATGGAGAGAGCTATGCTCGGAGCTTCCCTGCGGGATCGAATCAGAAATGAGGAGACCCACAGGAAAACTAAAATAGCCAACATGGCTCTCCGGATAGGCAAGCTGAAGTGGCAGTGGGCAGGGCACATAGCGCGCAGAACCAATGGCCGTTGGGGCAGAAAGGTTCTGGAGTAGCGGCCACGCACCGAAAGGCGCAACAGACGCAGGCCCCTCACGGTGGACCGACGACCTGTTAAAGGTCCTGACCTGTACTGGACCTGTTAAAGGGAAGCGGTTGGATGCAGGTGCCCCAAGACCAGTCTGTATGGAAATCCTTGGGGGAGGCCTACGTCCAGCAGTGTCTTTCGACTGACATGATGATGTTTGAAGACAATCTTTAGCTGTCTTGATATAGCTGGCAACAAACTTAATTTTAAATAATAATGTCATTAAAATAAGCACAATTTGAAATTAGTTTTACGGTAACTCTTGGTTCATTAACTTACTAATATGCATACCTGGACTATGTGTCTTCTCACCGTTCCTTATCCTCAAAGAGGAAGGCAGATGTGTACTTATTCCATAATTCGTACTATGTTTATAGGTTCTACGTTTTGCTGTCTAGAGGTACTTAGTAATGATAATAATAATATTAGCTCTGTAGAAACTGTCCCACTGCTGGGCACGGGCCTCTTCTCAGTGTGAGAAGGGTTAGGCCATAGTACACCACGCTGGCCCAGCGAGGGTTGGCAGACTTTACATATCTACGAGAAAATTATGAAAGCTCTTCTTTCCTCACGATGTTTTCCTTCACGGTTAAAGCAAGCGATAATAAACTAATACACACATAACTTCGAAACGTCAGAGATGCATACTTTTGCGTGGCAGACCAAAGGTTTTCAACTAGGCTATCACTGATGTAATACTTAGTAATTATATTTTAATTTCTGCTCTTATTTAACGGTTTGACAATTCTGGATACGTGATTATGATAAACAATATTATGAATATACCGTACAGTCCTCAAACAAAATTAATTTTAAAATGAAACCTCAACGTGTTTGTATTTTAAATTGAATTGGCCTCACGCAAATAGTTACTTAGTAATTCAACACCTGTGATATCCTAAACAAACAAACTGTGAAATGATATTTTCATGTATGTAAAATAAACTTGCTATTTTATATTACCGGTCAAGAAAATATCAGTGCCATTAGGCAGTTTAGAACTGTGCCTACTGAAGTCAATAGTCTCGTCTTTTATTATGTAAAATCTAAAACTAAAGCCGGAAAATTGTAAGCGAAATAAATCTCTGGTCTGTCGGTGACATAGGCACGAGATTATGAATGTGGGAATTTATATAATAATGTCCTCTAGACCGAATTTCGGCCACGGCGTACAATCTTAACGGACATTGGCCATCTGCGCAGGAGACATTATAATTAACAATCGAGTGCGCAAACACACACAAGTGCACTCTCTGTTCCTAAACTCTCATGATCTTATAGGACGGTAATCCGACACAACTGGGGAGAGATCAGGCGCAGGACAACGGCTTTACATGCTTTCCAAGGCACAGGGTGTCTAACACCGCCAACTTCCTAACTCAGGGCTGCTATTGACATTTCTTAACAGTAAAACCCAATAACTTTTCGTTGGCTCGACCTGGGATTTCAACCCGAGACCTCGTGTATAGCAGTCGCATTCACTACCACTGCGCCACGGAGGCAGTTAAATTTATATAGGCACCAATTGGCCTGGTTGTCACACAAAAAACATTTTCTCTAATAATAAGATATACTACGTAATGGTTTTGCCTCAATTAATTTATTGTAATCTCTTTGAACCATTTCTTCTTTCTTAATCTTTTAGGTATACGAAACAGTTTTTATTTGTATTGTAAATACAAAAACTGCTACGTAAAATATTATAATTTATTTTTAAATAATCGGAGAAATATCTATAAGTCTATTACGAGCTTCTCCAGTTAATATAGGTGGGTAATTTGGATTACCGCTTCACAGAAAAACGGTACCCGATAATTTTTTATTGCGTTCCTACAGCGAGTATTAGGAAATCTAGAAAGCTTTTGAAGAATTCTTTGTAGCATGGTTGTGCTGCCAGTTAGTTAATGTGTCCCAACTTTGGCATTGTAACGATCTGTTTAATATCAGTATTCAACCAACATCATAATTATGTTGCTGTTATTTAGAGTCAGTTGTAAAACATGTCTAACGTTTTCATTGTTAATTAATACTACCAAAAAAAACGGGTAAACGTGCAATTACCGTAGTTCATGATTACTTGAATAGTAAAGTATTACGCGTTTTTTGCTGCCTCTAGTAAAAAAGGAATTAAGGATTGAGTGAAAGAAAAGGAATGATAAAGATGGAAAGATAAGTTATGTTTAACACGCGAAACAGTGCCACTATTATTATACTAGTTTCCTGTAAGAGCTTGGAGCTTGTCGAATGAGGAGATGACTTATTCATCCTGTCGCCAATTAATTGACAAAGACTTATTCCACTCGTAACTCCTACTTGCTACAAATATACGTGTTTGCAAATTCAAACGCGTATCTTCATCAGCTTGCACACTACCGCCTCTTATTGCGAACATGAATACAGCCTCCTAAACCATTCATGTCCACTGAAATGCGTACATCCATATTCCAAACAAATCAACGGCAACCGTGTCTCCGGTGAAAGCTGTTAGAGCTTTCATCAAAGACATGCTTGCCATTGATTTATGAAATAGCAGTGCTGTGCCACTACAATAGGTTCGCAGAATTAATACTATAGTTTTTATTTTTTTGGTCTTTGAAACAAAATGTACTACATGGTAATTAACAAACTTATAATAGATTAGCATATAAAGAAGCAGAGACATAAAGTTTTTAAATAAATTACATCATCAGGCTATTTTTTTAAATTAAATTAGCAAATTATTTTTCTGTATGGATATTAAATCTTTCATGTATGTATTTGTTACATCTTACAAGTACAGTATTCCCCACGTTAGTCACGTTAAAGATGCTTTAATAATCCGTAATAGACGACTTTAACGACCTTCTATCTGTATACCGAACGCTCGAGATTGACACAACATGGATTTACACCTGAATATTCTCAAGAAAAATGCCTTACGATAGCACTACATAAGCGTAAACTAATGCTTCGCAACCAATGCGGCAGCCTTCAGAATTTATGTATGATAAATGAAAATCCCTACGCAGTAAGTCTTTTCATGTCTAGTCTAAGGAAAAAGTACCTACATATGTTGTGACTTTATATGCTTACTCATTATTCAAACAGATCTTGTCATTCCTTTCAGATTTTTGGTTACCTATCTTTAACGAGACATTGTTTTAGTCCAGCGTACCTGTGATACTGCTGTCTTTTAAAGCATCAGGTATTCCCTTAACAACGTAACTATTTCCAACGTAATGACTTCCAACTTACTCCAACTTTACAAATGACTTAACATCGTAACCTTTCAACTGGTACCAAAAGTTTCCTACTGTAGTTTCTGTAACTATAGCAGAAGACTCGTGGTAAGTGTATTGACCGTCACTCACTCCAATTATAGGACTGCAATGCATCAATCTCATAGACAGGGCAACAAACACCGCTCGCGATGAAATTGCATGCATTAATGCTGTACTGATAGTGGTGATGCGAAAAGTTAAATGAACGAAGTTAGGCGCGTCTCCAGCGAATGGATGTTTTTCTTTATAATGCTATAGTTTTGGTTGATGGCCACAGTAATTTATTTTGTAAGGAAAGTTTATTAATCCATTGTTAATTACTTCCTTTCTTGCTATTATTAAAATAGTCGTATGAAATGCGATGCTATGTACACGTTGTATTTTGCTCGTACTGCAGTCCATCAGTTTGGGAAGTCACTCCACCTTATGAAATATCGCAGGAAAACAACCTTGTGCTGTATTCTCTTTAAAATTGCACTGCCGTGTTAGTAAGGGACTAGTACAATCTTTTTCCTTGCATCACAATACCTAAATAGTTTTTAAGTAGATACCAGTTTTTAATTTTATTGCAGTGTCAGAAACGTTAAGAGCTTGCCTTAAGGTTCATTAAAACCTTGGTGGTATAAGAATAGTTTTTCTACAAGGCTATTTTATTTTTAAAATGAATTAAAATTTTAGTTGATTGTCCATGTAAGTAACGAAATCAGTTGTACGTTTGGCTTATTAAAGTTTAAATAAACAAGTATTGGGGGTAATAGATAGCTTCTTTAAATTGAGAGAAACATCGCATTCAAAAGTCGTAGAACAAAGTTGTTAATTTTATTGACAGAACTGTTACTGTTTGATATTTCTAGGACTTATTTGACATCGTCTATGTGTAAAATTTTTAAAAGGATCAATCTTTTAAACCACAATAGCCGACTGAAATTTTCACAGATATGTGTGAATTTAGTGTATTTCCTATCAAAACATAAAATTACTAAAAGCGGATATAAAAAATAATAGTTACATAGAGTGGTTTTATAGATTTCAAAGCAATCAAATAACACACCTGGCTACGTTTTTTGTGATAATCTACTCTGTCCCAATCTCGGGCAAAGGTTACAAGTTCTTTCCTTGTTTATTCTTCCAGTTCGTCATAAATGTGTCTAATAGCGATATGCGACCATCAATAAAAATCATATTATGGCAATTATTAAAAATATCAAAATAATTAGAACGGTGAATAATATTGGAATGCATTATACTTTAACATTGTTTAATCTATATAACTCTTCCGTTACTGAGTGATTGACAGACAACGCACAGCCGAAACTACTGAATGCAAGAAGCTAAAATTTGGCATGTATGTTCCTTGGAGAGTGTAGGAGAGCACTAAGAAAGGATTTTTGAAAATTCCACCTTGAATGGGGTGAAAGGGGTGAAACTCGATATTCACACGGGAACGGGACTTACGCGGGTGACACCGCGGGAAAACTACTAGTTATTAAATATTTTTTTAGCTTTAAGCCATACAAATGTGATACTCGCATTTTATTATTTACGTGGGTCATGAATGTATTAGCATTTAAGCACCATGACCTATGCCTAATGGCGGATTACCTGAAAACCGTTAATTATAAAATCAAGTCTATTTATTATTATTCAATAAGTTACATATTCGATAATGACACGAATAAAATTTTAACATCGAATTGATAAAAATCATACAATTTTCGATTCCAAATTTATTTAAAATTCTGAAAAGAATTTGTGATAAACTTGAAATCGCCATCAAAATCAAAATCAAAATTGCCATCGCATAACGATTACAAACTACAAAATGTTGACAGTGAAACTCCAAAAAAGCTAATCTACAGTCGAATTTAATTCCAATTTTTCAACTAAGCCAACTCTGCAGTTTACTGCAGTAAAAATCGAACAGCATAATGAGAATAATATTTCCTAGAATGTTCGCTGGCAAAATTATCGGGGTTCGTAGCGGAGTGCGATGTTAGTAGTTAGAGGCGGTTCGAACCGATTATAGCGACAAGTGCACGCGCACCGAACACGCCACGGCCACCCGCTTAATATTGTGATTATTATGTACCGGCAAATGTGAATGTTAGCCGTCATAGCGTGTGATGTTTACTTATAATTGCTGTTATTTGTGTTTGTAATTGAAATACTACTTGGAATATAACATTAAGATATGTGACCGACTGTTTTATCTTCCCTTTTCTTTTCTACTATAATTTATTTAAGTTTATTTTTCAACGAAGAATTGTGAATTGTCTGTTCAGCTTATATGCGATGGCACTGCTTGATTTGGTAAAGCACTTACTCTAAAAGAATCTCAGAATCAGAAAAGTTTTAACTAATAATAATGATTTTCTCATTGGTTGCCATACTGTCCTGAGGATGCCTCGTCCAGGGGCTAAGCATGTGAAAAATATTTATTGCTTGATCCAGAATACTGCATAGAGTACGTCTGCGTCCCATTATGCAGCTATCCAGTGCGGAGTGTGGTATTGTTAGACTTTTTCTATTACAATACTGGGGCTGAGCAATTCAAGAAACGCGTGGTGTGTTCTTCTCTTCGCAATTACTTTATTCAATTACGTTTAAATAATATTTTAGTTCGTACGATTGCAATGAAATAATAGCAGTACATATATAATTATTCAACGTATTTTACAGTCTACAGAACTAAAAACATTTTAATCAAAATTGTAACAAAATGTAAAACAGGGTATAGTTCTAGCTAACTTATATAATAATGACCACAAACACGGTCCTAAAAAACTACTTTGAACCTGACCACTGAATTTGCTGACGGGAAACTAAAACTCAACACCTAGTTCCGAACTTCAGTACTGTTCCGAAAGTGTAGTTAATTTTATCGGAACAAGGCTAACAATTAGTCAGTGATTTCGCGCTTCGATTTAAGGTGTTTTATTGCGCTCACACCCCAAAGTTCCAAACATTCCACAACAACGTTAGTTTTAATGCCTACTTACTACAATAAAAATAAGGATCTTATCGTGTAAATAATAAAGTTGAAAATAAAACGGCAAATATTGGCCTAAAGAACACGTAAGCTTGGTCGAATAAATATCTTTTTCCGGGAGATTCTTTATCGTGTCCGGAATGGTTCCGGTGCTGATGTAAAAATAATTGTTCGGAACCCTCTTTTTATGGGTTCCGTCAGTCGGATAAACGTGAGGCTGGATTTTTCGAATGGATTTATCGTTTATGAGACATGATTATTATATAAGATTTAGAAATGAATAACCAAATCTACGTCCGGCATTCTCGTATGTCTTGTATTAACAGCTCAATTGTTGAAGATTTTATTTTTACCTCTGGAATTTTTTTTACTAAGCCCTACATATTATGCAGAGTTACGTAAAATAATTTACATCGTATGTTTTTATACGTATAGTATGTATGTGTATTTATTACATATGTATCATATATAAGATGGTTTATTTTTCGTGCGATATTCCTTGTATCTGTATTTGGTTATTATTTTAATGAATTTATTTAAAACTAGCGACCCGCCCCGGCTTCACACGGCTAGTACAAAACCTTAACAAATTATACACCTAAACATTCCTCATAAGTCACTCTGTTTATTAGTAAAAACTGCATGAAAATCCGTTCAGTAGTTTTTGTGTATATCGCGAACAGACATCGGGAGATTTTGTTTTATAATACGTAGTGGAGACAAATCACTCACTTTGCAACAGTTCTGTATCGCTGGGATCACTTGTAAATATTCAAACAACGGACACAAAGAACACCCACATTCGTGACAACTTTTGGATGCTCAATTTTTTGTCCAACTCACAACACTCTGAGCAGTGGTAATACAAGGCGAACACTTTAACATTATACCATCGGTGCAGTCATTACCTAACTCATCAACTTGTACTAGTATCAATGAAAAGACTAAACTTGATCATTCATATATCGCACAAAACACTAAATTAATTGACTTCACAACACTTGCTATTAATAATAATAATAATATTCTATCACATACACACAACACCATCTAGCCCAAACTAAGCAGAGCTTGTACTATGGGTACTAGACAATGGATAAACATACATATATACTTTTTTTTTGTAAATACGTACATATTATACATAGAAACACCCAGACCAAGACAAACATCCATGTTCATGCACACAAATGTTTGACTTGTGCGGGAATCGAACCCGCGACCTCAGGCGTAGCAGTCGGTTACACTAACCACTACGCCATTGAGGCCGAAAAATTATAATTATGTATAATTAAAGGCTGAAGTTACAAATGGGAAAAATACTCATGTTTAGATAAAGGTATTAAATATATTTTAATATACTTCAACAAAGTACAAGCACTAGTTAAAATAATTATCGAACAATCCTACTCAATATTGAAATATTGATTCACTTGGCTAGCTAAGCTACTAAGACTATTTCTCAACGGATATTAAATGAACTCTCACTGAAGATGGAAAGTGCGAATACTACTTCAAAACTTTATCCTTGGAGAGTTCATTTCTGGAACTTTAGGAACAGGTAGTTTTGTACTTCTACTTATCTCTAAGGCCATCGATTTATTATTGTTGAATCTATTTGTTCGACACATTTCTATGTTAACGTCAAGTAAATACTACACCCACGAAAATAGAAGCACTGACACTTACATGGTACACAGATAACATGCGCCAGCTGAGGTATTTGGCGTTGTCTGTATCGTAGAAGGGAGTATCCATCTCTCATCATATAACCATCCACTCGGCTATGCGTCAATGACGTTGAGACGCAAACGAAGCGACGCTACGTTAACTATGAGCTATATGCTGTTAATTGAAATTAAACTAACTTAAATACGAACAGGAGTTAAGAATAGAAAATAAACTACTTCATACGAATTTTATCGCGTTATTTATTTTAAAATATTATTATTAGGTAATTTACAGCAGCATTTGAGCAGCGATAGCTCAGTGGGGAGACCAACAGACTGCAATGCAGAGAGTCTCTGGTTCGAACCCACGTCGCGCACCTCTGACTTTTGGAAGTTATATGACTTTTCGAAATTATGTGCGTATTGATTGACAATTATCGCCTGCTCCGTGCCTCGGAAAGCACGTTAAGCCGTTGGTCCCGGCTGCCATGAACATCTATGGCAGTCGTTATTGGGAAAGTCAGTTCCCCCTAATATCCTGACACTGGTCTAGCCTTAGAGTATCGATAGCCTTCGGGTTGCGGAGGTCAGGTGGCAGCCGCTCCGTGTAAAAACTGATATCCAGTCAAATCCAGTTAGACTAGAAAAGCCGACCCCAAGTGACTCGGGAATAATAAAAAGGCTAAGGGAGAAGATTATTAGGTAATTTATAATACTGTTTTTTTTTCTGGACGGTAGGTACTCTATGTCTTTTTTTGCACCCCCAGTGCATATGCGAAATTTCAGGATAATTGGTCGAGTAGTTAAGGCGTGAAAACGTTATAAACCAACTATTTAAATTGAGCTATATAATACTTGGTAGGTAATACTTGCCCCAACGCTCGACGTTTCGCTTGCTTTTCAGTAGCCATTGTCACGCACAGACTAAGATGACCGTTGTCTCATCATGTATTAAAGTGTAGTAGACCCGGAAATGCTGTTCACTTGTTTATTCCAAGATGAGGTTAAGCCCTCACTCTACTACATGCATGAAATATTATCTTTAAACTATCAATTTAATCAAATTTAAGTGGTATCTGTGTGAATGTAACTATCGTGCAAGTGTAAAGAAATGAACACAAATGCCTATGAATACACCGAAGATGCTTGTTGGCTCGACATTTTGACGGGACAAAAAATGGTGTGGCTTACAATTTTTATGTCTTCTCCGGCGGTGTTTCTTTGTGTTTACTATTATAATATTTGTCAAGCTTTATTTAGCGAACGGATTTACCTTGCAGGAGTTATATGTATTATTAAATTAGCTTACTTTTGGTTGCAAAATAGGACTATACTTTTTTAAATCTGTTTTTTTATAAATAAACTGAAACTGTTTATAAAAGAGACAGGCAATTTGCATGTGATGCTTATTTCGATACAATTTTAAACCCTGATAGAAAACTTAATCTTGAAAAAGTTGCAATCAGCCGACTGTAACTTTTTCAAGATCTATCAGGATTGTGTTTTCTGTATTATTTTCTCCACCATACACTAGAAACCAAAATAGTGACTAGTGTGATTGATATACTAAATAATAAACTAAACATAATCGTTGCCGAAGACTCCACTATTCCTAAAAGCATTTTAGTTTACTCTCCAAGTTCGTAAGTAAATAATAAAATTCTTCGCTGTTAATTTTCCGTCCCGATGCTGTCGTTGAGAACCTAAAACTTTTCTTTAGGAGCTTCTAGAAACTTCCACAATGATGTCGCATCAATCTTTTTTGCTTTTAGTCTAGTTAATGACCGACTTACGGTCAACAATTTTCCAGCTGCCTATACTAACTTGTTTCTATAGCTTCACTATTCATCGGTATTTTTAGTCACTATAACCAGCTATGCCTGCGGTAAATGACGTTAATGTTTTATTATCCCCTTCCATATAATGCGTTGCGACAAAAAGCATTCTATGTATTTTAGTCCAATGTCTATGTCTATGTTTGCATTTATTCAAATTGCATCCAAATCAACATTAATATTTACAACAACACAATATTTACAGTAACACCAGAATTTTTCAAAATTGTGTTAATTGTATATCACGGCTTGGCTCTTTAAGGATTCAGGTAAATCTAGAAAAATAGTTCAATTTATTGTATTTACCGTTTAACACATAAGTCTGACACAGGACCTCCGTACGTTCATTTACAGGCTTGCAGAACAATAATTACTTACTTATTTTGCTGTCAAACACAGTACAAACACCTTATTTACTTTCTTGCCATGTTTGTCTTAGCAAATGTTTATAACCTTACATAATTTCACCCTTTACATATTTACATATTATGTGTGACGTAGTTAAGTGAAAGTGAAAAATCAATTCTTGGAGTAGATTTTTCACTTTCTATTAGCATAGTAACAACGTCATAAACATGCATATGAAAAAAATTATCTAAGACATTGAAATTTAAACTCTATCTTGAATAAATCTTAGGTTCATTTCAGCTTAGCAAAGCTAACGCGAATGTCTGAGGTTCAAGGTCGTGTGTCGTGTGCAGTTTACGTAAACGGATCCACAACGGCCTAATTGTTCCACGTCAAGTTGTACTTGACAATGCTAATTGAAACGATCATGCTTTTAGCCTACTAACTATTCAGACTGTTTACAAGGCCTAATTAGAGCGTGAAGGAAGTCTCCTAATCGATCTTTCAAGTTCTACGTAGATTTAAATAAATTGAAATTTAGTATTCAAGATTTTATAGTTTAGTTAAGTTTTTATATTAATATAATATTATGAGCTACATATATGCGCATTTCACATCTAGAAAATCTTTGTGAGAGATCGTAGAATCGAATCAAAATAGATCACTGGATTAGATGACAGATAGCGCCTCCTTTTTTAAATTAGACCAGACAGTGCAGTCATGTACCAAAGTCGGTTTTTCCGGGATAATGAAAGACAGTTTATCTCGTCATTAAATCGAAATCACGACGGTCTGTTGTTATGGAAACTGTGAAACTTACTTTTGGAAAAGAATTGCAAACAAAACTGTCTAGTATCTGCTGGACTATACGGTAAATTATTATTTTTTATTATTTAGTAACTATATTCATGCACTGGGAAATGCATCAGGGGTAGGCTTCCTACAAGGTGAACCAGTGACCTGGTAAAGGTCGCGGTAAGCTGTTGGGCTTAAGATCGGTCTATGTGAAAAATTATGGGAAAGGCCTATATCCAGCAGTGGACTTCTTTTAGCTGAGATGATAAACTATATCCATAGATTTAACTGAGGTTTGACATTATTTTATTAAATTCCTGTTAACCGTTCCAGCTAAGCTAAACGCTTGTGTTAGAAGTATTTTCACGTTGATAATGCAACTGCCTTGAATCAAATCGACCATCTCTTTTAATCTCAATGATTCTGTCTCCTCTCTTTTCTTTAAGCAGCTTCTGTTTCAAGATTATTACATTGGTGTAAATTTAAGTATGCACGAAATAAAATCCATTGTAATATAGGTACATTGATCTGAAAGGGACTGTCACGAAGATTCTCTGACCAATTTGAAGACATTCTTGAAGGACTCTATTGAAATAGGTATTCTGTTGAGCGTGCGTTAAGTATGTAATTAGAATGAATGAAGTTAAAGATATACATTAAGTACCATGTTACGATAGCAAATAAACATCTGTAAGCTCTTTTTAATCTGGGGATACCCCCGCTCTAGGATTAAATCCTATGTCTTAGGGTACTTTATAAACATTCAAACAACGGACACAAAGAACACTTAGAATCGGAACAGCTACTTTTGCATCACACAAATGTTTGCCCTGTGTATGGGTCGAATAACACTCGGCGCAGTGGCAAGGCCTGGCGACCACTTAAACCACTACACCATTCATGCAGTTAACTCTCTACCTACGATTCTGTCTACCATATGTGGACAGAGACGTGTACCTATGCATGTATAAAATACCATGTAATAATAAATACATGAGGTATTCTAGCAAGAGAGGTTCGATAAAAATGTTAGACAATATTTTTTGTTTTAAAAATGTTACAGCCAGTACCATCTATCGGCACTGTGGAGAAAACTCGGCAGTTACTTCTAATAGTTTATTACAGCGCCATCTATCGACGTCTTATGGAACTACGTAGCTTGTCGATACGCGAAGAGTAGAGAAAACGCTGGCACATTCTCGAATCTTCATACTGCTTACATTCCGGGTATGGCGTTTCTAGAAATCTTCAGAAACCGTTTAACCGCGTATAAAAGGGTAAGGCCAGCGCTCCGGAGTCAGTTTACAATCGTAAGCGGTCAAGTATTCATCGAAGCGAACGGAAGCAAATATACCACAGAGTTTGAAGCAGTTACAGTGGAAAAGTGTAGTATAGTGTTTGTTGTGTTTTAAATTTAATTGTGTGCTAGAATAAAACGTGTTTTAGTCGGCAATATTGTTTACATTCCTATCCCTCGAACCCAGCATGTAACAAAAACATTACCTGAAATTAATGCGACAGCAAGCTATCTTATTTCTCTCTAAGGTCCATTTTCTATCTACTCTATCCAAATATACAGCGCAGGAATAAATGCACCTCGGACTGCAATACACCCAATATTTTTAATAAGTAGAAAAACACGTTATTGCATATTCTAACAGATTTATTTATCAGCATAAATGAACATAGAAAAGACGTTACGTGTAATATGTCTGGAAGAGATGGTTGTTAGTGATACAGTTAACTATTGTTTATTTCCTATAATTTTCTATATAATTATGTATATCTAAATTTGTCAACTAAGTTTCACGGCACAGTGGTAGTAAATGAGACTGCATGAGAGCGCTTTTTTAATTCCCGTCTAGGGAATTAGCTCTCATGCAGTCTCATTCAGTACGACCGAGCTGTGAAACATAGTCGCTAAAGTGTTATTGAGTTTTTTATCCAGAAATTCTTAATAGTTGCACGGAATCTGAAGTTGTCTTTGTAAATAGCAATGGGCTCGTACGTTATTACGTAGGACCTGAATCTAATGGATTCAGCCAGACTAAATGTGTAGCTAAATACCTATGGGCAATAAATATGACTAAGTATGAATATTTTAGTGCGTAATAAAGTATGATCTGTTTCTCTATCAACACTTCAGCCTATGCCTTCGGGAAAGCTTTGTTATTATATTAATTTATTTTTCTTCTTAAAGATAAAACTCATATAATTATAAAGGTCAACAGTGAATAAAAAGTGTGACTCGTAATAAAATTAGATTTCTCAGAAATACCCTAAGCGATTATAATATTACTAGCTACACACGCCTACTCTATTTTTTATTTACCTTTCTCGTAGCAACCTCTTAATATAAAGCATATTAAAACACACTTATATAAAATGCAACGTAGTCTAAAAAAATATCAATTCATTGTCTCCTTTTTGAGATTTGCGGACATAAACATACAGAAGTATTTTTTTATATTCGGATTAAAAACATAAAAATATTTCAGTGTCAAAATAAAATATAGATTATTATTATTATTAATTATTCCATTTAGGCTTTCCAACGAAAATACATACAGAACATTGACTTAAAAACACAAAATACATGATATCATCGTAAGCTTTTAAATTAAAGATAAATACAACATTGTAATCGAAAGTGAGTTTTACAATGTTTACTTCATACACATTCTAAAACACTTTCAATAAGTAGATAAAACAAAATAAATTAATGTAAAACTAATTATAAGCAGTAAAATAGAACAAATGTAGCAACCTTATAATTCTTTACTATACAATATTTTATAACGATCTAATTGTTGTAATTGTATATATTTTAGTTTTTTATTCAATGACGATTGCAAGCACGGCGGAGTGGCTTAAGTGGTCCCCTAACCTTTGCCAATGCTCCGAGTGTTGTGGGTTACATCTCCGCACAGGTCAACAATATGTGTGATTTACAAATACTTGATGCAAGTCTAGATATTCTTTGTGTCCGTTGTTTAAATGTCTATATAGTACCCCGCGACATAGGATTTGTAATATTACCGTTACGAGTTCAAATCGATCAAGTCAACCGAAAGATTCCAAAAGACACGTGCTCGCTCTTTCAAGTTACGAATTCAAATGTCCTTTCATCGAACTGCATGCCTCACCACGACTCTGCCTCACATGACGTTGACGCAACAACTTTACGGCGTTCACTTTACACAGTAATAATAAAATGTCAGTCATATCCTAGACCTAACTAATATTATAAATGCGAATGAGAGTTTTTTTGTTTGTGATACTTTACGCCTTAACCACTCGACTGATCATCATGAAAATTCGCACACATGTTGTCAAGGAAATAAGAAAGGACATAGGTTACCTTTCATCCTAAAAAAGTACTGCTACTAAACTAACCTAACTTATATTTACGCGAGCAAAGCCGTGGGTAAAATCTAGTCATATATTTAAAATAATTATGTGACAAAACAAAATACAAATAGAACATACTGTATACCAAATAAACAATACATTTGGTAATTATTCATATCTTCTATTGAATGAAAATTCCGTAGGTGAATAATAAACACATCGCAATATATCGTCAGCGCCCAATCAAAGCCAGAGCCACTTAAATCAAATAACCATCTAAGCTCCCTCACCATTTAACACTCTCATTTCACGGCTATTTTACAACACACGATTCATATCAATTAATCAGGCGAACCGAGCAATCTGTTATCAGGTTCACAGAAAGAAATCTGCCGGCGACATATTTTTTTATTGCCATTTAGGGGTGGGCTTTTTAAAACTGTCATTAATCAAATTCACAAAGCAGCTATTGTCCTTAGGATGGCAATACATTTATCATAAGCGATTCGGTTGGACTCTACAATGGTTGCGATTTATGAAATTTTACATATCCTCGTGTGATGGGATTTTAAAGATGAATGGACATTATGAATGTACGTTTCTGGGATTTTTCGGTCTTTTCAGGGATGTGTGACGTATAATTTATTTGATTAATACATTATTCAATAGACCTAGGTAAATGGCTGTTATTTCAAATTATTTATGTATAAAAAGCGGTAGTGAATGTGTTTACCATAATTTTTTTGTCTCAATTATGAATGCTGTGTTAGCTCGTAAGTGGCATGTATATTAGAACTCCTACTTTTTCTCTAAATTGTGTCATATATATGCTGAGAGTTAACCAAATAAATAAATAAATGAGTTCTCGAGCTTTACGCCCGAGTCAAGCAACATGCTTTGGGCTTTTTCAGCTAAAAATTTTTAAAATACGTTACTTATAATTATTTTTATTTTTTTGATAGCTATTAATTTAGCTTGTTACCTGATTCCGGCTTGACGTCGACTTCTGGGACACAAGAGTTTGTGCCTATCTAATTCAAATTAATTGACTGCAATAGTATTATGGTTCATAAATGGCCGTTTCACTACGCGCCAAATTTGATAGATTCGAAACTTGAATCTGACTTGTAAAAGAAAGAATCGCTGACTGCAGATAGGTAACAAGTACATATCTAATAGGTATACATTCTAGAAGGGTCCTACTTGATTGTACGTAGTATATTTTCTCTACAACATTATTCTCGTCAAAGCGTAGGAGGACATTAATCAGTGTAAGTAAATGGCTTATTTTTTACGTCTGTGTTCGCGAAAACTGAGTGAATTTGACATCTTCATTTCATGAATTCTGCAATGAATGGTCTGAATTTCGTAGAATTCTCCGTAAACGGGCCCTTGAATACAAAACAAACATGTATTACGGGTTTTAAAGCTTATTATCTGGGTACTTATGAGGGTTTTGTTATGACTTAGTAGTTTTACTTTAACTAAAGTTCATAGTTTTGCGTGAAAATCGAATGAACAAGTAAACGTGAAGAAAATATACATTGTTTCGCATTCAGAAACGTTTAACTTATTTTAAATTATTTGTTGATTTTATCGCGTTTTATTTTACGTAAATAGTAGTCTCATTTTAAACTATAACGTTCGCGTAAATGAAAGACAATATTATGAACTAAATTAGGATTTTAAATATATATTTTTAACTAATTACATTTTTAAATATATATTTTATTTATATTTTTACGCTTACATTTTGCTAGCTAAGGTTTTAGTCTAGGCGAGTTTATTGCCGTCTACCAACCACGTTGTTCTCGAAGACATGTGAAGACTGCCAACCCGCATTGGGCCAGCGTGGCGGACTATCGCCTAACCCTTCTCACATTGAGAAGAGGCCCATGCCAGAAAGAGCTGTAACACTTTGTCCAACTCTGACTGAAACTCGAGGCTGCACAGGATTTACCTGCTGAGTCACCGAAGCAATTATTTCTTATATGAAATGTACAAATTCATTTTCTTGACAGTATAAGATACCTATTTCTGTAATCCTCTTTATTTTACCTGAAAGTGTACTTAGTATTTAGGATAAAATGAAGAGAGTATGGTATGAAGTACTTACTTTATACAATACTGAAATAAAAAATAACATTGCGGGATGAAATACAATAGGTTTTTACCTTTTAATGTTGGACAGACTTATAAGAAAAATATACTTTTGGAGTGGCAGTAATAAGCTCTGAGAGAATTGAAAACGTACGGTAATAGTCTTCAGGAACCATTTTACCTTCAGGGTCAATGACCTGTTACAACGCTGAGTTAGCAATTTATTGGAGCTCGTTTTTTCTTCATGGAAACTTTGGGAAAGGCAAAGGAAAGGTGCAAACCGTACATATTTCTCACGCTTGAAGAGAAATCTACGAAAGAATTAGATGGTAGCGTGAATAGCGAGAAAGTAGATTATTAGTATGTTAAGCTGCATTGAGGATATATATGTCGGAGAAGTATTGTTCTCTATGACAACGTCATTAGAGGTTGCGGGTTTAGTGGGTGTCACCTGGGTAATATGCGAGCACAAAACACAAAGATACCGGTTTTACACTATTGAAAATTTACAGTTAAGACCGAGCAGTGGGTTCAGGGCAATGATCTTACTTTTTTTACACAACTCACAACTCAACGTTTCGAATTGATCAGTCGCTATCGCTCAAATGTGTCTCAATAACTGTCGGCCTTCCTAAAGTAAAGAAGGCGCCTCGACCCCACTGAAGCACGCGTTCGGCTCTGATTGGTCGTTATGTGAATTACAATATTTATAACTTTTATTAGATTAATAAGGTTTTTGAGCTATAGAATAATTTAACAAATTAAATTAAATTAGGAATTTTAAAAGTAATTAAAATGTAGACAATTTATATTGTGAGTTACACGTGTAAACAACAATCAACCCGACTCATAGCTTCCTCCTAAATAATTATATATCCTTATATCCTTACTAATATTATAAACGCGAAAGATTATATGGATGTATGGATGTTTGTTACTCTTTCACGCAAAAACTACTGGACGAATGAAACTTGGTATGTAGATAGCTGAAGACCTGGATTCACACATGGGCTACTTTTTATCCCGATATTCCCACGGGAACTGGCCTTACGCGGGTGAAACTGCGGGGAAAACTAGTATATATATGTATATATATATATATTGTATAACATAAAAATGTGGTCATATTTATATATCGTATAGTGGGCCTTATGAACCTATGCCACTTATAATACATGAATTAATTTTTATACAAATAACCACTAATATCAATAGTTTGTATTTGTACATATATGTACGTCAATAGGCGCACAGTATCTTCTATAATATTGGAACTAAACATAAATGACAAAATCGGGACTTAAATTACTTTTACATGCCATAGAAATATAAAAAATAGATTACAGAAGCTCTACAATGATTGAATTCAGCGATTACAGGGCCACTACCTCCAAAATTAAATATATTTTTGAAAACTCATATCAAGGTAAAATAAAAAAATATATTAAGATATTTGACTTGTAAACGAAAGGTCATCGGTTCAAACCCATTACACTACAGAGGTTAATCTAGTCCTAATGCACGCATTTAGCTTAGCTTACTACGCTGAAGAAGATGATAAGAATACTCGTAATTTATAACCCAAATTCCTAGTATGAAATGTTCTCAGAAATCTTCAAGCCTTAGAGAACCCACAAGCACTCTAAACTTCTCCGTATAAGCTCTAAATATTATTGAATCCTAAGATCTAAATCACAGTTCGCAGTAGCTGTGTTCACAGTGACGTAAACAGAATCTCCATCACTTTTCTACTCCAATTGATACTGTTTGCTGGTATAACAGCGAAACCTAATAATGAACGCGTCCACGCCACCCGACACCGCACTTTTTAGTCGCAGTGTAAGCGAGAATAGGAACAAGTTTACTCGCGTTAACAAGCTGCGTTAGATCGGACGTGATGACGTGCACGCCAACTGATTTATATGTGTTCACTTGAACTTCAGAGGTCCGACACGAGATTTGCAGCTTATATTTCTTTTTAGTTTTACTATGACTGAATTACGGTGTGCTTCATGTTTTTGTAATAATAGGGTAGTTGTCTATGTTTGATTTTTGTATATTATTTTACACACAAGATACAAATAACAATCAAATGACTTTTTTGTGCAAACAGTATCAAAATTTGTTGCAAAATGAAGTAACAATTAATATTTTCAATTTGGATATCAATAAAAAAAAAGTGGAGTTTAGTGGGTATGTACCACTCTCCGCGTATGGAGGGTCCATTAGTGGGACAATCTGCGAAACATACATTTTCTTCCAATCGTCCGTACATGTTGGTGGGACGAAAGGGTTACTTCATAAATTTTATCTTACTTATAGGTATATTTCATCTGACCTCGTTGTGATATTAATTTGAAGGCATCGAAGTCTTATATCGACTATCATATCACGTCGTCATTTGACGCCGATGCCGACTGTATGGCTTCCATGGATTTATATCCTCTATATACATAGAATAATGTATCTAAGAGTATCTTTCTAGTGTGTTTCACTTGAATTGTGTTCTTGTAGGTTCATTTCTGATTCTAAGACTACTGTCTGCGCGGTAATAAATATAAATAAAGTACATTTTAGTAGACTATTTACTAGGTGATTCAGTAAATACAAACTGAAAAGAAACGAGATACTATTCATAAAATAGTTTAATTTCAATGTATACAATAATATATTCTCATGTCTATGTCTCTGAAGGAGTTGATAGAGGTGGATCACACCCAAATTTTACAAATTATGTTTTAGATCCTTTATAATATGAAGTCTATTGGCGTCTACCGGCCACAGTTCTAGACTCCGTGCTCTAAGTTACGACTCTACCGATAAGGTTTTAAAGATGAAATGTCAGCATACCTCGTATACATCTTATAATTTAATTTGTTGTAAAAATGTTTTAAATATTTGTATTTATTTTATTGCATTGTTTTTGCCAAGCTCAGTAATAAAATTAGTGCAATTCAAGGTTTCCTCGATACAGGCTTGTCTAGTGAGAAAACCAAAGGGGACTTAGGTTTTGAGATTAAGCTCTCTGCAAAATGTATGCAGTAACATAGAGTACATATTGGTACTGATGTATATTATAGTTTTAATATGTATTCTGTGCAACAAGCACTCTTATAAGTATTTATGTTTTCCTTTTATAATGTTGCACCTCAGTAATAAACTATTTTTTACTTTTACTAAGAATTCTTTGATAAAATAACACAAGAACACTTTGACCCACCCGGTTATCGACCTTAAAACCTTATGCAAATTCGTATTCACTAGCACTGCTTCTTCAAGGCAGTCCTTGTTCAATGTGTAACGATTACATAAACGTAAGAAAATATGACTTATAAAAGTGGTTCCTTTTTGTCACGTATAGATTTTTATATAAGACTCACTTACCAACCAGGTAACCCTCTAATCCAGGTTTATGGCTATCCCGACAGGGGTCGCATCCCATTCACAACCGTTGGTATTTGCCAGCATAATGTCCATTGTCTAATAAACCCTGCCAATGCTAACCGAAGCCAATCGGAGCATACTCTATTGATGTGCGAGAATCATCCAATGCGGCTTATTTAAGTCGACTTAATCACGACGAACAATAGATAATGGCCTTATGCTTCGAAACTCTAGTGTCGGGATCCAACTGTTTATGTCAGTTTAAAATTATTGGCGGATATTATACTGGTGGTCTTTTGGAAGATATGGATATGTCGGATTAAGAATGGTACCTCGATTTGATAATAAGAATAATAATCTTTATTACCAGATTAAATTTTTTTTTACATATGTCGCTGTCACTTTGTGCTAAAACAAACGTTTTTCTTACAAATTGTAGATTATTACAGTGTTGTAACCATCTGACACCCAAGCTAAGATTGAGCTTGTATTATGGATGCCAGGGCTCTCAAAAATGACTCCTTTATTACAATACGTAAGTACATCGTGTGTGATGTAGTGTTTTACTTTGTACGTACATTTTTTAAATAGGGGTATATAAAGATATCTTACATGCAAAATAACCTAGACTAAAGTATCTGTATAGTGTGTTTTGTATTAACATGTTTGTGTGTGGTGTGTATTTGAAGTGGAGTGTTTATGATATAAAACTAATAAAGTTAAAGATGGTTAATTGACAAGACTAGAGAGTTTGTTATGTTAAAAAGAAAATAACAAGGTGCATTTATGTATTTAATACAACCTATGAGACACTTTAATCACTGATTTTCAGATAGGTATTTAACTAACATAATTTACTAACAGCATAATTTACAACAGCGCAGGCGATAGCCTAGTGGGCAGACAATTGGACTCCCACGCAGAAACATAAGTTCTATTTTTTTTTAAGGTATATATGTGCGTATTAAGTAATAAATTATCGCTTACTTCAGCGGTGAAGGAAAACATCGTAAGTAAATCTGCATGGCTGAGAGTTCTATATAATATAATCGGAGATCTGTGCCGATTGCTAAGTCCGACCGGTCTAGTAAGGTGGACTATCCAGGTGGACCTCTTCTTTGTATGAGACGGATAAGATCATAATCTTATTCGTTTCATACAAAGGAGAGGCAATGCCCTGCATTGAGAAAGTGTATAAACAGTACAGATGTTATATTTTCATTATACTTAACAATAAATTTATATATACTGTGTGGCACAATTACACCAAGGTATGTTAAGTAATTTTGTTTTGTATCGTTTATTATGTTTCACCTGTTACCATTTAAGAAGTGCAATGCTATGCTATCACAGACCTTTTTATTTATACCTATTTGTTTTTATATAAGAATCTCTAAGTTTGATATCACTCTGTTTACACATTGCCAGTAAATTTGATAAACAATATCGAAACTAGCTAAAGCCTGTACCCCTAGTTGTGTATCGATGGAATGTGTCAGATAAATCTCTTTTATAAATTCTATGCCTAGTTTTCTATGGACTTGACAATTGTAAATACAACTTATCTTCATTATTAGTTAACAGAATAGGGTTCCTTAAGTAAGCAGCAGCAGTAAAAAATGCAAGAGCTGATGAGGATTCAGAAGATGATGTCAGCGCAGCACGAAGTTCTAGCTAGTAGCTCAAGAGTTACGCCTGGAAAGACAGCAATAAGCTAGGTCCTTATTGCGTGTTTTCCTAAACCATACCTGGCACAATATGGATGTGCAATACACCGCTGCCTACCCTTTCGGAGATGGAAGCGTCAGACTATTTATGTATGTAGTTTTCCCATAGGATCAGCAACTTGATAGTGATACCCTTAATAGCGATCATAAGCTACGGCAAACGCTTACATCAGGCGGGTCACATTCTTGATAGTATAAAATAAATGCATATTTTATCTATCCCAGGAATCTTCTTGTAATAGAAAGTCTTCAGGGAGCGTAAACATTTCTATTTAGCTTACACACAAATCTACATACGGCGTGGGTAAAGCATTACCTTAGTAATGGGTAGTTTATCACTACAATATACTTTCTTCACTACATACATATATACACATAAATACTCTTATATTTATACGTCTATATATGAAAGAATAAAATATTTCATATCTTAGCAGATTTTGTATATACAAATACTCTTATATTATATAAAACATATTATAAAAAACCAAATAGATAATAATAAGGTGAGACCGAAAAGAGAACTTGTCGCAGCTTATACAAAAACTTGTAAACAGTGCTGATTTTCGGAAAACTCATGGGTGTAATCACGAACAAAACGACATAAATACATGATATGTTATTACATCCAGATTTCTTAACAATGCTTGTTAAAATTATCCATAACATCAAGTCAAACAAATAAACCATAGGAAATTAAAAAATACTTCAACGAGAAATACGATTTAGAACAACATTTTAAATTATAAGACCTATATTCTGAGAGCCGTTCATTAATTTATAATTAAACCTATAGTAAACATTTCATAAACCTCGCAAATACCGAATGGAGACCCGAAGCGTAATCCTCTTAGAACTACATAGACATTTCCAACTTTGTACGAGCTGACATCGATGTCTCAAGCATTACTCAAAGGTATGCAAAACATTCTAAATAAAGCATAAAGGAATACCAAAGCTTGTTAACATTCGGTTAAATCTCAAACAGAAACGTAGAAATAGATTTTCGTGAGTTCAGCTTCGGGACTTAGTTTTATATTTATCATAATATAATAAATATAAAATGTCACAGAGTGGTCATTTGTATGTTGTAAATGTAGATTTTAAAATATCTTTAAAATAAGAGAGACGTACTCAATTTTACACATATATATTTTTCACTAGATTTTGCTCGCCTCTCTCGCGTAAATGCAGGTTAGATTTGGTTAGTAACAGTATTTTTTTCTGAATAAAAGGTACCCTATGTCCTATTTTGTACCCCTGACAATGTGTATGCAATATGTATACTATTCATTGTCAACTGAACAGACGTCTCTTCTAACCTTGGAATATCCCTTATCCTATCCCTTTGGGTTAAAGAAATCTTAGGGATCTTTTTCTTAGTCATATTTCTGGTTCTCATATCTTGGGAAAAGATAAATATATCATTCAACGATGCTGGATTTACTAGTATAATGTACATCAATAATACATTCACTTTTACGCTTGTTGTTAAGTACGGTACAAGTACATATATATTGTGAGTTACGTAGATAATTGTTCAGCATGGCTGGAGTCCCACGTGATCAAAGTCTTCCTCCGCAGCGTTATTGCGGAAAATGTTTAAAAAACAAACACAAAACAATTCCGCTGGCATTTTACCCCATACTCGGTGAGGGTAGATTTATTATTAGCTAAACACCACTCCGAGCTGAGAACGAATATGAAACAAAATATCCCTCAATTTGTAAGCGGCGTTCTCTCATCTTTGTGTATACTCGCAACAATTAACCATGAAAGGTTAAAGTAGAAATGTGAAGCACATTACCTTAACAATCTATTACATTTGAAATTATAATATTACTGTCTGTAAATATAACTTTTAAAGGGCTTTAAAAGTGATAAAGTTTATTCACACGCATTACGTTTAACAGAGGAAAAGTAGTGTAGTGTTGTTGGACCTCCTTAACGGACCTGATCTCCGGACGAAAAACATTTTAAGTACCTACATACTTAAATTGTTTTTTGTCATAACATTGTTATATTACAGTCAGGTCACATATCCCTAAATATAATCCGTGATGAATAGTTGTCAATATATATTGTTGGCATGAATACAATTTTCGTATATTGGTGGAAAGCTTAGCACTGTACAAACAATTGAAATCAACTTGGCAATTTTATATAATTATATAAATCGATTTTATGATATCAAAGATGTTTAGAACCGCTATCGTATTCTATAATCAATATTAGTGATGTACTATTAAATTAAACTATTTATGTACTATAAGATTAAGGTCAACATATGTGAAATGATGAGAACGTAGGTACATATAATATTGGTTATGTCGACTAGGTCCCGATACTCACAAACACCGGCTAAACATGTCATTTTTCATATATCCCCGAAATTGTTAACACAAAAAATCAGGAGTCTATCGCGTAACGCAATAAATAAACCCTCGGCGTTGTGATGTGGGACCCATTCTCGTATAAGGCAAGGCAGCAAAAGAAGGTAAACTTAAGGCGTGTTATCTAAAATGTTTATTAAAACATTCAACAAAAACACGTACGCACTACGTCAAATTTAATCTAGAAGGCAAATATCAAAATCATCCTTTTATTATTCTACTAAATAACATTTTACTTATTATATTTTGGTTATCCTGTAAGAAAAATAATTTACTAGACAGAAAATGTAGTAAAACATTCGACGAAATACAAAACGAGTTTGTTTTTAATTGTTTTGATTCGGTACAAATATAAATTTAGTGTAGTTTTCTAAGTCACGTAAGTAGAAAATAGTATTAAACTACAAATAGCCCATTGCTGTAAATATAACTTCATAAAATTTATTTAAAATAGTGTCTTTATTGACTAAATATTCTCATGCAATTATGTTTTGTGTACGTGTTTTTGTTAAACCTTTACGCCCAAATATTTTCCAGGAAAGCAGCTTTATATAGTTGTATTGTACGTACAATTTATACTGTTTACTTTACGCTGTTGGACGTTATCGCGAAATTTAAAACATTCAACCGCGAAGTTTTATTTTAGTTCAGCAACTTGTTCTCTAGATACGCAGAAACAGGAATTAAAAATAAAATGTTTGTGTACCGTTAGACTTGAGTTATTTTGTTTTTTTATGACTTTATCAAGTATAAATGGATATAAAATAAAACTATAGCGTTTTTGTAGTTAATTGTTGCTTGTTTTAAGCGTGAAAGAATTTCATAAAGTAACCTGCATTTCAGACAAATGTTCATAATGTTCTTTACGATATGTGGAAGCTGCCAATGTACACTTATTGGTGTTATCGTTGCCTTTTTATGGAAAATTTCAATCATGATTTATTATTGGGATAGTCGCCTTCGCCCCACTCAACTGAACTTCACTAATTGCTAATCATCAAGCGAAGTTGTATCGTTTTGACAATAAAACAAAGATGGTCGCCCTTATTTATACTGGAGGTCGATCGTTTACTGTAGAATATTAACTGGTTCAGTAGCGATAGCTCAGTGGGGAGACCAACAGACTGCAATGCAGAGGGTCTCGGGTTCAAACCCACGTCGCGCACCTGTGACTTTCGAAAGGTGTATGACTTTTAAAAATTATGTGCGTATTGACTGACAATTATCGCCTGCTCCATGCCTCGGAGAGCACATTAAGCCGTCTGCCATGAACATCTATGGCAGTCGTTATTCGGAGAGTGTCGGCACAAAAGAAGACTGGGTCTTCGCTTCACTGGGTCGAAGTGTCACCGGTCTGCACTGACTGGCTCCCACATAAGATACTGAGACATAAGAGAGATTTTTAAAACAGTAACTTGGGATAAAACCCGGGATCTCATGATCCTTAAATATAAGTGCAAACTTATGGCACGGAACTAACAAGTCAAATATAAAGCTTATATCTGAGTATCCTAGCCGTGAGAATTTAATGATCATGAGTTGCCTACTTGTTTGCTAGCACCCTACGATATAAACTACCTAAACACACACACACACACACACACACACACACACACATACACACACACACATACACACACAAACAACTGACAAGAGACAACAATGTTGATTTAAGCTTTAGAATAGATGTGTATGGAAAGATAATATGTTGCCAAGTTGAGCACGTGTTAGTGAATTAGGTTAAAGGTAATATTATACTGTGTGTGTGACTGTAAAATCTTGCCTTTGATTCGCGGCTCGGTAAAAGGGTTTTTATTAGGGAATTCTTATTAGTATTACTTACTAGGTAAAGCTAGAAAATGAGGATGTAAAAGAGAGTTTAGGCTACTTTTGCTGGGTTATACAGGCGTAAGACTATGTAGTTAAATAGACATATATATATACATAGATTCACGCCTGTTTCCCAGAGGGGTAGGCAAAGACTACGGATTTCCATTTGCTACGATCCTGACACACTTCTCTGGCTTCGTTCACTTTCATCACATTCCTCATACACGTTCGCCGGTTTAAGGTGCTCTTAACCTGGCCTTTGTCCAGAACGTCTCTGATCTGATCAAGAAACGTTCGCCTAGGTCTTCACCTTGCGACCTTATAAACTTTTTTAGTAAGTCTTTTCTCGTTTGCTTGTTACGCTTTCACGCCTTAACTACTTGAACAATCATCACATTTGCATGCAATGTACAAAACAGAAAATAACATAGTTGACCTTTTATCCACAAAAAAAGTACTATTCCCGAAGAATAGAAATTTATTGATTATACTTAGACGCGAGCGTAGCTACGGGCAAAATTTAGTAATATAGTATTTCTTATAGTTATGTAAGTACTATCAAAAAACAGTTTCATGCTTCATAAACAAGGTATAATATTAAAACCGCCACGAAACACGTCATAAAAGACTTACAAAAATGACGAATTGTCTAATTAAACCTTCGTCTGCTCCCCCTATATAAAAACCCGCGAACACATTCTGAAATTTCGTTACACCGACTTAAAGTAGGTCCTAATTAATCACAGTAATTATAAAAACGTTTCAAAAAGGAACATGACTTTTTTAAAAACATAATATACGGGGTGACGGTATGCAAATAAGGGGAAAATCGAGGAAGGCTGTGCATGTGTTTTTAGGGGTCCACATTTTTGGTAAGCCAATGTAAATATTGGTTTGAGAAAGTTACAAAGTTTTTTGGTCAAACCTGAATACTTATGACGTTTGTAAAGGCTTTTGTGGGGGGACCACTTAACGGTAAAATGCTTTTTTTATCGAAGTGGACTATCTGTATGGTTTTGTTTTTGATAGATCCGATTTTCTGATTTCGTTTTGGTTTGGATTCTATATTCTTGTAGCTTCGCTTTTTGGCTATAGTCGAACTTCAACTTTTCATCAGAAATGCATACCTGGATATGAAATTTAATATTCTATGTATTAATCTAGACTAGAAAATTGTCAGACAGGTAGACCTGTGTGCCAAATTTCATCCAGAATCTCATCTGCGTTGCGGTTTAATTGTAATTGACGATGAAAATTGTTTTTCCACTTATTATGCTTGTAGTATATCGTCGTATCTTGATGCCGTTTAATTTTTTTGGTAAGAGTTTAGATGATGCTTTTTAGGTTCCTGATTACACAAATCCGTCACCGTTAAAAATGGTAGTTCAAGTAGCTGAAAGTTCTGGGCTTCCTGGAAAAGCACGGATTCTGCCGTCCCTCGATTACAATGAAAGTCGTAACAAATTATACAGGCAGTCAGTGTCCTCAAACTTTACAGGCTACATGTTTAAACATCAGAGAAATCAAGAGTAAACTTTACCGGCAGTATTACTCAATAGGCCAAACATTGTCCAGCTTGACTGCATGGATGACGCAATGGATTTAGTGGTTGCCATGCCACTACACTGTGCTTAACCAACGTACCTAGTGTTTCGAATTGGAATCTATTTGATTTGCCACTCAAAGTTTATTTTGATGTCCGAGTATCTATTACTTTAGTTTTTCGACATAAGTATTATTCTTTCCAAAGTTATCTTTAAACAAAATTTTGCCTTAAATTAGTGATGGAATACCACCATTACATACGTGAACAGCGCATTGCAGTATCCCTGCAGTCAGTTAAACATTTTCTGTACATTCTAAAAATATCTTCGTTCAATATATTTTACAAGCTGTCAGTGTTTGATCTAGCCTTGCAATATTCTCAAGTGATCTTGAAGGCTGTGTACAACGTAGCTACGTGTCGGTAGATGCGACTGAAGGGATTATTTCTAGAAGTGCCCATGTTATAGCGTTGGGTGATGTAAGTTTACTGCCTAACATTGTGAACAATGTTCTACATGCGTTAATACGCAAAAACAGTGCTCTGTTTGGAGGTAGGATAATTTTTTTGACGAAAGCTTAATACTTGAAATTATAGAGAGGAATATGGAAATTAACAAAAGAATCAAATGAGAAATTATAGATCAGTTTTTGAATGGAAGCGTAATTTATTCCAGAACTATCTAGGTCTCAAGTCTTTTTTCGATGCTTTTGATGTCCCATGGCTCTGTTGGCGCACTGAGATTGACCACCGGGATATATTTCAAAGTAGAAGTCTACATTAATATTATAAAGAGGAACGATTTGTCTTTTAAAATGTTTGTAATTTTTTTGTGAATGAATAATCTCAAAGACTACGGAACTAAGCTCAAGACTCTTTGAACTACAACCGACCAGCGGCCAGACACAATTTTTCAACTACCCAATAGTTTTTCATTGCAGGAATTTACAAATTAATATAACTTGGTATCTTGTAGCTTGGTATACTATTTTGAACGATAACATTTTGATCCTCTTTTTTTGTATTTTTGACGGAACCCTACAAAAAACTGTATGTGACTTCCCCAATTATGTGACTTCCCCAATTAGCGTGTTGAAAACAATTTAAAGGCGCGTGTACGCAAATGTACTTTAATCATGTGATTATGATTTATCGCTAGTGGTTTAATTAGGTACAGTCGCGCCCACAGTACACTTGCAGTAACAGCCGCTAATTAATTGATGTTGCGGTACCTCACTAGTTTATTCCTCGTTTTAGATATGAGTTGTTTGAGTGACGTACTCATAACCTTGTGAATAGAAATGTTAATATGTAAGCAATGTTTCTGTGACGTAAGCCTTAAGCTATTGCAATTCGTGCTTAGATAGCGATATTGAGGTTTAGAATAACGTTGAAGATTCGCCTTTAAAACATATAGCAGCTCTAATGTGAGAGTGGTTTGATGTACAAAAGTTTGCCCAATAATCTTACTACAACGTAAGGTTTACAGAGCTGGTGGATGGGTAGTGTGCTGTACCAAAACTTGAGCAGCGATAGCTCAGTGGGGAGACCAACAGACTGCAATGCAGAGGGTCTCGGATTCGAACCCACGTCACGCACCTCTGACTTTCGGAAGCTATATGACTTTTCGAAATTATGTGCGTATTGATTGACAATTATCGCCTGCTCCGTGTCTCGGAGAGCACATTAAGCCGTTGGTTCCGGCTGCCATGAACATCTATGGCAGTTGTTATTGGGAGAGTGTCGACACAAAAGATCCCACTGGGTCGAAGTGTCGCCGGTCTGCACTGACTGGCACCCACATAAGATACATACATACATACCAAAACTTTGGCCCATGATAATTCTACTTTGCAGTTTAATCAATGCGCGAGTGATACAAAGTTTTAGAGTATAACTGGTAACTAATGACCAATAATCGAAAGGTTTATTTTTTAGCCTTTATATATGATACTAAAACGATTTTGAAAGATTTCGAGAATTCATTATTAATACATAAATAGTAATTTAATTATCGTGGTCATTCAGATCATACTTAATCTCACGCCTATTTCGGACATAGATTTCGGATAGCGATGTGAGTTATATGAGTTAAAAAAAAATAAAGTCGATCGCCATGTCCTAATGGCTACATTATCAGTGTGATAATCAGGGGGAGATGACCTCTGCCTGATTCTTAAGCAAGACACACGCACGGAGTTACTTTATGATTACAAGACATATCTCTCATATATCTTATAGAAAGATATTCAAATCAATAAGAATTTCAATAGGTGATTACAAGTAGAATTGATACGTATGTATAATAGTTAATAGTGAAACAAAGAACCCGCACAAAGACTCGATTACTGATCTCAGAGACTTGCATAAATGGAACTGTGCCGGCTGACCGCTCCATCCTTAATCCACTAATGACTCATATCAATCCAATCTTCATACGTATTAGCTATTCGTGTGTGGGACAGTGAGCCGGTGGGTTTCCGTGACACGTTTCAACGCCGGAAACAATTCATTATATGGAAATATGTCGCCGGTGAATAAGGCACGGCTGGTAGTAGGATTGTTACGTGCGTGACTTAGTAAAAGTTCCCTTACAACACAAAAATACGAGTACAATTCTCAGTATTTCTTTTTTAAAATAAATACACAGATTTTTATTTTATATTTTAAAATATTGATCGCTTTTCTACAGTTGCTATGGTAAAACATCTTAAACGAGACACGTTGCAAGCTGGGAAACATTTCTGTGTCGCGAGGAACTTTACAAACACTCAAATAACGGACACAAAGAACGCACAGACTTAGAGCAAGTATTAGTAGATCATGCAAAGGCTTATCACGTTTGAGATCGATCCCACAACGCCCAAGGGATGACAGTGGTGAAGCGTACGCTTTCCCGATCCGTGCAGACCAAACTTAGAACCATTCTACGAGTAAATAGAAACAGACATCATTGGTACTTAAAATGTACCATCTATTATATCTATTTGATATGATCTTGGATTGCATCAATTTCAGCTGCTAATATATTAAATATGGAGACAATTTTTTTTTATTTTTTAAACAAGCAGAACTGTGAAGAACCTTGGCGAATATAAAATATTATAGTATTAAAATTGCTCTTGACCTGCAACTTATTCCTACTGTAAACTCCATCCAAATAAATATTGTGCCAGTGAATATGATTCATGTGTTTATTACAATATATTACTTCTATCATTCAGTAACATTTCCAACAATATTCGACACGATACAACAAGGCCCCGAAGTTTGTCTAACATTACGTTGTTTACTGATGACATATTTTAAAGCTGTGTAATTCGGATAAAAGTAGTGTATTTTATCTAAGTTTACCTAATTTGCCATAAATCTCGACATCGTTATTGTCTGTACTATAATTAGTTGTTAAATAAACGTTTTTTTTATATACATATAACATGACCTTTAATGCAATCAGCTGAAAACATTCCAAAGATCAAAGGACTTCGGAATATTATACGCCCATACTAACGTTAGTGTAGTAGTATTTATGTTGCCGGTTATGTTTTGAGATTTCTTAAACAGTATATAAGGTCAGGAGAATGTCTGCAGTCAGCCTAAACAAACATACATAACATAAGCATACAATTCCCACACAACTAGTATATCCAGAGTTATTTCCAAGAAAATTGCACAAATTAAGTACAGGTAGCCTGTTTAATCATAGGTACAACGCGCGGTTTTAGTCGATTTTGGGCAAATGCATGCACTGACATGCGACCAGCATGAGCCGAAGTAACCGAATATGACTAAGTCATATAGATTTACTTCTATTCGGAATTTAAAGCAAGTACATCCTTAGGTCTAAGCACCTTGCTCAAGTCGTAGTTTTAATGTATCACTGTCTAATCTTGAGAAAATACTCAGGCGTGATGGAGAAACGAAAACCAAATAATACTATGTCTGCAAATTTATAGCATCGGTGTTGTATGAACGAAATTATAATATAACTCGAGGAGCGCTGTGTACGGTAAGGCTTAGCTCGGGCTACGGCACCTTACATTTCTAGGTCATATTAATATGCCCTGCTTGCATTTAATTTTCCTATCATTGTTATTATAATATGTTCTACCTAATTAATCACTTTAGGAAAACCAGTTTAGTTATTAAATAGGCTGTATTGTAATAATGTATAATGTCATAAGTAAGTGTGTTTTCTTGTCTGATAATAAAGCGTATATCTACAAGATCTAGTCGATATCTCATAAGATCATCGTCCTAAATTAAATGGTGTTTGTAAATATATTATTGATTCTTTAGAAAACCTATTTTACTGACTTTACGAATAATTTCTTCAAAGGAACAAATACTTTTAAAACGTAGAACCTGTTTAAGTTAAATTAGTCGCAAAGGGCAAATAAAATATTCATTCATACTACGTTTCTTACCCAGAGAGGAAGACAATGATTATATTTGCTACGACGCTGGCAATTGCTTAATGTACTGCCATCAATACTTTAACCTAACCTTTCCCCGTATCACTTAGAGACTTTCCTCGACCTGAAGGAAGTCTCGACCAAATTTTAACAATATTTGTGCTCCTGCAATTGATACTGCATCGCATTTTGGTTTAGCTGAGCTTAGTGGTTACACTAAGCTTCTGAAATGCGAGTTGCGATTGCAGGTTGTATGCACGAAGGAGGCTCCAAGGCTGTGTAAATTAATTTGATTTTAGGCAAGCGGGTTCTATTGTCGATCGTAGTATTGTTTAAAACACTATTCGCATGATATTTAGCGACAAATGAATACTTTATTACATAATATTTTTGGCGGTCAACATATGCATCAGGTATCTTAAATATAATGTAATCCATTATTGAATTTCAAAGTTCAGATGTGCGAGTGTCGTCGATATGAAAAAAGAACTACCTAGGGTAGCCCTACTCCGTTAATTTAAAAGCTATCTCCAATATGCCAGGGATTAGTATGCTAAAAAAAGAAGGCTTGTTTTGGAACAATGGTTTTCAAACTTTATGTTAACCGGGTTTTTAATACTTTCTGATGTCTGATCCATTATCAATAATACCTGATCAGTGTCATAATGTAATAAAATCATTAATAATATTAACTATCGATTAAAATAAAAATTTTGTACCAGCTATATTGTGTCTTATTAAATTAATCGATCTTTAGCTTTTGATTTATAAATCAACATTGGCAAAATATGTAAGCTTAATATATTACTGTGGCAAGCAAGCTCACAGCCCGCCTTTTGCAAAGATACTAACACAGTCTACAAACATTTTAAATGCCAGTGCCAAGCTCTGCAAGGAATCGTTGCTCCTTCCGCAAAAAATACAGGTACCCTCCAAAACATGGCGCTTTCGTGAAAAGCCCTAGAAATGTCAATAAAAATACAACATATATACTTCTGTATAGCCCCATAAGCCGTTAGCTACATATGTTTTTGGATTCCACGTAATACGACAAAATGTCGTTACATAGTCAGATTCCGTGCGGCTACATAGAATTTTCTAGCTTAAAGTCAAAGCATTTACTCAATCAGGGTGCACCAGGTGATTCTGGCAAGTCTTGAAATATGAGATTTAATCAAAAATGTTTTTCGTCTGGTCGCCAGTGTGCCGCTGCGACTCAATAGGTTAAATATTAAAAATATATGTATCTTATTTCTCATAAAGTTCTGCAATCGAGAGGTCATGGGTTCGAATCCCACCCATTGCACTACCGACGTGAACCCACTCCTAATAAAAGCATTCTTGCTTAGCTGGAGGGTTAACAAGAATACTACTATAGAATATAATACAGATAAAAAATAATAAAGAATATTAACAAATTGCTAGTAATCTTGGCAGTGGGCAGGGCACATAGCACGCAGAACCGATGGCCGTTTGGGCGGAAAGGTTCTACAGTGGCGGCCACGCACCGGAACACGCAGCAGGGGTAGGCACCCCCCACAAGGTGGACCGACTACCTGGTAAGGGTCACGGGAAGCGGTTGGATGCGGGTGGCTTAAGACCGGTCTGTGTGGAAAACCTTGGGGGAGGCCTATGTCCAGCAGTGGACGTCTTTCGGCTGAGATGATGATGATGAGCAATCTTTAAAAAAACAGAATAAAAGCAATCCACAACTAGGAGCGCCGCTCTTATTGTATGATAAACACACACATACATACATATATCTGACAGCCAATAGTATTGAAACATGCTACTGTACATTCCTATCTAATATATCAATACTAGCTGTCTCCCGCGGTTTCACATAAGTTTGTGATAACTGCTCTGCGGCTCGTAGTATGATATTATATAGCCTATGTTCCATCTAGTAAAAAATAGCTTGCTTTTGTTGATAGAAAAATTAAAATCGGTCTGGTAGTTTCAGAGTTTATCGATTACAAACAAATAAAAAATTTATAATAAGTATGAATAATTTCACAGCTTCTTTTTTGACAGAATGTTTATAGGATAAAAAAGAAACACCCAGTTAATCTTGTAGCTAGGAAAACATCCTTAACTTGAGATCCACTGTCCGACAAGACCACAGGGTAAGTAGTCATTAAAAGTATTACGAACAGTTACGATGGGACCGGCTCCTTGAATACAAAATTTTCAAAGACGGAAAGGTAACCGAGTAATTTCCTTCAAAGCATAATTTATGGCGATTTTTATGTTGCTATAAAAATACAAAGTAAGCGGATAAGACGGTTTTAATAAAATTAAGTGAAAATTTTATTTTATATTTTCTTCTCTCAGTCCTCATCTAAAATTTTATGGTCAGCTAATATATATTTTTAATTTTGTAAGTGTTAAGTGTATTACGATGTTTATAAGGTATTTTATATATATATAAATAATAATATATAGTATATAACTTCACGCTGTCCTCGCCGAAAGGGTAAGCAAATTTATATTATACCCAAATTCCGCCATCTATATTTAGATTCCATGTAATAAAGATGATAATATATGAGGAATGTGATAAAAGTGAATGAAGCCAGATGTGTCAGGATCGTAGCAAATGGATATCCATAGTCTCTGCCTACCCCTCTGGGAAATAGGCGTGAATCTATGTATGTATGTAATAGAGAGCGAGCTTACTGCAGTCTAACGGGCGCAGTCCCAAACTCCGTGCTACTACTGCGAATTTATTGACAGAAAAACCCAATGACACTTAGTCCGACCTAGAAATCGAGCCGAAAACCTAATGCACAGCATTCACAGTCACTACCGCTACTCTACTATATACTCATATGTAATAAATTAATAATTTTACTAAAAAATAAACAGCTGTATTTTACGCAAAGCTAAAATAGGGCCAATACACACAACAGTTTATTGCTCCTATCTAGTTTGACAGTTATATAAATAAAATATTAAAAGTTTGACAACTTGGATATCAATTCGCTATTACTTTGACTCGGGGCATAAACTTGTGTGATTCACCGATCCTAATCTTTCCAACACTTCCAAATTAAAATAGTATTGGCAGCTGTTGTTTCCACGATATAATAATTAATATTCCGCCACTGTTTCAATATCTTTGAAGACAAAGCTAGCTCGTAGTTACTTTGAGAGAGCTAGGCTCAATCGTTATGTCGGCGACAACTGCAGATAGATAACTGCAAACAGCAGTTTCATAAAAAATAGCCAATATAAATGACTGCAAAAATTGTGTAGTGGTTTAAGACTGCGCCGAGCGAAATGTGCCAAAACAGGCGGTCACAGTTAAGTGAATAAAATCAACAGTTTTTGTTCAATACAAATATAAAATATACATTTACCATAAAAATGAATGTGTTTACAATTACAACGTGTAAAAAACTTAAAATAATTAATATTTACGCCTACAAAATTACGTAAATTTGCAAAATATGCAAAAACCTAAGCTCGTGTTACGTGATTTTTAGATTATAACAGTAGAAATCTATCCTATTTTACAGCTTAAATGAAACATAAATAGTTATGTTACAATTTGTCCGTCCCAAATATTTAAGTAATTGGTTGACAATAAAGATACATATTTATCAAAAAAGCACTTCAAATCCTCCATACAATTCTACTATGGCGGCCGCGCGCCGATTTGAGTATGCGCCGCACGAGCTGACATTATCTGTCTTACGCTCGGCGCAGTCCGCCTCTCGACTGCCACCGCGCTGTGATTGTATGTATGTTAGCTCAATTTCTACACAGGACAAAAAATTGTGTAATCCACAAATAGTTGTTCTGAACCTGTGTGTTCTTTGTGTCCGTTGTTTAAATATTTGAGAAGTACCAGTGATTTTTTTTTTTTTTTTTTTTACGTGGGGGAATGCATGACGCATACCCCTCCGCGGGGGCGGGCGGAGGGGTTATGTCGGACTCGCCGGGGTAAAAGAAAGATGTTAAAGATGATAGAGTACCTCCCGGAATACCGACTAAACCTACCACGGTGTTCCTCGACAAAACCGCTATCGACGGGGCCGCGCGAATCACTTTCGCATGCGGTCGCGAACCCGCCGAGGTTTCGGCCCGCCGTATGAAACGGCAGGCCACTACACGAAAGACCTACCCAAAGGCACTCCTCACATATTATCCCTACTGTCCCCCCTAGAGGGGAGACGGACTCGAAACAACAGAGGCGCGCGTGGGAACACGCACGCCGCCTCTCGGACCTGGTGCTGAACGGATGGCGAGCAGGCCAACAAAGCCCGCCACCCCCAGGTCAAACCTCAGGGTGGCTGGAGGTCGTCTCGCACACTCCGGCGCCCGGCACTGCGGTTGGGGAGAGGGTTCAAACGCTCCCTCTCCCGCTCCGCCGCCTCCTTGATGGAAATGACTTCCTCACAGAAGGAGGCGACGGCGTTCCACGACCTCTCACTCCGGACCATAGACTGAACTACGGCCGGGAGCGAGAGGGCAACCAATCCGACTGCCGCGATCAATTCACGGCGCTGCGATGCCCAGGCGGGGCAAACCGCCAAAGTGTGCAGCGCCGTGTCCTCAACAACGTCGCGGCAGTTGCCGCAGTGGTGACAACCGGGCGTCTCTTGCCGGCGTATACGACACAGGAACTGGCCAAAACAACCGTGGCCAGTCATTACCTGTGTCAGCCGGAAGGTGAGGGCGCCATGGCGCCTCTCCAGCCACTCCTCAAACACGGGACTTACCGCCACGATCGTGGCGTGCCCGGTGAAGTACCAGTGATTTTTTTTTTTTTTTTTTTACGTGGGGGAATGCATGACGCCTACCCCTCCGCGGGGGCGGGCGGAGGGGTTATGTCGGACTCGCCGGGGTAAAAGAAAGATGGTAAAGATGTTAAAGTACCTCCCGGAATACCGACTAAACCTACCACGGTGTTCCTCAACAAAACCACTATCGACGGGGCCGCGCGAATCACTTTCGCATGCGGTCGCGACCCCGCCAAGGTTACGGCCCGCCGTATGAAACGGCAGGCCACTACACGAAAGACCTACCCTATAGGCACATCTAAAAACTCCCTACTGTCCCCCCTAGAGGGGAGACGGACTCGACACAGAGGCGCGCGTGGGAACACGCACGCCGCCTCTCGGACCTGGTGCTGAACGGATGGCGGGCAGGCCCACAAAGCCCGCCACCCCCAGGTCAATCCTCAGGGTGGCTGGAGGTCGTCTCGCGCCCTCCGGCGCCCGGCTCTGCGGTTGGGGAGAGGGTTCAAACGCTCCCTCTCCCGCTCCGCCGCCTCCTTGATGGAAATGACTTTCTCACAAAAGGAGGCGACGGCGTTCCACGACCTCTCACTCTGGACCATAGACTGAACTACGGCCGGGAGCGAGAGGGAAGTACCCGTGATTTTTTTTTTTTTTTTTTTTTTTTTATCGTGGGGGAATGCTTGATACATACCCCTCCCCGGGGGCGGGCGGAGGGGTTATGTCGGACTCGCCGGGGTAAAAGAAAGATGTTAAGAAGAAAATGTACCTCCCGGAATACCGACTAAACCTACCACGGTGTTCCTCGACAAAACCACTATCGACGGGGCCGCGCGAATCACTTTCGCATGCGGTCGCGACCCCGCCGAGGTTTCGGCCCGCCGTATGAAACGGCAGGCCACTACACGAAAGATCTACCCAAAGGCACTTCTAACACTCCCTACTGTCCCCCCTAGAGGGGAGACGGACTCGAAACAACAGAGGCGCGCGTGGGAACACGCACGCCGCCTCTCGGACCTGGTGCTGAACGGATGGCGGGCAGGCCCACAAAGCCCGCCACCCCCAGGTCAAACCTCAGGGTGGCTGGAGGTCGTCCCGCGCCCTCCGGCGCCCGGCTCTGCGGTTGGGGAGAGGGTTCAAACGCTCCCTCTCCCGCTCCGCCGCCTTCTTGATGGAAATTACTTCCTCACAAAAGGAGGCGACGGCGTTCCACGACCTCTCACTCCGGACCATAGACTGAACTACGGCCGGGAGCGAGAGGGCAACCAATCCGACTGCCGCGATCAATTCACGGCGCTGCGATGCCCAGGCGGGGCAAACCGCCAAAGTGTGCAGCGCCGTGTCCTCAACTACGTCGCGGCAGTCGCCGCAGTGGTGACAACCGGGCGTCTCTTGCCGGCGTATACGACACAGGAACTGGCCAAAACAACCGTGGCCAGTCATTACCTGTGTCAGCCGGAAGGTGAGGGCGCCATGCCGCCTCTCCAGCCACTCCTCAAACACGGGACTTACCGCCACGATCGTGGCGTGCCCGAAGTACCCGTGATATAGGAACTATTCCTAAGGCGAAATAAGTTAAAAAAAAAAAAATGTGGTATTTTACTTTAATTTTGTTAAGGCAGGTTTAATTTTTCTTATTTATTTATTTATTAGTAGGAAACTTAACAGCTTTTTTATAGTGCACATGGGATTATCGCAATGACATTAAAATCTTAAGCCAATTACAGAGTTTCACGACATTCGTATAAGTATATAAAACTAGAAAAACAGAGTTATGTTTACATATCTATACATTACAACATGAAATTAAATGATAAAAAGAAATAACAAAAAAATAACATCTCATTTATCCACTGGTCAGCACATTTGCGACTTGTTTTCGATATGACTGGATCTTCTATTTTATCTGTAATGTCTTCATTAAGAAAATCACTCGATACAGTAAGTTTCAAGTAAATATCCGCTTAAATCATTTCTAAGTAAACAATTTTAGTTAATAGTATAACGTCTCCTCTAAGAAAACTCTTAGGTAACAAAATATTAGTAGCATATTTTTTCTACTTGCCGTAACCTACTTTTTGCTCAAAAGTAGTTTCATTTTACACAGAGTTTCGAAGGTCAGATCGATGTATTTAATATAATAATATTAATTTCAAAGATGATTTGTTAAATATCTTAATATTACGTCGCCAAAATGTTGTACTGTTTTCTATAGAACTCTTAGTATGTCACAGCTATAAGACAAATTTTAAAACAGTCTAAAGGATGCAAAATTGTACCTAAGCAGCAATAAGATGTAAAAAGACATATTATGCTACATATTTTATAAAAAATAGTATAATTAATACCAAGTCGGACAAACTGTTTCTGAGTTGACTGTTGGAAAGCTTAAAAAGAAAACTGTTTTAAAACTTTTGGTGATGTGTGTATGTAATAGAATATTATTATTATTAAAGAAAATTCTCCATAATAGCGCAGATTAGTAAAATGATGGCCGTAAGTCAAAATAGGTTCGTTTCCTATTATATACATAAGACCTTAAAACATAGTTGGCTAAATGAGGGTGTAATACACTCAGTAAGCATTAGAGTCAAGTACTCACAGAATATCGACGTGAAATAGCAGTATTACTACTGTTGTGTTTCGTTCGGTGACTGAGAGGGCCGGAGGCTCAATTACCCCCTTCCCCTCTTCCCGCTCCTTCTCCTTCCCACTTCCTTGCCTAAAAGGTCGGCAACGCGCAAGTGATGCCTCTGGTGTTGCAGGCGTCCATAGGCTACGGTGACCACTTACTATTAGGTGGGCCGTATGCTTGTTAGCCAACTAGGTGGTTCTTTTTTTGTATAATTTAAGTTATACTGAAGCTGATAAAAAACGCATACCGTTTGGTATCGGCCCCAGTGGGATAATAATAATACATATAAAATACTTACCTATTCAATTAGCTGAAAGCGAAATTGAGATAGTTAAATTCGTTTCCTAATGATTACAAAATTCTTTTTGTTAGTATATGCATAAAATAGTTTTTTGTGTGTAAACAAAAAAGGGTTATAAGATAAGTGAGTTTATGAACGAGGCAGTTTTTTAAAGAAAGACCACGGTTTTATGTATAAAAAGAGGAATTTATCAAAATTGTTGACTTTATAAAAATATAATCCGCTTCGGTACGGAGCTCTTGTAAGATTAGGTCTAAGATAATCCTACTTTCAGTTATTCCGCGCCTAACTTTAAGAATAACTTTCATTTCTGGCGTCTCTGTTTGTATGAAATAAAAAAAGTAATACGTAAAAGTGAATTTCGTTTGAAAGATGATTAATATTTTGGATTTAATTAAGTCATCCGGTTTTAATTTAGAATTTCTTTGAGAAAGGGTTTTCTTTTACTTTGATAAAAATGAATCCTATTGATGACGCAATCTGTACTTTTGAAATGATAAATTGATAAGTTTTCAATTTTTATACAAAAAATAATAACAAAAAGCTGTTTTTGTTGCCTGACTCTGATAATTTCCTGTTAAACTATATGTCACTAGCTTTTTCAGACTTTTATTTAAGGATGGTAAAATCGGTTGGGTACCTAGTTTTTGAGTGAAATCCTTACAAAGAAACAATTAGTTCCACTTAAAATCAAAAAATCAAAATCAAAATAAATTTATTCAGATTAGGTTACCAGGTAACACTTATGAATGTCAAATTTACACTATTTTTTTCTGCGAATTTACATTTACTGCCACGTTCAGCAAAGCAAGGGTGTAGGGCTCATGAGAAGAACGGGCAAGAAATTCATGGTCACTCTTTTTAATCGTCAAGTTTTTGTTTACAAATCATAAGAGCTGTAAGGTGCTGCAACTATTTCTCCATGAACTATTACTGAACATACTCAAGCATTTAATAAAGTTTGATGGTAGCCTCTAAAGCAGCAGAATGGTAAATAGGAGCATCCACTTACATGTACATTAATAATCAAGACAAGGCATGATTGTAGTCCGTAGTTTAATCTAACTGTTTAAATAAAAATATAGTTAGTAAATCATCGAATTCCACGATACCAAGGTCGACCAGTCACCACAAGTAGCACCCGTTCACGAGTAAGACGCATGGGCCAGCCATCGTCCCCTTCGCCATAATATTAATATATAATATAATAATATATAATAATAATAATAACATATAATATAACTTAATAATATTAGTATAGATTACGACTAAAATACAAACATATAGAAACTGACGCCTATAAATATACGGCAGCTTAAGCCTCATTTGTCACACAAGCGCAAAATAAAAGTGTGCTTTAGAGTGTTCTTTATATGTATCGATAATTAAAATGTCTAACGTATCCTTGAATTTAACAAATTAATTTCCACGAAAATACATATCAAAGTATTCACGTGTATCTTCCCAATAAATATCTATTACATCATTTTCGGAGCTCACATGTAGGCGTACCGTAAATACTTTGTGAAAGCAAATTTCCTTAAAGCCTCAAACAAGTATAAAATAAGCGGAAGCCATTGTAACTTGACAGCAACTAACGAGTACGTAATTATTGCGGAAATTAATATATAGGAATAACTGACACCGCGTTCTATAGATGGTATGTACACGTACTGCGTGTAGGGTGAGCTGTGCTGTTGAAGGCGTATTGAAAATATTGTTTAAAATGTTATACAAACATAATTTGTATGTCTATATCCTCGAAAGTACAGGCATGCTGGTAACGTGAGTGTTACACATGTTTCGCCTTCTATATTCAAGGTCCCACATAATAGGAAGCGATATAATAATAATAATAATATTTATTAGTTCAAAACAACAGTTTTACAATGGATCTAGACAATAATTTAAAAAAAATATTAAGCCGTCGTATTAGTGCCGTCTAAAAGACTCCTTGATGTCAAGCTAAGTTCGTATTCTGCCCAAAAACCTACTTTGCTCGACTCGGAAGTAGAACCATAGACCGCACGCAAAGCAGTTGAATTCACTACCACTTCGCCACCAAGGCCAAAGTCACTCATACAATTTTAATCCACTTCTACATTGCTCGCAGGGTCTGCTGGTGAATTTACCACGCCCTAACAACATGCGTCACATGTTAGCATCATAAATATGAGCGTGGCAACGTTACTTAATCTTGCATATCAATAGCGTTGCTCCGTCACCACTGCACCACTCCACTAACCAACTCCAATAAATGTTACTGATTTTCTAAGACAACTTTCTTTTTTAAGACAACTGCCGCACTAGGAATAATTCATATATCGCGGGGTACTTTACAAACATTTAAACAACGGACACAAAGAACGTCCAGACTAGGAACAATGATTTGTGGATCACACAGTTTTGTCCCGTGTGGAGATCGATCCCACAACACTCGCCGCGGTCGCAGTGGCGAGGCAACCACTCAAATGACGACACCATCCGTACAGTCAGTAGTCAGTATGCAATGTATGTATGTAATACAATAAAGTACTAATATAACATCAATTATATGAAAATAACATCGGCGCTCGTAATAAGCTTATTTACCCCAGTTGAGATAACAACACATGCGGTGTGTGGTTATATCTGCTACAAGCAGATACCGCAGGAAACAGTTGTTTATTGACAACAGATAGATACGTTAAGAACGGAATTATACTTGTCTCTGTTAAAATAGGGTTCAACATTCTTGGAATTAGTTGTCGAGTTGAAGATTTACTTACAAATGTGTTAGAGGCTTATTAAGTAGTTCGAAAAGTTGCTCTGGTCGATATTTTAACATATTAACTTGTGAAGTCTTGAAATGACATAACAGTACCGTGCATTTGCGATATCTCGGACATCCTAGGGCCAAACAGGCTGACGTTGAGGGGAAAAGGCAGGATCTTGTTGTTGAACTTGACCAGACCTTGGATCGTATCTCTGAATGTGATGCCAAGAACTCGGTCCAGTTCAACGCCATGAAGACCCAGACATGGACGTTTTCAACAAAAATGTCTCCTTTCCTTCCCCTCCCTTCTCTGAAGAACACTCCACCAGTGATACGTGACAGCCTCTCTCTCTTAGGGATGGATCTATGCCGCACCCTTAATCCGAAATCCTACATCGAGAGCGTCATCAAGCAAGCTTCGCGAAAACTCGGATTTCTGAGCAAGGTGAGGCGGTTATTCACGCCTGGGCAGCTGTGCCTACTGTATAAGGCGCAAGTGCGCCCTTGCGTGGAGTACTGTTCTCATCTTTGGGATAGCTCCACGCAGTACTTGCTGGACGCTCCCGACAGGTTACAGCGGCGGACTGTCCGTATCATCGGCGATCCAGAGGTTAGTAGGACGGAGACGATCTATAACCTCTGCAACTCCGTAGGAACATCGCCTCTTTGGCATGTTTCTACAGAATATACCACGCGGAGTGCTCTGAAGAGTTATTATGGGTGTTTTTATGTATATTATGTATGTATTTACAAAAAAAAAGTATATATGTATGTTTATCCATTGTCTAGTACCCATAGTACAAGCTCTGCTTAGTTTGGGCTAGATGGTGTTGTGTGTATGTGATAGAATATTATTATTATGTTATTATATTATTTCACCTTATCCCGCTCTTCCTTTTCCTATCCAGAACAACACGTGCTGGGCTCAGATACCATTCTTACCATCCTTAGAGTCGATAAGAGCGCGCACCAACAAGCTTGGGTCCTCATACCTCTACCGAACGATCAAGGCATGGATTTCTCTGCCAAGGCACGTGTTTCCTTCTTCCTTCAATCCTGGGTCCTTTAAGCGGGTCGTGAAAAAGCACCTCCTTAGGCCGTCAAGGTAGAGACCTCAACATCGCCTCAGCTGCTATGAGGATGGTGTGGAGGCCACTGCTCTCAGACCACATGATCGCTTACCATCAGGCGCAGTGTGGTCAAAATGACGAGAAAAATTAAAAAATTAAAAAAATCGTTTTACGTCTGGCTGCCTGCCGGCGTGCCGCTGCGAGTCTAAATGTTCAAACAATTCGATGGTACATTACTATTCTTCTTTCTTCTTCTCTCTTAGCCTTTATTATTCCCAAGTCACTTGGGGTCGGCTTTTCTGGTCTAACCGGATTTGACTGGATATCAGTTTTTACACGGAGCAGCTGCCACCTGACCTCCGCAACCCGAAGGCTAACAATACCCTAAGGCTAGACCAGTGTCAGGATATTAGAGGGTACTGACTTTCCCAATAACGACTGCCATAGATGTTTATGGCAGCCGGGACCGACGGCTTAACGTGCTCTCCGAGGCACGGAGCAGGCGATAATTGTCAATCAATACGCACATAATTTCGAAAAGTCATATAACTTCCGAAAGTCAGAGGTGCGCGACGTGGGTTCGAACCCGAGACCCTCTGCATTGCAGTCTGTTGGTCTCCCCACTGAGCTATCGCTGCTCTACTAGTATGTTTGTTAATATTAAGTTATAGTTTAAGGTCAATAGTGTATGAGGTGGGAATGGACTGCTCAGATGGTGTAGTAGTTCAAGTGGTCGCCTTGCCATTGGCCCTTCATTGGATCTATGGTATCTCGATCAACAGTGAGGTTGTAAAGTCCCCCGTGATACCCGAATTACTGCAGTTCTCTTCTTAAACCTTTGGAATGGTCTTCCGGCACATGTGTTCCCTCCCTTCTATGACATTGGGTCCTTCAAACGTAGTGTGAAGAAGCATCAGCTCAGACCGGCTTGGCACTGGCGACGCCTAGAAGACATCTATCTTCTCCTCGTCGTCACTGTCTCTGGACTGTAATTGGGCTTTCCATCAGGTCCGCTACAATCACTTTGCCGAGTCATAATAAAAAAAAGGAGTGCTCTGACCTCTCATTAGCAAGTGCGATGATTTATTTTTAATTACATGTTTTGCATTCGTATCGGCTATATAAACATTCCAATGTTTATTAAGCCAATGCGGAATTCGATTTATTTTTCGGTAACAGCGTATCGCTATATAAAATGTTTGTAAGCTTTAGATCTATAGGAGCGCGTCGGCAATAATATACATACTAGTGTAAGACTGACATTAAGCTAAATTGTGTTGATGCAAATTCATATAATCGTCAAATTCATATAATCAAAAGATGCATGCAATCGGAGCAAAATCTAAAACTCATACACCTCTGCTTAGCCCGTCGTGACGACAAAGGAGCTGTAAATTCCACTGTTATAGTTTAATATCCATTACTCATATTTGACCGTACTATCTGACCTCACCTTCAGACACCCGCCGCGCGTCTCAGCACCAGCACAGCCTTAAAAAACACTACCTTGCACTCGACTATTAATAAAACGGTTCAAAGTTTGAGATAAGCGAGATCTAGAGACCATCGAAGCAGCTGAACGATATAACACAAGCAAAAATAATACGTTTTGTGTCTGATCTTGAGAATATTTAAGATATTTTGAACTCTTTTGAGACGACTTATCATGATATGAAAATTTCATCCGTGCACTGTCTAGAAAAGATGACGGTCACGTACTTAGGTTTGTAAGTGGCAGCGTACTACGGACTGGGGTTAAAAGTTAAGCATTTACTGTTCAAACTAGTATTTGATTCTGAACTGAAATTCGAGCGTGTTTCTGATAAGGCTTTCCTAAGCAATTTCTGATTGGAAAACACGGTACTACGTGTATTAAAGAAATTAAATATTTATTATTTGTATTGCTATAGCCTCCTCGGCATATATATGCCGAGAAGGCTATAGCATAGATACGTGGAACCATCCACGAAGGCCAATCGTAGTCACAGGATTGCTCTTATTGTCGTACGGATACGGCCGGACACGGCTCCAAACTGCGTGCTGTTACTAAAATACTTATGACAGAAAAGCCCAATAACATTTTGGCCAATCCGAACCCAACGCTTTATGCATGAGCATATGAATTCATCACTCATGTATACCTTGATAAATAATAAATAAATGCATTTTTACGTATGAGTCGACACAAAGATACAAGATGGCCTGGAAAGTTTCCTTGCGCCCGAACTAAATCACATCACGATCCAAAATTAATAAGTCTAACAAGCAGGAGACAGGCAATTATAAATAGCTCAGAGAAATTGAGTCCTAGCTAACAACCGGCCAAACCCGCTTTGAACAAAATCTAGTAAATTGGTCTGCTTCAAGCGAATGCAACGTTGCATCGATCAGGGGTACCAAAACGAACAACCTGCAACTCAACTTCAACTTTAAAATTGAGTGTGTAAAGTTTATTCTTCAATGAAATGGCTCGGCTAAAATTCTGGTGAAATTTTCGTTGTGCAAGTACTTTGAATCTTTGGATACTTTATGTACGTACACAGAATAATGTAGTGTATAAAGTAAGCGGTAACTCAGTGCTCGTACTTTAATGAATTGTATAACTATAGATTTTTTATAGTGTTACTTTTGAAGTGTTTGACGGTAAACTTTTGTAACAACACAATATTGGTATTCAAAATGAAGATACAACAGTCTACATCTCTTGGTAGTGTAAGACTGTTGTCTTGTGATACATCGATATAAGCACAAACTCTTCAATTTAAAATAAATTTAAGACCCAGTACAAAAGCCTATTATTCTTCAGCCACTTAATCTGTTACCTCGCGTAAGAGTGGCGCCGCCTCCGTCTGTCAATACAATTGCAGAACAGTTGTAAATTTTCGCCAATTAGACTTACACAAAATATTTCCTTTGAAACATTAAATCCTAAGTATATATTTAAGAATATACAATTTGTTCATCTGCAAAACCTTGCCAGGCTCTCTAAGGATTTAGATTCTATATATTAGAAATTCGAATGAAACTATACGATGATTTTTCACATTTTATGTTAAGTGTTGTGAACTATGTATTAAAAAAAAGGCATCGCCTTAAATTATAATCTAAATTTAAAATTGAAGGACTACAAAATTGGCCCCTCAAATAAAGTAATACCAGGTTTTAAATCATTATCCTTTTAGTAGATTCTTTTTAATTCCCAATAGCTAATATAGTAATATAGTCAATATAAGTGCTTTGCATGAAGTCTCGGATTCTATTCCTGGGTTAGGCAAAATGTTACTGAGTTATACAAACAAAAAGAATTCTGCAGCAGCATAGAATCTGAAACGGTGTCAAATAGACGGTAACAGACATGCATATTATGTAGTACCTAAAACCATATTTATCTAAATTTGGGTGTGTTACATCTCTGGCAACTCCTTTGGGGATAAAAGCCTCTGGCTATGTATGTATATAGGTAAAATATATATCTAAAATTCGATAGAACTTGGCTTGGAACTAGTCCAGCTAAAAAGTTGCGTTGCCCGAATGGACGACGTAATGAAGTCAAGTGAACTCATTTACTATATGGCCTGCGAGGAAATCGGGAGATTTGCTCGTGGTAAGGCAATATTTAACGCTTTAGTAAAGATAGGCAAAACGTCTAAAATATCGTATCTGAATTTTCCTGTCTCTTTACTATATTACATACTTTGTTATATGGGGTAAGAAGGTAGAGCTGCTTATATCCATATCCTTTTTATTAATCTATTTTAATTAATATATTTTATATAGTTAATTGACCAGGAATTGTTTGATCATGTTAGTATGTAAGTTTGTATGTGTGAAAATGGCTCGGGTAAACTGTGTAACAAATTTATTAAATTTTATAAACAAAGGGTTACAACAAAGTTTATATGGCTAGTGTGAATGGAACAGTCGCAAGAGGAAGACCTAGACGAACGTTTCTTGATCAGATCGGAGGCGTTCTGGATAAAGGACAGGTTAAGAGCACCTTGAACCGACGGGCGTGTATGAGGAATGTGATGAAAGTGAATGAAGCCAGAGAAGTGTGTCAGGATCGTAGCAAATGGAAATCCGTAGTCTCTGCCTATCCCTCTGGGAAACAGGCGTGAATCTATGTATGTATGTATGTATAAACAAAGATAGAGTCGTAGGCTTGTGGATAGTCATTGCTTCGATTCCTACCATTGCAATACCAAGGTAAACCCACTCTAAATATAAGTTTTATACTTAGCAGTGTGGTTTTGCTCCTAAAGCGATGCTTAAAACACCGACAAAGGATTCAGGGATTGAAATCCCTGATGTAAAATAACTCAGTTGGCAATGGTATGGTTTGCGGAGGTTGCAGGTTCAATTCAATTCAATTTATTTGCATAATATGGGTTTAACAATAGGTTCAACATTAATAGTATCACCATATTTAGGCTTTCAGCATGCAATAATTTGCCCTATTATATTTTGTTAGTATTAAAATTTAATCACAATTTTAATAATAAATTAATATACAGAGTTATAAAAAATCTATTCAATCAATCCCTTTTTTAAATATTGCTTTGTTTAATTTACGTTCTACCTTAGCATGGGAAATAATTATGAAATACATCTTAATTTACCACACAACACTCGGCGCATTTGCACTTTGAAAAAAAATGGGCCTTCCAGAAATAGTTGTCCCAATTCTAGGTACTCGTGAGCCTGTTGTTTAAATGTTTAGCTTTCTACGATGCGGGAATTATTTCCATTGTTGGCGACATTTCGACTTAAACACAAAGAAACAGTAAAATACGCCGATATTTTTTTTAATAATTCCACTGTAGAAGGTCATCTCTCATTCAATTCCACTTAAAAATGATTTTCGACTCGCTTGTAACCATAGTAGCCAACTATTTTTTTCATGATTACTGTAAAAACGTGGATGTGAATATATGCACAATTACACTGCTGCAGCCAAAACAGACGATTTAAGAATTTTGGTTCGGCTTTCTAAGTCTGTTTGTTTCGACGAACAATAACGACAATACAGTTGTTGATGGAGTTTGTACAGTTAGGTAATTAACATTCAACTCAGAACGAAACTACGTTTCATCCAATTCTAATATTAAGTACAACCGGAGACTGGTGGTGTTCCTGGTGCATAATACCACATCAATGACATCAGAAGCGTAAGTGGATTTCACGCGGCTGAAATCACTTGCAAGTAATAAAACAAACCGTGATATTTTAAACCTGTGTCCCTTATTCAGTAACACCCACTGGTGTCGCCACAGTACTCTCCAGAATCAAGCCTAGGTATTACAAAATTAAAACCGCGATGAAAACCAACCGATATAATTAATTCCAACGTGATGCGCCTGAAAAACTCAACGTCAATTACCTTGATGACGTCAGACGGGTTAATGCAAATTTGGGTATAATTTAATCAAAATTTAAATTTGCTGTCGACTATTAGGTATTAAAGGGTCAACAGTCTGTTGGAAATATCAACATGTTACGACGATGATTTTCAATGTAATAATAATTTACCCAATTATTATGGTGTAGTTTGTAGCCCGGCTTTTATTACGTTGAAGCTTGATGAAATGTGCCTACAGCATTCATGCCATTATATTATATTTGTTCAGTTTTTAAGGCAACTGACGAATTAGAGCTAATCCGTGTATATAACAGGTTGGGTAGAGGAGTTGAGTAGAGTGCTGGATGAATGAGCCAGACCAGCCGAGTAAAGAAAACCTTTTTACAGTATAAAGATGCAATAACAATATGACGCAATATTACTATACGTACACCCATCACTATTTATTCTATCTGTAAGGCCTTTTCCATTGGAATTGAGCCTTTCACCCGTTGAGTAAGAGTTCCCGAGTCTTATATACGTACATCACTATTTATTCTATCTGTAAGGCCTTTTCCATTGGAATTGAGCCTTTCACCCGTTGAGTAAGAGTTCCCGAGTCTTATATACGTACATCACTATTTATTCTATCTGCAAGGCCTTTTCCATTGGAATTGAGCCTTTCACCCGTTGAGTAAGAGTTCCCGAGTCTTATATACGTACATCACTATTTATTCTATCTGCAAGGCCTTTTCCATTGGAATTGAGCCTTTCACCCGTTGAGTAAGAGTTCCCGAGTCTTATATACGTACATCACTATTTATTCTATCTGCAAGGCCTTTTCCATTGGAATTGAGCCTTTCACCCGTTGAGTAAGAGTTCCCGAGTCTTATATACGTACATCACTATTTATTCTATCTGCAAGGCCTTTTCCATTGGAATTGAGCCTTTCACCCGTTGAGTAAGAGTTCCCGAGTCTTATATACGTACATCACTATTTATTCTATCTGCAAGGCCTTTTCCATTGGAATTGAGCCTTTCACCCGTTGAGTAAGAGTTCCCGAGTCTTATATACGTACATCACTATTATTTAACTTTAAATCCTTTTCCATAGGGATGAAAACGCGTGTATGATATTCCAGGTATTTCATGCGATGTAGGCTTCGGTAATTGCTTGTCATCAGGCGCTCACTACTGAAAAACCATAAAACATAAGCTGAAGCCTAATTTCACCGAGGTTGTCCCATCAAATAATGTTGTTTAAAATAACGGTTCAGTTATATTAGAGAAAGTTTAAATCACATTTGCTGCTTCTCATAAAACTTATTCAAACTCATATTAACTATGTCTGATTCTATTGTTTCTAAAACTATTTATGAAAACTTCAAAAGTCAGAATGGTGGGGTCCGTAAAATTTGATGTAGGTAAATAGCCTGTGGGTGAACATAAAATGTAATTGGAAATATAATCAGAGGTAGCCTACAATGAATTTGCATGTACGATTAACAAAATATTTAGAAATATATAATTAATATTCTAATCTAATTTCTATGCCTTTAAGTTGTGACGTGCAATGAAATGGTCAAATTCAATCCTTCTTGATTATGCAGGTCCTGAAATACCCATATACTATATGAAGCAAAAGTTTGAGTACTCTTGCAAGTAAGTACAGCGCTACGTGCTAGCTAATATGATATGCTACGTAGAGCTGCTACGGCGCCGCACTGGTAGTACAGAAAAGATTAAATATCGTAAATATCATCGATATTATAAATTGTCGAATTAGTGGTTTGCTTGCAACGTTCTTTCTGTCTCACATCACACATGAGTAACTGTAGCTACAGATGATCATTGAATTTAATATTGACTACAATTTATTATTTCAGATACTACAAAATGTCATACTATAATTTTATTTCATAATTTCTTTTATATAATTTAATCCCATATTTTAAATTAATTTATTTTATGATAATTTTTAATTAACATACATATTTGCACGCCATGCTTGGCAGAACATGTGATGCTAATAATATCTGTACCAACTCTTCTACCATGTTTGAGCAAATAAATGATTTATTATTATTATTATTATTATATAAAACTGCCATAGTCCGTCCGGATGTGCCGCAAAATATGGATAATTCCTAAGTAGCAGAAGATTTTTTGATTAAACGCATACAAGTATAATGTAATTAATTAGCCTGCAATAATAATTAGCGTAACTTAAAAGTGCTTACAACTTCTTAGATAACTAACAGAAGAAGACTTTCGTCAACGAAGATTAGCTCCCTAAGGCACTTTAGACACCTTGATACCCAACAGTAATGCAATACAAGGGTATTTGGCTGAGATTTTCATTAGAATATATATGTGTATCAAATTATAGGAATAAACAAAGACCCTTTCGCCTACCAATAAACATACCACATTACGGCCAGTTCTGAACTAGTTATAACATCTACTCACATTCTACACATCTGATTACAATAGTTTACTCTATCATAGTTAAAATGCGGTACGAACTCACACAGAACGCGGAAGTTTTATGTTTGATCAGTAGTTGCTAACAATAGTGTGCAGATTAGGGCCGCCTCTGCAAAGTTACCAAACTAATAATTTCAATTTTAATTAGAAATCGTCCAGTCAACAGCTCTATATAAATTGAAAAGTCTGTTCTGTTTAATTTTAATTAAAGTTAGAAATTAATTGATTTGTAATTAATGTTTTATACCTTTCAGGGATTGCGTCCGTTAATATTACAAAAGGCATGAATTGCTTAAACTCATACTGTAAATCTTAAAAGGGCAAAAAGGAAAGTCTAGTAATCCTACAATAGGCCAGGGATATTTTTAGTTCCCATGTAATATGGTACGATACTATTTTTGTAACGAGAATTTTCTAATAACACTTGCCTAAATCGAGAATCAAACCTTAGGCCTCACTTCTGTAGTGTTCTTGTTTTGATCTTGCAGCTATCCGATGACACGTTCTACCCCTTTGACGCCTTACTCAGTGACGGATTTTAATCTTTATGATTCAGATCCGTTATAAAGAAAAACATACACATGCGCACACTCACATACACAGTCGATCGTAAAGCTGTTGGTACTTTTCCTACCCATATGTTTCTTATCGTAACTTAAGTGTACATAACACATAAATATGATTATTATTACTCCAACACGTACGTACGTAAAGCCTTGTAATTCAAGATAAAGGACAGCCCTGACGGATATTAATGCATAAAGAACTTCGTACAACTGCGAAACTTGGCAGATATATAAGTTTGTGACTATTCATTGTTTTAGTTTCCACATTAACTACAGTTACACGTCTTTTTAATGGTATATTTTGTAATATACGAGATTCGTTATTTTTTCTGCTTTTGAGAAGATGATAATTTAATGAAGTACTGTTTAGATTTTTGTATTCTTTTGCCGCTATAAATAATTTACAATCATTATTCTGAATGCTAATAACATACATACATACATAGATGCCGGTTACTTGCTACGACTCTTACATTTTCAATACTAGCTTTTGCCTGCGGCTTAGCTCGCTCGCAAACAGCAATCTTTCTAGATGAATGGTACCCCATATCCTATTATGTGCCCTGACAACGTGTATATGAAATTTTAGGATGGTCAGTCGAGTAGTTAGGGCGTGAAAGCGTAACAAACAAACTCACATTCGCATTTATAATATTAGTTAGAATTAAACATCGCTGTCAGCTTCTTGTATTTCACCTTGTTACTAACCGGACAGAACAGAGCAAAGCCTAATTGGAGATCGTTAGACTGCCACGCAGTGGTCTCGAGGTCGATTCCAAGGCGCAGATCTCTGACTTTCCTAAGTTATGTGCACATAACTTTGTAAAGTCAGAGTCACTAATTAATAATAATTAGTGCATTAAATCTTGCTTTAACGGCAAAGGAAAACATCGTATGAAAATCTGCATGGTTGAGAATTCTTCATAATGTTCTCGAAGATACAAATGTTAAGTCTGCCAATCTGCACTGGGTCAGCGTGGTGAATTATTGTTTTCTAAACCATAGTTCACCGCACTGGCCTGGAGCTCGTATCAAATATGAAGGGTTAAATACACTGAGAAGAGGCCTGTGCCGAACAGTTAGACAGTTTAATATATACAATAAATTATTATTTTTACATTATGTCAAATTAAGAGATAATTAATACATAGTAGCATCTATACCATTATTACAAGGATTGTGACACTAAATCCAACAATAACGTGCTCGAAATGCTTAAGAATCCTTCCGACCTACATGTTACAATAGTTCAACAGTTTATTAGAGTAATAAAGTAGAGGTCGGAAGCTGCGAAGTTATTATCCACTGATTTCTGTGTCTTCAAAACAATGGGGCCCTTTCAAAGCCCTTTCTTGAGTGACAAATGGAAGGTATACTTCCTTAATCCGTGGGGAGTTAGTGTTTGAATGTACGGAATGCTTTATGGGCAAAGAGATCGGTGAGCTAAACAACGATTTTGTTCGGATGTATTTTAGTTTATGGTGGTATTGGATATATTATTATGTAGTAAGTAGAAACTACTTAAGTTGATGACACGCACGTAAAGAAAGTCACCTATAGCTTCCAGTATCTTTTATCCTCATACAGTATTCTGATATAAAACATATAAAATATAATAGCTTAGCAAGCTATACATTCATATATTGTTCAATTTCTAACAGTGCAATATCTTATCTTATGTGGGGGCTAGTCAGTGCAGACCGGCGACACTTCGACCCAGTGGAATCTTTTGTGTCGGCCCCAAAATCTATCCTTTTAGCTATCTTCTTATGAATGTACTGCATTAGCCGCAGCGTACATTTCAGAGGGAGAAGCCTGAAGTCTTCAGGGTATGGATATGTCAAATTGCCAATCCGATCAGACCCATCCTCAATCCAGCCAATGCGTCACATTCACATAGTAGGTGCGATATGGACTCGTCCTGTTCACCACAGGCTCTGTAGATCAAATTGTTTGCCAATCTCAATCTGCACAGGAAGTCGTTGGTGCCAAAATGGCCAGTGAACGCTCCTGTGAGCAGGCCTATTTGGCTCTTGTATCCGCAGAACTTCCGGGTGAACAGTGCAATAACTTAAATAACAAATTATGAAAATGGCATGCTATTAATTAAAATTTGCATGAGCAAGAAGCATGAGAGCAGAATAAATACTATAGAAATGAGAGCGCTGAGAAATATATGTGGTGTGACTCTGAAAGATAGAATAAGGAATAGTGTGATAAGAGACAGATGCGGCATAAAAGTGGATATAGTGACAAGAATAGAAAAGGGTATGTTAAGCTGGTTTGGGCATGTAGAAAGAATGGAGGAGGAAAGACTGACTAAGAAAGTTTATAAGGCTAGTGTGAATGGAACAGTCGCAAGAAGAAGACCTAGGCGAACGTTTTTTGATCAGATCGGAGGCGTTCTGCACAAAGGCCAGGTTAAGAGCACCTTGAACCGACGGGCGTGTATGAGGAATGTGATGAAAGTGAATGAAGCCAGAGAAGTGTGTCAGGATCGTAGCAAATGGCAATCCGTAGTCTCTGCCTACCCCGCTGGGAAACAGGCGTGAATCTATGTATGTATGTATGTATTAATTAAAATTAATTGTTTGTTTTTGTAACTTTAGAAAGCAAAAAAAAGATTTATTTTAAATTTAATTATAAACGTTTGCAATACCAGAGGAATCGCGGTTTTTGACTATAGATAAAAGGTCCTTAATAAATTATGTAGGTAGAAGTTTAAATATTTTGTTACCGGTTTTCTTTATTTGTTTTTCTTTTTTCGATACTTCAGTCAGTTGCCAATATTTGGCAATAGGCCTCTATATGTGTACTCTGTACGTGTACAGATGTCGAACGTAAGATTCTTTTTATACTCTACATCTGACTCGAAAGATCAAATATAATTTTGTACGTTTTCTGATTGAGCCTGATATTTTGGGGCAAAACATGTCAAAGCATATTTATTAATAATACTCAATTTTGGCTGAAGCTCAGTTTTCATGATGCTCATAGTCCATTAATAAAATATTGATATTGTCAATCGTTTTCTGCAGTTATTGTTGGTATTATCAGTAGGTATAAGAAAGAATTATTAATTCTTCTTTTCTACATCTTTGTACTCTATACCAATGGTGGACAATTATTGTCAAAAAGAACGATGGTTTCTAATCTTCGATTATGATTCGAATTATACTCCATTACAACAATCGATTAACATTCGGATGCAGAATATAGTTTCTCGAATATTCTAATAAGTACAAATAAACTTAGCTCTCACACGTGTCTTAGTAAAACAAGTTGCTAATAATATAATTTAATATCAACTTGTATTTATATATTCATATTAAATTTATAGCTATATCAATATAAGCCTTGTATTGTTGTTCCAGGTATCCAGTTAACATTGTTCTAACAATAATAAACTTATCTATAAAGTGCTATTGAAGTAAATTCATGATAAAGATTCAACAAGTATGAACTTAGCTTCTTCCGTTGTTAAAGAAATACAAAGGAAGAATAAGTTTCATTCTACGTCGTTTTACAGAAGCTACCTACTGACTTCATCTAGAGTCGACTGTTATTAAAATTTAGATTTTATAATTATTTAAATTAAAACTTTGCGTTGCATACTAAAACCGTGTAAAACTAGATATTATCCGCGGCTCCGTTTGCGTAGATTATATCGATTTTCTATCCCTTGGGATCAGTACCTTTGCCTGGATGAAAGGTACACTATGTCGTTTTCGGTACCCCTGACAACGTGTATGCGAAATTTTATGATGATCAGTCGAGTAGTTAAGGCGTGAAAGCGTAACAAACAAACAAACAAACAATCAAATCCACATTTATAATATTAGTCAGGATAAGGCCCCTTTTAATTTAGTCGTAAAAAAAGGTTGCACGATAAGACTTGTGATACAATTGCTATTTAAGCGTAAGCGTGCGAAAAAGATAGCAAGAATTCTCCATTACACACCGATATTATTGTATATTAATTTTGCAATGATTTTGAAGCATAATTCATTATTTATGTGACAAGTTTAATTTTAATCAGTTTACTAGTTTTGTGTGATTATGGTCAGTTCACGTAAAATATAAAAAACTTCTTAACTTTTTAGTGTAATAATTAGCTAAGCGTACGAAAATATTTAATAGTTACATATTTATATAACAATTTAGAATTAAGAGTATTTCATATAAAAATTGAATATTTTAAAATATTTTAGTTTTTTGCACTCCTGTCAGATATGATTATGGCAAAAATGCTAAAAAAGGAGTACAAAGTTTTCTGTAGTTTCTTTATAAAATAAGTTTTTCCGATTGAAGGCAGCTACCAACATGTTCAGCTTTATGTTTTATGATTTCGTATGTTTTCAAAGAGGGGTCCGTTTTGAATACGTTAGTCCTACATGAGCCCAAATGCCTCAGGCCAACCGCAGACACGTTAAGTTCCTGACGGGAACTTAAGGGATTGAGACGTTTTCTATTAACTTTATGTTATTAGCTGTAAGTAGATATGGAGATGAACTATTTGTTCATTAAATAAGGTCAAATTTAAAAACATTTTGCAAGGTTCTTTAGCTAAAAAAAAAATTTTTATTCTTACGATTTGCCGTTAGAATTAAAAAAAATATTTTTTATTTCTTAAATATTTATTTTGTATATAAATATTTATTAATAGCTAAAGGATATTGAAAATGAGGCAGAAGAAAATTATACAGTTTCATTTAAATTGTATGTTGGTTTTATTACATATATTAGGTTTGTAAACATTTATGTAATGTGTATATTTTTAATTAAGTAGGTAATAAGTTACTCAACAAAAGCAAATTACATTTTCTGCTGGATGAAAATTAACGTTGTATGCTACTTTTTAATAAAAAAATGTTTTTAATATACTTGTGTTTTTAATAGTAAAACACCTATTTTGCTACTTACGCTTATATACCCAAAGGATAGGCACAGGTTTTTTATAATCATACTTTAAGGTCCTACGTAATAGGAAGCGATTAATTTCAATCTACCAAGCAAAATTCAAGCCTTCCTGAAACTAAGAATTTCTTGATAGAAGAACCTAATATCACTTTATGTTTCGTGTCCTCACGCACAGCAATTGCATTCACTACCCCAGCGCTATCGAAATAATCTACCAATACTAATATTATTAATATTTAGTATATGTATATATAATATTATACGTAGGCGGCAATTTCCGAAGCTATTAAATCGATCCTAAAAGTTCTATTACTAATAGGGCTTGGCTATTCCTGGATAACATAGGATAGCTTTTATTCTACAAAATTTTACGTGGGTGGAGTTGTTAGCCAACACTATTTGTTACAAAAACCGATGTTAGTCCAGTGATTTCTCTACTAGACATGTCTTTTCCATTTACTCACGTAAAGCCCAAAATAAAAGTCTCTTTGCAGTCTATACCCGTTAAGTTAGACTGAAACAACTGTTAAAGTCGTAAAATATTCACATATTAATAAACTTTATAGTTATGGTCTGCATGAATGACGCAGCTGGCAAGTGGTGGCTGCTACTCTGAGTGTTGAGGTTGTAAGTTCATACGGAACATTTATTATAAGTTGTGTGAGACACAAATAATTGTTTTAGTCTGGTAGTGTAACTAGACTTTACAAAATTAGCTTCGTGAATATCAGTGATAGTACTTTGTGTCCCTTAATTATTGTGTTTTAATGTTGTCTCTTTATAAAAACAAATATACTTTATTAGATTTAACACCAGTTTCTTGAAGAGTTTGGCAGGGGCTATACATTTCCATCATGTCAACATATTTATCTTGCTTCTTTCACTCTTGTCACATTCTTTATGCATGCTCTACAGTTAGGGTAACCCTAACCTGCCTAGATAGTTTGGTAGGAGATCGTTGGACTCCCTGGCAGAGGGAACGCCGAGTTCTATTCTTCACCTTATAGGTGCATTTCAAACTTATGTGCATTATAAGTAGTTAGTTATCGCTCGTTTTAACGCTGAAAGAAAATATTGTGAGATAGCTTGCATTTTTAAGATTTCAACGTCTTGGTTTCGAAAATATGAAATGTCTGCCATACTGAACTGAGCTTAAACCTTCTCATACTGAGAAGAAGCTTGTGTCTAGCAGTGTGACATATTTTAATCAAGGTTTATATTATATTACCTACGTATTATTATGATTGACAATAGGCGCACCAGTAAGTTTAAAATCTTCAGCAATGTTTCCACACACAATTTTCATTGTTTCTGGTTTTCGACTAATTGATGAGTTAAGCAGCTTAATTTCTACGCTAAATTTTAGATGATGCAATGCGGTGGTTACGTCGGGTAAGATCACGATAGATGATAAGAGTTATTTGGTAGCGATGTTTCTTAAAGTGTCTCCACTCCTACAAAAGCTACAGTGAAAAAATACATAACGTATATGACTGCTACCGCGTCGAGTATTGTTGGTTTAAATCTATGTATCTTTTTATATAGATAAAATTTAATTTGGTTAGAAATTACTATAATTTTTAAGTAAGGAGGTGGGATTGCAGTTCACGATTTTTCGATCGTAAGTCTAAAGCCAACGTTAGATGTATTCAAGAATAGACACAAATGACAACTAGTATTGGAACAAGTATTTGTGCACAAGACTGATTTTTCTTCCGTGTAGCGTCTACGATAGAGAATATCACTTGAACCCATATAAATAGATGCATCGGCACAATAATCATAATACAGACAACACGATCAAGCAGATACCACAACGAAAGTTCTTGATGCATCGCCTTAAAACTAAGAGAGAAGTTCACAGTTCTTTTGAAAAGGAGCGAGATAACAAGTTTTCTTCTTATTTTGTGAACAAATGGTTCCGTGCTAACATTTTCAAGAGAAACATTGGAAATACTGCACTCGTGTTACAGTGTTGATGCAGTATTAAAATATCAAAAGCTGCGACGTAAAGTTTTTGTAAGGTTTTTGTTGGATATACTGCGTGGGAAAGTTGGCTTGTGATATTTTAGATTCGTTTATGTGTGCAATTTGTTACATTGGCTTTTCATACGTGAAGTTTTTTGTCCACATGGACTAACGTTTTTTATTGCGAAATTTTCGATTAATGTTGCCTTGCATGGCAAAAAGCTTAGTAGATGTAAAAAGCACGTGGATCTCAATGAAAAAGAAGAAATTCATATGATGTTAGTAAATACAAAGTTATCATGAATGGTCTTACTCTCTCAGTCAGTCTTGGTATTGAAATCAATAGCTGCCAGATATAATATTAAAATATCAAATAATTAGTAATAGTATATATATATATATATAGTAATAATTATTAATTCAGAACTCTAGCAAATCGAAATGTTCGAAACTTTGATAAATCTTCGAATACATAAATCTTATGACTTGATATTGGTCATATGCAAATACAAATGTAGATACCCCCAGGCTATAAACAATGGATACCTAAATAATATTAAAACCAAAAAAGGAATCGTCATTGACTGTTGCTTACAAGAATCGTCAGCGCCGTAAGGACCCAAAAACCATCACATACACACATCATAAAGATCATCACTGTCCGTGACATTTGTTCACTGTACGAAATATCGTCGATCACGACCTATCTATCAAATGTATCATAACAAATTGTGAATCAAATCGAATTCGAATCAGTGCGAAAATCAACATTCGGCTGCGAGTAATATAATGTAATGTCAACAAAAATATTATGTAATGTTCGAATATTCGGAATTCTTACACCAAATAAGACCGACGTTTTAATAATGTTTTTGTACACAAAGAAGCACTCAACTCTAACACAACAAAGTGATAATTTTAACTACACTGAATGGAAACCGACTAATTACGTATCGACAAGAGTATAAACTTCCTGTGAGTATACACATTAATTCCTTCATAAACATTGTATACAAAGCCATAAATATTCTGACAACAGAATTACCATTTTACCGTCTGCGTATATCTAATAGCACAAACAAAAAACGGGTATATTTAGAAAGGATAAAAGAAGTAAAACCGTTTACACAATGTACTCACAAATGCATAGGTTTTAGGGTTCAATGCGCATCGGGGACCGCAATCGAATAGAAAACAAACCAGGTAATAAAATGTGACGCATACAAATGGAATCATAGCTGTCTACAGTATCACAGAGACATACATCAATAGTTCGGGGATAGGTATGTATGTACTTTAGCGTTATATCATGTATCAGTCAAAAATATTTGTTTGCTGAAATGATCCATATTAATTGTGTATTGTTTCTAGTATTATTTTAAGTTTACGAGAATGTTATGCATTGAAATGATACTTTTTGAATATACATTTTTAAATATTTATTGTAAGGTGAGTTCCAAATTGTAAGTATTTTTGTTAAGACCTAGAGGTCCACAAGCTCACCACACCATTTCGAATCCAAACTATTTTACTACCAATGTGAACCCACTTCTAACACAAGGATACTAGCGTAAGAAGTGGGTTCACGTCGGTAGTTAATAGTTTGGATTAGAAACTATGATATCTCGATTACAAAACCAATGCTTTACCATTGAACTAGCGCTGTTTATAATTTTATTTTTGTTTATTTTGGTAACAACTCTCCATTGAAATTAAACTACTATATACGGATTTTATCGCGTTATTTATTTTACACTTTATTACAAAATGTTGAAATCTTTATTATAAAATAAATAACGCGATAAAATCTGTATATAGTAGTTTAATTTCAATGAATAACATTCGCGTAAACAGAAGACAATATTATGTAAAACAACTCTCCAAATATTATTTAGAAAATGAGAAGTAGCTCTAACCGAACAATGAAGATATTTTGGAAAACCAATGTGATCAGCTATTTTAAGAGAACTTTAAACTATTTTTTGATTAGTACTCTAAGTTAGGACCAGGTAAAGAAACATCTTTGTCAAACATCGTCGTCACTTACCACTGCCACCGCGTTGAGTAGTGGGTTAAAAAAAAAGTGATGCACCAATAGTTCCTAATCTGGGCGGCGATTGCATCCGTTATTTGTGTTTTTGATATTAGCCTTGGAACGCCTAGAACATTAGAAACATAATGTCAAATTCGTATCAATTTCAAAGGAGACATACGAACCTAAATAAACTGTTTTGAATAAAGCCATCACGTCATGTCAAGTAAACAAGGGAAGACTCAGCTGAAACCGTAATTTAGTTTACTATCACACAGATGGTTTATTTAGTAGAAAACAATATGCTCACGTAAATGGGAAATTGCATTTCAGATCTGGGTTTACGTACCCACTGATGCAGCAGAAAGCCGATCACAGAATTTTAGATTGTGTAAATTTGTGTAATCAATTTTCTAGAATAGAAAAAAATTGTAAACATTTTACTAGATTTAGCCTGCGTTAAATTATAGTTTACGCAATTAACCTGTCAAATGTTTGTATGCCCAATATAACTGAATACCTAACATGACTAGCCGCCGGTGTGCAGCCGCGACTCAATAGATTAAAGTCAATAAATATTTAAACTTATTAAAATAACAACGTCAAAAAGTCCTCGGTCAATTGTAAGTAATTGTGGGCAGTTGCGGGCTTCATGCGCAAACTAAATCATAGCCCGTATGACTAATATGCGCGACTAATATATAGCCCTCGCGGCTACATGCACATATTAGTCATACAGGCTATTTGCGTGCATCGTGTCCGTTTTCTGTCTCGCGCATATTACCTGTTTCATTCTGTTTATAGTAGGCATAATAGCAGGCCACTGCTCATTCAACAGACAACTCTTCAACATTGACATAAGCGACAGCCCCTAATGGAGGCCACATCGTGATTAAGGAGATACTGGCTCATATGTTGCTACACTGCAGAAGCGAGAGAAGTCAATGGGCAAGGCTTCTGATCCATCCAGAAACGATAAAGGATGTATTGCGCGATATCGGTCCTCTTCTATCGTTCTGGATGGAGCTGTAGTGGTATTCAGAGTAACCGAACACTCTTCGCGTCGGTTACCTATGTACAATGGCCCAATTGTAAGACTAAATGCGGATAAAACACGTTCAACTAACTGAATACCTTTAAAATACGTAACGGATATTAACGCAATCATGCATTTAATGCTTGACGTTCCGACCAGGTTACACCGGTCGTGGCTAAGTGGCATAAGCTGACTTGTTTGCGACCATGGCCGGTGTAACCATTGATCGCGTGAATACTCGTTACGTATTTTACATAATATATGTATATATCATACAACGCGAAAGTTTAAAAATTATAACGGAATACCTACTTCGTTTACAAGAATCGATACACTCGCGAGACGAATTTATGCATTAATATGGACACAAAAGATTCAATCCAATGTAAAATAATCAAGTAAAGCTCATCAAACACATATTTTCTACAATTAACAATAATATTTTCATGTATCGCGGCGCATTCGACGAATATTCAATGTTTATGAATTGAACCACGAAAATAATAGTTTGATTTATTGAAGAAATCTGATTAGACATTGTTTACCGTAAAGACATTCTCTTACCGCGGCAAAGGGCAAATTGCCTTTGGAATATAATTCCCTATATTCATAGCTTTGTTACAAGTTGTGTCGGAAGATAAGCGGCTTATAGATAGTATATTTCCTTCCACATACTTTAATATCTTCATATGACAGGAAAGCGTTGAGATATTGCTTGCTGTATCAGTTTGTTTATGTGTGCGCTAATATGAAGTGCGGAGATTGGTTAGTGACATAATGACAGATTAATTTAGAAGAAGTATTTCTTGCTTTAACGGTGAAGGTAAACATCGCAAGGAAAGGCGCTTTAGGAAAGGTATCTGGAAACAGTGGTTTCTATGAAAAAGTTTACGGCAAGAAGTGCTATCTATGAACAGAGATATCTGTTAACAGTGCTTCCTATGTACCGAGATGTCTACAAACAATGTTTTCTAACAACAAAGTTTTCGGCGAAACGTGCTGTCTAGGAATAGAGATTTCTATTGGCTGTACTTTCTGTATGTAGTCATATCGTACAAGCGTATTTCTAAATTAGGTTCCACGCTCCTTGTAAAGAGCGTGGAACCTAATATTTCCGTGCTGCTGACGGGATGACGTTATTTTATTTTTGATCCTGCTGGTAACAGCCAAACCAGCGACCTTCTTGATGGTAAGCGGAATACGCTATTTATATGCCGTGTCGGTGTCTTTGGCACAACACAACCAATATAAAGGAAACATAAAAAGTCACTGTTTAATGTAAATTATATAGGTGATAAACAAGTACATTGTCTACCTGATAGTAAACAGTGAGCGTAGCCTAGATAAAAGATATGAAGTATTTTTTTTCTTTAATTTGACCACACTCCGCCTGATGGTAAGCGATCATGTGGTCTAAGAGCAGTGGACTCCTCACATTTCTCATAGTAGCTGAGGCGATGTTGAGGTCCCTACCTTGACGGCCTAAGAAGGTGCTTTTTCACACCCCGCTTAAAGGACTCAGGATTGAAGGAAGAAGGAAACACGTGCCTTGGCAGAGAATTCCATGCCTTGATCGTTGCGCAGAGCTATGAGGACCTAAATTTGTTGGTGCGCGCTCTAATCGACTCTACCGTGTAAGGATGGCATCTGAGCTCAGTAGGTGTTGTTCTGGATAGGAAAGGGAAATGCATGATAAGGTGGAATAACTCTTCAGAGAGCTCCTCATTATATATTCTGTAGAAACATGCACACGCAAACGTCGCAAACGACATGTATACGACGCTTCTGCAGAAAATTTGCAACCCAGGTGCATAGTTGAGGGGACAAGCCATAGGCCGGAAGCTTGGAAAGAAGAGACCGGTGCCAAACCCTATCGAAAGCTTTGGCTATGTCAAAGCTGATAGCCAAAGACTCACCCCAGAGGTGCATGACGAACGTTAGAAGATCACCCGTTGATCGTTTAGCCCGAAAGGCGAGCGAGCCATGGTCCAAGCGCAGTACGCTGCCTGTTTACGTTTAACAGCATCAGCGCATTCATGATCGAACCAGCGGGTCTACCGTGAAAATGTTTTTACGCAATAACGTGCCGAAACGAATTACGAACGAAATAATAAGCATATACCTACCATGAAAACACTTCAGATATTTTAGGACGTACAAATGTCATACGACGATATTCGTGACGAATGTCGGTGCGAATGATGTTTCATGGTAAGAATAAGCACGAACGAACGTACGCAATTGCGTATAACACGTTTCACGGTAGACCCCCTGGGCCTTTTCCTAACGCCGATCGTGACATCACTGTATGGAGTATAATATTCCATACCCAGGATGATTTCACCAGCGACAGCAGTAGCGCTCTCTGATGGTTCCTGTTCTTAAAGCAGCGTTGAGCCCAAGGGATGGATGCGAAGTACTCCCGTATTCCATCCCAGTCTGCCGATGAGTAGTGCCAGAGTCGACATCCTGTCTCCTCGGGTCGTGGGGGCTCGACAACAACAGCTGTGGCACAAACCAGACCACTGTCCGCGGTGCCCAGAGGAGCACGAGTCGACACACTGAACTGGTTCGGGTTACTCGTCAGCAGTAGATCGAGCAGAGAGGGCGCCTGACTTGCGATCTCCGTATCCGGGTGGGCTGGAGTACCAGTTGAGACAGGTCATGCATGAGAGTTCGTCCCGCTTGGTCTGTTCTAGGAGAACCTAACTCTTAAGGTCTCATGGTGGGCATTGGAATCTCTCAAGAACACCAATTCAGCGTTCGGAAACCACTCCTGTGCGTCATCTGCCGCCTGACTCAGGTAGTCAAAGAGTCAAGTTGTCTCAGCGTCTCCTGAATGGAAACGGTAAAGTCACACGTAGATTTGGCTAAAAGAGCCATGATCTACGTATACCCAAAGGACAGAGAAGGAAGGATCCTCTCGCCCCTCGCAGTGTAGACGGCGACAAAAAATATCCGCCCTGACAAACAAGCATACCCCGACTTTTACGAGGATACACTCCTCTAGCATGTAGCCGGGGTATTGCAGGTAGTTTGTGTCTGCAGGACGGCGTATTTGTGTCTCCATCAGAATCTCCAGGTGGTGATGGACGGCATTGAGGTAAGCGTGGAGTCCTCTGATATTAATAAACTCCACGACAGAAGAAGAAGCAGGGGTGGGGTGGGGTTATGGTGGTTGGCTGCTGTTAAACGACAATGCTTTATTTCTACTGCCATAGAGTGGAAGGAAGGGGAAGCGTGAAAAAAGAGGTGACTATTCTCGCATCAATGTGGGGCATGGCGCAGAGCAGGTTTTGTTATAATACTGTGTGGTATGGAGATAGCCGATCCGACGGACGGAAGGACCCCGTACCCTCCCGAAAGTGTTCGCCGGGATCCACCCTCCGGTCACCATCCGGCACGACGAGCCACCTCAAGATTATGCGCAGTATGATGAGGCAGCCAACTAAGTTGGTTAGACTCGGTTTGGCCTCTGGACTATACCGCGGGTGGCCAGCAGAGCACCGTTAGGAAGAAAAAGAAGGAAGGGAGAGAAATCGTGATTGCGCCTCTGGCGTGACATTCTGTATTAATATTCTCCGGTACTCCACTATAAAATGAAACTAATATGATCATGTAAGACATTACATCTTCTGGATCACACGATTCGATGTGTGGTTGAAAGTTTTATAAAAATATGAACTTAAAATATCACATTAGTGGGTTTATTTGCAGTGGGTAATGTGATATTTTGCTTGCGCAAGTTGAAGCGCTTGCGTGGATTACATGTATCGTGTAAACCATCGACGCGCGGCAGCCGGGCAAATAATCCGTATGATTAACTTGTGCTTGTAGCCCGCACAGATAGAATGCGTATAGAAACTATATCAGCTTCTTGTAGAAGTATCTTATTTATAATGAAAACTTAATATATGTGAGAGTGCTGTCTATTCATATGAGTTGTCAGCGCAATGCTTAATAACCGAGGCCAAATGGTGAGACGAGAACTGTAAGGTAAGTAAGGCTGTCACATTTTCTGAACAATGATCTTAGACCGCGGCAATGTTGGTTATGAACCAAATCGATAGCGTTGGGCGCTGTTATTTAATTGGCCGATTTATAGCTATGACGCAATCTGTTACCAATATAAAAATTAAAGCTGAACTCCTAATCACGTCACTGTTGATATATAAACAAGAATTATTCAGTTAGGCAACAGAATAGCTCAGTAGAAAAGCGATCTGGACTAACCCTTCTACTGACATGAAATATTACCTATATATATTTTTTACCGCAGCCATTTATCATAGTTACACGGAACCCTACTAATACAGTCGGTGTTAGCCAACCTTTTGGTGACCAGTTATTGCTACCCATAAATTCATATTTATGGCCTTTAATGCAGGCTCGTGGTCAACGCGACTGCATCTATGTACCGATACAATCGTTTTTGCATAAATATTGTGTTACCCTCTCTTTATATGTTCATAATATTGGCTGTTAGAGAAATATTGACAGATGTGGCGATAGTATGAAAATAGAAAAAAATTGGTTTATTGGACTTAGTCATGATTTTTTTATTTACACAAGGCTTTGCCATCATGTTATTTTCACAATTTTATATCTACACTAATAATCTAAAGAGGAAAAATTGATCTGTTGTTTTTTGTAATGGCTAAACTCTTAAACTACTGAACCGATTTTAGTCATTCTTTCACCATTAGAAATATACTTTATATATTATCAAAAGTAGTATAGGCAATATAGCATCACGCTACAAGCAACGGGGACGAAGCAGTAATCACAAACGTGGGTGAAATCGCAGGAGACAGTCTAAACGATCATTCCAAAGCAGTTATTTTTAAATTAGGAATTACAGACACAAATAGGTAACCAAGACAATCAAATGCACAGTCAGTACTTTAAGTTACTGTATTGGGTTTTTCAATTAAGAAATAAAGCATCAGTGAATATCTTTATTACATCATTCGCTGCCATGACATTTTCGTCCACACTTGTCGAATGAACATGCTTGATTGACCTTTCAGCAGAATGTATTTGCAAATTTTTATTACTACGGAATAAGCACATTACTCAAAAAATAAATAATTTATAAGCTCGCACGTGTAGTAGCTATTGTAGACATGCATGCAGTAAGTTGCTTGCGACACTGTAATCTAAGCTGAGTATGTAAAGCATATCGAAATATTATTATCCAAAATAATACATAATTGTTTCATATCAATTATTTGAAATATATATAGTTTAGATATTTTACTATTTTTATTTGCTCTTCTTTGACATTTCAACAAGCGTTCATCCTTTCAGAACTTCTACACTTTCTTCCTCTTACCTTTATACAAACATTTTAAAGTTATGTATTCAGTTACTACTCCATGTTTATAATTTCAGACTACATTGTAGGCGAAGCCGTAGTGAACCTGACTGCCAGATACGTATTAGGGTGCAGGATGGACTCGGCTTGGTATAATTGAGGTTTTCTGTCAAGAAATCCTTGGGTAGCAGCATGTAGTCTGAGGTTGTGTCCGGTACACGGCAATGTGCTTACTCTCTATCATATATGATATAAAGTCATAACTAGAAAAATGCTGGTATATAACACATCTACTTATGTTTTCGGAAATATATACGAGAGACTATGCGTTATGAATTCAATATAATAATATCAGTTTTAAAAACTGTCCCACTGCTGGACACGTGCCTCTTCTCAGTATTTTATTTTATTTGTTTTGCCAACAATATATGTATATAAATAATACACTGAAGTAATATACATGACACAAAATGAGTTTCTGATACATTTACGTCCATATATAACATACAAAGTCCACCACGCTAACCCAGTGTGAGTTGGTAGTCTTCACATATCTTTAAAAACATTATGGAGAACTCTCAGACATGCAGGTTTCCTAACGATATTTTCTTTGACCGTTAAAGCGACGATTATTAACTATTTATTATTTGAATACCGCGTTGTTAATATCAGGTAATCTTTTTAAATTATCCTTTTATGAGTGTACCGGAAATAACATGTGAATTAAATTTTCTTTTATAAAGTCCACAGTTTATTTTTTTGTATGAAATTACAGTCATTTGGATACTTTAGCATTGTTCATTCAGTTATGGACATGCACAATCAGGCGCTGCAGCCGGATGTGTGTGAGTTCTCTTGGGAATAAAATATAACCCCTACCATTTGTTATGAAGCTTACTTCAATTTAGATCTTAGACAGCTATTAAAATGTAATAAGTAATAGAATAAGAAACGGGTTTCTTATTCTATTCATACATTTTGTGCTGTTGATTTATATAGAACATAGCTTGTGGTGCTGCTTAAAAGTAATTTCAGAAATAACAAGAGATCTCAGATTAAAATAAGCAAATAAAGACCGAAAAATAGAAAGCTTGATGTATTAGAATTATTTATGACAGTTTACTAAGAGAGCATCCTAATAGCACTTTGTCTGACCAAGCGCGATCGCACACAGAAACTTGCAAACTGGTGACGCAGAATATTATCATTCATAATAATAATAACATGACGTAACATGTCCATACCAAGCCAAACGATTTTCTTTCACCTTCTCATCTATGGGCGCCACTTTCAGACTACCTCTTACGTATTAATTCCGAATTCTGTCGATTCTCGTCCCTCCACACATCCATCGTAACATTGATAATGCTAATATTTTTTAGTATTAGTGTCACATAAATTTACGCTAACATTACTTGACTAATCGAGGCAGCTCTACTTTGCGACCTAAATATGGCATCCATATTTCGCTCGCATATCATATACCAGTAGTACGGGTTAAAAATGTTGTTACTTCGCTAAAATCGCGACTCAATTCAGCGGTGGAACGGATTGCTGCTCCTGGAAACGGGCGACTCAAAGCCGTTTCATTTTTCAGTTGAAAAATTGCATTTTTTATTTCCACTGCTTAGGGGTAGTGTAGTGCGATTTCTCGTGGTTAAATGTAAATATAATTTGCTCTGTGGACTTTAAGTGAGAGCACTGTTTCATACTTATTTTTAATCAACAGATGTCTTTTAATGGTTTTGCTTGAGTGGGTAATTGTTTTGGAAATATCTAGAATTACATTTTTTTTATTGATTTTATTCTATTATCTATTGTTGTTGAGTTGTATCTTGATTTTTGTTTTGCAGTTAGCTTGACGTTAACACAAAGTAAAGGTGACAGTAGATTATGGGGCGAGCCTTTCCTCGGGTAATTTGTTGCTGACTGCACACATGGCGTAGCAGTTCGTGTATCTTCGCGTACGCTGATGATGGATGCCGACACGCTGGGTGTTGTGGGTTCGAATCTCACACGGAAAAATCTTTCCGTAATCCATAAATCATTATAATTATCTTGATGATAGGAGTTGCTTTTTAAAATAGAATACAATACGAATATCTTTGGCAGGAAACTTCGCATTGTAGAATTTAGATGCGACTTGACTCCATATCCTTGAAGAAATAGCAAGTCTGTTTAGACTAAGCCATCAATCAGCTATTGTTGCTTGTCTTCAGAGTTTTTAAATTAATCACTGTGATTCGCTTTCTAGTTTCGATAAATTTAAAACTCTAAAGATAGCTTAATAAAAATAAATAATATTATTAAAAGTAAAGATAAAAGTACAGCCTACCTTTGATTTTTAAATTGAGTTATTGGTTATATCTTTGGTCTGCCACAGACACTTCATTATAACCAAGAATCTAATCAAAGTAGAAAATAGGTCTAACGCAACTGCCCACATAAACAAGAATTCACTTAAAATTAAAATAAAATTGATGGACCACTCTGTTATGTTGTTTTTGTTGTAATTACTGTTCTCTCGCTGGAAAACATTTCACATTTGTGAGGTAAGAAAAGTATAAAAGAAACAGTAATAAAAATGCAATTAAAACAACACTTGGAAAACATAACAACATTGTGAAGAAAGTTTTGAAAGTTTATGGAGTGAAATGGCGAGTAGACAAAATGTTATGAGAAAATTAAATGATGCTATTATTCTTTGTATTATTGTGTAGTATTCAAATTATATATTTGATTACTATATTTTTAGATAGGTTTTATTGTGTGAGAGAAAGGTCACAAATACGAATTAAGACATTGTTGTGTTAGGACGGCAAGAATAGAATATTGTTTATTGTAGATATCTAGAAGAGTTATGAAGATTAATAATAAAATTCATCATAATTGTAAAAAATTATCATCGTTATGTTCTTATCCACAAATCTCTAAAAATGGGCCGCAGATAGCATGTAAAGCCGTAGATTCTGCAATTCAGCTAACAATTAGAAGGGTTAAGTGGACAAAGGCGTTATCTGACAAAATTAAAAAAATCGTCCATTTCGCATAAACCTAGGTTTTAACTGATGTCAAATCGATTCATGAACTTTTAAAACACGCCAGTTATTGGCGTGTTTTAAGTTCGTGAATCGATTGGCGTGTCTTAAGTTCATGAATCGGTTTGTCATCAGTTAAAACTTAGGTTTATGCGAAATGGACGATTTTTTTAATTTTGTCAGATAACGCTTTTGTCCACTTAGCCCTTCTTGAGAAATAAAGCAAATAGCTTTTTGAATATGATTACACATTATAACGAACTTCTGATAAGGATTACAACCTGCTATATTTATTTAATTTTCTATAATCTATGATACCAAACTAAAGTTGCCGACGTATGTACCTCTCTGGATAGCCAAGCTGAAGTGGCAGTGGCCAGAGCACATTGCGCCCAGAACCGATAGCCGTTGGGGTAGGAAGGTTCTGGAGTGCCAACCATGCACTGGAAGACGCACTGCAAGACCGACAAGGTAGTCGGTCCACCTTGTGGGGCCACCCTTATCACCTTACCAGGTGGTAAGGGTCATGGGACGCGGTTGGATGCGTGTGGCCCAAGACCGGTTTGTTTAGAAAACCTTGGGGGAGGCCTATGTCCAGCAGTGGACGTCTTTGTGCTGAGATAATGATACCATATTGGGAAATTTAAATGTTTAGTTGAAAATATATTCTATAATAGTGAACGCCCGCGGCTGCGCTCTCTCTGTAAGTGGGCAATGCATCCTTCGTGTGGTTAAATGCCCGAATAGTTGGACAACTTTCATTTGTCAATTGGTTTTGATTGAGCTGTGATGAAACAGTCAGGAAGAGTATTATGCTTATGTAAGCATCCTAAGCATGTGTTTAGGTCTGGATTATCGAAAATAGTGCAATACCTCTTAATTGAAGGTGGTAGCTGCCGTCAATTATTGCATGACAATACAAATAAGCCAGCGCGCTTGGGTAAATACTACACTCTTACAAGTAAGTGCCTATATTACCAAGACTCCCATAATTTTCCTGTTTTTACGAACGAGTAAATAATGGTTGTATCTATACCAACCTGCAGTGTAGCCAGATTTATTAGCATCGCGTTCTAATATAATATAAAAAATATGTGGAGCAAGTGAAAGAGTTTGTATATTTAGGTACTTTGTTTACAAGGGATGGTAAATATGAAGTAGATATTGAAAGGAGAACGATTGCTGGCAACAAAGTGAATGGAGCTCTCCGCGCTTTTATGAACAGTCGAAATGTTTCCGATAAGGCACATTTGGCTGTTCATAGAGGACTATAAATGGCCACACTTATGTATGGAAGTGAAAGTTGGATATGGCAAAAGAAGTATGAGAGCAGAATAAACGCTGTAGAAATGAGAGCGCTGAGAAATATATGTGGTGTGACTCTGAAAGATAGAATAAGAAATAGTGTGATTAGAGAGAGATGCGGCATGAAAGTGGATATAGTGACAAGAATAGAAAAGGGTATGTTAAGCTGGCTTGGGCATGTAGAAAGAATGGACGAGGAAAGACTGACTAAGAAAGTTTATAAGGCTAGTGTGAATGGAACAGTCGCAAGAGGAAGACCTAGGCGAACGTTTCTTGATCAGATCGGAGGCGTTCTGGACAAAGGTCAGGTTAAGAGCATCTTGAACCGACGGGCGTGTATGAGGAATGTGAATGAAGCCAGAGAAGTGTGTCAGGATCGTAGCAAATGGAAATCCATAGTCTCTGCCTATCCCTCTGGGAAACGGGCGTGATTCTATGTATGTATAAAAAATATTTTGTCAACCCAGTTGAACGGATTAATCAAAGATTATTTATTTGTTACAAACCTTAACAGCTTTTCGGAGTGCAATATGGTCTCGCATTGTTCTTATACTATGAACATGTAAGTGGATGCTCATAATATTGTAATATAAACGACTATTAGAGCCTAACCTTTAAATGTTACTTATTGCTTGAGTGTTTCGGTGTCAAGACGCAATAGGTTTTCAGTTATTTATCTGGCATTCCAAAAACTAACGGGTTATTAAGTGGAAGTTTGACGCTCATAAGTGGGCAAAGTATATTGAATTCTTGTCAATAACTTTCACAGTAGTAGTACTGTGCCTGGAATTATACTTAGATGGCAATAAACTACGTGGAACTTTAAAATAAGTGAGTTTAAAATACCTTTGTTTAACCTATTGGAAATGTAGGCATGATATAAGTATATATATCTATTTATGGATAGCTCTTCTAATATATGGTATTATTGTTTAAATCGTAACAGTATAAATGAAAGGCTCTTAGATTTATACGATTTGTATAAAACGATAACAAGATACTATACGTATATTTTATGTTTTCGTTCAAACCAATAACTTTATATGGCAGCATGAATTCTTAGCCTTTGAAGTCACTTGATAAACATATTAAATATTTTAGGAAGTTGTAATACGTAGATGTTTTATGACATATAAAGTCAGTAATCCCCAGATTTAATATACGTGACGTTTATTAACATAACACGGCAGAATAGCTCGTGCACTTGCTATTACTCTGAACTCGACTGTCGATATAAGGTTTGTTCGTGTGTAGAGAAGATGTTTTACCTTTACTTGCAAACTCATCTGAATGGTGCGTTAAAATTGATTAAGCGGCGGTAGCCCAATGGATAAGGCATTGGACTTGCGATCGAGAGGTCGTGGGTTCGAATCTCACCCATTGCACTACCGACGTTAACCCACTCCTAATCCAAGCATTCTAGCTTAGCTGGAGGGGTTAACAATAATACTAGTAATTTAAAACATAAATTGATATAAAAACTAAAACAAAATTTGTTTGCTAGGCTTATGTTTAGATTGGTTCATACAGAGAAAGAAGGGTCAGACAGCTGCCTGCCTCTTCTTTCTTCTTTTTCCCTGGCCCACATTTTGCCAGTTATGGTTATGATTCCACATAACAGAATGCATTGGCATCAATCGAAGACGCCCATCGGAGTCGCTTATTCCCCTATGACGAATACCAAAAATTAATTACTAAATATAATAATTTTTAGTTATTATATATGACGGCGCGAGGCTTGGCTGAATATTATTTTGTTAATATTAAAAGAATTAGTGATTTAAATGATAATTGATTTAGCTAATATAAAATTGTTTAAGATTTAAATCGACACGATTATCGTTAATTTACATTGTTCTAAAATTATGGGTAAAATAAAAATAAAAGCGGGTAACCCCGAATAGAGTAGTATGTGGCGCATAACGTAGTGACAGCTTGTCATTCGATTGACAGCTGGTACGCGAGGAGGATACGTGCTAACCTATTGGCTCTTAATCAAGTTTAATCCATATCATTGTGATATATTTCGTGCATTAGTGTAATAAATTGAGATTATAGAAGATTAATTAGTGCAACTGTGTCTTTATTTCGAAACACCCGCCTTCTACACGCCCACAATGGAGAATGATGGCCGGGATCGCTCTGCAGGCATTTCTGATGCTCTGTTATATATAATAACTAACATGGTATAACACTGGTATACCATTGCCTACCCCAGTTATAATGTGGGTTTGTGAATTTACACATGTAGTATAATATCACCTTAATTTGATTTGTTTATTCTGATGAGACTATTTATTGATGTTAAAATCAATGTATATATTCTTTGACCTAGTACATAAATTGTCATAGTTTTGATAATCAATTTAACATGGTGCCATTGAAGAAAGAAAAACAAACGTATTATATTGAAATCTGTTTGTAAATGATGATCACCAATCTACAATATTCATTAACATCAATCATAATGATTTTATTTTACAACGATAACAAAATAAAATACAAAAGCTATGTACCTTCAGTGCTCACAAACAAAGCTAATAAAAACACAGATTTTAATACTATCATTTGACGTAAAAATTCTGACAAAGAGATAGGTATCAGGTTAAACGGATCATTTACATTGTCAAATCATCCATAAAGAGGAACACTAAACCCGGGGATAAAATCGGGAGAAAATTTTTATAGTCAAAACTGTGCATCGTAAATGAGGGCCCGGGTATCTGATGGAGTTTTTATAGCTTATCTACTTCTTTTAGTGCTTGCTAGTTTTCATTCACTGACTTTCCTGAAAAGCTTTACGCTGTATCGAATTTTCTTGAAATTTTTTCTTCGTGTGTTACTAAGTTGCTGATAGAACAAACGACCAATATCATTACATCATACTCAATGGACTTGCTATAGGAGGAGATTTTAGGGTATTATAACTACACTTTAACCGTGGTTACAAAGAACTGTGGACTTTATGAAGCATAGCGTTTAAGAAGCATTCATCTTTTTTTACTACTGAAGTTGCAAACAAACACACGGCCTACATGATGGTAAGTGGTCACCGTAACTTACGGACGTCTGCAACACCAGAGGCATCAATTGCGCGTTGCTGTTGCTGACCCTGTGAAAAACCTTTTAACACTCTATTTTTAACTCTATTTTCTCTATTTATGGTATAACTCGTATTAAAATATTATATAGCAACCCCCGGCTTTGATGATCCTGATCAATAACAGAAGGTTAACGTTGCCAACCTTTATTAATTGCAATTAGACGAATAATGATGGATACTTGCTTCTATACAAATATTATAATATGTAAAGTAATCATTTAGAAGTAGGAAATTAAAAATCCTTCAGGCGCGTTTTTTTTACGAAATTGTAACTGATCTTGGTAAATAAAAGCAGTCAGATTGCAGTATACATCTTTTTAGCGATTACAAACTGGCATGCTAATTATTAGTATTCCTGTTAACTTCTTTAAGAAAAATATATAACTGTGTTATAAAATTGCTCGATGTTCTACTGAAGTTAAAATCATCCTGTTTAAGGCATAGTGCCAATCCTTTTACTCGAGCAGCTTATGGGTAAGTCATACCCGTCGGGCTGCCAGTATGTTACGTGTGCAATATAATAACATATTTAGGATGCTGATGGGGCTGCCTCCCTATTGCAGTGCGTCTTTAATGTTTGCCGAAGCTCACACGAATGGCTATCACGCCATAAGACGTAAAAAAGTGGCTTCATTGTTAAGGCGTTTGAGAGACAGTAGCAACAGCATCCTAAAAATGATAGCTTCTCGGTTTGACTGTCCAATACAATGTAAGTGGACCCATATAATAACAGGACTAATCTAAATTTATGTAATTTCATGTTATGAATTAGTTTTAGTTATTAAGTATTTATATTTTGACGTTAGAACGTAATGAACTGATTTATGATATTTATTTATGACATGCAAATCCAATTTTATTTCAATGTTATAATATTTTAAATATTTAAATAAATAAATAAAATAAGTAAATAAATATTTTTTTTCTAATTTGTTTCTTTGTTATTTTGTTGATATTTTGATATATGTATGTGTATGTGGTATAATGTTTTTATAATGCTGACTCTCTTGACATTCCTTATTTATCATGTATGGATTTAAAATCTGAAATAAACGTTTTATTATTATTATTATTATAAAAGGATTGAAGCCGGTAATATGACAATAAGTGCAGATGGAACTTACGGTTCTAAGTCTATCAATCTCAAGTGCGATTACTTAACTAAAGGACTACAAGTAGCCAAATGAGCTCAAACATAATATTCGTGAACTTATTTTAATACAAATTACATACATACATAGATTCACGCCTGTTTCCCAGAGGGGTAGGCAGAGACTACGGATTTCCATTTGCTACGATCCTGACACACTTCTCTGGCTTCATTCACTTTCATCACATTCCTCATACACGCCCGTCGGATCAAGGAGCTCTTAATCTTAAATTGTAATGTTGCAATCCATCATTCTTTAGGTAGTGAAAAAAATTAAAGCTCAAGGTCAGTCGACAACGATTTTTAAGGTGAGAGTACTAGGTCTAGCCTCAAATATCTGCTAGTTCAAAAAGCAAATTGCTTAATATAAAATATACATATACTCTTATATAAAAAACTAACTACTGTATAACAAAATAACAGTCTCTCTCATAAATAAATCTTTTACATTCTACCGATCGCATATACTTGTGCGAGCCGTATAACTGAATAGGTTATACGAACTTTACATCGAACAATGAATTTATTGTCGAAGTTTGAGTGCAGTTAGACCATACAGAAACTGCAATTACGTAGTTACTAACATAGTTGTGTAATCTTAATATGTAGCTTGTTTTACTGACTATGTAAATTTTTAGACCGATATTTGGTTAGTATAATGTTGAGTTGTAAAACAACGTAACGGTAAACCGATATTGAGATGTGTATTAAAGGATATACGATGTGTACCAAATGTGACAGTGATGTTTACAGCTCGTAACACACCTAATAAATATGGCACCGTAAAATAAACACTACATGATTAATTTATTTTATGAAAGTCATAGTTATTTTGTATTAATATTGTCTTATGTTTACGCGAATGCTATACATTGAAATTAAACAAACTTTATACGGATTTTATCACCTTGTTTATTTTTTATAAAACACTATTATTACATAATTTTGAAACTTTAAACTACTATTGTTAAACACTTTTACTAGTTACCGTTTACTTCAATTTAAGCTATTTAAATTATACAACTATTTAGATTTAATTTTACACTTTCCCCGACAGCACCTTTTCAGCAGCCGTGGTCACGGGGAGACTAAGATGGTAGTTGTCTCAATGTTCCAGTGCAGTTATTTCAAAGTACCCGAACATAATTTAATCATTGGTGTTTCTATTAACGCAGAATGTGCTCAAAGTATCATGAAGTCTAGCTGTGCTAGCTTCTTCTTGGTTTTGACTATTTGAATTACTGGATACCAGTCTGGTGGTACATACCAACCCGTGACCATGGCTGCTGAAAAACAACCGAAACGTCGGAGAAAGTGTAAAATTAAATCTAAATAGTTGTATAATTTAAATAGCTTATAAAATCGCGATAAAATCCGTATAAAGTTTAATTTCAATATTTTGTATTATTTTTAGAATGTCAATAAGTATTTTAGGAGACTACTACACGCTTGGATTTAGATTTTAAATTGGTATCAGGAATATTCTTTATTCGACAACTTTCTCATACTTAACTGTTCAGTAGATTGCAATAGGATTTTTATTCAATAAGATCGCACAAATTTTCTCTGCACGGATAACGTAGCGAGCGGGCAAGCGATCGTCTTTCTGCTACTGTCGCGAGTGTTGTGTCTTCGAATCCAACACAGGTAATTACAAATAATTGTTCTGTATTTATGTATATCTAATTGTATGTTTGTCTCCCGCGACATAGGCTTTGATGTCATTTTGCTTTTTAGTTGATGATTTTGTAGTTGACGGACATCCATTAGGCAGGAGTTGTCTTCCTGAACAAAAAAAAAAGGATAACTTTATCTATATATATTATAGCTCGTACAATATGAGTGTTATACGGCTCAAAGCAGATGCAATGCCATACATTAGCCATGCATACGTAACATGTGCATTTGATATAGTCGCACAGATTGCTGTTATATACTACTATGTATTACTATCGTAGCTGGATTATTGATGCGATGATAATACTGTTATGTAATCAACATTGCTATGTTTAGTAGAAATTATTGGTAACTTTAGTGTTATATAAATAACTAGCTAACCCGCGCAACTTCGTCTGCTTCACATAAGAGAAGCTTTCCCGTTTTTGCAATATTTTCCATTGATGCTGCGCTCCTATTATAAATATATCTCCGATAAATGGGCTATCCAACACTAAAAGTATTGTTCAATTCGTACCAGTAGTTTCTGAGATTAGCGCGTTCAAACGAAGAAACAAACTCTTCAGCTTTATAATATTAGTATAGATTGCTTTTACTTCCTACCTTTTCTTTAAAAACAAACATAGGTTCTTGACACACTCTCCTATTAAACTGTTTAGTATTGAGTATGTTCATGGAAAATACATTTACGGCTGAAATATTAAAATTAAAATAATTGTCTTTGTTTTTTTTTTAATTTTCTCTTGGAATAATTTTGTGTCGCGAGAGCCTCTACAGAGGCATTCAAACAACATTCACAAAGAGCACCCAGACTAGGAACAAAAAATTCTGTGTCCAAAATTTTGTTCTGTGTGGGAATCGAGCCCACTACTCTCGGCGCAGCGGTGAGGCGAGGCCACTTTAACCACAATGCGATCCTTGCAGTTCTTACCAGCCATATAATATGCACCATAGCTAACTGTTAGATCCTGTATTGTTACAAGTAGTTAACAAGAAGCATAGCCGTACAGGCTTAACGGTATATAAGAAATCAGATGCAGGTGGTTTTCTTCACACAGTGGTATATACCACTAACGTTCATGAACTTGCATCAAAGCGTCCATGTTTGCATGAGATAAACAACGCGAAGCTTGAATATTGCTCCACTACTTCGGTATACAAAGTGGGTAATATGAAACTACTACATTATGCTATGAAACATGAAAGTGTTTCTAAGAATAGACTTACTTTGTATTTTCTACGCGTGCTCAGTAATGTACTCATAACAACACGTAATATCTCGACTGTTTATCTCCAAATAGATAAGCAGGATATCTACATACGTTTAGTCACTTGTAATTCGAATCCATATAATTAAAACCTACCGCCGGTTAAATATTCTATATTTTTTGTTGCGAATGTGTGCCGATTCTGAGAGTTGAATCCCAGACGTGAAGGCCAACTGTTAGTATTGCTGTATTTAAACTCTCATTATAACTCCTGCTCTGGAGATAATGCCAGTACCACTGCAATCTTAACAAAAATACCCAGACTAGCAGCAACTATCTGTGAATCACTTGACTGCGTACGAATGGTGCAATGATAAGTAATCATCTCGTTACTGTACAGCGTTAAGCGGTTTTAAACCCTACATGGAACAATTTTCTGATTTACAACAGTTTTAGTCTGATTATGGTGACATTTGTAGTCTGCTGTTTCAGTTTTTAAAACATCCCCGTAATACAGGTATAACTGTTGGTGCGGGCGTTTTCTTTATATAAAATAAAAGCTACAATGCAATCATACACATATTCCTCGCGGGCATCAAATTCATAACTCAGCGCATTGGCGATGACATTTAAATAGCGCCAATAATACAATTCGGTAATACACAACATAATAAAGCAATATGGATTGAATTTAAACTATGCTACTGACCATAGCTCTCTGGGAGCTAACTTCACTTGCCAAATTTCCATGTAGTTTGGTTGCCTTTTGAATTCAGATGTACTTTGCCTTCTACATTTCGCAACCCAGTTTTTGTTTCTATGTTTAATCACAAGAAGCAATTTAGGTTGTATTCGGTACAAGATGTAGTTTCATGTTTGAAGGCAGACGCGAATGATGAATGAGTTTTGAATTAAATCTCGTATACCGTATCTTTGTTTTATTTGAAACGGATTCGTCTGTTTTCCTGCCAGTATTTTAGTCTTGTGACTATGTTGTTGAAACTCATAACCATTGTGAGTGTAGTGATTTTTGCAAATTTTAGACAATATTATCTAATAGATGATATCATCTAAAATTTAATCGCTATTTTATATAATAAAATAGCGATTTTAATGAAATAGATAGCCTTGTGGATGAGGGTTGAACTGCCATGCATAAGTTATGTGCATACTAAATTGTAAATTATCGCTCGCTTTAAGGGTGAAGGAAAACATCATGAGGAAACCTGCATGTCTGCAATTTCTTCATAAAGTTCTGGGCCACTATGGCCTAACCCTTCTCGTGGTTATAAATTTTATATACAGGTCTGATATTATTATTATCTATTAATTAAACTGCCTCAGTTGCAAAATGGTATTATGTATGTATCTTATGTGGGGGCCAGTCAGTGCAGACTGCCATATGCATGGCTTATGCAATGGAAAGCAAACAGTAGTCACAAATAACCAAGGCCAGTGCAACCTGGTCAAAACGTCAAGCATTTCAAAAAAGTGTATAAATACTGAGCATGAACCTTTTCATACCCGTTTTCCATTATATATTTCATGCAACATGAAAGTATATAAGTGATTATAGCAGACCTATGCTTGTCGGCTCGGAAAAATTGTTATTGACTTTGTTATCTAGATATAGTCGTTTTCGCATACGGAAAATTCACCTTGTATAGGTTATATTTTCAATTAATAATATGAACAGACGTTACTGAAACTACGAAATCGCTATCACATTTGCCAATCTTATTTATTCCGTTATTGTGTGATTATGATCAAAGTAAAGTGATAATAACTCATGTTAATCACACGCCACAAACAGTAGCATTTGTTCTTAATCAATTATTTTAAAGTTCACGATTTTAAAGCCTGTTTGCGATATATTCACAAACTAAAATGTTTTGTGTTTGTTACCTTTGTATTAAAAGGTTGAAAACCCGTAACCTCGAGACCTTAAAAGAAAGCGCCTTAAGTAAAACCAATTAGGTTGTATCGTTTGCGTAAAACACTCAATTACATTTTTATCTGATCTAGAAAGAAAACTAAACATTTTGTACAATTCGTTACACAACTTTAGACTCTAAATACTGTGTTACCTTATCTTTAGCCTTAAGCTTTTAAATAAAGTTGATTTGGTTGGCGCATTGATTGAGTTATTTGACTGCCAATGCGGAAAACAATTATTTGATTTTATTTTAATTTTTACTAAAACATACTGCTATTAAAGTAATAAATAGAACAATATGAAAAAGAAGGCCAATTACAAGTTTTCACTTATAGATACTTATATGACTAAAAACATACATACATACATTGGTAAACATTAAAGCTACTTACATGATAAACGGAAACAATCTATAGACTAGACACAATATTCTTATTTACTCTTAATAGTAAGTATAAGTACATCTTTAGGTGCTGATTCCGAAGTTCCAATTGCACAGTATATTTTTCAATCCTATGTAGAATGCGAAGTGATATAATGCAATGAACAGTAGCGAGCCTGCGCTGCTTTTGTGAGGTTACTGCGATGCCGTGTGCCGTTAAGTCTCAGTATTGTCTTCACAATGGCGAATCGGACATCGTAGTGTGACGTCAAGACGTAACAGAATAATTCCTCAACCACACTTGTGTAACAAACACATAACCAGGACAAAATGTTTGTAATGTAATTTTTTTTATTTTTAAACTAATAAGGTCGCAAACAAGCATACGGCGGCCCACCTGATGGAAAGTGGTCACCGTAGCCTGTGGACGCAAGCAACATCAGAGGCATCACTTATGCGTTGCCAACCCTTTAGGAAAGGAAGTGGGAAGGACAAGGAGTGGGAAGAGGGAAAGAAGGTGTTTGGGCCTCCGGTACTCTCACTCACCGAACGAAAAATAACAGTAGGATTACATACTGCTATTTCACGTCGATATTCGGTGAGAGGGTAGTCCTTCTCCGGTAGAGCCGGCCGATTGATGCTGAAATCAGCGAGGCTCTACTACTCTGTGTTCTTAGCTTCGAATGTATTTGGCACGAGATTGTCAATAAGATTTCGACACATACTAAGCTGAATGTGATAGTAATTGACTTTTATTTTATGAGACAGTATGAGACTAGTCATTTATAATATAATTACCATTTTCACTACACGGATGGCGTAGTGGTTTAAGTAGTCGTCTTGCCACTGCCACTGCGTGTTGTGGGTTCGAATCCAACACGCGCCAAAAATTTATGGAGACTGGATGTTCTTTGTGTCTGTTGTTTGAATGTTTGTAAAGTCACTCGCGATACAGGGATTATTCAAAAAGCGACAAAAGTATTTAAAAAAGTCATATGTAGTGGTCATAATGACGGGGAATTTATTGACAACTACATTTTTTCCCACGGCTTTTCTTGAGTAAATGTACGTTAGGTTAGGTTTGTAACAGCACTTCTCCAGGTAATAGGTACCCTATGTCCTTTTCTGTTTCCCTGACAACGTATATGTGAAATTTCATGATCATCGGTCGAGTAGTAAAGGCGTGAAAGCGTAACAAACAAACAAACTCACATTTGCTTAAATACCGTTTCGTTAAAAGAGCTGTGATGGAATGAAGCTACTCTGACATGTGAGTGTTTAATTTGCATTTCAATGTAAAATAGCGGTACTAATTACCGACTCCACATAGAAGACAACGTGATTTTGAAATTTATATGATAATTTAATAGCAAATAATATTATGTAAGCGGAACTATGGAGGAATGTTGTATACGTTTGTGAAGTCTACATAGTTAAGAATATGTAACTTTAATAGACATACAAACGCATGCTTAGTTTTAAATAAACTTTTGTTATTTCGCTGTTCAAGTGGCGTAAGTATCATTGTTGATTTTGGGGTCTCGGATTCAATTGCCAGTATTTAGCAAACGCTACTATGAGTTTACAAACATTGAAAAGACGGATATAAAGAACACATATATATGCCATAACTAAATAGTCGCACAAATTGTTAATCCGTTTGGAGATTGTACCTACAACACTTGGTACATTAGAAGTAGCCAAATGTGCAATTAATTTCATCCTTATCAATTTTATTATTTATTTTGTGTCTTAAGCTATTTTGTGTATTCATATTTCCAAGCAAGGGTTCTACGCTGTGCCTGACATATAGCAATATTATAGTCCAAAATTAGCAAACGTAGTATACCAGTGAATAACCTTCCTCTGACCTTTCGTGACAAACGTAAAAAAGAAACTAACCATACTAAAAAACTCACTAGTAGTTAAAAAGATATGGCGCCTTTGTTATCCTTGAGATTTTAAATAAACCGTAGCAAGTGAGCTCGGTTTCGCGATAAGAAAGCTATTTTAATATACTTTATGTTTCTGTCACTGTTTAAAACTTCTCGCCTCACTGTGACAGTTTTAAATTGCATTTTTACGCGACACTTTAAATGGGGGACACATTTCGCTCTAGGCCGTACAACCAGAGTCGCATACAAATCAGTACACATACTTGTGAGCTTTGTAAATTGTTTGCGCAGTCACGCTTGTAGCTCTTTAAAGGGTTAGTCAGATGAATTTTATCATCCATTTTCTGTCAAAAGTGATACTATGTCACTATAATACACATCTATCTAAATCTCTCTAGTCACGTATCGTCAATCAATCTTACCATCTACTTATAAATGTTTTCATAACTGGCTGCAGTGAGTATAGTTGTGTGATTATATACTTACATATAAATTCGGCTGTTGGAAAGTACAACTCCTGTATTAGGGACAATGCCTGTGTCTCGGGGACTTTACAAATATTTATACAACGGACACAACGAATATCCAGATTCGGAACAACTATTTGTGGATCCCACATATTTATCCCGCGGCGTCCACGTAAACCACAATGCCACCATGCATTCAAATAGTATTGTAGTTTTGCAATTATACACATACATATAAATTAGTTTATCCTAGAATATATTACACCGTACATTACACCGGGTACATTTAGTTTGCAAGCTTACTGCCGCCGACTAGACCCAGGTTTAGATGTAGACCATTTTCTTAGCCTTACGGAATAATCCAATAACACATCACCAACCTGCAGCCATATCACAATTCTTCGTAAGCGAAGCATACACTTCAAACGACACTAACAAGCTGGGCATTAATAATTAATAACATTTTTTTTAATATCAGGCCTGTATATAAACTGTCGCACTGCTGGCATGGGTTTCTTCTCTGTATGAGAAGGGTTAGACCATAGTTCACCACGCTGGCCAAGTGCGGTTTGGCAGAAATCACATAACTTCGAAAAAATTATTAACAACTCTTTTGGAAATTCTCTATATTTAAGTACGAATCCTGGTGCACTTTACAAATCGTTTAAAAGAGTTACACGTATCTAACTTTAACCGAAATCTGCAAGCCATATGCTAATGCTCTTCGCTTTTTATCAATGTCCATATTATAATTGAGGCCATCGGGGTATAGTGCACTAAGTAATTGAATCAGGGCACAATATTCATCTCCATTTAGTTTATTACAGTTCTAAGTAAATTTACGGGCATCAGGCAGACTATCTGCTTCAAATAATATAGTAAAGCGATGTATGATTGTCACCAAAAATAAACGAAAAGTTAAAACATTTTGTATCCTGCATTCGAATATTGATTTCTCGTTGTTAGTGTTTATCATTCGAATCAAAATCGAATACTTCATTGTACGATACTATATTAAATACGGCATAATATTTTTATTTTTACTATGCTGTACTTTTTGTATTGACACTGATCATTGCACAATGTATAACAATCAAACCGCAGTAAATACATTCGAATAAAAATCAGTAATGTTCCAAAATCGGTCAGTGTTAATCGGATACATTAAATTAATTATTTTTGCCGCGATGCACACGATGGATACGCGTGTAGATGCAAAAAGATCTAACAAAATTTTGCTACTTAATCTATTTAGGGAGTCGAGAGGAGAGAAGATAACGTAATCAGACAAGCTAAGAAAGTTGACCCATATAAAATAAATTACACGTGCAAACAGGGAGTTGTTTTTATGTTAACGCGATCTAAAAGTTTACCGCGTTTGGCTCTCTGATTGGTTAAGAGCTTAGAGTGGGCCAATCGGAGCGCCGAACGTTATAAACGTGTCGTTCATGTAAATGTAAAATAAACTCGCACTAGGCACTCAGATAGCCGAGCAAGTAGTTCTACCAAACTATCAGTGTGTCGCCTATTTAAATTCATGTAGAGCATAATTTCCTTTGTGGTGTCAGTTAATTAAACCGTTCGGCTTATTATTTCTTAGCGTTAAGTTTTAATTGTTTATTATTGCGAGGCTTCACAATTTATAGTTTTTAAACGAATTGAGCTTAAAACTTTTAAAGTCAAAAGTTCTGTTATAAATGAGGCTTGTTTTTATCACAAAAGGAGTAGTCTGAATTATGTTCTAGGGTTTTTTATCTTTTAAGTTGAAAGCAGAAGTTTTATAATACCGTTTTGTTGTCCATCAGCCTGTTTATGTTTCAAGATTCGTTATCCTCAGAATAGGTAACTAAGTTTATATTAGACGCTGTAATCTATGGCTAGACAGTTAAATCAAAATTTTACATTATGTTGCTACAATCCCAATATATGTCAATAAATGCGAATGTGAGTTTGTTAGTTTGTTCCGCTTTCACGCCTTAACTATTCGACCGATCATCATGAAATTACGCATACACATTATCAGGAGTACAGACAAGGACATAGGTACCTTTCGGAGAATATAAATTTACTAACAAATCTTCATTAACGCGAGCGAAACCGCGAGCAAAATCTAGTTTAATATATGACACTATGCAGGGGGATGTCATACCACAGTCCCAACTTGTATACCTCTATGCAGAAGTGTTTACATAGACTACATTTTGCAAGCAGCGTTTTTGGCCTCACGGCATATGAGATGGGCTTATTGCCGTCGACCGTGCAAATTCAAATGTCCATACCGCCTGTGTGTATTCCAACAGACCTCCAAATATCTCTTATCTGTGACCCGGATGCTACACCCATTTTGAGCGCCCATACTGAATATGCAAACCTATACCGTAGTATCAAAAAGATGTAATGAATCATGAATATAAGCATGTCGTACTAACAAATTGGAAGGTTATATAACCAACAATAATAATAATATCAGCCCTGTCCCACTGCTGGGCACGGGCCTCTTCTCAGTGAAAGAAGGATTAGGCCATAGTCCACCGCGATGGCCTAGTGCGGGTTGGCAGACTTCACATATCTCCGAGAACATTATGGCGAAATCCTATATATGTAGGTTTCCTCACCATGATTCTTTTTACTGTTGAAGCGAGCGATAATTAACTATTCAATACGCACATAATTTCGAAGTCAGAAATGCGCGCTTTGGGTTCGAACTCGAGACCGCTGCGTGGCAATCCAACGGTCTCCTATTAGACTACCGCTGCTTTGCTTTTGCTAAGATTATATAGACTATCATATTGTAACAAATACAGCCTTGGTTTGTATTTCAGCTTAAAATAATAAGACGCGTGGAGAGACATGTGTGGGAGATTAATCTAAATGTGCTTAGCACCGCACTGAGATCACTGTGATACCTGGATTACTTACGTGACGTAGATAAACAGTGGATTCGCCACATGTGTGAGGTAGCAATAAGACTATTACGTGTATGATTTATAATGCGAGGTTGTTCTTAAGGTTAATGTGGGCTAAATATTTTATAGCTTGTATATTTACATACGGCATAGCTTTTTTTTCGCGGAATAGTTTTAATTCGGTAGACTTTACAAACATTCAAACAACGGACACAAAGAACAACCAGACTCGGAACAACTATTACTACACAAATAAATTTATCCTGTCTGGGGATCGAAACTACAACACTCGGCGCGGCGTTAGTGGCGAGGCGAATATTATCTTTAGGATAAAAGTTTCTAGATTATTAAGATTTGTATACATACTTAAATTTATTTTTAATTTTTATTTATTTATTTACAGACATACAAATAAATAAATAAATATAATGCTAAACAACGGGTACAAATGTAAACGTCGCCGTAGTGACTTAGGTCGCCAATGTGTAGACGTCGTAAGTGTTGTGTATCGAAATACTGACAGTGGGAATATAAATCATAGTGACCTAGTGAGGGTAGTTGCCGAAACCAGCACTACACGAAGGCGCCGCTGAGCTCACATCAGTCAACCTGTGACCACGATCGATACAAGTCGGTTGAAACGTCGGGCAATCAATAGGTGTTTATTACCTTTTAAATACTTTATCGCGAGTAAGACACATTGTCTAGCATTATATTAAGTATATCTTTAGGATGAATATTTAAATTATATTCTTGATTAAAAATAATGTATATCATTATTTTTAATCAAGAATAATGTGCAATGAAGGCAATTCGTGATCATGGACAGTTCCGTAAAGTTTTCTTTTTGAATCTTATTCTGAGTTCGCATGCCAAGGATCGTCATGCTCACTCAAATGTCATTGCTTGTGGTGTCGTCATGGGCCGGGTCGATCCCTTCCCTTCAATATGGCGAAGGGGGCGATGACTGGCCCATGCGTCTTACTCGTAAACGGGTGCTACTTATGGTGACTGGTCGACCTTGGTATCGTGGAATTCGATGATTTACTTACTACATTTTTATTTAAACAGTTAGATTAAACTACGGACTCCAATCATGCCTTGTCTTGATTATTAATGTACATGTAAGTGGATGCTCCTATTTACCATACTGCTGCTTTAGAGGCTACCATAAAATTTTATTAAATGCTTGAGTATGTTCATTAATAGTTCATGGAGAAATGGTTGCAGCACCTTACAGCTCTTATGCGATAAAAAAGTGACCATGGGTTTCTTGCCCGTTCTTCTCATGAGCCTTACACCCTTGCTTTGCTGAACGTGGCAGTAAATGTAAATTCGCAGGAAAAAATTGTGTAACTTTCACATTCATAAGTGTTACCTTGTAACCTACTCTGAATAATTTTATTTTCAATTTGAATTGGTTTTTGATGCCTATAAAATTAATTAATTAAAATTTTCTATTTTATGCTTCGTTGTTATATGTACATATGTGCATGCTGTGGTCTCCTATAACTCAAGGAGTACACTATACAAAACTTATGTAAATTTGTTTGTGCAATTTTGTGTATGTTCTTGTTGGAGACCCTTAATAAATACATAAATAAAAATAAGGTAGACAACATGCGCGCACAAGTTTACAAAAAAAAGGTATGTATGTTTATCCATTACCCATAGTACAAGCTCTGCTCGTAAGCTCTTAGTTTGAGCAAGATGGTGTTGTGTGTATGTGATAGAATATTATTATTATGTTTCTCTTATCACAGGTATTTTCTAACATATTATATTTGAAAATACCTGGCCCTTTGGGAGGCTTACACGGAGAAATGGGTCCAACGTGAAGAGGTCCTTCAACAATTTTAATCAAAGCTGGGATGGAACACCTACAGCGGCACTAGCCGCAGCAGGTGTAGGACTATTGCTACGTATAGATTCTAATATATGAGCTATGGGTATGGGTGTTTGGTGGACTGGTATATTGGTAACTATGGATGAAAAACGGCATCTGCCCTGAATACTCTTTATTATGATTATTATATGTGAAGTCTGCCAGCCCGCACTAGGCCAGCGTGGTGGACTATGGCCTAACCCTTCTCACACTAAGAAGAGGCCCTTGCCCAGCAGTGGGACAGTTTAATACAGGGCTGATATTATATATCTAACTATCGTTCTCATATTTCTACAAAAAATTATAAAATAAAATATTGATAGCAATTTAATAATACTTACACCAACTTGCGATGAAAACCTAGTTACCTCTTATAAGAATCAAAGCATAAAACGCGCTAGTAAAAATTTAAATGCCCATTAAAATGGCCCAGTTCATAAATACAACATAACACATACAAAAATAGTATATTTACTTTTGATATATTTATTACGAGTGCTTGTTTCCCTTGGCTCTTTATTTTTTCTAACTACCAGCGCTAAAGGTGGAGTGTACAAGCGTTTTATGTGTACAATCACGCGATACGTTTGTTATGTTTGTAAACTTTTATATGTGCGGTTTTATGGGACTTTTGACTTCAAATAACGGGTTTATAAAGATATAGTAGGCAGTTAAAAGCCCGAATATGTTCATGGAGCACTCGGGACACAGTCATTTATGCACGATAAAGCATTGGCTTTTTGAAATCCCGCATAATAGAGTAATCTTCGCATCGTGGGCAGCTATGAATATTACAGGCATAAGGTACACACAAAGCCGAAACGACATTATTTTGTGGATCACATAGAATTATGTTCTATGCATTTAAAGGCTTGGTAGCTGGAGCAGCGAATATACTCTTAATACGTTAAACATGTTGTGAGAGCAGTCTACTACATGACTATATATAATTGTAATACTTTTTTTGGGGCATAACAAGTATGAAATCAGTTTGCTCATCTTTCTTTATTGCGTATAGCTACATACATACATGTATTTAGGCATGACTACAAGCGTAGACTCTAGCAAAGCACAATTTCGCGGAAACGATGCTGCTTTTATCTAATCCCATGTAATACGGATGCAGTCTGTTTAAGTATTTTAGGCGCCATGTGTAAAGATCAAGATCGAGCAACATATTCTCGGTGATTTTTAAAAGAATTGATTTTTAGGAATCAGACTAAGACCTTATAATACAGGAACATAAGCCGCATGTATACATATGTTTACGTCATAAGCCCAAGGAAGATAATCAATTATACCAATCACAATAGCATATTCTTTTCATTCATTCACCACTTTTTTAAGTAAACCAAAATGTAATCTAATTGTCTGGCTTATTAGTTTAGCGACGTATGCTTATGTAGTAATAGTTACTTTTCTGGTCCATATAGTGTAGTTGGAAAGTTTTGTGTGTTAGGCAATCCTAAATTGCAGCACAGAGTTTTCATTGGACCTAATTCCCGGTAACAGGATCGCCCTACTACGTGAAATTTTAACGTAGGCAGCATAATCTGGATGTTGTACAACTCCTCTGCCTGACCTTTCGCAATGTTTAGAAGTGGGGATGTAACACCAATTACTCTTTTTTCTTTTCTCTTTAAAAGGACAGCTCCTGTATTAGAGTACTAGTTCAGTGTTTAGTAGATTTTATAAACATATAATTAACGGATAGATAGAATGCACAGACTCGAACAATTATTTGTGAATTACCAAGTTTTTGTCACGTGTGAATCGAACCTACAATACTCAGCGCAGGGGCTGCGGCGAGATGACCACTTAAACCACTACACCATCTGTGCAGCAAATAAATGTAGGCTTTGATTGTTTTCTCGTTCATAATCTACATATATAATTTTCATCATGTGAAACTGCTATATATGGATTTTATCGCGTTGTTTATTTGACACTTTGTTACAAAATTTTGAAAATTGTTACACTACTACTACTATTAAACTTTACTAATTTTTAAGCTAATTAAATTATTATTAAACTATTTAGATTTAATTTATTTTTACACTCTCCCCGACGTTTCGGTTGCTTTTCAGCAGCCATGGTCACGGGGAGACTAAGATGGCAGTTGTCTCAATGTTTCAGTGTAGTTATTTCAAAGTACCCGAACATAATTTAATCATTGGTGTTTCTATTTACGCAGAATGAGCTCAAAGTATCATGAAGTCTAGCTGTGGTTTGCTTCTTCTTGGGTTTGACTATTTTTATTACTGGATCCCAAGCTGGTGGTACATTCCAACCATCTTCTCTATTAAAATTAGGATGTTTTTTGATTTCAATAGCCTCGCGAAGCATCCTTGGTAGGAATCGGTGTTCTTTAGCGAGAATCTGTGGTTTGTCAAATCTCAGGTAGTGGTTGGTCCCCTGTTGCACATGTTCACACACAGCAGACTTCAACGAGCGTTGGTGTTTTACATCAGCTATGTGTTCTTTTATGCGGGTGCCTATGTTTCTCTTGGTTTGACCAATGTATGAGAGTCCGCAGTCACAATCTATTTTATAGACCCCTGCATCTTGTAAAGGTAGTTGGCACCTGACGGATGGTAAAAATTGACTTATCTTCGTTGGCGGCTTGAAATATGTGTTGATTGAAGCTCGCTTCAAGATGTAGCCAATCTTGTCAGTGACACCCCTTACATAAGGCAGTATAGCAGGCTGGCGCTCGACTGTGGCTGGCTTTTCTCGGGATCTGTGACAGCGGCGCGGCTGTTGGAGCTCGTTGTCTTGCAGTACTTGCTTGACATGTTGAAGCTCGGCGTCCAGGTGTTTCTTGTCACAGATCCCATGGGCTCTCTGAAACAAAGACATTCCCACGGTAGCTAACTGTTTAGGATGGTGGTGAGATTCACCGTTTAAGTACCTATTTGTATGGGTCTTTTTCCTATATACAGTGTGGCTCAAAGTATGATCAGGATTCCTGATGACAAGTACATCTAAGAAAGCTAATGAATTATTTGCCTCTAATTCCATAGTAAATTGGATGTTATTATTAATGGAATTAAGATGTTCTAGGAATACACTTGCACTATCTGTTGGTAATATTGTAAAAGTATCATCTACAAACCTCTTATAAATCCTGGGTGTGATGGGGGCAGTATGTAAAGCTTGAGCCTCGAAGTCCTCCATATATATGTCAGCAACGACAGGCGATACTGGGGAGCCCATTGCGACACCATCGACTTGTATGTAGAATTTATTGTCCCACAACAGATAGCCAGTTGTTAAGCAATGCTTAAGTAGTTCTGCATATTCCTCAGGCATATTGTACTGTATTAGCGCATATTGTACTGTGTTTCAGAGAGGCCATGGGATCTGTGACAAGAAACACCTGGACGCCGAGCTTCAACATGTCAAGCAAGTACTGCAAGACAACAAGCTTCAACAGCCGCGCCGCTGTCACAGATCCCGAGAAAAGCCAGCCACAGTCGAGCGCCAGCCTGCTATACTGCCTAATTTAAGGGGTGTCACTGACAAGATTGGCTACATCTTGAAGCGAGCTTCAATCAACACATATTTCAAGCTGCCAACGAAGATAAGTCAATTTTTACCATCCGTCAAGTGCCAACTACCTTTACAAGATGCAGGGGTCTATAAAATAGATTGTGACTGCGGACTCTCATACATTGGTCAAACCAAGAGAAACATAAGCACCCGCATAAATGAACACATAGCTGATGTAAAACACCAACGCTCGTTGAAGTCTGCTGTGTGTGAACATGTGCAACAGGGGACCAACCACTACCTGAGATTTGACAAACCACAGATTCTCGCTAAAGAACACCGATTCCTACCAAGGATGCTTCGCGAGGCTATTGAAATCAAAAAACATCCTAATTTTAATAGAGAAGATGGTTGGAATGTACCACCAGCTTGGGATCCAGTAATAAAAATAGTCAAACCCAAGAAGAAGCAAACCACAGCTAGACTACATGATACTTTGAGCTCATTCTGCGTAAATAGAAACACCAATGATTAAATTATGTTCGGGTACTTTGAAATAACTACACTGGAACATTGAAACAACTGCCATCTTAGTCTCCCCGTGACCATGGCTGCTGAAAAGCAACCGAAACGTCGGGGAAAGTGTAAAAATAAATTAAATCTAAATAGTTTAATAATAATTTAATTAGCTTAAAAATTAGTAAAGTTTAATAGTAGTAGTAGTGTAACAATTTTCAAAATTTTGTAATAAAGTGTCAAATAAACAACGCGATAAAATCCGTATATAGCAGTTTAATTTCAATGAATAGTATTTGCGTAAATAGAAGACAATATTATCATGTGAAACCCTTAAATAATTTAGTGTGTGAGATTCGAATCTATCAAGTTCGACGTGGTATCAGCGGCGATGTGACCTGCCGTTTGCCTGCTACGCCATCTAAGCAGTCAATCACCCACTAGTTATTACGTCATGTTAATCTTAAAGTTGACTTTGTATTTGAGTAGGTCTTTCAAAACGTAGACTTTATTTACGACGTACAAGTACACACGACCCTTAAAGCTACATTTGGATAAGTGTAGCCGTTTACGACAGGCTTTATAGTACTAAGTTTATACTGTATTTATTCACCCTGTTGACTTTACAACTTAGACCAGACGATGTACATTTGATGTGACATGTTTATTTCGGCGAGTGTCCTGTACTGTTGAATCTGAACTAGCACGCACCGAGCACACTGCATGCAATACATTTTTAACTGGATTTCTATTGAAACGCTGCAACGTAACTTCGTACGCCCAAACGCGTTTTTTTGATAAATATTTATAACTGGTTTAAATTTTGATACTATACGTATACATGATTAAATGTCAAATTCTAAAAGCCTTTTTCACGTGTATTCTTTACATGATAATTAACAACTTTTGTTGGACCAATTCTTACAAAACTCAACACGTTTCAAGAAATCATATTTGAACAAGTTAAAATTGCCTCTCGCACAACGCTTCTGTGTATCTATCTATATCTATATAAGTGTTTTAATGACTAATAAAGTAGTAAAAATTAAACTATCATCTCCCTTAGCATTTATTATTCCCAAGTCACTTGGGGTCGGCTTTTCTAGTCTAACTGGATTTGACTGGATATCAGTTTTTACACGAAGCGGCTGCCACCTGACCTCCGCAACCCGAAGGCTAACGATACCCTAAGGCTAGACCAGTGTCAGGATATTAGAGGGTACTGACTTTCCCAATAACGACTGCCATAGATGTTCATGACAACCGGGACCGACGGCTTAACGTGCTCTCCGAGGCACGGAGCAGGCGATAATTGTCAATCAATACGCACATAATTTCGAAAAGTCATATAACTTCCGAAAGTCAGTGGTGCGCGACGTGGGTTCGAACCCGAGACCCCCTGCATTGCAGTCTGTTGGTCTCCCCACTGAGCTATCGCTGCTTTAAAAATTAAACTATATCATATATTAATCTATGTACAACATTAGCTGCATTTTTAATTATTTATATAACAATGATACTGTTTTCCATGTAATTAATAAAATATTGAATATAATAAAACATAAATTAAGGCGTCTTAGTGAAGAAAAAGACTGCAATATTTTAATGTAATTGTACAACAATGCGGATGTTAAATTCGTAGAACTTTATTGTCAAAAATGACAAAAATATTCACTATTGAATCTCTGTAAAATACAGCTCAGTTTTATACATTTACTTGCAGTACTTATGTTACTCAACTGTAATATAATTTTTAATTTAATATTTGTTTCTATAACTGAAAACTGTATGAACATTGGATTGCAGGTAAAAGTAATCCTCTTCTGTTTACATGGAAAAAAAAGTCTAAAATGCATCGTTCTCATAAATGATAGTTCAAATATCATCACTAACTTAAAGGTGTCCAGTATACACACAAAAGAAGTACATAAAATACTGTGAGAAAGGAACCGGGACATTGAATTCGACTTCGAAATAAACTGCTCACTTCACATAAATTGGGTCCATTTTTCAGACCACAATAACACTGTTAATGGAACTCAATACCCACAAATCGTTGTTAACAATTTTCTTAGATTTATGAATTGACCTTTTTATTACAGAATTATGAATAATATTCATTACTACATAATTGAAATTATATTTGGCCAAAGCAAAATTTCTTTAATAATAACGATTTGTTAAGTCATTAAAACCATTGTTGTGCTTTATCGCCATCTTGTTTCATGAATTTAATATTATTAAAGCGTGGATAAAGAATTATGTTTTCATTTAATACAAGCAAAGCCTATTTTGACTAGAATTTTTCCATTTTTCTTTGCGAATACTGGCTGGTATATTTGATATGTTGACCGGTGGGCGCTTGTTCTCTCGGAGAATACGTTATTTTCGATATCGGGTTTCATCCGAACTACAGTGACACCAGTTACGGCTGTATTTGAAACTACGCTTGTTGGTCATAAATCGATTTTGCGAGCTGCCGAGAATATTTTTTATTATACAGGATTGATTGCCAGTTGCTAATTGCATTTCAGATCGCGATTTGTACTGGTGACAGCAAAGAATTGGTTTTGCTAGTATATGAAGAATTATTTAAGTATTTTACATGTAAAAATTAGATTTTGCTTTTTGTTTTGTTTTAAACAAGTTTGTTGAGACAACTACACTAAGAGTAATTCCTGTGCCGTTGGGGACTTTACAAACATTTTACCTACGGACACAAAGACTTGGTACAATTATTTGCGGATTCCACAATTTTTTGTCAGACCTACAACACTTGGCCATTCACATTTCGTCAGCGATAGTTTTGCGTTTAATTTCATTTCATTGAAGCCTATTCTACTAAAATTTTTTTACTGAAACAACATACACACTTTGTCCAGCCTAGGAATCGAAACCGACACCAAACAGGCAACTTTTTAGGGATAATTTTCAATAGCTCCATCGATATTTTGTGTCATGGAACTAGTGACCCTATTTTCTCACTATTTTTATGTCTTGTTAAGGGAACTAGTGAGACAAGTTATTCCCGTTATTCTTACTAATAGTATCGTCAATTGTCTTCTGATTTTTAGACATCTCAATAGCGAGAACGATTACTCTTATTATTCTCACCAATAAAACTAATTATTTTTATTGTGAGAATAAAATAAAAACGAAAAAGGAGAAACATTTATAAATAAGAAAGACGTGTGTGGCGGTAACCCACGCGCATTGAAACAAAAAGGTAATCTAGAATTAGTACACGATTTTAACGTAAGTTCTTAAAATATTCCGTTCCGTTGGTAATAACTACGTTTTTCGCCTAAATTACTTGGGCAGCTACGATGTAATAATTACAGTAAAATACCACTTAAATATCAGTAATCGGTTCACTATAAAAAGGAATTCCCTGAATAATTATTCATGTCATTTCCTCGAAAATTATTTAGTGCTTTATGTGCGTGCGCGCTATCATTAGTTTAACACAGATAAGACGCGTCACATTTATAATTTGTGAGAGAAACATGTTAGCACGCATACATATCTTTATTTATTTGTTTGTATAAGTAATTTTACTATTTTTTTAAAAGGACATCTACCGCTCTAGTTATAATTCCTGTGTCGGAAGGGCTTTACAAACATTCAAACAACGGACTCAAAGAACACCCAGATACGGAACAAGTACTATTTGTGGATCACAATTTTTTATCCAGTGTGGGGATCCACAGTAGGTTATTGGCGAGGTGACCACTTTAATTCGAGTATTACAGTGGGTTACTATAGCAATTGCTTGTCCTTGTCAGTTATTTGGTGACGGTATGAAAGTACCAACTTGCCCCGGGAATCCCTCCTACAAGATACCAACCAACCAGAATGTCGTAAGTAGAGTAGAAACTAGTCTCTACTCTTTTTACCTACGTAAGTTAAAGTTTTATAGACCTATATATATGGTAGGTATATAAACCACAAATGCCCGTTCTTCCTCTGTCATCAAATCTTTCATTCCTTTTCTCTAACAACGTAAGCAAGTTGATACTGTGCTAAACAAGACGTCCCAAATAATATCGTGCAAATTTTTATTCAATGTTGGGATCCACAGTAGGGTAGGTTAAGCCGACGTCACTAAATATGTTGTACCCGTTAGCAGGTATAGCACCATCCGCCTTACGAAGGGATTTCATATTTGCGCTTGAAAGAATAATTATGGAATGGTATGATCATACAGCAATTCAGAAAGACTTGTACCTGGGGATATGCTCCTTATGCATACCTCCTCGCCACAAGGGGAGGCGAAAGGGTTATGTTCGGATCTCCCGAGACTTCAAGCCTACCCAAAACACCACGGTGTGCCAACTCGCTGCCTTTATGGAGATTTAACCCTAACCTAGTCTACTTTTACTCTGAATCAGTAGGTTTTCCATGAAAATATCAATGTGAAACTTAAGGCCGAACGAAAAAAATTTACAAAAGAGTTTTACTTCGGATTTCTTCGAAACGATGATGAATGAAAGATGTCAGTACATCAGCGACTTGATGTACGCCTTCGTACTTAGTGAGCTCAATTATTATAAATAAAATACCTTCGAAATGAAAAGAAGAAAATGTGTGGAGTGATACTCCTGATATAGCAAACAATTAAAGGCTACCGTAGCCGCATACCATCAAATAGGATTAAAAAATATCTAAAAATACTTTTTATTTTGCTTATTCAAATCAGAACCATTCAACAACTTCTATTTACGTATAATAATATCGTTGAATGAATTCAGAAGTTTTGCACAGCGCTCGTCTGTCGAGCGTAATTGAAAAAAATCGAACCACAGTCTATTTAACTCAGTTCTAGAGCAATGATTTCCTAAGTTTATGTCTTGAGAAACTCAAGTTGTTTGAGAGTAAATAAGGAGTAATAGAGTTTTGTTAGGAAAACTAGTTTTCAGCTTTAGACTTGGTTGAAAATAGAAATAAACTTGGCTAGTATGAGTCGTTTTTAAAACTTTCCTCGTTCGTCTTAGATATTGACTTGGTGACGCGCCTTCCTTTAATTTCATATAATCATTGTATTGGAAGCATTATAGCTTTGACTTTAAACGAACTAGCATCTTTTATTTCGTCACCCAACGTCCAACATTGCAGAACCTAAGTTCTGTGTTTTAGCGAATATTAATAATGTTTTCCTAACTTCAACTTTTAATTATCTTCGTGACATAGACATGGCATGCGTCACATATAATTATGTACAGTGTGACTAGTTGAACGAGGTACATATTATTAGGCTTATGTAAATATAAAAAATTAAACATTTTATTATGACGCCCGAAGTGTGTTGCTGTCTTGATTCTGTCTTTACCGTGCGATACTCGAGCGTCAAATGTAATGACTTTTGATAAGGCAGCGAGGCAAAAGATGATCCGTACTCCCTTTATACAACCCGTATCTAACACGTGGAGCGAATTCGAGACCTCACGATTGCACGCACACATAAGTGAAAACTACCAACTAATATACCACGATACTAAAGCGGCCGCTAACTAGTCACATTTAGTTCCCTTAAATACGTTTGACACAAATCTATTCTATTTACACAAGTAGTAAACCATTTACAGTGATAAAGTAGTGATTTATCGTTTTCGAATATTATTTATTTATACGAAAAGTTATTTTATTTGAGGTTTCCTTTTATCTATGCCCTTTAATATAAAATAATTTACCGATTGTACTAAAACACATTTTGTGGTGACTTGGTTGATATGACTTAGATGTTGAAGATAGAAAAACGTTTTATTCATACACCTCAAACAAGGAAAACAATATTTTGCTTCGGTAGAACAGCGATAGTGAATGAGTTCGATTTACGGTTCGGGCAGAAGGTTTTATAGGTTACAAGAAAAATAATTTATTTGTAATTGGTAACTGTGCCCTTCAGATGGTCATAAGCTAGCACTCTATTACCTTTTTTTACCGTATGAAACGGCAGGCCACTACACGAGAGACCTACCCAAGTCACTTCTCACTTTAAACCCTACTGCCTCCCCCCTAGAGGGGAGGCGGACTCGACACAGAGGCGCGCGTGGGAACACGCACGCCGCCTCTCGGACCTGGTGCTGAACGGATGGCGGGCAGGCCCACAAAGCCCGCCACCCCCAGGTCAAACCTCAGGGTGGCTGGAGGTCATCTCGCGCCCTCCGGCGCCCGGCTCTGCGGTTGGGGAGTGGGTTTAAACGCTCCCTCTCCCGCTCCGCCGCCTCCTTGATGGAAATGACTTCCTCACAAAAGGAGGCGACGGCGTTCCACGACCTCTCACTCCGGACCATAGACTGAACTACGGCCGGGAGCGAGAGGGCAACCAACCCGACTGCCGCGATCAACTCACGGCGCTGCGATGCCCAGGCGGGGCAAACCGCCAAAGTGTGCAGCGCCGTGTCCTCAACTACGTCGCGGTAGTCGCCGCAGTGGTGACAACCGGGCGTCTCTTGCCGGCGTATACGATACAGGAACTGGCCAAAACAACCGTGGCCAGTCATTACCTGTGTCAGCCGGAAGGTGAGGGCGCCATGCCGCCTCTCCAGCCACTCCTCAAACACGGGACTTACCGCCACGATCGTGGCGTGCCCAGCACTCTATTACCTTTTTTTTTTTTTTACATGGGGGAATGCATGACGCATACACCTCCGCGGGGGCGGGCGGAGGGGTTATGTCGGACTCGCCGTAGGGTAAAAGAAAGATGTTAAGAAGAAAATGTACCTCCCGGAATACCGACTAAACCTACCACGGTGTTCCTCGACAAAACCACTATTGACGGGGCCGCGCGAATCACTTTCGCATGCGGTCGCGACCCCGCCGAGGTTTCGGCCCGCCGTATGAAACGGCAGACCACTACACGAAAGACCTACCCAAAGGCACTCCTCACATATTATCCCTACTGTCCCCCTGGAGGGGAGACGGACTCGAAACAACAGAGGCGCGCGTGGGAACACGCACGCCGCCTCTCGGACCTGGTGCTGAACGGATGGCGGGCAGGCCCACAAAGGCCGCCACCCCCAGGTCAAACCTCAGGGTGGCTGGAGGTCGTCTCGCGTGGCACTCTATTACCTGGGTCTAGAAACTATAACTAGTAAAATATGGCTATAACACCTATCCTTTCGAGAAAAGAGGCAAAAACATGTATGTAAATTTAACGAATTTCACCATAATATGGATATATTATCATAATTATATTTACAAAATAGACAACAAAATATGCCAATTAATAAAGATTTGGGGATAAGGGATTTTGTGTAATTGTTTAGATATTATATGGCTTTTATTATTTTTATATACCTAAATATTATATTACTACATTTTTGTTTTCTTTAGATATTTCACCTACATTTTGTCTTTGAGTATACACAGGTATACAGTAGGATGACGATACAGTGAAGCTGTTTTAGAACCCCACCAAAAATGTTACATCGCTCACATTTAGATTTTTACTTTCTATTTATGATCTCATATCATATGTATCCAAACTACATAAAATAATCATGTAAATGTTCCATACTATGAATTTCGCTTCATAAAGTTTCAGTTAGCCATGTTCCAAAGTTTATTTCGCTGTTGTACTCAGTCGAACTATTGAATGTGAAACTTATACAATAAATAATCTAACTTAATAAATAGTTAACTAAAGCACACTAAGTTTTAAATGAACCCGATCGTAGTTGCTACGCCGTAGCTCACAGCTACGAGGTGCTACGGACGCAACGAATTTTAGGTTTGTTGCACAAGAGAGCAGTAAATCAAGATTTGCCTTGCAAAACCATATCTGGGTATAAACTGCCTATTTTAATTAGATCCGTATATATATATATATATATATATATATATAATATATAACGATAGCCTAATGGATAAGGCATTCAATATGCAGTCAGGATGTCGTAGATTTGAATCCTACTCAAGCAATACGAACATGACTGACAAAAATTCTGTAATAAATTACAGAATTTTTACTATTTACTAGCAATTTAGGTTATAAATAATCTAAATTGCTAGTAAACATTATACAACAAATATATTAACACGTTCGATTTTATTACCAAGCAAATATGTACGCCTCGTCATGTTTACACATACATAACACAGGTAACGTATTTTTTATTTGATGAAGTTCGATTCCGATTAAAACCAAAAATATAAAGCGATATCAAATGATCATATTCAAAACATTGATATAATAATTATATGAGTACATATTTTTTATGTTAAGTAATTGATTATTTTGATCAACTACGATCTATGAATTAATAATGAAGGTACATGCAAATAAAAAATATATATGTGCCCTGATTACAGGCTCACCCCTTTTTACGAAGGATATACTATCGTTTATAAAATCACGTTAAACGATCATCGATCTTTTACTTTACTTACTCTAGGGTCTAATTGATTTTGTAACTATTAAAACTAATGAGTTTTTAACAAATGTGCAATTCTAGCATGTCGGCTATCTTAGGACAATCCAAAGTGCTGATTAGAACCATACTTACATATTTGCGAATTTTACCAAAGAAAATATAGTATGCGAATTTCCGGATGTGTGTGGCATGCCTAACACGCTACGGACGCTATGAACAGTGAACAATTTTGTAATTACTTATCACTTACACCATCGTTTATTATAGTGTAAGCAGAACGGTAAGTAGGGAACTTTGCAAGATCACGCAAGCATATATTAAATACATAGGACGGAGATCTCAATTTATTTTATAAAGTATGTTTTTGAATATATGTATGTATTAGCACAGTGCGGTTACATGAAATATTCTAAAAAAAGTAAACCTTAGAACTGGACCACCGATTAAATTACCGACCTATACCCACTTGTAACTCAAGTATTACGCTTAGCTGCAAATCATTAGCAATTTTATTGGCACCTTAGGCAATCTCCTAAAGTTAACGCGAAGGTGTGTTTGTTGTGTTGGTAACTGCACGGTTGTTGTAGTGGCCTCGCCACCTCCACTGTTGTGAGTTCGATTTTCGTTCCCATACACTTGACATACACATGACACTAATTATTATTTATGTCGGTTGGGTGAATGTTTGTAAAGTCACCTGAAACACACACCTAGTATGGAGGTATTCTATTTCTCTCTATTGAAATTTCTTCTTATCTAATCATTGTTTTATTTGAAGCAGTCAATAACAAAAGAAGAACGTCATTTTTTGCATAGATTCAATCCATTTACTCGAGAGTGTCAAAGGCTACATTACTGTGGCGACAATATGTGCAGTTCCCGTGGTATAGGTACTTTAGATAAAGACAGCAAATATACACTAATATAAATAAATAAAAAACATACTAAACCTAGATTCGAATCCAATATTACTCTGTCGTAGTAATATTGTGACAAATGTAATAACAACAATTTATTAGTAATTAATTAATGTTCGCGACACGAATTGTGGACAATTATGAGCTTCATGAAACAAGGCTAAGCAATATTAGGTCTCAATTAGGTCCTTTGATATTTATTGGTATTAGTCCCAATCTAAGATTATGGGTTCAATCTAATATTTTTTCGCACTCTTGAATTGCGCTCACATAAGTATTGACCTTGAGTGACGGGTGTGTATATAAAGTGCGTTTAAGCTGCAATACGTTTTCAATATGCACTTTCCTTACGATTATGCAGCTTATATACAATATGATGAAGATTATGAGCAATTAGATGTGTGTCAGTGTCGTCAATTAATTATAATAAATGTCTTCTCTCTTAGCCTTTATTATTCCCAAGTCACTTGGGGTCGGCTTTTCTGGTCTAACCGGATTTGACTGGATATCAGTTTTTACACGGAGTGGCTGCCACCTGACCTCCGCAACCCGAAGGCTAACAATACCCTAAGGCTAGACCAGTGTCAGGATATTAGAGGGTACTGACTTTCCCAATAACGACCGCCATAGATGTTCATGGCAGCCGGGACCGACGGCTTAACGTGCTCTCCGAGGCACGGAGCAGGCGATAATTGTCAATCAATACGCACATAATTTTGTAAAGCCATATAACTTCCGAAAGTCAGAGGTGCGCGACGTGGGTTCAAACCCGAGACCCTTTGCATTACAGTCTGTTGGTCTCCCCACTGAGCTATCGCTAATTATAATAGATGTATGCATGATTATAATATATCCTCCAAAAATAGATAAAAGTGTACCTCATACAAATTTTGAAATCTATATTTTAAATTAGAACACTTTGTAAAAAGACAACGGTATGACTGTATTTCTGTTAATAGAATTCATTGGACTACTTAACTATATAAGTAGTCAATGAGTTAACGCTATCGCTTAAACGACATTCATTAGGCGCCTTGCCACTTCCACTGCACTGAACCTTGTAGGTTCGATTCCGCACGGTACAATTTTGTGCTCTACAAGAAAATATTTGGATATTGTGTTCTTTATATCCGTTTTCTGAATATGTGTAGGGTGCCTATTGTGAAAGCTGTATTTTGGCAATTAAATCCAGACTTACAGCTGCTACTGAGTTGTCCCTTGCAGAAATATTTTAATATTATTTTATCCAACCCGGGAATCCAACTTGAGACTTCAAGATCTGCCTAAACGTAGGCAGAAAGTTATTTCACGAGACTAACGAGGCAGCCGACTTCATTTATTTGTAGAACTTCGGAATGGGTTACGACGAAATTCTTCTGTGTACATAGATCTTGTAGTTCTCTATTTAATGTACTTTTTATAAGATATTTAAAATCCTAACTAATATAATAAATGCGAATGTGAGTTTGTTAGACTTTCAAACCGTAACTACTTGACCGATCTTCAGTGGATTTCGCATATACTTTGTCAGGAGAAACAGAAAATGACATACGGTACCGTTTATCCAGGAAAAAGTATTGTTCCCGAGGGATAGAAATTTATTGACGAACGCAAACGAAGCCGCATGCAAAATCGTGTCTAGAATAAAATGTACATACATGATTATAATCTCATTAAACACAACAATTTAAATATTTAAAAATTTCATCGCGATCGTGTCTACAGAGTGTATTGTCGGATAAATTAAATTAACCCTTATAAAGCTGTGAAATTACACGAGGCAATTAGGTCGAAACGGGCGAGCAATTTGAGGTTAGAATTAAAATATCACGACACTCAGTTGGGTCGGACAGGCCCATCTCGCCGTCTTTTTTCTAAGCGCAGTCGACGGGTTTAAAATTTTAATTATGCCATATGTTGTAAGAACAAAAGAATTTTAAAAGAGTCCGAAAAAAATGTTGTTGACAGAAAAATATGTTTGTGGTGTTGTTATTTGCACAGAGATCATGTTGGCTTCTGTATTTTTTTCTGTGTTCCGGTTTTACGGGCTAACTTTTGGATGTATTTTTGTGTAACGTGTATCACATAAAAAAGAAAAAGGAACGTATTAAAACTTTGACATTGTTTGTGTGTGGTTCTATTTATTCTACATAATTGTTAGGGACAGGAAATGGTGTATGCTGCTATATGTTTATGAGGCTGAGTTAAATGGTTGAAGCTAGTCTCAATGGTTGTTGTGTCCAGAGTTGTGTGTGAGACCTAAAACCATAGCGAAATGTAGGTATAATACATCTCTGATTGAAGAATTTACCTTCAGATGAAAACTAAGAAGATACAAACTGCTAGCCTTATTAGGATTAGCAGTCCTTACTTCTATTTGGATGTTCACTGTATAAAAACCGATTGGAAAAGTACATTTATACTACAAAAGTACCAATTATTTTTGTCTTATATTTCTGTCATATTGTTCTCCACAGATTTTAACGTACTGTGACGCCAATGTAATTAACATTTGCAATGAATAAACATTTTTTTTAAACTTTACGTGTTTATTGAAATTAAACTACTATATACGGATTTTATCGCGTTGTTTATTTGACACTTTATTACAAAATTTTGAAAACTGTTACACTATACTACTATTAAACTTTACTTACTTTTAAGCTAATTAAATTATTATTAAAACTATTAAAACTATTTAGATTTAATTTAATTTTACACTTTCCCCGACGTTTTGGTTGCTTTTCAGCAGCCATGGTCACGGGGAGACTAAGATGGTAGTTGTCTCAATGTTCCAGTGTAGTTATTTCAAAGTACCCGAACATAATTTAATCATTGGTGTTTCTATTTACGCAGAATGAGCTCAAAGTATCATGAAGTCTAGCTGTGGTTTGCTTCTTCTTGGGTTTGACTATTTGTATTACTGGATCCCAAGCTGGTGGTACATTCCAACCATCTTCTCTATTAAAATTTGCTTTTTGATTTCAATAGCCTCGCGAAGCATCCTTGGTAGGAATCGGTGTTCTTTAGCGAGAATCTGTGGTTGGTTGGTATAATATATAATGATATATAAATATATAATGGTGGATGCTTCGCGAGGCTATTGAAATCAAAAAACATCCTAATTTTAATAGAGAAGATGGTTGGAATGTACCACCAGCTTGGGATCCAGTAATACAAATAGTCAAACCCAAATAAACAACGCGATAAAATCCGTATATAGTAGTTTAATTTCAATGAATAATATTCGCGTAAACAGAAGACAATATTATAACTTTACGTATTTAGATTTTCGAAAAGGTTTGCAAAACTAATACCTACTCAATCTAAAAGTATTGATGAGAGATTTATATTATTCGAAAAAGTTTGTTATATGAACAAAATTAATATATAATCTTGTTCACACGACAAACTATTCCTAAATAATATATACCCAATAATTTTAGACTGATTATATTTTTTGTTAACAATATAACATTACACGGATTTATAGAAAAAGATACAATATAGTTAGTGTTTGTTTAATTTGTATATAATAATAATATTATTCTACCACATACACCCAACACCATCTAGCCCAAACTAAGCAGAGCTTGCACTATGGGTACTAGACAATGGATAAACATACATATATACTTATTTTTTTGTAAATAGATACATGTTATACATAGAAACACCCAGACCAAGACAAACATCCATATTCATGCACACAAATGTTTGACTTGTGCGGGAACCGAACCCGCAAACTCAGGCGTGGCAGTCGGTCGGAATGGCAAATCGCAGACTTTAATTCTTATACTAATATAAATTCGACAGTAACTCTGTCTGTCTGTCTGTTACCTTTTCACGGCTAAACCAAATCGATTTGGATGAAATTTGGCATAAAGACAGTTTAAAACCTAGGGAAGGACATAGGCTACGTTTTATTGAAGAGGTACCACGTGGGCGGAGCCGCGCGCAAATGCTTCTACTAGATAAAAGCAAACTCATATCATGTGATCACAGAAATAGTTTTAACCTTTAGTAATTTAGCAAAAAAATCATTGACAATTGGAGAGCGATTCTTATGCACAGCTGACACTCAACGCTCGAATATTTCATGAACTCACGTGTGTTTATACAAGAATCACTAGGTTAACAATATAACCTATTGATCACAGACACTTATCTCGCATAGGATGTCACACTGTGATACACCCACAGTACACTGTACCCAACTTCGGATGAATCAGCAATAGTTATCTCACATGCCTATAGATGTTATTATTAATGTCCTCCAGACCGAATTTCGGTCATGGTGGCCAATCTTAACGAAGACTGGCTTTTATGTATGTAACTATGGATGTGCTTGTGTGCGGGGGCTGCGTCCCCCCACCTGTGTTAACTCGTGAATAAAGCAGTGTGCTAATAGCCGTCGTTGGTTTTACTTCGCTCCCGTAAAGTACCTAACACTGGCCATCTGCGCAGGAGATATAGTGCATAAGTGTGTGCGCAAACACACGTGCACTCTCTATTCCCTAACTCTCATGATCCGATAGGATGGATAATCCGACACGACCGGAGAGAGATCAGGCACACAACCAACGACTTTACGTGTTTTCCGAGGCACGGGATGTCTAACACCGCTAACTTCCTAACTTCGGGCTCGTATTGAGATTTCTTAACAGGAAAACTTAATAACTCTTTGTTGGCCCGACCCGGGATTCGAACCCGAGACCTCATGCACAGCAGTCGCATTCACTACCGCTGCGCTATGGAGCCAGTTAAATGATATTATTACGCTACTGTGATATCAGTTTGTTAACCCATAATATAATAATAATATTCTACCACATACACACAACACCATCTAGCCCAAACTAAGCAGAGTTTGTACTATGGGTACTAGACAATGGATAAACATACATATATACTTTTTTTTTTAAATACATTCATATTATACATAGAAACACCCAGACCAAAACAAACATCCATATTCATGCACACAAATGTTTGACTTGTCCGGGAATCGAACCCGCGACCCCAGGCGTGGCAGTCGGTTACACTAACCACTACACCATCGAGGCCGACAATATCTATGATACTGTGAGCGTTTGATATGTGTTCGGTAAATATAGAACGGTATAGCTGAACATCCGCCTAGTACTGGAAGGCAAAGCATTGTGTCCAAACGTTATTAAATAGAGTGCAGTGTTTCAAGTACTGAGTGCAACAATTTCAAATAATTTTACTGAGTTTGACTATTTTTTGTGAGTAATATACTCATAGTAGTAGCCTATTTGATACGTATTATTTGGGTGACTATTACAAATTCATTGACTGCATGATTGACATAGTGGTTTTAGTGGCCGCATCGCCGCTGCCGCTGCGCGTGATCCTATGAGAATTCGATCCCCACTCGGGACACAAATTTGTGTGATCCAGAAATAGTTGTTCCGAACCTAAGTGTTTCTTGTGTCCATTGTTTGAATGTTTGTAAAGTCCGCAACACAAGAATTATTCCTACAGAAGGAGTATTTAAGAAAAATGAAATTTAATTATGTTGTAAGCGGCCATACTTATACGAAAAAGCTTAACGACCATAAAGTAAAATAAAATAGATTTTAACTAATCCAGAAGTAAAAATTCCAGAGATAGACACCAAATCTTTACATATGGCGGCCTCGATGGCGTAGTGGTTAGTGTAACCGACTGCCACGCCTGAGGTCGCGGGTTCGATTCCCGCACAAGTCAAACATCTGTGTGCATGTACACGAATGTTTGTCTTGGTGTTTCTATGTATAATTTAGATGTATTTACAAAAAAATTACAAAAGCTGTATATATGTATGTTTATCCATTGTCTGGTACCCATAGTACAAGCTCTGCTTAGTTTGGGTTAGGTTGTATGTATGTGATAGAATATTATTATTATATACTGTAGACCTCTTAGTTTTACCAAAATGACGTAATTCTGGCAACACTGGAGTCTGCCTGTTACACAACTTGTACCGTAAGTTAAATTAAGACCAGTACTTAATGACATCGAGTTCTCAAAATTAACAAGATGATTGCAATTGCTTGCTACTTAGATGGCGCAGTGCGTCACGACACCTCGTTGCTGTCAACGAACTGAGGATTGCTGGTACAATCGCCGCATTGAACAGAGTGTGGGTATACTTAGCATCTGTTTCTATGCAAAGTCCGTAGAGTAAGCATAGATAGCCTAGTTAAAAGATCTTCGGGCTTCAGACAAAGATCTCTAATTCGATCCCAAAACGTATATGCGTGTTTTTAACCTGCATTGGGCCAACGTGGTATGCTACTTCCAGACCTTTCTCATACTGAGAAGAACCTTGTGTTTAGAAGTGAAACAAGTAAAGAGGGCTGATATTATTGCATATAAGTTTTTTTAAATATTATTACCACCGTAATTAGGGATAATGCCGGTGTGTTTTACGAATATTAAAATAACGGACACAATGATGGTTCAAACTCGTACTATTTGTGGACTGCATATTTTTTCCCAAGCAGGTTTGAACTCGCAACACCTGACACAGGATAGTGACTTAGTTTAATTTTTTTTACGTGGAGAAATGCGCCTGCTCCATACCCTCTCGCCACAAGGGGAGGTGAAAGGGCTATGTCCGGCTCTCCCGTACTTCGGGCCTACGGACCAAAACCCCACGGTTTGCACGCTCGCTGCCTTTTATAGTGGATGAGCCGCTGGCAAAAGTTACTATCTCAGCGATCCACCCAGCAGTCTACAAATCCTCGGCGACGCCCCGGCACTACATAGGGCGTCGGACCGACTCAATGGCTGGCGGGCGGGAGATCCCCGTTCTCCCGCCCGCGGCCTTCATTATGGCGGCATTAGGCGCGCGAAAGTGCGCCTGCACCGCCCGGTTCGCCGGCGACGGCTCGGATCCGCAAGGATACTTTCTTCACGGATCTGCTCCGCCGCCTGCGAGGATGTCATCTCGCATCGCATGTCATCGCCCCCATCTCCGCATCTGTAACCGGAGGAGCACTAAGATTCGCCTCCCGATGTCGGCCTCCCGATGGGGCCATTGTCGGGGGCACGTGCTCTGCCCGGTCAGGAAATAACTCCTCGACCATTTCGAGGATAGTGAGTTACCTTTTTTTTTTTTTTTTTTTTTTTTTTATTTTTTTTTTTTTTGACCCAGGAAAATCCTTTATGGATACCCCCTCCCCCGGGGGGGGAAGGGTGGTTATGTGAGACTCTCCGCCCCTGAAGGGGGTCGGTATACACACTAAAAACCTGGGGTGAGCAGTCCCTCCGCCAACGGAGTGGGGCGGGATGGGGTCGCGTTAGCAATCACCATCCCGCCCTGGCGGTTGGCCCGGCTGATGGTGACCGGGCCTCAGCACCTATGGAGGGAAGGCCTTGCTCACCAAGACCATCTCCCAGACGTGTGGGGCCGTGCAAGCCGGTAGAGAGTCCCCCGACTCTGTACCAGTGACCCCACTATACAGGAGCGAAAAGGCGGGCAAATCGCCTCCTTCTCGCTCCCGTCCGTCTGCGCCGGAGAGGGTCAGCGAGGAGGTTGTTCTCCCTGACCCTCTCCGCGGTCTCCTTCTGCGCTATGACAGCTTCGCAGAAGGAGACCACTGCCTGCCACGACCTCTCGCCACCGAGCATGGCGTTGATCACGCTCGGCAGGGAGAGATCTCCGCCTATTATGGCCGAAAGCGTGTGCCGCTGCGGCCCCCACGCGGCACACGCCTCCAGCGTGTGAAGCGCCGTGTCTTCCGGCGCTCCACACTCGTGGCAGGCCGGGGTCGCCTCCCGTCTCGCGATCTGGTGCAAATACTTTCCGAAGCATCCGTGCCCGGAAAGCACCTGCACCAGTCGGAAGGTCAGCGACCCGAATCGCCGCCCTATCCACCCCCGGAGGACCGGGCGAATGGCCTCCACCGTCCACTGGCCCGGGGCCGGTGGAGCCAGGTCCTCCGTCCATCGCCTCAACAGGGCGACCCGCGCCTGTCGCCGCATGCGTGCGACCTCCTCCCACCCCGGTGACTCCCCGCGGGACCTCCTCGCCGCCACGAAGTGGTAAACTTCGGCGAGGACCTCCGCTTGTAGCTCCCAGGGGGGGTCACTGGCCAGCACGCAAGCCGCCGTCCAGGACACCGTCCGGTAACCGCGTATGGCCCTCGTCGCGACGACCCGCTGCGGACGTCGCAGCAGGGTCTTATTGTCGCGACTAAGGGCGTCCGCCCAGACCGGTGCCCCGTAAAGGGCCATACTCCGGATCACTCCGGAGTACAGTCGGCGACAGGTGGCACTCGGGCCACCCACGTTGGGCAGCAGCCTCCCCAGGGCGGCCGCCGCTCCCAGGACTCTTGGGGCCAGCTGGGTGAAGTGTGCCCCAAAAGTCCACCTCCCGTCCAGGATGAGACCCAAGTACCTCATTTGGGTCCCAACCCGGACCAGGACCCCGTCCAGTGCCACTCGCGTACCTGATAGTGAGTTACCTACTTTAACACTGGTTATAGTAGGTGTAGACTGCTACAGCAATATCGCTTACATTATTATCATAGAAACGTTACACACAATAAAACTATGATGTTGACATCTCATACAACATAGCAATGAACAAAACAACCGTCCCATATAAATTAACACACTTCTCCAAAAATAGCCTCACCTCAAAAATGTTCCAAACAATCTATCCGTACCCTTAACCGTAAAATGCTTGAGTCATTAGAGCGATATATCGCACAGATTGAGTTTCGCTTCGTTTCAACGCTGGCGGCTACGTAAAAACTTGGCCGGCGTAGGCTGAGGTGCCCGTCGAATTAATTGGGTTTCGACCCTACCCTTGTTCACGTGAGCACGACAAAATCCGACCTCCGCTGTCCGCTTAATTTCTCTCGACTTGTTCTACACATTTTAAGTACCGGTGTTCCGCTATTTTTTGGACAATCTGTGTTTAATGGATGGTACACAAACGATTTATAGTTGTCTGATGTCGTGTGTTTTATGTTCATGCTTAAAACTTTTTGTGATTTTTAGGGTAGACGATACCAAGCTTAGGACTTATCCGAGTCAACAATGCTTAGTAAGAAACTGTAGTAAAAACTCAAAACGTATGATAGCTAGCTCAGTTTTTATAAAACACATAATATATAGTCTTACGCCTGTATTTTCCTGAGGAGGAAGGCAACAGTGTATTGTGTCCACATTTCGCTAACTATGTTTTAAGCTTCTTGGGAAAGGGAATAGGGAACGAATTTATTGTCGTCTGCCGGAGAACAGTTCCTACTGAAATTTAATTTCACATATTCAATAACAATTTGTCCGACCGGGTGTCAAGCCCAGGACCTCATGATTTCGTGCATACGTAAGCGCAAACTTATTCCACTGTACTGCTGATGTCCAGTATGTAATTTAGTCCAGTGGTAAAATCGCTTAATTTAAACTTGCCTTGCTTTGATTGTTGTTAAGTTAGGATTTTGAACTTAGGGTGTTTGTCGGAAAACCTCCTCGTGGTACACCCTGGGCAACGTTGGCAATAATGCTTTCATTGTTGCTGACGGCTAATATTCTGACAACCGGTGCCTTATGCCGTCGCGTTTGGCACCGGCGCGCGTAGGGAACCCGAGGCATTCTGTCTCGGGATTATCGGCCCGCAAGGGCCGCGTTTGAGGGTCTCTCCGCGTGTTCCTCTGATTAGCAGAGGACACGTGGATGAGACGGGGGGGACAGAAGAAGAAAACCTCTTTAAAAAATCACCAGTGGGGGGCCGTTAGGCCGGGGTGGGGAGCGTAGGCGTCCTGCCCAGTCGGGCGGTCTTGGGGCGGGTGGATCGGTCCAGCATGGACCCCCATCCGGCCCAACACGGGGGGGATAGAGGAAGACAACCTCTCAAAAAATCACTAGCGGAGACCATTAGGTCAGGGTGGGAACCATGGGTTTCCTGCCCAGTCTGGCGGTCTTGGGGCGGGTGGATCGGTCCAGCATGGACCCCCATCCGGCCCGACCCGTAATCCTGAACAGACAGGACCGGGGGCCTTCGGGCTGCGAGGAAGAAAACCTCTATAAAAATTACCCAAAGCCCAAGTTTCTGGTGGCTCGGCGAGGGGCTGTATGGCTGGGGGGAACCCAGCCATTAGGGCCACCCAAAAAACTTATGAAAGATGTCGGATAAAGGTTTGAAACTACCCCAGGAGGGTACCGGGTGCGCCGCATCCGGAGAATCCCTCACGGAGCCTTCTGGCTTCGTCTGCCCCTCGTATTCTGGGGGGGGCAACCAGCATCACAGCGCCGTGCCGCGTGAAATTTCAGGCACCGAAGTTTCCGCAGGGTCAAATTCTGACTCTGCGATGAGCGTTGCCTTGGGCTCCGGCCCGAACAAGGTGACGCTAGCCGGAAAGCGCAAGCGCAGATCTCGCCACGTCGAGTCCGACTCCGGCGAGTCAAGTGCGGCGCCGACACCCAAGGTGGGAACTTCCCGAAGAGGAAGAACTCGACCCGGCACACCAGGTCCTTATGGTCCGGCGAAGGCGAAGGTGACTCCGACTTCGGGCGAACTTGTCGGCCTGCGCGAGGCCGAAGTTGAGTTGGCGGCTGCCCAAAAGGTGGCCGCCCGCGAAGAGAGGCTCGCGGCAGAGGAGGCTCGAGTTGTTGAGTGGGCGAGGAGAGTGAGGGACATCTCCGTATCCTCCAGCTCGAGAGCAGCGTCCAGGGTGGGCGCGGAGCTCACCGTTGAGGAGTTGCCCATGGAGCAGCTCAACGAGCGGCTCAGACTGGCGGCGTCGTCGGTGAGGTCCGTCGCTGGCCTATCAAAGGGCCTCAAGGGTACATCGCAGAAGCAGCTTAAAGAGGCTGTTTCTGTGATTCTCGATGTGGGCGAGGCCCTATCGAATAGGACCTCATCGGGGGAGGAAGCCAAGTTGCGGGCCGCAAACAAGCGGCTCGCGGACGAGGTCACCTTCCTCAAGCGTGGCCAGGAGGAGCTCCGAGTAGAGATCCAGAAACTCCGGGAGGAGCTCCTTAAAGTGAGCGTGGCGGCGGCGCTGCCACCTGCCACGCTGGCCCTACCGCCGGCCGCGCCTGCCCTGGCCGCTGCGGCAGATGAACGGCTGGAGTGCGTGCTGAAGGAGGTCGCCGGGCTCAGTGCGCGGTTCTCGGCCCTGGAAGGCAGAGTGTTGCGTCCTCCACTCGCGGCGGACGCTAGGCGAGCCTCGACTGCGCCGGCCGCGCCTGCTGCCACATTCGCAGCGGTGGCGGCGGAACAGAGATCCGCTGCGTGGCCGCCATTGGCGCCCGGAGCTCGCCGGGACAGGGTTGTGCCTGGTCGGGCTCGGACCGGTCGAGTCGCTGAGAAGAAGGGGACGCAAAATAAGGGGCCTGCAAAAGCGGCAAAGGCGCCGCCGCCTCTAAAACCTGTCTCTGCTGCTCGACCGGCCACTGGGACCCGCGAGGGCGAATGGCAGGTCGCCGGGGCCAAGGAGGCGGAGGGGAGGAAGAGGCGTAAGCGGAACAGGGGCCGCAGACGCCGGGAGAAGCGGGGAGCCCAGCTGCGTGCTCCTCGCTCGACCGCCGTGGTGATGACCATGCAGCCCGGGGCGGAAGAGCGAGGGCTCACATACGCGGCCCTGCTCAGCAAAGCCAAGGCTGACATCAGCCTTGGCGAGCTCGGCATCTCTGGCCTCCGGTGCAAACCCACGCTCACCGGGGCCAGACTGTTGGAGGTGCCCGGCGCTGCCAGCGCCGAGGCCGCGGACGCCCTCGCTGCGAAGCTGAGGGCATCCTTCGATGAGGCGGACGTCCGAGTTACCAGGCCAGTAAGATGCGTCGATCTTCGCGTCATGGGCCTGGATGACTCGGTCAGTGCCGAGGAGTTGGTGGGCGCCGTGGCCAAAGCCGGACACTGCCCGCCAGAAACGGTGAGGTCCGGACCGATTCGGCCCGGACTGAACCAAATGGGAACGGCCGTCGTTAAGTGTCCTGTAACGGCGGCCAGAAATATTACAAATGGGGGGAAAAGACTCCTCGTCGGGTGGGTTTCGGCGCAGGTTAAGCTCCTGGAGCCGAGGGCCCTGAGGTGCCACCGCTGCCTGGCGGAGGGGCACGTCGCAGCTGGGTGCACCGCGCAGGTAAACTGTGCTGGCCGGTGCTACCACTGCGGCCGAGAGGGCCACATAGCCAGGAGCTGCACGTCCGCTGCGCACTGCATCATCTGTGCAGCGGCGAGCCGGCCGGCCGAACATCGGGCTGGCAGTAGAGCCTGCGCCGCGCCCAAAAGTAGAAAGGGCAAAGCGGCAGGCCCACCCGACGTTGCAGTCCCAATGGAGGCGGCCCCATCTGATGCCGCTGCCGAACCTGTGGGTGAAGCGGTAATGGAAACCCAGTAATGGCTCCATACCGCTTCCTCCAGGGAAATTTAAACCACTGCGCCAATGCTCAGGATTTGCTGCTCCAGAGTATGGCGCAGTGGCAAATAAACATCGCCGTGGTCGCCGAGCCGTACTTTGTCCCGCCCAGAGGGGATTGGGTGGGAGACCTGGACGGCTTGGTGGCCGTAATAGTTAAAGCTGGCGCCGGCACACCGCTCCCTGAGAACATCACCAGGGGGTCGGGATTTGCGGCGGTTTTCGTTGCCGGGATGGCCGTGGTGGGAATTTATTTCTCACCCAACCGATCTCTCGCCGAGTTTGAGGTCTTCCTCGGAGACCTGGACGCAGTCGTCCGTCGTTTCCACCCTCACCCCGTTTTAGTCCTCGGGGACTTCAACGCCAAGTCTACGGCTTGGGGTTCCCCGTCTACGGACGCGAGGGGGGAGGTGTTGGAGGAGTGGGCCTTAACATCTGGCCTGCTCGTCCTCAACCGGGGCAATGTGCACACGTGCGTGCGTCAGCGGGGCGGTTCGATTGTGGACATTTCGTTCGCAAGCCCCGCTCTAGCGCGTCGTGTTGTCGGCTGGCGCGTGGAAGAGGATGTGGAGACTTGTCGGACCACCGGTACATTCGGTTCGACGTCTCCACCCAGGTCTCGAGTGCGCCGGCCCCTATGGGCCCCGGTTGGGAGGGTCCGCGCTGGGCTCTAAGTAAGCTCAACAGGGAGGCTCTCCTGGAGGCCTCTATCGTGCAGGCCTGGGCTTCAGTGCCCGACAGGCCTGCCGACATAGAAGTAGAGGCTGATTGGTTTCGGGAGAGCTTGTCGCGGTGCTGTGACGCGGCGATGCCCAGGGTGAAGTCTCGCCCTGCAAAGCGTCAGGTGTACTGGTGGTCGGCCGAGCTCGCGCAACTTAGGGGCGCGTGCGTGGCTGCCCGGCGCCAGTATGCCAGACATCGACGTAGGCGTCGCCGCGACCAGTACGCGGCCACCAGGGAGGAGGAGCTGTACGAGGCGTACAGGGCGGCCAAGAAGACGTTGCAGCTGGGTATCCTGCGGGCAAAAACATCCGCCCGCGAGGAGCTGCTGGCGACTCTGGATGTGGACCCATGGGGGCGTCCCTACCTTATGGTAAGGGGCAAACTACGCTCCTGGGCTCCCCCGCTGACCCAGAGTCTCCGGCCCCAATTGCTGGAGGACGTGGTGGTCGCTCTGTTCCCCGAAAGGGGAGAGCACGAGCCTCCGCCTATGGCTGCGCCTCCTCTGGTGCCAGAAGCGGACCTGACGACGGACGACGATGTGCCCGAGGTAACCCGGGTGGAAATGAGGGTAGCGATGCAGAGGCTGCAAGCGAAGCGCACCGCCCCGGGCCCAGACGGCATTCCTGGCCGTGCATGGGTCCTAGCCCTCAAGGCCCTCGAGCCCCGACTAAGGAGCCTGTTCAGCGCGTGTCTGGAGCGGGGCCAATTCCCGGACAGGTGGAAGACCGGGAGAATGGTTCTGCTCCGTAAAGAGGGGCGCCCGGCGGACAGTCCGTCCGCCTACCGGCCCATTGTGTTGCTCGACGAGGTCGGAAAGCTGCTCGAAAGAGTGGTGGCTGACCGCCTTGTCGGGCATCTGGTCGGTGTGGGACCGGATCTGGCGGACAACCAGTTCGGTTTCCGTCGTGGGCGCTCCACGGTCGATGCGATCGCACGTGTAAAGGCTCTGGCGAAGGAAGCGGTTTCACGGGGTGAGGTGGTGCTGGCGGTGTCTCTCGACATCGCCAACGCGTTCAACACCTTGGCCTGGAATTGCATAAGGGAGGCACTGCTTTACCATCAGGTGCCGACCTACCTCCGTCGAATCGTCGGGGCGTACCTGACAGCGAGGGCCGTTGTATACCCGGGTTCGAGCGGGTGGTCTCGGCGGGAGATGTCGTGCGGTGTTCCACAGGGTTCGGTTCTCGGCCCGCTCCTGTGGAACATCGGATACGACTGGGTGCTGCGCGGTGTGCTCCTTCCCGGCGTTAGCGTAGTCTGCTACGCCGACGACACGCTCGTCCTCGCTCGGGGAGCGACGCACCGGCAGGCGGCTGTCCTGGCGACGGCAGGGGTCGCGCATGTCGTGGGTAGGATCCGGCGGTTGGGCCTCGAGGTGGCGCTGCACAAATCCGAGGCTCTGTTCTTCTACGGGCCTCGGAACGCGCCGCCGGAGGGGTTCCACATCGTGGTGAGAGGCGTCCGCATCGGCGTCGAGAAATCGATGAGGTATCTGGGCCTCGTCCTCGACGGCCGATGGGCCTTCGGAGAACACTTCCGAAGGTTGGTCCCCAAATTGATGGGCGCGGCCGCAGGGTTGTCGCGTCTGCTACCCAATCTGGGGGGACCAAACGCCTCATGCAGGAGGCTCTTCATGGGGGTCGTGCGGGCGATGGCCCTATATGGGAGCCCCATCTGGGGGCATAACCTGACGGCCCGTAACGCCGCCCTGCTGCGGAGGCCGCAGAGGGTGATGGCCGTCAGGGTCGCGAAAGGGTACCGCACGATCTCCTATGAGGCGGCAAGCCTCCTGGCCGGATCACCGCCCTGGGACCTGGAGGCCAGACTTCTCGCGTCGCTTTACCAGTGGCGCGGGGAGGCTCTGGAGCGGGGCTTTCGGCCTTTGCCGAGAGAGGTGGAGGCGCGGCGGTCGGAGCTCCGCGACGTCCTAAGGGCGGACTGGGGTGAACGGCTTGCGCGACCGAGCGCAGGGCACGCCGCAATAGCGGCGGTAAGTCCAATCCTGGAGGAGTGGCTGGAGCGGCGCCATGGCGCCCTGACCTTCCGGCTGACGCAGGTCCTCACCGGGCATGGATGCTTCGGGAGGTACTTGTGTCGTATAGGCCGGGAGGAGACGTCTTGTTGTCACCACTGCGGTGACGGTCCCGAGGATACGGTGCTGCACACACTCGTGGAGTGCCCAGCTTGGGAGGAGCAGCGCCGGTCGTTAACCGGGGCACTGGGTGTCCAGGTCCTCTCGCTGCCGGAAATGGTTCTGTCCATAGTCCGGAGCGAGGGTGCATGGGAGGCCGCCGTCGCCTTCTGCGAGGCAGTGATGTCCGCGAAGGAGGCGGCGGAACGGGAGAGGGAGCTGGTCTCTCCCCACCCAAACCGCAGGAGACGTCCAGGGCGCCGCCGTAGGGCGCGCACAGACCTCCAGCCACCCTAGGGAGCGGCCTGCGGGCGGTGGACTTGGGCAGTCTGCCGCCCGAGCAGCACAGGCCCGAGGGAGGGGCGTAAGCACCCCGCGCGCCCCCCTCAGTGGAGGGGAGGGCTGTACCATCTAGTCCTCCCCCAAACAGCTGGGGCTCGCCTCGCTACGTGGCGGGCCAAGACCTGTCGGTGTCACGGTGAATACTAGCGTGAATCCCGTGGCACCGACACCGGTACGTGGGGAACGTCGTCAGGGGTTTAGTGGGTATGGGGCCGGCCTCACTGGCTCGAGTCCCACACACCCGCGCCCTCTGCCCGGGCGCGGACGGTGCGTAAACGCATTCCCCTGACGTAAAAAAAAAAAAAAAAAAAAAAAAAAAGGATTTTGAACTTAGGATAATCATGATAATCATAAAAGAGAGGTAAATTTTTATTACATTAGATTTGAAACGAGTATACACCTACTTGTAAGAGGTCTTCTCTATACATTTGGCCGTTTGCAGCACCATGATTATAATATTAGCGTTGTGCTTCTGGGTACTAGTCTGCAGATATCTTCTTCGTTGGACTGATGCCGCTTAAAATACGTTTTCTTGGAACCTTTTAATTTATACTGTTGGCAATATAATATTCTTGTTTGACTAATTGCAAAGTAGGGCTAGGCCACAAGGTGGACCGACGACCTGGTAAAGGTCGCGGGAACCGGGTGGATGAAGGTGGCTCAAGACCGGAATGTGTGGAAAACCTTGGGAGAGGCCTAAGTCCAGCAGTGGACGTATTTTGGTTGAGAGGATGAATTGCAAAGTATTTTAAAAAGCTATTACAGGAGATTCCACCTTTCATAAAAACATAAAACAAATCTAATTAAATACTTACATTACATAGTAACGCAAACAATATCAATATGATTTTATTATCTTTCACAGAGTATATTTATAAAGAGTCATCTGAAAATTTTAAACACCTAATCTGCCAACAATATCAAATTTATAACACGCAATATTTACCTCAAATTAAAACACATCCGTTATTAAAAAGCCTAACAGCTCCAATTTTATCAAAGGTTTTCGTCGGCCGGCCTCTAAACCTACTCGCAAATTATTCTCGTCGCTATTTTTCTTGTATTACAAAAACTTGCACATCCCTTGCGTGGCGTAATTTTTTCTCGCCGTGTAAATATTAGAGGGGGTTTCAAATATTTTATCGTGGCTACGCACACGCAGGGTTGAAAGCATTACGCTGTAAGAGACGTAGGAAACGTGATGTCTTTATAACAAGCTTATTGTTTCTCTCAGGGTGGGTAAAAATATTTGATATGTAGGCGTTCGTGTAATTTAGCTGTGTCGGTAACGTCAAGAATGCTTGTGGGTTGTAGAGATATTTTGCGCGGCGTGATCGATTGTAATGAATTTGTGTAATTATCATAGCGTACGACATGCTTTAAATAATTCTTAATATATTTGATAAGGCCGTGTTTATCTTTACAGCAGTTCTATACTAGTTTTTAACCGCGAATTTGTACGCGTGGAATTTGGAAGTACTAATCTATATCTTTCTGTAGAAGAAGCTATTCAATGTTATGCAGTAGTTTTTGGGTGATGGGGGTACAAACATATAGACAGAGTCTACCCGTGACCATGGCTGCTGAAAAGCAACCGAAACGTCGGGGAAAGTGTAAAAATAAATGAAATCTAAATAGTTTAATAATAATTTAATTAGCTTAAAAATAAGTAAAGTTTAATAGTAGTAGTAGTGTAACAATTTTCAAAATGTTGTAATAAAGTGTCAAATAAACAACGCGATAAAATCCGTATATAGCAGTTTAATTTCAATATAGACAGATAGACAGGCAAAAATATTAAAATAATTATTTTGACATTTATAGCTCTATACACGTTACATTTTTTTAAATATCCTTTTTGTACAGACATCGAACAGTTATTATGTGTATAGATAGCAATACTATGTGTTTGTTTTACGAATAGTTCTTATATACATACAAAGACGATATTTCAATCGCTGCTTACTTACTACATTTCGAAATTATGTGCGTATTGATTGACAATTATCGCCTGCTCCGTGCCTCGGAGAGCACGTTAAGCCGTCGGTCCCGGCTGCCATGAACGTCTATGGCAGTCATTATTGGGAGAGTGTCGACACAAAAGATCCCACTGCACTGGGTCGAAGTGTCGCCGGTCTGCACTGACTGGCCCCCACATAAGATACATACATACATACTACATTTTTATTTAAACAATTAGATTGAACTACGGACTACAATCATGCCTTGTCTCTACATGTAAGTGGATGCTCCTATTTACCATACTGCTGCTTTAGAGGCTACCATCAAATTTTATTAAATGCTTGAGTATGTTCAGTAATAGTTCATGGAGAAATGGTTGCAGCACCTTACAGCTCTTATGATTTGTAAACAAAAACTTGACGATTAAAAAGAGTGACCATGAGTTTCTTGCCCGTTCTTCTCATGAGCCCTACACCCTTGCTTTGCTGAACGTGGCAGTAAATGTAAATTCGCAGAAAAAAATAGTGTAAATTTGACATTCATAAGTGTTACCTTGTAACCTAATCTGAATAAATTTATTTTGATTTTGCTTTGATTTTTTGGCTGACGTACGACCACGAGTCACTAAGTTGCTAGAACAATGACACGGGAGGTACAGGTCGCTGATTTAAGTTTCTCTGGTTTATAATTAGCAGTGTTTATTTTAGATACGAAGCTTTTATTGTCTTAATAATTCAGAACTTTGTGATTTAATAAAAACGTTGATCATAGAATTAACTTAATGTAATATAACTGACCGCTAACCATATTAATTTTATAATCATATAATTTTGTATATTTTTATATGATGTTTAGTATCTTATTAGAAAATGGTGAAGTTCTTTTATATCAAGTATTCAAAATAGTCATAAGTTCATCTCAGAGACAATTTTCATTCAAATAATAATAAATATCAGCCCTGTATAAAACTGTCCCAATGCTAAGCTCGGGCGTCTCTCATTGTGGGAAGGGTTACATCGTAGTCCACGCTGGCTTAATGCGCGTTTGCAGACTTCACATATCTTTGAGGACATTATGGCGAACTCTCAAACATGCAGGTTTCCTCACGATGTTTTCTTTTATCGTTAAAGCAAGCGATTTAATTACGCACATAACTTCGAAAAGTCGGAGATGCGCGCTTACGGATCGAAGTTGCGACCTCTATATGGCAGTCTAACGGTCCTCAACTAAGCTATCGCTGCTGTTCGAAATAAAGTTTCTCAGTATCATAAACATCCCAACCGTTGTTCTCCTAAACATAAAATAAACGTCAAATGTGAACATGAATTGCATTTTAGTTCGTATATGACGTTTATTAGACTAGATCGGCTCTTGACTCTATTTTGAACAGTTGTTTCGATTGGACCTCGCACTCAATCCTAGACAATTGCAACAGTCGATAAGGTACTAAATTTAACTCTGCACGGAATCCAGTTTATATCAGGACAAACCTGGCCTTATATAACAAATGTCATAGTATCAATTTTGATTGAACATTAAGCCTGACGCGGGCTAAAGATATTCGAAGTATTATTGTAGTAGTCGCCAAACGGACGAAGCTATTCAACCTGTCAATTGTTTGAAAGCCAGACTTGATAGAAAACCTATTGTATCGCTACGACTCTAAAGGTTATTAGGTTTTTGTTTGTGTAATAGATTTAAGCTGGTCAGGTGGGACTGTTTAGTCGTTTCAATTCTTGAATAAGAAAACGGAGAATAGCAAAAGAAAATAAAAATAAATTGTGTAGATGTTGGTATAACAATTTCATTTTGTTATATAGTCATCGTGTAACTTCTTGTATACATTAATCCAACAGACATTTTAATAGAAATCTACAGTACTTTAGTTTGGGTGCCTACCGAAAAGCAAAGTTCATACCATATCGAATATTACCTAGTCTGTCTGTAGAACGTCTCTAATGTGATCACAGAATGTTTAGAACAAAGTACGTATGAAATACTCCATCAAATATACTCCAACACTAATAGCACTCTCAGTTCCAGTCGACTGAGCGCAGCTCATCCCAATCTTCTACAAAACATTGAGCCTTCAGAAAACATCCTGCGAATTATTGGAGCCGGTGAAACCCGCCCGCCAATATTCAACGGTACGCCCATTTCAATTTCCTGCCAGTCTTCATAACCGTTACTGCAACGTTATTTTCCAGTTTAAATTTAGTTTGGAAAGGTGAAAGGGTATTCGATACTGATTGGAGAGAAAATTATGGATATGAAGTTTGGATAAAAAATGACTGTTGGCTTTGTGGTCTTAAGCACTATTGGCGACTTTTGGGGATTTGATTGCCGGAAAAACAGGTTGTTATTGGTTGTGAGACGAATTGTTTGGTTTCGGGCACGCCACGATCGTGGCGGTAAGTCCCGTATTTGAGGAATGGCTGGAGAGGCGGCATGGCGCCCTCACCTTCCGGCTGACACAGGTAATGACTGACCACGGTTGTTTTGGTCAGTTCCTGTGTCGTATAGGCCGGCAAGAGACGCCCGGTTGTCACCACTGCGGCGACTGCCGCGACGTTGTTGAGGACACGGCGCTGCACACTTTGGCGGATTGCCCCGCCTGGGCATCGCAGCGCCGTGAGTTGATCGCGGCAGTCGGATTGGTTGCCCTCTCGTTCCCGACCGTAGTTCAGTGTATGGTCCGGAATGAGAGATCGTGGAACGCCGTCGCCTCCTTCTGTGAGGAAGTGATTTCCATCAAGGAGGCGGCGGAGCGGGAGAGTGAGCGCTTAAACCCTCTCCCCAACCGCAGAGCCGGGCGCCGGAGGGCGCGAGACGACGGCGGGCCGCGACTGCATGTGCAAGTGATTCGCACGGCCCCGTCGATAGCGGTTTTGTCGAGGAACACCATGGTAGGTTTAGTCGATATACCGGGAGATCCATTTTCATCGTTTAAACATCTTTCGTTTACCCCGGTGAGTCCGACATAACCCCTCCACCCGCCCCCACGGAGGGGTATGCGTCAATGCATCCCATACCCCTCCCATCCCAAATCCCAAACGTAAAAAAACGAATTGTTTGGTTTAGTAGAGAATTCGAAAGCAAACAACTGCTTCTTATTGAGGTTTTGGATTCTATCCTAAGGTAGAGCCAAAGTGGGTTTATAAGGCCAGATAATTTGATATGATAATTTTTTTGTCATACGAAGTTTCCTTTATCAAATATATCCGTGACCAATCATTGTAGAAAAATTGCTGACGCTATAACATAATTAAACATATATTATATATTAAATTACAGGTATTACTGTGATTGTGCACAATCTACAATTGGCTTCAATAAAAAATATTTTTAGGTAGTAGGAAATTCAAAACTTTATAAAATTTGGTAATTAGCTTTCATAGTTTCTTGCTCAGAAACATGTTAATATAAATAGTTATTGCTTAAATTACTATTAATCCAGAAACCTTGAAATTGATTTACGAACTAACAGTGTTTTCTATTAGGATGTCTCTCAGAAAATTCTCAACAGTAACCCGATACTAACGCTTACTAGTAAAAGCTTCATGTAAAACCGAAAGATACAGACGTAATAAAAGTAAAGCAGAAGTAAAAGATAATTTCCAACCCTCCCGTTTCTCCATTCGATAGTTCGAATTAAATACTTTGATATTTCTCTCTCACTGATCCTCAATCCTCGATTGATAGGTTACGTAACAGCAAATCGCGCACCCACAAAGTTTACGTACCATAAATTTTAGCAAAAATAAATATCCGACGTGTTCACATAGTCGTAAATGAAACTGGGTTGCGGCCGGCCACAAATCAAAAATTCATCAGCACCCGCGATCGTAGTTATCAATAGTGCGGCCTCGAATGCCTCTGCCCGTCAGAACAAATGTATTGTCGTATAGTTTTATAGCTGCGTCTAATTTAAGATGCTTTCAAACGGCTGAGTTCGCAAAAAGACCTTTTCCTAGACACTTCTGTGTAAATTTTTGATTTGATAACTTTGAGCTACACTTTCGCAACGTATTTCTTACTTTGACAAAAGGCTAATTTAGTTATAAAGTTGGGTTGCCATTTCTGGAGTTCTGGTCTTATTATTTTTGCAGATTGACGATTCCTGGCGATATATACTATGTTGTAGAGGGCTGTGTGAGCTTCAGACGAATGAAGACTTAAGGAGGGTTTTTGCTCTGTCAATTATACTTTTACTCCCGAGGATGTAGTTTTAGCGGTTTTCCACTGAGAGCACTACATCAAGCCAAAGTAGAAAGCTTGATGGACTGTCATGAGACCGTAAAACAAATCACCTAGGCCCTGCTCGACTTTGCAAGTCAGTCAATACGGCTGTGTCTCTACTGACTTTGCTTACGAGGAAACTGACCATTGATTTACGTTTTTTTATGATGGATGAAGCATTTGATAATTTTTACCATAAGATTAAGGTAACTATTTAAATAATGTATATTGGCTAGACCTATATCTGACGAAACTAAGATGTTGGGTATACAGCTTCAGTCTAGCCATCTGAGATAACTTAAGGTTGCTATATTTTGTAATAGGGACATAATGTACATAATTAAGATTATAGAGTACTGAGTAATCGAAAAATACCAGTATCACATCTAAGAAAGCTCTTAAAGAAAAATTACGGTTGTTATGTACTTTATATCTTGTCATTTATACGGGAAATGATATCACCGAGATTTCCATTTAATTTAAGATATTTTTTGCTCTGTTTACCTCATCTCGGTAAGATTTAATTAGAACTTCAACCTGAGATATAAATTATTGCTTCACAGCTGGATTTATAAAAAAATATTTTATATAAATGTACGTTAGTTTTATCTAACAAGGAGATTTAAGGTTCAGTTATATAATACTAATTATTATTATTTACTAATAATTAAACTTGTTGAGTTTGTTTTCATAATTATATTCTTAAATAATGCAACAGTTACCCATATCCTTTTAGCAACTTCACATCTCAAACATTTGTGTATTACATAATATTTTCTTCTGTTTACGCCAATGTTATTCATTGAAATTAAACTACTATAATATACGGATTTTATCGCGTTGTTTATTCGACACTTTTTTACATAATTTAGAAACTACTACTATTAAACTTTACGAATTTTTAAGCTAATTAAATTATTAAAACTATTAAAACTATTTATATTTAAGTTTTAGGCTAAGGCTTATGATAAAGTGGTGAGGAATGAACTTTGGTCGGTATTGTCCATGTATGGAGTGAATAGCACCCTCACGCGAGCTCTGAAATCTCTTTATGATGATTCCAGAGCTTGTGTTAGGATAAATGGGACCTACACAGAATGGTTTAGCATCGAAAAAGGTGTTAGACAAGGATGTGTAGCGTCACCTTGGCTGTTTAACCTATACATGGACAATTGTTTAAAAGATTTAAAAGATTGTGAATGGGGATTAAGAATGAATGAGTTACTTGTCAAATGTCTTCTTTATGCCGATGACCAAGTAATACTTGCGTCATCAGCAGAAGAGTTGCAGGCGATGGTAACTATTATGCATGGTGCTTTTGAGAGTAAAGGAATGAAAATAAATGTAAGCAAGACGAAAGTAATGGTATTTGAAAAGGAAGAATGCGTGACGATGTGTAATATTATGATTGATGGAGAAAAAGTGGAGCAAGTGAAAGAGTTTGTATATTTGGGTACTTTGTTTACAAGGGATGGTAAACATGAGGGGGATATTGAAAGGAGAACGATTGCGGGAAACAAAGTGAATGGAGCTCTACGCGCTTTTATGAACAGCCGAAATGTTTCCGAAAAGGCACGTTTGGCTGTTCATAGAGGACTTTTAGTGCCCACACTTATGTATGGAAGTGAAAGTTGGGTATGGCAAAAGAAGCATGAGAGCAGAAAAAATGCTGTAGAAATGAGAGCGCTGAGAAATATATGTGGTGTGACTCTGAAAGATAGAATAAGAAATAGTGTGATTAGAGAGAGATGCGGCATGAAAGTTGATATAGTGACAAGAATAGAAAAGGGTATGTTAAGCTGGTTTGGGCATGTAGAAAGAATGGACGAGGAAAGACTGACTAAGAAAGTTTATAGGGCTAGTGTGAATGGAACAGTCGCAAGAGGAAGACCTAGGCGAACGTTTCTTGATCAGATCGGAGGCGTTCTGGATAAAGGCCAGGTTAAGAGCACCTTGAACCGACGGGCGTGTATGAGGAATGTGATGAAAGTGAATGAAGCCAGAGAAATGTGTCAGGATCGTAGCAAATGGAAATCCGTAGTCTCTGCCTATCCCTCTGGGAAACAGGCGTGAATCTATGTATGTATATTTAAGTTTACACTTACCCCGACGTTTCGGTTGCTTTTCAGCAACTATGGTCACGGAGAGACTAAGATGGTAGTTGTCTCAATGTTCCAGTGTAGTTATTTCAAAGTACCCGAACATAATTTAATTATTGGTGTTTTTATTTACGCAGAATGAGCTCAAAGTATCATGAAGTCTAGCTGTGGTTTGCTTCTTCTTGGGTTTGACTATTTGAATTACTGGATCCTAAGCTGGTGGTACATTCCAACCATGTTCCCTATTAAAATTAGGATATTTTTTGATTTCAATAGCCTCGCGAAGCATCCTTGGTAGGAATCGGTGTTCTTTAGCGAGAATCTGTGGTTTGTCAAATCTCAGGTAGTGGTTGGTCCATGTTGCACATGTTTTTGTGTATTGTGTGTCATTCTGATAGAGAATGATTTCCGAAAAACGCACAAATTTATTAAAAATAATATTGCTACTTTAGCGCTTTGGAGAATTGGTTTCTTGTTGACTAGAAGTGTATTGAATTGAATTATTAATAAATGAGGTAATATTTTCTCTTACGGATCTTATGGCTTTGTACTAATTGTAATCGTCAATTTCGTTAAAGCCTCGTTGGCATACGAAGAATTTTATTTCGTATCACCCTATTTTGTTGTCAAATAATTTGATGGTTTATGTGAATAATAGAATCATTACGACTATAATTATGTCTTTTATCTATACATGTTCTCTATTAGAATATAATATAAACATTTGTATGTTTTTGTATTTTAGTCATATATTTAATTCTTTGTATGCTCATCAGCTCTCGTGATACACATACACATATATACAGATAAGACTATTTTGTTTTAGGCAAGGATCTTATCACGGACATTTTGTATTGCCTAAATAATACCAGTCACAAAACTTAGCAAAGCCAAAAGTGCATTAAGGATACATTTCACCTCATTCAATCTTTAATGGATATATATACATGTATATACATAAGTTTTAATTAACACGCGTATAATTTTAAATATATAAATGTTATAATGACTAAAAGTTTACTTAGATTATGAAATAAAATTACAGAATCACTGTAGTTTTCTAATTATCTTTTAAAAACTAATCAACTGTATTCAATATATAAATTTTCGGGGCATTAGTGGATCACACAAATAATTTTTCCGTGTGGGACTCGAAGGCACTACACTCAGCGCAGCGACTGTGTCTGGACAATCGCATGCCTGCTGCGCCAAGCGTCTAGCCAATAGAATATGTATACAACATACGAAGCACTTTAAAAATCATTACATAGAAGTAAAGTAACAATTCCAAAAGGAACTATACACAGCTATTTATTATAATAGATTCTTTTGGAAAAGAAAATACATGGAAAATTTAAAGTGAAGAGAATGAACGTATTCCATTTATCGGATAGATTTTCGTTCCGTCGACATAAGAAACCTGCTTCAACGGACGTGCAAGCTACTTTGAGCTCGTAGAAAATGGCTTTGTGTTGGCGGTTAGATATTTTTTTATATATTTGGTAAGAGTTTCAACTATACTTTGTTATTTTGCCTGTCCCGTCCTATCAGCGATGCAAACTTTGACTGGTAGAAAACGCTCCAAGCATGAAGTCCGCCTCTGTATATTTAACTTATTTTAAAGTGAAAAATAAACAGCTTGTGCTACATATTATGGCACAGTAAGATGTAGATATACGATAAGGATGTTTAGGTGGTACATGGGTCTTTTAATTAATTAAAACATCTTCAAATATAAAATAACGTTTTAATTCGCATAAACAATTACATAATCAGAAAATGAACTTAAAAGATGCAAAATAATTAAATTTTTCATAAAATACCTGAACTGATTTGAAATATAATATTGTCTTCTGTTTACGCGAATATTATTCATTGAAATTATTTGAAATAGTTGAAGATAATTATTTTAGGGGATGGAATTGTTTCACTGTAAAAATTCAATTGCTTGCAGAGTTAAAATTGCGCGAGATGACCTCCAGCCACCCTGAGGATTGACCTGGGAGTGGTGGGCTTTGTGGGCCTGCCCGCCATCCGTTCAGCACCAGGTCCGAGAGGCGGCGTGCGTGTTCCCACGCGCGCCTCTGTTTCGAGTACGTCTCCCCTCTAGGGGGGAGACAGTAGGGTTTAATTAGTGAGTGAGTGCCTTTGGGTAGGTCTCTTTGCGTAGTGGCCTGCCGTTTCATACGGCGGGCCGAAACCTCGGCGGGGTCGCGACCGCATGCGCAAGTGATTCGCGCGGCCCCGTCGATAGTAGTTTTGTCGAGGAACACCGTGGTAGGTTTAGTCGATATTCCGGGAGGTACATTATTCTAATTTCATCTTTCTTTTACCCCGGCGAGTCCGACATAACCCCTCCGCCCGCCCCCGCGGAGGGGTATGCGTCATGCATACCCCAAGTAAAAAAAAATAAATAATAGTATAATACACTTGTAAAATTTTTGATAATTGCGTTGAGACCAAACCTAGATGTCAAAAACAACTAATAACAAAACAGCTATTTTCTTAATACACCTATACATTACAATTTACAATTTAAGCAAGTAGAACTGAATCTTACCCACGGAATGTAAATAAACATATTTTCACGCGAACAAGAGCTACATACTTCATTATTTTCTTTCAATCCCAAAATACATTTACATACATTACGAAGAAACATTTTTTTTTCATTTACCTGTAAACTGTCAAGGTATAATTTAAGGCGACTTTCTGTTGGCCTTTTTAATAATTAATGAAATCTTCAGGAGGTCAATTAGTAAGATAAAAAACGTGAAAAGAATACAAAAGTTGAACAATACAATACAGTAGGATGATTAGGATTTAGAATAAAGATAAAGACGACATGAAGGTAATTTTTGTCTTTGTTCAGAAATTATGTCTAAATATTAATGTAAAATACGTCCATTGTTACCTGTAATAACGCGATGCGGTCTGTTTTAATGATTTAGGTCTCTTTGAATGCTTTGATTTCAATTATCGTGACCTATTTTTATGCTCCCTACATTTATCATAAATATTTTTTTATCTTTTATATGATGAGTAGATTGTAGAGGTAAATGACGTGGTGGTAATGTTCTCCAAACCTAATTTTGGTCAGAGCAGCCAATTGTAACGGAGACTAGCCACCTGCGCAGAAGATATTACAGTGCTAGCGAGTGTTAGCGTAAACTCAAGTGCATTCATTCTCTTTTGTCTTATTCTTGTAGTCCGATGGGACAGCAATCGAATATGACTACAGAGAGATCAGGCGCAAAACGAAAGCCTTACGAGCTTATCGACACTAAGGGCTGTGCAAAACCACCAACAAATTTTGATCAACCATGAATTTCTTGACAGGATACTTCAATACCGTTTTATTGGTTCCACCCGAGCATTAAACTCGTATAATCTGAGAGTTCTTTGTATTTGTCTGATGTCTTAATCGAAGGCATATACATGTCAAAGTCGCACAAGGCTTAGTTTGATGGACCATGGTCTTCTAGAACAACTTTTGCAGCTACAATACCTATTTAGCAATCTTCCTTTCCATGTGACTGATGTTAAAAGCGCTTATAGTACTTTTCTGTAACAAGTATGTGCACAATAAGTGCCTATTTGCTTAATAGGTGCTTAAATTAAATTGAGCAAAGCAATTACTATTTAGGACTCTTTTTCTTCCTAGCCTAATTGTTCTCAAACGTATTGGGGTCGGCTTTTATTCAAACGGTTGTATACCTATTTTCTACAGACTGATTGCGTTGGACGCAACCATCCAAAAAGATAGCCAACATGGTATCAAAATTTGAAAGTCAGATCAGTTTGCAGAATGTTAAAGGATTCCTTGATGTTTCTGACACCTAAGACTATGGTATTTATTATTGAGGAATATTTTTATTTATACTTAGTATGTATTAATATTTTTATAATTAGAAGCATAAAACTGCTTGGTGGTAAACGTTTATCGCAGCCTATGATCGCTTGTATCAGTTGCGCGAACCTAAAAAGAATAAAGTAAAATATTAAGAAAAGTAGGTTTATGGACCTCAGAAACTCTTATTTACAAGGTCAAATACTGTAGCGATGTTATCTGTAAGAGATTGGGTGGTTTTCCCTGCACTAGTTGGAGAACTTACTGCCACCGGTACCTTATGAAATGAAATGAAATGGAATGATTATTTATTTGCATGTAACATGGTAGTAAGTTTAAGCTAAAGTTTTATATTAAAGGTTGCTGTGGTAAAGTCTTTGACATAAGACATTTTTTCACATATTTCATACACAATCTTTAACATAAAAGATCGGCTTGATTGTCATCATCATGGCATTGTCATTACCTCAAAGGCCCCTCAGTTACGGATGAATATTGACTATCTCTGAAAAAAGAAATCGCTGTAAAATCGGTTGTAATTTATTTACAAAGACACAATTTGGTCACCAAAAGGGTCCCTAGATTCCAATTGACAAAATTATTCCCAATGCTCCAGTTTAAGCTAAAGTGTTTTTGTTTACTAGTTAAAAAGAATTCTTTTTAAAACCTTATTTAGGTCTAGATCTGATAGATTTATTTATATAGACTGGATCAATTGACTAGCCCCAGGCTTTAAAAGATATTTGAGTCTATAACGTGAACGTAATATTACTGTTTTCTAATAAATACTAAATAAAATTTGAAAATGATATTAGCAGGCGATGTTAGTAACAGCAAGCAACTGGAATTTTGTATTTATATTAATTACAGCAAGCATAATGATGATGGTCATATTTTACCATTATTATTAAAAGGTCTGATAATCGCTACTACCCAGCACACATCGCGTTAAACTAACTTTCATAGATGGCCTTGTTTTTGCATGTTTAGATATGCTTCGATAGATGGCATTAACTAATTTTCTACGAAATGCAATATATTATATCACTTCTTTTAAATATAACATATATTACTTGATAACATAATAATCAGAATATTCATAGAGATAATATACCTAATACTATTGTGAATTCATATCAAATATCAGTCTTCGAATCTCGTTCCAAAATAAATTCAGTGCCATACCTAGGTCGTCAGACCCAATAGGCTCATCACATTGTGAACCTAAAAACAAGTACATTGGGAAAACTCAATGGCGGTCGCTCAAAATTTCGTAAAATATTCTCGTTTCTGGTACTAATAAATGCCTAAGTAAGTTTGTTTGTCATATAGCTACTATTTAACTAGTGTTATAAATAAGTATTTTTTAAACTGTCAAGTCTTAGAATATCAGACATCATTAGAAATCTATTGTGTCTGGCCATCGGTGTGCCGCTGCGAGGTTAAGATCTTCAAATATTTAGGAAACCATTGAATTTTGCAAAATCCTTAAGTGGTCAAATAATTTTATTTATTAATTTAAGCATACAAACGTGCGGCGCCTAGTCTAGTAATATAAATTATTTATTCCATGCATATTGCGTGGCTGCTACCGCTCTTGATTAGCAAAGACGAGGCGAAGAAAAAATGAACGCAATACTCAAATATGAACATAAGGCCGCGTTGCTTAATTTTTTGAATAAATTATAAGATCACTTTGAGTGGGAAGTGCTTTGAAATATTCAAGATTCTTGTTGTGAAAGGGCTCGCGGTCCTGACTTGGCGACATACCTTCACCAATTCGGTTAGAATGATAAAATTCTGTTGGTTCTTTATGTATATATTACCTTTCATTTCTATAAAAGTAGCTGTTCATGACGTGACATTGACGTTGAAAAATCTCAAAGGATTTATGGCAGTTTTTATTAAGTTATTCCTGTATTAAATACTAGCTGACCCGCGCAACTTCGTTTGCGTCACATAAGGGAATATTCCCTGTTTTTACAACATTTTTCAATGATGCTCCGCACCTTTTGATCGTAGCGTGATATTACATAGCTTATAGTCTTCCTCGATAAATAGGCTATCCAACACTAAAATCAATTTTCAATTCTAATTAGTAATTCCTGAGATAAGCGCGTTCAACCAAACAAACAGACAAACTCTTCAGCTTTATGATATTGGTATAGATATGTTAGATATAATGTTTTGTCGCATTACTATGAGTTGAGTTATGTAGGTAACAAAATCAATATGTATAACATCCATGCTCGAAAATATATCTACAGATAGTTCTACGCATATAAAGATGCCTCTAAGATTACGATTATTCCCAGCAACACTTAAAAAATAAAGGCTTAGTCGGCAACATAATAAATTTTTAAATCGGATGAAATTTCCAAAATCGGGCTGAATAAGGCATCCTCGGTTACCATATCAGCTATAGTCAGTGTCCTAAATTATAGGCAGATGTTGTTGCTTACATGATCTACATTTGACCGTACTACTGTAATATAACTGTCAATTTCAGGTGGACAATATGGCTAATTTATGCTTCATACTCGTGATCAGTTGCTATCTATAATTAATTCAGGATAGGTGTATTGGTAGCTGTTCAAGTTTTATTCAATTCTCTAAATAGCAAATAAGCGCAGACTTTATCATCTAAGAAATGAAGACCACTGACCACTGAAGCCGATGAATTGCTTATTGAAATTAAACTACTATATACGGATTTTATCACGTTGTTTATTTGACACTTTATTACATAATTTTGAAAACTGTTACACTACTACTACTATTAAACTTTATATTTCTATATTTAAATTTACACTTTCCTCGACGTTTTGGTTGCTTTTCAGCAACCATGGTCACGGGGAGACTAGAGAAGATGGTAGTTGTCTCAATGTTCTAGTGTAGTTATTTCAAAGTACCCGAACATAATTTAATCATTGGTGTTTCTATTTACGCAGAATGAGCTCAAAGTATCATGAAGTCTAGCTGTGGTTTGCTTCTTTGGTTTGACTATTTAAATTACTGGATCCCAAGCTAGTGGTACATTCCAACCATCTTCTCTATTAAAATTAGGATGATTTTTGATTTTAATAGCCTCGCGAAGCATCCTTGGTAGGAATCGGTGTTCTTTAGCGAGAATCTGTGGTTTGTCAAATCTCAGGTAGTGGTTGGTCCCCTGTTGCACATGTTCACACACAGTACTGATCAATTGCCTTAGCAATCTTCTTAACCATTGAAACACATGACGTTTGAGTGCAACCTCCTGCAAGGTGGAAGTGTTTTCTTTTCTGGTCAGCCTGCATACAGGTCTTTAAGTCTTTGGGTGGCTTGAAGTAACTGACAACCAGTTATTAAGTACTCAAGCAAAACAGAACTTCAAGATGATCTAAAATGTATTACTGATTTTTTTATTTACTGATTATTTTTATATTTAGAAGTACTATAAAATTGTTTTGTTAATTCTTGAGCACATGCGTAACGGTTGAAACACAACATAAAATTGGCTCGGTTCAATCTTTTATTTTGCTGTACAACATTCTAACAGCCAGTCGACGACTATGAACACGGTGTTCTGTCGCAATGCGTGTCCGGCCTCCCGTGGGACTGTTTTACCGAGCCGTCCCAGAACTCACACGGGCACACAATATACTGTACACTACCACTGGCTTTGATAAAGTCATACCGGTTGCTACTAGGATTTTGTAACATTAAAAAGTACTTTATTTATTTCGTTTCTTTTTAATTTCGTTCTCGTGCAAACACAATGTAGCTTTGTTTGCAAAAGTATCGTGTAGTATAGCAGTAAAACGCTTGAAATTGGATTTCATGTCTATCTACTTGGTCTAGTAATGTAGGTGTGAACACTGTGTATAATTACTTACTGTAACGTTCCGAGTTTGATTTCAAATTGAAAGTATTTATGTTTGGCATCGAGATGAAAGCATTACGCAAAGATAATGCGTATTATAGTTTATTTTACTTATTAAAATATTTGATACCAATTAAGATAACTTCTGGCAACTGGTGTAGCCTTATCAGACAAAATGCCAAATAACTGCATGCATGGCGCAATGGCTTAACTGGTCACCTCGCCACATTCTCTCTCAGTCTCAGCGTCGAGTTTAGTGAGTTGTTTACCCACACGGCACAAACATTTGTGTGATCCACTAATCAATAATTCCTAGCCTCGGTGTTATTCGTATCCGTTGTTTGAGTGTTTGTAGAGTACTTCACGACACGAAGATTATCCGTGATGTTATTCTTAGTGCACCATCAACCATCCGTTTATTTTGAACTCAAACTATGCTAAAGGCCATCCCAATTAGTAAAATATTTTTAATCTACTACATGCCTCGATATATTTTTTTATTTGTGTACGTTATCTTTAAGCTGACGTATAACAGTTATTACTGCTCTACAAAATGGCGACTAAGTCTTATTTATTAGTAAATAAATTTCGTCTACCATTAAGGTCATCAAAATATGCATCAAGTTCGCTAATGCACAAAGCAATAGAAGGGGGCTTTAATGATAATGTCTTAAGATACTTTAGCCTAATAGGCTATATCTGTATTGTCCCATAATTTTAGGAAAGTTTTAATGTAAATGACGCTTAAGTTATAATGCATTTACCGCTGTAACCGTATTGCGGTCGATGTAAATAATTTTTTTTTTTAGTCTCCTGGCTTTATACATAAAATATATGTATACGAATTCATTTTAAGAGTATTTAGATGTAATACATCCACATTTTGCTTTTCCTGACCTGGAATCGGCGGACCTCATACATAGCAGAAAAATATTCTACTGCTACGCTATCATGGTCATCTTACTAATAAATCATAAGTGGATGCGTATATTGCCGACCAGTTTTAGTTTCAATGCCCTAATTAAAAAGGTAGTTGTGAAGTTATTATAAGATTTTCTCAGTAGGTAGATGATAAATAATAAGTTCACTCTCTATAAAAATAGAAAATGCAATGGAGTACTAATACACTCAACTTCGGAAATATACAAGCTTTTATATATAATTATACGTATATATAATATATCAGCGATAGCCTAGTGGGAAACCGTTGGACTGCCACGCAGAGGTCTCGAGTTCGAACCCAAGGCGCGCATCTCTGACTTTTCAAAGTTATCTTCTTCTCTCTTAGCCTTTATTATTCCCAAGTCACTTGGGGTCGGCTTTTCTGGTCTAACCGGATTTGACTGGATATCAGTTTTTACACGGAGCAGCTGCCACCTGACCTCCGCAACCCGAAGGCTAACGATACCCTAAGGCTAGACCAGTGTCAGGATATTAGAGGGTACTGACTTTCCCAATAACGACTGCCATAGATGTTCATGGCAGCCGGGACCGACGGCTTAACATGCTCTCCGAGGCACGGAGCAGGCGATAATTGTCAATCAATACGCACATAATTTCGAAAAGTCATATAACTTCCGAAAGTCAGAGGTGCGCGACGTGGGTTCGAACCCGAGACCCTCTGCATTGCAGTCTGTTGGTCTCCCCACTGAGCTATCGTCGTATGCTTTTCAAAGTTATATGCGTATTAAATAAGTAGTTAATTATCGCTTGCTTTAACGGTGAAGGAAAACATCGTGAGGAAACCTGCATATCTGAGAGTTCTCTATAATGTTCTCGAAGATATGTGAAGTCTGCCAACTCGCATTAGGCCAGCGTGGTGGACTATGGCCTAACCCTTCTCACAGTGAGAAAAGGCCCGTGCCCAGCAGTGGGACAGTTTAATACAGGGCTGATATTATTATTATATTATATATAATCTACGTGACGAAGCATTTACTTATACACATATCATAATTCAGATGAACATTTTACTTAACCACTATACGAAGACTATGCTGTTGATAAGCATAAATGCACTCCCGAGGCATTCATTTCTCTCTGAATACGTATGAAGCGAACATCGAAGCATTTATCGGACATTTCAACGCAAAGTAAAAAGTGAAAAGAACGTCTATCGTGAAGAATTTAGTATGTAAGTAACGTGACAGTTAGGAAACATTATACAATAATACATAATTTTTGATTTTTAACGTGTTATTTACATCTTACCATCATTCTGACACAACAGTATAAACGACTACTTCGTAAAATCTTAAATAAACTTATCTTTTATTTGATGGTGCACTTCAAAGCGAGTGTTTTAGTTACAACTGAGGAATCCAAAATGTATGTAGATTAGGTACTAATACACAAAAACATATGTAACCAGCTTGTAAAATATTACAGTTCTATAAAACACAACCGCACAAAACAATAAACATTTTAACGATTATATCAGTTCTAAAATCTTTTATTTTTAAACATTCGCAAACATTTTTATCACTCTGTTTCGCGACACATAAACGAGTTACAACCATCTAAAACAGGCAGCATATTAATATGCGTAAAAGTACAGTCACTAAAATGTGCCATCAAACGCGCTTATGACGCACCCTTCATTTAGATTCAAGTTAGCTGAAGACTTATCGTGCTGCATATGATAAAGCCAGTTGGGCTGGTTATGAAGATGTACAATTTATTTTAGGCAACAGTTTCAATTGTGATATTATTGGTTCCAGACATTTACGTCTCATCAAGATATTTAACTTGGAAAACGTAGTGATTTGGGACCCGCATTGGATTCGCAAATTGTCTTGAACAAAGTATTTATATTACTGTCAATAGACTTATACGTATAGGAGGTGGGTAGCGGTCTATTATTCTACAGCAGCAATGGTCAAAGAGAGACTCTACTTGTGACCATAGCTGCTGAAAAGCAATCGATACTTTAGAAAAGATTTTGACATAAATAGTATAAATACATAGTGTTAAAATCCTTACAAAATAGTGTAATCAATGTGTAATAATTGCATAAACATAAGAAAATATTACAGCAATTACCGCTCACTATCAGATGCGCTACCGCCTCATGTACTGTCAATGAACAGCAAACTCCAGGCATATTGGTTCTGAGAAATACGTGCAATCATTTTGTAACAGGAAAATTATTTGTGAACTGAATTCTGAACACTGAATATTTCGTGGAATCCATGTGATACCAAAAAGGGCTCCACGGAAAATTCAAAGCCAATAATAATATAATTAATAAAACCAACAAGGTGCCTATCCAGTCGCTTATTTTACCAAAACGTTACATGAAAAAGAGTAAAACTACTATTTTGAAGTAGTATAAAACTTTCATCAGAATCAAACTTAACTATGCTATAAATTCCAATTCGAGCATACGTTGTAAAGCGTGCGCCGTACGAGCTTTTTATTGCATTGTTGCTTCAAAGTCACATTCTACAGTAAATACAAAGCTTGAACTACAATACACATACATAGTTGCTAGTAGTCTCTCGGCCTTTAACCAACTACGCTAGTAGAATCCATCAATCCCAATGGAATCATAACTGGCCGTGAGATTTACAACGAGTTCATTTTAGGACCCTAGCTTTCCATTACTAGGTGCAAATCATTTTGATGCAGTGCTGCTGGAAAATACATCATATCTTTTGTTTTGTTTTCTTGGTCGCCAACAACCTTAGACTTTAAATAAAATGACGCTCTTAATAAATACTGCCCAGGCAGCAAAAAAAGCACACGGCCCACCCAATGGTAAATATTAATCGTAGTTTATAATAGACTTGCAATATAGGATGTAAATAATGAAAGAAAAATATGTATGAGTAAAAAGAAAAATAAAAAAAAAATACATAAAAAAAAAATATTATGTATAATGAGTCTCGAGGACTTTTACTCACCGGACAAAGTGTAGTAAAGTATTAACACTCCTATGCCAGTAGATGTCGATTGATAACGTGTGAACCGGCTCGTTTTTATAGTCACAAAATAACTGGGAAAGACGCCACTTAACGAAAAGACAGCTTAGTGTTGTAATTTACTATTTTGTTTTTATTTCAGACTTTAATATTTAGTAATAAATGGTCTAATGGCTGCAACACTTCATACATATGATTGTCAAATACTAAAATTATAATTGAGTGGCCGTGAGTTTCTCCCAGGTATCTTCACACAGCCTCAACCCTTTACGTTAACCTAGCACCTAGTCTAAATGTCAATTCAGTAACTTTAGTAAACTCACTAACTCATACTTGTTTAGGTTCATAAGTGTTACTTTGTTACCTAAATGAATAAAGGGATTTTGACTTTGACATGGAACAGTGAACTTTAGCAAAACATTTCGGCAAAGTGTCAGCTTGTCCGCCAAAAAAACAATCAAGGAGAAGAGCCAAACTATGAGCTTATAGAGGCACATGCTGCACAAATTTTAGTTATATTTTCAAGTATAAACAGAGCATCGAACGCTGATTAATATACGTAAAAGCGCAATCACTATAACAGCGCCATGAAACCGAACGCCATTTAATAAGTAATACGAAGTTTTAGTATTGCGGGAATAAAATTTTCTTTAATGATGTCGCGGGCCGAACAAAATTGCCCATTTGATCCGCGAATAACGGCGCACAGTAACAGACGTTACACCAATGCGGTGTAAAGATCTCTTTCTGATAGAACTGAGAAGATTTGAATGCGGTAGATATATAAACTTAAAAAGAAACAAAATATCTCATAATTGGCGATGTATGCAGATACATATATTTTACAGGTAATACGTGTTATGGTCTGTATTACGTGAATTACGTGCTGTTACTAAGAATTTCTTAACAGAAACAATTATATAAATCTTGCACGACCTAGGATTTGAACCCGAGTCCACTTGCACAGCCGCCGCATTTATTACTGATGCGCCACTGAGGCAGTCAATTGGCAAAAATATATAAATAAATAAATAATAATAATATTCTACCACATACACACAACACCGTCTAGCCCAAACTAAGCAGAGCTTGTACTATGGGTACTAGACAATGGATAAACATACTTATATACTTTCTTTTTTTTTCTAATTACATACATATTATACATAGAAACACCCAGACCAAGACATGACATGTTTGACTTGTGCGGGAATCGAACCCGCGACCTCAGGCGTGGCAGTTGGTTACACTAACCACTACGCCATCGAGGCCGACGTATAAAATACGTATTGTCTCAAATTCAAGCCATTACTGGCAATTATTTGGCATTATAATCACGTAACAAGTCTAACAATGCAATAGTGATAATACAAAGTATGAAGAACAAAATTATCCACTGAAATAGCGTGTAAATTTCCTTGTCGACGTACTAATAACCAAATGCAAATTCTACGTGAAACAGTTTTGCAACGCTAGCAAGCTCGTAGCGGCAAAAAATCCTTTGGTCCCGTTTATCAATTTGTAACAGAAATTACACAAATTTGCATTGCTTTGACATATAGCGGAGTAATGGGCGCTTTTTAATGCTTATTTTTATTACAAAACATTTTTAAGAGCACAAAGGGCAGTTTTCTGGTTGGCTGCATTATAAACATATTGTATGCATGTTGTAATTAGCAGTATAATAGTTGAGAGCGTAAAGCTTTCTGTTCGTTTTTATTTTAATTAAAACTTCAGTTTGCGTATAATAAACTGCCCAAAGATATTTTATATTCTTGGTTAAATTTATATGCTGGCTATTGTGGTTCGGTCTGTGTTGCTTTGAAATAATTCCTATTTTCGAATGATGTGAAATGAATTATGAGGAAGAGAAGAGATTTTAATGATTATTTTTAATATTATATTGGTAGTTCTATCAACCTTCTTTTTGTCCATCTTCTCTTCTTTTTTCATTCTTCAGTAATCAACGCCTGTCCCTCCGGAAAAGAGGCGTGACTATGGTCATAGACCCACCCCTAACCATATCCTTGAATTTTAATTAATTTACCATATCCATTTATTAAATATTCACGTTGTCTCCGAAGATGCTTCACAAAACTTTATTGCATGAAATAGGTATCTTTGTACATATTTGAAAATTTCCTCCTTAACACTTACGCTCGTTCGCAGCAAGACGTCTGTTAATGTTTTTATGATTGTCTATAAAAATGCTTTAAGCCGTTAGTTTAATGTTTCGAGAACCATTACAGTGCAGTCGTTCGGAATGTGTGATGCTTCTACAAGAATATGTAAAAGGAAATGTAATTGAAAATGCAATTTGAAAAGTTTTCTATCTTTGTTCGCTTTAATAACCCAATTAAATGTGGCGTTCCTTAGAGATATACCTTCACATATCGTATGTCTAAATGAGTTTATAATTGTAATGTTTTTACTTAGAACATAGCTGTTGTCTGAAATACAGATATTTTGATGTCTAGATCAGACACATGTTTTTGCATGATTTGTAGAATTAGCCACAAATGTATGTTATATAATATATACCGTACTTAATATAATGTGTTTAAGTTAGTAAACGTTTATTATTATTTTATTATTATAGTGTATATGACTGCCTCGATGGCATAGTGACATACTTGGTGGTGAAAAGACGATCATACCTTACTATTATACAACTAAATCAGAAACTACAAGAAGTAGTCAAAAATACCGGCTCTAAATTAAAGAACATGAATTCTCTACAACCTTAATAAACAATATTTTATTAAACAATTTATGACTTAGCTACGGTTACGAGGTAACGTGGTCAGCGTGGTCATTCAATGAAATGTCTTCAAGACCTAGTGTCTTGAGGACATTTCATTGACGACGACAAAATTTTAAATATAATTTATATCTACCACTGCTCTTTTTTTTTCATAATTAATGTTGAAAGAAATAAAAATGTTTATTTGAAACTCCATACATATAATTGATAAAGACCTTTAAAAATGACGTGAAATGACTTAGTTATATTGCTGTTTTTAAACAGAAATCCAGTTTAGTAAAACGAATAAAACCAGTAGTCGCCCAGTGGTCGAAATTCGACCATAATTGATTTAAATTTTAAGTTTGTACGTTATTAAGGTTCTATTGTCAAAGACAATACCTCTATAATGATGCTTTCAGAGGTAAAACCAGCCTGAGATATAGTTATCTCTTTTGCACACTGATATCTTGTTCAGGCCCAGCGCGACGGCAATAGATACGATAAAAACTTTTTCTTTAAATGTGTTCTTGCTAGTATTTCCTCTTTAACAATTACATATAACGCCAGTGTACGTGTGTTTCTTGGAAGTCTCCAGGGCGTTTGAGCTAGTTTCCTATGATTGCCTTTGGCAAAAGCTACCAGGAGACCAATTATTTGAATGAATTTATTGATTTGATAAATTATTGGTAAGGCAATTAAGGCAATCATGTAACATGCCATCCGTGCAGGTAAGCTTTGACTTACTGCTTACTTACTTACTTGCTTACTTGCTTACTTACTTACTGCTGTCGCACTACTTACAGTAGCGACCTTCACCTAGTTTCAGTGCAATATTGTAAAAATAGTTTATGCATGTAAACAGGGGATTCAAGTCAATCTTTCTACGAAGTCGGAGAAAGTGTGGAAAGAAATAGTTATATATAAAGTAAGCCGTGACCAATATAAAAAATAGTCAGGAATAGAGAGAGGATCGAATTCGCGTCTTTACTCCTAGATAAATTATATGTGATTTTTATTTTGTAACTGGCTGCTCTATGATATAGTTTGTTTTCAACTAGTATATGAGACAGATAATCTATTCCACTTATATTAAGAAGCCCGTAATCCCAAGCTAAAATATTTACACTGTACAATGTTTCTTTGAAAGTCTTGGGCAAAGTTATATAGAGGTTTTGCATAAGGAAACTTTCAATGCCTGCTTGGAGTCCGAAAAGTGCCCGAAGACGTCTATAGGCTCGATGTTACTACCTTGGACTTTATGAAATAGCTGGCGAAATGTGCATATAACACAAATCTACTCACATGATATTTGAAACCCTATGTGAAAATTCCAATATTTTTTCATTATCATCCAGTAGCACCACGGGAATCATGAGGAAGCTAGCTAACTATTACTAATTACACTTTGACGAACTCTTTTTTTTCCCGTGGGTTAATACTTTGACGGACGGATGACGGAGAGGTTATGTCGGACTCACCGGGGAAAATATACCCCGGTAATACCGACTAAACCTACCACGGTGTTCCTCGATATAACCATAGACGGTGGGGCCGCGCGAATCGCTTTCACATGTAATCGCGACCCCGCCGTGGTTTCGGCCCGCCGTGTAAAATGGCAGGCCACTACACAAAAATACTTCCTCCACCGTCCCCCTGGGATGGACAAAGACACGATACTGAGGCACACGTGGGAACACGCACGCCGCCTCTCGGACCTGGTGCTGATCGGGTGGCGAGCAGGCCCACGCAGCCCACCACCCCCAGGTTAAATCTCAGGGTGGCTGGAGTCATCTCGCGCCCTCCGGCACCTGGTTCGGCGGTTGGGGAGAGGGTTTAAGCGCTCCCTCTCCCGCTCCACCACCTCCTTGATGGAAATTACTTCCTCATAAAAGGAGACGACGGCGTGCCACGATCTCTCACTCCGGACCATAGACTGAACCTCGGCTGGGAGTGAGAGGGCAACCAGTCATCAACTCACGGCGCTGCGATGCCCAGGTGGATTCCGCCAAAGTGTGCAGCGCCGTGTCCACAACACACTTTGACAAACTTTCATGTAACCTACAAGGCATTTATTTAAAAAAAATATATCAGTCCGCGTAATTACATTTCGGCTTGAAACAAATATGTATATTTTAATATGTTAAGTAAAATACAGATTTACTGTAATTTCAGTTTTATTTCAACAAAAGAAAACCATTACCAGCCTCTATTCGGTATTCAATTTTCTCTCATTCGCAAAGTTAAACTTCAATTTCATTTATATTAATACGATATTAATGATACTGAAGAGAAACGTTGATTACGTATTTGATCTTAATGTTCACTTGTTAAATAAACTGAATGACTAATGAAAGCAATAATATTTTTTTAAACATACTTATTTAAGTATCACAAAGCAATGAGAATAAATACATTCCAATTGTAGATATATTATTATGTTGACAACGCTCTTATATACAGTATAGTATGTACGTGTTGTGCATTACTTTATTCGAATAATTCGATCGCAATTATGTGCGTCTCATCATAATGGATAACATAATATAAGGATGACAGGTAACTATTCCTCACCGAGCGATATGCAATAATTTTCAGTTTTACTATTCTTATAGTAAATCGGTAGCGTCCCGTAAGACGATGGCACTTCCTCATGTGAGGTGACCCATTAATACCGTCACCGAATAACCGATAATAACAGACTCTTCCAGTCGTATTTGTTATCCATATATCCAAAATAAAGTTCTAAAAAAATTTATTCATTTAGGTCATTTATAATCTGCTATGAAAGTCAAAGTAAAAAGGGTTTGTGAGGTGACGACATTAACTGAAGTAATATATAGGTTGGTTATTAGACTTAGGCAAATGGTTGAGTCAAAAAAAAAAAAAAAAAAAGGATAAAATGTTTGCAAGCAATTCACGACTACATTATTTCGATACTATTGCATTTATTGCCTAGTAATTCCGAGACAGGAATCATCCTTAACGCGGACCAATAGAGTTGTTAATTTTACAAACAGTTCAATACAAGGAGGTTTAAACCATTTGCTAACACGCTGACCGTTGGCATACTTCACACATCTTCGCAAACATTATCAAGAACATCAAACGTGTGGGATTCCTCATGATGTATTTTCCATAACCTTCAAAGCAAGCGATGGTAAATAATAATTATTTAAAGTAACAAATATGTGCACTACGTGCTCATCAAATAGTTTCCCTAGCAAGACAGCGCTGCTATTTCGTATAGGTAATTTTGTACAAGCACTTAAAAATTATAACACAAACATATCAAAAGTTCAAAATCATTGAACAATATTCTCGACATTACAAACACTGTTTCGCAAAAAGAATGTGAAAGACTTTAATCATTGTCACTTCTCTTGATTACTTTCAGTTATAACACGAAAAGCTTTTCACTCGAATTATATTTTTTTTAGGGTTGAGTAAAAACATAATAAGCAGTTAATGGAAGCCATTTTGAATGTTGTATTTTTTCTTTTGTCATAATAAACATTTAATTAAGTTTTAATTGTGCGAGTTAAGTGGTGTTTTCATTTTAATGTGTTTTTATTGAATTAAAACGTGTTGTTACTGTTTAAGTACTTAAATTAAATATAATATTCTGTAGTGCGTATTTTGTAAATTGTGGTAACTTAACTGAGCGAATAAATTTTGTATATATATTTTTGCGCTGATATATCTAAAGTGCTGCATATAGAGCGTGTATAAATATGTGGTCACATTTTTAGGTCATGTTAAAATGGTCCGTCACTTTGAATAAAGTAGAACTCATTTTGTAATATAAAACAACACATAGACACATGAAACGTTTTGTTACTAATGATACTTTAACTTACTCTTACATCGTTTACTAAGTATATCTAAAGTCTGCTGCCAGTCTATGATATCATACATTCGTTACAGCTAGTAATATGAACCATAAAAGCACTTATAACTTAAATTGGATACAGCTATGAAAGAAACGGAAAGATCAAACTTCTTAGATATGCTTCACGCGGAGGTGCCGTGCGACAGCGCCTCCGCTTGAAGGATTTCCAAGGGGAAATTACGAGCGGACCAGTACTTGTCGACTTGTCGAGAGATTTGGTATCTCTAGATTGATTAGTGCAAGAGATTATGTAAGTGGAATGTATTTATCAGAATTATATTGGAACATTTGCATAGACCAGATATGTTTTCACATAACACATAGGTAGTCATGGTAGTATTTATCCCTAAAACCCATTCAGCCAGAGTTATATCGCGCACATATTTTTTATTCTAAATGTTTATGGTCACCCTTATTATAAGGTGAGCCTATTTTCAAATACCGGGTACATTCGCAGACTCCAAATTCTTCTCTTCCTTAATGAAAACTTAACCAACTACACTACTAAATATTTTCTAACTACAAGTAGCTATATTTTCAATCGTAGGAAATCTTTTTGTGAAGTATGTCAAAATAGGTTACAAAATAAGGGAGCAATTAAATTAGATATAAAAAAATGGGATCGTAGTTGGGATATCTGGCTACAACTGCAGTTAAATCGTAGTTTTATCATTAGCTTATATTTTGTATCTTTTTTCTGTAATTTTTAACTATCCGTACTACCAGATCTAAAACGCTTATTTATTTTTGACAAGAATCTTTGTATTTTAGAGTTTGGGTAAATAAATAATCAAAAATGGCAAATCAACTGCCGTATTGAATCGTTTGCTTTTTCACATGATTTAGTTTTAGCGTATAACTAATAGCGTGCTTTTTCAAATTAAAGTTTTTATAGTAATTATTTATATAAATGTATCGCTTATTTTGTTTACAGCTTATTGAAACCATTTATATTTATACTTTCTGCGAAGTATTAGTAGCTTTTTATCTGCCTTGATCACTAAGGTACTACGATTGTAGAATTATTTTAAAGTATCAAATCAAATCAAATATACATACATACAAAATATACAATCAAATCAAGTATAGTAGTAAGCTCGCTGTACTCAGTTCAAGCTGTGTACATGAAGGCGGTAATTCATTGTCTGAAATACAAGAATAAGCAAAACATAGTAAATATTGAAATATACGAAAAGCCCAATGAGTGTTTTTTCCTTTGGGCTAATTCTGCGTATATTTATAGCAATAATTAAATAAAGTCAGTATACTTTGAAATAACTTTACAATTGCAGTATCTTAGTGATCAAGGCAGATAAAAAGCTACTAATACCAGATATCTTCTCTGTATAAAATTAAGTATTTTTTTTAGGACTAACTAAACTACTTTTTGTTTTAGACTACGTTAGGTGTTGGTGTTTTATAATAATAATATCAGGCCTGTATATAAACTGCCACACTGGCGGGCATAGGACTCTTCTCAGTGACAGAAGGGCTAGGCTATGTAAGTCAGAGACCTCTGGGTGGCAGTACAACAGTTTCCCACTACGCAATAGCTGGTATGGTGTTTTATATTATCTATGAAGTCATATTGTATTGTCCTCCATACAAAGTATTTCAAAAGATTGTTGTGCACAATAACCTACAAAAGAACTGATAGATGTAAAACTAAATTACAACTACTATGATTCAGCGAACTTGATATTCCATTTGAAAATATTTCCGAACTATATATATAAACTATAACTATATATCTTACTACTTGTACTATCCCATTCCAAATGCTTGATTGATTGCCGGCGATTAGTGATTGCTTGACCGTCAATCCGTAGCCATGACAACCAACCTTCTACAATAACCACTGTACAATGACCCTTACAACCTCTACTAAAGTTTCCACAAGCAGACACTGTTACGGTCCTGTTAAAATTGGATTGTAGGATGAATCGACCAATATAAAAAATGCGTAGCATGGAGCCTTATTTTGAAACGGTTAAGGTTCTTTTATGCTTGGATGGGTTGTTTTATACAATTACAGCGAGTTCTACACGTGCGTTGATTGGCTCAGCTGACAGATAGGAAGATAAATGATCGTTGTCATTTGTCATTCGTGTCCCGACGTCAGTGACGAGTTCTTGCACTCGCCCTATTAAATGCATATTATAATGAGAAATTTCGCCCGCTGATTGATGATTTGGCGTTGTCGATTGGCAATCTTAGGCAAATAGATCACAATATGTATGAGAGAAATTATTCTGCTCTTTGTGATAAAAGCTGTTGAAGTCTCAAGAATACAAAAATTAGAATATACATTTCGTAAACATCAGTCAAGTGCGAGTCAAGATATAGCATTAATAGGTATAATGATACGGTAATAACCTATTATGGCTCATGAGATACAGCCAGCTGACAGATAGATGGACAGCATAGGCTTAGTAATAGGGTGCCGTGGGCACCCTTTGGGTACGGCAACTTAAAAAGGATATCATGTACGGCTACAATTGACGACATCTAATATTAGAAATGGTATCAAATATGTGCCTATTCCTTATTTTCTCCGTTGGCATTCTGCGAGTGGTATGAGTATATGTACCTTAAAACAATATAATATCTATATCGTTTTAAAGTTGTAAATACGTACGTATAAATATAAATGTCTATACATAAAAATATATATAAAAATGTTTACGTATAAATGTGTGTAAAATAAAAATAAATATTTAAAGCAGATTTGTATGCAGTGTGCATGTTCAAATAGATAATAAGTTAAAACTAAGCTGCCGTCAAAAATATATAGCTGTATCTTATGAACACGCGCTCTATCGAATGTTCAAACAATTAAATATAGGTTATTATTAAGCACGATTGTGCTGCAGGTATGTTGTTTTACATCGACTGATGTGCATGAAATCCCAGGTTCATTTTCCAGGTCGAGTAAAGAGTTTTTGGGTTTCTCTGACAACAAACTTTATCAGTAGCAGCACAGAATTTGAAACTGTAAAATTCGGAAAAGTTTCTGGAACCCGGTAAACGGCAATATGAGCTTTCCCTATTACATTTCTCTATTACCTAAAACTATAGATGGCGAAATGTGGATGTCATACACCTCTGCCTAACCTACAAAATATTTATAAAATAAAGAAATACTTATTTTATTTAGTCTATTCAAGGTTTTCCGAGTATATACTACAAACATTAAATATCAGTTCTTTAGTACATACATACATGTAAGAAGGATGAAACCCTGACAAAGAATAATATTATTTTTATCCTATCCTCAAAAACCACCTTTATGTTTCATCTATAAGAAATCGACAGTCAGTAATAAAAGTCCATCCACCAATTCTATATAAGAAATGTCCCTGTCCGAACAAACACAATGACACAGTAAAATTTATTATATACGTAATCACATCAATCACTTCGAAATAATAGACGCTACAAGTATCTCGAGGGGTTTCAAGATTGACAATGGCAATATCAAATTTAGTTGTGTAGAAAAAAAACACAATGTTTTGCGAGTCACATACATGTATGTTCATGTATTGTATTGTGATATGTACATGTTATTACATGTTGAATTATTACTATGAAGTGTTTCCAGTTCTATCCCAAGGAACGCATCTCTTACTTTTAGAAGTTAAGTGCGTTTTAAATATTTTATTATCGATTATTTGAATGGTGAAGGAAAACATCGTGAGGAAACCTGCATGTCTGAGAGTTCTCCATAATGTTCTTAAAGATATGTAAAGTGTGCCAACGCATACTAGGCCAGCGTGGTGGACTATGGCCTATCCCGTCTCACACTGAGAAAGGCCCGTGCCAGGCAGTGGGACAATTTAATATCTGATATTATATCTATATATTAATACGAGAAGCAAAAACTTTGTACCCCTTTTTACGAAAATTGTGCGGACGGAGGAGTATGAAATTTGGCACAGTTGAAGTTTATATGGAGAAGGAGGGGCGATCCTAATATTTTTATAAAATATGCGTTATAAATACATTAAATAAATAAAAAAACACTACACGCACACGACCATGCATTTGACACACGCAGTCGAATCGCGTTCGTAGTATTTTGGCATTGTTCGTCTGACGTCGTACAATTCTTTGTAACTATGGTTACCGATACCTTATTTATATGTAATAAAGGAAAAGAAAACAAAGTAGCAAGCTTAGGAATTTTGGTCGAATATTGACCACTAGGCGACCGCTAGTTACTATATAATATATCTCCATTTCTGCCTAGTATTATAGCGTGGAGCCTGAAACTGTAGCTGAAGAAATGTGGGTATAATATAAGTTTGTCCACCTCTTCGGAAATGTAAGGCATTATTATAAACTACTAAATTTTGTCCGCGGCTTCGCATGCCTAAATGTAGTTAGGTTAGATTAATAACAGTACTTTTTCTGGATAAAAGTTATACTTATGTCCTTTTCTACTCCGCTGACAACGTGTATGCGAAATTTCATGATAATCGGTCGAGTAGTTAAAGCGTGAAAGCGTTACAAATTCACATTCACATATATAATATATTAGTTAGGATTTCCCCTAAATATGTTTGACTTCAGCTGACAATATTTAATGTAGATGCACTCAACAATTCTGTTAATGAGTATCGTTGTCATATTAAAAATTAAGGAACTGATTGCCAGCGCACCTGTCACTTTCTGTATTGAATCCTGGATATTTTAAACGGGTGTTTAAAGGTCACAATTACTCTTTTAGTTTAAAGACCCAAGGTTCATACATTCCTGTATTGGAGGAGAGTTTACATATATATATGCAAACAATGATCACAAAGAGCACCCACACACATTTGAGGTCATGAAAGCACTAACTACTATGCTACTTCACTATTCAAACTGCTTATTCTATTAACTTAAATTACCCACTAATTAAATTAAATAAAATCCATAAATAGTTACAGCATTTTTGTCTATGTTTAATTTCATAATTAGATAATTTGTCAAAGAACATCCAGACTCGGAACAACCATTTGTGGAACACACAAATTTTTGTCCCGTGTGGGATTCGAACCTCGGTGCGGTGGTAGTGGTGAGGCAATCACTTAAACCACTACGCCATCCGTGCAGACAAAAATATATTGTGTCTGGCCGCCGATGTGCCGTTGCGACACAATAGGTTAAATAGCTTTCTGCTACTTAACATACATTGTCACGATATCCTGATTGGATTTTTTCTTACTAGAGAAGAGAGATTAAACTCAGAATAACAATAATGTCAGTTAAAATAGCACTAACGTTTGATCTACCGGAGCAACAACACAATATTAAATTTAACATTAAAGGCATTTTGTATTACAATAATTATTTTCACCACATTAACTTGCTGAATTTTAATGACCTCTCCTGTATACGGCTATTAATTTTATGAATCTTAAACATAATGTCAAATAAACAATTCGGATTATGTAGCTGGCAATTCGTTCCATATACTATCTCAGCGTAGTAGGCAAAACAATGTCATTTGTATAAAATTAATTTTGCCTAGACACAAATTGCTCTATGTGTTGAATTATAAACATTTATATAAGCAAAAAATAATTAATTATTATATTTAACTATTTAGAGTAATTGCACTTTAGTAATTGTATAATTTAAAATCATAAAATATAAATAGTAGTCAAATACTTTACAGTTTTATTAGCTATAAAAGGCGTGGCAACACTGCTGTTTGTCACTTCATCAGTGGTTCTTCTCGTAGACCCGGTGACGGGGTCTCGGGGTAACCAGACCAGGCCGTGGGCCTGTCTTGGTGGTGTTCGTCGTCTACGAGAAGAACCACTGATGATGTCTGTCACTTCTTGTTGTGAGCTGTAAGTGAACGGACGTATAAAACTTCCTCGTGTCAAAGTTAAATATTTAATGTGTTTGTACAGTATAAACTTCTTTATTTTTTATTACGTGAGGGAATGCATTTACCCATACCCCTCCACGGGGGCGGGCGGAGGGGTTATGTCGGACTCACTGGCGTAAAGATCGTGAGCGACATCCCGGTAATACCGACTAAACCCACCACGGTGTTCCCCGACAAAACCACAAACGGCGGGGCCGCGCGAATCACTTTCACATGCAATCGTGACTTGTACAACCTAACCTAACATAACCTCTAATACTATGGTCATGGCCAATTTTACATTATATATTGAAATAAACAAACAAACTTTCTAAAGGCCTGTTCCCGCGCGCTATCTTTCGTATGGTGATGATTATTATGAGTCTGCTCCGCCGCCTATATCACTCACTTACAGGAAACTGGTTCAAAAGTAGTAACAATAATAAGTAGGAGACCCGAAGGTTGGCATATCGTTGCCATTCCTAGCCTCTTATTCCAACTTTATTGTTTTTCCCTATAGTCAATAACACGCGAGAGATACATCTGCTATTCAAGGTAGCTCATAGTCTATGAAAACTGTATACCATTAAAACTACAGTATCATTGGATGTCACATTTTATCCATATGTATATTTTAATTTAGCCCTACATAACTTTACATGTCAAAGCATAATTTGTATGTTTTCATGTTAATAAGTATTCCTTATACTGTTAAATTAAATAAGTTTTAAACATGGTTCTGTCAAAGATGCTTCTGTTTTTGTAGCTTGCTAGCTTGTCGACAACCTTACAATCCTAGCTAATATGCTAAATGCGAATGTGAGTTTGTTTTTTTGTTACACTTTCACACCTTAACTACCCGACCGACTATCATGACATTTAGCATACACGTTGTTAGTAATACAGAAATGGACACATAGAGCACGTCTCATTAAAAAAGTACTGTTTCTGAGTATGCGAATCTATAATAAACTATTTTTGTTACTTATACAAATTCATCGTCCGTGAGTTTACGATATGTCAATACACCTCTACTTTAGCTTAAAGATGTCCAGACATGATGTTATATTATTGTTGTTTTTCTGGACTCTTATACGTAACCATTACGACGATTATAGGGTGTCCCTCCTCAGATAACTTTGAGGGACAATCTTTTATCTCCCCTTTGTAGTACCCTTTGTATACGACTACATTTTTCTTATTAACTGACCCTACTTTTGGTTCAGAAATCAAAGAATTTTCTGGGGTTTGATTTGATTGTGGTGTATTGATAGTCGTTACATTATGTCTACTGGTCACAAGCCATTGTGAAGGGATGGATTGGTTATGTTTCGTTCAAAGATAAGTTTTTACTAAGTTGAATTTATTCAGTAAAGTATTTATAAATTTTATGTAATGGAACCTTTTATTTAGACATATTAGTTGCAATTTACAATACTTTATTTAATTCAAACGTATAAATAGATTCTTTAACTTCAATAAAGCAATGAAAAAGCATATAATTATTTTAACGTTACGTTACGTTTTAAGTTAAGTCACCTGTAATAATGCATGGATACCTTAAGGTGAAAAATCCTGTGAACACTCGAATTAGAATGAATATGAATGAACTAGATGGCGTTATTTTATAAACATTGCAACACGTACTCATTTTAGCAAATAAATGAAATTTATAAGAAATTACAATCTCAACCGAAAAGGCACTCGAACACAGGGACCGAATAATGTTTGCATACGAACAGAATAGGTAGTCATCGAAAGCATCTATAAAATAAACTATCCACTATAAATTTATAAATTCATTTGTTATTCTTTGCTTCTTGTTTTATCCTGAAATGTGTTCTTTTTATAAATAAACTATTGAGAATAGAGATTAAAATATTGTGTTTGGGGTTATCTCGCCGTTAACGGTACCCCGGTTGTAGTTGAGTTATAGGTAGTATACACGATATATTAAACCACTAGATAAGTTTATGAGTTTATTAGATATAGTTCACAATAGTTGTTAATGTTAATGTTAAGTTATCTGAGTCGCACTTTACGTAATGTTATTGATTGGACACATACACAATAGCGCGTGACCGAGTTTTAGTTACGACTGCTGTATGAGCGTTATTGGCTCGTGCATATTGTAAATTATCAAAATTCAGTTATTAAGACGTCTACTTCTTTGTATTTTATAGTAGTGCACCGCCATCTATTACGATATAAATAAACTACTTAACAGTTCTTGTATCGATTTATAACGGACATCGATACAAGATGGCGTCAATTACAAGCTTATACCATTTTAGTTTTGAAATGGAAAAATATAACCATGATTAGTTCTACGAATAAACCAAAATAATAAACCAAATTATACAGCTGATATAAAGTGCACCATTTTTTATTATTTAGAATATCGAATTTACAAATAAAGTTTTCAATCATTACTTCACTAAAGTCTGTTTTCTATAAAATATACAAAGTCTCAAACTAACACTAACTAGCTACTACTACTACTACTCTAAGAGATGCTTGGCTGAGCCTATTACTGTCTAGCATACACAAATCCAGACTCAGTGCTGGTACTGAGAATTTCTTCAAAGACTCAATAAGAGTGCCCGATCGCAGAATCAAACCCAAAACCACATGCACACCAGTCGCAATCACTACTGTTGCGCCACAGAAGTAGCGAGAGTTATTCATAGTTTATTAATCAATATTATAAGGACTACAGTTTCCTAAAAATATAATAACCTTACCTTTAACCTTAAAAGAGACTGACCTTAAAGTAACAAAAACTGCTGTCACAAAGGAGATGGCCTATTTTCTTAGGGCACTCTGCCTAGCATCTAAAAATGTATGTACAATGTATGAACATTTACGAATATTGCTTTATTTTAAATTTAGTATGCTCTAATATTAACTGTAAAAGTTACATAATCCACAAACTTCAGATTTCTTAGATATTAACAAAAACATATTTTGGTCATGAACCTACTCGGGCTCATAACTCTCTTGTCTGTTGTGATGTATTATGTATAATCTAAACTCTGTAAGAGTAATAGGGCAGCAATGGAATGATTAAGAAGTTCCTATGATGTATAATTGGATATCTTGATAAAAGGTTTTTATTTATATATAATTATGCGTCTATTAATGTACATGTACATGTATACTAGGCAGAAACGGTCCATATGCTTTAAATAAATAAAGAACAAGTGACTCTATTGTTTCAAGTTATTGAAAGTATTAGGATATAAATAATACACGCTGACACATACACACACACATACGCACACACTCATACACACTTACACGCCATCTGCATGCAACCCTTTTTGTTACTATATTTTGGTGTTTAAGTATTTGCTTTTCTTAACAATAGTTATCAGTACTTTGTTGATACAACCTTAGCCACATTAAATATTGTTAATAATGTCTATATAATAGGGAGAGGGCCTGGAGATTTGTCATATAGGTCTTGAACCTAGTACAGACTCCAGCTCTGAATTGAAAAGGTAAAATTTAACTTCTAACGAATGTCTTCACATGTATGTACCTTTGAGAGAAAATAAAATATATTATTATTATTATATTCGAATACGAGACATAACATATCGGTCTACTTCAACATGATTAGTACTCAAAGGTTAAGGCGAAGAGGACGAGGGTTACATCGTTTGACAGAGGAAGGCTTAAAGCGATAACCAATCAGGGCGTGACATCTATTCCAGAGGGGCGACGCTTTTTATTCGAGATAGACACAGCAAAGCGTGAGCTGCGTTTGACTAGAGTCTTGTTTTGACGGAACCAATAATGTGGACTAATTAAATGCGGCCCTTTATAAAAGTAGTTGCAATTGGAATGTTTCAATGATTCTGTTCTGATTACAAAGCTTATAAGAATAATATGTGACTGATTTTATAATTACCAAAGTGACATGTGTGAAGTGTCATTTACAACACAGTTTTATAAAATTTCAATAATTTAGGACCACAGCAGACATGCTAGTTTTAGCATCGGCAATCGGTGACTTAGTCGCTTTTTAGAACCTAAATGCAGCGTCCAAACATGCCACACCGCACACTTAAAAACGCCAAACATCGCGATTGAGTTGCCTTTCGGAAGCTCGACACAGCGACTGAACGCTACACTCCACAAACATTAGGATACCGTTCGCATCGATTTGGTATCTGCGTAGCACGACTCAGTGTTTTCGATTTTGACGAAGCTACACCCTTACGATGGATTCTAATGAAGCTACACTGCTGCTTGCTTTATTGATAAAGCGAAAATATCAATTGCGCCGAAGGTGGTATTGGTTACATCCAATAACCAGTTCACGTCTTACTTTCGGCAAGTATCATTCATTATTTCATATATTATGAAGAGACATTCGGAAATTTTTTGAACATTTGGAATGAAGTACTCTACATTTGTAATTTAATCTACTTAAACGAAGACCATTCAGTTATACCAGTATATTTTTTTATATTGCTGCCGATTTGTGTTACTACTACAGTTTTAAAAGAATAAAGAAACAAATTTATCATTTTATACAATACCATTGCAAATCGGCAAACTCAATAGTTAGTGTTGCCGGTCGATAGTTGACTATATCGATAGAACACTACAGTCGACCTGATCGAGTATCGGAGCAGTCGCCAAAACTCGCGATCCCGGTACCGTATCTGAACGCAGGAAGTCGCAATATCGCGATGCAGCATCGATAGAATCTCAACGCGCGATTTTGATATTGCGATCGAACGCAGAGAGTCGCCAAAACGCGATGCAGCATCGATACAGTCGCAAAATCGCCGATCGCCGATGCTAAAAGTTGCATTTCTGCTGTGGCCCTGAGTCGTTCTAACTAAAAAAAAGATAAATATTAAATGTTTGCGTTATAGTTTATCCGATAATGGTGGAAATAAAATATTTTAAGTAATAAATTTATTTAGTTAGTACTATACACACATAATTATGTACGTTGTTTAACTTAGCACTTTCGCCATATAGTCGGGAAAATATTTATAAAAATTAATGTAAAATAATTAATGAATAAATATAACCTTAAGAGCTAATAGCAATATATTACATCCACATTTAGAGGAGGAGGAGGCGAGCCTATTGCCGTCTACAAGGCACGTTTTGCTATCAGAAAATCCTAACAACACATTTCCCACTCGGGAATAGATCTGAACTCGGAGCTGAACTGAGCTTAAACTCGGATCCTATCAATGATATGCAAACAAAAGTGCAACCTTATCTCACGGTAGACTAACGAAGCAAAGACAAATAATAAAGAACTTGCTGCCTTTTCCTGCACAGTTCAATCTATTACTTGAGCTACAACAATATTTGGCACGCCTGTAATGCCCAAAACATTTTATAACACAAAAGACGCTTGTATCAAAACCTATTTCGTAAGTTTAATACTTATATTTAAAATTGGTAACTCGTTTAAAAGCGAATGGTTAATAGTCAGTAGGGAGTCTAAGCACGGCTATGTAAACATTGTACATATTATTGAGCGTACGACAGTGTCAGCGGCCCGTGAAATTATGCCCCTCGTGCTATTGTGTTGCACCCTTATTACAGGGTGCTCTAAGCAAGAAGAATCAGCGAGTAAGTAGTACAGAGTCTTTATAAAGGTGCGTACATGAATGTATGTATGATTTACTATGATATTCTGTGTAATGCAAGATAAATTAATTGGTCATCGATTTTATAATACAACAAAGGTAGCAAATAAGTAAAAGGCACGCTTGATGGGAAGCAGTTACCGTAACATATTATGATCATTGCATTATACCAGAGTTCCAAAAATTCAAAATAATAATAGTATATTATTATTCTACTTCTAGTCTGAGTACCATAAATATAAAAATATATTTGAATAAACGTTAAATGTGAACATAAATTGCATTTCAGCTAGCCGACCTTAAGAAAACGAAATTAAATATGAGATGAAAAATTAAATTGGTAGGTATGCGGCCTCCGGAACTCTTACTTACCGAAACAGTATTAGTGTTACTTCCTCCTTGGAGGTGGTACATTTATATCGTCACACAATAATTGGCCGCGGCGAACTATCATGATATTCATTTTTCTATTGTGCATATTGTTAACACTTATAGCCTGTTGTAGTTTGCATTACCAAATATCACTGACGCCTTAAACAACGCTCAGAAAAGGAAAACACTGTCAACGCAATGGATAAAGATCAGTTCAAACAAAATAATGTATACTTAAAGATTACGTGCTCTCCAACAGACAGCTGTTGAAGAACAAGTAATGCTTACTTACCCTTTGAAGTAATTAAGGACTGCTCGTCACCAGCTTCATGGCTGGTCTTCTTTATCGAGCTAGTGTATTTTAGAGGTAGTATTGTGTTATTCCCCATCTTTTATGACATAAGCCTTATACATTTCCAGATCGTCTGTCAACTCTAGTTTCAATAATTACATTATTTAAAATAATAAATAAATGAATACAATGTTTGCATGAGCGCAATCTCTATCCACTTATGACTTGAACCGGTATTTGTGAAGCATGGGTAACTGGGTACTATAGGGAGTTTCATGTACTACCTGCTCTGCACTCATGTTATGACAACACTAAAGAAAGAATTTTAATACGAACATTTTTGTCAACGCCCCAAAATTTTTGTCGAAAAGGTATAGTGCATTATCACCGGTATGTGCATACTTTAATTGAATTTTCACACCCAGGGCACTCTTATTTTCAAAATACTAAAAAGGAAGTATAGAATTTTAATTAAAACCCGGTCAAAGCCGCTTATAAATAAACTTAATTACTTAGCTTTGAAGCACGTTTTAAGATTTTCCATTTTTGGAGATAAACCGTTTAAGTAATTTTGATTTAATATATCATCAAAATTACTTAAACGGTTAAACTATCTCTATAGATAGCTTGACATATAACCCAGGGATATTAAAAAATCTAAAGAAAATTTGATTTAGTAAATTCGTAATTACGAGTACAACTCTAAGCCTAATCTTCGGTTGGATGATTAGGTGTTCATGACAACTGTGGTTACTTATGTATGTTCAGAATGATTGTTTATTTGATCATCACGAGAGTATTTATATTATAATATTGAACATGAGTTGCGTATACATATACACACATGTAAACAGAAATATATGACTACGTAAAACATAAAATAATAACTTAATATAATGCTAGACAACGGGTCTTACTCACGATACACGATTACGTCTAAGATATTGAGGTGACATAGTTGTAATGGGCCTACACCTATTATGAGCCCTTCAAGTCACAAGCCGAGAATTTACCAGCTATTCAGGCTCCAATATTACTGTGAGAAAATCCTTACTTTATACAACATTGAATCAACAAGGCTCATACAACATCCAGATTTGGCGTAATCAAAGCAAAAAACATCGAAGAAAAGTCGTGAGAATATTTACATGTCTGAATACTTCTCACAATGTTTTATAAAACGAAAGTAGTCAAACAAGACACAAATTCACACATCATCAAATATACTCCTTTATTTTTTGCTAGTCCTGCGATGCAGCTAAAAGAACATTATTATAAATAAAGAGAAGAATTAAGAAACGCTTAAAGCAGTGGTAATCTAAAGGTTATGCCTTCAGAAAACAGTTCTGAGAATAAACGTATTACAAGAAAGAGAGCTGATTTAAATTTCAATATAATTTGTATGTCGATAAATCTTACCAGGAAACAGGCTAAGATATATGAACTATCATCCTTAAACACATACATGTGAAAGGTACCGTTATGCGTAAACACCGATTCTCGCTCTTACATAAACTTCTCGTCGCCATGTATACAAAATATTCCACTCGTTTTTCGACGAAAGCATGGATATGCTAAATATAATGCTCTACATTAAGTCTACATATAAAAGAATCGTAAAGTTTGTCAGTATGTTGCGTAAAATATCACCGTACTTATTATCTTATGACCAGGGGAACGAGAGAGTTTATGGTGATCTGAGATTGATAAAAACATGAAGGGAACGCGTTGTGTATTTTGCATTAGTTTGTTATGAGAAATATTCAAGTTGGAGGGATCACAGCAGGGAGATGATGTAAAAGGAAAGGAGGCAATCAGTTTTGATGGAATCCGTTTTTATGTATCAATAGTTTCAATGTTGATAAGTCATTTTTTTTATTAAATTGTATACTTTCACTATACCATTCAAAATTGTTCAGATAGATTTTGAACTATTTTAAATGGTAAATTGATAGTGTATCATTAGTGCCGAATTTTATAAGTGCCTAAGTTCTACTAACAAATAACAGAAATAACGTGATGGTTTTTGCCTTCGGCTACGCTCGCCAATATTATAAATGCAAATGTGAATTTGTTTGTTTGATTGTTTATTCCGCTTTTCTCATACACGTTGTCAGGGGAACAGAAAAGGACATAGGGTACCTTGCATCCAGAAAAAGTACTGTTACTAATCTAACGTAACCTAACCTACATTTACGTGAGTGAAGTCGTGGGCAAAATTTAGTATTGTATAAGCCAGTCTGTGTTATATGAGTCTGTAGTGAAAACTACGATTGCGTGTTTAGAATGCTTTCTTTATTATAATCATCTGTATTTATATCACAATATTAAGTATTAGTTTTCCCCGCGGTTTCACCCGTGTAAGTCCCGTTCCTATAGGAATATCGGAATATAAAGTAGCCTATGTGTGAATCCAGGTTTCCAGCTATCTACATACCAAGTTTCATCGCAATCGGTCCAGTAGATTTTGCGTGAAAGAGTAATGTTATAAATGCGTAAGTTTACACTTTCGAATTTATAATATTAGTAAGGATGTGTGAGCATACACATTATACATATACACACATGTAAACAGAAATATATATTACTAAGTAAAATATTAAATGATAATTCAGCACACTAGAGTTATACAATTGAGGTCGTAAGTACGTCTAAGATATTGAGGTGACATAGTTGTAATGTGTCTACAAGTCTGTTAACGCGTATGGCGTAGGATAGTGAATGCGACTGTTCTGCAAATGTTATGTTTATGGTTAGTTACCATAGGTGCCGAGATATAAATCTACTTTTGCCAGCACCTTCAGGGATAAGCCTAATTATATATATTTGTATGTCGAAGTTGTATGATACAAAATATAGATAAATTTCTAATCTTTCCTTTATGGGTTTCCCGGTCGGTTTAATATCTCTAGCTCAGTCTAGGGTATATAGGACTGCCCCCTAAAAAGTATCCTTGCGGATCTGAGTCGCCACCAGCTGCCAAACAGGGTGGCGTAGGCGTGAAGGCCGCGGGCGAAAGAACGGGGATCTCCTGTATGCCAGCCGTTGTGACGCGCTTCGTCGTGCCGGGGCGTCACCCAGGAATTGTCGTCCGCAGCCATGTCTTGTGTGCGTTGAGCACTGCTGAAGGGGGCGCTGATGTAGTTTGAGTTCCAGCGACCCACCCACCATTCAAGGCAGCGAGTTGGCACACCGTATTAGGTTGAGTCGGTAGTACCCGGGACATTCCATCTTATCCCGGATGAACCCGACATAACTTCTCCGCTCCAGTTTCTGCGGAGAGGCATACCTCTCTCTATAACTTGAAGGAATGCATGACGCATACGTCATGCATTCCTTCAAGTTATAAAAAAAATTATATAGTCCTGTGATTCTTACGGGCAGTCGCTTCTTCAGAATAGTGTCCTTGGGATTGCGCATTCGTTGCTGTTGATATATATATCGTTCCAATAGCTGTACAGATACACATCAATGAATAGATTATAAGTAAGTATAGTCTTTTGCATAACCATAAGTAGAGTATCTGTATCTTATGTGGGGGCCAGTCAGTGCAGACCTGCGACACTTCGACCCAGCGGGATCTTTTTTGTCGACACTTTCCCAATAACGACTGCCATAGATGTTCATGGCAGCCGGGACCGACAGCTTAATGTGCTCTCCGAGGCACAGAGCAGGCGATAATTGTCAATCAATACGCACATAATTTCGAAAAGTCATATAACTTCCGAAAGTCAGCGGTGCGCGACGTGGGTTCGAACCCGAGACCTCTGCATTGCAGTCTGTTGGTCTCCCCACTAAGCTATTGCTGCTTCTTATAAGTAGAGTAACTCGTTTTATGAGTATATAATACAAAAAGATGATAATTATGTTCAAATTCAAATTTATTTAGTTAGCAATATATAAATTTTGATACGAACATTTAAATTCATGCATGATATACATAATAACGGAAATAAGACGCATTATAGTTTGATCACGCAGCTAAATATTAACAGACCAACCCAATAATATGCGTGAAATTAGATAAAAAGCGAAGGGTAAGGCCGTCCAAAAATAGCGGTGATAGCTTAATGATAACGGCATCAGACTTACGATCGTGAGAGCATGGGTTCAATCTCTAGTGATTACACTATCAATCAGATTCCACACCTTACATAATCATCAGCTTAGCTGGAGGATTCATTTATTAACCATCGTTTGGACGGTGGTATAGAAAGAGCTTTTATTATTGTCTCGATATGGCTAAGCTGATAGGTTAAGAATAGGTTCACTGATGACATTGAAGTGTTTCTAATGTCATAAACGTTAGTATAGTTTCATTATGTTGGCGGTGCAAATATAAGTAGCATATCGGGTAAGTCTAAAAAGTTTCACTCATCTAAAGGTACTGGAAGCCAAGAAAGTTTCATTGGCAATCCATGTCTACAACATACCTAAAGTTAGAAACTTCCTTTGCACAAAAAATAAGTATTTTAATAAATTTTTAAACAAACCCACGCACAAGAATTCTACCTTCAAAATATGTGTTATAGTTACTCTCGTAGAATATGCGACGTTGTCTCGGAGAATTCTAAGGCACATTATATCCGCGAAAACGGAAGAAACATCACGCGAAGACAATAAAAACTCTAGTAAACCGGAGTAGGCGTTCTAAATGCCACTGTGTTGACATTAGGAAGCACTTTGTTTATACACCCTTTTGTTGCAAGCCTGAGTTATTTTAGAAGTACTTGGCATAGCATCTGTGTTCAATGTTGTTTATCTGTGTACGTCGATTTGAGAATTGTAAATTAGTTTATATATAGCTTCAGGGTTTTGTATTTAGAAAAACTTTCTCGACGTCCTGAACGCTGTTCGATTTTGTAGAATATCATTATCAAAGTCAGTTCTGAATCGGCAGTTAGTATTAGAGCTTTTATACGATAACCATGGTAACTACTGTCAAAGTGACAAACGAATTCGAGTTGAATTTACTTACAGAATAATAAGGCAGTTCTAAAAATAATTGACATATTAAAGATATTCATTTAGAAAGTATTTTGTTTATATTGTGTTAGACAAATATTAGGGCTAAACAAAATGCCCTAGTCGCGAGTATATTAAATGAATTAATGCAATATTGCATAGGTCTTATGCGAAAGTTTTCATAAACTAAGGTAGCTTAAAACATCGAGTGAATAAATCACGCGTAGCCCACTGCTTAAAATGTACCCCTAGCTCAGTAGACACTGGCATTCCTATTCTTTGCAGTAATAAATCACAAAGTTATTTGTCTGCGATGTACTCTAGGTAAAGCTGCTACTCTATGTGGTCGACGAATAGAGCTTAAATGTTGATGTACCATCGTTAACAAAAAACAGCGATACTTGCACCTACTGTTTAAAAACACCACATTGAATCAAAAAGTAATTACAAAATGTCCATTTATGTTAAGGCATTTTTCCACGTCAAACACATCTGATTTTGTATTGTAATATTAGATTTTGCCCGCGGCTTCGCTTGCATAAATATAGGATAGGTTAGGTTATTTTAGCAAAAGTAGGTACTTTTTAGTGGACGCAAGACCGACCTCATGTATTTTTTGTTACCTTGACAACGTGTGTGCGAAATTTCATGATACTTAATCGATCGAGTAGCTAAGGTGTAAAATCGTAACAAACAAAATCACATTCGCATTTATAATATTAATTTTAATATATATATAGCCTTGGTCAAAAGTATTAGGCACCCTATAAATTACTGCATATTTCAGGCTTAGAGAGAAATAAAACTAATTATAATGATTAAAGTACTTTATTTCCATTAGAATATTGTAAAAACATCAATATTTTGTTGGGCTACCCTTTGATTTTATGACAGCAGCAACTCTGTGGGGCATACTACGTACAAGTTTCGCACATTCCTCTGGAGAAACTGCATCCCATTCTTGCACTAACGCGTTTTTTAAAGCAGTTTTTGATGTTATCGAGTCGAGTATAATCGAGTATATGTACAAAGTTGTTAAGTGTTCAAATAAGATGACTGTACTGATTACCTTTCATTGTTGACATGCTCTGTGATCTGGTTGCTTATGTCACTGCGCATTAGTTTTGTTCACAATTCCTAGAATTGCTGGCATCGCGCGTACAATAGGGCGGATGCGACATAGGTACCTATATCACACTGACGCTTGTTTTAAAAAATACACTCAAATGTTTATATCATATTATCTTACTCCACACTTTTTTTTTATAATATTTAGTAATTATGTTTATATCCTATTTACACGTATATTTACTTATTTAAGTATATTTTATTTTATATGTTTACACACTAGGCGCCGGCGTCACCAAATTGGATTTCGCAGAATACCAGTGTTGCGATTTTACAATCGCAACGTACGCTGAGCGATGTCCAAATTTTGGCACTGATGGGACACACATTTTTTCATTGTTTCAATTTGTGTTGAACTATAATTTTAATACTTTTATTTTATTATTGTCTTTATTTCATTATTGTTTGTATCGCTGCACACTGACGTGACCTTGAACTGAATGGAGGCAGTTTCCGTTTGGTTAAGCGGAAGGTGTGGTGTTGCCAGTGAGCAGTTTTTAATTTATAGTGTATATTTTTTTTCTTTTTATTTTTTTATTTTATTATTGTTTTATTTTATATACTTGTGTCCTTGTGTGCCAAAATAAATATTTTTTCTTTCTTTCTTTCTTTCTTCTTCTCTTTTATTTTCCTCTTCAAAATACTCCACAAATGTTCAATAGAATTTAGATCCGGGGACTGGGCAGGCCAATCGAACAGATCAATACAATTTTCAGTAAACCAGCGCATCGTAGTAGCTGACTTGTGACACGGAGCTTTGTCTTGTTGGAATTTCACACCATTTAAGTAAGTGTCACCAAAAATACACGAAAGCGAAGGTACGAGAGCAGTTTCCAGTACATTAATGTATTTTTCACTGTTCATGCGACCTTCGCAAACAAACATTTTGCCGACTCCATCCGCAGCCATGCAACCCCAAATCATTACACTGCCTCCGCCGTGTTTTATGGTTGATACTACGCAATCTGGGTGATATTCTTCGCCTTTGCGTCGCCTAACAAACGTCACACCTGGTGTTCCAAATACCTGTAGATTCCAAAAAAAAGCACACATTACAAACTTTTATAACATTTGAGTTTGAAGACAAACACAACAATGATCGTTGTAATTGTGGTATAGACTTCACTAAAAAAACTTACCTCAAAGTTTGATTCGTCAGACCACAGCACATTAGACCAATCCTCTTCTGTGAAATGTTGGTGTCTCAGAGCCCAATCAAGTCGTTTTCTTTTATTGTCTGCGGATAGCCACGGCTTCTTCCTAGCTTTGCAACCTTTTAAGCCGGCTTCTACTAGCCTTCGTCTTGCAGTTCGTGCGCTTATGGGATGTCCAGTCTCTTCAGTTAAAGCCACAGCAAGCTCCGAAGAAGTTTTTTTTCTATCTTTCACAGACTCTCGGATAAGTTTTCTGTCCTGACGGCTAGTAGTCACGCGTTTTCTGCCTGTTCTTGGTTTATTTGCATGAGAGCCAGTCTCAACAAAACGTTTGATAGCTGATTGAACGGCGCATCGCGAACATTTCACCAACTTCGCGATTTCTTTTTGAGTCTTGCCTTGCTCATGTAAAAGTTGAATTTTTACACGATTTTCAATACTAATTTCGTTTCGTTTTGGCATTTTCAAATGAATTTCTTCTCAATTAATTCACAAAACCACAAATGCACTGTCTTTACACTAAGACTTCCAAATGGTAACTGACGAAACAATAAAAAAAAATTTTGGAAAAATTAAAATTTTATTATTGACGCACCAGATGTTTTACGACTGCTTAAAAAATGCCGCCTATTGTCTTAAATAGTGTTTTATGACACCGGTATCGCAGTTCTATAGAATATTGTTTAATTGTTCAAATAGCACAGGTGTGTGATAACTATATTGGGGGTGCCTAATACTTTTGGCCAAGGCTGTATATATATATGTATATATAATTAGTTAGGATATTTCGTGTAGCGCTTTGCAAAGATTGAAACAATGGATAGTAAAAGCTTTTGTACAAGACTTATTTAACATGTACAAATGGAGGCACTCGCGCGGATTGCGTGCACCATGTATACGACTGCCGCGCGCCATACGCTCAAGTAACCCGTATGATTAACTCGTGCATGTAGCCCGCGGGAATAGTTTACGAAAGCAGTCCCCACTAGAGAGAGATTACCTTAACAAAGAATATCACTTTCCATTGTACTATGTCACTCTGTATTTCCCGAAATAAATTTTATATTTAGTTTATTTCCGGCTTTGTTCGGGTAGTACAAAACCCTAACAAATTATACACTTAAGCCTTCCTCATAAATCACCCTGTCTATTGGTGAAAACCGCATGTAAATCTGTTCAATAGGTTTTGAGTTTATTGCGAACAGACAGACAGACAGAACCAGTGGGGGACTTTGTTTTATAACAATAAAATTATGTAGTTATGTGAATGTGAGTTTGTTTGTTTGTTACGCTTTCACGCTTTAGCTATTCAACCGATAATTATGAAATTTCACAAACTCGTTTTCAAGGGTTTCTTTCATTCAGAAAAAAAGTACTGTTCTCGAGGATTGAAAATCGAGATAACCGACATCTACGCGATTGAAGCTGCAAGCAAAATCTAGTTTATCTATAAACCTAAAACGATGAATTGGCAGCGATCAAGTGAGTACAAACCACTCGACCACTCGAGCAATCGCAGTGAACTTTGTATACGAAGGATGAATAGCATGTCTTGTCTACAATCTCAACTATGAAAGGCTTTGTCATTTCCAGATGGTTATGAGGCTATTTCCGACATCTATCTATGCACACTACTATGTAAGCTTAGCGGGCGACGTGCATCAATACGGCTCCCAGACATAGCAATTATGTGTCGTATAATACCGAAGGCTTCGCCCCAGACTGTTCTTGTTCATTGTTGCGGTTTCTGTCAAACGAGTCTACATGTGTATATCACAATATGAATGTGTTTGTATGTACTGAATGACAGCTATAGTTTTTGTCCAAATAGTAAATAAAAAATGTCGTCATATTTGTTATTAATTGTTAAGATTTTTGGATGCTTGTTACTTAATCACGTGTAAACGGTTGAATAGATTTCTCAGGTATACCATGTTATGTCCTAAATTGACATATTATAATTATAAGATTCATCGCTGAGAACGCGTGAACAAAGTGTCTTCCTCTTATCTATAACTAAGGACAGTGTTATTGGAAGCCAACTTTCGTTTATATGAAGTGCAGTTTAAAAGGCTGGCAGGTTAAAATATAATTAGCAATTTGTCTGTAGACTAGATTGTTATATAAATAATGTGATTTATGAGACTTTTATTAAAAAAAGGATTTAAGTGAAGAAAGTTTAGAAACTAGTCAAATTACAAATTGGAAGTCTGTGAAGATGATAAAAAGATCTCGATGACACTTAGCACATAGATAGATACAAGCGAGCGAAGTCACGGAACATTATCCTGCACCTAATAAGCATCATCATCATAGATCGTTCTTACAAGCTAATGAGACGTTGTCATCATCATGCTTTTAGAAAGGTGCTCTTTCATAAACTCACACATCGTGCTTTGGTGAGCACGTAAAGCTGTGGGACCCGAATGTTATGAATATCTATTATCATAAATAACAGTTTATATGTGTAGTCAGTCACCTAAAAGTGTACTACTGTCTTACTGACTGCACGTTGGTGGTTTAAGTGCTCGTCTAGCCACCGCCACCGCGCCGAGTGTTGTGTGAAAAAACGGGCAAAATTGTGTGATCCACAAATTGTTGTTCCGAGTCTGGGCGTTGTTAGTGTCTGTTGTTTGAATGTTTGTAAAGTACCCCACTTTTTGTTTGAATATTTGTAATGTGAGGTACTTTAAAAATATTCAAACAACGGAGCGATACAGGATTTATTCCTAATGCGGGAAGTTGTAAGGAAAATATTTAAACATGTCATTGACATTAATCTACTTTATATGAATTTCATCGCAGGTCATTTTTAGAACCTTATTTGAATCTATTTAGGAAACTGCCAATAAATCATAGCTGCTGTAAAGCAACCAAAACGATGGCAAAGAGACAAATTTATTTTGGAATATATCTTGATAGCATCATATAAATTAGTCAAATTTCATTGTGTAACATCTGCGTAAACGTAAGACAATATTATTCGAATATATTGTTAACATAGAATATTGATATCCCGTAGGCTTTAGAAGATCAGGTGGTGCGCTCTGAGGAAAATTGATATTCAACTGCTTAGACTAAATAACTGAACCCAATATAGTTAGGAAGAACAATGCTAGGACGATGATAACTACTTCATTTATGCAAATTATAAAAGTGTGAAAATATAGTAGCGATAGTCTATAAGAGACAGTTGGACTGTCACGCTAAGGTTTCGGGAATCGAACCCCGGATCTAAAACACGTCGGTTGCACTTACCAACGCACAAACACTAGTAATAAAAATATACTTAATAAAGATACGTATTATAAAATATTCCCCACTATTTATGTGTTAGCGTCGTGTGTGACTTTGCAAACATTGAAACAATGGACACAAACAACTTGTAACTATACGTGGATCGTTCAAGATTTTACCCCTTATAGGAATCAAACACGCAACATTCACTGATAGTGACTACATAAACCATTAAGCCAGCCTTGCAAAGATAAATATAAAGAACAAAGAGATTTAATATAATATGTTTGCAACTATGCACACAATAATAGAGCTAAAACAGCTTTAATACTTCATTGTATCACAATAAGATTGCGATATAATTCATGTATACGAGTTCTGGAAAATTGCTGAACACAACTGTTAAAAACCTTTACGCCCACACTACATGCCTACCCATTTTAAAATATTGTCTCAATGTCTTTTATTGAAATCCCACGCTGTGTCTGTTCATTTAATAATAATATTTTCACTACGATAATAACGTCTTTAGATCTGATCTGATAGGTTCTTCTGATAGGGTCTTAAGAAATTAGACCCTGACTGGTCTTTAATCTTGAAGTACCACTAGCGAAGTACAATTGTTACTAAAACGGTCGAATATTCGAAAAGTGTATGATCTCGCATTCGAATGTTTCCACCATCAATACTACCAATTCGTTTACACGGATAATAATTCAAATAATAATCGAAATTTATTACACAATTGATAATATGTAGAATAAATAATAGTTTGTGGGTGGTTCAGTCGATATCAGCGTTGACGGTGGACAAATAATTCATATCGGTTGATAAAATTTATATTAAAGACCAATGCATCAGAAGGATTGATTAAATTAAAGATTTATTTTTCATTCAATCTTTTTTTAATCGATTAGTATACGAGATTTTAAAAGCACATATAATTGAAATTAAACTGCTATATACGGATTTTATCGCGTTGTTTATTTGACACTTTATTACATAATTTTGAAAATTGTTACCTTACTACTATTAAACTATACTAATTTTTAAGCTACATACATTAAAAATATTATTAAAACTATTTAGATTTAATTTAATTTTACACTTTCCCCGACGTATCGGTTGCTTGTCAGCAGCCATGGTCACGGGGACCAATTTTCAAAATTATGTAATAAAGTGTCAAATAAACAACGCGATAAAATCCGTATATAGTAGTTAAATTTCAATGAATAATATTCGCGTAAACAGAAGACAATATTAAGCACATATAATGTAAGAATGTTCGTAAATAAACAGAGATCAAGCATTTTAGTGTAAGTTGTATTTGTTACGTAAATGTAGATATAAATAATAAAAGATACGAGACACTGAATGAGACTCTGAGATATCTCAGATATCTTCATCATTATTTCTTGTGGGCTCACCATCAAGTATGCGAGACGCAAAATTGTATGATCCGCAAAGATGTAATTGTTACGATTTTGAATATACTTTGTATATTATATTGTATGCATTCATTGTATATCTGTAAAGTCTTCTGCGACAGACTTTATGATGGCTTAAACACTACTGCGGGGATGATCTTTTCGTCAGGACATATTTTTTTGAAGCGTCTCAACTGTTGAAGGTATTCATGACAACTGGTACTAGCAGTTATGTGTATATTACATTTGTGGAGTTGCAAACAAAGTACTGGAATGCGTTTTAATCCTAACTAATATTATAAATGCGAATGTGTAGTTTATTTATATTGTTTGTTACGCTTTCACACCTTTTAAATTCGACCAAACGGAATCGGACATATCTTTACCAATAATCCAAAAATGTAACCTTTCATCCAAAAAAAAGTATTGATCCGAGGGATACAAATTTATTGACAAAATGTAGACATACACGAGCGAAGCCGCGGGAAAATCTAGTATAAATGATTATTTATTTTTTTATGCAACTAAGGTGGCAAACAAGCATAGTTGTAAGTGGTCACCGTAGCCTATGGACGCCTGCAACACCAGAGGCATCACTAGCGCTTTGCCAACCCTTTAGGAAAGGAAGTGAGGAGTAGAAGGAGTGGGAAGGAGGAAAGAGGGTCATTGGGCCTCCGGCACTCTCTCTCACCGAACGAAACACAATAGTAGGAATTCTGCTATTTCACGTCGATATTCTGTGAGAGGGTAGTCCTTCCCCGGTCGAGCCAGCCCATTCATGCTGAAATTTATGAGTACAAAATCATCATTCTCTTGCCCTGGTCCCAATATATTTGGGGTCGGCGCAATATGTCCTTCGCTTCCATACTTCTCTGTCACCCGTCATCTGATCATTTACCCCTTTTCCTTTCATATCCATCCTCATTTATGAGTACAAAATAAAATAAATAAATAAAATGTAAAAGAAAATCTTTAACAATTGTAACGAAAATACGCATATTGCGTTTAAAAAAATCTAAGTATGCACCCTATAATAACGTCCTTATAATGCATTAAGGGGAAGCCATTTAACTTCTGTTGTCATCATAACTAAAGCGAATTTCAAAATAATTAATATTCCCTTGCGTTAAGCAAATAAAATTAAAGCAATATTATGTACCTCGGCGTTTAATTTAACTTGCCGTATTTCCCATTCTATATCAAAACGCGCCATCCCCTTTTTGAATAAACTTAGTATCTTCAAACTCAATTAAAACGCTTCACCTCACTAACCTTATGCACCCCTAAATCAAACATATTCAGAATCGAAACACCCTATACAATGCACCCTGTGTAATCGGTGCACCGGATCATAGGCCCTCGAACAATGAGCAATCAATGGCTAAATTAAACAACTGCCTTCATGTACCTATAGCACGATGTTGAAATACTGGAAGTGACATGTCAATTATTTGTAAGTACTTTCTATGACGGAGAATTTATAAGAGTAAATAAGACAGTCGTAAGACACAAGCAGCCAACTTGTATTTGAGGAGATTAAAGTTATGTTTAGAGTATTTTTAATAAACAGGCGTATGGCCAGCGACGTACGTCGATAAATATTTGCGAAATAAGTAATGTTCTTAATTTTTAGCGTGGTTGCTGTAGTTCTTTTTATTGAAAATTCATGGTATAAAAATTGTAAGAATTTAATTCTAAAATACATTTAACTCTGTCTACGCTTTAAAAATTAACATAATTATATATGACTATGTTTACTCAAAATCTGATATACTATTAAGTGCTAGTTGTTTACTGCTGTCGTATATTATTAATACTTACTGATAATAAAAATATACATGAAATTTGCTGTTTTGTCCGTTTACGCAGCATCAAAGAAAAGGTGATTTTTAAAAATAGTTCATAAGATAGTTACATAATATTTATTATAACGAATAAAGCATAACTCATATTGTATTGTAATTTTTCTGAGAACTTTGGCAGTAAAGCCATGTTTTGAAGTTAATATGCTATAAAACTAGTTCATTATTTGTCATATATTCAGTGAGAAAAGAAGAAAGAAGAAGAAGTAAAAAAATAATGTTGGTTTTTTTATTATTATATAAATCGATCAAATCAGCCTCAAAAAGATTTGAGTTGCTAAAGCACGTAATAAACTTATATTACTTTTCATAGAACTTATCTATTTATTTATTTATTTAAAATAATACTAATAAATAGTATTTAATCGCCTGTAATCTAGGAACATATGCACAAAACAAAACATTTGAAAACACACTAATAGTTTGTATGCTTTGAATTATTTTTCCAGTATACGAGCGCATCTATCACCTATCTTATCTGGTTTCTCTATATCCTTTCACCCAACTCTCCCCCTGTTTATTTAGCGTGAAGACGCTCCGTTGAGTGATCGGTTTATTTTGGCGTAGATAATTAAGTGACGTACAAAGGAAATGCACGAACATTACACTTATTATGATGCTAAATAGAAATGACATGCGCTTTCATGCGGACGTAACATTGTACGTAGCGAAACGAGTGCGTATTCAAATTGTGATTTTGAATTTAGAATATTTTAGGGTTTAATTGGAGGGGATAGTTCGACTGGAAAGTGCATTTGAAGTGTCATTGTATTATTTTCTTTTGTCAGTGAAAGAGCCATTGTTCCACTTGATGTTGAGGTGTAGCCGTCGCAGGTAGGCTATTTTCTTGGTATTCTAGAATATATCAAAGGAAATACAGCTATTTAGTGAAAAACACAAAGGTAGTCAACCAGGACACGACCTGCCTATGGTGGCAGGTACTGTAGCCTATGTGCAAGTGTAGCATTAGGGGTATCGCTCAACCGTGATCACGTCAGATGAAAGGAATAAGAGGGGCTATGGGTAGGAGAAGGAAGGGGATCGAATGGTTGAACCTCTGAGGTGTACTTAATGCAGGAGGCAAGTAAATATTTCATATAGATATATAAGAGCAGGGCTAGATTGTTCTTCGTCGCCTAGAGACTGCACAACGCACGCATTCGTGTGACATATTACACACATTCGTTATGGTATGTGTGGATGTGCGAAGATCATGGGCTTTGTCTTTTCAATGTGAAGTTTTATTTTTTCATTTAATGAAGGCTGTGTTGTAACGGATGAGACGCTCCGTAGTTTTAACACTTTCGCTGTCCCGTGATAGACACAATAGAAAATCAATTGTTATGTATCATATGTGATTCATCGGACAGGGAACCTCTTAATATTCGTAGCGTGACACGTATGACATTTATGGTGGTCTAAAATTTATTTTGATGAAAACTTTACAAATGCCCTTCAGGTGGATCGGACATCAGACTGTGACAGTACAAAAGATAGCATCCACATTTGTGTAACTTTCTGTACTCGTTCATATGACGCGATACATATACATGTATATTAAGTTGCAAGAAAATTCTGTATACATCGTTTTGGCCCAAGGAGACTAATCACACATATGAAGACACACACTTATATTTTTGGTCTGGGTGTTACTATGTATAATATTAATGTATTTACAAAAAGAAAGTATATATGTATGTTTATCCATTGTCTAGTACCCATAGTACAAGCTCTGCTTAGTTTGAGCTAGATGGTGTTATGTGTATGTAATAGAATATTATTATTATTATTCCATATAATAGACTACAGAAACAGAGTAACCGCCACATTGAATAAATAAACAGATATAAATAATAAAATTAATATCAAGGTCTGAATCTTGCTGAAGCAATTTGCGCAGTGAACGTTACAATATTTATGTAAATCCAACATTAAACATTATGGCCTTTTAAACAATATCACTTAGCTTGATTAGTCTCTCTAGAACATAATACTATATTGCTTCATACAAATTAAATGGTACAACTTGTGTCGACACCCTTGCGCCGTCACATCTTCCTACCACAGTGGTTGTGTTAGTGCTGCATTAACGGAGACGCTCAAAAGGCGCAAATTCCAGAATCTCATTGGTAAGTACATAATTATCATTTAACACGTTTGGTGTCGACACGCAGAGGCCATGGGGTCCAAGTGCTGGATCTGTTTATGAGAGGCCTAGCTGAGCGGCTGATCGACCCTACGCGAGACCTGGTATTTTCTTTGCACAAAGAATTAGCATTGCCATTCAACGTGCCAATGCTGCTACTCTTCTGGGCACGTTGCATTGACGGCGATCTGGAGGAATATTATAAAGCTTTTTAATGTTGCTGTTTCTTTTGTTTTTCTTCCAAATAAATAATTTGTTGTAAATATTATGTTAACAAATTAATTATGTACCCAATTGTTTATTTGAAATTAGAGTTAATAAATTTAAAAAGAAATTAAAAGCAATGTTGCATTATTTGCGATTATGTTGTATCACATTTACATCAGTTTACATCTCATAATACATAAAGAAACATTTTCGACTTTAAATTATACTAATAAATCGAGAAAAATTACAAGTTTACATATTCCGCTTTGTCATACTTACAAGCAAAGTAATATAAGAAATAAAATAAAATATTGTAGTAGGTAAACAGTAATGGTTATTCTAGCTTTAATCTGTCCTATAACAATATAACTTGAGACTGGCCATCTGGAGATCGAGCGCAGAACTAACGTCTTTACGTGTTTGCCGAGCCACCTCCGTTTGCAACCCCGTCATCTTACAGTTCACTAATAAGGTTTTCTCAGAAAATCCAATAACTTTCTGGAAAAATAATCAATCAAGGGATACCTAATAGTTATGTATCTTATGTGGGGGCCAGTCAGTGCAGACCGGCGAAACTTCGACCCAGTGGGATCTTTTGTGTCGACACTCTCCCAATAACGACTGCCATAGATGTTCATGGCAGCCGGGACTGACAGCTTAACGTGCTCTCCGAGGCATGGTACCTAATAGTTTATATGACTATATTTATTGAATAAAAATATGTGTTCATTATTTATAATACACTAAACATATTGCTATGTCACTGTATAAAAGATATGCACCCTATGAAAATCAACAAGTCAACGATATACCGATATACTTAAGTTTCAGAACGCAACCGAGTGGCCGTCAGGTCGATCACAAAACATCGATGCCGATAGCAGTTTCGATATTTTCGCAATGTACCGAACATTCGAGTGTAGTTTCTTTAAGTTTACGATGTACTTCTACTGCGCACTCGTAAACCGAATCCTCAAAGGAAACTAACAAACTGATGGTAGTGTATTACTTACACTGTGGACTTATGGACATATTCGTAGTCATAAACACATACGGCCGTATAATTTAATTCCATAGAATATTGTGCTCAGTTTATGAGTTCAGCGTAATTAAATATTTTCAAGTAGCTTAGGAAATCGGGCAATAGGTTATGGTGCCAATTACCACCGCAACCTGCTTGTCATCTATACATATATTAAGACGTTAAGTAAAAACTTTGTACCTCTTTTTACGAAAATTGCGCGGTCGGAGGAGTATGAAATTTGGCACAGTTAACATTTATATGGAGAAGAAGTGGCGAATCTTAATATTTTTATAAAATATGCATTAGAAATACATTAAATTAATGAAAAAACACTTCACGCACACAACCATGCATTTGACACACGCAGTCGAATCGCGTTCGTAGTATTTCGACATTGTTTGGTTGAAGAATTGTCCGTAACTATGGTTACATATCTTAAGTACCGTGAAATGTGATTATAAGGGGTACAATAAAATGACAAATAAAATAAAAAGTAAAATAAAATGAAAATACAATAAAATCTTAATAACGATCAAACTTAAAATTTAAATCAATTATGGTCGAATTTCGACCACTTGGCGACCGCTAGTATTATTAAATACGTATTGTTATACATAGATATTAAATACAAAAATATCAATGTATAAAAAGATAAAAGCAGGCAATCCACGGTCTATGCAAGTCGATAAATACGTCGAGAACTTTTAAATACGATAAAGATAAAAACTATTATAAAAGCCTCACAACTTTGTTTTTTGGCGCAAAGAATTTGCGTTGAAATCCAACGTAATAATGTTGCCAATTTTTTGGGCACGTTGCTAATTGACAGCGATGCGGAAGAATACTAAGATAAGTTAAATAAAAATATCATACATTCTTAAGCCAGGTAGATTGATCCCGCAGTAAAAGTATGCGCTTGTACCTTTATACCTATAACTAAATGGGTAGTTTATGCCCAGATCACGTACAATAGTGTGTGTTAACAACAGTTTTTTAGGTTTAAGCAATTTCGGCATTCATGATTTAATAATATACTTACTTCTATGTTTCGCCTCCACGTCAGATAAATTATTTACTTTAATGGAAAATATCGAGATGTTTTTAAAAATCTTTCAAATAATAAAACCCAGCTAAGCGTCAGTAAACACAAACTTCGGTGGTACATTCGTTTTGCAATTTTTTGTTCAACTGATTCGATGAAACTTCTACGAATCTCTACCTATCATTTGACTAGCTGGATCGATAAAATCATCCACGTTTAATCAACAGCGGTTCGACTTACATCGCTTTTTAACGAATTTCAGCAGTTCGTCATAAACTGACAGCTGATTCTTTGATTAGCTGTGTAGAATAATACTGACTCATAGACGTGTATCTATATACAGGCGGTATAAGATGAAGACGATCGATACATATTATTCAATTTTATTGCCTGGCTATGCCAATCAGACTCTATATAAAGCCTTTGTCCAAAACGGCTTTGTACTATAAATCAAATCAGACTTTTTCCTTATGTAAAGCTAAATTGCTCAAGTCCAAAGTCTCAGTATACATATTAAACAACAATAAGTTACATGGACGTAAGTCGAGCAAAGACGTTCAGTGTTCTCCTGCGCACGAGTATAAAATAAATGCCATAAAACTTATATTAACTGGCTCTCCCACATGTTCGTATAAAACTAAGATGCTTACTGGCAAATTGTAACGTGATGCTTAAGCTTATAGGACGGAACAAATAGACTTTAGCAGTTGGTTTTATTAAACTTTGTAATGCCTTTTGTGTTACATACTTAAACAATTTTAACCCAGTTGGGCTGAAGGCAAGATCTTGGAGATAACTATTTAGATAAGGATGCAATTATAATTTTAACTGGGCGTTTTAGTATAGTGCTGTAATGTATACGAAAGGATGTTTAGCAATTTTCTCTGTCTTGAAACGTATGAAGCTAGCTCCAAGCAATGTTTTGTTACCTTATGTGCATGTGAGTAGATCTGCTACTTTGCCTTGCCTGACGTTAGAGGATAAGATAAATAATTCTGTTTTGTTTTCTTTTTTAATTAATAAGCTTAAGTATGTTTAATTTAGTAGTAGACAAATGGAGTAATGATCGCAGCTCCTTACAAATAAAAATTTGTGAAACAAGCAGCATAGTTAAATTGGTGATCAAAACGAATGGCCGTGAGTTTCTTGCCCGTTCTTCTCACTAGTTCTACACCCTTGATTTGCTGAACGTAGTAACAGATACAAATTATTGTTTATTTAGTGTAACCTTGACATTCATAAGTGTACTTTGTGACCTAAATAAATAAAGAAATTTTTATTTTTCAATGTAACTCGTATTAAAATAATTTATTCAGGTGGATTGACGCTTGAAAGTACGTATGAGAATGTAATAACTTTTAAACTTTTGCGTTGCATGTATATATATATATATATAATATGCAACGGGTATTAACGCGATCATGCATAATGTTTACCTTTTTTATGCTTGACCCTCTCAGCAATAGTACGCTTGGTTTGGCCTATGTAGGAACTCCCGCAGCTGCAATTTATCTTGTATACGCCTGGCGTTTGTAAAGGCAAAACGTCCTTTGGTGTGCCCACCATGCTGGTCACTTTGGCCCCCGGTGTATAAATAGTGTTGATGGAATATTTCTTTAACACCGTTCCAATATGTATGGATGGTCGATTACAATTTATTATTTATTCTAAGGTTATTCATTTATTCCAATAAAGTGATCGATTGACGTCTTCCCGCCGACATATGTATATATAATAACCAGTAAAAGTGTTTAACAATAGTAGTTTAAAGTCTCAAAACTATGTAATAGAAGTGTTTTATAAAAAAAAAAAACAACGCGATAAAATTTCAACATATAAAATTCGCATAAACGTAAGACAATATTGTTTATTTAAATAACATAACAATAAGTAGTATGAAACCAAATCTAAATAAATAACTGTAGCTAAACATTTTCCTATGAGTAAAACCAGAAATTGTGTTGATATCTTCGGGGATTACCAAAATGATAGGACCCATAATAGGACGCTAAATATAACCTCGCTTTAATTTTAAACGTTCACTATTATTTTCGATCCTACGGAAATAAAGGGGAGTTTGAGCTTTACTCCATCTACTAAACATGTTTCAAACGCTACAACAACGCCATGTTTCTAGTGAAAAGGATCTTTGAACAATTTACACGACATGTCAATTCATCCTAATACCTCACGATCGGTGCTATCTTCTACGAGATCTTCCTGAAGGAACTATATAATACTAGATTATTCCCGCGGCTTCCCTCGCTTAAATGCAGGGTAGGGTAGGCTAGCAACAGTCACGGCGGGGTCGCGATTGCATGTGAAAGCGATTCGCGCGGCCTCGCCGTCTATGGTTATGTCGAGGAACACCGTGGTAGGTTTAGTCGGTATTACCGGGGTATCTTTTCCCCGGTGAGCCCGACATAACCTCTCCGTCGCCCCGCGGAGAGGTATGCGTCAAAGCATTCCCAAACGTAAAAAAAAAAAAAAATTTTGCTACAGTACTTTTATTTCGGATGACTGGTACCCTATGTCCTTTTCTGTTCTCCTGACAACGTGTAGCAAAACGTAACAAACAAACTCACATTCGCATTTATAATATTAGTTTGGATTACTATGCAGGACCTATTAAACAAAAGCTCGACTTAAAAAAGATATGGTTCCATAATTGCATAAGCTCATAATGCATAACATTTATTTACAGGCAGTAATTAATGTAGATACAAATAAAAGTAATGTATGTAATAAAGTTACGATCATAATTGACTTATTTAGTTAGTGTTTAGTAATAATTTAACTGTTATCATGGTTTCCTGACAGAGGGTAATAACGATTATTTATGACAGCTAAATTGCGGAATATAATTGTTCGTGACGGCTTTTTACGTTAAAACAAGTCAATTTTCGCACCGCCACCCGCGCTCAGCCGTTTAATTTTGATTTACTGTACATGTGCTTTTGCTTTGCAAGTTATAATTATCTTTGGTTTAAGAATGGTTGAATAGATTAACGTTCTAAGGTTTGCAAAAAAGAATAGTTCGGAAATCAAAACGCTTGATGTAATGTTATAATATATTTTTTCACATGCACTATACGGAAGACAAGACAAGTTCTTTTATTTTTAAATTTTTCTTGTTGTTCCTAATGCGTACTCCCTTGCCACAAGGTGGGCGAGAGAGCTATGTCGGGCTCTCCCAAAACTTCGGGCCTACCGACTAAAATCACCACGGTGTGCCACCTCGCTGCTTTGTAAGGTGAGTGGGTCGCTGGAACTAGAACAACATCAGCGACCCACCCAGCAGGGTGCAATGCAAACAAGATAAAGTCTGCCGGCGACGACTCCTGGTCGACGTCCCGGCAAACAGAGAGTGTTACTCCGACTTACTGGCTGGCAGGCGGGAGATACGTACTACGTACGTACGATTGATGTCACAGTAATACAAATAGAAAAAGCGTAAAAGATGGTGAAAAGTACTAAATCTTTAAGCTAATGTACATGTTGAGAATTGTATAATACAAATCACACGTATAACACCAACTAGATTTGATTTGAACTCTTTGCAACTCGATATCATTATGGTATAAGCTACCTAGTTTATATTCCTAGAATATAAGATACGAAGATAAGAACATCCTCTTATCTAGGAACTTGCCTGCGAAATCTTTACTTAACCTCCCAAATTGTTCTAATTTGTAATTAGGTAATACTAAACTAATTTAACTCGAGAAACTTATTCGACTGTGACAGTTTTCTAGTTTTATTGAAGCAGAAACAGTAATTCATAGGCGTTAAAACTTTTATTTTATTTGAAGCCTCGTATAAATACAAGGTTGTAAAGAGTTCACTTGGCAGTGACACTTAGCCAGCCTCCTTTGAACGCTATAATAAGCAATTTCCCCTCGTTTTCTCGTTACTACGGGTGCCTGACTGTTACTGTACTGGACGTTAATTATCTATTACACTATAAAATGTACTAATATTGAGAGACTTCATAATGCGTATCGAATTTTGTGAATATATTTTCTTCTATTTATGATTGTACTATGATCAGTTCAATATAAGAGTCTGAATCCGTGCCTGCTACGCGCCACAAAGGGGCAATTCAATGATCACTCGCTGTATCTGTGAACGCCTAAAAGCCGTATAGGTAATTCTGTGAACTGTTCGTATATTCATTTATTTATGGTTTATTTGTATATTCTTAGAAAATTTATATGCAAATAATAAATTAAAAATATATTTTGTTACTCTACATTATTCTTTGTTTTATAGATAACGTCAGGAAATCTAAAAAAGTTAAACAACACTTTAGTAAATATATTCATTAAAAAATTACGTTTCCTAGGAATAGTGGCAAAAGCAGTCACGAGTTTTTGTTTTTGTTGTCACTATTCCTAGGAAGATTACGATTACGAAGTACTCTAACACCTATTTATAGGTTACTTCATAATATAATTATATTTTAATGAGTTATCAACTTTTTATAGAAATATTGATCGTTAGTAGTAAAACACATTTATAACGCAAATACAGCGCACAATTAATTTGAAATATTATATTTTATATATTTCATACACGAACTACGAAAACAGTAAAAAGTAACACGAACAGTTAGTGCTAAGTTATTAACGCAATATGGCACAAAAACGCAACATTTAAGTAATTTATACCACAACTAATTTTGAATAAAATTTTAGTCATTACTAGTGCTTTTACAACTCGCATTTAAACACGGAAACAACTTACTCAGCCAGTCAATATTGTTTGAACAACAGCATTTATCATTTTACGCATCTAGCTAGTAAATACCGGCAGTGAATTATTATCCAGTAATGCAGGCTAAATGTTCGCGCTTCTTCTTTATGCCGGTAACTCACGCACATGTGGGCTGTAGATTAGAAATATGTGGCGCAGACATGTCACTGTTACATTTTTTGTTAGATAAGAACAAATTATATAAACTTTTATTTACTATTGACATCGCGATTGATTCTAAAAGTACAAAAGTTTTAACTACTGTAAAAATATACTGAGAAATTTACATTTACACTTTCCCCAAAGTTTCAGATGCTTATATAGTAGTCTAATTTAATTATGGAACATTCCAATACACATAAATACTATCACTTGAGAGATCTTATCTATACATATAATAAAACTGTAAATATCATGTCTGTACATTTTAGAATTTTGCGAAATAAATGATTTAGGGGCGCTCAGAATAAATAACTAAACACATTTCAATCATTTTTAAAAATGTCTGTCTGTCTGTCTGTTTGTTTGTTCTCGCATCACGCCTGAAGTACAAAGTTAATACGATAGACTCAGTAAGAATACTATAAAGAATATCCTCAAGTAACATTTAGTCTTTATTTCATTAAAATCGGTCTTCTCTATCAAAAGTTATGAGCATTTGAAGTCAAATTAAAGTTTAATGTAGGCGATGTGATCGTACTGTACTAGATCCGCCGTAATGGTTTACAAATAAGGTTGAGATTTTCTTAAATTTAAGTTCACAGATTGTGATTACAGATCAGGATCGTATATAGAAAGCCAGTAATACGGATAGAATGTAAATTTCTTAACTTTTGTTATAATAATAAATAATTATACGTATAGGCTTAAGAAAATTGCAATAATATAACTCAAAGTACCAACATTTTACCTATAAAGTTCGCTATTTTGGCGTGCGCTGGGAAAACGATTGATGATACATAAAAATCATGTACTACATGATTAAAGTATTCATTACTACCATGGACAAATAATATATTGTTTATTGATCCATGATACTGAGAAAATGTTTACTGTAACTGACAACGACATCTCTTAGTGTTACGACGAAACGTCGATAGATGGCGTTGTGCATATGACGTCATTGAAATTAAACTGCTATATACGGATTTTATCGCGTTGTTTATTTGACACTTTATTACAAAATTTTGAAAATTGCTACACTTCTACTACTATTAAACTTTACTAATTTTTAAGCTAATTAAATTATTATTAAACTATTTAGATTTAATTTATTTTTACACTTTCCCCGACGTTTCGGTTGCTTTTCAGCAGCCATGGTCACGGGGAGACTAAGATGGCAGTTGTCTCAATGTTCCAGTGTAGTTATTTCAAAGTACCCGAACATAATTTAATCATTGGTGTTTCTATTTACGCAGAATGAGCTCAAAGTATCATGAAGTCTAGCTGTGGTTTGCTTCTTCTTGGGTTTGACTATTTTTATTACTGGATCCCAAGCTGGTGGTACATTCCAACCATCTTCTCTATTAAAATTAGGATGTTTTTTGATTTCAATAGCCTCGCGAAGCATCCTTGGTAGGAATCGGTGTTCTTTAGCGAGAATCTGTGGTTTGTCAAATCTCAGGTAGTGGTTGGTCCCCTGTTGCACATGTTCACACACAGCAGACTTCAACGAGCGTTGGTGTTTTACATCAGCTATGTGTTCTTTTATGCGGGTGCCTATGTTTCTCTTGGTTTGACCAATGTATGAGAGTCCGCAGTCACAATCTATTTTATAGACCCCTGCATCTTGTAAAGGTAGTTGGCACTTGACGGATGGTAAAAATTGACTTATCTTCGTTGGCGGCTTGAAGTATGTGTTGATTGAAGCTCGCTTCAAGATGTAGCCAATCTTGTCAGTGACACCCCTTACATAAGGCAGTATAGCAGGCTGGCGCTCGACTGTGGCTGGCTTTTCTCGAGATCTGTGACAGCAGCGCGGTTGTTGGAGCTTGTTGTCTTGCAGTACTTGCTTGACATGTTGAAGCTCGGCGTCCAGGTGTTTCTTGTCACAGATCCCATGGGCTCTCTGAAACAAAGACATTCCCACGGTAGCTAACTGTTTAGGATGGTGGTGAGATTCACCGTTTAAGTACCTATTTGCATATAGCAGTTTAATTTCAATGAATAATATTCGCGTAAATAGAAGACAATATTACATATGACGTCATTTTCTAAATCGCGGTGTTAAGATTCTCCGGCGCAGTATGACTACGGAGCACAATTGTTTTTAATCAGTAGAAGCTTAGTCTTTGTAGTTGTATATCTTGAAGTTAGAATTATTTGTTTCGAACAATTGTTTGTTTGTTTGGACTGCCCGGCATTTCATTGTTCATTGAAAATTTCGTGGTACAGGCTTATAAATAATAATTTTTGAATTACATTAATTTTGATTCGCTTCTATTTAATCGGTAATTTACTTATTTCGTATATTCGTTCGTTTGTACATTTTGTATCGTCTATCCTCATATCCTGGCTTTTGATTGTAGATTGACAATATCGTAATTCAATTCTTTAATTGTAATACTTGCTGTAATTTTAAATTTCGAGATAACAAATTTGTCTTTGTTCTAATTTTAAATTTCGAGTTGTAAACATTTTAATTCTTATATTTAGTTTCCTTAATTATATCGAACAAGTTGTTTTGATCTGTGTATCTACATTATTTTAGTTTTTGATATTTTTTTAAGAATAACTGTTATTAATGCGGCAAATTCGGTCTCAGGAATCTGCTGAAAGTCATGAGGCAAGGATCATTAGTGCCCGAGAACGTCAGGCTTTTAATCGGGAGCCGGAAAGCTCTACTGAACGTGAAACTCGACTTCTAGCACAGCGTGCACGTACAGCAGCTTCTAGGTCCCAAGTAATGGAAGACGAACGTGCAGTGCAATTATCTGCAGATCGCGAGCGGCATGCATTTTTACGTGAGTAGGAGACGTTTCCCGAACGTGAGGCACGATTGACTGCCGATCGTGAGCGGCACACGCTGTCCCGTGAATCGGAGACGTTAACTGAACGCGAGGCTCGATTAACTGCCGACCGTGAGTAGCACACGCTGTCCTGTGAGTCGGAGACGTTTACCGAACGCGAGGCACGATTGACTGCCGATCGTGAGTGGCACACGCTGTCCCGTGAATCGGAGACGTTTACCAACCGCGAAGCGCGCGGACTTCCAGCCCATAAAATTTCTTTAAAAGTGGGCGTTCCCATAATCTTGCTAAGAAATTTAAGTCCACCTAGTCTTTGTAACGGAACTAGACTTAAAGTAAAAATCTTGCAACGTAACTTAATTGAAGCCGAAATTTTAACAGGATGTGGGCGCCACACAGTGGGTGAAATAGATTTTATTCCGAGAATCCCCATCATATCAAATAATTATCCGTTCAGTTTTAAGCGCGTTCAATTCCCAGTAAGTTTATATTATGCAATGACAATAAATAAAGCGCAAGGTCAAACATTACACGTTGCTGGTATAGATCTCAGTACGGGCTGTTTTACTCATGGCCAACTCTGTGTCGCTTTGTCTCGCGTTAGCAATCCCCAAAATCTGTATGTGTACGTCCCCAATGGTTCCACATCTAACATCGTTTACACAGAAGTTCTGTCCTAAAATATATAACATTTTATACAAATTTTCACGTGGACGAAGTCGCGGGCACAGCTAGTACATAATAAAGCTCGTCTTGGTTGAGCTGTTATACAAATTGATTGAGTATTTTTCAGATTACCACCTGATCCCTCAAACTTAATATTTGTTACCATAAATGTTTGGTTAATCCATAACTAAGAAAGGTCAAATAGAACGCATTTGATCTAGTGATGTAGCTAATAGATCAGAGCACGCGTATGATAACCTACAACTTGATGGTTAAATTTTTGAAATTAATCTATTTTATACTGATTTTAAGCACTGGTGTATTTAAAAGCGGGCAAAGAATAAAATACATTAATATTTTCTGAAAATATGCCACAACATAGACTCTATATAAATTAGTTTAAATGTCAATGTATAACATCGTAATGAGAAGATAATCAGTAATAGTTTAAAGGTGCTACTCCAGGTGTCTCTCTACTCGTTAGAAGGCTTATAATAAGGTTGAACCAAGCAACCTTATAACAGGCATCCTAAACGACCAGAGTCAATTTGATATTGGAATGACATGGTTTCTGGACATATTGGCTTACTACACATGCAGCGTCAGTTACATAAAGACTTCTTGTCCACAGTTGTTTAGTATATTTGAGCTAGGGTCTTTAACTACAGTATTGCCATTGTCATCGCAGACCGATCTAATACCGAATTTGCGACCAATGAAACAGGTAAGTACCAACAGCATTTTTCAGTAGGAATAAATGCACATTTTCTGCACGTTTGCATAATCTGGGCTATTATCAACGGATAAATTCAATGGCTTATAAAGTTACTGACGTATTAATGTCAGTCATTTTCATAGCAATAAAATAATTCCATGCGTATCAGCTTTCGGAATAAACGATTTTTCCGGGATTATACCCTTTTGTTTCAATGCGAATGAGAAAATTATGCAAAATATCTTTATCTGCTTGCGTTCAACTCCTATTAGGGGGTCGAAAACAAATCCTAAAAAGTACCGTCATGGATTTCTTTGTCAGCATTTTCAGTGTACCATTTTATTGAGAGTATTGTGCTTTAACAGTTGACTTTACGAGATACTTAATTTTGCCACAACATTGAAAGCAACTGTGTCGAAACTTGTCACGATTATGAGTATTTTTTATAACTAAACACATAATTATAAACATGGTCTAGCTAGTATATTTTTGCCAAAAGTTTTTTTGTTCCATATTAGGTTTACTTATAAGTGAGAATTAACTAGAGTATCTAAATAGATAATGACCAAGGGAAATGACCACTTAAAGTCAATTTTGAGTTCCATATTGGAATTCTTAAGGCTCGTCTAAAATAATAATTATAAGATGAAGCTAAATTTTTTTGGAAACTACCATCGCAATTAAAAAATTTTAATAGCCTTCTATGGTCTATTGATGCTTGCAATACTGGAGATATAAATAAATAAATAATAAGCTATACTGCCTGCATAAGGAACGTATACTGATGCCCCTCTATTAAGAGTACAGCACCTCATTAAGAGGCTCTATATTTCGTATTCTCCACAGAAACACAAATATTTGGATCTGAGCTTCTGTAGAGCAGATATTTCACGTGAGGCTAATCCAGCTTTAAATAGAGTTATTGATAAGCACTTCACGCCATATAGCTTCATAATTATCATACTTTGAAGGGTGTAATTATGATAATTAACTGTTAAAATCCATTTTAAGGTATTCATAGACCGAATGCACTAAACTTTGTTGAATCTGTTTCGCGCATTGCAGCACCGAATTTTATAGGAAATCTATATTTGTCGAAACCTGCAGTCTCTTCATAATATATTACCGGTTATATAGTCACCAACCAATATTCGCAACCAGGGGCAGAAAGCTGAAATTCAACCCCTTTATTCATAAAAGATAAAACGAGCTATAAGCCATCTGAGGGGTTATATTTTATTATTTAATAGTTATAGATCTCTTCGAGCTCTTGGCTACCCGAATACCGTAACGATTGCCATAAATATTCATATGACAAATAGGATTACCGGTTTAACGTGCCGAGTCTTGTCGATATAAACAACTGGAATTTATAACAGGCCTGACTTCATTGACGTTTTATTGACGCAATGAATAAATGCTTGTTGAGTATAAATACTTGAGGAAACAGTTAATAGAGATCGTATTAAACAGTTTAGACTTTAATTTATAAAGTTGTTGTATTAGTGATGGTAAGTATTGCTTTTGTAAACAAAGTTGGTGCACTTGGGTATAATAGGTTATACATACATAATAATAAAACTACTTATTTACCGCCCTAGTTTTTAGCCATAAAGATTTATCTCAAAACCTAAGTCAAAAATTCTAGTCGGTAGTAAGAAATATATCTCATTAATAAAGTAATCATACATACATACATACATAGATTCACGCCTGTTTCCCAGAGGGTTAGGCAGAGACTACGGATTTCCATTTGCTACGATCCTGACACACTTCTCTGGCTTCATTCACTTTCATCACATTCCTCATACACGCCCGTCGGTTCAAGGTGCTCTTAACCTGGCCTTTGTCCAGAACGCCTCCGATCTGATCAAGAAACGTTCGCCAATGAAGTAATCACCTACAATAATCATATCAAAATACCTATATCATTTCATACCATCAAAAAACCTTGTTTCATATTTCCTTCAATAAAAAAGCAAATAAAAAACGATTAGTACTCATATTATAAAGAGGAAAGATAAGACTTTTTGTTTGTTTATTTGTAGGCATTTAACTCAAAAAGTATTCAAAAAGATTTTTTTACATGTGGGACGTGACGCGTATCTCTCCGGGGTGACGGAAAGGTTATGTCGGGCTCACCGGAGAAAAGATACCCCGGTAATACCGACTAAACCTACCACGGTGTCCCTCGACATAACCATAGACAGTGAGGCTGCGCAAATCGCTTTCACATGCAATCGCGACCCCGCCAAGGTTTCAACCCGCCGTGGGAATCGGTAAGCCACTACATAAAAATACTTCCTCTACTGTCCCCTTGGGAGGGACAAAGACACGACACAGAGGCGCACATGAGAACCCGCACGCCGCCTCTCGCACCTGGTGCTGATCGGGTGGCGAACAGGCCCACGCAGCCCACCACCCCCAGGTCAAACCTCAGAGTGGCTGGAGGTCATCTCGCGCCCTCCGGCGCCCGGTTCTGCTGTTGGGAAGAGGGTTTAAGCGCTTCCTCTCCCACTCCACCGCTTCCTTGATGGAAATTACTTCCTCACAGAAGGAGGCGGCGGCGTTCCACGATCTCTCACTCCGGACCATAGACTGAACCATAGCTGCTAGTGAGAGGGCAACCAGTCCGACTGCCGCGATCAACTCACGGCGATGCTATGCCTAGGAGGGGCAATCCGCCAAAGTGTGCAGCGCTGTATCCACCACAACATCGCAGCAGTCGCCACAGTGATGACATCCGGGCGTCTCCTGCCGGCCTATGCGACATTGGAACTGGCCAAAACAACCGTGGCCAGTCATTACCTGTGTCAGCCGGAAGGTGAGGGTGCCATGCCGCCTCTCCAGCCACTCTTTAAAAACGGGACTTACCACCACGATCGTGTCGTGCCCAACCATTAGAAAGCTATATTATCACGGGTAACAAAGGCTATATTTTATACAAATAAATTGCTTTTACTAACATAACCTAACCTTATCTACTTTCACGCGAACGAAGCCGCGGGCAAAAGTAGTAAAGTAAGTAAAGTAATTATAAACTATAAATCGATAACTTACCCTCGACAAAAAAAGACATTTGACAAGTATTATTGTTACGTTAATCACTGAGGTTTCCACAACGTAGGTATAAAAAAGAACTAAATCACCCATATTTGTACATATTGTCCATTCTACATTCTTATGTAAGACTACACATGCGAATACCATAATAAAATGAATTTATGTCATTGGAAATCCGTAGACCTTTTGGGTTGTACTGTAAATATCTAAAATATATCCTAGGTCTCATGTTAACATGGATTTGAAGGCTTATTGTGAATGTTGTAGACATTATCGATAATATAAACTAGAATATTGCGATGAAGCAAACTAGTTATTTTTAGATTAGGCCAAAAAATACTCGGCTAGCCGAATATTGGTTTTGTGATTGTTTCCTATAAATTCAATAATACTTCTAGTAGGTTTTCTATTACGATATTGCATGGGGACCACTTGTATTTTTGTGTTTTGTTATTGTGTTTTTGGATCTACATAAAGCCAATAGTATCTATATAGCACGTTTTCTATAACAAAATTCAAAGGGGACCATGTGTATCTATAGCGTATGTCTATTTAGTTTAAAATATATACAAATAACTACATCAACTCTGCCGTCAGATGAATGAATGTACAAATCTCTCCAACGAGATGTTGATATAATGAGATTGGACCAGGTTTTTCAGGGTATACTTACCCTGAAAATACTATTTTATCGTCTATCATAAATGTTTAACATCGCCCAGATAAACGGCTTTATGTACTCTCTGAAGCATGTCATTTGTATAAAATACTGGCGCTATTAAAACCCAATTTATCAGAAACAATTGTTGTAAACATTAAAAGCCATGTGCCAACGTATTATTTACGTTCGAAGGAACATAAAAAGGATCTTAGCACAAAAATAACACAATTAATCCGGGGTGAATTCCGTTATTATCATAAGTTTAAAATGTTACCGAATATCGGGGACGGGCTCACAAAGGGAGCTCTTCTTCCAACCGACTGACTTTTGTGTAACGGGTGTGGTGCAATCTGCAAGAATAGCGGTGATCATTGCGATTTTGGCTAGTCATGATCGGCCTGTCAGACTACAATTATACGCAATAGCTTTTTTAAACAATTGGAATATTGGCATGTTCTATGGATGTTTAACATATTTTCTACAATGTTATTTTTAGTTCTATGTCGAGATTAAACTGTTGTCAGAATTTCATATTTTTCACCAACGTATTTGACATAAGGGTTATGAATATGAAACAAAGATAATAATTAATTTAAATAACATGCCTGGTGATATTGAATCAATTTCAATCAAAACAATATCTAACATTACATCCAACTTTGAAATTTATACGAATATTATCGCGTTGTAATAAAAGTGTTAATAAACAACGCCATGAAATCCGTATAAAAAACGTTTAATTTCAATGTATAACATTCGCGTAAACTTAAGACAATATTATAACATCAGACTATTTAATTTAGATAATCCCATCCAATCAAAATTAAAATTAAGTTCACAATTAAAAATAGTAATTTAATTTTATTACACAATCACTGGCGGCACTAGTTCTGCAGAAACATAATTTCATTTTTCACAAAGCCAGTATTCACACTGTACATTAAAAGTACTTATCTACTTACATTTATATGAAATTTTACAAATGGTAAATGGAAAATATGTATATAATATATAATATTATATAAATATTATCCATATTTTTTGTTTATGGCTTAGGCGGACAACGATCCGACGGATCGCCTGATGGTAAGCGATTACCGCCGCCTATGGCCACGCACTTGTGACTCCTTTGGTGTTGCACCAAAGGAGTCACAAGTGCGTGGCCAGCCTTTTAAATCCATCCCCACCCCCTGGAGGGGGGAGGGTTGGGCCTCCTGACTCACTCGACGAAACAATAATCAATATAGATATTAATAATATCTACATTAATATTTTCTATACTAATATTATAAAGAGGAAAGATTAATTTTTTGATTGCTTATTATATACAGCAAAACTAAACAAAATATTTTTAAAAAATGTACCCCGTTAGAAAGCTATATATTTTATTTATAAATAAAAGTATTGCTACTAACTTTTTTTTTGACGCCGGATAATGTTCTAGTCGCATTCCCCATCGCCGGTTTTGGGGCGGGCGATGGGGTTATGTTGGGATCCAGCCCCTAAGATGGAAATTTGGGCTGAACCGACTAAAACCACCGCGGTGTTCCTCACAACTTTATGGCTAGGCCGCGCGGATCGCTTTCGCATTCATATCGCGACCCTCTCATAGATTTGACCTGCCGATGGACGTGGCGGGTCCCACACAACCATCACACAAATTCACAAACACACAATAAAAATTGACACACACAATTGGGGAACCTGGTCCCCGAAGACAAAGCGGGGGACCTAGTCCGACATCGTGAGGCGTGCGCGGAACACGAACGCCGCCTTTTCAGACCTGCGCTGATCGCAGGCTTCTACTCAGGGTGGCTGGAGGTAGTCTCGCGCCCTCCTGCGCCCGGCTCTGCGGTTAGGGAGAGGATTGAACGTTTCCTCTCCCTCTCCACCGCCTCCTTCACTAATATCACCTCCTCACAGAAAGAGGCGACAGCAATCCAAGACCTCTCACTCGAAACTATGGACAGAACCATAGCCTCGAGCGAGAGGACGAGCCTACCGACTGTCATGTGCATGACACGGTGTTGCGTGGCCCAAGCAGGTCAACCTACCAATGTGTGCAGCGCCATGTATTCCACAACAACGTGGCAGTCACCGCAGTGATGACAACCGGGTGTCTCCTGTTTGTCTATTCGACACAGGCACCGACCGAAACAACCGTGGTCGGTCAACACCTGCGTCAGACGAAATTTGAGGGCGCCATGACGCCTCTCCAGCCACTCTCTAAGTACGGGTCTTACGGCTACGATTGTGGCGTGCCAGATTGTTACTAACATAACCTAACCTACTTTTACGCGAGTGAAGCCGCGGGCAAAAGCTAGTATAATATATAATTGTCAATATTAATAAAAATATTGTTAGTCGACAAAACGCTCTCATCTGTCCCTTCCACCACTACACATAAGGGCAAGTTTCAATGCACCCCTGTTTCGCACGTGACTAAATCGCATCAATCAAAATGATTTATTTACTTTATATTACATTATGTATATATTTCTATCTATCTTGATACTAAAATTTTAAAGATTGCTAATGCTTAAAATTATACTTTTAATGCGTCATGGATTTTTAAAGGTATTTTAAGTAACGGTTCTTTTATCTACCGGTTATCAAAATTGACGCTTTCATCATACTACAATAAAAAGCAATGAAATAATGCAAAGTTTCTTTTCGCGCATTATAATATCTCCTGAACTAACAAATAGTTAGTGTACACCAATGATCATTATGTCATATGCAACTTCTTGTAGTATCTTCTAAAATTACCTACATAGTTTACATTGGGTTTTACTACTTGGAAATGTTATTAACAGCATGGCACATATACCACATACCTACTATAAACTGTCATCTCATTACATCGTGCTTCTGACAGCAAGTAAAATTGTCAATAAGACCAATTGAACTAGAATGAACTGACAACCTAGATATGGATACACTAAAAATATTGGATGACACAAATGACAATTTCAACGGTTCACGTTAAGAATTAGAATAAGTTTCTATTTACAATAATTAATTGTCAGAAGCAACGTAAAGTGTCTTCTTCACTTGGGCTTTTTCGCTCGAATTGGGAAAATCTGACTGAGAAACTACTTCCATCCTACGAAATATCACAGCTAAATAAACTTGTATTTCTGCGATTAGAGGTAATGATGAAGCGATGATGTAGTTTCTGCGATATAGGCAAATAATTACACATGTAAATGCAGTCAGCATGTCTGAAAGTTCTCTATAATGTTCTCAAAGATATGTGAAGTCTGCCAACTCGTACTAGGCCAGCATGGGGGACAATGACCTAACCCTTCTCACACTGAGCCCGTGCATAGCAGTGAGGCAGTTAATATACAGGGTTGATATTATATAAACGTTACTGCCGATTGCATTACATTTACTTCTCAATAAACCTCAATCAATAAACATAATTGCAATATATTAACATCTACATTTACAGCGTGTAACAGAAAGGTGTGGTCATAAAATTTAAGCGTCACATTATATAGTCCCTGTACAATAGAAAGCCGCGATAAATAAATCCGTATACATTATTTTCCTTATAATATGGTTTTCTTTTTATCTACTTATTATTAACACGTTCTTATAGATACTTAAACAACACTAATAGCTGTCTCGGTGACATTAAAATTACTAGGCGCAATTTTGATTTTAATATAATAAGTTTGTAATGATGTTTTGATAATACATAAATATATCTTTTAATAATTTGTTTTGTTCCGGATATAGGTCACATAGGTTATTTTTTAAATATACATTACAATCCTAAACTATAACCATACCATTCTGTTTTACGCTGAAATGCTTATAGATGGCAGCAAATTCAAAATTGTATGCCAAATACATTTGGCCTAGTATAGTCCTAATCTCCTACTTTGGTACAAACACTAGTCCTGCATAATCTTGCAACATCCGATTTCGCTATTTGAATTTAGTTGCACTTTGAACACCTATTTGTGGACACGTTACACATTCTATTTCCAGCTTACGGGTTATTGTTAATAAAGGTTTCTGTATATTAATGCACATATAGAAAACATATATATTATGGTCCATGTTTAAGGTTTTCATACGTGACTCAATCTATATTACATTGGACTAGTTTTAGTCCACAAATTCTCCTGTTCAAATTCGTCAGGAACTCATACCGGTATAAAAATGTTTGTTATTAAATTACCTTTTATTTTTGATTGTCTTTTTATATGGACAGTAATATATAGCATAATGACTGCAACACCTGGTACATAAATGAATGAGCCATCAATTTATAGTGTATTTTACAAATACTGAAATTATAATTTGATGGCTATTTAAAAGAGTGGCCGTGAGTTTCTTGTAGGTATCTTCTCATAGGCTCAACCTTTGCCTGAACTTAGCAACTAACCTAAATGTAAATGTAGTAAACTCGCTAACCTCTTTGACGTCCATAAGTGTTACTTTGTGACCAAAATGAACGAATGATTTTTGCCTTTGAATAAGTAGATACAGTAAGACCTAGCTGTGTGCTAAGTTTCATCCAATCACCTTCACACATTTACGAATTTATAATATTAGTAGGATATATTTGATTTAATATGTGAGTTTGCAGAACTAGTTTTAAACCTAATCGGACCATTTAGACAGCAGTCATCAGCACGATTAGTCGGCACAGCACGTGGTGATTTATCGTACCGGTGTATGAATCTAAACTAATCTTTGGCTTGTGTGACCAGTAATTGTGCCACTATTGTTATTGCTTTGATTATAGTTCTCATAGCCAGCTCCTGTGATAAAACGCTTGACAAGATGACATGAGTTGGCTAGCGCACCTTGAAGTAATACGGACTTATTATAAGTAAAAATTCTAAAAAGTATTATTGATAATAATGCATTAAATATTAATAATAATAATTCATAATTCTTAGCTTGCCTAATAACGATGCTGTAGATATATAATAAAGATATACAGAGAATGAATGAATAAAGCTTTTTATGTTTTTTTAGATATAATAAGTATTTTAACTATTCATCAATCGCCCACAGAAGCTAAGTACCATGAGATAGGCAGTACATCTTTATATCAGTTATAAGAAGCGTTCACATATTACCCTATATATATTTATTGATTGAATTCTCGAAGGTTTCAAAGAACTCAGTACACTCTTTAAAAGCTTAAGTATACAAGGTTCTTAAAAATGTGTTCCAGTCGAGCATTTTTACATCGGTAGAATATAATCTCTCAAAGGTACAAAGTAGTATAAAAATATATTGAGAACATCAATTGTACTTATCTTCTTATGCGATGTGGAAATGAAGTTGCAATATATATCACATAAGCAACCCATTTATTTGCTATATATTCATTATATTCATAAGATTTTTTGTTACGATATTTTTAATGGGTGTTATTTTAGAACTGTTAACAAATTGTCATATATAATTAAACTTGAAAGCCAGTTTAATTGTTTAATAAAAGTTTTGGTACAGTACACATGATAAGTAGACTGTAGTTTTAGTTTAGATTTTATAATATACACATTTGAGGCCAATCATCGTAATAAAAACTATTAAAATAGAGTTCCGATCTAGTATGTTATAAATGTGGCAAATTGTATTCTTTAAAATTAAAATAAAAGCTATTTTAAACAAGTGAGAATCGGCAATGAATTTTCGTAAATCTTAGAGTTCGAAAAAATGGTTCAAGTAATATGCAAAGGTCACATGATACCACGTGACCTTGAAGTCGAAGATCATAGTCATTTTGGGTGTATATCGACTATGCTGAGTCGAATGGCGTCGACCGCGAATCTCTAGCTCTTACGGTTCTTGAGTTGAAAGTTGTATAACAGACAGACGGACGGACGGACGGACGAACAAAGCTGTTGTATGAGAGTTTTTCCGAACTCTAAAAAAGACAACGTCCACACTAGGCGCAATTTCTGTGTCAGATTCCTGGGGATCTAAACAAACATCCAAACAACGGACACAAAGAGCACCCAGACTCGTAATAACCGTTTATGGATCACACAAATGTTTGTCCTGTGTGGAATTCGAACCAACACTCGGCGCAATGGCAAGACAACCACTTAAACCACTACGCCATCCGTGGAGTCGTGCAGTAAATGTGAATATACTAGCATTTATGTTCACATTTGACGTGTATTAGAAACTCTATTTAGAACATATTTTATGACTAGAATTGGTCTTTTGATAGTCTTCTCCGTAGCTTTAATATTCCCAAGTCACTTGGGGTCGGCTTTTCTGGTCTAACCGTATTTGACTGGATATCAGTTTTTACACGGAGCGGCTGCCACCTGACCTCTGCAACCCGAAGGCTAACGATACCCTAAGGCTAGAGATTGATCTTCTGATAGTGGTGGTGAAAATGTACATATACTTTACATAGTTAGATAGTTTCACACCTGTATTCTCGAATATGTTGTCAGGGGTATAGGAAATCCTTATTGCGCCAGCTACAATTTCAAGACACACATAAGTCTCTTATTAGAGACTAGCCTATCTGCGTATATCGGCAAGAGTTCGAGACTCCGTGCTACAACTGCGATTTCTTGACAGCAAACCCTTCTTCTTCTTTTCGTGTGGTTAGTGGCCAGCCTGTTGTCAAGAGTTGTTCAAGCCTCTGACATGGCTTAACGACTGCTGTCAATTTAACAACAACTGGGACCGACTTTTTACGTGCCCTCCGAAGCACGGAGACGCTCAAATGAAATACCCCTAATCACCCATCTATAGACTGACCGTACCCAACGTTACTTAACCTCGCTATTCGTTTAACGATCAGTGAGTGCAACTAGCTATGAGCCCATAATATCATTATTCGGAAATGGAACCTCAGATCCTCGTGCACTGCAGTTTCATTTATCACCACTGTGCCATTGGTGGCCTTGGGGCAAAAAAGAAAACAACGTGGGGAAATATTAAATCAGTTAAACCTTTTTTTATGATGGATGTCATTTATCGCCCTGCGTTTTCTTTCATACGTAGAAGACGATGACTAGATTCATTACTAAATTTAAACTTGTACTGTTTAGTACTGTTGCTACCATTGCTTTAATAAAGTTCTGATCGTGTGTATCAATAATAATATACAAGAATAAAAAAAAACGATACATTCCATGTTATTGTGATAGATCATCTTCAGTACAAACATCGCATACTAATGCGACAATGTTGGGCTCATAAATGATGCACAATATTGCCTTAACACATGTATCTGTATTCATAATGCATTTAAGAAGACTGGGTCAATATTGGAGCACTAGTATAGGCGACGGCTGTGCCGTGTCTGTGTGCTGTGTCTCGGGTTCGAATCTAAAATTGGGCACAAAGTACTCCTAAAATCTCATTGCAATAAACTATTTAGAACTACACGCAGCAGCTTATATAAGAAAAAAAAATGACTTGTATTGATAATAAACATTTAACGATTAAAAAGTGGCCTTGAGTTTCTTGCCTGCTTCTTCTCATGAGAGCTCTACTACTCGAATAGGCTTTTTTCAACGCAAAATTGTTATTTCCTTTTTATTATTCTATTATTTAATAATATATTTTATATAGTTATTTGGCGTGTACAAACAGCGACACATCAACATAGACTATTTCGACTTTGAACTATTAGAAGTTGAACGCTGCGAATCGTGCTAGGGAGTACGTTATATTTTTGTTATTTTGATTCATTTACGCTGAACGGGCCGCAGGCATCGCCGCCGCCGCACGCGCTAGTGCACCGTGATGGGTCTATACTACTATGCACTGTCCCTTTCCAATAATTCTCTAATTTGTATGTAGCGTATTTATGTGTATATAGGGTGTCTAACTTGATGTTTAGCCGTGTGTACATTGTCTGCACGTTTTCATAGAAATAATGATTTTTGACTTTGACTTTGAAATCTCAAAATCATTGCTTGAGAATACATTTTGTCACAAATATTGTTCATATAAAAATGCATTTTAAGTAACGCTCTATTCAGACTGACTTATCAAAACTATTTATTGAACTTACTTAAGACCGAACAAATGAATAGGTACAGCAAATACAATATCATCCCCACTCAACGTGTGTAATAACGGACCTCATACAGATTAATCTGGCGATCAGATTACACGCTATTGTCTGCGACTGTACCGTGTCAGAGTACAGGCACGTACAATAGTTGCCACTACAATTATTGTAAAGTAACATTGTCAAACGACTGTGTATAAGGTACGGGTCTGAATAGTTACTGTAGATCGATTATGATTGCGATAAAATGTGCAGTGGAATAAAATGTTCCTTTTGAATTTAAGTAAGTAAACAGTAATGATGATAGATAAGGCTTATGTAGTCATACGATGTGGTAATTGAAAAATATATATTTCTGAAAACTTCGTTATGTAAAAACCCAATTATAAATTTGGTTTTGCCTGCAGCGCCGCTCGGAAACAGCGCCATTTCTGGATGAAACGTATGCTATCTCCTTTTCTCTACGCCTGAAAATATGTATGCGAAATTTCATGATGATCGGTCGACTAGTTAAGGCGTAAAAGTGTAAAAAATAAACAAACACTCGTCCACTTTTATAATATTAGGTAGGATTTAGAAAAATAATAAAATTATGATAAAAATTACTGGATAAATGAAGTTACAACATATTGGGAGGATAGCAAAAATTTCATAGTAAGTCAACAAACCATTATTATAAATCTGCTACAAAAAAATAAAATTACTAGATTTTGCCCGCGGCTTTTTTCAATAAATTGTTATACCTACTTTTATTTCTGGACAAATTTTACCCTATGTCCCTTTCTGTACCGCTGATAACATGTTTGCAAAATTTCAAGATTATCGGTCGAGTAGTTAAACAAACTCATATTCGCATTTATAATATTATTTAGGATTTTAAATTTCTACTACAACATTTCGACAAACAGGAAATCCAAACAAGCATGATTACCTCAAATTTAATTGACCATTCGAAGCAGAGTTAGTAAAGTGATTTAAATCCTGAAACATATTGAACCGATGCACGCATACAACATGATAGGTATCTGGTAAATTCATAATGGCAGCAATATAAATGGAAATACATATATTATTCATTTCATTTTGCGATTTTCGGTTAATTCTCGCTCACGTGTATACATATTTCCCCGAAGGAATATGTTATAGGCATTATATTACACGTGTATTTCGCTAGCTAAGTAACAGGCAGAGGTCCTTATTAGTAGGTCCCCTACCTCGAAAGGCACCTCTGTGAGAGCCTCGGTGGTGTAGCGGTAGTATGTCGCTTCTGTGCGTGAGGTCTCGGGTTGAAATCCCAGGTCCCCCTAAAGATATCTAGATATAGATATATATCCCAATAAAGAGTTATTAGCGTTTATAAGAATTGCTCAGTCCGGCAGCCTGGAGTTTGTATGTTGGCGATATAACATAGAGTAATGCTTCAGAAAACACGTAAAGCAGACGATCCTGCGCCTGATCTGTCTCCAGTTGTGAATTTTTCCGACTGCTCACGCTGCTCATGCTAACCCGCGATCGCTCGCAAACATTAGCGCATAGTCACTGTATAGAATTTATGAGGTATTTATGATATCCTTATTTAAATCTAAAACCGCATGATAGCATTTCATAAACTATACAACTACATGAATGTACATAGCTGCTCAGATGGTGTGTTCTAAAAGATGTCCATAATTTTTTATGCGACGGTATTTATAATAAAGTTTTAAAGACTCCTGCAGCCTATAAACCTGTTTATTTTTAAAATGGTTTACACTTGTATTCCATTTAATTTGACTAAGTTATGACTTAGGTACAAAAGGTGTCGATACCCATTACATATTCCTAGAAATTGGGATTGGTGTTGATTCTTAGAAATTGGGATAACAGAAAAACCCTATCACACTTTTTGTCCAAACCAGGTACTACATAATATAATCGGCTGCAAACGTTATCAAACTTATTGTATACACCACGTGTCAGCAAGCGAGTCTAAAAGAAAAAGCAGTTTTAATCAAAGTATTTTATTCGCGCATGGAGCCCGCGCAATAATCTTGCGCATGTACTCCACGCAAGCGTCTTGCGCATGTGAACCGCGCAAGAAGCTTTCCGGGGTAGCTGGCGCGAGGTCCTTACATCATACTCATTACAGTACATACTATTTAATTAAATCAGCACTTAATAAATGTTGAAAGTCTCAATTACTTTGTTTGGAAACGAAATGTTTCATAACATATCATCCTAACTAATATTATAAATACGTATGTGAGTTTGTTCGTTTGTTCCGATCATCATAAAATTTCACATACACGTTGTCAAGGGTACAGAAGAGGACATAGGGTACCTTTCATCCAGAAGAAAGTAATATTCCCAAAGTGTAGTAATTTATTGACAAACTCTAGATTAACGAGCGAAGCCGCGGACAAAATCTAGTTTGGAATAACTTTCTAGTTACATGATTTTTATACGTCTATATGTACATTCTAAAGCCAATATAATTACCATAAAAGCATAAATGATGCGTCTGCGTTTTGAAGGTAATGTTTAATTATTGATTCTTCTCCTCCCTAGCCATTATTATTCCCAAGTTACTTGGGGTCGGCTTTTCTAGTCTAACCGGATTTGACTGGATATAAGTTTTTACACAGAGCGGCTGACGGCCACCTGACCTCCGCAACCCGAAGGCTAACGATACCCTAAGGCTAGACCAGTGTCAGGATATTATAGGGCACTGACTTTTCCAATAACGACTGCCATAGATATTCATGGCAGCCGGGACCGACGGCTTAATGTGCTCTCCGAGGCACGGAGCAGGCGATAATTATCAATCAATACGCACATAATTTTGAAAAGTCATATAACTTCCGAAAGTCAGAGGTGCGCGACGGGGGTTCAAAGCCGAGACCCTCGGCATTGCAATCTGTTGGTTTTCCCACTGAGCTATCGCTGCTTATATATAATTATTGATTATAATTATATATTACCTTCATTTCATTCAGTTCATTGATTCTAAACGTAAATTTTAATCATGTATCCTGTGCAACACCGCAGACGAACGTCGACAGTGCAGGATTACCAAGTTCGATGCATGCATAATAGTTTCGAAATAGCGTTTTCATCCGTAGATTTATTCGTCTGAATAATGTTAATGAATATATAGACAGATTCAATTAATTTTACAACATTGTAGGCATTACTATATTTTATCACGTTATTTTGTTATGTTGGAATTGAAACCGTTTACTAATTCGAAGGCGTCGTCAGGCTGATGATGTTTGTACTTATTTAATCTTTTATTAGTGTTTTTATATCTAAATTAGCTCTGTGGATCTCGTTCCAAGAAGGCTACATTTACTGCTTTACAACAATACTGTTGTACTGTAAACTCTTCAGAGAATTCCGCCATGACTGTTCTCATAGTTGAATGCTCTGAAGAGGTTGTGTATATCAATAGCAGGGTGCTTATAAAAACAGCATTTTTTTTTAATAATTACTTTTCTCATCATCATAATTTTCTCTCTCACACAGAATGGGTACAAAAAATCAGGTCTTAAACTAAGTTTAACATGATCGAGTAGGTGAGTCTGCTTTGTCTCATCAGGCTTCAAAACATCATCATCCATTAAATACGCCGATAAATTTAATTTAAGCATACCATCGCTTCAAAATACCGGCCGAGCGAACGAATGAACTCTAAACCGAATCTATCACAAATGCCAACGATACTGGCGCTCCAATTTCAAAATTTCAACCAATATCTGCCACAACATTTTACAAATCCAAATATTTGCGAAATACCGCAGCACGACCATCGCAAATACCGCAAACGAAACGCCCTAGAGGCAAGGTGCCCATTCACTGTGACGCAACGGGACATGCCGGGGATATTTCAAGACCGACAATGCGTGGCGGGTCACATCTTTTATACATCGTAGGTGATGGATACGTATGTGCTTATCGGGATATATAAATGTTTAAGGATCGCCTATGGATTGATAGGCTCGGGTTTGTTCAATAAATCAGTAAACATGGTTTATGTTGGTCTAATTATGAGCTGAAAAATGTTGGTATCTTTTAATAGAGCTTTTAAATAAAGTTGTGTATATGTAACAAACCCCAAAATATCATAAAATCTAAGCTTTTTATATAGCAATTACTCCTTACTTCTTGACTTGTTTTGGACTTTAATCATTTCGGATGCTGTGAATACGTTTTCACATAATATATTAATTTCCTTGAACTTTCGGATTTATATGGCATTGTCTGTAAGATGAGAAATAGCATGCCTACGTTAGAAATAGCTAAATAAATAAATAAATAAATAAATCTTCAAGTGCAATGAATACAATGATTATAAAGAAAGTATATTATATAAGTTAAATTATTTCCGTAATTTTAGAGTGATGTAATTTATCAGTAACAGCACATAAATAACCTTACACGAGACCACTACTTAATATAACACGCTGTATATTAATAAAGTATAGACCCTGGTAGGGAGAGACCAGTTATTTTTCTTTCAATAGTTCAGCGGTTTCGTTCAGATTATTTTCGAATACGTTTCAACTATCTTGACTTTTACTACATCTTAACTTTTGTAGTTTATAAACGCTCGCAATGTCCTTGGAAATAAACAATCACTGCAACGTTGGCAAAAGTTACAAAGACTTGGCAAAGAGTATGTGACGCGCAACTTTTTATTGTTACATTCACTATGTTTGTAATTCTGGTTTTATTCTTGCAAGCGATATTGCATTGTATTTTGTTGATATAATACAGAATAGATGACAGATAATTTATTTTATAGTAATGTTAATATTTTCTACATAAATGTCTATGCGGGCAGTTAAAATCAAAATACTTTGTATAATTAATTTTAAAACGAAATTATCTAATAACTTGTATTTACAAACGTATTGAAAAAGATAACATAATTACAAAAACACAAATAATTATAATACTAAATATTTACAAAAATGGTTTAGGCATCGTAGAATTCTTCAGCATCGCTGTCAACTGGTACAAATATTGTCGAAATTTATTTGATGTGTAAATTTTCGATCAAAGCTTTAAAAATCTTTTTATATTTACCTACATTTAATTTTCTACTGACGTTTTGGTAGTTTTATAGCAACAAAGAGCATGGAAAGTTACATATGAACTTAAAAGACACTATGTCTATAACTGGAGAAAGTGAAATAAGCAGTTAGTCTGTGTTTAATCAAATCTATTGGTTATATTAAGAAGCCATCGTCAATACGCAGTATTTACATATCTCTACACTCTACCTACCATCATTCACCTTTAGTCTATCCCATCGATATTCTTCAAGTAACCATTAAAAGAAGTTATACGATAGGCTGAATGTAGATGAGTAGTAGATGAACCAAAAGGATCACGTAACCGATTAGTTTGCTACCGTATTGTGTTATTCATACATATACAGACAACGACATAAGTCGATAAATATGCCTGAAATTTTGAATTGCTTTGTCATACACAATTATGATAAATTTAATATTTTCAGCAGTAATAGTTAAAGAATAGACATTTGAATCACATTTTATCACCATAGAGCAATAAATAAATGTTTTATTCATACAATACTGTTACAAATTTATTTAGTGTTCAGTTAATTATGTCGTTGACTGTAATATAATAATATTCTATAATATTCTACCACATACACAAAACACCATCTAGCCCAAACTAAGCAGAGCTTGTACTATGGGTTCTAGACAATGGATAAACATACATATATACTTTTTTTTTTTGTAAATACATACATATTATACATAGAAACACCCAGACCAAGACAAACATCCATGTTCATGCACACAAATGTTTGACTTGTGCGGGAATCGAACCCGCGACCTCGGGCGTGGCAGTCGGTTACACTAACCACTACGCCATCGAGGCCGAGCCGACACTGTGTCATCAAGGTGCCTAAAAATTTAAAATATATTTCGTTATTTAAACTACACGAAAGCTTCAATGTAAACAATATGAAATAAGTAATAACAGTACACAAACAAGTAAAATAAAAGGTAAACAATCCAAAAAGATGAGCGATGTTTTACCGAAATCAGTAGAGAAATAAATACAGTTTGGGCTGCCATAAATAATGCGTATATGATGGCGCACACGCGAGATCATCCATCAAACAAGTGAGGAAAATATTAAATGCAATTGTTTGTCTTCCGGAAATGTATCATGAGGAGTGAAGCGAGGATATGGTTCGTTATATTAGATTTACTCATGACTTGAATATGGCAATTGGAGTGAGTGTTACTGTAGCCACGAATGGAGTAATACATAATGTAATTATGTGCGTAACGTATACTAAGTAAGTACTTATTGCTAAGTATATCATCCACTTAATATAGTCCTACGTAAAAAAAAATATTTGTGTTTGGATACTTTAAAATAACCACACTTCAAGATTATCAGACGAGTACCATCCAAGTGTATCCATGACAAATGATAATGTCTGTTGAGAAGAAATTCGGGCAAGGTATAAATATATATATAGCTTTGAAAGTATTTAATAGTGATGTATCTTTCCACGATAAAATCTGTAAATAAAAGTTTAATTTTAAAGACTATCTTTCTAGACCAAAACAATCAATTAAACAAATTAATTTTTATACTAATACTGCATATCTACCGAATTGCGTTTGATAAGAATCCGATATGCTAGCTAATATCCCTCGATGTTCAAAACTATGTCATGATTTGGCAAGGTAAGAATGTTGACCAAGCAATGTAATCGTCAAGTTGCCTAGTGTAGGGACAACGCAAAATACATACCATGTTACACTCTTCGTTTATATTCTTCTACTTTCTGACAACAAAATATTCTTACTTAATATTATAAATGCGAATGTAAGTTTGTTTTTCGTTATACTGTCAGCCTCAAACTACTCGACCGATCGTCATGGAATTTAGCATACGCCTTGTCAAGTGTATCAAAAAGATCGTAGGTACCTTTCATCCAGGCAAAAAGTACTATTCCCGTGGCTTAGAAATTTATTGACAGTATCTACATTAACGCGAGCGGAGCCGCGGGCAAAATCTACTTTTATTATATTTTTATTATATTGCACTTATTATTAAATCTTTTAGCAAACATTTCTAAACTGCTGGTTGCTAAATAACAGTCAATGGTTCCGTTTGCAATGAATACAATTTGAAAATGGACACCCATCTAAGAACATGATGGAAAAATTTTGGTTAACGTTACTGATCGCTCGATCAAATACATATAAGTACAGCAGTAGAAATGATTGTAACCCGAAATGACAGGGCACAGTCTAGTGAACAACTTTCCCGGTACTCCATTTACTAAAGTATCTCTCGCTAGTCGCTAGTAACGTTGTATGGGCGCTCATTCAGTTCCCACTTGTTGCAGATTACTGGAAATTACTTTTTCCAGTTCGAAATTACAGTTTCTGATGAGTGAGTTTCAGGGAAATACGTTCTCGTAGCGATTATATGGATCGTTTTGTTGGAATCGGTAGTAGTATTGGTCTAGTTTTTGTTTACTATTTATCTTCTATGTTAAACTTATAATAAACTAGCTTTTGCCCGCGGCTTCGCCCACGGAAAAGTACATTAAGTTATGTAAGAAATAGTACTATTAAAAATATAAAATACTATCTTTTATCCGCGGCGAAGCTGCGTAAATGTAGGTTAGGTGTAGTAACAGTAATTGTTTTCAAAATAAAATATAGCCTATGTTACTCGTTGATAATATAGCTTCTAAACGGTGAAATAATTTTAAAAAGTTGAGTAGATTTTGAGTTAAAAAAATAAATAATCAAATCTGTCCTCTTTATAATATCAGTATAGATACTTATTGAAGTTAAACTACTATAATCGGATTTTATCGCGTTGTTTATTTGACACATTTTTACATAATTTAGAAACTACTACTATTAAAATTTACTAATTTTTAAACCATTGTCACGGGGAGACCCTGTGACTATGGTTGCTGAAAAGCAACCGAAACGTCGGGAAAAGTATGAACTTAAATATAAATAGTTTTAATTATATAATTACCTTAAAAATTAGTAAAGTTTAATAGTAGTAGTTATGCAAAAAGTGTCAAATAAACAACGTGGTAAAATCCTTATATAGTAGTTTAATTGCGATGAATAACATTCGCGTAAACAGAAAACAGTATAGATACTGCTTTCATTGCCAGCTTTAACAAGTTCCCACATAACATAGACAGTATTATATATGGTATAGCAGACATAGTTTCGGACTCCGTCCTGCTACTGGGCATTTCTTGACAGAAAAACGCATTAATACTTTATCGAGCATCGAATCCAAGACCTCGTACATAGTAATCGCATTATTTACCACTGTGCCACCACAGTCTTATATTGATGTTTGTTTTAATTTGCTTTACCTTAATGAATTCTTTATACATAATTAAACTGCCAGTGAAATCAAAATTATTAGTGTCACTTGAAAGTTTAATACCGCGGCTTTTTGATTTTGTAAAGAAAGACAACTCTCGCTTTAGGAATAATGTGTCGCGAGGGATGTGGGGTGGATGTGTCACACAAAGTTTTGTCCCGTGTGGGATTCAAACCCACAACATTCGGCGCAGTGGCAGTGGCGAGGCGACCACTTAAACCACTACGCCATCCAGTCGTTTACTTCTGTTATTTGTTATGATTATCAATATTGATATCCATTACGATGAACTAATGTACTTATTTTCAGTATGATATATTAACAAAGGCATCATAATTTACTAAATTTGAATAATGTAAATATATTTAATTATCAAATAATAAAATTATTTATATCTTTACAAGTTTAATTTAAGTAGCGATAGCCTAGTGGGAAACCGTTGGACTGCCACGCAGAGGTCTCCAGTTCAATTCTAAGGTGCGCATCTCTGACTTTTCGAAATTATGTGCGTATTAAATAGTTAATTATCGCTTGCTTTAACGGTGAAGGAAAACATCGTGAGGTAACCTGCATGTCTAAGAGTTCTCAATAATGTTCTCAAATATATGTGAAGTCCGCCAACCCGCACTGGGCCAGCGTGGTGAACCCTTCTCACACTGAGAAGAGGCCCATGCCCAGCAGTGGGACAGTTTAATACAGTGCTGATATTATTATAATAAATTATATATAACTGCTTGTATCAGTATTCATAAATATTATTTGGCGACAGCCTTGTAGCGAGACCATCCTTGACCAGCCTTGCAAACCCAGACAAATTCAACTTCAACGTCACCTCTGACTTTTCGAAGTAATGTGCGTATTGAACAGTTCAATGTCAAAAACTCATTTATTAATTTTGATCACAAAGTAACATTTATGAACGTCAAAATAAATAGGTTAGCTTAGTAAGTTATTGAAGCTACTGTTAGTTACTAAGCTACTAGTTACTAATCGCTCACTTTCACGATGAGAAAAAATAACTGGAAGTTATCCATTATGTACTCCACCAACCCATACTACCGCAGAACTATACTTGGTTATCATTTGAATGTAATTATGCTTAGCACTAGCGTACAAAAAAAAACCGGGCCGACCGACAGGGCGACGCGGTCCGCGCGTTCTGTCGGCCGTCCCAGATATCGCTGGAGTGATACTGTGAAAGCGGATCTGCGAAAGCTTCAAGCCAACGACTGGTGGGATACGATCAAAGACCGAATTAAGCGGCGTTCTCTCATAATAAAGTAAGTAAGTACTAGAGAGCAGCGATAGCTCAGTGGGGAGACCAACAGACTGCAATGCAGAGGGTCTCGGGTTCGAACCCACGTCGCGCACCTCTGCCTTTCGGAAGTTATATGACTTTTCGAAATTATGTGCGTATTGATTGACAATTATCGCCTGCTCCGTGCCTCGGAGAGCACGTTAAGCCGTCGGTCCCGGCTGCCATGAACATCTATGGCAGTCATTATTGGGAAAGTGTCGACACAAAAGATCCCACTGGGTCGAAGTGTCGCCGGTCTGCACTGACTGGCCCCCACATAAGATAAGATAAGATAAGTAAGTACTAGTGTAGAACCTATGACTAGTAGAGTAACTACTAACTGCGCGGCAATAAATGCGACTGCCGCGCATGAGGTCTCGGGTTTGAATCCCGGGTCGGGCAAACAAAGAATTATTGGGTTTTTCCGTTAATAAATCTCAATAGCAGCCCAGGAGTTAGGAACTTGGCGGTGTCAGGTACCCCCGTGTCTCGAAGAACTGGTAAAGCCGTTGGTCCTGCGCCTGATCTCTTTCTCGTCGTGTCGGATTACCATCCTATCGGATTATGAGAGTGAGGGAACAGAGAGTGCACTTGTGTATGCGCACACGCTTGTGCACTATAATATATCCTGCGCAGATGGCCAGTCCCCGGTAAGATTGGCCACCGTGACCGAAATTCGGTCTGAAAGGACATTAGTAGAGCAATCCCATTTATTTTAGTGAGCGCCCGAGTTACTCTGTAATGTTCTAAATCACATTTAATTACAACCGTTTTCGTATTATTCTTTAGAAAATTGTACAAACAACTGAAATTAAAAGATAATATTCGTCAGTTGAAATTTTTAGCAATGTGTAATTACATTTTTGGCGAAAATACAGTAAAATGTCTTTGCTTTGCTGAATATACTTAATTTTATATTATTTCTTATTTTACAGGTATTATTACTACTGCTTATTTGACTAACACTTTGAAAGCTGGGTCACTGATTATTTTGTAGTGACATTCAATCAACCATCAGCCTATACCAGACCATGACTACTGAGTCATGGCCTATACTGATAGGAACCACCCAATTTCAGTCATAACATCAGGTCTTCCGTCTTCTGCATTAAGTCTATACCAGCCGCCTTTTTGCAGATTTAGATTATTTCTTAGGAGCTCTAGTTAAAAATAAAGTTATAACAGTGGGATAGCCTTTATCCTGTAAAGTGACATTACGCTTATTAACTAACAACATTTTCTTAACTTCGTACGCGCAGATTCGGAAGTAGGTATCTATATAATTGCAAATGATGAAACATGCACTAAATAGTAAGTTGGACTGTCAGCAATACAACTGTGATAACCGTATTCAATTTCGTGTATTAGTTTTTGCGTGACATGCATACAAACATACAGACAGACCGACAAAACATTCTAAATTAATTGTTGTAGCATGTATAGCTTTTATAAACTCACATTATTTTATCTGAAATATCTGCTATGTATAGACCGGTAACTATTTATTAGGTATATGTATAGATGACATTACTCAAACACAAGCACCCACTCCGGTGAGCAGGCTATACATTACAACATTTACTCACAAACTAGAACACGATAGGATTTACCTAAAAACGGTTAATTTTAACCGACACAGTTCCAAACTAGGGCAGCCAGTTGCGTAATACGTGTGACTACGTTAAGCCTTTCAATATTTCACTGCACTTTTTACATACATACATAGTTTCTAGCCTTTATCGTCGATGAAGTAGGCAGACATGTATTACATCCATATTTTGTCAACTACGTTTTCAGACACTAATCCAGAATCTCAGCTGCTACTGAGAATTCCTTGACAAAAATACATACCAATACCACATTGCCCGGCTCGAGAATCAGAGATCTCATGCACTGCAGTCGCATTGACAGCCTACACTTTCTACATTAATAATTGGATATTATTGGGAGGCTAATGGATTTCTATTATATTTTGGGATTAATCTAAATTAACGATGTGCTCAATTGCATTCAAGCTAAGGAAAGGTTTATTATACTTATATTTCGCGGAGACGTAATTTTACGTCTTACATAATGGAGACGTATCTTTTGGGATTTACCAGATAACCTCTATTATTGATGCTACTGCTTAACATACAAAACAAAATCAATGACAATTTGCCGATACTCGAATCCTGTTTCTCATCATCGTAGAACCACAAACTTATGTCATAGGATCAACGAGGTAGTTTAATAAATAAATTATTCGATAGAGATATATTCAATATATCTTTGTCCGAATCTGGGAATCGATATTTAGTCATTGCATTGTGGGTTTACGATATAGTCGGTCAGACTGTAGACATTTCCTATTAGTATCAATGATCAGCTCTACTAACAAGGTTGGGTATTCATCACGGCACTGAATAGGGTTTTCTCTATTACGGGAATTATCACTTTATCATTATAAATACAAAGTGTTTTATCTGCATTTCAACTATATTTACAGAGGTGCCATTATAGCTTTTAAGGCAAATTTATAAAAAAATACACCTTTAAACCAGATTTTAATACCTTCTTGAAAAGTTTTACGTTTCGGCCATGTTGCTCTGGCCATGGTTACAAGAATACTGCCGCGGCGATGCCAGGCTCCCGTTAGTTACCTATACGTTTCTAGATCCAAATGCACATTTTGTTTTCTCCATGTACCCCACAAACTACACAAACCATGTCCGTATTCTGAGACTTAACCAACTGCAGATCAAAGAGAAGGTGTGTTATTGTAATGAATAGATTCCACGTCGCAGATAGTTTGAAGCCCTCTTCTCAATTGAAATTCTTGAGCATACGTATTTCAATCCCTTCACGCACAACCCTGGGATAGTATTGGCGATATGTGGAGAGAACTTGCAGGCGATTTAACTTAATCCTGTGATTAGTCCCTGCCGAATAACGCTCTATTGTAGTAATAGTAGAGCTTCAATCGGGAAAAATTAAAAATAAACTTTTTACTGCCTTGACATGTTCCTTAACCCGTGCACATAGGTGCACGTTGGTTTGTTGGTTTGTTTGGTTTGCTTAGTCTAGCCTATGTATGAACTACCGCGATTGATTTTGAAGACACTTGGTTTTGAAATGGCAGTACATCCTTTTTTCACCCTAAGGTTGACATAAGCCCCCTGTGCTACAATGCTAATACAATACTACTTTGCCATTGTCCCAATCTATTTAGTTATATTCCTGGGTAGGGCATGTAGGCGGTTTGTCTATTTATCAAAGACTCGTCCTAATCATGTTCCAGCTCTTGTTCCGGAGGACGTCCTCGCCATAAACTGATATAATTTAAGTCGCGAGTGTATCGCAGACAGAAATACTACATTCTGAAGTAAACATATACCCTTAAAAGCATTATTTGAATTAGAGTATTAAATATTTGTATATCAATCAAATCAAATTTGCATGATAAATATGCTGATTATTATATGCTGCAAATTTTTTTGGAGATTTTTATATTTTTGGCGATTCAGATGTAGTATTTTAAGAAAAACTTTTTCTTTTTGTATTTAGTATAACACATAACAGAGATTTACTACTTCATTCCAATATAACTGCAACCACCATGACATTCGAGGATTGATTTTCTGGTCGAGCAAACTTGGTCTGAAACACGGAGCCTCAAGATGTAGAGATGCTCTATGGAAAACGGTAGACGATAATATCTCTATTCCCTATAACATGGTATGTATATGTAAACAGTTAGTGAAATGTCCTCATGGCACACCACTAAACAACTCCTTCAGGGACATATGTATACGTAAGGATGTTTATATGTTTTTATGTGTATAGGGATTTAAGTCTAGAGGCAACCCATAATATCAGCATTGAAACCTACACAATAGGTTCGCAAAACTATCCAAATGAACTCACACATACAAATGCAGTGGAGTGTGACATAAATAATCCCAACTGGATGGGACTGGACGCTGTCCCTAATTCTCATAAATCGAAATATCCGCTACGTCGCATCGAACGGGTGCGAGTGATAACGCGTATTTATGATGATGTTCGACGTTCAGGCTCTGAAAGAAGTACCTATACATGATGTTTAGATTTCCACAAAGAGTAGGCAGAGGTGCATCAGAACTCTATTTCACTAGTAATGTCCAAATACTTTATTTAAAAAAGAAATAGTTCCAATATCACGTGCGACTTTACAAACATTCAAACAACGAACACAAAGAATACTCAGACTGAAAACGACCGTTCGTTGATCAGACTAGTTTTTGACTTGTGTGGGAATTAAATCCAGAGGAACCAGCGTAATGGAAGTGGCAATACAATCACTTAAATGCATGCCATCTATGCAGTCTAAGTTTCATATTATGGGAGTAAAAATAAAAAAATAGGAGAAATAAAGCACACGAAGATAGCTGGGCTTTTGCTCAAATTCGAGCAACTGATCTGGTGAAGAACTTTCACCATACAAAAAATTACAATCAAACAACCTTGTGCTATCTTTTTGCGACGGGCAAGGTTGCAGGCTGTTTAACCTGACAATTCTTACAATGCCAGAAATTGCAAGCTTATGGTATTAGGCCGCCGCGCCAGTGTGCCGCTGCCACTCAATAAGTTAAAGACGCATAGTGCTCTGGAAACAGTACAATCGTTTACAGCATCAATTTAGAAATTTAAACTACTAATAAAATACTTTATTTTTTAAATACAATCAGTTATATACACGAAATAATAAGGCTATATTATAATAAAAAGATTATGTTATTTTATATTTTTTAGTATCGAACCTGTTTAAGTAAAGATAATCAAACTGATTTTGAATTAATATAATAATAATAACGACAGCAATTAAATTGGGATCGTATATATAGCGAAGGATTGGCAAAGAAGGCAGTATCAAAATCGGTTCAAAATTAGAAGTGCATTTAAACCTCGCTAAATTCTTATAGATAAAGGAATTCGATCACCGCATGCACAAAACCTTCATATGATTTACAAAGCCTAAATAAATTCAGATATGGATGCACGTGTTTGCAAAATTCCGCTTACGATGTATTTCGAATGCCCTGAGGCTATTGAGCGTTCGCGTTTTTATCTAACTTTGATTGATTATAACTGATACTCATATCTATTATATGTTATATTATTTTGACGACCCGAGAGTCAAATTGATATAGGTGAACATATTTGCACTAATATTCCGCTGAGTATTGTAGATTCAATCCCCGTATAGACGATTTATACATATTTATTTATTTATTAAAAGTTACACCATCGACACATAACTACACAAGTATAATTTACAACAGTTAGAGAAATCAAATAATATAATTGTAAAAAAAAAAAAATTGTTTTGAACTTACATCTTCTTCTCTCTTAGCCTTTATTATTCCCAAGTCACTTGGGGTCGGCTTTTCTGGTCTAACCGGATTTGACTGGATATCAGTTTTTACACGGAGCGGCTGCCACCTGACCTCCGCAACCCGAAGGCTAACGATACCCTAAAGCTAGACCAGTGTCAGAATATTAGAGGATACTGACTTTCCCAATAACGACTGCCATAGATGTTCATTGCAGCCGGGACCGACGGCTTAACGTGCTCTCCGAGGCACGGAGCAGACGATAATTGTCAATCAATACGCACATAATTTTGAAAAGTCATATAACTCCCGAAAGTCAGAGGTGCGCGACGTGGGTTCGAACCCGAGACCCTCTGCATTGCAGTCTGTTGGTCTCCCCACTGAGCTATCGCTGTTTTGAACTTACATAAGTAAGCAAAAATATATACATACATATAAGTCACATTTACAATCATCTATTCAGTGTTTTTTTTAAGTTTCTTGGTGCTGCTTGCTCAACAACGCTTTCCACGTTACCTATACATAGACTTACACCTATTTTCCGGAGAGGTAGGCAGTGACGTGTTCAGCAGCTGCCTGGCATACCTCTCTTGTTTCACTGACTTTTAATAAATTCACTAAACATGTTCGTCGGTCTAGTGTACCTACACTTGATTAAGCCTTTCGTCGAAATGTTACCAATGTGATCAGGGAATGATCGCCTAGGGCTTTCATTACCGGCTATACCATGTATAGGTATTTTCCTTACTGGTCAATTTTATCGTGTCTATTCTTTCCCATTCCCAAATCATCCTAAAATACATTTTGAATTTTTCGACTAATAATTATTAAATGAAATGAATCTTTTTAAATAAGAATGTATTAACAATACAGTGAATTAAGAAATGATATCGTTTGTATTCAAAACCAAAATCAAGATTTTGATGCGTCACTGGACTACACATATAATATCTTTAAACTCATTTGCCATCAATTTGTCTATTTATTTTACATTACAGCTAAATTGCTGCCCGTCAAAGCCATAAAAAACGAAAGGCGTAACATTTATCAACATAACAAAAACTATTCGAACAGAATAGTGTACAAGAGCCATTCAAATCAGTTTTTATCAACGTTCACTAATAATTCGATAGAACTACTATTAAAGTTTATATCGAACATTTATTAAACCTCACCCATTGCTTTAATATCATATTACTCTAGACCAAATATAGCAGACAATACAACGCCATGGGAGATTTTTCTCATAATAATCTCTTTATCAAAAGAACCATAACACCATGAAAATCTATTATAATCAAAACCCTTCAATTCTGTACTGTATTTATATCAACATAAGGTGCAAAGTAAATAGGAAGAGAGTCTTCACATTAACATAATTTCATAACTAGGGGTGAACATATTTCTAATAACATATTTTGATTTTTTTATAGGTCTCTTTGTAAAGATTTCGCATTAATGTGTGGGATAAGACCCGTCTGATTATGACCGCCGTCGCCCTTACAATAGCGTGATGGTTGTGAGTGGTCGTTAATACACTGGGGAAAGGTTCCGGTTACTATTGAAGGGTGTTATCACAGTTCGTATGTTCCGTATTGATTTGTTGAGATCGTTGGACTGCTGTCCGAAATAGACACATAAAATTTTAGTTTTGACTTGCGATTTTGATGCCGTAAAATTGTATACGAATCAATTAAACCTGGTTTCTTTTAATATTTTAGTGTTCTAATCTTAATTGTGAAGCTTTGTAAATGTGTTTGTTAGTCGATCACGAAACTGTAGAAGATATTTGGATGTAACTTAACACTTAGATAAGCCATGTACTGCTGGATTAACATTTAATATAATTTATATCCCGATAATGCGTTTCTGTGACAATCACACGATATAATAGAGAGTAACATTGTATATATATAGAGGGTGTCAGACATTCAATTTTGCCAATTATATTTTTAGGTTGCACGAATAGCGAGACAATAACGACTATTTAGACACGTTGCTAGAACTAGAAGAAGATATTGTTTTTTATTTGCACTGCAATCGACTTGGTTTCTTAGAATTATCAGCAAAAGTGAGAATGAATTTATGCTGCGGGATCAAAGAGTCTTTATATTTTTAGGACATTTTGTAAAAAAAGAGTCAATGAGTTCTTAAAGGGGGTTGTACGTAATTTTCTGCTAAGGCGGCCACGTACGTGTTATAATATTATGTCAGTGCAACTAGCCTTAACTGCTTACTATCAGGTTTTGACGTATGTAGGGTTATTATGCCGAGGGGACTGGCCCATAAAACAGTGACAGCCTACTTACAACCCTAGAACCCTAAGTTGAAACCTATAACCCCGAAGTGAGTACCAAACCATTCTGCGGTTGAACGAAGAAGCAGTCACCCTTAATATACGCCAATGCCATTAGGCAAGCTGTATACATGCTTGCCACATGAGTAATAATAATATAATATAACACAAATAATTCAAATCACTTTCAAGCAATCAAAACTATTTCACAATTATCTTACTTCAAATCTGAATACCTTTCATACAAAAATCTAACGCCTAAACTCTTAGTTCATCTCTATCGAAGGACCTGAAGGACACTCAAGACAAATATAAAGGATAAGTGCGTAAAAATAACAAGAAAATACTTCACAAACACTTCTTACAATGATCCATAAAGAAAGGTTTGGAAATACGACGATGATTCTGCCTAAACTAACATCTATACTTAACTGTTGAAGTGGCTAACAATAAGGGTTTTGTGCTGGCTGTAATAAAGGACTTTAAAAACAATGCGATGGTACACTGCTTTTTTTAGTTTGTTTTCAGGTAATTGAGTTGCATTATAGAAATTGTGGGACGTGAGTTTTAGCGTTGCTTGTTAATCAAATTGCTAATAAATATGCAAAACCTCATAATTGTTATGAATAAGAAGTTCTATGAATTTAATGTTCAAATGGAACAAATTCAAGCCTATCAAGAGGTGAGGCAAGAATTAACTATTTACTACTTCTTTGTTCGGTATTCATAGATTTAATCATACTAAAATAAGAACAGTGATATATGGCATAAAGGTTGCAACATCTTGTGTATAAATGAGGTGTAAAGTACTGGAATAATATACAACTTAACTAATATTAACAAAACTAACCACTTATAAATAGAACAAAATGAAGAGTAACAAAATATGGCACTGTAAAAATTAATAAAAAAGGATGGCCGGTTTAGGCAGCGTCGTAAAATTCCTCAGCATCGCTGTCGACCGGGAGTGTGCCCAGAAGACTGGCAGCATTGCCACGCTGAATGGCAATGCTGATTCTTTGAGCCAAAAAAAGTCCAGCTTTCTGGTCACGCGAAGCGTCGATTAGCCGCTTAGATATATCTCAATTATAGATATATTAATAGATTTAAATGACACTAGCCATAATTATATCTGGTACTGTAAATATTGCGAATAGTCTAATGCTTGTATCATATTACATCACGTTACCTTTTCTTATAAAATTAAACACATTTCAATCTCTGCAATTTTGACTGCGGACCTATTCCGATTGTTCAATTTCAATTGTTACAATAATAAATCTTGCACATTATATTTAGAATACAATAAATCAACAATCTCTGCTGTAGGTCCCCTAACTACAAACAAAAACTTTTGTGATGAACTAATAACACAGTTACTTTATAAATAAACACTTCTAAAATAAGGGCAACAGTGCTTACAAAAGAAAAAATAAGGGCCAAGCAAATAAATAAATAGACTCAGGTAAAACACCCGCTGACAAAGTCGCCCTACCTAAACGCGCGTTAATCCTGAACTACTATTAAGGGTTCATTGTTCTACACACAATAAGAAGTGTACTTACTAGAAGGATGCTCATAAAACCAGCGTTAAGATCTTATTATAGAACATTTAAGAGACAAAAGGCTTGCCTCTTTACCGCGTGTAAATATCTACAGTGTACAGTATCGCGGTAGTCGCGAGAGATATACGCGGCAATTTGAATAGATTCAAGTTCCTGTACCTCTGAAGACAATGAGAGATTTGTAAGTGGCTGTATTTCTTGGAACAAGTATTTTGTATTCAGCTTTGCGATGTGGATTGAAGTAAAAATTGTTACTTAACTATGAAGCTTATGATTCAAAGAACTGCCTGGCTTAGTGAATGCGTGACATGGCACGAAATGGTTTTACCAGTTGAACTGCAAAATACTTAATATTTTATTTAGTTGTGGCATATGACGTGATGTAAGTTTATTTTGGTTAACAGTTAGGATAGGAGAAATACTGCTAACTGTAAAAGTAACCTTCCTTTTTTATAAACTAGAGAATTCATTTTAATTAACGTTTAATGGCTAGATATAAATAATGAATCAATCCCGTCTAATCTATTTATCTGTGATGTAACAAATTTATCGAAATCAGCTTTGAAAGAGATAATAAAGGAATCAGAATCTTTGAATCTGACATATTCATTAAGCCAAAGCCTGAAGTGCACTTATTTTTACTTTATTCAGTATTTGGAGGCAACGGGTAGAAACGTGACTGAAACAGACTTTGCAAATTGCTTGCTGTACCTATGCATTTCCGTAAATTGGCAGTTCACATGAGTTGATCATTTTCTTCTTCTATAGATTTTTCATCAAATTCCAAGAATGTCTGGGTGGAGCTTTATACCACCCACATTATACCTGCTTCATTATACTCTCAGGTCTATTGCCATTTGCCGACTGCTGGATACATTGTCAGAATATTTTCTGTTATTTGAGAAGTACATAATAAACCCAATAGCTTTTTATTCGACTCAGTCATCAAGCCCAACCAGTATTAAACGGCATTTTACACCATTGAACTCATATAGCAGTCTAAAATTTAAGCGCTCCTTTCAAAATATAATTATTTTGCCTTTTTCTTGTTAGCCCCGTAACAACTATATGCGGTTACGTTTGCGAGTGGGCGTCAGCTCTTAGGTTTGAACCCTGTGCTGGCAAAGGAGTTAGTATTGACTTAATTTATGCGATGAACCTCTCAGAAGTAATACAGAGTCCAGAAATGTGCCAGCTGACGGCAAAAGATTTAAAGGTGACATACGTAAGGTCCCTGTCTACTCCTTTAGAAAAATACAAGCGTAGCCCAATGATATACACATTAACCAAAGCAGTTTTTTTTTTTTGAATTTGTGTACGTCTCTGTTTTGTTTAAGTTTCGCAAACAACATGACAATTTTATGCATTAGAATAGGGCAGAACCCAAAGCAATTCTACAAATATTCAACATTATAGATATAATAATAATAATATCAGCCTTGTATTAAACCGTCCCACTGCTGGGCACGGGCCTCTGCTCAGTGTGAGAAGGGTTAGGCCATAGTCCACCACGCTGGCCCAGTGCGGGTTCGCAGACTTCACATATCTTTGAGAACATTATTGACAACTTCTACATGCAAGTTTCCTCATGATGTTTTCCTTCACCGTTAAAGCAAGCGTTAAATAATTATTTAATACACATATAACTTCGAAAAGTCAGAGATGCACGCCTTTGGTTCGAACTTGAGACCTCTGCGTGGCAGTACAGCGGTTTCCTACTAGGCTATCGCTGTAGAGACCTTTATTTTAAATCTATATATACCTACCTAGCTTATGCTATTTTACGCAGTTACGTGAGCCTGAGATTAGAGCGATTTTTACAATCCTATAAAATTCTTGTAAACGTGACTTGGACCTATCTTTAAACTGCTAAATTCGCCTGAACATTTCTGCTTGTAGCCTTTGACCTACAAGCTCACAAATTCTTGACGTGCGTGATCTCTCAACGCTCTGCTAGTTCCAAAAAAATAAATTTAGCGTGAAATGTCTTTGCAGTAATGTAAAACATTATATAAGATTCAGTTTAAAATTGATTTTGAGATCTTTATTTAAATAAAAGAGTGACCATGAGTTTCTTCCCGTTCTTCTCATGAGCCCTACACCCTTGCTTTGCTGAACGTGGCAGTAAATGTAAATTCGCAGAAAAAATTAGTGTAACTTTGACATTCATAAGTGTTACCTTGTAACCTAATCTGAATAAATTTATTTTGAATTTGAATTTGAATTTAATATAGTATGTATGCTATCACTATTCATAGCTGCAATCAAGCGATTTATTTTATTATTTTTACCTCTTTATATTTGTTACGAATAATTTTTAATTAAATGTTAGGTTAGACTATCTTTATCCTTGATTTTAATCCAATTTGTGTTATGTCACATATTTATATGAAACTTTGTACTATACAATTAGGCTATTGAAGTTTTCTTCTGATTAAAAATATATTAGTCAATATAGTCGAAATAGTATAGACGTCAAACATCTAGTTCAAACGATTCAGAGAGAACTTTCCTCTAGTACCTACACAGTACTCAAAACTTCGACTTTCTCGGCTTTCGTGAGAACTTCGTGAAACGCCTGAAATAGCCATTCTTTTAAATCGCTGTCACAATTATATGGAATGCTAAGTGCTGCGAAATAAATATACTCGTATATTATGTTGTAATATAATACATTTTATGTATATTTAAAAGTTGATGTAGATGCTTCTTTAATAAAATTGAATTAATAAATATTGATAATGAAAAAGTAGGTAACCTACATAAATAAGATTCGAAATAATGTATTAAGAATTAAATTAATCCGGGCTTTTGTTCGCTATTTCATCTACTGGGTATTCCGTTATTTCCACGAAAATTACTACTGAGTCGTAATTACTATATCTAGGTCAAGGTTTGTTCGTATTGAGACTGTGTACAATCTTAGTTATACATATTTTTGTAAATCCTACATAAGGTCTTTAGTGAGGTTGAGTTTATCTTGATCAAATTATGTCTAAATTTCGTACGTTTCTTTTTGCATTAGAGCCTTTTGGTGTTTTAAAACTAAAGATTCTGTAAAATATCGAAATGTCTTACGAAGGCTAGCATAATATAAACTAATAGAATGGGAATGTACATAATAATTTCATTAATGAAATATTGTATGAGATGCTTACCAAATTTTATTTCGTACTTTTTTTATAACTGCGTCTGAGTAAGTTGACGGCGATGCTCACGAATTCTATGCGCATCATTTATGTGAATATTACCTTTATATAATTCTTAATTGTCGTTTTCAATCCATCTGTAAATATTTAAGCTCAATTGATGTGGAAATAATTAAAAATAAATATAATAAATAAATAATAACCATAATGATTTATGTTAATAAACTGAAACTGCAATGTAATAATTTAACTAATAAAACAGCAACTAATATCAATAAACGATAATTCTCTCTGAGTATTAAATTGCGATAAAATCATTCAATAATATTAATCAAGAATATGTAGATTATGTAGAACCTAAAAACCGCCAGCTGCCATATTAAATAACGGTTTCTGGATAATTTAATAGATTTACTCTACAATTCTGATAATTCGACAGATAAGACCAATCGAGTTCAATCAAATTATGCTTTGTTTCTATACCCTTTAGCCAGTGAGTGTAGGGACCCCATAAAACGTTAAAAGTTAAATCATCTAGTGCATAACTGTCAAAAATGCAATATTTATCATTCTGTATATTTGATATGACATCAAAAATCCGATGATACATGGACAGGTACATTTTATAGGGCCAGTCATCAAAGCTTTCATTTATTCTGATTGGTATGTTAAACCATATAAAATATAGAATATAGGTGACCTAGTAAATCTTTCACGCAGGTCCAGGTGGTATCAGTGCGTACTTACAGTTAATGTCATCTATAAATATTAGGGACTATTTTCAGAACTCTATTACTGAAATTGGCGTTCTTGATCTTAGTTTATGTTACGTGTAGTGTAATTCTAGTGTTCATCAGTTGTCATTTAATTTTAAAGTATGAGCTATTAAAATGTTTTGATGCAACGAATATCTGCATAAATAAATCAGCCATTACCACAATATACATAAAAGAGCAAATTGTTTGAACAAATTGTTTTTGTGATACCTGAAAGCAAATGTCTTCGATAATCTATATAAGTGCTTGCAATATCAGCGCTTTACTAATCTTTCAATTCCTATGAATATTTTAAATGAGAATGTTTAGATGTCATTCATTTATACCCGATACCCGATTCATACCAGATGAATGAATTGTAACATTTAGCACGCAAGTAGATTATGAGATGCATTTAAATATAGAATACGGACTTTTTAGACAGAAAAAATATTGTGAAACGTTTATTAATATTCTCTCTCACAGTTAAAGTACCAGTAATGACGCTGCTTTCATATAATATATCGTAGTAATCCACATCTAACCTTATTAAAAATAATAGAATTAGAGGAACGATTAAGACTACTGGTCCCCTAATTAATAAATACGACGTCCCTTTAAGGGGCTCTGAAATCTTATTCGCTTCAGGAACACAATACAATGTTATTTGGCTTCGATCTTCTAAAGGAAGGACATAACTAATCGTGGTACCCTAATGAATAGATTTTTGATAACATACTATTACCCTTATCTTAGTTTAGTTATCACTATTAAAATTAACCTCGAAGTGAACATCTGTCGTGCTATGTAAATTATTGTCACTATTTGGTCTCTTCAAAATACTTTGACTCTAGAATTTTATCTGCTCTATATTCTTGTTATAGTTGCTTCACATCAAGAACTTTAGTAACAATGTGAGCGAATTGTTCATAAGTCTTACGATTACATATAGCCGCGGCCGCTCTCTATATAAATATACTTACTACAAAGAGCCTTGTCCTATCTCCACACAAACTACACACACCCTAAGGTAACGTCATAAACCGATGAGTCACAAACGCCACCTGCCTTCAATAATGTTATTAAACAATCTATACGTTCCGCCAGAAAGTAAACATGCCATTATTTGATTAACTTTGTATGGAAACGATAGATTGAATTGAAATTTTATTACCGATGTATTTTAGCATTATTGTGTTGGTATACGGTGTCGATTACGTTGGGTACACCACTTAGCTAATTCTGATCGAAATTACTTTTCAATAAAGATTTAGTGGAAAGCAAACTATATGAACCAACACAGTTTCGACGTAAAATTAAAAATGGCGACAGTAAAAATAACAGCATTTCTTCCACAGAGAACAGCAAAAGATGCTAATAAGCCAGACTGTGAGCACAGACTGGCTCTTCTTTCCTAACTCTTAAAGTCATTCTCAGTAAGCTAGTGAAATATAACTACATTTTTAAAATCTCATATCCTTTTCCAACGATGGTTATTAGAAAAATAAACTAGTAAAAATAAAATTAGTCCGCTTTATAATATTACAACAGAATCGACACCATTGTAAAATTCAATCAAATTACTTATATATCCGGTACTTAACGATAGTGAACAAACAACATTGTGGATCGTAACAGTGTTAAATAACCGTTATTCTATTTTCTGACCACCTGGCAACAGGGTACAATAAAATCTAGGATCGGTCTCCCTCGCAATCAAAACGAAATTGGATTTTGGTGTCCTAAAAAGTCATTGACAGACTGCCATTTCCGTGTTGGGGGATAAACTTGACCCCTCTCTCTGTAACCTAATACTGTCATCAGCAAATTAAGGGTTTATGACTAATGCATAGTAGAAGCCTCTCTGTATGGGCATGATGAAAGGTTAATGCTGACAGTAGGCGCGCATTTATGACTGCCGTTATAGACGGACGGCTGAAATTAAGCTCACGATGGGTTTAGCTTTATGTGTTCTAAATTGCTGAAGTTAGATTACAGTCGATTTATTATTTATACAAGCTTAGGTATTGGCTTAATTCTATAAAAGGATATGCAAGATAGGATGAAGCATTTCTCAATTGAGAAAATACTTACATCCTGCTGGTAGTCGATAAATAAATAATCTTTAGTTATTTTTCTGCAGTAAGTGAAGTTTCTAGAGCCCCTAGCTGGGAGCGTAGTAACTCCTTTATACTACGGTTGGTAAAGCACTATTGGAAAATGCCCAAAAAGTAATAAAATTTTCTCACCTGCAAATAACAAATACACATAATACAACCAAAACATCACCCGATACAGAATCAGGCGGTGCATTGGTTGTAATATATGTGTCCAAATAAATAATTGCGCATTAAATTACCTTTATTCCCTAAATACAGTAAGACAGACAAAACAACGTAACAAAAGCAAAGATAACTCCAAAGTCACAACACACTTAAATGTTGGACCCTTGAGCACAAAATATCAAAGAAACTTAACATCAAAGAACTATTAGTATGTTATCTTACCAAACACGAATGGTCCCAAGTTAATTTTGGGATCAGCAGGTTTCACATATCGATTGGTTTGTTTACTTAGGACGCTAGATGAAGAACTTAATTATTCGAAGCTTGTTTCTTTTACGAGTGGTAAATAAATCTGATACTTCGACTTTGGGTTAGATTTACTCTTAAGCAAGGTTTCCGACCACTGAAGATTGAAGGGAAATGGTGAGAAAATTTTGGTGTGTGTGTGTGTGTGTGTGTGTGTGTGTGCATGAGAATGTGTCCGTGTAATTGTATGTTTGTAAGGTCCCCCGCGATATAGTCCCGACTAACTAAGGCGGGAGATGTCTTTAAAAAAGTGTTTGTATGTGTTTAACCTTGTCTAAATTAATCAATTCTTATTTAGTTACTGTCATTTTTGTATATGAAATGACAATATTACTGTCAATATTACTTTATAATTATGGATGGATTGCCAATCCAACAATTGCAATAAGAACAAAAAGGAGGTATATAATTATGGAGTGTTCGAAATAGCCCTTAGGTTTAGCATTTTGAACCAATATTTTAATTTATTTAATTAAGAAATGCATTAAATTATTCCAACGTTTAAAAAATTAACTTTTATCATCAACTTTATGTATGGAATATAATTATATTATTAGTTAATTACAAGATTGGATCAGAAGAATGTATATTGTATGTTTTTTAGATAAACCAAATTCTTGATAAGAATAAAGCGTAAATTTAATAAAAACTACTAATATTATCGCAATATTTTATAAAAGTTATGAATGTATTAACCGTGTGTATGATTATATATAAATAATTATTCTGTGGAATGTTTACTGAAGTTAAGCCTCTATTAAGGACACTTAAACACCAAAGCTAGTATGTGGAAAACACCTTTCCAGAAAAACCGTTACCAAGATATATCAGAAATGGAAAATATTTGGAAGAATTTTCCGCAAAAGTTGGCATTGAACCCAACATTTACTTATTTATTATTTATTTACCTAACAAAACAAAGTCGACTTTGATTCGCACCCAAATACATTCTATCGCCATGTCGGGCTGTGTCTATGTAACAAAAAAGGTATGTTCCCTTTGTTACATATGTATAATTCTTTTTTAATATCATTTTATTTTAACCATGGTACCCAAACAGGGTGTTTGCCATAATCCTGAAAATTGGCATCATCTTACTCCACGTCACATCAAATCATACATAGGTAGTCCTTAGCGCTCACTACACATAATTATCACTTTCAAATAATACTAAACTCAAGCTTATCGTCTCCTGTGAATTTTATAGTCTGGATGGATTTTATATAGCTTTTTGCGCCTATAATCACCACCGTCCATAAGCATACGTATACGAGTATAATTTTAATTCCATATCCCTTATAGATCTCAAGTTTAAATTTGCGTTCCGACGAATAGAAGCTTACGGCTTAAGTATGTCATTATAAACGAGGAAAAAGACAATCCATGGATCAGGACTTAAACCTGTGACCTCGCGAAATCATAACGTCATTTTGACGAGGTCGTAGAAGCTTAAAAACTGAAATATATTACATATTTATACACTTTAATTATGGTCTTACAAAATACCATATTTATGATCTCGTGCAGTATAGTAAAATATTTATTTATATAAATTAAACAATATTAAAAAAGATGTTAGGTTCGTGACTATGAGCCGTATTGACCAGGCTGATCAATGACGACCTCACCAAAACAGCTTCATTTTGTACCTCTGCAGTAAGTAAGGTTTCTAAAGTTCTTGTTGTTAACAGAAGGCCAGTTTGAAGCTTGCTGCTGCGAATAGTGACTTTGTTTTTAGAGTTGATGGAGAAGAGAGTCACATCTTCATGCATATAAATATAAACCAAGTAAGGCTTTACCATCAGCCGAGACATATGCTATTATATGCATGTTTACCCCGATAATAATATAAAACGATTTGCGCGCTCAGCATAAAACCAAAAATACTACCTACTTGTAATTTGAGTTATTGTTCCCAGAATACAATTTTAATTTATCAGCCTGTTCTCACAATCTTGCTATTTGAGCTGGAAAAAAGGATGGAAAAGTTCAGAACAAACTACATAAAATAACCATTTATTTTAAAATGTATCCAGGAAATGTATAATTCAGTATACGCCTTCAAAGCGATCCAGAAACAAAAAATATATCCATATTAGTTATTCTGTTTATTCATGTAGTTGTTAATTAATATAACACGATATTGATATTTAAAATGATCCTGATTAAGCGTCCTTAACCTGCAGGAGACCATGACGAATCTGACATGAGTGTATGATTCAAAAGAGTATTCTGTGTCATCGCAAATTCCGTAGACTCTATTTAATACTGTATAAAACGGACGTAAGTTTCTGTAGGTACCTACTATATCTATTTAAGTCCCAAGAAAATCTCATGATAGCAAAGAGATGTCATTTAATCTCTAACAGATATCAATGTATATACATTTTTGGAATGACTATAGTATACAAATGATTTACCCTCGTAATCTGCGAATAAATAAATCAAAGGAGTTTCTAGGATTACAATTTTAAGACTCAATATCTTAAAAAGGATAAATGTATAAAAAATGTTTATACAAGATTTGATAGCTATTGAGTTTACTGTAAAAGGGTAAGCATGTATTTCTTCATATTCTGAAAATCATAACAAATCCTCTTATCTCTGTCTGGAGTTTACCCTAAATTATTTACATTACCTTGACTGTCCATTATGGCTCGGCGTCCACTCCCTACTAGTTTTGGGAGTCTACGCCCCGCGTCGCAGAGCCCAGTTGTCATCTGGCATTCGATAAGGAAAGCACGCCTGTTTCGCTCCCGTAGCGACGCTAACTTTCCGTGTTCGCTGCATGGTGCGGTGTTCTGAACTTGAAATTTTATGTGATTTGTCTGTGAAGTGATTGTCACGTTGGAATACGAAACGGTGAGTTTGAATAGTTCTTTTATATTGCATATTTTTTCATTTATTTTGTAATTATTTCAACCAGTTACTTATTTAATTTTATTCGTTTTATTTAACAATTGCAGTATTACAAATTGGATTAATAAGTAAAAATGAAATAATTTGAAATTAACGAATATTATATTTTCGTTAATTTAATTTCGTTAATTTTATTTTGTGCTAATATATAATAATATCTGATTTTTTTATTGATTCATTATTTTTTTAGATTTTGCTTTTATATCGTTGTAGGTCTTAATTAAATTATATTGATAGAAATTTTATTTAATTAAGAACTATATATTTAGTCTGTTAATTCAGTAATTTATTCATAGGACACCAGCATGCATATTTAACGTTTGGTTTTGCCTATAATTAAACGTATGCTTAATCCCACGTATTCTAGTCGAATTTCACATCTCCATTTAAGTGATAAATTAATCTCATTGTTGTCGAGATTCTAAATTAATACAATTTAGTCGTACATTCTCTCGCAACTATTTCGCCAACCAAAGATAATCCCAGACCTAAGATTTGAAATACCTAAGGCTAACTACAAACTATGTATCAAAGCGAATACTATTGTTTTCGCATCCGGCTCTCACATTCAGGAAGCTTGTCGCTGCCAGCTCGAAGCTATTAGTGTTTATCTACACCGCATTGTCTATCTGCATGTCAATTGAGAGTTTCGTAAGAACCGTCGGCAGCTGGCGATATTAAAGCTTTGATATCCAAATAATTGGAGCGTAAATAAAATTATCTATTGAGGTGGTGGTCGGCTATATTGTCCGGTGGATAGTCATAGATAATGTTTTTACTAACGGAATCATGATTATTACGCCTGGTGTTAAAATACAAAATTCATCAATTCTCATTTTGAAGTTTATGTGTTTTGGTCATTTTAAATTATATCAATGTGTTATAGCGAAATTTTGGGATTTTTGTGAGCAAAAATCAACCGATTGACTATATTTTCTATTCTACTCCATAATTTAAAATTGGTTATTAAACAAGAAAAATGCTAGTAGTTGGACCCGTGTGCTACGACGGGAAAAACGCGTTTGGATCGTAGAGCTGCCATCTTTTTATCTGCGTCAAACGTAAACATGTTAGGTACTTGCCTTTTTTAGCTATCACTGGCGAAAAACAGTTAGTTCAGTATTTGTTACTTTTGATTACGATAAATTAAGAAACTGACGTTTTTAACCTCAACCAATCCAGTTATCAAAAATACGAAAATACAAAAAGCTATTCAAACAAAAGAAGACTATCATAACAAAATTACGTTTTAAATAGTCTGGTTAAGCTCGGATATCGGCGTCCTAGTACCGGTTGAGAGGTCAAGATCAGGATCGCTTGTAAGTATGTAGATTTTATTATAAGATCTACTTACCAGTAATAATGGTCAGAATTGATACAGCTTTTGGATTCAGCGCTGGAAAAATAATTACAATCGGTAACTACATGTCATACAGGTTACAACTACATATCATTTTTCTATCTAATAGAAAATTAGTTTCCTGCACATATTCCTTGTTTCATTTGTTTTGGGTTTATTGCATGCGATGTAAAACAGAATTGGCATATATTGTGTCTGTGTATCATAAACTAACAAAGGTCAGAAGCCAAAAACAGTTCCGCATTCGAGTTTGATCGGTAAATAATTGGGATGCAAATAAATTTGTTCATTAAGCGGAGCTAAGGTATAGCGTTGTTTAATATTCTAAAGGAACAAAGGAACCCCTACAAAGTGGGCAATTAAATATCAATAATTATAAATAATAGTCTTATATCGACAATGGATTATTCATGCGGTCATTTGCAATATTTCGCTGATCACGTTATCGGAATTTGTAAAAACTATTGATAGTTGTTGTGTGTGATACAAGGAGCACTTGTTTTAATCCTGATAAAGACAGGATACAGAAATGATCCCTGTTGCAGTAACTACACAATATGTTTTTAGAAAACCTACTGTGGTGGCGTGGTGGAGCTGTAGTGAGTTCAACTTCTGTGCAAGAAATCCAGGTGTCTGTTACCGCGTTGGTTTATTTTACTGAGGCTTTGCTCGTGTAAATAAAGATTAGGTTAGTTACAGTACTTATTTTTAAGTGAAAAGTATGTCCTTTTCTATTCCCCTGACAACGTGTATACGAAATTTCATGATAATTTTTTTTTTTTTTTTTTTTTTTATAATATTCTACCACATACACACAACACCATCTAGCCCAAACTAAGCAGAGCTTGTACTATGGGTTCTAGACAATGGATAAACATACATATATACTTTTTTTTTTTGTAAATACATACATATTATACATAGAAACACCCAGACCAAGACAAACATCCATGTTCATGCACACAAATGTTTGACTTGTGCGGGAATCGAACCCGCGACCTCGGGCGTGGCAGTCGGTTACACTAACCACTACGCCATCGAGGCCGATGCCTAATTGGTCAAGTAGTTAAGGCATGAAAGCGTAATAAAAAGACTCACATTCGCATTTATAATATTAGTTAGGATTCTAGTCAAACATTCTTACTAGCAGCATGGAATCTGAAACTGTACCCATAGGCTGCAATAGGCTCATCGCTTTTACATAGACCTACTATCATAGCTAGTGATATGTGTTAATTCGTCGTCAGCCTACCCTTCCGAGGATATAGCATTATACTATCGATCTTATGCTTTAACAAAAGTTTTGGATGTATTCGAACATGAACATGAACATGTATTTTTGTAAGCCTTGAGCAAGTTCAAGGTTAAAGGACCCGTAAGGGTCGGTAGTCACATATGTATTTATCGTTATATGTGGATGACAAATGCGACGTTGTTGCTTTTGTCGCGTAAGTTAATTTGTTGACGAATATTGATTTGGGATTTATATGATTATAAATCATCATCATCATCATATACAATAAAGCCTTTGTTACGCGGTGATAATACTGATAAAATACAACTTTTTAATAGAATATTTAAAAATCGGTTATGTAGTTTTTGAGATCTTCCTCAATCCGAATCCTTACAAAAAACAAACAATCAAATCCACCTCCTTATAATATTAGTATAGATATAGACTAATATTATAACCTGTTAAGTAGCAGGGGTACAGCGGTGGCACACTAGACAGCATAGGTTTTTTATTATATCAGGCATTCCAAGATTTGACAGGAGAGGTAAGATTTGATTTGATTAGACCATTTTAATAATTTTAAGCTTTAAAAAGATACCTTATGCAGAAGTAACTAAGGTTGTATATGTATAACATTACGCTACAAGCCACGGACCAGTAATCATAAACGTGGGTGAAACCGCAGGGTACAGCTACTATTATAATATAATAGTTTAATAAATATTACTTGTAACATTTCCAAAAATGAAATTAATTTACTATTTTACTATAAATAGGCCATGACCTAATATGGTGATATACTTATTTACTGTCGGTGTCTATGTAATTTACGTTCTAATTTTGAAGAATAGATGGATCCATCTTGGAATGCCTGATATAATAAAAAACCTATGCTGTCTAGTGTGCCACCGCTGTACCCCTGCTACTTAACAGGTTATAATATTAGTCTATATCTATACTAATATTATAAGGAGATGGATTTGATTGCTTGTTTTTTGTAAGGATTCGGATTGAGGAAGATCTCAAAAACTACATAACCGATTTTTAAATATTCTATTAAAAAGTTGTATTTTATCAGTATTATCACCGCGTATAATATAATAGATGGATCCATCTATTCGTCGAAGTTAGAACGTAAGCGCTGTGTAGTGCTTGCAGCAATGCAAGTCCCCCAGCATTATGCTGAGCGCATCCCCCTTATTTTTGTGCCGTCAGGTTGGACGTGCGTCTGCACACAAACAACATTTTAAATACCTGTTTACTATGTGAAAATATTGTACTATTATTCCTATATTACATAAAAATAGTATGTACTTGTTTAAATATTCTTTAATTTCTATATAGTATTTAGTTCTTTTTCTTTTTATTGATGCATGTCGTGATGGTACAAAAATAGAAACAATTTCATTTCATTTTATATTTTTCATTTCATTTAAACTAACGTCTCTATAATCATAATTTTAATGTTTTTATTTTAAATCAAACCAAACTTAATATCTTATTGATTAACGGTACATTTAATCTAAAGATTGTAGAATAGATTGAATTTATTTATTGATATCCGTAGCAATAAACTTAATAGTCAATTTGTGATTAAAATCAATATGTAGACTGCACTGCTAGTACATTTTAAATTACTTTATACCTATATTATTACTATTTTCTATATCTTGATAAGAGTAGCACATGTCGTAATTCAAACTCTTACCAGTGCGTAAGCAATAGAGAATGTGGGCAATTTTTCACAAAATAAGTATTCCCTTATCCTAAAGTAATATTTTGTGCAACATTGTGGTAGAAAATTAACGTTGGCAATCGATAAAATTATATAGGTTTGTATTTTAATTAGATTATAATAATATAATTCTTCGAGGTCTAGGTATTCTTTGTGTCCGTTCTTTGATTGTTTGTAGAGATGGCCGCGACACAGTATTTATTTCTAGTGCGTTAAATGTTTTTTTTAATAAACATAAAATAAAAAATAAATATGCTATAATAATGAGAACCCTGTTTATTAACCATTCCACTGTTTAGCACGGTCATCTCAGCGATGAATGGATTCGACATTCGACATGGATTTGACAGCGATGCATGAGATCTCAGGTTGTATTTCCGGCTAAAGTATGTCGGGTAACTCTCAGTAGCAGTTCGCAATCTGAAGCTGTTCCTGGTAAATGCCAATAGGTAGTTTAATTATGTACGTTCTTTCTATGTCCTTGTGAGTAAAATAGCTGACGTAATCAATGTGAAAGTAATAAATCTCTGCCTATCTCTTTAGAGAAATAGGCGTGAGATAATTAACTTATAACTTATATTTCTATACAATACAAATACAATTTGTCTTTGATTGCATGGATGGTGTAGTGGTTTAAGTAGTCGTCTCGATGCTGCCACTGCGCCGAGTGTTGTGCGTTCGTATCCCACACGGGACAAAAAATTGTGTGATCCACAAATGGTTGTCCCAAGACCGGGTGTTCTTTGTGCCCGTTGTATGAATGTTTGTAAAAGTCCCCGCGATACAGGAATTATACCTAGTGTAAGAGAAGCCTTTTTTAAAAAACAAAACAAAACATGGCTAATTTTTTAGACATGTATGTCAAACTAATCCTTCAGGGAGATAAAGATGTGAAATTATATTTGTTTTAAATTATCACAGCAATAAATAAAATTAATTTCAGAACACTACATCATTCTGTTAATATCAATTAAAACCGGTACGGATTTAAAGATTTATTGGCTGTAGAATTTTAACAAGCTTGAATGAGATTTAGGGTAGCAGAGAGTAAAATTTTATTAAATATTTAAAGTAGGAGTAATCGTATTACCTGTTATAGACATTTTTATGATTCGACTTCACGGGTAAATTTAATAATTTGACCTTATTTAGTCATGTTTATACCTTTTATGATTAGATTATCTTTGACTGAAGGATAGCGTCATAGTGTTATTAGACACCTCGCTATTGATAATGCTTTACGTGTTTTGGATTAGATGAGACCAAATATGATTCGCGGGTAGTTGTTCTGCGTCTGGATGTTATTTTTGTCTATTGTCTAAGTCCTTTAGTCTATTTGGAACAAGGATCAAAATTAGAGGATTTACCGCTAGTTAGATTTATACATAAATATTATAGAGTGTTAGGCATATATACCTGAATGGGCAAATGATTTGGCATGGCATGTGATTTTAGGTACTACATTATAGCGGGCTAGCCAATTGCAGTTCCAGACTATGTCTTGCTACTAAAAATTTCTTGATAGATAAACCCAATAACCTTTACCTGGGCCAGGAATCGAACCACATACCGTATTTAACACGGTCTGGCAAATGCTTCACGTAATTTGATTTTCTCTTTGTTACTCAAATATGTTAATCCTAAATGAGAATGTGAGTTTGTTTAGTTACGAGCCTGTTCGCCCCTCAAGATTCGCCCCTTAGTAGGTATTTGTTAGGTTTTTCTTAAATCCACGCAAAAATAGGCGCCCCGCGAAGCGGGGCTTCGTCGACTTAATGAAAGGGACGAAAGTCAAGGGGCGTACGGGTTCGTAGCCGTTTGTTTACCTATATGTCTGCTTGTTTGTTACTCTTTGATGATGAAATTTCGCATACACTCTGCCGGGGGGTACGGTAAAGGATATAGGGTAGGACAAGGACGTATGTACCTTTCATCCAGAAAAAAGGACTGTTATTAATCTAACCAACATTTAAGCGAGTGAAGCCGTGGGCTAAATCTAGTTATTTTATATGCCAGATAATCACTATTATTTAATTTGTTTTAAGGGCTGCAATGTTTCCAAGGATAGCCCGGCCAGTTCAAAAACATTAAATTTATCGAAATCCCAAAAAACATATGTAAACATAATTGTTTGGATAGCTATATGCAAAATATTGACATGTGCTATAATATAGCCGCTATTAGAAGTGTTATTGAAGCCATACATTGCAGCAAAATAATGCCTGTTTCGATGGTGCTTTATTATGTCTTATGAAACTAGAAATGTTTCTTTCTTATATTTCAAAAGAAAGAGTTCGTCAAAGCAATTCTCTAAGTCGTTTTGATTCTGGACCTATACCTAGAAAACTTATCCAGTAAGCTAAAAACTACAGTTTAGGTTTTATAATAAATGCAAGGAACGCTGAATTTGTGGTGGAAGAGTTTTTTTTGGTTTAGTACGTAAAGTTGCCTACAAGTTGTTTGAGACTTAGACAGTTAATCCGAGTCGTAAGTTTCCGGCACCACTTTAATGAAAATACTTCAGTTTACATAGACTAATGCCTGTATGTAGGGGGTAGCCGGTGTATTACATTAAATTACATCACCTATATTTTTTGTTAAGAAACTTCGTAGTCTTAGGGAGCGCACATCACTTGCAGAATATGCGCCGAACCTAAGCCGCTTTTACTACTGTGCACCAAAAAGACGAACACTATTCCTTATTATGCTCGCATAAATGGTTTTTGAAATATTAAAATGCTTTTTAGAACCTTGTTTCAAAACATTTTTCCTTGTTTAAAAGCTATCCGAGATTTAAATGTCACTCTTTTCAAAAAGCGGTTGAAATGTTATTTAGCTGAGAAATGTCTTTATAGTATCTCGGATTATCTCATTAATGACTTTAAAATGTAAGTAACCTCTTTAAATTGTAATTTATTTTGTTTATTAATAATATATTTAATTTAATTTTCTATGTTATCTGACATGTAACGAATATTGATAAACTATTATTGTATTTGCATTTAACTTAATTATCTTTATTATCTTTATTAACGTTTTTATTATTGTACACCCTATGGGTGGGTATGTTGCAGTGAAACATGCTAAATCTTACCACCTGTATATATATTGTACCTGTGACAAACAATAAATTTTCATTTCATTTCATTTCTTGTCTTTTAGGCACAAATGGAAATAAATATATTTTATGGCTATAATCAGATACAATTGAGTTTTCAATGTTTACACCAGATATAAGTTGCTCGCGGTTCTCACTTGAGTATCTGTGCTGTATAGTTTATTTCTAAGCAGTGGTATTTAAAAATTACTCACTATTAGTAGAAGTTCTACACATTTGCCCAACACTTCAAATGACATAGCAGGCTAACATGTATGATGTAAAATAAAAAAATAAACATTATACCAACCATTTGGCATGAAAATTATGATATATTTGTATTAAAATAATGCAATCATTTGTCCCAATAATAATTTAATTCTAGTTCGTATGGCGAATCTTCTTAACTGTTATTTTATAATGTATCTTATGTGGGGGCCAACCAGTGGAGACCGGCGACACTTCGACCCAGTGGGATCTTTTAATAATAATAATAATAATAATAATAATTTTATTGTTCTATAAAGTACATACATCATACATATTACTCTGGTCTCCACACTAGGATTCCCTGTGTCGTGGAGGCCAGTCTCTTTCGTCGAACAGAAAAAATAACAAAAAACAAAGTTTTACAAAATATAAAATTATTATGATAAAAGTAAACGAAAAACTGTGTGTGTGTGAGTTGATTAGTGTGGGTGTAGGTGTGTTTGTGTTAGTGTGTGGGAGTGTGATAGTGTGTTGATGTGTGATAATGTGTCAGGTGTGTGTTAGTGTGCGTGTATGTATCTGTATGTTGGTGTGCAAGTGAGTGTTGGTGTGCATGTCATTGCCAGAGATTAATATAATTAGGAACTTTAGTTTATAACTTTCAATAAACCTTCGGTGTCATCATAATCCAAACCTTTAAAATAACCCTTTATACAGAACTTGCATTTCAATCTAGTCATTACCAATATATTAAGTTTATTATTGAGTTTACGGTAAAGAAAAGGCCCCATGTAGTTGAAGCATTTTTTACCAAATTCAAGTCTACATTTGGGTTCATGCCATTTTGGTTTTCTGCGAGAGTGAGCATTGGATTGCACTGTGGCATCAGCCTTTTTATGGAATTTCAATACCACAGACATAATATATAACTGCCGTACTCGGAGGGTGCATGTCTCTTGATACAATAAATTTGTAGGAAAGCGAAATGGTTTCTTATAGGCTACCTTAAGAATGGCTCGTTGTGAACGTTCTGCCTTTATTAGGTGTGTTTTATGTGTCGACACTCTCCCAATAACGACTGCCATAGATGTTCATGGCAGCCGGGACCGACGGCTTAACGTGCTCTCCGAGGCACGGAGCAGGCGATAATTGTCAATCAATACGCACATAATTTCGAAAAGTCATATAACTTCCGAAAGTCAGAGGTGCGCGACGTGGGTTCGAACCCGAGACCCTCTGCATTGCAGTCTGTTGGTCTCCCCACTGAGCTATCGCTGCTCTTTAATCTTGTTATTTTATAATACTTGCTTTTGAATAGACTAATATATGTTTTCATAATCTGTATACTAGGCAAAACGTTGTAAAAGACAGACAAAAGAACAAAGCTATCTACTTTCGCTTACATAATATTAAAAAAAGGGTAAAAAGAAATTTCTTCACAAAAATTAAGTTATAACATTATTATATATGTTAGACTACCTAAGTTCGTCCTACTATAAAGAAAATACGAAAAACCTAATTATAGTATACCTTGCGGAACCTACTCTAATATAACGCACTAAAAAACATAATTCCCAAAAATGTCAATTACTTCCATTCAACGCCGGCCGAAATTGGACTCATCGCGAAAATTTTCTTTACAAGAAAATGTAAAAACAGCCTCTTTACGTGTAATATTCTGGCCTTTAATAAATGGCGGAAGAAATACGGCAGGGAGGTATTTGGAGATTATTTTTAAAAGAATTATTTTCATTGTGGGTGGTTGTCCACAAAGACGAGAAGCTCAACACCAATTAGTGTCACTCGTTTATTAGTTTCGCGAGGCTTCGGGGAGGCGGTATACCCCTGCGTGTGGGCCAAGCGACGAGCGGCGTCAGGTCAAAGTGCACTTAATTATTATGTAGGTCGAATATTACGACATTTGTAAATAGCTATGAAAGATATTATATTTTATAATAGCACTATTTTTGTCACTAAAATACAAGATTAACATACCCACGTTGTAAATAAACAACATAAAGAACTATACACATTCACGAATGCATTTTATGACGGCAAAATAATTTTTGCGATATAGACATGCCTGCTTTCAACAAAGCAAAACAATTCTTTTTCTTTATGTTTTACCAAATACCACATATCTTTGTTCATAGGCGCCATTTTAGAGCTTGTAGGGTTATTTTCTGTATGAAATTTATGATTGATTGATATAGATTATTTATGGTTGATTGATTTCTTTGCATAGTTACGACCACAAACTGATCCTTTTTTTCTTACAATAGTCTAGTTTTTGATGGATATGATAAAAATATATTATCCATTTTTTTTTATCATTTGTTTAATGTAATGAGTGCACATAAATATATTATTTCACTTAATTACGATATTTTGACAAACGCTTGGAACTCATGGCTTGTATACAATATATTGGTTCCTTGGCTATTTTGCAGGCTAAACCTGGCTACGTAATAGATGTAGGGAGCGGAAACAGTATCTAACGAGAACCGCAGCTAAATACCAGAATATATACATTTAGATTATAACAATTACTCTCGTATTCTGGAGAGGAAATCCCGGCGGAGAGGGAATGGGAGGCAGTACGTGCTACCGCACACATGATTTCTATTACAAAATAATATTAGATATGTTATAAATGCAAAAGAACGTTTGTTTGTCTTTTCATTGTATAAAAACGAATATTACTAGTTTTTACTTAGTGACACGAAAAGTAAAGTAAATTTTAATATAAATATTGATAGACTCAATTCAGCCCTGTTTAAAAACTGTACTACTGTTGGGCACGGGCCTTTTCTTAGCATTATAAGAGTTAGGCCATGGTCCATCCTGGTTCACTGCGTATCGGCGTGGCATACTTGACATAGCTATATGATACGCCTGCAAATACCTAAATGGGTGGCAACAGGTAAATGTAAATTCATATCATAATTTAGTTAGTGTAACCTCATTCATAAGTGTTACATTGTGACCTAAATTAATAAAGATATTTTATTTTTGATTAATTAATTGGTAAGCAGATACGTTTTACACATCCACGTGCAAGTCCATTTCCAGAAGAGCGCTGATATTACACATTATCTAGCACAAAAATATATTAACAGTTTTCCTAACCTAACAAACATATGTGTTTGTGTTTTCTATTTTAGTATTAATTCTAAGTCTTTTCAGGTTCTAATTTTCGGTTCGTTAGACTAAGCCTGAATTGTATATAATAGATTAATTAAAGCAAATAAAATCTTTATTTTTGCGGAACATGAATAGGTGAAAGTTCTTGCAACATTTATTTTAGTGACATCATACTCTGCTGTCATAGCAGCATGCAAAATTAATACATAATTTTCGATTTAATCAAAATATCATTAAAGATAAGTCATTATTATCACAATAGCATGAAAATTAAATATAAAACAATCAATAAAGTACACACATTTAAATCACTATTAATATACCTAAGTAAAGCTAATAATTGATTATTATAATATTATTATTTAAATAATCATTTATAGTATAGTATGACTTTTTAAGTAATGTCATCTCAATTTTATTTTCCAATAATAATTTATTCACACAGCTTTAGGGAGATGATTGTATAATCGGACAGCCATACACAATACGCTGTTATTAAGCAGGGCTGTTTTATTTCCTGGCATACACAATTCTAGGCCTCGTCTCATACTGTTAAGTCTTATAAACAGATTTAGATTTTTCCTTACAAATACGACTATTTCTAATATGTAATACGGATGGTAAAGTGAAGATTTTATAATTAATATAATATTGTTTGCAATTATCTGTAGGTTTAAATACCAAATATTGACCGTATACATTTCTTTTGCGCCAATTAGCTATCTATATTTAAGCTAATTTTTAAATAAATTGGGACGAGGGCAAGTGGATGATGATTTAAGCAAATTTTTAAACAGACCTAATTATGAAATGTCTATAATGTAAAAAAAATATTATTTAAATATGGTTCTACATTCAATCTAGCGAATTTGCATACGTTGTTTTTCTACACATTAAAGAAGAAAATTCAGCTGTGCGAAAATGACGTATGTTTCTTAGATTTTGTACTATAAAGGATTATAGAAAATATGAGCGATAAGAATTTATTTTTATTGGAATATGTAATATCTGGCAGTACAATCATGAAACCCACGCGAAGTATTAAGCATATGGGTGTTATAGACCTATTAGAATCGTCGTTAGATATTTAGTATGATTGTTCTCCTGCCGTTATAGAAACAGCACTAGTTACCGCCCGAGTAAATCCCATAGGAATATACACAGGGGTACAAAGTATCCGTATGTATTAATATCATTCAGGATATGATCAATCGGTTTCCTAAGTTTTGTCTAAATACATTCAACGGCGTACATGCGATCGAGTAACAAACCAAACAACTTCACAAACATCATTAGTAGGATTACATTTGATAAAAGTGGAGCTCATTCTTATGTGGTTCTTATATATTATGATTATTACAGATGAAAATTATTTATTATTTTAAGCAGTGTCTGGTACTACAAAACTGGTTATAAAACGCCATCACTAATTGAAAGCTTTATCAATAGTCCTGAGTTATGTTTGAATGATACTACATACTTGTTATATTATCATGACATCTTGACTGTATACCCTAAAGAGTAAAATAGTGACGTAACACAGCTCCATTTTTATATCTAAATGTACTAAAATAATGGAGTATGTACATATCTAAATGTAGTCTTAGTAAATAATATAAAACCTGCCCTGTATATAAACAGTCCCACTGCTGCACTGCTTTTTATATATCATATATAAAAATGTAGATATCATCTTATAATAGAGACTACATGAATGGAATTAGTTTAGGTGGTTGTGTCGCCACATTGCTCCGGGTATTACAAGTTCGATACAGCAAATTGGTATTCATTCATATTTATTCGAAGGCTAGGTGTTCATTTTGTTTGTTGTTAGCATGCTACGAAAGCGACACGGGGAATAGTCTGAATATTAGAGATGACTTTCAACTTACTTCTATTTCAGTTTTCTGGCAGAAAACACACACTACCCGGTCTAAAAACAAAAACCTTTGCTCGGCCCTGACAATCGATAATTGTGCAAGTATTCACAACGACGTTACTACACTAACAAAAGAACATATTCGCTTCTAGACATCAAAGGACTATGACTAGCAGAATTTCCACCAGCAGTACTCTAAGCTTTCTTTTTAAAGCCCTATTTATTCAACGTCGGTGCAAGACGGCTAGGGGCTAGTGGTATCCCATATTTTTATTTAGAATGCTGTTGCAATTTTCATCGCAAGAAAGAATTTATAAAACATGTGTTGCCGCAAGCTACTAAATAATTGCCTACAAGCATCGTAATCTTGTCGTTTTAAAAATAATTCGAAATTTTAGTCCTTTGATGTAGTGAAATGAATTCAGTTACTGATTTTCAGAATGAATATTAGGTAGCTTCTTCTTATGAAAGCTTTACTCCTCGAAAAGGCTTTATCAAAGCAAAATTTTTACCAACTTATATTTTCTTAAAATATTAGTTTTTTGACGTGTCAAGGTAGTGTTTTATTATTATGAAAATATTTTTTTTTACTTTGACTATGAATTCAAATTAAAGCAAGGTTGACGAATGTTACGTTGTTTTTTAAGGAAAGCATAAACTTATGACAATATGATAACCAAATAACTGCGATAAAGATCGTAAATATATAATTCAATGTGTAACTTTCGTGAAAACAAAAGGAAACATTGAACTATATTTACAATAGTTTGATAAATATATTTTTCGTTGTTTTTTAATACTTGGTTTGGTTTACTCTAAATATATTTCATTATGTGTTATAACAGGACGCTTCGATAGTGATAGTGTGTATACTGCCCCACACGATAGCCTTAACGAGTATTAAGCCATTAACCAACTGTGCACGCCGTACATGCATGTGTCATAACAATTTAGTGGTTTTAATGAGACCTCTCTACACATATATGACTTCTTAGTACTATGATGACGATTTCATGTGTTTAGTACTAAAACAGATCGTAACCGTTATGGTGGTCAACTGCTCATCTGTAAAATCACAAGAAAAAAATAAGATTTATGTTATTAGCATTTCCACTAAACATGAAGCAGGACGATTAACATTTTTCTCTGTGTTTTGCATGAATAGCATTTTTTTATAATCATTACACATTAAAATTAAGAAGTACCTCTCAATTGATTGTGTAACCTGCTATAACATGAAATTTGACAGAAGCTTCATAGTAGTTATGTCAAATATTTATCTATCTTCTGTGAGCCAAAATAACGAAACGTAGGTTCATAATTTTCGCTTTACTGGACACCCACTACATAATACCTTTTCAATTAAAGAGGACTGTATTTTCAAATTAAATCCAAATAAATAAACGTCACCAACGCAACGTTAAAGCTGGCCGCTTTTAGAGAAAGGTTCAGAAACTGAACATTAAGTTCTCTCGAGATTCAGTTCCGCTAAAATAGAGGCGATTAAGGGATTATCAACCACTTTTCGGTGCAACGTCTGAAAATAAACTTTAGTGTCCGGTATTATTTCGCACGGAAATGGTGTTGTCGTATTTAGGAACAAATTCCGAAATCCGGATTTATGAGGTACGAATTTTACAGGTTTATTTTATTCACTTAATATTTTAAGTACACTTATTTAGCAACGTTTTATTGTTTTTTCTGTATTAAACAACCATGAAATATGACCACAAAATATCAAAAATTTTGATCAAACGTGTTCTTGTAAAAATTGTGCAATTCGTGACAAACAATTGTAACGTAAGACTATATATCTACATATATAACATGAAAAGGAGTTTTACAGAAATATATCTAATAATAGATAATAAAATTGATCAAATGTACATTCAATCTTAATATTTAAAAATAACTCAATGTCTCAATAAAGGAGTTTATAACCAAATACTCGTAGTTATGGCGTAAAAGGAAACTTTTGTAACGTTATACATATGTTTATTATCTGTAGATTTTCACAAGCTATCTGGCTTTTGCAATACGCCATTAATTGTGGATCAGAGATACTATCACTTAAATATATAGTGAATATATCACTTACGACAAATTTGTTGACGTCAGAGAAAAGTTAATAAAATACGGTGTGAGCAAAAATAAATTGTAATAAAAATTTCAAAAGCCTTTAGAGATTTGTTTTAAATTACTTTAATCTAAATATACGTATTTTAATTATTTTTGTGTATGTTGTGTTTTATTTTATTATTTGAATATCAAAACAGCTTTCAATATCTTAGGAGATTGCGTTGTAAAACATGAAATATCCACACAATTTTCATATAAATATTCAGTGCCTTGATACGGTATCGTTACAATGTTCGACTAGTTCCATACACATTAATTATTAAACATAATACTTTCCACGAAAACAATACGGAAACAACACATGCTAAATAAATAAAATCGAAATGTAACTAAATATATACATAACCACACATAGCATAGCTTGCATTTTCGCGAATGTTACACGTTTGAAGTAAACTATTTTATACGGAGTACTATTAATGTAATTTATTTTGCTTGCAAATATTTATTTCCTAACGTCTAGCCACATCTTTTTCGGTTGATTGTCAGTAACTACTTGTCATAGTAGGAGTTAACTCAGTAATTGCGTATTTTGTTTTACAGAGTTTTTGATTAGTTTACCTTCATTACAAAATTTTGCTCGCTAATTTGCCTGTGTGAATCCTACGCGAACGCATACCAAATCCTATTTAACATATAGGATACTTTATCCTGTATATTATACCAGGATGTCCTGGATTATCCTATAATATGATATATATGATACTTTTAAAACTTAAATATTAAATCCTGACATACAAATATGTCTATATAAATCATGTCTATATAAATTTTATAGAATCAACGTTTGAAAATAAAACTGTTTCAAAACATAATAAAATAAAAAATATTCGGACCAGTTCCATCTAGTCGGACAAATACCCTTCATATTAGGCCGTAGAAGTAGATAGCCGAAATAACAACCTTAATTCTCTGCAAGTTAAGTCTAAAATCGTTTGTTTCATGATGTGTATCGAATTCCCTTACAACGTTGAGTTATTTCTCTATACGACACACAATAGCTCGATGACGGATGGCCTAACAAATGAGACATGTATGAAACTTTTTACTGTGAAGTATGAGCAATCACATTGTTTCAATTGGCTAATATTATATTTTTATAAAAACACAATTACGTAGTTTCACGCCGATATCTCCGAAGAGGTAGGCTAAGTTGGGATATAATACACCCCAACTTCGCCAGCTAAGGTTAGAGGTCGCACCTAATAGCAGGCGAGATTATTGGTTTTTCCCGGACGAAGCTCCAGACTACGTGGTACTCAGACTAGGAAACTAAGAATTTCTGGTCAGGAAATCTTTAATATCACTTTGCCTAATCCAAGTATTAATCCGAGATCCTGTGCAGAAGCATAACAGTCGCATACACAACCGTTGCATCCCTGTGGTAATATATAAGTTTGTAAACAAAATTATTTTACTGATATAACAATTGGAAGCAATTTTATATTAAATATAATAGTAAATCGACCATTTTCACATTTAAATTAGATGCTAAAGTAATTTTAAATAAAATATTAGTAGATTCGAAATTAGATTTGCTTGCTGTCATAGTTTGAATTGTTTAGTTTAATTTTATATTAAATTTCATTGTATTACTTACGAATAATTTTACAAAGAAAACCTGTTCTGTTTAACATTTTGAAATAAATGTTCAATGATGTTCTAAAGATATTGTGTACATAAGATACTTCATTAACAAGTACCAGTATAAACTTACCGTTCAAAGAAAAATAATGAATGCTGATCGGCTCAAAGTTTCTGTTAGCTATTGATTTTTGAAAACTAAAATAATTCTTAAGAAACTTTTCCATTATACAATGAATTGAACTCGCTAAGCAAAACTTATTCAAGTTGTTAAAAGTTTTCTATAGGTCGTTATAGAGTGTTGATGTATATGTATTTAGCAAATTTTAAATTTATTAAGTACACTGAAGACAGCATTGAGTGTTAAAACTTTATCAATTAATACTAAATGATGCATAAATTTGGAATATTTTCGATACGCTCAAATGAAGTGAATAAATATCTGGTGAAATATAGTTGAGTTTCAAGTCCCTTGTTCCAACTTTGATTACAGGGACATGCCCCAATACGTTTTATTCTTTAAACTAACTCATTTTTATATATTCACAACACCAGTTTTATATCCGTAGCATTATTTTATTTAATTTGCATGTAATTCTATACACATATCGTATTCTATATCATATAGACTAAATCTAGAAACGTTCACTTGCTACAGTCCTGGCATATTTCTCGTACATAGTTAACTTTCATTGTATGTTACATATAGCGTCTAGCAGCGATGGCCTAATGATAGAACGTTAGGCTGCCACTCCGAAGTCTCAAGTTCGATCCCAAGGCACACACCTCTGACTTTTTGTTATATGCGTATTAATTAGTTAATTATCGCACGCTTTAACGCTGAACGTTGCTTTTCATAATGTTCTCGAAGATATGTAAGTGAAGTCTGCCAACCCGCACTGGGCTAGCGTGGTGGACTATGGCATGACCATTCTCACGCTGAGAAGAAGTCTGTGCCCAGCAGTGGGACAGTTAAATAAAGGGCTGATATTATATTATACATATAATGTTTCGTGTACATTCGTCGCCTTCAAATTTTAAATAATATAATTTTTTTAATATTAAATATGAAATTTCTATTATAATGTTAGATAAAAACGCATAAACCTTAAAGAAATAAATATATTAAGATAAATAGTCATGAATGCAATGTTCGCGATATTATTCCACCTGCTTCGAATAAAATATTGTATATAAATACTCATACAATACTGCTGGCTCTACAGCCAAGAATATATTGGTAGTACGTGGCAGAACTATGAGAAGATTTTTATTCATCTGATCATAAATATCGATGTAATTCATAAATTTGGTTAGCCGTCTCTATCAAATTGATATTATTTAGTCACATTTGACAATTAACGTAAAAAAGCTACAACATCCCGGATTATTATAAATGTTGGAATTGCCATTTCTTCTCCCTAGTCTTTATTATTCCCAAGTCACTTGGGGTCGGCTTTTCTAGTCTAACCGGATTTGACTGGATATCAGTTTTTACACGGAGCGGCTGCCAACTGACCTCCGCAACCCGAAGGCTAACGATACCCTAAGGCTAGACCAGCGTCAGGATATTAGAGGGTACTGACTTTCCCAATAACGACTGCCATAGATGTTCATGGCAGCAGGGACCGACGGCTTAACGTGGTCTCCGAGGCACGGAGCAAGCGATCATTGTCAATCAATACGCACATAATTTCGAAAAGTCATATAACTTCCGAAAGTCAGCGGTGCGCGACGTGGGTTCGAATCCGAGACCATCTGCATTGCAGTCTGTTGGTCTCCCTACTGAGCTATCGCTAATAGTAACGGCACGTTATTTCTTGACTGAAGTTTACATAATAATAAAAGTATTCACTAAGAAAGTTCAAAGAATTTCAGGAAATCGAGCAACAGCCGTAACTCTGAACTTATGTTACTTTTGTATGTCGACATACAGGAAATCACACTTTTCCCGATCACGACATAACTCTATTGCTTTATTCGATCGTTTTATGATACTCTTGACATTTCAACCAAAAACATTTACGCAATCATTTATCTGAAGTTCCGATTGGTCTATTTAGGTATATCACTTCATGCATTTTTGTCATTTAAATGCGTTGGTACTTTCCAATTTATACATTTAAACAATGAGAGAAGTTACTTATTTTTATCTTTGTTTTTAATTCTACAAGTCTTACATACTCTCTTCAGTAACAGTTCATAGAGAAATGGTTTCAGCACCTTACAGCTCTTATGATTTGTAAACAAAAACTTGGCGATTAAAAAGAATGACCATGAGTTTCTTGCCCGTTCTTCTCATGAGCCCTACACCCTTGCTTTGCTGAACGTGGCAGTAAATGTAAATTCGCAGAAAAAAATTGTGTTACTTTGACATTCATAAGTGTTACCTTGCAACCTAATCTGAATAAATTTATTTTGAATTTGAATTTGAATTTGAATCTCTCATATCTATATTTCTGAAGCGGTGGGCAGATATGTATTAGATCCTTAATTTGCTAGCTAGCTTGTAAATGACTATTATTTAGATAATCTGCGACAGCTAAGATATTGGTTATAACAATTATACATAAAAAAAACACCTGCCACTTGTTTGTGTCCGCAAAACTAGAAAAGTATTCAATGGATTGCCTTTAAATTTATGCACACATTTTAAATGCAATGGCTATTATATGATTATAAGTATGTTTTATATATAAAACAAATACGTCTGCGTGGAAGACCTTGGGGGAGGCCTATGTCCAGCATTCGACATCTTTCGGTTGAGATGATGATAATGTTTTATATACTTTTTATCCCGAAGTTTCTACGGAAACGGGATTCCATTTCCATGGGTATTCATTAATATCAGACTAAGCCACAGCAGAGCGTACTGCGTTAGACTAATAGTAATAATAAAATTAAAATGTTTTTAAACATATTATATTAAATTGATTGATTGAAAGAAGAACCATTGCGGTCAACAAAGTGAATGGAGCTCTACGCGCTTTTATGAACAGTCGAAATGTTGCCGAAAAGGCACGTTTGGCTGTTCATAGAGGACTATTAGTGCCCACACTTATGTATGGAAGTGAAAGTTGGGTATGGCAAAAGAAGCATGAGAGCAGAATAAATGCTGTAGAAATGAGAGCGCTGAGAAATATATGTGGTGTGACTCTAAAAGATAGAATAAGGCATAGTGTGATTAGAGAGAGATGCGGCATGAAAGTGGGTATAGTGACAAGAATAGAAAAGGGTATGTTAAGCTGGTTTGGGTATGTAGAAAAAATGGACGAGGAAAGACTGACTAAGAAAGTTTATAAGGCTAGTGTGAATGGAACAGTTGCAAGAGGAAGACCTAGGCGAACGTTTCTTGATCAGATCGCAGGCGTTCTGGTCAAAGGCCAGGTTAAGAGCACCTTGAACCGACGGGTGTGTATGAGGAATGTGATTAAAGTGAATGAAACCAGAGAAGTGTGTCAGGATCGTAGCAAATGGAAATCCGTAGTCTCTGCCTACCCCTCTGGGAAACAGGCGTGAATCTATGTATGTATGTATGTAAATTAAACATTTTCATATAATCTACTTTATTCCGACTACGTCCTTAGAGAAACTGAAAAAATATTGTCGGTATTTATAGGGTGCGGTGTGAGTGGTGGCCGTGCCGTAAGTAGCTGTCAGCGACAGAGGACTGCTCGTCTGGGTGCATAATGGGCCCGCCTTTAGACAAATTTACGGCTAGCTCCTGCTTATGAATAGCTAGTGGAACGGTCAGGCGCGAGCAGGAAACTTCAAATATTATTTCTAGTACAACAGAAAATACTACTTGGTTTAGTACGCAAGTCTTGCACCAAATAGTTATCGATAGCTAGTGCTTAGTACGTTCATGTATTTGTTGGAATATCTTTTGATTAAATTATATCACCTCCGATATCCGGCTATATTTTAAAAATGCCATTATTTAGAACGTTAATGAAATAAGTATAATAATACAAAATAATACAATCTAATAAATACACAGACAAGGACACATCTCACCTGAAGATAAACGCTAATTGTAGCATATTCAGAACGCTTGTACAGAAGTATTGCTTGCGCATCTTGTATAGTCATACAAAAAAGGTATCGCTATGCTTTCAACTTCAGAGAAAAACCCACCTTACCTCCTACCAGGCACACGCTGTTTCTCCGTAAGTAGCACTTTTTTAACGTGTTCTTACCAAACTTTTTATATTGGGTTATAGAGACCTACTGCAAAAAGTTTTATGTGGCTTCAAGTTTTAAAATTTATCTTTTGTGGTCATTCGTACTTCCTAAGATGGGTTGCTACAGGTTTGAACAAGAATTTAGTGTTAGTCCCTTAACCGATTTCATTAAACACTAGTTGTGCGTCGCGATTTCTCCCGCTCCGTTCCTAAGGGTCGTAGTGTGCTATTAGACATTCTATAAACGTTCTTAACAAAAATATTATAAGTAGCAAAAATCCGTCCAGGTCTAGTAGCTTAAAAGACAAGCACGATTAAATAAATATATAAGTACAAACAATCTTTTCAGCTTTAAAATATTAATATAGAATTGACTCTACCTTATAAAATAAATTGCTGCATAAATTTTAGTACATAATAACAATAGGGTGTATTTCTAAATATGACCGGTATAAACTTCGAAAGCCGTATCGTAAGTTGTTGTCAACGGCAGTGGGCTGTTCGTCTGGGTGCATAAATGGGCTTTCAGACAAATTAATGACTGGCCTGTATTTATAAATGACTGAAGAGCGGCCAAGTATTACTGCGGAACCATTTGGTAATGAATTTGGGACACCAATTTGTTTATTTCCGTGATATGATGATCATAATTACATTTATTGCTCAAATAAATAAACCATATTTTAAAGGTAAAACCACTTATGGCCTATAATTACAATTAGTGCACTCAATTATGTGTTCATTGGGCCAGTCCCGTTAGTCTAATTGTAAATATGATAAGTGTGAGCGCTTTTGCGGTTCCGGATTCTGACGTCCCGAGTTCAAATGCCAGATTTGGTAAAGAGTTATTACGTTTTTATAATTAGAAATCGTTATATAGCGGCCATTGCCTAATAAATCTATTCCTATATTTCAAATTACTTATCTCTTACTTCCAACATCTGAAACAACAAATCAACTTTAAAAATACATTCATTTCTGATATAACTTACGTAAGCAATAAGAACTGAGCCCTCGAACCACATAACGAATATCTAAAATATCGAGCGCACTATTCAGACCATCAACCGAACTGGATGATAAATCGTCCACTAGGTCCGACTTATGTCTTTGAACCAGTGATAAAGATACCAGATAGTTGAGTCGAGGTCAAGGTCCAACCATTCTTGCGTCATCAGCCTAAGTTACGGCTGTCTTTATGGAGAAGTTCGTAGTATCTCGGCCGTTAGGTTGTAAATGTGGACGTGAGTTGTTTCCACTGCGAGAAGTCAGATATGGATTGAATTGTTCGGCGAGAAATGTGAATGATCTCTGAATACGTTAGGTTTGTTACTTTAAGGGCTTTCTTTATTAAATCGTGTTTTAGTGGGTAGTTACATACTATCTTGGATAAATTAATTAATGTCTATATATATCTCTATACACATATTTATTACTGTCCCAAATGCTGATAAAATTATTAATGGAAATACGCTTGTAAATACATAAATTAATAGAAAAAGGTTATTCAAGTTATGTAGGTTTAATATACTATTCTCTATTTCTTCCTGCCATGTAGCAAGAAGGCTACCTATATAAAGAGTACGGGGAGGCAATTAGGTAATAGTAGATGGAAGGGAAGGTAGGGCAAAGGTGTGTGGACCTCTGTCGCTTTCAATCACAGAACGAAAGGCAACAATAGTAATTATACAAAAAGGCTAGCTTATTTATTTTAAGTCCTAATGCATGTAAAAAAGTTTACTATCCAAAAAGTGTTACTTTTAACCAAACGGAATAACATTTGAATATATTTCTGTTACATTGTCGTTTGCATTTTATGTAATGCGTGTTCTGATACAGGTGATATCATCTTCAGTAACATTTATTTTAAATGAATGAAATCCTTCATTAAGAATTGAACAAGTCAGAGATCCCTAAGGTACCATTATTCTTTTTGTCAACAATTACTTCTTTCTCCGCCAATCGATACAAATAGACGAAATTCGTTTCACTAAACTCACAAAAGCCACTCTTGAGGTCCTTTTACACAATAACTTCAGAGAAGCGCGTTGTGTGCCTATTAAAGAAATTGAATAAACCCAAAGAATTCTTACCCCCAGGTAAAATTCTGCGTCTATACAACGTAAACGTGCCTTGTGATCAATTTGAAGGATTTGTTAGAAAAAATCTCTAAGGGTTGTTTAAAAGGTACAGGTACGAATAGGCAGGTAGTTGATAATAATTTGTGCGAATGCACAGCGGGAATACCAACGCTTTAGTAAAACAAAAATATTTTATCATGCTACCAATGTTTTTGGTTTTGTATCGCAAATTGTTTTAAAAATATGGAAGTATGGATTGGTTATGCATGAAATACCGGGTGTTATTCCCGCAAAAGCATATTTATTTATATAAAAAGCTTTTTTAAATAAATTCACAAGCATGACAGCATCTACCACTCTCCGTATATGACAGTTGGCAGTGACACATATTTTATGATGTTTGCAGTTTACATGTTTCTATAATTTGATACATAAAGTAGAGGCAGATATTTTAAACGTCAGGTCACGATGAACTTATCCCAGTCTGTAATCTCATTTTTACGTGCGCACACTAAGCCTGGACTTATTCTTGAAAGACTCTGATCTGAACAGAAGATAATTACAGTTTTTCGTACCCATACCATATCATATTTTAATCCTCCTATTGTATTATTCACACTTAGCTTATGTATTTTCACTACACGAGGTATTTCTGGACAATATTTTAGCCATTAATACTTGATAACGAACAGCCAATACTACAATTAGATTTAGGATAGAATTTTTATAATCAAGAAACGTCGAAGACTAGAATTTTAAGATTTTGGATTATGATCCAACATAATATACATTAGCATTATAGGAAATTCAATGCGTTAATGCTGGGATTGGATTGGTAACGGTATAGGCCTAGGCATAGTATATACGATTTACATTTTTAAATTGTATTTTTTATAAAATTTTGTGACTTTTTCTATAATACCATTTTTCTTTTTTGTATTATTATTATGATTTATTATTATTATTTTTATTTTATTCATGTTATTGCTATTGTCCTCTTTTGTACTATTGTCTCTTAAATGCATCATTTACAGGAAGAGCGCTGTTGTCTGAAATACAGATAATAATTTATCTAGTTCAGACACAGACGCCATAAAGATATGAGATTATGGATAAAATTGAAAATGTAAACTTGTTGTTATACTAAATTAAATAAACCATGTATGGTTTTTAATTCGACAGCTATTTGCTTACGTAGATTCTACAACCAATTTGGTTTAGGTATAAAATTGAAACATACTATACCTATTGTATGCTTACTTTTGAATTTTATCTGAGATTAATTACAAACACCTGTTGATTTGATAGCATATTTCTGTTACAATTTTGTATTGATATACGCTAAATATGTTATAATATTACTAGAATGCGGACGCACATTTTACACGAAGACTGATCAATAGAGATCTATGAACGAATATCGAACCCACGATATTCTACGGATATTACAAATATCAACACTTATCAAATATAATTGAATCGTGTGTTTATATATTGGTTCCCTATTTATTCGCATAAAATTATATGTCATAATTTAACATGGCATACTTTTACATAACCTAATAATTATTACGCAAAATATTAATTTGCCATAACTGTTTAGGCACAATTTTTTTATATATCATAATTGTTAAGCAAACTATTCTAAAGCATAAATTTGAAGTTTTGTAAATTTTGTGTTTGCATTTAATGAAATACTTTTCGTGTATAAAATAAACATGTTGGCGGCTTAGGGGTGGCCCAAGGGCCCTAACCTATTGTTACACTATGGTTCCCAAGTTATATAATTATGCCTTATAACTTTAAGCCAATCAAATTAATTATGACAAAAAAATATGCCTAACTCGTTATGCCAAATTAAATTAGGACAAAAAAAATTGTCGAAACAAAAGGTTCCCTTATACATTTTCCTTTTTACGCTTTTATTTGGACTTTGTAGAGCAAAGGCCAAAAGCTAGCGCACTCCCAATTTCACAAAATTTGGTAAAGTTAGAGGTGCGTGCAATTTATGATTTGAAACTATGTAAGCTACCCGCTACCCTAATAACCTATTGCTACAAAAACGATGAAATCAATAAATATTTTATTCAGACGCTTACTTGAACAGTACGACGTATATATAAATTACTCCTAATGTAACCTATTCTAGTAATAGGGGCTCAAGAGCTTGGAGAGAAAAGATATGAAAGCTTATTATCATGACGACACGTGTATAAATCCGTCTTAAGAGGGATTGAACCATATTCACCACAATTTATTACAGACAAAACTGTGACTGTAACAACTTGTAGAATTATAATATAACTGGTTTTTTCCCGTGGCTTCGCTCGCTTTAATCCAGATTTGTCCATAAATTTATATTCTTCGGGAACGGATTTTGTTTCTGGATGAAATATCTTATGTCCTTTTCTGTACCCCTGACAACGTGCATACAATCGGTCGAGTAGTTATGGCGTGAAAGCGTATCAAACAAACTTACATTCGCATTTATAATATAAAACTGGGATAGAGAGAAGATTAAAACTACTATATATTACGTCCGTTACTACAGAAATTAATGCTTCTGTATACTCCGGAACTACCCCGATCAGACCAGAACAAACTGAGGCACATTTCCTTTGAAAAAAAAATTTCTGTTGTTAAGATAGAAATCTAAAGACTAAAAATAATAAATAGTAGTTACATGGTCCACTTATGAGTGTTTTAAAAAATAAATCTTATGTTAAGTATGTGATGGTGAAATCAATTTATTGACCTCTCTTGTCGAGAAAAAGGAGAAGATAAAATAAAGTCGTTGACAGCATTAGATATTTTAAACGCTCAATAGAAACTCCATAATACTTAGGAAAATTAAGCATCGAGTTCAATTAAAAGTTTTTCTTAAATTCTAATTAGAATGCTGTATTTAATAATTTAGCACATTGCAGTGTACTGCTAGACATTAGCCCTTATCAATCTATGCGCTACAACATTATATTTCAGCTTTTCGCATTCAGTTTAAAACAGTCACGATTTTCAGGTTCTCGGGCCACCCGACAGACGTGCATTCTACTCAACGGTTGCCAATTCATGGTCTCAACTCTAAGACTCATTTGTTCCTACAGATATCAGTCCTTTGACAAATAAGGTCAACCAATTGCCATTTACGATGACTGTTTCTGCTAGGTTACTGACTATAGTTCTTTAACAAATGCTCTCGTGTCAAAGTTTAATCCTTAAAGAAACTTCTAAACCTCATTCCACACCTTGCTGCGAGACTTTCTATTTGTTAACTAGCCTCAGCGGAAGTGTGACGTCTCGGCACCAAAGGTCAAATGTTCTATACCTGAAAATAGCTAATGATCTTGTTGCATCTCTTTATACATACGTGATCCAATAGAGAACGCTATATAAAAATATGTCAATTTTGAGAAAATTATATATCATAGTGTACATCAGCATAAAATAACAATGAAGTCATGTTTCAGAGTTGTCTACTGGACTTCATAAACTTGATACTCCACAGTAACCGTGATGTAGAATCTTTATAAAGAAGCTATTGAATTAATATCAACTTGTAACTTGACTGATATCTGTCTCATCGGAAACAACAGCAGACATTAACTATAATTAGCTCGTTTTTTAGGAATTAGGAAGTTGATGTACTATCCGTAGTTATCCAGAAATTATTTTTGTGTAAAATTTACGGGAATAATTAAAACCAAAATTAGTAATGAACATCCTATGGTAGGATTGGTATAATAATATGGGAAAAGAAAAACGCCTGGTCTAACAAAATATTTTAGGCTCTTAAGTATAAATTTACATCATAGTATTATGATCATCCCTTTCTGTTTCCCCTAGTTTGTTATAAAACCGCAATTCGTAATAATTGCGAGCTGCGGTTTCTACTAGAATCTTATACGAAGTTACGACCTTCAGTCGTTTGTCCAATAAGACAAATGACTCAATTTAATACCAGTCGAGTAATAGAATTGTACAAAAAAGAATCATTCATTTATATTTCATTAAAATCCTTAAAAAGATCCGATTATCAGGATACGTTTCGATTCCCGGGTATCAGCTCGAAGCGTAAAGACAATGTTCTTAAAGGATTAGCGATCGCTATAAGGTTAAGACGATTTCCTTGTAAGAAGAAAAATAAGGCCTAACACACACGTATTATGTATGTATTCCGGGAATTTTCTCAACAATACATGTTCGAGTGATTTCGGTTATTTCGGGCATTTTCGTAATGCCAGTGAATCGTTTTAATTGAATTTAAGCTGAGTTCTCGCGACGTGAATGTTGCCTAATTGCTTGATGTTTATTTTATATCTTATGTTGCGTGGGTTTTAATGAACGTTATATTCGTGGTGTTTAGACGCAATATTTGTCAAATTAATTTAACCATAATTTTTTTTATATATTATATTTATATTAATATTTTTTAGCTATTTCTGAACTTTACACCTAAACATTTAATTTAAAAGAAGTAGTCTTGTAACTTAATTCTCAGAGATCGATATATGCATATCCACACATCCAACGTGTTTATATGTTGATTGATCGATAGTTAAATACATATTTTATCAATTAGTAGCATACATTTAAACTAAAACACTAATATGGTATACAAATTTTTCTAAAGTTAGTATTATATATAAGTGTGTTCCATTACATGAGATTAGTCGCATGTAATGGAACACACTTATATATAATGCTAATTTTTTGTGCTACATAAATATAGTAGGCAGTATAGTGCAAGAAAGACTCCATGCTACTTAGAATTACCTGACGTACAACATTTCTATTACGTATTAGAATTTTTCAATTTATTTAGTTTCATGCTTCCGTATTAGATTTAAACGTTCTTGAAGCCTCGCATTCTACTAAAATAACAAGTCAAAGTTCACAACCTGCCCTGATTACTGATTCCATAAAGTAGGAATATAAAAATATATGTTAGGCACAAGAAAAAGACAATAAAAATGTTTAAAGTTCTAACTATTTTTCCTCGTTACCTACGCAGGATTTAGCTAGATGGTATCGCAAAATTGGTGAATTTACATTTTTATTACCTAATTTTTATAGCATATATGTACTTTTAATAGGACACATTTTAATAAAACAATTTTTACAGATGTTTAGCGCAGTTTTCGTAAAAACGTAGGAAAATTACCGTAGAAACTAATTTCAAGTTTACAGGTAAAATATAACCTCTACTTTTAAAAAATGCAGCTAGATAACATTTCTCTTGTGATTCTGATTGATTAGGATTTTTATCTCAATAAAGAAGTGTAACGTTTTCATTGAGGTATTTAATACTCTACGGTCTGTTGCAGGCAACGAACGTTTTTAAAGCATAATATAGGTCACAGTTAGGGTTGCCAAGACCTGGCAACCCTAACTGTTAAAACCGAAAAACCGGACAGACCAACCAATATAGCCGGACATTTAGGTGAAAAAGCCGGTCACTCTTAATTTTTAGTGTTAATATAACATGACAATTTTTAGAGAACGACATTGCTAGTGCGCTCGCTTGCACGTGAGGTTGACTTGTAAATTTGAAAAAGCCTAACAAAAGTCGGGTTGGCCGAATATCGTCTAATTTGACCGCACACACAATCAAAAAGTCTAACTGTATCCGGCTTTATTCGGACGCCTGGCAACGCTAGTTACAGTAACCAATAAGTGTGGAATATGTTTGCTTATCATCTTACTCGTTAAGTTGAACCTCGCTGACACCGTCGTCTTAAAAAACGTACGAATTCAATATTTTATTTTGAGTTTAAGTTGCAAATTAAATTCGACCAATAGTCGTAACGAGATTGCATACTTTTTGCCCATTGATTCAATGTTTATACAGCTTAAGTGACTCATGGTTTTGGGCTCATTTCCCAGTACATGCGAGTTGTCTTTAAAGATAACTAATATTTAATCATACAATATAGCTAATGACAAATAAATGCACGAGTATACCTAAATTGTTAGTCCACAAACAAGCTGTAATAATCACCCAATTATTTTAAAGACTGTCCTCTAAAGCCGAAAAGACGTAATATTTTATCAAAACAAATTCAACGATAAAAGCTTATGACCGAACGTTCGAGCGTTCGGCTAATGGAACTAGAGCTTAACATTAAGTAAGCACGTACCTCGCTCCTATTATTTTAATGTGGCATTTTGTGTTCGTGACAGAGATCAAAGCAGTGATTCTACACACTCGTCTTTTGAAATTATGTGAGAAATTTTCGTAACAAACATTTTCATTCGCAATATTTTCTGTTTCATTCAGTTTTATCGGTTCAGGGTTTTATTCGGTGCGCTTACGAATTGAAACAAAATTCATTCTGAAGATTGGAACAGTAGGAATTTTACTTTTAAAAGAGTCGTAATATTTGGACATTTGTATGTAGTTCTAGTTGTCAACTGCCGCTTCGTTAGGGTGGTATTTTTTTAATATAAATTGTATTAAGTATTTGTAAGTTATATTCAGGACATACAAAAGTATTTGCAAGGTAACGAATACTTTTCTGCAATGCGTTGACTATCTAAGTATATTGCTTTGTTTTTTATTTTACATGAGGAAAAGTTTTGACGTTGGATTTTAACATTAATTTTACATTAAGATTATGCTGTTCTCTAAATAAGAATGTCTGTTAACCTTAAGAATGCGAGATTTTACTTTAACACTAAAATGTTTAAGAATGATATAAAACAGTATCCCATTAAGTTCATTAGAAAACAGAAGGAAGAAAATGTTGGGACATCTGTTAAGATACGATGACTGATCTTATAAAATTATATTGGAGGGCAAATTGAGAGAAGAACAGGAAGGCGGAGACCCAGAATAAATTACATTAGTTAAATTAAGCAAATGATAGGGACTGCTGTAAATAGTGCTGTGAACGAAGTGGACAGAGATAAATCTGAATTGCTTCATTGACAAGAGTCATTTCTTGGTCAAGAGCAGCTAATAGATTTGCTGTAGTATACGCCTTCAAAATATCTTGTTAACCAAAAAATAGCCTTATGAAAGAACAAATCAATATAAAGTATCTAAAGCTTTCACGTCAATTACAAAAATAATGCTCTTCATAAATTCATAGATGTTTATGAAAATGAGAAAGTTTCGTACACCGACGCGTTTCACGTAGGCTCATTAAGGTAACCTGTTTTTCCTGGAGTTATAAATAGTATCATTATAAGTCTTCATAATTACAAGTCATTATTTTTATATAAATAATTCACGTATAAGGTATATAAAAAAAAACGCTTATGTTGACCATTAAAAACAGAGTCTATACGAATATATTTGTAGTACCTTATTCGCGACTATAAATACATATAACTGCAGCCACATGAACCTATCATTAGATCTTTATACTATATACTCTATACCTTATTTCTCTTTGATTATAACTTGTTTTATGAGCCTAACACATACATAAAAAAGCAAACTGTCATTACCTAATAATTAAATATCTCCCCTGCACTGAGAGTGATCTCACTGATATACTGTATGTAACCATGTTACTGCATATGTATAATAACATGGTTTTATAAGACATAATATGTACCTACCTATAGGAACATTTCAGGCTATTATATTATCCAAAACAAAAAGTTTGTTATTATAATATTATCAAAGACTCGGTACAACTAGTTATGAATGACACAAATTATTGTCCTGTGTGAGGGATCAAACCCACATTCAACCACAAAATAAGCAATACTGAAAATATAATAAAATACGCTTATTTAAAATATTATGCGCGTGCCGCATAGAATTTTCGGTAATAGGAAGATTATACATAGAATTCAGACGCGATTCCTCTGTAACTTCCCTTAAGAATTTTCTAAGATTCCCTTAAGTAACCCATTGTCTCCTAACCCACCAATAAAAAAAGCCCCGTTTAGTTTTAGCGGATTTATATCTGCCAGCGTCTTTAAGTAGTTCCATTTGTCTGTTTCTCTGGCTGCCTCATCCAACCTACCTCCAAATACCTGAATGGCAGATGGATTGGCATCGAATATTGTAGAAATAAATACGCCTACTGGTTATTTCTTTTTCATCCTATGGAGTGAGCCGAAATTGTTCTATTTATAGGCATGTTTTTACTAAAAGATTACTGAAATGATTTGAGAAATATTGTAAATTCACATTAAATGATAACGAAAAGATGAAAGATCACCTCAACGGCTTACTCCTTATTTTTAATTAGATTTTGTCGTATTGAAAGTGATCGAACTTATACGTGGTTAAGCGTCAGTATAGATGATGATCACTTAGTTATACTTATTGCTTAAGACTTATGTAACAAGTCTAGCAAGCTTATAATAAGACCAACAAGTAATTAGTACTCACGAAATTGTAAGCGTTTGCACTACTGCCGACCATAACGTATCAAATTTGATACCTGGATCAGACAAGGTTTTATTGAGTTGTTCCGTTCGGAAACTGTAAGTAGCCTAATAGAATCAGGAGTAGTGTCCTGTAATATATTTTGTTAATGGTACTAAGCTGGCCTCTAATTGTGAGACTCAAACTGGTATATATGCCATGATATTATTTATGATTTTGTTTATAACATTAATATAAATTTATAATTAATACATGTATTGAATTACTCACAATCGTATTCTTTACAAGACAATATCAACCCGATGTTTTTAATATGAATCGTCTAAATTTTCTACTTTAAACGTTATATATCAATATCAGAATTATTTATGTTAGTATCAGAACACTACTTCTGTAATTGAACTAAATTATAACTTACCTAAGAAATAATTTATATAATAACTAGTAGTTTTCTCGCGGTTTCACCCGCGTAAGACCCGTTCCCGTGTGAATATCGGGTTTCACTCCTTTCACCCTTTAAGGGTGGAATTTCCAAAAATCCTCTCTTAGTGCTCCCTACACTCTCCAAGGAACATACATGCCAAATTTCAGCTTCTTGCGTTCAGTAGTTTCGGCTGTGCGTTGTCTGCCAGTTACTCAGTAACGGAAGAGTTTTATATATCAGCCCTGTATTCAATTGTCCCACTGCTGGGCTCGTTCTCAGTCTGAGAAGGATTAGGTCATAGTTCACCACGCTGGCCCAGTGCAGGTTGGTAGACTTCACATATCTTCGAGAACGTTATGGAGAACTCTCAGAGATGCAGGTTTCCTTACAATTTATACAACACATTAATCTAACGCAGAATAATATTGATTTCGCTGACTATACAAAATTCTACTCAATTTGCGATTACCGCCAATAGTTACTCGTTTAATATTGTATAAATTAATATACACGAACAACGAAATCACAAAATTACTTAACTTTTACTCAAAGTTTTGGAGATTTTAGAATCGATTCCTACAGAGTATAAAACTTTATAGTGGTCCATAGACAGTTGTTTTAAGTTCGAGTGCTCTTTGTGTAATGATGTCTTAATATAATTTAAACATCTATACGCAAAGAATATAACCACCAATAACAAGGTAATTAGTGGGCATTTCCTTACGATACGGGCATATTTAAGAGGCTTTTCCTTTCTAAGATATGCATACATGTACCCAGATAGATCGTATCTCTATAATATGAAACAAAACTGGTAAAATGTGCAGTCTCAGATTTTATTGCCTGTTTCCGCTACAACCATGTAACATAGAAAAAGCCTTTTAGAATCATTTGCGCGTAATTCCAGACATTATGCCGCTACCGCTAATTCCAGGCATTATGCCGCTACCGCTTATCCCAGACAAAGATTTGCACGACTATTGATATATGTACTTTATTATATATATATATATATAAGGTATTTTGCACGACTTCAAGACTCACAGGGTCGACTAGCTAATAAATTTAAAAATACATTTATTCAATAATTGAGGTGTAAATATATTTCACCTCAACGATTAAATGCATGTATTTTTATATCGGCCTCGATGGCGTAGTGGTTTGATTCCTGCACAAGTCAAACATTTGTGTGCATGAACATGGATGTTTGTCTTGGTCTGGATGTTTCTATGTATAACATGTATGTATTTACAAAAAAAAAGAGTATATGTATGTTTATCCATTGTCTAGTACCCATAGTACAAGCTCTGCTTAGTTTGGGCTAGATGGTGTTATGTGTATGTGATAGAATATTATTATTATCACCTTTGTATATTTTTGTACTAAAATATCAATCACATCTTCTTTAACCGTTAAAAATAAGACATTTTAACAACATATATTTGTTTGATTGACATAAAACCAATAATATACAGTTCAGTTAGCGCTGCAGCCTGCACTCTCGACCTTTAGCAGGCAGTCAACGACTCGGCTCGTCGCTCTATTATCGGCTCAAACTAAATATGGATCTAAATGTAAATATCAAACTATCAAACAGAAACCAAATAGGGAACGACGACAGCTAGACGATTTATATATTTTAGGAAACGTCGGGTCATTTTATTATTTGATATTTTTATTGAGAGTTATGCTAGTTAGCTTAAGTGGTGTTTATTCCAATGTGTGAGTTTTTGAGTTTTGAATGGTACAAACGGTTGTCTGATCTATAAATTGCTGTTTCGAGTGAGTCTGTATTAACAGAGATACAGATTCAGAACAGCAATATGTTGATCACACTTGTGTTAGTATAATAGTTACAGATTGAGTATTTCTACGGATCTCTTTAACAGCTCCGCTACTTTGCTTAGAAATTGATCTATATTTATCTTTTTATTAAACTCCGTTAAAATGCCTAATTATTTGCCACGACAAGGGAGTATGAATTTCCTATTGCCTACTCCTATAACAATTTTCTTTTAAAATTAATTTGTTTGGAAAATATTTACCAACTTGTTAAAGCAGATTAAGGAAATATACAAAGTCAAGACTGCTTCGGTGGCGCAGCAGTGATTAATGCGGAACGTGGATAAAGTGTCGAGTTTGATGCCCGAGTGGGGCAATGATGTTAGGTTTTCTGTTAAGAAATTATCAGTAGTAGTTCAAAGTTTGGGCCTGGGGCTGGTAGATGACAATAGCTAGCCTATAGCGTTTCCACGTGATAACGTGCATGTCCGCCTATTTATGTACGATATCAATTCATTTAATGTTACGTTGCGAATGCCATGAGATGGCACCGTTGCTGTAGGACATCTTAGTTTAAGTGTTATCTCAAGGTCTAAGCAAACTCGGATCTGCAGTTGAGACTGCAGATTCGAGTTTGATCAGACCTTGACCAGCCTATTCTTCGAAAAACATTCGTAAATCTACTGCTATTTACAAATAAAATATTTTTACAGACTCTTGAGAAAATTATGATACAATTTTGCTTATGCTAAAGTTGAGCATATATTCTTACTTGTAAAATGTTAGTCGCATCAGTAAATGTTTCCAGAAATATGATAAAAGAGGCACACACGTAGTAAATATTCTATATATTTTGGTGTCCGATGAAGTTTACACAAACCATTATTAGTGTGTGTGTAGATTATTATTCCGGTCCTCTGTCAATATCCTCGGAGCATAATTCAAACAATAAACAGATATTATTAAAAAAGGGAGAAATGACGTAGTTCGTGAGACTCTCTAAATAAAAGTAAAACAAACAAATAGGGCCCGAAACAAACCGTTGGACTTTTAACAGTATCTTTTTACAACTTCACTTCAAATAGGTATTGCACGCGATGCCGGTTGAATCAAATTTAAAAAGTCTCGTTCAAGTGCTGCTCTGGCGATGCCGAGGAAACCGTAATGATTTTTGAGAATTCGATTTCTTTTGAATCGTGACCAAAAGTAGTGTCGTTATTTTTAAGGGTTTAGTTTTGATACAGAATTGCTTTTGTTTTATTGTCATTTGGCTGATTATTTGTTTGTTATAGAACATCGTGCTGAGTTTTTTGTTGGTGATATGACTTCTTTGGCGGCGCTGCGGTAATGAATACAATGTTGTGTTTGAGGTTTTGGGTTCGATTTCCGGGTCATAAAAAGTGTTATTGTGCTGTCAAGAAATTCTTAGCAGAAGCACGTAATCTAGATCTGTAAAGTACCAGGGCCTAGAACCATAGCTGAGAAAATGTAGGGTAATACACTTAAGCCTACCACTAAATATGTGTATAGTTAATATAAGGAATAATAATGACTCATGTCTTAGTTATTTTGCAAAGGAAGGCAATAATATTATATTCATAATATGATAAATATTATAGTCATATGAATCAGATTTACATATAACACAGATTTACATATAAAAAAGTTGACAAATCTACCTTGGCATTTGTGATATAAATATACAAAACAAGAAATTTGTTCTTATTTCTGCTTGTTTCTTTGAAACCATCATATAAATAACCTTTATTTTTCCTAAGTGTATTGATACGTTGGACTGCTGGGCCTTTATATTTGGATTTTAGTATTCAATGAAGAGGCAATAATATGTCCTATATACTATATGAATACACATTGTTATAAAGTATTATAAAACTCAAAAACATTTTCTTCCAAGACAAAAGTTCGCGAGCTCTCAAGACAAAGACGTTTCTTCAAAGCAGCTTTAAAAAGTAAAAGGCAAACATGATTCGCGAATCTTCGCACGATATTAAACTTTTTACAATAACAAAGGACTTAACTGCTGAACTTTGCCATCCCGATCTTACAATCCCCTTAATTAAAGCGTCGCAAACGCGTCAAGGGATAGCCTTAAAATTTCAATCTCTAATAAACATTTGGAAGAAACAAAAAGTCTGCATACAACACGTTTCGTCCCCCTCACACTGATTGCTAACCTCATTCGAGTGAAAAAGAAAGCACGCTTTTAATTAAACAGGCTGATGAGCTAGTTTCGTGATGTGTAATTTTCTTTTGACGACAATGCTTTTGTTTTTTTTTTTTGTTAATTTATCTGGAGAAAATGTTTGTAATAAAAAAACACTCAGAAGAGATATTGCAGTTTTAATTAGTTATTTCGAACTCAAATATTAAACCCTGTTCTGTGTTTTATTTATTGTGCTTTATTCGCTAGATATACCTATATAATTATGGGTCTACGTAATAAAAAGCAAATATTCTGGCATCGTCCGGACCATAGCATTCATTATTTTTTTACTTTTGGGAACATAATAACAAAACAGGTACACATATATTTGAGAGGGCACTTCATAATCAGCACTATGAGTTATTCATTGGCAGATATGACATCAGCAAATGGATATAGACTTTAGGTTCGATGTATTTATTTAGATTATTTTGAACTGTTTGCCGTTTGTCGATTATGCAAGCAGTCACCATTCCTGGAATTCGCTACCGGCACATAACAAGAGGCATTCATTTCTGACACGATGAAATGTGGGTATATATACATGTCGTCTTGCGGTAATATAATTAATAATATTGTAAACGTGATTTCCCATTTGGAAATGTTTACTAAACGACACATATCCTAAACAAATATAACAGCTCATGCAATGACGAATTATCTTCTCCCCTTCCCCTATCAGACAGCATATTATCAAAGTAATTACGGTAAAAAATGATACATAACAAAAAGCCGAATTCACGGAGGGTGGACGTAGCATAAATGACTCAAAGTCACGTGACACGTTACTGTGCGTTCATTACACGCCTCCCCACAAATTAGGCTGAGTGCAGGCGATACATTCGATACCCAACAGTCAATGGGCGAATGAATTACGATCCGCTTTCATAATAAAGTACCCAAAATATGCTCGCTCATATTCTCATAGCCTACCTAAGTGATTATGTAAATATAAAACCGTTACCAACTGTCGGGTCTATCTTATGCCTAAATTTTGGAATAAGGACGAAGTTAGTCACTTTATTTAACTGGACTTTAATTGGGATTACTTTTCGGCTGACATTTACTGGCAAATGTGTTTTACAGTCCATTAGTCATTAGTTGGATGTTTATATGAAAATACTTGTACTTTGCCTCTTCCAAGTCAAAATTTATATCGAGACTGGACAAAATTTATTTTAAAATGTATCCAGCCAGTTTTATGCAAGAGCGCTTTCAAAGCAACCCTTTAATTTATTTTTTGTTTGTTTCAGGTTAGTGAAAAGGCAAGGGAGACATGGAGACCGTCGTCCAATATTTACTCCTAGCTTTGGCTCTGACTTCAGTGCAAATATCCTACACTGAAAGCCGTCTAAATGAAAAACGCAGAGATAAAACTGAAAGGAGATACCACGGAACGCAAGTAAAAGATAATATATGCGAGATAACGAACAGGGAATCAAAAGTGCATTGCTACTGCGAAAGTACCGACGTAAAAACAGCCACCAGAGCCGACTGTTGGGTTTTCAACGGTGGCATAAATGAGAGTGATCCAATATGGTCCAGTTTCAACTCACAACCTTACTTAGAACGTCTTACGTTCAATGTGAGATCCGACGGAGCTCTCAAGTTTATTCCCTTCCACGTAATCCATCGAATGAAACGACTACAAAAACTGTACATCCACTACGCTACACTCAACAAAATCGAGAAGCGAACGTTTTCGAACATAACCACACTGAAAGAAATAACGCTGATGAACAACAAAATAACCGAATTGGACTTCTCATCGTTCACGAATCTCCCGGCGCTCGTAAACTTAACTATAAAAGAGAATAAAGTAACAGAAGTGCAGAGAGATGTGTTCGTCGATTTGCCGAGTCTCAAATATCTGGATTTGTCTTCTAATAGTATCAATCTGGCACACGACGGTTGTTTTGAACATCTGGCCGTATTGAACGATCTGATACTAGAGGCTAATTCAATTACGGTTCTGACTAGAGACACATTTAGAGGCTTAGCTAATCTGACGAGATTGGATCTGCGGTCCAACAAGTTGTCAATGTTGGGCGATTTAACTTTCACAGAACTCTGGAATCTAAATGAGCTGCTTTTAGATAATAATGAATTGAAATTTGTATCTGAAAGAGCTTTTGATGGTCTCGCTCTACTACAGAAATTATCTATGACAGGGAATAAATTGAAGTCTATTAATGAGGGGCTATTGGAAGGTGTGCGCGGGCTTGAACTATTGGATCTGAGGAACAATGAGATAGAACATTTTACTTACGAGACAGTCAAGCCGATATTGGAAAATTTGAAAATAAGGACTTCTGTTTTATATTTAAGTGGTGAGTTGAATCAAAACTATTTCTTTTTCTATGTTATTATTGACAATTGGAATCTAAACTTATCTTTCTCAATTAATTTGGGTCAATTTTGTAGTAATATATATGATATGCCCTTAACAGTCTCTTGAAACCCGTTCCCTTTTTCCCAGTCAGTAATAGTCCTTGAAGTATTTTTGCACCATACTTATTTAATATTAAACCGGTCCCCTTTGCAATTATATGTAATAACGGCAAACACCACATTTCATGTCATAACGGGAAATTCATATTCAATTCCATCACTGTCAAAGTTATTATTCAAAACGATGACATTACTTTGCCATTACAATGATATTAAGCGTCCATTTTTGTTAGCAACATGTTATTTACGAATAAATAGCACACAGCACGTTTGTAACTCCTGGGAAGTTAAATAAGTATATTTTGTCCAAACAATGGGGAATTCCCTCCTGTGTTTAATCCCCTACTAAAGCACCCTTCACATTAAGGACAATTAATGAGTGTAACAGCTCCCTTTATCGAATCAGCAATGGTAATAAACTCGATTTTTGTACAATGCCGTACTTTAATTAAATACAAACATGTCCGAAATTTCACATATTAATTAAATAGGCACGTGTGTTTATATAATTAAGTTTGTATTCCCAAATTTTATTTAGAGTTACTATCATAAAATCATAATTTACTTACCAGTAATACTAATATTAAATGCCTTATTCGAATAAGAATAACATTTATATTTCTAATACGATGCTATAAAAAAAGGCGATCTTATCGATACATAACCAACAGTTAGGGAAACTAAATTGTAATATAATAATATTACAATGTGGAAATCAAATAAATGTCATAAAAAATCGTATTAACAGCTTATTGTATAAGGTTAACATAAATCAAAATAAAGTCATTTAGCGTCACGTTAATTACCTGCGTAGCTTGTTTTAGAAACGTACAGTGGTCTTCCTCCAGGGAACTTATTAAGCCATAATTACCACGTTTATTCGAGCGTATTGGTAATCCCAGCGTGTTGTAAAAGTACACAGCTGTTGTAGTCTCTAAGGAAAACATATTCACAAAATAGTCATTCGAAGGTAGAAATTGCTTCAAATTCTTGTTGCATAGTGATCAGAAGATAATCGCCAGATGTTGTTTTTAATGTAAAGATTTCATTGTTATTAGCCCTTCCCGACCTTTATTCACTCGTGCAGAAATTTAGAAGTTGAGCTTATTGGAGCATAAAATTTCAATCCCATGATATTATGTGATTATAACTTTGCAGTCCTGAGTATATTTTCTTAAGTAGAAATTGTATTTTTTGCTAAAACACTCGCAAAGTTTGAGGCAACATTTGAATAATTCATTCCTTTTTGTGATATAACCGTAACGATACGGTATAATATTTATAACTATCGTATAGGCTTTTCTCTTTGACATTTATTATATCCTTTGCGTATGTTGCTATAGACGTATGTATCATGTATGCTGACTTAGAAATTTCTTGTTGCAGGTAATAGATTGATTTGCGACTGCCGTTTGTCTTGGATCCAGATTTTGAGAAATGAAACTAAAAGTGAACCTTTGAGATTAGCTTTGGATGATGTCACTTGTAATCTTAATACAGGCGATAGAGTTGACAATACATTGGTGGAAACTAAGCAAGCATACAATGACCCTAAACCTTCTAAATCTGAACAGCTATATGAAATTGAAACGAATAGCGAGATTCTACAGCAAGATGGGAATGATGAAGAAATATACGAAGACACAAATCAATACAAATTCGAGCCAACCGTGCAGCCAGTTGTTACAAATCAAGTTGCAGTTGTTAGTATGCCTGTGGAGACGTTACCTTGCCCACGCGAGCTACGGAATGGCGAAGACTCCCTAATGCTGTCATCAAAGGATGAAAGCTATTGGCAATCCGGTACCAGTACAAGATGCCTATCAAGCTTGCCGTTAGTGATCGTGTTGACATTAATAAGTGTATTTTAAATATTAAGTTTTATATAGTTCCGTACTTGTGTGATGCTACTTTGTACTTTATTAGTGCTGATTTAATCGAATTTTTTTTGTGGAATTGTAATAATATAGTTTATAGGCAGTCCAACCTAACCTTTAGATGCATAATTTAATTAATGGGGAATTTCATTTTAATAATAATTATTGGAACGTCATACATTCCATACTTTAGTGAATACCTACATAATATGATCAACCTACTAGTCATATTTGCCTAGGCTTTATAGTTCCAGAGTGTTATTATTTAATGAATTATACATTTCTTTTTCAGATAATAAAAGAAATTGTGAAGTGTTTTCATTTATTTCAGCACTAATAGTTATTAATTTTTAACGTACCGCTATTATGCTTGATTTTTAGATTCTAAGAGAAAAGACTGGTTTAGATATTTAATAAATTATTTCTTAGTACATGTAATTTAAAAGCCAGTGTCATATTATATCCCAAGTTTGCCCGGTAAGAATTTAGTAAAATATGTCTAAATATCGGTTATAATAATTATATTTCTTATATATTTTGGCTAAGTTCTATCTTGTTGAAACCAACCCAAATCATGTTCAATAAATATTGGAAGATCTCAATACATGTCCAATTTAAAAACTAAATACTATATCTTGAATACTATTTTTATATAAAAATAAATTTTAAGCTCAATTAAGCTTGGGCTTATTGACAAAATTTTATAAAATCTGGAGAGATAAATAATATATTCATTTTGTAGCAAATAATTGAAAATATATTATTTATGAAATTACAAATTATTTGACTAAGAACTTATTAAAAAAATATGATGCATCAGCCATTCCAGAAAATGGCATGCCAGTTTTTGTAGAAGTCTTGTAAAAGTTTGGACCGGTATTATGCTGTTTTCTTGGGTACAAAATTATTAAGAAAAGCTATTGACCATATTTTCTTTTGAAAATAGATCGTTAAATCTAATACCTATAGAATATTTTTTGGTGCAGACATACATTATAATAAGATTACTATGTAAAGGTGATAAAAATATATAGGTAGACTAATACGAATAAATGTGAAGCTTCATTTGATATAATATTACTAAATTTAAAAATAAATAAGCTGCCATCTAGATCTTCAGCAATGCCTCTTTCAATAATTTCCTGTAAAGTAAAGAAAATTTATCGGCTACATTAGACATGTAATGATCGCTTAAATAGTTCTTATTAAAGGATTTCTTTGCGAAATACTCATTTAAATATTTAACATCTCTGGGTGATAGTAACGGTAATTCATTTTATGTATCCTCTACATCATCAATGTTGCCATCTTTTCAGTTGAAATTGTAATGTATGTCTACTCTATAGATGCGCATGTACCAGATTTTTGTGACTTAGGTCTAAATATCAAGAACGTTTGTATTATAGTAATTTTAAGTTGTGTAAATATTAAATAAGTTTGGCTATTATAATTAGACGATAACAACATTAATAAAAAAATTAAAATACTAAAACTGATTTTATTTCGTTTATTTTCGAACCCAAAATATTGATTCTTCAAATTCAAATCAAATTATTTTTGTACTGGTAAAATAAATTGAACTACGCAAGGTTCTTATTTATATGGATTATTCACCAATGCTCTATTTGACTCGTATAATCCGAAATATCATGCTAAATAGACCGTAATTTCAATGTTACCTTCAGTTACAACGTAGTTTGTTGATATCAAATGACAGCGTCGTCAAGATTCTGTCATAATGATTCATATAAATCGAATATTGACATCTTTATATTCTACTTGTCCGAAAAAAAGAGCACAGAATGACGTTAATAATTCTCCCAAAGCGCCTTAGGCTATTCCGCCAAAATTGGTTCAGCTAAAAATAGAATCACCCTTTCAGTTACTATACAGAACGATTTAACATCCACCTAAATATGTTTCTGATTTGCTTGCTATAGACATTTCATTTCTATAGGAAAAGTCGAAAAAGAATATAACTATAATAATAACTATTTTATCCAGATTTTATTAAAAGTCAAAGTCAAAAATCATGTATTCGTTTTGGCACAAGATATAAAATTTAGCTTCAAAACAATAAACTGACTAGGTACTGTTTGGTGCGCTGTTACACGTGGTTACACAATCAAAGAAGCCTACTCTGTGTGAACACGTGCAATCGGGGACCAACCATTAATTTAGATTTGAATAATCACAGATACTCGCAAACGAACATTCATACAAAGAATGCTACACGATGCTATTGAAATTGACAATCACAAATTTTAGTAGGTAGGTCACTGGAATCTGCCACTTAATAGGGATCCAGTAATGTCAATATTCGATTTATATAAATCATTATGACAGAATCTTGACGATATAAGTAACGTAGGCAATTTATTAAGTTTATTAAGTATTTTCTTTCTTGGAGAAAATCAGATGATATTGTCTATTAGTAATAGGACATCATAATAAATAAAAAAAAAGCCAGTGCTTTCGAATTAATTACTAAATAGATAATTCCAGTGATTCGATTATAATCTGTGCAGCAATACAAATTTATTTCTAACTAGATTTTACACGTGGCTTTGCTCGCGTAAATGTAGATTAGTTTATATTTGTAACATAACTTAAATAATAAAAACATTCTATATGAAACGTACCCTATGTTCTTTTCTGTCCCCTGTCAACGTGTATGCGAAATTTCATGATGATCGGTCCAGTAGTTAAGGCGTGAAAGCGTAACAAACAAACAAACTCACATTTGCATTAGTTAGGACGTTAGGATATATTCCCCACTAGAGTAAACAAACATAAACGACTTGGAGAAAACAAAGATTTTGTATCCATAAACAATATGAAGTACGAAACAACTATTAATTCTCGCTGCTGACTTATTCATAATTTGAAATTCAACCTAATCATAGCATAAAACTGGTCTCAAAACGATATAATTTATCTACGTAGAAGGTAATAATTCTGAATCTTTAGTTAAAATTCAATTTCACGTTTCAACGCCACTATAGTCTGTAGAGTCAAGATTACGCTGTGAATTCAAAAGTTAACGTAAATAATAAAGATGTTACACTATTTTATTGGAAGTCTGGCAGCTCTGTTCGTCTAGTTTCTTTATAAAATTTAAGCAAGATTATTATTGTGAAGATATGATATGGTCCTTCGCCAAGAAAATTTTTCATTATTAACCTCTGAGTCTTCTTCGAAGAGGTTGAAAACACTATGTGGGTCTGTGTGTCTGTCTGTTAGTGACAGGCATAGCTCCGGAACCACTGGACCGATTAACTTGTAACTTGGTGTGCAGACACCTTGGGGTTATCCCTCAGTCGAGTTTGAATATGGACCCTGTGGTTCAACAGACCCTCGAGATATAGGGGTCACAAGGTCATAAGGTCAGGGGATATCCACCAATAGAGTGATTTGAAAATCCAAGGGAGAGGCTTTTGCCTAGCAGTGGGACATTACAAAAAGGTAAAGAAAAAATATAAAAAAGGTCACATGAAGACGAAGAGGTTAAATCCTGGGTTTTTACATCCATCTCGTTTTTATATGAAAAGTTTTGTTTAGTTTATGGAATTATTAGATTTGCTCGCGGCTTTGCTCATGTAAATGTAGGTCAGCTTAAGTTTGTAACAGTACTTTTTGGGTGTACTCTATGTCCTATTCTGTACCCCGTCAACGTGTATGCAAAATTTCATGATGATCGATCTAATAGTTAAGACGTGAAAGTGTAACAAACAAACAAACAAACTCACATTCGCATTTATAATATTAGTTAGCATTAGTTTTTAATATACTTTAAAGGTATTGTCACATTTGTAGTATATTAAAAACTAATGTAGTAACAATCCAGTATACAGCCTTGGGGTAAGCTACACCACCAATATATGGCTTATGATCGATTATAATACCAGGATATCACTCACGCGTTGCTGATAATCAGGAATTCAAGAAGCGAAGTATGGTAAAAAATGTGAGGTTAGGTGTTTGAGCTCAACTGCACGAACCGCTTAGTCGTTATTATATCCTTATTTTGAGTACAATTTTTAATTATTCTGCGATACTAATATTGCGACTAAGTAAACCCTTTTTATCAGTAACTACTGCAATAACTTATTGATAAATACCTTGATATTTTACGAAAAACTAATTTAAATTAATAGTTTTTATCAAGTTATAACTCCAAATCTACAAAAATAATGCAAATCGTACTAACAGTTAGTTATTAAAATAAAAATCATTGCTAATTTATACATACATGCCTATTCACAATAGTATTGTTACAACCGTAGTTTTATTAATAACTACTTTATGAGACAGTCTTTGACTACTATACTAAGATACGTACGAATGTAGAAACATATATCAACCCCTGTTTCCTGGAGGGGTAGAGCGAGAATACGAATTTCCATTTACTGTACTGAAATATAATATATTTATAATCCTTGATATCCTCAATATATCCCTTAAATACATACCACACATACTTTTAAAACACTTATTTCTGATGCATTTAATCAACTTTCATGACTCTTCTGTGATACAACCTTCAGTTCAATTCATTAAGTGGCATCAATTACTCTTTCTGCACAGCCAACCATGCACTTTGGATAAGTTTCGATAGCTTATAAAAGCTTGTACTCCATACAGTTTAAAGGTAAAACATAAGATTACTCATACGCTAAGCTAATGGAAAAGGTATATTTAGACTTGATTTTACTACAGATTACGAATCAAGATTTGATATTTTATTAACGGTTTGGTAAATCTCGTTGGGTATTTGACATTGACGTATGAGAAATTTGACAGTAACAGCATTAAGTGTTAAACAATGCCTAGTAGACGGCAGTCAAACTGCTCGTTCTTTTGTGTAGGCTTTAATATAGTCGGTAAGTTGTAGGTGCATCACCCCTTTTGTGATATACGTGTATAACGCTATGTTACGTTATTATCTATATTTAACATTTTAAATGCCTTGTTGGTCTTGGTAGCTTGCGACTGCAGATTATCAAAAATAAATTCTGCCAAGAAAATATCAGTTATCCGGCATTGTTAAGTTGACTATGCTTCATCTCCATGCCTAGTCAAACACGTAAATTACTTGGTACTACGCATAATCTCTCTTTTCAGTTGTGTCGAACTAGCGTCTCATTGTACTAGAATGTTTCATCATCATCATCATCATCATTTCAGCCTATTGCAGTCCACTGCTGGACATAAGCCTCCCCCAGGGTGCGCCACAAGGTCCGATCTCCCGTTTTCGCCATCCAGTCACCTCCAGCCACCTTTTTCAGGTCATCGGTCCATCTGGCCGGAGGACGTCCTAGAATGTTTATCAAAACTTATTATATAAATCATTCAGTTACTGCTTTCAGAATATATTCGTTCTCTAATAAATATAGATGACAAGAAGGCATTATATATAGATAATATATATAATATATATAATATTCTATCACATACACACAACACCATCTAGCCCAAACTAAGCATAGCTTGTACTATGGGTACTAGACAATGGATAAACATACATAACATATAGATGGGTCTGTATGTATTGCATACTAGTTTTGTGTACTAAATAAGATTGGTAAGTTGATATTAAACGATTAAAAAAAAGTTTTATACAGATTTTATCGCTTTGTTTATTTTAAAACACTTTTATTACATAATTTTGAACTCTACCACCACTTTACTACAAGCTATTTAATTATTTTTTTTTATCTCATACAACACCGTCTAGCCCAAACTAAGCAGAGCTTGTACTATGGGTACTAGACAATGGATAAACATACATATATACTTTTTTTTGTAAATACATACATATTATACATAGAAACACCCAGAACCAGACAAAAATCCATGTTCATGCATACAAATGTTTAACTTGTGGAATCGAACCCGCAACCTCAGGCGTGGCAGGCGGTTAGAAAGAAGAAAGAAGAAAGAAAAGAAAGAAAATACATTTATTTGCAGCAGATTATGCACTACATACATCAGAAAAAGTTAATTACAAAAAAAAAGAAAAAAACAAATCTTACTGCAAATTGGTCGCAACTCAGCAAAATGCTAGTTTTGAAAAAACTAGCGCTGGTCTTCCGTTGCGACCAAGCTTGGTTTTTATATAACTAATAAACTTAACACAACTAATACAACAATAATACAATAATAATACTAATAGCGATTACGGTAGCAATATGTTAACAATACCATATTTATTTTGCACCCCAGTTAAATCAAACAATATCATTATAACAAAAAAAAAAATATAATATTAATCACTATATCTTTCGGCGGCTACTACCAACGGTACGGTAAATGCTAATAACGTACCGTTAGTTGTGTTGTTTTCGCTTTACGCCCTACGGTTTACGCTTACGGTAGCGTGCAATCGTGAAGTCTCGAGTTCCATTACTGGATCCTTGTAAGTGTGGTTGGGTTCTAATTCTTAAATTTCGTAATAGAGGTCGAGCCTAATTCTGTCCTGTAAATTTCCTTATAAAGAATTATAAGGCAATTTATAGGACAGAAATAGGCTCGATCCCTATTATGTTGGAGTTTGGCAAAATGTGCACGTAATGCACTTCTGCCTATCTATCTTCGGACATATTTAGGCGTGAGTCTGTGTATGTACAAAAAACCGACCACAGCTCGAATTAAAAAATGTTTGTTGCCATTTCGTTCTTGTAGAATGATTAGATTATTGATAAACTTTGTTAATTGACCATACTACCTAGACTTATAGAATACCTCGAAAATCATTCTGAAGACATATTTTTATCCACATGCAAAATTTACTGTAACATTGTAAGGAATGTAACAATGTTAGCAATATAACATTGTTAGCAATGTAATATTGTAAGCAATGTAACATTGTAAACCATGTAACATTGTAAACAATGTAACATTGTAAGCAATGTAACATTGTAAACAATGTAACATTGTAAGCTATTTTAAATTGTTTACAATAAAGTAATAATATAGTTTATCCGAAAGCAGGGTCAAACCTATATGCTACCACTACTCTTATACGCCTACGCCTACCTAAACTGCTTGCCTAGTGAGGAAACCAAAGGAGACTTAGGTTTTGAAATTAAGCTCTCTGCAAAATATATGCAGTAATATAGGATACATATTAGTACTGATCTATATTATAGCATTAATATGTATTCTGCGGCACAAGCACTATTGTAAGTTATTATGTTTACCTTTTATTATGCCCAAATCTTTTTCATATATTTTCTTTTTAAAAAGGACAACTCTTGTCTAGGAATTATTCTTCTGTCGCGAAGGCTTTTACAAACATTCAAACAACGAACACAAAGAACACCCAGACTCGGAACAACCGATTGGGTTTCAGACAAATTTTGTCCCGTATGGGATTCGAACACTCGGCGCAGTGGTAGCAGCGGGACGACCACTTAAACCATTAAACCATCTGTGCAGTCAATAACCTCTGTATCTTTTTGCAGTAATAAACCATTTTTTTACTTTACTTAACGTTACTGCTACTGATATTTCTTAATAGAAACACTTTATAGCACTAGCCGTAAAATTATTAAAGAGATGTATTATACCTCTGTGATGAAATCACTGGAGTGAGATAAATCAAGTCGATACACATGGCGTGATGCTTCTCATCTAAGTTTTACTCCGTTAAATGTTCACTTTTAATGTTCAGTACTTTGCTTTTTCATTTACATAAGACTAGCTTTTGCTGGCGACTTTACCTAGCGTGAAACACATGGTAACCCATACCGGGATACAAATTATCCTATGTATTTTAACATTCATCCTTATTCGTCCAAAGGCTACGCGTGATTGGGTAACATATATCTTAATATTTTTATAGTTATAATATTAGTAATATATCTTATTGTATGAAATATACATTAGTTAAATTGGCTTTGATTATTACAGATTCTATTTGATACAGTATAGAAATACATCCGGACGCGGTTAATAAAAAATTGGCGTCATAAATCGCCATCGGATAAAAGGCTTAAAAATGTATGTTCTCGTTGTAGCAAAATTTATATGCAAAAGAAAATAAAATGATGCTTTTCACATGTGTGACGCACGGTATCACCAAATCATAAAAAGAAACAATCAAAGAACTTCCAAAACATAGAAAAATCCCTGTATTGTCAACGACACAACTGAACCACGCCACTCTGGTTTCGTTTACAATTTAGATAACCACACCACCCCAATGAAGTTCTAATACAAAATGTATGTATGCATTTATCTATATCAATTATTTATCATTCGTATTATTACGACATGACATAGATGATCTATTTATGCTAATCTTAAGCTTAATCTTGATGTCATCTGTAGCAAATGAGGTTAAACAAAGATACGTTGAAAATATGAATAGTTATTGTATAATATGGGATATAGTTTTCTTTTTAGTTTTGTTGTCATGTCGTAGTACGTTATTATTAATTTTGTATTGTTGTAAAGGATACAATTATTATGTTTTACGAATGCCTTGTGAACTCGCCCAATTTCAACATCTTATTACTTATTATCATTAAAATTAAAACATAACGAATTGTCTTTATACGCGTTACACATCACTAGTCGGCAGTGGTGTGGTTACCTAAAAAAATTGTAAACGACACCAGACTCGTGTGGTTCGATGGTGTCGTTGACAATACAGGGAAAAATCTATACACAATACGGCTTTTTAAAACACAATATTTTGACACATGATTTATTTAAAATATTACCATTACCTGTGCAAACATATTTTTAATCTCTTTCGCATTCTAATTTATATAATTTTTGTATTCATATAAATCCACTACCATTAACCCTAACAAGTTTTTCAGAGTTCATCACAGCACCTACTTTTCTAATGAAAAAGCGGAGCTGTTTCATACAACCTTAAGCCAGCCAAGGTATCACCGTAATCCTTACAACGGGATAGAAACAAGAAAAAACAGTTTTGTTCTTTAAGTAACAATGCTAAGTAAAAGTGTAAAAATATAGACGAGGTTTTTGTAGCTTAAAATTTTTCCTTAGGTAATAAGTATAAGCATTTTACTTCGTATGGCAACGCATCTCTGTGCCTCTACCACTGGTTTTAAAACTCAATGTGACTGTAGCACTGACTGATCAATCTAGGCTTATCGGGTGTGTAATTTCGTATATTTTAAGAGTATCAGTACTGTTTATAACCTGCGTATTAGTACGTAGCTAAGTATTGCGAGTTGCTGAAGTCAAACCATTTTCATGTTCATTCAGATATGGATTCTTTAAAATGCCACCGATAGTCTCAAAGATAACTTTATTTTAAGTCCAAAAGGCTTGAAAAATACCCAGTAGCACTTGAAAGTGATAATAATGCGAGAAACAGTAGTATCACGGTGCTCCATGATTCCCATCTCAGCGGATGTTAATGCTCCGCCACGTGATGGGCGCCATTTACCGTTATTACATCTTCTTTTGGCGAACACCTCTATCACCAAAATAATGAGTGCCTAAATAACTTATTTTGTCAAGCCCCTCGTTTGGATACGTTGCGTATGTTAAGTGCCCTTTTGGCGCGGATTTGAGGGGATGAAATTCCATTTGCAAGTTAACGTTCAGTCTAACATTATTTATACGTTCATGTTTATTTTCGGCGCTGGATTCAGCCAGTATTCATATTATATTAATATTTTGATGGAAATGGTATTTTGTGATCATTTTAAAGTACGTTGACTGTGTTAGTGATATTAGAATGATGTTTGAAATGTACATTTCATTTTAATTGGTACTCGATTGATATCATAAATAAAATTTGGTAAATATTCATACACAGCTCGAAACCAATTATAGTAATGAGATATTTGTTTCCACGATTTGTTACTTTCGAAACGAGACAACTTAACATTTAATTTAGCTTGACATAGCCAATCAATACTCATCCTTTTATTGGACTCGTTAGAGAATGAGATACAAATAATTATAGGCTTTCGTTAAGGAAATAAATACGGATATAACTATATATATAATATGTAACGGGTATTAACGCGATCATGCATAATGTTTACCTTTTTAATGCTTGACGTTTCGACCAGGTTACGACGGCCGTGGTCACAAGCTGACTGTCAGCTGACTGTTATATATGTATATATATATCATGCAACGGATATAACTATTCTACCTTTTACTCAGAACTCAAATAAAAGCCATAGTTTATGAGACCTCTCCGGTAAATAAGCGTGAGTCTAGGGTTGTACATAATTTCTACGTCTTCGTAACATACCTCTACATCGTATTACGGTTTAATGTTCATACATGACAATAACAAGGTTCTCGAAACTGAATTCTGATTATGGCAGCCAGCAAGAAGACTAGCCAGCAGATAATATAGAGCATAAGTGCACGCACAAACACAAGTACACTTGTGCCTTCCCTATAGTCCGGTCGGACGGCAATCCGTCACAACTTGAGAAAGGTCAGGCGCAGGACCTTGGTCCTGAGCATCAGCGCTAACTTTCTAACTCCAAGCTGTTATGAAGTAAATTTCAATATAAAAATCCCAATAAGTTTTCTTGGCCGACCCGGCCATCACTTTCCCAGGCTCCCAGGCTTTCCCGGTTCATTTGTAATGTCATCCTAAAATTGATTAAGTAGGTACCAATTTTGGGCTAAAGTCACAAATGCGACGGCAAAGAAGTACTCAAATACGTTTTATATTGTACATAATGATCTAATATACAGTTTCACCTTATTAAATATTTACTAGGATTTTCATACTGCCTTAATGTTTTCCTTTGCCTTATTTGTTTTATATTAAAATCACATTAAGAGCACTCTCAAAAAACGCATGTATAGAGCAAGCGTTAAGAGTAATTGATGCAAATAAAATATTAACGCAAGTGGAAGAGGAAATCTGTGGTGTCTCCAAGAAATTTCAGATCTGATTGAACATAACAATGATTTCATAGATTCAAATAAAATCTTTATGTCTCGGCTTATTACTACAAAAATGAATTCAAATGACTCGGCAACTGCTGAATATTTCACAAACGAAATTATAAAACTCATAAGTCACCATCAATTATCATTACAATTATGCAATAAAATTGCAATTAAATGGAGCTATATTATCGCGACTTCAACAGAAATCATTCGCTTTTAGTATCAATTAAGCATCAATGATTTAATGGCAGCGATTCTGAATTCAGTACAATTAATATTCTATCGTACGTTCAACCGGCTATTTTGAAGTTCTCCATTCAGTAAGACGGACGTTTTAACCGTTTTCTTCAGTCCAATTTATGAGACCTTAACTATGAGTACTTAACTTACCTTTGAAATGAAAAATTGTTGATTCACTTTAGTGTCTATTGTTGCTGTGTTTTGGCTGAGCACTGTCTCCCAAAATACAGGCTGTAGCTTAGTTTGGGAATCAGTATTAGTAATTTATGGTGCTAACTCTAAAACATAGAATAAGTTCCACACATTGTACTCCATTTCTGTCAATAAAATTTATTATTATTATTACCTAACAAACACCGTTTCTTTACTTTTACATTTTTATTATACACATTATCCTAAAATATGTTATAATCAAACATTTTAATGGAATTGAATACTTCCTTTAAGATTATATTTTAATAATTACTTTTGTTTCCATTAAGCCAATTTTTAAAATTGTTGTTTTCTAAAGTTTCTTGGAAAACTATTTGTATTTTCGAAATATGAAATCAAATCAACTTTCACAAATTATAGAAAAATCGTCTCCGTTGTTATCTTAGATTTTATACAGGTAGAATATAATAAGATTAACCGCCGCTGAGCACGGGCCTCTTCTTAGTGTGAAAAGAGTTAGATATATTCCAACACGCAAGTTGTCAAACGTCACATATCCTCAGGTACATTATTTTGCAGCAGGTTTCCTCACAATAATTTTCTTTACAGTTAAAATATGCGATAATTAGCTTTTTACATAAAAATATATACCTACATATTTGAAACATATGTGTATCTTTCCTAACGGTGAATATTACATAATGTAGATACAGCAAATTCAACACGAATTCCCATAACAAATAATGAGCTTTAAACTTGAACCACGCGCAATAAATAATGAATGCTGCAGTAGGACAAAAAGGAAAATTGTCAACAGCGATCCTCAATAACGTAAATTGCTCTGCAATTATTGTTCTACCACTATTCAAGTAATTGCCTACTATTAAAACGGGGGACTTGTAAATTGTTTTCAATAAGGCGACGTTAGTTTAACAGACTAGCTGTATAAAGACTGTGGAATGGAAAATTTACAATGGTATTAGTACAATTGGATTTCTGATAACTCATGAATATTTCGTGCAGTGGTTTCTTTATAATCCAATATCATGACTACAATATTTTGAATAAAATATTCATCCTATCCAATATCCAATGTCTTGAAACAGAAACTTGAATCAAATAAGTGGATTATAAAAAGTAAATGATTTGGAATCCTGATAAAATACTGCGTCGAAAAGTATAACAAGGTGCTAAGCAATACTTAAACAATGTCAGATAAAATTTGTCCAAAGGATTAATTACATTCCTTAATTAAGATAAATTGTATTTGCTGATCTCCTGAAGTTGAATGCTTTAATGTCATATAATTTATTAAGTGTCCGAGAATTAGTAAGACAAACCAAGTCGTGTTACCTGTAAAGAAATACAGTATTTCAGGTAGTAAGTAACTGACGCCGTCATGAAAAAAATATAGGATGAGGTGTATTACACCAACATTTCTACTATTCGATGGAAATGTGGGTACAGCTTTATATTCACACGCTAATACATATAAACGCATACTAATGCCACAAGACTAAGTTCGTATTGCACTACGTCAAAAATCGAAACGCAAAAAATTATCTTAGCAGAAAAGATTATCAATAGTATATGAAAAAGCGTCCATTGAACTGTCAAGCAAAGATTTTGAGTTCGATCCCAAGGCTCTCTCTCCTTTGCTCCTCTGACATTTAAGTTATTAATTATCGCTCGCTTTAACGGTAAAACAAAAATGCCGTGAGCAAACCTGCATGTCTGAGAGTTCTCCATAATGTTATCGAAGTTATCTGAAGTCTACCAACCAGCACTAGGCCAACCAACGTTGTAGACTGTGGCCTGACCCTTTTACTTTGTAGTGACCCGTTCCCAGCAGTGGGACAGTTGTTATACAGGGCTCATATTATTATATTATGACGTCAATGTCCACTTTTATTCATTGGCTAGCTTACAGTTTTTTTGCAATTCGTAAAAAGTTATCAATATAACAGCTAACTCAGTCAAAGTCGATCTTATTATAAATATCATGACGTAAATGTACGAAAAAGTTATTGTAACCCTTACAAGCAACAATAAGGCGGTTTTCCGAAGAACTTAATTAAATCTATTTTAAATAGAATTGCTTAACAATAGTGAACAATGTCTTAAAATTAAATTAAATTTATGTTACTAAAATAAGACAGCGTCGGTTATAGCAGTCAGTAATACGATATAGCTATGTAACAAGTTATATTTAATTACTTACCGCGAACCGTAGAGGTTTCTCTTGCTATAATAATATACCTTCTATTGAAATAGGAAGCTTTCAATGAAATTTACGTCGTAAGAGAATATTACAGAGGATGTTGACTTCTGTACTAGATTTTTATATGAGGACGATAATTTTTAAATCAACTGGTATGTTTGGAAAATCAATACCCAGCAATTATATTATGTTATAAACCATCCCAGTATATAATAAGTTATATGCTACAGCAGCGTAGCGGTAGTGAATGCGACTACTGTGCATGAGGTCTCAATAATTCTAATCTGGATCACCACAGAATCTAGATCTGACCAGTCAAACGTTAGTATATTAATTAAATCAATCACTTGTACGTTATTCTGTCGTGCTGTCTAAAATATTTGAGTGACGAACCAATACTACATTAAACAGTCAACAGTTTCACGTACCATTAGCCATTAGCCGTTCAGAACATAAAGTATGGTGCTGTCATTTAAAGTGACAGTCAAATAACATGTATTATTTACACCTTTTTACCACCATTCACTGAGTTTCGACCTAAAAAGCGTCGTGTGATGTACTGCTATGAAATAACCTATGTCATAAATTTGCATTCACGGTCGATCGTGAGGCTTCAGATTGGACCTCCGAGTCTCACAAATTGTTACTGGATTTTCTCTCCATTAATATTTTTAATTGTATCAAAACTGTTATAGAAGTAATCTGCACGACTATGTAATAAACGCTTCCCATTCATAATGGCCTGTAGACATATGTGGTACCTCTCGTACGTTTCTGATTCAGTATAGGAGTGACTATTTTACTAGAGCTAAGGATATTTATTAGTTTATATAGTTTAGTACAACGCTTATAGAGCTCTTAAAATTCCATGCACCTTGGATTATGCAATATTTGTTTCACCATTAAAATATTTACATTATCGTGTATTCATTTTCTTCTTCACCTTATTTTAAATATAGTTTTTGCCCGGTTCCTATTTTCAGGCCAAGAGTCGTTGACCAACAGAAAGTTACTTTTTGACACATATTCTATTAAAATATGTAAAAATTTAACTGTCGGTAGGACAAACTTTAACAATAGAGGCCATATGATAACTGAAATAACTGAATAATAAAATGAAATAACAGAAATGAAAACTGATAATTAAAAGACAGGCCAAAGCATAGATGGCGAAATGTATATAGAGTAAAGTATTCAGATAAATAGACACCATTAACGGATTTTTTTTTTACTTCAAACAACATCGAGTCCTAAAACACATAAATGCAATAATTTTTCAAATCAAGTATATGACTTTTTACAAATTAAATATATTTTCTTCATTTTAATATACCTAATATATTGAAATTAAACTGCTATATACGGATTTTATCGCGTTGTTTATTTGACACTTTATTACAAAATTTTGAAAATTGTTACACTACTACTACTATTAAACTTTACTAATTTTTAAGCTAATTAAATTATTATTACCCCGTGACCATGGCTGCTGAAAAGCAACCGAAACGTCGGGGAAAGTGTAAAAATAAATTAAGTCTAAATAGTTTAATAATAATTTAATTAGCTTAAAAATTAGTAAAGTTTAATAGTATGTAGTAGTAGTGTAACAATTTTCAAAATTTTGTAATAAAGTGTCAAATAAACAACGCGATAAAATCCGTATATAGCAGTTTAATTTCAATGAATAATATTCGCGTAAATAGAAGACAATATTATACCTAATATATTTAAAGTTTCCACCTTTTTATTTAACGTAATTACAAGCAACAAGAGTATATAATAAATAACCTCTGTCAATACCATCAAGTGTTCCCCTCGCCGTAGTCTCGGACCCCATGGGCTGTGGGCTTTATGTTCCGATAATAAATGATCCACAAACAGAATTAAGCATTGTGAAGAGAATCGTATTACACTCTTTCGTATTATTAAAGGCAACAAATCAAACACTTATAAATACATCACATAGGGTAGATGTAAAAAATCTTTTTTTGTGTCGACTACACCGGACTGGGCAAATGTTATTGAGCGCGTGTGACGTGTATTGTATTTTTTAGGGATTTACTAAAAATATATTTATGGTGAGCGACATGTTTTGCGAGTACTATATTGTAGTAGATATTGTATTGTACTGTATTTTACCGTGTGAAAAAGATAAAGATTCTTACTACTCGACTATTCTACTTGGATTCTAATTAATGAAGTCATCAGTCTTTATTATTTAGAATCCCATTTTTTTTTTTATTATACTAATATTATTAACTTTATTTTTCCCGCGGCTTTGCTCGCGGCAATATAGGTTATGTCAATGAATTTCTATACCTTGGGAATAGTACTTTTTAGATTAAAGGTATCCTATATTTTTTTTTTGTTACCTGTCAATGTGTATGCAAAGTTTTGTACATACGTTGCCAGGGCTGCAGAAAAGGACATATGATACCTTTCATCCAGAAAAAAACACTGTTACAAACCTAACCTAGCGTAAGCTACATTTACGCGAGCGAAACCGCGGGCAAAATCTAGTTAGGATGTGAATGTTTGTGAGAGGCATGAATGTTTAATACTTAATCATGTGTAAAGTTAAACAGATTTGGATAAAACTTGGCATAGTAATAGCCTATGTCCTGGATTAACGAATGGGCTATTATTTATAACAGTGTGTTTTCCCGTAGTTAAAAATATATTCTTTGCTGTGCATAAAAATCAGTGCCAAGTATGCCACGTGCTTAGTCATTTCAATGTTTAAACATGCATTATACGTACATATATACGTTCTCGTGGGACTCACGAGGCGTTTAATCAATGTTTAATTATTGTTAGTTTCATTCGAATAAATTATGTAAGACCGGTAAATAAATTATATTATATACTCCATTTGATGACCGCAGTGGTATAACATTTGTACGATTGGTTTGGAACTTTTTACTATAATTCATTTAAGCATTTGGCACGTTTCACTATACTACACAAATCTAAAATAAAAAAATATTTTTACATACAAGACTAACCCCTATTACCTCCATTTGATGGCCGCATAACATAACATAACACGATAACATTCGATTTATGTGCCATGTCTTTCACCTCTGTTTTGATATTACGTATATAAGAGATTTATTTAGAATTTGATTCTCCACCTATTTACCTTATTAGTGCTGCGGTACAAGTTTGCGCTTAATTGCAAGCAATCTTAAGGTATCATCTTTCATTTATAGGTGGTGCAAGGTTGGCTGTCATGGAGTTTCGTCCTCGTCCTCTGTCACCTGGAGCCTATAGCCATAATAATTATGCAAAGGCTATAAGATATGCCTACCTGTCGCCTGATCTTCAGGGATATAAGCGTGAGAGTTAGTATGTATGTAATTGGCATATTTTATATTCAAATTCTGTGTCACTCATAATCTTCTTTATTTTCTTTGTACTTAAGAGCTTTGCTCTTGTCGGTGGAGCCGCGCCATCTTTCTATATTTTTGGCCAATACCTTGACCTCCTTATAAAACATGAACTTCGCCTTTTCTTTTATTTGATCTGTGAATTGTTTTTATGATGTGTCAGCGTCTTCCTCTCTTTCCTTCCAAATTTCCTTATATGATATTTTTTATAAAGTCATCATGTTTTATAAGGTGGCCAAACATCTTTACTCTTCTGTTCTCAATTATCGTTAAAATGTTGCGTTCTTCTTGGATAAGGCTCGGTATTTCTACAATGCTTTTCTTTTCAGTCATAATCATAATCTCGGTAGATTAATTGATTATGCTAAAATATATTTGCCTACATGACGAGCTTTGTCACAGTTACTGTTTGTACTTGTTGGATGCGGGTTTAGCTTAAGTTTATTGAATAAAGGTAATTACTGTGACGCTAAATAATGCTTTTGTATATACATGCAGGCAGCCTCTACTATACACTAAATCTGTAAAGTCGTTGCAAACTGATATTTAAAGTTACTAAACGACTGTTTAATGTTTATTTGGTTTGTAAACTGAAGAGTTGCCTTATGGGATAATAAATTACAGTCAGAAGAATAACATTTAGTTGCACCCTGACCACATTAGGATGTTATAGAGAAAGACCAGATAAACAGTAGCCAAATATACCAGCGTGCTTTGAAAAATCTATCAGGCTCGGATTGTTTTTCTGTTTAGAAAATACAACTCCCGTTCTAGGAATAATTCCTGTGTCACGGGGGATTTTACAAACATTCAAACATTGGATACAAAGAATACTCAGACTCGGAACAACTATTTGTGGATAACACAAATTTTTGTCTCTTGTGGGGTCGATCCTACAACATTCGGCACGGCGGCGGTGACGAACGGCCATACGCTATTAGTGCAGTCAAATTTTTTATTTTCATAATGCTAAATTTATGGTTTGATTGTTAATTTAACCACCATAAGTTTAGCGATTTATACTGTTAATTGCAATAGATGTTTTAATGGAACAACAAATTAAAAGGTTTAGTAACAGGCTACCAACTTTAAAAACACAAATATATTCAACGAAAACTATTACACGTACACCGGACTTTTGAAAACATTCGCTAAATTATTTCCACTTGTTTACGGCTAAAGTTCTGAACATACTAAATGAACGGTTAAAACCTAGTTTTAAATTTCAGACTAGATTAGTTATTTCTATTAGAAAAAGTTACTTCATTTTCCATTACTTTCGCCTGTTAGTCATACTTTATTAGTCAAATAATGTAATTAAAAGTTCTCTATTGATATATCGAGTTGTCTAGTGTTAGCGTGATTATAGCAGGGGGAATTTTACCTTTGGTTTATTAATTTATTTAGGTCATAAACTAACATTTAGCAATTTAAGCTTATTAAATTTAGTAAGCATCGACAGCTAGTGGGCGATCGTTGGACAGCCACGCAGAGGTCTCGAGTTCGACCCCAATGTACATCTCTGACTTTTCCATGTTATGTGCGTATGCAATAGTTTATTTTAAAGTGTAAATTATTTAATAATATCAGCCCTGTTTTAAACTGTCCAACTTCTTTGGACGGGCCTCTTCACAGTGTGAGAAGGGTCAGGCCATAGTCCATCACGCCAGCCATGTGCGGGTTGGCAAATTTAATGTATCTTCAGAACATTACGGAGAACTCTCAGATGTGCAGGTTTCCTGACGATGGTTTTCTTCACCATTTTAGCAAACAATAATTAAAAGTCGTAGTTAACTAGGACTACAAAATGTCAGAGATGCGGGCCTTGGGATCGAATTTAAGGCATTGCGTGGCAGTCCAACGGCTCCCAACTAGGCTATCGGTGCTTTATATAAAATATTATTAATTTAATATTTTAAGTGTAATGATAAAAATGTAATAGTATTTAATTCATATTGTTATGCTTATTTTATGTTTTGCCACGCTTTATATCTTCAAATGTGATAAGAAGGTATTGCATTTGTGAATCTATTCGCAAATACTAACAATTTTATCACATTGAGCTTTATAGAACTAGAATTTTATAATGAATCTAGTAAATAGTATGTTCAGTGCCGTAATTCATGCTTAACAAAATAGATGGTACCACTAACTTTAGGGGTAGGCTTTCAAACGAAAATTAGGCTGCCTTAAATCCCTCGGGGGTAATTTTAACTAAGCTTTTACTTAAAAGGCCTACTGGAGTTCAAACTTTTTCATGTCAAAGCAGGCACTAAATCATTTGAGTGGTATCTTCAACTTATTTGGTTAGTTTGTGAATGCATTTAAATGAAGTTGATGATTTCTTAGGCAAGTGAAAACTTTCATTATTTTTATTTTTCCCTAGGTATATTCCCTGTTTCGTGGTAACTTACTGCAGATTGAACCAACATACACAAAAATCATCCAAACTCAGAATATGTGTTTTTCAATTTGTGTTTCACACGAATTATTTCACGCGGCAATTACCTACAGCATTTGCCGCATTTACACTAGACTCACAACCACTTACTTAACTGCTCTATCCGTGCTGAAATGTGCATTTATTTATCCGAAAGAATAATTTCCACTAGCTGTGTTACAATTTGAATGTATGTATACATAATACATTGAAATACAAGAGTCTTAAACTCACATTTCGTTGTTTGTTAGACGACGAAACATCTTTTGTACTCAGATAAACTAAAAGCTTTAGGAAAGCTTTCCAGTCAGCCTTAGAGGGATGCACAGAATAATAGCAAGCAGATTACATACAAACATGCTTCTTGTTTTTTTAAAAGGCAACTCTTACACTAGGTATAATTCCTGTGTCGCGAAGGATTTTACAAACATTCAAACAACGGACACAAAGAACACCCAGACTCGAAACAATCATTAGTGGATCACACAAATTGTTGCCCCGTGTGGGGATTGAACCCACAACACTCGGCGCCGAGGCAGTAGCGAGAATGCAGCTATTAACAATTTTTGACAGAAAAATTCAATTACACTTTTCACGAACCGGAAATCGAACATGAAACCTCATGCACAGTAGTCGCATATATTACCGCTGCGCCACCGACGTAGTGGATATTAAAAGTAATATTAAACAAAGTTTTTATACATGTACGGTTGTATTCACTGTATAATCCGACTTATGTAATATGTTAAAAAATATATGATGTTTTGCTGTTTATTAATCAATTACGCAAAACAATTCAAAAGGATTTTAATGAAACTTGGCACACGGATCATACACATATGCTTTCTCGTTTCATGCGGGCGAAATCACAGGCAAAAAGTAGTACGTACGTACATAAAACCTTTTAGGCTGGGCATAAAATACACTACCAAAATATGCAATCTACTGAGCAATGTTAAAGAATAAAAACTGATTAAACTTATTTTAATGCCACCAATTAATTATCAATAGTTAAAATATACACATAGACCTTCACCTATATAAAAACGTCACTATACCCTGAAATAAGATACCATTATTATTAGCGAGCTATAATTTAGGTGCTACGTTATAGAGGCACGCCTGTTAGCATCCACCGGGCACATTTCCAGATGTCGTGTTGCTAGCGTGAATTCAATAGACAGCGCAATAATACTATGTGTGATACGGGAATTAAGCCCGGGACCTCATTAACATCCGTAATCGTAAGCACAAACATATGTCCTGAGACCAGCCAGCGTAGAAGTCCATGCAACCAATAAAAGATATCTACGCAAACACGATTTTCGTAGACTTGTTGTAGCAAGCGTCTACGGCGTAGATAGTTGCTACGAAAAAAGACCGCTGCCATAGTTAAAAGAAAACGGGTCCCCCAACTAATCTACAGTCATTATCTATTACCGGTACATTGCCGCCGTAGCTAGTTCTGTAATCTCTATAAATAAACTAAATCCGATTCTAAGTTTTTACGCCACTATCCTAAAACTTACGTAATTTGTTTCAGCGGTACTAATTGCGTTTCTAGTGCTCAGGCTTGTTTATTAAGGCCCTCAAACTTTCTTATTGGCTTCTTAATGTCCAACTTTAGAAACCACCGTGGGTAAGATGATCTCGTTTAGAATGCCAAAATGTTTGGCGATATTAGGTTATCTTTTACAATTTGGAACTTATTAACGTACCGAGTTTGGTCGGGTTATCTAAATGGGATCTTTGAAGTACACTTACAGTTTAGTGATTAAGGTGTTGGGTTATTATGTGACAATTTTGAGGAGAATTTAATTATATATTAAACAGTTTTAGTGCGTCTTTCATTTGAAACTTTGTTTATTACCACTTCAAAGTGCAGAGAAATAAATGGAATTGTTTTGGCAACTTGGTTTTAAGTTAGGCGTGAATTTGTTTAATAGATTATATGTCATTTATCAGCAAACCTGGCAAGAGGTCGTAAATCTAAATTCGTGCCCACTAATTATTAACACTTATTTTAGCCTATGAAGGCTTTTACCGCTTACTTTAATTGACCCTGGATGAAAGAAGTGTCATCGCTGTCCATACCAGAGATAAAGACTACTTTTTGTCACGATCCATAATATAACCACAGCTTCTCTTTAAGCTATAACAAGCTCTGGCACTAGGAACTTACTAATGGTTGCTACATGTTAAGTATTCTACCGTAGCCTGCATATCCAGTTGCCAAAGAGTTAGTTTTGCGGATTCTGCAAGGTTTTTTTAATAATATAGAATAACAAATAGTGGATGGATAGAATATTATTATTATTATTATATAATATTCTATCACATACACACAACACCATCTAGCCCAAACTAAGCACAGCTTGTACTATGAGTACTAGACAATGGATAAACATACATATATATATTTTGTTTGTAAATATGTAGGTACATATTATACATAGAAACCACTACGCCATTGTACCGCCAACACAAAACCAAAACCAATAAAAAAACATTACTTACCATGATTACTTTATTTACTATCCTTAAAACTCTCATTTTAAATGGCATTAGATATTATTTATATTTTTACCAGCTCGCTGTATGAATGGCGTAGTGGTTTAAGTGATCGCCGTAAGGCGACAACACTCGAGGCAGTGGTGACACTGCCTCGAGTGTTGTGGGTTCGAATCCCACACGGGACAAAAAATTGTGTGATCCACAAATGGTTGCTTCGAGTATGGATGTTCTTTATGTTCGTTGTTTGAATGTTTGTAAAGTCCCCCGCGAAACACGAATTATTCTTAGTGCAGATGTCTCTAAAAAATAAACCTTTACCCGCACTTCTTTCGCATGAACTACAGTTCGCCCAAATCACCATTTAAATAAATCGCGCTGTACAAGGTGTCCACTTCGGTTTTAATTTAAGTCTTAAGCTATAAAATTGTTGGAACCACATTAAAATCCGTTCAGTATACTACTGAACGGATTTTAATATCTTGAACAGGCAGCCATGAAGAAAATAACACGGTTGCTGATTCAGAAACCCTATATTTTTTTATTTTATTGGTGTATTTAGTTTGTTTTATTACTATCACCACTGTATCTGTAAATAAACAACATTTTTAGAGTATATTCACATAAAATGTGTACGCGGTTGGTTTGCACCCATATTTTATTAAAATATTTGATGTTAGAATATACGAAGGAACGAAAAAAGTTTGAAACAAAACTAAACTCACAAAAAATGTTCTGAGCCGCGATATGAGCGCCCAAGAATGTCTGCTAATATTACGATGAAAAACTATCATAAGAATATAAAGAACTCAATAAGGTTTTGCAATAATGCTCACCAGATTGAACATAAGCACGGAGACCCTTACTTATCTCGTAATACCAATAAAGGAATTCCAACCAAATAGTTCTATGAAACTCATAGATACAATTACCACATCAATGATCGCGCTTAATCTTCCAAGGGAACTTAACCAACTTAAATTCTCTTACCCTTTTGAGTCTTAAGAACACAAGAATAAAGATCAAAATTGTTTGGCGAAACTTTTAAGAAAATTGCAATTCTTTACTTGTGCGTTCTTTCATGTGATCTGCTGAACTAAAAACGTTTCCGCAATATAATGGGGGTAAGTAGAGGGGTGATAAAGTACTGATATCGCATGAAGCTAACGAGACAAGGAGATATTGTGAAAGTCTCTTTGTGTTTGAGAAGTAGTGGGTCATTAGGTTCTGTTCGTTTTATCGCGATGACTTCTGAACAAAGTGGACAGTATGACGTAAGAAGTAAACTGGATCGTTTGGTTTATGATAGCGGCTGGTAATATTGAGCCTACAATACTTGTTATGAGTACACCGACGACATGCCAACGTATGGGAAGTACGTATGACTGAACAAGCTTTAAACATGAAGTAAGGGATATTCAATTTTTGCCAGCTTTTTTTTCTTCTGTTAGCATATTAGTCTTTGCGGAAATCTCAGGTCAGAAATGTATTTTTTCAGTCAGCGATAAAGGTCAATACAATTACCGATTGTTAATAGAGTACTTGTTTCATAATATTTTATTATTTAAGTCAAATAGATACATTACCCAAACAGAACAGTACAAATAATTTTAGAAATTTACTTGGATATAAATATTATACAAGCTTTTCAAATCTGGTAGTAGGGGTACTTGTCAAATGATAGAAAAATATAAATATTTTTAGCGTTACGTCATAGTTTGCCTTGACGTTATGCTATTTAAATACAGCTGTCCGAGGCAGATAGCGAGACATCCGTTATTCCGTTATATATACCGTTTTTCTAATAACCAAATTTTTAATATTAATTACTCCCCTATTTTGCAACCATTTTGATACTATTTGCATAAAAAACTTTCTTTTGATTGCTATTTACTTCGGCGTAATTTTTTTTATTTTGTGACCCAATTGTGCTACTCCCACTATGATGCAGCATTAGTGAATATGACTCATGAATAGGTTAGGAAAGTGTTATGGGGCTTTTCTTTTAAGAAAAATCTCAGGCTTCCACTAACCGGCTTCAACAATGAAGGTGCGAAGAAGAATGGCCTCTCGAATATTGGCAACGGTACTAATGCATCTCATTTAATTTATATAGTTAAAATATTGGATCGAAACTAATCTTATTAGATACATACAAAAACATCTCGACTCAAAACAATATTACGTAAATCTCACTGAAATATTGAAATACGAAACTGTTGAATAATCAAATAACTAAACAACAATCAAAAACAATCACTGAAATTATGTTTAGAGATGAAAGATTCTATGAATGCGCATTTTAGCAGTTACAGCATATTTTATATCCTATTACAGTTTGAATCCACTACATGTTTTTTTCATGCCATCATTTTGTGAAAACCATAACATACCATCTGGTCCGTAAATGAAAACAACATATTAAACCATTTAATTTCCTACTAACATCAATGTGAAACTAATCAAAATATTGATATTCAAATACCGCTAATATTGGAGTCAGCAATAAAATACCAAATTTATATTAAAATGTCAAAACGGTGTTTAAGCTGGTTGCACTCGCAGAGGCGGTGAATGGATGTTTCAAAGTGCTGATGTAAATTTATATATTATGTAATATATAACGTGTTTTAATTATGTGAACGTATTTAATATTCAAATTGTATTGGGTATACCACAGTAACGTAGGGCTATATTTCTGTCCGTTTTATGTATACGCAACACCAAAAATTTTAAAAGAAATCTGTTGCGTAAACGGTATCAAAATTAGTTGTAATATGAAGAAAATAATTTGTACATTGCAATTTCAGAAAAAATAGATTTTATTGCTCCTTCGCACGCCTGCATTTAAATAGTGATTACGTCACAGAATAGTATCGTAAGTACATTTTTTCCTTCTTACCGAAATTTTAATATCAAATCTCCTACCAGATTTAATAATGTTTTCAAAGTGGCAGTATTTTATTTCCAATTTTCGATAACGTAATTTCTTGATTAAAATAATAAAAAACAATATTCTAATAACCTATTCTAATGACATGGAGACAAAATTTTAAAATAAGTCTTATAGTTTATCACTTTATGAAATAATTATTTTTTTCAAGAACAAGCATATAAAACAATATTCTAATGACATGGAGACAGAATTTTAAAAATAAGTCTTGTGGTTATCACTTTATGAAATAATAATTTTTTCAAGAACAAGCATATAAAACAATATTCTAATACGCTATTCTAATGACATGGAGACAGAATTTTAAAAATAAGTCATATAGTTTATCATTTTATAAAATAATTATTTTTTCCAAGAACAAGCTCTAGATTTTGCCGGGGCAACGCTCGCTTAAATATATTTCAAATTTATTTTGTTTTGTAAAAATTGACTAGGTCAAAAGTCTTGAATAGGTCATCAATTTTTATCCCTCGGTGACAATATTTTTCTGAATGAGAAGTACCCTTTACCATTTTCTGTACCCCTGACGACATGTATGCGAAATATCAAAATGATCGGTCTAGTAGTAAAGGCGTCAAAGCGCAACAAACTAACAAACAAACTCACATTCGCATTTATAATATTAGTTAGGATATCAAATATACAAACCTTTCCTCTTTATAGTATGGACAAATTCGTCAAATCCCTATAATAATATTTGCTCTACAAAACATATAAGTATACTATTGTTAGAAAATCTGTATGTACACAAATATTATTTAATATGTTCCTCTTTTCAAATGTCTATTATTCGTGGTTTGTATGCAGCCTTTGAACTTATTATATAATACATGTACGTACGTTCCGCACACAAAGCTTTGTCAAGACATGAAGCTCGCTTCGCATCTCTTAGCGTCTTCATATAATCGCAAATCTGTAAGCCGCCTACAGGAGTGGAAGTATTTCCATGAACTCATGGACGGATATTGAAATTCTGCTAACGCATCGGCGGTTGTATCATGCAATTCACTATTTTTAGAGCTATATTGCACCAAATATAAAATGGATATTGATGCTACAATATCTTTTGTGTTGTGATGAAATACATTCATAATTATTCGTTCTGCTTGCTTTTTAATCAACTTTAAAAGAAAAGGAGGTACTTAGTCTAAGCGGATTTTATTTTTGCTTGTACCAACATTTGAAGTATAGTTATCATGAGATATTGAAAATGTGTCGGGCTGTGCCCCAATGGTACAGTGGTAGCGAATGCAGCTGCTGTGCTTGGGGTCTCGGGTTTAATACCCTGGTCGGGTAAAGTGATTTTAGACATTTATCTATATTATAGGAATGACAAATATTTTTAAGTAAAACGTAGTATGTTATTCACCGCTTCTTCAGCTATACAACTGATAAAAATGAAACGTTTTGTGATTATATTGACACACAAATATAAATCACAATACATTCGCATTTATAATTAGCTTTCACGCCGATCTCCATGCCTTGTCACTGCATATTATAATGTAGTATAATGTTATTCGACTTTACTATAATATATATATTTTTTTATACAACTATAGTGGAAAACAAGCATACCACCCACCTGATGGTAATGGTCACCGTAGCCTATGGACGCCTGCAACACCAGAGGCATCACTTGCGCGTTGCCGACCCTTTAGGAAAGGAAGTGGGAAGGAGGAGGAACGGGAAGGGAGAAAGAGGGTGATTGGGCCTCTGGCACTCTCACTAGGAATACTGCTTTTCCACGTCGATATTCTGTGAGAGGGTAGTCCATCTCCGGTCGAGCGGGCCCATTCATGCTGAAATCAGCGAGGCTCTACTACTCATGAAGTAATAGTTTAAGTCAATCGTGACCATTAAGTATCTGCGTATAAAATTTAATTAAAATCTCGATGAATTGTTGTAATGTAGGTGTAGTAATGTGGTGCTTCTTAATTTCATCGGTCATGTTTAGGTCCTACGCAGCAACCATGTATAAGACTGACATAAGATCTTCAGTCTATCACTGAAAGAAGATTATAGTGTTGTATTCTATATGAGAATATTTGTCTCAAAATAACCTCAATAACATTTGCTCAACTTGGGACTAGAACTCGAGAGCTCGGGACCGGTAGTAAACATAGATTTATTCAGTCTTACGGTCTCAAAGCGTAATTATCTCTCAGCAGAGTCCAAAATTCCTCAAATAAAAACTGTAATGAACGCAGAGCGGACACTTTCAACGGCCATTACGAACAGACTTTCATTATTGTGTTTATTTTTTTCGCAAATGGTAAAAGAGTGAATTCTTTGTCTGGATGCAATCCCGTAAAACGCGGACGTGTGTGGTATTTTGCAGTGTGCAGGCTCACACGCTCTGCGGCTGTCTCGTGCGCTACTTCATCGGGCACCTTTCATATTTTGAAGTACTATAGGTACGATTTCACTGGCGCGCACGAGCAAAATGGAACTAGACGCAAATTAGAACCGTTGCATGTGTTTGTTTATCTAGTTTAGCATAAATACATAACCTTTACCCCCAACGAGCTACATTTCAATAGCTTTTGTTTTACGTCCTACGTAACAGAGGTCGAGAGCTATTGCCGTTTACCCGACACAGATGCCATCTCCGTGCTGAATTTTGAACATTGAGAATTTCCAGATAGAAAAATCTAATAACGCTTTGCTCAAGATTTGAACCGGTGACCTTATGCACGCTGTCACGTACACTGACGCTGCATAATTGAGTTTCCTTTTTTGCAACGAGCGTGCAAGAAGAATATAATGAGAGAAAAGTAAGATACGATGTGTCAGGATCATAGCAAGTGGAAACAGGCGTGCGCTTATGTATGTATTTATAAATCAGCATATGGAATATAATTGAATGTTCGGTAAAAAAATTAACACTTGTATGATGAAATATGTCGTATCTGACGGACATATTTTATGTAGTATTATTTTAATACAGACGAATAGAAATAAAACCAAATGCAATTATAATTTTTTTTGGTTAACAGCATTGCCAGACTTCTTAAAAAAGTGCTCTGTTATCATACCCTTTGATCATTACTTATATATAAAGTCGTATACGACAACCCTTTTATTGAACAATCAACAACAAAAATTGCACTGTATCCACGTGATGTTCACTATGCCCAAGCTTCCATCATCCTAATTTTAATGTTGAAATATCAAAGGATATACGAATGTGAACGTTTATCAGCAGACTTGCAATCGTCATCACCGAAACCGTACCTTAACCGGTGTCAACATGGTGTCGCGTCGCGTAAATAATAAAGGCACGGAGAAGCCTCCTACGTCTGGAAACGTAAATATGTGTACACACGCTACTTTTTATTACGAACGCCGCCGTCCCACTCGCGTTTAGTGACGACTTCTCTTTACACTGTACGATTTGTGAAGGGCTGGTTTTTACATGGTCTTTTTTTAGGAAAAGCAAAATAGCATATACTCATAGCCCACCTAGTATTAAACGGTTACCGCATTATATTTATAGGAATTAAAGTTGGGACGAAAGGGATGCGCGAGGAAGGTCTGTTTTTGTGTGTCGGGAATTCTTACTTGCCGATCGAAATGCAGTCACTACTCTTACGCCGCATTTTGGTAGTAAGTCTTCAGACGAGCCATTTCTTATGAACCGGTCAATTATTTGATTATGTTACGAGTATCATCATCAAATAATTAACAAAGGGGACTAGATAAGCATTATAAAGTTAATATGAAAAGGTAACATGAATAGATAAATATTTTTAGTCTATAAACTGAAGCTATTTACTCCAAACTGCACGGTTTCCTAATTAGACTAAATTACTGCTCACTAGACAATCCTTAAGTTCTTCAGAATTAATTTTATCACAGTAAAATGTTTAGTAAATCTATATACTAATACGTGAAGTAAAAACTTTGTACCCTTTTTACGGAAATTGCGCGGACGGAGGAAAATGATATTTGGCACAGTTAAAGTTTATATGGAGAAGGAGGGGCGAGTCTTAATATTTTTTATAAAATATCCATTGGAAATACATTAAATTAATGAAAAACACTACATGCACACAACCATGCATTTGACACACGCAGTCGAATCGCTTTCGTAGTATTTCGACATTGTTCGTCTGACGTCGAACAATTCTTTGTAACTATGGTTACCTATATCTTATTTATATGTAATAAAGAAAAACAGAAAACAAAGGAGCAAGCTTAGGCATTTTGGTCGAATTTTGACCACTAGGCGACCGCTAGTATAGTCAAATCGTTAATTACTGTGGCATTGCATGGATGACGCAAAACGTCATTCGCAATTGTTGTAAAAGTCAAAAATCTTTATTTCTATAAAAATATATTAACAATTCTTGGACACTTCAATGAGCTGATATATTAATTAAAATATAATAATTAAAATAAATATAAGAAAATAAACATTTTGCATTGAAAAAAGCCTGTTCGAGGAGTAGGGCATTTACATGAAAAGAAGCAGGCAAAGAACTCATGGCCACTCTTTTCAATCGCCGAATGTTTATTAACAATACAATTTAATTTTCTATTCTTTTTCGTACATGAGCCGGTGTGTGTAATTGTTACTATAGTTTATTTCAATAAGATTTAAACAGCAAAGGCTTAGTGAATCTAAGATACACATTAATTACATATTGATGTGTATCTTAGATTCACTAAACCTTTTACAACTTTTCTAAAACTTTTGGATAATTAATAATAATAATAAAAACCCCCTCTGGGACAGACGTTATCTCATCATGAGACTAACGCGATATCGGAGTGCACAGTACACTAGCTTTTAAACTACCACCTTCGCCTTCTGATACAAACAAAAAATGTGTCACCATGTTAAATAAAAGCGCACAGACCGCAGGGCATCTTGTGGCAAGCTGAATGTGAGTAGCGATACTGCGGTCCTGAATGCCTAAGAGAGTCGGTGAGGGCCTCACCTCCGGCTTGTCGTTACTGGTTGGCTGGGGTGGAACTTCAAGAGCGCCCGTGGAACTCTCAACTCTGGTTTGCCTTGGTCGGCCGGCTAAATGGAGGCCGTTAGAGTTGTATGCTTAGGGGTGGAAGTGTCATTTCAAGGGCATAACTACGGGTCAACCCGCTCCGAGTCTCCGTTGTCACGAGACACGTGATGGCGAAATCACACCGCTCGACACCCGTAGCCACTCGCACCGGTGTTGCCCTCTGCTGCTGCCTTGTACGCCTATGGTGGCTATTCAGGGGGCCCATCTAATGAGTTGACGAGTCACCGTCTGCTCATTGCATTGCCACTATTAGAGTATTCAGGGCAGACGCCGTTTTTCAAACATAGTTACCAATATACCGGTCCACCAAACATCCATACTTATAGCCCATATATTAGATATGTTATCCATACGTAGCAATAGTCTTACGCCTGCTGCGACTAGTGTCGTTCTCGGTGTTCCATCCCACCTTTGATTAAAACTCTCGAAGGGCCTCTTCACGTTGGACTTAAGTCTCCGTGTAAGCCTCCCAAAGGGCCAGGTATTGTCTAACATAATATGTTAGAAAATACCTGTGATAAGAGAAACATAATAATAATATATTCTATCACATACACACAACACCATTTAGCCCAGATAAACATACATATATACTGCTTATAATTTTTTACATATTTCTGGGATTGATCACTTGTATTATAATTTATTTCCCCATACCGTTCATATTATAGTCTCATCCTACTCTTGGGTAAGCCAGCAGTTGCCCATTCATACCTTGAACTGTGATCGTCTTGGGAGTAAAGACTGAATTGAATTCAGTACAAAATGTATTATAAAACTCATTATATGACGAATTTGGGTCACCATCATTAGTTAACAAAGGCAGAATAAAAGCTAGTTTATTTTTAAAACTATCAATACGACTTTCAGTTTTCGGTATTACAACAATATTGCCCTTTGCCACATGTTAAGTAAAATCCAAGAAAGTGATTTGTTGGCCACAGTGGTCCGAATCTAATACTACTACTAGCTACTAGCAGGTATTAACGCGATCATGCATGTTTACCTTTTTAATGTTTGACGTTTCGACCAGGTTACACTGGCTGTGGTCGCAAGCTGACTGATGCGGGGATGTCATGTCTCCGTTTGTGAGGCACCCGCTACCTATTATATATGTACCTCTGCTTAAACCCTGTATTTAAACCTGACTCCAAGCATAATGTCATCTATAGGGCGGGTCTTCAAGATTCGTGCCATTACACAGAATTTCCTAACAAAAAATCTTAATAATTTTTGCTCCAATCAGAAATTGAAAGCAGTACCTACATGATCGACTAATATAGGTAATAACTTAAGCCACAAGACCATCAAAACAAGATGTCGAAATAAATTCTGAATTAATAAAAATTGTGAAATCAAAGCAGAGTGAAAGAGGATTATAATAGGTTGAATATCCTTGTATCGAACACCAACCTAATAATAGAATGATCCAATAATCTCAATGTAATATACATTGCAAGCCCGAGAGTAGCTTAAAAATATTCACTACCTATGTAAAAAGACCACTTTTGCCGCGAAGCCTATAACATTTTTTTCTAAAAGCATACAATCGGATCGCGAGGTACAAAACTGCCTGAATCCTCCTTGTTTAAAGTTGGTTGTGTAATTTCCAAGTATTTCATTCATGATTCGTGTAATTGCCCTTCGTACCTATATATACTGCGCATATGTATATTCATGTGCCTGGAATGTACTAGAATTATATTTGTTTCTGACGTAATTTCGGATGACTCAGTTTGTCTTTTGTTAAATTATTGTTTCAACTTTAATATTATTTCATTTATATGTATGTATGTTAATTTCTATATATGTAAATACGTATAACTGTCACTATTAAATTACTGTGACACTGTATATGGCCCTTGTCTGCTATCACGAACAAACCAAGTGATTCAACGCACACAGAACGCATGTGCTAGATTTTGTGTGGATTTCCCAAAAAGAGCTCATGTAACTCCCTATATGAATGCCAACAAAATACTAAAAATAACTGCCAGAAGGCGGTTACATTTAGCCAGTTTGCTTTTTAGTGTAATTAAAACTAAGAAATCTTTTTACCCCTACAGTAAATTAATCTGGAGGCATGAACAGTCTAAGTACACCACACGTCATGTAGTAAATCCACTATCAATACCAAAGTACAAGACTACAGCCTTCAGAGGATGTTTTAAGTATGCTGCCACACACTGCTGGAATAACCTACCACCACCAATTCGTGGCCTGAAATAAAAAACAACCATTTTATTACATTTAAAATAACTATACACGGAGGAACAGTTAACAAAAATGTAGTAGCAGTGACAATAACAACATTGTTATATAATTTGGTTTTTTATTAAATAAGTAAGATGTACCTCAGAGTTTTTAGGCCAAAAAGGCATAGTTTTCCAGCTGGGTGAAATGGATTCTGCACCACATTACATACGCCTTACACCTTACCTTACCATACACCAAGTCACTTGGGGTCGGCTTTTCTGTTCTAATCGGATTTCACTGGATATCAGTGTTGACACGGAGCGGCTGCCATCTGACCTCCGCAACCCGAAGGCTAACAATACCCAAAGGCTAGACTAGTGTCAGGATATTAGAGGGTACCGACTTTCCCAATAACGACTGCCATAGATGTTCATGGCAGCCGGGACCGACGGCTTAACGTGCTCTCCGAGGCACGAAGCAGGCGATAATTGTCAATCAGGTGATAATTGTCAATCAATACGCACATAATTTCGAAAAGTCATATAACTTCCGAAAGTCGGAGGTGCGCGACGTGGGTTCGAACCCGAGACTCTTTGCATTGCTGTCGGTTGGTCTCCCCACTAAGCTATCGCTGCGAAAAATAAAGATTACCATAATATTATGTTTAATGTAAACTCATTTTTATATTGTATACAGATGTACCTATTGTTTTATGATTCTATAATAGATTATCTAAGGTTGTGACTTGTTACGTTACCTATTCAAGACATGAAAATTTTATTGCATTCATACCTTTTCTGCGCCTTTTCTTAGGAATTCTTCTCAGGATAAGCATTTATCAAATGCTTGTAAATAGCATTAGCAGGGAAACTTACGAACTCTTTTCACTTTTATCACCATGCACAAATCAAGTAATCTCACACAACTTCCACAGTACACACTTTACAGATCTTTTAATCATATATTATGTATGATGTATCTGCATTTTAGACAAATAAATATATAGTGCCAGAAACATCTTTTCAGACATGAGGCCATCTTATGACGCTCATTACATCATGAGCGTCGCTTTATTTTTGTTACACAATTACATACATATTCATAACTAATATTTATTTACTTTATACTTACCTATTACTTTTTCAATGTATTCTTTTAATAAAATAGTATTTATAATGCCACATTTTCTTTAATGGCTATCTATTTATTTAATGCTTATCATGTGAACGTTATTTTAACGTTATTGAAATGAAAACATATCAAATAAGTTTTTATGAAATGAGGCGTAAATTCGTTTATTGGTTTATGCGTGATTAAGTAACAAACCTCCAAACATTTTCCCAAACTTTCCCATTTATAATATTAATACGATGATCATTAGTGACTGAACCAAATTATTACGAGAAAGTTAAATAATTTTCGTTATAAGTAGGTTCTATAATGTATATATTATTCTATAGTATCTTCTATATACCAGCTTAACGCATCACGAAACATAACACTCCTAAAGAAGTAGAATCTTTAGCCAACATTCTTAGTTTAACCAGAAGTTACTGTAATGCGGTAAAAATGTTGTCTTTACCGCATTACGGATAATATGTCCTAGAATATCCCCGCTCTTAGAGCTCGGCAGACGAGTGTAACGACTCGAGGAAAACTGTGGGTGTTGAACAAATGAGTTCCTGCTTATAATGAGAAAACATCTGCTTCACTGTGTATGGCCCAGTTACAAGACGTCATCATCCGCAGTCATCTAAACTTGTCACTTGTTTATCACCTAACAACCTCCTTACGCATTGTGCAGCGGAATAACTGCATACAGTGCTTACTGTTTTTCTTTTTAAATGGTAATTAGCTGTCGCAGAAAATGTGAATTGTATTGTGTAGTTTCTCAGTAGTGATACGATTAGTATAGTGATAGGAATATGGTTTAATTCTATACAAACAAATATTTAACGAAGTTAGATCAAATTGAATACATTATTTAGTATGGAATTACAATATTATCTCAAATATCTCTAAAACATTAAAGTTTTACATAATATTGTCTTACGCTTACGCGAATGTAATTTGACTACTTTATACGGGTTTTATCGCGTTGTTTATATAACACTTTATTCCAAAATGTTGAAACCGTTATACTACTACTATTAATACTATTAATCTTTACTACTTTTTAAGCTACTTAAATTATAAAAACTATTTATATTAAAATTTATACTTTCCCTGACGTTTCGCTAACCTTTTATCAGCCATATTCACTAATTAAAAAATTCTGTTTTTTGAAGTATTTTGCGTTGCAACACTCAACATTATAAACAAGGAAAAAGACAATGTATGAAGGCTAACTTGAACCTACGACTTCAACAAAGTTCTGTCGCTTTACCGATTAGCCTGTTCATAGTATTACGTCATGAATATTATAAAGGAGAATGCCCAATCTTTGCTTCGCTTATTGATGAGTATAAACACGAGACAATATGCATAATTTATATTACAATTTAATATGTGTTTATGCTTAATAAAATCCAATTATTTTGTAGCATTTAGATTTTTAGATAATAAGTAATTTAATAGTTGTTCTCAGTTGTTTCTTACGTTTTAGGGAAGAGACACATTTCGGGTCGAAACCTCGGCGGGGTCGCGACTGCATGCGCAAGTGTTTCGCGCGGCCCTGTCGATAGTGGTTTTGTCGAGGAACACCGTGGTAGGTTTAGTCGGTATTCCGGAAGGTACATTATTCTTATTCCATCTTTCTTTTTCCCCGGCGAGTCCGACATAACCCCTCCGTCCGCCCCCGCGGAGGGGAATGCGTCATGCATTCCCCCAGGTTAAAAAAAAAAAAAAAAAAAAGGGAAGAGACACGTTTACCATTTGCATAAATGCATTTCGTAATCAGTCGATTATGTATAATCAGTAATCATAGATCCACTAACAATCTCCAATCGTCCCAAATGAGTACTTTAAATACTATTATTATAATATTTAAATCATTATAGTATTATGCTTTTAATAAGGAAATGCATATAAAGACTTTAAAAAAATATATTTCGTATCGTCGATTATGTTTAATTCTGTAAATGAATTGATGTCACAGCACTATTTACAACACTACGAAAAAAACAAAATATTGTTTTCCAATATCAAACTGCCGGCGAATTGTCGCGTGTGTTTCGATAATGTTTCTTCGTTTAATTGTTTCTGTGTTACGAATTCACGTCGAGTTGAGTCTTTGGATTCCTCCACGTTACCGTATTACCGAACTATCTTAAACGTTGTTGCTGTTTCTGAGATGTTGTACTGTGTGAATTGTTCGCTTGCATTAGCGCATGCTCTGCCTTGCCGTCAAGTCACATATATGTATATCTGATGCGATGGCTTATATTTTACGTGCTTAGATTTCTCTAACAAAAGTAAGTAATTTCAATGAATAATTAATAATTGAATACGCACATAGCTTGGAAAAGTCATATAACATTCCGGAATGGCAAAGGTGAATGTGAACCCGATATCCTCTGCATGCCAGTCTGTTGGTCTCCCACTAAACTATCGCTGCTACCTATTTATTTCTCGTTATATACCTACGGGGGCATGAAAGCTTAAAACTAGTTTATTTTGACATTTGATATAACCTCAAAAATTGAAAAAAAGATATTATTTCTACAAAAACCCCACAAAATAAATTGATGATTTTACCCTAGATCTAAAGTACTTAAATAGGACTATCGAGTTTCCAATTTTCGTTCGTATAATCGCATCCGTTCCAGGACAGTTAGCGATAGTTCGTTGCCATTGTAATATGGGCATTCTCCTTTCGTGACGTAGGCTGATGAAGTGACGTCACGATTTATGGAGGTCAACGGTTCGATTCCTGTTTTACGAATTGACTTTCTGATTGTATATTATTGAAATAAAATGTTGTATTATCCTAACTAATATTATAAATACGAACGTGAGTTTGTTTGTTACGCTTTCACACCTTAACTATTTCACCGATCATTATGAAATTTATTTTTTTAACGTTATCAGGTGTACAGAAAAAAGATTTTCATCCAGAAAAAAGTACTATTCCCGAAGAATAGGAATTTATAGACAAAATCTAGATTAACGCAAGCAAAGCCGCGGACAGAATTTAGTATAATATATTCTTTTAATTACTATGCAGTAAATGTAAAAGCTATTCAGTGTATCTATATAATGCATAAGTTTATTTTCTAAGTATGCCCATTTAAAGTTCATTTAAACCAATTTTTGTTGATTACAAACATTTAAAAAAAGTGTCTCGATGGCTGCCTATAGTTCAGTATAGTCAGCTTTTGCCTTTGAAATAACACAGCAAATTTATACGCACGATATATTATATATTCTTTGAAATAGAACATTTTAAAGAATGTCTTTGTACAAGAATCTAGAAGTAGCCGCTTTTGTAAGTATTTCTAGGATATAAATCTCGAGGAAACTCTGATAAATTCGAATAACTTTAAAAAATTTACATTCTTTGTAGAGGTAATACATTATGTTCAACTTTATAAAATGTTCACTTATAATTCATAAGGAACAATTAACTAATATCCTACAGTTCAAGTCTTTACGGAAACTCAGGTTCTAAGTGTCAGGAGACTCTTCATAAAAAAACTCGCCCTCCTAACACACAAAGAGGTAGTAATGACTGACAGCTACAAGGACATGATCGGGAAACGCGTCTTTAGAATTCAACCTTTTCCAGTAAAAACAGAGTTCGCTAAAAGGTTCTACTGCTTCCTAAAACCATATGTCTACAACAAAATAAACTAAATGTATAACCTGCACACTCTACCCCTGCGCAAAGTAGTGACCATCTTAAATAAAGAACTTTTAAATTGGGATTATAATAAAACTGAAGAACTTTTCAAAAGACTGACTTAATAATAATAACTTTTAAACTTTCGCGTTGCATGATATATATAATATGTAACGGGTATTAATGCGATCATGCATAATGTTTACCTTTTAATCTAGCATACGTAATAGGGATACCGTGAGTGTAGTTTGTGACGGTACATGGACAAACAAAAATATGCCAAAAGTGAGGGTGAATCAAGATTCTTCTGCCTCACAAACGGAGACATGACATCGCAGCACCAGTCAGCTTATGACCACGGCCGGTGTAACCTGGTCGAAACGTCTGACTTAATAATGTTTAATTTCTTTTAATTTTTGTAAATTCTTTATTCTTATAATAATGTAGGTAACTAGGTATTTCAATAACCATTAATGTTGTCTCCTTTTATTTCATTATTATATTAATATAGAGTAAGACGTAGGATTAATCTATATATTAATACGTGAAGCAAAAACTTTGTACCCCTTTTTACGAAAATTGCGAACGGAGGAGTATGAAATTTGGCACAGTTAAAGTTTATATGGAGAAGGAGGGGAGAATCCTAATATTTTTATAAAATATACATTAGAAATACATTAAATTAATAAAAAAACACTATACGAACACAACCATGCATTTGACACACGCAGTCGAGTTAACCATGGTTACCTATAGGTAACCATAGTTACAAGTTTTCTTTATTACAATAAATAAGGTATACCACCTTATTTGTATATATCACCTTATTATTACACATTAATGGTTATTGAAATAGTTAACTACATTATTACAACAATAAAGAATTTACAAAAATTAAAAGAAATTAAACATTACCAAGTCAGTCTTTTGAAAAGTTCTGCCGTTTTATTATAATCCCAATTTAAAAGTTCTTTATTTAAGATGGTCATTACTTTGCGCAGGGGTAGAGTGTGCAGGTTATACATTTAGTTTATTTTGTTGTAGACATATGGTTTTAGGAAGCAGCAGAACCTTTTAGCGAACTCTGTTTTTACTGGAAAAGGTGGAATTCTAAAGACGTGTTTCCCGATCATTTCCCAAGCTGGGGACGAGGCCCTAACCGACTTTTCGAGGCATTCAGGACCGCAGTGTCGCCACTCACATTCAGCTCGGCACAAGCTGCACTTGCGGTTTTTATTATTATTATAACTTAGACATAACTTTTGCGATAAAGCTTGGTTAGTTGAGTCCTCGACAATACGTATTTACGTATTGACGAAGACTCAACTTACTGTTATGGACACTAGTTTGTTGGTATTAGTAGGAAACTATTGGACTGCCACGCAGAGGTCTCAAGTTCGATACCAAAGCGTGCACCTCTGACTTTTCGAAGTTATGTGCTTATTAAATAGTGAATTATCGTAACGGTGAAGGAAAACACCGTGAGGAAATCTGCATATCTGAGAGTTCTGCATAATGTGCTCAAAGATATCTGAAGTCTGCCAACACGCACTGGGCGAATGTGGTAGACAATTTTTTTTTTTTGCTTTTGCATTCTTTGACGCATACCTTTTCGCTGGGCGACGGAGAGGTTATGTCGGGCTCACCGGGGTAAAGATGCCCCGGTAATAACGACTAAACCTACCGGTGTTTCTTGACATAACCATAGACGGCGAGGTCGCGCGAATCGCTGTCACATGCAATCGCGACCTCACCGTGGTTTCGGCTTGCCGTGTTAAATGGCAGACCGCTGCACAAAAATACTTCCTCCACCGTTCCCCTGGGAAGGGACAAAGACCCGACACAGAGGCGCACGTAGGAACACGCACGCCGCCTCTCGGACCTGGTGCTGATCGGGTGGTCAGCAGGCCCACGAAGCGTACCACCCCCAGGTCAAACCTTATGGTGGCTGGACGTTATCTGGCAGATTACAGTTTCTTTACAATAACATAACATGACTAGTATTCAATAATAATATAATACAAGAACTTTCTTCTACGTTTCCAAAAACCTACCACAGTAGGCTTAGCATGTCCTGAGGGAAGCTTTTATGTACAAATTACCAGTATCTGTAATAGTGACGATATATGGCATATATAAAATTATAAATATTTACATATATATGGCGGCCTCGATGGCGTAGTGGTAAGTGTAACCGACTGCCACGCCTCAGGACGCGGGTTCGATTCCCGCACTAGTCAAACATTTGTGTGCATGTACATAAATGTTTGTCTTGGTCTGGGTGTTTCTATGTATAATACGTACGTATTTACAAAAAAAAAGTGTATATTATGTATGATTATCGATTGTCTAGTACTCATAGTACAAGCTCTGCATAGTTTGGGCTAGATGGTGTTGTGTGTATGTGTGTGTTGTGTGTGTGTATAGAATATTATTATTATTATTATATTATTATTATTATATAATTACAACAATCTTCAGAATTAGCATGAAGATTGTTGTAATCATAATATCGTCTCTATTACAGATATATATTTAAATATAAAGTCCCACGACTATAATGCAATTAGTATTTAGACTACCCAGAATCAACAATCAATTAAACTGGCAATTAGTATCATTGCATATTATTTAATACGAAGCTGCAAACGGTAATTAAGCTTTTAATCAATATGTACTGGATTGCCTAACATTACGTTGGTTGTTTGTTAAATTGTAGGCTATTTAAGCCATTGATTTTACCAGTGATTTGGACTCGAGTGCAATTTATTACGCGGCTGTATATCACACGAGTTTTTTGTGTCATTTTGATGTTTCAGCGTACATTATTCATGTTTGCATTTTATACATCGCGTTACATATACGTTTGTGAAAGTTTTCATTTAAATTTATGATTACATACGTTTCTCTATATCCTTAAAAAATAGACTATGGTATCATTTTTATTCTATTAAACCGCCTATGTTGTCGAACGCTAAGCTGATATTTCGTAACAAAATCTGACCAAAATAAATATCTAATTTAGTCTTAGTGTTACAAATATCACAAATGGTTTTCTCCTAAATTGAAATAAGCGTCAGATGTCAACATACATTGCATTTCTCTTCTGGATATCAAATTCAAGACCTCTTGCACAGCAGTGGCTTTTACAATAAGTAAGTTATCTCTAAAAGTGTATGTAGTTATTATAAATGAGAGTGTTCCTACAAACTGTTAAGCAGTTTGGTGGGATTTCAATGTTTAAATTCATATGTTTTGGACTCAATAAATATTTTTATTATTATTATTATTACCGCTGCCAAAAATACCTTCAGCAACCAATAAATCAATGATTTTTGTATGTATAAAGATACTCAAGCAGAATACTACCTTGGTGGCCAAGGTAGTATTCTGCTTAAGTATGTCTTTATACATACAAAAATTATTGATTTACTGGCTGCTGTGGGTATTTTTTGTTTTGTGTGGTAACTGAACCTACACCATGTGCATTAACATGAAAAAGAAGTTGCACACTCGTTTCAATATATTTAAATTAAATTGTAACTAGTAATACTCGTATTAGTGGTTTAGAAGCGCTAAAAGAACTGCAGTCAAAAGGAGGATCGTACTTTGCACTCAGTAACAAGTACTTTAAATCTATATTTGGAATGTACCAGCGAGCTACGCACTCTACTTAATCACACTTTGTCAACGTCAAGCATAATCCCGACACTGACAAAATTCTCTGTTAACAGATACACCCTGTAAAGGCATCATCGTTATCATTCAGGAACTTTATATCGAAAATTTTAACCATTTTCGACGTCATTAAAACTCATTTAATATTCAAAATATAAAATTACCTCTTTTTAACAACTATCGCACTGCCAGGCCCCGGCCTCTTCTTGCTATGTAAAAAAAAGCCACTGGCCTAATGCGGGTTGGCAGGCTTCGCGTATTTTAAGAACATTATAAAGAACATTCAGACATGCAGGTTTTGTCACGATGTTATCTTTAAATATTATTTTTAAAAGACTACTCCTGCACTACTAGCTGTTTCTATGTCGTCACAACTTTATTAACATTCGAACTGGGAACACAAAGTACACCCAGATTTGGATCTTTGTAGGATCGAACTCAATACTCGACGCAGTGGCAGCTCCGAGACGACCATTTAAGCCAATACGCCTTTCCTTCGCCTATGAAGCGAGTGATAGTTCACATTTATCGTCAGAAGTTAGTTTAGATCGAACAATCTCCCCACTAGGCTAATTGTATTCAGTATATTCTTCCACAAAAGTTTCAACAAGCTGCAAACTAGCGTAAAAATGTACTACTACAGTAGCAGGGTGGTGCTAAACGCTCAAGAATGTACGCTAATTAGAAGAATAATCGAGGAAGTAAGAGTTTCAAAGATGGGCAGAAGTAAACTCGTTAAAGATTAAGACACCGCTGTGTAGCACCTGATAACTTTACTCTTTTAGGGGCGTTTAGTGCCGTCGAGTTACTGGCGCGAGTAAGTACCTGTGTGATTCGGTAGCGAGCAATATATGCTTTCAATCATTAGTTAGTTAATAAGTTATTAGTTAGGTAGTTTAGTGTTTTGGAGTACACAAATTATCTGTGTTAGAATAAGCTTTAAGTCTTGAACATCATTTTATGTTCTTTAGAAGCACTCGTTTGCGACTAAACTAGATTTTCCAAGCTTAGAGAAAAAACCTTAACTTATGTGTAAGCTATCTATAGCCTATGCCTGTTAAGTGTTAGGCTTAGCTTAGTTTCTAATAGCGATTAATAATTGATAAATTAATGCTAATTACAAGAATTAACTTTTAGAATAATATGTCAAGCATCATATTATTGTAGAGAGAACAGTTATTGCCTGCTTAAGGGATCGATACAAAGGTTTTATTTATAAAACCTTTATTGTTCATTGTAACAACATTAAACTTGTTATAATGCAATATTAATATATTATCCAAAGAATTACTGGTTGCTGAAATAAATATCTTGAGAAATATTACTATATAATATAAAAAACAAAAACACTTCTTATATCACAGTAATTTCCTGGACGACTCAATTATTGCCAAATCGGTCGAATGGATATTGACCACCAGTCAGTCTTCTATTAATCAACCTTATTCTAATTAAAGTTTATTAAGACTGCGCCGAGCGTAAGACAGATAATGACAGAGCTCGTACGGCGCATATTCAAATCGGCGCGCGGCCGCCATAGTAAAATTGTATGGAGGATTTGAAGTGCTTTTTTGATAAATATGTATCTTTATTGTTAGTCAATAACTTAAATATTTGGGACGGACAAATTGTAATAAATCTATTTATGTTTCGTTGAAGCTGTAAAATAGGATAGATTTCTACTGTTATAATCTAAAAATCATGTAACACGACCTTACGTTTTTGCATTTTTCGTGCAAATTTATGTAATTTTGTAGGCGAAAATATTAATTATTTTATGTTTTTTACCCGGATTAATTGTAAACACATTCATTGTTATGGTAAATGTATATTTTATGTTTGTATTAAACAAAAATTGTTGATTTTATTCGCTTAACTGTGACCGCCTGTTTAGGCACATTTCGCTCGGCGCAGTCTTAAAAACCGACATCTCTTTTTGTGTTTGAATGTTATTTTGTATTTATATATTTCTTCACAGTCAGAAATTGTGTCTGTATCAGAGTCATAAATTTTATAACATAAATAATCAATAAATAATGCCATGTCTAATTACTATATATATAATAAAAACTATAAAACAGTGATCCTCTTTGACACAGGTAAGTCACTTTGTTCTGCTGGAACGTCTGTTATATGTCTCTGATCTATATTTACACATGGATTCTTAATTATAGCCTTAAATTTTGCAGTATATTTTTCCCTTTTTCTTTAATTATCTCTCTACTTTCTTCTTTTCCTTTTCTTTTTAACTGATTTTCTTTATGTAATTGTTTCTTTTGTAACACCAACTTAAAGCTGTCAGATATAATAGCAAATAGTTGTCTCTCTGTTTGTCGCTGTCCTTTTCGTATTGGAGTTTCAGGATAAGCCAAATATGCTCCAAAAGAGGACGTTTTTTGGGAAAGTACGGATAAAAATCCTTGTCTATAAATTCGTAAAACACTTCAGCTGTCATCCATCCGCTATCCGATTTACCAATACCCCATCTTTCAGGCAAAGATTCACACACAATAAATGGGCGACATATGACATTTGCTGCTGAAAACGTGGACAACGCTGTGATCGACTCTTTAGCATTCGAGTGTTCAATGTTATACACATTTTTGGAAACTTTTTCGACTACGCCTTGTTATAAGTTCTGGCAAATCTGGAAATTCGTTTCACCTGCTCTGAACACTCTATTAGATTGGCTAAGAATATTAGTCACACCTTTTTCCTCCGCGTATTGACGTATTGCGGTGAACCAAACTGTTATATCTTTCGCGGACACATAAACCAGCTTTAGTCACTCTCTCAGAAAACCTAATACTTAATTCAGGATATCTCTTTAGAAAAGCTTTCCTCCATCCAACAACGGGCCTATTATTCTGAAATGGTAATCCAGACTTAGGTTATCTATGAAGAACTTTTGCCCACTATCTAAAATATTGGAAAATGATGAAAAATTGGAAAACCTTTTCAAGCTAAAGTAAATATTCAGTCTTCAAGAATCGCTTCTTCGTTTTGGGTTAATATTGGTAATGGTCCCAAACTAGTCTTATGACCTGGATTATTTTTATGGAATCTAAGTGTAGACCTTAGAACGCCATATTTTTGAGCTATCTGATAACTGTTGAGCATTATTATAAAGTTCAGTGATAGCAAGTTCAAGATTTTCTTGAGTATATTTTAATTTAGGATTTTGCGGCATTCTGTAATAAAAGATTTATTATGTAGGTAACCCAAAAACTAAAATCAAAAATATTGTAACACAAACATTGCCCGGCTATTAAGCCATTAAGTTCTTAAGCTGTACTTATTGCCTATTGACAATTACTGAATAAGAGTAGGGTAATAACTAAAATCATTGAAATTCAAATACAGTTCTTGCCCAACCCTCGTTGACAATCAAACAATACAATTTGGCGACAAATTTACTAATTGTAACACAAAAAAACATCTCATATAACTTCTAAATATATAATTTAACACGTGATTACAAAAAGCAATAAAACGAGGTGAAAAATAAAAAGGCGGTTCTTAAGGAAAAACACAAGAAACTTACTTATTAGAAGACGCGTGCTCCAGTTTTGCAAAACATCGCCACGCCAGTATTTTCTTTAGAATGTGGCCAGATTAGAATTTTAAATACTACCAGGTTTCTTGTATTGACATCTAGCGAATTAAAATTGACCTAGTTCGTATGAAAGCAATAAATAAAAAGGAGTTATCTTAAGGTTAGCAATAGTTATGTGCTGAGAAATCACCACAGCGTTTACCTTTTATGGTAGAAATGGATTATATCAAAAGTACGTGGCATTTGATAATATTTTGATCATCATCCGGAAACAAAATTTAAATAAAATGTTAGCAGAGCATGCAAATTATGTAAAATTGCTGTGCAGTTTTTAATATTCATGATCGTTTCCGTATAAATAGCTGGCTAATTTAAATATCACTGTTGTATGCCTACAGCAATATTAAATACGCCATTGTTATTAAAATATATTTTATAGCAGCGATAGCCTATTGGAATACCGTAAGACTGCTAAGTAGAAATCTCAAGTTCAATCCCAAGGCGCGAATCGCTTTTTGAAGTTATTTTTATATTAAATAGCTAATTATCGCTCGCTTGAACGGTGAAGCTAAACATCGTGAGCATATTTGCATTACTGAGAGTTCTCCATAATGTTTCCGAAGATATGTAAAGTCTGCCAACCCGTACTGGGCCAACTTGGTGGACTATGGCCCTTCTCACACTGAGAAGAGGCCCGTGCCCAGCAGTAGGACAGTTTAATACAGAGCTGATATTATATATATCACAACCTCAATATATATTTAAATCGATTCATTCACTGTTTTAAGATTTAAGCATCAACATTAAGATTGACACATTAAAATAACAGTATTTTTTTCTAAACGAAGTATAATCTACTAACCATCCGTAGAATAATAAAACTAAACGAGGCACAATTCAAAACTGCTAGTTGGGTGCCAAGAAAGTGCTATTCAAAGAAAATTTGTCTAGTCAGCCGTTCGCTACGTTTAAAATTGTATTAACTGTTAAATTGACCTTTAAACTATTTTACGAAATTACCTAAGACTTGAAAACATGGTAGTTATTCTAGTCTTAACAATAAAACAAGCGTAAAACTGGCAAAATTTTTTTCCAATTGTCCAGTCTAGCGGCCACTGATACTATATACATAATATATGTATGTATATAATACATTTTCATATAGACATTCTACGTGCAATTCAACGAATATACTTAATACTCAAAGAGACAGGTAATTTCAAATTAGTGCATACTGCGTATTATTTGTATTGTTCTTGTACTGCATTTTGCATATTACTTGTGCGTACTGCAATTTTGGGTCGAGTCGGTCAAATATCAATTATCGCGCCCCACGTTAATAACCCGGATGATGTACCAGCCCGTGTAGCCTGCGCGAGCAGCCTGCTTATGTAGCCTGAAAGTATCTTGTGTCGTACACACGCACTGTTACTACAATTTGCTGATTTGAGTTCGAATTGCCTTACGTGGATATGTACTACGACTTATCTGGATAGATAAGTATATTTTGTTAAATGGAGGCAGCTGTGAGGCTGAATGTATGTATGAATAATACGTTTCGTGACAAAAATGTCCTAAAATTTCGTTTAAACCATAATGTGGACTAGCTCTCTTGTTTAAAACAACAATAAGGGAAGAGATAACTGGGGCAGATAGTTAAATAAGATCTCTGAATTAAAAGACGTTAAAGAACAAAAGATCATTTTAGCATCCGAGGTAAGTCAAAGTTATTTTCTAAGACCCATAAGTAGTATGTCCGTTTAGGCTCTAAGTCGTACTAATTTCAAACTTTATATTTTAAGTCTTAAAATAATATGAAAAGTCGTTTGTTTGTAATGATTTAACTCAAAAACTATATGGCCGGGCAGAAGTTATTATTCTATATTTATTATTTACTTCTAGTTGATCACTATATTGTCCGATACTGGATACACGGACGCTTTGTTAGCATAAAAGACAAGCGCACGCGACGCTTTGTTAGCATAATAGACCGTAACATTATTAAGACTGCGCCGAGCGTAAGACAGATAATGACAGAGCTCGTGCGACGCATATTTAAATCGGCGCGCGGCCGCCATAGCAAAATTGTATGGAGGATTTGAAGTGCTTTTTTGATAAATATGTATGTATCTTTACTGTCAACCAATAACTTAAATATTTGGGACGGAAAAATTTTAATATAACTATTTATGTTTCCTTTAAGCTGTAAAATAGGATAGATTTTTACTGTTATAATCTAAAAATCACGTAACACGAGCTTACGTTAATTTACGTAATTTTGTAGGCAAAAATATTAATTATTTTAAGTATTTTACACGGAGTAATTGGAATCACATTCATTGTTATGGTAAATGTATATTTTTCTTTGTATTAATCTCAAAGTATTGATTTTATTTACTTAACTGTGACAGCCTGTTTTGGAACATTTCGATCGGCGCAGTCATAAACCAAAAAACAAAAATTTATGTATGATATTTTTAACTGTTCTATACCGGTACTTCACGAATATTTGTATATTTGTTTCATTTTTTAACTTACACAACGCCAATCGTATATTAAAATTAGATAAAAGATAACATTATTTTAACACGTAAGGTGTCATTTCACGCATTAATGTAGCAATGTGAACACCTTAGCCACAGCGCTATCTATCAAAGTCAATGTCAGAAATCATTTATTCATATAGGTAACAAACACTTATAATAAATAATATAAAAATATATAGGATCGTGAGTTTACTAAGTCAAGTTAGTGAATTTATCAAGCTAAAGAATATGTACCTACTCGAAGTTATTAATTGACAGCGTTACTAAAAACATTAAAGAACATTAAAGAATCATACGCAACGAGTCTATTAAGATTGTTTGTGATGGTTTCAACCCAAGTCACACAATTTATCAACCCGCATGAGTTATTAGTCAATTGACAGACAGGGGTTAATAGCCAGCTCCAGCTTTCTATACTATCTTCATTAGTGCAATTCTTTTTAAAGTATATATTATAGTTGACAGAATTTACGGTCAGGACCGAAACTTTATAATAAAAATGTGGAAAAACGAGTAGTAGTTGACTTCAACGCAAAGGGATCTTCCGACCGAGCGGTGTAAACTTACCTGACAGGCTGCGGCCCGATGATTAATGTTGGTAAGTTGTATGTAATATTATAATCTAACTTCCCTCCACAACACACATTACTATCTTGTGTTCCTGCAGTGAGTAGGGTTACCAGAGCTTAGTGGAAGTGCTATTTTGTGGATCGCGATTGCATGTAAAAGTGATTTGCGCGGCCCGGCCGACTCTGTTTATGTCGAGGAACACCGTGGTAGATTTAGTCGGTACTACCAAGATGTCGCCATCTTTCCCCTGGGTTCATATCTAAATGCTTCAAAATATTATTGTCATGTTTTTATATTTTAAATTATCTTGAAGTCTGTTGAGAGAATGAGAAAGAGAAGTTCGCCTACACAAGCCTCAAGCGAGTTTTGTCTTACATACAGGCATACATAGTATCGCGCTTATACCCTAAATAACTAGGTTTAGGTATTCGTTGTACAATTCGTCAGCTAGCTCTACGACGCAAGTAAAATAATTTATTTTAAAATTTATCTACAAACACGTACACAAAGAACATCCGTACTTGCATTAACTATTTCATGATTACTCATTTTGTGACCCATGTTGAGATCGAACGCTCTACAATTAGCGTACTAGGAGTGGCGCAGCATTCTTCAAAACCACTGCCCCATCTGTGCAGTGTACTTTTTACAACACAAGTTAAAAGATTTTTTAACCCAAAACATCTATTTAAGCAGAACTTTACCTTTTTAAATCAAAATGTGCCATACATTGGGACAAGAATTGCATGATCCTCAGCTGCGCAATCAAATATGTAATATAAAGTCATATAATACATGTATAAATAATACAACAGACACTCGCCAGAATATAGTATTCTAACATTTCCAACAACTAGAAACCTGCTTCAAATAGCTGACGGCTGGGTCAGCCCCGTCGGTATGTTTGTGGTCGCCCTAATAGAGGCTCGCAGCATCAAACAAGTCGGCCTATTCATAATTTATGTACAATGCTTTCAGTCGTATCATTAATTAAACGTTTTAATTAATTAGTCGACGCTTATTTAGAATGATTTGATAAATTTTGATGGTATTTCATGATCGATTATCTTGCGCTTCTTAATAATGATATAAAATATTTCATGTTTACAAAGGCCGGCTTCATTTTGAAGGCCCCTTTGTAATAAATATACTGTCTCTGAGCTACACGTAAATTCAATAGCGCCATTGTTCTATACTGAAAATATTACTTGGAATATTGGAATATTCTTCATAAGTACATAGCCGATATTCCCAAACGGGTTGGCAGAGATATACTACACCAAATTTTGTCAGCTGTGGTTTAGATCCCACGTAGTTAGTTGAGACAAAAATTCGCTTAAATCTGATATTTGGCACAAACTGAGTAGCTCGGAGTAATTCTTACATGTTGTGAACAAAGATAGGGGCGGGGCAGTTTGATGGTATATCTTTTTTTATTCAAGAAATATAATGACTTTACACCAAATGGGCTGGCAAGCATACAGCCAGATAGTTGTAGTTACTAATAATGTGTACAATTGATTTCGAAAGGTATTCGAATGCAGCAATTGCGCATAACGCAGTAATTACTTAGCAAAGCGGGTACGCAGCCTACGTTTTTTGATTTAGTATTATTTATTCTTCTGGATAACTCTACCTTATAAAAGATCTTACCTGAATAGAGAGTCTGTACTGAAAAGGGATTCCTTGATCCATAAGTTACGATTTCAGGGGACTAGTGTGATCATTGACTCTTGTGCTGGCAGCACTACATCTATGCTACGGTAACTGCCTAGCATCAAGCGGGACATATTTTAGTTAGTGTTTTTCGTTGTTTAGTAGTGTAAAAATTCAGGAGACCGTTAAGCGAATGCATTGGTGTTGCGTCGCGTTTTCACAATATCGTCGTTAGATCGTAACATCAAAATTGCACGCTGTTCGATGTACAGAGAGAAAAGCGATTTGATGGTTCAATTGGCGTTTGTGTGTCCGGTGTGAGGAGTTTCATTACTGCATGCAGTTTCGACTAAAAACTAAACCGATGACCGCCAATACTGAAAGAGCCACGTCTACTAAATGTTGGCTTGTATGTTAATGGTTTTATATGGTGGTAGTAAACCGGTGCTCTCTGTCATAGTTTATTATCCTTTAATCTACACTTATAGAGTAAAAAGACTAAAAGACTTTTCATAGCGGTAACATGTTGACGTGGATTTTTTTTCTGGTGAAGTTCCAGTCTGAGGTATTTCTTTCAGAAAATACACATATAAAGAATACTTAGAAACTCCCATCACCTAATCAGTTTATTCTATAATGATAAAAAAACGCCTCAATTTCAAAATCTTGTCTTTCAACAGCACCGCTCTTATTTATTCCACGCTCTTGGTTTCACCTTCATTTTAAACAAAATGCCTGCAATTTTTACTCTGTAAAGCTTCTTGTGGAGTCTGCAGTCTGTTTAACGTTAAGGTCTCTTAGAACTGGGTCCTGTTGCTAGTAAAACACGATATGGTACAAGAGTATGGTATATGTTCAATTAGCATCTCTTTAGACACACACAGTTTTCACTTACAGAATGCCAACAGTAAGTGAAAGTAGAAATTAATTTCAATTGATATCTTCATAATTGTATAAATGTTTTAAGTAATCTAAGTGGTCAACTAAACCGTACCCAATGGATTGGGTTTTATGTCTGCTTGAAATGAAATGTGTTTCATCCACATACAATTTTACCAAATCTTTAAGTGTAATGTATCTAATAAAGGATTTGTATAATATGTTTGGGAGAAGGAACGTTACTAAATACTGAGATTTGCCCAAGCACAATAATTACTTTTCAAACATTATGTGCAGATATTTCGACATTTACATCACCTAATCCCGCGTCAACCATTGAGCTGATTTGGATGAAACGTGCCATACACATAGAACTACTACGTCTTGGATTAAGACGTAGGATATTTTCATTCTAGTATGCGTTCCTGTAGGATTCACATGGCGAGCGTAATGGCAGAAACTAGAATGTTAATAACTGTAATCTACTAACCTGTAAACGTATTGATTTAATACTGAACAGTCATGAACGCGATCCTATCTCATCGAGAATATTAATTAATAATTATAACATATATACGCGACTCAGTAGCAACTGATTGAATACCGAAGATAGCAATCTATTATAATAGCGATAAACTAATTTGCAGTGCATTGATTTAGTTGCAATAAAGAGATATAAGATAGCCATGATAATGAGAATTCCAGGACTTCATTGTTGAAACCACGGCTAGAGAACAGGAGAAATCATATACATACTTAGTCTCACGATAATATTCTTGAAGAGGTGTGCAGAGGTAAGGGCACCTACATGTCACCAGATATGGCTTAGGTTCCAAGTAAAAGAAAGCGAGCCAATTGCCGCCTACTGAACACAATTCCAGATGCTGCAGCTAAAATGTATTAATATTTTTTTAATAATCATCTCCCGCACTAAGGAAAATTCCTGTATCGGTTGGGACTGTACACTCATTAAAACAACGGACACAAAGAACATCCAGACTCGGAACAACCATTTGAAGATCACATCATTATTTTATCTTATTTATTTTGTTAGTCTAAGTTAGTCTAAGTTTTGTTAGCATTGTTTGTAATTTGTTGTAATATTATTAGCATAGATATAAGCGATTTGGTGTATACTGTAAGCTTATATTTTTATAAATAAATAAAGGTTTATCCCGTGCGGGTGCGAACCCACAACACTTAGCGCAGTAGGAGTGGCGAGGCTACCACTTGAACCACTGAGTCATCCGTGCAGTCAAATGTTATGTGTTATATTATGGTAAACTCAAGACCGTTATGCTCGACCCGGCAACCGAACCTAAGACCACATGCATAGTAGTTGTGTTCACTACCGCTACGCCACTGAGGCAGCGTATCATCATAATAATATTGTAACAATAATGGCAGTACTGCGGATTTTCGTATGGGTACTCATATTGCATAATGTAGTGTGTATTCTTTATTGTTATTGAAGGAAAGATGAATGCAGGCACCAAATAAAGTGACACACCATTATGATCATACAATGTTTCCCAAAACGGTCGCTTGCCTTGCCTAGAGAAGTTTTAGTGACAATACTTAGAATGTATGATCATCTTGCAAATTAAGCATAAAGTATGAGATCTATAATCTGAAGATTTTACTACTTATAGTGGCCATAGAACTAAGCTGGCAATATGCTTGCCATAGCTGTTATACTTACATTTACTCTATGTTAAAGGGACGATGTTATTGCTGTAGAAATGGAGGTACTTACTCAGCAGAACTGCTCTAACTGGAGTATACAAGTCTACAATATATCCAGCCGTTAGTATGATTTAAATTTCTACGTAAAATTTGTGTTACGACGAAACTGCCATCTACCTAATCTATGCATATCTACGAGTATAATACGCAAAGAGAAAGGTTTGTGGATACAAACCTTTGCGTATTAAAAAATCCTTCAAAAATCCTTATTAAAAAAGGATTTTTTTAAAAACTATTGAGTGGCAGCAGACCACCGGAAGCCAGACACAATAAGTCTTCAATTATTATCACTTATCACTCAACAATTGACAGGTTAGGCATATTGCGATGAAGGTGTGTGTGATCCTCCTTTGGCATATTTACAGTTATATTAAAAATGCAGTAAATTGTAAAGCATTGAATTAAAGAAAACGAATGTTACATGAAGTAACCTTCGCTGCCGCTAAGAATGTCATTTTTTTACAAACGTTGTTGAATTCTAAGGTACAGTAGGTACTTTCCAAACGATGCTTTCGTTTTATACATAGTAAACACAATGTAGGTACAAACATCATCATAAAAACACATGACTCAAACTTATTAATATTTTTATATTAGTCTCAAAAGAATTAAATGGAAAACCGCGACATAATTCGATATGGTGGTTTTAAATAAGTGAACAAATACCGCAATTCTGTTCAACCTCAAAGCATTGAAATTATGTTTGAACATTGTCTAATATTAATTTATACGCAATCTGTGCTGCGTGGTTTTGTTAATAGCATCAGCATACGATTTTCAATTTTATACTAGAAATAAATATTAGACATCTTAACCTTCATTTTTTGCTTCATTCTTTGTATAAAAGTAAGTTCCAAATAATGCGCAATGTCTGGTATAGTAGCGCAATAGTCGATTTTAAGCTTCGATCCTTTCACGAACATAATTTTTTGTGTAATCAAGAAGGAGTTGTGCCGAGCCTGCACATATCTATTTGTGTCAGTTGTCTGTTTTAAAATCTAATGCAACACATGGATTATCTCTAGTGCTTGAGTTATATACACAGTCTCACGTCTATACTCTTCTGGAGATTGCAGATGGCATAAGTATATTCTACCTATATCTCGCGGAAAGTTTCGTTTTCGGTCACACGCAGTATGGAGCAAACCTATTGCCGTCTACCGTGCACAGTTCCTGACTCCGTGCTGAGAATATCTTGACAGTAAAACCCAACAACACGTTGACAGACTCGAAAACCAAACCGAGACCTCATGCACAGAAGTCGTTTATACTACCACTGCGCTACCGAGAGAGTCAACAAATATCCTAATCCTAACTAATATTACAAAGGTGAAAGTGACTTTCTTTATCTGTTTGTTTGTTTGTCACGCCTTAACCCCTCGATCAATCATCATGAAATTTCCCATACAAGTTGTCAAGGGTACAGAATACGACATAGGGTACCTTGCATCCAGGAAAAAATAATCTTACTAACCTAACCTCAACTAACCTACATTTACGCGAGTGAAGCCGCGGGCAAAACCTAGCAAAATCGATGTAATAGAGTGTCAAATAAACAACGCGATAAAATCCGTATATAGTAGTTTAATTTTAATGAATAACATTCGCGTAAACAGAAGACAATACTTATATATATTAGCATAGCAGGAAACTAGCCTCATATAATACGATCCACGAAGAACCTTAACATAATAATTGGTGACATATAGATATACACCTTTTCCCCTATCACCTATGACCGTGTAAAATTTAATCATCGTACATTGTATAGATGTAGATTCAGCAGCCGAATGTTCCTAATTAGAACATCGGGCAAGGTCCCAGTACATCGGTATCTGCCAGTCGTACATCATGACTATGCAATTAGTTCTAATCTGAATCAGTTATGGATGACCGCTTGTAATGTATGGACTCATTTGTATGGCTTCTGCATACTCGTTATTGCTTGCACATGTCTTTTAATTTTTCCTGTGATTAGTATCCAATGTCGAGATAGTTTTGGAAGCGTTTTAATATCTCTAGATTGTTATAATGCCCTTATATCTTATGTTAAAGAAAAAGGCTTTTAAGCCAAAAGATGGAGGCATCTATCCGTTATATATAAAAATGTTGATATGCTGGGTCGAAACCGTAACAACTAGAAATATTCGGAAGGTCGGAATGATAGACATAGCTTTTTTAAACCTTATGCCTTCTGAAAATGCAAAGAATCATATTTTGGTAGATAGGTAACTACTTCCAAATACCACGCGTACAGAGGCACGAGCAAAAACTAATAAATAATAATCGTTTATTTATTACGGTTATAACAGAGAATACGGTTGTTACAATTAAATACTATTGGTAGTAAGTACATCTTTACTTTATAATTATCTTTTTAATTTGCAGGTAGTTTTTACATACAAACAAATTACATACGTTTACCCTAGTAAAGGGTAAACGTATGTCACAAGCTTCAAGGGCACTTACAGTATAGTATTAGGAGTTCAGTTATTTAAACTTAATTATGCTTAACAAAAAAAAAAGGTTATCATGGCAGGTATAGGCAGGCAGAGACTATGGATTTGTATATGCGTCGATATCTCTTCTGTTTCTTTCGCTCATCACATTCTTTATATACGTTCGTCAGATTAGGGTACTCTTAACTTAGCCGTTTTTCCCTTGCACACTTCACTACCTTCTTTGCAAGTTGTTCTTGACTCTTAGAACAAAGTTGAACAAGGGTGTTGTAGCTTTGACAAGCATTCTGAGTAGCAGCACGAAGACTAGATGCCATCACCATGCCTGGTGGAATGTGGATGTCATACATCTTCAGGGATATAGGCTTGAGGCTAGATACATAGAATATATTCTAAACACTCGATCAAAGCTAGATGATAGAAGTAAAACCACAGCAACAGCTAAGCGCAGTTATAATAACGACAGATTTACTCTAGAATAATAACTTAATCAACAGTCCATTATAACTAGAAAAAAATAAGCGTAACTATAGATTTCGCCGTCATCAAAAGTTATTTACGCTAATGTTATTCGGAAGTGAATAAATAAATCGAATCTGTGGTCGAGATTAAAAAATACAAATTAATATACCATTACAGGGATCCATTATAAAATCATTAAGGTACAAAATGGCAGTATGAAATTCATATTTAAAACACAGCGTATCGGTCGGGCCGGTGTATAATGTTGATTTTAAGAATCTTGGTTTTAATTTTAGCTTCGCGTGCTGGGCGCTGCGTGGAGTTTTCTTTGTCGAAAAACGCTAACAGTTATGTAAGTAACCACAGGTAAATGTTTTGTAGTTATAATTAATGCTTACACGTTTTGTACAAATTAAATGTATATACAGCACGTATGTCCATAGTACTAATAGTAGACTGCACGTATGGCGTAGTGGTTTAAGTGTTGCCTCACCACTGCCACTGCACAAAGTGTCGTGGTTTCGAACCCTACACGGGACAAAAATTTGTGTGATCCGCAAATGGTTGTTCCGTCTGGATGTTCTTTGTGCCCGTTGCTTGAAAGTTTATAAAGTCCCAAGCGATACAGGAAATATACCTAGTGATAATCTAAAAAAAATATGTGTATGCATGCTGTGTAGGTTATTTTCTTACCTATCTAGGAGAACAGCATTCCATTCACCTGATTAGAAGATAGAGATGAAGTTCACAGTACTACATACCTAATCTGTATCCACTGACAATAACGCATGTACTACAATCATCATTTTGTGTAAATAAATATTATTATTATTATTCACATTCTTATTGCACATAATCATCAATTGTTATAGATTTTTAAGTGAGCCTAGATCTTTTAAGCCTGTGTCGTGGGAATAACGTCGAGATCAGATAAAGAAAGCTAGTATGCCAACTTCTAAATTAACCTATTGAGCCGCAGCAGATGGGAGACTTAATAGATCAAAGTCTCTTAACCACCTTAAAAATAATTTGAGCACACATGCTGCTTTCTTTACGAAAACCTTTGTCATAACAAAGGTTTTACGCATACGGTTACTGGGGATATTAATCTAAGTGTGCTTAATTTCGTAATGACTTATTTATTATACATGTAGTATCTTTAACATTTGTGTAAATAAATGACTTCGACGTGAATAGAAACGATGGGCATTAAAATTTGAGTTAAGTTAGCAAATTAAACCTCTTTTAAATCGTTGCTTATAACTGGGGACTATTTGGACTATTTGGAAGAAGCAATCAGCGATGGCATGGGGAGACCATTGAATTGCTATGGTTAGATCTCAAGTTCAATCGCAAGACACGCACATTGACATTTCGAAGTTATGTGCCTATTCAATTAATTTATTACCCGACAACCAGACACAATAAAAAGCATTTAGTCTGGAGCTTGGGATCGGAGAGTAAGCCACAGGATAATCGTCGCTTAATAGCACGTTAAAGTAAACATCGTAAGAAAAGCTTTTCTCCATAATATTCTCGAAGATGTGTAAAGTCTGCCGACAGGCACTGACTCAGCGTGATGGACTACGGCCTTATCCTTCTCGTACAGTTTCGGTTTCTAAACACGGCTGATATTACAATAATTATTTTACGACGCTTGTTGTGTACGTTTTACATAGTTTTCAAAATAAAACGGTTACTATAAATCTATAATTTTATATTTCAGGGCCCATATGTACTTGACTTGAAGAAATTTGAATTGTGCCAGGGTCCGAAGTCGACGAATGTGACAAAGATCGTCGTGGAGATCATTGCTAACGAAACCAGTGCTTTGGTCGCTTTCAATGCGTCATATCTCGTTCATGTTAGAATAAACGAGGTAAGTTTTGGTAATTGTTCATTTTATGTATGACTGCACCATTGGTATAGTGACTTTAGTGTCACGTCACCAACGCCTATACGCTGAATGTCGTGGGCTTAAAGTTTGCAAAGTCCCACGCCACACAGAAATTACGTATTGTGCGAGGGATGACTATTATATAAAAAAATATTATGGTTAGAAAGTGAGCCATGGAATAACAACCAATAGAAAAAAACAATTGATACAAGTAGAGCAAAAAGACATATTGCTCTCACCCTGATCAGCTTATTTAAATAGATGAGAATGTCAAAACCCGTCCATGTTGGTGTGATCCGATATCCTGTGAGCGTTTCTAACGCTGCCGCTATATTTATGTAGCATATGACTGAAATATTCCTTTATGTTATTGATTAAAACACTAGAATATAACATTATTTAAAGAAAGCGAAGTATCATATTTTTATAATGATTTATTTTTCGAATAGACCATTTTAGAATTGCTAACCAGAAACTGTAGCTTCAACAAGTCCTGGACTGGCTTACGACGAATAATTTACTACTAAACTCTAAAAAAACTAAATGTATCAAGTTTACATTGCCAAATGTAAAGAATCCTAACGTGAATATAAATTTAAATGACGAAATTATTACTTTAGTTCAAACTACAGTTTTTTTAGGATTAACTTGAGATCATAAAGTTCAGTGGGCGCTCAAATATCGTGTCTTGCAGGGAAACTTAGCTCAGCCGCATACGCAAATTGGAAAGTAAGACAGCTTACTGATGTAGATACTGAAAGACTAGTATATTTCAGTTACTTTCATAGTGTCATGTCCTACGGTATATTACTGTGGGGCAAGGCAGCTGATATCGAGACAATTTTTATTCTTCAAAAGCGTGCAGTACGTAACATTTATAATTTAGGACCACGAGTTTCCCTAAAAGATCGATTTAAATAAATAGGCATACTTACAGTTGCGTTGCAATATATATTTGCTAACATTATGTTTATTAAACATAATATTCATTTATATAATAAGAATAGTGGTATCCATAACGTAAACACTAGAAATAAGTTAGTAGGCCCATATTGTTTACATAAAGTTCACAATACATTTGCGGGAGTCGGTATACGTTTTTTTAATAAACTACCTACTAATATAATTAATTTACCATTGCTTAAATTTAAAAGCGCCGTTAAAGTATTTTAACTTATTCGGAAGGGTTATTATTCAGTCAACGACTACTTAAATGACAAAAACTCATGGAACTAGTTGCTTGTTGCACACAGGATTCAAAGATCTGTTTTACTTATAAGTCAATTTAGTAATATAGAGGTACCTGATTAGTTGTGATTATTTGTGATGTTAACAAGTATCTTGTTTCTTAATTTGATTATTATTGAAGAATGTAAATCCACAACCGCATTTAGTCACGGACTGCCTTTGCATAGTCACAAAGTGTAAGTGTATGCGCCATCCTGCCATCCTATTGTCTATTTTAGATTTATATTAAAACATATACCTTAGCCCAAATTATTTCATCTCTATAATATTATTAAGTTGTTATTGATATTATCTTTATATTATTAGTTTTTTATAGTCAGTAGTATATGGCATAATGGCTGCAACACCTTGTTAATCTGAGTTGTAAAATACTGAAATTATATTTAATTGGCGATTTAAAAGAGTAGCCGTGAGTTTCTTGCAGGTTTCATCTCATAGGCTCAACTCTTTGCCTGAACCTAGCAATTAACCTAAATGTAGCTTCAGTAACTTAGTAAACTCACTAACCTACATATATATTTTGACGTTCATAAGTGTTACTTTGTGACCTTAATGAGTAAATGATTTTCGACTTGACTTTGACAACTGTTTGCCGTTACACAGCGAAATATGTTCAAAATATATATTTTAAACCGAACCAAAACTGTATTTTCATACCCTACATAAATACCTATATTATATAAACTACAAACGCTATATCTATGTATATATATTCAGTAAACATCTATCATGGGAATAGTTGTCTCTAAAATGCATTACTTTCAGATAAGAATTCACGTGAGTCACATGAACGGCATGCAAAAAACTACAATGTGGAATTACAGAGTGAATAAACCGTGTCAGCACTTTGCGATCGCCAGCATAATAGCCAAGTATTTGCCTATTCAACAAAACTGCATCATCAAAAAGGTTTGTGTTATTAACCTCTTTATTCCTCCCTCAGGAGATTTGCTTACGTTTGGTGGTTTCTGTATGCGCTTTGTATTCTTTTCTATTATTGTACATTGTAATAAGGTTTTAATATATATTTACATGATATACTGGCGTTAGACTCTGTTATAAATAATTAACATTATATAGACGCATCTTTAAATTTCTTAAATACAATTTTGAAAGTTGAACGTACTTTCAAAATTTTTTAGCTAACTAGATTTTTAGGCTCAAGTATGATACAGTGTACTACTAAAAATGGTGTAATTGAATAATCTAATAAATTTTTGCACAATACGAGTGCCAACCACGGAAATTCTCGATCATACTCGAAGTTAAGCAACGCGATCGACAACACAATTCTAAATATTAACAGTTTATAATTTAATATTGTCTTCTATTTACGCGAATATTATTCATTGAAATAAACTGCTATATACGGATTTTATCGCGTTGTTTATTTGGCTCTTTATTACAAAATTTTGAAAATTGTTACACTACTATTACTATTAAACTTTACTAATTTTTAAGCTAATTAAATTATTATTAAAACTATAGTGTCCAGACACTGGAACATTGAGACAACTGCCATCTTAGTCTCCCCGTGACCATGGCTGCTGAAAAGCAACCGAAACGTCGGGGAAAGTGTAAAAATAAATTAAATCTAAATAGTTTTAGTGTGTGCGCAAACATGAGTGCACTCTCTATTCCCTTACTCTCATGATCCGATGGGACGGCAATCCGACACGACCGGAGAGAGATCAGGCGCAGGACCAACGGCTTTACGTGCTTTCCGAGGCACGGGGGTGTCTAGCACCGCCAACTTCCTAACTCCGGGCTGCTATTGACATTTCTTAACAGAAAAACCCAATAGCTTTATGTTGGCCCGACCCGGGATTCGAACCCGAGACCTCATGCACAGTAGTCGCATTCACTACCGCTGCGCCACGGAGGCAGTTAAAAAGTTTTTTTGTTTACAGAGTGAGCTATACTACGTCATAGACTTAACAGCGATATCACGTCAGTTCTTCGGCGAAATGTTCTTCTACGGTGACTTTGTGTTCAAGATCCTCGTCCTCTCCCAGCAGGGCAACATTATGTGTGCTAATATCAATATGGCATTTAACAAGAAAAAAGATTGAAGACACGTTTAATATCTATAAGTGAAAATAAATGTTAAAATATTATGTTATTTTATGTTTTCTTATATTTATTATATATAATAATATCAGTCCTGTGTATAAACTGTCGCACTGCTGGGCACGGGCTTTTTCTCAGTGTGAGAAGTGTTAGGCCATAGTCTATCACGCTAGTCCAGTGTGGGTTGGCAGACTTCATAATTATATCTTCGAGAACATTTTTTACATACATTATAATTTACTTTACGCCCTCGTCTCAGTGTGAGAAGGGTAAGGCCATAGTCTATCACGCTGGCCCACTGCTGGTGGGCAGACTTCACATATCTCTAAGATTGTTCAGTATTTTTTTTCTAGAGATTCCTTGCTCATCGACAGCAAATTTACTATGGCAAGACAGATAGAATTTGATCATTCATCAAGAGCAAAATGTTCATCCACATTATTTATCTATGAGAAACAAATAAAGCATACGATTAAAGTCAACAACCGATTCTGGTTGTATTTTGTTTCAATTCCAGTAAAACCCATTGTGTCTCACATATTAAATTCGCAATGGTGATCGGCCTTTTAAAGTAACAAGTTTAAACATGTATGATAAATAAAAAAATATAATCAATAACTTCTTCTTTTATAAAGCAACAAGCTAACGCCCTCGACTACAAACGATATTATACGCCAAGTGTTGTGTTTTTTGAATGATAATTAAGTGTCCAGACATAGGAACTATTCCTAGTTTCATCTGTGGCGACACTGTTGACGCACTAGTTTTGTGTAGACAGGTGCAAGTTTGCTAAAGCGGCGCTGCAGTCGTCTCCAAACAAATTACAATGGATATAAATACATAATTATTGAACTACGACCTAATTGTGTGATTGCGCACTCAGTTGGATCGTAGCTCAATATGTATTTGTATTTGGTTCCAGTAAATATATACCCATATCAGTATAAAGCATTTTATTTCATCCATCTATCACAGGACATCCATGACAGGAACACTCTCTTATACACATATTTAAAAGAGTTGCGACCCGCCCCGGCTTCGCACGGGTAGTACAAAACCTTAACAAATTGTATACCTAAACCTTCCTCATAAATAACTCTGTCTATTGGTGAATATTGCATGACAATCCGTTCAATATTTTTTGAGTTTATGGCGAACAGGCTGACAGACGCGGCAGGGAACTTTGTTTTATAATATGTAGTGATAAAGGAAGATGTATGTATATGTATGTAGACTTAGTTTAATTCAACCACTTACGTGTGATTGAATGAGAAACATACATAGGTACAAACATGTTCACAAACATTTAGATTATAGTATTAGTAGTACACTGTACACAATCATGCCTACTCCAACGGTTTCAACAGATGCGACATTGCCAATAGAATATTGCAGTTCAACATAATAGATTTTCTAGAAACATTTCAGGCAGCTAGACAGCTTTGTATTATCATGTGTAACTACATTCCTATGCGTGTAAGCTAGCAGAGAATGTATTCAAACAGGTATTACTAGTATTAATATATCTGTTTGAATTGGGAAATTGTGGACAAAATGGCACAGCTCACTGCTTACTATTCAAACGGAAATGGATAAATATCAATCAGAGGTAATCGGACTATCATGAACTGTTTCAGACGTTTTATCTCGATTACAATACCAATTTCTATGTTTCGATTTCATAAAACTCGTTCTAATCTTAATTCATTTATGTTTGTACACTGTACAGATAATTGGTTTTAAATTAGTTGTCTTCATTGTGTAATGATATCGCCACCAATTACTTTGAAAGATAAAGAAGATACGATTGAAAGAACTCGAAGCTGCCAACTATTTGATGTTGAGTTGAAAGGAGCGGCTTGTCAATGAGCTATTGAATATCAGTTAGTGAGAGTCCTAAGGCTCACAGCCACCTCTCTCTCTCTCTCGAATTTCTTTTATTTAATCCCATAATATGATGATTATAGACTATGGTTAAAGTTAAGTCAATATCTACTTATTTGTCACCTCAGTATCAGTATGAAAGGGTTATTTATTTCATTCAACTGGGCGTTTTTGTTTCATTGTTGAACCTCTAAACCTTTAAAGTACTCTCAGATCCGATGTTAGGCAGCTACATATTTCTAGACTTTTAATTAAATTATTAATATTATAAAGAGGAAAAAAATTGATTATCTGTTTTTTTATTTGTTTGTTAGGGTTTACTGGAAAACTACTAAACTGATTTCAAAATTTTCTTTTATAATTTTATAACTTCTACGTTATTTTATTTAAACAACTACTATGACTTACATAACGTATGTAAAACAATAATCTTATACTAGTTACAATCAGTCGTTCAATATACCTAACTTTCTTCTCGGCATAATTGCAAGGACAAAAAATATATACATACATACATATATCATCATATTGAAAATTTTCGTATCAGGGTATTTGCAAAAAGTAATAAAGCATATAAGCTAGCTCCTCGGGTCTTCGGACGTAACGTACTATCTATAGTACGTATAATTGCAATAAAAAGCTGTCTGAATAGAACTCCTAGAGATGCTCTTTACTGCAATTATTAGTGTTAACAATATTATTATGAAGAAATGTAATGTTTGTATCTTATGTGGGGGCCAGTCAGTGCAGACTGGCGACACTTCGACCCAGTGGGATCTTTTGTGTCGACACTCTCCCAATAACGACTGCCATAGATGTTCATGGCAGCCGGGACCGACAGCTTAACGTGCTCTCCGAGGCACGGAACAGGCGATAATTGTCAATCAATAAGCACATAATTTCGAAAAGTCATATAACTTCCGAAAGTCAGAGGTGCGCGACGTGGGTTCGAACCCGAGACCCTCTGCATTGCAGTCTGTTGGTCTCTCCACTGAGCTATCGCTGCTTTCAACTTCTTCTAATCTGATATGAACTCCTAAACATAATTATAATTATCTAAGTCATATACTGTTATATAAAATTTTATATGAAACGTGCTTGAGAGACAGTTTTCATCGTTAAACTTTTTTATAAAGACCCTCATCAAATACGGCCTTTACATTAAAAGTTTTAACACGTCCCGCGCACATTTGGGTCTAATTGACCGAACAGTGTATGTACGTCATAGTGTTTAAATGAAAACTCGATACCAACATTATTTAGGTCTGGAGAGGTAGTTAACTGGTATAGTGATGTGCCAACATTTTACCTTGTTAAACGTAATAATTTGATGGGTTCTTTTTTTAGGTAGCTTAGTGGAAGAAGGATCAAGTTCGATCCCAAAGAGCTTCTCTGGCATTTTGAAGTTATTCGTATTAAATAGCCAAGTATCGCTCGCTTTAACGGTGAAAGAAAACATCATGAAGAAACTTGTATGTCTGAAAGTTCTTCAAATTGTTCTTGAAAATATGTGATGCGAATCCGCACTGGGTCGGCGTGGTGGACTATGACCTAATCCTTCTCACTCTGATAAGAGGCCCAGGACCAGCAGTAGAACGGTTTAATACAGGACTAATATTATTATATAAATTATTATATTATCGGTCAACCTATTGCTGTAGACACATTTCCAGAAACCAAAAAAAATACCGAAGCGTATTTATATTTGGCAATCTGCTGACAAAAGGTATTGTACCTCATCTACAAGCTTAGCAAGCTCCCATTTACGCTACTGAACCAATAAGATAGTGTAACCACTATCCAAAAAATAATCAGTTGACTAAAACATATTCTTCGAACTAAATCCCAAATTCTCATCACTAATCCCAATTTCGGTCACAAAAGCGTTCTGATTGCGCCACGGATTAGACTCAGGTACTGTAGTGAATTAATTCGAAACGTGCCAATGATTTACAACCCCTGGTTTGGACGTAATTTAGTTATGGATGATGTGGTCGTGTAGTTTATGGTTGCCAATTAGCATCTATAGGGTTAATGCTACTTCTGAGTTAGGATCAGCTAAGTTCATCTTAATTTTTCGTTTAATGCTTGTGGGTTCTAGATATTTGTCGGCTTTGATGGCGGAGTGGTTAGTGTAACCGACTGCCACGCCTGAAGTCGCGGGTTCAATTCCCGCACAAGTCAAACATTTGTGTACATGAACATGGAGGTTTGTCTTGGTTTGGGTGTTTATATGTATAATATGTATGTATTTGTTTATCCATTGTCTAATACCCATAGTACATGTTCTGCTTAATTTGGGCTAGATGGTGTTGTGTGTATGTGATAGAATATTATATTATATTATTATATTTATGGTCCATATTTAAGGGATGGAAATTGTTGGTAGAGTGTGTTATCATATTTATAAGACCGGTGTGAATGATTTGGGATAGCATCTATGATGCTATACTGCTTGTACAATTTGGATTTGGTTGTATAATGTAATCCTAGGTAAATTTAATGCTGGAACTTGCACGAGAGTTTAAAATTCGTCATCGTAGACGAACCTCTTGCTAATAATTAATAAAATTGGAGACTGGTAATACTGTGGATGATTTTTGAGAACAAATGATAAAGTATTTATGTATAAATAATGCAAGGAGGGAGAATGAAATATCCAGTTCTGTGGGAAAGTGATGAAATAAAATAAAAGAGATGGTTAACTATAAGATGGCAATCTCAAGGAGGAACATCACCAAGCCACCGTTCAACGTAAAAAACGACTACGAGTGATAATTAATTGATGCGCAGAGATTGTTTTGTTGAATATCTCTACTACTCAACTTAGAAAGTATCTCCACCCTGCATAAGATCCCGGCTAAAACTTAGTTTTGTGTTCTTCGGGTGAAAATGCTATCAGGATTCTTAAGGAGGCGTTATGTGATCAGTAAATATTTACTCTTGTCTTTTGCCAGCACAGCCAATTCTTATTTGAAAGCTTACAACCAGTCAGGCCATAATCACAATTGTCTGCCAACGTGGCCGTATAAAAAAAGAAATATAAAATATCACTATTCCACGTTTCTAGATACAATCTTTTTTAACGAACCTCATTATATTCCTTATACATTGGAGAAGGACATTCCATTATTATTATATTCGCAATCAGTATTCTCATTACGTATTCCGCTCGGCCGAAGGTTTCCCTGTATCTTAGGTGTACAATAAAAATAGATGAACCCTTTATACGGGCCCTGTAATTTGTTTTAAGCAAAGTGCTCTCGTCGCACATTGCTGAGAGGCGTTTATTTGGATACAGAACTACTAGATATGGTAAAGGTTCAGCAATTTCTTAATATCAGTCCTGCTGAGTATGCTGTCTCACTGCTTGGTTCTTCTCTCTGTGAGATGGCTTAGGACACAGTCCACCATGATTGCCCAGTGCAGGATAGCAGATTTTAGATATTTTCGAGAACATTTTGGAGATCGCAGATATAATAATAATAATAATATTCTACCACATATAGTCAACACCAAACCAGCCCAAACTAAGCAGAGCTTGTACTATGGGTACTAGACAATGGACAAACATACTTACATACTTTTTTTTGTACATACGTACATATTATACATAGAATCACCCAGACCAAGACAAACATCCATGTTCATGCACACAAATGTTTGACTTGTGCGGGAATTGAACCCGCGGTTTCCTTACGCTATTTCCCTTAGCCATTCAAGTGATCGATTATTAACTAATTAATACGCACATGACTTCGAAAAGTCAACGGCGCGTGCTTTGGGATCGATCTCGAGATGTCTGCGTGGCAGTCCAACGATCCCCCATTAGGATATTGCTGCTTATTTGTTAATAATCTATCTTTAATTAGTAGCTTTTAATCATGAATCACAACATGAGTAAATATTACAATATTCTGGATCAATGAAATTAAACTGCTATATATGGATTTTATCGCGTTGTTTATTTGACACTTGATTACAAAATTTTGATTATTGTTACACTACTACTACTATTAAACTTTACTAATTTTTAAGCTAATTAAATTATTATTAAAACTATTTATTATTTTGTAATCAAGTGTCAAATAAACAACGCGATAAAATCCGTATATAGCAGTTTAATTTCAATGAATAATATTCGCGTAAATAGAAGACAATATTCTGGATCAAGTTATATATATTACTAGTTGACCCGCGCAACTTCGTCTGTTTCAAATAAGAGAATTTTCCCCGTTTTTGCATCATTTTTCATTGATGCTTCGCTCTTATTGGTTGTAGCGTCATTTTATGTAGCTTTTAACCTTCCTCGATAAATGGGCTGTCCAAAACTAAAATATTTTTTCAATTCGATCTAGTAGCTCCTGAGATTATTTCACTCCTGAGTTTATATTCAACCAAACAAACAAACTATACAGCTTTATAATATTAGTATAGTTATAATTATTCATTTAAGCCTTAGCTACACAAGCTGTGTCATAAATAAGTTAGTAAATAATACATGAAAGTGACATATATTATATTTTAAAGGTTCTTAACAATTGAGTCTCTGAATATTCACAAGTGAAAATATATTTTAGGTTTTACGGTGGTGTTGACTTGCTGTATATGAGGTATGGGTTATATTTTCTTAATAGGCTTACGTTTGACCACCATCTTACCTGTTGTAAAGTAACGATGCAGTCGACGATGGAGCACGCTTGCCTAGAAGATACCTATTCACTCGCGACTTGAAGACACCCAGATAGTACTCATCTGTTAACACAGACTTAGGTAGTGAGATCCACTCCTTTGGTATACATTATAAAAGTGGAAGTAAAACCATTCTGTAGAATTCTTTTTCAGTAGCAGCACAGTGTCTGGGACTGTGCCCAGCAGACAATATTGTACGTACTTTACCGTCTACTGTGTTCAGTCCGAGACTACATATTCCTTCTAGGTAGTAGTTATTATTTGACAATAGAGTCACTCCCTATACACTTATAATATCTGTAACAAAAGTCATAAAGTGCGCTCACTAAACAACAGTAATTTCAAAAAAGTCACATTGACCTGGTTGAAATCAATGGACTATAATGCAGTAGAAAACATTCTAACAGTATCGTAAACATATACCAGTGGCTCACAAGCACATACACACAGACACACACACACACACACACACACACACACACACACACACACGCACGCACAAATATATACAGACACATATATACAGACACACACACACACGCACACACATACACCACATGCATGCATGCTTTGTTCGAAATAATTAAATTAAATTAAAATATGTAAACAAAATGATTGTTACAACCCTAGTTTACATTTACAATTTTTATCTTCTGCTTGTTTATTATTCTGTCTATTATTATCTTTGTTGATGTAATAAATAATATTGTCACTGTACAAGGGGAAGACGCTGGCACCTGCAACACAGTGTTTACTAGCGCAGGTGTTAGGGAATTCTGTTTTAAGCTGTATCGAATTTATGTCAATAAAGTTTATTATTATTATTATTATTACTCCCTATGACGTGGGATCTAAAACCGAGCTTAGCAAAATGTGGGTGTCATAGCCGTTTACTTACCCGTGATATAGGCGTCAGACGCATGTATTAAAAGTATTTCGCAGTAACCCAGCAATAAGGGATCACCCTCATTATATATTTCACGCGCATCTCTTGTCACTTCCATATTCTCTTGGCAAGTAACTTCTCCCCACGTACGTAAGGGCCCCAGCACGTGGTTAGCGTTACTCCACCACCAAACTTTCCCTGTTACACACGCTACATTTTAGCTTAATTAGATTTTCACTACGTACACTTACCTGCCTCGTAATTGTACTGCGGGTACGTATTTGTTTCAACTTGGACAGTTCGAAGGAACAATAATAGTGAAGGTGATTTCTCAAAATTAAACCCAAACTTGGTGGCGAATTGGTGACGTTTGAATTGTTCTAGTTATATGTGTGTTGTTGTGTTATAGTGGATACGGAATATTACGTTGAATATCTTTATCATTGAAATTAAACTGATTTTATTGCGTCATTCATTAGGACAGCATTATTTTACATCATTTCAAACCTTTTCTCACCTTAAATAAGCTATAAAATATCGCGAACTAATATTTAGTTACCTCTCAACTAGTTGGCTCTCAACTCCTTGATTTATTATAAATCTTTAATCAACGGCTTGTCGATATTACTTAACTAACGGTCAAAATTAAGTAAGTAAGTTTTCCCTGATTAGTTTTTGTTAATACGTAGCTACTTCTTAAATATGTAAGATTGGTTGATCAGTAGGCTTGTAAAATACAAGACACTAAGAAACTGCGATAGATTAAAGTTGATATATATGTATGTTAATTCTTTAGCCTATTAAATAAGTTGCTAATTTACTATCAGATGTTGAGCAAAACGTAAATAATATTATGTAATTAAACATCTACCTCAGTGACGTAGCAGTATAGAATGCAACCGCTGTGTATGAAGCCTTGGTTTCGATTCCTGAATCTGATAAAATATTATTGAGCTTATCTCTTAAGAAGTTTGCAGTTGCAGCACTGAATATGTTACTGTGCCCACAGGCGGTAGTAGGTGGTGAGACCTAAAATATGAACAGGCGAATTGTGGGTGTAATATACCGCTGCCTACCCCCTTGGGAACATAGGCGTGATAGTATGTGTATACGACTTTAATAAATCGGATTAATTCATTATTTATATAAAAACTTCATTATTTTATTGTATAAATATAGATTTCTCAGAGCTCCATTCAACGAATTCTTATTTCAGTTATTGAAGTTTCAATTCGAATACAGCTACTCTTTCATTATAAAAATAATGAAAAAGCTACACAAGTATCGCAGCAAATCAAACAATATGTAAAAGATTTCTTAAAAATATATAAAGAATTCACATTTCTCAAAACTTGTGTCTGCTAGAATGTAAATAGATAATACTTTTCATTTTAAAATCTTCAATAACTTATAGCAAAACAAACACAAAGTGAAACAAGATAAAGTTTTCAAATCTGTTAAGTATGTTCTCGTAGAAATACAGAAATATTATCTCGAAATCATGGGCCTCGGAACGGGCGAGTTTAAAACAAGCCATTTCGTTTTGATACCTATTTATTATTTGCCAGATATATTTGATTATTACATCTCTTGAAAATATAATACAGTTTAATACCAATTGAATCTCTATTTGAAAGTAGTGTTCTTTATATATTATTAACTCAAAAAGAACCGCCTTGGTGGCGTAGTAGTGTTATTGCTGTGCATGAAGTTTCTGGTTCGATTGCCGCTTGGGCATAGTTTTATCGGGTTTTCTGTCAAGAAATTCATAATAGCAATACGAAGTTTTGACCTATCCCCAGTAGATAAACTTATTTCCTATTATGTGGCATATATCTCTCTTGCATGTAATATACTTCTGTCTACCATTTTTACAACATTCTCAGACATACTTTCATTTCAAAATGTAATTCCCAAAATTTGGCAAGGATAGGAATAGTTCTCGAATGCGATAATTTAATACAGTTTACATTGAATATTAAAATAAACAATAAACTACGTTTATTAGAACAGTGAACAAGCGCGTTTATTATTTAATGCAAACACTTTGCTCGCAAATTGCATATTGTTAGGTACTTGTTAGCTTCCAGTAAAGCTTTGCAAAATATATAAAATATACCGGTGACGTGAAATAGCAAGCACGAACGAAAATAAAGTAGTTCTTCATAGCCCTACAGTATCGCTGTAGGAACATTTTGTAATATTCGTATTGCTTATCCGCGGATTTGCGAAATTTGTCTCATTCCATTAGGGATAAAAATTTACCTCGCCACATCCATAATAATATTTTAATACCAAAGTAAGTTGTAGTTTTGTGCACTGAAGGCCAATTCTCGTAATAAAATGTGTTCAAAATAGAGTTTCGAAGTCTAAGAAACGATAGATGTGAACTGAAATGCAATTTATGTTCACAATTATTTTATTATCAATTGTAATATTGTAATATTTAAAGGACTGAGACTAGATAAGAACCGTATTGTTAACATATTTTATCATCAGAGTTGGTTCTCAGGACGTAGATATTTAAGCTATTTGTTTAGCATTGATTTAAATGAAAGTTTAGACGGTGTCCGTCTTGTAGTCGTAGAACTTAAATACAGTTCACAAAATAAGAATATTCTACATGTTTACCTAGTCTTTAAATTGTGTTCAGGGTGGGATAAATATTCTATGTTTATTATATAGTGTTGATGTGCGCACCATTTATTTACCGTTCAACGAACTTTACTTAACAATTGTAATAGTTACGTGTTATTAGCCCAACGATGTCGAGAATAGACGACATTAAAACTAAAACCTACTTTCGAGCAACTAATTGTAAATTAAAGCTGACAACGAGAGGAAATTATGAGAGGAAGACCAACAAACGCAATGTAATTAAAATTGTAATCCTCTTAAAACCTTATCTGAGATGCCGCATAAATGACATGTTGATGTACTTGGTTAAAATTATGGTCTACTTCAGACGGGGTATAATTAGTAAAACAGTTGTCGTATTAAGTTGGCAGCTTGGGTAGCTGACAGTTTATGGCTATAATATTAAAGGAGCTGAGTTACGAGCTGCCATATCCATTTATAGTTGAGTCGCTCTCGACGTCGAATTGCGTAATTTTCAAATTCAGTAAAATCATAGTTACTTCTTTGATTGCACATTTAATACGAACATACATATGCTGTATATCTAAATAGGTAGATAGCGTTGCATGGTTAATAATGCATCAGTAAATGCATCAGTAAATACATCAGCTATGATTTTAATACTACGTTATAGAGGTTAAACTTGCTATCGTCCGCAATTTTCCATATTTCGTGTCGCTTAACAGGCAGATCTAATCTAAGTTTGCCTGACCCGAAATCGAACTTGGAATGTAACTATTGATCGCCATTTTAGCCAGCAATTTATATAGTGGTACACTAGTTTTATTCCCACGGCTTCGCCTGCGTGAATTCTATGCGAGCGCAAACCGGGTGGTGACCAAATAAAAAGTCTCATTTGTCTATTCAAATATATAGTGTCCCTGTGTGTCAAGTTTCATCCAGATCCGTTCAACGGTATTCGCATCATTAGGTAACAACATCAAACATTTTTATAAACTTTCAGATTAATGATATAAGTGGAACTAAAACAGCGAATTCGAAACTAACACTCAGGTTTCTGAATACAAAAATGCTTTTCTGCTATTTTATTTTAAGTTCGATACCATTAGCCAATTAGTAACAAGCGCCTATATGTGAACTATCATTCTTTAAGTTATAACCGTGTTAATTAATCACAGTGCACATAGCAGTCTGAGCGTAAGATAAGGCATTTTACTAACCTGTCTATACTTATTATATACCTACGATTTCTACAGATTTTATACTAGGTTTAATAACTACGATCTTCACTACCAGAAGCTAACGTATCAAGCGGCTAAATCATCAAGATGGAACAAAGAAACCTAATTTAGTATAGAATCTCTAACTAGGCCATAAGGTTATCAAATATTTACTCGCATAGTATTACCACAATCTAGGATTAATTCAAATCGTAGCATGTATTGTGGCTTTTCATAGTTGGTACTAACTCCCGCGAGAGATTGGTGCGAAGTTATGAATAAATTATTATTAGTTATGGTGAGAGTACGTATATATTCGAAATATTTGGTAACAGTTATTCATTTTATGGAGATTAAATGCAGATAAAGCACTTGTACATAATGGAAAATTGCCTTGCACCCATACACTACATAGAAATTTACTGAAATTAAGAAGATCAGCACTTTGCCAGTTACGTTACGGGGGTGCACTTTGTGAAAAAGCTTCGGACATAGGCGTTTTCTTCTAATTTCGAGTTCTTTAACCTATTGAGTGGGAGCGGCAAATGGGTGGCCAGAATCAATACATTTTTCATTATGTCTGGTATTCTAAGATTTGACACATTAAAAATGGACGCCAACTTTATACTTATACTAGCTGTGCCCACGGCTTTACCGGCGTTTATAGTAACTGCGCCGCTCCCGTGGATTATAGCGTGATGTTATATAGCTTATAGCCTTCCTCGATAAATAATCTATCCAACACTAAAATAACTATTCAATTCGAACCAGTAGTTCCTGATATTAGCGCTTTCAACCAAACAAACAAACTCTTCAGCTTTATAATATTAGTATAGATAAATAATAATATCAACCCTGTATATAAACTATCCCATTGGGCAAAGGTTTCTTCTGAGAGTGAAAGGGATAGACCATTGACCACTACGCTGGCCCAGTGCGGGCTAGCACTTTACATATCTTCGACAATGTTATATAATAATAATAATAATGTTCTATCACATACACACAACACCATCTAGCCCAAACTAAACAGAGCTTGTACTATAGGTACTAGACAATGGATAAACATACATATATACATTTTTTTTGCAAATACATACATATTATACATAGAAACACCCAGACCAAGACAAACATCCATGCTCATGCACACAAATGTTTGACTTGTGCGGGAATCGAACCCGCGACCGACATATATAAAACTCTAAGACGTGTTGCGATGTTTTCCTTCACAATTCAAGCGAGAGATAATAAACTATTTAATCCTAACTAATCCTTAACTTCATATTATAAACGCGAATTTGAGCTTGTTTGTTTATTTGTTACGTTTTTACGCCTAAACTACTCGACCGATCACCACGAAATTTCGCAAATACATTGTCAGGGGTACAGAATAGGACATAGGGTACCTTTAATCTAGGGAAAAGTAATGTTACTAATCTAACCTGGCCTAACAGTTACGCGAGCGAAACCGAGGCGAAAATCTAGTATATATATAAAAAACCGAGCGCTTAGAGATTTAATTGTGTGCAATATTTTATGGAGAATAATTTTCAACTATGCTACTAATAAAATAATTTGTGGCCTCTACACGATTTCTTAAACTTCATCGTAATTATTTTATTATTTATTATTTTTGCACAGAAAACAATGTATTTGGCAATAGCTTAATCAAAAAAGGTACGCCTTTGAAAATCAGTGATGTATAAATAATATTAAAGTTCTCACTAAAATAAATAAGGTGGAAGTCATTTAGTTCTGGTAGTACGTCGCTTGTCAAATGACGGTGAAATAGTAAAATAGGCCGCATACGCTATTGTGTAACGTTGTTTGTGTACGTAACCGCTAATTTAAATGGAAGCGTGTGAAGGAAATAGTTGTTATTATATTTATATGATTTAAGTTAAAATAATTAGAAGAATACCACTAATTCGTAATAAAGATTTCTACCATCAGCTAAGTAAAAAAGGGTCTTGATAATGTCCTCCAAACCGAATTTTGGTCACGATGGCCAGTCTTAACGGAGCCTCGCCAGATGGCGCAAGATATATTATAGTGCACAAGTGTATGCGCAAACACAATTGCACTTTCTGTTCCTTAACTCTCATGATCGGATGGGACGGTAATACGACACGACCGGAGAGAGATCAGGTGCAGGACCAACGGCTTTACGTGCTTTCCTAAGTACGGGGGTGTCTTACACCGTCAACTTCCTAACTCCGGGCTGCTATTGAGATTTCTTAACAGAAAAATCCAATGACTTTTTCTTGGCCCGACCCGGAGTTCGAACCCGAGACCTCATGCACAGCAGTCGCATTCACTACCGCTGCGCCACGGAGGCAGTTGGGGTCTTGATATACAAACACACACGAGGATAACTAACTAAACTTATAAGCTGTTTCTAACTTACTTTAAAGGAATAAAACCCTTAAAATATTCTATAATCCATTTTCTTTGATATCAATAATACTAATATAAATACTTTACAATCAATCAGCACATAATAACAACAGACGCGCATAACAATAAGCAAATAAATCTCGAATGGATAAGAATAAACGTAAATCAAATTGTGTCTAATATTTTCATATAGTGAAATCTCACGAGGGAAGGTTATCAAATAAGTTAAACCCAATAAGTTTCAGTTGAGATACCCCAGAGGGCGCGCCGAGCGAAAACAAACAAACTTCACACCTCAGGATGTACATGGAAAAGTTTTTTTGCTATATGCCAGTAAGTTACTTAACTTAGTACGATATATACGTGTTTTAGTAGAAGCCAGGTGGAATTTGTGTTATAATATAACTGTCATTGATTATTGTACAAGTAGTCCCAAAGGGGTCCTTTTATAAAAACAAATTCGATTGAGGTGTAACCACAACGGTTGAATTATCTATATTACTCTCGCACTAGAATGAAGTCTTGTCTCGCGGAGTACTTCTACAGACAACGGAAATAAAGAACACCCACACTTGGAACAACTATTTGTGGTCCACATTTTTTTATCCCGCTTTGATATCGAACCCACTACTCTCGGCGCGCGGCAAGTGGCTGTTTCACCGCTTAAGCCACTATGTCATCCTTGCAATCAATTTTGATATGATGTTTATTTCACTCCGTCATTTTGAGTAAGTGACAAAAATTTACGCACTAGGAATAAATAATTCCTGTGTCGCGGGGGACTTTACAAACATTCTAACAACGGACACAAAGAATACCAAGACTCAGAACAAACATTTGTGGATCACACAAATGTTTGTCTCGTGTGGGGATCGAACCCACAACACCCGGCGCGGCGGCTGTGGCGAGACGACCACTTAAACTTCTACGCCATCATATTATATTTGATTTATTTTGATGAGTACTGTTATAATTGTATTGGAAGTAGAAGCGGAGCAGAATGCTTAAAATGATTATTTTGGCTCAACAGCGCATTGTCTTAAGCTTAAATCTCATAACAACACACAGTATTGTATTTTCAAGAAAATCTCTCACCGTAAACATAGTTTAGAACGAATGAACATACATATCTACCTTTGGTTTGCTAAGTGAATAAAGCTATCATATTGATCGGAGTGGCAGGTCAGTGCCCTCAAAGGACGACGGAGAGGTTATGTCAGGCTCACCGGGTGAAAGATATCCCGATAATACCGACTAAACCTACCTCGCTGTTCCTCGACATAACTTTCACAAGCAATCGTGACCCCGCCGAGGTTTCGGCCCGCCGTGTGAAGTGGCAGGCCAATGCACAAAAATACTCCCCACTGTCGCCTTAGGGGGCGCAAGACACGCCACAGAATGCGCGTGGAAACACGCACGCCACCTCTCGAACCTGCTGCTAATCGGATGGCAGGCAGTTCCACGAAATCCACCACCCCCAGGTAAAACCTCAGGGTGGCTGGAGGTCATCTCTCACCTTCCGGCGCCCGGTTCTGTGTTTGGGGAGAGGTTTCAAGCGCTCCCTGTTTCGTTCCGCCTCCTCCTTGACGGAAATTACTTCCTCTCAGAAGGAAGCGACGACGTTCCACGATCTTTCGCTCAGGACCATAGACTGAACGATGTCGGGGAGCAAGAGGACAACCAATCCGACTGCCGCGAGCAACTCACGGCGCTGCGTTGTCCAGGCGGGGCAATCCGTCAAAGTGTTCAGCATCGTGTCCATAACAACATCGCGGCAGTCGGCTCAGTGATGACATCCGGGCGTCTCCTGCCGGCCTATGGGACACAGGAACTGGCCAAAACGACCGTAGGCAGTCAGTACCTCATAGCCAGTTGCACTCACTGATCGGTAAACGATTAGCGAAATTAAGCAACGATGGGTGCGGTCAGTCTATAGATGGGTGACCGCTTAGTGGTATTTCATCTGAGCATCTCCGTGCTTCGGAGGGCACGTAAAAGGTCGGTCCCGGTTGTTGTCAAATTGACAGCAGTCGTATAGCCATCTCAGAGGCCTACAGGCGGCTTGAACAACTCTTGACAACAGGTTTGCCACTAACCACACGAAAAAGTAAAGTAAAGTGTCAGCCGCAAGGTGAGGGCGCCATGCCGCCTCTCCAGCCACTCCTCATAAACAGGACTTACCGCCACGATCGTAGCGTGCCCAATTATGACCTACCCATAATAACTTTAAAAATAAAAATCAACTACAATTATTGTATCTATAAATAATTATATTGACAATTTTGATTTTTATTGCATTTACGTAGTGAACAGTCTGATGAACTGGATAATGCTCTTTAAAGATTTTTATAAAAGCTATTAGTTTAGTTTTCACTTAAAGGATTTTGTAAACTTCGAAGGGGCTTTGCTAACTTCTTCTAAAAGTTTGTCCCAAATGACCTGGCTCTGAAAGAAATGTGTGTTCAATTTCTAACATTTTAGGAACATACTTTCATTATTAACAATACATAAATGTATGGTAAATCTACATAGTAATCAATAATATTGCGGAAGGTATTAGAAATGCGTGATTTAATAATCTTTTGAATCAAAATGTAGTATTTTACTTATTAAAAGGTATCAAAAATCTGCAGAAAGCCGATCTCTTTTAAATTTGCAACCTTTTACAACTAAATTTGTCCTAACTCAGCATTACTAGATTGATAGCACGATTCTGTTAGAAATGCCAGTATCAAATCCAATTATTTTTTAAGGTTTTTATTTATGATCATTTTCAAAGGGAAATCTAACAAAATGCAACCAACGAACAACATCCATTTTGCCCAACTCACAAAAGTTTTCTTCACTATGTATGTAAATGTATCTAGAAGGATAAAAATAAAAGTTCTAAGAAGTACTACAACTACGGTTAGCAGCGATCCTTGATTGCTTAAAGTTACGTTCAATAGAAAAAGTGACATTAGGCGGGATTAATTTCAACGTCAGATTGCCGGCGAGGGAATGATTTCATCTATTAGTAACTAGGACTACAGAAAGTCCACTTATATCAAACTGAATCCAAGATTTACTAGAACCGTTTGCATTCAGTAAGGTTTTCAGTTAATTGTACTGGTTGTTCGTTGTTGAAATCGTGCCAAGTTAACACTGAAACATTAAGCAATTAGCTCTCTGACTTCTTGGGTTTAATACTGTCGGTTCCTTTTAAAGGAATACGCAAATATGTAGGTATATACTTTCAGTTCATATTAATTTAAGACTCAATAATTAACGACATGGTTGGTTCGTTATGTGAACAAACCTGTCTTTCTATACTAATCTATACTGATATTATAAAGAGGAACGATTTAATTTTTTGTTCGTTTGTAAGGACTTAACTCAAAAACTACTCAACCGATTTAAGAAAATCGTTCTCCATTAGAAATCTATATAATCATTTTGTAACGAGGCTATATTTATTTTTTTATAAATCCTGTTTTTAATTATGATAAGAATATTTTAGGTTATGAATCCTAACCAACTTTTACGCGAGCAAAGCAGCGAACAAAAGCTAGTATATAATATTGGTCACATGTTATCGTTTTCATACGGAATATTTGGGCTTATGCCGCAGAGTTTAAATTGATCGTGTTTCATTTGACCCGAGAAAAATAAAAGTACATTGATTAATAAGTGATATTGACTTGACGATGCAGTCATTGTAAAAAATATTATTTACTAGATTTTGCCCGTGCTTTCGCTCGCTTAAATGTAAGTTAGGTTAGGTTAGATTTGCAACAGCACTTTTTTTGGGATGCAAGGTACCCTACGTCCTTTTCTGTTCCCCTGACAATGTGTTTGCGAAATTACATGCTGATTGGTCAAGTAGTTAAGGCGTGAAAGCATAACAAACAAATAAATAAACAAACGAACTCACTTTCGCATTTAAAATATTAATTAGGATTAGGATGAAAGGCAATAAAAAATTCTTTCGACGATTAAAACATTTGATATTTGTAATAATAAATGTATGCGTTTGTGTGTTTAAAATTTGATATACATATATTATATACAGAGCTACATATTACATTGATATACATAATACATATTAAACCACGACCTAAATAAGTGGCCGCGGAAGAAGACTGCCCCGCAGCACTGTAGCCTGCTTGCGTCTGATTATACAAAACTAATGCATCAGCAGTGTCCCTATATTAATTATCATGCAGTCATACTCTACATAATTAGTTTTTATACAATCTGGAATAAAAGGCTTCTTATGCTAATTAAGGTGTCTCTACTGTATGGAGCTGAGTGTTGGGCTACTAAGAAGATGAATGAGAATCAATTGCATGTAGCAGAGATGATAATGTTACGATGCATGTGTGGAGTGACGAGAATGGACAGAATTAGGAATGAATACGTAAGAGGTAGTCTGAAAGTGGCGCCCATAGACAAGAATTGGCTTGGTATGGACATGTTATGCGAAGAGATGATACGTATGTAGGTAAGCAAGTGATGAATATGAGGGTAGAGGGACGAAAAGGGAGAGGAAGGCCAAGGAAAAGATGGATGGACTGTGTGAGGATGAATATGAAAGGGAAAGGGGTAAATAATAATAATAATAATAGTCTATCACATACACACAACACCATCTAGCCCAAACTAAGCAGAGCTTGTACTATGGGTACTAGACAATGGATAAACATACATATGTATATACTTTTTTTTTGTAAATACATACATATTATACATAGAAACACCCAGACCAAGACAAACATCCATGTTCATGCACACAAATGTTTGACTTGTGCGGGAATCGAACCCGCGACCTTAGGCGTGGCAGTCCGTTACACTAACCACTACGCCATCGAGTCGTGATGATACGTAAATGATCAGATGAAGGGTGACAGAGAAGTATGGAAGCGAAGGACATACTGCGCCGACCCCAAATAAATTAGGACCAGGGCAAGAGGTTGATGATGCTCATTAAGGCTTAAAATGCCCCTGGTGAGTTTGATTGTATATTGCAGCATAGAAAATCTCACTAGTGATTTTAATTTTGCTAAAGAAAACGCAAGCACCTTCACGGGTGCAACGATGTAATATCCGGGGAAGTAATTAGGTTTTTCTGTTAGGACTCTCTTAATAGGAACAAACTATCAAAGCAGTTACTGCTAATGACAATTATGGATATAACAACAAGCTATTCGCTTCTAGCGCAGTATCTTAACATGACTTGACGACATTTCGTGTATTAGATTGTAGCCTAATCCTTCACTGATGGTGTGTCTGTGAAGGGTTAGACTAAACTTGTCGCCTGTGTATGTAAGATATCATTTTATGTCAAACCTAATAACACTTCACAGCCCAGTAATTCATCATCATTTAATGAATTCGATGTTTTGCAATTGGTAGGCGGGGCTTGCGGGTCATAAAGGAAAGTACTCAAGACTCAGATTATATGTCATAATTTAACATGGCATATTTTTACTTATCCTAATAATAGTTACGCACAATATTCATTTTGCATAACTGTTTAGGCACAATGTTTTTAAGCATAAGAATTGTTAAGCATATCTACAATTCTAAAGCATAAATTTGAAGTTTTGTAGATTTAGTGTTTGCATTTAATGAAATACTTTTCGTATATAAAGTCAAAGTCAAAGTCAAAATTCTTTAGTTCCATAAAAATGTGCAATCAATTCTTGGACACGTCAATTCACTATTATATTAATAAAATATAATAATAAAAATAAACAGAAGGAAATAAAAATTTTGCATTGAAAATAGCCTGTTCGAGGAGTAGAGCTCTCATGAGAAGAAGCAGGCAAGAAACTCATGGCCACTCTTTTTAATCGCCAAATGTTTACATCAATACAATTCAATGATAGATTATTTTCCTTATATTAGCTGCTGTGTGTAGTTGTTACAGTTATTTATTTCAAAAGATTTAAAAAGTAAAAATTTGTTAAATGCAAGATACATATTAATAACAAATGAAATAATAGTCACGGCAACTCATATTACAGTTAATTTAATAATATGATTAGAAATAACCTGTGAGTGGAAGCAACTCAATCCCAAGCATTTTTATCTTCTATATATTCAGTGACTGAGTAATAACCTTTCAAATATAATTTTAAATTTACAACTGTTTTAAATTTATTAAAACTTAGATTTTCAATGTCACTTAGGAGTTTATTGTAAAAGCGCACAGTTTGACCTTTAAACGACTTATTAATTTTTTGAAGCCGGAAGGCCGGCTCTAGTTGTCTATTTTTGTTTCTTGTATTTATATTATGTATGTCGCTTTTCTAATAGTATAAATCAATGTCCTTATATACATAAATTAAATGTATATATGGCTACTGTTAATATATTTATTTCCTTGAATTTATTTCTTAATGTATCCCTTGTTTTCATGTTGCAAATTGCTCGAAGCCCTTTTCTGCAGTACGAAGATAGTTTAAATGTCGGTAGCATTCCCCCACAATAGAATACCATACGACATTACACTGTGAAAGTAGCTATGATAAACTAGCCTAGCGGTATCTATGTCAGTAAGTTAGCGAATTTTTCTGACTGCGTACGCTGCAGAGCTGAGCCTATTCGACAACTTACTGATTTGTGAGCCCCACTGCAGCTGTAAATCTAGTGTAATTCCTAGAAATTGGGTGGTATCAACAAGGTCCAACACGTCGTCCTTAATTTTTATAGATGTCTTCACTTTTTTGACATTTGGGGTTAAAATCGGATACATTTGGTCTTCCCTCATTTAAAAGTAGGTTGTTAACATCAAACTAGTGAACTACTTTAGATATAGCAATGTTTACATCGTCTACAACCGTTTCTTGGCGTTTTAATTTAAATAATAGTGAGGTATCATTCGCAAACAGTACCATCTCAAGTTTATCCCTCACGAGGTTGGGTAAGTCATTATAAAATAAACATGTTGGCGGCTTAGAGGTGGCCCAAGGACTACACCCACCGCACCTTAACCTATTGTTACACTATGCAAAAAGCATTAGCCTAAATGATATTTATGCCTACTGAAATAGTATGCCAAAAACAATTATGTCAAAGTATGATTATGACAAAAAAAAATGCCTAACTCGTTATGCCAAATTAAATTAGGACAAAAAATAAATGTCGAAACAAAGGTCATATCCTGTTTTCGTTTATTTTAATATGTAAGTAAGTAATACGTTTAATGTTTACCATTGTAATTATTTTTAGTCATATCTATAAGTGAAAACTTGTAATTATTGGCCTGCCTTTTCATATTGTTCTGTTTACTATTTTAATGTAGCAGTAAGATTTCTTAAATTGTAAAATAAATAAAATAACTTCAAATTATTCATTCAGATTCGTTGCACAGAGTTTATAATACAACAAAACAATAAAGTCCAATACCAATATTATCTCGAAGTACTTTATATTTGAATTAGATAGAAGTACATCAACGTCCAAACTCAACTCAACAATGTTCTAACCTTAAACAATTGTTAAACAACTGAAAACTAATAAATTTTTGACGAAGTTATGAGCTGATGGCAAAATAATTGTTGTATAGTATCTACCAAGCAAATCAGATAAAATTTGCTGTATATTGCACCATACAAGTCCTGCATTCATAGCAATAATTTGTCTTCAGATGATCTAAAAAATAAGTACATGCATGGTTACCTTATTTGTCAAGGCAGCATTAGTCAGGCAGACATAACTCTAGAGGAATATCTTCACACACAAATTTATATAGTGTTGGTGGTAAAAATCTAGGATTATACTACAATATCGCTGAAAGATTTAGTTCTGAAGCTAAAAGACTACGAATGATAGAAATCGTCGTCCAGAATGCCTTACATAGTATATAATGTAAGCAAACTCGATAACACCTTTTCCTCAGTTTTGTCTTAAAATTGATAATTGGTTGTAAATAACCTTAATATTCAAGATATACTGACGATGCAGATAAATGTTGAAACGCAGCATTTTCAAACTAAACTGTGTTGCTTTTTCATTTACCAATTGTTTGCACAGTTTTGTAAACATCGATACATCTGCAATTTGATTACACCGGCGGCATAGCTGTTTTAACTCCCAGGTCCGGGCTCCAGGCTTAACACTATTTACAAATACATAACTATCTTATATTATCTAATACACGAGTGTTATACATTGAAAATAAATTATTTAATACGAATATCTTCAAAGTACTAAAATACTATTCCGAGTATGCTATATCTTTAAGTTAGTTTTTAAAGTAAGCCGCGATAATGTTAGAATAAAAATACAATATATTGCCACTTCAATGTCAATCAATGATTCTGCTGTGAGACGTGTTTATATCATGCTCTAGGTAATAAATATAGAAATTTAAAAAAGTCAATCTTATTTAATTATGTAACTATCTATTTTTTTAAGACTGCTCCCTCAATAGAAGTAAATCCTGTATCGCGGTGGACTTAACAAACATTCAAACAACGGACACAAAGAACACCCAGACTTGGAACAACCATTTGCGGATCACACGAATTTTTGTCCCGTGTGGGATTCGAACAACACTCGGTGCGGCGGCTGTGGCGAGGTGACCACTACTTAAACCACTACGTCATCCATGCAGCCTCTATCTGATAGTAATACAATTCTGGCATATGTTTAACCACTAAAAAGAGAAGAAGAAATAAATACAGATAAATAAATAATAAATATAACCAAAACACAATAAATCGCTTTTCTCAAAATAAATCATGGCCTTACAAAGGTCTAAATAACGAAGTTCCTGAGAGGGTTGTAATTGAAAACGGCTGATAATAAAACAGAGTTTACCTCCAAAATATTCTGATGGATATCCAACGTTTTCTTGTTGAAATAGGGATTTCAGTTTTGTTTATGTTAATATCTGTTTGGATGGATTGATATGAAGTGACAACTTGAATACTGACTGACGAAACAGAATTTTGCTAAGCTTGAATGAATATAAAGGCCCTTTGTTGAACTGGGTAAGATGTTGTGTTTACATAGATATATTTTATCAAAGTCTAAGTAATGTAGATGTTTGTATGTACGATAGAAATCACTGGGTAACATTTCATTTGTTTAAATAATGGAACTTGTCGGGATTTGCTAAATAGAAATGGTTTCGTATGGTGTAATGGTTTATAGATCAATTATTTTTGTTACTCTAGTATGTACGTTAATCATTAAACTGCTTTTTTTTACGTATTGGAATGCATTGACTTATACCTCTCCGCGGGGCGACGGAGAGGTTATGTCGGGCTCACCGGGGAAAAGATACCCCGGTAATACCGACTAAACCTACCACGGTGTTCCTCGACGTAACCATAGACGGCGGGGCCGCGCGAATCGCTTTCACATGCAATCGCGACCCCGCCGAGGTTTCGGCCCGCCGCCGTGCGAAACGGCAGGCCACTACATAAGATATTTCCTCTACTGTCCCCTTGTAGGGGGACAAAAACACGACTCAGAGGTGCACGTGGAAACACGCACGCCGCCTCTCGGACCTGGTGCTGATCGGGTGGCGAGCAGGCCCACGCAGCTCACCACCCCCAGGTCAAACCTCAGGGTGGTTGTAGGTCATCTCGCGCCCTCCAGCGCCCGGTTCTGCGGTTGAGGAGAGGGTTTAAGTGCTCCCTCTCCCACTCCGCCGCCTCCTTGATGGAAATTACTTCCTCACAAAAGGAAGCGACGGCATTCCACGATCTCTCACTCTGGACTATAGACTGAACCACGGCTGGAAGTGAGAGGGCAACCAGTCCGACTGCCACGATCAACTCACGGCGTTGCGATGCCCAGGCGGGGCAGTCCGCCAAAGTGTGCAGCGCCGTGTCCTAAACAACGTCGCGGCAGTCGCGCATTTAGTGACAACCGGGCGTCTCTTGCCGGCCTATGCGACACAGGAACTGGCCAAAGCAACCGTGGCCAGTCATTACCTGTGTCAGCCGGAAGGTGAGGGCGCCATGCCGCCTTTCCAGCCACTCCTCAAAGACGGGACTTACCACCACTATCGTGGCGTGCCCGGTAATCATTAACCTATTTTAACTATTTCATTTACAAAAGTTGAAATAATGAAGTAGAGTAACAAAACCAATATACCCATCAATGTAAGTAATGAATTTTAAACAGTATTGAAAATATAATGCGTGTGGTCAGAAAGGAGTAACTTTCAATCACTAGGTGCGTCATGGTCAATAAGAGGTTATTGATGATAATTCTGATGCATTAGATTTGCGAGAGCTCGATGGTTCGAATCTCACCCATTGCACTACCGATGTGAGCCCACTCCTAACATGAGCATTATATATCATATCAACTTAGCTTAAGGGATTAACAAGAATACTAGTAATTTACAAACCAAAACATCTTGATTCCTGATTGGGTAATGTGTTATTGGGTTTCTTTATCAGTAGCAGCACGAAGTACAGAGATGTGTCTGGTAGACGGCAACAGGCTAACCCCTTATAACATGGGATCTAATACTATTACTAGCGAAATGTGGATGTAATGCATCTCTGACCTTAGAGGATATAGGTTGAAACATCTTAAGTTTGATTTTAAATTTAACTGATGCACAAAAATATGTTTGCAAATATTATAATATATCTAAAGCTAAGTCACAAACAGAAATAAGATTCTTATAGTTAGAATTAACCTGTCGTGTACTGCTTAGATGCGAAGTAATAAATGTATATTGACTGACCCCGATAGCGTAGTGGTTTTAATGGTTGCCTTGCCACTGCAACAGCGTCGAGTGGTGTGGTTTCGAATCCCACACGGCACATAACTTTGTGTGATTCACAAATGGTTGTTCCGAGTCTGGGTGTTCTTTGTGTCCGTTTGTGAAGGTTTGTAAAGTCCTCCGCGATATAGGATTATTACTAGAGCAACAGCTGCCTTTAAAAAAAAAAAACATTGTACCAGACCCTTAACTTGTTACACCAATGAGGTATATACATTGGAAACATTTGGATTACAAAATATTTAATTAATTTAATAATGTGTCAAGTACCTAGTTTTTTTTTTTTTTTTTTATTGCCTTCAGTGGCAGACGAGCCAGTGGTCCACCTGATGGAAAGTGGTAACCGCTGCTCATGGACTTCAGCAATGTCAGGACACAGCAAAGCCGCTGCCTACCGTGAAAGAAGAACTCTCTTTAAACCTCGTTTGAAGAAGGACATATCATAGCGCTCGGGAAAGTTAAAGAAAGTTTTACTTATAATAATTGTTACTATTACCGGACTGCTATAGCTTAAAATTTATCATTATTTCAAATTTATAACGGTTTATTTACCAAATTAAATGAGTCAAAATGTTTTATGCAAGCTTTAGTTTAGCACGACTTACGCAGAAAACATTTTGTTTACAGATTGGAGCACATAAATCAATTTGGCATATAACAAAGTTATAAGTCCATCTGATCGGACCATCTACTGAAACTAGGTTAATTACCAGTTATCAGAGCCCAACAACAAAGATAACAAAATTAAGCAATATTCAAAATACATCAATAATGATTAATTGCCTTAAATGTATCAGATGACAAAATTTAATTCAAAATAATTCAAATATTCTTCAAAGCGATTCGACAATACTTCAAATGTTGTTCCAATCTCAAACAATTGCAAATCTGATTGCTTTAAATTGATAATAATAAAAAAACCCCTTGAGCCTAAAAGAAATCCTTAACGATTCGAATCACGTAATAAGTCCGTATTTAAATCAAGTGCCATCGGGATCCCAATTCAGTATCGGCTGAGGTAAAGAGCCACTTAGATCTACTAACTTGATGTACCTAACTTTTATTAGAATTCTTAGCAGGCCAATAAGCTCACACTTGACTTGCGATGGGGAAACAGAAAAAGGGAAAAAGACGGTGGACTGATCAAGTGGAAAATTACTTGAAGGAAGCACGCTTATAAGGATTACACACTGTTGCGGAGATCAGCGAACAGGGATGTATGGTTACAATGTTACAATTGTATATAGAATTGTTTTATTTATTCAACTAAAGTAAGGTCTTGCGCTCGACAGTTCTGATGGAATATAGTGCACCGTCACGTTTTTTACAAGCACTACACTATGTATCATATTGCCGTTTCAGCTAAACAATTAGATGAAACGTAGCAGGTATATATTTTAAATTTAATAATTTAGCTTTAAACTGTGAAAACTGCATCAAAACCTGTTCAATACTTCAATAGATTAAAATAATCACACAGACTAAAATTCTAAAGACCATTGTTTTAATTCAGAAGACTTTGAAAAGTTAGTCCCATTTTTATATTAACAATGTGTAGATACAGCCTAGTGACAGTTTTATATCTAATATTCTGTTATAATAATATAAAACTCACACAGCATCCTACGCTTACTAACTCAAAGGATAATAAAAGAAAAGTTTCACAATACCAAACAGCTTTTTCGTTGCGCAGAAGTATCATTGAGCTGATATGTTTGTTAAACTTTGTCTTAAAGCAACAATACCTAAACCGATTTTACCTTCAAGATTTCAAGTCGAAATTTGTACGCTAGTTTGCATTAGCGAAGGCCAATTGATATTAAAATCATTAATGGATTGAAAATATATGACAATTCATAAATGACTCAAAAATTCTGAATTTGATCTTCTGCCGTTAACATCAAAATTTTCTTCTTTCTCATCAAAACTAATTCTTACGATAGTACATATGTAGATATAAACATATTCTCTTATCAATACTGGGTTTCCGTCAAGAAATTCGGAGTACTAGCATGGAGTCTAGAATTGTGCCTGGGAAATAGCAATAGTAGTTCCTATTATGCGGGACTTAAATCACAGCTAGCGAAATGTGGGTTTGTAATATACCTCTACTTAGAACATCCTGGATATCCCTGAAAGAGTAGGCAGATGTATAATAATAATAATATCAGCCCTATATTAAACTGTCCCACTGCTGGGTTAGGGCCTCATCTCGGTGTGAGAAGGGTTAGACCATAGTCCACTAGGCTAGCCCAGCGAGTGTTGGCAGACTTCACATATCTTCGAGAACATTATGGAGAACTCTCCGTCATGCAGGTTTCCTCACATTGTTTTCCTTCACCGCAGGTTGTGTATTATAGAAACTATAACATGCATGTATGTATGTAGAAATCCAATAACACGTTACCAAAAAATAAAACAATGAATATGGTTTGGTAGTACAATTGGAATCCGAATAAATATGGGTAAGAATTAGGCAATAGTGATAAAACTATTTCAAATTCATCTAAAAGCTCGAACACAATAATATGATTTCAATTGTCCAACCACGTTTATATTGGAAACAAAACAATTTCGTTCGTGTCCAAATTGAATTACATATCAAACCGATGACAGCCACTGTCGTTACGTTTTCATTTTTATCTGTTTTTAGACATTGATTGATCGTTCGCTTCGGATAAATATTCTTGTTATATAAAATATTGCTTACGAGAACTTTGTTATTTACGATATTGCTCACACTTGAGACTGCTACTTTATATACGGTATTTGTGTATACGTCAATATTTAACTGCCTCGTGTGAGTTCCTAGTTTGATTTCTAGATCTAGCAAAGCTGCATGTAGACTGGAAATTTCTGGAATAAAATATAGCGAGCCAAAAGTCGGTTTAATTTGCTGTTGCCAACCTTTCGGGGAATACATAGCTGTGAGTCTAAATATAATACATAATTCGTCTAATACTAGTCTACTTATTTCATACAGTCAGAATTAAACTCATAACTAGGTTCTCAATTTGGTTAGTAGTGGCTTTTCAAACACTGGTCAGCTAATTTAAATTTAGGTGTGAATTCGGTACGCTTTTACATGTAGAAAAATTAACTTCATTTTTACTAGATTTTACCCGCGGCTTTGCTTGCGTAAATATAGGTTAGGTTAGATTTGTAACAATACTTTTTCTGGATGAGAGGTAACCTATGCCCTTTTCTGCACCCCTGGCAACGTGTATGCGAAATTCCTTGATGATCGGTCGAGTAGTTAATGCGTGAAAGCGTAACAAATAAACTCACATTCGCAATTAATTTTATAATATTAGTGAGGATGTTATATTGATTTCATATCTAGTTCATATGTAACATCTTAGTCTTTTTATGTAAGTATAACAACAGAAACTACCGTGTGTAACAGTTGTTAGGAGTATCATTTCGACATGAGCCGTTTTTTTTGCTCATTCGATTATTACCAAAACTCAGCAGGCGTATAACACGCCTTACTTGTTGTGAATTATTGTATGGACATCTCTATTTGAATGCTTCCACGTTGAAATATCAGTTGGATTCATTTTTCATATGACTTTTAAGACTAAGTCGGCATGAGCGATACTTTTTTATTGTTCGGCCATATTGAGTTGTAATGAGTCTTTGTTAAAAAATGGTATTAATAATAATAATAATAATAATTTTATTTGCATAAATGTGGTACATACAGGTGGTAACATATTAAGAAAAAAGTTTCACACATTTGCCATCTCAAGTTCATGGCATACAAATATTTTAACAAACACAAATTCATAATTTTACTATTAGTACATGGCACAAAAAAAAAATCACACTTATTTATAATTTAAATAGTCTTTTGTAGAATAGAAACACTTTTCACTTAGCCATTTATACAGTTCAACTTTGAACTTATTGATATGCAGATCTCTTATAGATTTAGGCAGATGGTTGAAAATGCGTACTGACATAGCGTAACTATTTCTACTACACATTTCAGTTCTTATTGAAGGGAGTTCAAGACGATCTGGATATCTTGTGTTAAAATTGCACACATCTTTCTTAAAGACAAAAAGGTCAATATTATGCTTAACAAAGGTACAAATTTCATATAAATAAAGGCAAGGCAGTGTTAATAGAGAAAGACTTTGAAAGAGAGGTTTACAGCTCACCCATGGGGCAACATTACAAATAGCTCTAACACACTGTTTTTGAGCTATGAATGCTCTATTTAAATTGACTGCATTACCCCAAAGCACTATGCCATATCTAAGGTTTGAGACTACGTATGCGTGATAGGCTTGCAGTGCGGTTTGTTTATTTGAGACTTTTGTCAGTTTCCACAAAGCATATCGGAATCTATTGATTTTACTGCAAACTTTGTCTACATGGGCTTTCCAATTACAATTTTGATCTAATGTGATACCAAGGAAGGGCATTTCGTTAACTTCTACTATGTTCTGCTCATTGTAGCTTAAATTTAATTGAATTTTTTTCCCTCCCCTATTATGAAATTGTATATATTTAGTTTTATTTATATTTACACTTAAATTATTAATTTTTAACCAATTTACTACTTTACTGATGGTGTCATTAAGTTTGTAATTGTAATCAGATTTAGAGTCGTTAGGTACCAGAATGGAGATATCATCTGCGTAGAGGATAGTTTGGTGTTCTGTTACAGAGGGGAAATCATTAATATAAATGAGGAAGAGAAGAGGACCGAGCAAACTTCCTTGGGGAACACCGATGTTATTATTATTATTCCTCATCCTCGATTTATAATGCACCTCCTCACTCTTATAATTAATATTGGTTACCTGTACATATTGAGATCTATCACTGAGGTAACTTTTAAGCCAGTTTTGAGCAGGGCCACGTATGCCATAGTGGTAACATTTTTTTAATAGAGTATCATGTGAAACAAAGTCAAATGCCCTACTCATATCGAAAAAAATTGCTGTAATATGTTTCTTTGTATTTACATAATTTACAATGTTGTTCACAAGCTTAAATGCTGCTTGTGTAGTCGACTTGCCTTTCAGAAAACCATGCTGTTCTGGGCAAATAATATTAAATTTATTTAAAAATGACACTAACCGTATATACATAATCTTTTCAAAAATTTTTGCCAAAATCGGAATTAACGCAATAGGACGATAGTTGCTCATAATACTTTTGTCACCTTTTTTGTGCAATGGTTTAATTACAGTAACTTTTAACCTATCAGGAAATACTCCTTGAGCGAGAGATAGATTAATTAAGTGCGTGAGAACAGGATCAATGACTTCGCCACACGATTTTAGTATGTGGGTAGGGAAGTCATCGTATCCTACAGCAGGCGTATTTTTCAATGACTTGATAATTGTTTGCACTTCTTTTATATTGGTCGGAAACAGAAACATACTAGCATAATTTGAAGAAGAATCTATCCTAACATCGTTAAATGTACTATTGCTCCCATCAGTTATATCAGCGAAGTAATCATTAAATAAGTTGGATATATCTGTAGGATTAGTAATTATTTGTTGATTATGTGATAATTGAGGAATAATTTTAGTTGATAAATCAGACTTAACATTGTCATTTATGACCTTCCAAGTAGCCTTACATATATTTGACGATTTCGATATGAAATTGTCATTTTGTAGTCTTTGCGCAGTCAGCATACATTTTCTGAAAAGTCTACTATATGTAGAGTACTTAGCTTTACACGACTCATTTTTAGTTTTATAATATAGGTAGCGTAATTTACGTTTAGTTTGAGAAGCTTTTTGTATACCTTTGGTTATCCAAGAAATTCTGTGTCTTTTTCTGTTACATATTCTTATAGAATATATTGGAAAAGACAAATTAAAATATAGTAAAAAGCTTTCATGAAAATTATTAAAAGCTACATTAATATCGGTTTCAGCAAATGACTCTGACCACGAAAGTTTAGTTAGACAATTTAAAAATATTTGAATGTTGTCATTGTGAAAATCTCTTTTGCTTCTATGTGTGAATGAAGAAGGAATAACATTATTTTCAATTTTAAAGTTTAGAAATTGCCCAGTGTTATGATCCGATAACTCTAAGGGTAGTACGCCTCCGGAGGCATCAGGCACATTGCTTATTATCTGATCTATGCAACTATTCAACCGGGTAGGTTCTTTAATATGCAAGATAAAGTTGTAATTTTGAACTATCCTATGAAGCTCAGATAATGCATCACATGGTTTAAACAAATCTATATTAAAATCACCCGCTATTATAATTCTTTTTTTGTATTTATTCCGTAACTTTATCAGCAATAACTCCAATTTATGTAGGAAAGCATGAGGGCGGTAATTCGGAGTTGTATATACACAAACTACAATACAATTATATTGTGAAATTTCTATACCACAACACTCGAAGGTTATTTCAGTGGCTATATCATTTAAAAACGGAAGTTTTTTGCAGTCAATATAGATATCAATATATACAATAAATACAGACTCCACCTCTTTTCTGTTTTAACCTTGAAAACGAATTTGCAAGATAAAAATTATTAATCTTAAATATATTCGCTTCATCACCTGATTTTAAAAAACTTTCACTAATACATAAGATATCGACATGCCTATCATTAATTGATAATTCATCTAAGGTGATTTCAAGTGTTTCTTTCTTACTTAAAATACCTGCAATATTTTGGTGGAGGATTAAAATGCTGCTTAATGTATTATTATCGAAAAAGTTGATTTACAGTACTGTAGTAAGAAGCTGTAGAGTCATTATTAAGACTGCCTTGTATTATATTGGAAACCTTATTAGTTTTCATTTGAAAATATTCGTAGAGAGTAGTCTGGACAAATTTCTTTTTGGTGGTAATATTATTTTTTAAAGCTAAATTTTCTTTTGTATTTTTAATCTGTAAACCTGTCTTTCGTATCTTAAAATTTAAATATTTTTCATCATAATCAATAATAATAATAATTTATAATAATTTTATTTTCAATAATAATACATGGGTATACATTTTTGTTATTAGTCTAAAATAATATTATACTACAATAAATTATAATTATCCTTAATCTGGTACATGTTTTACTTATACCTTAATCGGCCGACATTGTGCATTCTAATTTAATTTCAAGCGCTAGGTTTAATAAAGTGGTTGCCTGAACTAGGTTTAGACCTGTGTTTCAGGCTATATCTCTACTTACAAAAAATATATGCCAAGTAATATTAGTTTAGGTCAATGTGCATAAACTTAAAATAAAATATGTATATTGATACAATAAAATACTTGAATTACATATTATTACAAATTACTGATGACTTAAGGCTATTTTACAACTGTAAGCAAATTCTCCGTATCGGAGTAGGTCAGTGTTTGAAGGTGTTTGGTAACAATAACATTACATTGTTTATAACTTAGACTATATATATCTAAAATTCTATTTAATCTAGTATATAAAAATGGTCCTAGGAATAAGAAGAATTTATTTACAAAGGCATGTTTGGCATGAATCTTAGTACATACTAAATCTTTTCGTCTCTTGTCTGGAGGAAGTGGTCTGAATGGAAGTAGTGCATGTTGTTTAAGCACGGTGTGCAGAATAAGCAATTGGCGAACAGTTAGGACATTAGTGGATTGGTACAACTCATAGGTAGGAAACATGAAAGGTCGAAACGTCGCCACTTTTAGAATAGCCCGTTGAGCTCGTTCCAGTGTCAATAAAATCGTTTTCGATGTTCCACCCCATGAGGTAATGCAGTAAGATATGATTGACTGACATAGTGATAGGTATACTTGTCTTAATAATTTGAAGTTAGCGGCCCCACGAATGGTTTTAAAAATAAATATTAACTTTCGTACTCTCTTACATAATAACTCAATGTGATTGCGAAAATTTAGATTATATAGATTAGATTATATATATAGATACAATCAATACAGTAATTTATTCTATTACATATATCGTGCATGAAATTATTGTAATTCTCCCTATTTCTGATAAAGTAACAGTTGCGAGTACCTACATTGTTGCATATTAATTGTAACTCATTATTTAATTTGTGTTCATACAAAAACTTATTTTTAATAACATTTAAAGCTAAAACAGTACAATTTTTTAATTTCTTTATGGCACATGACAATTCAACTAATATATTTAGTATATTAGAGTCATTTTCTCCTACACAGAGCACAACTTTATCACCTGGGTTTATGTTGGAATGTTGAACCTCCTTAAGGATTTCTTCAGATGTTGCAAATGGTTTTATAAACCCCGAGATGGAGTAATTTTCGTACTTTGTATTAAGTATATATATTTCGTACTTTGTATTGATTTTTATTTACAATTTCTTCAATTTTATTTTCTATAATACGGGCATTACCCGCACTGGGATTAATTCCGCAATTTCTGTGTCGCAGGGGGCTTTACAAACATTCAAATAACGGACACAAAGAACACTCACACTAAGAACAACCATTTGTGGATCGCACAAATAATTAGGCACCCCATGTGAGAATCGAACCCACAACATTCGGCGCGGCGGCAGTGGCGATCACTTAAACCACTACGCCATTAAATATATAATTATAAGTAATGTATTCTGTTAATCTATCTTGATTACTATTCCTCTTTCAATAAAAGTTACATAGAGAACCTTTAATAGTATGGGTAGCTATAACATTACACGCTGACCACCTAAAATCAATTGCAGTGTGTATAATTTGCAAAATGTTATTATATTTGTGTAATGTATATAGTAGCGATAGCCAACTGTGTGTTGTGGGTTCCAACAGGACACACGGGTAAAATCTGTGTGATCCTCAAATAGTTGTACCGAGTGTTTGTGTCCATTGTTAGAAACTTTAAAAAGTCTGTCTTTAATAATATTTTCCGAATACGATCCCACCATCTTTGTTGTTTGCTATATTTGTTCTAAAAATAATTTGGTATGTTAACTATATAATAGAGAGTTAGTTTTGCTTTTAATAACAAGATGGCGTTGTACAGTTATTTATATATTCTAAATCGCGCTTATGATGTTTATTATCTAGATAATAATCATATCTTCGGTCGCACGGTAGTAGTGAATACAAGTATCCTGCATGAGATCTTGGCTGTAATTCCGGTGCGGACAAAGTGCTATTGGCTTATCTGTCAAGAAATTCTCAGAAGCACGAAGTCTGAAACTGTTTCTACCCTCTATTGCATGAGACCTTAAACATAAAGGAGTCTGCCCACTACACCGTCTCATACCATGACCGTGCTACCAGCTACCAGGAACGTATCAGACACGAAAATAAACACGATACGCCTTGCTATAGGAACTGCTGGTCGGTGACGGAACGGTCTAGTGGGCATAGTCTTATACATTTCCTGAAAATGAATATTTTTTTGCCTGACACGTTCCTAGCACGATCGTGGTATGAGACGGGGTAGTTGGCAGACTCCTTTACTAATAATAATATCAGCCCTGTATTAAACTGTTCTACTGTTGGGCACGGACCTCTACTCAGTGTGAGAAGGGTAAGGCCATAGTCCTCCACGCTGACCCAGTGCGGGTTGGCAGGCTTCTTTATTTCTTTAAGAACATTATCGAGAAATCTCAGACATGCTGGTTTCCTCACGATGTTTTCTTTCCCCGTTAAAGCGAGTGATAATTAACTATTTAATACGCACATAACTTCGAAAAGTCAAAGATGCGTGCTTTGGGATCGAACTCGAGACCTCTGCGTGGCAGTCCAACGGTGAAAAATACCTCTTCATACCCATTCTGTGATATAATTATCAAACCCACAATAAGCGGCAGCAGTGGTAGCACCTATTGTGGGTTTGCACACTTAGTAACCAGTATCGCGAGGTAAGAATTCAAACCGTGCTCTCATTATTAATAGGTATTGTAGTTAAATATTACATTATTATTTATGATTGTTTAATTTATTGATATTTCGTTTTATATGTACCCACTAGTAAAAATTATAATATATTGATAAATATTTTTCGGGACGTTGAAATCAGAGATACAATGATTCAAGATAAAAAATTAAATTTTTATTAATATTACCTGACAAGTATCTATTTTTAGAAATCGAAACTTATCTTCACGATGTAAGGAAACGTTAAACTTTGACTTTCAATATTTCTAAGAAACATAACAAGTTTAACTTGTAAAATAAACTTCTAAAACAATAATATTGCTTTTATAAAATCTTTCGGAATAGAGAATGTTCCTAATGAGAAAAAAACTAAATGCCATGTTAAAGGAAGAGGAAGAACTGTTATACAGTTGCTATGCCCTTGACGTAAGATACCCATATGATATACATATGTACATGTACTGATATGTCTAATTGTTTTCTATGTATGAAATGTATGTATTTACAAAAATAATAGCAATGCTAGCTGCTGATAGATAGACTGCAATGCAGAGGGTCTCGGGTTCGAACCCACGTCGCGCACCTATGACTTTCGGAAGTTATATGACTTTTCGAAATTATATGCGTATTGATTGACAATTATCGCCTGCTCCGTGCCTCGAAGAGCACGTTAAGCCGTCGGTCCCAGCTGCCATGAATATCTATGGCAGTCATTATTGGGAGAGTGTCGACACAAAAGATCCTACTGGGTCGAAGTGTCGCCGGTCTGTACTGACTGGCCCCCACATAAGATACATACATACATTTACAAAAATGGTACATATGTATGTTTATTCATTGTCTTGTACCCATAGAGATGAGAAAATAAACATCTATTATTATTATTATTTATTTATTTACATACATACTTACATCTATCATTACAGTAATAAAAATACCAATGCGATAGAGAAGTTACACAATTACACACTTAATATACTAAAACTAAAGATTATTATGTTGATCATAACTAGCTATCCAGTAAGTGAATTCGTTTATTGAACACGAAAACAAGTCAATGCGCTCAGCTACGTAGTTAAGTGTGCGCAATGCTCGCGTCAGTGGCGCTTGTTGCAGTAAGTTTGTACGCGCTGTCGGTACCGCCAGCAGCCGCGGTCGCCACCGCCGTCCCACCTAGTCATCCGGAATGCTAAATCTAAGCTCACCCAGTACTGTCGGATGGTGAATTTTCCCTCGCAACACTTTGAAGAGATACGTAGCAAGGGCCATCTCCCATCTCACTTCCAGCTTGTAATACCCTACCATGCCAAGCAAAAACAATGTAGGATAGATTAATGGAAATCCTGGGTAAACTCCATATATCTTGAGGTAAAGAAATCTAGCAAATTTATTCTGAATTCTCTCCAACATTGCTTTATACTTGGCCTCATGCGGATTCCAAATAGCTGTATATGTGAATTATAGTACAAGCTCTGCTTAGTTTGGGCTAGATGGTGTTGTGGGTACTTATGTGATAGAATATTATTATTATTATTATATTTCTAATATCACAGATATTTTTCTAACATATTAGGAAAATATCTGGCCTTTTGGGGGGCTTACACTGAGACACGGGTCCAACGTGAAGAGGCCCTTCAAGAGTTTTAATCTAAAGTGGGATGGAACACCTATGGTGGCACTAGCCGCAGCATAATATCGCAACGCATATTATATTATTATTATATATAAGAAAGGGAGAAGTTATACACTCAGTTTCTATGCCCTTGTAAGTATAGAACTACATGTACCGATGTACAGAAGCGACGCAATCGAACAATATGCAAATAGTGCATCTGGTTAACGTATCTTTTAAGGTTATATAACATGAACATGCATGTATGCATAGTGATGCCTATATACTTTAATTACGGCTGTATATGCCCAAAGAGTTACCTAGGCAGAAGTATATTACACTGCCAGCTATGGATGAAATGCTATGAAAGAAAACCTAGTGAATCGCGATCAACTGAATAAGTTATCTTGTTTCTATTGAGCAATTCTTAGGAAAATAAACTTATTACACTGCCTTTTTCAGAAGTTGAGTCATAATCATTATATGATATATTACTAGCTTTTGTCTGCGGCTTCGCTCGCCTAAATGTGGGTTAGGTTAGTAACAGCACCTTTTTTTTCAGGGTGAATCATTACAAACGGACTTGTTTGTTACGCTTTCCCGCCTTAACTGCTCGACCGACCATCACGAAATTTTACATACGCGTTGTCAGGGGATCAAAAAAGGACCTTTAATACAGAAAAAAGTACTGTTACCTACCTAACCTGACCTAAATTTACGCGAGGGAAGCCGCGGGCAAAGTTTAGTGTACTATGTTTAAGTGTGTTTTGAATCCACATTTCAACAACATTGACTGTTAATCCCACGTAATTGAGCGAGGCTATCGCTGTCTACTAAAGGATCTGATCTCTATCTCAGAAAAGAAACAAGGATTGACAAGTTTTACACGTATTTATTTAAATTATAACCTCACTATTTAAACATTCAATGTGGAATGAATGTCATTCTCTATATTTTAAACTAAAATATCGGTTCACAGTGTTGCCATTTATATTTTAACAATCGGTAAATATTACACGTTCAGTGCAATCGATTAGAAATCGTTACTACTAATACTGACAATATCGATACAATAATATAGGATGATAAATAGGATCGATAATAAGTAAATGATAATAATAAACCCCTCTGAGACAGTCGTTATTCTATCATGAGACTAACGCGATATCGGAGGGCACAGTACACTAGCTTTTAAACTACCATTTACGCCTTGTGATATAAAAAAAATGTATCACCAGGTTAAATGAAAGCGCACAAACCGCAGGGCAGCTTGTGGCGAGCTGAATGTGAGTGGCGACGCTATGGTCCCGAATGCCTCAGAGAGTCGGTTAAGGCCTCTTCCTCACCTTGCCGTTACTGGTTGGCTGGGGTAGAACCTCAAGAGCGCCCGTAGGACTCTCAACTCTGGCTTGCCTTGGTCGGCCGGTCAGAGGGAGGCCGTTAGAGCTACATGCTTGGGGGTGGAAGTGTAATTTTCAAGGGCATAACTATGGGGAAACCCGCTTCGGGTCTCTGTTGTCACGAGACCCGTGATGGTGCAACCGGCGCCGCACCTCTCGACACCCTTAGCCTCTCGCACCGGTGTTGCCCTCTGCTGCTGGCTATCGAGGCTATTCAGGGGGCCCATTCAGTGAGTTGGCGAGTCACTGTCTGCCCATTCGAATGATGCTATTAGAGTATTCAGGGCAGACGCCGTTTTATCATCCATAGTTACCAATATACCAGTCCATCAAACACCCATATCCATAGCCCATAGGTATAGTCATAGGACTGCACAGGCATAGGCCTGCTGCGGCTAGTGCTGCAGTAGCCGTTTCATCCCACATTTGACTAAAACTCTCGAAGGCCCTCTTCACGTTGGACCCATGTCTCCGTGTAAGCCTCCCAAAGGGCCAGATATTTGCCTAACGTATTAGGGAAATACCCGTGAAAGAGGAACATATAATAATAATAATTTATTGTCTCATAAATACTGAGAGTGATTAACTTTACACTACCAAGCCCAGTTCCAGACTCCAAGCTGCTCCTAAAAAAACATCACAGGAAACAGAACAATAATGCCTGACCCGAGCATTGAACAAAACCAACAGTCGCATTCGCTACCACTGCACCACCCTAACAGTACTAAAACTTAACATTATACTTAATAATATTATATTATTATACCTACATTTGTAAAACCAATGAGTTTACCATGGCTTCATACCAGGAACAGTGTTTTAGACATGACGTCACTAACAATCCCGCGGTCTATCGACGTGTGTTCACTTGGTGCTGCGCCAGTATTAATGGACAGCCGACCGCGGACCGCAGACCGCAGGATAATCGACTTTGTAATTACACAGATCGTGTTGTATAACTGGTATGTTTATAAGAGTATGAACATAACTATCGTGGTATATGTATAACTAGATTTGGCCGGCGTTAATCTTGATATCGTTAAAAAAATTCTATTTCTCGGGAAAAGAAATTAACTTCTGAATAAAAAAAATTTGTAAACAAGGTAACGTGTATGCAATATTTCATGATAATCGGTCGTGTAGTAAAGAAGTGAAAGCGTAACAAGCAGGCAAGCTCATACTGGACTTTATAATATTAGTAAAGATTAATTACTCTATAATATTGTCTTCTATACTCTTATACAGTAAACGTGATTAGAACGCGTACTAAGAAGATTGGCTATCTTATCTTTACTAAACTGTTAAAACTTGGAATTCTCTGCCGAGGCACGTGGTTCCTTACATATTCCTTTGATCCTTGGTTCTTTAAGCGGGGCGTGAAAAAGCTCCTCTGTAGGCCTCTACAGTAGTGACCACAGTACCACTTCACGTGAGGATGTAGTGTAAAGCTCCCTGCTTGTGGACTACATGAATGCTTACCATCAGCCGGAGTGTAGAGATTGTGACAGGCAAACAAGTGAGAAACTGCCATGAATTGCCGTAAATCTTATAGTTCGAAAAAATTGTATCACGTGACTTTGAGGTCAGAGGTCAAGGATCATTGTCATTTCGGGGTATATCAACTATGTTGAGTTGGACGGCGTTAACCGCAAGTTTCTAGCTCTTACGGTTCTTGAGTTGAAAGATGATATCACGTGACCTTAAGGTCTGTGGTCATAGGTTATAGTCATTTCGGGGGTATATCGCGAAAATATATAAATGGTTTATAAATAATTTATAAGATTTGTAAAATAGTAATAGATATCTGTTTGTTATCCAAATAAATAAAATAGGTGGGCTAAATATAAAAAGCATGGAAGATAAGCAACTTGCTTATAAGAGTTATAATATAAGTGTAGTTTTTTATGGACCATTTCAATACTTATCAAAGTATCATTATATTATTGTGTTGCAAAAATAGGTGCCAAATACTGACTAAGAAAGTATATTAGGCAAGTATGAATGATACAGAAGAGAGGGGAAGACCTCGGCGAAAGATCTCTGACCACTTCAGCAATATTCTGGAGACAGGCCAATATTGAGTAGAATCATAAATGTATAACTTTGGATGTTGGCCACGCAATCCCGCCTAAAAGTTTTTAAAGAATTTTGATGAAATTTGATGGCTCTTGTGACGTAATACAATATTTGGGATGTGTTTAAACAATATTTTTACGTTTCTCTTTTCGATATATAAGTATTGCCCTAACTAGTCTCTCCACACCTGTACAATAATGAACAAGACATAGATCGGCTAACTGAATTAAAGTAGGTAAGTACTAATCTAATTAAAAAATAAAAGATACATATATCCTTTTCTGTACCCCTGAAAACGTGTATGTGAAATTTCATGATGATCGGTCAAGTAGTTAAGGCGTGAAAGCGTAACAAACAAGCAAACTCACATTCGCATTTATAATATTAGCTAAGATATTATGGAGTTTGTGTTATCAAACTGGTATTTGAGAAAACGAATGAAAGATGTAAGTTTATCTTTATTTGTATGTATCGACTGCCTTCAATACATACAAATAAAGATTAACTTACATTAAGGGCATAGACGCCAACATGCTTTACTAAATAACTTCATTTTATAAAAATATATACAAAGATATTACGACAGTAGGCAGACACGCGGTAGCGTGTCAAGCCAAGTTCAAACTAACAGAACTGGCGAGTAGCACCGTGTGTAATATTACACGAACCATTTGAAGCCACTTTTGATCCCCTCATAACTCAAAAACTATTTCACATAAACATGTCAAATTTGGCTCATATATTGAAACTTGCAAGATACATATGTGCTTTAAATTTTATAAACACATCTTAAACGGATATTTAGATATTAATGTCTAAACATCGTCATTTTTATCACTGACTGACCTATAGATCAAAATTCTAACCCAGTTCCAGATGACCTAGAAAGTTTAAATTTGTCATCCAGATAGGTAGTTGGGTGAATAGAAAGGAATAAATCAAAAACTAGTAAATCTTTATCATTTTATTATTATTTTTCATTTAATTGATTCTATGCCCGCTGCGCTCACATCTATCTTCTATATATATCTATCCTATTCTTGCGTATTTCGTTTGGGTGTGCTGGCCTACCCAGGCCTATACCACCCCGCCACCCAAGCAGCTAGGAATTCTTAGCACATCAAGATTGGCGAAGGGATTACAAGCTTAGTGCTCACTAATTAAGCACACATCCTCTCAACCTATCCCGGTTGCGAGGGCACGCACCGCGCTTATAAGCGCGAGCGCCGTCTTGCTCTCAGGTTGTTCTCGATCTCTCTATATATATATAGTTTTTTTTTAAATATAATTTTAATACTTGGAATAATTGTGGTTATATTATTATTACAATTATTTTAGTAAGTAAGTATAGTTTAGTACTTAAGGCAATAGTTTATATTAAAAGTTAATAATATTTTATTAGTATAGTTATAATAGTTATAAGTAGGTAAGTACTTAACTCTGAATGAGTTAACTTATTGGTAACAGATAGGTAACTTATGTACCTATATTTTTCTTGAGAATTTAATATATAACAGGTAATTCGTTACATAATCATCTTAAATAATTAAAGCATAATTTAATTTACGAACTAGAACGAAGCAAGACCATGTTTCAGATATTAAGTAATTTATTGTCTAGTACCCATAGTACAAGCTCTGCTTAGTTTGGGCTAGATGGTGTTGTGTGTATGTGGTATAGAATATTATATTATATTATTATATTATTATGTTCACAGGCAACAATTCTCTATTTGCTTAGCATATGCTATTACTATCCACAAATCACAAGGCCTTGCGAGCCTTGAGAGCGCTCTTCTCGTCATAGGCTCCTCTATATTTAGTAAAGGGCAGGCTTACGTTGGACTCTCCAGAGTTAAAACCTTAGATGGAGTACAACTTATCAATTTAGATCCAAATCAAATCAAGGCACAAGAGACGTATATGAGAACTAGTTAAGTCAGCCTTTAGGCTTCAATATATTATCCTAAGTTAGAAGAAGAAATAATATTTTAAGTTGTTACAAAATATTTTATGTTGTAAATAAATTTCAGGACTGACCATTGAACTTGGCACCCATTTAGATCTCACTTCTTTTATCGTTGTCGTCAACAACCAAGGCATAATTATATTATAATATTGAACTTGGCTCTCATTTCACATTTATGTTTTTGATGGGATTACTAACTTCTGACCCATTTGCATGATATATGTTTTCTTTTTTTTTATTCTGTAATAGGTGTGCGTTTGATCGAGATCTCACCTGATGTTCAGTGAAGATGCAGTCGACGATGGATTACGCTTGCCTTGAAGATACCTATTCACTCGCGACTTCAAGATATCCGGATTGTACTCACCGGGAAACATAGTTAATTGTAATTAACGTGATCATACATATGTTTACCTTTAGCTGTTTGACATTTAAACCAGGTTACTCCGGCAGTCATCACAAGCTGATTAATCAAACTAGTCAGATGGTGACTACGATTGGTACAATCTAAGTCTCAGCCAGTGCAATTTACATTACAAATTAATACAGCAATGTATAATACCACTTCACCAGCTTTGATTTGGTTGTACGTAGTAAAAGGGCAGATTGCCATCCACCGGGCACATATCCAAACGTAGCTTGAAAAGTTACTTCTACTGAGAATCCTAACATACGAACCCAACGACAATTTGTTTGACCCGGCAATTGAACCTGCAATGCTAACCGTATGCAAACTTATGCTACGGAATCAAGAAGACAGATTACAAAATATATTATGACTCCAAGTTATAACATTTACCACCATTTTGCAAATTATATTCAACAATATTCATCATGGCTGTTTCCAACTGTTGAATCCCCTTCATCCCTACAAACCGCCGGATAATTCACTTGACTTGTACAAAGTTTTTACTATCTAAACTTTTCATACATACTTTGTGAGAATCTTTATTGAGTTCCACGTGTCTCCTTGTAGAAAATAAGGCGTCGTGGGGAATACTAAACGGCGGATCCGCAATCTCACAAATACCTGCTACCTATGTGCTTTGTATGAACTTAATCTATGAACTTTAAACATATATTTAGATTTCTTGGCATTTATTTCCTACATTTTTAGGACTTAATGCCGCCATTAAGTCTAATTACTAAATTTATTCTAGTTACTAATTTTAATAAATATGAAATATGTATTTCTTGTTTTTAATTTAGTTTACGTATATAAGTGTAGTAGTGCCTCGGAGAGCACATTAAGCCGTCGGTCCCGGCTACCATGAATATCTATGGCAGTCGTTATTGGGCAAGTCAGTACCCTCTAATATCCTGACACTGGTCTAGCCTTAGGCTATCGTTAGCCCTCCGGGTTACTTTAAAAACTGATATCCAGTCAAATCCGTTTAGACTACAAAAGCCGATCCCAAGTGACTTGGGAATAATAAAGGCTAAGGGAGAAGATATAAGTGTAGTAGTAGAGTATTTTAAGTTTGATTTAAGGCACGAATTGGTGTGATGTAGTTGATTTCTTAGTGTCTGTTGTTTTAATGGTTGAACTGATCTACGAAAGTTATTTAGTGAATGCAACTGTTTTACACTAGGATTTTGGGTTAAATTCCCGGATTGAGAGACATGTCATAAAAAATTTCTGTCTGGAAATTTTCAGTAGCTGTCAGGAGTCTGCAACTTCCTGGTAGAAGGCAATAGGCTTACCCTCTTATACGTGGAACTTAACACCATACCTGACAAAATGTGGATGAATTATTACACTTTTGATATTTTTGTTATTTGATTTTACTTTTGATTTTATTAATTTAATGCTTATATCCGGTTTATGAGGTCTTCTATTTTCAAATACACAATACTAAAATATTAGCTTGCATAAACATTTTGGATGACGAAAAAATTGTTGTCTTTGCATAATAATTAATAACAAAAAGAAAATACGGCAGCAAGCGTGATAAGAAAACTTAGATATCTATAAGTTGGATTGGAGGTAATGATCTTGAAGATGTGCCAAGTCTCCTGACTCACAATACGCCAGCATGGGGGACTATGGTCTAATCCTTTTTATATTATGAATAAAACATTGCTCACAGTCAGGCAGTTTATAAGCAGGGATGTTATTATACATAGTGAATTGAATGTTTAATGTACGGGAGTGTAAAGGCAAAACGAGCGTAAAATCTCTTTCATACCAATGTTGGCGATAAAATTTATCGTCACCCGATTTTCTGTTGATATCGCCCCAAGTGGACTTTCGGGAAGTTTTTACAAAAACGCACCATATATTTTATTCTTAAATGAGAAATTGAATTTTAGGGGGTAACACGTAGTATATGCTATTAATTTTGAAAACAAACCCTAGTGGTAATCGCGACTCTTTGGTCTGGTAATTCACCCTTCGTTTGGGCTTATATTTATGAGTAGTACAGCCTCGCTGATTTCAGCGTGAATGGGCCGGCTCGACCGGGGAAAGACTACCCTCTCACAGAATATCGACGTGAAATAGCAGTATTCCTACTGTTGTGTTTCGTTTGGTTAGTGAGAGTACCGGAGGCCCAATCACCCTCTTTCCTCTTTCCCGCTCCTCCTCCCTCCCACTTCCTCCTTTCCCAAAGGATTGGCAATGCGCAAGTGATGCCTTTGGTGTTGCAAGCATCTATAAGCTACGGTGAAAGTGGTCACCGTCACCATCAGGTGGGGAGTATGGTTGATTGCCAACAAAGTTGTATAAAAAAAATATATATATATTTGTATTTATTTTACAAGATTTCTTGCCCTTTATACCTGCGGCTGTTCTTGCATTAATTGCACTTGTATAAAAAGAAACCACTGCATAATCCCAGGATTGACACAAAGGATAGTTTTCGTAAGACACGTTTAATCCAAATTTATTCAACGATTTACGCGTAATTGAGAAACAACCTAAAAACAACGAAAAATTTACAAATTTCCACATTTACATTTCTTTCATGAAGTATAATACTAACCGACTAAATAAACTAACATTATATTGTACAATATTATGAGTAGAACAGTAGTACTCCAAAAGTTATACATAATTGGTAACAGGATAGACTGACGTTCCCAACTTAACATTTTCCAGGTCCTAATCTTTGTAAATTATGAGCTATTAATTAGTTAAGGAGAGTAAGCACTTAACACGCTTTTATGTTTACTTCGAGGGCGCTGAAAATATTTTAGACTAGTTGCTTTCAACTCATCAGAAAAAATATTAGGAGAGTTTTTAGAAAATTCTCCTATATTTTTTATAATTGGTAATTATTAGGCACTTCTCAAGAAAACAGCTTTTTATCATAATTATCTTAGTCAAAAAGTGTATGTCAAAGCGACTAAGTGGAAAATTTTGTATCATATTCCGAAAACTGTATATTAAGGGTTGGGTGCGTTAAAAGTTAGAAAGTTTGTTGGTTTCCCAAAAATCTCAAACAATGTACCTTTACAATACCTTGTACTTCGGTACAAGCCTACGGGCTTCATTACTTTTAATAATAAACGGCAAATATTATTTTACCGAGGCAGTGATCCGACAGAAGATGCTGAAGTTTCTGAAGTAAGTTATTACGAAGTTACTTAAGTACATTTAGTTGGATAAACTTGGTTTGTTACCCGTTCTCACGAAAAACATAATTTATTCTGTTGTGGGCACTAGGAAAGAATATTAATATCTCTACAAAAGATTTTTGTGGTGCGCTTACTGTTGACTCTTGACGTTAGTGCGCGATAGAAATTAGTTGAATAAATGAACATTTTCAAGTTTCTTCTAATTTAGGTATTTTTGTTTATGTTTAAATTTACAGTTTACGTGACCAAAATATGTAAATCAAGTGGTTTCCCTCTTAGGACTTGTGGATACTGAATTAAAGATTTACTTGGCATTAACTCTTAAAACATCAGGATGTTTCAATGAATTATTAAACTAAAATCTCCACTCCGTCTTGATGAGGAAAATTTGTTCCAATCTAGACTTTATATAAGTAGAGGGCGCTCATCACTCGCGGCTTAAAGTACCGAACATAAGCAAATAGATGCACTTGTAAAAAAAACATAATTTTTCTATTCGTTTTACTATATATGTAACTCGTTTTTGATACACTATATTGCTTACTTTAATCATTGACTTTTAGAAAACAGATAGATTCGAATATTCAAACTTATTTTGTTTTAGCTAAATTCTGTTATACCAGTGTAGATTTATGGCCGCACGACTGCCATTCATATATTTGAGTTTGGTGTTAGAATGTCAAGTTTTTTTGATCCTAGTGCGTAGAAATAAAACAGAGGATAAAAATAATGGAATATGTATCCTCTACCTGAAAATGTTGCTTCTCAATCATTTTGAAGTATCAAAGTTAATCTGGTAGCTAGAAAACGGAGTCCAATACTCTAGAAGATGTTAGATTTTTTAACACGAAGCTGTCAAGTAAACATTGGCCAAATGTAGATCCGCCATTGCAGAACCTTAGCGAAATTATTAAATAGGATGATAATGAAAGGAGCCCGATGGGGCGAAAAAATTACAAGATTTGCGCAATATGCCGCCCGACATCCTGTGTTTTATATTTACATAATGCTCTACGGAATATTAAACAGGACCTAGCTTAATTTGTGTAGTTTATTGTTAAAATATTAAACAAAATTTTGCGGACTTATCATGCACAGTACTTAGGCACATATAAAAACCAAATGTCGTAGTTCTTGTGTCTACCCATTAAATATGACCGACGGACGGACTACCACTTCAAATGGCTCTGCTGTTTGCGAACTCTTTGCGGACTATTTCTCATCCATTTATGGACACGACGATGACAAGGAATATGAAACGACTGCACTTTTTTTAAATACAATGAAAATTAACAGCCAGTGCCTTACATACCCAAAATTAGATTCCGGAACATTACTTAGGAAATTACAATAATTGAATATAAACAAAGGAGCTGGTCCCGATGGTATTCCACCTCTTTTTATCTCAGAATGTGCCTCAGCCTTAGTTACTCCTTTATTAAAAATATATAATGTGTCTCTAAACTCAGGTGTATTTCCATTAGAATGGAAAAAAGCTAAAGTCATCACTGTGCATAAAACAGATCAAAAAGATGTTATATACAACTATAGGCATGGGCCTAGTGAAAATTGACAGGATTGATATAGATTAATCCTGTCAATTTTCGCTAAAATATTTAAGTCAATGGTGTGTCCATACCTTCAATGCCATTTTAAACTTAATTTCCATGAGCACCAACACGGATTTGTTGCATCGAGATCAACAGCTACAGATTTGCTAACATTTACTGAATCTGTTATACAAGCCTTAGATGCCAATAAGCAGTATGATGTAATTTATACAGACTTTAGCAAGGCTTTCGACAGGATCTCCCATTCTATACTCATTTATAAGCTATCAGCATAATATGGTATTACTGGACCATTATAAAATTGATTCAAATCATATCTAATATATCGTCAGTTTTATGTCGTGGTAAATGGGTTTCGGTCTGCAAATTATGCCATTACTTCTGGCGCCCCAAAGAAAGAAAGAAAATACATTTATTTTGACAGAAAAACACACAACACATACTGCAGACAGCATAAACGTAGACAGGAAAAGGACAAAAGTATATAACAATTTAAAATACAATAATATAATATTGTCTTCTATTTACACGAATATTATTCATTGAAATTAAACTACTATATACGGATTTTATCGCGTTGTTTATTTGACACTTTATTACATAATTTTGAAAACTGTTACACTACTACTACTATAAAGCTTTACTAATTTTTAGGCTAATTAAATTATTATTAAAACTATTTCGATTTAATTTAATTTTAAACTTTTCCCGACGTTTCGGTTGCTTTTCAGCAGCCATGGTCACGGGGAGACTCATGGTCATGAGTCAGGGAAAGTGTAAAATTAAATTAAATCTAAATAGTTTTAATAGTTTTAATAAACTTCCTCTAAAGGCTGACGTATTGTGACTCGGGATGCTTAAAGCATAATTGGGTCTCAAAAAATATGTGCAATAGTCATGCGTCCAAGTTAGTTTCTCATACAGGTATGTCGGTTTCTTATTGTAAATGAGACGATAGATCAATGTGGCGAAATGCAACTTCCTTCTGTAGCTCATCTTGAGTATGTTATTTTCATTAAGAAATGGCATTACATGACTTCGTTTAGGTATTTTGTAACAGTATTTTGCACATGCGTTTTGTATACGCTGCAGCAGTTTTTCTGTTCTTGCCAGAAGGAATGGCCCGTAAACGACGTCGCCATAGTTAAGCCTTGATAATACTAGTGTATCTACAAGACTTTGCCTTGATTCTACATGGAGGAATTCACGTACTCTGATAATATTTTCAGTGTGTAAAATCAATCACTCAGTGCATTATTTATGTGAGTTTCAAATCGTAATACAGGATGAATTTTTATTCCTAAGTTACGTGCCTCAAACACTCTTTCAATGTCATCTCCCATAATTTTCAGGGAAGGATGGGATTTTGCTATAACATTTATCTGATTTTTGCTACCCAGTAATATATTTGGACTTAGCAGGATTTAAAACCAGTTGACTGGTCATGGTTGTTCTGGCTAGTTTCTGTGTCGCATAGGTCGGCAAGAGACGCCCGGTTGTCACCACTGTGGCGACTGCCGCGACGTTGTTGAGGACACGGCGCTGCACACATTGACGGATTGCCCCGCCTGGGCATCGCAGCGCCGTGAGTTGATCGCGGCAGTCGGTATGGTTGCCCTCTCGTTTTCGGCCGTGGTTCAATCTATGGTCCGGAGCGTGACGTCGTGGAACGCCGTCGCCTCCTTCGGTGAGGAAGTCATGTCCATCAAGGAGGCGATCGAGCGGGAGAGGGACCTCTTAAACTAAAATATTGTTGTACAATAGCTTGGTAAGGAGCATCTTAGAGTATTGCAGTGTTGTATGGCGACCACATTATGCGACGCACATTTTGCGTTTAGTGCGTCTACAAAAATGCTTCTTATGGCATCTGGCTTTTAGGAACAGGATGTCTAAACAACTGGTTTCTTACAATGCACGACTGCAGTATTTCAGGATTCGGTATATTTGCCTATAAGCTGATGAATGATAAAGTTGATTGCCCAGAACTTCTCAGTCTTTTCAGATTTCGTATACCAGCTGATATTCTTGAAATAAGATAACTCCTTTGTGCCCGCCATTGAGAAGGAGGGAACTTGGGACAAACTCTCCTATCACTATGGTTAGAATGTGCAAAAGTAAAGTATGATTTAATTTTATAATGCATCTGGATGCTATACATATGTACATATTTATATAATTTATACATATATATATAACTTTGTTTTATTTATAATAACATTAATGACTAACCTTTTTTTAATCCATATTATCATTGTTTAATTTCAATTTTATTTAATGTCAATGCTATTTATTTATGTATTTTAGTACTATTATAATATTTATACAATGTTACCGACTATTCTAAAGAAATAGTAATGTTCTAGTTATATTCTATTGTATGAATATGTTAATCAATAATAATTTGTTAAATTATAATCTTAAAATTATCTATTATACTATACACATAATTAATTTTATAATGCAATTTATTTTTAAGTTTGTTTCTCATTAACTAATGTTTCTATTGATTTTATTTTATGTTGCCTATGTATAAGTGTAAACAGTTGTTGGTTAACCAAATAAATAAATAAATAACCTTAATCCAAATTATTCCAGATAATAAAGGCTCGGGCACGCCACAATCGTGGTGGTAAGACCCGTACTTAGAGAGTGGCTGGAGAGGCGTCATGGCGCCCTCACGTTTCGCCTGACGCAGGTGCTGACCGACCACGGTGGTTTCGGTCGGTATCTGTGTCGAATAGGCAAACAGGAGACGCCCGGTTGTCATTACTGCGGCGACTGCCGCGTCGTTGTTGAGGACACGGCGTTGCACACATTGGTGGCTTGCCCTGCTTGGGCCACGCAACGCCGTGTCATGCACGTGGCAGTCGGTAGAGTCGTCCTCTCGCTCGAGGCTATGGTTCTGTCCATGATCTCGAGCGAGAGGTCTTGGAATGCCGTCGCCTCCTTCTGTGAGGAGGTGATGTCAGTGAAGGAGGCGGCGGAGAGGGAGAGGGAACGCTCAATCCCTCTCCCTAACCGCAGAGCCGGGCGCAGGAGGGCGCGAGACGACCTCCAGCCACCCTGAGTAGAAGCCTGCGGGCGGTGGACCTATTGGGGCCGTCCACCGCCCGATCAGCGCAGGTCCGAGTAGGCGGCGTTCGTGTTCCACGCACGCCTCTCGATGTCGGAAAGGGGACTAGGTCCCCCCGCTATGTTGTCGGGGACCAGGTCCCCCAATTATGTGTATTAAGTTTTGTGGGACCCGCCACGTCCATCGGCGGGTCAAACCTTTGGCGGGGTCGCGATTCGAATGCGAGAGCGATCCGCGCGACCCCGCCATAAAGGTGTGAGGAACACCGCGGTGGTTTTAGTCGGTTCAGCCCAAGCATATGGGCTGGATCCCGACATATCCCCATCGCCCGCCCCAAAACCGGCGATGGGGAATGTGACATGCACAAATCCCCGCGTTAAAAAAAAAAAAAAAAATTGTAATATAGGCTGTCATTTTATATATATAATAATTTTACCGTTATTCAATTTTACAAACAAACAATGAACCCAAATATTTCCCCCAACCTGTAACTAATTGAATAATTACAACGAAAGCGGTAAAATTATTTTAACAGCCTATTTACGATATCCAAAGACTTGCAAACAATGTTAAGAGATTCGCCATTTTAAGTCACATTTCTCAACGGAATCGTTGAGCAGTGATTGTTAAATGTACCGTACAGACTTTAGTCGGTGTCATAATCGAGCCAGTCAGCTGTGTGCTAAATAGATTCACGTTATCGAAGTTTAATGTAAGTACAATGACGTCAGAATATTATGAGGTGCTTCTCTTAATTTTGCCCCTATTGACGAGGTAAAATTTAGATTAGACTCATTAGGTCTGTAAAAAAAAGCTTCACTCTGGGAATATTTTTTATACCTTACAAGCGCAATGGCTGCTTAATAGTAGGCAATTACCTTGGACTATAGGTAATTGCAACATCGAAGGTATTATTACCGGCGTAAGCTGCTTGCGCAATTAACGAAAGCCACACTCGCTAATAAAAACTTTTCTTTTTGGTAAGTACCCAAGACAAGTTAATTCAATTATGGTTTTTGCACGGCGTGGCACACTAGCTGCTTTGAATTAATATTCAAAGCAACAGACTATTTTTTTGGGCTGTAATGTTAATACATTACAGTCCATAAAAATAGTCGTAAAATAAATTTTAAGTGGATTATCCTTTCAATGGACAAATTCTTGTAACATATTTGATTATAGTAATACTGAACAAAAATAATTTCAATGCGTAAAAACAACATTTAAAATCTCAATGTCTTCGAAAGACGATTTTCGATTCAGTGCAGCGTGCGTAAAGGTATTCTTAGAGTAAAAGTAAAGTGCATGTCTAAGAGTTCTCCCTAATGTTCATGAAGATATGTGAAGTGGGCTAGCGTGGTGGACAACGATCTAACACTGAGCAGACGCCCGTGCTTAGCAGTTTATAATATACGAGCTGATATCATTATATATAATTTTTGGATTATTTTATATTTTTGCTTTCTATTTTAAATGTTATGTTGAAAAGGTGATTGCGTCATGTATGTTCATACGTCATCAAACAAAGATGATAAATAAATATTTACGTAAACTAGAACGCTCAGACGCAACCATAACAAATAAAAAAGCACATTATAATAAAGTAGCCAGAAGGCTCTCTATCACTATGAAGCTATTAAAATACTGATCTTATACTCGCAACTCTTGCAAAAGAACCAAGAAATTTTTTTATTTCATTTTCTTAAAACATTTTTACATTTCTGCCACTCTAGATAATAAAATAATTGAATAACAAACGTAGTATTTTCAAATAAATGTCAACAATTTTTCATTAAAGAGAGAGCATCAGATTACAATCAATCATTTTAGCTTCAGGTTTTGTATAAAATAAAAATCTATTTTCAATATTTATTATATATTAGTACACGCCGAAATATATTTTTAATTTACTTGATAACTGTGTACAAATCAAAGTGAGAGCAAATAAAGTGTTACATATTATAGATCACGTTAGGTGTAAAATATTATGATGTAAATATTTTAAGGTCGTATTGGATGTTCGATGCATGTGATTCGATGAATACCGTAAACCCCAATCCAAAGTTAAATTAAAATTATAACTCTTAGTACAAAATACCCAAACATCTTAAAAATAATTATGACCAAATACGATTGTTACAATATATCTATATATAGCTAATTATAGCAAACTGCGTATTACGAATTTTATAGTGTACTCCTAAAACAAGAAAATTTAATTCAAAATTAATTGCTTCTTCACCTTAGTTACTTATATATCCTATATATATAAGTACTAATTTATAATCCTGACAAATCATTTCAGGAATGTAAACTGTATTTTTCCGAAGATGATACTCTTACCTGAAATGGCTTCTGTAAGGGTCTTTAGAAGCATTTAAGCATCGGACACAAATAATACCAAAATTCGGATGACTAAAGCTGTGTTTCCATATTCTATGCCCTTATAAATGAAAATACTGAAACTTCTAAAATACTAACAACGATGGCAGCCAGAGGAAATCAGTAGTATTTAGCTAAGCATGGCACCAGATAAATGTTATAACACATATTTATTTATATATATATATATATATATACATATGTATATAAATTCACATTAATAACTGTAACTTTGACGTCATTAGTGTTACTTTGCGTCTTACAGGAATCAACATATTTTTGATTGCATGTGTTTTTCTAGGTTATGGTCGTTCCGGCTACGATCAAACATCGTCCAATGTTTTACATTTGCACGCTAAAGTTCAATACAACATTAACGCTGCCAAACGTTTGGCATCGACCTCAAACGTGCCAAATTATAGGACACGTAATTAGGACTACACGGGGCGCTGTCAAAGTTTATTGCACGCTTCATATCATCAGATGATTGTGAAATTGCCTTATTGGGGCAAGTCTCTATTGTTTAATGTTTAGATGACGTGGTGGTTTACTTTGTCACTACAACTGTTGCTGGTCAAAATCCCACACAGAAAGTAGTATAGAGTATTATCAACTTATGGTTGTTCAGATTTCCAGTGTTATTTGTGTCCGTTGTATTAATGTTTGTTGACCCAGCGATATAAATTATTTCTAGCGGTTCTCATCCCGGGCCGAGCCAACAAAAAGTTATTGAAATTTTCTGTTATGAAATTTCAATAGCAGCCCGAAATTATTAGGCGGTGTTAGATATCCCTGTTCTTTGGAAAGCATGTAAAGCCGTTAAATCCGTTGGTCCTGCGCCTAATCTCTCTCCGGTCGTATCGGATTACCGTTACATCCGATCATGAAAGCTAGGGAACTGAGAATGCACTTGTGTTTGAGCACACTTGTGCATTAACGTCTCCGTTAAGATTGACTACCGTTAGCGAAATTTGGTCTGCGGGACATTATTATGAGTCGTCAATTACGACGAAGAGTATGTATGTTCAACCAATGTTGAACATACATACTCTCATGCATATATCACTGAAGGGCTGGGCAAAAGTATATCACATCCACATCTAGCCAGCAAAGGTGCAAGAGCACCATCTAATGGGGCGAGCCTGTCACCGTCTACCGGACACAATTCTATTTCACATCGTGACGCTATAGAGAATGACTTAAAAAAATCCAACAACTCCCAGACTCAATGCATATCAGTATTATTTATTACCGCTGCACCACCGAAACAGTCTAAGAAATATAGCTTTATTTTTATGTGTTTTCCCACGTCGATCTATCAGCAGGTATGCTCATAGATCAATTACTAGAACCCAAAAACTAAATTACCTAAAAATATTGTTTGACGAAATGTGGGTGAAATTCGGCCGCACTACGACTTCGTATATAAAATAACCAATATAATTTCAAACGTTTCTACACAACTCCACAAAATAAACTGATTAATTAGTTTCGATACTTTAGCTTCAAACTATAGAGCGTTTATAACATGAACAAACTGTCCGATAGTCAAATAAGAGTCGAGTCAATTTATGTTACAGAAGTTAGGCGCATGTATATTGACGTCGAAACTATAAGAGGAGTTACTCCATAGACTCATGGACGTAATACCAGTAAGGCATACCAGGCAAGGTAGATTTAATTATCTGTAATCCTTCAGTTTGGTGTAGTGCAGGCTTTAAAGTCAAAGTCAAAAATCATTGATTCATTTCGGTCGAAAAGTGACACTTGTGAACGTCAAAACTTTTAGGTCAGTGAATTTACTAAGTTACTAAATCTACATTAACGTTAGTTGCTAGGTTCAGGTAAAAGGAGCCTATAGGAAGAAACCTGCAGGAAAGAATTAGGCTCAAATCCTAACTAATAATAATAATAATGTCCTCCAGACCGAATTTATTAAAATAAATAAGTGAACATACTCACATTCGCATATATTGGTAATAGGTATAATAATAATATTCTACCACATACACACAACACCATCTAGCCCAAACTAAGCAGAGCTTGTACTATGGGTTCTAGACAATGAATAAACATACATATATACTTTTTGTAAATACATACATATTATACATAGGAAGGCCGTCACAGCGGCCAATCTTAATAGAGAATGGCCATCTGCGCAGGAGATATTATAGTGCACCGGTATGTGCGCAAACACAAGCACACACTCGCTTCCCTAACCCTTATGATCCGATAGAACGGATAATACGACGCGACCGGAGAGAGATCAGGCGCAGGACCAACGGCTTTACGTGATTTCCGAAGCACGGGGGCGTCTAACACCGCCAACTTCCTCCTCCTAACTCCGGGATTGTGTTGAGATTTCTTAACAGAAAAACCCAATAACTTTTTGAAGGCTCGACCAGGGGGATTCGAATTCGAAACCTCATGCACAGGAGTCGTATTCACTATCGCTGTGCTACGGAGGCAGTTAACCTAACTAAAAGTATGAATGTGAATGTGTGTTTTTATCCCCGCTTTTACGCCTTCACTACTTGACCGATCACTATGAGATTTCGAATTCACGTGGCACACAGGGTACAGAAAAGGATATAGCGTATCTTTCATCCAGAAAAAAGAACTGTACCCGAGCAAGTGAAGCAAAAGGCAAAAGCAAGTTTTTAATATTTTTATTATATAATAGTAGGCAACTATTTTGGGGTATTGACACAAATCTCAATCATTTATAATTTAAAAATAATATCTAGGTACTGGAATAATAAAGTCAATTTAACATTATGAAGATGATTTTCAAATGAGTTCTTTCATTATATCTGTTCTCACAAATAGTGTAAAGAATTTCCCGCTAGCGCTACAAGGGTTATCTTAAGCTATCTACGGTTAACCCCACGAGTGTAATATTTTCTAAACATACTTATCACGCACATCCATGTATATACAGTTTAATTGACTGTATGCTGTAGATATTATATAAGAGGGGGACGTTGAACGTCTTATGAGGGACAGCAAAAATGTTTAAAAAAATGATATTATTCTATTTGAAGATTTACAATCAAAAGAAGAAATAATACATAAGACAGTAAACATAATATTATGTAGGTATGAACCAAGACCGTTGATTTTACGTAATTATAATTTATATTATTTTCCACACCGCAATCTGTGGTAGCACTGTTGTCAACCTATTCAAAGATTTAAAAGAAAGTGTAATATATGCATAATCGAAAATATGTTGACAATTGGCGCTATGGTTGAGTAAGTAACGGTTATAATTTTTAATATTTGTCCGTTTTCCGCTATATATGATACAGTAAAATATAAGTACTATCTAGTACATAGAGCAGGAATTGATGGCTCAACTAGCTTCTGTCTTTTCTTGATAATACATGAATATCACAGTAATGTATATGATATGAAAAATAGTATATTGATCCTGGACATGGTCAGTCTGCCAAGGGTCAATTCTTGAACGGAACAATCTTTGCGCACAGACCAATTAATCTTGATCAAAGATCCAAATGTTTCGCCAACATTATAACTTAATGTTTGAAATTTGATTTAAATAAAAGGTTGAGGTCTCGCCTATTAGTAATAATGGATGCATCGCGGTGAACTTGGAAACCATTAAAATTTCAAATAATGGATTTAAAAAATACTCTGACTCGGCACAGCAACTATTTGTGCATCAGACAAATTTTATGCGCGAAGATCGAATTTCAAACACTCGGAGAAGTGGCATTGGCGAGGCGACCACTTCAAACATTAGTTTTTATTTATTGCAATAATGACGAAGCCATTGACCTCTTCATTGTGTGTGTTCAAAGCAAACCGATATCAGAGTTTTCAAGGAACCCGAAAGTTTGGGCTTCTCCGTGGTTTCCGGGCCTAATGCTTAATCGAGTCGATACGATTCGGACTGATAACTTTATAATTTCGCCCAGATACAATGAACAGGAAAGAGAAGATACATCTTTACATTTCATTTCAAATTCTAAGCGTGGTTATTTCAGAATTTAATGTTTTATTTGCATTTCCGTTTTACTCCAGTCAAATATATAAATACTAATTAGACATTTTATTAAAATTATCCATATTATACGGATTTTGTCGCATGGTTTATTTTAATATACTACTATTACTATTAATATTGAAACTATTAAACTACTACTGTTAATAATAGCTTATAGCTTATAGATTCGATTTAGGTTTGCATTTACCCCGACATATCGGTTGCTTTTTAACAGCCATATATGTACATCACAATTTTTTTTATTTACCTCATGTAATAAACAAACATGGCTTACTGATAGCTAGAGAATCTTTATATCTAATCTTTTTAATGGTTGTCATCTCTATTTATTAGAGCACGTATAGATATATAAAGAAAGCAATAACTCAATGATTAAAATTAATTGTTTAAAGTTGTTTGTCAAATAAGACCAGTAAGAAACAAATACCATAAGTAACAGCACGTTGTCTACTTCGTTCCCTTTGTAACCTACTAGCCATACCTCTGGACCTGAATATTATTTAGGAAAATATTTAAAATTATTCATACGATAGTCAAGGCGTGAAAGCGTAATAAACAAACAATCAAACCAGCTTACATTTGCACTTATAATATCAGCTAGGATGCATACACATCTGGCGAAATTTATACCTAATTGGTGCCTACCGTTTAAAATCCGAATCTTTCTATAAATATCATAGTGAACAAAATCAGAATATATTTTATTCTGTACCTTTTGACGTTGGCTTTTTGACATATTGTAACGTCATTGGCTCTCAAATGTAGGCGACTCATACTTTCCGAGTTAGAAAACTACGTAACTGAGAGTGGAGTGCTGTTAGCAGACTTTAAATGTCGAGCTGAAACTAATTCTTAGAGTATTTCAGTTAGTCACTTTACGACTATTCAGTTATACAAAGTTACAAGTTATTTGATTAGCTAATAAGCTTTACCTTACATTAATTACCTCACTTACTTACATATCCTTGAAGAGGTTGGCAGAGATGTATTCACCAACATTTCGACAGTTCTGTTTTTAGTTTAAAGTGGGCCTTTAACCTTCTACCGGGCATATTTTTGTAGACTTTATGCGGCTACTAAGAATTTACTAACAAAAAACTGACTCCTTTTTTAACCCGGAAATCGAATCCGGCAATTGACGGACGCATGTAAACTTATGTTAAAATACTTTAAAAGCTAAACGTCATGCCGAAACAAGCAAATAAATGTACAGTGTGTACACTCAACGAAAATGGTTGGCAAGGTCATAATTTTTATTTCTTTAAATAGTTGATCCCAACTGATGTTTCCAAAAAAATATATAGTTCTTAATAATTGTACAGCAATATGCCTTTGCGGGGTAGTGATGCATGCGACTGCTGTGAATGAAATCTCGATTCATAAAAAGTAAATTTTTCAGGCAACAGATATTGTGGCAACGCTTCTGCCTGGAACTGCGGCTGGTAACAGGTATTAGGCTCGTTGCCATTACGCGAGACCTGAAAATATGTGGGTCTACTACACCTCCTGTATCTATATAATACTACAAATGTACAGACATAGCATCATTACAGTTATGTAATTATATATTACTAGCTTTAGCTCGCGGCTTCACTCGTATAAAAGTAGGTTAGGTTATGTTAATAACAATACTTATTTTAGAAATATAATGTAGCCTATGTTACTCATTGATATAGCTTACGAATGGAAAAATATTTTTTAAATCAGTTGAGATGTTATTGATTTAAACCCTTAACAAAAATCAAATCTTGCTTCTTTATAATATTAGTATAGATCCATTCAACCTCAAAACCTTGGTTACAGCTGTTGTGATGACATTGCAGTTTAGATATATTGGTTAAAAGCAGAAAATAAAAACCTATCTTTGGATTGTTTAACTTACAAGAGATGTACATTTTACATAAACACTATGGAGTTACTGTCAAATATCTATCTCTACCAGGTTAAACAATCAACAGATAGATTATTAAATTTGAACGATCGTCGATTGGGATCACTCCTAAGCTAGGAAGTCGTGTTTAAAATATAAACTCTAAGTGCATCCAAGCCATGTTATTGACCGTCAGTGCACACGTAATGTTGATAATAGAATACGCATAGTAGCTCTGTGGCGTTCCACAAGGTAACATCTTAGTTCGATCTCTAGATTATGATTTATTATATCGTTATTTATTGACCTGTTATCACTAGATCAGTAGTAAAAGAGTTCCTAGCTACAGTGTCGGAAGTTTAAAATACTGTAAGTATTTTTCTTGTGCTAGCTTGGCTTATGGATAATAAAGTATTCACTAGTGACTTTTTTTAGTTTTAAATTAAGAAATAATATTGAGAACACCCAAGGTAATATGTATTTATGTAGTATAGTACGATTTATTTAAAATTGATTTACATAAAATTTGTTTATAATTATATTTTAATACACTAAAATATAAATCCTCGAAGGAGTATTCCGTTCGGTTACTGAGAGTTTTTTAACGTATGAAATCCCTAACACTTTGTCTCTTTTGAATTCCGAAATTTGTAAAGATAAATAATAATCTCCTCGTGACTAAGGCTGCTGAAAAGCAACCGAAACGTCGGGGAAAGTGTAAAAATAAATTAAATCTAAATAGTTTTTATAATAATTTAATTAGCTTAAAAATTAGTAAAGTTTAATAGTAGTAGTAGAGTAACAATTTTCAAAATTTTGTAATAAAGTGTCAAATAAACAACGCGATAAAATCCGTATATAGTAGTTTAATTTCAATGATAAATAATAATTTTAAATAAATATTGTCCGTCTTAATTAACTACTAGCGCTTTAAGTACCCTTGTCGGTAGACGCGTGGAGTTCCACTCAGAGGTATTGAGTCTGATCTAAAGGCATGCCCCACATTTCGTAGTTATATGCGTATTAAAGGTATGAATTATCATTCGCTGTAACAGTAACAGTATCAGGGCAGATTATAATCAAGGTTGATACAATAATTATTATTAAATATATTGTTTTATATAATTGTATTTAACTATTATCTATTTACTATAAAATCTATTAACTAAATATTAACTAGATAAAAATTCCCTACTAATCTAACCAGTGGGTTGACTGTACTTTTGTGTTATGCTCTCGCAATTCTAAACGACTATTATCATATCCAGAAGGACAGTTACCGTTTTCTTACCCAACGGCAGGGCATGAGCTGCTGTCTCGTCGGGCAACAAAGCCAATGAAATAATTCGCGAACTTAACGCATACGTATTGCTGTTAAAAAAGCTCATACATATAAATATGTCTAAACTCAAATCATGTAATTTTTACAGGAAAACGATGGCGGCCAAAAGCCTGGTAACAAAAAGTGCGCATACACTTTCCTCCTGCAGAAATTTAAGTATCTTGTCGTTTTTCTCTAGAAAAAGAGAAAATAATCTATGGACATCAGAAAATATAGTAAAGTCACCTCATAAAGATATCGATATTTCAAACCGAACTATTCCTGAACACATTTGGGAGAACTTAGACAAATGGGGAGACAAAACGGCTCTCGTATGTATAATATAATTTACTATAATCTGAGGACTTTTACACTTACAACCATTTATTTAACAATATGTGTATTATTATATACCTGCATATATTACTTACTTATACTAGGTGAAATCAAAAGATTGTGCTCGATTTACATTCTGTATTTATTACCTACATTCATATCTAATAAACTTACTTTCTGACTTATAAAATATAATTAATAATCAATACGTAATATCTTCAAAATATATTTTTCGTTCTTACTAGTTCAAATTTCTGTCACGCTGGTCAATCTCAACGAATAATAGAACAGGCAATAAATAACATAGGTAGTGTAAACAAATCAAGTGCACTCTCTATTCTTACTCTCATTGCAAATGCATAACTATTTTAATAATGTATTGTTTGATACTGTAATAGTGCAATGTGCAAAAAGGAAATTGGAAAGACCTCCCAGACCTAATAATTATCTCTGGTGAAAGAGATACCTACTCAAAAACAATTATAATTTGCAGATAAAAACTACCTTGCTTAAATCATGGTTGAATTTTCAGGTTTGCGGGCTCACAAAGCGGTCTTACACATATCATCAGATGCACAAATATTCGCGGAATTTTGCTGCAAAATTACGAACGCAAATGAAGATCAAGGATGGTGACGTAATATTCGTTATGATGCCAAACTCACCCGAGTATCCTTTGGTCGCTCTGGGAGCACTCGAGGCAGGCGCTGTAGTCACAACTGTGAATCCAATTTATACCGCACGTAAGTTTTAAATTGCAATGAAATGACACTGATTACTTCTAAACTTTCGCGTTTCGAGCAGGTTACACCGGCCGTGGCCACAAGCTGGCTAGTCTGGCGATATGAGACTGAATATTTTTCACACACCCTCACTTTAGTTATATTTATAATTATATTATCCATGTAGCGTCACACACTACACTCAGAGCATGCCTATTAAATTTGTTTAACGCTAATTAATAGTAATTTTCGCGCTAGAAAAATATTTTCAGCTAATAAATTAAGCAATAAAATAGTTGATAGCGAAAAGAGATTTTTATTTATGCTGTTAGCACATTAATCCAAAAGACAAATAGTTTTATCAAAATATGTCACTTTCAGATGAAGTCCAGCGTCAAATAATGCTATCTGATCCAAAAATCCTGGTGGGCGTACCAGAAACCATTCCAGTTCTTAAAGAAGCCCTCGCTTCTGCCAGGAAAGATCTACCAATAATAGCTGCCACAGGATTTGAAGGAGGTGTACCACAAGGGACGATTTCTTTTGAAGAATTTGCTTTGGCGGTAAATGTTGACCAGAGTGTTTTAAAAGAAGTTAAAAGGAGTTCTGAAGATGTTGCATTTTTGCCATACTCTAGTGGTACTACGGGGCTTCCAAAAGGTGTAGAATTGTTACATAGGAACATAGTCGTGAACTGTTTGCAACAAGATGTTGATACTTTTCGGCATTACGATGAAACTACAAGTAAGTAAGATAACATTTTATTTTATTCTTCTTCTACTTTAATATTTCTAAACTTTGGTGCTACTTTTTACTTATAATTTAACTGACTTTAAAGATGTTGCAGCGATTTCAATGGTCATTTCATTACTATTAATTAAAGCTCTTAGAGCTCCAACTGATGTTAATTACTTTTTATGTTCAGTTAATAGTTAATAGTTCAAAGTTCAAATAAAAAAAGTTAATATAATTCGCGATCTTGGAGTTCAACTAGATAGTGCACTGAAATATGACGTACACATATTGAATACTGTTGCGCGTGGTTTCAAAGTATTAGGGTTTGTTACACGTAATGGCAAGGATTTCAAAAAATCATCCACAAAGATAAAACTTTTTAACACTTTAGTTCGGCCGATACTTGAATATGGCTCTGTAATTTGGAATCCACATTATGATGTGTACAAAAATCGTTTGGAAAGTATACAGAAGCGCTTTCTATATCATCTTTGTTACGGCGATCATATAGCGAGATCATGCACAAGTTACACCGATAGGTTGAAACAATATAATATGAAAACGCTTGAAAGCCGTAGGGAAAAATTAGACTATATCTTCTTACACAAGATAATAAATGGCGCCATAGATTGCAATCAAATACTAAGTTCTCTAATTATTAAGATTCCCTCTCGAATACCCCGGAAGAATACGTACAACTTCTTTGACGTACCCACCTCAAAAACAAATCTCGGTCACTATGCTACTGTACCAAGACTCTGTAGGCAGTACAATAACCTATCAAAGACACACGAAATTGATATTTGTGAACCTTTGTGTAAATTTAAGAAGCATCTTAATGAATACCTGTAACATTTAGTGTTACAATATTTTTGTCATTATAAATATACTAAAATACTTAAATTTAAAATTTAAATTTTATTTCTGTTTTGCTTATAAATATGTATTCTAAATTGTGTTATCTGTTATCTTAGTTTGTAAGTTTATCTTTAATTGCATGCTGTGGTCTCCTATAATTGAAGGAGTACACATACCTTATCCTTAAGTGAGTATTTTTGTAATTTGCAGTGTACATTCTTCGTTGGAGATCCTAAATAAATAAATAAATAAATAAATATATTTTTTTTATAATGGAATTTCCGTTTCCGCACTAAGTTTTATTCCAGTCGGGAGGCACTTTAATAAAATTTTAATAACGGATACAAAGTACACCCAGAGTCTATACAGTATTTGAGGATCACAATTTTTTATCCTGTATAAACCGAACTTACAACATTGTCATCTATCTCACCTCACAGAAATGAGTGTGAAATAAGATATTTATCGTGAGTGTAGGTAGTTTTATGTCCGTTGATGTAGTATTTGTAATGTCTCCCGCCACACATGCGTTATTCATAACACAAGAGTTGTCGTTTACATCTATATTTGTTTGAACAAACGGCATTAATTATCAACACATACCTCGGTCTGTGTTTAGAGTCATAGTAATAAAAGAACTAAAGATAGAAATTCATGGTCATTTCAATAGCTTTGCTATCAAAGATTAATAATTCTACAAAGCAAATAACAAACAAAGCCATTGAACCAATTTTAGGTAATCTTCTCAATAATAACGAAAAAATAATAACAGCCCTGATTATTATTTGTCCCACTGCTGGGCACTGGCCTCTTCCTAGCATTAAGATATAAGAATCAGCCTAAAGCCCACCATGCTGGCCAGACTTCACACGTTTTCAAGAACGAGAACTCTCGGACATGTTTCCACGCGATGTTTTTTTTCACTATTAAACCTAGCGTTAATAAACGATTTAATACACAATTTATTCTATTCAATTCATTCTTCATACTATTGAAGTTCAAACTCGAGCTCTCTGCGTGGCAGTCTAAAAGAGTCCCATAGGGGAATGTCCCACTGGGCTATTGCAACTTCTCAATCTGAATAATATTGCAACAAAACTCTAAAGGTTCTATTTTCAAATATCTTATTAATATGACGTATTTATACAGCAAGTGTGAAGATAATGAATGCGTTGCCTTATCGCGGTGTTTTTCTAATTCATAGGTCATACGATAGAGTATTATTACCTTTATTATCTTTACACATGCTACACATAGATAACACATCATAGATAAACATTATATGACGCAGTTACTATTAAAACGATATATTTTAAAGGTTGTTGTGATGTGTTTAAAGTTGTCAATTTAACCAACGAATTGCACAGCAAGCCGAACAACACGATCTTAATTTATGGTGAAAATTATTTGTTTTCTTTAAAAACCTATTTTTAATTATTGTCAAATATCGCAGGTATTTGTATTTTTTAATGGGTATTGCTGAGATGTTTCTAAATGAAGACAATATAGTGTAAAGAGCATCTTAGATGCAAAAACTTTAATATAAGATGCTTTTAACATTTTATACTAAAAGTACTAATTACTTTTTATGAAGCATTTTTCTTTGCGTAGATTTAATACTTTACTTTGTATTTCTAGTACTTGCGCTAAGTTTAGTAATACTGCTCCTAGTTTTACTATAGTTTTGTTATCTACGCTATGCATACCTCTAATATTTTCTCTTAAATAGTATCTACTACATTTTGCCCGCGCCTTTGCTCGCGTAAATGATGAAAGGTACGCTATGTCTTTTTCTGTACTCCTGGCAACGTATATACGAAATGTTATGATGATCGGTCAAGTAGTTACGGCGTAAAAGCGTAACAAGCAAACTCACATTTGCATTTATAATATTAACTAGGATACTTTTTGTTGCCTACAAGTTCCCCTCCTTGAATCCTCCGTAGTTGTATACCGATATAAAAACAAACAAACGTATCCAATATCTCTCAATATCAATCTAGGAAATGGTCTATCCGTTCGCCAGATTTCATCCATACACCATCCTCACTTTATTTTTACATACTTTCACATTTATAATATTTGCAGTATAGGATTAGAATAATCAATGCCGTAGGTGCTATTCACGATACAATTCACGTTGATGTTTTCATATTACTCCGACTAGTTCTATACCCCACTACATTTATAGACGACACTTGTACGTTCTTATACGACAAAGGTAGCAAGCAAGCCTACGGTCCGGCCGATGACGAGCAGTTACCCTAGCATATAATCATTTTTCACTCCCGGCCGTGGTTCAGTCTATGGTCCGGAGTGAGAGATCGTGGAACGCCGTCGCCTCCTTTTGTGAGGAAGTGATTTCCATGAAGGAGGCGGCAGAGCGAGAGAGGGTCCGCTTAAACTCTCTCCCCAACCGCAGAACCGGGCGCCGGAGGGCGCGAGATGACCTCCAGCCACCCTGAGGTTTCACCTGGGAGTGGTGGGCTGCGTGGGCCTGCTCGCCACCCGATCAGCACCAGGTCCGAGAGGCGGCGTGCGTGTTCCCACGTGCGCCTCTGTATCGTGTCTTTGTCCCTCCCAGGGGGACGGTGGAGGAAGTATTTCTGTGTAGTGGCCTGCCGTTTTACACGGCGGGCTCGCGATTGCATGTGAAAGCGATTCGCGCGGCCTCGCCGTCTATGGTTATGTCGAGGAACACCGTGGTAGGTTTAGTCGGTATTACCGGGGTATCTTTTCCCTGGTGAGCCCGACATAACCTCTCCGTCGCCCCGCGGAGAGGTAAGCGTCAAAGCATTCCGCCAAGTAAAAAAAAAACAAATATATAATTATTTGAAATACCAGAGCATCACTCCTGCCAACTCTAGAGACGAGAAGTTAAGGGTGTGGTAAAAAGAAAAGAATAGTAGTGGTATGTACGCGAGCCTCCGCAATTTTGTTTACCGGCCAAATTTAGTAATAGCGGTACTAGCAAATATGTATTTGCAACACAAATGTAATATGTTATAAAACAATTTACTATAACTACTTTTACGTCGGATTTTTTTAGCCAAACACCCTCAGTACTGCCACCGAATAAATGCCAACAACGGTGGCCTCTTTTACTCAAAAACCAGTAACCAAATTACGAGTATGTAGTAATACAGATTAGGATAATGTGCCGCCCGCCTCTTTAACTGGAAAGCGAGCATGCAGTGTCATCCCGCAAAATATCTAAGAGACTCCGGGGTGGTCAGGATCCCATGTACCTCTACCCTGCGCATACGTATCTATGTAGGTTCAGTTTCAGTTTTCCAAGAAACTCATCACAATATCGCAGGCAGGCTTTGTGCACACGTCAAGAGCATTACGAGCTCAGACAGCAACAGGTCGGCGGTCGCCGAACATGCCTTTTAGGCAGACACGGCTCATTACATACGCTACATGATAAAGCTGTCTTACTATCGAGGAAAAAATACTTACTACTTACTAATAGGGAGCAACGTACTTACGAGAATCTATGAACATAAACTATCAAACGAATTTCAGTAGATATAGTACGTTACGTGGATGTCGATACGATTGTCGTCTTTGAGCTCATAGCAATTAGCTGTTTGGAACGCCACAGTGATGAACCAGGTTTCTTTCAACAATAAAAGAAAACTAGTCTGAAAATGACCTAGTGGTCAAAAACAGATATTTCCAGACTAGTTTTGAGTGTTTTTTATTTCAACTAACTGTAGTTGAAATACAAAACACTCAGTTACACTCCTAATGGCGCAACCTCTACTTAAACTACGATACTAAAAACCTAGCAGGTCAACCAATAATTTCAAATATTTTTATTACTTTTTCAGAAACAAATCAGGACACGACTCTAGGTGTGCTGCCATTCTACCACATATACGGTCTGTCTATAATATTACTTCACAAACTAACCATCGGATTTAAGATAGTGACGATGCCGAAGTTCCAACCAAACACTTTCCTAGATGTTCTGAAAGAAAACCCAATCAAAGTGATGTATACTGCTCCACCTTTGGGTAAGTTATAAAAGTTGTTTTACAATTAATAGAGTATACCCCTATCTCTTATTCCTTTAAAAAAACAACTCGCGTTCTATGAATAAAGCCTGTATCTCGGAGAACTTTACAGATATTGGACGTTTGTAAGGTCCCCCGTGCCACTAAGAATAAGCATTTGTGGATCATACAAATTATAGAACCGTGTGGGGATCGAACCCACAATACCCGGATCGAATACACAGTAGCAATGGCAAAGCGACTACTTAAACCACTACGTCAACCATTCAGTCAATAAAATATTCAAAAATTGAGCGTCGCGTAACGTTAGTCGGCAGACCATGGCAATTACTCATCGAGAACAAGCCGTACATAAAATGCTAATATACAATTATGAATGGCTTCAGGCTTTATGCCGCACATACACATTTACCATTATGACATTATCTATCCCCTGTGGAAGCTACGCTGCAAACCGCTCATTTCACGTGTATGCTCAAAACCGTTGTAGGAACCGAAAGGTAGATTAAGAACTTCTGATCAATTTATTGTTCTGATTTTAGTAGTTAAAATTTATCAAAAATAGTGAACACACATAATACCAAATAATAATTATTAATTTGCTTGACTACATTTGATAACAAGGAAAGATATTCAAGAATCACAAGTAAGGTTAAAAAAAGTTAAGTAAGGTAAATTTATTATATTATACTTTTGCTTCGCGGAGGGCTTTGTGGAGATTGGTGTGAAGTGACGATCGGATTTGGTCCGACCATCTCGTTGGACTGCGGCCTCTTGGTCTTTTGCCGTTTACGGTAAAATAATTGTCACAAATAGATTCGTAAAGCCATTTTGTGGTGTTAATCTATTAACAATTAAAAGACCAGCTGTATCAGAGTGGTAAGATTTTTTATACAAACTAGCTCTATTTTAAATGTTCGCACTGTGTCTATGACAGATCTACTCGCTGAATGAAAGAGATTATATAAAATTTAATCCATCATGCTGGCTAAACGTTGGTGGACAGACTTTATGCATTTTCGAGAACTTAATAAAATCTCTTTACTGTATTGTGTATGTTAAAATGATGAACAGCCAAGTAAAATTCTAATTTCATTAAGGTATTTCATTCTCTAAAATTAACCACCTCGCTTCTTTCAGTAACTTTAAGTTAGATTTAAAATAATTACAATTTCAAATTTAAAATTACATTTTAAGGCATAGAAAATCCTAATATGTATTAATAAATTTGTTCTTCCAGTATTGTTTCTCGCCTCACATCCTGGAGTCACACAGGAACACTTGGCTTCTATCAAAACGATAACATCGTGTGCTGCTCCGTTGCCCAAAAATGACGTCCTGAAAGTTCTAGAAAAAGTTAAGGTACGTTATTATGTTAATATTAATTAGGTTTAATTTAAATATTGAATATCACTGCTGGGCTGCTAGATGCTTGCAGGTTCCGTGAACTCAAAATACGATAGCTAATGTGGCAGTTATACGACATGATGCTAAGTGCTGCTGTGCCATCGAGGTGTAGCAGTAAAAATAATTAACGAAGAAAAGAATGCAACGCTAAATTTAAAGTTATTTGATGAGCGCAACTATTTTCAAATTAAAAATAAAGAATAGTCAATGAAGTCCTTTTTTATCAAAACGTTAACAACGCTTTCTGAAGAAATTGTACTTTAAAAGAAACTACAAACTTCGTCCTGTAATAACATTATTTTGTCAATTAACACTTGAATTGCCGAAATATGTTTAGGCGTTAAATCTCCACTTTATATTCATGATCTTAAGACTGCGCCGAGCAAAATGTCCAAAAACAGGCGATCACAGTTAAGTAAATAAAATTAACGCTTTTTGTTTAATATAAATATAAAATATACATTTACCATAACAATTAATGTGTTCACAATTACTTCGTGTAAAAACCTTAAAATAATTAATATTTTCGGCTACAAAATTACGTAAATTTGCATGAAAAATGCAAAACCGTATGCTCGTGTTACGTGATTTTTAGATTATAACAGTAGAAATCTATCCTATTTTATAGCTTAAACGAAACATAAATAGTTATATTACAATTTGTTCGTCCCAAATATTAAAGTTATTGGTTGACAATAAAGATACAAATTAATCAAAAAAGCACTTCAAATCCTCCATACAATTTTACTATGGCGGCCGCGCGTCGATTTGAATATGTGCCGCACGAGCTCTGTCATTATCTGGCTTACGCTCGGCGCAGTCTTAATAGATTGTATTAGTATTTAAAGAGAATGTTACCACATTTACCAATTAGTTCAAACGTTCCAAGTTTAAAGAAAAACAGCTATTAATTTATATTATGTATACAGTTTTAACAAAAATCTAAAAGCTAAACAGAGGCTAGTCCTCACGGAGCTATTCTTACGAAGATAAATGAACAAAACAAAATAATCCAAGTTGCTTTGCATAATAAAATTAGTTGAAAGTTAGTAACATTAATATTCTTCAAAGTCGTTTTTCTAGATTGAGTTTTATTTTCTCTTGAATGGCCTATTTATATTTTTGTTATAATTCAGAAGCAATATCTTATGATGGATGTCCAAATTTTTGTATTGACGCCTCGCAATTTCGGGAATGACTTTCAAATCAACACAACACATAGCTGTGATCACATCTGGCTCGTCGAAACGTGTAAACGGTGTAATAAATCATATCGTATAAAATAAAATACTGTTCCCTTAAATAAATAAGACCGTATTACGGCTTTCATATTTTATTATATATTACTTATTTGATATGTATGACAAAATACCTTTTATGTTAGACAAATGTGTTAGCGCGATTTTTTACTACATAACATCAGTCTCTCAGCCATATGATATCCACTATTAACCAAAGACATTCCTCATTTTTTTCTATAGTGGTCGCGTCTACCGTTTACTTTTTTAATATTTTGGGTAAGATAGTTCCGTAGTATCGTGATCCAATTCCAAAAATACCTGTCTATAGATAGCTAAAACTGTCCAATTAAATTTGGCGCAGTGTACTAAATGTAGGTACACTGCGCTAAACCTATATGACACCATCACTTTAGTATTAAAAATACTTTTACTTATAAAAGTTTCATAATCGCTATCATTACTCTTATAAAAGTAATAAATCATATCCATTTTTAGTTGACGAAAATTTGCAAAATCTTTTCGCTTCGCCTATTTTCTGTTTAAGTTTTTTATTACTGACTAAAAAAGGACTCGTCGCTAGCATCATAAATTTGTTATTTCGTTATGCTCGTTGCCAGATTATGTAATTAGATTAAAAATACATGGACCTTAATTATATGTAGTTAGAACGTAGCAGAATAGCAAAATGGTACCTTTTCTAAATCGTATCATAAATAATAATATATTACATAATTATGAACACATTAAGTCACATAAGTTTGTATAATAGTAAGAAAATACGAAGACAGGATGCAATAAATTAGTAAATATTCGTACCTGAGAGCATTCTTATTACTTTTTTCAACCGGGAAATTCAAAACGTAAAATCGGAAATCAATATTTAAATGTATTTGTGTGAGTGAACCGACACATTAATCAAGAAAACTTTATTTGCAACCTAATAATCAAATAGTATGTAATCCTACATACATATACATCAGTGGTGTCTATAGTGTCTAGGTATCAAACGAGCCCTTGGACCTGTAAAAAAAAAGACAGCACCTCTTAAGGATGCGGATGGCACTGTTTTAACAGACAGCCATAAAAACTCCACCGCTAGGTTAAGCATTACACCGGTCTTTACTCACGTCCCGTGTACCTACAGCCAGAAGCAAGGAGGAATTCAACGTGGCTGTCAATCAGCTTAAGCATGGAAAGAGTCCTGGCGGCGATGGCACCCAGGCCGAAATAATCAAGCTCCAGTGCGTGAGACCAATTCTGCACAATCTTCTGTGTAAATACTGGAAAGCCGGAGATGTGCCTCAGAATATGCGCGATGCTAACATCATAACACTATACAAAGGGAAAGGTGACCGCGGTGACTGTAACTGCTACCGTGGTATATCCCTTTTGAGCATAGTGCAACGCGACGGAAAAGCTTGCCAAGCTTTTCGGTCGCATTGTCCTATCTTGACTCCAAAAGTTTGCGGAGCGCGTATACCCTAAGGCACAGTGTGGGTTCCGCTCTCAGCGCTTCACAGTGGATATGATTTTCACACTTAAGCAATTGCAAGAGAAGTGTAGAGAGCATAATACTCCCCTGTTTGTGGCTTTCGATGACCTTAACAAGGCTTTGACACGGTCAGCAGGGAAAGTTTGTACTGAGCGTTGAAGAGCATTGGGTGTCCGCCTAAACTCCTGAGCCTCGTTAAATCTTTCCACGAGGATATGAAGGGCACCGTAGTTTTTAATGGCTGTACATCTGAGTCATTTGACATTTGCAGAGGTGTACGCCAGGGCTGCGTCTTGGCTCCTACCCTGTTTGGAATATATTCCTCACTAATATTACATAAAGCTTTCGGCCACGACCAACAGGGTATCCACCTGTATACGAGGACTGACTGAAAGATGTTTAACATCTCTCTCCTTAAATATAAAAGAAACCGCGAGGACCTTTTCGTCGATAGTCTTCTTTTTGCTGATGACGTGGCTTTAGTGGCCAATTAGCAAGTTGAGCTTTAGTCTATGTTGGACAAATTTTCTCAGGCCTGTTCCCTATATGCCATGTCTGTTAACACCAAAAAGACAGTTGTGCTAACACATGGCACTCAAAAATCTCCTTTATTTTTTTAAATGTTACTCTATTAGCGCTAGTTGACAGGTTTTGCTACTTAGGGTCGACCTTATCAAACAATCTCTCGCTTGTAGCGGATATCGACACACGTATTGCCAAGACGGCGACCATGTTCGGGAAGCTTAGTACAAGAGTATGATACAACAAATATCTTACTACAAAGACCAAAATGGTAGTATTTCAGGCTTCCATATTAAGAATTGTACGGAACTGAGACCAACGTACGCAAAACAAGAGCGTTGATTAAACTCATTTTACATGCGTTGCCTACGCAAAATTTTGAGCATATCATGGCGAGACAGGGTAACCATCGAGAAGGTTCTAGAAATCGCACGGCTGCGTAGCTTGACTGCATTTCTTAAACAGAGGCGTCTACGATGGCTGGGGCATGTGCACAGGATGGAACCCTCCTGTTTACCACGACGCGTTCTCCTAGGAGCAGTAGAGAATGCAAAAGCAGATGTTGGGAGGCCTTTGCTTCGCTCTAAGGATTGCGCCAAATGTTACATGGCCACTTTTAAAATTGATCACCGTAACTGGGAAAAGCTCGCAGAAAATAGAACCGATTGGCGCAAACGTGTAATGGAGCGTCGCAACTTTTGCAATGACGCCTAGTTTCAAGCTTTTGCTGACAAGAAACAGAAACGTTATTTAGGTGGCTTAGCACCAACCACCGCCGATTTCTCTTGTCCAGCTTGCGGTAGGTTATTTCACTCTCGCATCGATTTGTATAGCCACGAAAAGAGTTGTTTCACAGACCATCATACGCCATGAATTGTCTGTAATAGACGTATACGCTTATATATATATTATAGATGCGAAATGTGAGTTTGTTTATTTATTTGTTAGGCTTGCATGCCTTAACTACTCGACCGATCATCCCGAAATACCGCATACACGTTGTCAAAGATACAGGAAAGGACATAGGGTCGTCCCGAAAAAACTGTTACTAACTTAACCTAGATTTACGCTAGCGAAGCAGCATTACGTCTTCTTGCAGTTATATTATTGCTAATGTTTTATTTTAATATGCAACTTTTCAGCGTGACATCAACTTCCTTAACATTTACGGCCTGACAGAAACATCACCGTTAGCAACCGGTATGTTGCCTGGCTCTGATAATTACATAACAGTTGGCTATGCTGTATCAAACACTGAATTAAGGATCGCAGACTCGAAATTGCAACCACTAGGACCGAATGAGGTAAGGCATGCATAAAAACATTAAAGCATTATGAATTGAAGTGTTACTGGGCGAAGTGTTTCTTTACTACCATTATTAAAAATAATGGTAGTAAAGAAAGGGCCTCACATTTCTATGTGAGGCCTTTCTTTCCTGGCCCAAAAGAAATTAATGTATTGAATGGAATTACCACTTTATGCTGACTCCAAATAGATTGTTACTAGCATTCTGTCTGATGCAGTCACCAACTGAAGGTCACTGCTAAGAAAACACTACTAAAGTAGATAAAAACAGCTTGTAATTTTATTTTATTTACATTCTTAACTAAGTGTGTGTGGTGAACTGCTACATCTTTACGATACAAAAGTCGTTTAATTACCCACACTTTGCAAACTGTAAAGGTCCAAATAAAGGGTGACCATAAAATTTAACAATGATTTATTATTTTACAGGTTGGCGAACTTCTGATTCGTGGTCCTCAAGTTATGAAAGGATATAGAAATAATCCTATAGCCACGAAAGATTCTATCACAGAAGATGGCTGGTTTAGATCTGGAGACCTTGCCAGTATTGATGAAAATGGAGTGGTCACTATCGCCGATAGACTCAAAGAACTGATTAAGGTAATTCTCTATATTTTAGCACAATTACATAAACCATTGAGACTAACAGTATTGTCAAAGCAACGTAATTTTTATTATTTATTTTATTAATATAAAGACTAACCGCCACTACTATTGTAGTATTTCTAAAATTTGAGTGAGCATATTAAACACAGTAAAATTAAAATGTTATCTAACATGTCTTAAAAAAGAAACAGGAGTGAACTTAATGTCGTCTACCGTGCACATTTTCAGACTCCATACTGTTAATTTTCTAAATGAGAAACCTAAAAACAATTTGCCCAACACGCCAATAAAACCTGTAGCCATATGTTGGCCCATAAGTGTAATCTTACAAGATAAGACTTAATAAGCAGCTAATTCATGTTTTAATTTTATAACTGCTAAGGGCTGGGCTCATTTAACTTTATTTTCAGGTAAAAGGGTACCAAGTACCACCTGCAGAATTAGAACATGTTCTAAAAGAACATCCAGATATTTTAGACGTTGCCGTCCTTGGTATTCCTGATGAAAGAAGTGGTGAAGTACCTAAAGCTTTCGTAGTTTTAAAAGAAGGGCATAAAGAAGACGCCGAGGAAGTAATGTCCTTTGTAGCCAAAAGAGTAGCAGAATATAAAAGAGTGAAAAAGGTCATGTTCTTAGACGCACTTCCAAAAAATCCTTCTGGCAAGATTTTAAGAAGAGTACTAAAAGAGAAATACTGTTAAATATATATGTATAATAAAATTAATAGATAATAATTAGTTAAGGGTGTAAAATAGGGAGATCAATTAAAAAACATTTAACTCAGCGGAAGACTTAAGCTGATGTCAAATATGTTAAAGCGTCCAAATATTCCGAAAATTAAATGATTATTCAAAACATATAATATTGTTTCAATAATTATTATGGGCCATCCATCCATCTTGTGTTGTCTGTAACACTATTTGATAAACTAAATGGCATCTGTATCGGAAGTAGAACGTAGAATAGTGAAAGATGTACCAAGGTGGTATGGGCTTGCAGAAAAATGGATGTCTAAAGAAAACAGGCAAATGTGAATGTGACAGCTGCAGGCAAAGACTTCGGCGAAGGTTCCCTAACCACATTCTGAAGAAAAGCCAGATTAAGAGTTTTCTAAACTGACAACATGAAATAACGAATATAATGAAAGAAAATGAAGAATGTTTTCCCTACTTACCCCACTTACCTTACGGGAAACAGGCGTGACTCTATATATGTACATATATGTATGTAATTAAGATCGATCATGTAGTGACTATGGACTTAAAACAATAGTCTTATGAATGATTACCTACCAGACCTTTTCTGTCTCCCTTCCTCTTTATTCCGATATCAAGATAAACCACTAAAACGATGACGATTGACGACTTTAGTTCAACCTGAACTTGAAGACGTTAACAAAAAATTCTAAACTGATTTATGAGATTATTTGATTACTTCAGCATGACGTCGAGTTATGAATAAGAAAAATCAATCATTAACCTTGCAGTTTTTTCATAAATAATGTAATTGTTGCATATCATAGCAACTTATTAGATAAAAGGTATAAAATAAATATATTCCTATATTTAAGTTTTCTTTAATATAATCGTAATGGAATAATTACGTTTATTTAAATTTACATATTTATACAAAGCAAGATTTTTGGTAGCGGGTTAAGTAGGAGGTTCATATTAACCTCGTTAAAATGTCTTAAATTTTGATGTTACTACAAGTAACTCAATATTTGACCAACATGTTTGCCGTTTCTCTAGTTATTATAAATGCATGCGCTCATAACAGGGGAACTTTTGCAACAAGCACAAAGCACACACACAGCTTTTGAATTTCGAAGTGTATAGAGTACTTTTTCAATTTGCAGACATGCTTAAAAGGCAAGCTGGCAGCCTTAGTACCTCCTTAAAAGTTATTCGTCGAGTTTCTTATTAACTTTGGCAAAATATACCAACAAAATGAGCAACGCGTGTCTAAAGTTATTAGCTTAAAATGTACCTAAGTTTGTTCCTAACTAAATTAAAGTAACTAATCTTGGTTTAATTAGGATGAGTAGGACATTGTAGGAATAAAAACATAAAATCACAATTGGTACTACGTAGATAAATGCCCAAAAAATATTTTTGTTTATTAATACACTTTTTCTTTTCTTTATGTTTGGATTGTAACGTATATACTTATTTTCTTATAATGTTAAGACAATGTAGTAAAATAATGGTACTGGTAAACTTATTTCTGAACATACTTGAAGAACAACGCAGAGGTAATTATTATATCTACAAATCAGGCTCGCTTTGAGATGAGGTGAATTTAGTTTCAACCGTATCAACTGTTGATAAAATAATTAAGGTTTTTAATACATTACCTATCACGTCACGTTACTTAAAAGCACTTATTAACGTTTAATGATTTAATCTTTAGAACTCCGTATCACAGGGTACCAACGGGCTTTTGTAAATTGTAAATTTGCCAACATTTATACGAGTATTATCAATTTAATGCTATAATAGTATTCATAATTATGTCTTTAAATTTTTATTTTTACGCTCCTTATTATGTAAGGTTTTTAACAATAATACAATGAAATAAAAAGAATGCATATATACTTAAATACACAAACAGGTTCAGTAAATTAATTAGCGAGACATACAAGAATCAAACGTGTGGTACTTATATGCAAATGAAAAATAATTCAAATTATTGCAATAAATTTTTTGACCTCGAACTCTCACACTCGCAGTTCTTTAGTGTGGTACCGAACTCTTGGTGTGGGAATCCACCTCGCACTTTACCAGTTTTTATTTAATTAGCAAAACTTAAATTAAGGTCTTAAATGCGCAATCATTAGCGCTTTTCCACGACAAACCTCTCTGTTTACTCAAAGTTGATAAACCATCACATCACTCTCGCATAAAAACTTTTACATTAACAGATGTATTATCCAGAATCTCTTCATACAGACTTTGAGGAAACTTGTCAATAAACTTGGGTCGTAAATAGGACAGTTGTCCTTAAACTAACGGAGGCAAAACCGTATTAAGAGACAGCCTTAACTTCAGGGCCCTCCATGAAACCTCTAAGGAACTACGGGGGCTTACAGGGTGATTTATTGGCACCGACCCACGAGCTAATGATGGGAATAATTGCTTTGATGCTTGATCAGCGACATTTTACGATTCAGACTGTCTTTGTTTCCCCACTACTATGGAGAAAAATGTTAGTTAGCAACTTGTTCGTATAATACGTAGCCATATTATTCTAGGGGCTGATAAGTCACTTTTGTATTGTACTTTGTTAGTAAAATATTTTTACGATACAAATGTATTTTCATACATTTTATCAATTTTAATCGCTGTCAGTATTCTTAGTTTAGCTGTCGTCCACACATATCGCTCGTTCTTTCTCGTGACAAGCTCGCAAGGAGCTCTTTAGTTAATCAATAAATATCAATTTCAAAAAATTTGAGATTTCTTGTGATAAAAGCTGAAATATAATATTATTAAAATTAACAAGAGAAAATCGCTGACATTTGTCGTATATTTTCATTAAAGAGTATATTATTTATTATATCATATGACACGGACACTAGATCGGCACTCTCTTTTGAACAGTTTTCATTACGAAAAATGGCCCTCTAGCATAATAACATTGTTTATAAAATTCTTATTTTACTGTTTTTTATTTTATTCTTTATTAATTTGGGGACTTTTATTGATATTGTAATATGCCAGTACCATTGTAATTTAAACTTATACTACAATACTATTATAATTATTTTAATGTAGCCATTTACTTCATGTAAAAAATACCATAATAATATACAGTACATATAGATAATATGTACCGTATATTATTATGGTATTTTCTAACATATTATATTAGAAAATAACTGGCCCTTAGAGAGGATTACACGGAGATATGGGTCCAATGTGACGAGGCCCTTCGAGAATTTAATCAAAGCTGGAATGGAACACCTGACGCGGCACTAGCCGCAGCAAGTGTAGGACTATTTCTACGTATGGATTCTAATATATGGGCTATGCATCAAACACCCATACGTTTGGTGGACCGGTATATTGGTAACTATGGATGAAAAACAGTGTCTGCCCTGAATTCTCTTATAGTATCAATGCAATTAACATTATTATAATATTATTAAGAACGTATTTATTGCTATTATCAAATCATTTTATAAAAACTGCCATGTACTCAATAACCACACTTTATTTTATGTTCACAATTAAATTTAATTATATTGACTTATTCTCAAATAACCTAATCGTAAATAATGATATATTGGAGATTATACTTAGAAATTTACGATCATTCTTATAAAACCTATTATGGCCTAAATGATCATTCAAAGTACATTTATAATTTGAAACGGGTCACTGTATATTAATTCAGCTTAGATGTTTCAGATTATGCGGCGGTAAAAAAAGCATTGCGTTCGAGAGGTCAAGGATTTGAATTCCGCCCAGTGCACTAACGTAAACTCACTCCTGCCATCAGCTTATTAGTTTAGGGATTAACAAGAATACTAGAATTTAGAAACCTAATCTATCGCACAGTTTTATTATTTTGGTGCATATCTTTACCTAAACATACATATCAGAATATTTTATAATTAGTGGTACAAATAATGGTTTGTATAATATTTAATATTGATATTATTTATATGTATAAAAGAAACAATCCTAATATACAAGTTAACTTATATACAAACCTATCTACTTATATAAGTAAAACAAAATAAAAAGAAACGGCTCAAAATATATGACGGTAATACAAAAACAAAAAAAATGTGGCAGCGTCTTTAAATTCTTCAGTATAGCCATCGACTGGGCAAGTGCCTACAAGGTAGGTTATAATATATATTTACAGGTCTTTTCTCATATGCTCAACTCCTGTCTTCACCTAGTAATACCATAAATATAAATTCAATACCATCACTAAACTCACTAAATATTTATTGAACGTCGACATTTATAAGTACATATTACTTTGTAAGCTAAATTAATTAATGAGTTTTGATTTACAATGTGCATGCTTCTGTATGTATAGACACATATTTAAACAAATAAAGAATTATCTTATCTTATGCCACGATGTCCTTGATGTTTGTATAGGTTACTAAAATTTATCTTTGGAATAATTATGACGTACTCCGCAGATTGACTTTGTTATATAAGGCATATTCTAAAGTCATAAATAAGAACCGTTGGTCTGATTTCAAGACCACTGATTTGGCAATCCAACAACTAGGTTATCTTTAGTAGGTTACATACATAAACGCACTCATATCTCTTTCACCCTGAAGGGGTAGGCAATGGTCTAGTATTTTAGGTGCAACATTATAAGACGAGGTTTTTGAGATTTTCTTGACAGGAAAAACGAATAGTCATCACTTTGGCTGACTCGAGAATCTAAGCAGAGACCTCAATTGAATTCACTACCGCTGCGCCAACAAGTAGTTCAATCAGCATTAAATTCAGCCGGTCACTAGTTTCTATATATATATGAAACAAGTGCAATTAAACTACTCAGATGTTTTTATATTTAATAATAAAGTCCTTCAGACCAAATTTTTGGTTACGGTGGCCAATCTTAACGATATACTGGTCATCTGCGCAGGAGATATTATAGTGCACAAGTGTGTGCGCAAACACAATTGCCCTCTGTTCCCTAACTCTCATGATCCAATGGGACGTTAATCCAACACGACCGGAAAGAGATCAGGCGCAGGACCAACGGCTTTACATACTTGCCGAGGCACGTGTGTAACACCGCTAACTTCTTAACTTCGGGCTGCTATTGAGGTTTCTTAACAGAAACACTCAATAAATTATTGTTGACCCGACCCGGGATTTAAAACCTAGACCTCATGCACAGCAGTCACATTCGCTATCGCTGCGCCATGGAGGCAGTTTTTATATAAACAAAGCTCATAATAGTCTAATAGTTTTGGTGCGGTGTAGTATAGATTAATATTAAAACATAATACATTACTGTGATCATACTAATTTGATCATTATCATTGATATTCTACACTAATTGTAGTCATGAAATAATAAAAATAAACAATCATCTTATCATCACAATAATTTTTTAATTACCAAAAAAACCCAATCAGGCTCCACCAAGTTTTTCTTGTATCAAGCTAAACTTGCTGCAATTTGATTAACCCTTAAAAATAAGGAGGTAGGCGTATAAAGAGACAACTCATCGACACAAAAAAGAAGAAAAATAAATCTTCTAGTTAACAGAAATAATACGTTCATGCTTGGGTTTCCCTTTTTAACTTAATAAAAACGTAGCTTATGTTTGTGACATTACAATATGTAACTGAAAATTTACTGTCATGTGCTCGTTTACCTAGTTATTACGAACATCAACCACAAAGGATGGCCGCTCACGTGCATTCATAACAACTGAACTTTTGCAACTGGTGCACCAATTTGAATTCCGAACCGGAAAGCGCGAATTTGTTTTTTAACTATTTGCATACTTACTTAAGAATGTGGCTGGCAGCTTTAGAATCATCTTAAAGAGTGTCAAGTTTTTTAAGTACTTGTGCCACTGACAGCGGTTAGTGAGGGGTGAATAGAGAGGACTATCAAAGTGTTGGCCAGCCGTAAGAAGTGAGTATGTACTTAGTATGTAAGATAACGTAAGTTCAGTATGCTGAATACGAGAAAAATATCAGATTTGTTAAATTGACTCTAGTTTATGAGATAAGACTTTATAACTATATAACAGAAATAAGGTCGAAATAAAATACAATTACTTATTAAATACATATTTTAGAAGCGGCTATATAATAACAACAAGACAACTTAATACATATGCTATAAACAAAAAATCATAAAAAACAATATTAGAAAAAACTTTATCTGTAAGTTTTTATATTGTGTTTATGTTCAGGACAATCCCTTATTAAACTCAAGCAATAGTCTGCCATCATAATATGGCTGTCCCATCGGCCTTGGTATCTTTATTTCATTGTTCCAATGTCCTGATGGAACCGTTCTTTATGTTGAATATCTAAAGAACCAGAGTCACTCCATACAAAGTAAATACATTTCAGGCATGACTGATGAAGGTGTTTATTAAAACCAGTAATAAAATTAATGCCACAGAAAATATATATTTTTTGTTTCCCAGTGTAATTTAATCGCTGGGCTGAAAGTTTGTACCTATGCTAGGTAGAGAAAATATTACGCTCACCAACTTCTCAATCTCTTGTTTAAATTAAGTGAAGTTATCATCTCGTTACATGTCTAAAAGTATTGTATAATAATTTTAAACCAAATAATTTCAAGATTAGATAGTTAGGCGGTCGATAATGACGTTGCTTGTCATAAGTAGCCAACATAAGTAGCCAGCATGTCGTGTGTAATTTTGCAATAATCACGTAATAGCAATCTCACGTTTATGCGAATGTGACAAACGCGAACCGAGTATGGACAGACGTAAACGTAACACGCATACACAGATGGCGTAATGGTTCATATGGGTTCCATGCCATGCCATACCATGGTACAAAAAATTGTGTGGTCCACAAATAGTTGTTCTGAGTCTGGGTGTTCTTGGTGTCCATTGTTTGAATGTTTGTAAAGACCTCCGCAACACATTAATTATGCCTGATACGGATCTCCGGCATCAGGCATAATTAATGTGTTGAAAGAACATAAAGGTAGCAGACAAAAAAATTTTAATAATATTTTTATTAATCACGAAGTGATCTATATCAGATCAAACTTCTGAAGTTATTTTTGCTTTTTTGTGACAGCCTTCAGCACGCCGAAGCTACCTACCAAAGACGGCAGACGACCCATTAGTGCGAGATAGAAGTGCCATTAGAGAGCACGTGAAACCTTCGTCGGCTCATAGCACCTGTTACAGCCGATACGGACAGCTAGTTAGTAGCAGTTGATATACGCCTTTATTTAGGACTAGCTTTTGCCTGCGGCTTCGTTCACTAAACTATAAGTAGGTTAGATTAAGTTACAGTACTTTTTAAATAAAATATAGTCTATGCTTCTCGGTAATAATGTAGCTTTCTAATGGTGAAAGAATTTTTAAAATAGGTTGTTTAGTTTTTGAGTTAAATCCTTACAAACAATAAAAGAAAAATCGAATCTTCATTTATTTATGGAGGTCCAACTTATTCTAGTTTGACAATATATTTCAGTAAGTATCTGATAGCCAGTTACAGGTCCTCTCTTTCCTCTTTATAATATTAGTATAGATAAAGTTTACAATATTATAAACATAAACCCTGACATGATGTTGGCTCAACTGTAGTGGATCGACATCGTCAACTTGGTTTGTCCGCCTAACTCTGGCAATGGGAAATTAATTGGTTCGAAATATTTTATCAACTATTCAGGCCTAATACTTCCACTGCAAAACTTCAGGCTATCAAGATGATCTTAAGTCTTTATTTAAATATGTTTTTGCTGTAATGTTTTGTTATGAGTATGTCAATATAATTACTTTGAAATATTTTGAATATAACTTGAAGGTCTCGAGCTATCTAGAAAACATTAGCAAACAAAAACATGTAGAGGTATCCAGCATGCAATGTTTGAAAGGTGACCTCACAATTGTAAAATATTCGTGTGTGGAGCACAAGAATATTTTACAATGGTGAGGTTTTTGTTCTTACGATATTGATGTGTATATTAAATATTTCTGTATAGATACGGTAATACGGGAATCATTAAAAGAACCAAATTATTTTATGTAAAACTCTTACAGATTTAAGTGATATAAAAATTGATAGATCGTCACATTTTACTAGTTTTGCAAATATGTATAAATATACATAATTACATTACAATTGTTTAATGAAACTATAACAATTATTTAGTAGTACTAATATAGTAATATAATTATAAATTAATTATAAATCTTTAAAATTAAAATTTAATGAAAAGAACTGCAGCAAGCAAGTGTTAACCTGTAAAGTCACTGCAGTACACCGGTGGCACGACACATTTTTTTAAATTGTATCTGTTATTTTAAAATCTTACAAACTATGTACGAGTGCATTTCTTAAGAAATATTACTAAATGACAACTAGATCATAAAATTCAGAGGAATGGTAAGTGAATATACTAACTACACAAAATACTTTATATAGGTACTATTTATTTCTGATTATGATTCAATTGAAACATCAAATCCGGTTAAACAATTCAACAAAAACACCGAGTACATACATGCCAGCCTTGACAGTGACCATGAGTGGTAACGTAGCGATGATTGTGGAACACAAATAGTAGTTCTGTGGCGTTCCACAAGGCGACATCTTGCTCATATCTGCGTTGCGTCTCATTAATTACGACTTTTGAGATATTCTTTTTATCTATAGATTATGAATGAAATATACCGGCTGTTGTTAGCGTATCGTCAGTAATTAATTAGTTTGAAGTGTCTGTATTTGGATTTAATATTTATGTGAGTACTATCAAAAATCCTTAAGTAATATTTATTTGAAAAGAGATTAATACTATATTATAATGTTATTGTTCAAACAATTTAAGCAGTATAGATGTGGATTTCAATTTAATTATAACAATTGTATGCTTTTGTTAGTGACTAGCGAAGTTTGCTTACGTCGATAATTTATATTACTTTGACAAAATATAGTTTTATATTAATGAATAACTTTACATACTTTTCTAATTTGAAAATTACCACCGTTAGCAAATGTAACCTCATTATTACATACTAGGTATCGCCCGCAGCATCACTCAAATGGTATATCATCGAAATATAACCTACTAGCTGACCCGCGCAACTTCGTCTGCGTCACATAAGAGAATTTTTCTTTTTTGTACTATTTTTCTTTAGTGCTCCGTTCCTACTGCTTAAAGCGTGATGTTATATCACTTATAACCTTCCCCGATAAATGGGCTATCCAACACTAAAATAATTTTGTAATTCGTACCCGTAGTTCCTGAGATTAGCGCGTTCAACCAAACAAACAAACAAACTCTTCAGCTTTATAATTTTAGCATACATGTTAGCGTAGAGCAAATATAAATATTTTAAATTATTTAGGATTCGTTTAAAATTACTACCTACATACTTTTATTTATTTTTATTTTATTTATTAATTGCACAAAACAAAGTACAGTCTTATTAAAAATTAAAAACAGTCATATATATATATATAGTGATATTTTTTATCACTATATTGGGATTTGACACTTTATATCATATATATAGGGATATTTTTTACCCGGCAACGGCCAACCCTTTCAGGGCACAGGTATAAATAAAATAAAGACGTAGAGTAGGAGGAACAGCTGCCCCTTTGATGGGATAACTGCCCCACTTTTGTAAAGAGTAGGCTGTGTCTCTGACAGAGGAGCTAGAACACACGGCGATGACGAGCGATTTAAAAAAAAATCCCCGGCAGCGGCTATCAACCTAAATGTTTTTGCAGACACATTTTTGTGATTTTTGTCAATTGTTATGTTTTGTGTGTTCATCTTCTTAGATACTTGTAAGTGCAAGTGATATCCCTGGTGCTGGAAGCATCTATAAGCTACAGTTACCAACAGGTAATTTAAATGTTCGCTTTTATACCTAAATAGAATAAAATGGATTGACATTTTTAGATACGGCCTGAAAAACGTCCAACAACATATCATAGGTATACCATTTTACCTAATCAACAGTACAATTATAATATTATGTTGATGATAAAATAATTATATTTTTATTTAACTTATCATTACGCGAATGAAATTTTAATCTCTAACGCGATAATCATACTTTTATTTAATTTATCGTCATACTATTATCGTTTTTGTGTGTAAACAATTTTGCTTTAATCAGTATCTTCTTGTTATAATTAAAGTTTAAAATAACAATAAGATCGAGTATAAATATTAATTTTATTAAATTAACAGTGAATAATAATTATAATACCCAGTGTATTAGAAAGCAAAGAAAAAGGGTCGGTTAGAAAATCTTCAATATCTTCAAAAGTACCTGACCTAGCTTTATAAAATAGAGACTAAATTAAAGAATCCTTTTCCTATTTTGCTTACTCCCACTCGTCACCACCAAGTAAAACTGAGGCTAGATTGAAGTTGTCCATCTAACTTCAGAATAACTTGATAGTGAAATTATTTTTCGTTGTCTTTTTATCTACTCCCCAAGGCATCATCATGCCTTTGTTTCAAAAGGCCTCAGTGACATCTCGTTTCACAGCTTTGTCTTTTTATTTTTATCCAAATTATCCATCATAGTCTCATCATAGTCATCAGTGTCATCGTCTCAGTGGGGAGACCAACAGACTGCAATGCAAAGGGTCTCGGGTTCGAACCCACGTCGCGCACCTCTGACTTTCGGAAGTTATATGACTTTTCGAAATTATGTGCGTATTGATTGACAATTATCGCCTGCTCCGTGCCTCGGAGAGCACGTTAAGCCGTCGGTCCCGGCTGCCATGAACATCTATGGCAGTCGTTATTGGGAAAGTCAGTACCCTCTAATATCCTGATACTGATCTAGCCTTAGGGTATCGTTAGCCTTCGGGTTGCGGAGGTCAGGTGGCAGCCGCTCCGTGTAAAAACTGATATCCAGTCAAATCCGGTTAGACCAGAAAAGCCGACCCCAAGTGACTTGGGAATAATAAAGGCTAAGAGAGAAGAAGAGTCTCATCATAGTCATCGTAGACTGCACATATGGTGTAGTGGTTAAAGTCATCACCTCGCCACTGCCACTATGCCGATGACTGTTGTGGATTCACCAAGTATGAGTGTTCTTTATGTCCGTTGTTTGAATGTTTGTAATGTCCCCCGTAACACAGGATTTACACCTAGTGCGGGAGCTGTCTATATAAAAAAAGAAAAAGACTAGACATGAATACGCTTAATGCTGTAGGGTCTTAAAACCATACAGATCGATTTTTCATCGAAATAGAAAGTCGCTATAAAAATTTTAATCTGATAGGATTACCATTACAAATACAAGTATTTCCAAAACATGTTGAAAATGTTGACCTCACTTACCTTTTTCACAGAAACACTATGGCATCCAAGAATCTGTTGACAAGAACAGCTCATAAGCTCATATCATGCAGAAGTATATCTGTATCTTCAAAAAGAGAACAGAATCTCTGGACTTCTGACAATACAGTGAAGTCTCCTCATAAATCAATCGATGTTCCTAACAGAAGTCTCCCTGAACACATGTGGGAAAACTTGGGGAGATGGTCAGATAGAACGGCACTGGTATGTATAATTATAAAATTTTAATTTGCTCACCTCATAAGGGATAGACGACATAATTTAAGGTAGGCAGCATTACAACCTCTGTAATAGTAAATACAAAAACTATCTAACTACCATCTTCTGTGACCATGGCTACTGGAAAGTAACCGAAACGTCGGAGAAAGTGTAAACTTAAATATAAATAGTTTAAATAATTCAATTAGTTTAAAAATTTCTAAAGATAAATGTAACACTTTTCAAAATTATGTTATAAAGTGTTAAATAAATAAAGCAATAAAATCCGTATAAAGTAGTTTAATTTTTATTTAAAAATCACAATATATGAAAATAATACTAAACAGTTTCATGTATTGCCATAGAAATGTCATAAAATAAACATATCTAATGATTGATGCATTTAATCAATAATAATTTATGTAATTATGTAAGTGCTAGGTAAATTAATATAATTAAATACTCGTCATATAAAACGAATGGCGTAATTTTTTTAAAAGGGATTTGTTTAAAGTAAAGGATGAGTAAAACATACCGAATACGTTCGCTTTATCGACTTCATATCCTTGTCAAGGTATCTTATCTTATCTTATGTGGGGGCCAGTCATTGCAGACCGGCGACACTTCGACCCAGTGGGATCTTTTGTGTCGACACTCTCCCAATAACGACTGCCATTACATAGATGTTCATGGCAGCCGGGACCAACGGCTTAACGTGCTCTCCGAGGCACGGAGCAGGCGATAATTTTCAATCAATTCGTACATAATTTCGAAAAGTCATATAACTTCCGAAAGTCAGAGGTGCGCGACGTGGGTTCTAACCTGAGACCCTCTGCATTGCAGTCTGTTGGTCTCCCCACTGAGCTATCGCTGCTCCAAAAAAAGGTATAGTTGTCAAGGTATAGTTACATACTTAAGAGATCCGTATCTCTATAATTTAATATTTGTAGGTAAGCTCTACAGAGAATTGTTGTGAGCTCTTTGTGCAAGCTTGGTAATTAAAATATAATTCTATAGTAAATAATGTTGTAATAAAATAGTGATTATTACAATATAATAACTAAATTTAGTAACTGGTTAATAACCGTATCCACGAATACATATATCAAATAGGAATCTCAACACATACTATTAAACAGACAGATATTTTAATATGTTAATCGTTTTAATAAAATAAACCCAAGAAAGAAACAACCGGTTGCTTGGTCTTATTTTAATACATAGCACAATAAAATAAACTTATTAATAATTTCAGAAATTTTCATACATAAACACACAGACAAATGAACAAATAATTTGTATAATTTTATTATATTACACAAACCTAGATACCTATAGAACCTTAGATATAAACCTATTGCGGTAATGGAATTTAGAAAAAATATATTTAGATCCAGTTTCAACCAAGTTCTCAAACCACTTGTGAAGAAGGAAAATTTATTATTTTGTGACTGTTGCAGTTGTCTAGATGCTAAAATAGTAGTCATTACAGTCTTGAAAATAAACAGTTAATACGGTCATAATAAAATGAACACGCACATCATACGACTGCATGTAACATAATTATTTGCTGATCAATCGACATTGACTATAAATACCCACACAGATGCATTTAATGCTTTTAAAGTAAAGTCTCTAAAAGGTGTCACTGAAACCGCGTTGACATTAAATATAGCGAATACAGTGTATACTTTATAAATAAAATTATAAGCAACGTCGTCTTTATAAATATTCATAAAGAAATAGATTGCTGCGCACAGTTAAATATTGCCAGTCATCTCTACGTTAAACGCAATATGTAGCAAGCTGTTATTTAGAATATAATGACAAAAATACTTAATAATAGCGTGACCCTGAAGCTAGTCGCTTACTCCACAATTAAAGTAGCACTACGTTTGCGTTATAACATACATAGTCCACGGCCTTGAATAGGTGGGCGAAAGTGAATTATACCCAATTTCACCAGCTCTGGTTTTAGTACTCTAGTAAGAGGTGGTGAGCCTATTGCCGTATACCGGGCATAGTACTAGACCAGCGTCAAGTACTAGACAATACATTTTTAGTAGTAACACAGCTGCTTCTACTAAAAATGTATGATATATATTTCAGCAATCTAAACAATACTTTAATAGATCCTACAATTTAACCCGATGCTTAGGGTCTCACACAGCAGCAGTCGCACTTTAGACTATTGCGTTACCGAGGTAACCGAGTATATAGTATACTAGAGATCATAGTCTCGGTATATATTGTATTATATTCATAGAATTTAATTATTAAAGATCTATATTTTCAGGTATGCGGCATAACAAAGCGTTCATATACCTACCATCAAATGTATAAATACTCGCGAAATTTTGCCGCGAAATTACGAACGCAGATGAAGATCAAGGATGGTGACGTAGTATTCATTATGATGCCAAACTCACCAGAGTTTCCTGTGGTAGTGTTGGGAGCTCTGGAGGCAGGTGCTGAAGTCAGTACTTGTAATCCCATTTATACTCCACGTAAGTTAACATAAAATAAACTATTTGTATCATCATCAAGCTGCTAGTGTTCTCCGTTATATTATAATTGTAGAGACACATAATATTGTGTAGAGACAGACTGCTGACGCATTAATTCTATATACAAGGCGCGCAGTGTGTGTGCAGCGCAGCAGTCGTCTCCCCACACCCGCTCAGCTAGGTCGCGTACATAATTATGTAGTTTATTTTTGTATATCTATAATAAGTTTCTGGTACCAGTAAAGAAAGTATATATCAATGTGACTATAATTTCTTCGACATATGACACCCCCTACAATAATCATAATAGTATAATATATACAATTCTGCAGCACCTATATATGAATAGGCAAAGACAAAACAGTTTCCATTTTTCCTTCTTTGGTTGTCAAACGAATTTCATTTTTCATTTTTAGTTTAGTAATTATTGAAGTGCCCTAGTATTATCAATAAAAAAATTGATGTTGAAAAATTGTTTTACAAATACTAATAATAGTGCTTGTGCCATATAATACACATTAATACTATAACATACATATATCAGCACCAATATGTGCTCTATATTACTGCATACATTTTGCAGAGAGCTTAATTTCATGACCTAAGTGTCCTTTGGTTTCCGCACAAGGCAAGCCTGTATCTTTATATAAATGTATTATAAACCCGTTGGTGTAGACGTCTGCACTAACAATTATATAACGTATTCATTATTCAACCATTGATATTAACTATATTACTATTACTATCTGAATTAATAAGTATTACATCAAAAATACAACAAAAAAATATATCATTTTTCTTTCAGATGAAGTCCAACGTCAAATAATGCTATCCGACGCAAAAATCCTCATCGCTGTACCAGAAATCGTGCCGGTTCTCAAAGAAGCACTGGTTTTATTAAAAACAGATCTTCCAATAATAGTTGTCAGGGGTTCAGACGGTACTTTACCACCAGGAACAATTTCTTTTGAAGAAATTGCTATGGCTGATAATGTTGACCAGAGCGTTTTAAAAGAAGTCAGAAGACATGCCGAAGACGTTGCATTTTTGCCATACTCTAGTGGTACTACAGGACTTCCGAAAGGCGTGGAGTTAGTGCATCGGAATATAGTCGTGAACTGTTTGCAGCAAGATGTTGACACTGTTCGGCATTACGATGAAACTACTAGTAAGTAATTCAAATTTCTTACTGAATACATTCTTAATATTTCGTTAAATACGACTAAATTCTACTTATGCCAACCATTATAATAATTAATTCTTGATTATATATATTATAATACAGAAAGTAACTCTGTAATTTATGTTGTCACAGTCGAAGTCTTAATATACAATATTGGTGAAAAGCTATGGTCGCAACTTAAAACTGAACCAGAACTACTTAAAAAAAACGCGATTAAGAGCTTATTACTGAAAACTAACTAAGGCTAAATTAAGAATGCACTTCCCATATTTGTTATTTCAAAAATATGCCCTGCTTTTAAAAATAATTTGCGATATTTATCAGATATATTTAAATTTGATGTATTTCGAACCACAAACGTCTAAAATATTCTCGTATTTCATTTATTTGAGAAATCTTATAAAATTAACAATATAACGATATCACTAAGCTAATAGTTTACCAAGCAACTGTCTAAGATCATCGACCTTGTCTATTTTCAGTCAAGAGAGTATAGGCTAATCATGTTATTAGTCGGTATTTGCCTTGTCCGACTTGAACCGCGTAATTATTTTAATATGATCGTAAGCGGTCTCTACGAACTGGTTTTAACTAGGCTATGCTAATACGGACCAGTACCGACAACATACAAGTATCCTGACGATGTTCTCCTTTATTATTAGACTTACATGACGATTTTCATCATGACTCAGCTTAAGGCTTGCCTTAAAAACCCACCAGATGATATATAGTTCAATATACAATATACTCTGCCTCACAGATATGTTGAGTGTCATATCCTGAAGCGATGATTGCTGCATTCATTTTTAAAGACTCAATTGAGTAACTATATGGATTGTCCGCATGTCTTCGAGCTGTGTACAATTTTACAATTCAGAGTGCCTTGTTAATTTGTTGGTTATAATCTTTCAAGTAATGTGGGTTGAAAGACTATTTTAGTTACGCCTTGCCACTTGTATTCTGTGTGTATTCTGACGGGATTTGTCTATTTAATTTTCTAATCGTAGCAGAGGATTATAAAATACCGCTGACAGATTAACTCCATCTACGTAAATACACAGTATAGGTTAGTGTAACTTTGACATTCGTAAGTGTTACTTTGTGTCCTAAATGAATAAACATACCTATGTATATAAACATTGGTTGTGTTAAATGTTTTGTGTAAACGCTCGTACAAATGGCCATAAGAACGTTGTCTCGGGGATTAGGTTTTTAGTGAATTAGGTTAGATATGTAAACATGTAAAGGAATGTGATGTGATATTCCTCTTCAGAGAGCTGTTATGGATCTTATGAGCCTCAGTCTTCATTTAAAGCCTAATTATTCAATATATTAGTGGTTAAGTAAAATTTAAGCATGGCTTGGTCATTATGAGTCGCACGCTTACCATACACGATCAGGAGTCAGCCAGGGATCGGTACCTAGTCTTCTATCTTCTTGTCTTTTATCTTAATGAATTTCTGCCTACAGTGGTCCGAAATTCAGAATGCTTCTTATATTATGCAGATGATATAAAATTATTTTGTGAAATTAAATCTGAAGCCGATTGCGCTGCTCTGCAATCAGATGTTGACTATGTATGCAGGTGGTGCTTCGAAAATAAAATAGACTTCCATACCACGAAATGTTACATGATGACTTTAGGCCAAATCCGTCACCCAATCAAGTACACTTAAAATAATACACGAAAATTAAACCATAATGTTATCACGAGAACTGATACTATGAAAGATTTGGAAGTCACATTTGACCAAAAGCTCACCTTTCATGAGCATATTTCGTCGGTTGCTAAGGAGTATTTTAGTCGCCTCGGATTCGTTTTGAGAAACTGTTGTGAACTCCACAGCATCCAACATGGGTGCCTAAATTCGCATTGCATTGCATGGCGCATTAAACTCGTTTTTTATGCATTAGTCCGTAGTAAACTTGAGTTCAGCGTGGTTGTGTGGAATCCATATCATAAGCAGTGGGCATACTGCTTATGATATGGATTCCACACAACCACTTACACACAACACATTATGTTGGAAAAAGTCCAGAAAGCTTTTCTAAGACTTATTTATAAGAAATTCTATGGTTACGACCCCTATCTGTATCCTACAAAATTATAATCGGATTGCTTTTTTTTTTTTACAGGTGTAATAGATTTTATTTATTGTATTATAAAATTATTTACATTAAGAAAGCTACAATCATAATTTACAACTTAACTAATATTAACAAAACTAACCACTTATAAATAGAACAAAATGAAGAGTAACAAAATATGAGACTGTAAAAATTAATAAAAAGGGATGGCCGGTTTAGGCAGCGTCGTAAAATTCCTCAGCATCGCTGTCGACCGGGAGTGTGCCCAGAAGACTGGCAGCATTGCCACGCTGAATGGCAATGCTGATTCTTTGAGCCAAAAAAGTCCAGCCTTCTGGTCACGCGAAGCGTCGATTAGCCGCTTAGATATATCTCTAAAAAGCGCACGAGCGCCCGGACCTCATGAACCCCATTGGTTTGCTTAGGTTTTAACTCATTAGAGACGAGGCAGTCATACGATCAGATGGTTGGAACCTGCAAAATTTTAAAGGGTATGATCTAGACACCGATTCTTCACGACAAATGTTGCAGATTGTTTGTGCCTAACAACAATAATTGTCGTGGTAGAAAGCACCGATTACTCTGGCGGTTCCAGCGTGCCGTACTGTGGCACGCTTTAATTCACTCATACCGCAGTCACTAAAGCAGCGTAACGCTCTCTTGGACTTTAACCGAGAAGTTGATATTTTTGCGGATGAACGAAAAGTATTATTGAAATTAAACTACTACATACGGATTTTATCGCGTTATTTATTTTACATTTTATTACAAAAAAATAACGCTATAAAATCCGTATATAGTAGTTTAATTTCAATGAATAATATTCGCGTAAACAGAAGACAATATTATGAAAAGTATTATTATTAGAATGTATGAAGTAATGTGTGCAGAAAGCGTGAATACTAAATTTTAAAATTTATATTATATTATTAAATAGTGCAAGTCGTTCTATTTGATGTAAAATAAATAAATAAATGACTGTGTGAACGGGGTTCGTACTAGGGGATATTTTAGTAGAAGCCAAATTCACCTTGGAACTGGAACTTAACTGCGAAAATAAAATGCGTTTGTTTGTTTTAATATTTCAATAAATAGTAAAGAAAGCGATTTTCGAAATAAACATTTTATGCCACACAGACATCTATCATCTGATATTTAAAGAAAGCCGCCCAAATCATATTTAAAATGCTATAAATGTAAAAGAGGCTAGGTTTTTAATGAACAATATACGTCTTTATGAAACAATAAATCAAAGTCAAATATAATAACCGAATTTTATTTTTATTTTTAAAAACTTTAATAGGAATCGTAGAGCAGCGTAGGAGTCCAAATCAAGCCTGGAACTTGCTAGACAGTGGAAGACTCTCTATGCTACTGCAGATAGTGTTAATGCTAATTATATATTGAGGAAAAACTAGTTACGAGCCCGTTCGTCCCTCAAGGTTCGCGCCCTAGTAGGTATTCGTTAGGTTTCTTCTTAAATCCACCCAAAAATAGGCGCCTCGCGAAGCGGGGCTCCATCGCCTTAATGAAAGGGGTGAAAGTCAAGGGGCGTACGGGCTCGTAGCCGAAAAACTATATAGTAGAAAATATGACCTCGATCTGCCCATGCTGCCAGTTTATTATTTAGTAGAATTCTTATTATATATATTAGCTTAAATAAAATATATGAAAAATAATTATTAAAGGAAGATTACAGGACATTAAACCATATAGTCCAAATATTTATTATTAAAAAACATTGGGCATCTATTTTACCATTTAAGAAAACAATAAAAATTGACTAAGATATACCGCATTAAAGTTCGGGAGTGGGGGCTTGTGACGTCACTGTCTTATAAAATTTGTACCGACAAGTGGCGTAACACGAAATTTAAACGCGTTGTATCTTCGTTGTTATTAGTTTGCGGGACAAAAAAAAACGATTCCAATATTTTTTGCTAATCTAAAAGACGGACTAAAACCTTTTTTAGTCATCATGCCTTTAGAATGTTTATTATAACACTTCCGATTTTAGACATTACACGATTTAAAAAAATAATTTGACGTGTTATTGCAAACATCTTTAAAGCAACTATTATATTTTCAGAATCAAATCAAGACACGATTCTGGGCGTATTACCATTCTTCCATATATATGGTTTGTCAATAGTTCTACTGCACAAACTGTCCGTCGGTATGAAAGTAGTGACGATACCGAAGTTCCATCCAAGCTCATTCATCAACGTGCTAAAAGAACATCCAATAAATCTGATGTGTGCCGCTCCTCCTTTAGGTAAGTTTAAGCATAACTATTTATTTATCATAAGATTTTGCCCGCGGCTTGTCACTTTTCTGTTCCCCGGGAACTGTACTTTTGCCGGATGAAAGGTATCCTATGTCCTTTTCTGTTCCCCTGACAACCTACATGCGAAATTTCAGGATGATCGATCGAATAGTTACGACGTGCAAGTCGAACAAACAAACTCACATTCGCATTTATAATATTAGTGCGGATCGATAGGATTATTGTAGAACTTTTGAAACAAACAGGCCATATGTTTATTTTTCCCCTTTGTCATAGAAATACAGGCTGATGTACATTCATGAACAAACAGTTCCAGGTCTGAACGTAACGAAAGGATGTTACTACTGTATTTTAGCTCTTTAAACTAATTTATTAAGAATAAATTAATGTTTATCATCCTTACCACACACCTACTTTTATAGACAAATAAGCGCCCAGTGCTGAACACTGTTTATGTCATTAAGTGATAAGCTTTTATCTTATATTCATAACATATGTTATTTAAATTTCACAGAGTTTCAATGAGAGAATAATCTCTCTTATCACGTTGTATGACTCTATAATTAGGTTACCGACGCTTTTGACTTGTTGCTTAGCGGCAAACAATGCTGCGATACTGGACTGGAGATATTTTTAACAGTACCACAAAGTGAGTAGTACCCGGTACCACGGGCTAAACTGGTATTGGGTTTTTCTGTCAGGAAATTATCGATGGTAGCACCAAGTCTTTGTCTAGTGTGTCTGTCTGTCCAGAAGTATTCCGGGTAGACGACAATACCCTTTGTTATAGTAATAGTTATTATTGGTGTAGTAGTCCTCTGTCTACTGCATCGTTGATATGGTCGTGACACTATACACATACGTATGAATAGTCATTATTTAAGGAAATATGATATATGGATACCTAGGGCAGTTCCACACTGCGATTTTTGCAGCAATACAAATGCGCTTTTGTCGTAGATCGTGATATGAATTATAAATGCTAATAATTGTTTGTGTCTATTCAACCGCCCAATTATATATGTAAATGCACTCGCTATGAATAAATTAAAATTTGCGGTTGTATTGTGAATTTATCGCTGCTGACAGTCGTACGAGAAGAGAAAACCTTTTATTAATATAAATTCGACGTTAATTTTCAAACACATTTGAACACAAGGCAGCCTTCTTTACTTGGAAAAGAACCTGGAGCACGGACTCATACAGCGTTAAATGAAAAATATTAAAAACTTTTAAACCGTGCCATATTTATACCTTACCTACTTAATAACGTTTGTTCTACCACTTTTCATAATTAATTGTTTGGTTTTTAATACAATTATACATAATGTATTAAAATTTGTCGCTCTAATCACAAGAATAAGGTTTAAGTAAACATGCGATCGCATAAGAAGGCGGCGCGTAGAAAATATGTTTTTCGTAAAATTGTATTAAGCTAACAATGGTAGAAGTATGATGTAAAAAATACACGGGTAAAAGGTAATAAATATTTTTTATTTAATTCTGTATATAATATGTAGTTTTATCAATATATTCGAATGCTGTTCTACACATGAATAAGACCTATACAAGGTGAATGATTAGCCGCGTTACAACTAAGTCATTGCAAAAGCGAAAGTCGTCGTAATTAACTGCACTATTATTTTATTATAGCGGTAATATACGGCAACTTTTGCTTCTCAATTGCAATTGCTAATCATAATATTATATAGCAGTAATAATATTTTATTTTTAGTTCTATTCGATGTTATGTACAGACAGCGACTTAAGTCGCTAAACTTTCAAAGTAACCATCGCGTCGTTCTCATGTTTTTACAACAATAATAGTTGAAACAGAGAGTTTATTTAATGATCTATGCTAATTAAAAAGAGGAAAGATTTGATTTATTTTCTTAATCTGAGGGCATTCAATTACCTAAAGTTAGGAATTAACCATTCTATTAATTTCTAACATTAGCTTTTAGCTTCTTATTTAGCTGACTGTATAATTATTTTTTGCAGTATTATTCCTTGGTTCACACGCCGATGTGACGAAAGACCATCTGGCGTCTGTCAAAACGATTACATCAGGCGCTGCTCCATTACCCAGGAATGACGTGTTGAAAGTACTTAAAAAAGTTAAGGTACAAAGTATTCCTTATATATAAAATTGTAAATGTGTCCGCATACTCGAAAAATATGGATGGCTTGAATTTTTACATTATGCTGCATTTCTACGTGAAAGTGTTATATCCCGTTGTTTTCATGGAAATAGGAAATAGAATACATTTAATTACTTTCAGTTATAAATATCAGACTGAACCACATCAAAGCGAGGCCAGGCTAACTAGGTTTTTATAAATTACGTACATAATAAGACTAAGAGCTGCCTCTGTGGCACAGATTTCGTAAATTCAACAGCTGTGCATTAAGTCTTGGGCTTGATTCCAGCCACAGGAAAAGTAATACTGAGTGTTTCTACCAATACGGACTAATCCCTGCTGCCTCTTCTCACCATCGTCTTACGCGACAGCATTTTTATCCCCATCATTTAGATGGTTGGCAGTCTACAACTGTGCGTTTTCCCAGAAATTTGTGTCCATGGGCGGCGCTAATCGCTTACCATATGGCGATCCGTCAACTAGTATGCCTCATACCCTATTACAAAAATAAAAATAAAAAAATCTTGTCAATAGTCTCGTCCTCGATTCGTGGCACCATAAACTATAGCTGGTAAAATGTGGGTGTAATACACCTTTTTTCTTTCCTTTTTATCTCTTCGTGGATATAGCCGTAAGATAATGTACCTATGTCGTAAAACTATATAAAAACTAACAAATAATTGTATTGTTTAAAACTTTATGTCATTTCACCTAACAAATATATGATGTTCCTCTTGAACAGCTGTAGAAGCGTTTACTAACGGCCGTTCAAAGTTACTACCGGGTCAGCCAAAGCTATATTGAGTTTTCCTACACGAAGTACTCAATGTAGCATACAAATTCATTTTTTTTATTTCTTGTAAGGGTACTAAATCTTTAGCTCGACTTGGTAGAGGCAACAAGGTCGTATCCGTATAGACGGGTATCTAAGTATACTAGTAAATAAATACAGGTGTACACCTAGTCTATCGATTCTGTGAAATACAAGCTGTATAAAAGACAATGATTGTAGAAAAATTACAGTCGAATTCGATAGATTGTTCATAATAAATTCAACGTCTATTAATGTAAAAAATTATAATACTTCTTAAGTAGCAAAAACTCTATTATACCATCGATCACTCAAAAGACGTAAAATAATAAATCATATTTATTTTAGTTCTGAAAAACTGTTTGCTTTGTCAATTTCCCGTTCGAACTTTTTGTTTTGATAAACATTATAGATTTTTTGTGTATTTTGAACGATAATTTACTCGGAATTTATCTTACTAGTTTGTCAGCTATCTCTTATAGCTCAAGTTGCATTTAATCTTTTAATTAAATATATTGTACAAATATATACAGTATAAATACATACATACGCTATGTATGTATGAACTAAATTATATGTTTTTACGCTTATATAGCCCAAGGTACGAGCGTATTGCCTCTGAGCACAGTTTCGAATTCCGTACTACTACAAAAAAAATATTGGCAGGAGAACCCAAAAATAATTTACCGACCCGAGAACCGAACTTGGGTACACATGCACAGCGGTACCAATAATTACCACTGCATCAGGCAGTACCCAACACCTACATATATTAGCAAATCATGCACAGAAACTATAAAATATCTTTAAGGGAGACTAGACAAGACAAGACAGACAAGGGACAAGGGGACTTTAAATATCTTTACTTTTCCACTTATTATACTTATAAAGCCTAATTTACTTTTCCACTTATTATACTTATAAAGCCTAATTTACATTACAAAAGCATATGTATGGCAAAATTAATTTGCTGAAACTAGTTTCAATAACCGTGTACCTCGCTTCATGAAATATTTAGTGTCATTACACTCACAGTATCACTAAAATTGGCAGCATCGCTAACAGCCAACATCGAAGCCTTTTTTCGTTGCATTCTCTACACAATGTTCATGTTGCATCTACACGATGTTATTAGTGCACAGCTAATTATATTTGATTTTAAATAACGCACTTTGGACGAAAGTATGTATTTTTGTTTCATGTATTATAAAGTTAGAAGCTTATACGTGGAATGTTTATCGTAAAATTAATTTTATGTAACTAATTTCGTAAAGTAAATTAGATTAAAGCAGAGCATGGATAGCTTGCGATGTACAATTGCTACGATAAAGGAAATTCCATGATTCGTAAATTCTATGATATCTCATTTGAACAATAATCAATTAGTTATTACTGATTATAATTCAAACCATAATCGAATATTCAAACTAATAAAATTTATTTAAAGATGCTCGATCATAGTATTCGACCTAATCGTACAGTTTGGGGTGATAGTGAAAACTTTTTTCAGATCTTGTAATATTGTCGTTCCTTATTTGCCTACATTGTTTGATACGGATGGCAGTGACTGCATTCGTATTTTCATATGGCTAATACTTAAAAAAAGAATCAATCAATATCAAAGTATAATGCATTCGAATATTTATCAACGAACTTTTCGAATATATTAAAATGCTTGAAGAATCGAATAATTCGATATTTTAATTTATAATCACTCGACTGAATTTGCGAGATATTTTATGCATTTTTATTTCTTTTAGCCAAACACCAGCTTCCTTAACATATATGGTTTGACGGAAACATCACCTCTAGCAGTAGCAATGGTGCCAGGATCTAATGACGTCACAACAGTGGGGTATGGTATACCAAACACGGAATTAAGGATTGTTGACTCTAAGCTGCAACCACTTGGACCTAATGAGGTAAGGCTTGTAAAAAATAAATAGACAGACAACAGAATACCCGTAGAGAGATCGCGCTTGCAGAGAGAAGAAGAAGAAGCGAGGATCCTACTGTGTAGAGTAAAAGCTCTACACAGTAGAGATCACTACCAATAAAACCGTATGGTTCTTCACTATAGAAGAAAATAGAGATTCTTACTCTATAGAAGATGGCGATTTAATAACATTGTGATGACTCTACGGATGACACAGTGGTTTAAGTGATCGCCTCACTTGTGAGTTCGAATCCCGCATGAGACTAAAATTTGTGTAATCCAGAAATGGTTGCGTTATTAACCTCTGAGTCTTCTGCTGTGTGTGACAGATTGGTGTTAGCGACAGGCATAACTCCGGAACTACTGGACCGATTGACTCGTAACTTGGGGTCATACCTCGGTCGAGTTTGAATATGGGCCCTGTGGGTCAGAATACCTCCAAGATATAGGGGTCACAACGTCACATGTATTTTAAATGGCAAAATATTGACTTGTAACTTGGTGTGCAGACACATTGGGGTCATACCTCGGTCGAGTTTGAATATGGACCTTGTGGTCCAAAAGACACCTGAGATATAGGGGTCACAAGGTCACATGTCGGCCTCGACGGCGTAGTGGTTAGAGTAACCGACTGCTACGCCTGAGGTTACGGGTTTGATTCTCGCACAAATCAAATATTTGTGTGCATAAACATGGATGTTTGTCTTGGTCTGGATGTTTCTATGTATAATATGTATGTATTTACAAAAAAAAGTATATGTATGTTTATCCATTGTCTAGTACCCATGGTACGAGCTCTCTTTAGTTTGGGCTAGATGGTGTTGTGTGTGTGTGGTAGAATATTATTATTATTACATGTGTTTTAAATGCTTTTACATTTAAGACGAAGAGGTTGAATCTTGGGTTTTTACACCCATCTCGTTATTAAATGCTTTTGTGTCCGTTGTTTGAATGTTTGTAAAGTCCCTAACAAAACAGGATTTTTTTTAGACCTGGAGATGTCCTTAAAAATAAAACATTGTATATTAATGTTAAAGTGAAAATACAAAGAGTTTCTAAAATCCCATAAGATCGCGCTGTGTTTTCACCATGGGAACTGTGACTCTTTTTTTGAGAGAGGTTGGCAGGGCGCTAGTGTTTCTCTATAGGTAGTAAGAGTTCATAGAATACGGTAAGCACTTACTATCAAACGGATTATATGATTGTTACCAGCTGGAATATAACGAAAAAACACAGTTGATGGTAGGTTACATGGTGCGTATCTGTTGTAAAATAATATTCTCATCAAGATTATAATCCTTATCGAAAGCTTTTGCTGTTGTTCAACTTGGATTAAATAGGTACCCAAATAGCAAAGTGCCGATTTCGAAAGTTTGTCCTCTTTTTATTACGATATTACTACGTATACGGATATATATAAGTACAAAATTAAGATTCAGAATAAAATTGTGTTTAACAGGTTGGTGAACTACTAATTCGTGGTCCTCAAGTGATGAAAGGGTATAGAAATAATCCTACAGCCACGAAAGATTCGATTACTGAAGACGGCTGGTTCAGAACAGGAGATCTCGCCAGTATTGATAAAAACGGAGTCGTAACTATAGCTGATAGACTAAAAGAACTCATTAAGGTAAGTCTAATTTTCAAAAGGTTTAGTTTCTAAGTTCGTATATTGTTTGTAAAGCACAGGTCCCCGAGATTATAAAGGTATATTTTGTATACATAATATACTATAGTTACGTTATGTTATCAATAAATATACTTCACTTATTTATACTATTAAGCTTGGTCTAAAGAATTAAGCAAAAAGAATTTCAAGCATAATTTCATGTTTCCTGACTATTTAATAATTAGTATGATGTTGAGTTCACAACACTTCTCATAATAAGCAAGAATGTAAATTAATTAGGACGGGCCGCTTATTGTTCTCTAATATTCAACCTATAATATTGTTTTGTTTATTCGTAATACTTAATTAAAAATGAACACTATTTAACAAAGAACTGCCCGGATGACGCGATAGCTTAAGTGGCAACTTACCACGATGCTGTGCAGTGTGAGTGTTGCAGGTTTGATTCCTGCACAGTCATAAAAAAGTAACATGACAGATAGCCACGTGTGAAACGATAAAATTATGAGGTCACAAGCTTTAACATTCCTGTGATGCGTTTCACATGAATCTTTATACATTTTAATTATTTATAATTCATGTATGTTATTATTCTGGCGAATTATATTTAATTAACGTGTTTAAAATTCTTGCAATACCTGCTAAAAAAATTCATTACTAAAATATTACACACGCAAAATTATAAACAGCATGGAAACAAATAGTTAAAATAAAGATATTACACAGAAAGTTGGCCTCATTCCAATAAAATTCGGAACATGAGCAAATATAATATTCACACTTCTCGAATGTAATGTTATGTGTTTTTAATTGGATCTTCACTTTGCATTGCACTCATTAACCGGTCGTATACCGCCGGCTCGCATACCAGCCGGCAGATTTGTACCCGTCGTAGGCCGGTGGCTCGCATGCGAGCCACCAAATTGGTTTTACGTTAGCTTAAGCTAAAGCGAAGGCGGCGCGCGGCGTTTTGGCGCCAATTTGGTGGCTCGCATGCGAGCCACCGGCCTACGACGGGTACAAATCTGCCGGCTGGTATGCGAGCCGGCGGTATACGACCGGTTAATTCTCTTCTTTACAGGTAAAAGGGTACCAAGTACCTCCTGCAGAGTTAGAAAATGTTCTAAAAGAACATCCAGATATTTTAGACGTTGCCGTTCTTGGTATTCCTGATGCACGAAGTGGGGAAGTACCCAAAGCTTTTATAGTTTTAAAAGATGGCTGCAAAGAAGACGTCGAAGGAATAAAATCATTTGTAGCTAAAAGAGTAGCAGAATATAAAAGAGTGACGGAAGTCATGTTTTTAGACGCACTGCCAAAAAATCCTTCTGGAAAGATGTTAAGACGAGTTTTGAAAGAGAAATATTGTTAAATTCATATTTTTCTAGCATTAGGTTAAATAATAATTAAGTAAATTATGTCAAATAATACCTATGATATTTTAAAATAAGGTGATATTAAAACGGTTGGAAAATGAACATTTGCTTACTAATATAATCTATAATGTAAGTGAACTAAAAAACTATAAGGATAATCTATAGAAAAATTTGCGCACAACCCGATACCATGATAATTACCTTTATTTTATAGCCCGTGTTGAAAAGTATAACAGTAAATAATAACAGCCCTATACATAAGCTGTCCCACTGCTGTGCTCTCTTCAGTGTGAGAAGTAAAAGTTTAGCGATTTTAAGAAACTATACCTATCCTCCAATGTAAAAAGGTATTGTAATCGAATAAAACAGTCATAATAGAATAAAGGTCAGCCCAAGTTCGGTATGAGGTGAATGATATGAATAGAATAAAATCATTGTATTCCATCCCCATATATTTTATAAGTGTTTGAAGAATTGCATTTGATCTTACATCACAATGAATTATTAAAATAAAATAATACATTCCTTATAAGTTTTTATCAGCCTTATTTTCCTAGTTTAACAGGAAAAAAAGCTTCAAGCTTGGAGTTACTTTTTTAACTTTATAAAAACGTGGCATATGTTTTTGACGTAACAAAATGTTACTGACAATTTACCGGCATGTTCACCGTTTACCCGGTTATTACGAACATCAACCACGAAGGATAGCAGGTCACGTGCGTTCATAACAACTGAACTTTTGCAACTGGCGCACCACTTTTGAATTTCGAACTGGATACCGTAGTACATTTGTATTTTTTTGTCTATTTGCATACGTACTTAAGTCTGTGGCTGGCAGCTTTAGAACCTTCTTAAAGAGTTAGTTTTAAATTTTCGTCGAGTTTCTTATTAACTTAGAAACTGGAAATAAGGACTGTGTATTTTGCAACAAAGCGGGTAACGGCCATCTTAATTTATTCGCTTAAAATGTGCTCCTAACTTAATGGAAGTTACTAATTTTGGCTTAATATTAACAAAAGTTTTTAGGGCAGTCTTATGGAGTAAGGGACTACGCCAAAGCTAAATTATTAAAAAATGTTTATGTATAAGTTACGTTGCGCATAAGGTATTAAGAGATTATTTGGTTATTTTTAATAAGACTGGATTACAAATTATATTATACATATAGAGTATGTTTTTATATATTAAAAACAAAAAGAGAAAACAAACAAATAGCCTTTGTGGAATAAGCTCGTCGCCGTCTCGTGACATAAAACTAACGAACATTAAGCTTTATTTTAGCGCTGAAATTTCGTTCTCATACGGCAACGCTACTAGAGCCACTCTTTGCCACCAGCACGAAGAAAACAGTCTTTACTTGAATTGAGAGAACATTTTAAACCTTGAGCAAAACCTTTCATAAATAGTTTTCTTTTCAAAAAGTAATTTTACATCATTAGCATAGAGTTGAATTTGGAATGACAGCCACTTTTGGTTACAATAGTCTGAACTCATTAAAGCTACTTCTGACTCCCATAACTAGCAACTCTAGGTACTCCGAACAAACGAATCCACTAGCTGAACGTCAACTGGTGAAAATAAGCACATTACTAAATTGGCCCGACAAAGAGAAAACCATTTAAGTCCTGCTGTTTTCGTCCTGCATTGTTGGTTAGCTCTATGCGTTACACCGTGGTGTAAAAGAAATAAATTTCTGGAAAAAAATTCATCAATAAAACAATTCGTTTAAGACTGGTGTCCTATTTTCCTTAACAAGAATTAATATAATTAGGTATCGTAATGTTTGTATAATTACGTTTATTTAAAAAAAAACAAAACCTGCACTTAGAACGGTACCTAAGTCGCGCTGTACTTTACAAACATTTAAAATAAACAATTAATACAAAGATTACTCCGACTCAGAACAACTAGTTGTGGTCACAAATGGAACCGCTTGAAGAACAACTAGTTGTGGTCACAAATGGAACCGATGGAAGAACAACTAGTTGTGGTCACAAATGGAACCGCTTGAAGAACAACTAGTTGTGGTCACAAATGGAACCGCTTGAAGAACAACTAGTTGTGGTCATAAATGGAACCACTTGAAGAACAACTAGTTGTGGTCACAAATGGAACCGCTTGAAGAACAACTAGTTGTGGTCACAAATGGAACCGCTTGAAGAACAACTAGTTGTGGTCACAAATGGAACCGCTTGAAGAACAACTAGTTGTGGTCACAAATGGAACCGCTTGAAGAACAACTAGTTGTGGTCACAAATGGAACCGCTTGAAGAACAACTAGTTGTGGTCACAAATGGAACCGCTTGAAGAACAACTAGTTGTGGTCACAAATGGAACCGCTTAAAGAACAACTATTTGTGGTCACAAATGGAACCGCTTGAAGAACAACTAGTTGTGGTCACAAATGAAACCGCTTAAAGAACAACTAGTTGTGGTCACAAATGGAACCGCTTGAATCACTACGCAACCTATGAAGGAATAAAGGAATGTAACCATGCATAAGGATATTTTAAATAAGCTGAATTTACTTGCCAATTCTTAATTGTCTTTCCATGTGTTAGGCACAATTGGTTGACAGTTATACATGGTCAAAGAATACACGGAATCGTTTAGACACCGATGTTATTAAGTTTAATCTAATCTACAAACCTAATAGTAATTTACACAACACAACACCAAAATGAGTATTAACACAGGACACAATCGACAACAAAAATGCAGCAATCAAAACATACAAAAAATAACACAAGCTAAGCAATTAACACTTCATTAGTTAATACAGATTATAAACCAGTATTTTAAGCACAACCTTCGTGGTAGTGAATGATATCTGTGCATGTTTCTTTGGGTTATATACCCAGATCTAGCAACTTGTCATTAGATTTTCTATCAAAATATTTTTAGGATAGCAGGACTGTATTTGGAACAATAGGCAGTAGATAGGAATAGGTTCCCTTTTACATGGGATATAAGCGAAATCTAGGTATGAAAACCCTAGCCTACCCTTCAAAGATATAAGCTTATAAAATGATAATAATATCAGCCCTGTATTAAACTGTCCTACTGATGGGCACAGGCCTCTTCTCAGTGTGAGAAGAATTATGCCATAGTCCACCACGCTGGCCTAGTGCGGGTTGGCAGACTTCACATATCTTCGAAAACATTATGCAGAACTCTCAGAGATGCAGGTTTCATCACGATGTTTTTCTTCACCGTTAAAGCAACCGATAAATAACTATTTAATATGCATATAACTTCGAAAAGTCAGAGATGCGCGCCTTGGGTTCGAACTCGAAACCTCTGCGTGGCAGTCCAACGTTTTTTCACTAGGCTATCGCTACTTTTACATATAACATACAGTATATAATAACTTTTCAGATAAAATAGAATAATAAATACTAATGGTACATTACATTATCATGTAACTACTCTCCCAAATCTTCGCTGTGTAGTTTTACTATTGTTACTATACCATCTGCGTTCCCATATTGTACAGCGGTGTTGAGTCATATCTTTCAAAGTTGCTATGTGCGTATGATAGTTACCCCGTAGTACTTCTAGTTGAAATTTTCCATAGACTACGGTAAATTTAACACCTAAACATTAGGTGGTTCAGCAAAATATGCTATAAATGTTGTATGTTATTCTCCGTTCCTGTTTTTCTTTCTGAGTGTACATACTTATAAAACAATAATATTACTACAATACACTTGTGTGTTAACGTACTCTTTGGTTTTCTTAAAACAAGGGCCGCACTATTTGTAAATACTGTGTCACGAGGAACTTTACAAACATTCAAACAACGGTCTACTAATAACTATTTGTGGATCCCATATATTTTTGTCCCGGTTGGTTATCGAACCCACGACACTCAGCGGCGCGGCGAATATATTATTATCACTAGCGCTGTGGTATAAGTGAAAATAATATGTTCTACATCTACGTAGATGACAAAGGTAGATACAACATTTACGCGTCGGTGTAACAGCACCCGAGCAGATCACCCTCCCACCAGTTCTAGGTTAACCCGTCGCCATTTCTGAAAGTATAATGGGAATCTCGGATTAAACTAAAGTTTTAATTAGTTGCAATAGTGAATTGGAAAAGTAAGGACGTCCGTTTTCGGAATCACGCCGCCGACGCCATATTTGAAATTCAAATAGGCGTTCTGTTGCTACACCGTTATTTCTAATATCCTGTAATGTTACAATTACGCGGATACTTAACCATGTCTTGGGCCTTATTCGACAATTATATTTATGTGTTCTACTTGAGGTGATTCTCATTTCAGCGAAACATGGCGCTCAATTTCGTATATTGTTTGTCGGCTCTTACAAGGCCGGCTCGGCGTATTTTGCCATATAATGTATTGTTATTAAAGTTTATAATTTGAAATATAAAAAATATAAGTTATTAAACCCTACTTCAAAAAACGAAGCGTATGTTTCTGAAAGTCGGTTCATTTTAATTTAATTCTTCTGATTATTAGTTACTATTACACAGTTGTATTCCTCTTTTACCATTAGAATATCCACAAATAGACCAGTCTACTTGAAAAATATCAGTTTAGAAATGCAGATCGGCACAATGACTAATATTCTCTAGATACGCTCAGGAAAAGCGTTTAACGGCTATGCGCAGCTACGTAATTTCCCCAATTTATACTTTCAAACAAAAAATTATGTCGCACTACCATCGCATCCAGACGTAATTAATAACAAAATATACCAAATTGTTAACTTCTAAATAAATAAATTCTTTATCAGTTATTTTTCTTAATATAAAAAGTCTATAAACTAAAGAAGTACTTTATATATCAAGCAAAATAAATGTTATTTGTGGTACGCGGACACCGCCGAATGTGATATAGACGCAAGTGTATCCGCCATTAAAAGTAACTTATAAAAGATACGTAGCGCCATCTAGTGTCATCATCATGATTTATTTTCGTGTATTTTTGGGGAAAATATTTTCCTGAGGGTAGAGTGTACTCAAGATACTCTAAGCTATTTTAACTAACTTTACGTTTTGATTCATAGCTTCATTTTGGCGCAAAAAGAGAGAAAGGCAAGCACCAAACACACTTTCATAATGAAATCGTTACATTATGAAAGTGTGTTTTACTACACACAATTAACATAATATGTCATATCAGCGATAGCTCAGTGGGGAGACCAACAGACTGCAATGCAGAGGGTCTCGGGTTCGAACCCACGTCGCGCACCTCTGACTTTCGGGAGTTATATGACTTTTCGAAATTATGTGCGTATTGATTGACAATTATCGCCTGCTCCGTGCCTCGGAGAGCACGTTAAGCCGTCGGTCCCGGCTGCCATGAACATCTATGGCAGTCGTTATTGGGAAAGTCAGTAAGTCAGTACCCTCTAATATTCTGACAATGGTCTAGCCTTAGGGTATCGTTAGCCTTCGGGTTGCGGAGGTCAGGTGGCAGCCGCTCCGTGTAAAAACTGATATCCAGTCAAATCCGGTTAGACCAGAAAAGCCGACCCCAAGTGACTTGGGAATAATAAAGGCTAAGAGAGAAGAGAAAGATGTACCTATACTTTACTCAAAGTAAAATATCCAGCGAATCAATACCTGTATTAAAAAAATAGCAAGTCCAAATCTTCCATCTAATATTAAGAATAAAACCGCTTGAATAAATATCGCAGTCTACAAAAGTTGACAGCCAAATAACCCTGTATTAAATTCCTGCAGTGAGTAAGGTTTCTAGGAATCTTGACTATTTGGTAGTTTGAATATCACTAGAATTATGTTAATTATTTGAATAAACCGGCTGACTAACTCACATTTATTGTTCCACTATTTCGTGCCTTTGACCCCGTCGTATTTGCCTTCCTGTGCGTCACCTTATACACTACATATATAATATATTTGAATAGCTTTTGCCCGCGGTTTTGTTCGCGTAAAAGTACGTTAAGTTATGTTAGTAATTTTTAAAATTAAATAAAATGTAGCCTATGTTACTCGGTGATAATATAGCTTTCCAGTAGTGAAAGAATTTTAAAAATCGTTGAGTACTTTATGCGCTAAATTCTTACAAACAAACGAACAAACAAAAAATCTTATCTTTTCTTTTTATAATACTAGTATAGCCAAATGCAACGCGGACTTGTCACACTATTTCTTTGGCCCTCGTGACCGATTACGCATGGTTTGGATTTTACGTTAAACTTTACGGCAATAAAATATGAATGCTTCATCAATATCTTTTTAGTATTTTTTACATGATACTGAAAAAAACAGGCAGGTAGATAATAATTCTAAAATCATTGTTTTTAAATAATTGGCGTCCATCGTCGACTGCATCTACACTTAAGATCAGGTGAGATCGCGGTCAAACGCAAGCCTATTACAGTTTAAAAAAAAAAATTGGCTTCTTTTTTATATTAAAATTGTCTCCAGTACTTGTCCTAATATATTCTAGCCTTTTTAGAGTTTTATAATAGTACTATATTTTACGGTCGGTCGAGAAGTTGAGGCTTGAAAACGTAAGAAACAAACTCACATTCGCATTTATAATATTAGTTAGGATTAGGATTGATGTAAATAGATATTTGACGCTTTTTATGCAAGCGAAGAGTATATTAAGTTCTTTATTTTCCACCCTAGTATCAATTTATTGAACCCTAAAATCGTAATTGAAAACGTCATTCATCGAGTCTGCGCATAGTTTTAACGAGGTTGGAAAAACAATAAAAATGCGATCTCCAAAACTTTTCCTAACAATACACAGTTACAATACAGTTTGGTTCGTAAAGTTTCAATGCGGCGAGAAACAAATGATTATACTTTTTACATTGATTTATTGTTGGTATTTTTTCCAATAGGGCTCTATTTTTCACGGACTGCCTGTTCATTTTCCCCCGAGCTCCCGTTTCGAAGGAGGCTACGCTTTATTTTTGACGTCGGTCTAGCGAAATACGAATACAAAAAGAATTTACTACTATAAAAGTTTTTAGACTATCGCGATTTGTACACATACTTAATATAATGCTAGACAACGGGTCTTACTCGCGATAAAGTATTTAAAAGGTAATTAATACCTTGAAATTAAACTACTATATACCGACTTGCGTCGATCGTGGTCACGGGTTGACTGATGTGAACTCAGCGGCGCCTTCGTGTAGTGCTGGTTTCGGCAACTACCCTCACTAGGTCACTATTATTTATATTCGCACTGTCGGTATTTCGACACACAACACTAACGACGTCTACACACTAGCGAGCTAAGTCACTACGGCGACGTTTACATTTGCTGATGACTGGATTCCAAGATGTAGACAAACGGTATCCATCCTCCCGGTTGAAATTGCAATATTTCTTAATTTCAACCGCTTCACGTACTACCCTGGAGTAATGTGACGATCGGTGGATAAAACTTGTGGTTTATGTAACTCAATCCAGGGGTTTGGTCCAGACTCCAACAGATGCTCGGCTATAGCAGACTTGTTTACTGACCGGTTCTTATGCCACAAATATAACGAGGCAAAGAAAATAATATAAATTGTTTATTAGTTCATTACAATTAAGTTGTTAACTGCGTAACCACTAAGATTATTCTCGATCAAATCAATTTAAATTTGATTGTCAGTTTTAACGTTATCCTTTTCAAAAACACCACAAACAATAATGTTATCATACTTACACCACTAACTGCAAGCCTAGTTCATATTACTGAATTCAAACATGATCTCGACGAATTCTCCATTCAACATACAGAACGGTTTGCGTAGGGAAACGCTGAACTGCCTCAATCACACTGTTTTTCCAATAGTTTATGTAAATGGTAACCCATTTAGCTTTATGTACGTTATCAGAGTCCGACTGTAGCCAATAAAGTGTTCGTAAATATGCAATTATAATAACTAGTTGGCGTCTGATAATGGTTACGGTAGACATTCGCACTTGTGCTTGCGATGATTGTGTTCGTGTATCATTTTTACGTGCAGAGATAAAAGGAAGGAAGGTCGGTAGGCCTCGGTTGCTAAGAGGGAGATTTGTTTGTGAAATACTTACAAGAAATCTTTGGGTACAAACAACTCAGGTGAAGGTGGCAAAATGTGGCTGTAGTACATCTTTATACACTGAACGAGTATATAGAGATGTAAAAGCAGCGATAGCTCAGTGGGGAGACCAACAGACTGCAATGTAGAGGGTCTCGGGTTCGAACCCACATCGCGCACCTCTGACTTTCGGAAGTTATATGACTTTTCTAAATTATGTGCGTATTGATTGACAATTTTCGCCTGCTCTGTGCCTCGGAGAGCACGTTAAGCCGACTGTCCCGGTTGCCATGAACATCTTTGGCAGTCGTTATTGGGAGAGCATCGACACAAAAGATCCCACTGGATCGAAGTGTCGCCGGTCTGCACTGACTGGCCCCCACATAAGATACAAGATATTGAGATGTACTACAACCACATTTTACTTTGAATGTTTTGCGTTAATGGTTTAGGTATGGAGCCTCAATAGACTCCATACCTAAATCGTTTGAGTCATTGTGGCAACATTAACATTTTATAACATTAATAGCCACAATGATTATTACATTACTTCAAAACATTCCCAAAATTCAAGGAATTCAATTATACTTTTCTAGAATCTAAAAATCTCCATTAAATGAGAACCTGATTACACTAAGTTCGACCTGGAAAACGAGCGCGGGTCTCACGATTGGCTGAATTCATAAGCGGAAAATCTTGACACGGAACTAACAGTCATATCAAATAATCTATGTTTCAGTTAAAAGTCTCAGAGTAATACACGTGATTAGAAAACATTTGAAATAGACCAGTACATCATAAGAGTAATGTTTTCTATCAGGACTTAAACAATTCTCATTTCAGGTGTACGATTAAAACCAATCCCTACATCACAAGGTACCTAATTCTTGTAATTCCAAAACGAGGTAATATTTACTAACTCACGCTGACCTGCTGACCTGGTGTACCGCCACGACGTGAAAAGAAACAAGAATGATAGATATGGAATATAATTAGAACTATATCATTGGTAACAATAATACAATCGCTTTTAAGAAAAAACTTATTATTAATTACAAATAAGTAGTAATATTAGTAAATAAGTAATCTATTTCGTAAAAAGCATTAACTCTTTTTTATAATATATGTATGTATAAAATAGTAGGTTGTTTGTACCTTATATAAAAATAAATAACAATTGATCAGTTATGAAAATAATTGGTGTCAGCTTATTATAAATTATTTTCATTGGAAATACCTATTAGGAGAATGCCAAATTTTTTAAACGTATCGTTTCATACTAATCAAAGCAAACGAAACAACTGATTTCAATTCATGCAGATAACATAAAACAAAAAATAGAGAACATATCATTTCCCAAATTAAAAACAGTTCAAAAGGCTATCATTAAAACGAGATCAACCGTCAAAATTCAAAAGAACATCGTTAGCAACGTTCTTGTTTTAAAAAGCTAATTCGAACGAATAGATATATCGAGTTACGAAGAGTCCGTGCATTTGAGTGAGTGACAGTAATTGCTCGCTGCATCCCGCCATTACGTCGCTTCGACAGATTTTAATGGCGCCGACACTGAACAAGATTTACGAGTTATTAACAAAGTTACCTTTTGTTCTGTTCAAAAATTTTTAAAGGATACGTATTTCTTTGTTAGAACATTATTTATTATTGTTTTGATTTGTTACGTGATGTCATCTTGTTGACTTTAATTGGACTTTGAAGAATTTTTAAAGGTGTCTTTAGGATTTTAAAGATACGATAAGTACGCATTGGTAACTAAAACAGACTACGATAAAAAAAAAACACACTCATCATGTGATTTTATTATGTTACTATGAAATACCTTTGAGCTTTAATCTTCTCCCTTAGCCTTTATTATTCCCAAGTCACTTGGGGTCGGCTTTTCTAGTCTAACCGGATTTGACTGGATATCAGTTTTTACACGGAGCGGCTGCCACCTGACCTCCGCAACCCGAAGGCTAATGATACCCTAAGGCTAGACCAGTGTCAGGATATTAGAGGGAACTGACTTTCCCAATAACAACTGCCATAGATGTTCATGGCAGCCGAGACCGACGGCTTAACGTGCTCTCCGAGGCACGGAGCAGGCGATAATTGTCAATCAATACGCACATAATTTCGACAAGTCATATAACTTCCGAAAGTCAGAGGTGCGCGACGTGGGTTCGAATCCGACACCCTCTGCATTGCAGTCTGTTGGTCTCCCCACTGAGCTATCGCTGCTTGTTTGACCTTTGAGCTTTAATAAGAAATTTAAACTTGTAATTAATTCATGTTCGTTATTGTATCTCATTGCCAACTTGATACATGTAACTTTCACATTTGTTAAGTTACAAGTGACAACTTGGCTCGAACAGCTCATGGCTATTTAGCGCCACAAAAAGGTTTTAAGTTATTCAAGGCACTATTTGCCGCTACGCAATTAAATCCGGCAAGAGAAAATTCTTAAGAGAATCAAATTGATCGACATTGTTTTTGTAGTCGTTGAATTGAAGTGCTAATGGGACCAGTCCAAATTATAATCCCGTGATTTGACAATCGTTAGAAAAATACTTTTCTAAAGCACGATACACAGCTGACCTAGTGATTTTACATTAAATAGAACGACTTGCGCCAATTACACGATCTAATCACAATAATACACTCGTAGCATAAATTTAAAATATAGTATTCACGCGTTCTCCTCACAGTACCTCATAAACGAAAGTAAAAATGAAAGAAGTAGTGGAATACCACCAGATCCAGTCAGTTTAGCAATGTAAGCTTAACAATCTTAAAGTCTCGAATAATAAATAAAAATCGATATTTTGATTGAGTAAATACTTTATCGAGCTTCAATTTTGACTAACTTGCCTAAATAAAAGACTTTACTGACTACAGCTACGATGGCGCCGCACCCGTTGGTCTACAGGTAAGGGTATCGCTATGTATGCATTGCCGGTAATCTTGGTGATCCCTTTGTATGCTCGCTTGGAACAAAGATTGCTGTCGTTCCCATCCTGTCTGAAACGTGACATATCATGCCAGTGCTAATGAGAGCCCGAGATCGTTAGTGCCTGCCAGCTTCCAATGGCTCTGTTGTGAGACGGATGGCTTGTGGTCATCTTCAATTTAGTTTTAGCCATTTCACTAGCCACTCCTCCAGATCGTGTTCTTAAGACAGACCCTTCCGTAACGACAGAGTGGGCCTTTGTCTCGTGACCATATGTGAAGCGCCAATGTCGATGTCAATGCATATATGTATATGACTTGTGCTTTCAAAAAAACATGTTCCGATTGTAGTTTATCGCCGGACTAACTTCAAATATTCCTTTTAAAGATATTTTTCGTAGTATTGTCTTACATTTACTCGAATGTTATGTTACATTGAAATTTAACTACTTTATACGGCTTTTATTGCGTTAACTATTAGAAAACACACTACTTTTCTTAAACTATTAAATTTACACTTTCCCTGACGCTTCAGCGGCTTTCAACAACCATGGTCATTCATAGTCTCCCTGTAACTATGGGCTATGGCTAATGAAAAGCATCTAAAACGTTTATTTAGATACCCATATTATTATGACTAAAGCACCACATATACAAAAAGAAAAGAAAACATCAATAGTCACGTTCATCCTGGTTTAATTTATAATAAATAACGAGAATGTGGCTATATATTTGTGACACTATTACATCACAAGCTTATAAATAGTTTCAATTAAACTACGATACTAATAAAGCTTACTTAGACCCATTCAGAGCCCTGACATCCAAAGTTCGGAGTTCAGGAGAGATACCATCAGTATCCCAAATCCTCTATTAGATCGTGCATTAATTTGAAACAATTTCTGAGACGAAACAAATCGATGGCCATTTGTCTAACCTAACTACGATTATTTGCCTGTCGAGACGAATAGAAATGAGTTATGACTATCGAAATTATGTTACGGCCGATGAAAACTATTTGAAACGTACCATTCGTCATCTGGAACGATTATTGCTTGGTATATTTTTCATTAAAGCGTTATGATGGATTTTCTATTCGTTTGTATGCGTTTGCGTGTTTTTCTGATGAATGATGCTTAATGATGCTTAATTATTGATAGATAGTAAAAATTATATGATTGTGCTTTTAGAGAATTAGATAACTTTCAAATGTCTTTGAAGTAATATTTTAGTATTCATGATAGTGACAAACCAATGTACCTAAAAGATTAATTTACCTAAATACCTTTTTAAGAGAATTAAACAATGTTATTATTATTGTTATTATTAGTACCATATGATGTATATTTTATGCGTGATGTAGAGCCCGGTATGCTGTCAGTTGCACGATAGACGATAGATAATACGCTTTGCTCTGTTACGTAGAACCTAGCATAGCTTACTGAGAGAAATGTGATTGTGATCGTCCAATTTCTGAGAAAATACATTTTGCTGCTGCTTTTGTTAACACACAGGTCTGGTTTTTGTAGTATTAACCTGTCTTCCAATCAACTATAGGTAAATAGAATCAGTTTTTGATATTTTTGGTTAGAAATGTATAATATATAAACATAAATTTTAAATTAAATTGCGTTCAATTAAGTGATCTTTAGTGTGATCTTCTGAAAATTCATGTGTTCGAAATGCGAAATCAATGCGTCTTCAACTCGGAATTTGAATACTTATGCGATCGAAAAATGCTTACTGCAAAAAGTATTGAATTGGAATTCAAGTGTATAAAAAATCAAGTTAAAACTTGTTCTACTACTAGTGAAGTAGTAGTTTTAGTTTACACTTTTTGCAGAGTTGATCCAAGCTTTCTTTGTAGCCAAGTCTAATAAATAACTCAGTAAAGAAATCTAAGAGTTTAGATGTCAGTTTAAGCTGCGAGCTAGGGCCTTTCGAGTGCTGTACTGAGGCGAGAAGTGACCATATCGCAGGTAAGAGCAGTGGGTGCATAACACTTAAATAATAAACTGGTGTTAGATTTTTTTTATTATTTATTTATTTATTACACATACAATTATCATTACAGGCATATACCTAATGCGATAATGTAGATTGTCACAAATTAATAATTCAAAGTTTGTGCATACAATCATAATTTTATAGTTTAGTCAGTAATAAGAAATTTAAACAATAATAATCATTAAAATAAATTTTAAGCAACATTAACCTATTTTTATAATAATGTCAAATGTCATTTCAATTAGTCATTATAATTATTCTAAACATAAATAAAAATTGTATTATACATTTAGTCACGTATACATAGTTATGTTAATAATTACAATCAATTATGACAAATTAACACAAATAAAAACAATTTTAATTCTTAGATGATAAGTGCTCCATGTCATCCTCTTGAATTCCGCCAATGTACAGGTAAAAATATCAATTCTGGCCGCCAAGTCATTCAGCATCCGAATTGCTCTTAAGACGGGTGCGAACTTTACGTTAGTTGTTCGGCTCGTCGGCACCTCAAATAATCTATCCCTAGGCTGCTGCCGCAATCTAGTATTTGGAACCTGCGACCCCAATGATGACAATACTTCGGGATTACTTAATTTACCACGAAATACTTGAAACACGTATTTGGTCAATGCAAAGTCTCGTCTCATACCCAACTTATAGTATCCAACCATCCCTATAACGAAGAGTGTTGGATACATAAGTGGGTAGTATGGATATACTCCGTGCTGTCGATGATACAAGTATCTGGTGATTTTTTTTTGTATTTACTCCACCATCAGATCGTACTTTGCTTCATGCGAATATGCGCTTCATACCAACGCATTATATTAGCATTTTACAGCTTTTAAATGTTTAAAATCTCTGTATTCCCTCATATCAAAACCCAAGTTCCTAAAAGCCTTAGTACAGACTTGCACAATGTGACTACGAAAACTCAGATCAGCATTAAACAAGACGCCCAAGTCACGCACTGATGTGACACGTGATATTAATTCTTGTCCCATGTGACAGGTTAAAAAAAAAATGATGGGTGATGATAGGTGGAAAAATTTTCGTTTTACTGATTGCAAATATCAGTGGTGAATGAAGTCTCTGTTCAAGTTTCGGGTTCGATTCCTAAGTTAGACAAAGTGTTATTGGGTTTTACTGTGAGAAAAATCTCTGTAGCAGCTTGGAGTCTGAAACTGTGCCTGGTAGACAGCATTGACTCGAACCTTATAACGTGGAATCTAAAACCGTACCCATGTATAATTTTGCCTACCCCTTTGGGGATACAGACATGTTCCATTACTTACTATTCTTATAATAATATCAGCCACAATTATTATAATATTCTACCAATATTATAATATTGGTAGAATATTATAATAATATCAGCCCTGTATTAAACTGCCCCACTGCCGGGCACGGGCCTCTTCTCAGTGTGAGGAGGGTTAGGCCACAATCCACCACGCTGGCCCACTGCGGGTTGACAGACTTCACATATCATCGAGAACATTATGTAGCACTCTCAGACATGCAGGTTTCCTCACGATGTTTTCCTTAACCGTTAAAGCGAGCGATAATTATCTATTCTATACGCACATAACTTCAAAAAGTCAGAGATGCGCACCTTGGAATCGAACTCGAGACCTTTGCGTAGCAGTCCAACGGTCTCCTACTAGGCTATCGCTGGTGTCACTATCCTTAATCGATTCATAAAAATATCCATATCTAAAACATAACGGTAAGTCTGACTATAAAACTCTCTCGTAGCACTAAAATTCCTCTCTTGTTTAGTTTTAGATAGAACTTTTACAATACGAAACACATTTTTTTGAACTGAAGCTTTTTATTTGGGAACAATTTGTACTGACCCTACTGCTATCTATCGGTACAACACAAAAACTAAGCAAAAGAAGTCACGAGCCAAATCTCTTTGCTCCGCTTCTGTATCAAGCGCTTACACAATCTGTTGAAAATAAGGACGGATGTACAGAGCGTTTGGCGACTTTTACTAACAAGTTTTGTTATTATTATTACAGAAACTTATATTATCTAGGAAGTAGGATGCTGTTGCCTACGTCCATAGTGCCAAGATGTTCTCATGATTAAGTACCAGATTGAAAATTATTTGACCAAAGCTTAATGAAACATCTTTCACTTAATAAAACAGATAATTAACAAAAAATTTAAAAATTAGGCAATTTAAACTCTAAATAACACGCTATTAGAATAAAAATTGCCTAACTTCCAAGTTTCGAATTAAGTCTCTGTTTTATCAAGAGTGCAAATGCTTATCATGCCATATCGTATAGTAGTATTATTATATAATCTTCTGATTCCTATTTTAATTATGATTACTTGAATGATCAAGTGTAACACATAAAAACTAACTACAGGATGTCACGGATGTAATTTGAAGACCGATTCTCGTAATAATGTTCAAAACAGAGTTCCGATCTAGTCGACAATCGTCAATTGTGAACTTAAATTTCTATGACGACAATTGTTTCTCTGATTATGTCGGTAAATATGTTTAACCAAAATATGGCTGACGAATGTAAATGTTGTTGTGCCACAATAGTTGTTTAATCTAGGGGATATACGTGTGTTTTAATTCTAATATGACTAAAATCTGATTTGGCGTATCATGTGGTATCCAATATAACTCTTTTGTGTTTTACTTGTCTATCGCCTGTTTAATATTGAATGCGGTAACCTTCTATCCTATCATTCAGCAGAATTTTCTTCATTCCATTGTAGAACGAAGAATATATTCAAAGTTGCAACAATACTTGTTCCCCTGCACGTGGAACTTAACCGCTAACAAATTCAGAATGTGCCTCATTTGGTACAAAGTTAACATCGTCTCTTACTTTTGCCATTTGTTGCATATTCATACGGATGCAAGCCTGACTTAAGTCGGTTCACGCGTTGGTATGCTAATGCGTTGTTAGTGAAGAATGCACGATCTATCTGCGCCTTCTAGTTTGGAACACTTCCAGGACTTGGAATCTGGGTAACGGCGGCGTGACGGGTGGTAGTAGTACCGCAGACCTAGAACTTGAGGATATGCATCACATTAACATCAATTATTATCGGTAATATGATGTAAAAATCGATGCCCATGTGCCTTATTTCTGTTAAACTAATTTGACGTATCTGCCGACTTTATTGTAACGCGAATATTATATTTGTTATGTTATTATTATTAGTTATATTCTTTTGTAATATATCTATAATAATATTATACAGACGAAAACGTTTGTTTGTTTGTCATCGATAAACTCAGAAACTACTGAACCGATTTTAATAATTACTAGCTGTTACCTGTGACTTCATCCACTTGTAATTTAACAAAATGATTTTTTTTTCTATGGAACTCAATTTTCCTATAATAAAAGTAGCCTAAGTTACTCCTTATAATATCAGCTATTTGCCAGTGAAAATCGAACCAGCCATTTCAAAGATTAGCCAGAACAAAAAGACGCAAATGAAAAAAAATTCTTCTTCTTTTCTTGTGGTTAGTGGCCAACCTGTTGTCAAGAGTTGTACAAGCCGCCCATAGGCCTCTGACATAGCTTAACGACTGCTGTCAATTTTACAACAACCGGGACCGACTTTTTACGTGCCCTCCGAAGCACGGACATATATTTTCGCGAGCGAAGCCGCGGGCACAAACTAGTAAAGAAAACAACTGTGAGAGATAGCACGCTTTTAATAAGTAAGTACCGTATATAACTGCATATGCATTTAGTAAAAAGCTGTTATTTTGACATTACAAACAGACACTTCAATTTTATTTATTTGTATAGATTTATCTATTAGAAAGATGCTTTATCCAGTAGTACCACAGGATATGCGTACGGATATACGACCGAAATGCAGCGAAAAAACATCGTACTTTTTTACTTTATTCAATTCCTTCTTCTTATAAATGTTAAATTATAAGCGTTATAAGTAACACATCAGAAACTTCGCTATGCGCGCAATATGTTTAAAAAAGGTACAATGGTTTCTCTTTACGTTTTAATCTACAGATAGATCCCGTCAAGTTGAAGATAACATCGGATCATTAGGCCCGTGTGTATAATAATATCAGCCTTGTATTAAACTGTCCTACTGGTGAGCACTGGCTTCTTCTCAGTGTGAAAAGAATTAGACCATAGTCCACCACTTGGCCCAGTGTGGATTGGCAGAATTCCCATATCTTTAAGAACAGACAAGAACTCTCAGCCGTGCACATTTTCCTTCACCGTTAAAACAAGCGATTATTAACTATTTAATTATTTATTACGCATATAACTTTAAAAGTCAGAGATGCGCGCTTTGGGATCGAAGTTGAGACATCTGCGTGGCAGTCTAAGGGTGTAAAATGTTTGCTACTATCTCATTGTGACACAGTTGGTTGCATGAGTCGTGCTGCAGTTCTTGCTATACACACACATGCTAAATTACGCGCAACTGTTCCACGTAGTCGTGACGTATTTTTTGTCATGCGCAACCGTTTGATCGATGTTTTGATTGATCGGTTTTGCGGTATGCAAATGAAATGACCTCCGCTTAGTAAGCGCAGTGGGAACATTTATGACGATGCTGATGCGATTACTTATGTGTAAATGTAAATAAATTGCAAATTTTAGTTGTCCGCGCAACGAGATAGTATGTAATAACTGGGTGTAGGTATTGGGTTCGAGCTGAGGCTCGTACAAAGGAATAATAATAACAAATTTCATGCCAAATACAAATTGTTAAAAATATATAGGTACTGCAAAAAGCATCTGTTGCCAAACTAGGTAATATAATGATAATAATAATAAATCGCACCGGTGTTGCCCTCTGCTGCTGGCGTGTATGCCTATAGTGACTATTCAGGGGGCCCATCTAGTGAGTTGGCGAGTCACCGTCTGCCCATTGCATTGATGGTATTTAGATAGTTAGCAATATACCGGTCCACCAGACACCCATACCCATAGCCCATATATTAAAATCCATATGTAGCAATAGTCCTATGCCTGCTGTGGCTAGTGCCGCTGTAGGTGTTCCATCCCACCTTTGATTAAAACTCTCGAAGGGCCTCTTTACGTTGGACCCATGTCTCCGTGTAAGCCTCCCAAAGGGCCAGGTATTTTCTAATATAATATGTCAGAAAGTATCTGTGATACTTGCGCCCCCCGCAGTGGAGGGGAGGGCTGTACCATCTGGTCCTCCCCCAAACAGCTGGGGCCCGCCTAGTCACGTGGCGGGCCAAGACCTGTCGGTGTCGCGGTGAATGCTAGAGCGAATCCCGTGGCACCGACACTAGGTACCGGAGAAACGTCTGACGACGTTTAGTGGGTATGGGGCCGGCTTCTCTAGCTCGAGTCCCACACACCCGCGCCCTGCCCGGGCGCGGACGGCGCGTAAAAGCATTCCACTGATGTTAAAAAAAAGAAAAAAAGGGTTACTAGACAATGGGTAAACATACATATATATACTTTTTTTTTTGTAAATACGTACATATTATGTATAATATGTACGTATTTACAAAAATAAAGTATATATATATGTTTCTATGTATAGAAACACCCAGACCAAGACAAACAATCAAGTTCACGCACAAAAATGTTTGACTTGTGCTGGAATCGAACCCGCGACCTTAGGCGTGGCAGTCGGTTACACTAACCACTACGCCATCGAGGTAAATCCAGAATTTTAATATCCGGCGCAAGGGGTGATAGGAAAAAAATCTTTGAAAAAAATCAGTAACGTCTTATTCCTAATGTGTCCAGTTAAAATGGCAATTTCGCTCCCTATTACGTGGACCTTAAACCTTAGCTGGCGAAATGTAGGTGTAATATAAGTGCCTTTTCTTTCAGAGACATAGCCTTGAGCCCATGTTTGTATGTTACCTATTAGCCATTTATCAAAGTTTAAAGAAAATAATAAGAAATCTACAAATACATATATAGATTCACGCCTGCTTCCCAGAGGGGTAGGCACAGACTACGGATTTCCATTTGCTACGATCCTGACACACTTCTCTGGCTTCATTCACTTTCATCACATTCCTCATACATGCTCGCCGGTTTAAGGTGCTCTTAACCTGGCCTTTGTCCAGAACGTCTCCGATTTGATCAAGAAACGTTCGCCTAGGTCTGCCTCTTGGGACTGTTCCATTCACACTAGCCTTATAAACTTTCTTAGTCAGTCTTTTCTCGTCTATTCTTTCTACATTCCCAAACCAGCTTAACATACCCTTTTCTATTCTTGTCACTATATCCACTTTCATGCCGCAATCTACAAATACCGCTTCTTAATTACTGTGTGTGTGCCATAACGACACCTGCTAACGTATAATATATAATATTATGACGTAAAATTATATCATCTCTTATTTTAGAAAGGTAAGGCACAGCGATATCAACCTTCAAAAACATATATTTAAATGAAAAATTATCACAAACATTAATGTACTGAACAAAAGTTGTACGTGCCAATAAATTATGTTTCATTGTGACCCACGCTCTGTGTCTTGTTTTAATCGCTGTTCAATTTGCCCTGATTTATCGATTTGCGTTGTGTAAGGAAAGTAATATTGCTCGATAAATCGCTTTTTAAAGCCCTTTGTCAAATTTGTCTTTCTGAGATATATCAATGTTGTTCTCCGTGGTAAAATGTATTTACAATTAGTTGAAAATTATCGATACTTTGTGTATGAATGCCTAGCTCCAATTGTGATGCTGGTGGTCTTGGCTAATGAAACAGCTTCGATATGTTGTACAAAAACTGTATTCCGAAAGGCGTTGTTACAATATAGTAATATTAAAAAATATATATATATATATAAGTATAATAAATACGTAATAAAATATTAATAAAAAAAAATATCAATTTGTCTTATTCGGGATTATATACCGATGCACATATTCAAATTAACAAAGGCAATTGGGTGCCTTGAAAGCAAATCTATACTCAACTACATATAAAAAAATAAAGCTGTAGAGATCAAAAAGTCTTAGAAAACACCATTTTATTTATAAAGATGAAATTGTGGCTCGCAGTTTTCCGTCCACTGTGCAGTAAACAGTGTAGTGACAAAAACTATTTTCAGCAGTGTCCTTTCAACGCTTGTCTAGAAATTAATTTAGGCGGTGTCCGACTATATACTTGATTAACAAAGGACGGTCGCAGACGAAAAACCATTAATCAGACCCGCCTTTTATGGGTGCCAACTAAGCATTCTCTTTTGTAGTTGTCCTTATCTTCGAATACGTTATAATATTCCGTCAGGAGTCGTGTAATTAGGGATTAAGGAGGATGTCCCCGTGGCGGACCGGGATGTAATAACTCGAGAGGTTTCGGCAACAGATTGATTCAGTTCAAATGATAATTATAATATATCATCGGTAGGGGATCATGAGCTGAAATTTGTGTAATGATATGAATCTTCTTATTCGGGCATAATTCATTTGGTTTGTTATTATTTGATTTGCTTAATACCTTTTGTCTGCACGGAAGGTGAAGTGGTTTAAGTGTTGTGGGTTCGAAACCCACACGGGAAAAAAGGGGAATGCCTATTCTCCATAGTGCGTCAGGCCAAAGATGGACATCAAAAAATTACGATAATGATTGAGTGTTTTAGGATCTTAACAGTATTATATATCTACAAAATATATATTCAAATTGACGCCACAATTTTAGAAATAGCTATAAAAAAATGTATTGAGGTTATTTTTCTATAGGAAAATGTGTCTGGCTGAAAGATAATTCAAAAACATCTCTTTTCTGAATGCTCTATTATTCAATTACAATAGGAGGTATGTTTGTAATATATTTTTATTCAGTTATACTTAATAGGTTATGAAAAAAAACACATTTATTATTTTAAATGTCTATATTCTCTTCATTGTCATATACTATTAACAAATCATCTAGAAAAGGCACTTTGATAGGTGATACATTGGACTCATATCTTGCCCAACTTACACTTTTTAACAATTTTTTTTGTAAATTGCTGGGCCGTCAATTTGAATAAAAGTAAATATATATTTTTTTACGACAAAATCAACTGGAAAGTACCCTTAGTGTTATCCACAAATGGATGTTCTTTGTGTCCGTTGTTTCAATGTTTGTAAAGTCCCCCGCGATACAGGAATAATACCTAGTTAGGGAGTTGTCTTTTATAAAGAAAAGAAAGAAAAGAAAGTTGCGTGGCTTTTTTAAATGGATATTCTGCACTAGCCGTATTTTGTTCGTCACGGAGGATTTTACAAACATTAAAAAATGGACACATAGAACACCCCGACTCGGCACAACTATTAGTGGGGGTTGACACTTGGCGCGGTGGTAGCGGCGAGACGACCACTTAAACTACTGAGCCATCCATGCAGTCAACGAGATGGGTGTAAAAAACCTCTTATTCTTCAGGTGACCTCTTTTTTTCTTTCCTCGGCTTTTTGTAATGTCTCACTGCTGGGCAAAAGCAGTTGGTGGATATCCCCTGACCTTATGATCTTGTTACCCCTATATCTCGGGGGTCTTTTGACCCACTGGGCCCATATTCAAACTTGACCGAGGTATGACTCCAAGGTGTCTGCACACCAAGTTACAAGTCAATATTTTCCCGTTTAGAATACATATGACCTTTTGACTCCTATATCTCGGGGGTCTTTTGACCCACAGGGTCCATATCCAAACTCCACGAGGTATGACCCCAAGGTGTCGTGCACACCATCTTCCAAGCAATCATAGCTTACGTTAGCTATGTTGTATTTATTTACCGACGTTTGGACCGACTTGCATCGTTCGTCACAGGTTGACGGGTGTGAGCGCAAAGGCGCCTTCGTCTTCGCCTTAGTTCGTTAGTGTATATACTTCGTAAGTAAATGACCAATTAAGAGTAATTACTTTGTGCTTCACGAAGGCTACGCAGACCTCCCACCGGTCTGCCCGCACTACCATCAATGCAAAACGGTCAAAACATCGGGCAATAAATAGGTATTTACCATCTTTAAATAATTATAACGAGATAAGGACCCGTTGTCTAATATTATATTAAGTAGTAGTTTTTGCTCACGGCTTCGTTTGCGTAAAAGTAGGTTTGGTTATGTTAGTAAAAAGACTTTAAAATAATATATATCTATCGCCTATGTTACTCGGTGATATTATAGCTTTCTAATGGTGAAAGAATCTTTTAAATCGGTTAAGTAGTTTTTTAATTAAATCCTTACAAACAAACACAAATCAAATCTTTTCTCTTTATAATATCAGTATAGATGTGTAAAAATCGCGAAACTCAGAAACTTTATAAACAATCATGACCTGTGTTATATATTGATAGGTATTTGCATCTACGTAACAATTAATATTATAATTCCTGAATCTCGTTACTACGACGTCTGTTCCGCAAGTTTATGTAATTAATAGCGCAGTTAGATTTAATCAATCGTGTATTAATTGAAAATGGATTAATATCCACAGCCATAAACATGGTTTGATTACCCGCACTAATATAATAATGACGAGAATATTATACTACTCACTAATTAGTTCATAGTTCCCGTCCATTTTCTTTAATTTAATCGGCAGTTTGCAATATTTAGGCTTGGTTACAGCTACCTACATACACTACTCCCATGGATAGTAACGTAATGTTATAACATTCCTTCATAAACGGACCCTCTAACAGAAAATATTTTTAAGGATCTGGGTAGTTCCTGAGAATACAGTGTTCAAACTAACTCTTAAGCTTCATAGTCTTAAAACAGATCTTAAAACTCTCTAGGCTTAAAACCGTAGCTTAAAAGTTCCACATCAACCGTAAAGTAACTATTTCATCCGAAATATCTTAATGCACAAAAACTAAAATTGCAACTCAACCCACAAAACCAGTTTAACCCATTATTCCAATCAGCGAACAAAAACCTAATCAAAATGCGGCCGAAAAAAGTGTCCAGTCACCAAAATCGTTTCACAATGCAAGCCAAGCTGGCGCTAGACTAAAATCAAACCTCAAATCACACACTTCCATTGTCCCCTGCAGAGAGGCGGGCGACAAGTGAATTGTAAATTGTTCAGTGCACCCAACTGTATTTTCGCTCGCTAGCTCAAATCGCGCCGATTGAATAAGCAACTGATATCGAGGAGAGATTTGGTATAGCTACGCTTAGTGTGTCGCATTTGGTATTTACACTTCGCGTTGGCCTCAAGTGTAACTTCACGTAATGATTTTCAGGATTTACACGCAACTTTTTACAATATTGATTGTTTGTCATTTCAATGAAAAAAGTTCTTGCACGTCGCCGCTTTTGGCGTACAATCAATGAAAGCACGCGGCAAAACATTTATCACTTTGAAAATGTATCGGACAAGCTGTCTGTTTATATATTTTATATGATAAACTTGACAAATAAACATACGGTCCGCCTAATTACAAGCTATTATAATTATCGTAACCTGTCTCTTGCACGTCTGATACTAGGCAACAGAGATGGAGATGGAATAAAAGGAAAGGAAATAGCAGATAGTAGATGAGCCAACAAAACACATAATTATAATTACTGGGAAATACGCAGTAAAATGATAACTCTTACTTACTCTTCTCTTTACGCCAATTCGCTATAAGGGACTGGTATTTCACCTAGTAAGCCGGTTCGTTCGTGCCATCAACAAATAATCAGCAATGGTTGCCGATTCATCGACTCTAAACATGTTGCGATGATAAGCAAACATTTTCGAACAAACTATTATATATTTTACTAGTAATTTTCCCGCGGTTTCATCCGCGTAAGTCCCGTTCCCGTGTGAATATCGGGTTTCACCCCTCTCACCACCTTTGGGGTGGAATTTCCATAAACCCTTTCTTAGTGCTCCCCTACACTCTCTAAGGACCATACATGCCAAATTTCAGCTTCTTGCGTTCAGTAGTTTCGGCTGTGCGTTGACTGTCACTCACTCAGTAACGGAAGAGTTTTATATAGATAGATTTTCATAGCATCACGCTTATCATTTAAAGAACATCACACTTATAACTACTTTAGAATATATGATACGCATATTTAAATTATTATTTTTTAATCCTAAATAGGCGAGTTGTATTTTTACTCCGTGTTACTTGCTAAATATTAATTAATTTGCGCTTTCTCGACGCAGTAATCTGGATCTTGAAAATCGGGCGTCGCGTTTGTGTATATGCTTTTGTCATTAGACTAATGAGGCAGTCTGCTCTCATTATACCTTATTAAGTTAAATCAAGACAGCTGTGTTTGGCGATAACAGCCAAATTTGCCACTCCTACCTATTGTACTTAAAACGCCTGCAGTCAAAATTAACACCCACCAAATTCTAATAAATATTACTAACGGTTCATTACATGGACATGAGAACAATACAGCTTATTATCCCAAAGAAAAGTCAAAAGCATTATGCATTCTAAATATATAGCCAGAATAACTACACACCCAGAGTAAGAAGAGGCGGGCAAATACCGTAACCATAGTCCAAAGCGGACGGTTTATAAAGACTGGACAATACTATTCTATTATGTTCTAAAATATTGTCGTTTGCAGTGACACTGGGGTATTAAGAGAATTTTTGCTTTGTTAGTGACTTGATTCATCTCTTATCTAGTTTAAAAATTTATAAACTGGAGATAAAGTTGTTTTACAGACGAAATTAGGTGTACTAGATACCTTCGCAGACATTACGGTTGTTTTTCAGTAGTTATATTCACGGGGATACTTCGTATTATAGTATAAATATGAAGACATTTAAATTATGTCTGTAAAATGAATAATCAACTTTCTTCTTTGAGAACATATTGAAGATTTTTCATAACTTCTATTTCTTCTCTGAGAACTGGTTTTAATAACATAATATTTCGTATCGTTTGTCTCGATGCATCTTATTATTACTATGAGTGATCATTATTATCTTAGTTATACTCAATCTTATAACAGGATCCTTATTCCTAATTCATGTCATTAAATATTTATGAACATACATCTAGTTTAGCAATGCGCAATTGACACTAAAACTAATCGACACATTCTGAAATTGTAAAATAACGCATTGGAATATTGATTCATTCGCTTTGTTATCGCCGCATCATATTCGAATACAAGTGAATAATCGAACCATTGTAGAATGTCATACCTGCTTTCAAGAGAACACGTATTGCGTACAGTCTGTATTAGATAAATATATAAGGCGCAATAAAAGATACTGTATAATAACCTTTAGCAATTCTGTCAAAAAACAATTACTCAAACTTGATAATAATCTAATAACCAGATATTTTCCGCGGCTACGCTTGCGTTAATAGAAATTAACGCAAGCGTAAATTAAATTAAATTAAAAATTAATTTAGAAAATTTGAAAGAAATCTGGATTTAAGGTACCTTATGTCCTTTACTGTACCCCTGACAACGTGTATGCGAAATGTTATGGTGATTAGTCTAGTAGTTAAGGCGTGAAAACGTAATAAACAAACAAACTCACACTTGCATTTATAAAATTAGTTATCAGCCATGCTTATTAACTGTCCCACTGCTGGACACGATGAGCAGAATGATAAAAGTTACGTCATAGTTACTTCCTCATTCTTGTATATGTATGTAAAAATGCAGCGTTGCTAGAATGACATCAAACGCCTCTGATGTCTTGTACTTAACCAAAACTAACGTAGATAAAACCGCGTGAACTCAATCTAGCGAATCTATTATTTATTTTGATGTAGTTAGTAGGACAGGTTAACAAGCTTCAGCCGATTAGTCATTAAAACTAGCAACATTAATGTGTTACGCATCAGACGCTACACAAGTTGATCAACTGAACTCACAGTCTCATTACTATTAATCATGTGGAATTAGGCTTTTGTAACCACAGACAATGTTAAGTACTAGAAAGACTGCTTTTAAAGAAAGCCTACAATCAGCGTCCTTAAATCATGAAGTATTTGGTTATATTAAAACACTAGCTGAGCCGTCTTCGTCTGCGTCACATAACAGAATTTGCCCCGTTTTTGCAAAATTTTTATTGATGGTCCGTTCCTATTAGTCATAGCGTAATGTTATATAGCCTTCCACGATAAATGGGCTATCCAACACTTAAAGAATTTTCAATTCAAACCAGTAGTTTCTGAGATTAGCGCGTTCAACCAAATAAACAAACACTTCAGCTTTATAATATTACTATAGATGAAAACGCCTAACACATTAAATTCCCTATAGCAGATACAATAGAAAATGTATGCTCGCGATCATTTGTGACCGACACGGCGTTGAATCTTGTTACTAATATTTTATATACATACATCTTTTTGACTACGGTACTGGTGTTGGCGAAGCAGTAGTGAATGCGACTGCTGTGCATAATATCTAGTCTCGGTTTCGTTTCCCGGGTCGGACAAAGTGTTATTTGGTTTAAGTTAAGTAAAGTAGTAGAGTTTAAGTTAAGTGTTAGTAGCTTTAATCGGTATATGATAATAGTCCCGCCCCATATTATATGGGCCCCTTAAGCCATACCTGGAGAAATGTTTATGTAATTTATTCCTGCGTAACCCTACAGGCGTAAAAATCCTTACTAATATTATTAATGCGAATTAGCAGTTTGTTGTTTGTTTGTCTGTTAAATTTTCACGCCTTAAGTATTTCACCGATTACCATGCAATTTGGCATACTGGTCAGAGGTACAGAAAATAACATAGGGTACCTTTCATCTAGAAAAAAAAGTACTGTTCCCACTGTGACATAACCTACATTTACACGAGCGAAGCCGCCGGCGAAATCTAATTATTACATGTACTGATAAACATAGGACTTATTATAAAATTATGTCACCACTGGAAAACTTATTGACCCAGAAGTAACAAAGGCAACATTATGTTAATTATAAACGTGATACCACGGGACAGCTAGTAGGTAACAATGCTTTTTAATTTATTTTAAAATATATGTATAACTTAAATATTTGTTCATATTTGTAAGTACATACACACATTTACAGATTAGTTGCCCACATAATACTATAAATGTAGAGATTTTTAAATTGTTGCATTGAATTTAAGTTTTGTGTTCATTGTTTCAATATTTTCAAAGAGAGGGACTATGGATTTCCACTTACTATGATTCTGACATAACAATATCTTTTTTGCTTCATTATATCTACATACATATGTATATTTATGTTAATAAAATGTTTCATCCAATTTTTTTTAATAGATCCTATACTCGTTAAGCATCGGGCGCGCCTAGATGGTGACTTAATAAATTAGACAACGTTTGCATTTCCAATGATCTCATTGCGGCGAGAAAATTCCAGTTTTGAAAGCGTATACTACTGCTTATCAATTCTGATATTCACTTAATACAGTTGCTGTCTGACACACTATCCTAAAAGAGCGATAATGGCAACATTCCGATACGGCGCGAACATAAAAATATTGATTTTAATATTCATTAAATCTACAGATGGCCTATCAAAGTTGTCAAAATGTATTGGTTTTCCGTGTAAATAAATAACCGCATTATATCACATAATTTTGTCTGTTTTCCATCATGGTTGACGTAAAAGAGTCATCGCGCGTTATGCCGTAAGTAGTCATACATAATGCTAAGAATTATGTCGCGATGTAGCCTATCAATCATTTAGGCACATTGATAATATTTGTATTCAAATTAAATTGTATATGTATAACTGTCGGATGGTAGAACATTGTTTATAAATCGACCGGGTTTACGCAGTCTACTGCTGGACATAACATTTCTTTTGTTTTTCGATAAGATTGTTTCGCTATTACATCTGTATTTCTGTGAAATATCAGTGTTAAAGCTATAAACAAGGTTAAGTTATAAGTCATATCATACTTGTTTGAATAAAGTTTTACACGACTTGTATTTCCTTGTTAGAGCTATGTACCGGTTCAAACACAACGTAGTAAATAGGAGGGCGGTAAGGTCAAAGTTATGTCAGAAATAAACATAAAGTACGATCATAATTTCACAAAACAACTTTATACTCCATATTTCTTGGCTACTAATTAAACATGTACCTAAACACTCGCTTCCTCGCTCTGTCCCTAATTCCGAAAACTAGCCTTTTTCAGTCACTACGTTGATCCCACCCTTACGTAAGCAATTACGCACTTGGGGATCGTTAAAACGAGGGTTGGAATCGAGATAATTAAAGTTCTCCACATTCACAGGCCACGTTCAGAGGTCAAACATTATGTTTAAATAATTAAGTGGACCTTCTCTAAATACTTGCGTAAGTGGTTATGAAAACTTTCATATCCGCTGGCTGACGGGTAATATGGGAGGATATTACTGTCGTTAGGCCACTTACACTGATGTTACAAGCCTTATGCTCGTATTACTTTAAAAACTATCATGGTTTGTTTCGGACGTTAGGTCTTGTAAACGAGAAAGTATGACAATAATGCGGTTTGATTCGATTCGGGATTCACGTTGGAGAATGAGTACAGATTTAATGGGATGATGTTTTGAATTTGTTTTCAGTGATATTGCTGGTATTATTGTGAGGATATGGACTACTATACGCAAATAAATAGTGCATTCGTAGATACGAACGCACTATTTCCGTGCCGAGCCGATCCATTCGCACCGTCACTAAAGCATTGTCAACGGTAGGGTCTAGCATTCAAATTCGGTTTAAATTTTTTGTAGTGTGTAATCCTAACTAATATTATAAATGCAAACGTTACGTTTTACGTTTAGTTTGTTTATTAAGTTTTTACACCTTAGATACTCGACCGATCATCATGAAATTTCGCATACACGTTTTTAGGGACACAGAAAAAAACAAAGCTTCCTATTCATCCAGAAGAAAAGAACTGTTCCCAAATAATCGAAAATTGAAATAACCTATTTACTCAAGCGAAATCGCGGGCAACATCTACCGAGTTATATGCTTGAGACTAGCTGCTTGAAGTTTAAGTATAACTTTCGCTGTCCCTTGTTTATTTATGCCGTATATATATATATGACATAAATACAAACTCACGTTTGCATGTATAATATTAGTTAGGATTACATCCACACTACAGAAGATCTAAACCAGATTTGAATGCCAGACCCTACTGTTAACAATTCTGTGGTGACGCATGACGGTGCGAATGAATCGGCTCTCTCGAGTAAATAGCAGGGTTTTGGGCAGCCGACGAAAGAGTAGTATCTGTTACGAAGTTTCTAATTCCTATATACCTTGCTTTTTTCTTTGCGTTCATCACGTGTTGTGACCCTGCAGTGAATAGAGAGGAATTGGTAGCGCAGCAGTGTTTTTTTGCAGGGTCTATAGCTTTTATTATTGTAAAAATAGTTGAATAATAGTAATAAACTTCTAGGATTTGTAGCAAGAAATTGCAAGGATTTTAAAAATGCATCAACTAAAATAAATATCTTTAATAGCATAGTAAGGTCAGGTCTCGAGTATTGCAGTCCCGTATGGTCGCCATATTATGAAGTTCATAGTAATACGGTCGAGCGGGTACAAAAGCGTTTCGTTTACCACCTTGCGTACCAAAGTCAAAAGGCAAAACAACTCTCATCTTACAATGACCGCCTAAAATTTTATCAAATGAACAGTCTTAAAAACAGAAGAAAATTTTTTGATCAAATATTGCTGTATAAAATGGCTAATAATGTAGTTGACTGTCCACAATTAGTAACAACATTACGGTTCAATACTCCTTTTAAATTGCCGCGAAAAAATAGTTTTCATCTCTTCTGCCCTCTACGCGCACACAGCAACCTGGGCCTTAATTCTCCTATAAACCGACTACAAAAAACTTACAACACCATCTCGATTAACAAAGACTGTGACTTATTTACGCACAATCTTGTAAAATATAAAACAGTGTTAAAAACAATTCTCTAAATTAATCATAAAATATAATGTCACTAGCGGTCCGCCCCGGCTTCGCCCGTGGTGCATACATGGCCTATAGCACTCAGGGACACTTCAGCTATCCAGCGCTAACCGACACCAAATGTTTGACAATGTATGAATGTATTTCGAGCCTTAGTCTTAAGTACTTAATATTAAATTAGTTAAAGTTTGTCACATAAATATATCCAATAACCTTGTTTGCTCTAATACCTTGTGAATTGTAATGCATGCCGTGGCAACTTGTAATTGAAACAGCACTATTGCTTGAGCCACTCAACATAACTTGTTAAAATCCTTTCCTAAGTGTATGTTTTGTAAGTTGTCCTATTAATAAATAAATAAATAAATAAATAAACATCCGTAGACGACGTAGGTACATTATGTTTGTAATAATTGACTACCGTTCACTGGCTCGTGAGATCGTGAAATTCCAATTTATGTACGATCTTGGTAGCAAGCAATATTATTAATTATTATTAATGCGTATTTTTAACTTTTAGTATATTATGAATGGTATAACGCTGTATTATATAACAAACAATAAATACTTTGTACATAATATATGAGTTATGACTTATGATACGTTTTATCACAGGCACAACCCTTTGCCAGAACCTAGAAAGTAACATAAATGTAAATTCAGTTAGTCTCACTAACCAATAAACTTTGACATTCATAATTGTTACTTCGTGACCTAAATGAATACTTACATTATTTTTAACTTCAACAAGATAAAGATCGCGATAAGAGATGCCTTAGCCTCGCTGAACAAATGGACCAAACGAGGTCTATAGTATAATCGCTGGCTTTCAATTTTCCCGCACTCCTTACTCCTCCTTACAGCTCGATCAAAGTTATTCCGTAGTTGCAAGATAATGTACAAGCACTTTATAAAAAGCGGTCGATATTCATACAGCGTCCTCAAATTATATTTATAAATGAGAACAAACAAAATGTTGACGAATAAAATATCATAATTTTACACGAGAATATTATTTTCTAAATTATTTTACCTTCACTACATTATTGAAGTTTTATTGTTTATTTTAATAGTGCCCTGTCACGCTCGCCAATTGCGGTTAACTTAGTTTTATTAACACAAACTGTAATAGAGGTTCGATTAATTCTCACAAATTTGCTTGCACATTATTCAATTTATCGAACATTTAAAATTCAATGATTAATATATTTATTTGCGATGTGATATTTTTGATCTATATAAAATATGATATGATATGTGATGTGTCTATGTACAAATAACCACTACGAAGAATAATACAATTTACAAGTGCACCATGGTCAGGCTTTTTCAAAGTAGACTAAAGAAACTTCTGCGTCGCATTGCTTCTCGTAATTTACTCCCTTTGTCGTAGATATATTGCCTCCGTGGCACAGCGGTAGTGAATGCTACTACTGTGCATGAGGTATCGGGATCGAATCCCGGGTCGGCCCAACAAACAGTTATTGCGTTTTTCAGTTAAGAAGTCTCAATAGCAGCCCGGAGTTAGGTAGTTGGCGGTGTTAGTCACCCCAGTGCCTCGGAAAGCACGTAAAGGCGTCCTGCGCCTGATCCCTCTCTGGTCGTGTCGGATTACCGTCCCATCGGATCATGAGAGTTAGGGAACAGAGAGTGCACTTGTGTTTGCGCACACACTTGTGCACTATAATATCTCCAGCGTAGTTGGCCAGTCTCCGTTAAGACTGGCCGCCGTGGCCGAAATCAGTCTGGAGGATATTATTATTATTAATATTTGTTTCTTATTATTGTCTAACATTTGTGTTTCTGTAAGAAATGTTCACTAGCAACAGCACCTCTAAATGCAAATTCGGTCGATGTGAATAAACTGGACTTTAAAGGCTTAAGAAGAGGTGTAGAGAATGCATTTCGTTTTGCGCTAGTGAAGATGCTACTTCATTACATAATTCATTACAAAATCAAACATTTTTGCGCAGCCACTCCAATACTGCTGGATCCATTTTAGGCTTGAGCTGTCCCACTGTTGAGCGTCGATCTCTTCTAAGTTTGAAAATGTTTAAGCCATAGTCCACCCGCTTGTCCACTGCGGGTTAGTAAAATTCACACAAGATGAGTAGAACATTATGGCGAAATCTCAGACATGCAGGTTTCTTCTCGATGTTTTCTTTCACCATAAAAAGAAGCAATAGTATTATATTAGTCTTCCACTAGACTATAACTTCTTCATCCATTTTAATAATTAAAATAAAGATAGTTCGTAGTTTGAATCACGAAATACGACATAGGTATTAAGCTACGGATGACAACTCATCAACAGTCACATCACCTAGGAATAAAAAGAAAATAAGAAACACAATTTTAAACGAATCTAGTATTTATAAAGTGAATAATAATGAACCAAATGCGTAAAACTGAATTATGTAAATGACAGCATAATGAACTACGGCCCGTCCATTATCCATAATTCATAGTGCTCATTTTAAATATCCAATTTTAATATATCATCAATTATCGTGGCAATTTCGGACTACTATTAATATAATCACTTACGTGAAGTTAATATGCGATATTACTGGCATAACATATAGCATCAATGATCCCGACCAAAAATCACAAATGAGGAAATATTACTATTTTTATATGAGACTCCCTTTTCGAATTGTTACTTAATTCCTGTATTTTACAATTTAATAAAGTACTAATACTGCTCATAACACAATTTAAGAATAATTAGGACTGCCTCGGCATCAGCGGCAGTAAAACGAGTTCTGTGCTTGAAGTCTCGGGATATATAATTCGATTCTCAGGTCTGGATAAGTGTTATTGGGTTATGCTATAACAAAATTTCAGCAGTAGTACGGAGTCTGAAGCTGTGCCAGGTAGGCAGTAATAGGCCCTTGTTATTTCGGACCTAAACTCATAAATATGGCTCCAATACATTTGTAAAGGGTAGACCCCAAGGGTAAACTAAAGAGGCTTGGGACTATGTATGTATGAATGAATACATAAATAAACAGAATATAGTCATTGTCTACAGTCTTTGCCTGCAACTTAATCCAAGTGAAATACGGTTTGCCTGTAATTTCATTTGCATAGATCACACTATAAATCACATCTCCGTTTCTACTAGACGGTATTAGATGAATCCTGCCTTAGGTTTTTAATTACTTTAATAGCAATTAAATTTGCAAACTACTGATATTCTTGTAAACCCCTCCATCTAAGCTAAAATGTTTGTGTTGGCAGTAGATTTCCGTCGGTAATGCAATCCAAGATCCTTCCAATGCAAGTTTAATACCTTATCCATTGCTATTCTTCGCTTCTATATAGTTTACGTTTAACTTCAAATTACTGAACTATAAAACCGCTTAGTGATTTTTGTGTATTAAACAGTACTGACATATAGTATAGATGAATAGATACATATTGAAGAGTATTGTGATTATCTAGACACGAGGATGAGCAATGAAACAACTTAAGTTATACGGCGTATATTCGTAGACTGATTTAACGTACATATTACTTACTATTTTATTTATAGCGCTTATAAAACACAAGTACCCACTATTTACATACATCACACATATTATTATGTCTGTAGCAGCCCTGTTATGGTTCAGTTATATACTGTCTAGCGTGAAGTCGCAGGCTCGAATCCTAAAGTGATATTTGTTTTTATCTGAAGTTTGTAAAGTATCATTGTTAAATGAAAACTGACCATATATGGTACAATGTACACGTTCTATTGTGTATTGCCCTTTAGAGATACGCAGGGTTGGTGCCACTAGGCAATAAACTGTTGTTTGTTATGAATTTAACCTATCAATTGTTGGAATGCTAAACATTATTCAAAATCGATTGTGTCTGGTCAACGGTTTACCGGTTGAAGCTCTGAAGACACGTTTATTGGTGGTTTACGAAGAGCCAGGAAATCGTCAATTTCAGAAGCTACTTTCGGTAATGCAACTCGGAGACCAGAAACCCTCACAGCTTCTGAGGCGCATGAAGGATCTGGTGCGAGGTTAAATTCCGGACGAAACACTCATCATTATGTGGCAATGTCACATGCCCTCGTTTGTACGCGCAGTGTTAGTAGTCAGCGAGGTGAAAAATTTGGAGAAGCTAGGAGCCATAGCAGATTAGATAATGGAAACTACAAGACCTTTAAACGACGTAGCAGAAGTACAGGCTACTTCTTCCAATGACATAGCAATTATCTTATCAGAAATATCAAAATTGAATCTCCAAATTAATGAAACGCAAAGACAAACAAGGATTCGCAATAATTATCAAACAAATTGATGCCGTTCCGCATCACGAGGCAGAAATTCTACACGGCGCAGGCCAGAAAGTGCTGACTGGCTATGTTACTATCATTATAAGTTTTGCAATAAAGCACAGAAATGTGTAGAGTGCGTGGAAAAAAATTATCAACAGGGAATTTGAACGGCGTGGTGCAACCGCTGGTGGTGGTTAGCACCATAACGCCTGCTCACCGCCTTTGTGTTGGTGATACTATAACAGGACTAAAATTTTTAGTGGACACTGGAGCTAACATTTCCTTTTTACCGTGTAAGAAAAACCTTTTGGTGATAATGTGTGTGTAGTAGTTACAAACTTTATGCGACGAACGGTAGTGAAATTAAAACCTACGGCACAAAAACTCTTGATTTATATTTTAGATTACGACGGCCCTACCGTTGAACTTTTGTACTCGCCGACGTAAAACAGCCTATATTAGGTGCAGACTTTTTAGGACATCAACATTTATTAGTGGACATTAATCAAAAGAAACTGACTGATAAAGTGACTAATTTGTGTACGATTGCCACGATAAGTTTAATCGTTCAAGCAACAGTGAGAACAACTGATTCTTCTTGTGAATTTCTGCTGTGTGTGAACATGTGCAACAGGGGACCAACCACTACCTGAGATTTCACAAACCACAGATTCTCGCTAAAGAACTCCGATTCCTACCAAGGATGCTTCGCGAGGCTATTGAAATCAAAAAACATCCTAATTTTAATAGAGAAGATGGTTGGAATGTACCACCAGCTTGGGATCCAGTAATACAAATAGTCAAACCCAAGAAGAAGCAAACCACAGCTAGACTTCATGATACTTTGAGCTCATTCTGCGTAAATAGAAACACCAATGATTAAATTATGTTCGGGTACTTTGAAATAACTACACTGGAACATTGAGACAACTGCCATCTTAGTCTCCCCGTGACCATGGCTGCTGAAAAGCAACCGAAACGTCGGTGAAAGAGTAAAAATAAATTAAATCTAAATAGTTTTAATAATAATTTAATTAGCTTAAAAATTAGTAAAGTTTAATAGTAGTAGTAGTGTAACAATTTTCAAAATTTTGTAATAAGGTGTCAAATAAACAACGCGATAAAATCCGTATATAGCAGTTTAATTTCAATGAATAATATTCGCGTAAATAGAAGACAATGTTATTACCTAATAATAACATACCAATATACTGCAAAGTATCTTCAAATAAGGTGCGACCATATTTGCCAGCTGAGTTTTGTACGTTAGCTTACAACGCTATCCACGGAATAGGCCACCCAGGTGTACGAACAACACGAAAGATGATATGGTATGCTACTTTTGGAAAGATATTTTTACGTGGGCTAAGTAATGCATAGAATGTCAAAGGTCCAAGGTTTTACGCCATATTATTTCACCGGTTGGGTCTTTTGAGAAAAGTAAACGCCTTGACCATTTACATGTAGACATTGTGGCCCCTCTGAGTTACTGCAAAGGGTACATATATTTGCTAAAAATGTTAGATAGAGGTACTGGATGGTTAGAGGCATACCCAGTTAAAGATATATCTGCAAAAACGGTGGCGGAAATTATTTACTCAGGCTGGATTGCTAGATTCGGTTGTCCGCTAAGTATAACTACGGATCGAGGGCGGCAGTTTGAATCTAACTTATTTGTATTGCTATCAAAACGAATGGGTATTAATAAGCTTAGAACTACCGCGTACCATCCACAATATAATGGAGCAGTTGAAATATGGCACCGATGCCTCAAAACAGCTTTGATGTGTAGAGGAAACACTAGTGACTGGGTGAACGAGTTACCTTCTGTACTTTTAGGATTAAGGGCAACTTTTCGAGGTGATACAAATATTAGCGCAGCTTAAATGGCGTACGGCGAAGTGTTACGAATGCCTGGAAATATCTTTTCTATCTTTTTGACAAAGTCTCTGAGGATGACTCGTTCCTGCAAGAGTTACGACATCGGATCCGGAAAATATCATCGGTCCCAAGACGAGATTTGAAACAAGGTCAAAATATATTTGTACACCCGGAACGTAACGGCACCCAAGTTTTTGTACGATGCGATAAAGTCTCAAAGCCTTTGACGCCACCATATTCGGAACCTTACCTAATCATAGAAAAACATGATAAATACTTTAAAGTATTATGTGATGGCATACAAAAAAATATAACCATTGATCGACTTGAACCAGCTTTCGTAACTGCGAGCGACACGTGTCAGGATTCATCAATTCTTTATAAAGGAGAGACGAATCTAAACAATTAAGGGCGAACAAGATTAGGTCGCATCCTTAAGCCAGTAGTCAGATTCAACTTCTGACTTGTCCATAAATTGTATAATTATTACCTACATTGAACCAGCATCCTAAACATTATTACAATGGGGAGTAAGCAGACTAAGGCAGACATTATTGTAGCTCAAAATGACGCGGGAAATTCGGCTAGTGCCGCTGCAACTACCGGTTTCCATGACAGACTTGAGATTTATGGATTACTCACTTTGTTAATATCGCTGGGCCCAATTGTGTATTTTCTATAGACCCATCGCAAGGATCGTTATGGCAGATACTTGAGAAGGATATCGTCAGCAACCTGCCGCGATATGCGATCAAGGCCAAAACGATTTCGCTGCACATGTGATTGCATAGTGTAACGGTGTTACGTATCGTATATAGAGTGAAAGAATGTGAAAAGTGCCAGGGTATCTATTTTATTAGTGGACTTTAAGTAAAAGAGCTTTGAAGTTAACATACAATAATGGTCATTTATTACATTGTGTAATCTTTTAAACTAATTATATATTTAACATTACATTAAATTTAAAATTATGAAGTGGCATAATTTGGTTGGATTTTCAAGTTTGGTTTATCTTAAATTGTTGTGAAATGTTCAATATTAATTTAAAAAAAATTGTAATTGTGAACCATGTGCCTGCACCAAATTTCCTATTTTGGTAACATAATCATAATTCTGTATTTGGCCTAGATACCGATAGTGTAATCGATACCTATTTATATTTTGTAACTAGTCGATCTATAGCTTTTGTACTAAATTCATGTCGTGCATTAATAAATAGCTATTATTTCGTCATATTTTATTCAAGAGCCTAAAGTTAGAACCCTACACACATATACACGTATACATATTAGTGAGCTTCCAAAGATCCAAAAATAAGTATTTCTGTTTTTTGAGCGCAAAATATATTTGTGACGTTTACCTATAAATATAACAACATTTGTGTTGTGGTTATACATAATAAAAATAAAAGAAAGAAACGAGTGAAGTGGGGAAGACGGCATCACCTAAAGTTATATTAGTCAATGTCACGTCGAATTAGCTTTTGTCTGCTAAACTTTGTGATGTATGTTGAGCGTTAAGCTGCAAGCGGACGCGGTACTGTCATTATCACACGACGCTTTTCTGTTATACGGTATACATTTGGTACTGTTTTCAGACCGGCAAATATTTTTATTACTGACCGTTTAGCGCAGCGGGCAAGGGCGACCCTTGCCACTACCGTCACGCTGAATTTTAATGCCGCACATGACATTTATTTTCTGTGTTTTGTATCTTTATAAACTCCCCCGCGACACATGACTTAACCCAAATGCGATGGCAATTAAAAGAATGTTTAGGCCTAATAAATTATTAGTAATATTCTTATAAGATATAAGAACTATGTCCAATAAACGGAAATGGCTCACTCCCTGCTACTTGGCACCTAAAACCATACAGAAGTTTCTCAATACTAGACAAGATTGTCGCTAGACAATCTTATTTTGCGTTCTTGTAGTAAACAGCTTCCAAGCTCCTTTAAAGAGCGATGTGCTATCATTGGAGGACCAGTATTATGAAGAGTCGCCATCGTCCTAGTTAAAAAGCTGATATTCAAAGCGTCGGCTACCGCATCACACCAATATATTTGTTTACTATATTGTTTACAGGTGCTGATGCGGACTCCACTTACATTCTTAATATACGCCTGCCGCGGTGGCGCAGTGGTAGGACATACCACTAATACGCGTGACATTTTCGGCTCGAATTCCGGATCAGATCAAAAACATTTATTCGGTTTTTCTATCAACAAAGTCTCAATAGCAGTCTAGAGTTAGGTCGTTGGCGGTGTTACACACCACCCTGCTTCGTATTTTACGTCGACCGTTGCCCCTGTCCTTGATCTTTGTCCGTCAGTTTGCCGTCCAATCAGATTATACAAGTGAGAAAAAAGAGAGTGCAGTTGTTTTAGCGCACACACTTGTTCATTATAATATCCCCTGTGCTGATGGCAAGTCTCCGTTCAGGTTGATCGCCGTGATTCTAATGTGGTCTGGAGGGCCATGTGCAAAAAGTTCCGAACCTTGCACCACACGCACTCCGCTAAGGTTCTGCCCACGTATCGTGATTTTCACTAAGTTCACGGAGCGCCCCGTGAATAAGTAATACTTGAATGATAGCGCTATATTAGACGTGAACTCTCACCTAATGTATTAACTTAGCTCATAATTATTAACTTCCACCACATATATTCAATGAACTTATACGCCAGGGGTGTATTTTTGTTCTATACTTGATACTTTATCATAATTGTAGGGAGCCAATTACTTAGGTATAGTAATAAATAAGAGTAAATCTTTAACCTCCTTGACCTCGATGGCGTAGTGGTTAGCGTAACCGACTGCCACGCCTGAGGTCGCGGCTTGGATTCCCGTACAAGTCGAACATTTGTGTGCATGAAGGTGGATGTTTTTCTTGGTCTGGGTATTTATATGTATAATATGTATTTACAAAAAAAAAACTATATATGTATATTTAGTCCAGTACCCATAGTATAAGCTCTGCTTAGTTTGGGCTAGATGGTGTTGTATGTATGTGATAGAATATTATTATTATTATTATATTATTATTTACTCAACAATAGAAGATCTTTTATTTACAGGTAGCAATGACCTAAGCGATGGATCTTTAAACTGCTAGGTTAAAGGTCTCACGTTCGAATCAAAAGCGTGTACCTCAGTGTTGTTCAATTTACATAGATGATAATAAGTCATTTTTTATGCTACCCAAGTGTCAAACAAGCATGCATATTTGATGGTAAGCGTGTTGCAGATGCACACATCCACGTGCTATGGCCAAGGTTTTAATACGAACATTGTAAACCTTAGAGACAGATAATTAATAATTGGATGATGAGATGAAGGGAAGGATTTGGAGTAAAAGGTAAGTGATATGGAACTTTTAATTTTTAACTTAATTCAGTGAACAGAGTCAAGCACTGATTAGGAGTCTCAATGCTTTACAATCCTTTATAAGAGTCTCAAAAATGTGTTAACGCTTCCAAAATACAGATCCATTCTTAGGACCCTTTTTAAGGTCTAAACCCAACATGTGGTCGAGTTTTCAATCAGAACTGATATAGTTAATAAAATACGGCACTATTAAAGACAATAAGTAATACAGGGTTATCGGGCGATGATCAAATAATGTGAGCAGTTCATTCTCAATATAATACATACCTAGGGGTTTTATGATAGTCAGATTTCTATGGAGTCTAAATTGCGTCAGAGCAACTGCGTAACTGATGACTAGGTTTGCAGCTCTTGCTGACAGGAGTCATGTTATATTAAAGTTTTACTTACCGCTTCTCCTAATGATATCAAAACTGTTGGGTAAATAACTATGGACGTGGGTGACTTAAGTGAGCTGTCCGCGTCACGAACCCTCAACAAGCTTTTAAATTATTTTCTTTGAAAACATTTACACTTTTATTCGTGTTTGATGAAATAATAGAAGATAAGTTGGCACAACAAACGTCCCATGGCGTGTTTTCAACAGAAACTGGAATATTTCTCTGTTGAACAAAAAATAACTGTATAAATAAAAGTGTGCTCGCGCGGCGCGGCGCGCCGTCGGTAAGCAAATATCGTTTGTCAAAAACTTTTAAAATTTTCTATCATATTCGCCGATGTTACGCTCTATGGATTTTATAGGATTTACCAAACAATAGTTAGTTCAATTCCGTTATATTTGTTTGTTACGAGCTATGATTCTTTATACCATTTGTTTATTGAAACCATTTTTAGATTGAATTACGAAACTGTGCAACATGATAATATAGGAAAGAGAAAGAATAAAAACTGTAACAATTTGACTGTTCATTTTTCATAGATGTAAAATACAGCGTATAGCTAAGACAAAGTCTAAAATAATTTACAAATTTGGATCACATTACTTTATGATCTAAACAGCCACTGTGTGTGCCGAGCCCCAAAACTAAGCAGCCCCAGGAGTCTCAACAAATAATAACGCAGGAGTAGCGGACTGTATATTTATTGCGACATAAAACGATTATATATAAAAAACGCGTCGCGGTGAGCGTGCGTTCGCTCCTAGGTCTAGAATGGTGTGTGTGGGGGCCCCCCGCGCAACATGGAGGAGCGGCGCCGGCGGCGGCCGAGAACCGGTTCGATGACATACGTCACGGCGCACGGCGGTTCGGGTGTATGGAGACTCGAACAGATTCCCCCCGTTGAAGGTAGAAGACTTCAAGGTGATGGCAATAGGCACAAGTTGTTGTAAGCCCGCTTTATGATCCCCTTCTTTGTCTTGATGACGGCGACTCTGGTACGACCGTCTGAGCCAGGCGTGACATCGATCAATCTGCCCATCAGCCACAAGAGAGGAGGTCGGCTGGCGTCCTTGACCAGAACCATGCTACCTATCTTCAAGTCCCGGTGCCCATCAGTGTGCCACTTCGATTTCTGCTGGAGGAGTGAAACGTATTCGTTAGAAAATCGATGCCAGAAATAATCTCGTAGCAGTCCACCATCATCTGGAGACTGAAAGACCAGCTCTCTTATTCCTCTCGGAGACGCAGATAGTGTGTCCGTCGGACGTTGCGTACCTATCATACCCAGGGTTCTCCCTGGAGCACAAATTTAAGGCCCGCGCGGGCGTATGCGTGTACGTACGTGATGACATATGCTATCGGCGTCTCCGATGCCTTGAAGACCCCTCTTTTTCCGTCATATGGGTTCTTGTGGACACAGGACTTGAGAAGATTCTCTACGCCTGTGTCTACAGGTCGCACAGTGGAGATCAGGAGACAACCAGGCTCACAGAGTACTTAAGTGAGGCGGCGGATACCGCTCAACAAAGGTACCCGACTGCCCAACTAGTGCTACTGGGGGATTTCAATGCCCACCACCAGGAGTGGCTTTTCCCGTACCAGTGCACTGACCATGCTGGGAGAGAAACGCGCAGGCTCGCTTTAGCGTTAAACCTCACCCAAATGGTCCAAGAGGCAACGAGGGTTCCAGATGTTGACGGTCAAAGAGCCAACTGCCTGGACCTTCTGCTGACAACTGACCCAGACCATTACTACGTGTCGGTGACTGCACCTTTAGGTAGTTCCGACCACTGTCTGGTGAAAACTGTATCAGTCTACTCCCCGCCCGTTCACGGCTCTAGTAGCTCCCGGCGGGTCTGGCGATACAAGTCGGCAGACTGGGATGAGATGCGGTCATTTTTTGCATCTTATCCTTGGCAGCCTACTTGCTTCTCTTCGGGTGATCCTACAGCGTGTGCCGATGCTATCACCGATGTGTTACGTCAGGGAATGGAGTATTTTATTCCATTCTCTGACCTGAACACGTCAAGCAAGGCTCAACCCTGGTTTGGGGCTGAATGTGGACGCGCTAAAGCGCTGAAGCACAAAGCTTACCTTGCTTGGGTTAACGCTCGAAATAGTAAGGCAAAGGATTTACCAGACAAGAAGAGAGCCTTTAACAAAGCTGCCAAGTCCTGCAAGAGAACTCTACGGAAAGCTCGATTTGACCACATACGCCGTGTAGGGAACAAACTAGCTTCTTACCCTGCGGGTAGTAAAGCGTTTTGGTCCCTGGCAAAGTCAGTCGAATCGAATTTCTGCCGCCCCTCACTGCCACCACTGCTGACACCTGATGGATCTCTGGCTCACACTGCTGAGGATAAGGCGAATTTATTCTGCTCTATCTTCGCAGAATCTTCGTGTCTGGAATCTGCAAGCGTGACACCGCCGTGTCTACCAGCTTGCGAGACCCTCATGTCAGATATACGCATACGTCAGACCGAGGTCCGTAAAACGCTGCAGAATCTAGACGTGAAAAAGGCCAGTGGTCCTGATGGTATTCCAGCCATAGTACTGAAAACCTGTGCACCTGAGTTGACACCGGTGCTGACACGCCTGTATCGCCTCTCCCTGGCAATAGGACAAGTGCCGAACTCTTGGAAGCTTGCTAATGTGCAGCCCGTGCCAAAAAAAGGCAGTCGAGCCGACCCTGCGAACTACAGACCCATATCAGTTACCTCCATACTCTGTAAGAGTATGGAACGTATACTAAACAACCGACTCCTGACATACCTAGAATCAAATAGTCTGCTCAGTGACCGGCAATACGGGTTTCGCCGAAACCGGTCTACTGGAGACCTTCTAGTGTATGCAACGCATTTATGGAGCGAGGCCATCGAGAAACACGGCGAAGCATTGGCTGTTTCGCTGGATATCTCAAAAGCCTTCGACAGGGTCTGGCATGATAGCCTTATCAGCAAGCTTCCGTCCTTTGGCCTACCCACTGGCCTCTGCGTTTGGATAGCAGATTTTCTGAGGAGCCGCTCGATTCGAGTAGTCATTGACGGCTACTCGTCCGAGCAAAAGGCAATTAATGCCGGGGTTCCTCAGGGATCAGTACTCTCTGCAACTCTCTTTTTGCTGCATATTAACGATCTGCTAAAACCCGGTACGTTTGGGTATGCAGACGACAGCACGCTTGTAGAGAGTTACGTCTCCAGCGCTAGGGCCAGTGGAACACAGATACAGTTGCTCAGGGAAGCTATGATCGAGCGTATGAACTTGGCCTTGAAGGCAGTCTCCGATTGGGGTGAAGCCAACATGGTTAAGTTCAATGCTTCTAAGACCCAGGCGTGTCTTTTTTCCGCAAAAAAGAGCCCATTCCAACTAGCTCCAACTTTCCGAGATGTATCCGTGCCGATAACTAATCGCCTTGAGCTTCTGGGTATGACATTGACTCCAACCCTTAACTTTGGCTCCTATATTGAGGCAAGAGCCCAACTAGCTGCCAAAAAGCTGGGCATCCTCAGTAAGGTGAGGCAGTATTTCATGCCGGAACATTTGCTTAATTTGTACCAAGCACAGGTTCGGTCCTGCATGGAGTACTGTTCTCACCTCTGGGATGGCTCTGCAAAATATCAGCTGGAGGCTTTGGAGTCAATTGAGCGGAAGGCCAGGAGACTTATCGGCGATGACCAATTGGTTAACACACGACTCCAAAGCTTGGAGCATCGTCGTAAGGTTGCTAGTCTCTCGGTTTTCTATCGGATACATTTCGGAGAGTGTGCAGAGGAACTGCATAATTTGATTCCTCCTTCCCCATTCTACCATCGGACGACCAGACAATCAGGCCAGCGACACAGGTACATGGTGGATATACCACATTTACGCACGAAGCGATTTGCTTCCAATTTTATAATGCGTACCGCTAAAGTGTGGAATTCGCTACCTAAGTCTGTGTTTCCCGATGAGTACAATCTGGGTGTCTTCAAGTCGCGAGTGAATAGGTATCTTCTAGGCAAGCGTGCTCCATCGTCGACTGCATCTACACTTAAGATCAGGTGAGATCGCGGTCAAACGCTAGCCTATTTGAGTATAAAAAAAAAAAAAAAAAAATGCTGTCTCAGTTTCTCGATCCTCTGATATCGCTGCAGTCGATTGATGTTGGCGTCGTCAGGTATCTGAGGTCGAGGGACTGACATGAGTGGTCGCCCAATAAGGAAGTGAGAAGGGGTTATCCCCTTCTACTTATGTATGAAAGATCAGAAGGATCAGAGGATAGAGGTGTAAGTGGGCGTGAATTTAAAATAGCCTCTATCTGGATAAGGCATGTAGAAAGCTCTTCATAAGTTAGATGAGTTAGACTTAAGACTCTACGTAATAAATGTTTGGTGGACTTGACGGCCGCCTCCCATAGGCCACCGAAGTGTGGTGAGTAGGCAGGAATGAATTTAAATTGAATGCCCTGTTGAACAATATCAGATTGTATGTCTTGTGAAGAACGCATTAAGAAACGAGAAAGCTCATTAAAAGCTCCGACAAAAGTAGTGCCGTTGTCGGAGTAGACACGTTGAGGCAGGCCGCGGCGCGCTGTAAACCGACTGAAGGCGGCAAGAAATGCCTCCTTCGTCAGCTCTGGCACGAGCTCCAGGTGCACGGCTCGTACTGCAAAGCACACAAACACGCAAATATAAGATTTCTGTAATTTGCATCCTCTACCTTTACGGTCGGCTATAAGCACTGGCCCGGCGTAGTCTAGACCTGTTTTCAAAAAAGGGTACTCTAAATTAGTTCTGTCCGCAGGCAGGTTACCCATGATGACCTGAACAGGTTGAGGATTGAAACGACTACAGTGAACGCAGTTACGTACTATTTGCCTAGACAAATTTCTGCCTCCTAAAGGCCAATAGGCGAGTCTGACATTAGAAAGGAGTAATTGAGGGCCAGAATGTAAAAGAATTTTATGATAATGTTCAAAAATAAGTTTTGAAATAAAATGTTTGCTACAAATAAGAATAGGATGTTTTACGTCAAATGTGTAGTTAGAGTTATGAAGACGTCCACCGACACGAATAAGGTTTTCAGAGTCCATAAAGGGCGACAAACTGATTAATCTATTATTTTTAGCTATTTTCTTATTATTTTTTAAAAGTGTGTACTCCTCAGGGAACATTTCCTGTTAAGAAATTTGTAAGAGGATAAATGTAGAAGATTTTATCTCGGATAATTGTAAATAAGATTTAAATTGATTATTTTTGTTATTACAATTATTAATGAATCTTTTAACATATGCAAGAATTCTTATAAGTTTGGAAAATGATGAAATTTTATGTATTAAAATAGATATAGTATTATTTTTTGCCTTGTTGTTTTTATTCTCAGCAAGTGTAGCGGTAGTATGAAGTGAAGATTCGGTGGACTTGTTAGGTGAAGTAGGGAAACGAATCTCATTTTGACTCAGGAAGTCAGGACCAGACCACCAAAGAGGGAACGCGCTGATGCAATCAGCCTTCACCCCCCGGGATAAGAGATCCGCAGGATTGTGTTTAGAGGGCACGTAGCTCCACGTGTGACCGACCGAAGTCTCTTGTATTTCGTTGACTCTACTCCTAACAAAAAGTTGAAGTTTACTAGGAACAGAAGCTTGAAGCCAGCTTAGGACGATCGTAGAGTCGCACCAAAAGTAGCATTTACTAAATGATAAAGTAAGAGATTTACGAACTTTCGAAAAAAGTCGTGCGCCTTGCAAGGCGCCGCACAACTCCAAACGTGGCATGGTCGTAGGTTTTATGGGCGCGACTTTGTTCTTGGAGGCTAAGAGGCAAACACAAACAGTACCGTCAGCCGCTATGGTTCTCACGTATAAACAGGCCCCGTACGCGAGCTCCGAAGCGTCTGTAAATGTATGAAGCTCTATTAATTTACACTTTTGTAAAGAAATCCAACGAGGTATGCGTATAGAATTAAGAGAAGGTAACGAATTTAGAAAATTAAGAAATTCTGTTTTTATTGATTGTGGGACTTCATCGTCCCAGTTACATTTATGAATCCACAGCTGCTGAAGAATAATTTTTGCTTGGACAATGCATGGTCCAACGAGGCCTAAGGGATCAAAGACTTGACTTATTAATGATAAAATATTTCTTTTAGTGACCCTTTTTGAAGAAACCAATTCGAGTGAAAAGAAAAGATGATCGTTATTGGGGTCCCAGTAAAGACCTAGTGTTTTGCTCGGTGAAGACTCTAAATTTAGCGTTTTTTCGCCACAATGTTGCTCGACCACCTTAAGTGATTTTAAAATTTCAGGGCTGTTCGACTGAAATTTACGCAGGTGAAACTCGGCTGAATCGAGAGTTTTTATTACCTCTTTGCAGAGATATATGACCGACTCAGTCGATTCACCGCCCGTCAGATAGTCATCGATATAAAAATCTCGCCTGATGGACTCAGCGGCAACAGGATATGTGCACCCATCTGCTAGAGATACCAAACATTTAGTGGCTAGGTACGGAGCTGAGGCGGTCCCATAAGTCACAGTGTTTAAGGTGTACGTTTGCAAAGGCTCTGAGGGATCAAATCTGAAGACAATTTGTTGTAACAAACGCTGCGAGGGCTCTATAAGAATGGCTCTATACATTTTCTCGATGTCGCCCGTTACAACAAACCTATGCTGCCTGAATCTCAACAGAATAGAAAAAAGATCCTCTTGTACTGTGGGGCCTACCATTTGCAGGTCATTGAAGGACTTGCCTGTAGTTGTACAGCAAGACGCGTCAAATACCACCCTAAGTTTTGTTGTGGTACTTGACTCGCGCTCAACCCCGTGATGAGGAATAAAATAATCAAATTTATGTGTTTGGTCACACTTAGAATTATTTAGTGACATATGATTTAATCGTAAGTACTCATCCATAAAATTTAAATACCTATCTTTATAGATTGAGTCTCGCTCAAGTCTACGCTCGAGAGAAAGGAAGCGACGCTTCGCTATAACGTAAGAGTCACCTAGACTTTCAGGCGAGTCTTTCAATGGAATGGTGACCACGAATCGGCCGTGATCGTCTCGACGCGTTGTCTCCTTGAAGAGGGATTCACAAGCCTGCTCTTCTCTTGAAAAACAGGTACCTGGAGACACAGAATCGAGTTCCCAGAAGCGTGTTAGTGAGTCAAACTCATCATGCGTAAGATAATGACAAGTGGATGAAGATGGCTGATTCTTATTAGGAGATTGATGTATACAGCCAGAAATAAGCCATCCTAAGTTAGAGGAGTGAAGTTTAGGCATATGCAGACCTAAATTGATCGAGTTTGAACCCAAGACGTCCCAAAAGACTTCAGCGCCGACCAGGATATCGACGACTGAAGGAACATGAAAAGTTGGGTCCGCTAATTGAAGGCCCGGCGGTAGACATAACTGAGTTACATCTATTGAAGAGCCAGGTAGCGAATTTGTAATTTTAGGAATCACGAAACAATCTATGTTCGCCCTATAGCCACCATGTAACGAATGTATCGTTAAATCAACGATTTCGTTAGTGCAAGAAACTTGATTATTAATACCTGACACTATGGAGGTAATGCTGCGCCTTACCAGACCAAGGCGGCCACACAGGCTCTGAGTGATGTAGTTGGAAGTGCTGCCGTTATCTAACAGGATTCGGGCTGTGCGAAGTCTTCCATTAATGTCGGCCACCTTCACCAATGCTGTGGATAGCAAAACGAGACTAGGTGAAGACGAGGTATGAGAAAGAGCAGACAAGGCAACACTTTCCTCCTTTTTACTGTCGTTATCCCTATGCAAGAGGGTATTATGTTTAGACGGACAATATTTGCAATTAGAAAGTCTGCAACGCTTATCTGTATGTCCTGGACGAAGACAGTTCATGCAAACGTTGCTTTCCGATGCTTTTCTGATGCGAGCATCAAGATTAAGGTTCCTAAACGAAGGGCAAGTAAACAAAAAATGATCCTGTGCACACATAGGACATGTAAGTTTAGAAGAGAAAGATTTCGTTTTATTAGAAGTATGGAAATTTTGTTTTTTATTTAGCTCATAAGATGAATTTGATGTTGTAGGTAAAATAATGTTAGGTTTACGTTTATTGTTTTCATAGATAGTTTCCAATAAGTCAGCTCTGTTTGATAAAAATTTTGTGAATTGTTTCAAAGTAGGGAAACCATGTAACTCATTTTTATGCTCCTCCCACTCACGACCGGTAACAGCATCTAGTTTCTTTGACATGATGAAAATGATTAAAGTGTCCCAGTGGTCAGTAGGCTGGCCTAAAGTACCAAGAGCCCTTAAGTTTTTATTAGTAATATCTACCATTTGACGTAAACCAATGCTATTCTCCCTTTGAAGAGGCTCAATATTAAACAAGGCTTGCATGTGATTATTTACAAGCAAACGTTCATTGTCGAATCTCTCTGATAATAATTGCCAAGCAATTGCATAATTATCTGATCTAAAATCAAGACTTTTGATTACTAACGCTGCACTCCTGCTTAGGGCGGCGCGCAAATAATGAAATTTATTAATAGATTGGATGCTATCATTATTATGGATAAGGGAAAGATACGTATCTCTGAACTCGAGCCAGTGCTGATAGTCCCCGTTGAAGTGAGGCAAGTTTATCTTTGGAAGTCTGACGAAATTGTGCTTGCAAGCCGAACCGTGCCCCTGCGAGGAATCGTCGTCGTCGTCATGAGCGGGGCGGGCGGCAGCGGCGGGCACGGGTTCCAACAGGCCGCGAGCCAGCGCCAGCAACGAGTAGTATTGCGTCTCGAACACCTCGCGGTCACCATACGCCACCTCCGGGTCCTCCATGAGCAGCTCAATTTGGTTCTGTAAGGTATCGTACTCAGTGTACAGAACTTCCATCTTATTAAGACTGAACTCGAGTTCCCTTGTGGCAAAGACATTTAGTTCACATGTTTTTAACTGCTGTATAAATTTAGAAAACTGCGTAAGCTTAGATTTAAGACTTCCTCGCTTCTTAATAAGCTCCTTCAGTTCTTTAGGCATAGCCTCTTCTGCCATTTTGAAACTGGAGGTATAATAAATAACAAAAGAAATCGAAACAATCTATTATAAAGAACTATTAAAAGAGATGAATGTATCGATATATAGGTAGACACTTTAGCGACAATGAATAGGTCGTTATGAAGTCGTAAACAAGTTACGTAATTAGCAAGTTGAGCGAGCTAAGTATATACTATTCACAATATGATATAGGATTTGCTATTTAAAAGACTTTTAAAATAAGCTAATGCTCGAATACAAAGGCACAGGTGTTCGTCTAGGCAATGTGGTTATCGATAAATAAAGAAGAGCAAAAATGTTTTCGTATTTTTATGAATTTAATGAAATATTTTAGCAAATTAGCATATGTGAGAATGCAAAGCAATTTACAAAGAAAATGTTTCCGTTTTAGTGAGGATTGATACAGAAAATATAGATGTAAGTATAGGATAGATGTATAATAAAAATGGCTACTTATGAAGAGATCGCCATGCCAGATCCGTATAGCGATATTTAAATTCTTGGAAGCGGTATAAAAATATGTAGGTGGGAAATAAAGGAAATTGGAACGAACTCACTCAGTACAAGACCCTTTGTGGTGTATTGTCTTCGTGTCCTCGCAAGATGTCGGCGGGTCCACGGTGGCGCAATCACGATGTTCACACGGGCGTACGCGCAACAAGACGACCAATATATATTCGTATATGTCCTCTTCACGGACGGCTGGAAGCTCCACGAAGGACCAATGTGTGTGCCGAGCCCCAAAACTAAGCAGCCCCAGGAGTCTCAACAAATAATAACGCAGGAGTAGCGGACTGTATATTTATTGCGACATAAAACGATTATATATAAAAAATGCGTCGCGGTGAGCGTGCGTTCGCTCCTAGGTCTAGAATGGTGTGTGTGGGGGCCCCCCGCGCAACATGGAGGAGCGGCGCCGGCGGCGGCCGAGAACCGGTTCGATGACATACGTCACGGCGCACGGCGGTTCGGGTGTATGGAGGCTCGAACAGCCACTTATAAGCGTCAAAGGCTATCGGTTAGTGAGTGTATTAAATTTACATTTATGTTAGTTGCTAGGCTCAAAATATATGAATAAATTTATAATCTATCAATATGCTAATGTAACTTTGTTTTTTACGCTTTTACGCTTAAACTACACGACCGATATTGTGATGTTATGATGATACATTTCGCACATACGTTGTCAGTGTTAAAGAAAAGGTTATAGAGTATTTTTATCTAGAAACAAGTACTGTTACTAACCCAACCTATATTTACGCAAGTGAAGAAGCGGGCTAATTCTATTCTTTCAACACATAAACATTTGAAAAGTCCGAAAGTGTTTTTTTTCATGGGATAGGAGGCAAACGAGTGGACGGATCGCCTGATGGTAAGCGATTACCGCCACCCATGGACATCCGCAGTACCAGAGGAGTCACAAGTGCGTTGCCGGCCTTTTAAAAAGGAGTACGCTCTTTTCTTGAAGGTCGTATTGGTCTGGAAATACCGCAGGCGATAGTTCATTCCACAGTTTTGTTGAACGAGGCAAAAAAAAATTATTTGTCTCATAGGACGATGACGAAAAGAGGCGGCAAGGATAAGTCTGAACAATTTATTTTTATTTTTTCTGAGGCCACATCTCTACGCAGCGACAAGAGGTCTAGCCGATTTGAAACATCCTGGCTGTCGACGATTCGTGTCGCTCTACGTTGGATGCGGTCCAGAGGGAGAAGCTGGTATAGGGGAGCCCCTGCCCAAAGATGAGAACACTATTCTATGTGAGGCTAAACCTGCGTCTTATAAAGTAATGAAGTCTCGTTCTGTTGAGCACGCCAAGTTTTGTCGAAGCTAATTAAGCCTTACCCTCTAAATGGCCGCGGAACTGGACTTCACTCGAAATGTCGACACCAAGTATTCCAATATTGGCTGAGGCAGTTATGGAGATTTTTTCAAAACGAGGATATACGACCAACGCGATGGCAGTTATTTTGCGGTGAACGCGCAGACTTATTTCTTTGTGGGGTTAAATCGGACCAAATCAAGAGGTCTCAGTTTCAAACACAAGTTTGTTTCGGCTCTTAATGACGTCTTCCAGAAAGATGTTAGCGCGACCGGTATAGAGAGCATCGCTCGTGCTGTTGTATGTCCGCATAATAATGAATTTCTGCTAATTTGAAACATGTCATTGATATAGAGGAGGAACAGAGTATAATATTGTCTTCTATTTACGCGAATATTATTCATTGAAATTAAACTGCTATATACGGATTTTATCGCGTTGTTTATTTGACACTTTATTACAAAATTTTGAAAATTTTTACTCTACTAAGTACTACTATTAAACTTTACTAATTTTTAAGCTAATTAAATTATTATTAAACTATTTAGATTTAATTTATTTTTACACTTTCCCCGACGTTTCGGTTGCTTTTCAGCAGCCATGGTCACGGGGAGACTAAGATGGCAGTTGTCTCAATGTTCCAGTGTAGTTATTTCAAAGTACCCGAACATAATTTAATCATTGGTGTTTCTATTTACGCAGAATGAGCTCAAAGTATCATGAAGTCTAGCTGTGGTTTGCTTCTTCTTGGGTTTGACTATTTTTATTACTGGATCCCAAGCTGGTGGTACATTCCAACCATCTTCTCTATCAAAATTAGGATGTTTTTTGATTTCAATAGCCTCGCGAAGCATCCTTGGTAGGAATCGGTGTTCTTTAGCGAGAATCTGTGGTTTGTCAAATCTCAGGTAGTGGTTGGTCCCCTGTTGCACATGTTCACACACAGCAGACTTCAACGAGCGTCGGTGTTTTACATCAGCTATGTGTTCTTTTATGCGGGTGCCTATGTTTCTCTTGGTTTGACCAATGTATGAGAGTCCGCAGTCACAATCTATTTTATAGACCCCTGCATCTTGTAAAGGTAGTTGGCACTTGACGGATGGTAAAAATTGACTTATCTTCGTTGGCGGCTTGAAGTATGTGTTGATTGAAGCTCGCTTCAAGATGTAGCCAATCTTGTCAGTGACACCCCTTACATAAGGCAGTATAGCAGGCTGGCGCTCGACTGTGGCTGGCTTTTCTCGGGATCTGTGACAGCGGCGCGGCTGTTGGAGCTTGTTGTCTTGCAGTACTTGCTTGACATGTTGAAGCTCGGCGTCCAGGTGTTTCTTGTCACAGATCCCATGGGCTCTCTGAAACAAAGACATTCCCACGGTAGCTAACTGTTTAGGATGGTGGTGAGATTCACCGTTTAAGTACCTATTTGTATGGGTCTTTTTCCTATATACAGTGTGGCTCAAAGGCTCATTCTGCGTAAATAGAAACACCAATGATTAAATTATGTTCGAGTACTTTGAAATAACTACACTGGAACATTGAGACAACTGCCATCTTAGTCTCCCCGTGACCATGGCTGCTGAAAAGCAACCGAAACGTCGGGGAAAGTGTAAAAATAAATTAAATCTAAATAGTTTAATAATAATTTAATTAGCTTAAAAATTAGTAAAGTTTAATAGTAGTACTTAGTAGTGTAAAAATTTTCAAAATTTTGTAATAAAGTGTCAAAGGAACAGAGTAGGCGATAGCACACAGCCTTGCGGGACACCAGCATTTATAGACATAGAGTTAGAGCATTTACAGTCGACTACGACCTTAATGCTTCTGTCTGCTAAAAAGCTAGTGACCTATTCGACCATAATCTCTCGGGAAGCCCATAGGAAGGGAGCTTCGAAACAAGCGCTTTGTGCCAGACACGATCGAAGGCCTTCGCTATGTCCAAACTAACCGCCATGGCTTCCGCCTTTGCCTCGATCGCCTGTGGCATATGTCAGATATAGTAGAAGATCACCAGCCGACCGAGCCTTACGGAAGCCGTACTGCTGGTTACTAAGTAGCTGATGACCCTCAAGGTACCGAAAAAGCTGATAGTTGATAATGGATTCCATTATCCTCAAGAATATAGATAGCCATAACCCTCCTTGGGTTATGGCTATCGGTCTGTAGTTGGACGGATTTGAGCGGTCGCCTTTTTTTGGGATCGGGTGGACCAATACGGTCCATGATGACGGGACTACGCCAGAAGAGCAAGAGAGCCGAAATAGTTTAATTAATAGCGTTAAGACCGGCGCCAACTCTGGAGCGCTCATCTTCAACACAATATGAGGGATTCGATTCCATCAGGCCCACTCGATTTATGGATAGCAAGAGATTAAAGTGCAAAGTGCACTGAGCGTTGGTAGAACAGAAAAAAAGAAAGATACATTATCAGATACAACTCTTGAATGGATGTGCTAAAGAAATGTTGATAGGTACAGTAAATTTCTCAACGACAACTGCTGATTTCTTTTTTTACCTCATTATTCTATTAATGTTAACGTCAGAATTTATACCAAACCCTTAAATAATAAAACCACCACCATCTAACTACACGTAAAGGATTATGTTCGTTCAGTATTTTAACCAAGCAATATTTACCTCTCGATACATCATCGTAAGCTATGCTGCCAACTGACAACTAAATTAAAGTGTCGATCATTTTGCATACCCCACGGTTACCTTGTTACTCGCAGACCGTTTTATTCTCTAAACATTTTTCATACAATGTATCGGCTTTATATAAAACTTATATAGAAATACATGTATAAAAGTACAATCATTTCTGACAAATGAGAAATACAAGCTTGTGCTAAACAGCCTTATAATTGCTGTTACATAACACCATTAAACTATCATTCGAGTCGGCTGTGATAATTTGAGTTTTTTACAGTAGTGAATGTAATACATGTCAGTTACTATGTTCACCGGCAAGGCAAGCTTAAGATTACACTTTTTAGTCCTTGATACAGAACCCCGATTTTGACAATTATTTGGCGAAGGTACGAATGAGCCGTTTCGTCGAGAAAGTACCTCTTACATTCGAGAAACCGGCGCGGTAGCGTGAGAATAGCAACACTGTTTCTGCGTTTAGCCCGGTAAGTGGGCATTCTGTAGACTTATATACACATTTATTTCTTCTATATTATTACTCCTTCTATATTATTGATCCTGGAGCATAAGACTTAAAGAAAGGATGCACCTTTCTTTAAATCCTATGCTTCAGGAGCGGCAACGCGCAAATAAAACCTTTTATACCTTAATTGCAGAAGATGATAATCAGCCAAGGCTGATATGTTTATTTATTTTATTTGACATATGTATTTGTACTATATAATAATAATGTAATACCAGCCCTGTATCAAACGATACCACTGCTGGGCGCAGGCCGCTTCTCAGTGTGACAAGGGTTAGGCCATAGTTACCACGCTGGCAACCCGCATTGGCCAATGCGGGTTGCCAGACTTCACATGTTTTCAAGAACATTATGAAAAACTCTTGGTCATGCAGGTATCTTCGCGATATTTTGCTTCACCGTTTAAGCAAACAATAATTAACTATTTAATACGCACATAACTTCGAAAATTCAGAGAGATGTGCCTTGGGGTCGAACTCGAGACCTCTGCGTGGCAGTCCAACGATTTCCCACTAGGCTATCGCTGCATGCACTATATTAATACCTCTTATTTACTGTGACTACCTCTTTGGCGTGGCAGTCGTAAATGGAACTGTTGTTAATAAAGTATCGAGGTCGATATCCGAGTTGGTCAAAGAGTTATTGGGGTTCTCTGTCAATAACTTCTCAGTAAGAGTACGGATTCTGGAACGAGTTCCGATAGACGGCTTTAGGCTGAGCTCCTATCACGTATCAGTTGCACTCACTGATCGGTAAACAATTAGCGAGGTTAAGCAACGATGGGTGCGGTCAGTCTATAGATGGGTGACCGCTTAATGGTATTTCATCTGAGCGTCTCCGTGCTTCGGAGGGCACGTAAAATGTCGGTCCCAGTTGTTGTCAAATTGACAGCAGTCGTTAAGTGATGTAAGAGGCCTACGGCTTAAACAACTCTTGACAACAGGTTGGCCACTAACCACACGAAAAAGAAATAAATAAGGCGAAATGAAGGTACATAACAACTTTGCCAACTTCTGAGATAGAGAGTGTGTACGTAACTATATATCTATGCTAATCTCTAGAAAGGTCTAGAGATTAGCATAGATACAGCCGAATGGTTAAGCTAAAAGTAGCTAAACCATTCGGCTGCCACCGCTACTCGATACTGTACGGTACCACGATAAAAATTATATTTTTGGTACTTGAACTTGTTAGACTGCCTAAATATTGCACTGTACAGCTGTCAATCGAGAGGTATCTGTTACCTATTAACAAGTGGACGTGGCAATATGGATTCTGAAGCATGGCACGACAGACAACAGTTTCGAACTCTAGAACGCACGAACCAAACATAAACAAAAGTCATACACCTTTCCCTCGCCTGGCTCTGAGCACGGGGGGTATAATAACTCAAAATGGGGCAATGACATTTTATGCATGAACTCTCATCAAATCATTAGATGGCACTGCAATCTTATTAAAAAAAACCTAATGAAAAGTTTTCATTAAAATAGAGATTCCCATAATGAAATCTAAATGAAATATTTCTTCGCAAGTCCTTTCTTTATGCACCATTTATTTTCTATTACGTTCTTTTGAAATGCTGTAGAAGTAAGTTTTATATTTCAATTTCTTTGATCAAGAAATGCAAAGCATTAGTTTGATTTGTAAGAACGACTTAGGTATAATTCAACAATATTTATTTTTACATTCATCGTAATTTTGTTGTGTATGACGCTATTTTAATCTGGTTATTTTATAGCTTAGGTAATGTACTGCACCTTAAGCTATCTACAAATTGTTACCGAGTAATGTAGTTGCTTTTTTAGACCAAATAATAACACAAATAAGGGTATTTTATATATACAAATTTATGTTTAAAAGTACCATGACAGTTATGTGTCCTTACTCAATTATAAACTTTGTGTATATTTAACCAATGCGCATGATTTGTAATGATATTCTTAAACACTCTTCGGTTTAGTTAGGATTGCGATTGTCGACTGGATCATTTTCATAAATCTTATCTGTTGTTAGGATGTGGTCTTATTGACGATAGAGTAGTAACATCAAGAAAAACGTATTCAGAAAATAACTTCTCAAGAGTCTTAAAATCACACATATTTTAGAAGATACGCATAATAAAAATGTTATCATCACTATTTTAATTGTTTTAAAGAGCGTTCTTCGAACATAATGGTGGAATATTAACCATTTATGTGAATCGTCGTGCGTTCATTCGTAATCCTAGGCTGATGATCAAGGCTCTGTTACTAGTACACTTGACACATGTCTTCTAATTATTAAGATAATTATTTAATTGTTAATAATCCAATGGTTAAAACCAAACTTATTTTTAATATTATTTCTAAACCATACCAGCTATGCATTTAAATGTGCCAACTGTCAAAAGTTAACATAAAAAATAATCACGAAAATATAGATGAAAACGTTTGTTTATAACGAAGCCAATCTGAAAATTGTAGTTTGGACTCTTTGTAACATTAACGGGTGTTTCATTACAAAAGAAAGTACATACGTATTTCGGGACCCTGATAAAATATACGAGCTGTCCCGTCTTCAAGGATTATTATTACGTAGACGCCAAGAATAAAAAAGAATGTCAAAAAGGGATTTATTTGAAGTCCTTTTGGTGGCAAATGAGGTGGAACGTGATGTCAGCATTATATCGTCTGAATTTAACGAAGGCGTCGAATTTAGACGGACGGCGCTTGTTGAAAGAACATTTCGATAGGGACGGTGTACTGTGTCAGAGAGCTCGGAGATTTGAGGAAATGGAACTATGATCGAGTGTCTTATTGAGCCTTTATATTTGCATTATACACTTTTTTCCTTATTTTCGTAAAAGGCCCAGAAAATGCGGCCAGTGAATTTTAGGTCCCTGAAACTGATGTGATAGCGTTTTCTTTGTACTTGACTGCTCAACATCAGCTAAGTGACGCTCATGTTTTATTTCCTCGTGTTAAAAATATTTGGCTGATTTATTAAGCAAGGGACAAGGCTAACGATGATGAGTTTTCAAAATTGATCTTATAATATTTATGGTGCGTGGTGTATAACCGTCAGAAGATTCAGTGACAGTAACCAAGCCGAAAGTGTTATGTCGTATACAAAACTATCTTAAAATAGTTGGTACTTATGCATTATGCTGTAAACTGATGCTACTGGCTAAATACCTTGGCATTTCTCTGGTATTTCGTGATCTCATTCTCAGTATTACAGAAAGCCTTACTAAGTTATAATGTCACATTCAAACTAACTAATATGCACACATTGATTACCTACCCTAACGACCTTACCTATTGAGCTACCGCTGCTTAAACGAATGATAAGTGTTTACCAACGGTTCATGTATGTACAAAAGTAAAGCAAAGTAAAACTTGTTGTTATAAAAATATAGCGATACATAAAATGCTTCAAACACAACAGCTTGCTATAAGCGCTATATTGGCAGCCTAGTTTGTCTAAAATATTAAACTTTATAAACTAGCAGCGAGCTATGCACCGCTGGATTCAGAGCTCGGATTACTGAAAGCAGTATTAAAGTACTGTACGAAGTTTTAAGCCTGCAAACATATCGACTGTGGACATTGACGTAGGTACTGATACGATCAAAAACTAAATGGACAACTCTAGCTAACTGTCTCGCGCGGTTACACGGCTACACAGTTACATGCTTATGATTATTGTTTCGCCCGGCGCGCCCCTGTGACTCGTAGCGTAATGTTATACATCTTACTAGATTTGGCCCTTGGCTTCGCTCGTTCGGTAACAAAACCTTTTCTAGATGAAGTGTATTCTATATTCCTCACTATGCCTCTGATAACGTGTATGCGACATTTCATGACGATCGATCGAAGAGTTTAAGGCGTAACAAACAAAAAACAAACTTACATTCGCATTTATAATATTAGTTAGGATGAGGATTATTAAGTTAAGAAGTTAGATCAATTTCCTCAATAAATAGGCTATCACGTGCAAAAATATCCGTCAGATCCGACTAGTATTTCCTGAGATTAGGGCGTTCAAACAAGAAAACCAAACTCTTCAGCTTTATTATATTCGCCTATAATAATATATCAACAGTGACTCAAGTCCTCACTACTACCCTGGACTATTCATTGATTAGTCCAGGGTCCTAGTATGGAGCGCTGCCGGTAAGTGTTTTGTTCCTAATTTAGACAATAACTCTCCAGGGATCTTCTGCGTTTAAGATCCGTGTCTGTGTCTACTTCCGATAGATCGGGACCACTTTGCTCTACGGTCTCCCGTGAGAAAATCATACTTCTAAGCATGTGTCTTGTCTTATAATAAGAAAAGGTTTGACAACTTTGCTAGGATAACAAGAGTCGAGTATTATTAAATCATGTATTTGGTTATCTACTAGCAAACACTAAACGTCAAAATAGCAGCGATAGCTCAGTGGGGAGACCAACAGACTGCAATGCAGAGGGTATCGGTTTAACCCACGTCGAGCACCTCTGACTTTAGGAAGTTATATGACTTTTCGAAATTAAGTGCGTATTGATTGACAATTATCGCCTGCTCCGTGCCTCGGAGAGCACGTTAAGCCGTCGGTCCCGGCTGCCATGAACATCTATGGCAATCGTTATTGGGAGAGTGTCGACACAAAAGCTTCCACTGGGTCGAAGTTTCGCCGGTCTGCACTGACTGGCCCGCACATAAGATACATACATACAAACGTGAAAATAAAATTGATGCGTTATGTTATCAATTTATCATACAAGAAAGTATAATGCAAGTTGTAAATTTGAAATGAAATAATACATACATACATTCACATGTTCAATGTTTCCCACAGGGGAGAGCAGAGACTACGGATTTCCATTAGCTACGATCCTGACACACTTCTCTCGAAATTAAATAATAATAAACAAAACGAGCGAGGCTGTTTTTTATTAGATGACGCAGTGATCTCTACTTATATCATAAACTGAAAAATTTAATCTTTATTTGTTTATTTGTAATGGTTAAACTCAAAAACTACTCAACCGATTTTAAACTTTCCCTATTGGAAAGCTATACTATCACCGAGTAACATAGGCTTTATTTTATTTAAGAATCAAAAGTACTGTTACTAACATAACCTAACCTACTTTTACGAGATCAAAGCCGTAGACAAAAACTAGTCATAAAAATGACTACTGTATGCTATGAATCCAGTATGATTATACATATATTACGATTCCGAACGATCAAGTATTTTTATTTTGTTTTTCTGTCATGAAATTCATAGTAACAGCATGGAGTCCAGAACTGTGCCTGTTAAACAACTATATGTCTATATACTAGTATAGTATTATATAATACACCGTTGCATACTCCTTTGATCATATAGGCGTGGACTGCTGTGCATGAGTAGACAAATACATTACCGCTGTGCTTTCAAGACCAGCCATTCCCTAATTGCATGTGTCTATTTATTAATAAAAACGTGCAAGTTTAGTAGGAGCAACCCCTTAAATAATATTTCGTTTTATAATTGGTGCATTAAAATTAAATGGTACAATATTTAATATTGTCTTCTGTTTACGCGAATGTTATTAATTTATATTAAACTACTATATACGGATACTTTATGGGACAAACCCAAGAAGAAGCAAATCACAGCTAGACTTCATGATTTTTTTTTTTTTACTTGGGGTATGCTTTGACGCATACCTCTCCGCGGGGCGACGGAGAGGTTATGTCGGGCTCACCGGGGAAAAGATACCCCGGTAATACCGACTAAACCTACCACGGTGTTCCTCGACATAACCATAGACGGCGAGGCCGCGCGAATCGCTTTCACATGCAATCGCGACCCCGCCGTGGTTTCGGCCCGCCGTGTGAAACGGCAGGCCACTTCACAAAGAATATTTCCTCCACCATCCCCCTGAGCGGGGGGGGGGGGAAAGGACACGATACAGAGGCGCACGTGGGAACACGCACGCCGCCTCTCGGACCTGGTGCTGATCGGGTGGCGAGCAGGCCCACGCAGCCCACCACCCCCAGGTCAAACTTCAAGGTGGCTGGAGGTCATCTCGCGCCCTCCGGCGCCCGGTTCTGCGGTTGGGGAGAGGGTTTAAGCGTTCCCTCTCCCGCTCCGCCGCCTCCTTGATGGAAATTATTTTCTCACAGAAGGAGGCGACGGCGTTCCACGATCTCTCACTCCGGACCATAGACTGAACCACGGCCGGAAGTGAGAGTGCAACCAGTCCGACTGCCGCGATCAACTCACGGCGCTGCAATGCCCAGGCGGGGCAATCCGCCAAAGTGTGCAGCGCCGTGTCCACAACAACATCGCGGCAGTCGCCGCAGTGATGACATCCGGGCGTCGCCTGCCGGCCTATACGACACAGGAACTGGCCAAAACAACCATGGCCAGTCATTACCCGTGTCAGCCGGAAGGCGAGGGCGCCATGCCGCCTCTCCAGCCACTCCTGAATATAATACAAGCATAACATAGACATTTAGATTTAATGTTTTCCAGCGAGACCACTTTGATTAAAATATTATATTTGTATTACTGGATCCCAAGCTGGTGGCTTGGGATCCAGTAATACAAATAGTCAAACCCAAGAAAAAGCAAACCACAGCTAGACTTCATGATACTTTAAGCTCATTCTGCGTAAATAGAAACACCAATAATTAAATTATGTTCGGGTACTTTGAAATAACTACACTGGAACATTAATACAACTACAATCTTAGTCTCCCCGTGACCATGGCTGCTGGAAAGCAACCGAAACGTGGGGGAAAGTGTAAACTTAATTATAAATAGATTACATAATTTAATTAACGTAAAAATTGTAAAGTTAAATAGTAGTACTAGTTTTCAAAATTATGTAATATAGTGTTAAATAAATAACGCGATAAAATCCGTATAAAGTAAATTTAATTTCAATGGTCCAATATTTTCTAAAACATACAACCATACATCGAAATCGATCAATCTTGCGCATTAGTCCAAAACATTTAAATCGATTTTGATGTTTAAGGATTTTATTTATAGTATCGCAATCGATAACTTAATAATATATACGAATATACAACAACGGCGTTGGTGAACACTGCGTTTAGTATATGCAATAGGTGCACTTAAAAATTATTTATCCGAATATATTTTAAATACTTGTTTTTTTTTCATTTAAAACAGGGCTTTTATCCCGCGATGAATGTACCGGCATTCGACTGCTTTTCTCCTATAAAATGTATTTCATTAATGCGTGGGTTTAAAACGCGTTGCAATTTAGAATACATTTAAATGCAGGCCATTTAAAATGGAAAAGCTGGTTTATTTTTACTTGTGCGACTATACGGATAGTACCGTGGTTTATGGTCATATAGTCTTTAGCTGATATCATGTTCAGTAGCAGGTTTATATACATACACAGTCTCCCACCTAACATCCTCGTAGTGATAGGCAGAGCTGGACACATGACACACACTAAAATTTTTTAACAAAACAACCAATAACAGTTTTGCTGACCTGGGAATTGAAACCAAGACTCACTGACTGTGCTAGGCACAGTAGTTGCACGCACTATTGCTGCAACATCGTGGTAGCATGCCAGACAACAGTTAGTAATATGAAACAAAAATGCTGTGATCTAAACATGTCGTGAAGCAAGACCTTATTAAAACCCACGTAAAAGTAATACATAAAGCACAAGACTTCCTCGTCGTAGCGCCTCGCAGTGATATTGAACGTGACGTATAGGATTCCAATGCGCCTTTTTTTTATCGTGGGTAAATGCTCCTTATGCATACCCCCTCGCTACAAGGGGAAGCGAGAGGGTTATGTCGGGCTCTCTTGACACTTCGGGCCTACGGACTAAATCCCCACGGTCTGCCAACACGCTGCTTTGTATGATGGGTGGTTCGCTGGAACTTAAACTGCATCAGCTACTCACCCAGCAGTGCCCAATACAGACAGGAAGGTCTGCGGGCGACGACTCCTGGGCGACGCCCCGACACGACTAAGGGCGTCGCTCCAACTCAATGCCTGACGGGCGGGAGATCGATTCCAATGCGCCTAGACCTTCAAGGATACTAAGACTTTGTATGTATGTATAACGTAAAGAGGTTATCAAACTCACGTCTTTAGTGTATTCGTAATGGCTCCATGATTACTAATTATTGTTCATGTATGTTAAAAAATAAATCTCGCAAATAATAATATTGTCATCCACTAATGTCCTAACTGTTCGCCAATTGCTTATTCTGCACACCGTGCTTAAACAACATGCACTACTTCCATTCAGACCACTTCCTCCAGACAAGAGACGAAAAGATTTAGTATGTACTAAGCTTCATGCCAAACATGCCATTGTAAATAAATTCTTCTTATTCCTAGGACCATTTTTATATAATAGATTAAATAGAATTTTAGATATATATAGTCTAAGTCATAAACAATGTAATGTTATTGTTACCAAACACCTGCAAACACTGACCTACTCCGATAAGGAGAATTTGCTTACAGTTGTAAAATAGCCTTAAGTCATCAGTAATTTGTAATAATATGTAATTTAAGTATTTTTATTGTATCAATATACATATTTTATTTTAAGTTTATGCACATTGTCCTAAACTAATATTACTTGGCATATATTTTTTGTAAGTAGAGATATAGCCTGAAACACAGGTCTAAGCCTAGTTCAGGCAACCACTTTATTAAACCTAGCGCTTGAAATTAAATTAGAATGCACAATGTCGGCCGATTAAAGTATATGTAAAACATGTACCAGATTAAGGATAATTATAATTTATTGTAGTATAATATTATTTTAGACTAATAACAAAAATGTATACCCATGTATTATTATTGAATAAAATTATTATTATTATTATTAATACCACTGACCTGCTAACATACTCATATAGAATCCAACGACTATATAAATTAAAATATCCACTTACTAAGTCTCATAGAATTTCCAGCTTCACGTTTAATTATATCCTTAGTTCGAAATGAAATGTAAAACTCACAGTGCTGAAATTAAATTTATACTAGATATTACTTCTGGGTGTCAAATCTTATATCACTAGGAAATTTAATTTCTACGTAAAAATAATACAAAATTAGAATACCGTTCTAGCCCTGCAGGCGTGTCGGTGTCCTCTAAAGATATTAACTATCTTCATTCTGAATGTGGGGCTAGGCCGTGCGAGTTTACAGTTCATTTTTCTCTGTTAGTGTACTAACAGGTTTCCAGATTTATACATACTAGCGGTCACCGAGTACTCGAAATTCGACCAAAGTTTGCCTGTAAGATATTGCTGATATATGTCATTATATATTGATGTATGTAACCATAGATACGCGCTTCGACTGCGGCAATTGCATGGTTGTGTGCGTGTAGTGATTTTTCATTAATTTAATGTATGTCTAATGCATATTTTATATAAATATTAGGATTCGCCCCTCCTTCTCCATATAAACTTTAACTGTGCCAAATTTCATACTCCTCCGTCCGCGCAATTTTCGTAAAAAGGGGTACAAAGTTATTGCTTCACGTATTAATATATAGATGCTACATAACAATAGATTTGCTATTGTAGCTATCAAAGGACAGCAAAAGGGTGAAACTGATTCTGTGGTTCAGTATCGTAAAATCGTCGCTTGCAGTAATTGTTGCTTGTGAGTCTGGCAATGTGTTATTTTCCGTTTGGGCAGTTGTCGGTAGCGTACAGAGTCTAAGAGCAAAGTATTAAAACTAACTGACTACGGATTCGATGTATGCCTGATAGATGACATTCTTTAGAAACAAATTTAATTTTAACAGTATTTATATTTAATTTCTGAACTTTTGCATGATGTATTCACACATAAATAAATTCCTTAGGTCATCATTCAAACTTGTACTGCTATAGCACGTAAATATGTGTTTTTGTTAGAGATACTAAATATATTAGTAATATAATTATGATCTTTCGTACATAATAGCTTAGTGCATTAAACAATAATTATGTTAAAAGTGCAGGTGTTTAATATAAAGCTATACAGTATATTTATTTACGAAAGATGTTCCCTTAATACTGTTAATCCACATCATTGATAGGCTAAAAAATACATTATTATGGATGTAGTAAAAAATACAAATACAACAAAAAAACAGTTCAATTGTTCGAAACGCGCTACTTATAAAAATGGCACACCACTTTCCTATTTGAAATTAGACCGACAAATCGTAATAATTAAGTAATTACAATGTTGTCAACTCCAGATTTGAACGTGGACTGCCGTTAATAAAACATTTGTTGCTCAGTCACACAATATATATGTAGGTATATCCACACTCAATGGCATTGCCTACCCGCTTGTTTCAGAGCCCACGCTTAAATTTCATTAAAGCACCAAAGAATTTCTAGAAAACTCAGAAGTATCTGGAGTGGCAATTCCATTCTTTTAAGTGTCAAATAATAGGTAATTATTTCGGCGGGAATACTTTAAACAATAAATATCTTAGAGAATGTGTGGGTACTCAGTGTTGGAAGATTATTAGATTTTTAATTGGTTTAGAGTGAGTTTAATGCCTCAGACTGCAGCGGTAAACGCGGTGCAGCAGTTAAAAAACTATTTTATATTTGTGCTAGACAAAAGTAGATCGCCTTTTCGCCTCGCTGTTTTCACGTTTTAGTATCGGAGAAGAATACTGAATTATGTAACACTCGAGCGTAGTACTGAGCAAACGCTGTTCAGTGCTAGGAAATAATTTTAAAATGCAATACATTAAATACACCTACACTTCTCACTAATAGTTTAGCAATAGTTTTATGTTCCCCGTGATATTTAACTTATCGTTTTAACATTGGTATATTATTATTGAATGTTGTATAAGCTTTAACATAGCGTCTCCTATATCGCTATTATAAACGTACTTCGTACATGAGCAGTAAGTAGTATATTAGTAATATGATAAAAAATCAAGTGACTACGAAAAAAGTTAACGTCATCATTAATCTTATTTCGAATATTGAATCGTTATTCTAATCGCTAAATTTGCTTTAGTTTGTTATCTATACCTACATATGATTTTTCAAATGCATATTTCGATATCGTTGCGATTCGCTAGTGTACAAGACCACTGCTGCTGAACTAGCTGACGACTTCTTTTGTCCGGAAAGTAGTGATGACGTTATCGTTAAAATGTTGAAACATTTCCACATCTAGGCGACGTGATTCTACATTTTAACTTAATATAACGTTTTTTATTCTGTAGGGGAATTTTATAAAATCTTTCCTGGTTTCTTTAATGCCTAATTTTTTATGCCTAAACCAATAACCAGTTACGCTGTATTTCGTTTTGTATAAAACTTCATACTAAATATAGGTCAAGCCGTATCTTTTGATCTACAGATGTTGGCAAAATGCTAAATTATTACCGCATCAAATTCATTAAAATCCATGCTGCAAAATTCATGTATTGCGCCTTCAGACAGGCACGCAAAAATCCAAATATTGCTGGTTTGAAATATTTTTACCAAAATAAGTATTTAAAAAAATATTCTCTGTATATACTCAACCCCGCTACCATTTTATTATATGTGAATACGCTGTGAAACATGAAACATCAATATTATAATAATACAAAAGTATCTATGTATATATTACGTGAAGCAAAATCTTTGTACTCCTTTTTACGAAAATTGCGCGGACGGCAGAGAGAGAGAGAGACTATGGTTACTTATATCAATATATAAATACATATATTATCATTACTCTTTCCCAGAGGGGTAGGCCGAGACTACGGATTTCCATTTCCTACGATCCTGACACACTTCTCTGGCTTCATTCACTTTCATCACATTCCTCATACACGCCCGTCGGTTCAAGGTGCTCTTTACCTGGCCTTTGTCCAGAACGCCTCCGATCTGATCGAGAAACTTTCGCCTAGGTCTTCCTCTTGCGACTGCCCCATTCACACTAGCCTTATAAACTTTCTTAGTCAGTCTTTCCTCGTCCATTCTTTCTACATGCCAAAACCAGCTTAACATACCCTTTTCTATTCTTGTCACTATATACACTTTCATGCCGCATCTCTCTCTAATCACACTATTCCTTATTCTATCTTTCAGAGTCACACCACGTATATTTCTCAGCGCTCTCATTTCTACAACATGTATTCTGCTCTCATGCTTCTTTTGCCATACCCAACTTTCACTTCTATACATAAGTGTGGGCACTAATAGTCCTGTATGAACAGCCGAACGTGCCTTTTCGGATACATTTCGACTGTTCATAAAAGCGCGTAGAGCTCTATTCACTTTGTTGCCAGAAATCGTTCTTCTTTCAATATCTCCCTCATATTTACCATCCCTTGTAAACAAATTACCCAAGTATATAAACTCTTCACTTGCTCCACTTTTTCTCCACCAATCATAATATTACACATCGTCACGAACTCTTCCTTTTCAAATACCATTATCTTCGTCTTGCTTACATTTATATACATACTATTTATATACTTACTATAATGATATATACTATTTATATTTTTTTTTATGTAATAAAGAGAAAAAGAAAACAAAGTAGCAAGCTTAGGAATATCGTCATTTAAATAGTATAGTTAATTAAATAAAAATCGTTATTAGGAAAGTCAATACCCTCTAATATCCTGACACTGGTGTAGCCTTAGGGTATCGTTAGCCTTCGGGTAGCGGAGGTCAGGTGGCAGCCGCTCCGTGTAAAAACTGATATCCAGTCAATTCCGGTTAGACTAGAAAAGCCGACCCCAAGTGACTTGGAAATAATAAAGGCTAAGAAGAAGTTAAGTAAATAAAAAGGAAGTTAAGTAAAAAAAATATTATTTGAAATAGATTGTTAAATTTGTCTGCATAGATCTAAATCTAAATGAATTGTGATTATAAAGGTACTATAATAGTTCTAGATATCAAACTTATAATTTAAATCAATTATGATCGAATTTCGACCACTAGGCGACCGCTAGTATAATTGAATGTGCTAATTAAACATATTCCAAATAGTAAGTGTAAAGCGCTAGGTAAATACATGTTAACCTAAACTAATGCTAACAGATATACAGTAACATTTCTGAAATCAAATACAATTACCGCAATACAGGCACAACAAGAGAACACGTCTTCGTAAAATGGCTTTACTTGTAATAATTACGTCTTTACAAGCATTAAAATGTTTCTCTTAGATATTTATTTTAAGTCGTAATATTTTTGTTGCTGAGAAACTATATTTTCATAAATTTAGTTCAATTAGACCAATTCTTTAGATTGAATATTGTGTTATTGGTGCTATCGAACTAATTATACGAACTTTTCTCTTTTACAGACTGTTTCGGTGGTCTCACATCGCTTTATGTCACCAATTAATGCGTTATATATAACAGATATTATTTTATTGTTTGGTTTTTATAAAAGTTAATTTCCGCACTAGGAATCATTCCTGTTTCGCGGGGATCTTTCCAAACATTCAAACAATGGACACAAATAACATTCAGACTCGGAACAAGCATTTGTGAATCACACAAATGTTTGTGCCGTGTGGGATTTGAACCCACAACCACTTTAATCACTAAGTCATCCGTGCATCGGTATTGATTAAAATGTATCATATAATTTTGTTAATTTCAATTAATGAACAAGCGTATTTATTTATTTAATTAATATTGATACATGGACTGTTTTAAAAATACCTTTAGTTATAACAATATCGATCATCCTTCTGAAAGCCACGAGGGGTCCGTCCCCTCGAAACATCGTAATGTAACATGCCTCTGACGTTACCTAATCAGAGCCAGCAGCCATTGCTAATAATGACATTTGCTCAAACACGCGCCTCCTGAACACAATAGGCTTTACAACAAGGAAAACGAAATGGTTTTACAATCAACATTTCAATGTAATTCTTTATTAGTTCAATAAACTTCGATAGCATGTTTGTTAGGAAGGAATTTCTCCTCTTATTGTGCAACATGAAATTGTAATTTCGCCAATGTTTGGTTTAATTTTTAGAGGGAACAGTGTTGGAAGAATCCGGCACAAGTTGGCAGCTGCATAGAAATCGCCAGCAAATACTCATTTTGTATCGCATTCGGCAAACGCAGGGACACAGGTGTTTTGAAAACGCCGAAATTGGAATTTTTCATAATCCTATTTGCGCTTCTCGTGTTTATCTGGTTTTTCTTGCTGAGTCCAATACTCAGGTTAGGTTAGGTTATTGCTTTTTATTTATAGTTTAGGTATTTTGGCTGTAATTTCCTGTCAGATTTTCTTATATCCCAACATTAACAAAAATCTTTACAAATGTATATGTATTAAGCCCAAAACTGATATAAACTTTGAAATAGTATGCTAAATTATAAATTTATAACATTTAAATTACCTTTTTGAATATTTTGCTAGACATTTAATTTACGTTACAATATTTAGGCAGAAGCCAAATCTTACCAACAGACGCAGGCTGATCTAAAATGGACAGAGGTTTGCTATTTTCCATCTATTCAGAGTGGTCGGGATAACCCTGCACAGGCCATCCAAGTACTCACTTTGCAATTGAAGCCGCTGGGTCTCGGCCTATTTGCTCGCTTTGTATTTCGGCCACTACCAAGGAAACGTGTAGATAGAACTTCAACACAACGGGAATGTGCACTAAATACAGACCACGTAAGCACAGATTACCAGATATTCACATTTGCATGCGGCTCCTGCTAGGCAAATATTTGATCCAATCCTATCCCCCTGTTTGATCATGCCATATCCAGCCACGAATAACTTCATTGACTCACGATTAAACGTTGGACTCACAAGTGAAGTCAATATTGGCGCAAAATGAGAGTTCAGCAAATAGATTGTTTTTAATTTTCTAAAAATTTTAATGAAGGCAAATGGGATTGGGGGCAAATGTTTGTTGGTAAACATCGATGAGAGCGTGTGCTGCTGAAATGCATCAAAGTTAAGTCCGCGACTTTGTCATCTTCTAATGGACTGTTAGACTCGACTTTACGTCGATATTGACGTTAACAACGCACAGCGCCTGACTACTTATCATTGGCTTATACTGCAAGCAGACATAATTCACCTTTTGTTATTTGTCGTATTGTCGTATTAATCGATGACTGACGGTTTTTAAGACAAATAGCAGGATTTGTTTACTACTACGTAGTAGTAGGATCTTTGTTGCTAAGAGCTTTACAATATATAAACAACAGTCACAGGAAACACCCAGACGCGATATATTAGTAGGTACGTCGTAAAAATATTGCTTTGTGCAGGGAGCGAAATGATAACACTTAGCATATAGCACCTCTGCACCGTTCAATCTTAAATAAAAGACAAAATGCATTTGAAGATGTCTCAGATAACAAAGAAGTAAAAGAAAAGGAAACTGCCCTAACACCAGATACAAGTAACAAAAGTACAAAAGAAAACGAGAGAAAATAATGGGCGTAATCGACGGTCACGGATTCTGGCTTTGTTTTATCAAATTTACAAACTCTATTGTATCGTAAAACGTGGGCGAGCATGATAATCATATCAGAATACAAAAATATTAGTAAATACTCTATTAAAAAAATGAAAGTGCAGCGATGGCCTAGTAGGAGATCGTTGGCCTGCCGCGCAAATGTACCAAGTTTGATCCCAATGTATGCACCTCTGAATTTTTGTAGTTATATGGGTACTATAAAGTTAACTATCTCTCGCATATCTGAGAATTCTCCATAATGTTTCCGAAGATATGTTATTCTGCAAACTTGCACCGGGCCAGCGAGTTGGACTATGGCTTAACCCTTGTCACATGGATGAGTGCCCAGCAGTGAGATAGTTCATTATATATATTAAAAACCTACCATAGGGTGCACCAGAAACGACACTTTCAGATCGAATAATCCATAAATAGACACTTGACACACTGAATCGATTTGTGAAGCCGTAAATCGGATAGGAATAAAAAAGTAATCGGTCATATTCTTGGTAGAACACATAAGCGCACTAAAAGCGAAAGGCTGTCAAATGAGAATATAATGATTTTTAAGAAAGTTTCTCTAGGCACCTCATATCGATCGATTGAATTCGATTAATTAAATATCGATCTTCTAATGCTCGATTTAATCGAAGGTCTACTCTTTGCCCTCAAATTCAAGATATATTTCTTATTATATGTATTTTCATATTTAAAGAAATCGAAATGACAAATATTCTATCGCAACAGTCATCCGATTAACTGCCTAGTTTTATTATAAGATAATATGTAGGTATACCAATCACACATCATATATTCTTGATGTTCTTAATAAGTACTTTTGATGGTATGAGTACCTCATACCATCAAAAGTAGTTCATACAGAATACAATTCAATACTAATACTCTATAATAATACAAGTGCATACAAAAATGCACCCTCACGCAACATTAGGCATTTCCCATTACGGTATTATCATCCCCCACACATCCCTGTCCGCCATTATACACGATATGAAAAACACACGTCAGAGTAAGATGGACGACTTCGCTCGAAATTTAAGCCCAAATATTTATTATTAAGAACTATTAAAGATAGTATTTTCGATTTGAACCTGGAATTTCAGTTAGATCTAAATCCTTGTTAAATCATACGCATAATGCTTAGGTATTCTACAAGAAAGAAAAATTTTAAGACCCCCGAATATTTTACGAAGTTCGTAGCGATTCTTCAGGTTTCCTGTCCGATGAATCACATACGATACATAGCAATAGATAGAGGTATCGGGTATACTTTTATAGGCCTACTCTCTACAGAGGCTCAGACGCTCCAAAATACGTCGTGCAGCCAGACGTTCTAAGTTTTGTCCGCAAAGTGCATTGTATTGCATACGATTTTTGTCATTTGGGACAATGCCGTTCAAAGATGCAGACGATTCCGGCATTTTTGTATGTAAGTAGCAAACAGGTGAACACCAACGTACCATCCCCGATACGGGCATATGAAGCTACGCTTCCGTCAATAGTAGGCCTTAATCTAGCCACAGATAATATAATACGTCTAGTTATTATAGGTTTAGCCCCTCGTATACGGAACATAAATACTCAGACGAAGTGATGACGGTTAAGCAGGAATATGAATGCCTGCTTAACCGTCATATACATAAATATTTTTTAATAGCTTTGCCCGCGGCTTCTCTCGCGATTTCCTGGATGAAAGGCCTACCCTATGTTCTTTTCTATAAAGTATATGTGAAATTCCTTAATGATCAGTCGAGTAGTTAAGGCGTGAAACGTAGCAAGCAAATTAACTCACATTCGCATTTATAACATACTAAATCACATAAATATCACGCTGGTCAAATCGCATTTTTATCTTTAACCGCACAAAGCACTCGAGACTACAGTCCAATTTCCCTAAAGCGTTTATGTTAAGAAACGTTGCCTGTATATTTCAAAAGTAAGGGTAGAAGGAAATCGTTTATAAATAAACACATTAGTGTGAAAGCCGGATTTTGAGGGCGTTAACAATAACAATAGTATTGAGGATTCATCGAGCGACGCGTATGTCGATACCTACTTACGTACAATTTATACATGTAGTATGAATATTCGATTACTTATAAGTGTGATAACGGTTTACGTTGCTACTCGTACTGTTTTACGTCGTTTTATAGTTTCGAATGCACTATCTGATTATTGGATATGTGGTATATTCAATTTGAAACAACTGTCTGCATTGAAATTGATATGCTTTGTAATTTTGGTTCCCTCAAGGGAATGCTTGGTAAGGAAATTATCATAATGTCAAGAAAAGCCTCCATGTACTGTCACATTGCATTTTCTTTATACATATTCGTATATTAACCTAACTATTAAATATAATGTGCTAATAGATTTTAGCCAACTAATATTATAAATCTGCAAATTTGGATAGATACAAATCTAGCTAAAATTATTTTTATCTACTGGGTAATAAACATTTGTGTGTATGTCTATATAATAGATACTGTAAAACGTATTTTGATAAAACTTTGGATGTAAATAGACCATGATCTACCTACATGCATATTATGGTATAAAATTTCTTTTCATTAAATATATTGGCAGATACTTGCATATCAGTGTTTCCGTTGTTCGTATCTCGAAGAATTTTAAAACTACGAATTGGAATAGACTATGTAAAGAGCTATGGGCTCATGGCATTATACGGGTAAGAGAACTGTTCATAATTATTATTTCACAAATTCTGAGTGCATTTGATGTTGACAACAACTAATACGCAAGGATTAAATAATAATTGACGTACTAATCGAACTGAGTTAACAAGAAATTGATATGCAACTATCATATGTTTGAGGGATATGTTGAAGGGGTCTTTTCAACAAAACAGTCACACTTCAGGGTCATAGAACTTGTCCCCAGAGTAATACAGGGGATAGTTGGAAACGTATACGGCGAGCCCTACTCGCCCCTATTCGATCCCTGGTTAATGGGATTACCCTGTGTCCTCTTTTACAACACATTCTGCACCACAATGTTAAAAAGGTTAAAGTATTAGTATAGGTGAGTAGGTAAATTTTTAAAGCGCTGTTTTCGTTGTATGTCTACTAGGGATTAATCCCACCCTTACACCCACTCCTATAATACCTATTCGATCATGGAAACCTTTAAGATTTTACATTTGTAAAGTCCCAGGAAGAAATTACTATCTGGAAACCGCAACGGTTTAATCAGAATTGTATAAGAGTTGGCATATGAATGTCATTTTAATTTATGTCTACGCCAAACGGTGCACAATGAATATAGCAATTATTATGTTTAAAACGTAAAATAAATACAATAATTTTAAAAGTAGTGTTATAAAGGGTAAACGGTGGAGTTTATTTTTATTATTAAACTATTTTTTGTCAGGAGCGTCACTCGGGTGAACGCCACGAAAGAAAATACTGTGATAAAAAAATACGTATTAATGCCGGCCATGATCTGTGTGTGATTTGTGTGCCAAGTTTAAACTAAGCATTCAAATATATTTAAAAACATTCACATTTATATCATTCTTAGGATATGTATATACATATATTGTAATATATAGAGTTAGAAATTTTGGTGCATTATATCGTTAGCCAAATGGTATCAGCATCATTTTACACATAGAACCTATTTGTGACTTTTAAACCTAATTTTGTTGTGAAATTGTATTTATGTAATAACCTCACCCACATGATTGCACATATTTTTGATAATATAATTATTTCTACGCTCGTGTGCTTTTGTTTTTTTTTCAACATTTCTTGGACCAAGAATCGAACCCCGAAACTCACGATTGGCCATAAGCACAAAAGCAAACGAAAGTCAATAGATAAACAAGGCAGTCAACAAAGCAGCCAGCGTAAAGCCAAAATACCTCAACACTAAAGGCTTCCTCTTCTTAATTAGTATTGTTTCGACACAAGTGTTCATCTTTGATCTTTGTTATTAACATTTAATAGTAAAGGAATTCGGTAACATCACCAGGTGGCAAGACTTAAAGGTCGGATTCTAAATTACCGGAAGGCGTCCATATTGTTTTGTTTTAATTTCCTCTGATAAATGCTGCTTCCGGAATAAATGTTTACTGTTTAATTTCTACCATCGTGTTTAGCCGCTTTTAATTACAGGAAGATTTTTAATATTTTTTTTCGTCTGTTAAATGAGAACCGTTTTATATTTTCAATTTGCGGATTTTTATGATATAGTGTGACTATTTCATAAAATCCGCAAATAGAAAGAGCTGATATATGTACCAATATATTGCTGTTAATTCTAAAGTGTCTTGGATATATGGAAATAATCAACATGAATTAATTGGAATGGGCGTATGGAAAATTACAACAATGAATTATCTTGTACGTTTAACGTTTGTAAGTTAAAACCTCGAAAAATTATCTAAGCTTCAGAATGCAACTAAAATTAAATAACCTAAATCAAAATTGGGTCAAGAAAAGTGACGTCTTTTTATTAAATATAGCTCCCCAAGCACTTGGCCTAATTCCTATGTTGCGGAGGACTTACAAACACAAATACATCCAGACTTGAAAGAACTAGCCGATCTATACATTTTTTGTCCCGTGTGGGATTCTAACTTTCTCACGGTGTAGTGGCAGTGGCGAGGTGTTCACATCCAAGCCTTACCATGCCATCAAGTTAACGTAATCACACAAATACAAATACATATGTAGCCCTAGAACGATTTTTCATTATGAAATACGCTCATCACTTACATCGCGAAAATCGTTTCAGTACACAATCGGATCAAGTTTTTATGAACGAACATCAAACATAAACAGTTTTTCGGACAAATAGTCACAGCGGACCATGATTGATTGGATTCTTACTACACTAGTATGTGCATCAATCAGGGCGCCGGCGTCGGCCGGAGTGATTGAAGACTGGACCGACGTCCGAATAATTTGTAACCTCATGCCATTTTATTAGACTTCCATGATGTGAGAAATAGTTATATTTAATATAACAACTTTCTGTTTTGCTGAACAGCGTAGCAAACAGTTTTCCTAAACCAAATATTTTATTATTTTAAAACACAAGTAAGATAACGGACTCCAAATTTAAAAAGACTTACAACCGCTAAAAAATAGCGGCTGTAAGTCTTTTTAAATTTGTTGAGATTTTTTGTTTTGGTGGTTCTTACCGTTTTCGTTGTTGTTATTGCGATTAATTATTATCTTTAAAGTGGATCATAAGCCCGCTCTGTATTTACGCATAATTGCAATAATTTTTCACAAAGTCGAGGAGTGTATAGAGTTTGATAATATTATTTATCATAGATCTTTTATAGACTTAAGTATATGGCTATTTTTGTATTTTTGTTTCATGTTCATACATTTTTTATTAATGGGGATTACTTTAATAATGTATGCTACACAGTATATACAAAGCTATTGTATTACCGGCAACTGTTGCTTGTGCACTGCTTATTGGTGACAGAATATATATCATCATCATCCTCTTGCTCTGGTCCCAATTTATTTGGGGTCGGCGCAGTATGTTCTTCGCTTCCCTACTTCTCTGTCACCCGTCATCTGATCATTTACCTCTTTCCCTTTCATATCCATCCTCACACAGTCCATCCATCTTTTCCTTGGCCTTCCTCTCCCTTTTCGTCCCTCTGCCCTTATATCCATCAATTGCTTACCTACATACGTATCATCTCGTCGCATAACATGTCCATACCAAGGCAAACGATTTCCTTTCACCTTCTCGTCTATAGGTACGACTTTCAGACTACCTACTACTACTACGTAAGAACGTATTCATTCCTAATTCTGTCCATTCTCGTCACTCCACACATCCATCGTAACATTTTCATCTCTGCTACATGCAATCGTTTCTCATCTATCTTCTTAGTAGCCCAACACTCAGCTCCATACAGTACTACAGGCCTTATAACCGCCTTATACATGCGACCCTTTAATTTCAAAGGCAGTTAAGGATCGCATATTGTAGCCGAGATCTGTCGCCATTTCATCCATCCTGTGTTGATTCGTTACCTAACATCCCGATCAATTTCGCCGTCATCTTGCAGGAGTGAACCGAGGTAGCGAAAGTCGGTCATCGGTCATACTGGTAGAGATATACCGCCGAGTGTAACCGATATAGGACTGGAGAGACCGCCAAAGTCACAGAAAATGTATTCCGTTTTGGTTCTGCTTATTCTAAGGCCTACATTCTCCAGTCTCTGCTGCCACTCCTCCAGCTTGTCAGAATATATACCTACTAATAATTAAAAATACAATTTCGATTACAGGTTTAACAATCAGATATCACGAATCAGAAACAAAAGGGCACTGCATGATATTCAATTAAACCCGGAGTGGTCTCCATATTCTTTAAAATCGATGTTAAAAATGTACCAAACTAACATACATGCATAGTCCCACACCTGCAATCTCAAATGAGTTGGCAAACATATAATAACCCACTTTTCACCAGCTTTGATCTCAATTCTCATGTAATAGGAGGCGAGCCTATTGCCGCATATCGGGCTCCGATCGACACACCATTTTGCTACTGATAATATTCTGATAGACAAACCCATTAACACTTTGCTTTGGCCGGGCATCAAACCTGAGATCACATGTGCAACAATTGTATTCGTTGCACCAAAGAAGCAGATTAACTGATTTCTCCAAATCAATAAATCCTTAATTATAAGTTACTTTATGAAATGCCATAAATAAATTTTAGTAGCACTGCTTTATTACCCACTGAATAAAATATCTGTTCAATAAATTATCCTATTACTAATACAAAAAAGAACGTTATTATCCCAAACTAATCGTCAGCCTTCACGTTTCAGTTCGATTGAAAGAAACATTAACATAATAGAGTTACAAGGTTTTTTAAGCTCACCTCAAAGGGACATTTTCTTGAAGAAATAAATGAATAGAAATATTTTCTAAGTAAACTAAATTAATACAGATTCTCTCCCATTTTGCTCAGGTATTATCTTAATCTGTCTTGGAGCCAACAAAGGGACATAATTTGGTCGAGACTTAGAAGGACGGCGGACGTTCGTGGGATGACGGAGTTGCCGTTCAGAAGCTTAACTCAGCAGACAGAATAATGCCTTTGAAAGGAGTAACATCTTGCAAAGAAATTAATAAAAAAATTAATTAAATTATATTTATATTGGTCAAATTAAACTTAGGCATGGTAGAATATTAACCATAAAAACAAGATTGATCTAATTTTTCCACAAATTATATTGCTATTAAACGGAAACGTAAACTAATTTTGTGTTCGATGCGAAATAGTGCTAGTATAAGTACTAACTATACGACCAAATTCTAAGACTACCACTGTCCTCCATCAGAAGAGATAGGTATTTGTCAAAACTTTTAATCAATTATAGGATTCAACCATTTTTACCGCTCAGCTATACTAGATAGGATTATATTTAGTTTTAAAATCTTTAAAAATTAACTGTTTGTCACTATTCCATATCTCTTATATTTTAAACTTCAATAATTCCTTAAAGATCGACTATAATTGTATACCAAAATAGAAAATGGTATAAAATAAACAGGGATGTTTCCTTTAACTATACTTTTAACTATTTTTAGGACAATTTATCAATGAATATCGATGACAAGGGTGATTTGCCGTGGGTTATCGTTTAGATCGACAAAATGTACAATGTTGCCAGCATATTCGGTGACACGTATGACATTGTAGGATCAAAGAACATTCATGAATGTGTACAATGTAACAGTTATGAATGTCAAAGTTAGATCTATGAAAATACATTTTTAGATTCGTATAGACCTCGATCCATATGGAATATTATAGTGTAAAAGACAGATTGGGTTAATCTGCAGTGTTTTACTACTGAAACCGGCCTTTTAGCACCGAGGCACCGGTCAACTTTTCCAGCCATCCATTTTAGTCTTTTATTTAGTACTACCTTTTGCTCACGGCTTCGCTCGCGTAAAATATATCCTATATTACTCGGTGATAATAAAGCTTTCTAATGATACAGGAATTTTTAAAATCGGTTGTTTAGTTTTTAAGTTAAACCCTTACAAACAAACAAACAAAAAGTCAAATCTTTATAATAATATAATTATAAATGAGCTAGAGAGTTTTTTTATAGATATAGTAATACAATACTAGGCTGTTTGTATGTACACAAATATCAGGAGATTTCAATGGTTTGGGCAAACACAGGCAATCAGTAAACATTGACACAGCAATAATAATAATGACTCAAGATAATTAGCATATTACAGCGACCATGCAGATAAACACGAAATCAGTATTCAAGCGGGATTTAAATTGAATGCAATTACTGACTGTTCATAACATCACGCTAGTATTTCCAAAGATAAGGTAGAGATGTATTACATTCCATATTTATAAATGGCTATCTACTAAAACAAAGCCAGGCTGTGCTGCTCTAAGAATAACTAAGAAATCCCATTCACACTTTGCTGAACCTGGAAATGAATCTCCTGATTACTTTCTGTATGGTGTAAATAAATAATTGGGTATTTGCCCTATAATATAACCATAAGGCTATTAACAAAGCACCCAGCTATTTATATATACCTACGCAAAGAATTGCTCCACGTACACACGTGGCGCTATGTTCGGCTTTTTCATATGTGACGTACGTACATAGATGCCAGAGGGGTAGGCAGAAATTACGAATTTTCATTTGTAACGATCCTGACACATTTCCCAGGCTTCATTCACTTTCATCACATTCCTCATACACTGAAATTAAACGAATACAAACAAAAACAAACAGATTAAAACTACGTATATTTAAGTTTACACTTTGCCCCGACGTTTCGGTTGCTTTACAGCAGCCATGTTCACGGGGAGACTAAAATGGTAGTTGTCTCAATGTTCTGAAGTGTACACTTTACTTTAAATAGTTTTAATTAAATTAAATATGTAGCTTAAATAGTAGTACAGTTCAATGATAGTAGTAATAGAGTTTCAAAATGATGTAATAAAAGTGTTTAAAGTAAAAGAAACATCGCGACAAAATCCGTATAAAGTGTTTGATTTCAATGTATGACATTCGCGTAAACATAAGACAATATTATGTTCCTCATACACGCTCGCCGGTTTAAGGTGCTCTCAGCCTGGCCTTTGTCCAGAACGTCTCCGATCTGATCGAGAAACGTTCGCCTAGGTCTTCCCCCTGCGACTGTTCCATTCACACTATCCTTATAAACCTTCTTAGTCAGTCTTTTCACGTCCATTATTTCTACATGCCCAAACCAGCTTAACATGCCCTTTTTTATTCTTGTCACTATATCCACCTTCATGCCGCATCTCTCTCTAATCACATGCAAATAAACAAGATTTCACTTTTACAATAAAGTTTAATTAGAATTGCTCCAAAACAAGCATCTATCCAAAATTTCTAAAGTGGAACTTTTGCAATATTCCTGTGTAACGGAGCGGGTATAATTGAATCAGAACAGATAATTCTTCTGTAACTGAGATTATCTTATTGACGGCTAATGAAGAGTGATCAAATATCCCACAGTGAATTCATCCTAATGTAACATGAAGGCAGTTTCGTTTACTGTTCGTAACGGTAAAATCACCTTATCTTAACGCCTGTAGTTCCTGGACCCTCCAAGTAGATTTAGCAGTAGTTCCTTGAAGGTTAGGTACGTATCGCTGTGTTGCTGCCACTTTTTGACTGCGTTGATGCCGTTGTAGGTTGTCACTGCCATTGCGCTACGTGTTGGTAGTTCGATCCCTCAAGGAGAAAATTTGTGTGGCATTAAAAGTTGTTCCGACTCTGAGTGTCCTTTGTGTGTTTTGTTTGAATGATGTAAAGTGCACCGCGACACAGAAATAATTAAAGAATGGGAGTGATATTTTAAAAACATAATCTTTTCGCCAGCTCTGATTTAAGTTTCACGTTTAAGGGACGAACCTATTGCCGTCTACCGGGAATTATCAAACTCAGTTCTGCTAATATATATTTCCTTATATAAGTACTGACATTGTGTATGGTGTCATATTAGCCGCATATACTTATAGTAAAGTACATGTCCACTATGCGATCTGTCCTTAGTGAAGGATGGAATATTTATAATCTATTCTCTCTATCTAGCTATTAGCTAATTACATACGTTTCATCGTCAATTTTTATAGGACAATAATTAATTTATCATTCAGTAACACGTAAAATACACTGTGTTAAATATTACATGATTTTTATTGAGTATACGTAATACCTATTATATTAACGGCTATATTTCATAACAACTACTATTAAATTTCACAATAAAACACCAGTTAAATTAATTGAAGATTACCAATTAATATGTTTTAGTATTTTTAGTCTACCGTTCTCGTTTTCTAAGCCCATGGCTACTTATCGTCTTAACAATTTAAAATGATTATATTCTGATTAATATAAAATTATTAAATTTAAATTATTCATCTATAAGTACAAATTATTATATTTTAATTACGTTATTCGGAATTATCTACAATGAGAGCTGTTGTATTACTTAATTTATTAATTTCTTTATACTCCGTATTCTGTAGAGATTTCTACATGGGTATGTTTCGGCGAAACGATTATTTGGTTGCACAAGATAATCTGTATAAGGAAAAGAGATTATACACGTCCGTTCAAGCAGAATATGGCAGATTATTTAAATGCCCGGTAAGTTGTTTTACTTTTATCTATACTAATATTATAAAGCTAAACAGTTTGTTTGTTTGGTTGAACGCGCTAATACCAGAAACTACTGGTTCGAATTGAAGAAGTCTTTTAGTGTTGGATAGCCCATTTATCGAGAAAGGCTATAGAACATCACGCTATGACCAATAGGGGCGGAGCATCAAAGGAAAATTTAGCTTATGTGAAGCAGACGAAGTTGCGCAGGTCAGCTAGTTAATGTATAGCTACTGGTCAGTAAACAATCAGCTAGATGCAAGCAAATTTTTGTGTCGATATCTCATAGTATCGAAACAGATAACGTGTCAAATAATTGTATTCCGATATTGCCGAGAAATTTAATATATTATGCATAATATGCGATAGTCAATCACATAGCATGTATGTAAATAAAAAATATATTTAAAAGTGATTAAGCATTTTATACAGTTATACTACATGCAACAAAATTTAAACGGAAGTCTTAAAATGTAAAGTAATTTTTTCAGATCACATACTTTCGAGTGGTCGACAGGCTTGGCATAGGCTCCGGCCCAACAGTGAAGGTAGTAAGAGGTGGTCTTCGTAAGAAGTACGTAGCTGTACGCATAAAGTCCGGTTACAACCTCCCAATATCCGTTAATATATACGTAGGCTGTGAGAACCGTCAACCAAGAATGCCAAACAGACCGTGGAAAGCAACGACTCCTGGTAAACAATCTTACTTCATAGAATAATATTATTGTAAAATAGATTTTTCCCGTTTCCAGTCGCATGTGTATCAGTTGTGGAATACTTTATATCCTATCCCGAAAGAATTTTTAAAAAGCCCGAGCTATGTTAAAAATTTTGCCCGCAGCTTCTCTCACATAAATGTAGGTTAGAATAATAACTGTACTTTTTGTCGTATGACGATTTTTTCCCTATGTCCTTTTCTGTACCACTGATAACGTGTCTGCGAAATTTTATGAAGATCGGTCTAATAGGTAAGGTGTGAAAGCGTAATAGACAAACAAACTCACTTTCGCAATTTATATTATTATAGTAAGGATTATAATGTCCCAATTACTTGCCTTTAAAGGTATTAGTAGTAGTAATAATATACAAAATGAAAAATAAATTAATTAACACTGCAACTTCAAACTATTCCATAGAAATTGTCTCTATCATCAAAAAGTATGCAAAATTTCGATATTTTAGATCCAATGATTTGGTCTGGGCTTTCATGATGACGATATTGATTCAATAGTGAGTATATTAATGAGTGAATCAGAACTTCTCTTTAAAAGATGCTTGGAGGCTTAGAAAATTATTACTAATCCATGTGTAAATCGTTGAACGGGTTTTGTTAAAACTTGGGACACAGATGAAACATGTTCCGATAAACACATAGAATATATTTCATTGTCCCGTACGGGTACGCAGGCGACGCCGCGGATACAAACTTCTGCAATCGAAACATAGTCTCCCATTTATGTTTGTCTAAAGTGACTATTACATTTGAATATTATGATAAGCAAAACTGATATTCATGTCGCAGATATACTGTACACCTTGATTTAAAACACAGATAGCGTAGAGGTTTAAGTTTTCGCCCCGCTACTGCTAGTGCGCTCTGTTTTTGTGAGTTCGATTTTGACACGGGACAAATTTGTATAATCCGCAATTGCTGTTCTGAGTGTAGAGTAGTCTCTGGATATAGTTATCCAGTATAGTGTCACTTGTTTTAATGTTTATGAATACTCCAGCGAACAGGGATTAAGTCAAGTGAAGGACTAGTTTTTATTTAAAATATCTTTGAGCTTGTTAACTACATATCAAAAAATACCCTTTGGCAAAAAAATACCTTTAGATGATCATTGTAAAATACTGAACAACTAAACTAAAAAACTTACTATAGGTAAGAAATCACATATTTATGATATTCTGGTTTCTATGTAATAATAGATTGACGCCTACATACATACATACATACATACATAGATTCACGCCTGTTTCCCAGAGGGGTAGGCAGAGACTACGGATTTAAATTTGCTACGATCCTGACACACTTCTCTGGCTTCATTCACTTTCATCACATTCCTCATACACGCCCGTCGGTTCAAGGCATACATATTCTCGAAAACCAAGATTCCATTCATATAACAAAAGGTTTTCCTTTTAGCCAATAATGCTTTGCTCGAGCCGGTCATCGATCCTGGGACCCAATTATTGACCTTAAACATAAACCAATCTTACCTTAATATATAGTTGCCACACCTATATCCCCGAGAAGGTAGGCGTATTACAATCACATTTAGCTAACTATGTTCTGAGCTATGATTACTTGGTGGTAAGGCTACTGCCGTTTATCGGACAAAATTCTTGACTCTGTACTACTACCGCGATTTTCAAAAAAATACAATTACACTTTGCCAGAATTAGAAATCAATCTTCAGACCTCATGCAATTTATAACACTAGGTACAAATTATAAAAAAGAAAGATTTTAACTTACGTAACATTTATTCACTGCCACAGCATCTGACGCAGCAAATGATATAACGGGAGAGGGTGGAGCTAACACTACGCCTGGAGAGAAAGGTGGAAAAGGAGGTGGAGAAGGAGGTGGAGGAGGTGGAGGAGGTGGAGAAGGAGGTGGAGAAGGAGGTGGAAAAGGAGGAGGAGGAGAAGGTGGAGGGGGAGATGCAGACAAACCAAAAGACGATGCAGCTCCGCCACCTGAAGGCGGTGACGCTGAGGAGCCAGAGCCCGGTGGCGAAGCTGAGGAACCTGAAGCGGCCACTGAACCTGCAGCTGATGAATAGACATGTTCTTAAAATAAAGAAACAAATACACACTTGACGTTTATATATGTCCTCTAGACCGAATTTCGGTCACAGTGGCCAATCTTAACGGAAACTGGCCATCTGCGCAGGACATATCATAGTGCACAAATGCGTGCGCAAACACATGTGCACTGTCTGTTCCTTAACTCTCATGATCCCATGGGACGACAATCCGACACGACCGGAGAGAGGTCAGGCGCGTGCGACGTGTTTTCCCAATCACAGCGGTCTAGCACCGCCAAATTCCTAACGCCAGGCTACTATAAAGGTTCCTTATTAAAATAAATTTTGTTAGCGCGACCTGGGATTCGTGCCCGAGATCTCAAGTACAGCAGTCGCATTCACTACCACTACGCCACGGAGGCAGTTGACGGTAATAAGCACTGCACAAACTCTCCTTGCTAACGCACAATGACGCAAAGGCTTACATTGTCATCTTGCTGCTGATAATACAGCCATTGTTTTCCAATTGGTTCCCACAAAAAATCGTAACCAAAACCATTAATTGAGTCGATTCATAAGTTCCTATTCAGTATTTATAGTATTCGTTGTTTTAACAGTTGGTAAGTTTCCACTACACAAAGATGAATCCTAGTGTGGGAGTCGAGACATCTGACGCATAGCATAGAATAACTAGAACTGATTCAATACAAAAATATATGTATAGAATGATGGTAGCGATGATCGCGATAAAAATTTAGTACCCTGAAATTTTAATATCCTTGTGACTAATAGAAAGTGTCATATGAATAAATGGCATTAGTTACTTAGTGTTAAACGTGGGGAGGTCATGGAATTCACTTCATGTTTAAACATAGTTTGAGCTTGTTGGCGAATTGTGGATGTAATGCACTACGCTTCAAACCTTAGAGAATACGTCGGTTACCCTAAAAGTTTGTGGAACCTGGCTAGTTATTTTCATTATTTTAACTTTCAGTGTGTGATACTCATATAGGAGTGACGTTATATACTCATTGAAAAATAAATCACTCTCCACGAAACGAAACATATTGCCATACGAACGAGGCGCCAGTCCTACGTTATTTTATCAAACCATATAACCTACGGGCCAAAAATTCTTACAATGAAGTTCTTCGAATTTATTTACTTCAAAATGACATTACTCCGTTGTTTAGACTGTTTTATGAAAGGGTTTAGAACAACCAAGGTAACCATCTTCCGAAATTCAGGACGAACTTTGGCATAAATGTGTTCCACGGTACAATCAGTTGCCCGAAATATTGGCATCTACGTTTAGTTAGTAAGTATACTGTTACTTTTAGTAATGCTTAATATGTAGAGTGCAGACAACACACACCTAATGAGTGCACAGATGGTTTAATTGGTTGCCTTGCTATTGCCACTTCGCCGAGTTTTGTAGGTTCGAATCCCACAAGGGACTAAACTTTGTCTGATCTACTAATAATTGTTCTGAAGAATCTGGATTTACTTTTTGTGCCATTGTTTGAATCTTTGGAAAGTCGCCTGCAAAACAGGCGTAAGTTTTAGGGCAGGAGATATATGTTTTTAAAAATTAAGATGTACTCGCTAGTTTGAAAGTGCAGCACTTGTTTTTGTTTGAGTGGATAAGCCATTTGTATCAATCTGTGCACTTACAAATAAAGCCAGTAAGGCAACCAAATAATAAATGTAAAATTTAGGCTTAGTACTATTTTACTACAGAATGTCTTTGGAGACACAGTAAGTGTAGTCGTGTGGCTTCCGCCAACTCAAGACAATAAGATTGCATTTTAAATACAAACAACAATTTTAATGAGGAGCAATCTCACACAGAAACTTCAAAAGACAAAGTTGAAATCTAAAAACACAAGTCCGGTTTTATTTCATTTGGAACAGGACACTAGTACAGATAAAGTTATAGTTGACGGCGACTAACTTGTAAATACAGAAGCGGATTTGGCGTCATCTTGCGCCGAGAGTTGTAATGAAAAAGTTTTCACCCACCCGAGGGAACTCTGAAAGCTGTTAATCCGTTACGTTCATGTTTGCTTCGAAGACAATTTCTAGTGAATATAATACTTATCTAACGTGTTTTTTAACAACGATAGATTTAATAATATTGCCTTTGTTATTTTAATAGCTGTTATGCTTAGAGTGGCTACTATTTTGTAAAGAACAGTACCAGTCTGATTCTCAGTAGCATTTTCTGTCCGTCAAATAATTCCTGTAGTCAAACACGGTAGAAATAAACTTTTTGGAAATAGAGTTGTGATTACTTAATACCCGGCGGTTGTACCGAGACTCTGTTAAATGGCTTAAAATCAAAACTAGTCAATTGTACCATGGTAGATTACTATGTAATATTTATAAGCTCTGAAGATTTCATCAAAACAAAAATTTTTTTAGATTTAATTTACTTTTTACGTAGGACATTACAAGATATAACAAACACTAACTTAATGATATATCTACCTAGCTTTAGATGTAGCACTCAAGCAAATATGTACAACTGGAGAATTGAACACTTTAATAATTATTTTATTAACAACTCATGAATATGTTTACGTACTGGACACAAATCTACATCTAAATTATGACCATACTATATTCAACACGAGACCCGGATTGATCAACAAAAGTGACTTATATACACTTTTCAAGGAGTTAACACATATTAATACGCGATTTACAATTATGTAAAATTGAAGTCACCCCAATGTCACTAGGAAGTAATGATTATGTCAAGAACGGCATGACGTTTTTTCTGTGAGGGAAATATGTACATAATGCACCATAATATAGCAGGATTACTTAGTAAATCTAACACCCTGGCTGTATGTTTACAAGAAGTTGCAGAAATACATAAAATTAATGTTGATGTAATCTGCATAACGGAATACTTCATCAAGTCAGCATTAGAAAAATATCTCACACTGTTAAATTATAATCTGCCTACAATATATTGTAGACAAGATAGCAAGCGCGGTGGGGCATGCATATTAATAAAAAAAGGGCTCGAATGAAGAAGAAATAGCAAAATTATCACTACCTGAGATATTCGAATGCTGTGCTATCGAAATAATACAGACTAAAATAATCATTGTATGCATATACAGGGTCCACAAATTGAATGCTACAAACCTATATTTAAACAATTTAGAATTCTTTTAAAAATTATATGTACGGAGCGTAACAAAAATATTGTTTTGTCAGGCGATTTCAATATCGTTATTCAAAGAAAAATAGGATTGTGTTGGATTTTGAATGTCTATTGATTAACTATAATTTAAAGTTAGAATTTAAACAAGCTACTAGACTGCAGAGTAAAACATGCATTGATAACTTTTGTCATAATGTTCGAAGAGGATGTAAGACACAATTTTTTTATTTCTTATTTTCTGACCATATTGCACAATTGATTGAATGTCCAATCTGAAAAGTAGAAACTAAATATTGGCGTATAACCCAGCGTGATTTGAACAAAGACAACATTGATAAATTTAAATCATGTATAGAAAGCCTCTCTTTTGAGGATATATATCACACAGAGAGTCCAAATGAAGCCTATGAGTCATTTACAGATACTTTTAAATTGTTCTATGATTTGTGCTTTCCTCATAAAACTTCCACAATTAAGACAACAAATAAACCTAAGTGGATATAGCGCGGCATTAAACTGTGTAGTAAAACTAAAAGAAAGCTTTCCTGGAAGTACAGGCTAAGTCCAAATAAAATAAATTATATAATATATGCGCACAGATATAGATACATTATTAGACAAACTCAACGTGCACAAAACACCTATAGTATAAAACATCAAATAATGTATCTAAAACTACTTGGAAAATTATAAACGGAACCAAAATAACCGTTCCAAGAGAGCCTAGAGCCTAGAACCATATCAAAAATAATCACTGATCAGAAGATCAGTGATTATTTTTGATATAGGCTCTTTTTCTCTTTCTACAGTGTTCTCTCAGTAATAACCAATCTAAAACTTATTACAATCGTTTTTAATTACTACTTTGTAGATAAAGTTAAACACATTTATACTAATGACACGAATGTTACAAAAACAATAGAAAATACACGAAATCAATGTTAATGCCACCTTGCCTTCCAATGGACGTTGATACAATAATAAAGACTCTTAAAAACACAAGTAGTGTTGGGTATGTATGGGTCCTATACAACATGTAACATAATAAACGCACATCCTGAAAGTAGTTTGTTCAAAATCAATTACTCAATCAATTAGAGTAATTTTTAATATACTTAGGTAATTTTTATCCCTAAAATAATTAAAACTAATTAAATTATAGTCACCCATTTATTAAACAGCTAAAATAAACAAAAATGTATCATAATTCAAGGCAATAAGGTTTTTGATGCTATAAAAGCAATAATGTTAGATTTATTGTAATATACCCATACTATCCGCGCACAATATGGAGAACTAATTCGTTAAATTCAAATACTTAAGTCCATAAAAGTAACATTTTAATGATTATATTATTATTACGATTTAATAATCTAATTGGGGTGTTTGAGGTTGTGCGTTATGTCTGCAACATATTGTTTATGCTCTTTTTAAACTTGCACCTCTTCTTAATCATGAAAGCATACCTAAAACATATCACGGAATGACCGCATCCTATCTTAGATATAGCATTATATTATGGGGAAGTTCGACAAATAAAGATATTGTCTTTAAATCTCAAAAACAGTGCCTAAGAGCAATGTTTAAATTAAAATCTACAGATAGTTGGGTACCATATTTAAAAAAATATAAGCTAATGACATTACCATCCTCATATATTTTTGAAACAGCAGTTTATGAAAATCAAATCCAGAACTTTTCAAAACTTTAGCTGATACTGTTATTCGCAATAGAAGGGCTTACACCGGTAATAGAATCCGAATACGTAAAGCAAATACCACATTAAGCACAAAAGTATATTCTGTATGGCACTATCTATAATAAGATACCTGATAACATTAGAAATCTAGACATAATCCTATTTAAAAAACATCTACAGGAAATTATCGTTGAAAAGTATTATTATGATATAACAGACTTTCTAGCCAGGATAATGTCCTCCAGACCGAATTTCGGCTACTGCGGCCAATCTTAACAGAGACTGGCCCTCCGCGCAGGAGATATTATAGTGCACAAGTATGTACGCAAATACAAGTGCACTCTCTGTTCCATAACCCTAATGCTCCGATGGGACGGTGATCCGACACGACCGGAGAGAGATCAGGCGCAGGACCAACGGCTTTACGTGCTTTCCGAGGCACGGGGGTATCTAACACCGCCAACTTCCTAACTCCGGGTTCGTATTGAGATTTCTAAACTGAAAAACAATATCTTTTTGTTGGCCCGACCCGGGATTAGAACCCGAGACCTTATGCACAGCAGTTGCATTCACTACCGCTGCGCCATGGAGGCAGTTGCTGCATTGACATGTTTAATTCTTAAATTTATTTTTATTTATTGAAGTTATGCTTAATTGGGAAAGTTCTCGAGCGTGTGGTTCACAATCAACTTTACGACTCAGTGAAATTAGTGTTCATACCAGAGCAGCACGGCTTTCTGAGGGTTAGGTCAACTGCATCCAATCTGTTGGTATTTAATGAATAATTAACTAGTAATATGAATCGGGGTAATCAGGTTGATGTCGTCTATACTGATTACAGCAAAGCTTTTGATCGTATAGACCACAAAATCCTACTTACTAAGCTTCTGGATCTCGGTATTCATGGTAAACTCCATAACTGGTTCTCATGTTATCTTCTGGGCAGGTTAAGATTTTTAATATTGATATGGTCACTATAAGATGTTGTTAGGTTAGTTAATTACGTAATAACTTAAGACAGAACGTCCCTTAACTAGGGACTGAATAAATCAACCGACTTGGTGTTACATGGATCTCACAACTTTTTACGGTAGAAGAACTGAGTTGCGAGACTTGGTGTTTTTTACAAGTTATGTTTTTGATGGCATCTCATTTCTTTTTTTAAATAGTCCTAGTTTTCCCCCTTTCATTCATTTTTAGCATTAGTTAGTAATATTAGTAATATTTAGGGCCGCACTCGTCAAACGTCAGTTAAAGTTAATCCTTATGTAAAATTGCTATCTCTCATTCACTATAAATACTGTCAATGTACCTAACAGAAAATTATAATTACAACATCAAGTTTAACAGATGATTAAATTGAACTAATGTACGGCACTCACTGCCGCAATAAAAGGTTTTTAAATTAATAAATTATTTGACCCATTATTTTTCTATAGAATTAGACTTATATAAAGATTATTTAAATTTTTATACCCATACTGACTGATACAATTTGCGTAAAATCAATAAAACATGGTTTGTGTATATAGTGCGATATCGCAGTAAGATCCAAAGGTTGCCTAGAAGAAAGTGGCCGCCATTCTGTTATAAACGGGAAGCGTGGAAGCCGCGGCGCGGGCAAGCCATCTCCGCCGGCCGCAGTTATGATTATTAGTGTTCTTTCTTTCATGGCAATTTCGGGCAATTTAGTCTACTTAATACTTTGCGGGTTTTTGGTACAACTTCATAAGATCTGTCTCATTCTTGCTTATTCATTACGTTGATTAACCATTTTACAAGTTACCTTTGAACATAATTATATATCTAGGTACCTATCTACACCAATTATTCCGTTATATTATACATATACACTGATTCGTTCACTGCAAATGTAACTTTGTAATCCTATATATTTATATGGTATTACAAAGTTATTTATGCAGTTGGTGTATCTAGAAAACTGAACCGAAATTGCAAAATACTTTAGTTAGTAATTTATACACTAAACACTAATTGTATTTTAAATTTGAAACTTCTATGTCTGCTAGAAGTGCCTTAGAGTTTTGATGATCGGTCAGTAAGTCAGTGAATGAGTGAGTGACAAAATTAGGAAACTTTGACTACTGGTTCAAATTTAATGAAATTTGAAATACACTGTGTTTATACAATGCCTGCTCGGTTACTGAAAATTCAGGCTTCTAGTTTTATCTACAACGAATTTATAAGGTCGAAAATGGCCTGAACTGTTTCGAGAAAAGGACGGTACGGCCGTGCCCCTTTTTTGCTCGACTTGGCGGGGGCACTGCCGTGCCCTCAGATAATAATTTTACTAGTCAAGAGAGTACATAGTATATGACATTACAATGTGGTTTCATATTAGTTTAAATATACTAATGTGAATAGTGACCCCGATGCTAGGAAAATCCTGTGTTATAGGGGCCACCCATTCGTCCGGGAAAGGGTTTATAGGTATTACAATTTTCGTGCGACTTTGGGACTAATTGGCTTGGCTTGACAATATCAACGCAGTGAATATGTGTGTGTGTGTGTGTGTGTGTGTGTGTGTGTGTGTGCGTGCGTGCGTGTGTGCGTGCGTGCGTGCGTGCGTGCGTGCATGCGTGCGTGCGTGCGTGCGTGCTTGCGTGTTTGTATGTGTGTGTGGAAATCTTAAGGATATCGTTATTGGCATCTGCCAATAACGATATTAGAAAACTTATCTTTCTATTTAAGAAGTTTTTAACTCTTAACTTCTTAAATAGAAAGATAAGTTTTCTAATACGTGCTGACACTGTTTGTAAATGTGTTATCCAGGATAGACAAGCGTCTAGATGGAGACCCAGATATTTTACGACATGATCTCTTGTCCATAAACGTGGTATATGACATTGGGACAAAAATAATGTGGAACGAGGTTGACTCATCTGTGGGCTTTAATAGATAGCAAATCAGCTTGTGGTAGTTTAAAGGGTCTTGGGCCGAAGGTTATAAAGTTATTTTTTTTTACGTTTAAGGCTAGGCTGTTTTGTTCTAGCCATGACATCACCTTACTGAGACCCTTTTCGGCAACCTCTTTAGCTGAAGCCCAATCGCAGCCATAAGTTTTTTTTTTTTTTTTTTTATTCTTTATTTATTTAGAGGCTTTTATTACAGAGTAATATGTTAGCCCCATCGTGGCTTATTCTAAGATACTAACTTACTATGTAATAATAGGCAACAGAGGAAGTCGTTGTTGTACATATATCTCAAATAGGTCTAACGCCGCATTTGAAGTAGGGTCACTTAGGATATTACTGAAAAGTCCTACATCGTACACGTTAAGGTTATATTTGAACATCAACGAGTTCCTTTGGCGCTGATAAGCCATCAGTTAGTATTGCCGTGTCATCAGCGTAGGATATTATTCGTGTCGAAGGTAGAGATAGTTCACACAGTTCATTCGCGTAAATTTGATAAAGTAGAGGGCTGATCAAACTGCCTTGTGGGAGGCCAGTACCTACAGAAATTTCTTCGCTAATATATTCTCTTAACACTTTGCAACTTATCTGAGAGATAGTCTTTAAATAATGCGTGAGCGGTACCTCGCACTCCTATGGTTTCAAGTTTCGAGGGAAGTAAGGGGACAGAGTCAGTGTCGAATGTCTTGGAAAGATCAAAAAATATTGCGAAACTCCTTAGGTTTTTATCAATTTTATCTACAACAAAATCTAATAGGGTAGTCACAGCATCATCAGTGGAAAGGCCGCTCCTAAAGCCAAACTGGTTTGCGGAAATAATTTTGTACTCATTCAGGTAGCTGTTTAGGTGTTTATACATTATTCTTTCCAGAATTTTGGAGATGGCTGGGAGTACTGAGATGGGCGATAATTTGTGACACTATCTCTGTCGCCCGACTTGTATATAGGGTGCACGATGCCTTTTGTAGGGCTCGCGGGAATGTACATGTAGATATAGATAGGTAACATATGTATATATGTAATAGGTGCGGCCAGGATGTGGCTCGTGAGTCTTAGCAATTTTGGGGGGATGCCATCCCAACCGGTGGCACTGTCGATACGGAGGTTGTTGATTATTTCTTTGACTTCATCCTCGTCTGTATCTAAAATAACCATTGAGTTTATTACAGGTCGTGTGTGCGAGCTAGAGGTCTATGGGGAACTAGTGTTTTGTGGAGGGTTATTGACAAGATTTGCACTTATATTTGTAAAGAACGTATTTACAGCGTTAACAGAGTCAATGGGACAGTTTTTAATTGACAAGAGTTTTGTGGGTGTCGATTTTATAAGTTTGGTGTCAGTTACGTTTCGAATTGCTTCCCACATTTTCTTGGAGTTGTTTCTCGCTTTTTTGGATATATAATATGAATATGAATATGAATATATACCTATGTTTCACAATAAAGAATATTTGATTTAATTACCAATTGGAATGGCAACAGCCATTGCAGAAAACAAGTAAAGGGTAAACCCACTCTTCCAGTAAAAACCAAAATTCATGACGCGATTGGATATTTCATAATTGCACATTTACGTATCTAGTATAATATAGTCATCATATAATTTTAGTGAGTAAATTTGCTGCATAATTATACTATGTTTATTTTGAAACTGAGCGTTTTAAAAGATATAATGAGGTAATGAGTACCGGAATTACTTCACTCCAAAACCACATTTTTGTACGTACCATTTTATAGATATTTCAGAAAATCTGTTAAAATACCTTACGACTTTATGAGTCTCCGACAACATATTATTTATTGACTCTGCGTCCTTTAAGCGCGGCATATAAAAAATATTATAACTAATATTCGTCTTCTTAGTGTTTAGTTGAAACGGGTAACAAATTTTAAGGTGGAATTTAAGCAATACAACTGCGTAAACCACATTTAATTACGCGCAGTCGTTTTCTCGTGATGCGTGTACAAAATACTGACAGATAGACAAAAAACACACAGATATCAATAACTTACTTAAATATCTCCCAATAGCTTGCTTAAGATACTAGCCTTTGCCCGCGGCTTCGTGTGGGATTTTTCTGGATGAAAGTGCATGCAAAATTTAATGATGATCAGTCGAGTAGTTAAGGCGTAAAAGCGTAACAAACAAACAAACTCACATTCGCATTTATAATATTAGTTAGGATGTACAGATATCGACCGATTAAAATTTTATTAATATATTATAAATACTTACACTTTCTTACATTGTATGGGATCCGAGTTTTATTCGGATAAATGTTATTTGTAAAAACTGTTCTCCATGTTTAATTCTTGTAACATGTTTAAATCTAGTAACTTTTTGGAACAGATCCATCAATGCAAAATCTATTTGATTACATAAAGTAAATCCATTCTGTGTAGCTAGGAATATCATAGATCCCAATGATAGTATTCTAGTGTAGTTTGTTACACAATAAAGAAATCAGAAATAAATAGCATATTTCTTATAACATTATAATGTAATAAAATTTAAAGACTCTAATCCCGACCCAGATATCACATCCGATACCTTACGATCAGCTTAGTACCTTAGCGGTAACTTACGCTAATCAACCTTAGTGAGTGCAGATCTTAATCTAAGTTTACATTAGCAACGTCACGTTTCCTGTGTTATAGTATCTGCAGACAATAAATGTGAATATCTATTTTATCTCAAAACTTTCACATGACCTATTGAAACATATTCATCTGTTAAATTAAACAATACATATCTTTGCTATATAAATAAGGATAGATCAATGCTATCGCATTTAAGAAAATAATATTAACTTAGATAGTCATGTTGGTTGACTTTATCCTTGTCAATCTGCTTTTAATAAATATATTCGAAGTATCAAGTGGCCATAATATTACAAGATTAACAACACCAACCTCTGAACTTAACGATATTATTAATTTAAACTCTGAAGAGGTAGAAAGGATCAAGACTTTTTTGAAATCAATAAATCACTTTAATAAACCAACAACCAGTTTGAAAGACCCAAACCGCTATTGTCGATCATTTCACACTTGTGATGAATGTGTTAAAAGCATGTGGTATCCCTGCGGCTGGTGCCATAAAATTGGTTGCACAGAAACTGTCAAAAACTGTTTTGCCGTTAACACGAACGAAGCCGAAATATATAACGTGACCGCTGAAAAAAGGATGTGTTCACACATATATAATGATGGACCAATTTTAATCCCAGCTGGAATTAATATAAATCTAAAAGTAAGGATTTATATTTCAGATCCTGTTGTATACGAAAAAGAAATCATATGTGTATTGAAATTTAACAAAAGAATAAGCTATCTTATAGGTATAATTGTTGGTAACACTGTATATTGTTACTCGATGACATTAAAGGCTGAGACAAATTTAGAATTTGGCGACACAGAGACTGGGAGCCTACGGCTTATTTGGGGTGGTGCTCAACCGTATTCGAATGAAATACCACTGATATTGTATAAGTGCGAAGACTTGGCTATGGATTGTGAGTCTTGTAGATTAATCCCGGCTCAGTATGGGTGCGGATGGTGTGGCAAAACTCAAAGTTGTGTTATAGGACAAAATTGTGCTAATAATTTAATCGAATGGACACTCAATAGATTAACGTGCGACTTTTATGTAAGAAATTATTTCATGTCTAAAAATATTGATAGTGATATGTACAAAAACTTCTATTAATATCACTTCTACCTGTACTAAAAAATAATTTTATCTAACTAACATATTTTGTTGTATAGTTTTTGTGGTCGCCTAGCGTATGTCTCTATCATATTTTTGTATCGCTTATATCGCGCAACGTGATTTCATTTCAAACGTAAGTCGTGATCGATTTCAATGGTTATATTTGTAAACATAAACACTATCTGAAGTAACAAATAGACGATGTTACGATCTGAATAACAGATGATGTTGATTTGTTATCTTACATTTTATGTAACCGTTAGTATTAATCAATTCTAGAGTTTAAATGGTTGTGTACCGTCAAGTTTGGATTCCAATTTACATTTGTAAGTATATTTTATGGTGTCTTTTTTATTCATACTTCATATCCTAAAGTCAAATTTATGTTTTATATTACAGGTAGGCCAAACCATATTTAATATTAAAAAATGCGAAAATTGTACAAATTCTTATATTTTATATTCATTCGTCTAAAATTTACTGAACATTGTACTACAGAGGTGACTACTAATGTTTCAACAGAAAGCTACTGCGCTTCTTATAACAGTTGTAAAGAATGTAAGAAAGCTGGCCCTCAATGTGACTGGTGCCATGAAATAGGCTGTACAAGTTCACCAAATGTTCATTGTCCTCACAAAGTTTACCTAGATAAAAAATATAAAACACATACTGTCGAAAGATTTTGTACTGAAATAGTATCTAATGATCCAATATTTGTACCTGCTAACCTTCGAAAGTGTATAGCCATGAATTTGGCAGTAGACGATTTAACGCTATACGAACGCAATGTGATGTGTGAGATACACATAGAGGAAGCAGTGTTAAGAATTAAGGCTACTATAAGTGAAAGTACTTTGTACTGTGATATGACAATTTTTCGTGTAAGCCGAAGTGTTTCGTTGGGATACGTAAGATTGCTCTGGGGAGGTGCAGAACCGTATTCAAATATGATCTTGCTAGTAGCGTATACGTGTGAATATATGGCAAGTAATTGCGCAGACTGTCAAGTGCTAGCTAATCATTTCAATTGCGGATGGTGCGAAGAAACGTCCACCTGCAGTTTGCACGAGGAATGTTCGAGGCATCGCGGACCATGGATAAATACAAAGAGTTTATGTAACCAATATAAAAAAGAAATAGCTGATTTTCTCAGAACCGATGACACAGATTGAAATAAAAATCTTATTTATATGTATCAAAACGTAAATTTGTATTATTATAAATTACACGAATGCTTTTACAAATAAATGTTTTAAATGTTATGATAATTTCTATTTATACTATGAAACAAGTACTTTGGTCAATGTTAGACTAATAGGGCAGATATTAGGGTTAAGTCTGCCATATGAGACGAATGATTACAGAAGAGAGGCGTGACTTTGAAATCTCTTCTCAGGAACACTGCACAAAGTATGGCTTGAGTGGGATGTGTTAACACCATGCTGTGTTATGTTTTTAATTGCGGCTGATAGAAGACTACTTAATTAACGGCCTATCTGTTGATAAAGGTATGGTAGGCATGTACATAGGTACAAAGTATAAGAATAATAATAATAATAATAAGTATTTATTTCTCTTTCACAAAGGTAAAATTTACAGAATCAAGCACAGTATAATAAAGAAAAATACGATCCTTTGTGAGAGACTGGTGTCTGATGTAGGGTTAACCTGTGCTACAGATCACCAGGCTCGCACCTCTTGGACAAAACTTGGATATTTTACACCTCGTACTTAATCTGTGTAAATAATTAAAGAGAATACAATTTTATGAATACATGTGTGTGTGTGAGTGTGTGTGTGTGCTTGTGTGTGTGTGGGTGTGTCTGTGTGTACGTTTGTGTGTGGGTGTGTGTGTTCATTTGTTAATAAGATTGTGAATATTTTTATATAATAAATATGTGCTTAGAGCTTAGGTTAAGGGAGTAAGGAGGTTTTCGGTGTCACAATATGATAATTTTTGTAACCATGACGACAGTGTGATTTTTAATTTAAATTTGTTAATTCTATATATAGGAATTAAGGAATTAATTTTTTATACAAATATGGACCCAAGAAGCAAAAAAATCTATGTGATAAACTTGTTTTGTATATTCTATCAATAGGAAAGATTCTAAGTCGTCGACGTTTAGTTGCGTTGATTGAGGGATTATAGTCAGTTAGTGAGTGACATTTAAGAGTAACGTGAAGAATAAAAAGTTGTCGAACTGTGAGTACATTAGTTATTTTATATAATTCAGCGGTAGAATGCCAGAAAGGCAAAAAATTGGCTACTTTAAGGATTGCCCTCTGTGCGCGCTCTAGTTTGATGAGAATGGTTTTAGCGGCACCTCCCCAAGATGTGATGCAGTATGTCAATATAGATTGACATAACGCAAAATAGGTCATTTTTATTATATTTGTATCTGACACATGACGCAAGTTTTTAAAAATATAAATCCGTTTCCTAAGTCTAGATGTTAATAAATCTATATGAGGTTGAAAGCTTAGATTTTTATCAATGATAATTCCCAAATATTTAATTGAATCAACTCGTTGAAGCTCTTGGCAAGAACATGGAACAGGAGAAACGTTATAATTTAAACAGTTATGGACGTGAATCGAGGTAGGGTCCTCGAGACGTGCTTTATTATTTTGAATACTAAAAGTTATGTATTTCGACTTACTGACATTTAAGGATAATAAATTACTATTTAGCCAGTTAGTGATACGGTTCATACCATCTTGCGCAAAACGATAAGTGTCATCCCAGGAATGTATATATTATATTACATATAATGTATGGTAACATTACTCAGATATGACTGTGTTTTTGTTGCATTGCAGATGTAATTCTAAGGATAGAATTAAGCCAATTTCGACGTTAAATAAAACTCTGTTTATAATATATTACTAAAATAATAATATGCACGAAAAATGTATGTTTACGTTTTTTTTTGTATTCATAAACGACAGTGTAGATATACTTACTTACATATATTATAAATATAAATATGAGTATATTTGTTTGTTTGTTACGCTTTCACGCCTTAACTACTCGACCGATCATCATGAAATTTCGCATACACGTTGTCAGGGAATATAATAGAATAAGACCATAATAAGACTCAGGGTACCTTTCAACCAGGAAAATGTACAAGACCGCATGAATTCGTGCATTAACAAGTAATTGTGATATTCTTATATCTAATCATATATCATCTATTTAGTTGTAATTGGTTTAAATAAAAATTTACTAGTCTATAGCCGCCACTTTGCTCACAAAAATCCCACGTGAACAAACACATACCAGGATAACTAGTATCCTTTGTATTATACCCAGGACATGACCTATCCTTGTAACAAGTTTGATCCAAATTCTTCCAACAGTTTTCGCATGATTGAGTAACAAGCATCCACGACGTGTTCACAAATTTTTACATTTATAAGTAAGAAATAAGATAAACAAAGTATAAACATAACATAAAGGTCATTAATGTCACCAATTGTAATCGGTCTTCACTGGGTTCATTTTTTTGTGTAAAATTCCAATACGAAGGACATTAATTGCGCCGCAAATGCAATATGTCTTCCGGAACTTTCCAATTTACACAATCCCATCGTAAATCTGGTGGAGCTATTGTCTGAAATTTTAAAATATTACCGGTGGTGCCGGCCGGGGTTTAGTTTCAAGAACGCCCCAGATGATATTTTAAAGGTTGAATATTATTTTGTTTAAAGTTTAGAGAATTGGCTAAACAAGGATATACCTGCGCGAAGATCTGATTACAATTTTCGGAGTGGGTCGGTCACGATTTGGATTAAAGTATTATATTATATATCTTTATTTTTTTATAACAGACTGAGGACACAAATAATACATATGTGTAATAAAATGTTCTGTAGGCCAAATACTGGTTGCTTTGGATCAATGGCAAAAGTGTAAGTCGCAGTGCGAGAAGCAAACGAGAGCATCGATTAAAATGTAAATTGAATGAGGGCAGAAAGAAGAAAGAAATTTAAAATTTGCAATTGCTTAAAAACAATGCTTTCGATGGGTGCACTTTTTCTTACAATCCTATTAGAGTTATCGTCGCAAAAACAATAATTATACAAATCCTAAAATACAAAATGATGCGAAATGTTTAATAATGCGTGTAATTATTACTTCTCTAAATTATTCCATTTGTGTTACATGTAGCATTGGTCGAAGAATTTGGGCTATACAAACATAAAATATCTCTAAACACTGTTATAATACAACAAGTAGTCCTAAACGTGTGAAAGACTTACTTATATCCATATTCATAAAACTACAAGAAGATTACAACGTCGTTATAAATAAACATTCTAAAAAGTATCTATCTTTCATAATATTGCATAAGAATACGTGCTTGCCTACTAACGATGCTGTATATAGTAAAGGCTGACAGAATTTTAAGAATAAAGATTTATTACGATCCATTTATCAGACATAGAAAGTATTTTAAATTATTTTTATAAATAACACAATAACTGTGTAAGCGCTGCCATTAGCGCGCGACGTCTCACTACTAGAAGCAACTGCAGTAATCACCGGTCACGGTGCAAAGTACGGCGTCTTATTAGAGTTCTGCTGAACCTACGTAAATGATACGTGTGATAGAGTAAAATACAAAGGTATCTGTGAGGTAACAATACATTACAATACATTCGAAAAGTCAGATATACGCCTTGGGATCGAACTCGAGACCTCTGCATGGCAGTCCAACGGTGTTCCCCTAGACTATCGCTACTACAAAAGTACAAGAACAAATAATAAATCTCGTTTCAAAATTAATATTATAGAAATGGTCACATTGGTTTTGTCAACTAGGACAAGCTATTGATAACGCGAACAGTCTATCATTTGGGAAATCCCAGCACTGGTCGAAGATTAGCAAATAATATTTACACCATATACAGGGTGTCCCAAAAATCAACGTCAAGCCGAAAACGGATGACGGGCCAAGGGATGGTGGTTCTCAAAAAAATATGAAAAAAAAATTTTTTGCTGCACTCTAAAAATTATAGCCATTTAAAAAAAAATGAGAAAATTAACACCTTGTTATGATTTTTCAAGTACTATGACTACAAAATGTTTACTTAGCTTAATTATTTTAGTGAGGATTTGTTACTGAATAATGCTAGTATACATTACAATTCAAAATTTGAACACAACTATCTTCATTTCAGAGGAAATATCCCTAATATGCCCAAACATGTACTCAAAATTATTACATTATTCAACTTTAAATGGCCGTGCTGAAAAAAAAATGTACTACACCATTTCAGCACGTGGCATCAAAAGATGGCGCATTTAATGGGCTTTCTAAAATGCTATAACACTTACTACATTTTATCCTAATTATGGATTTTTTTTCTAAAACAACTCGGGTCTAACCTTTTTTGTTTTACTCAAAAATGTTGGTAATGACATCTAGTTTCCCTCTAAGAAACAAATTAGTGTTATACATAACCCTCTTTTATGGCAGTCAGGTAAAAACTACTAGTGACACTGTTTTGCGAAGCTACTGTGAATAGGGCAAATACCTAATTTATTGATAAACCATATTAGATTCCTTTGGTCATTGTGAATCATTATGTGTTCAATTTGAAATAAAAATTCAACCATTCAAATCAACAGTTCATTTTATTTTGTTACAATAAATATTCAAATTGTTTGCCTTCAGCTTCAATGCATGCCCTACATCTCTTTAAAAACGAACGCTTTATTTTACGAGCAAAACTTCTTGAATTGATGTATTCAGCGGCCCCCGCAATTCTTTGGCGCAGTTCCTCTACGTTTGCGATAGGCTTAGAGTAAACTTGATCCTTCACTGCTCCCCAGTAAAAGAAATCAATGGGGTTTAAGTCTGGTGATCGGGCCGGCCACGAGATCGTACCAGACCGACCGATCCACCTATCCGGATATACTTGGTTAAGAAATTCCCTTACTGAGCGAGCATAGTGCGCAGGGCAGCCATCTTGTTGGAGCCACATACCTACGTAAATGTTGAGTGGCACGTCTTCCAATAAATCTGGTAGATGATTTTGTAAAAAGTCTAAGTAAGCCTCACTGGTTAAGGTGTCTGGGAGTTCGAAAGGTCCAATAATTCTACCGTTCAGAATACCGGTCCACATGTTTACTTTGAAGCGATATTGTGACCGATCTTCTCGCATTAAATGTGGGTTTTCCACGTGCCACTCATGCACATTATGTAGATTTAAGTAGCCATCTTTCTTAAAAGTTGACTCATCCGTCCAGAGTACTTTATCCAGGAAGTGGGGGTCTTCTCGGTGTCTTTGTAACATCGTTTCACAAAACGCAACCCTTGCAGGATAATCTTGAGGTGATAAAGATTGAACTCGTTGCACATGGTACGGGTGGAGCTGGTTTTGCTGCAAAATCCGGTGTGCTGTACTCTTCGGCACTCCTATGCTTGTCTCAAGTCCACGTACTGAGACACTCGTGTCTTCTGCGACTGCTGCTAAAACTTCTTCCTCGTATGGAATGCTGGATCTTCCTGTACTGAACATTTGATTAGGAAATCGGCCTTCTGAGAGTGATCGGTGCAGATTAATAAATACTCTATGATCCGGATGACGCTCAGAATTGGGGTATCTCTCACGATAGAGTCGAGCTGCAACATTAGCGTTGCACCTGCACTCTCCATAAATGAGATGCATGTTTGCATACTCCTGTGCTGTGTATCGAAGCGGCATGGTGGCGATCATAGAATACACACAATTACACGGTCAGCGATGACGATAGTCCAAAAGAAAGCCAAGTTAGTCACAAACGGTCAAATCACAAATCAAATCCAAGTAGCACGTAATCAAGTCCAATAAGCAAAGCCAAAGTTAGTAAGTACGAAAACGACACGAAGGAATACAGAACGATGCGCAGTAAACGAAATAACGTAACGTACTGAAGTATTGCAGTTCGTGCGCAGATGATCCGGTCTTGCTATCTTTTTCACTCGTGGCGTCTCTATCCGTCTCATTCTAACTCATGCCGTAGATGATGCTAAGGCTTGCTATCTCTTTCACTCACACTCTCACTAACACGTTGAAGTGGCGTCTCTCTCCGTTTCTCTCTAACTCGTGCTGTTGATGATGCTCAGGCTTGCTATCTCTTTCACTCTCACACGTTGAAGTGGCGTCCTAATCTGTTTCACCCAAACTTGTACTGTCTTACTTTAATTTAAGTAAGCTTTAAATAAAATATGCATCGCATTAGAAGCATAAATCCAAGTTGTTTTAGAAAAAAAATCCATAATTAGGATAAAATGTAGTAAGTGTTATAGCATTTTAGAAAGCCCATTAAATGCGCCATCTTTTGATGCCACGTGCTGAAATGGCGTAGTACATTTTTTTTTCAGCACGGCCATTTAAAGTTGAATAATGTAATAATTTTGAGTACATGTTTGGGCATATTAGGGATATTTCCTCTGAAATGAAGATAGTTGTGTTCAAATTTTGAATTGTAATGTATACTAGCATTATTCAGTAACAAATCCTCACTAAAATAATTAAGCTAAGTAAACATTTTGTAGTCATAGTACTTGAAAAATCATAACAAGGTGTTAATTTTCTCATTTTTTTTTAAATGGCTATAATTTTTAGAGTGCAGCAAAAAATTTTTTTTTCATATTTTTTTGAGAACCACCATCCCTTGGCCCGTCATCCGCTTTCGGCTTGACGTTGATTTTTGGGACACCCTGTATATAACTATAAAACTAATTGTGCAAATGACTTTGTTAAAATGAGTTCATTTTAGTATGAGTCAACAACGTTTTAAGTTTTACACGATTATATATAATAGTTTATAATATCGTTTTCGGATATCCTTTAAAGATATTATAAATGTGTTTAAATAAATAAATAAATATAGGTACAGTATCACGCCTACATTTCCGAAGGGGTGAGCAGCGATGTATTGTACCTACATTTCGCTTACTAAGATTTTAGGTCTTATGTTATTGGAGGCGAGCCTATTGCCGGCTACCGGGCATTGGTCCAGACTTCGTACTGCAGCCTAAGATATTAATTGTCTGCCATCATAAGAAAAAAGACGTATCTGCCAGTATTTTTATATTTCATGCTAGCTTTTGCCCGCGGCTTCACTCGCGTAAAAGTGGGTCAGGTTATGTTAGTAACAGTCTCCACAAGGATCGGTTCTGGGTCCACTCCTGTGGAACATCGGCAACGACTGGGTGCTGTGAGGTGCGCTTCTCCATGGTGTCGGCGTCATTTGTTACGCCGACGACACCTTAGTCACGGCAAGGGGTAAGTCGCACCGGGCGGTGGCCATATGGGCGACCGCTGGGGTTGCACAAGTCGTTGTTCGTATCCGGCGGTTGGGCCTAGAGGTGGCTCTTTCTAAGTTCGAGGCCCTCTTCTTTCATGGTCCTCGGAACCGGCCACCTCTAGGGGCCCACATCATGGTAGGAGGGGTCCGCATCGGCGTCGGGTCGACTCTCAAGTATCTGGGACTCATACTCGACAGCCGGTGGGACTTTGCTGCACACTTTCGGGGTTTGGCCCCCAGTCTTCTGGGCGTTGCAGATGCGGAGGCTCTACGAGGGGGTCGTGCGGGCTAAGGCCCTATACCGAGCACCCGTATGGGCCAACACCCTGACGGCCAAAAATGTGGCCACAACGAGTCATCGCCGTCAGGGCAATTCGAGGTTACCGCACGATCTCGTTCGAGGCAGCGAGCCTCCTTGCCGTATCGTCACCCTGGGACCTAGAGGCCGGGCTCCTTTGCGTCGCTATTTCAATGGCGCCAGGAGGCATTGGTACGGGGTGAGGTGCCGTCGCATCGCGATATCGAGATGCGGCGGCGCGAGCTCCGCAAGGTCCTTGTGGCAGAATGGGAGGAATGACTTGTCAATCCCAGCACCGGGCACGTCACAATCGTGGTGGTAAGACCCATACTTAGAGAGGAGAGGCGTCATGGCGCCCTCACGTTTCGTCTGACGCAGGTGCTGACCGACCACGGTTGTTTCGGTCGGTACCTTTGACTTTTGACTTTTTGCTTGGGCCACGCAACGCCGTGTCATGCACGCGGCAGTCGGTAGGGTCATCTTCTCGCTCGAGGCTATGATTCTGTCCATGGTTTCGAGTGAGAGCTCTTGGAATGCCGTCGCCTCTTTCTGTGAGGAGGTGATGTTAGTGAAGGAGCCGGCGGAGAGGGAGAGGGAACGTTCAATTCCTCTCCCTAACCGCAGAGCCGGGCGCAGGAGGGCGCGAGACGACCTCCAGCCACCTTGAATAGAAGCCTGCGGGTGGTGGACCCATTGGGGCCGTCCATCACCCGATCAGCGCAGGTCCGAGTAGGTGGCGTTCGTGTTCCGCGCACGCCTCTTAATGTCGGAAGGGGGACTAGGTCCCCGTTTTGTTGTCGGGGACCAAGGCCCCCAATTGTGTCTGTTTTTTTGTGTTTGTGAGTTTGTGTGATGGTTGTGTGGGACCCGCCACGTCCATCGGTGGGTCAAACCTTTGACGGGGTCGCGATTTGAATGCGAGAGCAATCCGCGCGACCCCGCCATAAAGGTATGAGGAACACCGCGGTGGTTTTAGTCGGTTCAGCCCAAATTTCCATCTTATGGGCTGGATCCCGACATATCCCCATCGCCCGCCCCAAAATCGGCGAATGCGATATGCACAAACCCCGACGTAAAAAAAAATGTTAGTAACAGTACCTTTTTAAGAAATAAATATAGCCTTTGCCTTTTTTTTATCACCGAGTAGGTGATAATATAGCTTTCTAATGAGGCCAGAATTTTTAAAATCAGTTAAATAGTTTTTGAATTAAATCCAAACAAAAAACAGCTGCGTCTTTTTCAATGATTCCAAAAAACATCTTAGTTTTGAAAAATAATATATAGCCTTTTTCCTCATGACGGCAGTTCATAGTCCGTCTCTCAGGCAGTAATCAGGTGCAATACACTGAAACGGATTGTGCTAGAGCCCTATCAATAAATTAGCTATCCGTCGTTATGGATTACGAGGCGCTTAAGGGATAACAACTCGATTTATCATAATGCTCTACAGATTTATTCGTTGTAAGTTAACAGCTACCACCTGCGACATCCATCGCACATCATCGTTCAACATTTTAAACAATCATAATATCACTGCGTAGTGGCTCAAGTGGTCACCTCGCCACTGCCGCTGCGCCGAGTGGGTTCGAATCCCACACAGGACAAAAATGTGTGTCATCCACAAACAGTTGTTCCGAGTCTGCGTGTTCTTTGTGTCCGTTGTTTGAATGTTTGTAAAGTCCCCCGCGACACAGGAATTGCTCCTCGGGCGGGAGGAGTATTTAAAAAATAAAAACAGTAGTATGCTAGTGTAATGTTTGAAATAAATAAAACCGGGTTGAAACAAAAAGTGCGAGGTGGACTCGCACAGGAAGGGTTCCGTACCATCGTACAAGAGTCCTACTCGTACTTGACCGACTTTTATAAATTGATGTTAAAGCGGCAATAGAAGTACACATTGTGTGAAAATTTTATCTCTCTACCTATTAGGTTTCATAAGATACACCCCGATGATAGACAGGTGGACGGACAGTGTAGGCTCGATGGCCCCCTTTGAGTACGAAAATATGGATACAATTCGCTAGTCATGGTTTTGTTCCCACATACAGAGTAAAGCCTATTGCCGCCAGGCATAGTTTCATACACCGTACTACTAAGAATTTCTTGACTGGAAATGCCAATATTAATAAATCCTATCAAAACTGAGACCTCACGTACAACGGTCATATTCACTACCGCTGAACCACCGAAGCAGAGGCTGCAAATTCAAAATATATAAAAAATCACATTCAGCTCATCATTTTCAATATCATTGAGCAATTGTAGCAATATTAAGATATACTAAACAAAATAAGTCCTACTAAAAATATTCGTAACTGATAGTTTAAGAATTAATACATATATATCATTGGAGTGCCGTTTTCACATTTACCACGCATACTATGATAGAATATAGTAATCTCTTACAATTAAGCTACCCATATACCTTTTTTATGACGTTTTGAAAAACAAACTACTTTCACTTTTATGATAGTGATTCAATTATTTAATTGACAAAATACAAACGTAGCTGACTTATAACTTTAAAAATTGACTTTATGAGCCATAAACCAATCTGAAAATATTTTAAAGATTTCAGTTAACAAATCCATTTAAAATTATTATGTTAACACCTGTTTCTGTAATAAAACCACCGTGTGTAACACATAACAACGAAGGTATCTTATATTAAACCTTTTAGCATAATGAGAACATAACTGGAATATTCGTAGGCCGAACACTTTCCTATCTGCGCCCCAACAAAATCTAGTAAAGCAGGAAAATTGAACAGATGCTACAAATTCGAGTGCCTTCACCAGGTTACATCACATTGGAAAAAGAAAGCAGTGGAAAGATTCACTAACGTTTGGATGTGGTACTATTTAGTGATGTATATATAATTGTAATCGAATTATATTACCACTAGCTGACCCGCGCAACTTCGTCTACTTCACATAAGAGAATTGATATTGGTCGAAACGTGATGTTATATAGTCTATAGTCTTCCTCGATAAATAGGCTATCCAACACTAAAAGAATATTTAATTCGAACCAGCAGTTCCTGAGATTAGATTAGGTTTAACCAAACAAACTGTTCAGTTTTATAATAATAGTATAGCTTACAGTCGTGTATAACTCGATACTAGCTTTAGGACGCACGCACATATTTTATTTATTCATATTATTTTAAGAAAGACACCTCCTTTACCAAGAATAATCCTTGTGGCGCGGGAGACTTCACATACATTGAGGCATCGGACACAAATAACACTCTTTTAGGACAACTGTAAGAGGGACACACAAATGTTTGTTCGATATTGACATCGAACTCGGCGCAGTGGTATTTGCAAGGCGACCACTAAATCTACTGCACAAGGAATGCAGTCTACATGCAAGTGTTGTCTATGGCTTTGAATGTTATTCCAGCCAGTTCACTTGATCATAAGCGCAAACAGGCGCTCATTGACAAAGCTGCGTTTTCTTCGTATCGCAGAATCAATACCATGAAACAAACTACAAACGCATACCACACTACAAACCCACTGGCTGCTGGTAACCAAATATTGTATGTATATAATATTTATTAAAGACTAGATTTTGCCGGCAGCATCGCTTGCGTAAATGTAGTTTAGGTTAAGTTAGATTAATAATAGAACTTTTTTCTAGATGAAAGGTACTCTATGTCCAGAGCAGTGATGTTGCGAATATTCGCATCCGCATCCGCAATCGTGGAGCTTCCGCATCGATTTGGACATCTGCATCCGCAATAATCAACGCGGTTCTTAATGTGGATCCAGATATAGCGTAGGTAGGTAAATCAGTTGTTTAGTAGTACGTGTTTAATTTATGAACCTTTGCAAAACAGGCTTGAACCTACGAAGGCGGTGATATTAGACACTTTTATTAAATAAGATGAACAATTTTCATCAACATCCGGATCCGTAATTGCGGAGCATCCGCATCGATTTGGACATCCGCATCCGTATTCATATCCGCATCCGCGGTTGTGAGATTTCAAATATCCGTTACCGCATACGCATTCGCGAATGTCAGAAAATCAGCATCCATAACATACCTGGTCCAGAGGAACACAAAATGTTTCTCCGACAACGTGTATGCGAAATTTCATGATGATCGGTCGAGTAGTTAAGGCGTGAAAGCGTAACAAACAAACAAACTCACATTCGTGTTTATAATATTAGTTAGGATAAAAATGACAAATAAGTACAAGAACTGCGTCATGGTAAGCAGTTATATAGTTATAGCATACTTGTATTTAAGATATGCGTATTGCCACCTAACATGAAAGGCCAGTAGGCAATGGCCAGGTGAAACGGACTGAGGGGGTGATTATTTAGACATCCAAAGCTCTCACTTATCAAACGCAACGCAACAGAACGGATACAGCTATGTTACGTCATTATTCTGTGAAAAGGTAGTACTTCCCCAGTCAGCCAGAAATTAACATGGTTTTACTTATCAAATTAATGTAACAACTATTGGTTGTCCAAATAAATAAATAAATAAATAAATAAAACCCATTGCAAGCATCTGGCACAGGCCAGATGCAATCTATAAATCTTTTTTGCCGCATCAAACTTTCTTTACTCTAATATTATCAAGTACACGGCATAAACGTCTGGACATTGATTTTCACAAATCGGTTCAGAGAGTGTATTGCGCTGTAAAAATCCTTCGCGCTAAGTGTATCAGCACAAAGAGTACGTAGTGTACCTAAACCTAATGCTCAGATAATGTATTCGCTCTACATCGCTTTAATTAAAATGCTCGTTCTTCTCTCACAGATTGCATGCAGCCTGATTGTTTTTGCTAAAGGAGTAAATGGAGTGAAAATAAAGACTAATAATACAGTCTGTGTAGAACTTGTTAGTGATTTGCACTAAAGTAATGAAAAGGCAAACTTATAGATGTCCATCGGTAAGCCTATTAACAAATTGTATTTTATTTAAACGGTCTCTTTCTCTGACTCAGCATAAACAGGTAAATGCATAGGTACTTATAGTATTGAGAAAAAACAGTAACATTCGTGCAACTACAAGCTCGAAAGGCTTACAACAAACGATTCACGACGACCATTGACGAGAATACCCTTTGTGGTAGAGGCAGCAACATACAAAAAAAATCATTGGCAAACGTTCAGTCCGTGCATAAAAAGTAGGCTTGAAATAGAATTCCCGAGTACAACGCGCGAACACGCTGTTGTGTCAGATGTAACTTGTGTTGGAAGGGTAGCAAACATGGCCTGGTTAAAAATATAAAAGTTTTTTTTTTATATTGACACGGGATAGTGATTGTATTGGACCTGATGGAAAGCCCAATTACAGTCTAGAGACAGTGACGACGAGGAGAAGATAGATGTCTTGTAGCCGTCGCCAGTGTCAAGCCGGTCCGACCAGATGCTATATAGAATCACGTCTGTAAATGTATGCCGAGATTGTCATATATGCCTGGAAATCTGGATATCGTAAATCAAGTTGTTAGAAGTATTGTGACAAATAAGAAAAAAATGCATCTATCTTGTTCCTTCCTGACCAACTTAGTTCGATACACGAATATTTGCAGTGGAACTTATCTGAAAGTCACCAAAATACTACACTTTAGTACTTCACATCATCAGAATAATTTAAGCCGAAGCATACTGTAAAATACTTTGAGAAAATACAAAAATTTTAAACAAGATATATTTTTGTCTAAGAAGCTTACACGACTCACGGTGCGTTTGCTCCACAATATAGCGAGTAACGAGAAAAGTGGATCACGACGGATTACCGCGACACATACCTCGCTACACGCCCTTGTGTTTACTTCACGCTACTTGCAACATTATATTTTTACGCTCAGCATGGTTTATTTGGAACTTGAGAGTGAAGTGTTTATACCTTTGAAAGTTAATTCCTTTAGGTAGCAAAGTATTAGCAATGTTTTTTTTTTCGAGTGACATACTTAAATACGCTTATCTGTTTGGATGACGCATAGACCGAATATATAAGTATAGACCCATATTTTGTATGCTCCATCGGTATATAGGCCATTTGTATATTGCGAATATTTGAAGTCAGGTTTTCCGCTGTACCGAAACCGGATCTATAATATTTTCTGAACTCTCAGATACCTAGTATTTCTGTAAATACTTCTGTAGTATGAGCTAGTAATTATCTTAGTAATTATGGACATTGATTATCCCACTAAGTAAGGAGCCAGCATAAGAGCAGCGATTGCTCAGTGGGGAGACCAAGAGACTGCAATGCAGAGGGTCTCGGGTTCGAACCCGCGTCGCGCACCTCTGACTTTCGGAAGTTATATGACTTTTCGAAATTATGTGCGTATTGATTGACAATTATCGCCTGCTCCGTGCCTCGGAGAGCATGTTAAGCCGTCGGTCCCGGCTGCCATGAACAACTATGGCAGTCGTTATTGGGAGAGTGTCGACAAAAAAGATTCCACTGGGTCGAAGTGTCGCCGGTCTGCACTGACTGGCCCCCACATAAGATAAGGCGCCAGCATGCGGCTCGCCTAACGATACACTGTGTTTATAGACATTAAATGCTTGCAATATAATATTATTACAAATTATTATACTAGAGAACGAGGCTCAATCACGTTGGTAAGTATTTAAAAATAACTATTTATTAGAATGAATAAGGAATAGTGTTACTAGAGAGAGATGCAGCATGAAACTGGATATAGTGATGAGAATAGAAAAGGGTATGTTAAGCTAGTTTGGGTATGTAGAAAGAATGGACGAGAAAAGACTGACTAAGAAAGTTTATAAGGCTAGTGTGAATGGAACAGTGCAAGGGGAAAACCTACGCGAACATTTCTTGATCAGATCGGAGACGTTCTGGATAAAGACCAGATTAAGAGCACCTTAAACCAACGAGCGTGTATGAGGAATGTTATGAAAGTGAATGAAGCCAGAGAAGTGTGTCAGGATCGTAGCAAATGGAAGTCCGTAGTCTCTGCTTACCCTTCTGGGAAACAGGCGGAATCTATGTATGTATGTTTTTATTTCCCCAAGTTGATTCCAACTTGCATGTTGTCAAAATAAGGAAAGGTCAAATAGATGCACAATTGGTCCAGTCTAGTCTCTTTGACCGAATCCTTCACAGAACTATACCTACATATGTATTGTAGTGAACTAGTACTTAGAAGTTGATTTACTACTCAAATTCCTTATGCGCATGCTGTTTGATTAAAAACATATTTTCTTATGCCTTCAGAAGAAATAGCAGCGATAGCCTAGTGGAAGACCGTTGGACTGCCACGCAGAAGTCTCCAGTTCAATCCCAAGGCGCGCATCTCTGACTTTATGAAGTTATGTGCGTATTAAATAGGTAATTTTCGCTCGCTTTAACGGTGAAGGAAAAATATCGTGAGGAAACCTGCATGTCCAAGAGTTCTTCATAATGTTCTCGAAGATACGTGAAGTGTGCCAACCCGCACTAAGCTAGCGTGGTGGACTATGGCCTAATTCTTTTCACACTAAGAAGAGGCCCGTGCCCGGCAGTGGGACAGTTTAATATAGGGCTGATATTATTATCATAAAAAACTGTAAAAAACTAACAGTTTTTAATAATCCAGTACCAAATTTCATTCATTGTCATTTACGTAATACTCCAACAAAAATTTTACACTCCAATCGTAATTCTTTTTCGTAGATAATCTATAATACTTTTCGAGGGCGACTGATCCCTGCCAAATAGATCGTAAATCTGTCGGCCAATAAAATTTTTGTTACACCCTCGTTCTAGGTGCTTGACTGCACCTGTCACTCTTATCTCTGTCCCGCTCGCACTGAGATTCTGGCCTGTAAGGTGTTAGGTAGACTAGCCTGCACTTAATTTTCAAAGATAATGAAAAGCTGTATACAGTCCTAAGATCAGTTTCCTCTGCGAACTTGTAATCTTATAGAACGTAGAAAGTTTCTTATCCACACCTGTGATGCCTCTAATAGCTAGTTGCTTAGATAATACCATTAAATATAAGGTAACTTTAGACTGGATAGACTGGCCAGCGGCGTCTATACCGAGGTGACCTACTTCTAATACGCCGATCATTACGAGTTCTATTCCCGTGCGGGAAAAATATTCTGTAATATTAAGGTGATATGTTTTCCAAGGAGTGTTTAAATAATAAGTAGGTATATATCTAAACAACCCTTGAGTGTTAAGGGTTACCCAAGGAGGCTGGTATAAATAAGTCTTCAAGGGTACTTTGAAATAACTACACTGGAACATTGAGACAACTACCATCTTAGTGTCCCCGTGACCATGGCTGCTGAAAATCAACCAAAACGTCGGGGAAAGTGTAAAATTAAATTAAATCTAAACAGTTTTAATAGTTTTAATAATAATTTAATTAGCTTAAAAATTAGTAAAGTTTAATAGTAGTAGTAGTGTAACAGTTTTCAAAATTATGTAATAAAGTGTCAAATAAACAACTCGATAAAATCCGTATATAGTTGTTTAATTTCAATGAATAATATTCGCGTAAACAGAAGACAATATTAAGTCTTCAAGGGTCAAACGATGACTCTGGTCAGTGTGAAGGTTTCTTTAGCAAGCGATTTTATAATTTCGCCTACTTAGGTTTATTACTTTACCTAGATTGTACGTAACATTAACTTTTTCAATTCAATTTCAGTTCGAAGACAGACATTGGGTTTTTATGAAAATGCCAGTTTATTGGTCGTAAACCTTGCAAATATTTCTAGGGTTCGATGAAATGTAGGTGTCGGCTATTTGGTATACATATGGGCTGATTTAGAATGTAATAGCTACATATTATATCGTAAAGCTGTAGTCACGGTTAAACCTAGTTGGCGCTAAATAGACGTCAGTATGTAACCAAATCAGAAATAGAGAAATATTTCCTTGATTAGGGATGATCTGTCACATTAATGTATTTTTAAAGACACCCTCCGCACTAACAATAATTCCTGTGTCGCGGAGGACTATACATACAATCAAATAATGAACACAAAGAACACCGAGACTTGTGGATCACACAAATTCTTGTCTCGGGCGGGGATTAAAACCACAACACTTGGCTCAGTGGCAAGGCCACTATCTTTTACTATGTGTCTAGTTAAAATAAAATATAAAAGTAATTACAAACTCAATTGCAGCATATAATATAATTGCCTACATGAGCGATAAACACGACGAACGGTGAACTCTAATTAAATATTGTTCGTTACATCAATGAATAGATATATCTAGTTAAAGATTGTCGCGTAAGTCAGATAACGACGTGTGTTTGATCTACGTGTTATTACTTACAGATCAATGGACTCTTCTTGCACTTCGCTACGCTTTACATTAGCGTCGCTTTCCGTCGTAGTTAAGATGGTGGCTCATTGTGCCATCATGCAGTACTAAGTAGTAATGTACAATATTAAAGCAGTAAACATTTGAGATTTTTTAGTAATTAAAAAGACGTGTAGATTATTGTATAATAATATAATATAATATTCTACCACTCTAAACACAACGCCACCTAGCCCAAACTAAGCAGAGCTTGTACTATGGGTACTAGACAATCGATAAACATACATACATATATATACTTTTTTTTAATAATCACGTACATAGCATACATAGAAACACCCAGACCAAGACAAACATCCATGTTCATGCACACAAATGTTTGACTTGTGCGGGAATCGAAACCGCGACCTCAAGCGTGGCAGTCGGTTACACTAACCACTACGCCATCGAAGCCGACGAGTGTATAATATTAAGTTGGACAAGTTTAAGTCGGTCTCGCACACTAAAAGTAAGATAAAGTTAAGTAAAGTTTTGCGCCTTATCTCACGTTACCCCTGTGCCGGTTGAAGTGTATTGCCATACATTGATACATCGGACTAAGAGAGTGAGAGAATAGAAATTATGTTTGAAGAACATTGTTATATATCCTAATAACCTACACGGCACGGACAGACAGACAAAGGCAGAAGCTTAATAATAGGGTCTCGATGCAATCCCTGGTATACAGAGTCCTAAGAAAATTGACATCTACATAATGTGTTCTGAAACTATCGATACTATCTATATACATATATGGCATTGAGATAATCTATACAAGTCATTATACTAAAGGTACTTGATTCTTTATAAAAGCAAACGTCAGAACTCTAAACATGTAGCTTACGTCACTGGACTGTCTTAAAAGATTCACTTCTTAACATCTCAGCGATTTTGTTCAAGAAAAATCCGAAGGACGAAACTTTATAACGATGTCCTGACGTCAGATCTTCTGTCGTTCACGAGTGCTAAACAACTCGGTACCCTCATTTTATTTTTAGTGGACACTTCGCCCAGGTCATAAGCAGCAGGCTCACAGTTTTTTCTCTCTAAGTTCCCAATTTCTATACTAAGATGGAAATCGCGTACTTATTTACACACTCTTTCTGAATAAGTAGTCTATCAGTTAGGTATGAATTGTTAAACTAGCTTTAACGCTATACTGTATTTTACATGTAATTAAAAACTAAACAATCTAACTTTAGTCCCTAGAATAAGTTGGCCATCAAAATTTATGGATAAGTATCATTCAAGACAGCGAGTTGGCACACTGTGGTAGGTTTAGTTGGTAGGACCCAGGATTTTCCATCTTTGCCCGGGTCAACCCGACATATCCTCGCCGCTCCCCTTTTCCCGCGTAGAGTGATGCGTAAATGCATTCCCGAACGACAAAAAAAGAAAATAAAGGGATAAGGAACAAGTACAAATTTATTTTCATAATAATTGGCATACAAGTATATTATCCCTTACATTGTACTTGTCCAAATTACATTCTTAATGCACGTCCAAATGCAAAATCACTATTTTCCTACCATTAAAGACGGAATTAACCGTTGGTTATTTTTATTTAAAGTGTGATAGTGCGTAACCGGGTTAGTTAAAACTTTTGTCGATTGTTAGTTATTAAGTTTAAAGCCTGTTTGGAGAAGTCAATGTTAAAAACTAAGCAGATTACATCAACATCGAATCGAATTCTCTCTATGTTAGATTAAGCATAACATGAAATGCTATCAGTGACCGCGATTTTATTATTGTCTGTTGGATTTTACACTTTGACGATGTTTGTCATTGTATTGATTATGTTAATACATTATGTTTTCCGACATTATTACCATTGACTCTGTCTCTCATCATAATGTAAATGCAAGACAAACACGTTGTAGTCATCAGAAATCATAAGGTGTTCTAAAAACTTAAAATAAGTAAAAATAATACAAAATAATGTTAATTCTATTTGCAATTATAAATAACTACACACCGGTGAGGGACGGAAAGAAAGAAAATATTTATTTTTACCTAGTAAATACATAAATGATGATATAATTATTAAATGGCATCAAAATTTGCAAAATAAAACTGTGAATATTGTCTGTACTATAATTTGTCGCAAATACTGGGGAAGTATTAATTTGTAGAAATTAATAATATTGTTACTGTCAATTAATAAAAGATAAATTAAATATTCTGTTTCTTGCTATATGCGTCGTTAAGGGGTTCGTATTAATATAAAATCTTACTACCCCTTCACTTATTGATTCATAATTAATTACAAAGACTGTTTTTAATAACATATTGAGAATGAAATGAAGATGTGCTCCAAGATTAATTATTAAGTATAACCTAATAAGTATCTATGTCAACAAAATTATATTGTTTGAGAGGCAGATATTACAAACTGGAGTTTACATAAAGTATCTCCTCACCGCAACGTACACTGCCTTGCAAGATAACTTGGTCCACAAAGTGTGTTCACAATTTAATGAGTGGCTTCGAAACAGTTTAACTACACTTTGTGTTGAAAGAAAATGATGTACTCTTAATAGATTTTTTATGACATTTAGCGTTTGCAGAACTTCCCTCGTTGGTCCACTCCAACAGTTACGTAAAGTTTTGTAAGGATTTTCAGTTATGAGATTCTCAACAGCAGCATGGGGTCAGCATTAAATTGCAATGAGTTGTCCTTGCCTTTTGAGTAACGAGGCCGAAGACATTCTAACTTCCTAACTAATATGATAAATGCAAAAGTGAGTTTGTTTGTATGTAACGCTTTCAAGCCTTAACTACTCGACCGATCATCATGAAATTTCGCATACACGTTGTCCGTGGTACAGAATAGGACATATGGTACATTTCATCCAGGCCATTGCCAGTTTGTTAGTAACATTTTAATTATTTTATATAATTACTAGATGTGCCCGCGGTTTCACTAGCGTTTATGGTTACTACGCCGCCCCCGTGGGTCGTAGCGTGATGTTATATAGTCTACAGCCTTCCTCGATAAATAGGCTATCAAACACTAACAGAATTTTTCAATTCGAACCAGTAGTTCCTGAGATTAGCGCGTTCAAACAAACAAACAAACAAACAAACTCTTCAGCTTTATAATATTAGTACAGATTAATATTTGCATGCCTAATACAGGCAGAATATAGCCTGAACTATTCACCATTGTTAAATCTGATACCACCTGTATTCTGTGCAAATAAATGTTTCTTTCTTTCTTTCAGAAAAAAGTACTATTAGCAGAACCTACATTTACGCAAGCGAAGCCTTAGGCAAAATCTACTAAACAATAAAATCGTAAAAATATATCTTATGTCGGTAAAATTGAAAACAGAAATAATGTGCGCAATTTCTCGGCCTCAACACGATTCAGATAATCAAAGGTTAGGGGCTGTTTCACAAGAGAGCAATTATTATTTTAATAATTTCTTAAAGAGCCGTCAGTCGGGGGTACAAGGGGAAACGGTCCCTAATATGCGTTCAAGATGTTCAAGTAGTTAATTGCGAGCGTCTAGAGGGCTCAACTGCGCCTAGCTTACTTGTGTTTTTATCAATGAAAACAAATTCGCCATTTTATTTTTTATTTCTCTCTCTCTTGATGTAGACTGTGTGGCACTTTGATACATTTTTATTTGTATAATGATTCTAAAGCTTTATTACAACATTGTCGTTTTAATTATATTTCCTGGTCTTTATTATTTTATTTTAATATAAATTTGTTGTTGCCGTGGTATAATTGTGTTTATGTTTGCGTGTGACTAGTAACTTTCGGTTCAATTCTAGTTGGGCAATGTGTTATTTGGGTTTTCTCTTAGGATAGTCCCAGTACCTGTGCTAAGTATGGAAATGAATCCGGTAGACCAGACTAAGCTCGCCCTCTTAAATCATAACTAGCGAAATGTGTACCCATCTAGGATACGTATAAGTAAGGAATATCTACAGCCTACTAGAACTGGGTCATTTAATTAAAATAACTTTATAGTAATAGAAGTAAGAACACTAAAATTAAGAATGCAAAGTGTAAATTTAAAGCCGCGCCTAACTGTAGCACAAAATTATTCTCGAGTATGAGAAAGGAGCATTTATTTCGTTACCTTGAGAGAAAACTGAACTAATTAGGTGCGGGATATAATATTTTTGTTGAATAACACAAATTGAAAGTAAAATAATCCTACAATTTTTGGAAGTAAAAAGCAAGGTACTGTTTCTAGCCTGACTACTCACTGATTTTCTGATTCTCAAGCGCTTTGTTAACAATATGGCTTATCTTTGCGTTTACCGATCCGAATTATGCCGAGATTGTAACAACCTGTATAAATTATGGATGTCATGATATAGAAAATACCAAAGAGATTCAAAACACTGTCTGCAAGATATTCTTATACGATTTGCAATAATAACATGTAATATGACTGTCTCGTTGGTCTCCTTGCATAAGTGTGCGCTTATCGCGGAGTTTAAGTGATCGTGACTTACTGGGATTCGAACTCGGTACCTCTTAATACCGGTACCTGTTATTGGATTTTGTGTTAAATAATTCTTGTAGCAAAACATAGGTTGGTAATTTTGCCAGATAGATGAAAAGAGGCCTCGTTATACATAAAACCCTAACTAATATTATTAATGCAAATGTGAGTTTGTTTGTTTCTTTGTTACGCTTTCACGCATTAACTATTCGACCGATTATCATGAAATTGTGCATAAATGTTTTCAAGGAAACAGAAAAGAACATAGCGCACCTTTCATCCTGAAAACAGTACTGTTACTAATCTAACCTACATTTATGCAAGCGAAGCCGTAGGCAAAACCTAACGTAAAATAATAAATAATGTGAGTAATGTATGTATTTGCCTACCCTTTTGAGGATATACAGATGTAAGTCTAAATATTGTCCATGGATACTCATTCGTTGCCAAACGGTCTTGGAAATGCCTTGCACGAAACACTTGTCGATGCATATTGGTGTTTGAAGCGGAATACTGCAAGTTGGAGTACGCCCAGATCCCATGACGCGGTTGTCTCTATCCTAAGGAGTTCGGTATTATCTTTTTTCTATTGCAAGTGGGGCGGGCAATTCGAGGATGAGTGACGGGTTCCACTTTTTCCAATTGTTTAGTTTAGTCTTCTACAATTTTTAAGGCAAGTGTTGAAATGAGTTTAATTTATTTACACAGCTTACATAAACACATTACGCGCTTGCATGATACACGCAATACATGCTCGCATGATGTCACTTGTCGCGTCGCCGTTATCTCAACCTTTCTGAATGTTAGTTATTTCTCACTTATTATAATATTAAGCGCGTTGCGCATAATATCGTTATAAATATTTCAAAATATAATTAAACTTTCTCCAAGTGAGCGCTAGCAACTCGTTGTTTGTAGTATAAATGACGTGAGGAGGGGCGTAATGTGTAGAAACGGCCTGTTTCATTAAGACTATGGGTTTAAATTGCAGCGGTTAGATAGACGGACGGAAGGCGACTGTGGTGTGAGCCATCGACGATAGCGATTAAGACGGCATAATTATAAACTAGCTAATATGAATCGGGTATTAACGCGATCATGCATGTTTACCTTCTAATGCTTGACGTTTTGACCAGGTTTCACCGGCCGTGGTCACAAGCTGACTCTATTATTTATTATTATTATTATTATTATACTCTTACAGAGTATGGAGGTAACTGATACGAGTCTGTAGTTCGCAGGATCGGCTTGAATGCCTTTTTTTGGCACGGGCTGCACATTAGCAAGCTTCCAAGAGTTCGGCACTTGTCCTATTGCCAGGGAGAGGCGATACAGGCGTGTCAGCACCGGTGACAACTCAGTTGCACAGGTCTTCAATACTATGACTAGAATACCATCGGGACCGCTGGCCTTGTTCACGTCAAGATTCTGCAGCGTTTTACGGACCTCGGTCTGACATATGACGTCTGTTTATATAGTATTAAAGATATTATGATCGAATTATAACTATAATCATCTTAATCACTATCTCGTGAGAATTTTGACAACACCGCCTTATTACTCATAAAATTTGGAAAATGTGTGTAAAGTCACAGCATTTTAGGTTTTCGAGGCTCCCGGTCAGTCAGTGTGTAAGTTAGGACTTCGTTTTTTATATGCTGACGACATATACAATTATACACATATACTTTATAAATATAAACTATTTAAAATGTACCGTCTAGTCTTACCCACTATTACACACACACATGTTCTATAAATTCTAAAATAATTAAAAATGGTTATTGTCACCAAACAATATAAACACTCACGAATGTTAAGCATGTAAATATACAATCGATATGATTAATGAAACAGTCGCTGCCGCATGTACTGCATACCACGGGTCTTAGACTGACGAGCAAAACAGAGGCATAGTTAATTCCTGGCCAAGGAAATAACGTGCATTAGTCAACTGCTGCAGTCCAGGACTTAGTGTAATGAACCCTCATATCTGTTCTGAGTCATTACTTAGACAAAGGCTGACGGTTAAGGTAACTATCTGTATAAATCATTTACAAAATGGATGATTTAGGAAACAAGTGGTTTGATAAATAGGCATTCAACAAAACTACACTATAGTGAAAAGTGTTGACTTGTCTTCAAACGAGGTTTAAAAAGAGTACTACTATCATGGTTTGTTAAGCCGTGCCATGGCCGGCTTGACTGTAAAGCACCTGATATTGCTAATGTAAAGCCGCTGGCTCGACTAAGTCAACAAAAAAGACCAAAGGCTAAATACTACGCATAATGTTCATCATTCTCCATCTATAACTCTAAGCCCGATAGACAAGGAACATAGTTAATGGGACATGCTAGCACCCTAATAGACGCCCCGTTTTGTCTGTATTTAAGCAACTTCAAAAACAGAAAGAGGTTCTTAATTCGACAGTATATTTGTTTATTTTTTATGTGTGTTACCTCAGAACTCCTTTCTAGGAGAACCAATGTTTTTTTCGACGAACGATTCCTTTTTTATTTGAAAGCTGGTGCTTCTCATGTAGTCTCATTTAAATTTGATCAAGATCAGACCAGTAGTTTTTGATTATTGAAATTAAACAACTATATACGGATTTTATCGCGTTGTTTATTTGACACTTTATTACATCATTTTGAAAACTGTTACACTAATACTACTATTAAACTTTAGGTACTAATTTTTAAGCTAATTAAACTATTATTAAAACTATTAAAACTATTTAGATTTAATTTAATTTTACACTTTCCCCGACGTTTTGGTTACTTTTCAGCAGCCATGGTGAAAGTAGTAGTAGTGTAACAGTTTTCAAAATTATGTAATAAAGTGTCAAATAAACAACGCGATAAAATCCGTATATAGTAGTTTAATTTCAATGAATAATATTCGCGTAAACAGAAGACAATATTATGTAAATCAGTTTTTGATTATCTTTAATAATGCTCATTTGGTTGACTTCGACTACATTGATGTTCTTATTTTATTTCTTGTCCAGTTGTAGTCTAGTTGCAGTCGGTTTTTTAGGAATTTTCCAATTCGACTGTATGTTTTTTTTGTTATAGTCTATACAATTCAAACCTTTGATGTCAACATTATTTCGTCGAAGTGGCGGCGCTGTCTGCGCTCAGCGCTATAGAACAGTATTGCGCTTGTACTTGGTACTTTCTTATCTAGTAGATTCGCGCCGCGCAGTATTATGAATATGCATGTAAAGTCCTCTGTGACTTAGATACGACTCTCGATCAATAAAAAATAGAGGCGGCAATAAAATCTATTGGACTCGAGTCAAAAGTTTATATTATTTATGTGCGTATTGACCGTTTACTAGCCGACGGGGACTGACATCTAAACTTGACCGCTGAATACTTAATGATATATTCTCAAACAATATTTTACCCGCAGTTGACGTCGTTCTTTTTCTGAAAGGAAAATATAAATAAGAAAGCGAGAGCGAATATCTAAAAGGCTATGAAGAAAATTTAGAGAGAAAAGAATTTTCTTAGTAGCCAATGTGAAATAAATAATGACTGCCACAGCAACAAGTAGAAAGTAAAAGTTTAATACTTATAATTCCATCAGACTACAAATCAACTTTATATACCTACTAACTAGCTTTTTCCCGCGGTTTCGCTCGCGTAGGTTAGGTAATGTTAGTAACAGTATGTTTTTAAAATAAAATATAGCCTATGTTACTCGGTGATAAAATAGTTTTTTATTGGTGAAAGATTTTTAAATCGGTTGAATCGTTTTTGAGCTATATGCTTACAAACAAACAAAAAATCAAATATTTTCGATTTTAGTATAGATAAAGACAACCAAGTTTTCAATAAACATTTCTAGCTATGAAAACAAATCGCAATATCTAATAATTAAATAATATTGCGCACTCGACTCGTTGAAATAGTAATTAACGATTAGTGTGCGCCCTCAGTGATGCAGAACAAATACACTAGGATTAGTACTTAATTATTAGCATTGTGCAGTCATGTGTACTAGCGGTCGCCAAGTGCTCGAAATTCGACCATAATTGATTTAAACTTTAAGTTTGATTGTTCTTAAGGTTGTATTGTCTACAACTATACCCTTATGTCACCTACTCCACATACATAGTATGTAACCATAGTTACGACGAATTCTACGTCAGCCGAACAATGCCGAAATACTACGAATGCGATTTGCCTGCGTGTGTCAAATGCGTGTTATTTTTTCATTAATTTAAAATTATAATTAAAACTAATTAAATTAATACATTAAATTTCTAAAGCATATTTTATATAAATATTAGTATTCGCCCCTCCTTCTATAAATTTTAACTGTGCAAAATTTCATATTCCTTCGTCCAAAGGGGTACAAAGTTTTTGCAACACGTATATAGATATAAGTCTACGAAATAACACATATATGATAGCGCTGTTTCGTCTGCCTGTGCAATGGAGATATCATTATGCCTCTACAAAGAGATATACGCCGCTGCCTAACTGTCTGTACGTGGATACAACCGTGCCGAAATTTGATGTCGTTAAATGAAACGCAATTATTACTCTGTAAGCTTTCACTTAGTTGTGTGCGGGTCTAGAACTGTTTAACGGGTCCAGGTACAATATAGCTATATAAAATAATGTTACAAATATAAATAACTAACTTTTGCCCCCAGTTACGCTTGCGTTAATGTAGATATTGATAATAAGTTTGATGGGATGGGATGATAAATTGGATGAAAGGACATACGGTATGTCCTTTTCTATACCCCGGCAAATATATTATATGCGAAATTACATGATGATCGGTTAAACAGTTAAGGCGTGAAAGCGTAACAAACAAACTCATATTAGCTTTTATAATATTAGTTAGGATTAATTAAATGTAATAGGATGTTAGACAACGGGTTTTGTAAATATTTAAAGGTGTAAAAACAAGTGAGGGTAGTTACTGAAACCCGCACTTTACGAAGGCACCGCTGAGCTCCAGTCAACGCGTGACCACGATCCAAGCAAATCGATCGAAACGTCGGGAAATTAATAGGTATTAATACCTTTAAATATTTATCAACGTGAATACGATTACTAATTATTTTTTAAGAAGTACACTTTCTGTAGGTCTTCTTGCAAGAGATTAGCTTTAATTCACAGAAGTCGCATTCATCATTTGAAAGTTAAACAAAGTAAAACATTATATAATATTCAATATATTGTAAAGTATACTCAGATGGTCTATTATAAAGTAACTAAGTGGCGCGAGGTCTGAATAGTTCACGGCACTGGAAAATAGAACGGATACATAACAAAACGAAATTATTTTGAGAATAGCGAAGCCTATGAATATGTTATGTTCAACTAAAACGAACGTAGACTCTTTATTATATACTCGATTTTTCCAGCGGCTTCTCTCGCATAAATGTCGGTTATGTAAATTTTTTTTAACCTTTGAAACCATTATTTTTCTGGATTAAAAGTGCCCAATGTCCTTTTCTCTAGCCTTGACAACGTGTATGTGAAATTTCATGATGATTGGTCAAATAGTTAAGGCATAAAGGCGTAACAAACAAACAAACTCACATTCGCATTTATAATATTATACTTAGGATATCCTTATAAAGTGTTTCTATGATTATTTTAGTTTAACAGATACATGCATAAAGACGTTAGTTGTGATGAGAAAAGAAATAACTACCACTGAAAAAATTGCCTCGGTAAAAAAAGTAATGTTTTGTATAGTGTAAATGTATGCGACTGCTGTGCACGAGGTATTCCCGGATTCGTTGTCCGTGTCGAGTAAATGTATTTGCGATTTTCTGGAAAATAATTTTCAGTCGCAATGCGGAGTTTGTGCCCAGTGAAAGGCTCACCTTATATTACTTGGAACCTACACCTAACGTGGATGTGGGCGTAAGACTTTGTAAGTTTGTATGTACATAAAGTTACGAATTTATTTATGTAGAAATATGTCATTGACATAAGACAACATTAATATATTTATAAACAATTTTCCGTTATAAAACACCTAACGCTATATGTTAATCTAGGTCATATTTTATTCGTGCCAAAATTCAGCAAAACCTGATCAGCACTTCAAGCGTCCGAACATCTACATAGATAGGTAGCCTTACGCGTTTATTCCTGAAGAAAAAGGCAGAGGTTCATTGTACCCACATTTCGCCAGGTATATATGTTTGTCCCATGCAATAGTGGCAGGCCGACTTCATGCTACTACTAAAAATATATTGACAGAAAAACCAATAACACTTTGCCCTATCTGATAATCGAATTCGAGACCTCATGCATAGTAGTCGCATTATCTCTAACTGCACCAGCGAGGCACATAAAATAAAAGGTAATCATATATCCTGGAGACTGAGTTCGGATCACGACGGCATAATGCACAAGTGTGTGCAAGTAGACCGGAGAAAAATCAGGCGCAGGACCCGATGGTCCTGTACCTTTTATTTATATAATTGAATTTTAATATAATTAGATTCTTATATAATGTTGATATATTACGTCATGCTTTTCAAATCTTTAGATATTACCATTTTTTATACAAGTTTCGACTCGTGCCCACGCCTGTTTAAATTCCTCAGAAACACATGCCACACATACGTTGGCACATAAATAGACCATGGTTCTTCTCTGTGCGAAGTTTCTTTCAAACCTGTTCAACGGTTTATGCATGATATAAACATTTTCACATACTTTCACATTTATTATAATAGGATTAGTTGGATATCTGTTTGCTTTGTATCCATGGTCAGAGTAAAGTCTCATACAAAAGACTCAACATTCTAGAACATTTCAAGTGAAAGAAAAGAGCGCTTTATATCTTGAGAACATTAGGTAATATCTGCCGGTTTACGGCTGTGTAGTCTACCCGAGCTCAGCTTTAATACCGTTATCTAAAACCTAAACAACTGGCCTAAATAATCAATAGACTCTAAGTCTAGATATTATCTCTGCAAAAATAAAAATGTCGGCTTGATTTTACCTTCTGAAGTTTATTCTTGGACTAAACTAAATGAGGCTGGAATAACTTCTATGTTTTCTTTATACAATTTGTAATAGAAAGGTATATTAAACTAGTTTTTATATGTGACTCTCGTGATACCAGGAATAAATATCTATCTCACAGTAACTGTGCACTTAACTGACATAAAAAGATGTTCCTTTTCCTAAACAGAGGGTGGCTGAAGTTTGCGATCACTTTTTGATCACTATTTCTATGCAGAAAAATAATCTTTCCTTTGCTGTGTGTGAAGAATAAAATATAGTAATAGTTAGTAGAGATAAAAGAAACAAAATTATGCTCAAGACTCGGCAATATTATCTGGGAGACATGCATACATAAAGGTAAGGCAGAAATGTAAGTCAAAGTCAAAGTTAAAAATCTTTATTTCCATAAAAACGTGCTGATTTCAGCATGAGTGGGCCGGCTCGACCGGGGAAGGACTCACAGAATATCGATGTAAAATAGCAGTATTCCTGCTGTTGTGTTTCGTTTGGTGAGTGAAAGTACCGGAGGCCCAATCACCTTTCCCTCTTCCCGCTCCTTCTCCTTCCCATTTCCTTTCCCAAAAGGGTTGGCAACGCGCAGGTGATGCCTCTGGTGATGCAGGCTTCGATAAGCTGACGGTGACGGTGACGGTGACCACTTAACATCAGGTGGGCCGTATGCTTGTTTGCCACTTTAGTAGTATAAAGAAAAACTATTCTTGGACATGTCAATTAAATATTTATTATATTAATAATTAAGTTATTATATTAATAAAAAATAATAATAAAAATAAATAGAAGGAAATAAAAATGTTGCAATGAAAAATCCTGTTCGAGGGAGGTATTACATTCACATTTCGCCAGTTATATTTTAGGGCGCATGAAACAGGGGGAAAGCCTATTTCCGTCTCTCGGACGCATTACCACACACCGTATTACTAGTATGGATTTCGTAAAGAAATACTCAAAAACGGTCCACTCTGCTCATCATAAGTTTATAGGTTCATATCTCGATTAGATCAGAGTGCTATTGGTTGATGGTTTTGAATACCTACATACATAAAATGTTACAATGCGCTCTGTTGCGATTCGTTGTTCGATCAGTGAGAGCCGGCAGCTCAAATCACTCCTTCGGTCCTTTTCTTTTCTTTCTTCTCCAACCCCTTCTCCTCAGTCTCCATCATGTAGGCCCCATACCAGACCGTCGGCTTGTGTTTTACGCCCGTAGTTTACAGTAATCAGCAGCTACATTGTATTTCAACAGAATTACAGTTAACCAATCGGCAATTCTCTCCAAAATAAAGCTGCAGTTCGGTATCTGGTCTATCTACCGTAAACGTTAAACGCCTTTGTAGCTAACAATCTCCACACTTAGTTATCACTGCTCTAATAAATAGTACAAAGTATAAAACTTCCTCCTTCACAGAAGTAATTATCTCCATTCTTAAAATTAAATTATTTTAATTAATTTAAATAGCTCGGAGCATTAATTCCTAAATGTCTAGAATTCAAAATTTAGGACCTGAATTCACATCCACAATTACAATTTAAAACTAGGCTTAACGCGTTCGTCTCGCATTTTGTTCAAGATAGCGCGAGGATACAGAAGCACGTGGATCCGAATTATTTTATTTAGCTATTTTTATATTCACGTAACCGAGTATTTATACGAGAGAAATACATTCTGTTGCGTTGTCGCTGCGAACAAATAAAGTGGGCTTGGTATCACTGTATGCGATAAGTTTCAGCTATTGTTTATTTGCCTTCATGGCACTGGGCGAACCTGGACAATAGGAAAATCGATAAAAAAGCATAAGTTATATTGATGTCACAATATTAATATATTTCTTCTATTGTATCAAAACGACAACTCCTGCACTACGAGTAATTCCTGTGTCGCGGGGGACTTTACAAACATTCAAACAACGGATACAAAGATCATTTAAACTCGGAACAACCACGTGTGGATCACACAAATAATACTGAGACGTGAAAAGATAATCTACTTTTTAACTTACTGCGTACAGAGAGGAATGTCGCATTTGACATAGTTAACATTATGTTAATTATTAGTTTATTGGATGTGCAATAAATATGGAAAATAGGAGAATTGTAATAAATAAATTAAGGTTGATTTTCGATCAGTAGGTGATCCCGAGAGCCCTAACGCGACGCGTGCGTTATCGCGGCATCTGTGCTGCGTATACGTTCATCGAACTGTAAGGAGGCCGGCCTAGTTAGTCTTTTTAAAAAAAATGCTACTTTTTACACTGCACTGTACTTTAATGTAAAACACTTATTTTACCGATTTCCGAACTTCCCGGAGCGAACCGCGTTTCGCGATGGATAGAATCTAACTAACTTTTGTATGAAGTAAATTATTAAAGCAAATGAAAATGCTGACCAAGTAGTCACAACACTATGGAAATGTACTAGAATAAGTTAAATGCTGATTTAGCGTTTATAAGGAACTATCTCGGGTTATAACAGAACGCCTACGCTGGACAAATGCTAGTGTGAAGGAGCCCCTAGTCTATATAAGTACCTACCCAATCATTATTAATTAATCAATAAAAACTCAACATTATAATGTTTTCAAAGAAGTATGACGACTACCAATCCGCTCAGGGAAAGCATGTGAACCAAGGTCTAACCCTTCTTATGCGGAGAAGTGGGCCATGCCCTGGAGTGGTTTCGTTTTTAAATAGGGCTGATATTATTATTATTTATCAATAAACGGAGAAAATCTTCTAAACGTCGTAGTCGTCGTCGGACACAGTTACGTACGCAGCGATAGCGCAGTAGGAGACCATTGGACTGCCACGCAGAGGTCTCGAGTGTGATCCCAAGGCATTTATGACTTTTCGTACTTATGTGTGTAATAAATATGCTCGCTTTAACGGTGAAGAATAAATCATCGTGAGGAAACCTGCATTTCTAAGAGTTCTCCATAATGGTCTCGAAGATATATTAAGCCAACCTGCTGGGCCAGCGTAGTGGAATATGGCCTAACCCTTCTCACACTGAAAAGAGACCCGTGCCCAGGAGTGGGACAGTTTAATACAGGACTGATATTAACCATAGATACAACATTTGTAACTAACAAAGTCTAAAGGGCCTTACAACCATTTTTAAACATTGTTATTGCATGAGCGAGACATCGTGTTCCAGAATGTATAGTCTTGTCACGTTCTAGCGCATGCAAAAATGTTTCAGGTTGTTGATCGCTGGCAATGCAACCTCACCTCTGAAGTCGAACAAAAAGCACGAACAAAGTCCTCTCAGTACACTCGCGGGTGGCATTTAAACTGGGATGCTTAAACTTTTTCGCATTCATTAAATCATTGTTATCTTGCATCTCTTTTTTTCTGCTCTCCTCTGGGCGCACTTGTACTCCGAAACTATTCATTTAATTCTCTTTTTAAATCTTCGTGTTTCGGTGTTGCATACTATAAAGATTCTTATAAAAATGCTTGGAGATATGAGTTGATTTTTTCATTGTAATATTTTTTACAATGTTATTGTGAAAAAAACAGTCGGAAATCCGCAGCGAAGATTTTATTCCAAAGTCCAGCATATATTTCCTTTATTTTTTAAAAACGACTTGTATACTAGACTTTTATCCTGTGTTGCCTAGGCAAACATTTGTGTGATCCACCACTACCCTGCTCGTGAACCACACTAATGTTTGCCCCGCGTGGTGATTGAATCCACAACACTCGGCACACTGGCACATAAACCACTGCATTACTTATGTATTTTAAATTACAACGCTCTTGTTATTGATAATATTAAATGATTTTGAGTCCGAGCAAAACATCATTTAGCTAAACCGCCATAGCTTCGCTACTAGAGATTTGATGCGTGGTTTCCACACCGTCCTACTTCTCAAACTCCTCTAAGCTCACAATACAAACACACAACTATATAACAGTGAAAGTGGTAAGTTAATATCCATCAAAAGAAAACACTGAAACGTATTTGATCGCACAATTTGTCACTGTCATAGCTGTATCTGTACAAAAGACGCGTTACTATTGTAGATCGCCTGAAGCGATTGCTTTGTCATTGTACATTCTTGTCGCCGAACAAGGAAATAACGTGTGGATCACCAAATATAAATTATACATACGTACCTTAAGATCAAGTCTATATCAAGCCAGAGTATAAAAGAGTACTCATATTTCACCGCTGATCCTAAAACTTGACTGACTTTGACAGAAAAGTCAATAAGGCTTCGACCAGTCCGAGATCAAAATCGCTTAGTATGTTAGGTTTGTATTTTTCGCCTCTTGTACCGTGTGTATCTCTTGCCAGATACGTCTAATGGATCACATTAGACGTAATCTGGCAAGAGGTGAATGTGAAAGTAAATTTTAATTTTTTTCTCATATGCTCAACCCTTTTCCTGAACCTAGCAACTAACCTAAATGAAGCTTCAGTAACTTAGTAAACTCACTAACCTATGTATATATTGTGACGTTCATAAGTGTTACTTTGTGACCTAAATAAATAAATAATTTTTGATTTTGACTGCATTACCCTATTGAGTCGCAGCTGCTCACCGGCGGCTAGTCACAATAATAATAATAATAATATTCTATCACATAAACACAACACCATCTAGCCCAAACTAAGCAGAGCTTGTACTATGGGTACTAGACAATGGATAAACATACATATAAACTTTTTTTTTTGTAAATACTTACGTACAATATAATAGATTTTTAATTTCGTCTGGTAGTCTAAGATTTGGGTAATTAATATAAACTAACGTTCTTATGCTTTTATTTAGTAACTTTAAATAAATATACGTATTTTTATTTGAATAGATTAAATAAGCGAACCGCGTCCTGGATTAGTTATTCCACCTTAGCTCTGTCAAGAAAAAATATTCTATTACTGAGTTTAAGGAAACGCTATTCAGTTAAGTGGTATATTAAAAGTAACGTTGTAATCACGTAGAAGAAACCACAATACCCGTATAGGTGTATCCTTTTAGACGAACTAAAAGGAAAAATTGAGGTTTATGAGTTCATTACTAATATGTTAGAACACAATGTTTATGGTGCCAAAGTAAAATCAAAATGGTGCGTAATATATTCTCTATTGTCAAATTATAGACTCATGATTGAATTAGCAAGTGTCGCCTTCAATTTCAATCAATTCGGTCTAAATTAATGTCAATTTAAGTCGTAGAGACTTGTTAGTTTTAGCATAATTGGACTGGCTCGGTGGAAAAGTACTTCGGTTCCACAGAATAGCGAGGTAAACTATTAGGAACGTGAGAGTGGCAGTGGCCCAATTATACCTTTGATTTCTTCTTTCCTCTACTGCTTCATTATCCCTCATCCTCTTCACACAGGCTACGCTAACTGTGTAACATCAGGGAGACCCTGTGATTATAATAATAATAATATTCTACCACGCACACACAACACCATCTAGCCCAAACTAAGCAGAGCTTGTACTATGGGTTCTAGACAATGGATAAACATACATATTATTATATGCTTTTTTTTTGTAAATACATACATATTATACATAGAAACACCCAGACCAAGACAAACATCCATGTTCATGCACACAAATGTTTGACTTGTGCGGGAATCGAACCCGCGACCTCAGGCGTGGCAGTCGGTTACACCAACCACTACGCCATCGAGGCCGTTTGCTTGCCATTTATGTGCTTTACGGTAAGATAAGGTTTGGTTGTTCCTTTGGAGTGGCTTCTGTGACGACAAGGGAACAGAGCCGTATCTACGAATAGCAGTTACTGCTTACAATCAGGATAGACGCTAGTAAGTATACCTGCAGCTACAATAACAAAAAATAAAGAAATAATATTATAAATACAACCCGAAACAATGAATAAGCAATATCAAATAAAACTACTGTAATAATAACTACGAGGAAACGAAATGGTGTTTAAAACCATCGCTTCTGAGTAATTGAAAATTACTTCTCTCCGAAAAAATATAATTAAATAAGGCGCTTCGTTGTTTCTGCTAACTACTTATTATAAAAATATATTTTCATTATTATTAATTATTGTAAATTATTTATTAATCACAGATACAGCAAAGCGTTATTTGGTTTTTAACTCTCGAGTTTAGAAGTATTTTTAGATAATCTTAACATAACTGGCCAAATTTGGATGCCATCTCCGTATAATCTTTCTTATATTTTCCTGCTACGAGCTAAAAAGGCAATCCAAAATCTGACATAACCTTTAAAATAATATCTGTGTAAAAAGAAAATTAAAAAGTGCCAGCGCAAAGATTGGCAGTTAGAGCGCACATTAAAACAAATAGGATAATTTGGGTTAGAAGAGGCCACGGCGGACTACGTAACAATCATAAAATACCGGCTGCCTCTTACGAAGTTTATTGAACGTTCGCAACGAGACTGCTTTTATTGTTTCCTTTAGAGACTAAGCAGACATGATAATTTTAGCATCAGTGATCGGTTGTTTAGTTACTTTCGAAGACGAAAGTAACAGCTAAACTGTTCACTTGGCACATATACGAACAGCTTATGTCGTGATCAAGTCCCTCTTAAGGATTTAAGTAGGAGCTTATTTTTCAGGGCCAAGTCTGTTAAAGATAAGGTCGTCCATGAAGCATATAATGTCTGCATTATGATGCTTTTAGCATTGGCGATTTAGATTTACTTAAAACCAGAGGAATATATTTAATTCCTTTAAACATTAAACATACTAACATCCATCGCGGAGATAAGTACAGTTCTTGGAAACTGCATACAAGCACAGAAGACTAAGCGTGCATATTCAAACCGTCGCATAATCACAAATTTATGATTCAATGATTTAGATAATTAAGTACAATGATAATTACGTAGCACTTTTTTCAATGGCGTTAATAACTTTAATGTGCTGACACTTATAAAATATATGAAGTATAATTATTAATAGTATTTACTTTCTGTATATTATTCAATTCCAATAGCTTTTTGCGATACAGAGCTTATTCCTCAACGCAAGTGTAGTTATGACCTGGTAGTAATATGGAGTAAAAAATATAATGTCTTTACATTCTCGACGAATTACCCAAAACTATATCTCACGCACATCTTGCCAGCTACGTTGAATTTGCACATAAAAGCTTAGGTTATTGCTGCTAAAGACTGTTCCTTACTGTTAAAGCCTTCACGAAACATAAACCAATCTACCGTTTGCTGCATTATTACGGCAAAAATACACATGTCGATGAGTTTGTATATATATACGCAGTGCCGTTAGCATGAGTGTATCTTTCCCGTCTTATCTTATGGGGCTTAACCGTGGCCACTGTCTTGTTGTGGATCAGCCAGTGGCTAAGTTTAAGCCCAAATGTATCTTGCGACAGTCCAAAAGGCCTTTTCGTGCTGCTGGCCACTTCTAGAAAGTAAATTACGAAACGCTTGCTAATGCGTTCGAATTAACTCACTAATTTCACTTTCGTTCAGCCAGTCGCTGTATATAGCGATCATTAAAAAATCCTTCTGTTAAATACCACCTAAAAGTTGTACTCAAACAATAAATAGTAGCAGGACAATTGCAAAATAATAAAAGTCGCGTAGCAAGTCCTACGCGGACAGACTTATTGCGCAGACCTTTAGTACCGTTCACAATTATTTCAAGCTATTGCGGCTAATTATCAAAATAAAATAACATTTAAGACTTTAACGAATATTTTTATATAATGACAGCAAAATAGTTATTGGATTCAATAAAGAAAAATAAAACATACAAAAATCTGGTTAATTGCTGTGTCAATATACTGAACTGACTGACTGAAATATACTGAATTAATAATAAACTGAATAAACATGAAATACATAATTCATGCTTAATTTTTTGTTTTGCAGTAGATATCCGGAAAAAAAAGGCTCAAAAATAACTGATTCGTGATGAAAAAGGTCACTTATAGATTATGAAGACAACTACTACTAAACTCATCTTCACGTACACACACCTTTTTTTGTCTTAATGTTTTCTGCTATCATCTACAGGTTATAATTCATTATAAAACAAAAAGCTTTTTTATAAAAACGTACATAATTGATAATTACAGGCAACACGAAAAACATTTCAATAAAGTTATACACCGAAATCTTTTATTACAGCGTCATCTTTTGTAGCCGCCATAAACAAATACAAAACCAATAGATGGCGTTGTCCTAACATTTCTACTAATAAGGTTAATATACAAATATAATGTGAAGCAAAACTAATACGTTAATGATAATAGATGACACTACAGTATTTGTTTTTAATAATTTGTGTTTTTGTAACACCCATCTTAATTTTTTTCAAAATGTAGCCTATTTCCTTTAGCATACGAGAACATAGTTATTATTTTTATGACAGACATTTAAGATACGGCATCTACTTCGAAAATTTAACAAAAATCTCGTAGTACATAGTGATATCTTATTTCTACTCGTATAACCATGGTTTCTTTTTAACAAAGGCAAGGGGTACACAAATAGCTACAGTTCTAAATAACTTTTCTGCCGATAAATAAATCTATCGTATGTAATTGTTGATGTGGGTGTTTGTTATCATATGACTTTTGAACTGCTTGTCTGATTGGGATCATATTTTATATCTTACAAGATTTTGCACGCGGCTTTGCTCACCTAAATGTAGGTTACTTTTTCTGAATTATAGGTACCCTATGTCCTTTTGACAAAGTGTATGCCGAATTTCAAGATGATTGGTGGAGTAATTAAGACGTGAAAGCGTAACAAATTGGGGAAGAGGTTACACCCTGCAGATGATCTCCCTTTTTAAAGCATTGGCGACGCATAAATCGAGCCTTGGAGTTGCAATTGTTCAGAGGCCACGCGAACCGCCCGGCAACACCATAGCATTGTATGCTGCTTTGGTACTATAAAAAATAAACTATCATGGCCCGCTTTTTATTAGGTTACCTTTTGCCAATCCAAATAATATCAACTCTGTACTAAACTGCCTCACTGCTAGGTACGGGCTATCCTCAGTTTGAGAAGGGTGAGGCTATAGTCCACCACGCTGGCCCACTGCGGGTTGGATGACTTCACATATCTTCGTGAATATTATGGACATTTCTTAGACATGCAGGTATTTTTACGATTAAAGACTCCTTCACCGTTAAAACGAACAATAATTAACAATTTAATATGCATATCACTACGTAAGTCAAAGATGCGTGCCTCCTTTGGATTGAACTCTAGACCCCTGCATGGCAGTCTAACGGTGTGCCACTAGTGGTACACCGTTAGAGTGCCATGCATACATATATATTAGCCTAGGCCAATACATATGTATTCAACAGAAGAAAAGGGGTGAAATATGACTTAATGTTCGAGATTACGCGGCAACATTCAATGTTAACATACAGACATAGAAATCTTCTAATGTTATATCAGATTTTGGGGAATCCCACCTTATTAAAGTTATCTTTATCAAAAGCCAAAGGGCGAATGGGTAATAAATAATAAATAGTGTTAAACGACAATCAACCAGTGTCATAGCACTATAGCTACTTCGTCTACGCCGAAATGTCATCTCCAATCATGTGGAAATTAATCTTTTTATCAATACTGGCCGCAACTGTGCAATCATACCTGCAACATTTCTATGGAGAATGGACACCGATAATGGTATACCCAAATATAATCTTTCGGCCAATGTGTTTCAAGTTTGTCCTGAATAAAGATCCAAGAAATATTGAATGTGCCTGCGCTGATGGTGTCAATTCTACCTTAGTCGAAACAAATCTTATCCAAAAACACAGTAATAGAAGCACATCTGTCCCAGTACTGGAAGTGCATAACGATGATGAAGTTTCGTCCGCGTTGAACGTATTGTGCAGTTGTCCAGGTGTAGAACATCTACAACGTCGTGTGCTAGTCAGAAAGGTAAATGCGCAATATCTTATATTGTACGAAAATAAGATAGCTGATCAGACTTATAAAGGAAACGACAACAACACTGCATATATAATGGCAAAAATAGTTCAGAAGTTTCATGAAATACAGAGTACGATGAGCCATCTCGATGATTTCAAAATCAGGCATGGAGGAGTAATGTGTTCCGAAGAGCTACTTTTAATGGGTTATTAACTTGTTTTTTATATTATGATGTAAGTACCATTTTTCAAATATAAGTGCTTGGCAACAAGGTCAGCTGTGTACAATGGATACAGTGTTATCTAGTTTCTTTTGCATTTCTTCATTGTGTAACTTATGGTGTTGTCCAACAAAGCTATTGTTTTCAAAACTGTTACAAACTTATCTAAATGGATTCTATCTCAGAATATGTTGTTTACACTACCATTCTCAGAAATAATTACCTATATAACACTTTCCTCGATTTTAAAAGGTTGTTTTAACTATTTAGACATTTACCTTATATACTCCCTTTCGTCAATTCGTTGTTGTCCGTTTTTAGAGTAAATATCCAAACCATCTCCATTTTTCATTGAGCTTACACTTGCGTTTATTCACAATCTCACTTGATTTTAATTGTCAATATTGTCGAGAATGGAGCCCATTTGTCTAAAAGGTCTGGTGTCTTCAGACCACGTGTAAGTATAGATTCACATGTGATCTGAGCACACCCAGATTGTACTCGGCTGAAAATACAAACATTGGCTAGAAATTCTTCTCCTTACATTTTATTACACACACCTTACCTTAGTACGACTTCCTTTATTCTTGTTACCATATTTTACACATCAGATCTTTTCTTATAACAATCTATATAAGATCCTTTTTGCAGATAGGCTACATGTTCTTCTCACTGCTATCATTGCCGTTGCATTTATTGTACATACATGACTCTCCTATCATACCCAACGTCCATTACCACACATAAATATAGCCACCAGTCCTTCGTTGTTGCTCATAAATGCATTTGGCTCCTGACCTTTATTTACTCTCCTCTGAATATCTTCCTAATTACTATCTCTATTAATCAAAGTACCCAAATTTGTTTATTTTATCACTACTCTCCACTCGCTCTTTATGAAACATAATACGCATACCTCTATTTCTTTCTTACCCAAAGTAAAGAAAGCTACGTTCAGGACATTGCCAAGTTAAACATTATTCTTCTCTCATTCTCATTATTATTCTCATCACTTTGTGCGTCATATAAGAATTATCCAAACCAGTTCCTAGAATATCCACGGCAGAATAATTATATCAAATGATAAATGTATCGTCTTTACAGCATACCCATACAAAAAAAAGTTCAGTAAAAAGAAATATGTAGTCTTTCGTTTTTGCTTTATTTTAGACAAAATGACCTTAAAATACAATAATATAACATATACAACAGTGATCTTAAATCTAGGCATATTAAATTCAGACCAGGAAACCATAATGTTAACAGAAAAGAAAATGCTAGTTAAAAAGGAACTTATACGACTTGACATAGCATTGGGCCTATTGGTGGCATACCACGTATGTCTTATGTAGTAAGGTATGGCAAGCCTGTTGATAACTATACCCTTGGTCTGCGATCGAAATTTTATTTTAAAAGATTATATTCATGACATACATATAAACATTTCATGCAGGCGGGCAGAGTCAAGTGCCGTACTTTGCGGCGCTTGAGTCTGTTGCAACAAAACGTGACCATGACTGGATCCGAAACTAGTCGATCAAACACAAATAACACATGAGAGTTTAACAATTATTTTGATTGCCACCAGAAGTATAGTAATTAATTTGGTCCGATTTATATTTTCCCATAAAGGCACAAGTCTGCGCGTTCACCGCAAAAAAACTACCGTTGGTCGTATCTCCTCGTTTTTAGAACATCCCCATAACTGCCTCAGCCAATATTGGAATTCTTGGTCGACACCATCATATCCAGGGATGTCCAGTTCCGCAGCTATTTTGAGGGTAAGGCTAAATTAGTTTCGAAATAGCTTGGCATGCTCAACAGATCGAGATCGTATTCCACGCCTCACATGTAATACTATTCTCAACTTTGGGCAAGGCCATCCCAGTACCAGCTTCTCCCTTTGGACGGCATTCAACGGAGAGCGAGTCGAATGTCAGGATGTTTCAAATCGGCTAGACCCCTTGGCATGTCCAAAATTAACTATGTTGTAGTTATTTATTATATTTATATTGCCTTCCATTACCGCCTCATTCAATTTATCATAATTTTACGTTTTAACAGCCATGTCATCGTATGACTAATTTAACAATAACAAATTCTAAGTCACATTACGTTGTAATAGATTTATGGTTTATGATATTACACGTTACTTTATTGCAGCAGTCTGGGTAGGGTAAGAACATATCGCCAGGGACTATCGCACAATCATCGCTGACCGCAAGGCTGCCACAACTAGAAGAGAAAAATATCAGTGTGAAAATAGAGTCCAAGACGTAGCTTAGTCTTAGCGACGCGTCATTAAAGATTAGAAGATCCACCATAATACAAAAATGTACATCGTATTAGAATATAAATTAGCTTACAATAAGTGGAATATATAATTTAGAGAACAATAGTATATTATTAGATCAGTATGGAGTACATTCATAAATAACACTGGCCTACACTCATTTTGGTGCCTGGGATTTAATACTTGATTTTAAGTACATCTTTTACGGTCATATCAAAAATGCTACTGATTGTATCAGCTCTAGTTCATGAGATAAATGCATATTTTACAAAAATATTAAATTAATTTTAAGTGATTTTCTCGAATGAAATTGTCTTGGAGATTGCATTGCACTCACTGGGTTCAAGTCAGTGCAGTGCAATCAAAATACATGTGAATCACAATGTCTTTAATTGATTTTCGCTCATTTTTCAATATGTATTCGTCACAAACATAACAAAACATTTCGGGATCGTTAACACAACATCTAGACGTACTAGCCATAATTATAATGAGATAAATATTATCAGTTTTATTGTAAGAATGATTGTTTTTGAGAATCTTAAAATTAGTGTAGTAGGTAAACTAGAGCTGATGAGTTAAATGACGTATATCAATATATTGTACATTACCATCCTTATCAACCACAGATACAAATAGAGCTGCATCAAAAAATATTTTATTTTTGTAGGCCTCTGTTATTAATATCAGTTTTAAAATGTTAGTCATCAATAGAGTAGAGACCTCTTGCCAATAGCAGTGGCCTGAGCTTGAGCCTGATTATGAATGAGTTATTAGATAATTAAATATGATACTTTCATTATCGTCATTTCAAAAGTCTTCGCTAGTGGTAGGTATATGCATTCCCTTCATAAAACCATATACGCATGTGATTTAACCATGTCAAATCTTATTATATGTTGCTCCACTTTAAAAACAGCTATAACAATATATTGCTATAGAAAAGCTTCTCCCTCTTGAGTACAGTAGTTAAGAGTCGAGTATTCTAGTTTTATACCGTGACTCGTAAATTTGTAGCTACCATCTATACCGTTACAATGTAACTTAGTGACCCTAATAAAGATGCAATACTTCGATTTGCTCTCAGTGTCTATTGTGACAAACTTATTTAGTGCTACATTCTTGCTCATAACAACTTTACCTCCTGAACTACCATCATCAGTGGAGTTTCAGTTGAGCTACTTACAAAGTTTATTTTGAAACTGGCAACACTTCATAGGAAAATAGGCTTATAGACTTTTTATTTTAAAATCAGGTTCGGCCTTATTGCCCATCCTTATCTTATAAAAGTATAATGATTAAATTGACCTAAATAATAATCGATGTGCATAATTAGCTTCTCGTTTATTTCATACGTTTATATTTTTATATTTATAATACCTGCGACACAGGGCCTTTAGCAATATTTAAACAACAGGCATAAAGCGCATCTTGCCTTAGAACAAAATGTATTTTTCCTGTGGACTTCGGCACCTCTAAAACTCAATTATGGTAAGGTGATCCTTAACACCAATACACCATTCTTCCAATCTGAATTTCTTTTAAATGTATAGACAACACTAAAAATCTCTGTTCATACCTACAAGGATATGACAGGCTCAAATGTAGTGTACTAACATTTCACCTGCTGTTTTTTTTCCTATTAACCAGTAATTAGTATAGAGTAGTTAGTATTTTATTATCTGTAAAATATTATATAAAATACTAACTATCTAAGAAACATACCACAAAATATTGTCAAATATACGTCAGCCATTTTAGCTTTTGTAGAATATTGATAAGTTGCGGCTTTTAATAACACATAAAATTTTCAAGACAATTATGTTTTCTTTCGGATACTCTAAAATATTTGCTAATTATTTAAATTCAGACGAAAAATATGCGTTAGAGATTATATAAATATGTTAATTTTTTTATTGATATTAAATTCAAATATTTTTGCAACAAAACATTTTCAATACGGCACGAACTACATAATTAAAACAAAAAAACGTATACCATCTTGGCGACTACTATGCATGAGTATTTGGTTTTTTTGATCGAGAAAATCTCAGCAGAATGATTTCAGAAGCTGTCTTCTCTAGATGCCAATACGCTTATCTCCCATTACGAGTGACCTACACCGTTGTTGGCAAAATATGTGTGTGATACACGCCTGTTTACACTTTCAGAAAGACAGGCGGAAGACTGTGTTTGTATGTTATATGAAATACACATACAAAAAGAATATGTCTGTAAATAAAATAATAAAAGTAAAAGCCGGTTTGTGCCTTTAAAAATACCTCCCACTGTAGTCTCTTTAGTTTCCAGGATATGTCATATATCCTTTAGGGCTTTTCTAGGACATTTTATTAATTTTTAATACACGTACGTAAATATCGTCGTGACATTGTCTTCTCGACAAGTATACTGCACACAACTCGTGCCGTCCTGCGGTGAGTATGGTGTATTGTATGGCAGCACTTTGGTCAGTTGGGGCACGTAGCACCCATCTTGTTGAGCTGGAAAATATCAAGTACAATGTTAATACAATGGATCAAATATATTTGAAACTGCTATTCATCAAGACTATGTAGGAGATAGCAAAATCCCGTACAGTTAATCTTTCAGCAGGGAGTTTTGCAAAGAGGCGCTGTGCCGTCAACGGTTGAACCAATTATTTGTACCTTACAATGGCTCTTTTTCTCTTGAAAGCTCGCAAATGCACTCACGTCTGTAGAGCAATGAGTAGGGATTAAACCCACGACCTCCATCGTAAGTCCTTTGTCAATTAGACTATTGCTGGTGACATTATAGGGAATTTCAGGTTATCTACTTTCACTTACACATGCCTGCTGAAAAGTAGATATAATAGTATATCTATTCATTCAGGGATATACATGCGTAAATCTATTTTTTAAGCTTAAAACACTTTACATATTGTACTGTAGTTATATTTCGCATTATGTTTGTATTAGTATTATGCGACGTTACTGATGACCCGCGCAAAAACTCGTTGTGTTAGCGTCGGGGCGCCTCGAGTTTTACTACAACATTGTGCATGTGTGGTTATATACGCATACAAGCACAGTATTCTCATTAAACGTTCGGCGCCGGTTTGCCGCGATGCGGTCCGGTATGATTTTAATTTGTATACAAGAAACTGTGGTCTAGACCGAGACCTTGGGACAGGTTGAATAGGCAAACTAGCTTCACAGACAGCCTAAAAGATATCACTGCTAAATCACGAATCAAACATGAACCAATAGGATGAAGAAAGTTCCTAGTCAATGTGGATCTGATAATAAGTAGACCACATATTTCGACGATGATATTCGCAAATTGGTCAAAGAACTTTTAAATGGGAACCACGGATAGCAAAGAAGATTTGGTCAACATTGACATTACTAAAATTAAATAGCCTGTATATATATTTGATATTTTTACCTCTATAATGTTCGCTTAATAGATATTTGCCAGATATTCATGGTTCAAGCTAGCGTTAAGTGAAATACATGAGGATTATGATAATCCTTTTTTTTATTTGGGGGAATGCTTTAACATATACCTCTCCGCGGGGTGACAGAGTGGTTATGTCGGGCTCACGGCGATAGATATCCCGGTAATACCCACTAAACCTACCACAGTGTTCCTCGACATAACCGTAGTCGACAGGGCCGCGCTAATCACTTTCACATGCAATCGTGACCCGCCGAGGTTTCGACTCGCCGTATGAAACGGCAGGCCACTACACGAAAAGACCTACCCTTTAGGCACTACTACATTTAACCCTACTGTCCCCTTGAGAGGAGACGCACACATGACAAAGAGGCGCGCGTGGGAACACGCTCGCCGCTTGTCGGACCTGGTGCTGATCTCGTGGCGAGCAGGCCCAGGTAAAACCTCAGGTTAGCTGGAGGTCGTCTCGTGCCCTCCGGCCCCCGGTTCTGTGGTTGGGAGAGGGTATACAGCGCCATGTCCTCAACAACATCGCAGCAGGCGCCGCAGTGAAAGAAAGAAAGAAGAAGAAAGAAATATTGTTTATTTCGTATAGAGCACACACAATTAGTTATAACAAACAAAATTACCAAAAAATATTATACATTTTAAAAACAAAATGTGTATGCCCTTGCCGAAAAGGGTCACCACCTCAGCATTAGCTGGGCACCCAAATTGAGTGCACCAGCGCTGGTTTTCAGTTGGTCACCCGATACAATTGAAGCACAGACGGAGGCAAATGCTTAACATTATAACAAAAATACAATAAATGTGGTTCTGCTACAAACATACACAAGAAAAACGTATAGGGTATATTAAATTATGTTTATAAATTAGGTAGGTACATTTTAAAATATGAGAGCTGAGGTAGAAATAAAATACGTCACTATCAAACAAATAAAGGGGTAGGTACAAATAAAATAAAAAGTAATTGCATAATGTAATAAAAGGCACTGACGATATTATGCGCCGAGTGAAACGTACACAAGTGATCGACCTCAGCGCTGTCGACTGGCCAGGCTATCTGTATTGTTTTGTTTGTTTTCGTTTGGATATTATTATTAGTGAGACCATCTAATATAGCTAATTGTGGAGAATTATTACTTAAGTGTAACATAATTAAAATATATATAATAATAAACAAAACAAATAATATATAAATAAACATAAATACAACATAAAGCGGTTGTGTGAAATATAAATTTATGTGAAATGCGAAACAGCGTCCACAGGTCAGTTGTTAAAATAAACTATATAATATACCAACTGTATTTAAATAATAATAATGTAGATCACAAAAAAATATATATGTCAAACACATTATGTGGAAATAATATATAAATTGGATAAAATAATTGATAAGTTACATTTGACTGATTCATACATTATTTGACTTGAAAGGAAAAACCTTTTTTAATTTATTCTTGAAATTGTTAATGTTTTTTAGGCTTCTTATTGGCGGGGGCCTGTTATTCCAAATTTTGACGCTTTATATCGGAAGCTGCCACGAAATGAAGCAGATCGGTATTGGGGTATAGCCAGCTGTGACAACCAGGCGTCTCTTGCCGGCCTATGCTACACAGGAATTGGCCAAAGTAACCGTGGCTAGTCATAACCTGTGTCAGCCGTAAGGTGAGGGCACAATGACGTCTCTCCAGCCACTCCTTAAAAAACGGGACTGACCGCCACGATTGTGGCTTTCCCGAAGAGTGTGATAATCCTATATCAACGCTCTGTTAAGAAAACAACCATTATATATAATCGCGTTCCTTACCAGTCGCACTATCAGGTACATACCTCGCCTTCAAAATGGTGATCTATTTTCAAAAAGGTTATGGCAAACTCTAAAATTTCAACTAATTTGTATTTTTTTGAATCTCAAAGACTCTTGCCTTCGAATGACATGGCTTTCCAAAAGTCTCTTTCTACTATGCTTAGACTAGAAGAAAAGTACTATTGTATTCTGCCATGACCTTAAATGTATATAAATATATACACATATATTATTCATAGCTTATACTGCACTACCACGATTGCTTGGTGAATTGTTCATATGAAATATTAATTGGTAATCTGGGAATGCTGATAGAATGCCTATCTAACACAGGCTGATATTCATTGGATGTTACATCAGAGTACATAGCCAGTTTAATTACAAATTACAGTTATATACTTACAAATACGAAATCAAATCGTAAACTAATTTACCTAATGCTGTACCGAGTATGTTGTGTCTCCAAAAATTGCAAATAATCACAAGCTTTATAATGACAATATTTAAGATTGACAACTCCGTTGATTGTTATTACAATGTCGAAACTATTAAACCCTTAGATAAATAACTTTTGCAAACTATCTTCACATCAAACCTCGAAGAGCAAGTAATACTAGTACTACTAAGTAATATTTAGGTTAGTAACTTCATGAATATTTATTTTCTATATCATAGCAAACGAATATTTTACATTATCTTTGGAAAATATGTAACCCGCCTAATAGTAAGCGGTCAATATAACTCGCGAGCCTGTTGCTAGGCACACAAAAAATAAGATCCGGAGATTGCCAGCGCAAAATTTTTGTTTTTAAATGAAACAACATCCTTAAAAGTTTTGAATACTGCAGAGACATAACACACAGTAATTTTGGATACAAATCCTGCTGCATGTTTAAGCAGTGATTCCAAAAATGATTGTCCCGTACAATTGCATTTTCCCGAGAGAGAAGAGAACTGTTGCCATGCCATCAACACGTGTTTACAATGTTTATGTCCCAAAACACGTGTAATAAACTACGTTTTACTATCCAACAACCGGTCCTCGCATATCAATGGATACTAAAATAATCCATATATTTAAATTTGTTCGCACGACGAACTTCTTATATTTTTTATGACATGCTCTAAAAATCTGTGATTGTTTTATTACCTAGCTTACGTCGAATAAAAGCTATAAATTAAAACTTAGAATATGCCGAGACAAACTTTCCAATGTTTAAGATAAAAACAGTCACACTAGTAGGAGAAATACCAAATTTAGCTTTTAACGATTGATTAACATTCTTTAAGCAAGCCAGTCTTCCTAATTTAACCGGTATTCTGATAATATCCCATATGAATCAGTCCATACGTTGCAGAGTTTCTATGTCATAAACAAACAAATGGCACCCCTATTGTTTTGGATCGGAGTTCGGTATTGAGGTGCGGTGAGGATATATGAGGCATTGAGATTTCTAATATTGTCAAGTCCAAAGATCACGTTTTCACACTAATATTATGTTGGTGTACTTAACTAACTTTTTAACTTTATTTGATGAAATTATCGCATGTGTTCATTAAAAACTATCACGTCATTAAACAGTACACTTCTTAACAAAATAACAACTATGAGAAGCCTTTAAAACTACATATAAACATTAAAACAATTCAATTTCGGTAAACAATAAAATCAAAGGATCCCAAACTATGTCCTTTAAATAGGCCTAACTTTTAAAACAACTTTATTATTGCGGCATATTTATATAAAACGCGGTATTACCTAAGTGCTGTAACAAAAAAAGCGGCCTAAACATTTCCTGACAAATAATCCTAACGAAAATCCTTCACCATTAAAATAACCATCATAAATCAATCGTACCCATTTCTTCGGGTTTTTCCTTTGGCGGTAGTAAAGCCACTGCACTATACACCGTACTAATACACGCGGCAATGGACAGGAAAACCATCACAGAATACATGATGTTTTATTTGGTATACGCGACCGTTCAGTGCTGCACAGAACTCTGACTAATCTCGGCTAGTTATAGAGATTGTATATAAAGCACTAGTAATTATTCATACACGTTTTCCGTTTACATATAATAACTATTAGATTTTTTTTTATACCTCTAAGGTGGCAAACATGCATACGTCCCACCTGATGGTAAGTGGTCACCGTAACCTATGGACGCCTGCAACACCGGAGGCATCACTTGCGCGTTGCAGACTCTTTAGGAAAGGAAGAGGGAAGGAAAAGGAGCAGTAAGGGGGGAAAGAGGGTAAATGGGCCTCCGGCACTCTCACTCATCGAACGAAACACAACAGTAGGAATACTGCTATTTCACGTCGATATTCTGTGAGAGGGTCGAGCCGGCCCATTCATGCTGAAGTCGGCGAGGCTCTACTACATACATAAATATTTCCTTAAGGAAGGCGTACCAAGAGGTATAGGTACAGATCACAGCCACGTTTCACTGGTTATGGCTTTAGGTCTCACGTAATAGGTAGTGAGCCTATTGCTATCTATCGGGCAAAATTAATTCCAGACACCGTGTTACTACTGAGTATTTCCCAAAGATAAGCCCATACGCTCTCTCCGGCGGCCATAGACTCTACTATGGCCGGTAGCGAGAGACGTTCCACCCCGAAGGGATACAACTTTTTTTTTTTTTTACGTGGGGGAATGCTTTGACGCATACCTCTCCGCGGGGCGCCGGAGAGGTTATGTCGGGCTCACTGGGGAAAAGATACCCCGGTAATACCGACTAATCCTACCACGGTGTTCCTCGACATAGCCATAGACGGCGAGGCCGCGCGAATCGCTTTCACATGCAATCGCGACCCCGCCGTGGTTTCGGCCCGCCGTGTGAAACGGCAGGCCACTGCACAAAGGATATTTCCTCCACCATCCCCCTGAGCGGGAGGGACAAAGACACGATACAGAGGCGCACGTGGGAACACGCACGCCGCCTCTCGGACCTGGTGCTGATCGGGTGGCGAGCAGGCCCACGCAGCCCACCACCCCCAGGTCAAATTTCAAGGTGGCTGGAGGTCATCTAGCGCCCTTTGGAGAGGGTCTAAGCGCTCCCTCTCCCGCTCCGCCGCCTCCTTGATGGAAATTACTTCCTCACAGAAGGAGGCGACCGTGTTCCACGATCTCTTACTCCGGACCATAGACTGAACCACGGCCGGGAGTGAGAGGGAAACCAGTCCGACTGCCGCGAACAACCACTAGGTTATCGCTGCTTCTCAATAAACAGGCTACAAAATGTAAACATATTTTGAAATCTAACTTGTAGTTCTAGAGATTAGAGTTTGAACAAAAAATTTATTAGCTTTATAGTATTACGTAACGCATAGGTATTTTCCAGTATTTCATACTTACAGGTACACGACTGCCTATTTTCCTGCTATTCATCGCATGCAACAACGCCTTTATAATCTCTGTCCTCGCTTTTAAACTAATCTTGCTGCCAGCTTATTCTTAAAACTGTTTCTAAAAATGAGTTTTGGTCCCATGGGCAACGTTGCCGCTTACTCTTACGGCGCATTATGACGTACAGATTTGTCAAAAAGCTTTTTTTATAGGTAACTCTAAATATGTTCTTTATCCGACTACGACGAAGCCAAAAGGAAGGGTAATGATTTTGGCAGTCTGGCTATGTATGTTTGTATGTTCCACCGTAGCGCCTAAACTACTGAACCGATTTTAATGAATGAGGTATCAATAGATTCGTAATAATGGCCCGGGTGACATAGGCTATTTATATTTTATATTCGTCCTTTTTAGACCTCTTTTTTACGTAGTCGGGTTATAGATTTTTAAACTTCATTTTTTTATTGTTGTATTCATTTTATTTATAATAATTATGATAAATAATATATCAGCCATGACTGATTGGCATTGTTAGTTATGTAAATATAGACCACGTCGAATTCTTCTCAATTGTAACTTTAGTTCATATATAGTATGTATTTATACATCTCAGACATGTGACGGTGCCCATGAACAGGCCGCTGCTATATTGGATTCAATTTGACTGCACGAATGGCGTAGTGGTTAAAGTGGTCACCTCGCCGGTGATACCGCGCCATATGTTTTGTGTTCGAACCCTACACAGAACAAAAAATGGTGTAATCCACAAATTGATGTTCCGGGTCGTTCGAAATGATCTTTGTGTCTGAATGAATGCTTGTAAAGTCCTCCTCAATACAGGCATAACTCCTAGAAACTTATGCAGTTTCCTTCAAATATATATGACCCGTACAGAAAATTATTGGCCCCGCAGACTTTGGAAATAAATCTGGTGAATAGCAACCTTAATACAGGTGCCTATTGTCGTCTGCCGCACACATCTCCAGGCTCCTCACTACTACTAAGAAGTTTTAACAGAAAACCAAGTAACACTTGGCTCGACCCAGGCATCGTACCCGACACCTCATGTAAAATAGCCGTATTAACTACCGATTCCCCACCGAGCCAGTCTATATACTTATTGAATACTAGCTTTTGCTCGGGCTTCACTCGCGTAAAAGTATATTAGGTTACGTATTACAGTACCTTTTTAATAAAATAAAACCTATGTTACTTGGTGATAATATAGCTTTCTAATAGTGAAAGAATTTTTAAAATCTGTTAAGTAGTTTTTAATTTTAATCATTACAAACGAAACAATTAAATCTTTGCTCTTTGTATTAATTAATCATTTCATTGATTGATTGAATGTTTATATGTTTGTGTCATATTATACATTTCTGCTGCGATCTTTTTCGTAACATGATGCTACATCTAGACAATAAAAATAACATTTAATAATATCAGCCCTGTAGCAAACTGTCCCACTGCTGGGCGCGGGCCTCTTTTCAGTGTGACAAGTGTTAGCCCATTGTCCACCACGCTGGCCCAGTGCGGCAGTGTGGCAGACTTCAAATATCTTCGAGAACATTATGGAAAACTCTCAGACATGCAGGTCTTACTCACGATGTTTTTTATCTATTTAATACACACATAACTTTGAAAAGTCAGAGATGCGCGCCTTGGGATCGAACTCGAGACCTCTGCGTGGAAGTCCAACGGTTTCCCACTAGGCTATCGCAGCTTTATAAAATATATTATAATTTATTTATTGTTATACTACTAAAGTTGCAAACAAGCATACGGCCCATTATAAAATAACGTTTAGCCGCATTGTAATCTAAGATCAAAAATGTGTTTTAATGGCCAGTTACACAAAACTAAGTACCATGAGTAAGAGGCATGAGGCAGATATTTTCCCCACCGCCATTTTAGATTATCCGGTGAAACCCCACGGCTTAATCGTCAGTACGGAGAAGTCATGTGTGACATCATCGCAACTAATTACCAATGTACTACGGTTATTTGAAGTGTGATTATTACTTTAAATAATACTAGCAACTACTCATGTGCCCGCAGCTTCTACTGCGTGTATTACGTTTTGCCTGCAATTTCATTTGGATCTGGTTTCATTAATGAAACAGGTGAAATGTGGCTTAGATTTAAAGTTTATGTTGCCAAACTGCAAATATCACAGCAAATCCTATTAGTGATATTTACATGATATCAGCACAAATGGACAGACAGAAATTCTCTTTCTTTTCTTTAAAAAATAAATTCATCACTAGGAATCTTTCCTGTGTCCTTGTTACTTGGTCCAATTATCATGTGGCATAATGTTACTGTGTCAAGTTTTATTAAATCAAGTGTTTATTAAGTAAACGTTTTATTTTGGCAAATATTATTCAGAACAATCTGACTCGAATAGGTGAGGTTAAAGGCTAAGGTTATTTTTTTTATAATCACCCAGAAATAGGAGCTCCGTCGAGCTATGCTGTGGTCCGAACGCAGGGTGGTGAGGTCTCGGGCCAGAAGGCCCATGTGAGATTTTTTGGAAAGAGAATGTTATGGTAAAATGAAACATGATCAAGTAATTATTTGTTAATCAACTACTTGCCAATAAAGAATATTGCGAAATGAAAATTTGCGAAAAATAGTTTGTGGTGTGATATTTTGGGAAAAGATTTTTGTCTATACATTAGTAATTCATTTTACAAACATTTAAACAACGGACAGAAAGAACACCTGACTTGGAACAACCATTTGTGGATCACACAACGTTTTGTCCCATGTAGGATTCGAACCCTTAAAAATCACACAACTCAGATTTTTGTAAACGAACAGCATGGCTTTACTCGATCTCGATCTACAAATACAAATTTAGTCACTTACTACAATGATTTAGTACGTGCAGTTGATTCGGGCACCTAAGTAAGTGCAGTTTATATGGACTTCGCTAAAGCCTTCGACAGAGTTTGTAATTGCTCAGCAAAATACATTTAAAGAGATCAAACTAAGTCGACGAACTTCTATTTTTGGGTGGGTTTAAAAAGGAACCTAACATAACCTAACCCTTTCGAGACGGAATGCAGTATCCAAGAATAGCGACAATGCTCATAACTATAAATAAAATAACTGATGGTTATTCAAATAAATGTTTATTGCTACTATTATTATTACCGTTTATAATACTCCCACAGGTAATTCCGTATAGACAAAAGATATTTTAGTAATATTACCAACTCCTTATTACCTTTACTGTTCTTTCTTTCGTGTGGTTAGTGGCCACCCCTTTGTTCATGCCGCCCGTAGGTCTCTGACATAGCTTAACGACTGCTGTCAATTTGACAATAACCGGGACCGACTTTCTACGTGCCCTCTAAAGCACGAAGAAGCTCAGATGAAATACCACTAAGCGGTCACCCATCTATAGACTGACAGCACCCAACGTTGCTTAACCTCGCTAATCGTTTACCAATCAGTGAGTGCAACTGGCTATGAACGTCTTTACTGTTCTAATATATGTATATTTTCCATATAAGTACATATATATATATATACTCTATCTTATTGTTTAATTATATGGTATTTTCTGTTATTCAATCAATTGTTTAATTTCATACACGTAGATATGTACAGTACCTACAAACAAATGTTATTAGCTCATAAATTGCCTAGTACCTTTTAAATACATATATAGAAGATAGTCCTGAAACAGTATAACTCAATATTCCTACTAGAGATACAGTTTCAAGATACGAATCATATCATATCATACGAATTTTGAATAATATTGAATTTTGAAGAATTTTGACGAATATTGAAGTCTTCAGATCTATGTTACTTCCTAAGGAAAGTTGATTACGATTCACTAAAATTCAACCCTAAAGGTTGCTATCAGAACATTGTATACGTTTCACAATCTAATCTCAATTCAGTGGAGCGCGCAGAACTAGTAACGTGCACTAAATTAATAACTAGTGCAAACGAATACTTCGTTTGTGAAATTCCTCAAAATTGAAACCAGAGCTGTGTAGAGTGTAGGGTACGAAAATAAAAAAGTCTGGGTATCAATAGCTCGAACGTTCACCTTTTTGGCCACAACGCTTCGTTTTCTAACAGAGGAGTATCGATTCAAAAATAAATTGCGGCGTTGTTTGAAATTCACCGTGTGCCCAACAGAGCCTGTTTTCAATTTACCGGCTATCATCTCACAGTGTGAAATTTTAGATAAGATCAAAATATTTATACCTTTGGTAGACCAAAATATCCGCTACCTGTGTTTGCAATTTACCACATAATAAAAATATCGCCTTATAATAATATTTTCATTACTACTACTAACTAAATAGGTACTCTATGCATTTGGTAAAAATCACCATAGATTTCAACCTCATATTTCGGAAAGTTTGAAATGATGTCTATTGAAATTTGGTATACAGAGACAGCTTATCAACCATTGATCGTTACTTCAAACATTGCATCTTCGATGTTGATCAGACCCAGAGCAATCCCTTGATCAGACCTTATTATGATTTTACCAGGTTCAGAGAGTTTAGGCTGAGAGCTATTTATCAAAATGCATGGCATTAAGAAATTTATACATAATATAATGCAGAAAATATTGCGTTCAATTTACTACATTACTCTATTTTATAAATAAACTAGGTTGAATTTATTTTATACACTATTAACAAAAAACAATATTTATTTATTTAGGCTTACCAGCTACTTACACTAATACACTTTTATTTTACATAATTTATAAATACATTTATAAATACATATAGGTAGTACAGTAGCCTTTTACAGGCAAGCACAGCATGCACAAGTTTTGTAAAGTTAATAAAGCGAAATTTAGGAAATTAATTAAGAAACAATATAATAATAATAATAATAATAATTTATTTATTGATTACAATGGTAAAACATTAATACAGTCCATAAAATACTTAATATAGGTAATTTAATATGGGTGCCTGTACTAGGGTAAACCTGTGCCGTAGGCGTTAAGGGCACTTACAATATACTACTAGGAACTAAGTTATATACAATTAACCATAATTATTGCATAAATATATGCAAAAATAGGTCAAGATTGTAATTATTATCATGGAACTTGTTATTGCTTATTTAACAACAATCAACAAATCTTCAGTATCCTCATAATTTAAAGTTTGTAGGTAGCGACAGGCTATCCGCTTAGATCTTACATAACTTAGCTCATATATAGCTGTTTGTTTATTTATCTTGTTATAAAGAAAAGGCCCTAAGAATGCAAAAAATCTATTTGTAAAAACAAACTTTGATTCAGAAAGTGTGGTACAGACAATATCTTTCCGTCTTTTAGTGTTAGTAAGGTTGACGTTATACGTAAGCGTTGCGTGCTGTTTAAGTACGGTGTATATTATAAAAAGCTGTCGGACAGTTAATACTTTACAATTTTCATACAAAAGATGTGTGGAAAAGCGATAGGGTCGGCGGGTTGCTACCTTTAGAAGCACTCTTTGTGCCCGCTCAATAATTAACATGAAGGATTTTCCGCTACCGTCTCATGAAGTGATGCAATATTGAATTAAAGACTGACACAATGCCTTATAGATCTGTATGATGAGTTTGTGATCTGCAATAAGGCAAAACAAATAATACATAATTTGCGTACTCTGTTAGTTAAAGCAGATATGTGTTCTTTAAAGAAGAGTGTGTCGTCTAATATAACACCTAAATATTTAATATTAGTAGTGTTAGATATAACAGGACAAGTGCAAGCGGTAATGTTATTACAGTAATGTGCATAAAAATTTAATAAAATTTTTTTTTCGGTATTTAAGGTGAGCAGGTTATATTGAAGCCATTTGTTTACTATATTAAACCCGCACTGTGCATATTCATAGACTTCCGCAATGGAGTCAGCGGAAAAAAGAAACGCAGTATCTGCGTATGAAACAATTTTGCCATGATGTAGACTTAGATTACAGAGATCGTTAATGTACACCAGAAAGAGGGTACCCCCGAGGACGCTTCCTTGAGGAATACCGAATTGGGGTAATTTCAAATCGGCACTGACGACGTTATCTATCTTGATACATTGGTACCTATCTTGTAGATAGTCTGTGAGAAGCTGTAATTGTGTGCCCCTAATTCCTGGTGCCTCCAATTTTCTTAGAAGCATAGGAACAAACACGGTATCAAATGCCTTCGCCAGATCAAGGAAGATGCCAATTAATAATAATAAATAATAATAATAATAAAATTTATTTGCCAAAACAATACATGATATCTGACACAGTATAAAATAAAAATATTTTGTAGTTACATAGTTGCATTGTTCGTTTATATGAATAATGACCCCGAAGCTAGGTACATCCTTTGTTATCAGGGTCATCCATTCGTCCGAAATTATGTTACAAATTTTGTTGAACTAAGGACTTAACAAAACGGTTCTTGTAGGTTAATTAGTAAATAAAATTAGTCTCTGTTTTAAACTTTGTATGTATTTATGTGTGTGTGTGTGTGTATGTATGTGTGTTTGTGTGTGTGTGTGTGTGTATGTATGTGTGTGTGTGTGTGTGTGTGTGTGTGTGAGTGTGGAGTGTGTGTGCATGTGTGTGTGAGTGTGAGTGTGTGTGCCTGTGTATGTAAGGGTGTGTCTGTTTATATGGATGTTTTATATGTGTGTGTGTGTATGTATACGACTGTACTTATGTATTTATGTATATGGAGGTTTAACTAGTGCTTCAGTTTCATCGTAATCTAAGGTAAGTAAAAATTGTTTAACTTTTTCTTTGAGCGTTTAATTTGTGTATATTTAGATGTTGGTTTAACTTATTGTAAATGAGTGTGCTTAGGTAGAGATTATGTCGTTGAGCATAAGATGTGGTTGTGTATAATTTGGGACAAGCTGGTTTCGGTCTTCTTCTAATTGTCGGACTAGCATTTGAAGTGTATGGGAGTTTTGCATGCTTTCTCGTAACTGTGCGAAGAGTATACAGTTGACGGACTGTTAATGTTTTAAATTCACTGTATAGTTGTCGCGTTGTTATAAATGTAATTACCTGCTTACTCTTCCCAAGTTCCTCTGAGATATAGCTGGTTAAATCATGTAATATGTATGTAAATAATTATAAACGCAATATATAAATAAGAACTATAAAATTAATATGCAATCTAATAATATATTATATAATTATATTATTATTTATTAATAATATTTACCTAAAACTACTTAATATACATAAATAATCTGTAACATTACATACACTTACTGGCTCAGCAGACAAGATCTTATTTGCACCATGCGGTAGGCTGGCGCTTTAAAGAAAAGTGAAACACATTGGGCCCATGAATTTGACTTTAACCACAGCACTACCAGTCAAACAAATAATAAACTAGATGGTGTGAATATCCACAATAGCTGTTTAAGTCATTCAAAAATTACATAATCACAAATATCCGCACTAACGGAAAAAAAGGTTGGCTCAAGTAATAGGGGTTTTAAACTTTTAAAAATAGGCTATTGTAATTTTACATACAAGCAAAAATGGGTATTAAATATGTGCAACAATGCTTGAATAATTGACATAACGCCAAAGGTGTTGCAATTCCATCAGTTTTCTTTTGATACTAAGGTCCTTTAGGCATTGTTGGCCTTTTAATAATATGTAAATTATGAAAAGGCTGACAAGAACAGATCCAGATCTGGAAGAACCTTGCAAAGGTGACATAATTATTCTAACACGCGCTCCACGTTCACTGACACGATGCTAGATAATGATATCATAATATATGCTATCATACTTAGCTCAACATGGATCTGTAAACAAAACAAACTAATTAACTTGCCTTTGCTTGCTTTCAAAGTAACTCTCAAGATTTTCCCTAAAGTCGTGTGTTAGCCTGGGCAATAATTTGAGAACGGTACAAACGGGCTACCTACGATCGACCTCGTTTTGTCTCGGCATGTTACAGCATCCGTTTTCGAAATTCTCAATGGGTATACAGTTACTACATCCTCAATGTCTATATTTTGCATACAATATGCCTCTCTGCTTGCAAGCAACAAATTTAACAAGGTGTGTAACAAATCTGGATAACGTAGGTGTTTGAGATAAAGACACATAGTTGTAATACATGCCTAAATTATTTAAGGCTCATGTTATGATTTCCTTTCATATTTCTTGTCTTTTATATTTATTCCTTTTATATTATATTAATTATTTGTTTATTTAATGTGCAATAAAAAAAAGGAATCTAAACAAAAAGTAATCATGTTATATTAACAAATTTTAACATATCTAGGATTTCTACAGAACTGGTCGTGGCCCGGATAGTGTAGGGGCCGTTAACCTACAGCCGCTAAGCAGGTCGGACTACCACCAATATATTTTACTGGAACAGGTCATTGAACAGAGGTTTCTTCTAAGGAGTGTCACAATAATTTAATATTCTTCGTCGCCAAGTATTAGCAAGCGAGGAGCTTCGATTAGAGCATAATGAAAACGTTTCGATTTAGGTACTTTATATTCCTATGGATGTAAATTATTTTCGAAGCCGACTTCCAAGATATAATGCCAGGATGAGGAACATTATAATGATTTTAAAGCCTAACTTAGTTTTCTATGCCTGTACATGTAGCCCACACGAGCAGTTTTATTTGCATCTCAAGAGAATGAGCATGTAGTAAAGTATATACTGAAGCTTGTTTTATGGATTCTTAGACAGCACACAAGCATAAAGACCTCCTGATGGCAATCCTATAGAAAGTCAATTAATATTGACTTTCTATAGGAAGGGCAAGCAATAGGAGACTATAGAAGCACCCAACTATTACTCACCAGATGAAACGCATTTACGATGCACTACTCTGTCGCGCGGTTTTTTATAATCGGGTGGTGGTTCACCGTTTAAACCAGCTCATTCGTATTTTCACCAAATATATGGCAACGGAAGGCTCTTGCACGTAAAACTTTCATATATACTATATTCCTTGTACAGCTTGCCTTATTAAATTATCGCTAACCAGTAGTTAGCCCCTCAACACTGATCAACAGTTACTTTACTATTATTCACCTAACACTCAACGTTGAACAACGTTAATTATAGGTAATCTGCTTTTTTTTCTTTTTGTTGCCTTTTGTGGCACACGAGCAAGTGGTCCACTGGATGGAAATTGGTAACCGCTGCTCATGGACTTCAGCAATGTCAGGACACAGCAAAGCAGCGGCTTTGCTTTCACGGTAGGCAGCAGCCTACCGTGAAAGAAGAACTCTCTTTAAACCTTGTTTGGAGAAGGACATATCATAGCACTCGGGAAACACCGAAGCAGGCAGTTCATTCCAGAGCTTGCACATACGTAGGAGAAATGATCGCTGAAAGCGTACCGTCTTGGATTTGAACGCTTCCAGGTGATATGGATGAACCCTGCTTCGTTGTCGAGTGGAACCGTGGTAGAAAGGGGCCGCTGCGCTGGTAAATCAAACAGTTCTTCAGAGCACTCCCCGTTAAAGAGTCGGTAAAACACGCAGAGAGACCCAAAGTCTCTCCGTTGGTCCAACGACTCCAATCTATCCGTGAGATTGGGATCATCGACGATTCGAACTGCCCGTCTTTGTAGGAAGTCAAGTGGGTCGAGCTGGTATTTGAGGGCCCTTGCCCAGAGATCTGAGCAGTACTCCACGTGCGACCGGACCTGTGCTTTGTAAAGCACAAGACGTTGACCTGGTGTGAAGTACCGCCTCGCCCTGTTCAGTACACCCACCTTTTTGCTCGCTAATTTAGCTTTGCCTCCAAGTGACTCCCAAACTGGACTTTATTCGAGATTTCCACGCCGAGGATCCCAATACTTTCGGAGACAAGGAGAGTAACTCCTTGGAACTGTGGCGCCATGATAAAAGGGTCCTTCTTGGCAGTAAACGCGCACACTTGTGTCTTTGAAGGGTTGAATCGAACTAAGTTCTGTTCACCCCATTCGGAGGCCTGCCTAAGAGAGTCCTCGACTTCAGACACAAGTTGGGTTTGTCTTTCCTGTATGAGCAGCGTTGGGGAGAGCACCGAGCCTTGAGGAACATCAGCGTTAATGGTTTTGGTTTCGGAGCTGCAGCCATCAACCACGACTGTAATGCTCCGACAATCCAGAAAGCTGGCAATCCATTTGCAGAGTCCCTCGGGGATTCCATTAGATGGTAGCTTCAATAAAAATTAAAAAATTAAAAAATATTTATTACCAAAAATGTTATGCATGCTATGCCAGACCCTGTCAAATGCCTTAGCGATATTGAGGCTAACGGCCAGAACCTCTCCCCCTCCCTCCAAAGCCTCCACCTAGCGGCGTGTGAGGTACGCTAGAAGATCACCAGCCGAACGACCATGGCGGAAGCCATACTGGTGGTCACTAATCAGCTGATGACCTTCAAGGTACCGCAGCAGAAGCCGATTTATTAACCGCTCCATAACTTTGGAGAGCAAGGAAGTTATCGCTATCGGTCTATAGTTTGAAGGATCCGACCGGTCACCCCTTTTCGGCATCGGGTGAACATGAGCGACCTTCCACGAAGATGGAACCCTGTTGGAATTGTAGTAAAGACGGTATAGGCGCGTTAAAACAGGGGTGAACTCAGGGGCGCACGTCTTAAGTACCACTGCAGGGATGCCGTCGGGCCCATTCAACTTATGTAGGTCCAGGAGTTCGCACTCGGTAGGTGGTGTGGCTCCCTCATCATCCAAAGTCGAGTTTAAGGCAAAAAGTTGTTGAAATTAAACTACTATATACAGATTTTATCGAGTTGTTTATTTGACACTTTATTACATAATTTCGAAAACTGTTATACTACTACTACTATTAATCTTTACTAATTTTTAAGTCAATTAAATTATTATTAAAACTATTTAGATTTAATTTAATTTTACACTTTCCCCGACGTTTCGGTTGCTTTTCAGCAGCCATGGTCACGGGGAGAAAAGTTGTACCAAAAGATTAGCCTTCTCTTTTGCACTATGGGCCAGACTGGCATCACACTTATGCAGTGGTGGGAGACTGACCTGGCAAAAATTTCCTTGCGCAGCCTTGGCGAGTGCCCAAAAAGCACGACTCCCTAAAGGATGTCTTCCAAGGCGCTCGCCAATTCTGGCAACGTGTTCCGCCTTAGCCTTAGCGATAGCCTTCTTGCTAGGTCTAGAAGCGGCATTAAATTCTCGCTTTCTCTCCTTGACATCAGGGTCCAGACACTTCTTAGCCCTATTCCAGGCTAAGTATGCCGACTGCTTCTGGTGTGCAGCATCCCTGCTGGCGTTAATGAACCAGGGGCGGCTGCAGACGCCCACAGGTATTTTGGCAGAAGAGATGAATAATTCCATCGCTTGGTGGAGCACATCTATGTAGTATACATACGTATGCAGTCAGTACAAGTGCCAGGATCCTCGGATGAGAAGCAAAACCGCTTCCATGGGTAGGATGCAAGAAATGCTCGAAGTTAATCCCAATCTGCTGACTTGTATCGCCAGATTCTACGGTAACCACTCACCGAAGAGCGATCTGGTCGCGTAACGGGATCTGCACTGCGGATAAGGCAGTGATCCGATAATCCCAAAGGAGCATCGATCTCTACCCTGTATCCTAGTGGATGTGTAATCAGCAGAAGATCCAGCAAAGAAGGTTCATGGCTCTCGTTGTCTGGGATACGGGTGGGATGTATCACCAATTGTGAGAAGCCATAGGCCGAGGCCATATTGAAGAGAGCCTCTTCAATATTTGGTCAGTCCCCTCTTGAACGTTCTCAAGTAGCTGAGTTGAATCACTGGCATGGGACCTGTAAAGGCATGCGTAAACTCGGGTAAGACCCCCATGATCCATGCGTGGTCATAAAATTGACAGGTCCCGATGCTCGAGGCCCCAAAGGCAGCAGCTACAGATATCGCCCCTGACGAACACGCACATCCCGGCTTTACGACGGAAAGAATGCTACAACTCGTAGCCCGGGTATTTTAAGTACGAAATGTCGTCCGGGGCGCATATCTGCGTCTCCGTTAAAAAGGGCAGGGCAGGCCGCACCGTCTCGAGATGGTGATTGACGGCATCAAGGTTACTGTGTAGACCCCTGACATTGCAGAAATCTACGAGAAATGTGGAATGGGTGTCTGCCCTAGAAAATTTGCTCTTTTTCTTACCTTTCAAGGTGTTTTTATTTTCAGAGAGGAGATATGGATTGATGCATGGTTTGAGGTCGAGGCGGTGCACAAAAAAAGAGCAGTCTTAGTGCGAGGTAGGCCCATGAGTTATGCAAGAAGCCGATACGAAGCACGGAAGGGCCCTCGGTTCCCCCCGTCCCCCCGTACATAGCCGCCGGGTCCACTCCGGTTTCCCAATCCGGCACGACGACTACGTGACAGGATTTTCACCGGTTGGCGGGACAGCCTCCCGAGCAGGATGTTCGGGTCCCCTACTAACCGACAGGTGGCCGACAGAAATCATTCCCACCGGGTCTCTCTGTACCCCGCACCGTCCCCCCACGGCCTGTGGACCTACCAGGCATCACACTTCGCTAGCATTGAACCCCGCACCGACCCCGAACCACACTTAGGAAAGGAAGAAGAGAAAAAGGAAGTGGGAAGGTGAAGGAGCGGGAAGGGGGAAAGGGGGTGATTGGGCCTACGGCACTCTCACCCACCGAACGAAACACAACAGTAAGAAAACTGCTATTTCACGTCGATATTCTGTGAGAGGGTAGTCCTTCCCCGGTCGAGCCGGCCCATTCATGCTGAAATCAGCGAGGCTCTACTACTAATATATAATACTTTACTTTGACATTAGTTTATTACTTTGTGATTGGTTTATGAGCTCGCGCCGGCTACTTAGTAAAAGTACCCAAGATATTAAATATCCAAATAAGTTTAATTAACCTTTAACTTGAAGCTACCAAATTTAAATGTACCTTCATATAACTTGTTTTGTAAGAGTAATGTATACAAGCCTGTCTATAAAAAAGGCGATGTACGGCGTGACACCTGAGACGCCAATTGTTTATTAAATAATATTCCTAAGGGAGGTAAGGTTATTATAAATAAAGTTGATTTGTGCAAACTGGTCTAGGGCACCGAGGGGTTCTGTACCTTGAAAGAAACCTCAAATCATTTAATTTTATTATATTCATGATTTCAGAAGAATGATGTTTGAATATATATGAATGACGATTTTTATTCTACGACAAAAGCTATAGTTTTGTGCGCACATTCACTGGCCATATTGGAGATATTCTAGAGAAATGCTAAGTTTAAAAGTAAAGTGGTAATGGTATATAGAGAATACAATCATTGTTAATGAAGTCACAGAGAAAAGCCAGAATCGTAACAAGTAGAAAGGCGCAATCTCGCCTTTTGGAAAACAGGTGCGAGTATATGAAGCCACGGTGGCGCTTAGTAATGAATAAGGCTACTGAGCATAACGTCTCGGTAAACATACCTAAATCTAATTTGGTTTAGTGTTATTAGGTTCCTTGTCAAGAAATGTTGAGAAGCAGACCATAGTCGGTAGACGGCAATAGGCAATAGGCACAGATCATAAGGAGCGAGCCCCTATGATCTGGTCCCTAAAATAATAGGTGATGAAATTTATGTGTAGTAACTCTTTATCTTCACTAATACAATGGCTAGAAATGAATAATTTAAAAATAAATCTTAATAAGACTAAAATAGTAAATTTCAAACAAAGAAGAGTATTGATGTATATACATATATACTATGTAACGGGTATTAACGCGATCATGCATAATATTTACCTTTTTTATGCTTGTCAGCTTGTGACCACGGCCGGTCTAACCTGGGAAACGTCCAGCATAAAAAAGGTAAACATTATGCATGATCGCGTTAATACCCGTTACATATTATGTATAGTATATATATCATGCAACGCGAAAGTTTAAAAGGTTTTAGTGTTGATGTAGAATACGGAAACATCAATATTGGGGCAGATAACGTCACTAAATTCCTTGGGTTAAAATATATAACAAAATGATTTGGAAGGCGCATGTAGAACACGTATGTACTCGAATACATCAGATTGTCTATGGACTGTATAGACTGCGAAACATAGCTACTAAACCCACATTAATCACGGCATATCATGGAACTGTTACCTCAATATTACGATACGGCATTATATTCTAGGTAACCTCTACTGATTGGGAGAATGCTTTTAAAGCTCAAAAGCGTTGTATCAGAACTATATTTAATATCAAACAAACGGACTCTTGTAAACCCTATTTATAGAAAGATAAGAATACAAATTGATGACGTTACCAGGATTTTACATATTTGAATGTGCTATGTTTGTAAGAGAAAACATAGACTTATTTTAAAAAAGGAAGAGGGCTCGCCATACTAGTAAATTGTGTTGTTCCTTTTTCTGTATAGCACCTCATATAATAGGTCACCTAAAACCATAGCAAATGCGGCAAATTAAGACGTTTTTAAAAAGCGCCTCCAATTACGTGAATATCTTGATGAGAAGGGTCAATGAATCTATTCATATATTAATAGTGCACTTGACATTAAATTACATCTTTGACATTATATCAATTTTTTTTACTTTATCTGTGTTGTATTATCTAATTAATCTTATCTTATCTTAATATCAATCCCTCTCTATGGTGCTGAGTTTTGGACATTAAGGCTACAAGATCGCCGAAAAATCGATGCTCTGGAGATGTGGTGTTGGAGACGCATGTTAAAAATACCGTGGACAGCGTTTCGAACCAATAATTCCATCCTCAAAGAGCTTCGCATACAAGACAGATTTTCGTCAATTGTGCAGTTACGAATTCTGAAGTTCTTTGGGCACATCTCCAGAAACGAGAACTCGATGGAGAGTTCTGTGTCATTGAAGGCAAGAGAGGCCGCGGTCAATCTCCAACGTGCTGGATCGACCATACCACCAAAGTTACGCAGTCAACTGCAATACAGTGTGCTCGCAATGCCAGTAGCCGCCAGGGGTGAAGGGACATCGCTTGATGTGTGGCAAATGACGTCAGCGCGCCGCAACCCTGTCCATCAATGATAACCACGACCACTCAAACAAGAGTGCCCGAAGAATTATCTAATTATGTGGCACTTTGACTTTATAAAAACAATTTTTATTTCCGTTAAATATTTAAATAATAATGTCTTACATATTATAAATTAATGCATGGTCTTTTTTAAAACAGTTACTTAACCTTCATAAAAAAAATAACATATATCACATACATAAACATAATGTCTGATTTATTTAAGTTAAATATTTTAGCTTCTCACTCTTATCGACGTTAGGTAATGCCGTTTGATATGTTCGTATTGTATTTTATTCTAGAAAGTTCCTAAGGATTTTGTAAAAGAATATGGCAATGACTAATGAATTTGACGACTCGATGGCGTAATGGTTAGTGTAACCTACTGCCACGCCTGAGGTCGCGGGTTCGATTCCCGCACAAGTCAAACATTTGTGTGCATGAACATGGATGTTTGTCTTGGTCTGGGTGTTTCTATGTATAATATGTATGTATTTACAAAAAAAAAAGTATATATGTATGTTTATCCATTGTCTAGTACCCATAGTACAAGATCTGCTTAGTTTGGGGCTAGATGGTGTTGTGTGTATGTGATAGAATATTATTATTATTATTATTATCATCATCCTAAGTTTGTCTTTTGTGTTACTTTCGACGATTCCGTGCCAAGCTCATCCAGAATAGCCTATTAGGGTAACGTTGTCGTCCGCCCATCTTGCCATTGGACGAACCCTGGAAGAATTTTTCGCAATTAATGACTTATCAACAACCGTAGTTAATATAATGAGAAAATGGGTCTTACTCGCGATGAAGTATTGATTGCCTGTCGTTTCGACTTGCATCGATCGTGGTCACGGGTTGACTGGTGTGAGCTGATCGGCGCATTCGTTCTTCGGGTTTCGGCAACTGTTACTACCCTCTCTTGGTCATTATTTTCTATATTAACAACCGTAGTACCTATGCATTTCTACTTAAGATATTTGCATGCCTAGAAGGTAGAGCCAACAGAATCAATATTGTTAATTTGACATCTGTTTACACCTTTGTTCAGCAAATAAATAAATTTGAAATTTGCCTCTCCTCGCTCTCACCTCTTCGGGAATATAGACAATGTATGTATACAAGGAGCCAATTCTTGTTATAAATACTGTTAAAATAGAAGTCCGATCTAGTCTCAGTGTCATGATTTTTCAGTGCCTTAATTAAAATACACTTTAAATGTAAACATTGAGTACATTTCAATTCATATTTATCGTTTAATAAATTAGATCGAGATGTTGAACAGTTCTGTTATTATCTCGAGAACTTGGTACCAGCCTATGTTTGATTTTGTACATTATTTCACACACAACAAAAAAGGCGCTTTTCACGCAAAAAACCTTATTCAAAATAAATCTTCTTTTTTATTCTTATATTTAATTGTTCAAGATAGAGATAATATCGTTTATTTATGTTCAAAAGATAGACCCTGATAGATTTAAGGTAAGTCTAAGCTTTAAGCTTTGACTGAGTAGAGTTTTAGGTGCACAGATGCCATAGTAGTTTAATTACCCGCCGCGCCACTGATACTGCGTCTTGTGGTATGGGCCTCGATCCCCGATCGGAACAAAAATGTGTGTGATATACAAATAGTTGTTCCGAGTCTGGGTGTTCTTGGTGTATTCTGAAAGTTCTTTGATTGTTTGTCCCCCGAAATAGAATAAAGTTTAAACTTAGTCAAAGTTTCAGTGAAAATAAGCACTGTATTGCAATATAAGACCTTAGTCTTATTGGCACCCTCCGATCATGGAACCCTAAAATAACTGTTGTCAGCTTATAAACTCAATAGATTGATTATAAAATAAACGGTATTTATTATTATCCATTGGCATTATATATAGTGAACCGATATATAAACTTAGAGCAGTATAATATGCCGTAGTGTTACGTACACATACGTTTTATTATGTGGAAAATAATAACACCGGCCGTTTTACTGGTCACTCTAAGTGCAACAAACACTACTGATATATTAAAAGGAGAATGGGTACCCGTGGCTTTTTATCCAGCTGTTACGTACTTCCAAACGTGTATTCAAGTCGCATTCACCAAGAGCCGTGAGAAAGTGAAGTGTAAATGTGCTGATAAACTTCACACCGAATTGATACACAATAGTAGAGTCATCGATGGTACAAATATTGAGTGGGGAAAAGCCACGTTTCCTCTTCGAATAATCCGAGATGACGCTGATAAGGTCCGTGCTGTAAACGTGAACTGTACTTGTGGCGAAAGGATATATGAAACGCGTGCTGTAGGGAGATCAGTGGGCAAAAATTACTTCGTGTTGTACAAGTCTCTGGACACTAAAAATGATTCCACCTCAGCGGTGATATATGCGAGGGAAATTCCGGCTTATGCGGCTCTACTCGATGTCATTTCAAATATTGAAGATTTGAAGGGCAGACACGGTGAGGTTATGTGTACTACCGAATATGTATATGCAGAAATGATTTCAAAGATGAAAATTCATGAATAGAAACGCGTTGTACTTAAGTGCCATTTGTATCGTTCTATTGTATATTATAGTATTTTTTAATAAAATGATTTTTAGTAATTCTTTTATTTTACTTTGGAACCACAAGACATCACGACATGGTTTCTTGTATATAGCGTAGTAATTAATACCTATTGAACCCAGTCTAAAGCGTAGTAATTAAAATTTCTTAACAAGCAGCCAATGAAGATACAGTACGTAGCATTTATAATTTAGGCCTAAGGGTTTCCCTAAAAGAGCGTTTTAAAGAAATTGGTATACTTACCGTTGCGTCGCAATATATATTAACGAATATTATGTTTATAAAACATAATATTCACTTATATAATAAGAATAGTGATATTCACAAATTAAACACTAGAAATAAGCATAAGTTAGTAGATCCGTATCATCGTTTACATAAAGTTCACAATTCATTTGCGGGACTTAGTATACGCTTTTTTAATAAACTACCGATTGATATTATAAATTTAGCTGTATTCAAATTTAAAAGTGCTGTTAAAAGTCAGCTTATCCGGAAGGGCTATTACTCGATCAATGATTACATAAATGATAAAAACTCATGGAACTAGTTGCTTGTTTCATACAGGATCCAAACAATGTATGTATGTATTATATAAGTCAATTTAGTTACGTGAAGGTACTTGTTTATTTTGTGGTGTTAAAGTATCTTTCTTTTCTTTTAAACAAACGTTGCAAGTATTAACGTAAATTTTGTTTTAACTACATTTAGTCACGAATTTATTTTCTTTATTCTTTTCATATGTCACAAAGTGTAAGTGTATGCCTCCTCATTGTTAAATTATATACATTTATACATGCAAGAATTAATTATTTATTATATTTAACTATTTAGAATAATTGCACCTTAGTAATTGTATAATATAACATCATACAATATAAATAGTAGTCAAATACTTTACAGTTTGATTAGCTATAAAAAGGATAGCAACACTGCTATCTGTCACTTCTTGTTGTGAGCTGTAAGTGATAATGTTAGGCAGAGGTGGTTGTGGAGGTTACATTTATATTTTGCTAGCTATGGTTTTAGGTTAAACCATACCTGGCGAATGTGAGTACTGCCTTGAAAGTGAGAAGTACCTTTGGAGGCATAGATGTGAGATTATGTATTTAATAATCTGTATTAACATTATAACTGCCATCTTAATGCGGAATAATCATATTTGCTTGCCTTTCGTAGATATCGGCTTATCAGAGTGTTTTCGTAGCATTGCTTCCGCAATGCCAAAACAATACAAGCATGACTATGAGCGACGTTTACTGCTTAGTATTAGGTAAACGACAAGCTTCTCGATTACCAAGTCAAAACAAAAGTGCAGTGTTCAAAGGATGACCTAGCAATAATTCAATTAAACCATGCCCGATTCAGGTTTAAAGCTTATATCTTTTAGAATCGGTAAACTACACAGAATAGAGATTTGGTTACAGCTGAGCAGGTGATATTATAGTGCACAGTACCAAGCACAAACAAGTACATTTTCTATTGCCTCAATCTCGGAGCAAGAGACTTAAGGATGAAACAATTTCGACTTCCTATTTCTAGGCTGCTAGTAAAAACTCCTTAATAGTAAAGCCCAATAACTTATGGGTCGTGCGAGGCGGGATTGAAAGCCGCGACTTCATTATCAACAGCCATATAGGCTAGCCTCTGGACCATCAAGAAAGTCATCACTAAAATTATTATTATATATAAACCTGGCACAAACTAATTTTAATCGTGGTATAAAATTAATGTATAATTGTGCCTTTTATAATTGTACTGTTTCCATTGTGCAAAATATTGCGGCTACATTTACACAAGGCTCGTGGTAATACTAACAAGCAGCGCGAAAGACAAGCTGGGTTCGAACAAAGTTTATGCAGGTTTATAGTTTACCTGTGATTACAAATAGAGCTGTATAAAGCTATTGGAGTTGGTTTAGAGCTCAAACATAAAGAAATACTACAACTGATCAAGAGGTTCAGAAAAAGCGTAATTATTACATTTACTTGTCAGGCAATTTGAATTTTGTTCCGTAATCAGTTAATCACATAATCAAGGTTGAGAATGACATATTTACCGCAACAAACAAAATATTTAAAACTAATATTTGTAAATAAATAAATTTAATGTGACTGCATGAGATTTTACTTACATGTCGAATTAGGATTCCCGGTTGGGTAAGCTTGGAAGTTTCTGCTAGGCAATTTTCAGCATCAAGAAGATTGCAAATATATAAAAATAATTACTTGTAATTATTTCTGTTAAACTGTTACATTTCCAATACATTGCTTTATCACTGGCTTTTCATGATCGAAGGTAAAATATCATAAGAATCTTAATAAAACACATATTCTTTAAAATAAGATCTAATTCAATTAACATAAATATTTAAAAACAACAATTTGGTGCCAAGATAGCTTCTAGAGTTAGCATTCTAACTCTTTCATGAGGAACTCTATCTAATAGTCTTATACATAATACACCTGATTTCACATTTTAACGATGACATTACTCATATAACTAATATGTACAATTTGATTTTAATTACAATCATCAATATTTTGTCTTTTTCCAAGTTAATTGGTTTCAGCTCGTTTTATCTCTCATACCAATTTTATACATCTTATAACTACACTTATTTTTAGAATTCAAACATCAACCATCTTTTTCACCATTCCTTATTTTTGACTAGCTTAGAGTTGTAATTTAATACACTCTAGAAAATTTCTCAACGTATATATGCTTTCCTTGAGAGATACTTATAAACTCAAACGCTGTTCCAAATCGGATTTACTTTCAACATAAATATCGTCGTGTGATATGTTGACTTTTATCAAATTTACAAAATCTTCATACCCTTTGCTTTTTATTTATCGTATATATACGTGGCTATTATATTATTTAATCATTCCTAGCAATTAACCTATATATACAATAACTAGGGGCTTTGCAATAGAAAACTAACGTTGACTTTAAAGTACTTATTGTAATCATTTGAAGGATGATGAGGGAATGTGCTTGTTAGAACGCATCAGCGTTCGTCATTTCTCTCAAGGGAAGCCAATGCCACAACATTCATTCACAATTCAAATTCTTTTTCAATGAATGCCACCACTTTAATGGAATCAGATGTTACTAACTTATTCTATTTTTATAACTAGAGAATATTGTTGTCGAGATCGCATTTCACGTTCGGACAGCAACTAGGATAAGATTTACTTAGATCGATGTCTGTGGCGTAGCACTTGCGATCATCCGTGGACACAACACCGCATCTGGAAATAATAAAATTTTGTTATTATGAAGCTTTTGAAATATCATTCATATATATATATTTTAAGACCAATCATTGCATGAACCCAAGAAGTCATTCAACATTGTCCTAAGTTGTTATACATTTTAAATCCGTACATAAGCTACATATATCTGTTTCCCAGATAATCAGAGAATACGATTGTTCTCTAGTTGCAGTCCCAGCATATTGGTATTTATTTTATTTTGTGGATAAAATAACGACAACGTGTACAAAGCGAGCTGAACCGAATTTAAGGTTATCTCTATACTTGTGACCCGTTTGTTTTGATCTAGCAAATCGATTGATGAAATAAAAGTGTAATCATCTTTTATACGTCAGCTTTAGCACATATTCAAAGTCAAGTTCAAATAAAAATACTTACGATGCATATTCAATCATGTTCCTAGAGCAATGCATGCTATAGCATTGGCCGACGGGTGTGATAGAAGCGCCGAACGGTATGACATCATTGATCTCCTCAATGTAACATCCAACTTTGTTAGCTGCAAATAAAGAAAAGAACCAATTTAGTAACATAATTTCAAATAACTTTTAATGGAATAGTTATGAACCAAAAGAAATACATAAGAAATGTTGGTCAATATTGAAAAATAATCGTTATTGTTTCATGTTATTTTTTTATTAATCTTTGATAACGTCATATATTGATAATACAATAATTATGTAAATTAAAACTCCATGACATTTATGTAGAATGTTTACCATCAGTTGCAAAATCTTATTAAACTGGGTGTTACTGAGACACAGTTTCTTAAATATCAAGAATCAAGTAAGGACCAAAATAACTATGTCAACCCAATAATGAGCCGATATTTATGTCAATACCGAAATTCCGGTATTTTCACCGTTAAATTGTCATTATAGATCCAGACAGATGACGTGATCGTATGATTCAGAAGTCAAGCACTTTGGTAAAAAGCAATCTTTGATCGATAACGATCTTTGGTGTATATAAATATTAGCCATGTACATACATCAAAATCGTGCAATAATATTGTTTAATGATCGAAAGAGGACACATAGAGTCAAGAATAATCATTGCTAACGTTTATGACGAGGTATGATTTGATCGTAGTCATAAACATTATTTAGTAAGATTATTAAAAAAGAAATAGTCAATACCAATTAGCATTCACAAACTGTTCTACACAATTCCTTCTAAGTTATTAATAGCATATTTCTGGTGAATTCTTAAGACCTATGAATACGTACAGGTGACGACTAAGACAATTCTCGTAAAACTAAATATAGAAAATTAATCTGTTTGCACTCAACCGTTGAACTTACATAAGTTAAACGACCTTGATTTTTGCCGTTATAGGCTGTAGAAACTCAATCATATAAATGATTTTATATTAACTACAAACGCAATGACCTTTAAAGGCAAATTAATAATGTTGAGAGATCATCAAGTAGGTACATATGTTCTTAAACATACAACTTTTACTTAAAGTAATGTGCAGTTTAAAAGATAATCTTACAAAAAATATTGATATGCCGACGAAATAATTATGTCTTTGTTTGGGTAATAACGTATTAATAAAATGTGCTCAGATATACAATATCTTTCAGAAGTCGATAAGTCAATCAAGTTACAAACAAGTTTGCCTATGCTTCAAACGGAACAGGATTTCCGCTAACATTGATTAATTTAAAATAACTGATTGCGATTGATTAATAGTTTTGATGCCATGGTATTTAAGAAAACATTAATCTTGTGGCGCATACAGCTCTTTCATACAAATACAAATGACGACCATTGATGTGTGACTCTCAAGTATACAGGAAGGTGAATTATCGTCATTCAGACCTCTTTTATACAGTTTATATACGCTCTTTCAATTATTATTCTGAATTAATGGTCTTGAACCTCTTGGCTGTTTTTGTAAAGCCCTTATTTTATTGTTAAAACCGGACTCCAGAGTGATCACAAAACAAATGCTAACATATTTGTTACTCAACGTGATTTCTGTTATAATAATTTAAAATGTCATGCGACTGGTGTCCAAAACTGAATAGGTTTTAATATGGCCATTTAGTATTATAATCTTAGATCCTGTTCATCCCACTGGAAAAAGTGAACAACAGGTAAACGAGTGTCATTAAAACAATATTGATAATTAGAAACAAGTTTCGGTAGACAAAAATATTTTAGCGATGTTAATCGCAACGCACAAGTTTTTGTAAACAATAAGACCTCGAGGTGTTTGGGCCTTGACATCGTCGAGAAGGCTTTTGCTTATTTATATTATACGTAATATCTGTATGTCTGTTTTTTATTAAGCACGCACATACAAACATATTTTTACTTAGCCATTGAATGTGTTCAGAATATAATATTGTCTTCTATTTACGCGAATATTATTCATTGAAATTAAACTGCTATATACGGATTTTATCGCGTTGTTTATTTGACAATTTATTACAAAATTTTGAAAATTGTTACACTTCTACTACTATTAAACTTTACTAATTTTTAAGCTAATTAAATTATTATTAAACTATTTAGATTTAATTTATTTTTAAACTTTCCCCGACGTTTCGGTTGCTTTTCAGCAGCCATGGTCACGGGGAGACTAAGATGGCAGTTGTCTCAATGTTCCAGTGTAGTTATTTCAAAGTACCCGAACATAATTTAATCATTGGTGTTTCTATTTACGCAGAATGAGCTCAAAGTATCATGAAGTCTAGCTGTGGTTTGCTTCTTCTTGGGTTTGACTATTTTTATTACTGGATCCCAAGCTGGTGGTACATTCCAACCATCTTCTCTATTAAAATTAGGATGTTTTTTGATTTCAATAGCCTCGCGAAGCATCCTTGGTAGGAATCGGTGTTCTTTAGCGAGAATCTGTGGTTTGTCAAATCTCAGGTAGTGGTTGGTCCCCTGTTGCACATGTTCACACACAGCAGACTTCAACGAGCGTTGGTGTTTTACATCAGCTATGTGTTCTTTTATGCGGGTGCCTATGTTTCTCTTGGTTTGACCAATGTATGAGAGTCCGCAGTCACAATCTATTTTATAGACCCCTGCATCTTGTAAAGGTAGTTGGCACTTGACGGATGGTGTCAAATAAACAACGCGATAAAATCCGTATATAGCAGTTTAATTTCAATGTGTTCAGAATACTCATCGATTTTGATTTGAGGTCTATTGATATAACTTGCTCATTGTAAAATAATATCCATATATTTTTATCAACTTGTAACAATTTTAGGCAGGCCAGAACTTGTCTGTTAAACTACGGCACTCTGCTCAATGGCATACATTATAGAAAACAATTCTAATCAATGCTATCTTATTAAACCAGGTAATAATTGCACAAGTAAATCCGTCGATAAATCCAAGTATAATATAAATTTCAGAACGTCATGCGTCGCGTCGGTACAAGTTTATTTATTGTATCTTTACGAATCTCATTAATTATAATGGGTGTGATCGAAGTAAATTACTCAAAACTGCGGGTGATGTATCAATTTACTTACTACGTTGTGCTTCGGCAAAAATAAATCTTCCCACAAAATTATATAAAGTTTTGCATACTTGTTTTTATATTCTGATGCAATTTGACAAACATTCTAAAGCTATATAGGTAACAAAATTTCAAGAGATTAAGCCTTTCCATAGAATAATATGAAATAATTTATTAAGGTTATCATAACAATAGTTTAAATCAAGTGTAGTAGGTATCACACTAACTTCTGTGCATTTTAAAATATTAGTAAATCTAATTTTAACGTGACAAATTTTTAACATGTTACAAAGAAAGTTAGCATGGCGAATCAATTTTATGCTCTAAAACAAATTTGAAATATTTGTTACTAGCACAATATTTAGAGTAACTATACACACTATAGCTTAAATATGATGACTTTAAAGACAAACACATACCACAACAGATAATTTTTAAAAGAACAGTCGATTAGTGCTGTATTTAATCACTGAATTTGAAACGCTTTCTTCTTTACCAATACATATCTTGACCATCTACATTCAAACTAAAATGAGCTTTATAGAGCAATTTTTAAGCCCACATACTATATAGATCAATACAGATACTATAAATAGTCATCAAAGTATATAATGTTTTAGGATTACATACCTGAACTACACGTGTATATAATATCATATCAATTGATCTATAACGTATTATAACGCCATAACTTCAATTGTACATATGTACAATATACCTACTTGAATAACACATTTTATTCCATTTTGATTCAATTCTACTGAAAATAGTGTTGTTGACAAGATTATTTGAAGAGATCCATTTAATACCAATTTAGATTTTTATTTCTAACTAATTCATTCTCAAATGAACATTAACACGGACTATATGAATATCCTCATTCCAATATAATAAAATCGAAAATGTTTTCAAATTATAGCATCATAAATGTTAAGTCAGGAAAACCCATAGCATTCATGTGACGTACAATCTACATCTCGATATTATAATGTGGCTCAAAAACAAGTTACATATATTATTAATTGGATATTTATGATGATGTTTGCTTATATTAGCGCGCTGAGTTTTACGACTTTTCGTTCTTCCTACATAACATTCCACTCAATGAGAATCTTCACTTGTTGCTCTTTACCCAGTTAGGAATTTGCTTTGTGGAGATTGTAAGGGTCGATTAAGATTGTAATGTTAAACATCAATGCTTGTATTCCTAAAGGATGTGTTTTAACGTCTATTTTATCATATGCTATAGCTTGTTATGTACAATATGTCTATATGGTCATACACTCACTTTCTTTATAATAAAGACTTTGTATATTGTTATGATTGAGAATCAAACATTATTGCAATTTATACTTATGTATAAGTAAATTATCTTACACTCGAACAAACATTGGTTGTTTGTATCCGTATATAATATTGTAGTCTTTGGTTGTTTGATCACGTTGTACGAGTAGACTTATCAAGTTTCTAAAGAGGTCAAGATACGACAGTGACATTAAGGACACTATCTAAGAATACGTTCAATTAATGTCAAGTCCAACAAAGGTGAAGCTTTTCAAATATCAAGCGTCAAAACATTATTATTACTTCATAAGTACAATATTAAACCGTAAACGTTAATAATGTACCCATCTTAATCTAAAGACTATGTTGTTCCCTAATATTGACATCCGCATTCACAAATATTCGACCGCATTCCACTGGTTTATATTCATTATCCATTTCACACCCACTTAATAACAACTTAAATTTATTTGGTGAGGCTTAATCAACGAACGAAAGCAACGGCTTAAAATATTTTAGAAAAACCCCAAAGCGTTCACAGATTTTTATCTGAAGAAGCTACCTTTTATCATTTTGTTTTGTTATTTGACCTTCTGTTCGACTATTTTGTGTTTGGTTTCTCAGATCCGGTGTTGAGGTCAAAGTTTGAACATTGTGAGTGCAAACGAAGAATAGTAATCGTTATTATTAATGAGCTAATTAATTATCTCTGACAAAAAAATGTATGCTATTGTTATCTAATTTAATGGATACATGAATAAATGCTTCTAATTTAGTTGTACATACAATTCATAGTGTATGTGCAGGAGCTGATAAGAACCAGGGACTGGCGATAATAAGACAGAACGTGCAAGCTTTTTCACATTGACACAGATACTTTCACTGCAGTAATAAGATATCCAAGTATATACAAAACCTAACTTTCACAACAATAAGTTCTGTGTGATAAACTTTAAGATATAAGAAGCCAATACTGATCAAAACATCAACAACTATCATCAAAACAGTACCTATACGATTTTTGCACTAATAATATAAAAATCACTTGTAACTCACCTAAATTTTGAGGTTTTGGCGGTACCTTCCCAATAAATGTAGCAGCACTGGCAGTACCAACTATCAGCACAAATACCAACATCTTGGACACCATTTTTATATTTTATTTATTTGTTAATAATATAACGTAAACACGACGTATGTCAATTCAAGTCTGAGATACTTGAGTACAGCTTGGACTGACTTGGAGCTTCGCGAGAGTGCGAATGACCGTTGTCCGCTCGGCATCTTGTTTTTATTCCAAATCATCTGCTTACACACTCGCGATTTTTACTAGAGTTGTTGTTGTTTTTATGAAAAGTGTTTTATTTGGGTATTCTAGAACATTTACTTATTTTTAAGAAGGTGATAGCGGTTTCTATGATTGAAACGTGAAGCAAATATTAAGTTTACGCATTATAGTGTTATATACTGTTTAATTACTGCTGTATTATCAACAGTCAATCCCAGGAATCTGACTAAAATAATTTTCAGCATTTGTTGTAGATTTGGTTCTTGTCATTAAATATGTAGCATACATTTTTTAAGTAAGATTTAGTACTTAAATCGAAACAATATGAAAAGCAATAATATAATAACATATTTTCAAAACAGTATATTACTTTCAGTATTAAACAGTATACACTTACTTAAAATATTTATTTATTTTTCTGATATGATAGTAATCAGCCACAAAAATCCTTAATTCATTTAGGTGTGACATATCACATCAAATGAGGGAAGAGAGTTATTTTTTTTTTATTTAGTGTTACTTTAGTTCGTCAACATTTAAAACTGAATAAGTTTACTGAACTTCATATTGACCAGATGTTTCACTCAAATCATTGTTCGTATTTATGGTTACGTGGCGCTAATAAATAAATACATAGACAAATATTGGAACGTACTAAGTGGGGTTTTCTGAATTCCTTTGATCTGATCTATTTGTGATATGATTAACATCATTTAACGCTTGTTGATTTACAAACATATTACAATATATTGACCTGAACCATTATAAAACTGTAACAATGAAAGAAAAGAGACAGACAAGAGACAAAAAAGAGGCACAATACAATGTTTTGAAATATCACCAATTAATTTTCCAGTTTATTCAGTGATTATGGAAAAATTATTGAATGCGTATTGATGAGATTTTCACAAGAATCTCAACTTAAAATCAAAGCCTTAATATACTCTCAAAGACAAAGTCGCGAATAAAAGCCAGATAATAAATAAAGAAATACATAATTTGTTAATAATAATGGTTGCTGTATTTCATAGTACATATATGTTAGCGATTGAATCAAAAACATTTTTGCTACGTCTTTTAAGTATATTCAAAATGAAATAGCTTCAACAAACATGTAGGTATAAACCTCATTTTTATGAAGTCGTTAAGACTGCGGACGGCCTTATGAAGGACGCAAGCCACATTCCGATATTTCTTGGGATTTACATGTGATTCATCATTTTAATGTAAACAAACTTTTTTATTTCCAAATATGCAGTTTCCGTAGATCCGTGATGTATTTTTATCATTCGAGCTACACCTGAGTGACGATCGAACTTTACTACAGAACTACGTAATCGTTCTGAGAAACATGTGTTACGTTAGAAGTTAAATACTAAGCAAAATTGTAAGCTATTTCTTCTTAATTTAAATTACCTACAGATATTTCTGATGATTACAAATTCTAGCTGATTATCTTGATTCTGAAATCCTTTACTATTTGAGTCATCCGTCGTCCATAAGCCTTGCGTTTATACATACTTATACGTGCTAGGTATTCGATCGATGTGTATTTCTTACTTTCGACTACATATGTCCAAAAGTAATTAAACTTTATCACTTTTAATCGCTGCCGAAAACAGTTAGCCAGAAGAGGATCCCCGTTACATTCTTCTCTTACGTACATACATATAGGAGTCTCGTAAAAAAGGCGCCGTTATACGATCTGGATCAGATATATCAACGCTGAAATCATTTCGATCAGCTAAACCCTTAAATCATACAAAAGCGTCAGATGTTCAGTAGTCAGTCAGGTATTTGCGCGTTGCAGGTTCATGCAACAGAGACGAGGTACTAACGCGATCATACTAAGTATATTATTTATTACACACCTTTATGAAAGGTTTGCCGTCTTAAGCAGGCTGTATGGGCCATGGTCACAAACAAACTGATCTGCAAACTGAGTCTGCCATTGCCGTCTGTCAGACATGTAAATGTCTTGCACAATTGCAATAATTCCCATTTTCTATTATAGAAATTATGCAACGCGAAAGTATAAACATAATTCAACATAAACAATCTTGGACAACTACTACGTATTACATGATTATTTCGGTGACTACTTAATGACCATTATAAGCGGCTATATCGATCCGAAGGACCTATTAGCTTCAAGACAACAAAACCAAAACAAGATGACCCGACATTTACGGCACCACGCTACGAATATTCTTAAGTTGTTTACTTACATATTGCATAATTACTCCAAAGGCTACGATGCTTTGCTAAAATGACGTAAGCGTTGTGGCTCTTATATCTTTTTATTGCATAAACTTATGTGAACAAAACCAGAAACTGTGCTCACGAAGTTACAAGTGACGTCGTCCTTGGGTTGTCAGGGCAATCTGACTGCAATATCTCTAAAATTAATATTACTTTTGAAACAATAGTGCAAAACGCACCGGACGACGTAGCAGAGATAGGCCCAAGGTGGACGGACGACCTGGTAAGGATCGCGGGAGCGGTTGGATGCGAGTGGCCCAAGACCGGTCTGCCTGGAAAACCTTGGGGGAGGCCTATGTACAGCAAGGGACATCTTTCGGCTGAGATGATGAATAGAGCAAAAAGCAGCATACTACACAGAACTATCTGTGGACTTTGACTTTAAAGTTTTATTTGTGCAATAACGCTTCCAAAGCCTTTGCTTGGATTCATTGTAACTTATAAAATCAGCTCTTCGAAAGACAACTTCCTTTGAAAGACGTTTCCCGCACTAGTAATTATTCCTGTATTGTGGCGAACTTTCGGACATTCAATTAACGAACACAAAATAACAACGCCTGCCTAGGCGTAGTCTCTACAACAGAACTATTTGTGAATTACACAATCTTTTGTCCCGTGTGGAGATTTAAAATTAGATTCAAACCTACGACACTTGATGCAGTGCTAACGGCTAGGCGACTAATTGAAACTTTTACTAGGTAAAAATACTGAGGAGTTAATAAACAAAAAATAACTATACAATTGTAATATGTCAATGACTATCAACAGTTTTGTACGTATTGTATCGGAATCACCGCTGCCTTCAAACTTTGTTGTTTATTTATTCTGAATCAACTGCAAATTATTTTATTTGCAGTATTTACCTCAAAGTTAATGAGATCAGAGACATGGCATTGTTTTTTAAATTGTTTATTATATTCAAACATCACCTACGCTAAGGATTCATGTAACGTGGGTGCCTTTACAAGCATTTAAACATCGGACACAAAGACTATCTAGAATAATGTACCTATGTGGATCATATAATTTTTCCGTGTAGAAATCGAACCCACAACTCTCAGCCCAGTGCCACCAGTGAGGTGCTACAGCGAAATCCGGAACGTTTCCCTATATCATCCTGTGGTGATTTGTACGGATGACGTAGTGGTGTAAGTGCTCGCCTCGCCACAGCCACTGCGCCGAGTGTGTTTGAATTCTACACGGGACAAAACTTTGTGTGATCCACAAATGGTTGTTCCGAGTCTGGGTGTTCTTTGTGTCCGTTGTTTGAATGGTTATAAAGTCCTCCGCGACACAAGAGTTATTCCTAGTGCGGGAGTAATCTTCTAAAAATATTTGTAAAGCCAAGAAAACATATTATATATACATACATAGCCTGACGCCTATAGCCCCAAAAAGATAGGCAGACGAGTAGACCCATTTCGCCAAGAATGGCTTTAGGTCTCACATAACAGGACGCGAGCCTATTGCCGTATTCCGCAACTTCAACTCCGTGCTGTCATTGAACATTTCATAACAACCAGCCAGCATTCCTTGAAGACCCAATACCACTTTGTCCAACCAGGAATCAGATCCGAAACCAAGGAAGTAAGTGACAATCACTCAATCACTACCGTTGCGCCGCTGAGATAGTATTTTAGCAACGTAATTACGGCTGTTATCACAAACAATACTAATGTGCACTTACAATACAGTTATAAATACAGAAAAATAAATTGCGAATTTTCTTCAGACATGCTAATCAAGATAAATTACAATGTTAAAGAAATGTTATTTCTAATTAGAAAATAAGTTTTAATCGTGTTAATGGTTCCGGTAAAATAGGCATCCAAATGTAATTACACACATATGTACTATTGGCCAAATCCGCGATGTGCCACTTTGAAAACCAAATCGTTTGAGCAAGCTTAAGAAATGTAACCCCGCCCATATCTCCCATCAACTAATCGAAACATCCCTTACACGTGAGAAAGAAGACACTATTTTAAACTTATTATTTTAGTTGAAATTTGTATTTCGGCTAATGTCCACGCATCTCAGTGCTTAGAATGTTTTATGTTTGGTTCCAAACACTCTTGCCATTTTGGGCACGTGTATTGGCGATTCTTTTTTATTTATACATAGATGCTCAACACATTGTCTGAGAGATAACAGATAATAATAATAATAATAATAACGCAGGGCTGCTTGTTGCGGGCTGAATGTGAGAGGCGACACTGCGGTCCTGATTGCCTCAGAGAGTCGGTTAGGCCCTCGTCCCCGGCTTGCCGTTACTGGTTGGCTGGTGTGGAGCTTCAAGAGCGACCGTAGGACTCTCAACTCTAGCTTGCCTTGGTCGGCCGGTCAGAGGGGCGCCGCTAGAGCTATGTATATGCTTGGGGGTGGAAGTGTCATTTTCAAGGGCATAACTACGGGGAAACCCGCTGCGGGTCTCCGTTCTCACGAGACCCGTGATGGTGAAACCGGCGCCGCACCGCTCGACATCCCTAGCCACTCGCACCGGTGTTGCCCTCTGCTGCTGGCTTGTATGCCTATAGTGGCTATTCAGGGGGCCCATCTAGTAAGTTGGCGAGTCTGCCCATTGCATGGATGCTATTAGAGTATTCAGGGCAGACGCCGTTTTTCATCCATAGTTAGCAATATACCGGTCGACCAAACACCCATACCTATAGCCCATATATTAGAATCCATACGTAGCAACAGTCCTACGCCTGCTGTGGCTAGTGCCGCTGTAGGTGTTCTTTCCCACCTTTGATTATTTCACGTTAGACCCATGTCTCCGTATAAGCCTCCCAAAGGGCCAGGTATTTTCTAATATATGTATGTTAGAAAGTACTTGTGATTAGAGAAACATAATAATAATAACAAAATAATCTTATTTTCTTTACTTTTGTAATTTACCTAATACGACTGTGTTTATTTAAGCACTTCTTTTTTAACTTAACTATATACTTAGTTGCTTTTCTATCTGTGATATACGACTGATTTTTAATTTAATTTTTAACTATAGATATATTTACTTTAACCCTGTGATAAATTAATAACTCATTTTTAAATATAAAAATTTTATTAGATGTTAATTATGTTTGTTGAATTTTGTTGTTTATCTGGTTAATTTAAATAATATATCATTACTTTTTTGATAGATAATATTATACACTAATTCTTCTCTCTTAGCCTTTGTTGGCGCGTCTGCTAGCGCCATCTATGAGTAAATGGAGGAAGGAATCGACGTGTGTGAAGACAGCCACTTTATTTTTTGTTTCATCGTGTAACTAGCTTCACTTTTCTTAATGAGCTTCACTTCGTAGCTACCTTCACGTTTCTTTTTTGAGTCAAATTTCACAAAACTTTGATCGTTACATTTTGTTGTAATAATTCATAAAATAAACGTTATGAAGCAGTAAATGAGCAAGAAATAATCATTTGAATCCCGTCTAAGTCTACGTTATTGAACATAAAAGTGGTCCTTCGAGCCGGATAACCAGATACAGTTCCGGCGGGCAACCTCATTGGAAATATTGGCTGAATGGTCGACGCCTCGTCAGCAGGAGTGGCAGGTCTGAAGTTCCTACCCAATTTCCCATCCCATCCTTCGGTTTGTGTTAATTTCGTGCTGTGATTCCAGTCGTTTAGTGGCAGTACCTGTGACACGTACAAAACAAACGACCGGGTGCCTACGTGACCGCGGCGCGGTAGCCATTTTGTGGGTGTAAAAACTGTAAGTACTCCTGATGCCTATAACTTCCAAAATGAGTGAAGCTAGCTTAGCAGATTTAATTAGGAAAAGGGGCGTTATAAAGGGCAGGTTAACAATATTTGAAAATTACGTCAGAAAATTCAATTTACCTATAAGTGAACAACAGTCATTAGAGTTAAAGCTACGTATTGCAGGTATTTCAAACTTATTAGAGGCTTACAATGAGATACAGAGCAGACTAGAGGAGGAGGCAGAGGATGAAGTTGACCTCGCAAAACAGCTCGAAGAGAGGGAGCGTTTTGAGGATCAATTTTATCGTGCTGTAGCTTCTGCGAAACTCTTGATTCAAGAAGAAAGGGCTGACAAGTCTAATGTTTCTTGTAAACCGATAGGAATTAAATTACCGCAAATTTCAATACCTACCTTTGACGGGTCGTATGACCAGTGGTTAGAATTTAAGAACTCTTATGTCAGTATGATTCACGATCGCGAAGATTTGAAACCTGTTCAAAAATTCCATTATTTAAAATCGTCCTTATCAGGTATCGCGTCACACGTAATAGGTGCTTTGGAATTTACGGCCGACAATTATACTCACGCATGGCAGCTTTTACAAGATAGGTTTAATAACCCACGACTTTTAGTTCACAACCATGTCAAGTCTTTATTTAAGATTCCAGCTATACATAAGGAATCGGCCTCTTTGATACGAGGTTTATTAGATAATGTTTTGAGAAATTTACGAGCGCTTAAATCGTTAGGTGAACCGACTGATTTGTGGGACACCCTTATCATTTATTTGGTCGTTTCAAAATTAGACCACGCCACTGAACGCGAATGGGAAGAATTTAAAGGTACATCTAGTTCATTAATTGAGTCAAAGTCAGTCATCAAATTAGAGGATTTACTTAAATTTCTCAAGGACAGGGCCGACATGTTAGAAATGATCAAAGTGTCCCATAACAAACCATACGACAACAAAAACTGTGAGCAAACACACACGAAAAAACAATCATCACACATACAATCATCACGTGTAACATCCCATAGTCATTTTGCTTCGCGAGTTATGAGTGATAGTAAGGGAAACACTACCAAACACAGTCGCGTGTGTGCTATGTGTAGTGGTAATCACGCGATTTATTCATGTTCAAAGTTTCTAAATTCATCTGTACAAGACAGGATTAATTTGATTAGAGTTTATAAGCTTTGTACAAATTGTTTACGCACAACCCATCCGATTGCTGAATGCAAGTTTGGATCGTGTAGGTTGTGTGATAAAAAACACAATAGTTTGCTTCATATAGATGGGCAGGCCGACGGCGGTGCATCACAGGTGGGCGGGGCGAACGCGCAACCGCAGCCGGTCACCGCTAACGTCTCCACTATCTCGGCATCATTACACGTTATGACTAATCATTTAGGTACGCAAGTGAGTGATCAGGAATATTCATTATTGCCCAACGTTTTGCTATCCACGGCGTTGGTGGATATTGCAGATAGCAATAATAAATATCATACTGTCCGCGTACTTCTAGATAATGGTAGTCAACATTGTTTTATAACAAAATCGTTATGTCAATTATTGAATACGCCGTTAACACAGTCCACTTATCACGTTGCTGGGGTGGGTCAAAAAATATCCCAATCCACCCACATATGTAAAATAAAAATACGTTCTAAAATAAATACGTTTTGCATGAATATTGATTGTTTAGTGTTGCCGTGTATTACAAACAGTTTACCGGCATTTAGCGTCAATGTAAATAAGTTGTGTATACCTGACAATATTCAACTCGCTGATTCAACTTTTCATATGTCATCAGATATAGACATACTGATAGGTGCGGATAGGTTCTGGGAGTTAATATGTGATGGAAAAATAAAATTGAATAATGGACCGTACCTACAGAACACAAAGTTGGGTTGGATCGTGTCAGGACCTTTGCATAATAATGCATTTCGAGCTAATAATGTTCAGTGTAATTTTTCCCAAACAATTGACACACAATTGAAAATGTTTTGGGAAATCGAAGAAATTAATAACGTTAAAACTGTCCTTAGTGCAGACGAGCGTGAGTGCGAAAATATTTTTATCGAAACGACGAAACGTATGGAAGATGGTAGGTTTTCCGTGCGCATCCCTTTAAAGGAATCAGCTGCCATTCTTGGGGAGAGCTATATGTCGGCTGAAAAACGTTTGTTGTCGTTAGAACGAAAATTTGCTCGTTTACCTGTATTTAGGAAAAAATACATTGAATTCATGACTGAGTATGAAAATCTAGGTCACATGAGTCGTGTAGAAACATACGGGTCTCCTCACTATTTCTTACCGCATCACGGTGTTATCAATGAAAACAGCAGCACGACGAAGCTGCGCACAGTGTTCGATGCAAGTGCAATGACCTCGTCTGGTAAGTCATTGAACGATATACAATATATTGGGCCACCTCTTCAAAATGATATATTTTCTATCCTGTTACGTTTTAGGCAATATACATACGTTGCATGTGCAGACGTCGAGAAAATGTTCAGAAATTTTTTAATACAAGTAGATCAACGCGATTTACAATTGATTTTATGGCGTAAATCTCCGTCGGACCCAATAGGTGTATATCGTCTTAACACTGTGACGTACGGCACCGCGTCTGCGCCATTTCTGAGTATGCGGTGTTTACGGCAACTCGCGATAGAATGTGAGGATGAAAACGTTGCTAGAGTGATCCGAGAAGATACATTTGTGGATGACGTGATTTTTGGTCATGATGATTTGAATAGTTTATTGATATTATGTGACAAGTTAAAGGATACATTAAATTCTGCATGTTTACCTTTACGTAAGTGGGTGTTTAACTTTGATATAAGTGCTCATGAAATAGGTAAAACTTTATCGTTAGGTGATCACTGCCAATGTAAAACTTTAGGTTTGGGGTGGTATAATAAAAGTGACGAACTTTATTTCACTACGGAAGTAGCTCGGAACGGTGGGACACTCACTAAACGTGTTATGCTATCGATAATTGCACAAATTTATGACCCTTTAGGTATTTTAACGCCAGTTATCATAATAGCTAAAATATTATTGCAAAAATTGTGGTCGTGTAAAATAAATTGGGATGATCCAGTTCCCAGTGATGTTACGTTGTCCTAGGACAAATTTATCTATACAATACAATGTTTACATAAATTACGTGTCCCGCGTTATGTTATGAGCACACATACACAATTTATAGAATTACACGTATTCACCGACGCGTCACAGAGTGCGTACGGAGCATGCGCCTACGTTCGTACCTATTCTGATGGCTCGCCTGTGACAACAAGGTTACTATGCGCAAAAAGTAAAGTTTCACCCATTAAACCTGTCAGTATACCTAGACTTGAGCTGTGTGGGGCGTTATTGGGTGCGCGTTTATACCGCAAAATAACAGAATCGTTGAGAGTTAATTTTTGTAAAACTTACTTCTGGACAGACTCGACGATTGTCCTCGGTTGGCTCCGAATGTCTCCGCATTCATTAAAGACATTCGTTCAAAACAGAGTTCTAGAAATTAATGAAATAACAGATAACGCGTCATGGTTACATGTAGGTACTAAACTTAACCCTGCAGACTTAGCTTCTCGCGGGCTTAGTCTCGATGCACTCAGTGACAATAGTCTGTGGTGGAACGGTCCTGGGTTCCTACACACTCCTGGGTCAACTTGGACACATCAGGATATATCACAGTCGGAAGTGAGTACGTTGGACTTACCGGAAGTTAAATCACAGTCGTCAGCTGTTATGGTCTGTGAAGTTAATAATAATAAACTTATTATATTTGAAAGGTTTCGTTCTTATCGAAGTATAACGCGGGTCGGTGCTTACCTGTTACGATATGTAAATAACTTGCGTATATCTGAGGAAAATCGCACACGAGGGCCGCTGTCGGTAGATGAATTGAAAGCGTCGTTGCTGTTGTTGGCACGTCACGCTCAACAGGAATCGTTTCCTAAGGAATATAATAATTTAAAACGTAACTTACCTTTAAAACCTTCACGTTCGATTTCTGGCCTTAACATATTTTTAGACAAGCATAATATAATTAGAGTAGGTGGTCGCATAAGCAATTCACCTGATTTTAATTATGACAAAAAACACCCGATACTCTTATCCAGTAAACACTATTTCACACTATTGTTATTTCAACAACAACATGTGGATCTTCTTCACGCCGGGCCCACATTGTTATTGGCTGCGGTGCGTGAGAGTTGGTGGCCGTTAGGGGGTCGAAACTTAGCCAGAAAGGTTGTCCACCAATGTGTCCGCTGCACTCGAATGAAAGGTAAAACACTAACGCCAATTATGGGCAATCTTCCAGCTGAACGACTTAAACCTGGTTTCCCATTCATTCGATGTGGAGTGGACTACGCCGGGCCTATAAACATACTTAATCGTAAAGGTAGAGGGGCCAAACTTGAAAAAGGTTATGTTTGTATATTTGTGTGTTTTGTCACTCGTGCCATCCACCTAGAACTTGTCAGTAGTCTATCCTCTCAAGAATATATATTAGCTCTTAAAAGGTTTATCTCTCGTCGGGGTAAACCGGCTCAAATTTTCTCTGACAATGGTAAGAATTTTATTGGAGCCATGAAAGAAGTTAATTTAATGTTAGAACATAATTCACAGCAATTAATTGATACTTTATCGAATGACCATATTGAGTTTAAATTTATTCCGCCGTATGCCCCTCATTTTGGGGGATTGTGGGAGGCAGGGGTCAAGTCCTGTAAATACCACCTTAAACGTGTCGTAGGTACTGCTAATTTAACTTACGGGGAGTTCAGTACTGTGTTGACACAGATTGAGGCAGTCCTGAACTCGCGTCCTATAACACCTCTCTCCTCAGATCCACATGATTTCCAGCCACTTACCCCAGCGCATTTCCTCATCGGCCGGCCACTCACTGCACCAGCCTGTGAAGACCTGACCGATGACAATCCTCACCGCTTGACACGCTTTCGAAGATTGGAGCATATGCGACAGCACTTCTGGAAGCGCTGGGCGAAGGAATATATTTCTGAACTCCAAACAAGAACAAAATGGAAGGCAAATAACCAGGATATAGCTATGAATACGCTCGTCGTTATTAAAGAGGACAATTTACCCCCTCTGAAATGGCGTATGGGCAGAGTTGTAAATATTTTCCCAGGAAAAGATGGTGTGTCTCGTGTCGCCACCATCCAGACAGCAGCAGGACTAGTACAGCGAGCGTTCTCCAAGATTTGTCCTCTGCCCGTATTACCACATAAAGACGATGACCTGGTAGCAGTCGCCGAGGTCTCAACTGGAACACCGAAGAAGTCAACATATTGAAAGCTGGAGCTTTCAAGACGGCCGGCATGTTGGCGCGTCTGCTAGCGCCATCTATGAGTAAATGGAGGAAGGAATCGACGTGTGTGAAGACAGCCACTTTATTTTTTGTTTCATCGTGTAACTAGCTTCACTTTTCTTAATGAGCTTCACTTCGTAGCTACCTTCACGTTTCTTTTTTGAGTCAAATTTCACAAAACTTTGATCGTTACATTTTGTTGTAATAATTCATAAAATAAACGTTATGAAGCAGTAAATGAGCAAGAAATAATCATTTGAATCCCGTCTAAGTCTACGTTATTGAACAGCCTTTATTATTCCCAAGTCACTTGGGGTCAGCTTTTCTATTCTAACCGGATTTGACTGGATATTAGTTTTTACACGGAGCGGCTGCCACCTGACCTCCGCAACCCAAAGGCTAACGATACCCTGAGGCTAGACCAGTGTCAGGATATTAGATGGTACTGACTTGCCCAATAACGACTGCCATAGATGTTCATGGCAGCCGGGACCGACGGCTTAACGTGCTCTCCGAGGCACGGAGCAGGCGATAATTGTCAATAAATCCTCACATAATGCCGAAAAGTTATATAACTTCCGAAAGTCAGAGGTGCGTGACGTGGGTTCGAACCCGAGACCCTCTGCTTTGCAGTCTGTTGGTCTCCCCACTAAGCTATCGCTGCTATTATAGTTAAGGACCAATTTCAATTTATTGGTATTCTATTATTGTAGTAAATTATTACATAACTTTAACTGTGTGTTTAATTTCTAAAACAATATTTTAAATAATATATTTTCTATAATTAACTCCGACAATATAGTAACACACGGAATTACTTAAGCAATTATAGGATTTAAAAGAAATGTGTTTGGAATTTATAGGCTGTTATATATTTACGGCTAAACATATTCTTATAAAAATTGGTAAAGAGATTTCTATACATATTTTCATTATTCATTTCTATCCTGCACACCATCAGTTCCATAACTCTTTCTATTGATATATTGACAACTAAACAATAAATAAGTTTACGACAATCATATCATTTGGTATCCTATTTTAATACGCAAAAATAGGTTAGAATAAAAAAGGTTCTATTTTTTTCTGTAACGCGACACCTGGCGCGCACTCGCCGCCGCGCGCGTCTGTGCCGAGACACAATACAAAATATTATTGTGTCTCGTTTGAATACATGTGAGAGGCTAAATGTAAATAAAACAGCTGGTATGGAACTCGACTTATCGCCATAATTCTAAAGAAACAAAGTACTTAGCCAGTCGTTCTTTTTTGCACAATAGGGAGTTTAATTTGTAAACCTGTTGTTTATCTGCACAATCACATACACAACAGATATGCAGAATAAATCATTTGGGCGCTACTAATATTTTATGATTAATGTAAACCTAAGCAGCTGAGAACACAATACGTGTCCTGTCTGTTAATGCGACAGCTGGTTACTGATAGTATTTCTAAAACAGTCGGCCCAATGATATTTATTTATTTATAAAACTTTAACAAAGAATAGCATTAGCTTTAATTAACTTAAAATTAACTTAAAATTAAATTAAAATTAACTTGAAATTAACTTAAAATTAACTTAAAATTAACTTAAAATTAACTTAAAAAAGCTACTAACTAGCAACAACTTTTACGTAATGTTAAAAAATATTAATTTATTCAGAAAATCTCTTTGGAGACTTTGATTTTGGCCCAAGAATAAAAGTTATTGTTTTTAATTTCATTAATAATGGCAAAATGCTTTATTATCGAATTAAAAAAATATTTTATCTATTAAACAGTATATCAAAATGCGTTATTTAAATAATTTTTAATCCACACACATGAGTCAAATACTGAATTTACTTGTAATAGAAATATAACAGTTATCATTTAATGCACAGAGACTACCTATTTCATTCTTAACCATAGTTAGCTACATGTTGCTAATACGAGGCACCGAAAAGTAAAACAATATTCAATACATGAACTGACGCACAACGATATCCACTTTTGCTAAATGTATATAGTTAAAGTTATATTGCATGAAACGAGTGCTTGTCCTGTGCGTTGGTGCGTTGTTTCACCAGCTTGGGATCCAGTAATAAAAATAGTCAAACCCAAGAAGAAGCAAACCACAGCTAGTCTTCATGATACTTTGAGCTCATTCTGCGTAAATAGAAACACCAATGATTAAATTATGTTCGGGTACTTTGAAATAACTACACTGGAACATTGAGACAACTGCCATCTTATTCTCCCCGTGACCATGGCTGCTGAAAAGCAACCGAAACGTCGGGGAAAGTGTAAAAATAAATTAAATCTAAATAGTTTAATAATAATTTAATTAGCTTAAAAATTAGTAAAGTTTAATAGTAAAAGCAGTGAAACAATTTTCAAAATTTTGTAATAAAGTGTCAAATAAACAACGCGATAAAATCCGTATATAGCAGTTTAATTTCAATGAATAATATTCGTGTAAATAGAAGACAATATTAAATAATATTTAATATATTTAAAAAGACATTATGTCGCACTCTTAATAAAACTGCGACTTAACTCGAAATTTGAAAGTAAGGCAATTTGGACTCTAATTGTATATGCTAATTTTTAATATTATGTTTGTGTTAAATCATTGCAATAGAGTTCAAATTTGTTTAATCCAAAATACCGAGATAAGTCTCTGTTTTATTAAGGATGCGATGTGTTCATAAAATTAAAAATATATTATATGTATTTAATTTCATATAATGTATATTGTATGCATAGTATACATAGTAACGTGCTCCACCGACTTGAAGATCACATTGTATATGCAGCCCTAGACTTACTAAGAATGACACGGATACGCCGTGGAACAACACCTACTACCTGGCCGACGCCCGCGCCGCGCGCCGCGCCCGGTCCCAAAGGACCTGAAAGTGAGTGAAATAGACGCAAAATAGAAACGAATGGAAAGGCAGACAAGGAGAACCGACTCCGGATAATGAGAAAAGGCTTAGGAGAAGAAGAAGAATAAACTACCTATTAATTGTGTTTTTATTTTATTTTACTATTTTATAATAAAAGCCTATGTAGTTATAATGGGTCTATTAAGTCTTGTGGCAATAGAAAATGTTTTCTTTTCTTTTAAAATAACAGCGGTTTGCTGATAAAAACGAAGACTAAAGATTTCATTTGCTACGTTCCTTTGAACTTCTTTTGATTCATGCACTCCTATTACCTTACTGTATTACTCTATTAAGTTGTTCTTATCCAGAGGCTTAATTCTCGTGATAAAACTGTCAAATGTAGAGCTCCGATCTAGTCATATAAACGTCGAATCTTAACTGAAATGAAATATAAATTTACATTTGATGTTTATGGTTATTTAAGAAGATATTATTTGTGATCGGCAATCTATTTTGAACAATTTTTATTTAAAATATTAGGCCATGAGACCTATACCAAAAATATCTCTGTCACGCTCTGAGTATAACAGAAATATTTCTGCACGTCCCTTAAATTATATCCTTTACGGGTAGATACCAAACATAACTTATGTTAACATACTTTTTAAATCTTTTTTGTCTAGTCTGCAATTGCTACGAAAAAAGATATTTAAGAATACAAAGTTTTATGACCGCGCATTCGAATGTTGATCGATTCTCTGACACTGGTAATATTTTAATTACTGTCAAATATTCGATCAGCATTGTAATCAAAAACGATATAATGTTTTAATATATAACACGATTGATACATAGGTCGTGGTCGATAAACACATGAATAACTGAATAGCAGTATCTACTAGTACTATCGTATTTTCGTAGACATAATACGTACTTGAATAAATAATTACTAATAAAGTTTATTGCTTTCGATTATTTACATACGTACATGTTTTGAATATTCTTATTTGCTTGGAGATTCAAGTAATTCAGATATTTTTCGGTAATTGCCCTTTGCTAGCACAGTTTTAAGACAATTATACTGAGACGTAGATACCATACATTCAATCAATCGTTTTGTCTCTCATAAACTGTGTGTGGGCTAAAGAGGACATCTCTTTAGCCCCACACAGTTTATGAACTACAAAACAAATCATATATTGGTACCTTCAACATTAATATCACGCTCGTATTATTCTTGATAAACTTTGTAATAAGTATAGTAACTTAGAGAAAATAGCCCAAGGCATCGTAAGTGCCTCTACGTATGTATATCTAACAACATTGATAAGTTTGCTTCTTAGTGTTTATTTCTGTACGCCTTCTTACATATCGACAAGGACAATTTAAAGATGACAGCTCACTTGAACACTTCGCATTACTTGCACAAGTCAGTGCCGCGACGACCGGCGGATTGTCAGCGAGCAAGCGTGCACTGTGCACTTTCAGTTAAACTTTACTTCAGAATTAGTACCTAACTGCGCTATACTATATTTACCGTTAGAAAAATTAACATTACAGTAACAGAATATTCATCTTATTAACAGAGCATCCTAATGGGTTCACTTTTTAAGAATGTGGTGCTCTATACATATAGAGCACCACATTCTTGAAAAGTAAACAAAAATGTTAAAATAAAATGCATTGTGGGCATTCATAATGCATTTTATTTTTATTTTGTAAACCATGCGAATAATCGCTGGGATGAGTTGTTAAATAGCTTTAGAAATCACACTATACAGTAAAATAAAATGAACTTTGTATTGCTAATCAAAATTCTGCTTCTATTATTCTAATTGTTCTGACCCTTTTTTTTTCCCTTGTTATGATATTTTGTTGTGATATACTTAATCTTCTATTTATCTATATATGTATATAAAAATCAATTGCTGTTCGTTTGTCTCGCTAAAACTCGAGAACGGCTGGGCCGATTTAGCTGATTTTTTTTTAATTTTTTTTTTTATTTAGGTAAACAAACAATGACACAATATCTAGTTTTCAGTAGTTTGTACAAAATAAATATAGCATAATTGTGACACCAGTGACATTTACCACATATTTAATACAATACATTCATGGGTTACAATGAGAACCAGTAGACACGTGCAATATTTAGCAAACACAAGTATTAAGAATATTCACTTATTTTTGGTTTTGTTTTATCAATCAAATAAGATCATAATAAGGATAAAGCACTAGTAACAATTTTTTAAATATGCTAGGGCGTGTTGCAAATCAATCAATACTATTGAAATTATTGTTAAAGGATTCAACTAAGCGATACATAGGTGCTCGTTTGCCTGCATTTGTACGACAACGAGCAGTAGCAAAAAATTTACATGGATTACGGCTATGAGTTCGAATAGGTATTCGGTAACATATTTTGTTTGTCAGTTGAGTGCAATCATATTTATTTTGACAAAGGTCGTACAGTAGCATTGCTTCCAAATATAGTCGTCTGTGTTCCAATGTTATGCATTTATATTTCACAAGTAGTTCCTCATATGAACACTTAAAATGATAACACTTATAATGCATGCAGCGCAAAAACTTTCTTTGAACCGCCTCTATAGCAGTAACATACTTATCATAAAACGGATTTCAAATGGGCACAGCATATTCTAGCTGAGAACGGACTAAAGATCTATATAAGTAAAGATAAGTAGCAGGCTGTGTAAAATGTACACTTGAACGCATGATAAATCCATACATCTTATAAGCTTTACCAATAACTGTGTCAACATGTACATCTAAGTTGAGTTTACAATCTAATATAACTCCTAAATCTCGGATGAAATCAAGTTTATCAAGTTGTATCCCATCTAACCTGTAATTGTAATAACTGATAATTTTCTTTTTTGTAAAGGTAACGGATTTGCATTTATCAAGACTAAGTGTAAGCTTGTTCTTAAGACAGTATTGTGTTAAGCGGTCAAGATCTTGCTGGATTTTATAATGGTCATGCATTTGTTCGATCTTATGATAAATTTTTATGTCATCAACATACAGTAAAAAATTGCTGAATTTGAAACAAGATTTTACATCGTTAATAAAAATGACAAATAATAGTGGACCTAGTATTGAGCATTGTGGCACGCCTGAACTAACAGGAACAAATTCAGATTCGTGACCATTCAACACTACTTTCTGTGTGCGGTTAGTAATGTAAGATTTGCTAGAAGCTAATGTTTATAATAACATATATCCATTATCAACCAACAAATTCAAATCAGTTATCATACACTGGCTCAAAACCCTTAACTACAATAAAACAGAAGAGCTTGTATATAATCAAAGATTTTAAACAATTCTATACACACACACACATTCTCACACACACCCTCACAAACACTCACACACACACACACACACACACACACACGCACACGCACACGCCCACGCACACGCACACACGCACGCGCACGCGCACGCGCACGCGCACGCGCACGCGCACGCGCACGCGCACGCACACGCACACGCACACGCACACGCACACGCACACGCACACGCACACGCACACGCACTCGCACACGCACACGCACACGCACACGCACACGCACACGCACACGCACACGCACACGCACACGCACACGCACACGCACACGCACGTATGTATACAATCCAATGATATCATTCTCACACGTGGTAAAGAGACATACTGATTTTTTATTTTTTATATTTTATACGTTTTTTTTTATAATCTAAACAATTCCTTTTTTGTAATTCATTGTTTTGCATTATATAATATTCGTATTTTATTAATTGTGTATAATAAATATGACAATCTTCAAATTCCATTCAATGTTTAATTGATTATTATTATGATCACTAATTTTTAATTTCTATTTTTGTTATTATTCAATGGCAATGCAACCTAATTTTATTATTAATTTATATTTTATTATTATTTTTATTTTATATCAATTGTGTTGAATACTTTTATTTAATGACTCACTGCAGTTTATTGTTTCAATGATTTTGAGGAATATGTCTATATCTGGGCGGAAGGCGCTGACGACTGTAACACAATTTAATATTAGCACGGTCGTCAACGGCAACCTCTTAAAGAATGTACCATTGCTCGGTTTTATTTAGAATCAGTTTAAGAGAAATTTGTAAAACTATTAGTTGAATAAATTATTATTATTATTATTATTATTATTTGAACCAACGCCATAAGTTGCCATGAATACCATTGAAAGCCAGCTTCTCCAAAAGTATTTTGTGATCCACCCTGTCAAAAGCCTTCCGAAAGTCAGTATAAATGCTATCTACTTGTTTATTTTCATCCATACTTTCAAATAAATATGATGTGTATATTAATAAATTTGTATTAGTAGAACGTCTTTTTATAAACCCGTGTTGTTGTTCAATAATTACATTATGTATTGTTGGATAAATATAATTGTGTACTAATCTTTCAAAAATCTTTGCTAAGGCAGACAATGGATATTGGCCGATAGTTCTCCACATTAGACCTATCACCAGCTTTAAACACTGGTACAATACGGGCCGATTTAAAAATTATCGGAAACACACCCTGCTTAAGACATGTGTTAAATATATAGTGCACAGGCTGACAAATTGTTTGAGCAGTAGCTTTCAAAAATATTGGCGGCAAATTATCTACCCCAGGCCCCTTCGAAATATCAAGATTTTTTAATTCTCGAAGCACTGCATCTTCAGAGAATTTTATGTCATTCATTAAGATGTCGGAGACATGGCTGGAATCGGGTATTTCATCTGTACCAAAATTGTTCGTAACATTTGAAGGCTCAAAAACTGAGCTGAAAAAAGACGAAAAAAGGCAACACACTTCATCAGGTCTATTAGCTACTTCATTCCTGTAATACATCGTACATGGTATATCTGGTTTATTTTTCTTATTATTGACGAATGCCCAAAAGTATTTAATATTTTGCCGAATACCATTTTCAACAGCTGCCATATAATCTTTGTAACACTTATGAGATGCATTTTTAAATCTATTCCTAAATAAAGAAAACATTTCGTAGTCAGACTTATTTCCATTTTGTTTCCATTTAATCCAGCATTTATTTTTATCCTTATATATATGAATAAGAGCCGGTGAGAACCATACAGGATAGTGAGAAGGTTTATGAATTTTGTTGGGTACATATCTTTTAATGATATCATATATTTTCTCATAGAAAGTGGTTAACATAGTATCCGCGTTTTTATTTATAATATTTTGGTTTTGAAATGTTTGTCATAGTCCAGGGAAGGTTTAAACGGTGAGAAAATATATAAAAATTCGTTAGGATAGGTGATACAAAGTACACCGGATCATCTAGTTACAAATAATAGAATAACGGAAGGCTCACCTTGCTGCGAATAAATTGTTAAGCATTTGTGATTGAGGGTCAACTGAAGCAATTTTAGGCAATGTTTACATATTATATTTTTTTTCTCTTGTAGAATAAATGTTGATGCCTAGCTTTACTCTATGATGATATAATTTAAAGGTCTTATAAAAAGCTTTAACACACACTGAAGCTGGTTGATCTCTGCTTTTTATCCGTCTGTACATGTTCTATATATCTTAATCAGTAGTCGTTACTGGGTATCGTTAACAGATTAAAGAAAAGATGTCAATTACCATAATGTCAATTGTTATATTTCTTTTTTTTTAAACACAACCCTAACCCACAACATTCGGCGAGGCGGTAGACGCGAGGCCATCACTTAAGCCCCTACGCCCGCGCCATCCGTGCAGTCAGTTTCTAGTAATGATTATTTCGAAAATGACTACTATTTATATTTCTAGTACATAAAAGTGAGGAGGACACGTTGAGATAAGAAGACAAAATTTAGACCATAGTAGTGACGTCGAGTCAGCTCAAACGTGGAGAAATAGCACAGGAGGACTCGCAGATCTCCGACAATGGACAAGACTAGCACAGAATGGGCAACACATCTACTAAGTACATTTAGAAAACTCAGTAGGCGTATTTTATAGTAGAAACGAATATAATATGTGTTTGGAAGAATACATTAAGGTGATAAATACAATAAAAAAACCTGCTAGTAATCATATAACTCGAATATATTTGGTCTCCATAAAAACTATTTGCTAAAATCTGGCAATCTGAACGAAATCCAAACTGTATAAACAAACAAATCTAATTATATTTTTCTGAATAATTCGTATATCAGTTTAATCGACATTAAAGTAACCTGTGTCATTGATTAAGTGTTTACTTATACATAAAGCTGTGAATAACACGCGAGGCTACTTTATCGCAAATCCAGAGGTCAGGGTTAAGAAGGTTGCTAAATCAAACAAATTTTTGATATATGTTTTGGGATTATACGCGTGTTTCCCCGTACATTGTTAAAATATTTCGTGAATAGGCAATCATTATTGGGTATTTTGGAAACTGCCTGAATGGATGTCTTTCTGTAAAGTGATACAAGTCTTAATATGTAAAAACTGAATTGACGCCAGACCTGAGTGATATAAGAGGCATCTTCAAAGTAAATTAGATATTATGGACACTTTGAAGAACAACCACAAAAATGTAGTGGTACCTTAATTATATAACATATAACATCGACCGAAATGTACATAATAATGATCCATAGCTTTTTTCTAATTCATCGACTGCTTGAAGAAATCCATAGTTTGCCGAGTTTTAGGGCCTACGAGCATTTCGATGAGATGCTCACTTGTGTGCTCTCAAGTAAGTTAAGTATAGTTAGTACGTAGTCAGTGCCTGTGCTGCAAGCACATTTGTTTGTTTGTGAGTTGCTCTGCCAAAATCTTCAACCACGACAAATCAGTATCATGACAATATTGTTCAGTACATCTTTCTTTTTTCAGCTACTAGAAGAAGCATTTTCGTCATAGTTAATTGATAAAAAAATGCTGTTTGTTACTCTTTTTTGCTATCCGCTATACGTAAATACTGGCGCTTAGCAACCATAGTTATCGCATGCGTTTCAAAGCATAAGTTTTAAAGCCGTTAACATAGGTTCATCAAAAGATATTAGTAGTGTGCATACAGTCATACTATCGAAATCAATAAAGTGTCTTAGACAAATAAAGTGACATCGGTTTCATGTAATATTGGGACCGATACCTCTTGGCAGAATATAAAAGATTTGGTAGCAATCACACAGAAAATATGCAAAGGAACAAACGAAGCAAGCAAATGTTTGATACAAATTTCACGCAAAGTTTCTACTGTTACTATATTGTTATGTCCTCAGACTACGTGAAATTTTTAGTAACATCATGAGTACATTGTAGTTTCTCTTATTGTCAAATAACATTTCTAATTATTTAATTTTATTTTTTAGTGAACTAACTGTCCCGATAGACGTTGTCCTGTACAGACGAAAAAAATACCCAAGTCTAAACCATCCTCAAATCCACATGAACACACAATTTTTTTATCAAAATCGGTTTAGCCGTTCAGGAGGAATTCAGTGACATACACATGTACAGTAGAATTATATAAATAAAGATGTAAGTACAGTGAGCTGAGAAAATGCATACCTATGTCAAAACTAAAATGGTATAATCCGGTAAATAACGCCATCTAACGACTATCGATACAAGAACTGTTAAGTTGTTTTGTTACATCGCAATACATGGCGGTGTACTATAATAAAATAAAATAAAAGATTTCTTAATAACTCAAATTTGTAAAATTTACTTTCAAAAATTTTTTATCTTTATTCACAATATATTTATTTAAAAAAGAACACAAAACAAATAATAGAGAATTACAAATGAATTTATAAATTTATAGTAGGTAATTTATTTTATAGATACTTGCGAAGACTCGCAATTCTGTTCATACGCAAACATTATTCTGCCCCTGTGTTCAAGTATCCTTTCGGATAAGATAATTTCTTATGAATTTCACCTATTTTGAAATTAAACACTTTATAGGGATTTTGTCGCGTTGTTTATTTTACTTTAAATACTAACACGGAGAGATTCTCTAAGAGCGCACGTCGCGGCGCAGTGTACACTTCAATATAAATAGGTTTAATTAAATTAAATATGTAGCTTAAATAGTAGTACAGTTCGATGATAGTAGTCATAGAGTTTCAAAATGATGTAATAAAAGTGTTTAAAGTAAAAGAAACATCGCGACAAAATCCGTATAAAGTGTTTGATTTCAATGTATAACATTCGCGTAAACGTAAGACAATTTCACCTATTTGCTAAATTTAGTACACGTTGCATGCATATATTTATAAATCAACGCCATCTAGTTTATTCGTATTCATTCTAATTCGAGTGTTTACAGGATTTAGGACCTTAAGGTATCCATGCACTATTACAGGTGACTGTATATTCAAAGAATATAATGATGTATGTTTAATGTTATGCTGGAGAATTATATGTCGCTTATTAGAGGGTTTTATTTTAAAGTTTTATTTTTTATTTCTATTATATAAAATTTTAGGTATAAGATAGTAAAAACAAATTACATTGTTATTGCTCTTTTTAATTAATCACCAACTAAAACGGATCGAAACAAAGTTATATAACTCTTAGATAAAATAATTATAATTATTCAACTAACGACCATATTGTAACATTGATATTTTACAAGCATCTAATTAGTGTGCCGTATCAACTCGTTTGAATTTTTATAACAAGAATTTGGACCTCGCCATCTGGCATTTTAATATTATCTGAAATTAACTATAATAAATTAAACATGTACAATCAATTAAATTTTTTCTATCCCTCACTATAACAGAACCTATACTTCTTTTGAAGAACCTGTTTATTATTAGCCCAGCCTAATGTAAAGGAAACTGACAGCATATTTATTTATTGTGCAGTGCAAGTCAATGTCTATAATTGAGATATTGATTCTATAATTATTTTTCTATAAGAAATTCGCCGAGTGAGCTGACTTACCCAATAATTGATAACGGCGCGCTCCGCTGAGATAATATAGGTACATACATACCTACACGTAATTATAATATACAAACATAATTTATAACATATTATGTTTCCTAACCAATACTGTATACAGAAACTAAGTGAAATAATTATAAATAAAATACAATAAAATAAATCAAAATCCAAAGTAAATTGACTGACAAAGCCAGTTTTATGTTATCTGTATAATAAATTATAAAGATGGCGAATCCTCAAACACGCTCTGGGTAACAACTATGTTTGATCTTTCTGATTTATTGCTGAGACATTCTTTAAGAACTAGTTTACGTAGTCACGACCTTGTCCACCATTTATACAGACATGCAACTATCTTCTTCATCAATTTGATTCTCCTTTGTTGATTTTCATAGCATTTTATGATTGTTCAACTCTTTACGGCTGGCTTTATTTACTGTATACGTAGGTATACTAAATTGATGTAATATTTTTCAGTAATTACTTTGATGCTGAATTATTAAAAAATGCATAAATTAGTAAATTTTGCATATACCGTGTACCGTGATTTCATATTGAAATAGTAAAGCTATATTTAATTGTATATACCGTCTTATTACTTCACTCAGGAATCAAATTCTAAATAAAACTCAAGACTCCAAATATAAAAATAACATGTTAATAATCGCAGTTTAGAATTCGTTTCTTGTTTTATAAGTAAATAAATGGAAAAGATATTTGTCTACCCAACTGCACTGGGCCAGTATGCTGGACTATATAGCCTTACCCATTTCCCAGTAGTGAGACAATTTGCAATTAGAAGGTTACTTTTGTACTTATTTGAGATTGATTATATTTTTATTATATAATAAAAATATTTTAACTAACATTACTTGTAAGTTCAAATAAATGTTTGTTACGCGAATAATTTATACATACAAAGTAACCTGTACGAAAAGAAATATAAAAAGATATTGCAAATAAAATCTCACATCTATTATTCGTAAAGTCAGTTTTAATAAAAACAAGTACGACGAAATTAGTATCAACAAACAGTTTCACAATGTTTTTACTACTGCAGAAACTTTGAATAATTATGTAGATGACAGTAAAAAGTTTAGTATCGAACGTTTAGAACTTTTTATTACAACAGAACCGGTTAATTGGGAAAATACACCGGAGCCGCTGGCATGTGAGAAATTTCACACATACAACAACATACAAGCTCAGAAATGAATTTAAATAACTTTTTTGTAGACATACCAATGTATTTTACAAATATTTTATTTATGGAAGGGAAATAATGATCTTGTTGAGTTTTATGTTGTTATCTATTCATATTGGCAAATGCTTTACGAGTCGGAGTTATGTGGCACATTGATGTCAAACTAAAATATAATATGTGTGAGTGGCTTAATGTTTATATGCAAAGATATCAGACTGCACCTGGTTTTCCCAGGTGTTTAATATTAACTTAATATACTTGGCAGAAGAAGTCTAGCAACATAATAATTAATGTTTGACATTGGGAAATTTTTGTCGAAGGATTTGGAAGATCTCATACAACTTTTGTATGTGAAAGTAATCTATTTCTTGATTACATTTACATTTATTTAGCTAATTATAAGACTCACGTGAAAGTGTATCAACCGGGCTCTTCGCCAGACTCCGTTCTGCTGCTGATAAATTCCTTATAGGAACTTACTAACACTAACACACACTAACACTAACTTACTAACACTTACTTATACTGCCCGGTCGACGAATCGATCACGAGACTTCATGACAAACAGGAGCAAACTTATGCCATAGGACCAAAGCACTCTTTATCGCTCTGTCTAGCTAAAACGACTTTGTTGACGAAGTTTTTATGCGAGCACTTTTTTAATGTGGACACCGTATTACTAACAATCATCATGAACATTTATCAATTAATCTTTTTTTTATTTTTTATATAGAAGACAACTCGCACTAGGAATAATTTCTAGATCGCGGGGGACTTTACAAACACTCAAACAACGGACACAAAGAACACCCAGACTCGGAACAACTGTTTGTGACGACACAAATGTTTGTCCCGTCTGGGGATCAAACCCACAACTCTCGGCGCGGCGGCAGTAGCAAGGCAAACCACTTAAACCACTTCGATTAGAAGCATAGTAAATTGAAAAATCGTTTTGTCCTCACTGTAGAGTGATATATTTAAAAAGGAGTAATAAGTATATCTCGTAGTGCGTCGGACTATGTTGCTTAGTGCGGTCTACAGATGTTATACCTACACCGACACTGATAACTTTACGATAGTAACAATTGTAAATATTTAATCCTAATTTCCTAGTTAATATTATAAATGCGAATGTGAGTTTGTTTGTTTGTTACGCTTTTACGCTTTAACTACAAGACCGACCATCACGAAATTTCGCATACACGTTGTCAGGGGGACAGAAAAGGACATAGGTGCCTTTTATCCAGAATAAAGAAATGTTACTAATCCAACCTAATGTAACTGACATTTGCGCCAGCAAAGCCGCAGGCAAAACCTAGTCATGAATATAATAAAATGAGCTGGGGCGTAAATTGTAATTGCCAAATTAAGTACGGTAAAGATAAATAATAGATGAGATGAGATAAAGTATGACAATCGTCATGCTAAACCATGTGCATGGTATCTTGGTGTATCAGTACCGTTACATGTTTAAATTTTCATTTTTATCACTTCCGAAAATGTGCCCGTAAAATTAATTTTATTTTGCCGTTATGTTCCTCGCATGCGATGTTTAAATGCAGCCTCCATAAAGATGTGAAATTCTACACGCTGATAAGAAACGGCATGCAGAATTTTTGCTCACTTACAATAAATTGCCTCAGTTAACTGTAGCGTAACTCTAAAGATAGGTAGCAACCAAATTCACCAAATTCTTCTGAGTCATGCCCCACCTATTAAATTTATGGCTGATTTGATTTTATAATAGCATGACCAAAAATGCATACATAACTACTATAATAGTACAGGTACACATATCACAGAACACTTCAAACAACTTCAAAGTAGTAGAGCCTCGCTGATTTCAGCATGAAAGGGCCGGCTCAACAGGAGAAGGAGTATCCTCTCACAGAATATCGACGTGAAATAGCAGTATTCCTACTGTTGTGTTTCGTTCGGTGAGTGAGAGTTCTTGCCCCCTTCCCGCTCCTGCTCCTTCCCAATTCCTTTTACTCCTAAAGGGTCGGCAACGCGCAAGTGATGCCTCTGGTGATCCATAGGCTACGGTGCCAACTTACCATCGGAGGTCGTAGACCGTTAGCTTGTTCACCACCATAGGAGTATGGAAAAAATCTCTTACCGCTTTGAGTGAAGCAGATCATTTGTGGCTTTTTCTGACAAGAAGCTCTAGGTAACAAGGATTCACACGTAGATAATAGGCGTCGGCCATATTACCTACGCGAAACCAAATTATGCCTAGCGAAATATAAGTGTTCTACTCTCAATAGAGATAATAATAATTAAGCATTAAACAGATACATAAACAGAGAGAAGAAGATGGGCACGGAAACAGACATTGCTGCATATTGATCCGTTATCATGATTGTTTAAAGGTTGTAATTTATCTTAGATATGTTCGCTACGTTCAATTTTACTTTATGAACCCGTGACGCAGTCAGCTTAAGGCTAAGCGACGCAGACACGAACCCTGGCACTAGTCGACACCAGAGCTATCATTCACTGCGCTATGTTTGCGGCTCGCCTGCAGGATTTGCCTATTTATTTGAAAAACAGCTCGTCATCTGTCATTAAGGGACTCATGCTTTACCTTACGTATTCTGAACCTACTCTTAATAATTATGTTTATTGATATTATGAGTTAATTGTATATTAGAGTAACAAAAACTAGCTCTCTATTAGTGTTAGAATCCGTCCATTAGTTGCACAGATTGCCCTTTACGTACACACAAATTACATCATATTAGTATGGGTATTATATCTAACAGTAGGTAGAGCCGTACGGCAAGTGTGCCCTAGGTGGGCAGCGCTAGGTTTAGCAGCCTATCAGCGATGTTCCAATTACAGAAGATACTATTAATCATTTTGGAAGGACAGTTCACGGCAGAAACCATATATGAAATGAAAGTACGCAGTGTAGCTAAAGAAGAATGCAATAATGTTACAATAATGAATTAGTACATTTAATAACAATTTCAGACTGCACGGGTGGCATAGTGGTTTAAGTGGTCGTTTCGACGCTGCCGGTCTGCTGAGTGTTATGGGTTCGAATCCCGCACGGGACAAAAATTTGTGTGATCCACAAATGGTTGTTCCGAGTCTGGGTGTTTTTTGTGTCCGTTATTTGAATGCTTATTAAGTTCCTCGCAATATATTAATAAATCCTAGGGCCTGAGCTGTATTGTAAAATAATTTAAAATTGTATTACATACATACATAGATTCACGTCTGTTTCCCAGAGGGGTAGGCAGAGACTGTAATTGTATTACAAAACACTAATATTCTTTTTAATCTCTACAGCTACGCTAAATGTAAGAATAAGATTGAAGCTGCTAGTGAAATAGGAAATAAATTTACTAGCAGATCACGAGTACGTAGAATTTATTGGTCTAGCAAAAGTACTATTTGTCAAGAATTTCTCGCTAACGTCATGCAGTCTAAAACTGTGCTCAGTAGATGGCAATAGGTTCCCTTCTCTCTAAGACGTTACTAGGTGGCAAAATATTGGCGTAATGCCTGTACATGTACTACTACCTTTTTTTTTTTTTTTTTTACGTGTGGGAATGCTTGATGCATACCCCTCCGCGGGGGCGGGCGGAGGGGTTATGTCGGACTCTCCGGGGTAAAAGAAAGATGTTAAGAAGAAAATGTACCTCCCGGAATACCGACTAAACCTACCACGGTGTTCCTCGACAAAACCACTATCGACGGGGCCGCGCGAATCACTTTCGCATGCGGTCGCGACCCCGCCGAGGTTTCGGCCCGCCGTATGAAACGGCAGGCCACTACGCAAAAGACCTACCCAAAGGCACTTCTCACAATAATATCCCTACTGTCTCCCCTAGAGGGGAGACGGACTCCAAACAACAGAGGCGCGCGTGGGAACACGCACGCCGCCTCTCGGACCTGGTGCTGAATGGATGGCGGGCAGGCCCACAAAGCCCGCCACCCCCAGGTCAAACCTCAGGGTGGCTGGAGGTCGTCCCGCGCCCTCCGGCGCCCGGCTCTGCGGTTGGGGAGAGGGTTCAAACGCTCCCTCTCCCGCTCCGCCGCCTCCTTGATGGAAATGACTTCCTCACATGTACTACTACCTAAACCTTCAGGAATGTGAATTAATGCTAGTTTAGGTACTGTAATTAGCAGAGGAACATCTATCAGACCCAAGGTAACGCTTCAACCTTCGTTATAAATATTATCGCCATCATCATCGTCTGCCATAAAGATCATCATTACCTAACTCACTTCATCTCATCAACATAAATTAATTTCACAACTTAATAATATATAGTATCATAAATTTCAACATGCCCGCTGTTTTATTATCTAATAATTGTCAATCGATATGTTAATTTACCGATTTTAATCATATGCAAATAAAAGACAGATTGTTTAAATTTTTTGTCACATATTTAAAGTTGTTGAAGGTAATAACTAAATTTTATAAATCCATTACATTTTTCGAATTCCGCGAGACTATGCGTATGTCCTTTGTCTACTTAATTGTATCACTAAGCCACAATATAATCAAGAACATATTAATCTTGTACCTAATTTAATATTAAAGTGCTAACTAACACTTTCTTTTTCCTAGAAAATCTTAATCTTGTATGGTCTCTCCCTTTGAAAGACATTGTTAGTAAGCATATCATAGTGTTCTTTTGTATGCAGGCATATACCAATATACACGATACTTTATCCTATGTATACCAGTATCAGTAGAGACAAACTACCTACTAGAACATATTTAGTGGTTCATTCCAAACATCCATAATATAACAAAGAATGTACATTTAAATATTAATGTTATAGTCCGCAGTCCGTTGGTATCATACATCAAAAAGAAATCAAGGTATTCATCTGAAAAACAAAACAATATAATCTGGCCATGGCGCCAGTCTCAACAATGCTAAGTAAGAGTATTCGTTAAAAGACGGAAAACTCCAAAATATATTTTATTATAATCGCATTCAAATACTTAAATGGCGGGTATAGTCTTGTTGTGATCGCTTTTTAACTACCTACAGAATATATCAACGATAAATTGTCTGAGGTAAATAATAAGAACATTAGACAGTGGCGCCTGCATATCAATCGGATATGGTAATTTAAAAAATATATTTACTATGATACAGATACTTTTTATAAATAGATTAGTCTGTAATTTAAACAACAGTCTGCCGAATATGTCGTCTATATCCGTCGCCGCCGTAGATAACATCGTCTATATGTATAAATATATGCTAATCGATATTATCTTAATATATTATGAATTTTAAATTGCAATACTCTGCTATTTAAGTTCGCATACAAATCGTAATTGGTTACTATATAATGATATTTATTATTTACGCGAATATTATACGTTAAATTGGCACTAAGCTTAGGAATCATTTCACGATTTATTTTACACTAATGAATTAAATACCATAATCAAAACGATTTATGAACATAATTCGTATTATTAGAACCTGGGTCCAAAAACAAGTGTCAAAAGGAATGTTGTGACATTTACAAATTTTTGAATCGTGAAACATCTTTGAATTAAAATATTGTTAAAATATTAATTCAAAGATGTTATAAGATTTAAAAATTCGTAACTGCTCTTAGACCACATGACCGCTTACCGTCAGGCGGAGTGTGTCATTTTAACGAGCAACATGAAAGATTTTTTTTTTCCATATATTTGAAGTGGGTAAGTGTACAGCAGGGTTCAATATTTTAAATGTAGTAAAATTGACTTACACACTTGTACGCGAGTACGAAAGGAATCGCATGTGAGTAGCTTGAGCCGATTTAGCTTTTAAAATACTTTAATGTCGGGCGATGTACACGAACACGAGGCTGCAGGTGTAAGCTAGTCATCTATAAAGTAAATAAGATGCGTTTTGGTAAAAAGTAAACCCACTATTTGAATTGTCATTAACCAGTCAATCTAAAGTTACTCCGAATGTTAATTGGACGAACGCTGTCTTTAGACAAGGACAGAGGAATAGACATAACCTATTTTTATAACCTACTACTACAAAATCTACTCCAAAAGAAAAATCAGCAAATCTAGTCTATTTGTTTCTTGTAAGATAAAAATACCAATTACTAATTAATGAAATTTTCTAAATATATACCCTCCGTAAAACGTCAGTAATTAAGAGTTGTATTGTATTCGTACTTTAATATACTGCAATTATCTTTATAATTACTAATTAGGCGTTAAAATATTATTTAATATAATGATTAAAATAGAACTTAAGGTTGAAACTGTGTTATAAAGCCATCTAATTATTACACTCACGCTCGTATTCATAGCTACCTTTTGATTGTGTCTGGGAGATGTTGGACCCCCACAATAAGTCTGGCTGCTAACAAAAAATATTGCGATAGTTCCCTGCGTATTATAGGTATATAAAGTTAAGACTTAGACTATAAGTAAGACGACGTTATTTTTTATAATTTTAAGGCGTCTTGCCAAAATGACCGCTGACGGGACTTGTCTAGCAGTATTGATTTTTAATTATTAATAATATTCTGTGAAACATACATACATACAAAATCAACACTTAGACTTTTAGAAAAGAGAGTAATGTTTTATGTACCTTTAGTACCTAACTCCTGCCAATTGGTGTTCGGCTCAAGCTGACAGGTATGCGGACTTTTAGATTACATACTAACACTACTCTATCCCGCACATTTTGTTACTTAGAAAATAAGTAACGTCTACGTCTAGGAGCATTTGGTTCTTGCTTTAAAAGAGTGGTAGTGCTTTTAAGAGAAAATAAGGCATGATACAAAAACGAATATATTTCTAAGTTTATAAATGTTGTCATTGACGATTATCGACTGATATCCCCTGGATACTGCAATTGGAGAAACAAGTAAGCATCTTTAATTGATTGAGGTCAAAGATAAGTTTGGTGTATTGGGCTGAACGCGCTTACTTTTCTATACATATGCAATTTGGTTTTGTTTTTCGATAATCTTCAGTGATATCTGTTCAAATTGTAAACCAATCAGTCAATACACAAAATAATATTTTCTAAATTAAATTAGCACTTAAACCTGTTTAAATTCTTATCAACAAGTTGTATTCTAATAATAGTCAAGTTACATAACTTTAATATTCTCTTGTATATTAAAGATAAATGTAATTACCTGATTAAATTTATCTAAAGAATTTACCTAGCTATTAGAGTTAGCGGGTATCTTCTACGTAATCCTACTTTTCATAAAGTATATTGCGAAGATATGACTAATTAGTTGTTCCAACGGGCCAATGCCTTTTGACCTACGTAGCCCAATTTAATTAGACCAGTCAACGCAATATGACCGAACGGGTGGCCTAGTGGTTTAAGTGGTCGCCTCGCCACTGGCGCGGGCGCTGCGCCGGCGCCGCGCCGGGCGTGTGATCCACAAATGGTTGTTCCGAGTCCAGACTCGAAGAACACCCAGGTGTTCTTTGTATCCGCTGTTTGAATGTTTGTATATCCTTCCGCGACACAGGAATTATTCCTAGTGCGGGAATTGGCTATTTGTACAGAAACAGATAAAGAACATTTATGAGAATAATTTATTATTTATCGATATATTATTACTAAGTCCACGAAATACAATAATTGAATTGTTTATTAAAAATGCAATCTATATCAGATGTAACAACAATAAAAAATTTTACTAATATACTATTTACATATTAATATATAATTAAAATACATGTAGTAGAAAATTACTACACACAATCAAAATCATTGTTAGCATAAGATTTCGATAAAAACGTGATTCCAATTCAAGATATAGTGACACGTGATTTTATGGCATATTTTATTTAAATGATGTTTTATTAAGTTTACTTTCTGGTTACGAAGAACGGCAAGTGTAACTTCAGATTCTGTGCTGCTATTCAGAATTTCGGAATAGGGGCCGAAATTATCACATTTTGAAAAGACACAAAGACCGTTGAACTTTATAACCGAGTCTCACCTCACACAATCACTGATTTTGATTTTTCCTGAACGATAACTGACGTCAATAACTAAATAGCTACCGGTCTTGCCTTCGGTTATTTAAACCGCTATTTACATATTTTTTGTTTACAATAACAAAACTTCACACCTTGTATATAAGTAGATTTATCTTCATACATAATTATGGATATTATAAACATTCTTGACATTTTATATTTCCTGATATTTAGTGCATTCTGTCGAAGAATTTTATAGAATACGTCTGTGAATAAATCACGTTCGGAATTTTTGTTATTTCATGCCGGATACGTTTAGCCTAGATTATTAATAAAATAAAGACTTATAAGCCATCAATTGGATATAATTAGCGTTATTATAACTAAAATTAAATATTTTTAATTTTGCTATATCTGATTGGAGGGATGTTTATTTGGTTACCTAGCTTGGGAGCTAGGTGGCTCGATCAAAGTCTCGTAACAATAAACTCTAGATGGTATTGTCACATTATAGGTTTGCAAGAGTTGGCTTTGAAACTATAAAGCGATCCACTGATATTTTTCATGGATCGCTAATAGATTTTTCCTACTTATGGAGATCGAGGTAGCAACAGGAGATCCGTTCTGTATATAGTTTTGACCTTGCCAACACAAGGCGGACTGTGTCATGAATAATTAGAAAAGTGACGTCACGATTTGCAGAAAGTTCAAGCATGTGTTCAAGGCCTTCTTCAAGGCTAGGATGTTACAGTTGTATAGTTTCTATGATTCATATTCAAGCTACCTGTGATGACAGTAAGTCCTTTTAGTACTACGGCATTCAAAACAAAATTCTCTCTTGATCCTGACTACTGTAAACACGTCATATACAGCTACTAGCTTATACCACTTTGTCCTTTTCTTTACCCCTGACAACGCGTACGCGAATTTCATTATGATACGAACCACGAACTTACATTCGCATTCATAATATCAAATTCGCATTCATAATAATAGGATGCCTGTCGCGACCAACTACTCCGCATCTGCATAATATTCTGACCAATTTAAATATTGAATCGTTACGCAAGAGACTTCATGTTAAGTTAGTTCTTTTATGTTACTTTATTCTTTTTAAAGAGCCAATTTTCGCACTAGGAGTTATTCCTGAGTCGCGGGAGACTTTACAAACATTCAAACAATGGATACAAAGAACACCCAGACTCGGAACACCAAATCGAATCGGATCAAACTCCTAATACGCAGTACGAGGGCAGTGGCGAGGCGACCGCTCTTAAAACTACGCCATCCGTGCAGTCATTCTCTAAATATTAATTGCTGGAAAAAGGTATTAAATACTTAAACTTCCATATTATAATAAAAATATACACATGTATGTAGATATGTTGCCTGGCTGAGTTTCGATGTTTCATATCACATAAGTACATTAAAAAATCTGTTTACAATTTTATTTATTTTCTATTTATTATTCTTGATCTCGAACAGAAATAGAGCACAACAGCTTAAGTTTAAACTAGGGATATACTGTGGAAGTACCAGTTTGTATCTTGTAACTATATACTCCATTTGGTTAGGTACTTAACTAAAGGTAAACAATCTTGATGTGACTTTTTACACAAACACATATTAAACAAATAAACTACTGCTTAAACAAACGGTTCAATTGATTTAGTAATCGTTATTGTTGTATTTACATTGATCTTTAGCAGCATTTTATTTTTAAACTGAGCTTTTAGATAATAAGACACATCAAGATTGTTTACCTTTAGTTAAGTACCTAACCAAATAAAGTATAAGTTCTTATTTATCTGATTTAATTTATCACGCCTTTTAATTTTTCAATAGCAAAATACTTGACAACACTTTGCCTAATAAACGAAGGTAGGAGAAGAAATAACAATGCCTATCCTGGTCACTAAAGAGAAAAATGATATGCTTTTTTAATTATTATTAATAATCCAGTATAATAAGTCTTATAGGTTAAAATGCGTGAATGTATGGCAGAAGCATGTTTTGAGTATAGCGCCATCTCTTGTCATTCGTCGCAACTTCAACTGTGTGTAGTCGCCACTGGGTTTTAAAAGGTTCCCATTTTGATATCGTGTTAGCCACTTTTTTATAAGGGTTGCTAAACCCTAAAGTTAAGACTAACACAAAATAAGAATTTTACCAATTACCATTTATTTAAAACTCTCTTAGAAATCCCGTTAAGGGTAACCAGATAAATTCCAGTTGGTCAGACATGGATTGACAATTAAAAATGGTATCACACCTACAGTACACCAGCTATATTTTAGAATATGTTATAGAAAGCAAGCAAAGATTGCTGTATATTGTGCACAATTTCAGACTGCGTGCGCTAACTGAGAATTTTCTAAAATGGAGCCGAGTAAACTTACTTATATATTTAAATACTAAACCTATACCATAAAACCTTTATTTTTAAATCATATTTAATTCATAATATGTGTACCTAATGGCCATGTATTAGCCCGTATATATATGTGTGCCCGTATATATTAGCCAGTAGTGGTTGCATGAGGTCTCGGTTTTGTTTCCCGGCTCTGGCAAAGTTCTATTGAGGTTTTCTGTCAAGAAATTCTCATAGCAGCACGGAATAAAACTATGCCCTTAGGTTCCCACCTTATTTCGTGGGAGCTAAAAGCAAAATGTCGTTATATAATACACCTCTGCTTAACGCTGAGGGGTATAAGCTATTATCATGGCTTGTATGTAAATTTTTATATTTAAGTACCGATCAATACCTGGCGGTTTCTCCTTTACATTTTATAAAATCCGTAGCGATAATAAGGCTTTTTCGTATGTTTCGCGCTTTCTAAAAGTAGTCTTGGGTATTGCAATCCACGTGCACATGAAAAGTTCAACCTGTATAAGTGTATATGTATTTTAACCAGCTGGTAAAACTTCAATGACACGATTCAGGTACTGTTAACGTAGTAGTTAACAGACACTAGACATAATTGAAGAACTATTGTGTCTGTTCGCCGGTGTCCCGCTGCGATTTAATAGGCTAAAATAGTATTGACATTCCTACAGACATCTAATCCACAGTTAATTATTTTGAACTACAATAATATCTACTTATAAATAAATTATCTCTAAAGGTAATTAATCCTAGAAAGATAATCTACGTCCGCGAGACGTATGGCGAAATAAACATTTGTAATTTTTTTCTTTATTAATAACAGCAGCGTGCTAGCCGCCTTTTTTTTTTTTTTTTACGTGGGGAATTGCTTTGACGCGTACCTCTCCGCGAGGCGACGGAGAGGTTATGTCGGGCTCACCGGGGGAGAGATACCCGGTAATACCGACTAAACCTACCACGGTGTTCCTCGACATAACTATAGACGGCGGGGCACCGCGAATTGCTTTCACATGCAATCGCGACCCCGCCAAGGTTGCGGCCCGCCATGTGAAACGGCAGGCCACCACATAAAAGACCCTCTACTGTCCCCTCGAAAACACGACTCAGAGGCGTGCGTGCGAACACGCACGCCGCCTCTTGGACCTGGTGCTGATCGGGTGGCTGGCAGGCCCACGAAGCCCACCACCCCAGGTCAAACCTCAGGGTGGCTGGAGATCATCTCGCGCCCTTCTCCCATCCCTCTCCCGCTCCGCCGCCTCCTTGATGGACATGACTTCCTCACAGAAGGAGGCGACGGCGTTCCACGACGTCTCGCTCCGGACCATAGATTGAACCACGGCCGGGAGCGAGAGGGCGACCATACCGACTGCCGCGATCAACTCACGGCGCTGCGATGCCCAGGCGGGGCAATCCGTCAATGTGTGCAGCGCCGTGTCCTCAACAACGTCGCGGCAGTCGCCACAGTGGTGACAACCGGGCGTCTCTTGCCGACCTATGCGACACAGGAACTGGCCAAAACAACCATGACCAGTCATTACCTGTGTCAGCCGGAAGGTGAGGGCGCCACGCCGCCTCTCCAGCCACTCCTCAAAAACGGGTCTTACCGCCACGATTGTGGCGTGCCCGGTGCTAGCCGCTTGAGTCAACTTAATCGGCGGCCGGAGCTTGCGCGGAGCGGCAGTTGCGCCACGGTAAGTACGCTCAATAAGTAGATACAGCTATGTCGTGCGTCCGCGAGACGTATGATTATCCTATATGCAACTTTTACAAATTATTTGAAGTAATAGTTTATTGTTATTTATAGTTACTTATTATTATTTTCAGGTATTAATTATTATTATATCACAATGGCAAACCAAAAAATGTTCGATAGTATTCAAATTGAGAACTTTTTGAATCAAAATGAAAAAGAATCGGCATCAGAATGTAAAAGCGACTACGAAGACAACCTTTTAGAAGACGATGTGCAGAATGATACTGAAGACGAATTGATCGACTAAGCATTGGATATGCTCGACTGCTCTGCTGAAGATCATCCGGAGTCTGCTATCGAACTAGCTTCGCCTTCAGGTAGCCGCATAATTATTCCTTTTCAGCGCACATTCATGCCACCCATTTATGCTCCAGAAAGACGAACAGGTGGCCAATGGCTGTACGTTATGGCATTTTCAACATAGCCTTTGTGAATTCCGATGTGATATATTGTTCTAACACTCTATCGAAAAACGAAAAGCCTCAAAGCCGTGAACATTTTTTGAAAATGCTTAGTAAAGGACTCACTACACCTTAGATGGAAAAAAGGCTAGAGACGCCAACTTTGAAAAAGACTGTGCCGAAAAATATAGCGGAATTGCTGCCAAATGTTAATGCAATCAGTGGCCAGGTTCAAAAGAAGAGCCGCCTGCAAATAAAAAGAGATATTGTTCGTACTGTCCATCCAAACTTCACAGAATGTCACAATTATCATGCGTGAAGTGCAAAAAACCCGTGTGAGGAGAACATAACAATACCATGAGCGTATTTAACAAGCAAAAATTGAAATACTGATTATTGTAGTACGTATTGTGTTAGTAAGTTTAAGCGAACAAGTGCCAAATATGCCAATATAAAGACTAAAAGTGATTTTAATGTTCTTTTAGATGATAAGTTAAGTTTTTGTTAATTTGTAAAGAATTTTACGATTTTCTTTTGTAATTATTCATTTATACTTTATGTTTGCTAAATAATCATTTCATTTCCTTAAATAGTATATAAACGATCATTTAGACCATAACGCACGATCAAAATTACATAGGCTTAATAAAAAACCATAATTAGCTAACACACATCTGGTATTATCTTTTATGCTAGTTTCTAGATGATTATCTTTCTAGGGTTAACCAGAGCAAAACGAATTAACACAATGTTATCATTGCAACCTCTGAACTCAACAATAGCAGTGCAGCAGTGTCAGAGGGTGTACAAGTTTAATTATTCAATGTTTGTATTTATTGTCATATCCATATTAACTCGAACTTGGCACAATTCGATACCGTATCGTTATCGCTGGTGAGAATAATAATTCTAAAGACTAAAGAAATATCAAATTGTGGTGGCAGCATAAATGCCATGTTAGTGAAAACATATTATCTGCTGGCAATTATGAATACTAGTAGTAAGAAGTGAAGCAGAGATCTTTGACTATAATCTACAAGCAAGCTTTTATTGCACATCTGACGACATGAGTTTTTGCCGAATGACTATATATGTGAGGATTACGTAACTTTACTTCGTAGCAAGGTCAAGGACCACACTATACGGTAATGAATACGTCAAATCCTTTTGCAATACAGCTAAAACACTGTGCTTGCAATGGCGAAGTATATTGACATTTCGATGTAGAATATTGTGAATCAAGATTTTTGAATCTGAGTTCTGAATATATAGGTATAGAACTTATATACGGAATTCAGATTTAAAGACCCAATGGCAGGCAGTAATATTGTGTGCCAAATAATACATGGATATTAGTCGCCTTTTACTTGTGAATGACTTGATTACCACTTCATATTTACAGTTACGGTTTTCACCGACACTAATATCGTGGTTACACATATTTTCGGTGAATTTGAACTTGTGAGCCCAAAACTAAGCGTAACCGTATACTTATTATATTTTACCTTAAGCTTTACTTAAGGTAAAATATAATAAGTATAATAATACTAACAAAACAATTATTAATAAAAATATTTCATCTTAAATAATTTACATAATCTATATATTAATACATGAAGCAAAAACTTTGTACCCCTTTTTACGAAAATTGCGCGGTTGGAGGAGTATAAAATCTGGCACAGTTAAAGTTTATATTGAGAAGGAGAGGCGAATCCTAATATTTTTATAAAATATGCATTAGAAATACATTAAATTAATGAAAAAACACTACACGCACACAACCATGCATTTGACACAAGCAGTCAAATCGCGTTCGTAGTATTTCGGCATTGTTCGGTTGAGTTCGTAGAATGCGTCGTACTCGTGAACGGGTGCTACTGGTGGTGACTGGTCGACCTTGGTATCGTTGAATACGATGATTTACTTACTACATTTTTATTTAAACAGTTAGATTAAACTACGGACTACAATCATGCCTTGTCTTGGTTATTAATGTACATGTAAGTGGATGCTCCTATTTACCATACTGCTGCTTTAGAGGCTACCATCAAATTTTATTAAATGCTTGAGTATGTTTAGTAATAGTTCATGGAGAAATGGTTGCAGCACCTAACAGCTCTTATGATTTGTAAACAAAACTTGGCGATTAAAAAGAGTGACCATGAGTTTCTTGTCCGTTCTTCTCGTGAGCCCTACACCCTTGCTTTGCTGAACGTGGCAGTAAATGTAAATTCACAGAAAAGAATTGTGTAACTTTGACATTCATAAGTGTTACCTTGTAACCTAATCTGAATAAATTTATTTTGAATTTGAATTTGAATTTGCCTCCTAACTATGGTTACATACATATGTATGCATAGATAAGACACTATGTATGTATGTGGAGTAAGTGACTAAATGAAATGTGATTAAGTATAAGGGTATAGTTATAGTATAGACAATAAAACCTTAATAACGATCAAATTTAAAATTTAAATAAATCATGTGCGTATTTCGACCACTTGGCGACCGCTAGTTTATCTAATAACATAATAATATGTATATTGCCCACTTGACATCAAATAAAAGATATATCTATAACAAAATGGAACCCTCCTTGTATTATAAAAACCAACACACTATTTTATTTGATGGGCTTTGACATATATTTTACATATCTCGGTAAACACATTGCCTTAATATATTTAACATAATATACGTATAAAATATTTTTTTATCCATCCCAGTACTAACCAGTCTATACAAAATTTGAGCCTTATATATTTGGCTGCACCAATGTTTACACCGGAGCAGCCGAAATACCATTATATTTTGATCTATTTTCAAAATAAACAGCAATTGTTGATTTTCACAGGTTATAATAATAATAAGCATAATAAGCATTTATTTCAATTAAGGTTACACAATAGTTACATTTACTATGATAGCCACACTAGGCGCAGCCTGTACCGTGGCTATCAAAGAATGCGATTGACTTACGCCTAGAACTTAACTATTATAAAAATATGAAAATACATAATAAACACTGAATATGAGTGTGTTTGTGTGTCTGTGTGTGAGAGATTGTGTATGTGTGTATTTGTGTGTATGTATGTAGCGCTCAAGTAATGGTACAGACAACTGTAGGACATTCAAAGCGATTCATCAAGCAATAGTTTTTAGGAGTTGTTCCGTGTCATGATAATTTAAATTGAAGATAATCTTTTTAACTTTAAAGTGAACGTTACGAGTAGAGCAGTGCTTAAAATCACATTTTTGCACTACTTTATTATACAAACAGGCGAACATATATTTTTAAATCTTTTGGTGAATGTAGTCTTGTATTTTACAGGAAGCTTGAAGACCCTCGTATTTAACATAATATTGTAAGTAGGGGAATTCAGGACCATCTTGTGAGTGTTGGTGACTGCATTCAGTATGTACAGCTGCCGTATACTTAGTAGTCCAGCACCTTTATGGAGTTTAACTGTTGGAAATTTAATTGTTTTTTTAGCATAACTTTAAGTATTGATCTCTGAGCTCTCTCCAATTGTATTAGATGTGATGTTGCTGCACCTCCCCAGACGCTGAGACAATACGTTAGGATAGATTGGCAGAGTGAAATGTACACTGTTTTGAGAAGCTCGATATTAGCAACGTCACGAAGTTATTTGAACACGTAAATAAGTTTTCTGCATCTTGCTGAAAGGGCAGCTATGTGTTCGTTAAAAGTTAGCTTCTCGTCAAAGGTCACGGCCGTTTATGTAGAATATTCTCTTCAATATCACAATCCTCAAAGCTTCTAATGAGATTCTGGTTATTTGATGGAATGCAACGTGGTGCGATCTAAGAAGACCTGCTTTATATTTAATACTATATTATTAATTCATAGATACATTGTTGTACGGAAGCATATTTTTATGTCGAATTTTATTTTTCCAAATATGCTTGATAATAGGTAGTACAATATCACAATCTTACTGTAGTCAATAATTATCTTGTTGATATACACTTATAACTAACAATACTTTTCTTTGATCACATTTCGCATAATTTTTCCTGTAGTATTTTTGGGTATACTATCTAAGAACGTGAGTTCTTTAATGTGTTTGTAAGGCGCTACCCTCTTGCAAGCAAAATCTAAAATCTCTTTGTCTGTTGCTTTAGCTCCATTTTTAAGAACTACAAATGCTCTTGGTCTTTCTCCTGTGACGTCATCGGGGACTCCGACGACCGCTGCGTCTGCGACTGAAGGGTGCTCCTTTAGTACACCTTCCAATTCTGCTGGAGGGACTTGGTAGCCTTTTACCTGGAAAATTTCCATTTGAATATGTTAATAGATTATGTTGTGTGTGTTGCATCTATCGTTTAAATCTTAGGCGAATATGAAGTATTATAGGGCTTTAGTGAACTTATTAATTAGTTTTAAAGAAATGGTTCTGTATCTCGTTTACATTACAACTTACTCACGACTGGAAAATAAATAAAGACTAAAAAACAGATAAAAGCGGTTCTTGTAATGAGTAAGGTAGTATTTAGGCTCTACTGTATTATATTAAAAGAAGTACGCTATGTGAGGGCGGACTTGCCATTTCTTACGAAGCACCTTTATTTGTAAGTGAACTACCGTCTGCATCTCGTAGTGTTCAGTTATATTTCATTATTAACAGAAAAAATAACACAATTTACCTTTATAAGTTCTTTGAGTCTACCAGATATAGTAAGCAAACCGGTCTGATTAACCTTGCCAAGATCGCCGGTTTTAAGCCACTCGCCGTCAAATACTTCCTTATTGGCTTGTGGGTTCTTCAAATACCCTCTCATTATGTTTGGACCTCTCACTAATAGTTCACCTACCTAAAAACATAAAAAGGACATGTACATACATATAAACAATGCACATGCCTGTTATCCAGACGCTTGGACATGGCATGTGTGTCTTCACTTTATCAAAACTTAATTAGCCTACTCGCGAATTGATAATTTGCTGTATCACTAACACAACATTTATCGATTTTCAACTATGTACCAATTATATAAATAATTAGTTAAGAAAAACGTTTTTACTAAGGTTTATAATTATGTCTGCTTTTTTATAAAATTCTGTATATTACTTGACTAGTTTAGCAATAAGCTATTCGAGTTTTTATCTAAATCTATAGAACTTAGACAGACTTTAGCAAATATAGACACTTTAAAAATGGTGTATTATTCTTTGTGTCAGTCTGTGTTGGGATACTGCGTAACAGTATGGGGCGGTGCGCATAAAACCAACCTACTGAGGGTAGAAAGAGCGCAAAGATATATTCTCAAGGTGATGTCGAAAAAACCATACAGATACCCAACAACCCATTTGTACGCAGATTGTAAAGTACTTACGGTTCGCCCACTTTATCTACTTAAATTAGTCCTAAGGATACACAAAACTTTTCCTCCAACCAATCTTAATAAGCGTATAAACATATTTGCTAGTACTCCACATAATACCGCCTTTGCCGAACATCAATATTATATTCTGAGTACCTACATATATAAAAAGATAAACAAACAATTAAATATAATTGCTTCAAACCAACAAACGGTTAAAAGTAAAGTGACAGAGTGGCTCTTGCAGTTGAACTATGCTGAAACAGAAAAGTTACTCACTTTTATTAAATAAAAATATTACACACGCACGCACGCACGCACGCACGCGCGCACGCACGCACGCGCGCATACACGCACACGCGCACACGCACACACGCACACACGCACACACGCACACATGCACACACACACACACACACACACACACACACACACACACACACATTTGATACAGAATTTACATGTCAATATGTAAAGATTATCTATACTTACCAGCAACACTACATTAATACAACACAACTCCATTCCTTTTAAATTGCTTTTAGGCTAGCTTTTAAATAAAAATAAACACCAAAACAATGACAGTTGACCAAGTTCACATGTGTAACATTACAGGATATTCCTAGTTTAAGAGGCAGAGTTTTTTATATTGTATACAGATTACTGTTCCATATGTACCTATATATAATTCGCTGTCATCTAAATTTGTAAACTGTAAGTTTTTGATAAATAAATTATTATTATTATTATTATTATTATTAACTTACTTGACCGGGACCCAAATTAGTCATATTTCCATCGACTATTCTCATCTCCATATTCGGCAGACAATATCCCACGTCTTCATACGTCTTCTGCCCATGCGGTGACAAGCTCACTAGCGGAGCCGCCTCTGTAAGACCGTACCCTTGAGTGAACTGGATATCTTTCTGGAAACAAAGATTGAACGTTATCCCGTTAAAAACAATCAAAGCAATGTACTAGGATAAGAATACGCTATTTCTACCACTTATAACATAACTCATACACAGCAAATATAATAGAGCGATACAAAATACACATATTAATTCGAAAGTCATTGTGCCGTTGTGGGAATCCAGTATTGTATCATGTTGTTTCGGGCTCTATCTAGTTTACATTAAACTGATCTACTCTACCGTAGATCAAATTAATCAGTTTATCCCGTCCCATGTGAAGGTTCAAACTTTGTGCTTAAATATCATAAGTTGTTCAATACGAAAAGAAGAATGATATTTGCCGCCACTCAGACCTAGCGTATAAGACGCATATCTGGTCGAACAGCCTCGCGGATATCCGTGCGGCTGCATGTAGCTCGCGCATTAAGTTAATGGGATATATCAATTTCTCATCATTAATATCTAAAACTATTTCACTTTCGCTACGTGTACTCTCTCGGCTCTCTAGACTTGCCACACGGCGTCTTAAAGGCACGCAGAGGGTCTCCGTCGGCCGAGATATTATAGTGCACAAGTGTGTGCGCAAACACAAGCGCAGGACCAACGGCTACACATGCTTTCTGGGGCACGGAGTGTCTAAAATCGCCAACTTCTTAACTCTAGGCTGCTATTGAGATTTCTTAACAGAAAAATCCAATATTTTTTTGTTGGCCCAATCCGGGAATCTCTGCGAACCCAAGACCTCATGCACAGCAGTCGCATTCACAATTGCTGCACCACAGAGGTAGTTTTGTGTGTAGTGTCTGACCCTCATGTTAACTTTATAGAAATAATGACTGGCAATTTAAATATTGACAAGTGAAGCAAGCTCTTGTACTATAAACTTATTGTAATATATTTTATTATTGCAGTTGTAAGCGCTGAGATACATAATAATGTAATTTATGTAAACAACAATCTGATATCATAAAAATAAAAGCAACCAAGAGTATTAAAAGTATGGAAAGACTGATGACTAGGTACTTTACATTAAACTCCTAACAACTGTCACTAAAATTACACCAAAATTGTATACATAATAATAATAACTAATAAGTTATAACAGATCCAGCAGACAGGTGAGCAATTAACTCAAGCCGGCTTTGTTACAAAATCTTTACTAATGATTTAATGACTACTGGTGGTATAAAAATAGCCAAGAACAAAAAGTAGGATTTGCATTTTAAAATGTTGCCAAAATATTTCTCCTGAACAAAATAAGTTTATAACTTGTTAATGTTAACTGACATATGACGACCTTGGATGCCACATAAAGAACTATTGTTATTTATGTTACTAATAAATATATGTATGATAGTTGTTTGAAGCAAAATGTTTGTATTTAAAAATAATGTTTAGTAATAAGCTTATAAGACACATGCACCAGATTTTAAATTAGACCTCCAGCAATACAATAAAATTGTAGAAACCAATGATGCACGAACAATAAACAGACAGACAGATAGACAAAATTTTTATTTTAATGTGTAGGTACCTATTTTTTTTTGTTTCTTAATGTTTCTAAAGACCCCTCACATTAATATTTTATGTACCGATATCTTGGAGTTATGTTTATATTTTAGCAGTAGTACCTACTTCAAAAATGCCTTGCTATGATACGGCAACCTGTAAACCCATAAGCACCGCAACTAACATCTACTATAGATGTTGTAGCCAGTGATGATGAGTATCTTTTTTAACATTTGGGCATGCTTCTGATGAATAACCCCTCGTCACAAGGGGAGGCGAGAGGGTTATGTCGGGCTCTCCCAAGTCTACGGGGCTATACGAAAAATGATGATGAGTACTTACTCCAGCTTTATCAAGTAGCTTGTTGATATCTGCTGATGGTAGCGGCGCTGCGCCCGATGTGATGCTCGTCACGTGCTCCAAATGTCTAGCACTCACTTTAGGGTATGAGCCGAGGAACATTACTAAAATTATAAAAGATATATTTAGTATCATGGAATATACCTTAGCTAATACAACATATAATAAATAGCAAAGTGATTGAAAATTTAATAAAATTATTTCAATTTTTAATCACATATTCGAAGACATTACTCGTTGACGTTGACTATTAATTTCTATATCTTTGCATGAAATGTATTATTACCGAATCAATACAAAGATTTCCTTGCAGCGGTCTTTATCCTTAAATAAGCGAGAGAAGACGATAAATTATCTTTGTGTCAGTCATAGAATACCCCTATATAATAACTTTACTGACAATCTATTTAGGTATGTGCTGGTCTTATTGTTTCTTAGTTCTCGCAGCAGTAGTCAATGCAACTGCTTTACATGTAGTCTCAGATTTGATGCCCAGATTAGGCAATGACGGTACTTTTATCGAAATATTCTCAGCAGCAGCACAGAGTCTGGAATTGAGTTCCATAGATGACAATAAGCTCGCTTTCTATGACATGGTACCCGTAAACCATAGCTGACGAAATGTAGGTGTAAAACACCTTCTCTCACTTCTTCGGGCATATAGGCGTGAGATTATATACACAAGGTTCATTGAAAAGTACTAATACCTTTTACCCATGATTTATTTATGCCTTAAACAATCAAAAACTGGTAGAACAAAAGTTATTAAACTTTTGTTCTACCAGTTTTTGATTGTTTCATACAAAAATATTAGCTTTGAAATGGGGAGCTTTAATCGCACGATAAAACTTCAGACTACAACTGATCGCAAAAGAACGCAGTGACACAACCAAACAACACACCACGGGCGGCGAGGCGTCGCCGCGTTGTGCGGTGGGAGTGTCGCATACAAGTTTAATCTTGTTAAAATATGATTTATAGAAAAGGATTGAGTATTGTAAAAAGTCGTACACCAAAAGTTGTTAACCTTCAAGAATTGCTGGCATAAGCTTTTAAGAAATCCTATATTAGTTCAATCCCAAGGCGCGCATCTCTGACTTGTCGAAAGTTATGTGTGTATTAAATAATTAATTATCGCTCGCTTTAACGGTGAAGGAAAACATCGTGAGGAAATCTGCACGTCTGAGAATACTCCATAATGTTCCATATAGGAAGTCTACCAACCCTCACTGGGCCAGCGAGGTGGACTATGGCTTAACCCTTCTCACATTAAGAAGAGGCCCGTGCCTAGCAGTGGGACAGTTTAATACAGGGCTGATATTATTATTTATATAAGTTACCCATAGGTGGCGCCAGATACAATAAATGTATTTTGTGCATGAACAACGCGTCAACGAAGGTGTCTGGCTGAAACTTGGGCAGCGTCACCAGTTTGACGCCTGCAGACATCTTGTGGAGCATCTGTATACCGAGCCCGTACGAGTGGAACAGCGGCAGGACCACCAACATATTGTCTTGATGGCTCGCTGAAAACAACAGATACTTATGTGCAATGCGTTTTGCTGTTGGTCTGTTATCTATGCTAAGCCGCGAGCAAAAGCTACATAGTTACTTATAAACTAGCCTTTGCTCGCGTAAAATTAGGTTAGGTTATGTTAGTAACCGTGCTTATTTTAAATAAAATATAGCCTATGTTACTCGGTGTAAATATAGCTTTCTAAAGATTAAAGAATTTTTTAAATTTGTTCACTTGTTTTTGGTTTAAATCCTTACAAACAAACAAAAAATCAAATCTTTCCAGAGAAAACGATGGAGCACTTTACTAAGCTATGTCTGACATGGTCGAAATAAATGGAACACGATCCAAATTCAATGTATTAATAAATAAAACGAGACTTGTCTACTTGTATCTGACCTCTGGGGGTCTGTACTTTGTTTACACGCATAGCATTAGGTAAATTATGATAAAATATGATTAGAATAAAATACTTACACAGGATTACTGGTTATTGGTCACGATTTCTTGATGCAGTTGTAATTAGTTAAAATAAATAATTTTACGTTATCAGAATTTTCCACCCCATAGCTAAAATATTTCATGATTTTGAAGTTTAACTTTGCCGGCGGCTTCGCTCGCGTTCATTTAGATTTTAACAAAAATTTCTATCCCTCGGTTGTTCTCTGGAAGATGGATGACCTTTTCTGTACCCCTAACAACGTAAACGGGAAATTGTATGATGATCGGTCAAATTGTCAAGGCATGAGAGCGTAACAATCAACCAAACTCACATTCGCATTCATAGTATTAGTTAGGATCAATTATTAAGCACCTTACCGGTTGTATACGCATATTGTCTCAGTTCAGTATTCTGTTGTTCACAATTGCATACAACATTCCTGTGAGTCAGCTGTACGCCTTTAGGGAGACCAGTAGTGCCGCTGGAATATGGCAGAAAGGCCACATCATTATGACTCCTTTTTACTTCATTGAGCACACTCAGATCTGTGTGCTTATCTTCTACCAACTCTTTGTATGATATAGTTCCTTCTGGCAAAGTTTGAGTAATGCTGAGAGAGATCACAGGAATGTTTCTCTGCGCTAGTTTGATAGCTTCTTTCACTGTTGGTGCTATATCTTCGTTAGTTATTATAAGTGTAGTTTCTGATAGCAGAATCGACCGCTGGATTTCATCTAGAAAATTAAATTTAGTAATTTCGTAAACTAGTATTTTCTGTGAAAATAATTATAATTTATTTGATTACTAAGGCCTGGTACTTGTAATGTGGTAGGTAATAAACAATACCTCAGCTTATCTGTACTATCAGAAAAATATAAATTAGCTGTGTCTACGCACAAACATAAATTAAACAAATTATCGCGTCTTATCAAGTTTTATAAATGCGTTATAATTATAATAGATAAATTTAGTAGTCAAATATGAAATTCAATTAATCTAGGTATAACCGCTTGCGCAGCTAACTATCGTAAGATATTCCTAGGAACGTGAAAATCATTTTTATTTCATAATTTGTGGGACACATAAATACATTTTCGTATGTGGGATTTGAACCCACAGCACTCAGCGGGTAGCTATCAATTACATCGCGACAGTACGCACGCACATCAGTTCACAGGGTAACAATCACCTCGTCTCTCGGTGAGCGTGTAGAACTGTCGGCGCCTTCTATCAAATGCACGGAGCAAGCACGTAGTGGTTTAAGTGTTTGCTTCGCCACTGCCACTGCGCCAAGTGTTGTGGGTTCAAATCCCACAAGAGACAAAAAAAATTGTGATCCACAAATGGTTATTCCGAGTCTGGATGTTCTTTGTGTCCGTTGTCTGAATATTTGTAAAGTTCCCCCCCACAGGAATTATTCCTAGTGCGGGAGTTTTCATTTAAAAGGAAACGTAAATAACGAGCCAATGATCTCGACATTTCTTTATACATTGATTAGTCGCTTTGATGCAAGGTTAGAAAGCAGAATGTGGTTACAATTGCTTTACGTTTACCTACTTACTATACGTAAGAAACAAGAACACGTGAAAACAGAGACGTAACAACAAAGAATGGAAGAGTAAGCTTTGCTCCTCTGTTCTTGTACACCCATATTCCCAGCTAAAAGCAAATACTTGTGTTGAAGGAGTGGGTGCACATCACTAACATTCCACGACCTCTCAATGGAAAGTCCGATGCCTTTTACCAATAGACTACCACCGCATCATCACTAGATCAGTATATATTATAAAACAAAGACCTCCCGCCGTGTCTGTCTGTCTGTTCGCGATAAACTCAACAACAACGAATTTTTCATGCAGTTTTCTCCAATAGACAGAGTAATTCATTTTTAATTCGAGCGAGTCGTATGTTAATCACGGCATGCTGGAGTGTTGATATATTATAGACTTGTTTACTTATAGTAATAGCCAATTAAAAAAAACTTTGTGTAACTCTTTCTTTATGTCCAGAAACCAGGGGCCCAAATCTGCTATTACAATAGTGTCAGAATGGTCTAGCATTGATTTCATAATTGTTGATTTTGACAAGTTTGGTAATCTAATATAATGGCGTCATTATGACTTTCCGATGGTCAACCACTGACACTCCATTGAAAAAATGGGATAGAATGGTAATCTCGTACATAATGACAAATGAATGACTGACGTATTACCGCATACGCATCTGCTAAAATTTTGACAGGTCCTATGATCAAATTGCTTTTAACACTAATAAATAATATGTAAAAATACCTTTATATAAACGAAATCTGGCATGAATAAAAGTTCAAATTTAAGAGTAGTTTTTCAAAAATCACTTCTAACGGCTAACGGTTTTTATAATAATGGCAAACAACATGTCATTCTACCACAATCCTATTACGAGACCATTGATCGACCAATGATCGACCATTATGAATTTAGCAGATTAAGAACTTTTAACAAAATGACAATGGAATTGCAGTAACGTCGTGTCGGAATGACGAATTTATAAAACTTGGGCCCCTGATGTGATGGTGTCTATTTCTTACTAACATGTTGTTATTTAAATGTCTTCTTTTATTATTTACACTTATTTAATCTGTTATAATATGTAAAACTTTTAATTGGCCTTCTTTTTTCGTATCAAATATGTCTATGATACTAATTTAGCCGTAAGTTTTCCTAAAATTGTAAAATAAAATAAAATAAAATCAACTTACATGCAGTATAAATAGGGTTGATGGTCGTGACCACAGCACCAGCGGCTAATATACCAAATGTTATGATAGGATACTCCGGAGCATTAGGCAGCACTATACCAATCACATCGCCATCTTTCACCTTCAATTTCTTTCTAAGGTTGGCAGCAAATATTCTCGATTTAAAAAAGACTTGCTCGTAAGTATACCCTCTATTCGTTCCGGCGCATACCTGTGAGAAAACAGAATCTTGATATCCTGCAATTAATTCGTTAGTTCTTCAAATTCAGCTAGTTTAAGTACTATTAACTTTTTGTACTGAGATCAACCCACGATAACTATGTTTCAGACACACTAGATATTGTCCGCGGCTTGGCTCGTGTAAATGTAAGTAATGTTGTCAGTGATGTCAGTAACAGTAATTTTGTCTGGACCGGAAAGGGACGTTCCTTTTCTGTTCCCCTGATAGCGTACATATATGAGCAGAGTCGATCTTCATTGTCATTTATCATTCGTGACGTGACAATGTTATGAGAGAACTATTAAGTACAAATGCCTGGATTTTAAGAGGCAAAATATAATCCAGGCATATAAACCTTAAAGTATACTATGTGTACATTATAATTGATAACCCTCTAAGAGGTAGAAATGCACAGCAGTCCTGTAACTGCATAGTAAGCAGAAGAACGGCTGCTGTGCACATATGGTATTTACCATCATATGGTATTTATGTTGGGCAAGGTTTCAAAATAATGTAGCACCGCACCTCGATAGTATGTTTAGTCATAATGAAGGTAATGTAGTGGTTGGAGACTAATAAACTAATACCAAAATATACTATTGTGACTCCTTTGTTTCTTGAACTATTATTTAAGCTGTAACAATAAATGAATACTAAACTATAGTTATATAGTTATTTGACGGGTGCTGGCTTCGCAGAGCGAGCACTGCTACCTGAGTTCAGTAAAGTAACTAGTTTTACCCTAGCGAGCTCTGTAAACCAGCTAATTAAACTTATTCTAGGTTTTTAGACAGAAACAAGTATAATTATTACAATAATTTTGAAAAATTACTTTGTCCCATAGTATCAACAGCGCAATCATGTTCATTTTGGATGCCTTATATATCTGAAACCCAACTAGATAGCATGATGATATTACACAAGGCTATATAATACTAATAGTTCTTCGTAAAACATACAGTTTTAGTTCTGTCCATGCGAAGCCAAAGTTGTATGGGTTTGTTGCATATCTCCTTTATTATATAACGCATATTATGCGTTGTATTGTAAGTTTGATTGTTTGTTTACAATATGTTGTCAATTAAAAGGCTGACAAAATTTATTATAAACTGACGGTTCTTGCATGTGCCGGTCGGCCTCCATGGCGTAGTGGTTAGTGTAACCGACTGCCACGCCTGAGGTCGCAGGTTCGATTCGCGCACAAGTCAAACATTTGTGTGCATGAACATGGATGTTTGTCTTGGTCTGGGTGTTTCTATGTATAATGTGTATGTATTTACAGAAAAAAGTATATAAGTATGTTTATCCATTGTCTAGTACCCATAGTACAAGCTCTGCTTAGTTTGGGCTAGATGGTGTTGTGTGTATGTGGTAGAATATTATATTATTATTATTATTATTATTATTATATATAGATACAATAAACGCACATCCTAACTAATATTATAAATGCGAACATGACTTTGTTTGTTTGTTACGCTTTCACGCCTTAACTCTTCAACCGACGCTCATGAAATTTCGCAAACATGTTGTCAGGGTAGCAGAAAAGGACATGGGGTACTTTTCATACAGATATAAGTGCTGTTTCTAATGTAACCTACATTTCCGCAAGCGAAGCGGGCTTCTAGTTGGACTATATTAATTTGAAATGAACGAACATTTAAACCGAATTATTTATTAAATTTCTGACAGGTGCAAAGCTAGTGTAGATGGAAGTTGTTTATTTACACATCTTAACCAGTGCTGTATCAAAGAATTATCTATATATATAGAACTCTTCCGTTACTGAGTGACTGACAGACAACGCACAGCCGAAACTACTGAACGCAAGAAGCTGAAATTTGGCATGTATGTTCCTCGGAGAGTGTAGGGGAGCACTAAGAGAGGATTTTTGAAAATTCCATCTTGAAGGAGGTGAAAGGGGTGAAACCCGATATTCACACGGGAACGGAACTTACGCGGGTGAAACCGCAGGAAAACTACTAGTGTTATATAATGCTAGTTTTTTATTTTTTTTATGCCACTAAAGTGGCAAACAATCTCACGGCCCACCTGATAGCAAGTGGTCACCGTAGCCTATGGACGCCTGCAACACCAGAGGCATCACTTGCGCGTTGCCGACCCTTTAGGGAAAAAAGGAACTTTCTTTGTACTTACAAAACTTGCCTGCACAGAAAAATGTTTGTTGACAAAGGTTAATGGCCTTAACGTACATGTTACTTGGTTTCTGATGACGCGTTACGTTCTGAACTTGTTTTTACATACATACATTATAAATACGTACTTTGATTTGCATTTAATCACGGTTCACCATAATTAACATGAAACGAATCCTGTTCACTACGAATAATTAAAAATATTCTGAGGTATTGCCTTGCCTGATTTTAATAAAACTATCAATGCAATACCAGATTGTAAATCTTCATCTTTACAACAATATTATAAAAGAAAACAATTATACCTTCATGACACATCGCAAGACAGCGAATGTATTTGTTTGATAATGAGCAAAACAATACATTTAGGTATATTTGCTGTATAAATTACAACAATTTAAAGTATTAAAATATTAATCAATTAAAATAACTGTACAGTTTGATACCAATGCATAAAACATCGGGATATAAATGTAATTTGCAAAACATTTATTTTGTATTTGAATAAACTGGTAACAAAAAGAAAATATCTAGTTACATCTTTTTCACAATTGAATATCATATCTTACGACTTTGTGAAGACGTTCGTTTGTGTCTTAATAACGCTTAAATCGGTGTACAGATTTGCATGAAATTTGGCACACACATCCTGAATTAACAAAAAAAAAATACTTTTTATGTGACCCACACGGACGATACCCCAGGCAAAAGCTACTATTTTACAAGCTAACATTGTAAATAATTACCACTGCAGGCTTCGTGGCCCACTTCTCCAAATTCCTGAAGACATACTGGTCCATGGTCATGAGTGGCACATCGACATCTCTATAAGGAGATTTCGCAATATTCTCACTGGTCCACACACTTTTCCTTCTTACGCACACACTTAAGAACTTTAAGCGCGATGTGAGACGAAAGATTGTTGTGGACATTTCGGCGAGAGAGTAAACTGACTGGTATTCGTAATTGTGCACACGTCCGTACAAGGGAGCCGGCTGTTGCCTACTATCGCTTTATATGAATAACGTGCGCCTGATATGGTGCGCCGTGCGAGGGACATGCACAAATATACATACATTGTCTCACGCGTATATCGTGGAAAAAGGTAAGCAGAAATGTATTGGAGTGTAATTTTGCCAGCACTGGTTGTAAGTCCCACGTAATTGGGTGCGAATCTGTTGCCTTGTACTGGGCAAAGTCTTAGACTCGGTGTCGCTATAGAAAAATCCTTGACACTAAAAACCAATAACAGTTAGCTTGACCCAAAAATCGAATCTGAGAGCACAGTAATCACATCTCTGCGCCACTAAAAAAATATTAATCTGTGTTAAGATGTCGGTTATTGCTGAAAAGCTTTTTTAGAAAATTGCTGAATTTGGTTCAATCCAGCTTCTACCTCGCGGCTTTCACATCTGTATCGGTTAATCGCACTACGAAGCGCATTGTTACATTAACGGCGTGATCCATCCTTTTACATCGATAATGCTACGCTCGATGGCTCTTTGGCCAGGCTTCTCGATGTACTTCTGCAGCACGGTACGAGCCAATGTTCAAGCACCGCGGTAGGTCAAAATGTGCTATATACCACTACAAATGTTAACAAATAGACGCTAAGTGCAAGGCTGCAAGTATGCGTTCTTTAAGAGTTACAAAAACACTTCACTTCAAGACTCACAAATTATTAACGCTTGCATGTTTATACATTTTAGAATTATCAGTATTTGTAAAAACAAACAAACACCTATTTCCTCTCTTAACAGAAACCAGAAAAAGATCAGCAATTGTGAGATCTCAATATCGAAGCTTGCTAAGCACTGGTGATTATAAGACTGCATTATTAAAAAATAGTGTTATTGGTATGGCACCTGTGGTATACAATAAAGTACCTAACAACATTAAAAATGAGCCAATGCCAATTTTCAAACAAAAACTCACTAATTTTCTGCTAAATAAATGTTATTACTCTATAAATGCGTTCCTAACTGATAAAATATAAATAATCAAAATTGAGCTACAAATTACATTTACATAATAACATGAACTAAATTAAAAGTAAATCTTAGTTGTAAGTTTTTGTAATGTTTATAATAATTTGCATGCCTTACAGGTAAAATGTACATGGATCTGCTATAATAATTACTGTAACATCTTTTTGTAATACCTACATTTCTAGCAAATAAAGATTCTATTCTATTCTATTCACGGTGTTTTCAATTCGTCTGTCGAACTATACATATTGCCTGATATCGAAAGATACAACTAGTCCTTGTATATTCACTCGTCAACAAACTGTATCAATAACGTCGTACTGTTGAATGTCACTTGAGTTATAGTCCGATTCATTAGATGTTCTACTAAAATCATGTAGAGCTGAGATCTTGACCTTACCGCTGACGATAATTCCCTTCGATTGGTTGATAATTACTCGTTTTTTAATCACCTTTTTATAGTGTGAGATGAATATGAGTAAGATTTCAGCACTTTGCTCTTAGAGTTTGGAAAGGAGTCAAAAATATTGGCCAGATTCTAATGCTACTAATATTATAAATGTGAAAGATTGTGTAGATGTTTGTTACTAAATTACAGGTAACGTTGGACCTTTAAAATGAGAGCAAATACCTAGGCGTTACAGAAGTAGTAAAGGATACAACTCCGATATCCTTCGCTCCACAAGAACATAATACAACATTTTATATTTTTGTTGTTCTGTCGCAGGGCGTACTTGTTCCTCCTAATTAGTTTATTTCATTTTTATATTTTAATAGGCTTGCGTTTGACCGCGATCTCACCTGATGTTTAGTGATAGAAGATGCAGTCGACGATGGAGCACGCTTGCCTAGAAGATACTTATTCACTCGCGACTTGAAGACACCCAGATTGTGCTTATTTGAACAATTGCAGATTTAGGTAAAAGATACAGATGTAGAGCACACCACCTACTAGTGAGCAGTAATCACCATCTCATGGAGATAAGATGAGAATCCATGGTATCAGAAAAACAATTCTAAGTTAATAAATCCAAAATATGATAAATTGGTAGCTATATGTGTATTAGTAGTGTGCTGTGTGTGTAACGAGTGTTTTCCTAAAATTGTTATCAAGTTGTTTACTAGATCTGCGCAATAAACCAGATCAGATTTCTCATATCATAATGAGACTTCAGCTCACATTATAGAGAGGCTGTTGTTGAGAGGTTGTTGACCGAGAAGTAAAATCTCATAAAGAATTGGCAGATTCAGTTCATGGATGGCATGCAGATCAACTTTAGAACCTGCGAGAAAGGCGGGTGAATAAATAATTCAAATAAAATTTGTAATAATATATTTTAAAGAAAATGCCATACAATTTTAAGACTTACAAAATACGTATAGAAAAGCCTTTGGATACAATACCTACCCTACCTACACTAAAAATATTCAACAAGTAAATAGAATCATTAAAAACATAGCCTACTTCAACAAAATTTATTGTTGCTTATTCTACAAAGACTTAACGCATCATAGTTGCCCTTATTAAATTCGTATAATAATATAAAATACAGTGAACAATACCTACTATAGATCTATTGACTTACTGTACTCCGGCACTAAACTTTACAATATTAGGAAGTATTAATTTTGTGCATCGGTTTATTCTAAACTTCAAAAATATATTTACGTCATATGTTGTTTCTATTCTAAAAAGTTTTTAGACTATCGCGATTTGTACACATACTTAATATAATGCTAGACAACAGGTCTTACTCGCGATAAAGTATTTAAAAGGTAATAAATACCTATTGATTGCCCGACGTTTCGTCTCGTATGCGTTTCTATTCTAGTCAACACAAATTGGCATTGATAAAGTCAGCACCGAAATTTAAAATTACGGTTTAAGATTTCTCTTTAAAATGTTAAAAAGCAGTCGAAACGCGGGGAAAAGTATTAATACAGATAAAAAAGTTATGATTTTAATAAATTCATACCAAACTAGTCTAGGCTCAATCTTCTTATAAATCCTATTAGTATACTTTTTTTTGTCCTATAAGACTTAATTTACATTTTTAGAATATTACCCAATATCTCATAATCATAAAATTATAACATGATGAAATAAATACAAATACAAAAAGCACCCGTGCGTTCTGGTAAATCTTTCGAAACGTTGATAATTAACGTCTGTATAATAAACAATACAATCATTTTAGTAAACAACATATTTAAATTTAAGCTACGTTGAATTTAAAGTGTACCGTGAATAGTCGTTTAAAGCATCTGTTCGAAACTACGCATGCACACAGCTCAGCTTATCATATAATTTAAAAAAACTATCAAGCGAGCACCTTTTTGATACATTAAAACAAAAGTAAGTATAAACTTTATCTTTACATCAAAATAAAACTACCAAATAGTATGACAGTTAGTATTATTAACAGACAACACATATCGTATCGTAATCGATTTGGAAATAACTAATAGAGCTAATAATGTCTATATCTAAAGTACAAATGCTGATTTTATTTAACTTAATTTGGTATCAGAATCAAAATATAACAAAACAATCATTAACAGAATCTTGATAGCTATGTTTGATACCTAAGTCATACTGCTTTTACACGGGCTAAACTAATTCGTCATTTTGAATGGAGGCAATGATCTTATTTCTAAAACATCTTTTTAACCGACGAAAAAATGGAAGAGGTTCCCAAGTCAAGTAATATATATGTATATATATATATTTATTTTTATGTATGACCACGCCTAACTTTTTACAGAGTAGTCCGATTTTGATAATTCTTTTTTTATTGGAAAGGGCATACCTCGCAGTTGGTCCCATATAAATATGGAAAAAATAGTCTTACCCTATGGGTGAGAAAATAGGGGTGATTTATTGTTCACTGACAGATTTTAATGCTGAGTTGTGTATTACAAAAATAATTAGTAGATTATAAAAATTATAAAATAAAATCATTTTAACAAAACATTAAACCACCGGAAAAACTGAAAAGCAAAAATAATAAACCTATTTAACCTTATTTAACTAATGTAAGTATACCTAAGTAATATTGAGTCAAATTACTTAGGTAATTATACAAAACTTAAAACTAGCAGTACATTTCCTTTAAGAGTCTTCTCATTATTTTGCCAGCTGAACTTTTAGGGAGTGCGTCAATGAACATAATATCATCTACTCGTTTATGGGCTGCTACTTTTTGATTAACATATTCACCGATCTCCTTCTCGGTACAGCTATGTCCTGGTAATAACACTATGAAAGCTTTGGGCGTTTCTCCTTTGGTCGGATGAGGGACACCAACTACTCCCGCGTCGATCACTGATGGGTGTTCGCGGAAGAGTGATTCCAGTTCTGCGGGAGGTACTTGGAAGCCTTTAACCTATACAGAGTAAAACGTTTTATTTTTGCCAATCACGTCGAGAAATACATTTTCGTGCGGTTGAGGGTGTAGACTTACAAAAATAAACTTAGGTTGCTTTCTAAGCCTTGAAGTAAATAAGCTTAAAAAAGCAATCTCAATTACTCAACTTAAATGATTTTCTCATTATAAAGTACTGGCTGACCCACGTTAATGATTACTGCTCCGCTCCCGTGACACGTAGCGTGATGTTATATAGCCAATATTACTTCTAAATAAAGCAGCTTTCTAATGGGAGATTCCTAAAATCGGTCTTTGAGTTTCAGAGTTAATTCATTACAAAGAAAAAAATTCACGTTACCTTAATAAGTTCCTTCAGCCTATCAGCAATGGTGAGTATGCCTTGTTCATCAGCCACTCCTAAGTCTCCGGTCCGTAACCATCCGTCTGTGATGAATGTTTCTTTATTGGCTTCAGGATTGTTTCTGTAGCCTCGCATCACCTGCGGTCCGCGGACGAGGACTTCACCAGTCTGGGAGCCACAAACATTAATTAGCGATATATCCTAACTATGGTAACTAATATTATAAAAGCGAAAATGAGTTTGTTTGTTTGTTTGTTACGCTTTCACGCCTTAACTACTGAACCAATCGTCATCAAAGGAGAATGCCCACTCTTTGTTTCACTTTTTGATGAGTATAAACACGAGAAAATATGCATAATTTATATTACAATTTAATATGTGTTTATGCTTAATAAAATTCAAATATTTTGTGGCATTTTGATTTTTAGATAATAAGTAATTTAATAGTTGTTCCCAGTTGTTTCTTACGTTTTAGGCAAGAGACACATTTACCATTTGCATAAATGCATTTCGTAATCAGTCGATTATGTATAATCAGTAATCATAGATCCACTAACAATCTCCTGTCGTCCCAAATGTGTACTTTAAATACTATTATTATTATATTTAAATAATTATAGTATTATACTTTTAATAAGGAAATACATATAAAGACTTTTAAAAAATATATTTCGTATCGTCGATTATGTTTAATTCTGTAAAAGGATTGATGTCACAGCACTATTGACAACACTACGAAAATAACAAAATATTGTTTTCCAATATCAAACTGCCGGCGAATTGTCGCGTGTGTTTCGATATTGTTTCTTCGTTTAATTGTTTCTGTGTTACGAATTCACGTCGAGTTAAGTCTTTGGATTCCTCCACGTTACCGTATTATCGAACTATCTTAAACGTTGTTGCTGTTTCTGAGATGTTGCACTGTGTGAATTGTTCGCTTGCGTTAGCGCATCCTCTGCCTTGCCGTCAAGTTAGATATATATCTGATGCCATGGCTTATATTTTACATGCTTGGATTTCTTCAACAAAAGTAAGTAATTTCAATGAATAATTAATAATTGATTTACATAATATTGTCTTCTATTTACGCGAATATTATTCATTGAAATTAAACTGCTATATACGGATTTTATCGCGTTGTTTATTTGACACTTTATTACAAAATTTTGAAAATTGTTACACTTCTACTACTATTAAACTTTACTAATTTTTAAGCTAATTTAATTAAGCTTTAATTAGCTTAATAATAATTTAATTAGCTTAAAAATTAGTAAAGTTTAATAGTAGTAGAAGTGTAACAATTTTCAAAATTTTGTAATAAAGTGTCAAATAAACAACGCGATAAAATCCGTATATAGCAGTTTAATTTCAATGAATTAATAATTGAATACGCACATAGCTTGGAAAAGTCATATAACATTCCGGAATGGCAAATGTGAATGTGAACCCGATATCCTCTGCATGCCAGTCTGTTGGTCTCCCACTAAGCTATCGCTGCTACCTATTTATTTCTCGTTATATAATATAGCTTAAAACTAGTTTATATTGACATTTTATATAACCTCAAAAACTGAAATAAAGATATTATTTCTACAAAAACCCCACAAAATAAATTGATGATTTTACCCTAGATCTAAAGTACTTAAATAGGACTATTGAGTGTCCAATTTTCGTTCGTATAATCGCATCCGTTCCTGGACAGTTAGCGATAGTTTGGCGCCATTGTAATATGGGCATTCTCCTTTCGCACAAATGTTGTCAAGGGTACAGAAAAGGACATAGGGTACCTTTCATCCAGAAAATAAGTACTGTTCCCGAAGGATAATGACTATAGAGACAATGAAGGTTTGCCTGACTGTAAGGATATCCCAGTAATCCTACTGATTCAAAACCAGATCATCCGATCTGGTTTTGAATCTGTGTTGTATGCGAACTTTATGCCTATACCAACAGTCATTGAGAGGTACGCAAACTTTGAGCGTATGCCTACAATGTTTGAATCCTGCAAAATTGAATGATTACTTAACAATAAAAATACGTATTTGTTTTTACGGCGGTTTCATTTCTGATTCCTTACAATATTGTAATTGTTTTACGTTTGCACTTTATAGTGTTCTTTTTTCTTTTCTTTGCATAGTTAATCATTTATTATATAGTAGAGCATTTAGAGTAGTAGAGCCTCGCTGATTACAGCATGAATGGGCCGGCTGGACCGGGGAAGGACTGAGAGGGTCTCACAGAATATTGACTGTTGTGTTTCGTTCGGTGAGTGAGAGTACCGGAGACCCAATCACTCCCTTACCCCCTTCCCGCTCTTTCTCCTTCCCACTTCCTTTCCTAAAGGGTTGGCAAAGCGCTAGTGATGCCTCTGGTGTTGCAGGCGTCCATGGGCTACGGTGGCCACTTACCATCAAGTGGGCCGTATGCTTGTTTGCCACGTTAGGGGTATAATAAAAAAAAAATTATATACATTTTTAGTTTCATTATCTTACTTCTAATTCTATATTTCACAATTCATTTTTATTTTCGGTTTAATATTTAAGCAATGGTTCCTCAGTTTTAATTTTTAGGTTACTACCTAACCTGTACTATTGTTTTTTGTTTTTATTGTATTCTTTTCTGTAAGAGTTTATTAACTTTTTTCGGCATGCCTCGCAAACGTAATTCTAACTTATTTAGAAGCTCATTACAGGCAAGGGCAACAGAAATTGCTCGATCCCAAGAAACACCCGTTCATGCTGAATTAAGGAGGCAGCGATAAGCTGCTTTAAGAGCTAATGAGACACTTTCTCAAAGCCAGGAAAACCTCGAGGACCAAGCCATCCGCCAGGCTTCAAAAGCGGGGAGACGCTTCTTTAAACACAATTGTGATTGCAGGAACAAGCCGACCGCCAGAGTCTTGGGAGCTAATGAAACGCTTCTTCAAACACATATTCGTTTAAATGTACTAGCTGAACGCCAAGCAGCTTTAAGAGCAACTGAGATTTTTCATCAAACGTAACGCCATGAATGAACAAATTCGACCCAAGAGAGCTTTAACAGCTACGAGACGCCTCTTCAAATGCAGTTTCATTTAGAAGAACAAGCCCAGTGGCAGGCATCTATTAGAGTAGCAAAAACTCCAGACCGTCGCAGGCAAGAAAAATCGTTCATGCAGAAATGCTTGCAATGCGGTATAGATACTTCTATACTAACATTATAAAGAGGAAAGCTTTGATTTTTTGTTTGTAAGGATTTAACTCAATAACTTCTCAACTGATTTTAAGAAGTCTTTCTAAGCTGTAAAGAGTAACGTAGGTTATGTATTATTTAAAAAGAAGTACTGTTACCTTATTTTTTTTTTTTAACGTGGGGGAATGCATGACGCATACCCCTCCGCGGGGGCGGGCGGAGGGGTTATGTCGGACTCGCCGGGGTAAAAGAAAGATGGAATAAGAATAATGTACCTCCCGGAATACCGACTAAACCTACCACGGTGTTCCTCGACAAAACCACTATCGACGGGGCCGCGCGAAACACTTGCGCATGCAGTCGCGACCCCGCCGAGGTTTCGGCCCGCCGTATGAAACGGCAGACCACTACCCGATAAGACCTACCCTATAGGCACTTCGCAAAAATAATCCCTACTGTCCCCCCTAGAAGGGAGACGGACTCGACACAGAGGCGCGCGTGGGAACACGCACGCCGCCTCTCGGACCTGGTGCTGAACGGATGGCGGGCAGGCCCACAAAGCCCACCACCCCCAGGTCAATCCTCAGGGTGGCTGGAGGTCATCTCGCGCCCTCCGGCACCCGGTTCTGCGGTTGGGGAGAGGGTTTAAACGCTCCCTCTCCCGCTCCGCCGCCTCCTTGATGGAAATGACTTCCTCACAAAAGGAGGCGACGGCGTTCCACGACCTCTTACTCCGGACCATAGACTGAACTACGGTCGGGAGCGAGAGGGCAACCAATCCAACTGCCGCGATCAACTCACGGCGCTGCAATGCCCAGGCGGGGCAAACCGCCAAAAGTACTGTTACTAACATAACCCAACCTAACCTACTTACTAGAATACATAATAATAAAATGCATTGAAGAAGTAAAAGTCAATAATTTAAAAGGTTACATAGCGTTACGCCGCAGTTATAGTCAGAATTGCCACGTTAAATGACAATGCTTTTAACCTTAATAATATTTTGGTTGTAATGTTAACAGTTACGGTAGTGTCTACCATTCAAACTTTTAGACAACATCACTACTTTATATGCAGATTCATTATTTTCTATATGTTATTATTTATTATATTATATTACCTTTGAGCAAAGCGATATTTACATTTGAGAATAATTTTTTTTTTTGCGGTTTATGCCGTTATCTGATAGATGGAACGCTATGACGCATACCTCTCCGCGGAACGACGGTGAGGTAATGTTGGGCTCACCCAGTGAAAGATGGCGACATCCCGGTCATACCGACAAAACCAACCACATTGTTCCTCAACATAACCAGAGACGGCGGGGCAGGCGAATCACTTTCACATGCCATCGTGACTTCGGCCCGCCATATGAAACGGCAAGCCACTACACAATACTACTATCCTTATTAGGAGATAAATTTCATCTCTATGGCTTAAGACTACACAACTGAGAGTCGCGCATGGGAACACGCACGCCGCTTCTCGGACCTGCAACTGATCGGGTGGTGGGCAGGCCTACGAAGGCCACTACCCCTAGGTACAGCCTTATGATGACTGGAGTTCGTCTATCGCCCTTCGGCGCACGGTTATGCGGTTGGGAAGAGGGTTCCCTATCCCGCTCCGCCGCCTCCTTGATGGAAATTACTTACTGTGAGGAAGAAATTTCCATTGATGAAAATTACTTGCTCACAGAAGGAGGCAACAACGTTTCACGACCTCTCGCTCCGGACCATAGACTGAACCATGGCCGGGAACGACAAAGTATCTGTCACGCTGATGATATCTCCGTGTCACAACTCACAGTAAACGTTACAAACTGTTTTCTATGGCACAGATATCCCATAAACACGGTATTTCCTTACACAGAACACCTAGACACGGAAACAACATTGATATGTTATTAACGAGTCTAACACGCGGCTATTTACAATTTCCAAAAGGCTAATCAACGACGTATATTAATTCAATTAATGTAAAGTTTAAATGTCAATTCAGTCAGCCATACACAGCAGTTGAGATACGTTTGACCTTCAGTTAAGAATTTTTCTGTTAGGTACTCTACCTTTCAGAAACTGGTCGTAAATAACTTAAAGATTTGTTTGGAACCACACTTTTATACTTGCTTATTTCTAAAGCCCTATTTCAAAGGATAAATAAAGGCAGCGCCAATGTTAAAATATTTTGGACTTCTATAATAGGAGGTAGAGCACACACAATCAGGCTAATATTGTCTAACGTTTATGCCAATGTTACACATTGAAATCAAAAAACTTTACACTGATTTTAATCGATTTGTTTAAAAAATATACGGTTTTGAAACCAAGTTTAAACTATTATATTTAAAATTTACAATTCAACAGACATGGTCACGGGTAACCATCGATTTTGAAAGCCAACAGAAACGTCGATAAAATGCGTATAAAGCAATTTTCTATATAACCAATACACTAAATATTCAGACGACATTGAATTTTAATAAGTCAGAGCCTTAAGCGGTTTGTTAAGGAATGAACAATGCCGTACCTTGTTGTGTACCATTATGTACAATTGGCCACGTAACATTAAATTGCCTACGTCTTACTATTATCAGCCGCCGGTTAAAGATTTGTGAATGTTTGTCACTGAATCATGCGTAAACCGCTAAACGGCTTTGGATGAAACTTGGCACCCGAACAGACCTTGCCTGGATTGACACATACATTTTTCATCCTGGTAATAACTACAGCAATAGCCTAGTGGGTGACCGTTTATCTGCCACGCAGAGGAGCATATTAATTTTTAAGTTACGAGCGTATTAATTAGTTAATTATCGCTTGCATTAACGTTGATGGAAAACATCGTGAGGAAGTCTGCATGTCGGAGAGTTATCCATAATGTTCTCAAAGATATGTAAAGTCTGACAAACCGCACTGGGCCATCGTCCTAGTCCATCAGGACTATGGCCTATTCCGTCTCACATTGAGAAATATCTGTACCCAGCTATGCGACAGTTTATATGAGGTTTTCAGTTTATGTTACAGGGCTGATATGACAATACGGTCCCACGGGATATGCACGAGCGAAGCCAACGGCAGAAGCTAGTATTATTAGTATTTATACACATAGTTATTGAAATATTGTCGCCTACATTGCTGCTCATAGAAGATATACAAACCTCATTAGGTCCTAAATTGTGAAAATTCTGGTCGACGATTCTAATCTCGGTGCTAGGTAGCGGCGGACCAGTCTGCGCGTAGCTGTTCAAGCCCTTAGGACTCAGCGTGACGACCGGGGATGTCTCCGTCAGACCGTAGCCTTGTCTGAAGTCCACTGTTTTCTGAAAAGTAGGATCGGACAAGTCAATAAAATTACAACAGGTACAAGAAAAATCCTATAACCTAGAGCAAACATGTATGCACTTTTTTTTCATTTGACACTAATAATAATCTTTGGCAAACAAGGAACACATTGAAAAAGCCTTAGTAAAAACTATCTGTGGCTCATACAAATTTGAATTTGATCAGACTTAGTGGCCTACACGGATCGTGGTGGGCAAGTTGCGCCTCACCATTGCCTCTACGCTATGTATTGTGGGCCAGAATCCCATATGAACCAAAAATAAAAATATTATTATTTTTAGGTCTAAAAATTACACTCATGAATATCACTTTATTTTAACTGCTTTCATGTTCAGCAATGCACCACAAATCCTTAATCTATACCACTTTGTATGTGATCAACAAATAATTGTTCCAGTCGGCTTGTACTGTATATGTCTATTTTCTTTCTTCATTTTCGTGTGGTTAGTGGCCAACCTGTTGTCAAGAGTTGTCTATTATTGTGTTTGTAAAGTGCTTTACCCTTGGTACGATAATTGTGTTTTCTAAACTTCGACGCGATTTGGTGATTCCGGCGGGCGCGGATAGCAGTTATTTTATTTTAAATTTATAAGCAGCAATGACTAGCTGAATAAATAATACGACTGCTGATCGAAGAGATGAGGCTTTCAGTTTAGCTGTTACACTACCGAAAGAAATACTTATACTACAATTTTTTATGTAGCCTAATTAGTATGGTTGATAAGAATACTTTAAAATATTGTTATATACATATGTGTTGTACCTTAGCTTTATCACAAAATCGTTCGACGTCACTTGCTGCGAGAGGGGCAGCACCATTTACTAAAATCTCGATGTGCTTGTAGGTCTTCTCTGTAGCCGCCGGGTGCGAGCCCATCAGCAGTACTGGCAACAATTGAAGTCATTGAACTTTGTACTATAGTAGATTATTGTATACTGTGCTAATCAATAATTCTAACTAATATTATAAATGCGAAAGTAAGATTTTTTAGTTTTTTTCTTCCGCTGTCACGCCTTAACTACTCGAACGATCATCATGACGTTTTGCATACAGGTTATCAGGAGTACAAAAAAGCACGGAGTGCACCTTTTAGAAAAGAAGTACTGCTCTCAAGGAATAATAATAATAATAATAATAATATTCTACCACATACACACAACACCATCTAGCCCAAACTAAGCAGAGCTTGTACTATGGATACTAGACAATGGATAAACATACATATATACCTTTTATTTTGTAAATTCTCACATATTATACATAGAAACACCCAGACCAAGACAAATATCCATGTTCATGCACACAAATGTTTGACTTGTGCGGGAATCGAACCCGCGACCTCAGGCGTGGCAGTCAGTTACTCTAACCACTACGCCATCGAGGCCATTAGAAATACATTCATGATTTCTTAGAAAAGACTATGTCATCAACGTGTCACAACCAAATTTAAGTCAAAAGACTTTGTGTCGACTTGCCTGTTAAAAATCTCAAGGCCTCATGCCTCATGTACGTAAATCACGTGACTCTACTGGTGGCTAATAGTGTAATCTGAAAAAGTCACGATCCTCAGTACCAAAATACCTATCTATCTAAAAATAATTCATACAAATCTTGGCAATACATTATAAGACATTATTAAAGCCAATGTGTCCAATAATAACGTCATGATATGATGGTGTTATAAAAATGTATTTACGCACTCCACAAAATGACGTATTTGCTGCGTGAACTACTACGCTATTTTTAAATATTTCTCGCTAAAATAATAAAAACGGAACCTATGTGATTTGAATGTAGGGGTGTGTTTATAATATTCTATATTATTTGTATTTTTTTCCATAGAATTAACGCATTAACGCGGGAAAAGCTACAGTTAGTACCTAACTAGTTAATAAAAAACCTTACATATAGGTGGCGCCACCATCACTACATTAGTCCGTTGTTTCTCTAAGGTCTGCAGGTAGACTTCCGGGGTGAACTTACTAAGCGTCACGAGCTTAGCGCCAATGGACAGTTTATGGAACATGAGCACTGATGCACCGTAGATGTGGAAGAATGGCAGCACACACATTACTATGTCTTGGTGAGTCGCTGAAATTAAAAAAACAGATCTGTAAATAAATTACGTCCCTTGGGTTAACATACATAAATAAGCAAAATTTGTATTTATATTTATATGCATAAAAATTGTCGTTTCAAAGCCGCGACCGACTTGTATCGGAAATCGAGATCAGTTTTTTTTGGGTATAAACGCAAAATATTGGCGTGTTTAACCTATGTAGTTAGGACAAATTTGCGCATTTGCTGCTAAAAATAACTCTATTTTCTGTAGCTTCAATAGTAAGTATCAAAATACACAGATTGGTCTTGAAGCTTATAATAAAATAATATCTAGCGATATTTCCATCGTTTCGAAACGCTCAATAAATCTATGAACTTCTCCATTCGCCTTATGAATTGAAACAAAAATGAACCTTATGAATAATTGACGAGTGTAAAACTTATCAGCAGTATTTTTAGGAGAACTTTCCTGCTTATTGTGCACATACAAGTGAATAAAATAATATTAAACGTCAGCAGAACATATTATCCTGTCATATACGCCTTACAACACACATTAAGTCAAAACCTAAAAAAATTAAGATTTGCCTTTTATTTGTTGACAAGGAGTTCACTATCACAACATGAAATCATCAATATGATAGGTATTAAAGTATTCACAATAATAATTCATAATAATATGTATTAGTTGACAACTAAATACCGCAAACATTTATCTTAGATTGAGCAGTCGTAAAAACAAATGATAACATTGGGGAACAGTCACATTTTGCGGCATGGTAAGTTGAAGTCAATTTAGTGTAAGTTCAGTATGCTGAATACGAGAAAAATGTCAGATTTGTTAAATTGACTCTAGTTTATGAGATAAGACTTTGTAACTATACGACTGAAAGAAGGTCGAAATAAAAATACAATTACATACATATTAAAACGTAAACTTTTCTATTGTGTTTATGTTCAGGACAATCCCTTATTAAGCTCAAGCAATAGTCTGCCATCATAATATGGCTGTCCCATCGGCCTTGGTATCTTTATTTCATTGTTCCAATGTCCTGATGGAACCGTAGGTACTTTATGTAGAATATCTTAAGAACCAGAGTCAATCCATACAAAGTAAATACATTTCGGGTATGACTGATGAAGGTGTTTATTAAAACCAGTAACAAAATTAATGCAGCAGAAAATATATTTTTTTGTTGTCCAGTGTAATAATATGTGTAATAATAATATAAAAGCACTAGTCTTGCTGTTTTTGGCAGCCTTGACAAGGATCACAAGACAACAGTTTCTGCATATTAAGGCCGCCACTCATGGTTACAAAGCATAATTTCATGATTTCGCACGGCAATCTCCTGCCCTATAAATGCAGTTCACACTAGCTTGTACTTTTCAATCCACTGAAGCCAAACAATCGAACCTAGGTTTTAGAACCCCCGATAGTCTATACTTAATATTATAAACAGGATAGATTTGATTTTTTGTTTGTTTGTTTATAAGGATTTAAATCAAAAACTACTCAACCGATTTAAAAAATTCTTTCACCATTAGAAAGCTTTATTATCAGTTATTACCCAGTAATATTGGCAATATATTATATTTTTTTAAAGTACTGTTGCGAACATAACGAAACCTACTTTTACGCGAGCGGATAAAAGCTAATCTTTAATAAATTGGCATTCTATTCAAATACATACATATATTAGTATGTTCATTGTTCACCTGCCTACGTATAAAAACAGACTTATCATAGCTAGCGAAGTACCTGATACCTTGTGTGTTATTAACCTATCGTCGCAACTGCACACTAGCGGACAGGCCCAATAACTGCTACATCTAGCATTCCAAATATTGACAGACTAATATATTATTATAGAATGTCGTCATGTTTAGATAACAACAAAATTAATTTACATAATTATACTCAGGTATGTCAAAATTAACTTTTTAAGTAGGAACGTGGCTAAATCAGCAAAAATTTATTTTATTTTATTTATTGTTTATAGTTATGGAATTACAGATTTCTATTCACTTTGATCCTGGTATATTTCTATTGGTTGATTGCCAGAAAATCGTATTTAACTAAGAGGAGACCCTAGACAGCTGGAGTATTAGAATATTATTTTTTTAATTGACTCACCTGTAGTCTCGTTATGGCATTTTATCAGCGGCTCATTAATCTGCTGCAAGTTGGCAATAATATTTCTGTGCGTCAGTTCCACACCCTTCGGCATTCCTGTAGTGCCACTAGAGTATGGCAGAAAGCAGATATCATTGACACCTCTTCTGACTTCCTTCAAACAAGATTTGTCAACGTGAACATCTTCACTTAGTTCATTGAAGAGGGCGGTGCCTTCTGGAGCGGGGTCTCCGTTCGTCTTTACTACTATTATAGTAATATTTAATTTGGCTATTTTAAGAGCTTCTTTTACAACTGGCACTGTTTCTGGTAGTGTTACTATGATCTTTGCTGCTGACATCTTCAGTTGCCTTTGGATCTCGTCTGAAAGCAGTAAGCAAAACAAACACTATTAGGAACTTGTTAAAATATTCTTATAGCGTGGATTGTGTTATCATCTAACGTCGTAACCATCAGGTGGGCTGCCACCTCGGCTATTAACAAAAGCAATGCAAATTTTAATATCTAATATCATCTATACGAACATCTTGTCAATTTATATCTAAATTTATTTTATATTTATATTTCATTCAGGTAAAATTGTATACCTACATTACTTTTAAATGCCAAATATTTACTTCATAAATGTAACTAAAATATTGAATGGAAAGATGTAGATAAATAATTAAATAATTCAAATGAGAGAGTTAGTTTAACCTTCGTAACGACGATCTAATCGTAACATAAGCACACACACACACGCAAGCACACAAATATACTTACACGCGTGCACCTACACACACACACACACACACACACCCCACACACACACACACACACACACACACACACACACACACACACACACACATGGACACACACACACACATGGACACACACACGCACATGGACACACACACGCACACATGCACACACACACGCACACATGCACACACACACATGCACACATATACTACCACCACTAAATTCACTCGTAAACTAACAAAAAAGTTACTTATTTTTATTTTATTTTTTAAGTCTGCTCTAGTCTATGTACAGCTCACGCTAGTTTGGGAATCAGGGCTGACACTGTAAATGTATAAACCTTTTGTTGCAATAAAGAATTTATTATTATTTATTATTATTATTATTTACATAATGAAATGCAGTGTGTTGCATAAGTAATTATGTTTTCTTCAACGCTTTGTTTCGGACATTTCCACTACTTGGCCTATTATCTCGCCACTGGTATGCGCCGACATGTTAATACATTCCATGACTACGCAGGACAATAAAAATATATAAAATAATAATAATATAATATCAGCCCTGTATTTAACTGCTCCACCACTCGGCACGGGGCTCTAATCAGTGTAGAGTAGAGTAGTTATGTTAGGCCATAGTCCAACAACTACAACTTCTATTGTGATTTAGGTTTTTGTAAACAGTTAGTTGCTTATTAAAGACTGTCTTTATGAGACAGACGCAAGCAAAATTTACTTTAAATAAAACCATGACTCACGTGCCGTATACATTGGATTGAGACTGGTCACAATTCCACCAGCTTCCATGATACCCAGCGCGACTAGTGGGTAGTCGGGAATGTTAGGCAGCATCACAGCCACGGTGTCGCCGTCGCGGATCTTGAACTTGGTGCGAAGGTTCGCTGCGAATGTGTGCGAGAGCTTAAATGCATATTCATAGGTGTATCCTCGACCGGTGGTGGCACAAACCTGAAACATAATGAAAGTAGGTTACGACAAGCAAAAGAACACATGATTAACGACAGCGGCATTGTAGAATGAATATAGGCATTCGGCTATCCAATAATTATGAGTAACCAAATTACATAGAATTAGGGCCTATTCCATAACCTCCAAATAGCATTTATGTATAAGATAAAAGTCTCGCCATCTCTCTTCTATAATCTAACAATAGTGAGACAGCATGCGATTTATATTCCGGATAACTTTTACTTGATTGTTGTAAAACTGGCCATTACAGTTATTCTTATTATTAATGCGTGGCTGCTAAATATACTAGGGCGCGGCGGAATGTCATCGCCTCGATGCAATTTGGACTCAAAACGATTATCATTATCCCAAATTGAAGTATCTCAAAGCAGTGATTATTATATTTAAATAGTGATTCTATCTAGGTAACCTTTATAGTTTATATACCAGGACTGTTACTGGCGCAAGCTACTAAGTCTTATCTATGTTTTGACAATTCACATAACGTATAAAAACCAATGCAGTTTATTGCACACTTCATTTACGTGCATTATCCAATCGCAAAACTTATCAATGATAACACATATAATACCAATCTAAAACGTCAAGCGAGGTTATAAATCATCAGCAAATAGAGTTATAATTTCATAATGCCAGGTATATAAAATACCAAACTTAATAAAAGGACAAGATCCATAAAGACCAAGGGTACTCCTCATTTGTTAAGCAAGAAATAAGATCAATTATTGTAAATTTAAAAAAAAATACGTAGCTGTGATACAAATTTCTACGTGTCATTGACAACACGATAAATTATAGGTATTAACTATCATTTTATTTCATAGTTCTCGTGTTTATGAGGAAACCTTGTGTATAACAAAGCGTTTAAAAATGATTGCAACCGTGAATGCTTATAATTGGGACTATCGATTGTACTTTCATTCAATTTAAAGCAACTATCATAGTCCATTTTCTTTTCTAAATCTATTTTGATCGAGCTATAGTATCAATATTAATAATATTATTAGGGCAATTTTTTGTATTTTTTTATGATTTTTATTTGTATTTATTTTACATTTATGACTCTTATATACAAATATGATGGCTTGTATTAATCAATTACTGCGCCGCCGGGCCGACAATATTTGATACGATTGTTAAAAAAATCTGCCAATCAGCCTTAACATGAATCTTCAAAAATCTCAATCTATTAAAAGCGCATTTGGGGTTCAACTGCCCTTTTGAAGTGGAAGACTTAAATCAGGTTAACGAGGAGATCCTCGCTGCATAAGATTGCAGCTGTAAAATGATATAATATAGGCCGTGCTATTAGTTTAATAATAGAAACAGAAAAATACTTACAGACGCCGTCCTCTCGGGCCACTTATCCAAATGCTGCCAAACATAATCGTACAAAGTATAATTGGGTATCTCGATGTTTTTGTACGGAGACTTGATCACATTGTTCTGTGTCCAAACACTGTGTTTTCTTATCGCCACACTTGCTAATTTCGAACTCTGTTTCACTGTATTTACAGTCCTTTTTACCGTGAACAAGTTTTTCGCCACCATTGTACTCTCTTGCAATATTGGTCAGTAACTAAACGATAAATAAATAATCAGTTAACAAATGTGTTCGGCTGTTATATATACCTACTTATGTATAGATAACAGCTGTAATAAATAGTGGTGCGATGGAACGTTGTTTACGTCAACTAAGTATATTAACTAACGACAGTCATTCCCTAAGCGATAAAATATAGACTTTGTTTTGGACAAGGTCTAATTGTTGGAACTTCGCAATAGAGAGTAGTGAATGCTTAAAATAGAAGCTACATATATGCGTTTCATTCAAACTTATTTATTTTCTGATAACTTACATTACAATTCATATTGCTTACAAGTACATTGCAAAGAGATTAAGTTATATTTATAGCTGATTATATAGTAAACTAGCTTTTGCGCGCGGTGCCCCCCGCGTAGTACCTACATCAATAAAACACTGGTTTTCATTGCTTTTTTTTCTAGTTATTGTATTTTGTGTTTAATTTTAATTGTTTATATTTTTTGTGTATTTTCAATGAGTTTGTATTTAGTATTGCATGCAAATAATCTCTCTTAGAAAAGAAAATGTGCACAATGCTATGCATACCTATTACCTGTGTAATTACAATTCATTTAGAAATAAGGAAGCCGGAAGAAGCCTTCCTCAGGTTTTATACTATATCCGTACCAAATTTCATCTATATCAGTTGAGTGGTTTAGCCGTGCAAAGGTAAAGGACAGATAGACAGACAGAGTAACTTTCGAATTTATAATATTAGTTAGGATTCGGATTATATAGTATATGAACTTTATCGATATAATCTGATTGCACTGAGAATCCTATGCGTTAGAATAAAGTATAATATTATTTTTAAATATTACTACTATTAGCCATTTGTATTGCAAGAATAGCTGTCAACATCGACTGCAAGTCTGCCTTACCGTGTCTTTATTTATATACTACTAAAGTGGCAAACAAGCATCCGGCCCACCTGACAGCAAGTGGTCACCGTAGTCTATGGACGCCTGCAACACCGGAGGCAACACTTGCGCGTTGCCGACTCTGTAAAAACCTTTTGTCTGTCGTTCTGCACTTCGACTATAATATTATATGACATATAATTAATAATAAGTTAAGGTATTCCTGTACTAGAGTACTTAACTAATACTTTCTTGCATAAGAGTAGATAAAGGAGTTATAAACAAAATAAATCACGATATATGCATAAAATTCAGTGGTATGATTTCATTGTAAAACAGTATTGCATAATTCAAAATAACAATAATTTCTTATTGTTATTTTGACATTGAGACACGGTTTATGTCGATTAGTAGAAAGCGTACTACGCAGAGGTTTAACCTTATTTACATATATCACTAACTAATACTTAACTGCTTCTCAACTGAACTATAGCTCTTAAGACCTTGATCAATAATTAATTAACATTTGATCAACAACCCGCCACTGACACTGAACTGTTGTTCAACTAAAATTTAACGGATTTTCATTTGCTCTTTTTAAGCTAGCAAAAGTAGCAGACCGAAACATGGCATGCACGGCTTATTTTGCATATGTTGAGTCTGTCCATCGTGCATCGGTACGGATTGTTGATTTGGGGCAATAGCTCAGAGGTACAGAACATTTTTATTGCTCAGAAGAGATGCATAAGATCATTATGCATCTCTTCTGCACCAGACGTATCATGTCGACCTTATTTTAAGAACCTAATAATACTTTCCTTTGAAGTAGGGAAGTAGGGAAATTTATTAAACAACACTCTCGTGTATTCAAACGGGCAAAAGATGTTACTCAACGTGATAAAATAAGAAATCCAGACAGGCTTGTGCCAAACATGATACCGAGAAGCAGTCGTCTGCAAAATAACTCATACGCCATGTGTATAAAAATATTTAATAAAATCCCTAATCATATAAAAATATTACCACTAAATAAATTTACTACAAAATTACGTTGGTGGCGCATGCAGAGCAATTTCTACAGTCTTAAAGAATTTTTTGCAAATACCCATTATAATTGATTTGTAATTGACCTTACATAATTTTATTAATTGATATTGTAAATGTGAAATTTAATATGTTCGTGTAAATGATATGACCCATAATATATTACATTTGCATGCCATTTGAAATGGCTAAATGAGTTTGTACTCTTTTAAATAATTTATAAAATCTATTAATGTACCCTGTTTATAGTAAATAAAGACTTGTTATACTTATTCTTGACTAATGTTTATAAGTGATTTTTTTCTGATTAACCGCTAGTTAATTCTTAGCTACCTCTTAAATATTTGAGAGTAGTTTATAAGGAAGACTAAAGTATATCCTATGGACTATTAGTTAGTAATCTAATGACATTCGAATGCGATTGTGGACATTGATAACGAAGTCGTTAGTGACTAATTAGTATGATCATTGATCATGTATCATACTAATTAGTATTTTAAATAAATTCCAATTAGCTGACGTAAACAGTTAATATAATCAATTTAATTTATTATTTTACAGAGACAAGAAAATCACTTTCCACATATAAAAAGAAACCTGAAATATCTAGTCAAAAGCGAAACCGAATTTTCTTTTCTGGAATCTTATTTAAAGTTAATTCCTAATTAATTATAATTATTTTCAGGAAGATTAAATATAATGGTACGTGTCAATGTAATCTATACTAATATTATAAAGAGTAAAGATTAGATCTCTTGTATGTTTTTTATTTATTTATTTATTTATTTGAGGTCGCTTTTAACATCAATGGTCATTAGCGACCACATACATTACACTAGATTTTTTGTATGTTTATTATTAAGATTTAACTCAAAAACTATACAACCGATTTTAAAAATTATTTCACCGTTAGAAAGCTATATTATCACCGATAACAGGATATTTAAAAAAAGTACTTTTACTAACATAACCTGGCCTACTTTGACGCGAGTAAAGCTACGGGAATAAGCAAGTCTTTAATCCTAATATGGCCTGCAGTTTTGGTGTTAGGTAATCCCGATATCTTATCAAGACATCAAACAGATCAGTATTTTATGATACATATCTATACTAATACTATAAAGCTTAAGAGTTTATTTGTTTGTTTGTTTCTTTGTTTGAACGAGCTAATCTCAGGAACTACTGGTCCGGATTGAAAAATTATTTTAGTGTTGGATAGCTCATTTATCGAGGCTATAGGCTAATATAACAAATATAACAGCACTCTACGACCTACGGGGTCAGCGCAGTAATCATAAACGCGGGTGAAACCGCGGGCACATCTAGTGTTATCATATTCAAGTACAAATGTACTTTTCTATGAGGTAATATTTAATAAACAATAGCATATAAAAATAAAGATGACGCGCCAGTGGCGACGCAGTAGTGAATGCGAATGCTGTGCACAAACTATCATGTTCAATTCTCGGGTCGTGCAAAATAGTATTGGTTATATTTTATCAAGATATCCACAGCGACATAATGGTTAAAGTGGTAACCTCGCCGCTGTCACTGCGCCGAGTATTGTGGGTTCGAATCCCACACGAGACAAAACTGTGTGTGAACCACGAATGAACCACGCGGTGGTATACCAATTGATAAGGCATTGGACTTGCGATCGAGAGGTCACGGGTTCCAATCACACCCATTGCACTACCGACGTGAACCCACTCCTAATAACGCTTTCTAGCTTAGCCGAAGAGGTATTACTAGTGATTTGAAACCCAAATTGCTAGTAATCTAAAAAAACGAAAATATAACTAATATGTAATAAATATTATAATAAGAAAAGAAAACTAACCAAAATGAAAAAATCACGTTTATCTGCATGATAATAAAGTGTAATTATTCATTCCTGAGACAGGACAATGAAAAACATACGGTTATCAAATATGTTCGTTTAAACAATAACAGTAAACTAAACATTTGACTGAGATGCTGCGACGTACTGCACTCGGACGACTAGGAGCGACAAGCTGTTGAGGCACCATTCGATTTGTATAGTTAAACACACGTACAACGCTCACGCTTATACTTCTGAACGAACGCACGTAGGGGTCCAACTCTACCCACTCACTCGAAAATATATACTCGTAAAATAACTAGGTACAACTGGTAATTTGTGGGTGTAATCCTAACTAATATTTTAAAACCGAATGTGAGGTGTTTATCTATTTACGCCTTAACTAATCGACCAATCATCATGAAATTTCACATACACATTGTCAGAGTACAGAATAGGACATAATGTACTTTTTATTTAGAAAAACGAGCCGGTAATGACCTAGCCTCACCTAACGAACAACCATGCGAGCGATGCCGCGGACTAATTCAGTACATTATACATTATACCCAAATGAATGATCTGAACTGCATTTAGTTAATACCACGTAATATTGCCGTTTACTGGTAAAGATTCCAGACTGCTTGCTACTGAAAAATTATTGATAGACAATGACGCTGCCCGACCCGAGAATGGAACCCAGAACCTCATGCACAGCACTCGATGACTATGTGGGAAGTTATTGATAGACAATGACGCTGCCCGACCCGAGAATGGAACCCGGCACCTCATGCACAGCACTCGATTACTATGTGAGAACATTATTGATAGAGAATGACGCTGCCCGACCCGAGAATGGAACCCGGCACCTCATGCACAGCACTCGATTACTATGTGAGAACATTTTGTAATTTTATCTCATTTATCCTGCGCTAGGTGGTGATGCGTGTCATAATTTATTATTATTAGTGAAACGTAGCTTAATTAGTGATGCAAAGTGCGTGAAATAATATGAATTATGTTTACTTTATCATTCAGCTTCATTTAATACTATCTAGTATAGTAATACTAAGATTTATGGCCAATGGATCTATGACCTTCCCAAGCCATGAAAAGCAATAATTACAGAAGACTAAACTGAATGAATGTCTAACCTGCACGCTATTATGAAACTGAGTAAACTAAAACACACCTTTTATAGAAACCCAACCAAATATGGCGCTGCTAAATATTTATAAAATAAGCATATACATCAATGGCACGAAATATATATTAAATTATAATTTCTTGACTAGTCGAGCAACACAAACCATTGACTGGCAGAGGGCCTCGTCTTTATACCCTAAACCAGGCAATTCTTAAAATGTCAAACAGAATTGAGAACCTATTATGTACGGCCTCAAAAGTTAAAAGAGATTTCTGACAACTTTATTAAAGAGTTCGCCTTACACATTGCATTCAGAATCAGCATTTGTTAATTCGACTGCACATACGCCACTACACCATTAAATCAGTTAAAATGTCTACCTTAACAATTACACGTTTACAAAACATGTCTTACCAAACTACTAAAATTAGCCGCCACATAAATGTAACCATTATGTACTGATAACAAAATGTAAATAAATGACACTTAATGGCCTCCGATTGCGATAACAATCTAATGACAGCAGATAAAAATGTCACAAAACATTACGTTGTCTCGATTGTTCCGAAACAGCGACAAAAAACATTCTAACTAATATCATGAATGTGCGTTTGTTTGTTTGTGACGCTCTCACGCCTTAACTACTCAACCGATCATTGTGAAATTTCGCATATACGTTGTCAGGGGAACAGAAAAGGACATAGGGTACCTTTCATCCAATAAAAAGTATTACTAACCTAACCTAATATACGTTTACGCAAGCGAAGCCGCGGGCTAAATCTAGTACTAAATGAATGACTTGTACCTACTACATTTTATCGCGAGCCTTTGAGCTTGCAACTGCTTATAGAGATTTATCTTGACGTTGACACGCATGCTTACATATTATTATATGCAATTACACCAGTACACTTGTTCTAGTGTAAGTAGACACTAACATTTCCTGCGCTGTCGAATTGAACTCCTCCAAGGCACTTACCGTTCCATTTCTCACTAAGAGGCCATCCATAACGTTACACCAATTTCATGACATTTTTACCCTTCCTTGTCCTTGTATTTGATCTTGACACAGCTAGTCACTAGCTCCCTAGTGTGACGCCGACGTCACATATTTTGCAATTTTATACCTAGAAATTATTAAATTAAAACGGCGGCGGCGCGGCGGTACCAATACCCCTTCCACTTCCCTTGTCACAACTTCATCGATTTTTCTTGGCATTCGATTAGGTATCTTTAAGCGTAGGGCTCTTACCGGCGTAATTATATGAACGTATGTACATACGAGTATATCAATGAGTCATTCCTGTGGTAAAAATGGAATTTATTTATAAAACGTGATTTAAATATATTATATCTTCTTTGGTCTCGATACGTATTTTCTGGACCTACTTTGTTTGAAATAGGGTTGCCAACTCAACTATATGATTTAAATAATATATTCTAATAATAAACAGCAAACTAGAATAATTTAATTTAAAATGTAATTATTATAGAAGATATAAATATTAATTAAATACATAGGTTTTGTGTAGTATTAAATGGTAGTAGTCCTAAAGATGGCAGTGGACTGGATTCGGATCGAGAGAACTACCTATCGCTTTCGGGTTCAATATCCACTTATTATTACACTACCGACATGCAATATACCAAATTATGAATAAATATTATTATAAATATATACCACCAAATAATTATAACCTGAAATTTTATTTAATTGTTTATCTTTTTCATTTCTCATAATTCTGTAATATAATATAATACTAATTTATCTTAACTAGAGCCAATAACTGATGAAATTGTATCAAAACAAAACTAAACTATTAAAATAGCATAGCTAAACAGCTTCTCCTCTCTCGTAACAGCGCTGCGCCCGACAGGGTCCATAATTTGTTACTCATTTTTAAGCCAACTGTAGATGTACATTATGGAACGCAATAAATTAAATTTGAACTTGAATTTGAGGCCACAGGACGTGAACACTAGTTTAGCTAGAGAGTTACCAAGAATATATATTGACTACCTGAATTACAATTAAAATTTTAAAAAAGAAAAATGTATGCTTCTGTTTTACAAATAATAGAATCAAAAATACTCTCTAATGAATTGCATACGAAGTTTAGTCGCATTTAAGGAAACCTTAGTCGATTTTATTATATCTAATTTGAATGTCTCAGATGGTAGCTGAAAATATTTTGCCCTATATCTACAGCTATTGTTATCAGAGATCTGGCATAACAGTTATCATCGTCATCATCAATGATAAACATTCATTATTGTTTAATTATGCAGCATAATAATGTTTTTAATTGTCCGTGTTTTAATGGATGCCGGGCTTCAGGCACAATACTTTTGTAAATTGTGTCTGAATTAATAAGTTAAAATGATCAATTCAGCACTAAGTTGATTGGTAAGGATTCACTTGCCCGTCAAGACAAAAATGTTTATGAGCCATCGTTAGTAATTGCAAGTCTGGTGCGTTTTGACCATTGCTCCAAAGATGTAAAGGCTAAGCTGCATCTTTATATTCCCGCAAGGTGCCTTGTAAAGTTTATAATTAGAAAATAATCCTAACTAATATTATAAATGCGAATGTGAGTTTGTTTGTTTCTTACGTTTTTACACCTTAACAACTCGGCTGGTCATCATGAAATTTCTCATACACGTTGTCAGGAATACAGGACATAGGATGCCATTTCCTATTCATCCAGGAAAAAGTATTGTGCCCGAGGGATAAATATTTGTATGTAAATGTAGATAGATGCGAGCGAAGCTGAGGGCATAATCTAATCAGAATATAACAATTGTTGATTAATAATTTAGATTATTAATAATAAAACCACAAAATCTAATCAGAATATAACAATTCTCGATTAATAATTTTAAAAATCTTACTTACGCCTGTTTCTCGAAGGAATAGCTTTTTTTTGTTTTTACCTTTTACCTAATGCCTTGACACATACCCCTCCGCGGGAGTGGGCGGAGGGGTTATGTCGGACTCACCGAGGTAAAAGAGAAAAATGGTTATGAAGATAATAATGGACCTCCCGGAATACCGACTAAACCTACCACGGTGTTCCTCGACAAAACCGCAATCGATGGGGCCGCGCGAATCACTTGCGCATGCGGTCGCGACCCCGCCGAGGTTTCGGCCCGCCGCGCCGTATGAAACGGCAGGCCATTACACAACAAGACTAGGAATTACTACATCAACCTAACTTGTCAAATAATTATTTAAAATATTAAGAACATTATTTACATAGTTAACTTATTCATGTTTGTAAGCGATAGAAACGATAAGATTAACCAAATCTCTGCTTAATGGTTTGTTTATGCTTGTATTTAAGTAATCATGTTTGTCATGTCAAAGTCCAAGTCAAAAATCTTAATATCCATAAAAATGTGCTAACAATTCTTGGACAAGTCAAACTACATAAATTATATTGAATAGAGAGTATTGAGCTGAATTATTACGCATTGTTTTAATTTGAATACCAATGTATTTCGGTATTTCATTTCATTTTGTTGTCCAACACAGTTGTTGTCGCGGTTGTTGGAGAGAGGCGGTTCTATAAATAAAGAAACTGCACACTTGCTTGATCAGACAGTCGCTACCGAGTGTTACTGTACTGCAATGGTCAGGGACGTTCAGTCTATAAATAAACAAGGCAGTACAACGCTGCTGCTATATGTATGAGCACATATCGCACATACACCAAACACTCACACTTATATTCAAGTTCATTAACGGAACGACAGATAATTTTATAGTAAAAATGTAAAAAAATAAATCCCGCACTAGGAATAATTCCTGTATCGCGAGGACTTTACAAACATTCAAACGACAAATTTCAAATCGCGTACTTAATTTTATTTTAAACAACTCTTCCTTAATAAATATTTCCTTTACCGCGGGGTAATTTAGAAACGTTCAAACAACGGACACAAAGAACATCCAGACAGGGCACACAATTTTTTGTCCCGTGTGGGATTCGAACCCACAACAGTCGGCGCAGTGACAGGGGCGGGGCGACTACTACGCCATTCTAACAGTTTGTATATATAGGTAGAAATACCTGTTACTATTACATGGTTGAGGGCCATCTTGGCTTAGTTTGGGCTAGATGGTGTTGTGTGTATGTGATAGAATATTATTATTATTATTATCTACAACTAAAAGAACTCATACTATACTCTTCTTAGCTTACTAGCTGTGCCCGATGTTTTACTCGCGTTAATGATTACTGCGCCACCATAGGTCGTAGCGTGATTTTATATAGCCTATAACCTTCCTCGATAAATAAGCTATCCAACACTAAAATAAATTTTCAATTTGAACCAGCTGTTCCTGAGATTAGCGTGTTCAACCAAACAAACAAACAAACTCTTTAGCTTCATAATATTAGTAGCAGTAGTAGTAGTAGCTTGCGTTTAATGTTAGTATCTTTTGACATGCAAGTTTACCTACTTACACATTGTATTGTTAACGTCGGATAACTTTGTAAATCGTGGTAAATGCATGTTGGCAGCACTGAATATTAATGACCATTTAGTAGATTACAAGTGCCCAGTTTATAAAGATGACACAACATGGCGTCAGTTTATGAACAAAGCCGACTATTTATAATTGTATTACTATATTTTAATAGACTGTACTGCATTCTGGCTGGTTCAATAGCTAAACATGAAAACATATCACTCAATAGAATACCGATTCTTAAAAGTGTGCAAGTTCATAGGAATAGGTACTATTTACGTACGTTCCTACAGCAACTTTACTCAGTACCTGTCGTGTTGGACATTAGTGGTAAAACATGAGTGTGATCCATCTCCGATGTACTCTTTATAATATTCCATCACATGCACACAACACCATCTAGCCCAAACTAAGCAGAGCTTGTACTATGGGTACTAGACGGATAAACATACATACATATATATATATATTTTTTTTGTAAATACGTACATATTATACATAGAAAGACCCAGACAAGCATTCATGTTCATGCACACAAATGACACAAATGTTTGACTTGTTCGAACCCGCGACCTCAGGCGTGGCAGTCGGTTACACTAACTACTACGCCATCGAGGCCGCTTTGTGGATATTGTCATGTATGTTTCAGAATTGCGCTCGAGAGGTCGAAGGTTTTGTGTTCACTAATTCCCATTCATAATAAAACAGCGACATAACACGAAATTTGAAAGTTAGGCAATTTAGACTCTAATAGTGTGACTTTAAATTCTAATATTATATTTGTGTTAAATAATTGCAACAGAGGTTAAATTTGTTTTTTTAAGATCCTCAGATAAGTCTCTGTTATTAAGAGAGCGAATTGTACTACATAAACTTTAAAGCAAGTAATTAAGCCTTTAACTAGCACTAAATAACGGCAATTGCTAGTAGTCTTTAAAGAACTAAAATGCAGTCTTCATTATCACGATGCACGATGTCGAAAATATTATCAAAAGATATTTCACCCATTACACTAATGACGTCAAATGCTCTAGAACATTAGCCTGTATGAGTTGACCATGCCTGTGGTCACGTACCAACTAACTAATTGGTTTCTATTGTATTCATCGTAATGATAACAAGAAACAAAGTTGATACAACGGTCTCTGAGAGATTTGTCATGTTCAGAGAATTTTCTACACCTACATAATTATAATGTCAGGTCTTTGCTTAAGACTCACGATTGTTTTCGAAGGATATAAGCTTTGTAGATGCGTGTTACGCCATACTTCATAATGGATTAATATATGTTTAGGTGTCACGTGATCTATACTAACATTATAAAGCTGAAGATTTTATTTGTTTGTTTGGTTGAACGCGCTAATCTCAGGAACTACTGCTTCGAATTGCAAAATCCTTTTTGTGTTCGATAGCCTATTTATCGAGGAAGGCTATTGGCTATATAATATCACGCTACGACCCACGGGGGCGGAGCAGTAACCATAAACGCGGATGAAACCGCGGGCAAAGCTAGTAAGAAGCATAAAGAAGCAAACAAGGTTACGGCCTCATTTATTGTCACTTGCAATATCTTTAATACTCGTATCAATTTTAAATTGCCACAAGCAAGGAGTCACAAACACAAAGATCAGTGAGCCCACTGACGATATCATAACACTTTTGGAACTCTGAAAAGCCTACTCGACGCAGATACTGCAGTTTGTTAGCCTGCATCAGTCTGTAATAGAGTAAAGTTATACTTCTCTAATCTACTTCAGTTTTGAAACGAGATTCCACGATGCTTGCTTCTACATGCCCCTTTTTATTTCCATTTACAACAACTAATACTTCAGTAGATAGGTACAATGTTTTTGTAGGTGTATACCGCTATGAAAACAGCTGAATTATCGTTTAAAATAAATAAGTGGACTATCGTCACGTACCGCTATATCTGACATTGACTTATTTTCTCGGTTCTTAGAGATAGGTCAGGCCGTTCTCTCAGTTAGTTTGTATGAGTGTTGAGCAGGACTGCCATTGAGACGTGCAGACTACTGCGCTTGTCAGTAATATTACCGTAGTTTCTCAGTACTATCAATATGTTTTTCAGCGATTTCATTTTAACTCCTTAATGGCGTTTGTTGTAGAATGATACGAGTTTCGGAGGCCCATATGCGTTCCCTTCAATCCTATTTTTTTTAATTCCTTTCCCCATAAGACATAGGTATCACGACAAAAACCAATGACAAACAACTATTATATGCTAAGGGTACAGATGACCATTAAGCGGGCAGTATGCGAATTCGTTACCTTTGCGGTAAAAATAAAAAAAAACATAATTTTCGTCGCAAAGAAACGGCTGCCCAAACACACGTAGGTAGGTACACACATAATAAAATTAATTAAAACGACTAGGTTTCTTGACCATATTATAAGAGTTGCAATAGTTGCAATCGTTCTTGATAAGAACAGTTCACGCTAATTAATCTTACATCGCGAAGATAATAAATCCCCTGAAGGTTATTAATCTAGAGCAGATGAGCAGAGTTATCAATATAACTTTAATAACAGAAGGTTGAAATGATCACACCTGTGGACTTTTACATACATACCAAGATAATTATGTCAAAAAGCCTTCCTACACTGTACCGAACTGTATTAAGAATAATATAGAGAAAGGAAACAACACAACACAAGGCAACAGATGATCGCACATAGTGCTTATGAAATATTGAATTATGGGCAATCTATCAAATCTATCTACAATTAGTCAATTGATTGATTTTACAATATTATCAATCGCCTCCTACGATTAAAATAAATATGATCAGTACATATTACATAATAATATTATAAAGAGGAAAGATTTGATTTGTTGTTTGTTTGTTTGTAATGGTTAAACTCAAAAGCTACAAAGTCGATTTTAAAAATTCATTCACCTTTAGAAAGCTATATTATCCGATTATCACCGTGTAACATATTGTATGTAGGTATATTATTTAAAAAGACAGTCACTGACATAACCTAACCTACTTTTACGCGAGCGAAGCCGCGCGCAAAAGCTAGTATAGTATTACATAATATCATGAAGTTTATAAATTTTAAATTAGAATAAATTATTAGTTATTAGTTAACTTAGACACTACAAGTTTCGGCGGGGTCGCGATTGCATGTGAAAGCGATTCGCGCGGCCCCGCCGTCTATGGTTACGTCGAGGAACACCGTGGTAGGTTTAGTCGGTATTACCGAGGTATTTTTCCCCCGGTGAGCCCGACATAACCTCTCCCTCGCCCCGCGGAGAGGTAAGCGTAAACGCATTCAACCAGGTAAAAAAAAAAAAAGACTTCAAGTTGTTAACTTGCATATACATAGTACTGCTAGATTCACGTCTGCAAATCTCTCTAAGTAGTAGACACAGCTCGTTGTAACCCATATTTGGTTCACATTGTTAACAATGCTTTTAATTCCCACTTAATTGGGGCCTATTGCTGGCTACTGAGTATGTTGCCACCAGTGCTTACAGAAAATCACAGGAGTTTAGTTACAAAAATAAAATAATTTTCTCTGCAATTAAACCATGACGTAAGGTAATCCACCCAAACGTAAGCATAAACCTATATGATAACGATGATAACATTGATAACCATGGGATGAACACAACATGGTTTTGGAACATACGCCGGCGCCCGCGCCGGTAAACTACCAAGTTCCTTACCTATTTACATGGAAACGTACGATACAACGTTGATAACAATGAATTATTTCCGCTCTGTCGTTGTTTTTCTTGCCTGCTACTCTCATTAAGGATAATAAACTTAACTCCTAATTAAAAAGTTCAATAAGAATGGTGAACACAATTCTTATTGAACTATGGACACGGTTAAAACAACAATCAAACATTCATCTTTATCGGTAAACAACGTTCACACAACACGTAGAGATATTCACATAACGCACCTATATATCACTGTTTGACCCGCACTTAATACAACACGACAGTATTATATTATTTACTATTCAAACAATAATATTAATGACGGTATTTAGAAGTGCAATATGTTTTTAAAACGCGTGCGTCCCGGCTCGCGGTAACTTGTGTACTAGCGAACCGACTGATTGGAAATTGGAAACGAAAGTCAGACGCTTTAGACGTTTGTAGTCAGTCAATTGAGTGTTGTGTAGTGTGTGCATTACTTCATGTACTCAATGTATTGTAATTTGTACTGTGTGACTGTGTGATGTATGCGACATGCGTGCATTATATCGATGAGATTAAGGTCTTTAATAAATAGAGTAACGGTATCATTCAACTTGTGCATGCTTGTTGTTATCGGTTAAATTATGCTTGATTATAATTCAATTGATTCTGTTAGTTGATAGGTCTGAAGACACGTTCGATACCTAGTTCAGTATAGGTACACCATCGTCGTCATTATCTATACTAATATTATAAAGCTGAAGAGTTTGTTTGTTTGTTTGATCGCGCTAATCTCAGAAACTACTAGTTCGAATTGAAAAATTATTTTTTGTTGGTGTCTTATATATCGAGGAAGGCTATAGGCTATATAACATCACGCTGCGAACACTAATCATAAACGCGTGTGAAACCGCGGGCACATCTAGTAATATAATAATAATAATATTCTATCATATACACACAACACCATATAGCCCAAACTAAGCAGAGCTTGTACACACGGATTCACATCAAGTTAGACATCTGTATACGCATAACTACGCTACATACAAAATAGAGAATTGTTGGAAAGTGACGATGCATAGTGGTGTCGATGTAATGGTAAGGATAGAGCGCCGCGTCCCGTTCAGCATGAATGAGACAAAATAACAAAAATATAACGCACTCTCTCGCACGATTCGCAGCGTTCAATACTTTTCCTAGACTGTTTCGACTTTAAACTATTAGATAGTTCAAAGTCCAAACAGTCTAGGTTGATGTGTCGCTGTGTGTACTATGGGTACTAGACAATGGATAAACATACTGTATATAATTTTTTTTGTAAATACATACATATTATACATAGAAATACCCAGACCAAGAGAAACATCCATGTTCATGCACACAAATGTTTGACTTGTGCGGAAATCGACCCCGCGACCTAACGCGTGGCAGTCGGTTACACTAACTACCACGCCATCGAGGTCGTCATTATCTTACCCTGACCATCATTCGATGGATGCGTGCAGTATGTCTTCTCTCCCAAATATTCATCCATCCAATTTTCTTCATTATCAATTTGCCTTTCTCTCTATTGACGTTGATATTATTATACCAATACAAACGATTGTCATTCAACTTCTTTACCACTGTTTCAAATGTAGTGTGATTTAATTTACAGACAAAATTGCTAGTAATCCTTGTAAAAAGTGACAGCAGCCTACTGAAGTAATATCAAAAACAATTACCTTCTGCCTTAAATTATACTGTTTATCATTAACATGAATTTTACAATCCTAAAGCATGACCATATCATTGTTTTACATGAGTACTGTGTAAAAAGTAATATTTAACTAAAAGTTAAAACTCTTAAATACTTATCACTTTAATATTATTTGCTTAAACGTAAATATACGTACCTACCTATGTTCTATGTCATTATCGTATATAGGTACTTGCCTGTATCGCCATATACTCGAATACTAAGTCTGCACTGGGGAAATTGGTAGAGTGCAATGACCACCAAGCTGTTTTGATAAGTTGGTTGCCCGTGCAGTTGTGTGTTGAAAATTTAAAACGTATTATATACATAATATGTAGTTACATTATAAAAAAGGTAATATACTAATATAAATAAAAAATGTAGGGTACTTTAGGCAAAAGTGTTTGTACCTAATACGTTCAGAATAAATTTTCTTTTCTGTAAATTCTTATTATGTTTATAAACACAGGCGCCAGATATTCTTAAACTCGTTGGATATTGTTCTGATATATTGCAGCAGTTATTGTTAAAGTTTCAGTCATTCTTACTTCGTGAAAACACGAAGTTATATAATTATCTAATCATCACAACAAAGCCATATATAATATTAATATTCAAGTAACATCAATTTATCAATTCAGTACAAACACATTTCATGTCACTGTGTTTGTATTGTAACATAATAAATTATATTTATGACCGTACTTACACACTGAGTGTAGTTGGAAAACACTACGTTGATTTCTGTGTCTGTCTATAGCTTACGTCGAACGTTAGCCGCATATAAATCGGCATCGTCGTGAAGTGAGGCACGTAATCAGTATTGAGGTGGATGTTAATTTATTACGAAATTCGATGAGGTAATGGTAGTTTTTGTGTGATTACATATAGATAGGAATGTTGTTTGTCGATGCCGACTGATAACAGCCGCCACATTTTGTTTACGTACCCCACACGTTGAGTGCGTGGATGAGATATTAGTTTCAGTGGTCGCCTAGCCACTGCTGGTGCGCCGAATTTTGTAGATTCGATGCCTGTACGGGACTAAAATCTCTGTGTGCCACAAATAGCTGTTTCGAGTCGAGGTGTGCTTTGTATCTGTTGTTTTAATGTTTGTAAATATTAAAACAACATATTATAATATGTTTATAAAGAGACAATGCCCTTGAATACTCTGATTGCAAATATATTTTTAAATATTATAAAGTAGTGAACATAATATACCAGCTGCAGTAATAAATTGCCTATAACGTGCAAAGGTCAAGTAATTCTGTGTTGTGCTTCTGCAATAAATAGGTTTCCAAAAAGCCTCCAACGCGTTGTTCTATTTGTAGACCAGTCCTAGACAGTAGCACAGTATAACAATTCTTGGCTCCAGAATCGGCATCGTAGAAAAGATATTCCATGATAGGCTACGTAATCATGCGGTAAATTTGCATTGTAATCATTTCACAATATGGTTATACATTTATAATAACGAAGAGCCTGCATGTTGTAAGTGCCTAATCCTCGAAGCATCGAACTCTTGCAACATCAGGTATATCTACCGCACATAGCTAACCAGCTCAAGCAGTAACAGCGGGGAGAACCTATACCTAAACCTACCTTTCCTCTAACAGATCGGCCATCCGTCATCATCAATTTAAGATCTTTAGAAAACCTCCTCACCTTACAAGGCAAAGATAATTATAACTTTTCAGGGAAGAATGAAGCGGATTTCTATTAAAGCGGCAATTACGCTTTCACATATTTTGTTACACACAAGTCATTCAACGTAATAAAATACTCGTGTGTGTGAGCAAGTACCGTGTGTCATTAAATAGAAGATATTTTATGACATTCGCTTAATTTTATACAAATATACATCTACATCATATTACGTATATACTGTATATGCTTATGGATATGGAATACACAGACATGCGTCCATCCCTAATGCACGTCTAATACTTTTCTGTCCCCATTCTGTTACCTACTGCCCATAAGGGAAAACACTGTAATCCTTGGCCTAACTCAGCAATCAAACGTGAGAGCTTACACTTGCGCCACGACACCATCGAATAAAATTAATTAAGTTCATACATATTTATAAAGTACTAAATTTTGCTAGACACACATAGCTCTCCAGACAGCCAAGCTAAAGTAGCGGCGGGCAGAACCGATGGCCGTTAGGGCGGAATGGTTAGGAAGTGGCGGCCACGCATCGGAAGACGACGCAACAGGGTTAGGCCCCCACAAGGTGAACCAACGACCGGATAAGAGTCGCGGGAAGCGGTTGTATACGAATGGCCCAAGACCGGTCTGTGTCGAAAACCTTGAGGGAGTCTTTCTGCTGGGATGATGAGATTTTACACACATGCATCGCTCGTGTAAATATAAGTTAGATTAATAACAGTCCTTTTTTCTGTATAAAAGGTAACCTATGTCCTTTCCAGTTGCCCTGACAACGTGTATACGTATATAAATTTCATGAAGATCGGTCAAATAGTTAAGGTGTGAAAGCGTAACAAACAGATAAACAAACTCACATTCGCATTTATAATATTAGTCAGGATTAGGATCAGGATTTGTATAGAATGACTTTGGGTACACGTTCCAAATATGTAGGTATATTGTAAAGTTATAATTTACTACAATACTATAAATTGAAATTAATCTACTTCATAAATTTATTACTACTGTTAACATGAAACTACTATTGTCAAAATGATGTAATAATAGTGGTTCAAAATAAACCAACAACGCGATAAAATCCGTATAAAGTAGTTTAAATACAACGTGTTACATTCGCGACAACGTCAAACAATATTAAATGCTATAAATACTTGGACTACACAATAATATGCCTCACATGACAGAACTTACCTCATAGTGGATTCGCGTTTAGTTATACACAATTTGCACAAACATTGTTTACTTATCGCAACCTGCAGAACAGGATATGATGCCATCGACTCTAAATGTTGTTATAGGCCAACAATAGTGTGATAATTGTGATGAAAATCATAATAATTACTTATTCTCAATCCTAATGAATATAAGTACTGCATTGTGCACATTGTACAAAGATATGTCGATGGCCCCGTCGAACAAAGGTGTAAGTGAAAAAGTAAATTTTACAGGCAATTATAAAAGCGTTGGAATTTAATTTAAGCGATTATGGTTGAGAGAAGGTAAATAAACAGTAAAGAAAAATTAAAGAAGAAAAAATTTACTTCTGACTTGTATTATAATTTTAACTAAGATGTTTGTAGTTTTCAGACGAATCATGAAAAACCATTAAATTTTTTTATTCTTGTGATATAACATTATTGCTCAAATCGTTTGAGATATAATGTTTTGAAATGTAAATCTTCCATGAACATAAGACACTGTTAGGCTATTGTTAAAGGAAATTATAAACTTTGACGATCGCGTAATATATATTTACACGTTTATTCTCGTAATAAAGAATAAAACTTGATACATGCAAAAATAGATTACAATTTTATTAGTGTCAATTAATTATTTTTTATGATATGTAATAAATACACTTTTACTAAAAAGACTATGTAAGTTATTACAATGAGATCTCAAGGATTAAGTTAAAGAGATTGCTAGAACCTAATATTCATTTATTTAAAGATAAGTAATTGAACTTTCTAACATAACGATTGATTTACACCTAGCTCTTCCAAAAATAAAACTCTAATTCTTAATTCTCTTAAATAGTACGTAAACATAATTTTCCAGCTAAGCGCCGGGTGTACTGGTGGACAGATTACATTCGTCAGCTCCACCATTTTTGCGTGGTAGCCCGACGCCAGTATATTGTCTTCATGTAGACGGAACTACATATATGAGGCCTACAGAGCGACCAAAAAGAAAATCGCCATCAAGCGCTCTACTATCGACGCTATTCTGCGTGTGTGGAGTCTGGCGGAGGATGTGGTGTCCCGGGGCGAGGTCATCTTCGCGGTATCTTTGGACTTAGCAAATGCCTTTAACACCGTACCCTGGAGTTGTATAAGGGATGCACTTATTTTCCATTGAGTGCCGACCTGCCTCCGCCACATTGTCGGGGCATATTAATTTGTCCGAGAGGGTACTAATCTACCCAGATCATCACGGTTGGAGTCGGCGAGAGATGTCGTGCAATGTTTCACATGGATCGGTTCTGGGTCCGCTCCTGTGGTACATCGGTTACGACTGGCAGCACCCTGCACCCGAGGTACGCACCTCCGTGGCATCGGCATCATTTGTTACGCCGACGACACATTTGTCACGGCGAGGGGTAAGTCGCACCGGGCGGCGGCCATACTGGCGACCGCTGGGGTTGCACAAGTCGTAGGTTGTATCCGACGGTGAGGCCTCGAAGTGGTCCTGTCTAAGTCCAAGGTCGTTTGTTTTCACGGCCCTCGGAATCAGCCACCTCCAGGGGCTCATATCATGGTAGGAGGGGTCCGCATTGGCGTCGAGTCAACCCTAAAGTATTTAGGTTTCTTGCTCGATAGCCGATTGGACTTTGCGGCTAATTTCCGTCTTTTGGCACCCCGTCTTCGGGGCGCTGCATGTGCGGTCGCGCGCCTACTGCCCAACCTTGGAGGGCCAAACACATCCTGCCGGAGGCTCTACGAGAAAGTCGTGCGGTCCATCTACGGGGCCCCAGTTTGGGCGGATCACCTGACGGCCCGTAACATTACAGCGCTTCGTGCACCACAACGCGCCATGGCCGTCAGGTTGATAAAAGCATACTGCACGATCTCGGATCGATGCCATGGGACCTGGAAGTGGCGCTTTTGGCGTCGCTCTAACGTTGGCGCGAGGAAGCGGTAGCTTGGGTCGAAGGACCTGCTCTTCCCGTTCTAGAGGCGGCATGGTCCGAGCTCCACCAGTTCCTGGTGGACGAATAGAAGGAACGACTTGTGCACCCCAGTGCCGGGCATGCCACGATCGTGGCGGCAAGTCCCCGTTTTTAGGAGTGGCTGGAGAGGTGGCATGGCGCCCTCACGTTCCAGCTGACACAGGTAATGACTGGCCATGGTTATTTTGGCCAGTTCCTGTGTCGCATAGGTCGGCAGGAGACGCCTGGATGTGATCACTGCGGCGACTGCTGCGATGTTATTGAGGACACGGCGGCGGCGCTGCACACTTTGGCGGATTGCCCCGCCTGAGCATCTCAGCGCCGTGAGTTGCTCGCGACAGTCGGATTGGTTGCTCTTTCGCTCCCGGCCGTGGTTCAGTCTATGATCCGGAGTGAGAGATCGTGGAACACCGTCTACCTCCTTCTGACAGGAAGTAATTACCATCAAGGAGGCGGCGAAGGGCGCGAGATGACCTCTAGCCACCCTGAGGTTTGACCTGCAAGCGTGGGCTTCATGGGCCTGCTCGCCAACCGATCAGCACCAGGTCCGAGACGTGGCTTGCGTGTTCCTACGCGCTATTTTCGTTATTTTCTAGGTCGTGTTTTTGTCCTTGTCTTTGTCTCACAAGGGGACAGTAGAGGAAGCCTTTTTTATGTAGTGGCCTGTCGTTTCACACAGCGGGCCGAAACCACGGCGGGGTCGTGATTGCATGTGAAAGCGATTCGTGCGTCCCCACCCTCTATGGTTATGTCGAGGAATACCGTGGTAGGTTTCGACGGTATTACCGGGGTATCTTGCCCCCGGTGAGCCCGACATAATCTCTCCGTCGCCCCACGAAGAGTTATGCGTCAAAGCATTCCCGCACATAAAAAAGATAACAGTATAAAACATAAACGGAATCAAATAATAACAAATAAACTAAACAATAGATAAGTATGGGCATTGCTGTTATTCGTTTACAACATTTTTTAAATCGTATTGTACTAAGAATTAAAACAAAAATATTATTTGTATTAGATGCAAACTCAAAAAACATTTTTATTTCTGGTACTATACTTGAACAACAAAACAAACATAACAAACATAAGCAACAATTTTTTTACACGAGTAAACGTGTAACACGCTACGTGCACACTAAGTGATGACTAAACATTGCAATTTCTCAATCGTTTCAATGTTTAGACATGTTTATACTTGTAAAGTTAAAGAAAAAAATCTGCAACCGAAGGTTGACAATTTTTTTTCGTGTGATTTAAAAACTTATTTTCCCATAGAAAAAAGGTTTCACTGCTTATAACTACGGCATTCTTCGACAAAATCTTGTGACAAAAATTAGATAGGTGCTGGATAGGCTGTAGAAAGGAAATAAATACGCAAAAAACTTTTTTTCGGTATGATTCATTACACGTTTATTCGACGGGCCATCAATGTGTTAATCGTATCTAAAATTGTATAATAGGGCGCGGCGATTAAAATATTTTCTAGTTAAGTGTCTAAGTAATGGACTCTAATACCTACAAAAACTTAAGTTAGCGTGAATATTATTAACAAAATTTGTAAGCGTTCTCCAATCACATAAGTTATTCCTCTTATGGACAGCTCTTTATTATCAATTCTTATAGCAGAAGATTTAAACATGCACGTGACAGGTGTACTACACATGCCAAATCGACAGCCAAATAATTGAATATCAATTGATCCACCACTATAAGTCGAATGTCTATAATAATAATCATACTCGAACGTTCTTAATATCGAATGGATAATAAATCGAACATTTAATATATCGTACACTCAATACATCGAGCGTTCAAAATAGTGAGCAATCCGACTTGGACCCGGAGCAGAGCCTCGCTGATTTCAGTATGAATGGGCCGGCTCGATGGGGAAGGACTACCCTCTCACAGAATATCGACGTAAAATACCAGTATTCCTACTGTTGTGTTTCGTTCGGGGAGGGAGAGTACCGGAGGCCTAATCATACTCTTTGCTTGCCACCTTAGTTGTATAAAAAAAACCCCTCCTCATCTGTCATTCCTTTATTTTAAGTGGCAACATGCGAGTGATGTCTATGGTATTGGTAGTGCATACGGCTTACCATAAGGCAAGTCGCCTGTTTGTTCGCCACCTATTTGATTAGAAAGATTGGTTATGTTTTCTGGTCTTTTTTAGGTAGAAAGTATACACAGTCATGTTCTTGAGTGGCGGTTACAGTTGACGGTCAGAGCCGCTTTCGTTTTACCAGCTGTTGTTGTTGTGCCGATTTTAGGTGTATAGATGCACGGCTGGCGTAGTGGTTCAGGTGGTCGCCTAGCCACTGCCATAGCGCCGATTGTTGTGGATTGGAATCCACACGGAACAAAACTTTGCGTAATCCACAAATAGTTGTTCAGAGTCGGGATGTTTCTTGCGTCCGTTGTTTGAATGTTTGTATGTTTGTAAAGTCCCCCGCAACACAGGTATAACACCTAGTGCGTGAGATGTCATTTTGAAAATGAAAAAATATACAATGTAAACATACGCAGTGCACAAAGATTTATATGAAAAATATCTGGGGATTCTATAGAATGCTTTCTAAGTCTTGAGTTAGCAGGCGCTTGGCCAGCATCTCTGTAGCCTTTGCGGGAGAGGGAGCGCTTAAATCCTCTCCCCAACCGCAGAACCAGGCGCCGGAGAGCGCGAGACGACCTCCAGCCACCCTGAGCTTTTACCTGGGGGTGGTAAAAAGGGATAAAAGGGGGGTGGGCTTAATGGGCCTGCCCGCCACTCGATCAAGTCCGAAAGGTGGCTTGCGTGTTCCCACGCGAGCCTCTGTGTCTTAAAAAGTCTTTCTTCTTTCTCAGTTCTTCTAAAAGTGACCAAAGAGTAGGTCTTTTCCTGTAGTGGCCTGACGTTTCATAAGTCGCCGCGGCCGCAACGTAGCGGCGACGCGGCGGGCCGAAATCTGCTCGGGATCGCGATTGCATGTGAAAGTGATTCGCGCGGCCCCGCCCGCCGATTGCGGCTATGTCGGGGAACACCGTGGTAGGTGTAGTCGGTTTTACCGGGATGTCGCATCTTTCCCCCGGTAAGTGCGACATAACGTCTCCGTCGCCCTGCGGAGAGGTATGCGCCAATGCATTTGAAGATATACGGCAAGTTTCATCCAACCAAGCTGAAGGTATAATCTGAATAGGTTAGCATTTTAGGATCGAATTATAGATGTATTAAAGACCAATCATTGGACCCGGCGTGGCATACTTTTAAATTATGTTAGTGTGCGATTAGTAAGTTAGTTAGTGCCCAAGGTCGATTGACGAGATGGCAAAGTGTGGACATAGATAATCTAAAATTATAACGAGGTCTAAATAGGAACGCACTAGGGTAGTAGTAATTAGTTTTTTATAAAAAGTTTATATTACTTACTAGTGACATCTGTTCGATTTACTTGACTTCTGTAGCTATACCTCATTCAAACGCCACCAGATGGCAGTACTAAGCAACTTATTTAAAAACTGTTATTGTTTTACATATTTATATTACCAAGCATAGTAATTAGATAACAGTATTTATCAGTTTGAAGTTAGTGAACTGTTATCAGTATTACAATGAGCAAAATAATGCAAAGGTCAAATTTCATATTTTTGTTTTGTACACATATAATAACTTAATCCGTAGCACAGATAATATAATACTATCCGTAGTAATAAACATTAAAGATAATTACTTATCAAAAAAATAGTATTACAGTACAAAGCGAAAGTAGATAACGCCACAAAAATATATTAATGGTAATATAACTATGCGATAACTGTGTATACGGATTCTATTACATAATTATTATGATACCAGTTAATTATTTTTAAGTCTGTGGCGAGTAGGCAAGTACTCGCACACGACTCAACACAACACCACATCGTATGATCGTCTACGCCACTTTGGGTCGGTAACTGGAATGGTTCGGTTAAACCACTTTTAACCAGTTCCGTAGCAAAATCTCTAACATGGACGCCGGCTCATCTATTGTACTACGCGCCGCCCTCAAAGCTGGCCGACACTACATCTATTGTTCTCGGTTATAAAAAATGCCAAGTGTCTCACAGGGTATCGGTCTGGGATGGCACGGGCGTTAAGTGACCTGTAGTCGCCAAATGGACGCCAGCAATCGTTCTTTTTGCGTGCTAAATGGAGTACTGAAGACCAAGCGCTCTCTGATCGTCGCGCTGTGCTTGAAGCATCTCTTCAAACACCTGCTTTGCAATCTTTAGGCGTTGTGGATCTATCTCATCAAGCGCTGGTTGCGGCAGTCGACTAGAAAATTGTAGAAACCTAAAAATCGATGCCGACAAAACGCCAGGAGAATGCGCGGCGCAGTCCTAGATCCAGAGTGAGTGGTAGAAATCCGAAGGTACTGATGATAACTCCATTCGCGGCAAACAACTCGTACTTGGTTTTAGCTCGTGGCTTCCGCACAGCGGATCGAGGAAATTCGCACAGGTCCGAACCCGTGACCGTGACCGGCTTGATATAGCTAAGCAGTCGTTTACCGCCTCTACTGGCTGCCTTAGTAGTTTTCCGGCTTCTTGGTGTAGCTGCATGGTCGTGTACATCTGCTGGCTCGATCTCCGTGTCTCCTGTGATACCAACAATGTTGGTTATCATTATATGGTGTGTGTGATTGAGAACGGCTTTGATTCCGCCTGGGGCCTCGTGAACACAAGCGCGATCTTCTACGTACTTCTTGCAACTTGGCGCTCATGGTTTCCATCTTCCATGTCAATTCGGTAACTGCATTGATTAACATCTCAATAGCATTTGCTTGACTGTTGGATGGTTGCGAGCTAGTTACTTGCCTATTCATTGGCATGCTAGTAGTGGCTACTTGGGAAGCTAGTAATAATAATAATAATAATAATAATTTATTTATTTGCTTACTATATAGTGGAACGATATCAATCACTATTTCGACTAACTCTGCTACTTCCTCTAAACTGGTCTTTTCCTGCATAGCAACAATGGTTTGCAGATTCGCAGGGAGTCTACTGTGACATTACATCAACATCAAGACCGTTCCTTACTAAATCTTTTCGCAAGAAAGTATTTTACTCTATACATAATCTGAGCCATCCCGGTCTGAAAGCTACTGTACGTTTAGTCACTCAAAGATTTGTTTGGTCCGGCGTGCGAAGGGACAGTCGACAATAGGCTAGAGAATGCCAAGCTTGCCAGAAAAGCAAAGTCATACGCCATACCTCAGCCCCATTGCTCACTTTCCAACCACCAACAGCACGCTTCCGTCATATCCACCTGAATTTGATTGGCCCGCTACCTGTATCTGCTGGTTACAGGTACTGCCTCACTATAGTAGACCGCGCAACTCGTTGGCCTGAGGCGTGCCCGCTCCAAGATATCACCGCGGAGACCTGTGTATTTGCCCTAACCTCAGGCTGGATCGCTCGTTTCGGCTTCCCCGAGCACATTACTACAGACCGCGGCCGTCAGTTCATTTCGCACACCTTCAGAGAACTCACCGTGCTAAAAGGTGCCAGCCATCACCTAACCACATCTTAACATCCTGCGTCAAATATCCTGGTTGAAAGGCTGCACCGACAACTGAAGGCTGCCATTACCTGCCACTCCACGGCAAACTGGACCGAAGCCTTGCCGTAGGTGCTATTAGGCATACGCAGTGCATGGAAAGAAGATCTTCAGTCATCGACAGCAGAATTACTTAATTAATGGCGAGCCATTACGCTTGCCTGGACAATTCCTGACTTCGGGCTTGGAAAAAACTGTTGACATGAGCGATTTAGTGAGCAGACTTCGAGCGCATATGATCTAACTAACTCCCCAACCAACCTCATGGCACACTAGTTCCAATCGACCCTTCTACGAGGCTAAAAGTTTGTCAACTGCTAGCCATGTCTTCCTGCGCCAAGGCCCCGCAAAAAGGCCTCTTCAGGCCCCTTACCTGGGCCCATATAAGGTTCTTCAACGAAGCGAAAAGACTTTCGACATAGAAGTCCAGGGCAAGAAACAAACGGTGTCAATAGATCGCCTCAAACCTGCGTACGTGACCAGAGAAAACGTGGACTGTGATCAAATCAGAATACCTGACCACCACCAGGATCCGGTCGACATCGAAGTCAAACAAATCCGAAGCGGACGCACTGTTAGATTTTCCGATTACTATCGTCCGTAGTATCCATATAATACTGTCTCACCAGCGGGAGTGGTGTGGCGAGTAGGCAAGTACTCGCACACGACTCAACACAACAGTACATCGTATGATCGCCTACGTCATTTTGAGTCGGTAACTGGAATGGTTCGGGTAAACCACTTTTAACCAGTTCCGTAGCAACACCTCCAACATGGACGCCGGCGCATCTATTGTACTACGCGCTGCCCTCAAAGATGGCCGACACTACATCTATTGTTCTCGGTTATAAAAAGTGCCAAGTTCGAGTAGTTTTCATAAGTGTCAAGCGTGAGCGTTTATTATTACTTAATAATATTTATGTATAAAAACCGTAGTCGTTAAGAATGTAAACACATTACGCTCGGTACTTTGTACGCAATACATCTCCGAAATCTATTGCTGTTTTTATTCACTGCCCTCTCCACGTAGGCCAGTCTTAAGTTGTCCAACACGTAAGTGGTTTGGAACAGATCGAAGCCACTTCAAGTATTTTCAACCCTAATTCTATGAAAGTACCGGCTAAAGGCTACTTCTTCCTTAAACATTGATTAGAAGGCCCATTCATTTACTTACTTATAGATGTTTGAAAGATATCAAAGTCAAAGTCAAAAATCTTTACTTCCATAATAATGTGTAAACAATTCTTGGACACGTCATTTAACTCATATATTAATAAAACATTTATATAAATAAACTTTAAATAAATAAACGGAAATAAAAATTCATCATTGAAAAAGCCTATTCGAGGAGTAGAGCTTTCACGAAAAGAAGCAGCCAAGAAAGTCATTGCCACTCTTTTCAATCGCCAAATGTTTATTAACAATCCAAATAAATTTTACATTATTTTTTCTTAAATGAGCTGCTGTATGTAGTAGTAACAATAGTTTATTTCAAATGTATATAGGTGTAACATGTAGTTACGTAAAAGTTAGATTACGAATTGACTGTATGGATGTCTGTTTAAGTGGTTAAACGAGCAGTTGTTACTGGCCTACTACCAGAGCACCGAGGGGGGTAAAGCTGTTCACGACCCAGGCATTATGTCTCGTGCGTCAGATGTCTTGGTTCAAGACGAAGAGCGGCCATCCGTTCTACTATAAGACATTTCAAGGTTATCCATTAATTACCGGACAACCTGTATATGCAATAGCAAGTTAGTGCTAGCTAACATAATGGAAGAAAATTTATTTTTAGGTAATATTACGTGTAAGCTTTCACTTCGTGTTCCGTTGGGTACCTATTGCGGCGCTACAAGTTTATTATAAATAATAACATTGCAGAAAATCTGGTAAAATATGGTTGATACATTTAATTTTATCAAAGGAAGCGGCCATGGTATCTATTTATTTGATAAAAGACAAAGATTCACATATGCAGTTGTTAATCTTTATAATCTCTATACGTATTATATCTTGAACAGAACGAATTTTTAAATAAAACTTGCCATTCAAAAAATACCTTTTATTTTATTTTTACAAGTAAATACAATTTACAACGATCACCTAATAAATACTTTACACCTTTCCTCAACATCGAAATAACTGATAATAAATAATTATTCAAAAATCCATACTTCTAGGCAGGCTATAACCTAACCATTCCAAAATCCAGATTGTAAAATAGCACCATAGTTTTTAATAAATGTCAATTTGTGATTTAGTTGCCGAATATTACTATTATTCAACATCCAAATATCTAGTTATTTATTTAAGTCATAGTGTAAAGTAACACTTATTAATGTTTACTTAACATTTCAGATGGTTGAGCCTAAACAAAACAAAACCTTTATTACCACTACTCGATATAAATATGTATGTATGTACATATTTCTGATGCGTAACTGACACACATATGAAGAGTTACATTACATTACAAACATAGTAATGTGGACACTGTGAATTAAATCAATTAATAATTTCAGCTGATATTTGAGGCTTAGAATACATTATGTAAAATTCTAAAACAATTCGATACGGAAAGATATAACTCCTATAAAGAGATCAATAACTTTATTTTTTATTTTTTGATACCTATTATGCACAATCTTAAAAATAAAAGGAAAAGATTGCTATTTTTACATAGTTGCGTTATAGAAACTTTTATCTCGTCAATACAAACCCTTTATTGAGTTGTTGTGCATTTCTTCGGTCACTAGTATCGATTAATCATATTATTAAATAACTATATATATATAATAGATACATATGTACACACGTGAATAATATTTAAGGTCTAAGAATTTCTCAAAAAGAGTCACCTACTATAATAAATATTGCTGAAGCGAGCAGATAATTACTCTTCAATAAAATTATATAACATTTTTTATAGCTTGGCTTATATACCTATAAGTAATATTCGGGTGCTAGAACAGAGTACGCGTGTGTTTGTATCTGACCAAAATGTCAATCTAACCGCATATATGAAATTACACAATTATCAACTGCCGTATATGTCGACTAATCACATGTATGTATATCTGATGAGCGCCAAGTTTGACGCGTTAGGATGACTATACACCAGTAAAGCAACACATCAACACGTTTATAAATAAAACACAATTTGATTTTAGACATTTTGGGCACACATTTAGAGAAATATGCATAAGGCAACTTTTACACTACGCACTTGTTTGCTTTCCCTGCGTAAACAGGCAAAATTTTCGTTGCTATTTAGTCCGCAAGTAATAAAATAATACCTAAGAAACAACCTCACACCGGCTTCGACCGACATAGCCTATACTAGTAATATATATAGCCTAAAGTAATTTCACCGGTGTCTATTTTACAACTACGCGTACATTTTTTTCAGTTCCTTCCTTAGAATTTTACCAGATGCCGTTTTGGGAATGTCGTTGACAAACATGACTTCCTCTATTTTCTTGTAGACCGCCACTTTGCTGGCCACGTAATCTTGGATCTCCTCCTCGGTAGCCTTGAGGCCGTTTTTGCGAATGATGAAGGCTTTAGGCGCCTCTCCATAGAACTGGTGCGGTACTCCAATGACGGCGGCATCCTGCACGGCGGGGTGAGAGCGTAGGATGCTCTCCAGCTCTGCGGGTGCCACTTGCATACCCTTCACCTGCAGGTAAGGAACGACAATTATTGCAGATCTTAGACATACGGCATTCACTATCTACATTTCTAAGAAACTCTTGAGGATATTATAATTGTTTTGCCTTTGCCTCATGAATATCAGAAATCGCAATGTGATTTACAAAATTCAAATTCAATCTGTAAGGATGGCGCTGGTATAAGTGGTCGCCTCGCTACTGCCACTGCGCCGAGTGTTGTGGGTTCGAATCCCACATGGGACAACAATTTTTATGATTCACAAATGATTGTTCCGTGTCTGGATGTTATTTGTGTCAGTTGTTTGAATGTAAATTCCCCCGCGATACAGGATTTCTTCCAAGTGCGGGAGTAATCTTTGAAAAAACTTTCAAAGATTACCTTAGAGAAAACATGTTTAACACTAACCTTAATAAGCTCTTTGATTCTATCAGTAATGAACATGCCGACCCCAGGCTTGTAGTACCCGAGATCACCAGTCTTGAAGTAGCCGTCCTCGGTGAGAGCCTCCTCCGTCGACTTCTGGTTCTTGTGGTAGCCCTTCATTATTGTTGGACCCTTGATGTACATCTCTCCTTGCTGATAAGATATTCAATGATATTGTAATAAGAATTAATTAGTGTTTGTACTTATTACATATTTATATTTATTTCTTTGACACTTAACCTATACTGTATATTAAAAAATGCAACGTACTTCTTTGCCTTAACTCCAGTAACGATTTGATCGCAATGGCGAAAAGAGGCGGCAGATTTTATTATTTTAAATATGTCACGTCTTTCGTGTATTACCTACTATTTGAATAATCTATACTGGACTCTTGTTTATATTTTAAGATTTAATATACAACCCACATTCACGTAAATAAATGATTATAATTATAACTTGTTCGTATGAGCAGTACCTACTACGCCTAAAAGAACAACAAGTTCTTAGATATCAATAATACTCCCATTTTGGATTCTTAATTTTTCAAAAGGTCATGGCCGCTACAAGAAACACTAATAACATTGGAATAGTATCATAAGTGACTTAATCGATACAGAATTGAAACGATATTTTCCATGGACATCTATCTAAATCAACTGAATAAACATCAAGTGCCTACTTCTAAAAGCTACAAGAAACTTTTACAGATAGAAAGAAAATTTTAAAATATACTAACTTGTCCAATCGGTATCGGTTCTCCAGTGAGCGGGTCAGCAAACTTCAAGGAGACGTTGGCCATAGGCACTCCGCACGCCGAGTAGTCGACGTTCGTGCTGCCCTTGAACGTGGAGGTGCCCAGCGACGTCGTCTCCGTCGCTCCGAAGCCTTGGTTGAACTCGATGTCATGCTGGAGACACGAATTGTCAACATTAAAGAAAATTGTTTCTTTAATGTTGACAATTTGTGCCTCTACAATAACACGTTGTTGTACACTGTATTGTACGTCGTCGTAAGGACATCTTTATTATATCATTAATTTTGTTTCTCTAACAGCACCTCTTGCAGAGAGTTTAATTAATTAAGTACTAGTCAAAATGTTACAGACTGTCGTTCATCGTCGTCAAGATTGCATGTATTTATAACAAAAATATTCCGCGATTGTTGACGATCTCAGAACCTCATATCATTGGCTTGTATCTAATGGTCATAATTATAATAATAACATCGTATTTGACGTCAGAGACGTTTTACGAGTTGACCTTAAGGTGGAACTCGGCCTACTAACTTATTATGACTACAGGTTCGTCCCATAGAGTTCACGGCCAATCATTTACGTTTTTTAAGTAATTATAGGAATAATATGCTATGATATGTTTTCTGGCGAGTTCGTCCAGATGTGTAAGCGTGAACGCTTGCGCATCTGTCGGTCAAAAGGTATTAGTTGCAATCCCAGGGTCGGGCAGTCTCTCAGGCAACTTACAGTAGCAGCACCTGTGTAACCAGTAAAGCTTGCTGTTTTTTGGTAATTATACAGTAATACTTACGTTGTGGTTTGCATTAAGATTTAAGACCATGCAGGATTAGTTCCTTAATTGTCAGATGTAATGTTTCAAAGCACCATAGACTATTGGGAAAATTATCAAATTTGGAAATTGAATCAAATTGGGAAAAAAAAAACTTGTGAAACCAAAAGTAACAAATTATTACGGCCAACGAACAAACAAGTATATTGTACCTTCAATATTTAATAATTTGCCTATATTAAGAGAGGTTCCAAAAATTAGTTATAGCTGCCTTAAAAAAAGATTAAAAGATATCCTTTTACAGTCTCAAGTACTCTAAAAATATTACAATACCTACATAAAAGTTAAATAATAATTGTTACTCATATATTATAAGTGAAATTACCTGTTTTATGATATTTATCTTAGAAATTTTATTTTTATGTTTATTCTTATAGTTAACATACTTTATATTTTAAAATAGTTTTGTAATGTAGATTAGTACTAATGATAAGAGCGTATCTCGCCGTTAAACAATATGTTTGGCGAGTTTCAAATGTAATTAGTCTTAAGGTATTTTTCTGATAATAAAAAAAAAAAAATAAAAAATAAAAAAAATTGATCCACTTTAACTTTTTTATAAATATTCAATTGAATTAAATCAATACAAATGCACGAAATCGCACGAAATCTTTAGTAGAGCATGTTTTAAACTAAATTTCATTACGTTCTCAGAGCCATTAATAATCTTCTCTAAAGAATCGCATTATGTTTGCATAGATCGCCCAAGTACATTTTGTGAATTCCCCTGATGAGTGCTACAGATAACTTAAGAGTTTACTGACCAAGATAGCGTATCTGTACTTACTTTACTCTTACGTCTAATCGCTTCAACATCTGAAGCCGCGAGCGGCGCAGCGCCGCAGCAGATGTGTCGAACATTACTGAAGTGTTCCTCGTTCACATCAGGGTGCTTGCCGAGAAGTATCGCTGGAATGTCACATAGTATGTATATCATTAATACTTTAGAGAAGAGCTGTACTCCATTTGATGTGAACGCTAGGCAAAGATACCAGTCTTATGCATCTCTTTGGTCAGAACACAAATTTACTTCGAAACTAAATAGTCGTAATGGTTGTATCAATCTGATCCACTCTAATTATGATGACCTAAATAATATACAAATCTCTGCCAGTCCAGACGCAAATAGAGAAAGAGAGATATATGCTCGCGTTGCGTTGTTAATTCGAGGCAGAAAACCTAAAAACGATTTAAACGGGTCGATAATTATATTTAGTACTGTACGGGTTACAGTTGTAGTAAAACTGCAGGAACAGCTAGTGTTTCAAAAATGAGAAGGCCCAAATGGTGGAGTGTGTTTTAATGCTTTTACTTATATATTTATTCAACAAAAAATATGCTTTTATCTATACTTTTATATTATAAAGAGAAAAAATTAGATATTTTGTTAGTTTGTTTGTAAACATTGAACTCAAAAACAGCAAACCGGTTTTAAAAAGTCTTCACCTTTATAAAGCTATATTATCACCGAGTAACATAGGCTATACTTTATTTTAAAATGGGTACTGCTACTAACGTAACTTAACGTAACCTACTGTTACGCTAGCGAAACCGCGAGTAAGTGCTAGTTATCTATTAATTTCAAAGAGACTTGACGATGCTAAGCAAAAATGTAAATAGTAAATTCGCAAAGTCGTCTTGATTTCGCGACCTCGGCGAACATGGTTCATGGACAACTGTCACTGATTTATTATTTCAAAATATGTGAGTAAGTTTCTACATGCCTGCACATATTTACATAGTTTATTAATTATGTTTTGTGTCACTGGCACGGACTGGCAACTCTAGAACCTTGCGGGATCTGCCCCTAATGAGTGTTTAAATACGCTCTACAAATAATTTCCTTCAATACCTTAATAGCAGCGTTTTCCTGAAATAAAACGCTTATTAAATTACTTATCTAAATTCGAAGCTTAATTGATTGAGAGACACTTCTGTTTCCGCCCATTTCCCCTCCCTCCCCTGATACCTCCCTGCCTCCACCACCCGGAGGGCTCGTTGCGTTATGCGCTTGAGCCTTTTGCTCATTGCGTAGAAAATCAACAGGCAGGCATTATTTAAGCTTCGAATTTAGGTAAGTAATTTAATAAGCGTTTTATTTCAAGAAAAACGTTGCTATAAATGACTTGACCGTAAATTCGAAGCTTAATTGATTGAGACGTGTTTGTTATCGCCTGGTGGTGGAGAAACGCCAATGTGAGGATGACCATATAACTGCATGCTAATGAAGCATGTAACGAGAATCAGGGGGTTAAAGCTAGGCTTTACCCGTCATACCTATTACTCATAAAGATAAAAGTTGTATACAGGTAAACTTTACTTTAAAATAAAAAGTTGACAATTATTGCCAATTTAAGTAGATAGATGTACGAAAACAAAATCAGGATATAGGCAATTAGGAAAAATTAATATAAAGAAATCAACTACATTGACAAAGGTAGGTTGTATTTCTCTAGGATGATTAACCTTAAGTTACATAGTGTTTATACTAATCAAATCCTAAGCAAGTCATCTTAAAGGATCAAACAAACTAGTGACAATACTACTTGAACATGAGGCGGCTGGGACAACCTGGCGTTTGTAAGATTTCTTAAAAGTATTTTCAGCTCTCCAGTTGCCTCTATCTAAAATCTTATCAGTTGGAAGATTTTTCGACCAGCATTTAGATGCACCCGCAGACCGAAAACTAGGAAAACCAGGGGTCGCTATAATGTTCGCCTCTAATAGAAGGGATCTAATCCAACCTGCTACCAGAGCGCGTGTAGCAGGTCTGGCCTGGCCTCTAATATTCACAAATAAATTATTGCAATTAGCCAATCCGCGTCTATTTTTGAGGATATCAATAGTTCGATGTATCCAATAAACGGGATCCAGATTCATGCGGCTCGCATTTTTTTAATAATGCCCATCCGGATTCTCTGTAAGAAGATGAATCAGTTTTGGAACCAAAAAGTGGCCAGAAAATAACGTAGTCATCCGATTTAATCAAATGCTCTGAATCTACGTTGAGAAACGTTAAATCATGAATGCGCCTGCCCGAACCGAGAAGCAGTAATGCTATATGTCTAGATATTGCAAAAATATTGCTAGGATCAATGGAAGTATTCGTCGATTCGATCATCGATGTTCCAGATAGGAGGTTTACTTGCTACTGGCTGTTTGAGAGAAATAGACTTAGAACATGTTTTACTAAAGTATAGGAACTTAAATGGCCAGTCGAATCTGCATTACTACCGATTTATGTAGTAGTATAGTATTGTAAGATAATTTTTCAATTAGATATAATTCTTCCAAAAACTGCGCCACCGCTGATCCGTCCGGATTAACCGGATTAATTTTATGTTTTTGAGTCTATTTTCACCATTGTGTCTAGGCAGCTCTATAGGTCTTACGAGTTGATAACCTCCAAGATGAATGCATTAAATCGATTTGGCTAGTATTCCAATTTATGAGATTTTGAACCCACCCCTACATCTCCACATGTGATGTCTTGGACTTTGGGAGGTGAATGGTCGCAGACGTGTCCACTAGGGAATGTTGTAGGTTCCGGATTGTGAAATGTGGCTCGTGCTTTCAGATCTGCTCTCCGGAATACTCAATCCCATCGAGGAACTATCAGAAGAAAAATTCCGCAAGCTCGATTTAGAGGCACTAGTACTCTTTGCACCAGACAAGGTGGTTGGAATACCCATGCTAATTGGTAGTTCCAATCGCTCGAAAAAGCGTCGTGATAAATGGCTTATTTGTCGTTCAAGTCCAATGATACATAGCAATGACATGAGCTGTTTTTGAGGCAAAAGGGTCTATTACAGGAGTCCCGAATTTCTAAAAAAACATGTCTGTGCATCGAGGTACCAAGTGCAATTTCACAGTTCCTCGACCCTGAGATAGACAATCGGTAAGGACATTGAATCTGCCTGGTAAATGAAAAACTTGTAGAACTCAGTACCCATTACAAAAAAGGTGTTCAGAATCCCAAACACCTTTTTTGTAATAGCAATCAAGGGTTTTAATATCGTCCCCCCTCTCGTTGCGCAAGTAAGCAACTACAGTCTTGTTGTCGCACTGTTAAAGAACTGTGGAGCCTTATAGGAGCTGACCTTTCTTCTGACTTTCTTTTTGGTCTCAATGCAACCCGGCTTCCAGTTCGCTCCACAGTCTTGACAGTGCCTGACTGTCTAGATGTGCACCCCAAGGAAGATCGGAAGCATCTGTTGTTAAAAAGTGACTTGGTGGTGCAATATGAATCGGTGTCGAGGCCTGGTAATTTTCCATCCACCATTTCAGATCTACCTATGCCTCTATTGGTAAATAGATTTTAGAGTAGCAGAGCCTTGCTGATTTCAGCATGAATGGGCTGGCTCGACCGGGGAAGGGCTACTCTCTCACAGAATATTGACGTGAAATAGCAGTATTCCTATTGTTGTGTTTCGTTCGGTGAGTGAGAGTGCTGGAGGCCCAATCACCCTCTATCCCCCTTACCGCTCCTTCTCCTTCCCACTTTCTTTCCAAAAGGGTCGGCAACGCGCAAGTGATGCCTCTGATGTTGGAGGCGTCTATAGGCTACGGTGACCACTTACCATCAGGTGGGCCGTATGCTTGTTTGCCACCCTAGTTGTATAAAATAAAAACAAAAAAAAGCATGCAGGTGGTTTGCGGATTTTGGAACAGAGTTTAGGAACTCCAGCAAACTCCTGTGATTGAGTCTGCTGTTTGGAACTACAAAAGTGGAGTCGTTTCTGATTGAGCTAAGGGTCCCAAAGAATGCAAGTACTCCAAATTTTTTTTTTTTGATCTCTGACTTTTTGAAATTGACCTGCCACCTTAGGTAGTCTTTGTACCAGCGACTGAACCTGCGATCGCAGAACGTCTATGTCGGATTTGTGAACTTTATGTTGGTTTATGTCCATAAATCCCCATTGCTAAGTTGATTGGTCAATGGGAATTTGTGGACAAAAAGTTCACAGATGATGGGGATACTCAATGGGAATATGTGGAATAACCCGTCTTGATGGGCTATCAAAAAATCGTCTAAATAGACAATTACGCGAATGCCTTCTTCTCGCAACGTTTGGGCAATCTAGTTGGTCAAGGATGTAAAGACCTTTGGAGCCGAAATATGTCCGAAAGTCATGACAGACACATCATTTGGAGTAATTCTCCCTCATAAATCAGTCTGAGAAGCCGTCGTTGGGACTGACAAATGGTCAATTGAAAGTAGGCCTGAGAAAGGTCTATTTTGCATAGCCTGTCCCGAGGCTGCAGAAGAGCAGCGATAGCTCAGTGGGGAGACCAACAGAGTGAAATGCAGAGGGTCTCGGTTTCGAACCCACTTCGCGCACCACTGACTTTCAGAAGTTATATGACTTTTCGAAATTATGTGCGTATTGATTGACAATTATCGCTGGCCACACAATAATTGTAATAAATCGGATGATATTTTATGAAATTCTCCGTTAGTTAAAATTTCAATAAATTTCTCTTGTAAATTATCTAGAGTTATCATTTTATTGAAATGCTGAATACTGTTTAGGATGTCAAGAAAATTTTCAGGAGCTTTAGGGACTGAAGAAAGCATGAAGAAGTACTCCATCTTAACAGTACAAAATAAAAACCCCTGAAAATAATAACTTGTTATCGAAAACAAGCAATTGTTATAAAATTTATATAATAGGGTTGAAAAATATGCACAATAAATTAAAATCATGCAGCAGAAAGTCGATATTAAACAACAAAAATTATCTAACTTGTGGGTAAGAATAAAATGAACAGCAAAGCTGTTAGAAACAATTTTTCTTCAAAAACTTACGTGAATAATCGGTGCTTGATTTTTTTATAACACTATCAATTCCACAGTTCTTAATTTTATAACATTTAGCACTTTATTACGTTCACGAGGAAAATTAAGGTTCGCGGTCGAACCGATCGCGGCGGGAAACGAAACTCCAATGAACAAGAGGCTCAAGCGCATAACGCGCCGAGCCGTCCAGGTGGTGGGGGAGAGAGGTATTAGGGGGGAGGTGCGAAAGAGATGGGTATACATGGGTAGAAAGGGAAGGGGGAAATGGGCGGAAAAAGAAGTATCTCTCAATCAATTAAGCTTCGAATTTACGGTCAAGTCATTTGATTGAAATAATATATTTAAATACAAATTATTTTCGATGCGATATTAAAAACAAAATGTACTGTTGTGTTAGTTTTCAATATATAAACTATTGCAATAGCAATAACCTATCGTATTAATATGGTATCTTATATTTACGATTGCGATAAACAGTTTTTTGTATATTTAATATCCAACTTATGAGAAACGAGTAAGAAGTGTTTACGCATGCAATAACAACGCAAGTCGTTATATAATAAACTCTTTCGTTCTTCCCTATCATTTGTCAACAACGACACTCGTAATATCATTCATCTAATGACGCGTAGGATTTTAACTAGGTATGAAAAACAGACCCCAAACTCTCTCAAAGTTTATAATACTTTATGTATTGTTCATAAAAGTAACATTCTGTATCATATAAATGGAGCTCAACCCCTTAGCAACCCGTACATTGGCAGTAGTGATAGAGCTACTTAAAATCATTGCACCAACATGCAACCAAAATGTTACCTGATACTTGTATATTGCTATTAATTTATATATTATGTACTATACGATGTTACTTTTTCTTAAGATTAATATGATTTACCGTGGGAGAACATTGATATTTATGTATTAAAATTTCCATAATGCAAATTACCTACTCTGACATTATCTTAACAATATATAAAATGTATCAACAATACACTAAATTTATTCAAACAAATAAGAAAACTGTTGCATCTTCTTACGAAATATTGTCATGGGGTACCTCAAGGAAGTACTCTTTGGCCTCTTTTATTTATTTGTATATGCACACTATACCTCCAGTTCTACTGAAGGACTTTAGATGAACGAAGATATTAAGTTGAACCTTTAGTTGAAGCAATTAAACCACTTCAAAACCTGTTTAATGATTTTGTAGAAAATTCATACAAAGTTACATAGACACATACACGTCAAGAAAAACAATTTTGGGCTCAGAAGCCCTTAAATGACCAATCAAAAATATTATACAATAGTGACAATTAATAATTATTTTAATATAATAAGGTTCTTTAAACCGAATTTCGATCACGGAGGCCAAAACGAAGACTGGTCATCTGCGCAGGAGATATTATAGTGCACAAGTGTGTGCGCAAACACAAGAGCACTTTATGTTCCCTAACTCTCATAATCCGATAGGATGGCAATCCGACACGACGGGACAGAAATCAGGCACAGGACCACCGGCTTTACGTGCTTGCCAAGGCACGCGAGTGTAAAACACCGCCAATATCTTAACTCCTGCCGGCTGCTATTGAGAATTTCTTGGCAGAAAAATCATATAACTCTTTGTTGGCTTGACGCGGCAATCGAACCCGAGACTCATAGCAGTTGCATACACCTTCGCTGCGCCATTTTATATAAGTCACCCTCGACTTTCTTGTATAATATTAACATATTATGTATTATTACTCGAATAAGAATATAACTCACCAACAGGCGGCACGATATAAAGCAAGCTAGCTCGTTGACTCTTCAGCGTTTCCAGGTACGTGCTGGCAGAGAACTTGGCCATCGTGATCATCTTACAGCCTTTGGACAGGTGTCCTATGAGTGTCACGACTAAGCCGTAAATGTGGAAGAAAGGCAGAAAAGCAGGCACAATATCTTGAAAGTCACCTGGAAATATAAATTATGCGAAATTTAATCTACAATTTTAAGAGGAGCTCCAAATTTCGTTACACCGCGTCTTTTAGCAGACTTAGTAGTAATCAATAGCTTTAATATTTATAATCTGCGACGCAGCATTATTTTCAGTTAGTTAGAACACAAGGGATCTGTGATTCTATGATTTTGCGCAATCTGGAGCAGACCTGCTGAAGAAGTACTTTATCACTACAGAAGATGGTAGCCAAACGACCTCGTATTTTGTTCTTGTCGTAAGGTTTTCAGGCTTCAGGAGGTGCAATGTCATCTGGAGGCGGCTCAAGGAACGTTTGCCTGTTTTTGACGCAATGATTGAATAACATCTCAAATGTAACCGCTTGCCATCAGTGTAGAGCCCGAAGTTATTTGGGAATACAAAAAATAAACGAAACTTTGTCGTGATTCAAAGCTACATCATCGTTAAAGGCTAAGCTTCCACACTGCATAATTCTTTAGTCACATGTGACTTCACAACAATGAGCAGCTAGATATTGAACAACATTAATCAGCAAAATAATAAATATTTTAGTATCAAGTTTACCTCGTGAAAATCTGATATTTTTTCTATTTGAAACGGAGATAACGCTCATTGTATAAATATTTACATATTTGTTAAATACTCGAGAATAACATAACCATAAAATAATATTACTTGCTCAGTAATTTTACTTTTGGTAAATATACAATACAATTGTGTTACACGCCACAGGACTAGGACTTGTTTGAATCGGCTATTGTTCTCTATCAAAAGGTCTTCTTTTGTATAATTGGTAATGAAGCACTTGATAAGATAGCATGTTATTATAATCTACTTTATTCCTCCTTTGTGTTAAATAGCATCTTTATTAATTAGATCTCTGTCTATTGTTGTGAGGTACTAAGAGTCATTTTATGCAATTATATCTCGCAATGACCTTTTCAACTTGTGTTACGTCTATAATTGCCAGACAAAGCCATTTTTAACTCTTATATTTTATTTGCACCTTTTTTATCAAATACAATTTTGACTTAATATAACAAAGACATCATTACCATCAAACATTATTTCTTAGTATTGTTACCTTGAATATGCAAACTATTAAAGAACATTACAGTGCATGATAAATATAAAATAATTTATAAAATGACATCATTTACTTAGTTTAAATTCATTTTAAAGGTTTTAAGACAAAATATATATGATACCAGACAATATATCATGATTTAAGTACCAGTAAAATCATGATATATATATATATATATTATGAATCAAATCAAACTCACCGTGTGTTAAAATCGGGTAGCTCGTTTCCTTCTGGTGCATAGTTTCGATGCTGGCCAATAGATTGCCATAAGTAATCTCCACGCCTTTAGGCAGACCAGTTGTACCGCTAGAGAATGGTATACAAGCTACATCATCCAATTTCCTTTCTATTTTATCCAAAAGACCATTATCAACTTCGCCAGACTCTGCGATTTCTGAATATCTGATGACGCCGTTAGGTACTGGACTACTAGGATTGTCAATCAGGACTACTTTAACGTCTGCTTTGTTTGTCTGTAAAGCCTTCACGACTGTATCGTAACATTCTGGAATCGTCACGATGACTTTCGGCTCTGTTATTGTTATTTGGTGATTGAGTTCTACTGTAAGGAAAACAGTTATTTAGAAAATATTCTGATATAAATTCAATTTCACTTATATTCAAATCTATATAAGAATCTCATATGCCTGTATCTATATAGGGTTGCATATTAAAAAATCAAAACTTTCTCGAGCAAATTTCAAAAGAACAATAAAGAAATAATAAAATTTAAATGACCAAATGTTTTATTTAGAAAAATTTTAGAATCCCAATGTATGTGACATCAAATGAACGACTGATCAAAAGTTGCTAGATGTAATTTTAAAATATCAAATCATAACTAATCAAATTTTATAATCACAAATGATTTCTTATTAAGAATTATTAATTTAAATGTAGGTATACTTATATTTGAAGTACATCATTAATTAAACACATTAATTTGTCCAAAAATTATGATAACAGTTGTTTTTCATATTTTTAATTGCCGTAATAATTATTAGACATAATATTTAAACGCCATAATGATTATTAGACATAATATTTAAATGCCATAATAATTATAAGACAAATATTTAAACGAATAACCTAACCTAACCAAACTACTTTTGGTGGTTTATAACAAAATAACCACGAAGAGGATCGCCATCCCCTTCTAACCTAACCTATCCGATTCGGGGTGCCCTAAAGTCCCGATTGCATCCAGTTTCTCCTGATATAACAACCGTTACACAATCAATGTCGATGGCAAATGATGTTACGGCATGTGATCCCATTTTAACCTTTAAACGATTTGGTCAATAGTGTAATAAATAATATAAACATTGATATTCCAGACTTTGGTCAGCTAAACTTTTGATCAAATAACCATCCTTATTTTAAACTTTGTTGAATTGTACGTTGTTCTTTTGAAATTTGCTCAGGAAAGTTTTGATTTTCTAATATGCAACCCTATATAGATCGTATATTAGTTTTTAATCAGATGCATGACATAGGTCTTTCGTACCAAAAAAATAGGTTACAATTGGTTTAAAACCAAAATAGGATTCTGACGTGCAGAAAGATGGTATGCATGTAATGTCACCGAAAATAATAGGAAAGATTATATAGACATGGCCCAAAACAAGATCTTGACTTGCTTACGAACTATTGCGTCTTATTTGCTGCTTGGTAAGGCTTAAGAAATAAATAAATATAGATATGTATATATCAGGTATCTATCAGGTGTGGCATGTCGTCAACAGAATACTTTTCGGAATCGAAATTTGTTTAGATACGTACGTTTTTAGATTTTTATAGTCAGTAATATATGGTATAACGGCTGCAACACCTTGTTAATATGATTGAAATTAAACTACTATATACGGATTTTATCGCGTTGTTTATTTGACACTTTATAACATAATTTTGACAACTGTTACACTACTTTTACTTTTAAACTTTACAAATTTTTAAACTAATAAAATTATTATTAAAACTATTTAGATTTAATTTAATTTTATACTTATCCGACGTTTCGGTTGCTTTTCAGCAGCCATGGTCACGGGGAGACTAAGATGGTAGTTGTCTCAATGTTCCAGTGTAGTTATTTCAAAGTACCCGAACATAATTTAATCATTGGTGTTTCTATTTACGCAGAATGAGCTCAAAGTATCATGAAGTCTAGCTGTGGTTTGCTTGGGTTTGACTATTTGTATTACTGGATCCCAAGCTGATGGTACATTTTAACCATCTTCTCTATTAAAATTAGGATGTTTTTTTATTTCAATAGCTTAGTGAAGCATCCTTGGTAGGAATCGGTGTTCTCTAGCGAGAATCTGTGGTTTGTCAAACCACAGATTCTAACACGTAGTGTAACAGTTTTCAAAATTATGTAATAAAGTGTCAAATAAACAACGCGATAAAATCCGTATATAGTAGTTTAATTTCAATGAATAATATTCGCGTAAACAGAAGACAATTGTTAATATGAGTTGTAAAATACTTAAATTATATTTAATTGGCGATTAAAAAGAGTGCATGTGGGTTTCTTGCTGGTTTCTTCTCATAGGCTCAACTCTTTGCTTGAACCTAGCTGAATTAACCTAAATATAGCTTCAGTGACTTGGTAAACACACTAACCTATATTTAGACATTCATAAGTGTTACTTTGTGACCAAAATTAATAAATGATTTTTGACTTTGATAACATTGTGCAAAATGAATAGTGTGTAACTATTTTATAATAATAGTATGCTTCAGTGTTATGTGAGTCATGTTAGTCATTGACAAGGTTACCTCCAAGAGAAGAGGACAATACAAAATATTAGTTTAACTTGTGTATGGAGGTCAGACTAAACACACTTAAACATCATAAGATTAAGTCATTATGTGATAAACGTGCCTTATTATGTTAACGAGTAGGTACTATAGAAACTAGTGGGACAGCCCATTCATTGACGACTCGATGGCGTAGTGGTTAGTGTAACCGACTGCCACGCCTGAGGTCGTGGGTTCGATTCCCGCACAAGTCAAACATTTGTGTGCATGAACATGGATGTTTGTCTTGGTCTGGGTGTTTCTATGTATAATATGTATATATTTACAAAAAAAATGTATATATGTATGTTTATCCATTGTCTAGTACCCATAGTACAAGCTCTGCTTAGTTTGGGCTAGATGGTGTTGTGTGTATGTGATAGAATATTATTTATTATTTATTTATTGTGAGCAGTTCTCATTACTTTCATCAATCAATTCAGCATTAATTCATTATATTTACAGCTTGTATAAAATGTAATAATCATAATTTTAGGTCGCTGAATAGACTCTATTCAATGAGTTATGTCAGAAACTCACCGTTATCGAAATGACTAGACTTATCCTGGAATAGCGATTCTAACTACCTATATTATCAATTTAAAATCTCCAATATTATAAATTTAATGTAAAAGCTTGTGAAGTTGTTAAGATATTAAGACATTTAACCTTCGTGACCAGAGGGTCACGTAGGATAAATGTCTTAATATCTAAACAACCTCAGATCAGCCCTCTGGCTGGTCTTCATTTCGCGGAAAGAATAAGCATTGCCATTCAACGTGGCAATGCTGCCAGTGTTCGAGGCACACGCCCACTCGGCTATGATGCGGAGGAGTTCTATGACGCCTATTAGTGAGTTTTACTATTAGGTTTATTTTCAATTTCTGTTTTACAATATTTTACGTATAAGTTTGTTCTAAAGAATTGTTTAAATAGACGTTTGTATTTCAGTGTTTGTAAAGCCTAAATCGTTAAATGGATTCAGATAAGACTTTGCACACAGACGGACCATGACCTGGATGAACACATAGTACTTATACCCGGGTATGCTTACCCGTAACGTTCGTGGGAAAGCGTAAGCTTGGGATGGCACCTAAATCAGGAGAATCTGACTATGAAAGTTCCTTCATGCTACAAAAGATTTCAATTAAATAAACTTCTGAAATTAAAATAAAATTAAATATTAAAATGAGAGCTCGTGAAATCTTTAAAAAATTGCTATAATTTCAGCAAACGACCAATATTTGTATCCCTCTTGCCGCAGTCGCAGCGTTATCAATTCATTTTTGATAGGACAATTATTCCGCGCCATTAATGACCAGCTACTATTAGGTACAGATATGATAATTATTACAATTGTAACCTATCTTAATCTAACTAATACTATAAATGCGAATGTGAGATTGTTTGTTACGCTTTCACGCTTTAACCACTCGACCGATCATTATGACATTTCGCACATACCTTCTCAGAGGTGGAGAAAAGGATATGGGTACCTTTCCTTTAGAAAAAAGGTCTGTTCCCGAGGGATGTAAATTTATTGACAAAATCTAATACCTAATATAATAAAAGAGTTAAAGATTTAAAAAAATATTATTAGTGTGTATTACATTTGCAGAAAGTGATATAATTTTTCTTTTTATTCTTAGACTGCTTATAAAGCTTCTTTAAAAGCCTCAAATACCAGTTCATCGATTTCAGTATTAATGCGTTGTGTTTGACAAATTACCTGTAAAGTTTAGAAAGTATATTCGGGCGGCATACGCCTCAAGACCAACAAGGCAGTTCAATAAACTTTAAATAATGTGCAATAATACACACGGAATGAGGATTAACTCGCTGTAACGTTTATGGTTGATCCGCTATCTCAAACCACGATAATCCTATAGCGAATTACTGACTTGAGTCACCTATAAATTCTAAGATTTAGGATATTTTATACACAGAATTGTAAAAGGTACTCAATTATGTACTATGTCTTCAATTGAAAGAACCGCTTACTTTAAAATAAAACAGGCAACTTTGTTAACACCTAGAAGAACATAGTAACCATTGACTTTACTTAATTTAGTATCAAAATACAATAGGCATTATTTAAGTAATCAAGATTCGCCAAAATTATGATTAATGAAATAGGATTTAAGGATTTTAAAATAGAATTGATTTTCATATAAAGGCGAGATTAATAATTTATTCATTAAAATAAAACTACTATATACAACACTCTGCCATGATAGCTGAAAGGGTGTTTCAGCGGAGCGACTTACGTCGTGACGCAGAAAACAACACTGTTTCGAAAAAATCTAACCTGAACTAGCATATTGAACTTATTCAATGTAGACGTTAAATAAGGTAACACCAAAAGTTTTACGAAACAAAATAAACTTATGACAAAGTGATCTTTACAAACATAAATCTGTTGGGTCTTGTGGTGCATGATCATCCTCTTTTTCCGCATTGTTTTGTTCTTTGGAGTTTTTATAGATGTGTTGTCGCACTCATCATCAGGAATCACACACAACTTATACACCATTGAATTAATGTTTATCACGCTTAATACCTGAAATAATAGATTGGCACCTAATGTTTACTGTTAACATACTGAGGCGTGTCCTATTGACAGACACCATGACACCAGTGAGCGCTTCGGCGTGAATTTTATTTAAATAACGATATTTTAAAAAATATATGATACTTTTTGACATATTAGGTTGAAATATTTGTAAATGTATTTTTGTTCAATAAATTATTATTATTTAGAATATCGTAAAGTAGTTCTTCAAAATAAGTCATCTTGCCTATTCGAATTATGTATACCTGGTAATGCAACAAAAACCTATGAGTAGTCAATACCTAGCAGTAAGCGAATGTGGCATTGTGCGCCTAATCCAAATGAAACACTACAGACCGTGCAGATAATTCTGCAGTAAGCCCTTACGTGCGAGCGTCGCAGTAGTGAAGATATATTATCTTTATCCAACGTAAACTTGGTAAAAGTCTCTCTTCACTAGTGAGAGAGCATACATCGAAATATCCATATGAACATTTTGCCTAGAGCGATTTGTAATCAGCATCACCGGCTCATACAAGCAGGTAAGTACATACTGCTATTCGAATGAACAAAAGCGAATGCAAGTATACACAAGCGAAACATAGATCTTTAAAGTGCCCTTGATCAAGATATAAAATACAATGAATAAACTGGTTGATTGAGTTGTATACGTATACCGTGGATATACAAATCAAATCCAACTAAAATTATGTATATTTCTCTTAGTTAAATGAATGTTCCATCAATTGGTCTTATTGATAGAATTTGAGCATATGTAGATAGGCAGTTTCTGTTCGAATCAAAAAATTTGGTTTATATATTTAATTTGTTATTAAACATGACTGATGTCAAAAGTAGTCTCTTAGTAGTAGAGCAGCGATAGCTCAGTGGGGAGACCAACAGACTGCAATGCAGAGGGTCTCGGGTTCGAACCCACGTCGCGCACCTCTGAGTTTCGGAAGTTATATGACTTTTCGAAATTATGTGCGTATTGATTGACAATTATCGCCTGCTCCGTGCCTCAGAGAGCACGTTAAGCCGTCGGTCCCGGCTGCCATGAACATCTATGGCAGTCGTTATTGGGAAAGTCAGTACCCTCTAATATCCTGACACTGGTCTAGCCTTAGGGTATCGTTAGCCTTCGGGTTGCGGAGGTCAGGTGGCAGCCGCTCCGTGTAAAAACTGATATCCAGTCATATTCGGTTAGACCAGAAAAGTCGACCCCAAGTGACTTGGGAATAATAAAGGCTAAGAGAGAAGAAGATGTTAAAAAATGTAAATAAGTTCGTTCAATTACATCGCCCCGCCACACCTCCAGCTTCCTATCTTTGACAAAGTCACGCAAAAACAATATGATATCACATTACACTGTGGCCGCGGCTTTCGCTGCGTTGACTACAGTTCACCTACAATGTCGTTTACGGAAATAATACTACTTATAAAGCGTAATTACGGTTGTTCTGAACACAGATCGTAACTTAGGTATTAATTTAAATCTCAAGCTACCAAATCAATCAATCAATAGTTTTGTGCGTTATGATCGAACTAACAAACAAAGATGAATAAAGGAAAACATCGTTTAGGATCCAGAAACGTAACTTGAATTATATTATTTTGAATATAATTACGTAAAGACAAACCTTGTTTTTTATTAGGCAATTTTATTAATTTATTTAAAAGGTGACTTACAGATTACAAATTATATAATGTAAATAGTATAAGAGTTCAAAGTATACATGTCAATTTGCAACCCGATTATCGTCGTGTACAATATTTGATAAGTAATCGTAACATAATAGCGTAATATTATGATAACTTATCAAAGGAAACAATAAATACTAGAGCTGTTAGTTATCAAAATAACGCGCCTTTCAGTGATAGAAGTTATAACAATGTAAAGATAGTCGTTATCAATTCGTTAGAGTTCAGCGCTCATGCGGTGATACCACACTTAAAGCACAATCAATATTCCGATAACGATGATGTTTACCACCTCGCAGGATTAGCAAGAATTTTATCTTTGAAGGTGGTTTTATTTTAAAGTGTTTCATCATCGTCAAATTTAACATGGAGGAATTTGCCAGTTCCAAAATGTACAAGTAAAATTTGGCCAAAGAAATAATAAAATACCATGAGTAGGTATACATACACTGCAGTTTTAGAATGGTTGAATAAAGCATACATTGAAAACGAAATATAAGATGTGCTTAGCAACAAGAATTGATAAATGTACGCTAAGGGGGTTTGGACATCATTGTGTAGACAATGTGGCAACTACAAAAGCATCGGTGATTTGGACAGTTCAAAGGAAAACCCATTACAAACATTACTTAACTAAAGCAGTCATGTTTTAGAAAGACAGTTGACTGCAATATTTGTGTGCCTGTGTAAGGGATGTAATGGGAGAGAGAATCACCCAGAATGTGTACATAATAAGTAATAGTAGTTACCTTGTGACAAAAGAATATTACTCGAGCAGTGGTCACCAAATGTTAATTAAAGACAAACTAAGGGGACGTTTTTGGGCTCCTGTTCAAGTAAATACTTGCTATACCCGATTTTCTCTTAAAGTGGTAGGAGTACTGAGCACCTCGCCCCAATTATATTGTGAAAAGTGGGCACCGTGTGTATCGCTCACGCGTCGCTCGTCCTAATGTTACAACCACCCATTAGCAACCCTTGGCTACGGTAATCATCGTAGCAATATAAATTGATTTATCGAAAAAATCAAAATCGATACACGGAGACTATATCTATGTATATAAACAAACTTAAATTATACAAATATACTATTAAAACGTTTGCTGGAGGGAACCACAAAAACCAAAACGACTTTAATGAATAATTTTTTTGTTATAGTTGATTTTTTAAAAAGCGATGTACTTAATTCAAACTGTCCATCTCTGAAGTATGGGCTACCAAAAAATCAACTTCAATTCATTATTGGCGGAGTAATCGCGTACAAAACATACAAAAAATAACATACAGTCGAATAGAGAACCTCCTACTTTTTTGAAGTCGGCTAAAAACTACGATACATAAAGTATGTCATAGTTCACGATTCTAAATATTAGGTACATTGTAACTCAAATATGTTACTTACTTCACACCCTGCTGTGTTTTATACTTATATAGCATCACTTTCAATTAGCAAGTATAGATAAATTCCACCAGTGTTATCGTTCTTAGTAAGTATCTATTGTCAAATTCAGCTGAAGATGGCAAATACAAACGTGAGGGCTGTTTAAAAGTATTATATCTAGAAGACAAGAACACTTTAAAAGTAGGTCTAGACTGAAATACTTAAAATAATAATCATGTTGTAAGTGTAAACATCTCAGCCGGTCTAGTGCAATAAATAAAGTCTAGACCACTTTGTAGGATATAGATAACACTGTAAATGTACGCTTATCACAGTGCTCTGGAAAACAGTTTAAATATTTAACATTTTTATATGACTATAATTTCTGTATGATTCATTGCAAACTCAAAACTAGCGTATTTGAGTCAACAGAGATATTGTTTTTACCCGACTACGACGAAGCCAAAAGAAAGGGTAATGATTTTGGCAGTCTGTGTATGTATGTTTGTATGTTCCACCGTAGTGCCTAAACTACTGAACCGATTTTAATGAATGAGGTGTCAATAGATTCGTAATAATAGCCCGGGTGACATAAACAATATACATTTCATCAAAATTTTATATGACGGAATTTCTGCAGTGGGTGCGACCACGGCTCTAACTTGATCATTTTTGCACCTGTGCATTTCTGGATTTCTATCTAAATTATTTTCTTGTTTCGTCCTTTTTAGACCCCATTTTTTATTACGTAGTCGGGTTATAGTTTTAAACTTTATTTTTTATTACTATGTAGCATAATAAAACTAGCCTTTACCAGCTGCTTTCTGAGCGAGGGTTCCTTTGATACGATTTAGGTAGATCACACATTGCGCCTTAATATCTTTAGATAGGGCTTTAACCCTAGTGAACTTATTCAGATAAAACGTGGCTGAGATTTTAAGCCGAAAGTCTAATAAAATTATCCATATAAACCGTATCAAAACCTGTTCAGTAGATTTATATGATACCAAAACAAATAGATGGACAGAAAGCTTGACCACAGTACTCGCATTCACGACGCCTGTACCACCAATCAATATCTTCTTTAAAGTAAAACTCTATATCTGATCCGACAATCGAATCGAAATCAAATCGAAAACATGATTGTAAGATATTTATACATATTTACTAAAATACCTTCGGCTTACATTTTTTTTAGTCGAATATAATATTGTAGTACTATGTTATATTAATTTGATATTTAATAACTTTTAATAAGTACGTCTAATGATTAACAACAATCGGATGTAATATTTTATTTAATTTATGATGTATCTTATAATATTATATGGTTTAGATATAAGTACTAAGTAACATTAATTATAATTGTTGGTAGATAATAATTTTTAAATATTCGGTTATTATAATAATACTGCAATGCTTGTAAAGTAATAGGCACTAAGTTTGAAGCACTATACTTTTACTAAACACCTCATGTATCTACACTTAGTTCGCAATAAACGCTTTGACTTTGACTTTGTATTCTTGCGTGACCGAGTAACGAACGCAGTGTGCGCCATTTTGAGATTTGCGGCAGGGCATTCTTTGCTAATGCTTGGAGCTGTAAGCATCTCTGATAGCATATTTTATAGTGTATGGATACATTGTGTGTCAGTGTGATTTAGCAATAAATGGTGTTTGAGTCTCAGTGTGAGTTTACTTGTCTCCCTGACTTCTGTTTTATTATAAGTATGTTAAGGATAAAACCTTGGGAATCTAAATTTAATAAAGATATAATAGAGCTGTGGGTAGTCATGAGCTAAAGCTTTACAGCGTGTCATGTCAAAGTCAAATGAATATAAACTTTTACTTTTTTGCAAGATTGTCTCAATGCTAATACAACCTTATGTCTTTTAAATTTAAAATGCATGTCTCGAGCTGACGGAGCTCACTTGCCATGAATATTATTCTTTTCATCTGTAGCAGAAGCACGGTTCGTAGTTAATTGTATTAAAGCCAATTATATTTTTTTTATTTAGCTCGCAAATCACACTCTTGAACGTCAAAATGTTTTGGTTAGTGAATTTACTTACGTTACTGTAGTAACAATTAGGATATTAAATGTTAAGTTCACGCAAAAAGTTAGTCTCAAATTTATTTTGGTAGACAAATTAAAATGCCATACCTATACATATAGTTATGTATATCTAGATACAAAACTGGTCGAAATTACTATACAGTTTAAATCGTATAACAGTCATGAACAAGTTTTTACTAATTAGATATCATTAGTATTGATCATTTCAATCTGAAAATTTCATCTTGAGGATGCCTCCACTGAGGCGAAATACGTGTCGACGCATATTTTTTGCTCGAGCCGGAATACTGCAAGTTGGAGTACGCCCGGGTCCCACGTCGTGGCGGTCCCTATCCAGAGGAGTTCGGTATTGTCTACCTACTTCGATTCAATATATAACCTACTTTACTTGACAATTTCGGCATCATCACATTGAACTCAAAATCATAACCAGCCAACGAGACTTCTTTATGTCTGATTATGTTTGTATGACATGGTAGGCATGACTACGATACTAGGAGGAGGCCACCCAATAAATTAAAACTGTACTCAATCATAAATAAACCTTACATTCTTTATAAATAGGGTTGACTGTCGTCAACACAACTCCGGCCTTGATACTACCGAACGCCACCACAGGGAACTGGGGACAGTTCGGCAGCATGACCGCCACCACGTCTCCCGGCTTTAACCCTAACTTCTTGAGCAGAGAAGTCGCGAACACCGAGATGTTTCTCTGTAGTTGAACGTATGTGTAAGTCTTCTTTGTTTCGACGCTTTCCTGAAAACAAAACATACATTTAACAAAATGCAGCACTTGCTTATTTTCCCTATAGACCTACGCGTTTTAAGTGAGCGTAAGCGCAAACGTAACTGTCAATCGTATCGACCCGATAAGGAATCCTAACTTATATATTATAAATGTGAATGTGAGTTTATTTGTTTGTTACGCTTTCACGCCAATTCGACCGATCATTATGAAATTTCGCATATACGTTGTCTGGGGAGCAAAAAAGGACATAGGGTACACTTCATCCAGAAGACAGTACTGTTACTAATCTACCCTGTTCGTTTTCTTTTCTTACGTCTACAAACCCGTACTGAGCTCTGTGCACTGCATTAAATGTACCCAAGTACACGAGACCCATAATACAATGGAAAAAGATGAAATTAGTGTATTCATACTTTTGTGATAGAGCTAGTTAGTGTTACGTAACAACACAACATGTAATCTCGGTTTATAGTATGTTTTGTAGGTGTACGCAAATGTTATACATTCAAAATAAACTACTAGACGCATTTTATATAATCGCCGACCACTTTTTTATAATACATAGACATCATAACTCGATGAGGAAAGCGACTACATCCTGTCTTATAGTAAGGACTTACCGTAACATTATGTTACACTCTACTAGCGACCCGCCCCAGCTTCGCACGGGTACCACCAAACCCTAACAAATTATACACTTAAACCTTCCTCATAAATTACTATATGTATCGGTGAAAACCGCATGAAAATCCGTTTAGTAGTTTTTGAGTTTATCGCAAACAGACAGACAGACAGACGCTGCGGGCAACTTTGTTTTATAATATGTTGTGATTAATATACGCTGAGGCATTACCATGACACGTGAGCTATCTGTACACATTTGTCCTGTAATAAACCTCATCGAACTTCAAGTCATGTTTCCATGAATTCTCAACAGCTATGGATGCGAACGTGCAAGTGAATTAACTGTAATTAAGACTGTAGTATAAAAACGCCGTTCTTTAGTGTTGTATGTAACAGTTTACGCGGTATCTGTAACGCACGTAACTTTATTGCGTCGATATCTGTAGTTTTGTAATAGCGCATATTGGGTACTTTTATAACAAGTAGGGAATATTTTGCCATTCTGTAAAATAACAGGAAATTCTACTGTTATTATTGAGGTAATGACTAGCACTAGCGATAGAATTAAATAGTAACGTCGCGTCTATAAGTCACGGAACCAAGATTTGTGATATCCACAAATATTTGTGCCGTGTTTGGGTGTTGTGTCACCTACGGACAGTCAAATTTTGACACATATTCAATGAAAATATGTTGAAATGTAACTGTCCATAAAATAACCATTATAGCTATCTATAACGATTATTAAATATAGGAACCAGACCTAAGTCTGTTGTTTGAACGTTTGTAAAGTTAGACGCGAAACAGGAGTTATTCCTAGCGGTTCTTATGAATATACGAATATTGAGTAAAGCAAAGCAAGTAAACCGCTGTATAAGAAGCTGAACTTTGGACCTCCAACCGTCAGACAAGATTACCTGGCCCGACTGGAATATTGTATTATATTATTGTAAACAAGTTAAAATAATAAATCGCCGTCGTAAATGTAAAAGTAGTTTCAATTCAATGTGTATCACTGGCGTAAACTTAAGACAATGTTAACTTGTTATCTTTTTTAAGTCGCAACATTTATTCGGCTTGATAAGTACTAATTAGTTAAGTACTTAGTTAAGTTTCTCGTTTTTCTGTCCAGCGCGTGAGCAATAGGCGATGGTACGTTTAGGTTCGATTGCCAGAGTTGGGAATATTATATTAAGATTTCCTGCCTGACATTCTTTAGTAGCAGCATCGAATTTGCATCTCTCAGAAGTTTTTATACTCACGTTGTACTTTTATGTAATGAAAGTGGCAAACAAGCATACTGCTACACGCTAGACATGAATAAAATAAATCGGTGATGTAGATATTATGTAAACCTATAGAACCCTTACATAGGCACCGCGGGAAACGCAGTAATACTGTGTCACTACACTTACGTCGGTTGTCTATAAGATATTAGCATTTCTCCGGGTAAGGCGGCTCATACGTACTGTAACCAAACAATATGCAACGGCCGGCTCTGCCGCTTTACAAGTAGAAATGAGCTCTTACTTAAACCACGAGTAATGTGCATCAAGCCAAGGCGCGAAAAATACAAGTCAGCAAAACATTTGCCAGTATATGAGTAAATAGAAAATGCGATAAGTGATCAAATTATCATTTTATATCTGGTGCTATCTAATCTATGAAAGTCAGTTCTGAGACAGTTACCTATGTATTAATTAAGTACCTATATATGTACCTAATATTTATTCAAACTTAGGTATACATATGTATTTGTAGGCAAAATCATACAATGGAACATCAAAGATTATTATCTCACTAAGGCAACAAAAGTTTCTTCGGTATGGCATCAAGGATATATAATAAAGTACCAACTCAGATAATGAACATTCCAGAACTAAAAATGTTTAAAATCAATTTACATAACTGGTTGATTGAAAATGTATATTACACGATCCAAGATTTCCTTAATGACTACACTAATTAGGTACTGACCTTGTTGTTTTATATAAAATGAGCATGTTTTCGTTATTTCGTTGTTTCAATTTATAAATGTTGTGTGCTTACCCGCAGGACATACTGGAACCATGTTTTTATATATGTACCTACACCTTTTTCTTTACCTATGCCCACAATAAATGGATTTGATTTGTACATAGTAGAGTGAATGGTCACAATATCACTTACAATTAATGTTGCTGGTAAGTAGTAAGTTATTATTTTTTGCAATAAGTAGTGTAGCGACTCTGTGAGTTTATTGTTTAAAAGTTTTCCAGCGCTACCGACTGTACTAAGCTTAAAAACTAAGATTTTTTAATAAACTATTATATAATATTACTTATACTATGATTAAACTGTATCTAAGCTAGTGACAGTTTAAGGTAATTAGAATCGACTATATAGATAGTTTTTAGAAATTAGGATTTTAGATTTAATTGTACTTCTTCTCCCTAGCTTTTATTATTCCCAAGTCACTTGGGGTCGAAAATCAGAGGTGCGCGACGTGGGTTCGAACCCGAGATCCTCTGCATTGTAGTCTGTTGGTCTCCCCACTGAGCTATCGCTGCTATTTAGATTTAATTATACAATGAATCTAAAATCCTAATAGTAATGTAATAGTGCACTATCAAATTGCGGAAACTTTATTGGTATTTGTGCTGGTATTGTTGTTTTAGCTGTAAGTGTTATAGTCTGTATGTTTCCCTTGAAAACCAAATAAATAAATAAATAAATAAAAAATTAGAATCGTATCACTGTTTCCAGTCGGCGCGGTGCCTCGTTCAGAGCGAGCCTTTTGCTCCAGCGGGCAGCGAGTGCTGTTTCTAGATCTACAAATTACGACAAATACAAGTATACGCAAAATAATGTAAACAGCATGACATAACGTCGTATGGTGCAAGTGTTTTATTGCTGATACAATAAAGAACATTTTATTACTGATAACCCCTCGTCGGTACAATATGTAAGTAGTTTCTTATCGTTACTTCTACTAGAAAATAAAATTGGAAAGAATTGAAACCCGTTTTTGTTTTTGATTTTGAGATGTAGAAGAAGTTTACGATTTAACTGGTCGTATTCCGCCGGCTCGCATACCAGCCGGCAGATTTGTACCCGTCGTAGGCCGGTGGCTCGCATGCGAGCCACCAAATTGGCGCCAAAACGCCGCGCGCCGCCTTCGCTTAAAACCGTATATTACCAAACTTACCGATCAAAACTGATTGCCTATTGGCTACGAATAGCCGTACAAATCTGCCGGCTGGTATGCGAGCCGGCGGAATACGACCGGTTAAAACCGGTTTACCAGATACTTTTTTGGTGCAAATATTTTGCTAGAAAATAAGTCGTTTAGGTACATTTTAACTTAAAATTACGGAGGCGCTCATAGCCAGTTGCACTCACTGATCGGTAAACGATTAGCGAGGTTAAGCAACGTTGGGTGCGGTCAGTCTAAAGATGGGTGGCCGCTTAGTGGTATTTCATCTGAGCGTCTCCGTGCTTCAGAGGGCACGTAAAAAGTCGGTCCCGGTTGTTGTCAAATTGACAGCAGTCGTTAAGCCGTGTCAGAGGCCTACCTTGAACATCTCTTGACAACAGGTTGGCCACTAACCACACGAAAAGAAGAAGAAGAAGACTTAAATTAGAAATAAACTTTAAATTTCAAATTTGTAGTATTATTTAATGATATTTATTTATCTATTTACTACATTACACATTTTTATAATTAGCAGCGGCTTCGGCACTAAGCTCGAGGCGCTTGTAGCGCGGTAACCACACGTTATACATTAGTCGCTTATCATCTAGAAAATGCAGACATCGGTTTGAAAACAAATAAAATATAAAAACTAACAATAATTAAATTTAATAAAATAACGTTCGAACGAAATGAACATATTAACATAACAATTTTGGAAAAATAGGAAAGGACAGTTGTATGTGATGAAAATGTGTGGGGTTTTATGATTGGCATGATTGTGTTATGTAAGTTATGTATGTGTGTGTGTTTTCCGTCAACTGTGATTGAGAAGAATAAGTTCAGTTTCTTCATAAGAGAGCTTAAAGAGCCACGTTGTTATTAATGTTTTTATTTCACTTAGACTTAATTTTACCATATTAGCATGTAACTTAATACATTTTGTATATTTTGTAGTGCAGGATTTCTAAATACACGTCGTTGCGTTAGCTGAGTGACTTCAGGACATTTTGTGATTTCTTTGTGCATTAAGATTATTGCATTCAGAATAAATATCTGACGTACTTTAAGTAGGTACTTCGCAGTCATGGTGCAGCTCATTAGTTGAATACCTAAAGGTTTTTCCAGCATTACTTTTAGGACTGCTCGCTGGGCTCTCTCAAATTAGACCATTTTGTATGTTGCTGCACCGCCCCATGCAAGGGAACATTGGTAAAGGAGTGATCTTATCTTATCTTATAAGAATAGATAAGATAAGAAGATAAAGGAGTGATTGTGCCAGTGGTTTGTAAATTAGTATCAGAGTGTTTTTGTCTGCGCTATTACGTAGTGATTTGAATCTCGGTATCAAATTTTAGACGTCCGCTGAAAGTAACATGAAGGCTAGTTAAAAAAATATAAAATGTATAAAACCGTATATATATTTAATCTAAAAAGAGTCTTATTTTAAAACAACAGTCAATGAAAAACAGTAGTAGAGCCAGAAGAACGTTAATTTAAATGACAACATTAATCTCAAATATATAATAATTAATTAATGATTAACCATTTATCAATTACTTACGTTTCCCTTATAATTTTGTGTTAATATTCAAATATATAAACACAAATTATCTACTTCATATTTTTAGAACAAAATCACAATAAAAAGTCTTGAAAAATAGAACTTCCTATTATGAGTACTTAAATGCATGTAATCAAGTTATTTAATTACAGATTAATAAGATCTCCTTTAAGACCTAATTATTATTGTTACGGTAAAAAATCCAACAATGTTTTATCCATAACTAGCCTACTAAACCTATCACTTTACATAACTAGTATAATGACAATCATTAGTAAGCTTAGAACAACTTAACAGCAAACACTCAATGGTATTTACGTGAGCAATTTAGTTTGCAAAGAAACACTAGACTAGCAAGAAACACAAACTAGAACACAACACAATCAATCTAAAATAAAATATTCTATATAATAATAATTATCAACGGTTTCTCTCAACACGGTAAGATGAAGCACCAAATTAAGGATAATTTGATTAAATCGATATTAAAATCAATTTCGCAGACGTCATTTGGTAACCAAAATATGTTAATATTTACAACAAACTGCATATAATTTTAATAGAGGTGGATTGTTGCCAGACCCTGCAGATATATAAGTTATCATCATAATTTATCGCTATATCATCAACAATAATCTAAGCAAAAACAGTTACGTTTAACTCGTATTTTACGCAATTAAGTGGCAACTCCTCCCGCCTCATGGTAAGCTGTTACCATAACCTGGTCGCTTGCAATTCGATCTATATACAGGTGCAACACTCGCGCGTTACTGACGTTTCAAATAGAAGTGACTGTACTGTCTTCGCTTATATCAAAAGAATACTAAAGTCACTGGTAACGTGTTGACAGCTCAGCGCCACATTAAGGACCATGGAAATCTTATTCTTTGCAGGCACTACACAAGTACCTATGTTTCACGGCGATTTTCTGTAAATGAAGTCAGAATTAACGATATCCCAGTTTTTATCAAGGATCTCGTTCTACCGTTCGACTACGTTAAGTTTCCCATAATTTGAAGGTCAGGTAAGAAATAAGGTTTTAAAATGCTACTTTAATTTTATTGTAATGTTTGCGCCAGCAGACCAAATTATACTAGATACATTCTTGTTTTGCCGATGGATACGTTCAATGCACAATGACTTACAATTAGAACTATTTAATAGTGTGAATGAATATAAAATCTTTTTATAAAGGTATATTGTACCTATAAGATAATAATAAGGATAACAAATATAGTAGTAACTTCCATGTAAAATAAAGTAAAACAGACTAACACACGCGCACATAAAGGTAAACCAAATATGCATAGATATAATAAATAACCGGATCGTTTTTGCTTCTTGTAGCCAGTCGCCTCGGCGAGGTGACGTTTGTGTTTATTTATTAATTAAACTTATACATACATATGTATATATTTAATATATTAATTGCAAGGTAAACAGCGATACTTATTTCATTTTTATGTACTTATTATTTATATACTACCTTATGTTTTACTCACTCTCAAAAACATTTATTGACTGATCCTTTAAATTATGACAATGTGAAACTTGAAGTAAAACGTGTGTTGTGTTACCTTGACATTACTTGTTTAATGCCTCTTACGCTTATCTGTGAAGGATGGGATCAGTTCACTCGTCTGCCGCTAAAGCTATAAATATCATTTGTAGATTTTACAAACAAATGAAATAAAGAGCACCCAGAATGGAAACAATTATTTATGGATAACACTAATTACATGGCGTAGTAGCCATTTAAGCCACAAAGCCATAAACAACACACGTAAACTCTAATTTAAACAAATACGTTAGATAATTATAGTTCTGAGTCGAAGTCGAAGAGTTGAACAGTTGAAATCAGTAGTAGTTTTCATTTCAGTTTCTTCATCTCTTCGACTTTGAACAGATTGGGGCAGCTGAATAATTATTTATTATATGAAGAAAGAAAGAAAGAAAGAAATCTTAATTGCTATTATACAGCTTTCAGGTATATAATAATTAGTTATATTTAAATTAAATATTATTTATAATAAATCCAATGAAGTTATCATTAGATTTATTATAAAGACACTAGCTGACTCGGCAAACGTCCTGTTATATAAATATACTTTGCGTCCTATTCTCATACCTACAAAATATACATAAAAAAAACTATAAAAACGGTTGAGCTGATTTGGAGGAGTGCGACCACAAACACCGTGACACGAGATTTTTATATTTATATACGTATATAGATTATTGTCAGAATATCATTAAGTACCATAGACCTGTACCTACATATATTGTGAACATACTAGATTAATTATTTTATATTTATTTTGTTGTGCATAAACAAACACCATAACCATCTGGTTATGATGTTTATGGCAGATGACCAGACATATTCAAATCAGGCGGACCGTACAATTGGTGAAATATTTCTGACTAAGCAAGTTATCAGGCCGCGTCATTAACTGCAGCTGGATGGCATTACGACGTGACACCAAGTGGCTGCAACACTGAAGAAAGGAAGTTTCAATATAGCAGAAATAAATATATATGTAATAAAAGACGTAATCCGAATTGATGGTGATTGGCGGCAAGTATTAGGGATATACAGGTATATGTTTAGTGCTAAGCTGAGGTTTAAACAGTTTTTATACAATTTTGCGAAATCACGACCTCTGAGAGAACCTTCACGTGTTTAGAGTCACGTAAGAGATTTGGCGCGGCCCCTGGTGTGAGGTCGACGTGTTGCGACCTCAACTCGGTTTCAGTTATACAAGTTTTTATTGTAAGTTGTTCAGTGTTTAATTCAATATTCATAATAAATTATAGATGCTAGACTAGTAAATCTTATCTACTTAGAACCATCATAACGACTCGCGGAAAAAGCAATTATAATTTGCGCTACGGTAATTTTCTACTATTGAAATGATTTCACTATATAATATAGTAGGTAACAGTTTTTCAAACTGCTCGATTTTCTGAAGTCTGCTTAAGAGCCTCTCTGGAGGCTGCTTTATTAGTAATCGCAACTCCAATCTCACGTGGAAGAATGCTGTCACCTCTGCGCAGCAAATACCTATCTAGTGGGACCTTTTGAATAGTTATCCTGTTCTTCTTCTTCTTCTTTCGTTTGGTTAATGGCCAACTTGTTGTCAAGAGTTGTTCAAGCCGCCCTAGGCCTCTGTCATGACTTAACGACTGCTCTCAATTTGACAACAACCGGGACCGACTTTTTACGTGCCCTCCAAAGCATGGAGACGCTCGGATGAAATACCACTAAGCGGTCACCCATCTATAGACTGACCGCACTCAACGTTGCTTAACCTCGCTAATCGTTTACCGACCAGTGAGTCCAACTGTTTAGACAGTTAATTGTGCTTGTAACCTGTCTACTTGCAATACATGCAACATGCAGTTGAGGAAATCCTCTCTCCTTTAACAGTCAGTCAGGAGGCAGTCTTGTATTGATTGGCCACCTGATTGTATGTTAAATCACTTCATATAAAGTGCGCCTATTCTTTCAAACTACATTCATCATTGCCTGTATTTTCTGATATACAAGTCGCTGAAGGGTGATCAGTGCTTTCCCCATCTAGCTAAGTTACATAACGCGCTTAACTTCACAAAGCCAGCGGGTATAAAACGTTTCAGATGAGCTGTCTTTGAACACCAACAAAAATGTTTCTGCTGGTCTTTATAAACATTAACAACGCTTAAATATACGACATTAGTAACATTTATCATCGCGCGAAAATGTTTTCGATGTAGAAATATTTACAACAAGTCACAATATTTGTTTACTTATAGAAATGTGGAGGTCAGCTTGGATTGGTGTAATCAAACCCAGCCAATGTTATGTGGTTAAAAATATATTCATAACTTTTAGCAACCTCGTCAGGTAAATAAATTACTTTAAATGTTATTAAAAATCGTTAAAGAACTACTTAGGTATAAGGAAGTAGAAAATAACGTTCAAATATTATAGCATCTAATTGTACTTGTTTCTTTTTAGATACACACCTACCTATTATACTTTTAATGTCTTTGACGTCTACTGAATTATTAACGAATTATATAAACTAAATATTACCTGAAGTAGATATACAATATTTTGTTATTCTTAATAAACTATTTTCGTTTATTGTTTAACACACATAATTGACTACGTATAAAGTAAGTCTACGTCTATATAAAAATACAATTCAGCTAATTTTAAAGTCGTTGTCTATGGGATGAGACGCAAACAATAATGTATATCCGCATGAATACCGCAATGTGTCCGTCACAATGCTGCCCTCCCCGTGGGCCGAGATACATATTTTATACATATTTTCAGGAGCAACATAAAGATTAGTTTCCAAAATAAATTTAAAATGTAACTAGGTACTTATACAGATTGAGTTTAATCCATTCACATTGTTTGACATCTAAATACTGATTAAATATAGCAGTAAATTAATAAGTTTTTATAGCAAATCGTCGAAGAGCATTTCCTACTGATATTTTATTAATTAATAGTAATAGTAACATAGTTTGACATTTTCAAAATATTTAAAAATATTGTGAATTATTGTCCGTAACGAGTATTCAGCTAAAAGCTTCGCTAACGCACTTGCCTAGACCAGACCGCCTCAGCTATCAACGCTAGTAAATAACCAGCAGCGTCTCATAGCTATTTTTGTTTTATTAACGGTCACACCGCACACGACATTTCTAGACACTATTGGATATTCGACTTCGACCGCGCTCATCAAGTTCATTGAACTTCATGTTCTAAATACATTCTTGATTACGAGATAAAGAGTGGCAATGAATGGCATAACTTGTGATTTATATACCCTATATAACATGACGAGTTATATAGGTAATCTTCAGCTTATAGGTGACGACTAGAACAAATTTTATTCATATTAGGTATAATATATGTACATACTGACATGCCTCTGAAAAGACTGAGTGATTAATTAGTAAGTAATATACTATAATATAATATTATATCAGTTACCTATACGATATAAATATCCCACTGCAATGGTACATTACCTACTGGTAATGTTAAGCTATATGTATATTAATTAAGACCCGTTTGAAAAGAGACGTTAATTGTATGTACATCTTGAAATTAAACTGCCTAATTCAGATTTTATCGCGTTGTTTATTGACACATTTATAACATAATTTTGTTAATATTACACTACTACTAAACCTATAATACTATTTAGAAATATAAAATTATTAAAACTATTTAGATTTAAATTGACACTTTTATTCGATACATTAATTGTGACGTTTGTACCTGTATTTCATTTAATTTCGTGTGTTTTTTGCTATAAAACTGGGTTTGTTTTTAAAGGCAAGTTGTCATCGCACCGAGTTTAATTGAACCCATAAAGTGAATTGGTAAACTATAGACATATTTTGGCTGACAGTTCAATCTTATTAGCGCGGAGTTCACAGTACTAAATCTATTTTTTGCTTTGAGTAGATACGTCACAACGCTAGTCTAGACTGAGAGCCAACACAGGGAGTTATACCGATACCTCGTTCTAGTTATACCTATAATATTTGCATTTTCCTTGACTTTTCGGCTACGAGCCCGTACGCCCCTTGACTTTCGCCCCTTTTATAGAAAGACGGAGACCCGCTTGGCGGGGCGCCTAATATAAGTGAAAGTGTATTAGATCTACAATTCCCTAGCTACTATTGTGTTTAGGTTTTCACGTAATAAAAGTCAATCATATAGTATAATGGTTATTGCTTTTAAGCTTCTAGCAGTAATATCGAAAATCACTTAGCCTGACCTCGGATTCAAATCTATAACATCGCAGGCCTAGAAAACTGCAAGTAGACCAACTAATCAATTTGGTCGACAAATGCACTTTATAATTAGCCACGTCTACCGCCTTCGTAATCGCTCTCGTGAGCCTGTCAGTTAACAAATCATAATAAACATACATATATGTTATACAGCTGCATTTATCAATAATTCGTACATTATCAGTTATCACCGATATCGCTTGTAAAAGTTTCATATCACCTGCTATTTATGAGATTATCCTTACAAAACACAAGAAGTACAGGGAATGTATCATAGCATTAATTATAATTTCTTATTACACGAATTAGTATATAATTATGTATGTGTATTCGCCACTGATTGTTCCAACTTACAAGTCGCCAACTATTTCTAAAGCCCCGCAACACAGGGCGAGCTTTACCATTTAATGGACCTTATTGTATTTCTATTTAGTCAATTAATAATAATAATACTATCAGCTCTGTATTAAACTATCCCACTGTTGGGCACAGGCCTCTTCTCACGGTGAGAAGGGAAGAAAGTCAATTAGCACATATCTTAAATTTAAAAAATTCTTCTTTTATATTTTTCCTGGTGTACTCAACATTAGAGAAACATCATAACATTAAGCATAACAACATGAAGGTTTTCTTAATTTAGTTAACCGAGTTATTTAATGTTTGGACACAATTATTTAATTCAGAAATAAATAAAAAATAAAGGGAATCAGTTTCTTGTTAGGCTGATCCTAGTTTCAGTAAGTCTATTAAACTATTTATAACCTTAAGAAGTCCCAAAGATTGTAAATAAATTGAATTAGAAACAGGAACCTGGTAATGTCAGACAGCTGTTTTAGGGATCAAGCAAATATTAAGGCTTCACGAAGAGTTTTGTTAGCTGTAGTCATTAACCCCATTTGTTTAGAAAATAACGCGACACACAATGCTTTTCTATTATGTCTGATGTTTCTGCAGATTAAAGTAAAAAAAGAAATTAATTAACTCTCAAAGAAATTAAATTACAAATAATCTAAATGCTGTTGTGCGTTTGATCAGTCACATAGATGTACACGCGGTAATCTCTAAGTACTCTGTGGACCGAAAGGGCTACCCGATATAAAAACAGTTTAAAGATTCACTTGCTGCTCCATAGTAGTGCGTGAATTGCTAGCAATTCAATACTTATTCAATTATTCTATATAATAAGAAAAAACTATTTAATTGCAAGAATGAGCAAGTACAACAGACAGTAGAACAAGTTCCAATGACCTTATGAAAATATTGGCGAGCAAATATGATGCGCATATTATGGCTTATGAATGCTAATGAGACTGACATACGCAAGTTGCGTCGGTTTCAGCGGCCGCGCGGCCGACGCGGACGAGCGGAATATTCTTAGCGAAACTTACTTGCAATTCGCGACGACACAAAAACTGTATATGGTTACGCGTAATGAATAGAACAATGTCCAAATAATCACGAGTATGTTGTTCGAATTCCACTACGGAACTGTTAAACCCAATTGGCAAGTAATTGATGAGTAACATATTTTGCTCGATCGTATATTGTCTATTAACTATTAGTGAATTGTTCGATATCGAACCTATGTACTTGATTACGAACTATGTATTACCAAGGGCATGTTTATTAGAATAAATGTGGTGATTGTTTACAGAATGCGCGGTATAACTAACATAACTATTTATATAACATATATTTTTCACCTGTATTCCTCAGGACTTGCCTATTTCATAATATTTTGTTAATCCGGTCTAGATACGCTCCGTCAGAAAAATATTGTTTTTGCCTCGTTGTTGTTATATAGCTAAAAGTGCGGCGGCGACAGTTACTAATCCTCAGCTATCGTTAGTGCATTGCAACATTCGCGTATACGTAAAACATATTAGGTATTGAAATTTTTTTTTTTTGTTTTATTTATTGAATCAATCTTGTACTATCTATATTAATACTACTTATATTAATTAGAATTATTCATAAAATTTATCCGACTTTTATCGTAATTATTATTCGCTTATTTACATTATGTTATGTGTAACATGTGGCATATACCTAGTTACATTTTGGGATATTTCTTTAAAAATTTTTATTTTTTTATATTAGATTTCAATATAGTTAATTAAAAAAATTACCCAGAAATTTCATAAGTAGGTACGTCTACTTAAATAGTGAATAACCATAATAATATGCGTATTAATTTACGATATATAATGTACTGGATATATTTATTACATAGGTACTTACCAAAAATATCTAGTAAGTATATCACACATAAATATTCATAAATTCAAATTTCCTATAAAAAAACACGCTTGAAACCAAAAATAAAGAAATAACTAATTTGCATATATGTATAACATTCGCCTCGTACGTAAAGAATAAAACATCGATAACTTAGTTAATTAATACACAATTAATAGGCACTTACTAACGCGACGTGGTTCTGGAAACTCGCCGAATCGACCCACAGCCGATCCAGAAATCTCATTTGAGGCACAACAAAGTCAGGGATAGTCGATTTAACAACAAAATCATTGCTGAGCACGGCACTACATGACAGTTTTCTTTGCCATTTGAAGTTTTTAATTTCACGTAAGAGAAGTTTTCGCGCCATATTTTGCATGGTTCACGCGCGTATTTCACGGCAGCCACTAAACGACTGATTGTTGTTGAACGGAACGAGCGCAAACGGCGACACGAGAGTAGAACTTTGTTTTGATCTTGATAGTTTTTCCTAATTTGCAATAGATACAGTGAATAGTGATGCAGTGAAGGAGGCGTGAATACGTGGCGTGTGGCGTGTGATGAAATGATGAGTTCGTGAATTGCACTTTGACCGTTTGTGAATTGGTAATATGTATGTACATACTTTCAATTCACCAGCGGTCACAGTGTAATTCCGTTCAATAATGACAAGAGTTGAAGAATATTGCCCCTGCTAGAACAGCGAATAGATGAATGTAAATATCTGTTTACTTATTCACTTTTCCAGCAAGGGCTATATCCTTCAACTCCTGTCATAGGAAGTTCATACGACAGGAGTTGAAGGACATACTGTTACGTGCTCAGTGCACATGTACCTATAGTATATTCCAATCCAATGTAATGAAAAGTTTTTATGTATTTTAAATATAAACAACCAAATTTTGTTAAATTTATCACATAATTACTTACCTACTTGATGGAATAAGTAACACATTTGTTCGTATTTTCAAGGTTTTCACATGATACCTCAATGCATTTTAAAGCAATTGCTGTAATAATTTAACTTAAAACATTTTAGATGAAAATTGGGGTAACAAAATATCTATAATTAATTATTGCCATGCTTGCTTGCTGGCAAAACGCAATTAGTACATGTTTTAACATTTTTAGTAACCGAATTTGTTATCTTTTCTATTTTATTGGATTGTAATGAAATATATGTACGTAATTTGTTCTTTTGAGCGGTAGCCACGAATATTGAGGCATTTAATATTACTTACAGGAAGTAATATTTTAAATATTAACTGAGAACTGTCCACTGTCTGTCTCTCCTTTTCCAACCACTGCTAGTCACTCTTAAGTTAAGTACATATGTTATTATTTATTTCTAGTTTTCTATTCGCAGCTGAAGCACACGTATAACTAAAAATTATCAGTTCATCTGCATAAGTAACCAATCCATTGTTCTTTAGCTTAGTTTTTTGAGCTGTGCTGGTCATCTAAAATTAAACTGTAAAGACTTTAAGCTGTCATCAATGTCAATTCGTTTGAAGGTCAATTATAAATTGTTAAACTTATAATGTTACATCTCGCCCTCTCATAACGTGTAGTCCGCACTGGTTTAACCCTTTCACCGTCACGTAAAAAAAGCAAAAGCGTGCTCTCGGCGCCAAGCTACGATTTCGTCCTTTAATTTGTCATGTAGTCGTGACCATGGCGTGCTGGACACATTTTGCTTGGTCATGTATACATAACTGTGGCGGTAGGAAGGTTCAGAAAATCGTCAAAATTTAAACATTGAGTTTGGTTTTTGGTTTTCCATTTGGCCTAGACTATATTTTATACACGGCTTTGCAATAAGCGACCGATAAACAAAATTTCGCAACAATAACTTTATGCAATGTGACATCAAAAACTATGAGAAGCACAGAATCAATATAAAAACTTCCATTAATAGTTGGTTTAAGAACAACTTATAAGTAACGGAGTCCGGTAGGCACATGTAACAAGAACTAGCTTCGGGATATTCAGAGCAAACTGGTTTAGTTTCACTATGAGCTCAGATGCAATGCACTAGAAAGTGACTAGGTGTTCTATTGATTGTATTTTTCTGATGTCCCTATAAGGGATCGGTATATTAGAATAACATAGTAATAAAAATGTGGTACTAGAAGAGACCAAGCATAGCGAAATCTTTTATCGAACATAAGATTTCCTTTAACCTGGAGCACGACTGAGGAAGTCAGAAGCTCTACAGAATATTGCTGCCAAACATACTCTTGCTGAGTTGTGCTCCTGGGATGAGTATGACTACGAGGCTTATTAAGAAGATGCGTTGGTAGCAGGAGGAACAGTGCTATTTTGTCCACCTGTCGTTGGCAGCACAATGACTTTTAGTAGACAGCTTTTGAAAAGTTTTGGCAACATGTGAATTATGTATACCTCTGATGTGTCAAGCGCCCATAACTCACAGACTATGAGACGAGCCGTGCTCTTTTCTTCCACCACCACCTAGAAGGGCTAGGTAAATAATCAGTTTAAAGAAAAGCTGTAACTACCTACCGAGTACCGAATAACTTTATGCCAGACAATTGTTTGCGAGTATGCCGCTCTGATTCTCTTTGATTATAAGTTTAATGATATCACCATAATCATAATGTAGATGTTAAATGAAATAGTATCTCTTTTCAAAACAACCAAAGCACGTTTTTAAAAACTTATTCTATGAGGCATTGAGTAGGTAATGTACCTAGTAAGTAAACGTTAACAGACTTTACAACTAACCTATCACTTGCTTCAACGCACTTTCACCTTCAACTTAGGCAAAATAATAATATAATTAGATAAAAATCAATTAAGACTGAAATGCGTAATCGTAACCGACGACGTACCCGATTTTATTTCTATATTTATATATTTGCTATACAATAAACATGGAGATATTGATTTTATAGCATCGACCGAGTAAAAACAGACGAAGACAAAATATCAAATGACTTATAAATTATATGTTAACTTTTTATTATCGATTCTGAATAAGCTATAATTAATGTTAGACTTATGTAGGTACCTGCCTGTCTATCGCAGTACGTCTCCGCGTCACTACCTAATGCAGAATTTCATAATAATATGATTTAAGTGAATCAATAAATATTACATAAATGATTTTTTTAAACAAAGTGCCATATTCCATGTCTTTGATTTTATTTAGGGATTAGTTCTGCTTTCCTGATATCAGAGAAATGCCAAGGAATTACATCCCCTTCCCAACCCTGCCTTCAGTTTACTATAGTCATCCATGTGCTATCTGGCAGTCATTTTTAAACGAGGCTCTGCAACTCTTTCTGCTGAGAAGTAGAAAGTGCCATTAAATCTTGTCTTACAAGGCAAGACACAAAAACATCTTCTAGAATTTTAAATTTGTATACTAATATGCTGAATGAAATGTAGTAATTATAATTAACAAACCATGCAGGTGGCACGGCGCATGGCGCTGCTTAGACCATAATAGCTAGAGGAACCTGCATAGTAGATATTTGTAATTAATTTTTGAGGCACACGTCTTCTTAACACTTTGGACAGTCGGGTACTAAAACAAGACTATCGAAAATAACTCACTTAAGTGCAAAGTTCAACGGATAGATCGTACCCGATACAGAATGTGTACAAGGCCGCCACTCTCGCACTCTCTCTCCCTCTCAAAAAGTGTCTGTACCTAGTTCCGTTCAAATAACTAAACGTAAGAAATATACAGCATTACCTATTTTAAATGTGTCCGGATCATTTGGATTCTCAAATTAAGACGATTTTTATAAATTTTTATAATTATAGAATGACAAAATGTTCTATTGTTTTAAAACTACAATATTTTATTTATATATCGGACTGTCAGCGTAATAGCAGAACAATCGCAAATTAAAAGTAATACATAATTATGCATAATAATATATAATTTATTTAGATAATATTTCACTTAATGTAATTCTCCACTATAGGTAATTCTAGTAACTATTATATTCCTAATCAGAAGGTGTTTGACATGTGAGGAATAATTGAGAGACGTCTTTCACTTAACTCCATATATTTACGACAACTCAAACTTACGCGGCGGGCGCAGCCGCCACTAAGTACTGCACACATATATAATCTTGACACACACAAATACAACCTGTGTTTTGTGTTTCCTACAATTTATGTTACAGTATAGAGACTAAATGTCATATTAATTATTTTAATTATTTTTTATATACCACAAATTTCTAAATGATCTTATCTGTAGGAGACAGCATTCAAAGTAACACTTATGAACGTCAAAATGTATATAGGTTAGTGAGTTTACTAAGTTACTGAAGCTACTTTTAGGTTAGTTGCTAGGTTCAGGCAAAGGGTAGAGCCTATGAGAAGAAACCTGCAAGAAACTCACGGCCACTCTTTTAAATCGCCAATTAAATATAATTCCAGTATTTTACGACTCATATCAACAAGGTGTTGCAACCATTATACCATATGCTACTGACTTTAAAAAACTAAAGTTAATAACAATAATAAGTTAATAATATTATAGCAAATAAACGGAATTGGAATTTGAAATTTGAATTTGAGATTAAATAATTTGGGTCTAGTTATATTTTCAATATAAATCTAAAATAGGCAGTATGATGGCATGATGGCGCATACACTTACACTTTGTGAGAATGCAAAGGCAGTCCGTGACTAAAAGCGGTTGTGGATTTATATTTTTCATCTCTAGATAACAGCACATATAATCTCGAGATATGTACATTACTAAATTAACTTATAGGTAATACAGATCTTTGAATCCTGAATGCAACGAGCTTGCCTGTAATATTCCGAAAATAACTTAATAAAATTAAAATAAATTAGATTTATGTAAAACAATAATATATCCCTCATTGTAACTAAACACTTCTAACGACATTCAACTAATGAGGCTTTCTACGTAACCTAGGTAAAATCTCATGTCATGTATAAAAGTGAAGGGGACGCGGGACGTCCGAGACATTTTAAATGTCCTTTCATGACTGTGGGCACATAGGTCGAACACATTCTAAATCATCGTCACGTAATGAATGAATAGCTTCTGATTATGTTCAGCTCGCCTATGAACAAACCTACTTTCCGATTCGCAGGGTGTCGAGAACACTGTGTGGAACGGTCAAACATCTTCATCTTCTCGTGGTGATTTTCTTCAATTACAGCGAGTTGACTACTTTTGACTTGTCATATCAATGGTCGCTTGATAGTAAATTAAATATAACCTTAATTATGCTTGAGGTCTCGGTTTAGATTAGCGGGTCAGGAAAAGAGTTACGGACTTTTTCGAGAAATCTTCGTTAGCTAAACGGAGTCAAGAACTGTAAACGTTAGGCGGCAGTAGGTCTCTCTCTCTCTCTCTCTCTCTAATTGTTCTCTAATTGTTTAAATATAAGATAAGATAACAATAGTTGCAATAGTTAACATTATATAAATGTGTATATATTAATGAAGTAATAATAATCACTCCATAAATTATTCATGTATACAATTTCAAGTAATTATAATTATATTAAATTTAATGTCAATTAATTAATATTATGTCAAATGTCTAATCTAATTAGGTACTCAATTACATCAAATCAAATTGATGCAGATGATTGGATGCAGACAAAGTTTATTTTTATCGCGTCGATTTCGGGGGAAAATATCTGCCATACGCGGAAATAGATTCGGATTCTTCTTGACAAATAATGCCGTTTCTAATATGTAAAGGGACGGTAGTGTCAGGCTTTTATAGCGTATGAAATACGGCTTACAAGAATCTCTGATGTCCAATCTAAACATCGACCTCACACATCGCTTTTGGGCTTTAAAGGCAATTTCCTTGTTGGTTGAATTGCCCCAAAAGATCACTCCGTATCTTAAAATTGATTCAGAATTCAGATAGCCCGTAATATGCTGTTAGCAAAGAATCTATATTAAGTGTCAACGACAGAGTGTATAAAGCAAATGCACTGCTACTAATTCTTTTACAAATAGTCTCAATATGAGTCTTCCAATTTAAGTTACGGTCAATTGTTAAACCTAAAAACTTCGTAGTATCAACAGCGTCAATAGTATTATTATTATATGTAATTTCAAATTTAGGAAATGTCAATGCGCTGTTTTATTAATAAATAAACATTCTAGTCAGTTACTTTTATGCTCTCATAGTGTTCAGTGTTATTATTATTATTATTTATTATTATTATTCATAAATTTGTGTTCAAAAAGATACATTTTACGTAATCAATAAATAGCCAGATAGATATCCTGTGGCAGCGACTAATGGGTTTTTTATTAAGTATTAACCCCTAAGTTGGGTTTAACCCGGTTGATTACCCATCTCTATCTCCAGTTATCCAACGTTCCCATTCCTCCCATTTAACCACTGACCCATTAACCCAATGGTCCTATCCCCAATTCTACCATTCTCACACACTTTACAGCCTGCACTGATACATAGAATTATTCATGCATAAAATTCTTATTTTTACATAATGAACCAAAAAAAAAATTACCTCGTTAATTCACAAAACTTATAACTGTAGCTATGTATAAAAATAAATAAATAAATACCAAGATCACTCGACCAAACAATTTGCATATCAATCAAAGTCCAAGGAAACGTATTTATAAAAAGATTGGCAATAAAATAAGTTTAATGTGAATGAGAATCAAGGTAATATTTTTAGAAATCAGGAGTAGAAATTCTAAAAAAAACAAGTTTGCTATTCGCTATTTATTTAATTACTTTTTCAAAATAAATTTATTTAACAAGACAAAAACGAATTTTTGAGGAACAGAATCTACTTACAACCTTACGCTAACGTAATAAAGAAATACGACTGATGTGCACGCGTCGAATGCCCGGAACAAAGTGAGCGCCCGGCGGCTACCTGCTTGTTTTTATAGGCAGCGACGGAGGTAGTTGTGTCGTCGTTGGGGGTAACTGCTTATACGGCCTCTCCTGACTAAGTGTCGCCCTCGACACGAGCTCCGTGGTTGAAGCCGCTTGGTCCAGCGTCGTCTTCATTGATGTCCATGTCTGCATCCAGTAGGGGCATTGACAGTCCGACTTCTGAGCCTGGAGTCAAACCACTAAGACCAGCGACACCAGCAGCTCTGAGATCTTGGTCTGCATTAAGAGAAGGCATAGAGAGACTGGCCTCAGAGCGTGGTGCGCTATCCTGTCGCTCGTGTTCATCTGTATCCTCATCTGAAAATTAGATTTTTGTTAAGAGTATTCTAGTGTAGCCTAGAATCAACTCAATCAACCTCACAAATATCTTTCACATCGCCTTACAATTAATTCAAAGTTCATCTATCATGCGTCCTTAAAATCACACATACATACATACATCACTCTATAAATTTAAACAGAGACGTCTCTTAAGCAACAAACCAAGCCTAGGCATTTTTCTTCGTAGTTTCAGTGCTTCCATTCTGGTTGAGCCTCTAGTCGTTGTTGCCATCTAGGCTGTGTATGAAAGTAAACGCCAAGGCAGACACGCCTGAATTTTAATCAACGCCAAGACCATGTTAGGTCTGTAGTTCAACGAACGCCAGGGCGATTCGCCCGAATTTCGATAATAGGACGCCAAGGCCTTACGCCTGAAGTTCAGATAATGAACGCCAAGGCTAGATAAGCCTGTAGTTCAGACGGTGAACGCCAAGGCTAGATAAGCCTGTAGTTCAGACAGTGAACGCCAAGGCTAGATAAGCCTGTAGTTCAGACAGTGAACGCCAAGGCTAGATAAGCCTGTAGTTCAGATAACAAAAGCGTATACATACCCTCAAAGAAGGCTGCACATGACTCGGGGCACCACTCGCCACGCCATGGCACCATATACTGCGCCGCTGCTTGTGTAGTCTTCCCATAGCTGCCGCTAAGCAGTTTAAGCTCATACCGTCCATTCGGTAGAACCTTTACGACTCTGTAAGGGCCTCGCATGCCTGGATCAAGTTTTCCAGTGGATTGCGAGTATTTGATGACAAACACCAAGTCATCGAGTTCAAACTGGCGGGGCGGGCGTCTAAGTTGGTTGGCGTAGTCATCTTGCCGTTGTTTGTTTGTGGCCATCAACTCATTTGCCCGGCTACGACACATCTCACGCCACGCTTCTCTATTAGGATTGGTTCCTTCGATGGCAACGTCACGAACGAGGTTTCGGATTAATGGTGTAGTCGCGTTCGTACCAATCATCAAATTGAGGGGCGAAGCCTGGGTAGTCTTCTGCTTGGTCATATTGAGGACCAACTGCAGTTTCCATAAGGCTTCCGACCAGGAGGAGGCTTTGTGGTTTACTTCGATCCGCAACATGTTAAGGATGGTGCGGATATATCGTTCCGCCTGACCATTGGCATGGTGCATTTCCGGTGTGATGTAGTGCAGATCACTTCCTAATTCCGTCATCCAGGTAACAAACTCCCCAGACTCAAACATTCGCCCTCTGTCGGTGACTATCAATTTTGGAACCCCGAATAGTGAAACTGCTTGTATAAATGCTCGTTTTAATTCGCCAACGTCCTGTCGGTAAATTGGGTACAACAGACAAAATTTAGTAGACGCGTCGACGACGACTAATATAAATTTGTACCCGTTAGACATGGGAAGAGGACCCAAAACGTCCATATGTACCGTATGAAACGGGGAATCAGGTTTCTCCCAAGACGTTATGCTCTGGTTTGGTGATCGCGGTATCCTCTTTTTTGAGATGCAGACTAAGCAGTGTGCTACATACTTGTTAACGAACTGACGCAACCCCGGGAACCAAAAGTGTTTAAGGATCAGGTCAAGAGTTTTATCGGCGTTAATGTGCTCATGTTCATCATGGAATATTCTTAATAGGCTAAGTCTATGCCCCTTAGGTACGTAGTAGAGCAGGCGAGCATCCTCACCGACTGGCGAGTATTTGTAGTACAAGAGGTCGTTTTGAGAAACATAACGCGTTGAGTCTAACTCCCCGTCCCTCAGCTGCTGCAGCAACCCTTGCGTCTCACCGTCCGCGGACTGAGCTATCTGAGCCCAATTACGCGGCCTCGAAACTTGGTTAGCTACAACAACCGGAGGGTTGCGGCTAAAGTAGTCGGCGTGTGGCATCATCACCCCTTTTCGATATTCAATTGAGAATTGGAAATCCTGGAGGTAAATCCACCAACGCGCAACACGTGGAAGCAAATCCTTTTTGCGCTCAGTGGCTTTCAGGGCATTGCAGTCGGTAACTACTTTAAACTGTAAACCCACGAGATAATGTCGAAAGTGCTGCAATGCCCTGACGACCGCCAGCGTTTCCAACTCATATGAGTGATATTTGGGTTCAGCGCCTTGGGTCGCTTTACTATAGTATGCTACCACGTGCTTGCTACCGTCACCGTGTGTTTGCAGTAAAACTGCACCGTACCCAGCGCTACTTGCGTCCGTATGGACTTCGGTGGGGAGCTTAGGGTCGAAAACGGAAAGGACTGGTTTGTTAGTAAGGTGTTTGATTAGAGTTTGGCGAACTTTTTCCTGCTCAGGGCCCCAGTTTAATTCAACGTCCTTTTTAGTAAGACGGGCAACGCTTGCAGTGAGTGTGGCGTAGTTTTTAATGTAGCGCCGAAAGTATCCAGCGAGCCCCAAGAACTGACGCACCTGCCGAACGTTCTTGGGGACCGGTGAATTTACGAGTGCCTCGACCTTATGTGGGCTCGGCCTCACCTGACCCTGACTCACGACCCGTCCTAAGTATTCGACCTCAGTTACTAGAAACGAACACTTCCGAAGGTTTATAGAAAACCCAGCAGAAGTAAGTGTTTGCAGGACTTCTTTTAGGAGGGAGATGCCCTCGGAGACCGTGGAGCTCATCATTAATACATCGTCGACGTAGACCAGCACCTGCCCTGCCTCCAAGAAGCGTTGCAAGGTTTTATTAATGATGCGCTGATACACAATAGGCGAGTTCGTTAATCCGTAAGGCATCTTGACATATTCATAATGCCCTTCTGGTGTAACGAACCCAGTGAGGTGGACCGACTGCTCATTTATCGGGATCTGATGGAAGCCAGTGGCCATATCGAGACTGGTGAAGTATTTATAGTTCCCCAGTCGATCGATATGGTCATCGATCAAGGGTAGTGGATACCGATCCCTGACTGTCAACCGATTCAGCGATCTGTAGTCAACGCATAAGCGATCCGAGCCATCTTTTTTCTTTACGAGTATGATCGGACTCGCATACTCCGACTCTGACTCCCTAATAATTCCCTTGTCCAAGAGATCGTCTATAATTTTACGGACCCGAAGCTTTTCATCGTATGAAAGTTTATAAGGTCGATATACAACCGGCGTCGGACTCGTTAACTTTATGTCCATCTCGCCCGTGTTTACTGTGGTTGTAGCCGTACCTGCGATTAAAAACTCCGAGAACTCTTTAATTACTCCCATTAAGGACTCATAATCGTCTCCCTTAAGGGGCGTGTTAATTTCGAACGATTGCTGGCACCGAACCGCGTTAACTTGGACCAAGGAGTCATCAGACCTAGTCAAGTACTGCCTGTCTTTAGTACGAACATACACGATACCGTCCCGATTAAGTATATCAGTCCCTACGATAATGGGCGCGTTCATGCATGAGGAAGGAACCACGATTAAGTCCGCCTCGATCGAAACCTTGCTGAACTCAAGAGTAACAGTAACATAAGACCTAGCTATTATCTCCATATTGCTGATACCTTTTAATACGCAATGGGTAGGTTTCGGTTGGCAAGAAAGGTACCTCAACACGTCTGACGAAATAAGTGACACATTAAGCGCACCACTATCAATAATGGCATCCACGGGAATGCCATCAACCACGGCAACGACAATATCATTGGCACCTGTTTTGTTCGAATTGATCTCCGCACAAAGATTTACATTTCGTTCGTTTCGCGGTTGAGATCGGCTTTTGGCAAAACACTTATCTTCAAGATGACCTGACTTCTTACAAAAGGCGCAAACGACACTGCTCGCGCCGGTAGGAGTGGAAGTTTTGTCGGGGTTAGGTTTAGAGCGACAGTGACGGCTAATGTGCCCCTTCCGACCACACGAGAAACACTTTTGATCGTTTCGGTTTAAAGTAGGTTGAGGAGGACGCTTGTGAACGTCAGATTTCGTACGAACCGGCTTAGTGTAAAATAGATAAGAACGAAACTATTGTCTCGGGGCATAGATTAGCATTGGCCGCAGCTGCTCTTATTTGAGGGTTATCAATGCCACGGATAACTATTAAAGTCATAAGGTCATCGCTCAAACCCTTAATTATCCTTAGGCGCAACAATGTACGACGCGCATATTCTGCGTATGTGACGTATTTATCGGACGTGGTATTCATTGTCTCAAACAGTATGTTCGCATAATCTAGTTTTCGCGGGCATAACGGTTTGAATTCACGTTTGAAATTTGTCCAAGTACGCTCGGCTGTAACCCACTCATTCAACCAAATTTTGGCATCGCCCTTGAGACACGACCCAATGCGCGAAAGACACTCATAGTCGCTCCAACCATTAGTCTCTTGTGCACGATCAACCTCTTCGCACCAGGCGTCTATGTTATGAATAGAGGGATCAAAGTTTGAAACAAAGTAATTTTGAGCTCTAGTTGGTTGCAACGATCTAAGAGCATCAACAAGGGCCCTTGTCGGGTCTGACGTACTTAATTCTGAACTATTTACTTGCGGTGTTGAAATGTGGGTATTTGGCAAAGAGTTTATTGTTCGTATCTCATGGGTACTTGCCTGGGGTTCCGGCGTGCAGCACCTGGACACGTTCAGTTGAGGTGTCAACTCGTCCTCAGTGGTATCACGCATGTTACCAAGACCACAATGCACTATTGTTTTATTGGGTTCACTCATTACGCGACTATTTTCGATTGACGTTAAACGGTTCATGATTTCACTCAATGTATTATGGATTGACGTATCCGCGGCAGGGGAACGTGATCTAACATCGTGACGACGACGACGACGCGACCGATCGCGCCGCGACGCACCACGAGACCGCACGCGACCCGCACTGTGTGTTCCACTTCGGGAGCGACACCGTGACCGACGATTCCGCGTTGAAACTCTCGATCGGCTACGTGACTGATACCGCGACCTATTACTAGAACGACTGTGAGAACGACGTCGCGATCTACGACTGGATCCGCCAGCCATATTTACCGAAAACGACTCTGTTCCTCCTTACTGTGGGCTAGAAGTTACTTATCCCACTTCTGATTTTAGAAATCAGGAGTAGAAATTCTAAAAAAAACAAGTTTGCTATTCGCTATTTATTTAATTACTTTTTCAAAATAAATTTATTTAACAAGACAAAAACGAATTTTTGAGGAACAGAATCTACTTACAACCTTACGCTAACGTAATAAAGAAATACGACTGATGTGCACGCGTCGAATGCCCGGAACAAAGTGAGCGCCCGGCGGCTACCTGCTTGTTTTTATAGGCAGCGACGGAGGTAGTTGTGTCGTCGTTGGGGGTAACTGCTTATAATATCATATTATGAAGAAATAAGTAAATTTACATACATAGAATGTTATAACGATTGTTTAATAGAACACCAAACTTACAAAAAAGTAGTTTTTATAGCCACAAAGAGCACACAACTAAACTGTTACTTGGTGCATCAGTGATAAATGAAATTTATTTCACATAAAGATGTTGTTAGTTGTTATAATGCGTGTACAATGTTACGCATAAGACTGACCAACATTAATAGAAGTAAAAATCATTTGATTCTTGTGAATTATAAATTCGAAGAAACTATAAGCTTAGACAGATATTTTTAAAATAAGTACCGATTCCCTTAAAAACCATTATTATTATTGGTATTATGGAATTAGAATCATGGTTTAAAAAAATACCAGAGACTCGATCTAATTGCTTCCTAGTTCGTAATATAACGTGCTGATATTAACTGAAGTAGAAACATGGTAATCCATAATTATCAATAATAAAAACTACAACAGGTAAGCAGCCACTGCTAAAATTAAGACAGAAATGAGCAGTTGCACACATCATAGCACTTGAAATGTCTTTAAAGAATAAGTGCGTGGCGAGAAACTAATGTGTAGCTTAATGAAATGTTAAATTAAAAAATATGGTTATATATTATATTATACTTTGTGTTGCCCGGTTTTGCGAAAACAAAATTAAAGAGTAGATGTCTTTTACTTTGTAACCGAATTCTATAGAAAGTACATAGATTCTATAGAGCAAAGTTTGGGGAAGATGTAAGCTCTTTTTGGTCATTCGTAAACAGTTACAAAAATAGAAATGGAGTAGAAATTTTATTACAAAATGGAATTATGTTTAACAAATACAAAATGGAATTCCGTTTTAACTTTGCTAAATGCAATGAAATACACATATAGGTACCTCAAAATCTGATAACTCGCTCAGTATTTGCAAAATTAGTTTCGATTACGAAATTAATTCGGTTAAAATATGACTCTATTTACTTAAATAGCTCACTGCCGTCATCTAGGAACGTTGATACATGCAATCATATCTGACATACCCATAAACAGAAATATGCTAATAAAAGATCACAATGCCCTAAACATAAACCAATCTGTATTCAGAACAGCACAGGTTTGCAAAGGGTCGGTCCAATGCAACCAACCTGTTGTATATATATGAACCTGTTGTAAATATATGAACCTGTTGCGTATATATGAACCTGTTGTATATATATGAACTATTTATTTGAAATTAGACAATCGGTTATAAGTCGAAAAGCTTTTGAAAAATGGATTACTGGATACTATATTAGTATAGTGATTATTTCAGTCTTATATGGTTAATAGTACCCAAATACGTTCCCCTAAATGGTTTCTGCTTTAAAGTAGAAACCATAGTCTAAAGAGATGCAGTTCAGTTCAGATGTACCCTAAGGACCAATATTAGGCCCGCTGCTCGTTGCTGTTCTGTTGTAAATAAAAAAGACATCTTGTAAAACTTATTTCTTTCAAAGCACTGGTTACATTAACATGGTTCCAACAGATATTGTTCATGTGGCATCAATGATAGATGCATACATAGATAATCTACAACAGTTGTCTTATTCATAAATGATATTGGTTAATGCTTGAGACATTTCCATTATCGTCTATAAACAGATAATTTAGAATTTATCGAGATTTACACTCTCAAACTGACTGTGGTAAACTGCAGGATGGCCCTAATTGCCATTTATTGCACTGAATATGAACTACGGCTAAGCATGAATAAATGTACATTTATACCAAACTTTTACCAAAAATACAAATTGAATCAAACTTTCTTTGCTTTTAATAATGCACTGGTAAACCAGAAACCAAATGTTAGTAAGAAAATTAGGAATAGACCTGGTCTCTAAACTGCATCTTAAGGTTCATACTTCCGTATAATCAACAAAATGCCGCTTGTCATGCGCACATGTAAACTTTTAACATATCAGAGACTTAGTTACTGCTATATGTATAATCCCGCCCCTGATCAGATCACAACTGTAATATGCAACTGTAGTATGAAATCGTCATTACACTAAATATAATGACCTATCAGAAAATTACACCGTACATACATACATATATCCGTACAGTAAACTACCGACGATACGTAATAAATGTCCCTATCGCTACTTATATGTTTAATTTTCTCTACTGACACAAAAAAAGGAAAATATGGTTGATAGACTTATTCAACGTATCTAATCTAATCATAGAACGTATGACTGCAGTAACTTAATGAACCAAATAGAAACAACTAAAAAGCCTTAGTAGACACATACGCGCTCTGCACATAGCTGTGGCTTTGTTGCAGTTTATTTTAATGTCATTGTCTCTTTATAATATGCTTATAATTATTTCTTAACAATAGCTAAAGTTATGTTTTCATGGAATTATTTTAAAATGAAGATGTTTTTTTGATGTTAAAGACAACAAAGACAAAAGTCGCGAGAGAACTTTCAAACATTCAAACAACAAAGAACACCCAGACTCGACACAAGAATTTGTTAATTAGGTACACAAATTTTTGTTCCGTGTTGGGATCCAACCCATAAAACTCGACGCGGTGGCAGCGGCAAGGCGACCACTTAAAATACTACGCCATCCGTGCAGCATTTCATACAAATGTAGGTACCTCTTACTTCTTTTTATCCTTTAAAAAAATACCTTTCTTAGCGAGTGCCTACCTCATAAAACAATGTTATTGTATTATTAAATAACTAAAATTTTACAAATCTTACTGTGGTATTTCATTACCTTCAGGTAGAGATAGAGGTGGTGTGCGTGACGATTGCTCCGCCAAGTTATCCGAGCCGAAAAACCTCACTAAGAAAATTGTCGGAATTTGTCTAAATCGAAGGTAATAAACCAAAATTTTGTCAACGTAGAAATAAAGAAGTTATAAGAGTTTAAAGTTGGCCGCACGAACGTAACGTGGAGGATTGCACGGCCATGATGATCTCAGCAACTACTTGGGTTAGAGATCTAATTCTTTTTGTCAATTGCCGACTGAATTTGTCCAAAAGGCCCAAGTGAGCGACCACGTCTCTGATCCGTAAGTTATCACTGGCAACACACACTGGTCAAAGGCTTGAGACACTGCGGTATATCGGACGCGAAGATATGTCGTAGCTTCCCGAACGGTACCCAGCCGAGTTGGATTCGACGATTGACCTCTTTCTCGAAGTTGGACGAACCTAGCTGAATCATTTGTCCCAGGTATAGATACTTGTCGACAACTTCGAGGGTAGAGTTCCCAACCTTAATACTAGTAGGTGTGACATGGACGTTGGACATAATTTTTGTCTTGTCCATGTTCATTTTAAGACCTACTTGTCGGGAGTCTACAGAGGCCATCGAGCATTATGCCGAGGTCTTCCATAGCCTCAGCCATGACCACAATATCGTCGGCAAATCGAAGGTGAGTGATGTACTCTGTTGATGTTGATGCCGAGTCCTTTCCAATCCAAAAGCTTGAAAACATCTTCTAACGCGGCGGTGAACAGTTTCGGAGATATAACATCCCTGTGTCTCACCCCTCGAGCTCTGGTCTTGGAGTCGCACTAGCATGGTGGCGTTTTTATACAAACACCAGTAGGTATTTCGACATACCGGTAGTCAATCTGGCACCTTTAGACAGACTGCCACACTGTCCCGGTTTCAATTAAATCGGCTTTCTCATAGTCTACAAACGCCACGCATAAAGGCTAAAATACTTTTCGGATTTTTGTATAACCTGCCGCGGCGTATGTATGTGGTCTATGGTACTATAGCCTTTACGGAAACCGGCTTGTTATACTGGAGGCTGGAAGTCGTCTATCCTACTCTCGAGACGATTTGTGATGACTTAAAAACAGCTTGTAGACATGGCTCAGAAGTGAGATGTGTCTGTAGTTCTTTAAGAGGGTTTTATCGCCCTTCCTGAAGAAAAGCATCACCATCTTCTCTGCCATGCCTGTGGCGTTTTTCCCTCGAGTATGACGGAATTCAAAAGCTTTCGAAGAACTACCCTAGCGGTTTCTCCGCCAGCTTTCAGAAGTTCGGTTGCAATGCCGTAATCACCCGGCGCCTTGTTGTTTTTGCGCTGTTTGAGGGCTATGCGTCCGGGATATCTTCGGTAGTGTCGGATTAATCCAGTCCTAGGTTTGATGCTGAAGTGATAACAGGTGGTCGTGTAATCGTGTATACCTAACTGTCCATCTATATATCATATTGATCTAGACATTAAATTTACATTTCGACAATTTTTGAAAAATTCAGTGATCAATTGACAAAAGGATTTAGATCTCTAACCCAAGTAGTTGCTGAGACCGCCACATTACGTTCGCGCGGCCAACTTTAAACTCTTATAACTACTTTATTTCTACTTTGACAAAATGTTGGTTTGTTCCCTACGATTTTGACAATTCCTACAATTTTCTTAGCGAAGTTTTTTCAGTTCGGATAACTTGGCGGAGCAATGGTAACGCACACGTAGAGGTGACCTCTCGTTTCCGGCCGTGATCAAAGCCATGATCGACAGCGAGAGGAAGTAGGTAGCGGTAGGCGGCGGAGCGGATCCATGAGGAAAATATCCTGGTGGATCCAAGCCGCCTGCGCTGCCGGCGTACCGGGTGGCGCGTGTATGTGCTCCTTATGTCACCATAGTAAAGGTCGCGGGTGGGAGAACGGGGATCTCCCGCCCGCCAGCCATTGAGTCGGAGCGACCTGCCCTGACGAGCTCTCTGTCATGCCGTCGCCCGCAGAACTTTTCTTTTCTGCATCGGGCCCTGCTGGGTGGGTCGCTGATATAGTTCTAGTTCCGGCGACCCACCCACCTTATAAAGCAACGAGGTGGCACACCGATCACGGTGTGCCACCTCGCTGCCTACCGACTAATATCACCAGGTTTTAGTCGGTAGGCCCGAAGTATCGGGAGGGCCCGAGATAGCCCTCTCGCCTCCCCTTGTGGCGAACGGGTACGAATGAGGAGCATTTCCCACGTAAAAAAAAAAGATAGGTAGTGGTCTCAAGTTTAATCCCAGGCGCACAACTCTGACTTCGAAGTTATTGTGTGTGACGTATTAAAAACAGTTAATTATCCAAAATATCTGCATGTCTGAGAGTTCTACATAACGTTCTCGAATATATGTGAAATCTGCCAACCCGCACTGTACCAGCGTGGTTGGACAGTGGACTACGGCCAACCCTTCTCACACTGTGAAGAGGCTCGTACCCGGCAGTGAGACAGTTTCTATTCTATTACATTTTGCCGCGGCCTCGCTCGCTTACTTTTCTAGATGAAAGGTATATAGTCTATGCCCTTTTCTATTCCCCTGACAAAGTGTATGAGAAATTTTATGATGATCGGTCAAGTAGTTAATGCTTGAGGGCGTAACAAACAAACAAACTCACATTCGCATTTATAATATTAGTTAGAATTACTATTGCATTAATGTTGAGTTTTGTAAAGGGGTGGAGCATTGAGCAGTGACGCGGTTATACTGCGTACTGTAAGCGTGATGTGTGTCAGCTACAATAAAGGCACTACAATAACTAATAAGTAAATTTTATTTCACTTCAATGTATTGTAACAATAATAACAAAATGTATACTTATTGATATAACAATATTAGAATTATAAATATAAAATTGATTCTGTACATATCTAAATTACGATTTAATTTGTCACTAATGTGTAAATATTATAATATCAAAACCACAATAAGTGTTGTAAAATACGATAAAAAACATAAAGACGTGTTTACGAAAAACTCTTGTCATAAACTATAAATGCTTGAAAATGCTATACAAGTCATTTACACTGTACGGGTGGTACGGCCGCCATTCTACTTTTTTTTAAAGACAACTTACTTTACATGTAATCCCTGTATCGCAGGGGACTTCACAAACGTTCACACAACAGACACAAAGAACACCTAGACTCGGAACAACTATTTGTACATCACACAAAATGTTGCCGCGTGGGGATCGAACCCACGACACGTCATCAGCGGCGAGGCCACCGCTCGCCTACTGCATGTGTACTGCACTTCAAGGCGACATTCCGATTTGAACATTGTCACATTCTCCAGATAAGGTCCTCCTTTACACAAGTATTTAACTTGGCTCTACAGCTAAATTCTTGTGTGGTTTAATATTTTATAACCCAGCTAGTACTCATTAAAAACTTGTATAGGTCCCAATCTTTGACTGTAAAACTATTCAAATAAAGATTATAACTATTCCTCCAGTAAATAAATATTGAACCTGACAGCTTGTTACTTTTTAATATTATAACGCTCCTATAAATTATGCACTTTATGGATAAAGGTGTCAAATAAATAATATATTTTTAGCAATGGATATACATATATCCATATAATATACTAGCAAAGACTGTCCTATCGCGCTTTAAACTCGTGACGTTCGATAACGACAGTGTCCTCCGACAAAAGCATAAACAATCGCGCAGCATATTCTACAAATATCTATCAAAGTGATTATTTTTAATTATCATTCATATTTATTTAATGACTGATAATAATATTGCAAGCATTTAAACAACGTCCAAAATACCTTATGGATGCTTAAAACGAATCAATTAATAATATTGTAAGCAAATAATAAACAAGAGTTACCCTATACCGCTTGTAAAGTTAGAAGTACAAATACACGTTCACACCCAGAATACACAGTATTCTGAGTAAATACTTATTAAATGTTCCTTTTAAAAAATCTTACTCTATTGTGTCACACTTTTGATAAACTAGAGACACATCATGGCAAAGAAACCTTATATGAAAACCGTACGGTTCCAAAAGAAATCGTTTAAGTGCTAAAACAGTTCATAAGAACAACTGTCACGAAAATGTTTACAATGTTTTGATGATATAAACTAGCAAACATAATAAGTAAAACGTATAAAATATATCTGACTGAGTATAAACATATTTTTAATACAATTATCTGTGTGTAACTGAACATCTCTGTTTTCAAATGTTTATGTAACATTTAAGAGACTTGCTCATTGTTTGATCTCTTGACGACACACAGGTGAATAGACTATTTACGTCCTTGATTATACATAACTTACTTATTACTCTATTAAGTAGGTTCCAATACTGTTTGAATAAGTTTTATTAAACTATTTTATTTAAACAGCATAGTCTTATAATTAGTTTTAGTCTTACTATAAAGTTACGTATTATCGTCGGATACTCATCACTATATATATACTATAGTTATAATTATTTAATTGACAGAGGTTTCATTACGAACACGAGGGTTTTGGTCCACATCTGATGATATGCGCATCTTATTTGTATAAACTTAAATAAAAATACAGCACTTGACGTTACAAGTACATGGTCGGCAGCAGCGTACACTATAACAACTCTTGGCTGTTTATTTTATATTTAAAAGCCATTAGACTGATAACATGTTTCGGATTGTTTCATTATGTTAATATTCTGCGACGGTTAAAATTTAAGATGCTTGAAATTTATTCACAGATAGTTTTTGTGAAAGGTCGTATGCAAAGACGACCTCAGTCTATAATTACTTTAGGCGCACACCTACTAAACTACGAAGCTTCGAGTAAGCAAAATTGTAATTGTATACACAACTATAAGGTTACGTTCACACGGCAGTCCGTTTTATAGGCCCGTTTTATTGTATACGTTTTTATTCGGCGATGGTGGATGTAGTTGTATGATGGAGTTCCCACACATGACAATATTCCAGAATCAGTAATAAAATATCGACCCGACAAAATATATAGCGGTCCCATTTACATGCCCGTTTCATCGTACACATTTTTATTCGGCCAAGGCGTATATAGTTGTATGCGCGAGTGTCCACACACAACAGTATTAAAACACAGATCCGTTTCATCGAATCGAAGATGCGCAATGCGATCCTTTTAGAAAGTTATTTATACTCTGATTCCAGTCTTGCAAATACTACCCGCAGTAGCGACGGGTCTGTTAAAACGATCCTATACCTAATTACGGACCTTTCGTGTGAACGTACCGTAATACAAATATAATTGACATGGAGATGTACGCTAACAGTACAACTTCTTTAAGTCCTTCCTCAAGATCTTGCCGGCCGCGTTTTTGGGTATTTCCTTGACGAATTGTATCTCCTTGATTTTCTTGAAGGCGGCGACCTTGGAGTTGACGTATTCGAGTATTTGTTCAGGTGCGGGCGCGGCGGCGGGCTGCAGTACGACGAAGGCCTTGGGCCTCTCCCCGCTGAGCGCGTCGGGCACACCGAGCACGGCGCAGTCCAGCACGGCGGGGTGAGTGCGCAGCGCCGTCTCCAGCTCGGCCGGCGGCACCTGGAAACCTTTCACCTGGAAACAGAAAACATACTTACACTTTTGTTTCTTCCCAAATCGTTTCGTAATCATTTAAGTGGTCGCGTCGCCGCCGCCACTGCGCTGACTGTTGCGTGTTCAAATCCCACACAGAACAAAAATTTATGTGATCTACAAATAGTTGTTCCGAATCTGGTTGTTGTCTCTTATTTGAATATTAGTAAGTCCTCCACGACACAGGAATGACGCCGGATGCAAGAGATATCTTTAAAAGAGAAGGACACTAGAAACGACTTCTTTCTTTTTAAACGACAGCACCCACACAACTGCACCGCGGGGAACTTCACGAACATTCAAACAACAAAAAACACCCGGACTCGGAACAATTATTTGTGGACCACACAAATGTTTGTCCCGAGTGGGGGGTAACGAGCCCAGCGCCCACAACGCGGTGCGCGGCGGCAGTGGCGAGACGACCACTGGACCACTGGACCACTGAACCGTGCGTCGCACACCACCTGTAGCCGCAGTCGCCTGGCATGTAGCGACAGAGTCGAGCATTACATCAGTGAGGGAAAAGCACCGCGCATTACAGTGCGCAGCTTGATGATACAGTGTGTAATATTTTGATACAACTTGTAACATCCATGCGATCACTTGAAATTGAGCATGTGACAGACGCGCAGCACATCCTGCTCAGTGATCACTGGCCCACATGGCAGTAAAGTGAACGCACGTATACTGTTGTTTTGTTTTGAAATTAAATTTACGTAATGGCCTGTGTCAAGGAGAAGACGCGCTCAGCACAACGACCGCTTCGTCTGACATTGTGGAATCAACTAAATTCTCAAAATCGAATCTAATGTTACATTACAGGCGAATGCTCCAAGTGAGGGAGCACCTTTACATTTTTGGAAGGTCGACGTTCCTATAAAAATATATTTTAAGAATCTAACTTAATAGAACAACCTTAGAAAATACTTAATTTCTTTTGATTTACAATACAGGTGCAACGACATGTATAATACAATTTTGAAAATTTACTTTGTAAGTAATTACTCTATGTTATCCAAATTGAAGAATATATATGAGTGAGATTGCTGATTGATGTGTCTAAAATTTTGGCATATTATGTATGAGAAACTACTTGTTACCCACGTCTTCGTCAGCGTGGTATTTTTTTCGGATCTCTTATATTTTATATTTATTCTATGTATAATATGTACCTATGCATTTACAAAAAAATATACATATGTATGTTTATCGATTGTCTAGTACCCATAGTACAAGCTCTGCTTAGTTTGGGCTAGATGCTGTTGTATGTATGTGATAGAATATAATTATTATGGATTATTATTATTTTATATTGACGGCCTCGATGGCTTAGTGGTTAGTGTAACCGACTGCCACGCCTGAGGTCGCGGGTTCCATTCCCGCACAAGTCAAACATTTGTGTGCATGAATATGGATGTTTGTCTTGGTCTGGTTGTTTCTATGTGTAATATAATGTATTTCCAAAAAAAAAAAAAGGATATATGTATGTTTATCCATTGTCTAGTACCCATAGTACAAGCTCCGCTTAGTTTGGGCTAGATGGTGTTGTGTGTATGTGGTAGAATATTATTATTATTATACCTATAATAAAAGTAGCGAAGTAAGTTACTCTTTATAACATCAGCTATCTGCTAATGATGTCCCGTCATAATCGGTCCAGCCGTTTCAGAGATAAGCCGGCACAAACAGACGGAAAGACAAAATAAAAAAATGGATTTTTATATATGTGCCGTATATACATACCTTCATATTCATTTAGTAAAAAGCTGTAATTTTGACATTACAAACAGACACTTCAATTCGTTTTATTTGTAAAGATGAATCGAATCTACTCAATCAATAAAGTTGACTGCACCTTAATGAGTTCCTTGAGGCGGTCGGTGACGTACAGGTAGCGGGCGCGGTCGTAGCGGCCGATGTCGCCGGTGCGGTACCAGCCGTCGCGCGTGAGCGCGTCCCGCGTGGCCGCCGCGTTCTCGTAGTAGCCGCGCATCACGTTCAGCCCGCGGTACCAGATCTCACCCTCCTACCATACAAAAATATCGTTTTTTTATACCTTCATTTATTATAGGGGATTTTTGTACAAAATAATGACAATATCAATTCCATCGAACCTTATTCTAAACAAGAAACAACTACTACAACAATAACATAGGCTAATCTTAGCAGCTACTCATCACAATCACTGTAATTAAATGTATAATATAATACTCCAGCTGTATCGGAGTTTGGTTCAGCTAGAATACCTACTATGAAACATACCGACATCGTATAAATTTAATTTAAATTCATTTATAAAATGGGCTCTTTTATCAGCACAAATATCGTAAAATTAGTATCATGGCAACACCTTGCTTTTCGTGAAAAAGTAACTTCGTTAAGTAACTTTTAAAATCGTACTGTTATAAGATTCTTAATTTATAAAGTGATTATTTATATCCCCCATGAGCAGCGATAGCTCAGTGGGGAGACCAACAGACTGCAATGCAGAGGGTCTCGGATTCAAACCCACATCGCGCATCTCTGACTTTCGGAAGTTATATGACTTTTCGAAATTATATGCGTATCGATTGACAATTATCGCCTGCTCCGTGCCTCGGAGAGCACGTTAAGACCGTCGGTCCCGGCTGCCATGAACATCTATGGCAGTCGTTATTGGGAGAGTGTGGACACAAAAGATCCCACTGGGTCGAAGTGTCGCCAGTCTGCACTGACTGGCCCCACATAAGATAAGATAGGATACATCCCCCATTCTTATAAACAATCAAGTACAGCGATAGCCTAGAGGGAGACGTTGGACTGCCACGCAGAGGTCTCGAGTTTGATCCCAAGGCACACATTCACGCATCTCATTTCGAAGTTATGTGCGTATTTAAATAGTTAAGTATCGCTTGCTTTAACGGGGAAGGATAAACATTGTGGGGAAACCTGCATGTCTGAGCAATATGTCTATATGATAATATGAATATAAGTGTGCCAACCCGCAGTGGGCCAGCGTGGTGGACTATGGCCTAACCCTTGTCACGCTGAGTAGAGGCCCGTGCTCAGCAGTGGGACAGTTTAATACAGGAGTGATATTATTACATATTCCAATTAGTTATATGTCATCTAATAAATATTTCGATTAATGGTTTAGACTTATACACGTTTTATGTGGGAATAATGAGAAATAAAATTCGCTATTAGAGTCGTATATTATATAGCTATCTACAACATCGTACTATCTGGCTTATATACATTTAATATACATTTTTTATTTGTTCATCTAGCTACTGGGAGTTAGAGAGAGTAGAGAAGAGAGAAAAACATGTAACAGCAACTCGCATTGATTTCGTTATTCACAAACGTACACAAAACGCACTTATAAAGTATTCAGTAGGTTTTTAAGTGGTTGTATTTCATTAGATGTGGATGTCCCGACATTGAAACTGGGATATCAGGCTATTTTATTTACAAACTGCCAAATTAAAGGTAATAGTAACACGTGTACTTGCCTGGTCCGGGCCCAGCGCCTCCTGCGTTTGAAGGTCGGCGATCTTGACCTCAGCGCTGGGCAGCAGGTAGCCCACTGAGCTGTGGTTCGTGTCGGTGTTCTTGGCTATCGAGATGGCACCGTTGGTCTCCGTCAGCCCGTAACCTTGCCGGAACACTATGTTTTTCTGAAAATTATATTTTATGCTGAAGGTGGCAAACAGGCTCACAGGTGACGGCTTTTTAAACCGCTTACTAAGCTTGCCCTGTATTTATCTATCTATGTATCTATTTATTTGACTGCACGGATGGCGTAGTGGTCTTGGTCGCCTCGCCGCTGTCACTGTGCCGAGTGTTCTGGGTTCGAATCCTACACGGGACATAAAATTCTGTGATCCACAAATTGTTGTTCCGAGTCTGGTTGTTCTTTGTGTCCGTTGATTGAATGTTGGTAAAGTCCCCCGACACAGGAATTATTCCTAGTGCGGAAAATGATATATACAATTTTCGGCCACTTAAAAATATCAGATTAACTTGAAACTTTGTACATCAAGGACCGATGACAACACAATAATTTCATAAGTTTGTCCTAGTGTCCCGGCCACATGATCACCGGGATATCTATCATCTGTTGTAGCGCATTATACACCAGAAAATACATGGAAATTGTTGATCTTCTTGTGCATTTGTTAATTACGTGGAAGATTTGGTAAAATGAGGGCTCATCCTAATAAAATCCTCTATATGTTCGAAGAGTAAAGGGAGGTTGTTTATACATAAAAGTCATAAACAAAAAATGGAAAATGTCAAGAGAATCATTGTTTCTCTGTGAAACCCAATTTCGTTATAGTAGATTTTGTTCACTGTATAAGCATATATAGTTATAGTAGATACATACATACATCAATACATTTACGCCTGTTTCCCAGAGGGGTAGGCAGAGACGAGGGATAGATATAGTAGATACATGGGTATATATTATTCGGGCACGCCACAATCGTGGCGGTAAGTCCCGTTTTAGAGGAGTGGCTGGAGAGGCGGCATGGCGCCCTCACCTTCCGGCTGACACAGGTAATGACTGGCCACGGTTGTTTTGGCCAGTTCCTGTGTCGTATAGGCCGGCAGGCGACGCCCGGATGTCATCACTGCGGCGACTGCCGCGATGTTGTTGTGGACACGGCGCTGCACACTTTGGCGGATTGCCCCGCCTGGGCATCGCAGCGCCGTGAGTTGATCGCGGCAGTCGGACTGGTTGCCCTCTCACTCCCGGCCGTGGTTCAGTCTATGGTCCGGAGTGAGAGATCGTGGAACGCCGTCGCCTCGTTTTGTGAGGAAGTCATTTCCATCAAGGAGGCGGCGGAGCGGGAGAGGGAGCGCTTAAACCCTCTCCCCAACCGCAGAACTGGGCGCCGGAGGGCGCGAGATGACCTCCAGCCACCCTGAGGTTTGACCTGGGGGTGGTGAGCTGCGTGGGCCTGCTCGCCACCCGATCAGCACCAGGTCCAAGAGGCGGCGTGCGTGTTCCCACGTGCGCCTCTGTATCGTGTCTTTGTCCCTCCCAGGGGGACGGTGGAGGAAGTATTTCTGTGTAGTGGCCTGCCGTTTTACACGGCGGGCCGAAACCACGGTGGGGTCGCGATTGCATGTGAAAGCGATTCGCGCGGCCTCGCCGTCTATGGTTATGTCGAGGAACACCGTGGTAGGTTTAGTCGGTATTACCGGGGTATCAATTCCCTGGTGAGCCCAACATAACCTCTCCGTCGCCCCGCGGAGAGGTATGCGTCAAAGCATTCCACCACGTAAAAAAAATGGGTATAAATTATTAGAAAATGCATAAAAGCAGAAATCAAACTTTTGCAATAGTTACTTGTACGTATATTAGGTAGGTACGATATTTTGTGCATTCTTAGTACGTATGTACTTAAATATTGTTTGACTATAAGTACCTTACCTTTGTACCTTTGTACGTACGTATATTAGTGTTTATGGAATATTATCTTATTTTATCAACAGATACCTACATTATCAAGACTCATTAGAGATGTTGTTCTAACAAAAGGTATTTTATCGTTATCTTAATAGAATTAATATATTATAGGTACAAATAACAGTAGAAAATCCCAAGGCTATAAAAATGGGTCAAGTGCATGTGGGAGTGTGGGAGTGTGGGAGTGTGGGAGTGTGGGACTGCTCCACTGAGCGTTCAACAACTAGTACAAAGAAAGGCAGTGAATAAGAACTTATTTAGTTTAAGTGTACTAGTACTCATCAATTCGATAGCGCGAATCTACTTTTAAATTACGTTATTATAAGTATATCGTTTTATTTCGTTTTTTTTACATTAACTTCCATCAATAAAACACTTACTTATAACTCATTTGACCGAGTAACGAGACTTATCTATCTACAGATAGCCGGACTAACTAGCAGCATAAACAACCCGTTCTTAACCGTTTTGATGCGAGTATACGACACCCTAAATACGTAAGACTATTGATACAAATTAATTTGCTTTTTATTATTTGGCATCTGGCGGCAGTCGACCACTTGATGGCAAGTACTCGATGACGTGGCCGAGTTCAGTAACCATCAATAATGTGCAATGCTAAGAGAACACAACCATCACTGGCAAGCCACCGCCAGCTGTATCGGAAAGGGAACTTAACTAGTTAAAACTCCATTCTCTCCGTCAAATAACCTTGTAATGCTACTGTTTGTGTCAATAACGAGGCACGCTATATCATTAAAATGCAATGTTGGATGGAACTTCCATAAATTTACATTCAAATGTTTACTTATTACGAGATAACGTGAATATTGAGTACATACATAATTATAAACGGGTAGGTATATGTGTGTACTTAATATATCACCTGGAGTTGGTACTAAACCAGAGGTTCCAGACTTTTATTTTCATAGACCACTTTCAAAATTTAGCAGGTTTCGGTAGACCCCCTGCAGTTATATTTCTACCATATTCCTGCATATGCATCAAATCTGTACGGGCTGACTTTTTTTTTATAATTCTGGGATTGAACCTACCACGGTAGGCAGACTGTTTTTTTTTAATTCTCTACCCAAAACCCACAAACAGTCGCTGAGCTTCTTAAAATATTAGTTGCTTACATTGATAGGTGAAGTCAAGCCAATATTTTAGTTCTTTGCTATCGAAAGCAAATAAATTTTCGTGGACCCCGGCTTACGAATTGTGGACCCCATTTTTTTGTCACATCAACTTAGACCCCCGTCGAGTCTCCCGTGGACCCCTGGAGGTCCACCTGGACCACTTTGGAAACTAATGTACTAAACGATATATTTATTTGTCACATGTCCGGGTGCTAAATCTATCATTGCGATAATAATTATCACCATCTCTATCACTTAGTAGTCAATACTATGCGCAGTACACGTAAACAAATCACAATCCTAGCTAATATTATTAATGCGAATGTGAGTTCGTTTGTTACGCTTTCACGTTGTCAGAGGAACAAAAAAAGACATAGGATTTCTTTCATCCAAAAAAAGTAGGCACTGTTACTAAGGTACGTTGACACGAGCGAAGCCGCAAGCACCATCTAGTACATATGTACATTATAATGACCTGTGAACACGTGACATAACTGAAACAGTTTCACGATTACTGTAACTAGGAATCGCGTTTGGCATAGGTAGTTTTAATGTTACAGTTATTAGCTCACACCTCACTTAGTAACCGTTCTGATTGTTTAATTTTAAAGTTATAAATTCCTACAATTTATTTACTTAAAAGTAATTAAATTGTAGGAATAATAAATAATAGCCAGACTGTGCTTTGTGACAAATGATAAAAAGTAATGATTATCATTATAAAATTAAATAATTTAAAAGTGCAAAAGGCCTTGATTTATAGACGTCTATTGTCTAGTGCGCAGCACAGCGTATATATTTAACGGATACTTAACGATTAGGTATCTCAACTTACTTATATTGTTTAAGTAGTAAATAATACCTAATCATTAACTAAAATCTATCGTCAGGCAAACATATATTCGTAAGAACGCCACTCGAATTTTAAACGAATTTTGAACTAAAAGTAAAACTGAACGAAAAGTCATTTAAAAGTTGAGACGTTGAGACTAATTCAATGTATATGTATTATATTGAATTAGTCTAGTGTCCGACCGAATTTTTGGTTTCGTTTCAGTTTCGGCTTAGTTTCGACAAAAAAAACGAGTTTCGGCTACTATCCAGCTGAAACTATGGCCGAAACCGAAACTAATTTCGGAAGATTTCGCACTGCGATCGGAAATGTTCGGTGCACTGAGCTGCGAGCGACGAAGTGTCATTTTGCTGCGTCATAGTCGTATCATATCTTGTATTGTATTTGTTTGCACCGTGAACTTTGCGGTAGTTTGTTTTGTTTCTCGTGAAATTACGAGCTTCTCTCTAGCCTTTATTATACGCAAGTCACTCGGGATCGGCTTTTCTAGTCTAACCGGATTTGACTGAATATCAGTTTTTACACGGAGCGGCTGCCACCTGACCTCCGAATGAATAACGAAATTCGATTTCTTTAATACGTAGGTCTTCGTACGTTACGTATTAACACTAATGATTAGGCATCTGTTATATATTTTCGGTAAGTATAACTTTGTTGTTAATGCTAACTGATACCTTTAAATTATGTACTATACCTACTACTTATCAGAGCCAAGATAACAAAGAATTGCAGATATTTATTCTTACTGGGATTCTAGTCCATTTCTGTCTTTGAGAAAGGTTGCACTGAATTTGTTGTCGGCTCCACCGACAACCGTTTTCAGTGATCTAATATTTAGTACTGCTGGTCAAATTTATTAAGACAGAAGAAGCAATTTAGCCGCTAACTTTAAATTACTAAGACAAGTATACCTGTCACTATGTCAGTCAATCATATCTTACTGCATTACCTCGTGGGGTGGACCATCGTAAACGATTTTATTGTATACCGATACATATGTATGTGTATACCGATTAAAGTATAAGTAAAACATGTACCAGATTAAGGATAATTATAATTTATTGTAGCATAATATTATTTTAGACTAATAACAAAAATGTATACCCATGTAATATTATTGAATGCATAAATAAAATTATAAATTATAATTTGCGAGGCGAAAATGTTGTTAAATTATTGTTTCCTACTTATAATATTAGATTGTTTAACTATAACTACTGATAATAATCGGGCCATTAAAATTATTATGATTATAGCTCAATTAAACATTTAAATATCACATTTTTGTTCGACGCATAACTCTTTTTAGTTTTATACCTTGAATATTATTTGCATTAAACATGTTTAATGGTTGTACGTCTTAATTTTACTTTTATTGTAGTTCATTAACAAGAGTGAGTTCATATACAAAATGACGAAAGTTTACAAGATATTATTTTGTTCTTAAGAAAGTATAAGTACATTATTTTTTTAGATTTGTACCTTTTATTATATTCGTAAGTTATTCGTAAATAATAAAAAGAAGCAGTAGTACGCATCGCATATTTATTAAGAAAAATCTCCTTTTTAATTTAAAATTTCAAAAAGCTCAAATCATTTAGCTAAAATAAGGAATGATAATATATGTTATGTCATCAATCATTAGATTAGTTTAGATATCATAGACTGAATAATTAATATGTAATTTAAAATAAAACTGATTATAACTGATTATTTGTTTTCCCGCGAAAACATGACCTTATATGGAAGTTTCGGTTTCGGTATGGGTCGAAACTGAGACCAAAGCCGAAATTCGGTTTCGGTTTCGGTTTCGGCCGTAAAAACTAGTTTCGGTCGGACACTAAATTAGTCTGTTAACGATACTAGTGTATGCTAGGCCTTAGGATCTCTATCGCTGCGTGTTCCAGTTTACGAAATTGTAATGAATGAATCAATAAGCATGAAACAATACGAGTTTATTAGGTGCCTACCTACTTAAATATACATTACACTGGGCAATGTTCCAATTGCACAGCGGCAGAAGCCATTCATAAAAAAGGTAATATTTCATTTTCGACAAGATTCATAGATATCAAACAAATATTTGTAGCGATATTTGAACAAAACAACTACAATAATATATGGCCACGCTAGCAATGCATGCGGTTTCATCCGCGTGTCATTATTTTTTATAGGACTCTAAAGGCGCCGAGCAGTGACCTGTGCTGCTCCTGTGAATCGCAGCGTTATGCTATATGATGTAAAATGTTTCTTAATACATTATCTAATCAAAAATTAATGTTCAGATCGGACAAGCTGACTTAAAATAAGCGCATTATAACATCTTCGCTTCTATTACGATATTTGTGTTCTCAATACGTTTTCACATAACTTTTTCGCACATAAAACTAGTAAATAATGAAATATCTTAATTGCAGAAAATGAATTATATATATATATATATATATATATATTATTCCTACCTGCAGGTAGCTAGGTAGAAATAAAATGTAATTTATGATGTGTGTGTATATATATATATATATATATATAATATACTCATGATTGGTCCACCACTATATACAGACACTAGTGTCTAACCAAAACAAGATTTGCAGCCGTAACCGAAATCGAAAGTTTGGCCGCGGTTTTAGCTTTGGCCAAAGCTGTAACTTATTTAGACATGTCAAAATGCGTATTGTAGTGCACTTGCAGTGTATTGTATTTTCACGTCATATTATGTAGGTAATTCGTATCGAATGAAATCAAATAACAACAATTAAAGCGTGTAACTTCAACGTGAACAATATACCTATAATAAACAATATGTTACTCTTGTAAGTAAACACTTATTGAGTATTTTAATTATTTACAGTATTTAGTGAGCCATTAGAGCGTATTTAATTTCCAATCATTTAATCTCAATCCATTATCATAGTGTTATCAGTCTCAATAAAAATTACAACAATTTGTACGACAATCAAGTAGGTACCTAATTTAGAGTAAATAAAAAAATAATGATCGTCTTAATGTTATTAGATTACTAATGCTAATTCATAATTAAAAGTTTTATATTGTATGCTGAGAAAAGCAGTTTAATTAAATCTTGACTTTAGTGTTGTCGCAACTATCAACGAAATACCATAACCTGGTAACCACGAGGCACAAATTCACTCGAACGAATCCCGAACAATTCCCGAACACTGTGTTTCGTTGTGGCTGAAATTTCGACTGATTTTTTACTGAATCCGAAACTATGGCCAAAGCTAGTTTTTTTAATCAAAAATGGCTGAAAATGAAAGCGAAACCGAATCTTCGGTCGATCACTAAAAGGGACTGCCTGACATGGTCTAAAACGTTCTTAGCGTCTAGTAGTCCTTTAATACCATATGCCTAATATGTGGTTTCCCAGAAGGTCTAATATCTGGCCCAAATAAGTTTAAATAGAAAAGCACATACAACGTCATTCTATTCGGCTCTATCTCTATGTTAACTAGACCATTTAAAATAGGTCCTACGATACTTGTTGTATGCGGCAACAAAAACGGAGATTTTTTCGCAGTGGAAGCTACAAAGCCAAAATCATTGCAGTTATGTCGGATTTTATCGAACAGTGATTTCTAGTATACATTATTTGCAAATCAGTTGCCCCACCAACAATTGGCCGAACTGCGTGATCTTGTTGGTCACCGCATGACGCGCTTTTGAATTTCCGATACATAAACGTACCATACGTTGCGGCATACAAATGTTTAAGGTAACAAACGTGTAATCTAGAAGTGTAAAAACACGACGATAAGCCAAAAAGGCCAGTGACTGTGTTTGACTTACAGATATAAATAGATTAGAGTGGCACAGTGAAGTACGTCGCCGTACTCGGTCATTTAACCATGTTTCCTAATGTGCTACGTAGGTGCACTCTAGGTATTCGAGAGTTGGTCTTTGATAACGAGCCCAGCCCTCTCAGATACACCTAAGCCTCGAAGTCGTATCACATATGATACTTAACTATCGCCAAAAACACTACAACAGGCAATAACTCAAAGTTCTTAATTTTGGCTCCCATTAAGAAATTTTTTACATAAGTATGGCATACTACCTTAGATAACGCCTCACCTCTCATGGTGTCGTTTACTCAAAGACTGTACTGATTGGTTGCCATCAAGTAATGTGAAATCTGCCGATATGGCGAAAAAATAAATACATGATGACGTCATAGTTTGGCATGATCAGCGGTACGCGAGTCCGCGGATGTGACCGCCCACGACCAGTGGTCAACGTGGGGTCGACTTGGACATTTATATCTACTGTTCAACTAACCGCTCATTCACTAATTACAATACATTAATTTTAAATATGTATATCCTGTAAATTTATACGATGGTGTTCAAAATACAAGTCCAGTTTTACGTTCGTTACACTGCCTCTATCATAATATACTACCGCAGCCATAGCAGCTGCACCTTAATACGTATTTATAATAAAAATATTGATTTTAATAGTAAACACGATCTACACTAGTTTATCGATTTTGTAGAACAATTTTTTTATGGTCGCCTGCTTTTATTGCTTAACTAGCGATCAGACGAATGCTTCTTGTACGAATTTCATTGTGTAACAGTCTCTGTCAGACACATTGTCAGTGAACACTGCACACAGTCATGTGTCGCGACAAAAAGCTTCTGAATTGTATTTACTCTACTGCAATCAAAATATGATCTACATATACACGAGATTAAAATTGATACAATTGTGAAAGAACACCAACCACCACCACCTGTTTACGTCACCTTACTGTGCTCATACATATATCAATGCATTTCACAACAGAAATGGACACACATAATATGTTTATGTATTAGCTTTGTCGCGGGGTAGCGAAACAACTCGTGACGTCATCCCAAGAGCGCAATTTCGATGTTTTTATATATAAATAGATTTTGCCTGCGGCTTCGCTCGCGTCAATAGGTTAGTAGTCTGTAGTAATAATACAGTACCTACTGTTTTCTGGATGAAAGGTATCCAATGTCCTTTTCTGTTCTCCTAAAAACGTGTAAGCGAAATTTCATATTGATCGGTTGAGTAGTTAAGGCGTGAAACCATAACAAACAAACAATCAAACTCATATTCGCATTTATAATATTACTTAGGATGTTTATGATGTTGTCATTGCAGCGAGAGTCACAGACATAAACAGCTTTTAAGCATCATCTTCGTTTGGTTTCCTGGCATTTGGATCTCGTTGCTAAACCCTTTAAAAATAACATTATATTACATAAGAGCAAGGTAAATGAACTCACATTTTTGGCAACGACAGCTTCGGCATCGGCGGCTGAGAGCGGCGCGGCGCCGCAGATGATGCCGTACACCGACTCCAAGTGCTTCGGTGTCACCGCCGGGTGCTTGCCCAGGAACACCACTGGAACGAAACATATCTTCTATACTAAATACATTAATTCTTTCTAAATAAAAACAAACATTCTGCTGCGTCGTGTGACCTGGAAGGCGTGGACGCCTTGCTCATTGCCGTCACTTAAAAGTTAGTTAATTAACAGGTTCCCTGTCCGATAAATCACATAATATGATACCTACATAACAAAAGATTTTCTATCATGTTTATCACGAGACAATGAAAACTATACATTATTCTAAATTAAGGAATATCAAACAAGGAAATGGAGACTAGCTAATATCCAATTTGGGTAAAGGAACTGAAAGGGACAAGCAGCCAGCTCCTTCGAACGACGACGCCACTCCGGGAGCTCTACGCATGTCAAGTAGAGCGTGATTATATTCTTCTTCGTTGTACTCTTTAATTTTAAATAATTTTGCGTCGGTATCTTATCTAAAATAAGAAAAACGTTAAACGTCACCGAACAGTGGTTATTCCAGAGAGATTTTATGATTTTCGCAGCCAGGATGCTTTTAAATTTAGTTTTGGATAGCATTAATTCCATCACTTATTCGCCATATCATTGTTTGATTGATTGCTTTACGTGTATTGTATAAGGATGAGTTATTTTTTATACTGGATGATTTCAAATATTTATTGCATACTAATTAATAAACCTAAATGTACATCATTTAGTGTAACATTTTAATATTAATAATACATATTTAATTTATGTTTTCATAATAGCGAGATATCTAGGTGCGGGGCGCTCCCGAAACAACCAGTTCTCTCTGAATACGTATAAATGCAATAATACTACTGTAAAAATGCTTCATGAAAAGTGTTTATGTTGTTATAAAGTCTTATGGAATGACAGTTGTTCTAAACCAGTCATATGTATATTTTCGTCGTACAACTAGCATTTAACTGAACTACCTCATTATCAAAGAACTTGTCAGGTATTGTTAGGTTATGTAAAACTGGTACCTATTAAATTAAATGGAAAATATTTAATTTAAGGTACAATGTAGTCAATAATCATAAAAGATAAATACTGCAGATACACAATCAAAGAGCAAACAACAGAATATTGAACGGTACAGCACATGAATTGATTAAAAAATACCGGTTTATGGAGCGTCGCGACGCGGGCGCCGGCGACTAGCCTAGTTAGATCTTCGCTATTTAATCATATATTATGTAATTATAAAATGTCAGCAATGTGGACACATTTGGCTTATTTAGAACTTTTGCGTATTTGTACTGGATATTTATACAGTAATCTATCAGTACCTAGAATGCCAGACATAATCCTAAATACTTACTATAATATAATATTATAAATGCGAATGTGAGTTTGTTTGTTTGTTATGCTTTCATGCCTTAACTACTCGACCGATCATCATGAAATTTCACATACATGTTGTCGAGGATACAGAAAACTTTGTGTGTGACTAAACTTTGTGTGAACCACAAGTAGTTGTTCCGAGTCTGGATGTTCTTTGTGTCCCTTGTTTGAATGTTTGTAATGTCCTCCGCAACACGGGATTTAATCCTAGAGCAGAAGTTGTCTTTTTAAAAATAAAATGAAACTCCTCATTATTTTCATTACGGTGGAACGAAACATTTGTTTTAATCTAAACCAATGAAAATACTTGAACCTGTGTATGGACATAAAATTATTAACAATAGTTGTGAAGCAACAACAACGTATCATAACTAGTAAATTCTAAATAATAGAAGCTATTTCTTATCTGCCATTAACTTCTAGATAAGAGAAAAACAATGCTTACGATTCTTAGATATTGTCCACTTGCATATCGCACCCCCAGTGGAATAAAGGCGAAAGAAGAATATGCTAACTTTAGAGGAGAGATATTTTTATCATAGGCAGTACTTGTACAGTAAGTCAGATTAAGGATATTTTTATCAAATTTGAAGTATTTAAGTAGACAGAATTCTATGATTCAAAAACCTAGACTCATTATGACGCGATAAATGTATTTTTTTGTGTTAAGCCTTCATGTTTGTCAAATCACAAAGTCACAACGGAAATAACTTGTGAATCTCTACTTGCACTATTCGAATCTGCAATTTAAAAACCGACGTAATTGTACCTACTAACGTCTTTTATGCACTCCCAGTGCGATACAATGTGGTTAAATGTCATATTTAGTTAATCTAAAATGGACTAAGCCTAAACAATGATATCTATCTTTCCGCTCTAAGGAATCGTTGACCCTATTACTACCAATAACTAATGAAATAATCCCATAAACGTTTTACCAGTAATTATTAGCAATTTGTTTTCTTTACCTATTGCCATGTCCTGGCCTGTGACATTGTCGGATATAGGCATGCCCTACATTTTCCGTGTTATTCAAGAATCTATATCTATCTATACTAATATTATAAAGAGGAGAGAATTTTTTTTTGTTTATTTTTAATGATTCTTCTCAAAAACTACTCAACCGATTTAAAAAACTTTCACTATTAGGAAGCTATATTATCACCGAGTAACATAGGACTTACATTTTATTTAAAAATAAAGATACTATTACTAACACAACCTAAGCTACTTTTACGCGAGCAAAGCCGCGAGCAAAAGTTAGTATTTAATATTTTTGGCGATCGCTTAAAATCTATAATAATAAAAAGCGAAATAATAATAATAATAATAATTTATTTATTTACAGAAATGATTTAGTAGGTTAACATTGACTAAGGCTATTATGTGTTACAGGTATTCATTTATACTCGTAGTTGACAAAAATGAGCCGAATAGACACCGGATATCGAGGGAACATAAAATATATTTATGTTAATAATTTTATTTACAAATGATGCAATTAATAGCTGCTATAATTAATTGGAATATCCAAAAACCATTTAGGTAACTGTTATTATATACATCGTTTTAAGTATTTCCTGCTGTTTGCCGTCCTTTGTTTACTTTGTATACCTCTGCGCGCGCCGCTTTGTAACTTGGCGCCCCGAGGGACATGCCTAGCTTGCCTTAAGGATAATCCGACACAGGCCATTAGGTATACTAAAATAATATAATATAAATTATAATATTAAAAATAATATTTGTCTCGGTAAGTGTACCATCTCACTCTAAACTTAGACTACCCCTGAATATTAGACCCATATCCCCGTGTAAGCCTCCCAAAGGGCCGGGTTTTCCCTAACGCTTTAGCAAAATACCCGTGAAAGAGAAACACAAAATAATATAATAAAAACTTACCCATTGGTGGAACAATGAACAGACACTCGGCTTTATATTGGACCAACGACTTAAGGAACAACTCAGGCGTGAAGTACGGCAGAGTGACCAGCTTACATCCCAACGACATTTGGTTCATCATCAATGCGTTGAAACCGAAAATGTGGAAGAACGGTAATACAGCTGGCAACACCGATTGGTAGTTGGCTAGAAAAAACAATAATGCATAACATAAACATGTATCCTTACAAAATGTTTTATACATAAAATGTACCTAAATATGAAATTAAACTTGTTGCTTAGTTAGGGCTACATGTTGTTGTGTGTATATAATAGAATATTATTATTATTAATTCTTCTTGTATTTGTACGATTTATATTGAACCATAAAAAAAATTCTAGAAATTTTACCGCAAACTCATTGAAAGATTACTAAGGACACTCACCTGTTGTTTCCTTAATTACAATTATATCTGGATAAGCAATCTGTTGGTTCATAGCCACGACGCTCTCGTGGGTCAGTTCCACGGCTTTTGGAAAGCCTGTGGTCCCGCTGGAAAACGGCAATATCGCCAAGTCTTTTGGACTTCTATGAACAGATTTGAGACAGTCCGTGTTCACGCTGAAGTCTTCAGCGAACTCGGCAAACTTGATCGTGCCCTCGGGTAGATTCTCATTGTCTATCAGTATGACAGGAATGTCTAACTTAAGATCTGTTAGAGCTTGTCTTATGCTCGCATACGATAGCTTGGAGGAGACTATTGCTTTGCAGCCGATAAGTTGTATTTGACGTTGGAGTTCATCTGAAATAGACACCATATTCAGTAGCTATTCAATGTGCTTAATGTTACTTCTATGGCGACACCTTAAACCCTTGGGTTTGATCCTTGATCCCTTCGTCGGCACATTAAAAACATATTGGTTATTTTTCTAAAGAAACTACACGGCAGCCTGTGGCGTGGCAGCAAGGAGAGCCGTTAATCCTGCGCCTGATCTCTCTCCGGCTGATCGAGTTACTGTCTCATCGGACTACGAGAGTAAGGATATAGATAAGGAGTGAATTTATGTTTGCGTATATACTAGCGTTAGCGCAGCGGCTAGTCACCGTTATAATACCCAATCTGAAGGACATTGTTATTATGTGAACACCATATTCCTTACAATATATGGCTAACACTATTTAATAGATTCACAATGTTTTCTATAGATACCGCACCACATGTGCAGCAGACATACACATATACACAACACACAACAGCAGTTATTCTTAAATTATATTTTAAAATAAAAGTAAAAACCAGCAATTCGTTATTTGGACCGGAGAAAACCCAAATGTTTCGAAGTTTGTTTATTTATTCGATGTCTACGTAACTATGTTATTCGAATAGCAATACATACGAATCATGCTTTGATAAATGCACAAACTCACGTCGAGAATTGATGGTCTCCATAGCTGTTATATTAACACTTGCATATTCATTTCGAAATCAATCAATTTAATTCGAATTTACTTAACTAATATTATTCCAATACATTCAAATAATTTAAGCAATCAAATAATCGCAATAATTTTATTAATCAAACAATCGCACACACCTAATGCACCCACTTTTAAGTAGTAAGTAAGTACGCTCTGATGTAGTTTGTAGTAGCGAGATACTTATAAATACGTATGTAGGTACATATATGACCTCTTCGTTAATAAAAAATGTTATATTATAATTCATTAGACCACAACTTTCTGTTATCAGAACACAAATAAAAATGCAACCATACTTCAATATTGGATCAAAATGTTGTCAATGAAATAGAACTGTAGTGATGAAAGGACTCGAGGCTTTTAAACCTTTATAGTAAAGACTAGCCTCGATTTTGAAGACTCAACTCCAAAAATACGACTTGAGGTTTGTTACTAATGTGAAAGAACTCGAGTCATTAGAAAAGAGTCGACTCGAGTTCGTTACTAAGAGGTTTAAGGCTTAATCGTGAGTCTTTTAAGTAAAGACCTCGAGTCGTTTAACAGAGCGAGTCGTTTAATATGAGACCATAATAAGATAAACTTCAGTGTATGATTATTACATATTTATTACAGATCAGTAGGTACTTAATAATAATAGTAAACGTTGAAAATATGGATAAATGTGTTACTTATTCCATTTAGTAAGTAATTATGTGATAAATTGTACTTTAACATCAATTTGGTTTGTATACATTTTCATTTTAATGGACTGTAGTCGACTATAACATTTTGTTGACGCGTACTTACGCACGCGTCTCACAACTGGCGACTCGCACGACTCACGAGCTGAGTAGTTTTAAAAAAGGATGAAACCTTTTCGTTGCCCTTGAGTCGTTTAAAAACAGGAGTCTTTTAAAAACGACAGTCTTAACATTGAACCTCGAGTCGTGAGTCGAATACTCTTACAAGGGTTCGGATTCAGGGTTTAAGGACTCAATAGAGTCGCAAACCGTTATAACCGAGTCGAGTTCTTTTTAAAGACTTAAAAGCTTCGAGTCCTTTCATCACTAAATAGAAGCAATATAATATTATCTATACATATCTTCAATTATAAAATCTAAGCATGGATTGAAATAATCACTTACCCGCAGTGTACACAGGGTTCATCATACTAGCAATACAGCCAGCCTGTAGGATGCCTAAAACCGTGCACGGATATTCTGGAACATTCGGCAAGATTACTGCCACTTTGTCATCAGTCTGCAATTTTAGTTTTGTCCGCAATGATGCTGCAAATGTTACGGACATCCTATGTGTTTGCGCGTAAGTGTATCCATGGCCTGTTACTGCACAAACCTGCAACAACATATTAATATAACATCATGCCATCTGCATCTCAGTGAAGCTCGAGCTCTTTAAGTCAAACTGAATTTATTTATTTAGGTGACAAAGTATTTGGTACTCTTTCCTACTTAAAGTAAATAGGTATGTCAAAGAATAGTAAGATTTTTGAAATGTAGAGTATACAATATCTAGCTACCTATAATTTTTCTTTCACTGGACCCATATTCCAGTGTAAGCAAACCAAAGTATTTTATATGAATGCACGTTTGTATATTTTCTCATAAGCTATTTGGTATGTCCCACTGCTGGGCTAGCCTCTCCCCTGGACTTCCAAATCGCTCCCCTATCCCATATATTATTTTTAAATAATGTTCTTAAGGGAAATTATGAATTGCTTTATATGTCAAAATCATTAAACAAACAAGTTGAATGAAAATTTATGTAAGCAAGACGAAAGTAATGGTATTTGAAAAGGAGGAGTGCATGACGATGTGTAATATTATGATCGATGGAGAACAAGCGGAGCAAGTGAAAGAGTTTGTATATTTGGGTACTTCGTTTACAAGGGATGGTACACATGAATTGCTGGCAATAAAGTGAATGGCGCTCTACGCGCTTTTATGAACAGTCGAAATGTATTCGAAAAGGCTCGTTTGGCTGTTCATAGAGGACTATTAGTGCCTACACTTATGCATGGAAGTGAAAGTTGTGTATGGCTAAAGAAGCATGAGAGCAGAATAAATGCTGTAGAAATGAGAGTGCTTAGAAATGTATGTGGTGTGATTCTGAAAGATAGAATAATGAATAGTGTGATTAGAGAGAGATGCGGCATGAAAGTGGATATTGTGACGAGAATAGAAAAGGGTATGTTAAGCTGGTTTGGGCATGTAGAAAGAATGGACGAGAAAAGACTGACCAAGAAAGTTTATAAGGCTAGTGTGAATGGAACAGTAGCAAGGGGAAGACCTAGGCGAACGTTTCTTGATCAGATCGGAGACGTTCTGGATAAAGGCCAGGTTAAAGGCACCTTAAACCGGCAAGCGTGAATGAGGAATGTTATGAGAGTGAATGAAGCCAGAGAAGTGTGTCAGATTGTAGCAAATGGAAATTTGTAGTCTCTGACTACCCCTCTGGGAAACAGGCGTGAATCTATGTATGTATGTTATTAACTTTATCTTTAAAGATAACTAAGTGTTATTTTTGAGATAGTTTCAATTAGTATATTGTCAAATGTTTATTATTGCTTCCTCACAGTGTACACTTGTACTCAGAAACTTAATAACGGTTTCCTAAATGAAAGCAGCTTTGAAGCCAGATTGCTGGCCTATCCCTAGCTGTATTAATATTGCGACAGCAGCTCCACCCGAAAGAAATATAAAATAACTAAGGATCTCAGAGTTTTACTGTTTATTAGGGCTACCGCATACATAACATTTTTAGTTGAACACCTATTTTGTTGTGTTTTATAACTTCATAAGTTTATAGGAATGTACTGCGATCATAGAACATGTGCAAATTGTCAACACAATAGTTGTGCGTAAAAAAAATGACTGATTTGCTTTTGATTAAAAAGTTGGACAACTATCGATCAAACGCTCAATTTGTATTGCAGTGTATTGATGTGCGCATAACATCGACTAAATAGTCGATCCGCGACTGTTAGTCTCACATTAATAGCATTTGAAGCGGCCCCACGTCGCCCATTGCCATGGCGGGAACTATTACAGACGACACGGAGGAGTTTATTAATAACGTGAAAAAAGGCCTGCGCTTTTCTTAAAGAGTTTGAAGAAGTATTTAGAAATAGATCTGGAAAAAAAAAAACTATGTGGGAAGTGTGCATGGAAGTTGTATCTGAGTGGTTGGAACTCGACACGGAAACTAAAAGAAAACGAGGTAAGTTTCGTATTTATTTATTATATTTCGTATTTATTATATAAACAATTTATAATTTGTCGTATTGCCTTGAGGAGAAACAAAATAAGACGTCAAGTACTGGCAGACGTTTACACCACCGCTAAGATTTCTACCTCTGTTGTCATCATGACACATCATATTTTCAAATGGAGCGTCATATAGCGTATCTCTGAAATGTATTCCATCTTTGATTCGGACAAGGTTATGTATAACACATCATGCTTTTATTATACATTCTGCAAAATCTATGTTAACATCAAGCGCCCTATGAAATATGCGCCATTTGTTAGCTAAAATCCCAAAAGTGCATTTTACTATCCGGCGAGCTTTGTGTGCCTATAGTTGTAGACTTTTTTCGTAAGTTTCTTTTTGTGTAAGGACATAAAATATTATTTGAAAGCCCAAATGCATTATGAGCCTCAAGATAAAATGGTATGATTTTACCATTATCGTCATGGGACAATATCCTTCCATTCCGAATGTTTAAACTATTTTCCTCTAATCTTATTCCCATATTTGAGTTTTTGAAAACAGTCGATTCCAAGAACCTCCATACGCACCAATATCAACATAAATCAATTTGTAATCTGCATTAGTCCAAGCCATTAACACCATGGAATGATCTTTTATAATTAAAAAATGACGACCCGGAGATATCTGGTTGAATTAAACGTATGTTTACCATCGAAAGCACCAATAACATTAGGGAAATCAGTACGAGCATAAAATTGATCTGCAATTTCAAACCAATCTTCTGCTGTATTTTGGGGCATGTAAATCGGTTGCATTATTACTCAAATTTGATTACACGTGTCTCTTATAATTTATCTTATAGTTGTTATAGTTGTTGCTCCAATTCGGTATGGAAATGAGAGGGCATTGAAGCTGTTACTAGTCCCTAGATATCTGTAACCATAAAAACATGTTTATTTTATTTACAGGTGCAGAGGTCCAGCAGAAATTGCTCAACCTGAGAACCTTCTTTTCAAGAGAATTGAAAGCACAACAAACAAAATCTGGACAAGCGGCAAAGAAACGTCGAAAACTCCGATATTTTGAAAAGTTGCTATTTCTAAAATCTTCATTGGCACAACGACCCACTGATAGTAATGTAGATTCCGCTGTCATTGAAGACAAAGATGAGACTGAAACATATGAGACTATGGACTCAAACGTATCTATAAGACAGACAAATACAAGAAATAAAAATGTTAAACCGAATTCGAAGTTTGAAGAATCTTTGCGTACTGAAGGATGATTTAGATGGAGACAAACATTTTGCGCTTCTTTAGTTCCTACTTTACAGTCTATAACAGACGATGAAAAATTTCAAGCCAGAATTGAAATACTGCATGTATGTCGAATAATAAAAGCCAACAGACCATATACTCAATCTTCCGTAACACTTCCTGCACCAAACAATTTTTTACAGCTTTCACGTTCCTACCCTGGACATTTTTATACACCAACATTTTCTTACAATCTACATCAACATATATTTTTAACCAACCCACAAATCAACATGCCCACACCTCATATCGAAGGTTCGGGATCGAAACATTCGACAATGCCCATTTATCAGTTCACAACATTCCCTGGATAGTTTGCAAAGCTAAATACTAAATTTCACTCCTTCACCGCAAAGTTCTGTTCTTGATTTAAATTAGAATTTAAGCTAGTATTGTACTTTGGCTATAGTAATTAAAATTAAACATTGATTATTAAATTATACAAGTGTTTTGTAATATTATATTACTTACCTTAAAGCAACACTAATCTCTCTTCTACTGATATGGTGCATCTCCATCTTGTATCACGACGTTGTATATGAGGACCCAGTAATTATATAATTCCATTAAAACTTTCTTCATTCATTCTATAATATTTAAAACTTATCTGGGTGCTCTTTTAGCTTAGAATATAACGTATGAAATATTCCACGATATAATCTGTCACTGAGTATAGGATGTACACAGTAACTTCTTCTTTTCTTATCTCTTTTAAAATTTCTATAAAGCAAAGCATAAACTAAAACTTTCTTGTTAATGGACATGGTATGTAGCACCTTGTCTTGAACGTTGCCGAAAGAAGACTGGTCGGTTTGATTAGGGGATAAAAAAACCTCCATCGACTAAATAGTTTAGTTGTGTCTAATTCACGAGAAGTACACAACTCGACTAAACAGTTTAGTCGATGTAGAAGTTGTATGTATGCACTAGGCCTTACTGGCAAGTTCAATCTGCTTTATGAAACCAAATTTACCGCCTCGATCAACCTAGGACATTTTTTAAACAAAGTGTAAGAATCTATTTTTTATATTTAGCCTTGCAATTGGTTTATATGGATATTATATTCGCTATTGTTATTGTCAAGTTCACAGTGATATACCAGGTTTAGTCAAGTACTAACATAGTTGCTATTGACAGCTTCCACTACAGGAACACTATCGAAAAGTGCTTCTGCTGAACCAATTGCTCATGTCCCTAGACACGCTTGCCATTGCAAGCCAGGTAAAACAGTGTTATGAAAAATAAACAAACACAAAAGGGTGTTTACACATAAACTACATTTTGTTACAAGTTACCATTGTACTAATACAGCTTAGATAGAATGTGGTTGCTATTATAATTCTTTAGAGTGTTAATGTACACACATTAAAAAAAGTCTGCAATCACTTGGAAAAGTTGAGATACTTTTTCTCATGTCAAAATATAATTAACGAATGCATTATTTATTGCTTTTATATTTAAAAACACATCATTTAAATTTAGAAAGCATAAAATCTTCTTTGTTTTTTTTATATAAAAACGAGGTGAATGATGAATGACCCTCATTTTTGTTTCTGCCTGAATTCTGTTTTAATCAATTTCTCTAAAAACGTTCATTTGAAAAATGCCAGGTGGACTGTCTGAAGTCTTGCAAGCAAGAACAGTGTTATTGTGTGAAGAGGGATATTCTACAAGGCAAATCGCAGCCAGAGTCTCCGTTTCTCAAACCTGCGTCATTAATACCCTGCAGAGGTACTGGAGCTTTGGTAACCTGCCTGATCAACCTCGCAGTGGTCGCCCGGCTGTCCTTAGTGATGTTGATGTTGTTGTTGCTACCAAACTGATATTAGAACTGCGAGCTGCTACAGGACTCTACAAACTTAAACCCAATCAAGCATGCATAGGACGCTCTTAAGGGAGCTGTTTGGAGTCGTCAGCCATCTCCAAGAACTCTGTCAGAGATATCAAGGAAGCCGCCATTCGAGAATGGGACAGGCTACCACAAGAACTATTGTACAACTTGATCTACAGTATGCCCAGGAGAATTTCTGCATGCGTTCAAGCCAGAGGAGGAGTCATTTTGTATAAAATTTGTAAATAAGCGTATAAAAATGAATAAAATTATTTACTTTAATCAAATCTTTGCATTTCTTTAAATTACAAATTTCACAGAGATTGAAAAACATATTTATTTTCAAAAAGCAAAAAGTATATAGAGATTTTCATATTAAAATTGTGTGGTTTTAAATGTTAAAGCAATACATAATGCATTCAGTAATTATATTTTCACATGAAAAGAAATATCTGGACTTTTCCAAGTGAACGCAGACAGTGTATATACTTATAATATGTTGTTTTTTTAAGTAGTAACAATCATTGATTTATTAACTGTTTTAGTAGTAAATAGATGGTAATTTATCATATGTGTAAAATTATTACATAATAACATAACAGCTTTGCTTTAATTTCACTTTAACCAAACTGAGCTAAAGAAACAACTATGATATTAAAAACTTTTGAATGTGAAGTACACATTTCAAAGAAGACTTCTACTTAAAGTAAGTTATATCTATAAATGTCACCTTAAGAGTTAAATTATCTTACCGTAGCAGTCTTGTCAGGCCACCTGTCCAAATTCTGCCATACAAAATCATTTACTGTATAGTTTGTCACTGGCAGTTCATCATATACAGATTTGAGGATATTATTTTCAGCACTGGTGGAACTCCTATGCCTTAATACAGATGCAATAAGGACTCTTTTTTGTTTGTGGAAGAGATTTAACATATTCCTGACGGCATTGGCCATGGTATGCAATTTTGTAGGTTTAACTGGAAAAAAGAATTAACACAGACCATGCACATTTGAACTCTATAACAAAAAAGACAAAGTACATTAATATGTATTATGTAAGTTTGGACCTGGTATACCTATGTATTCATCTTCTAAGCATACCATTTAACTATGATTTAATAATATAATTTACAAAATGTAATAAAATAAAAATATTTTCCTTTGATCTAGTTTTGGAGTAGGTAAGTACCAGTTCAAAATACACATACTTACCTCACATATGACTTATTGCACTCTAATTTTAATATCAACTTCCAAAGAGGATATAATAATATAATAGGTACTTAGAATAGGCAGTTTGTTTGCAATACTTCAGCGAGAATATTTTGACATAACGCTCTAAGTGCACAACATTCCAAACATCTCGTATTCCATTAGCATCGTGAATAACTTGTATTTTAAGTTTTGAGCACAACAACACAACTATTAAGAAACTTTAAATAAAGAACAGTAAGGTTTATTTCATCAAATAAACTATATGTCTCGTTAAACTGAATTGTCAATTAAATGTACCACGTATAAATTGGCACATACCTTGGTCCGGAATCGCACAACTTTACTTCTCAAGCTACAGCTCACAACTAAACTGATAATGATAATAGTAGAATATTGTCAACTGGAGTTCGCACATAACACAACCGTGCGTATTTTCTTTTATTTCATTAATTGCTGCTTGTGTTTACTTCAATTATCTTCTCGTCCTTGGACTTTGAAACGAGAACTAGACAAACCGCCTAACCACCCAGAGTATGTATTATACCACCAAACTCCAACCATGGTATAACTTTCTCTTTGTTTTACTGATTATAAGACGAATGAAATAAAAAATGGTATACACAAAAAATAGCGCTGGTTAATACATATGTACCTACACTAACAAAGAGAGAACATAATATAAGTTTTGAGTTTAGCTTTAGCCCAAAAACTACAATATAATATAAAGATACTTTAGACTATAGGTATATTTATTCATCCATCTTAAAATATTGGAGTAAATCTGTAAATCGTAAACACCGTTTCGTTTTACGTTAGTTATCGTGTACTCAATAATTGTTTCTATAACAATAAAATTTGTAAATAAAATATACTTACACTTTTATATAAGTAGGCGAATTTACATGACTATTATTATGACTATCCGTATATTATATTGTAGTCTTTGATTATAACTACAAAAAAGTTCAACAATTTGTTGGATTTTTGACAAAAATTGTCGCTTGTTAGATTTTTGACAATTGAATTGTCGCTTGTCGCTACCATTGCTGTGCAATAAAGGTGATAAATATTATTAGGGGTTAAAATATGAAATTGCTGATTTGTACCAAAAAATAAATGTATACTCGTTTTTTTCTAAGATGTACCATATTTATTTAATCGAAATGTGTACCTTCAATAACTATACATTGCTGCCATCTAAACGGAAGTTCATTTATGCCTTTACGATAGAACTCCGGGGATCTAGATTCGACAAACTGTGTGAAAGCATTTGTTCTGCCTTCTGGGAAGAATTTTTTTTATCACATAGACAATTACCTAAATCATGTAAAAAAAATGGCAGTCCGTTGGAGCAAGGTCTGGCGAGTACAGAGGATGGTTTCTAACTGTAGCTCCTGTAGAGTTATCATGGAGCAACTATGGTGAAGATTGATTCACGAGTCGGGGCTGTTTCACTGCCAGTTTCGCCATCATTGTTCGAAGGTCGGCACAGTAAACATCTGCTGTTATTGCTTGACAAGACCTGAGAAAACTATGGTGAATAACACCATGAAGAGACCACCAAACAGATACCATTACCTTTTTATTGGTAAGCTTTGCTTTAGGGCACTGCTGCGGCGTTTGACCTGGGGTCAGCCATTGCATTTTTCGCTTACGCTTATCGTAAAGAATCCACTTTTCGTCACATGTCACAATTCGATTCAATATTCCTTAATTTCTGTACCGATTTAACAAGGCAACACAAGTTTCAATACGCATTTCTTTCTGTAGATCAGTCAAATCATGAGACACCCATTTCTCATATTATTTTATCTTATTGATTTGATGCAAATGAGCCAATATTGAAGATAGGGTAACGTTTTAACGTTTTACCATGACGCTAATTCCTGGGTAGTTTGACTCGGATCGGCTTCCACGATCTCCTTCAATTCAGCCTCCTTCAGCTGTGTGGGCGGTCTGCCACGTGGTTCGTTCTTCAAGTCGAAGATTCCATTACGAAAGCGTTTAAACCAAAAACGCACGGTGCGATTAATAGCAGTCTTCTTTCCACAAACGCAGCGTTGATATTGCGAGCCATTTCTGCCGCGTTAGTTCCGCGTCGGAACTCGTATTCAAAAATTACTCGGATTTTAGAAGTATCCATCTTTCCCATATAAACTGAATAAAAAAAAAACAATTGAAAGTTGAAAATCTAATGTTGCAAGTTTTTTAAAAGAAGAATCTTATACGTATCATGTGAAAAAAGTTTCACTCGAACCATATTTATTAGAATCATGCAGATAAACGAAGATAAGAAATTTTCTTCAATAAACTTTATTATGAATTAACTTGCAAATATGGAAATAATTAAGTTACATCAAGTTTTTGGTCAAAATAGGATAATCTTATATTAAATTCTTAATTCAACGTTGGCACACGCAAGCTTATAAAGCTAAAAGAGTTTGTTTGTTTAGTTGAACGTGCTAATCTCAGGAAGTTTTGGTTCGAATCTAAATATTATTTTAGTGTTGGATAGCCCATTTATCGGGGAAGGCTGTAGGCTAAATAATATCACACTACAACCAATAGGAGCATCAATAAAAAATGTTGCATAAACGGGGAAAATTCTTTCATGAGACGCAGACGAAGCTAGTATCTTATAAACATAAATTCTATTAGGTAGCGCCTGTTCATAAAATTCCCGTTATGTATTTAATTTTAAATTTGATCTTTTGTTTCCTCGATGGCGTAGTGGTTAGTATAACTGACTGCCACGCCTGAGGTCGCGGATTCGATTCCCGCACAAGTCAAACATTTGTGTGCATGAACATGGATGTTTGTCTTAGTCTGGGTGTTTCTATGTATAATATGTATGTATTTATAAAAAAAAAGTATATATGTATGTTTATCCATTGTCTAGTACCCATAGTACAAGCTCTGCTTAGTTTGGGCTAGATGGTGTTGTGTGTAATTGTGATTGAATATATAGTTTAGTTTAAGGCATCAAAATAGTAAATTGATAATAATTTTTTATCCTTAAAAGCTATGAGTCCCAAAACCACGTATATAAAGGTAGCAGTCTAGTAGAAAAACTCGATTAATTTGCGCAGTTTGTTCTCACTGGATAGGTGACCAGCCATCCTGATGTCAGAATGGCCAGTCAACTTTAAAAGTATATACTTTAAGAAAAACGGGGGTAGCAATTATATGACGATTAGTAGCAACTTTCTATAATTATTTCGATGTAAAATATGGGTAGTGACCCGCCATTCTGATGGTCACTAAATTATACATTGCAAACCACATTCAATATAGGTAGACCTATTATTTACGCTTTGCGACTCTGTTATTGTCATAGACATAATTGTGATGGTAGTGTACATAATATTCACTTGTTGCGAAGCGCGTTATCGACGCGACATCTTCCCGTCTAGGATTAATTCGTTTGTTGCGGAGACATTACAAACATTCAAACAACGGACACAAAGAACACCCAGATACGGAACAACTATTCGTGGATCATAAAGTTTTGTCCCGTGTGGAGACACTTACACTGCGCTCCGACGCGAGGCTCCGCCGGACGCAAAAAGTATTGTAAGACTGCATCGCTGTGTATGTATTTACTTTAAAGGGATAAACAAACAAAGAAAAAGGCTAAATTATTTAATTTCAAAGAATTACAATAGTACAAACTTAATTCAGACCTTAATATAGACGGCTACATCTTCAGCAGTCAAATTACTAAGCAGAAAACCACAGTACAAGATAACATACGATACATATTCCATCTAAAACAGTACATACTTATATAGTAGTCCTAAATATTTCTATATTGAATAAACCTGATAAAGCGTAAAATAAAGAACAACAGAATTTAAGGTAAAATTATTCAAAATCTCAAAATAAAAGAACCTATCAAATAATAGTCAATGTAAAAATGGTAGTCACATTACAAATAGCTATAATCATAATTATGATTAATGCTCTTGTATTTAAGATCTGTTGAATCTTCTTTATTAAGGATTTTCATACTTAAAAGCTCTATGTATTAAGGTCAACGGCCACTCATAGTATAAAAGACTGTATAAAAAAGTCGACCTAAATTCGGCTAGTTATGAGACATAGTCAATAAGGTAAAAATACGGATCACCTGAACAATCTGCACAGATTCCATTTTTAGTAGATGCTCTTTCACATATCTCACATTCACATTACAAGTTTGTTTATGACAGGATACAGAGAATTGTTGTATTTTGTACCAAGATTTAAGTACAAAGTAAAAGTATGTGAAGTCATTGATGAGTATTATGTAAGACGTGAGGTATTGCTTTTATTTTTGTTTGACATAACTTAAATAGTAATGGCACTGACAGACACACTTATATGAGCAATAGTTGCTAAACATCATAGCAGTAAGTATGTGGCTTATTTAAAATTAAGTGTATACAGATGCTCGCGAGCTGCAAAAAGTACATAATCGACAAAGATTTAATCTAATCCAGTCTTGTTTCTAACAGTGACGCCAATAGTAATGACTCGCGAGCAAATATACTGAGACTAGAGCTTATAAGTATGAAAACAATATTTCATCATTTTTCTTTAGCACATTGAACACAATAAATTTGTACCAATATTGGACTAGTAAGCTAACATAATATTTGGCAATCAAGGGAAAACCTACTTTAGTACACTAACATATAATAAATTTATTTAAGATTCTATACATACATTTAAGTAATCAAGAAAAGCAATTGAGATGGTTCAGTTGTAATGTATGTATTATCGAGACGAATGTGATAGTACCGTGGCCAAGGCGAAATAAGATGCGTACGCGACGAATAAAACAAGTAATATTTGATAACATCAAACATAGCAACAGACGTGATTCGTGTGACACTGAGTAACTTTCTCAATCAAATGCAGGCCACTGCCAAACTGTATACGGCTTGATAATTCTTATATCATACATAGTTTCGCCAAATTATATATTTATTTACAGTGACTGAATATCTATTGAGTCTCATCGTATTTTAATATCAGTAATAAAAATATTTATTTTAACATTAGATAATATATCCGATATGAATTAACCACAGGAATCAGTCCCTTCAAATATTCAATAGATCGCTTCCCCTTTCCATCTTATTTGCAGAGTGTAAAGAGCCGCCATTATGACACTATGTACCGGCTGGACATATTTTTACGGTTTTTGTGGATCATCTATATTAACATACATAAAAACATACTGGCATGTTATGAATGAATGGTTTAACAATGAGTCAGTGTGTCATGGCATATTCTATGCTATCGTTATAACCAGGGGTCGGAATAGGTAGAGTTTTTAAGTACCAAATGACGTAAGACTACACTTTGTGTTAAACACAAACTAAGTAGCGTTCCATGTAACACGCCGGTAAATGGCGCTTGACGGAATTTTAGTACTCGCTGCCTGGCGGCTTGATAAAGTTTAATTATTTTCTATTTTATGTGCAAAGAGAGAGTAGAGAGATGGAAAAATTAAACAAACTTGACTCTAAGTATATATTTTTTTTTATTAAACGGTATCTACAAATCAATTAAATGAAATAAAATAACAAAAAATCAATCAGAATCTATTTCAACTATGTTAGAAACACTGGTGGAAGCTAAAGGTTCATCGTCCACATCATTTACTAAAGAATTAAAATATATTATCACGATTTTTTTAATGTTTTCTGCTTTTAATCGGTTTCGATACGGGTGTAAGATCCACTTATATGATGAAATGATCTTTCAAGGTCAACCGATGTGAGCGGAGCAAATATAAGCCATGTTTCTTGGCTTGTTAAAATGTCGAAAATAAATGTTTTGTGTCCAAAGAAGGTAAACAAATTTAGAATACTAAATCAATCCCGGGATTAAAAAAGGCATATCCATATTAAGATTTCGTAGTAGCATATTTGACGTCATTTAGTACTTCAAAACTCTACCTATTCCGACCCCTGGTTATAACAGTTGTTCGAACAAACTTGTTAACCATATTAATTGTGATAAATGATAATAAATAATGTAACGGTACCTATCTGCGGACGACATACGAAGGCTATTACCATGGACTAATATGAATCCTTTTTGCGTCGAACAAATACTCGGTAGGACAGCGTTAAAATTGCATATCTTCGCCTATGCTTTCAATATTTTCACACAATTCTAGGACTACTGAGATTTAACCAAATCTCATGCGAGAATTCCAAGTATATTTAGGCAAAAGGCTTCCCAGTACATAAAAGTAATGAAAATGACAAACATTTAACATCTTACCCAGTCTTTTACCTTACTCATACATTCTTAACATTTCTAGCCAAATTAATTACAAATGATTTATGCTATTGATGTTCCCGGTATTTCGTCTATTAGTTCCTTCGTATGCAAGCTTTTACATATCATATTCACATGTCCGAGACACGATCAGTTTCTGCTGCCGTAGCTGTAACAGTAGGCATGAGTGTACCAAGTACTACACGATGTGTGTTGCGGTAGGATGCGGGGGATGACAGTCGGTATAGGTATTTGTGCTCACAAGCGCCGTCAACACTCGGTGTCACGGATGTCTATTTTGTGACATAACATGTCACGTTTTTATATATTCATGAACGTTAACCTTGAACTTGTTTTGGTGCACATATTTGAAATTGGCTATAAGCCAATAGTGTTTCCCTTTTAGACGACAGGAGACGGAACTGATTGTAAAATACTTATACCAGTTCATTGCTCTAGTTTTTTCACATTTTCTACTAAAAATGTAGTGCCACTTGGCAAAACCTATCTAAGTCACTGTGCCAGTTATATGTATTAGATGCGTGTTCTTTGAAATATTTATACAATATGTTTTATATATAGCGCTAAAAGTAGCGCCGCCAGTGATGATTGACGAATCAATGCAACCGTTCTTGCTGTATTATAATCAAGCCGGAGTTGTTTGCATCAATGATTCATCATGCCATGACCCAGACACTCAAAAAACACAAAGTCATGATTCTCAACCATCTGCCAGTAAATCCAGGAATGGTCCCACCATGTTAGCTGGAGTCATGAATATAGTCCCATCTTGGATAAAGAACCCGAAGAAACAACCATCAAATCACGGGGAAATTCCCCAACACTTGGGACGTCCTATGGGATTGGTGAAGATAAAACAGGTTCCTAATGAAGAGGTATCCGTTAAAACCAAACATCCTTCTCAGATAAAGCCTGTTCCGACATCTCTTAGTCAGGTACTGCTACCCAGGACACCACAACTACAACAACTGCATTTTGCGTCATCTTCCGTTCTAGCTGCGAATGACTCCTGGTGCCGCTCTAATCTATTGGAAGAGTGAATTAAGAAAAATAAAATAGAACATCGAGACAAGTATGGCCGACACCCGATCGGTACACTCGCACATCGTGCTAAGCAAGAAGGTATTTTTAGACATGGCATACTATTCACTCCACTGAGTGTATCCTACATGGAATAATAAACTGAATAGCGATCCGGGAACGTCAGTAGTCCTAGTATGAGACCCTAGATTTAACAATTTTCTATATTAATAAATACTAAATTTCTTGAATCATGCTGGGTGTATTCCCAGCAGTACTGGTAAAGCTGTTCTGTTTCCCGGCGGCACTAAGAGATGGTACATGAGGCGTGGCGTGTGAACACATTAGGAAGTAGCGTTACCGAAGCTTTACACAACAAGGTAAATATATTTCTTGATCCTCAGTTCCCTTTGTTATTCAGTTGAAGTCTCCACTGAAATAAAAGAAAGGTAGCATATATCATCAGTTAAATTACAACTTATGGTTGAATATGTTTTCAATTGGCTTCATAAAATCGGTTGTGTGCAACCCTTTTGTTATTTTATTTGTTTATCCTTTATGGGACATTCAGGGTGATGATCTATAACATGGATAATTATGGAACCACTAGTGTTTCTTTTTTATTGTTTTCTTGCTTTTTATAAATAATTACTACTATTATGAATAATTCTTATTGATGACGCTCTATCATATCATCCTCACATCCTCACATCCTCTGTCGTGTTCAGATTGCGCAAACTTATGCATATTTTTAAGGGTCTTCGCCACGTTGCAGATGCAAAGATACTAAAACAAGTGTATCTAGCACTTTGTCAACCACTTACGCAATATTGCATTGTAAACTGGGATGGAACACATAAGACTCACTTGCTGAAATTGGAACGCGAAGGGGCTTCGTAAAGTTGGATAGAAGTTTCCTTTTCGTTTTCCTACTACTAAACTCTATGAAACCAGGAACGTCCTCTCAGTTCGCCAGTTATACGTTTTAAATTTGATCCTGACCACACAATATCGTTTAATACGAGCTTGGCGCAGCGAAGTTATTGTTTTCTCAGCAGTTATATTTATAATAAAATCAATAAACTGATGAATCTACGTGTAGACAGGAATGTAAAAAAGCTGTTACTGACTGGTTGCATAACCTTGATTATGACGAGACTGAAAGTACTTTAAAATAACACACACACACACACACACACACACAAACATACAAAAACGCACACACACACACACAAACACACAGACGCGCGCACAAACACTAACACACACCACACACACACACACACACACGCACACACACACACACACACACACCCACGCACGCACGCACGCACGCACGCACACACACACACACACAAACATACAAAAACACACACACACAAACACACAGACGCGCGCACAAACACACTAACACACACCACACACACACACACACGCACGCACGCACGCACACACACACACACACACACGCACCACACGCACACGCACGCACGCACGCACGCACACACACACACACACACACACACACACACACACACACGCGCGCGCGCGCGCGCGCAGACGCACACACACACACGCGCGCGCGCGCAGACGCACACACACACACGCGCGCAGACGCACACACATACACGTACACGCAGACGCACACACACACACACACACACACACACATACGCACACACACATACAGGCAGACGCACACACACACACACACACACACACACATACAGGCAGACGCACACACACACACACACACACACACACACACACGTACAGGCAGACGCACACACACACACACACACACACATACACGCAGACGCACCCTTACACAGACGCAGACGCACCCGTACACAGACACATGCACACACATATTATATTTGTCTTGTTATTATATTTTATTTACTTAAGTAGTATGCTTAGTTTGTTTATTTATTTAATTTAGATTAATTTCTAGACTTTACCGTACATACTTATAACTTTACCATATGCGATTTCGATAGAGAGAGAGCCTGGAGATTTGTCACACAGGTTTCGAACCTATTACAGACTCCAGCTCTCACAAAGGTTGATTTTGAAACTGTTACTATACTCTTTTTGTGTTTAAAATTATGTGTGCACCTTTTGAGAGAAATAAATGAATTTATTATTATTATATTATTATTAATTCCTGTGCCGCGGAGATTTCGCAAACATTCAAGCAACGGACTAAAACTACACCCAGACTCAGGACCATTACATCTACACACAATTTTTTGTCTCGTGTCAATCACAAAACTCGGCGCAATGGCAAGTGTAGTTCATCATAAGTCGAAAATGAAAAGTTTTATAATGCGCAAGCCTTTTTAAAAATATATAGGTATAATATTATCTTATGTTTACGCGAATGTTATTCATTCAAATTAAAAACTATACAGGTTCTGTTGCGTTGTTTATTTTACAATAAAACACTTTTATTACATTATTTTGAATTGTAATAAAAGTATATAATAATGTATGTAATAAAAGTGTTTTAAGGTAGAATAAAAAACGCGACAAAATCTGTATAAAGTGTTTAATTTCAATGATATATAGGTATGTTAAAGAGATTTTTTACCTGTAATAAATAGTTGTACAATCGTTTGTTATTTATATGAAACCCTAAAACACCCTTTTTCAATAGGTTGTTTCAGTAGGGTCCAGTTATTCCGTTGCATAAACTCAAGAGAAAGCAAAGCTCAGCATTCTATGCACAATATGTTTTTAATTATGTAAACAATATTTGGGTACTTTGAAATAACATTGAGATTACTACATAAAACATTGAGACGACTACCCTAGTCGTCCTATAACCATTAAATTCACATTTTAAAGGGATTATGATAGTCAAAAGTAGTGTTTCAAAATAGCCATTATCACCACGCCGATCCCCACACGTGACAAACAAGTATTTGTGTGATACAAGTTGTAACACATTGTTCTGAGTCAGGGTGTTCTTTATGTCTATTGTATTAATTTAGGGGCTCGGTAGTGACACCGCCAAGCGAAGGCGCAAGGGCACTACCTACTTTTTCTTGTAGCGCTTAGTCGTTTTTATTTTAAACCCTCATAACTTGGGTTTGGATTATATCAGACATGATCTCAATAGTGGACTTATAAAACATATAAAGTTTTTTTTTTTCAATTGCATAGCTCTTATACATTAGATTATATTGATATCTAAAAAGTTCCGATTTTGACACTGACTCACTCACTGATGGCCATCAGAATCACCGTCACATAAGGTACAACGATTTATTTACTGTTTATTACTTTTCTGTTATACAATAGTTCTTGTAGTAACGAAACGGCCAAGCCATATATTTTGACTAGGGTGTAGAGTTTGTGATGAAGAGTTAGAAGCTTGGCTCTACATGAGATCTGATATTTTTTTGACAGTGCGAGCCATATGGTCTCGTCTTGGCAACATTGTACAGAAAAATGTTTTTAGTGGGATGTTTGTTTCGCGGAATATTCAAGGTGGCGCAAATGTTATCACATTAAATGATATACTACCTTAAGCTGGTTAATATAAAACGGTTAACATAAAAAATCTAATTTCGCAGTAAATTATAAATTATTTTCTGAACAAAATAAATAAAGTAAAATTAGACACCAACTGGAACACCATTGTAACCAATCGTGCGCTGTAGCCAGCTCGTTAACGGTCATAGGTTCCGAGAAAATGACAAACAACTTGCTAGAATCCGGAAATTCCCGGACCCGTATACCAATACATCCTTTTCTATGTTGATTTCCTAATTATATCATGTTGAAGTCGTTGTACAAATCTTATTATTGTAAAACTTATACCGATCACTGTCTCTTAAGACACAGGCTAAGCCTAGTTTAAGGGCAGAGTAAATATTTTTTGTAAACAAATTTTTTATAATTACCTTCCCTCTTATTTTTAGCTTGTAAGGAATTCGAAATTAAAATAAATGCATGTCCCATTTGTTATCTACAACTTTAACCAATTTCACCGTATTATATTAACACTTACTTTGTATTGTAGTATAAATGTATCTGTAAAGTTGAGAAATAAATACTTATTATTATTATTATTAATAACACGACGGTTTTTTAATATCGCTGCTTAAGGTCTTTGACATCTAAGTACAGTTATCTCTGCATTACATGACGTTCTAAAATTTCTAAATTGAGAAAACAAAGAGAAAATGTCCTGTGGCTAAACTACTGAATACATTTGGTTCATAATTTGTAAATCGTCAAAGAATACCATGTAGTATATATGGTATCAATTAATGTGATAACATTTGCGCCACTTTGTATAATATATAGTCGGTGTGCGTGTTATATATAAAAACACTACATACCGTGAATTACTGGAGATTACCGATATCTTGTTCGAATAATCGTTTGCCGCCTTTGAGTATCTTCTCGGAGTCGTTCCCGTACTTCTTCATGTAGTCCTCGAGTCGAATGAGCCACTGCGCCCAGTGCTCGCGCAGGCGGTCGGCGGCCAGCGGGAACGCGTCGGCGGCCGAGCCGTCCGTGTACGCGATGACCAGCAGCGCGTCGCGCACGTTGAAGTGCTTGTAGTTGAGGTCGTGGCACACGGCGCCGAAGTACGCGGCCAGCTGCACGGGGTTGTCGTACGTCAGCGCGATCGACTTGCGCGGCTTGTCTGACTTCTTCCATTCGATTAATGTGGGCTTGTCTCTGGAAGGCAATGTTACATTTATATTACCACATTGAATCTCAGCACCGGCGGCCAAACATAATACTGCCGTCATAAAGGAAAAAAACTATTGTATCTAAAATTTATTTTCGTTATTGCGGTTTTCACCTGTTTGGAATCAATAAAAAAAGACGCATCTGCAAGTACATACACCCAAAAATAATATTTTTATTAGTCTTTTTTCATTATGACGGCAGAAAAGGTATGTAAATAGGTTTTTAAATAAGTCTGATATTCCATGACTCAATCAATCAACCACCGCAGTCCACTGCTGGACATAGGCCTCGCCCATTTTACGCCACAACATCCGGTCTTCCGCCTTCCGTGTCCGGTCTGACCTAGCTACCTTTTTCAGGTCATGGGTCCACCTGGCCGGGGGGCGTCCTACCTTACGTTTACTTAGTCGCGGCCTCCACTCTAGGACTCGCTTGCTCCAACGGCCATCGGTCCTTCTACCGATACGGCCAGTCCATGGCCACTTCAGCTTGCTTATTCTGCGAGCTATATCGGTAACCTTGGTTCTTTGACGGATAACCTCATTTCTAAGTTTATCCCTCAAAGAAACTCCTAGCATAGCTCGCTCCATAGCCTACTGGGTGACTTTAAATTTTTGAACTAGCCCTACCGTGAGTGTCCAAGTTTCGGCACCGTAGGTCATAACAGGTAGGACGCACTGGTCAAAGACTTTGGTCTTCAGGCATTGCGATAAAGGCGATGAGAAAACCTGACGAGGCTTACAAAACGCTGCCCACCCCAACTGGATTCTCCTGTCGATTTCCTTCTCGAAGTTGTTCCTACCAAGTCGAATCACATGTCCAAGCTAGACATACTCTTAAACAACTCCGAGCATCGAGCCATACACGTAAATCGGCCTTAACATAACATGTCTATTAAACATGATCTTGGTTTTATCCAAGTTCATGCCTAGTCCAATCCGTCGCAAGGCTCCATTTAGGCTGTGCAGCATCCCGCTAAGCTGTTCCAGCAACTCTGCTATAATGACGACGTCATCGGCGAACCGTAGGCGTAAGATGTACTCACCATTCACATTGATTCCCTATCCAGTCCAGTCCAGTGTTTTAAAAACATCCTCAAGCGCGTTGGTGAACAATTTGGGAGATATTACATCCCCTTGTCTCACTCCTCGACGCTTTCTCTATCGGGTTTGTTTTCTGGTCCTGAATCTGGACGGTTATTGGTTTCGTCATATTACTGTGTGGTATGGCGATAGCCGATCCGACGGACGGAAGGACCCCGTACCCTCCTGAAAGTGGTCGCCGGGACCCACCCTTCGGTCACCATCCGGCACGACGAGCCACCTCGAGATTATGCGCGGCATGATAAGGCAGCCAACAAGTTGGTTAGACTCGGTTGGGCCTCTGGACTATACCGCGGGCGGCCAGCAGAGCACCGTTTCTACGGCTCTCCCGGGCCGCCGGGTCGACTCGCGCCACCCACATAATGACTCTACGGATACTCTGCAGGTCCCTTATAAGCTGCAAGAATTGTCACCTTATGCTTAGGTCTCCGGAGCTCTCATTCACTGAACGAAACACAGCAGTGAAACACTGTTGTTTCACGTCAATTTTCTAGGAGAGGGTAGTACTTCCCCGGTCGAGCTGGCCCATTCTTGCTGTAACCAGCTTGGCTCTACTACTGTAAAATGGCACGTACTATATACGTCGCCAGGTGTATTTGTTTTTGGCAGCCTTCCGTAGTCTGGAGATTCTTCGCACCCCCTTATCCCGCCGTTACCGCGACCGCTGTCGTGGCTGGGAATAGCGGGACTGCCGGGAACTGGGGGCCATTTTGTGGTTTTGTGTTCATTAGAGGAATTTAACCTACTATACCACGCTGGCCAGACGGGTAGGTTAAGGGTTTTATTTCGAGATTTCTGTCTCTTTGCAGAGTTGTTGTCTGCTTAACGTGCTTCCTTTGTCGGCTCTTACGACACCCACGGGATGCAATAGTGTGGTGACATTTAGTATTCTTACTCCGTCACCACACGGATTTCATCACACGACTAAACAAGTTTAATTAATATGAGAGTGTACATTAAAACATAAGCTCGACCTTCACAGACGTCATTGGTGGACAAATTAATAGCAAAGCTACATCGTGAACTTGATCCGTTACTTTAGTTTACGTTTTATTATATTTTAGTTTAAATTACAAAAAATATTTATGCTTAATACAATATGAGACAGCGGATCTTAATCGCGATTAATTATTCAAAGGTAATACCTACATTGGTAAAATAAAAATATATAAATGTGTATTCATATAATTATGATAAATAAGTATTAGAAAAATAGGAATGTGTTATGAGTTGTATGCTCACGATGATTTAATAATAATTAGCATAGGTATATATAGGTACTTCATTTTCAGATAGGTAATTGACTTTGTATTGTCAATTAACTATCTGAAAACAGTTAATTGATTAATTGATTATCTGTAAATGAAGAACCTATTGCTTTCTGTTAATGATTATTAAATCATCGTCGAGCACTCAACAAAGAGACGCAGTTTACATAGCACTACTGAATGTCATCGTTCAAGGACTATGCAGTTCAAACTAATCAGATACACACGCTATATATTTGCAGCGTCACCACTAGATGAAGCCATATATAATATACTTATAGGCACAACCACTGCCAATTAATTAAAGTTACGTATTAAAATTACTTATTTTGCATATAATGGAAACGTTTTGGAATAACCTACACTGTATTTAATTAAATTTTACACAAATTACAAACAACAACAATGTGTTTCACTGAACATGACAGACAAAATAAAAAAGTTCTTAATATTTTGTTTAATTTATAGCTCGAGAAAAGAGAGTTAGTCCTCTCAGTGTTTGCGGATATGTTTTGAATTCTGAATGCCAAATTAAATTTTTATAACATATTTTTGTTCATTGGCTGACAATTTTATCCGTAACAACTTTAATTGGGCTGAAAACTTTAATACAGCAATTAATATTAAAAATTTCGGTATGAGAAAAACCGGGGGCATATTAAGACTGCGCCGAGCGTAAGACAGATAATGACAGAGCTCGTGCGGCGCATACTCAAATCGGCGCGCGGCCGCCATAGTAAAATTGTATGGAGGATTTGAAGTGCTTTTTTTGATAAATATGTATTTTTATTGTCAACCAATAACTTAAATATTTGGGAAGGACAAATTGTAATATAACTATTTATGTTTCATTTAAGCTGTAAACTAGGATAGATTTCTACTGTTATAATCTAAAAATCACGTAACACGAGCTTACGTTTATGCATTTTTACGTAATTTTGTAGGCGAAAATATTAATTATTTTAAATTTTTTTACACGGAGTAATTGTAAACAAATTCATTGTTATGGTAAATGTATATTTTATATTTGTATTAAACAAAAAGTGTTGATTTTATTCACATAACTGTGACCGCCTGTTTTGGCACATGTCGCTCGGCGCAGTCTTAAGGGTACATCGCTATTTCCTTCGCACGTCTGCTTGTAGATGTAGATAGTGGGTAAGTCACATAATGGTAGCGCCTGTGGTATACTTTGCCATCAATTGATACAAATTGGCTTTGAATTTTATTTGTTTATAAGTGGATTTTAAAATCATTGTATTCAAACTTTGGATAACATAAGATTTAGAATAAAATAATAAATAAGGTATCGATTAGCCTATTAAAGTGAGTAATTATTATAGTTAAAGGTTTTACAAAACATCTTGAGCAGTGGCGTAGCGTGGGTGTCAGACGTCCGGGGCGGATTTTATTTTTTGCCTTCCTCTTATTTAGGTATTTCAATTTAAAAAACTATAATTTTTAGTAATTCTAAAGAATTACTGAAAGTTATTTAGTAGTATAGTGCAAGTGTATTCCTAGAACATATTAATTCCATTAATAACCATATCCAATTTACTATGGAATTAAGAGGCAAATAATTCATTAGCTTTCTTAGATGTACTTGTCATCAGGAATCCTGATCATACTTTGAGCCACACTGTGTATAGGAAAAAGACCCATACAAATAGGTACTTAAACGGTGAATCTCACCACCATCCTAAACAGTTAGCTACCGTGGGAATGTCTTTGTTTCAGAGAGCCCATGGGATCTGTGACAAGAAACACCTGGACGCCGAGCTTCAACATGTCAAGCAAGTACTGCAAGACAACAAGCTCCAACAGCCGCGCCGCTGTCACAGATCCCGAGAAAAGCCAGCCACAGTCAAGCGCCAGCCTGCTATATTGCCTTATGTAAGGGGTGTCACTGACAAGGTCGGCTACATCTTGAAGGTTGTCTCAAGCCGCCAACGAAGATAAGTCAATTTTTACCATCCGTCAAGTGCCAACTACCTTTACAAGATGCAGGGGTCTATAAAACAGATTGTGACTGCGGACTCTCATACATTGGTCAAACCAAGAGAAACACAGACACCCGCATAAAAGAATACATAGCTGATGTAAAACACCAACGCTCGTTGAAGTCTGCTGTGTGTGAACATGTGCAACAGGGGACCAACCACTACCGGAGATTTGACAAACCACAGATTCTCGCTAAAGAACACCGATTCCTACCAAGGATGCTTCGTGAGGCTATTGAAATCAAAAAACATCCTAATTTTAATAGAGAAGATGGTTGGAATGTACCACCAGCTTAGGATCCAGTAATTCAAATAGTCAAACCCAAGAAGAAGCAAACCACAGCTAGACTTCATGATACTTTGAGTTCATTTTGCGTAAATAGAAACACCAATGATTAAATTAAGTTCGGTACTTTGAAATAACTACACTGGAACATTGAGACAACTACCATCTTAGTCTCCCCGTGACCATGGCTGCTGAAAAGCAACCGAAATGACGGGGAAAGTGTAAAATTAAATTCAATCTAAATAGTTTTAATAATAATTTAATTAGCTTAAAAATAAGTAAAGTTTAATAGTAGTAGTAGTGTAACAGTTTTCAAAATTATGTAATAAAGTGTCAAATTAACAACGCGATAAAATCTGTATATTTTTTTTATTATTTATTTAATTCGAACACAAGCGATTCATATTGTTGTTAGTAATACTTATAAACCATGTTAGTAGCATTCTCATTAAATATCAGCCATTTTCATTACAATAAAACAATAATCAATTTAAAAACCTATAACTATAACTAAGTCTGCCTCCCGCTGCCCCAGACCGGCAGCTGTGTATACGGGCCCAGTGCTCCAGGAACGGACAGTCAGGTTTATCAACAATAACCCTTAAGATGCCGTTGGTGCTCCCCCGAAGCCGCCGCATCAGGGATGCTGTTCTTTTTCGCATAATTGCTTGAAAGCTATCTATACCTGCTTCAGCAAACATGCCCGACGCGCTACAGAACCGTGGAAGCCCCAACAGCACCCTAAAAGCGTTATTGTACTGGATGCGAAGAGCGTTGTAGGCCCTCTGTGTATGTCTCGCCCACAAGCTGCACGTGTAAAATGACTGACAAAACGCCTTAAACAGAGTGATTTTCACTTCTTTAGTACATCGTGCAAACCTACGGGCCAGCATATTACATCGGACTGACAACGCTCTTCGCTCCCTCTCCATGTCACTGTCATCATTCATGTCCTCAGTCACTATATGGCCAAGATACCTAAAATGCGTCACCGTTTCTAGTGGCACACCATATAGGCATACCGGAGGAACTGTTCCAGGCTTCTTGGTACCAACTCGGAACACCACAAGCTCACTCTTCCGTACATTATACAATAAACCATGAGACGTGGCGTACCCCTCACATATTTTGAGCAACCGTCTAAAACCATCAATCGAGGGACTCAGCAGCACCATATCATCTGCGTAACTTATACTATTAATTATATTTCCATCAATAGAGCATCCGATACCAGTGCTACTAAGTTCCTCGATTAAATTATTGACGTAGTAAAGATTGAAAAACGCCGGGGAAGTCAAACTGCCCTGTCTCACCCCACACTCCAACCCATACGCTCCCAACAGTGCACTCGACCATCTGACCTGGTTGATTTGGTGGTCATACCAGTAGTCTAATAGCTTAATGACCTCATTTGGAAGACCTTGCTCACGCAATTTCGACCATAAGATCTTATAATCAACCAGGTCAAATGCCCTGGAGAGGTCCAAAAACGCAGCATAAACAGGCGTGTTTCTATCAGTGTAGTACCTGACCGTGTGCTTGAGCGCCAGAATAGCAGTTTCCGTGGACAGCCCAGCTCTAAAACCGAACTGTGCATCACGTAGATGGAGTTGTCCAGTTATTCTCGCTCACACCGTCAAGCTGTTACAGTAGCTAACGATATTGGCCTATAATTATCCCTGTCTGAGACATCGCCGGTCTTGTTCTTGACTATGGGGACAACTATCGTCTTCATCAACTCAGTTGATAGATACGAGTGCCTCACACAAAGATTGTACAGCATAGACAGGACTCTTGGGAGATGCGGACCGGCATGTTGAAAATAATATAGTATAATTATAATAAATATAGAATAAATATAATAAATATAGTAGTTTAATTTCAATGAATTCTAAATAACTTTTCGGCATGAATAGTCATCAATATTGTGTGTTGTACAGTTCTAATATTTACGAGGTATTATTATTATTTATTGTGAAACTTTTCCTAAAAGTGCCGCCCCTGCCACTCCACTACGCTACGCCACTGATCTTGAGAGCTAAAGCCGGAGGATTTGAAAGAATTCCGAAATTCAAAAACTTGTACCGGACCCGAACATATTGGGGTAGTGACAGTGCAAGGTCTCTGTTAGCTCGCTCTCGTTGAAATATCGCGGAGCTAAGAGAGCGCATGTCTGTAAGCCTGGTACTGTAGAAGCGGATCTGCAGCAGCTTCAAGCTAAGCTCTGGCGAGAAACTATGAAAGATCCGAAGGCAGTGGTGTACTCGCGTATCTTAGATCACAATACGCTTTTGTTTTTATGAGCCAATGAAGTAAATAATAGGTACTCATGCCTTAACGCTACTAAGCGATAGCGATGTGCAATCGCACACTTACACAACTCGAATTTATATGTAGTCTATAATCATAGACTACATATAAATTCGAGTTTTCAGTAAAAACGTTATCTTATAAATGACGTACTCAGAGAAAAGCAAAGAAAGAACAAATCAATTACAATGCAATTGACATTTCAAGATTTTTGAGCGATAATCCTGAGATAAAATGTGAGATTATGTAACACAATACATATGTCAACCTTCAGATTCCCTTGACATTACAATTCCGATATCACGTTAGCCAAAGTCACTGACACTTTAATCGGTGACGCATTTCTTGGGCTATTGTGCTAAAATACGATAACAAATGACGTAGCTATATAATAAACGACGTAAAAAGAAATTCTCAGTGGTATATTTTACTCACTTTTACCTGCGACTGCTTCGTTATACTATCAGAAATGTGTTAATTAAGAACAAACATATTTTCTTAAAACTAAAAATATCAGTGATATTATCAACAACTGTCGGACGCGTAGGTTCACTCGTGACATGGAAAGGCAATGTATTAAAATGCGTATTTGCTGCAGCTTTATTTAATTTCAGAGAGCTTTTAAGTTCCATTTTTGTGATCAAAATGAAAAGGTGTCACATTCCTTATATTTCCTTCATCTATCAAACATCAGCAGCATACAAACATATTTTCGCATTCATCATTTAATTGATCACCAGCCAAAGTGATATCAGAGAGCAATAAACGTGCGATAGCGGGTGGTCAGCACACAAATCGCTTGACGTTTCTGTGAGTCATTTCACATGGTGGTTGTGTGGAAGGAACGCTATGTTTGCTTTTCAATGTCGTGTTCAGGCTTATAAGGTCGAGTGTAGAGGCTATTTGGAATATAATTTAATATTTTAAGAGGACTCAAGGTCTGAAGTGAAAGTAATAGTACCTATGTATTGTGAAAGTAATAGTACCTATGTATTATGTTGATTCTATAGTTTTAAATATATGCTCTCAGTGTTCAGAGCTTCAGCGTCTAAATAAAACAAACTCGCCTATCGCCAAAACCGTGTGAGGGATGCCTCGTGTCTTCTACACGTGTCAATATACTTAATTTACAATATGACTGAACTTAGTAAACATGGTCTTGAGGCGCCGGGCAGATACAAGTGTTATAACATTTCTATTTTTCATTTTATCATTTCTATTAGGAAACTCTCAGTAGCAGCCCGGAAATGAGCCCACGCGGCGAAAGCTTCGCCCCATATTATGCGACACCTAAACACATAGGTGCCGAAGTTTAAATATACACTACACTTATGCTCACCTCTTTAAAGATATTCAGAAGCGAATCTACGAATGGATAAGTTATGGATGGATTTGCAATATGAATAAGAGGTCTTGCTTATTTAAAAAATAAAAATATAATACTTATAAAATCACACAAAAATCAAAGAACATATGTTTTCCCGATATGGCAAAACTAGGTTAGCAACTTCCTGACCACCACACCAGCTTTTGTCATTAAAAAAGGGTATTGTCTAAACCATCATCATGTATCGTCTGAAGGAAGGGGCAAGGAACGCCGCCTAACTTCGCGATGCTACGGCACAAACTACAGTGGGTGTTAAGTTTAATACAATACATGGGTTTTTTTAGTCATTTTTAAATCTATATATTAATACGTGAAACAAAAACATTGTACCCCTTTTTACGAAAATTGCGCTGACGGAGGGGTATGAAATTTGGCACAGTTAGTTTATATGGAGAAGGAGTGGCGAATCCTGATATTTATATAAAATATGCATTAGAAATACATTAAATTAATGAAAAAGCACCACACGCACACAACCATGCATTTGACACACGCAATCGAATCGCGTTCGTAGTATTTCGGCGTCGTTCGGCTGATGTAGTAATATTTTTCGAACTATGGTTACATATATCAATATATAATGACTAATGACATATATCAGCAATATCTTACAGGCAAACTTTGGGCGGATTGGAATGAATATATAATATAATATTTATATTTTAATATATTTACGTATTTATATGTAATAATAAAGAAAACAAAGTAGCAAGCTTAGGAATATCGTCAATTAAAGAGTATAGTTAACCAAATAATCATTTGTTAGAAAAATATAGGTAAATTAACCTGTACAGATCAAAATCTATATTAAATGTGATTATAAGGTATTAGTTCTAGATAATGATACCTTAATAACTATCAAACTCAAAATTTAAATCAATTGCAATCAGTATTTATAAATACGTTACATAAAAATATTATGCATGTCTATGGCCTAGGTGACAATGTCGACATAAATTTAAAGGTATTTTACATGGGTAGTCGGCGGTTTTTGATAAATCATTTATTATTTATTTCGATGGCAATTCACTTTTTTATATCTAATGAATTTGGTGCCCCATTCTTAGAAATGCGATATTATATGTGTGAAAATCGTGGAAAAGAATGTCTACCCAAATGATTTCATGTACACAACAAAGTTAATAACTTATATACATATAGGTATACTAGATGTTGCGCGCGGCTTTACTCGCCGTAATATAGGTTAGGTAAGTAACAGTACATTTTTCTGGATGACAGATACCCTGTGTCCTATTCTACTCCGCTGACAACGTTTATACGAAATTTCATGATGATCGGTCGAGTAGTTAAGGCGTAAAAGCGTAACAAACAAACTCCCATTCGCATTTATAATATTAGCTAGGATTAGGATATATGTAGTAGCACAAAACACTTACTCATAATCAGCGATAGCGTCAAAGATCCCTCTATATTTGAGCACGGGGTGTATAACATTGGACTCTATAGCTTTCGGTGAGGATATTCTCTTGAGAACTTCACTGACGGACACCCAAACACCTTCCACCTCCTTCTCGATGCGCAGCTGTGTTCGGGGCTGCGTGAAGTAGTTCTTCAATGTGGTGTGGAACTTAGTGCCGGCTGCCATTTGAGCTGGGAATCACAAACAGCTAATGTTACTTATGTGAAACCTGCGTGCATGTCTGATATACATTTTATACAATATTTTTAGTGTCACATACGTAATATAATATAAGATAATATATAATATAAGATAATATATAATATAAGATAATATATAATATAATAATATATAAGAGGTGCTCATATCCAGTTGCACTCACTGATCGGTAAACGATTAGCGAGGTTAAGCAACGTTGGGTGCGGTCAGTCTATAGATGGGGACCGCTCGGGCACGCCACGATCGTGGCGGTAAGTCCCGTGTTTGAGGAGTGGCTGGAGAGGCGCCATGGCGCCCTCACCTTCCGGCTGACACAGGTAATGACTGGCCACGGTTGTTTTGGCCAGTTCCTGTGTCGTATACGCCGGCAAGAGACGCCCGGTTGTCACCACTGCGGCGACTGCCGCGACGTAGTTGAGGACACGGCGCTGCACACTTTGGCGGTTTGCCCCGCCTGGGCATCGCAGCGCCGTGAATTGATCGCGGCAGTCGGATTGGTTGCCCTCTCGCTCCCGGCCGTAGTTCAGTCTATGGTCCGGAGTGAGAGGTCGTGGAACGCCGTCGCCTCCTTTTGTGAGGAAGTCATTTCCATCAAGGAGGCGGCGGAGCGGGAGAGGGAGCGTTTGAACCCTCTCCCCAACCGCAGAGCCGGGCGCCGGAGGGCGCGGGACGACCTCCAGCCACCCTGAGGTTTGACCTGGGGGTGGCGGGCTTTGTGGGCCTGCCCGCCATCCGTTCAGCACCAGGTCCGAGAGGCGGCGTGCGTGTTCCCACGCGCGCCTCTGTGTTGAGTCCGTCTCCCCTCTAGGGGGGACAGTAGGGAGTGGTGGTAGGTCTTTCGTGTAGTGGCCTGCCGTTTCATACGGCGGGCCGAAACCTCGGCGGGGTCGCGACCGCATGCGAAAGTGATTCGCGCGGCCCCGTCGATAGTGGTTTTATCGAGGAACACCGTGGTAGGTTTAGTCGGTATTCCGGGAGGTACTTTATCATCTTAACATTTTATTTTACCCCGGCGACTCCGACATAACCCCTCCGCCCGCCCCCGCGGAGGGGTATGCGTCATGCAGTCCCCCACGTAAAAAAAAAAAAAAAAAGAAATAGATGGGGACCGCTAAGTGGTATTTCATCTGAGCGTCTACATGCTTCGGAGGGGCACGTAAAAAGTCGGTCGCGGTTGTTGTCAAATTGACAGCAGTCGTTAAGTCATGTAAGAGGCCTACGTAACCTAAGGCGGCTTGAACAACTCTTGACAACAGGGTGGCCACTAACCACACGAAAAGAAGAAGTGTCACATAATTTTTTATTATTATAGGCACTGAATAGAGTGCGAAGCATTCTGTTCTTGGAAACTACGTACTATCTTGGTAACAAATTATATTTTATAGACAGGTTTACCTACTCTTTTTTGGTGTTGATTCTGTTAGTCAAGTGTACTTTATGTGGTATTAACAATAGATATAGACCAAATATGCAGTTTATGAACATTATCTAAACATAAAACATCAGTGTTGGTTAGGAACAGTTAGACATATAGCTTGACATGTACTTAGCCGACAATATCTGGATGGTGTAGTTCAGCTATGTGTTGCTGTTTTTGGATACCAATATAGAATCTTGGTAAAACCATGAAATGATACGTTTATTTTAATATTCTGTGTTAAGTATGCTTATAACTGAATTTAAAATAAGCATACTATTCTACTCCAGATCCAACATTTTTATATATTACGTTTAATTATATTATTGTGAGTGAACACGCTGATAGGAATAAATCAAAAGCTTGTCTGCTCCTACTATCGGTTAGATCCAGACTCCGGCGAATGATCGTGCCATATACATATACTATGCGCAAATGCGAGCGCACAGCGAACTTGGTGTAACTGCATTCAACCGACGAGATCCAAAATCGCGGTACCTACTTACGAGTCAATGTGTGGGCGCATCTGTATTCGCAAGTTGTACTGAACTCCTGACCTCTGGCTTCTGAATTGGGAAAAGTAGCAAATCTCTACTAAGTATTCTTAAGTATTTATTACAAAATCTAATTTTATCAAACCACTGTCAACAAAGCATTTGCTTATTTTGCTTTTGCTTCTGCATTAAATGCTTGAGTATGTTCAGTAATAGTTCATGGAGAAATGGTTGCAGCACCTTACAGCTCTTATGATTTGTAAACAAAAACTTGACGATTAAAAAGAGTGACCATGAGTTTCTTGCCCGTTCTTCTCATGAGCCCTACACCCTTGCTTTGCTGAACGTGGCAGTAAATGTAAATTCGCAGAAAAATTAGTGTAAATTTGACATTCATAAATGTTACCTTGTAACCTAATCTGAATAAATTTATTTTGATTTTGATTTTTATATAAATAAAATTAATTTATTTGTACACTCATACATCAATGTCTGCAAAATGTTGGTATAAGTTATAAAATACTGAAATTATATTTAATTGGCTATTATAGAGAGAGGCTATAAGCTAGTAACTTCTCATAAGCTCAACCTTTTGTTGAAGAAAGTCAAGCAAAGGTTTGAATACCTAAATGTAGGTTTAATAAGTAGTATACTCACTAACCAGTAGATTTTGATATTCATAACACACCCTTAATAAAACAGAGACTTATCTCAGTATTTTGGATTAAACAAATTTGAACTCTATTGCAATGATTTAACACAAATATAATATTAGAATTTAACATATACAATTAGAGTTCAAATTGCCTTACTTTCAAATTTCGAGTTAAGTCGCTGTTTTATTAAGAGTGCGATAAGTGTTACAAAGGCCACTAATTACTTTTAGGTTAACTTGTTATGGACCTAGGACCTAAGGTAATGTACCTTATATGATATGTTGAATATTAAAATTTGTCTTAGATAGAAAAGCTTGATTGACATTTCCTTTCTACCTGTAATGTTAATATGTTAGAAATTTATTACTCTGTACCTAAATAGTAGTGGGTGTATAAAGCTACCATTTTTCAATATATTATTACAAACCATATAACAGCAATACTACAAATTTGTAACATGAGAAGAGAGCCAGAAATCTTCATAGGTAAAACTATAAGCTAGATGACCACAATGTGCTGCATAATGGTAATACTAGAGACAAAGTTAGTAGCCCCAATACTATATTTTATTGTGTGATAGAGTATTGAGTCATATGGCATAGGTTTTCTCAACAAGAGCTGATCTTAGAAATTAAAAACAGACAGGTGCAACACAAAATATTAGGTACATGATACAAAACTTGATTTAAATTGTAGTTTTTATTTACAGCTTAACAATACTACTATTCAGCATGGAGTAGCAATTCAATAAAGTAGTCACCTTATTTTGAATTGTGCCAAATGTATGCATGTACACTGTGGTTTGTTTTTAAACAATACTAGTAACAAGATATTGTTTAGCCTATTCTTGTTCTATTGTTTATGTAGAGTATTCACATTATTGTAGGCGATAACTTTCAATCACCAGTTAAATATTAACTGAGCAGTTAATTTAGCATGTTGCCTAAAATTGTATAAAAAATCTGTCTCATAATCATAAGTCATAACAGAAACAAAGTCTCCCAATAACAAACTTATGTGTTATAGTGGCAGCTGTTGCTCTGTATTACAGAACACTTATACTCAAAGCTCTGTATAGATCGCGCACTGTATGATGGCCGGTCTGAACATTGCGCGAGTGGCGTTGCAGTTGTAAGTTGTAGGTCTCTTTGGTGACAGGGGGCGGGGGCGGGGGCGGGATGCAATCCGTACTGACTGACAGACTGTACATGCGCTACAATTCAGAGACGCTATGTTCAGTCCGGCCATCATAGATTGCGAGATCTGTACTTAACACTTAATATTTTGCTTGACAGCGGTTTGCTGTCAGTTAGATACTTGTTTTGAATAGTATAAATTATTTTCGTGTTTGTATTTACAAATATGTCTGATTTTCCAGCAAAAGAAAAGGGGTGTATTATACTTAAAATACATTCATATATATATTATAAACTTGTTAAAATAGATAAGTTAGTAATCAGAGCAAACAATATTTAGAATTTATGATATTACACTACAGGAGAGAGATGCAAGCAATAAAGTAACTGTTTTTATACTAGCAATATTTCACAAACAAATCTATGGTCTAAAGTGGATTTGCATTTATAACTATGGTGTTACACAAGTTTCAACGTCCATATGGCTAAACCTTAATATGCATTTGCTATGCTGCTAAGGTACAGGATAAAGGTCACACTGCTCCTTTTGCTAACAGTATGTCATTTCCTATAGGAGCTTGGAAGTATTACTCACTACAAGAACACTTTAAGATATCTTTATATGTTGCTTATATCTGTTATGACAACATCTCAGACACATCTTGCATTCAAATATCTTGAATGCAACATGCAAGGAATTCATATCTTGAAGTATGAGCTTTGTTGAAATTAGACTACTATATATGGATTTTATCGCATCATTTATTTTACACTTTTATTAGCTTAAAATTAGTTAAGTTTTATAGTATCTAGTAGTAGTGTAACAGTTTCAAAATTTTGTAATAAAGTGTAAAATAAATAATGCGATAATATCCATATATAGTAGTTTAATTTCAATGAATAACATTTGCGTATACAGAAGACAATATTTGTATGAGCTATGAATAATGAATTTTTCTTCAGTTTTGAAATTGTCGGAAATGTTGTGAAATAGCAGAATGTTCAAGAATATGAAGGTTATGTCAAATTTTGCTATGAATTGGAAACCCTTCTAAACTTCTCAATATCAATAAAATAGAATAAATACATACCTTCATAGAATTTATTAAACTCCTCCAATCCCATTTCAGCGATCCTCTCCTGTTTCCATTTCTCTAGAGCAGATCTGGACTCTTCTGTCATTGTCTTATTCAATATCAGTGTCACAGATGGGTGCTGCTGAGCATAATCATTCTGGTGATGTTTTATTTGAAGAATTTTGTCCTCACTTGCAAATCCAGTCTGTGCCGGAGAGCTCTTTGCCGCTCTACAAACTGAAGAAGTAGAGATACTCCTTACAGCAACATTATTCAACAAAACTCCCACAAAATTAACACATTGCCTTGTATTATGCCACATTTTGTTTTTTATCATTTCTACTGCTAATATGGGACTGTACGTCGTATATCCAGTCAGTGGATCAGTCTGTCTAGCATTTCTTTCAATAAATTCTTTATATTTTATTGTATTTTCATGTGCAGTCGTGCCGTTGTTTTGATGTGACGTACTATTTTTAGCTGGAACACACAGATAAAACACTGTTATGCGTACGCGTGTGTATCTCACGGCGCCAAAACTGTAATGTCATATGATGTTAATTGGCAAGATATGCGACGCTAACAGTTGTGGTACGTAGCAAGCACGCATAAACTGAGATCGAAAGTCAACATAACAATGTAAACAACGTTATAAATATCGTCATAAGGAAACCCGATTGCGGACAATCTAGACGTCTGCATTTTGCAATGGACTAGTCTGTCTATTTAGAAAGTAGTAATCCGCTCACTAGCAAGGTTGCGGAAACCTTATAATCAAATCACTTACCTTCCTTCTGTAAGCGCTGTTTCTTCTGTTTATTAGTTTCTATTAACGGGCCGAACAGTTCTTTATTCTCCTTGTTGTACAATTTTATTTTGTCTGCCGGTTTCAGGAAAGAAGCTGGTCGTACAATTTTATTCCTAATAAATTCCTTTGATTTCCTCTCGAACGAAACCCTTTGACCGATTGTGCAAACCGGTCGAAACATTGCAAAGGTTATTACAATTCCGCTATGATAATTTATAGTAAATTTTCAGTGCGAGGCAACGTCGTTTTCTAATGGAATTTATGACTAAACCTTTTAACTTATACCTTTTTATTTCTACAAAGTTGTCAAAAAATAGCGCAACCAATGACAAATCCCTATTTAAAATTAGAAACTAAGAGTGTTGCTATCGTGTAAAATAACGTGGATGATTTTTATAAATAATATATATTTATAAATAATAAAAATAATGTAATTACTGATATCTATAATAATTGGTCATATTTTTTTTAAGAATTGCTATATTCGTATTTGAATTTAATAATCTTCTTAATAGATGTCACTACTGAAGCGGTTCATTTCATTAATTTTTTGTATTTTGTACTAGATGTCGCTTGAAGAGTATTATTATGTAACCAAAATTAAATTGATGACATCTCGACACCGGGCTGGTATAGTATTCTCCTCTTTAATTTGTTAGCTTTATAGCAAACCTTGAACCAAATTATTACAATGCGGTTAACTAAAGACGGTAGATAATGCTGAGGTTTGGCTTGAATCATGATACTCTTTAATTTGGGCGTTTAATGTTGATATAATTTGGCGGGAAAATAAAGATCGCGGGATTGTTTGAAGCGGCATTTGAAAAACGCCGGCTGTCCGAAGCTTATGTGTGGTTGGGTCTCCTGAAACATGATCGAAAGTTAAATAATTGAACAGGTGGTCTAGACAATCAAACATTGTTACTAAATACAAAAACAACAAGGGTTTATGTACAGTGAGATTATAGTAGTGAAATTAAGACGCTTGAGAAATAAATTGCATGAACAGTGTTCGACTTTGAAGTGATAATCTGAACAAAGTGTTTTCAAGGATATTTTTCAATATTGTAAGTATTTAAACACTTATTTAATTTATTTATAATTATGTAATTATATTGTCTTACCGACCTTATGAGATAAACTTTATTTTCTCTCTTTCAATTGAAAATGCATTATGATTATAATATGCGCGCAATTTATACTGAGTTAATAATGTTATGAAATAATTTAAGTATAATATTTGTTATGTATCCAGACATTTCTTGCGACAAACAATCTTCATAACTTCGTTGCCAAATAATTTATTATGTGCTATATCACATTTAGGCATGTCTGGGACACTCGAAATGTAGGTAAATCCGTGACGATTTATGGTTTGAACTTATAACGACGTCAGTTTATTCCAGAAATATACTTATTTATTTATTATTGATAATGATAAAAAAAAACGATAATTATAAAATTTAATAATATAAAATCTTATCCTGGCCTTAAATAATTCATCTAGTGCGTCTGCTACTTAGAAGATTTTTTTAAATGTATTTTCGTTCAATTTATGTTAAATGCATGTTGAATTGAATATAACTATTAGGTAGTAGGTACTATAAATTATTGCAGAGTAGCCGTTAACGGCGACTTCGTTTGCGTTTCATAGAACTAATTGACCTTTTCTAGGCTTTCTTTTCTCTCAACATTATTTTATTAGCTTAGGTTACTTTCACATTAAAACTTTTAAAACTGTTCTTTTTAATAAGTAGGTATATAATTTAGGTAAGTACTGGATAAAAACTAAAATAAATACAGTTGATATCCTTAGTCTGTTGTAATACTGGACACCGCATAAATTTTCTATCTAGCACCGTCGCGGCGTCGCGTCGCTGGTCGGTGCGCTTTCTGCGCTCGTTTCAAGTACATATGCGCCTTCAGAGCCTTGAATAGAATATACCTATGTGGCGCGGTATTTCCAGAGCGCTATGATATGACCTATTCTTCTTCAAACGAGATTACTTAAAGAGACTACTACTATCACGGTCATCGGTTCAGCTGTGTAGTCTCAGAGTCCTGACATTGCTAAAGTCCACGAGCAGCGCGGCGCTTACCAAATAGTAAAATAAGTTTTGGCCGAATCAAATTTTAACCTACTTCTACAATAGACAGTGCCGTTTTTAGGTTCTTATACCTACGAAATTTTATAAACTGGATTTTTATGTCGCGACGTTGCTGTCTGTCACATCTGATTATCTCAGGAATTATTATATGCATATGTATAATATATGGTTATAGGAAAGGCCGATAAAAAGAAATAAGTTGGATTACTGATACTGGGTCAAGTGGATGATGAAAGGTTGACTGTGGATTTGCACATTATAAAATATACGTTTATTTGGCGTTAATTTCGTCTAATCAAGATACATTTTCAAAGAAATACCACTCTGCCCCATCTCGCCGAATTTTGCCAAGCATTAATTCAAAAAAATAAGCCACGCTATATATGTAGATACTTAACGTAGTATGCGACTAGCGCGACGAGCTATGGCGCTAGTCAACGTACTATATAGCGCTTACTCTATGTATGACGCAACACGATGTAGGCACGCAACGCGCGCTATCCCGGCCGACTATGTGAGTTATGTCTTTATTTACTACTTATGTATTCTGCTTTTGTGAATTTATAAGGTGTTTAGTTCTTAATTGTTTAAAGTTTCTACGATTCGTTTAGGTACTGTTTATAAACTGTATAGTTAGTAAATAGTACATAAGTATAATATTTTTATATTGTACGCTATCGAAACGCTACGAAAAGAAGCGTACTTTGAGAAAAGTCTCGATGCTATTAAAATACCCACGATAAACTGGGTGTAGCGTATAAAACTACGTGCTAAAAATATAGTTTTTTATTCGTAGCACGCCATCATTGACAATAATTATCGCCTGCTCCGTCCCTCGGAGAGCACGTTAAGCCGTCGATCTCGGCTGCCATGAATATCTATGGCAGTCGTTATTGGGTAAGTCGGTACCCTCTAATATCCTGACACTACTCGAGCCTTAGGGTATCGTTAGCCTTCGGGTTGCGGAGGTCAGGTGGCAGCCGCTCCGTGTAAAAACTGATATCCAGTCAAATCCGGTTAGACTAGAAAAGCCGATCCCAAGTGACTTGGGAATAATAAAGGCTAGAGAGAAGATTCGTAGCACGCCATCAAAATATAGTTGATATCAACTAATACTAACAGAAATGTATGTATTGTCGACTACCGCGACGATGCGATGGCATTATATGTGTGTAAAATGTGATAAAGTTTGCAAAATATAAATAATAATATTTACCCTTTACAAACTTTTAGTTAGGTACTTTGCGTTTCTAATTTGTAGGTACCAATTTGGCAAATGAATTTATACACCAATTTCGATCAGAAATTTAAATAAGGTTGTCATCGTTATTTCTTGATGCATAAGTAAGATATTTAAGTAAATACATTTACATAAATTAGAACATTTCCTCAACTTATTTATATCGATCCCTCACGATAAATTATTGCGATGAATGTCATTTTGTTAATTAGTACCTATAATTTCTTTTATTAGCTTTGCGTATTGTATACTTATACTACTCAAAGTAGATAGGATTGAGACATTGCAGGCAGCGGGATTTCTAATCGATGATCTTTAGAATCCTATATGTCTGTTCAGCCTTGTTCGACTCGGTATTTCTGCCCCGTATACTAGGTTTAACAGCTCGAATCCTCAGCGAGATTTATTCTCCATCTATCTATCGGTCTCTGCATGTTGCATGAGGTTCCGGTTCCATCAAATGCAGACAAGCGGTCTGCCTATTTTAATGGGTTTTGGCGTAGTTCATACAGACATCGATTTATTGTAGGAGGTTTTCGTACATATCACGGGGATCAATTTATGGGATTGATATCGTAACGTGGCACGTAATTTTTCATTATAGGTACGGTCGTGAATATGTACAGTCTGTTAGTCGATTATTCGATGACACGTCTCCGATTTATTGTTCCTATGCAGTAAATGCAAATAATCGTAAGCGCCTTGAAAATATTCTAAAATATTACTCCTACTGTTGTAGCGTAGAATCTCGAATGAAGGGATACCCGGCTCAAAATCAGGTAACTAACACGCACCAACTGACATAATATAAATAATAGAAAGTTTTCGTAAGTAAAGCACTGCTGTTATATCTCATTCACCGTTTTATACTTAATACCAAAGAAGTCAAAAGTTACAAATGTCTGACTATACTATATCTTAAATGGCCTCGTATTAACTTTAAAATGGTCGCTCTGACTCTACTGTTCAGGGCTTCTACACAAGTATGAACACGTCGTTGCGTACACGGCATTAATAAAACAGTGAGTTTGTCGATGTTTCTTGTTATCACACCTTTAGTGTCTTAATGAACAGCTTTGGACACGTTACGCAAGTAGGCGTCAAAAGCCCGAAAATCAAACAAAGTATTTAACAAGAACACGACAAAAACCGTATCAACAATACTGTTGCAATTGTACTTGTAGATATTGTGTATTATATTATTAACTTTTCCAGTTTAATAGTAACAGCTGTAGAATTAATCAAGAGTGAGGTGTCTACGGTAATGTACTATCGCAAAATCAACTTAAAGATATTATGTCTGACATTTTGTACACCTTGAACAGGTTTAACAACATCTAAAGTCTTAATAGTTTAGACAAACGCGTATTCACATAGACACCCACAGCGCCGGTCACTATGTGTAAGTACTAAGTAATGAATAGCTACTTATTGCCATCTACTAAACACATTTACAAGATCTTTAAAAACTCTGAACACCTAAAAATTAAACAAAATTGTATATTTATAAATAAATATAGGTAAAATCTGCTTTACATAAAATATTATGTATTTCGTTTACTACACATATTACGGGCGCTTAAAAATATACTGATTATAAGATATTTTGTACAATATCTTATCAAATAACTCTTTCAACGTGCAGCGGCGTTTTTTTATACAAAGTTGCATGAACCGAAATAATTTTCAAGAGTTTGGGTTTCGATCGACTATTTCTACACTACCTATCATATAAAATAAAAGTATAAGAAGTATACATATGTGCTACATATATTTCTTATAAAGTTATTTTATAGGGTAGTTTGAAGCAGCTAGCTTCTAATGCCATTGTACTTCGACAAATAGTAGGTACCATTTGTACTTGTATATTATTGTTAAATATTAATAATAATTTGCTTGTAATCGATACATACTTGATTTTACTAAATTATGAGAATAAATATTTCTATAAGAAGCATTGTTTTATTTATCCTGTAACATTTACTATTTCAAATCTAAGCATACTGAATAGTACTTAGAAATTAAACTACTTGGTACGGAATTTATCGCGGTTTATTTAAATCACTCCAAATAATAGCGATGTGTCAGTGACACTGTTTGAAAAAAAACCGCGATTTAAATTTTACCAATATATATTTTTGAATTCATCAAAAGTTAAAATGTATACAATCAAATCAATAATATTATTTAAGTATATTAGTTTCGTTAGCATTAAGCATGCGTTAGATAAGCGGACACAGTTGTACTTTAAGGTTCGTTTTTCTCATTTCGGTACAGAACTGCCACGCCTGAGGTCGCGGGTTCGATTCCCGCACAAGTCAAACATTTGTGTGCATGAACATGGATGTTTGTCTTGGTCTGGGTATTTCTATGTATAATATGTATGTATTTACAAAAAAATAATAATATATATGTATGTTTATCCATTGTCTAGTACCCATAGTACAAGCTCTGCTTAGTTTGGGCTAGATGGTGTGTGTATGTGATAGAATATTATATTATATTATTATTATTATTAAAGAACTCTAAAACGTCATGAACAAAAGATTTAATTTTACAAATTTGTCACCCTTCCTTCTGTAAAAGTGAGGGTGCGTTGCCACTGACGCGGAGCTGGGCGGAGTGGAGAGGAGCGGTCCGTGAACTGGCCAATCACAATGTTCGATATCTCCACTCCGCATTAGTGAAAACTATTAGAGGTTATGGATTAAATAACACACAATACAAACACTTTAACTATTTATTTTATACTTTGACACAAGGAACTTTTATATGTCCGTTCACTTACAGCTCTCAACAAGAAGTGACAGATAGCAGTGCTGCTACGCCTTTTATAGCTTATCAAACTGTAAAGTATTTGACTACTATTTATATTGTATGATGTTATATTATACAATTACTAAAATGCAATTATTCTAAATAATTAAATATAATAACTAATTAATTTTTGCATGTATAAATGTAAATAATTCAACAAAAACAGTGCAAGTGGAGCGGAGCAGAGGTGAGCGGGCTTTCAAATAAAATATTTCAAATGAACATGCGGCCCTGAGCTGGACAGAATGGAGTCGAGCAGGCTATGGTGCCGATAAAGCGCACGAAGCGGAGGGTAGCAGGACAGTACGGCGCGGCGGGTAGTGTAGGCTTGTCAGGAAAGGACCAGGACTCGTGCGCTGCATTTTACTTTAGCTAGCGATATTACGTCATACACTTCACACGTCATCGACATTCTATGTGAATCAAAATGGATGAGAAACTAATTGAAAGTGTCAAAAAAAGTCCATGTTTATGGGATACACGACTGACAACATACAAAGGCAATGAAACCAAAGCTATCAGGAAACATATGGCGTGGGCAATCATAGTGAAAGACACCAGATTACAAGATCATTGCAGCTCTGGTTTGCTCAACATCACTCCGCCCCGCTCCGCTTTACTCCACTCCGCTTCAATGGAAATACTTGCTACTTTTCACTGCTCCTCTCCGCTCCACTTCGTCCAGCTCCGCGTCAGTGGCAACGCACCCTAAGTGAGTAAAGTGATTCGCGCAAAGGCCATTAAAATATTCCGGTGTCAAATGTTTTCACTCTCAAAATTTTTGAGGTGTCCTCATTTTATTTAAAAAAACGCCTGAAAAGATTCTCGCTTGCCACACTTACTTCCTATATCTATTCTTTCTAGAAGCACAAATCATCATAATATACGATCCTCAATACATGTTTCTTCAGCTTGTCTAGCTCCGTCACGTTATCAAAATCACACCCTTTTTCCGGGTACACACCAGAAATCCCCTCCCTCGGTCCCTCTCTTGAACCAAAGTATAAAGAAAAGAAAATTATAATAAATAGCAATAAAATAAAAATAAATAAAATATTTATTACCAAAAACACATTACAATATGTACGCAATATCCGTAGGTCCCACACTAGGCAAAGCCTGTCCTGTGGGTACCTACGACGATTACAAACTTGGTGCTCGGAAGTATCAACACAAATTATTTCTTATCTAAGTTAGTTATACATGTATCTAAATTAAAAAGAAGAGTAATATATAAATTATAATAATTTTAAATTAAAATGCATATGTTTTTTATTATTGTAAACAAATATGAATAGGTAAGTTTATTGAAAATATAAAAATAATATAATGTGTTTAATGTGATGTGTGTATACAAATATTATAACGTAAGTGTAAGTAAACTATGGTATGTTATGCGTTCGGATTTTGTGTCAAACTGGGATAAAATTTCATGCTAGGTGTACCAAAAGGTTTTCAGTGGAATCGTAAGTCAAGGAAGAAAGCCAGTTTGTTACTTTTATATTCGCCTCTTTCAAGGAACAATGCTTTATCTCACAAAAGGAGATAATTTATTATAGATATAATGATCTTTGAAGGGACTGAAGCGTCTAGCAAAGGATTTGTTGATTTTAGGGACAGTAATTTTGTACACACGACGTTTGAGCAGATCCTGATACTTTTCGGAATTTATAACATTACGGTGTACTTTAAGAAATGTTCTCAAAATAAATAACTGCCTAACATTCAGTACTTTGCTATCTTTATAAAGCTGTGAAGTGGAATACTTAAAGAGCTTTTTTAGCATTGTTTTGAGTACTGAACGTTGGGCTCTCTCCAGATTTATTAGGAATGATTTGAAAGCGCTTCCCCAGCAGCCTATACAATAAGTTAGCAGTGATTGAGTTAATGCAAAATACACGGTTCGTAGAGTGTCAATTGATGCCGCGGACCGAAGGAGTCGCATTATGTTCCCTGTTTTACGTACTCGGTTCGACAGAGCATTAATGTGGTCTTTAAAGTCTAAGTTCTTGTCAATAATAACACCAAGGTATTTAATGCTATCTGTTTTTTGTATGCTTTCACAGCTACAACCTTGCTGACCTCCACAACTGTGTAATTTTATATTGAGTGCATTATTTGGGGCTATCGCAGCTGTTTTATGAAAGCACACATATTTAGTTTTATTAGCATTCATTGTTAGTAGATTATGGTTTAGCCATGTCGATACACGCGTCATCCCCACCTCCGCATTAGAAAAAACCATGGTCCAACTGGCTCCGTCAAAAATTAAAATAGTATCGTCAGCGTAACAAATGATTTCTGAACAGGTTATTTCGTGTATATCGTTCATATACATTATGAATAGGGTTGGTCCTAATATACTACCTTGTGGAATACCGAAATTAATTGAATGTGAACCACTTTCATAGTTACCAACTCTTACACACAGTTTTCTATCCGATAGGTAGCTCCTAAACCATTCAAGCGCTATACCCCTTATTCCATAATGTTTTTCTAATTTCTGTAATAGGTTAGGAAGAGAAAGGGTGTCGAAGGCGTTTGCCAAATCTAAGAAAATGCCTATGCTATGTTTGTTTTTATCAAGTTGAGATGACACTGTAAAGTCAGCATAGCAACTGCATCTTCGGTCGACTTACCTCTCCTAAACCCAAATTGCTTGTCCGATATAAAGTATTTAGTCTCAATGTAACGAATCAATCTATTGCTAACAATTTTCTCAAGTAACTTTAAAAATGCTGTCAGCAATGAGATAGGTCGATAGCTGGCCGGAGAATCTTTAGGACCATTTTTGTAGACTGGTGTGACAGAAGCTACCTTCCATATATCGGGAAAGATTCCAGTTTTTAAGGTGACGTTATATATTTCTGTTAGTGGTGGCACAAGGGCATCTCTAAGATGTTTCAGAAGCTTATTTCTCATTCCATCCATATCCGGTGCTTTGTCGTTTTGCAAAGATATTATAAGTGACTCTACTTCAGCACAGTCTGTAGGCTGCAGAAAGAATGAATCTGCTATAAGTTTACTACGGACTTAGTTGCCAATGCTTCTTGATAACAAATAGAGAATTAATTGCTGTTTGTTAGGTTTTTCGGCATACTTCGAACTTATTAGATATGACGCAGCTTGTCGGTCAGCGAATATACGTTCAACTGTTAAGTTTTGTTCTTCTTCTCTCTTAGCCTTTATTATTCCCAAGTCACTTGGGGTCGGCTTTTCTGGTCTAACCGGATTTGACTGGATATCAGTTTTTACACGGAGCGGCTGCCACCTGACCTCCGCAACCCGAAGGCTAACAATACCCTAAGGCTAGATCAGTGTCAGGATATTTGAGGGTACTGACTTTCCCAATAACGACTGCCATAGATGTCCATGGCAGCCGGGACCAACGGCTTAACGTGCTCTCCGAGGTACGGAGCAGGCGATAATTGTCAATCAATACGCACATAATTTCGAAAAGTTATATAACTTCCGAAAGTCAGAGGTGCGTGACGTAGGTTCGAACCCGAGACCCTCTGCATTGCAGTCTGTTGGTCTCCCTACTGAGCTACCGCTGCTTTTTTTTTTTCAACTGTTAAGTTTTCATATAATAATAATAATAATATTCTATCACATACACACAACACCATCTAGCCCAAACTAAGCAGAGCTTGTACTATGGGTACTAGACTATGGATAAACATACATAGGTACCTAAATACTTTTTTTTTGTAAATACATTCATATTATACATAGAAACACGCAGACCAAGACAAACATTCATGTTCATGCACACAAATGTTTGACTTGTGCGGGAATCGAACCCGCGACCTCAGGCGCGGCAGTCGGTTACGCTAACCACTACGCCATCGAGGTCGTCGAATATCTCAAGACCAATCACCTTTATCGTAAGTATAATAATTATTATATCATGCTGAACTATTATAGTAATAGTCATAGTCTAGCATGATTTTATTATAATTATACTTTGCTTTCACATAGAAATCTATAGAGATACAAACTGTAGATAGATGAAGTTGAAGCAAACTCATTGTATGATCTTACACGAGAAGATCGACTAGATAGGTGTATTCCTTACGAGTGAAGTAATGATAACAAAATAAAAAATAAAACATTTGTATAAAAATGTAGAGTATTATACATACTCATATATTGAAAGACGCATAGGTACGTGAGTGCTGCGTGCTCACCTGTGCGGGTGTGTTGTGTTCGTATTGTTGGGATGCTTATGGTGACCACAGGTATTTTCACGTTTAAATCTCTTCACAGAAATGTAGTCTTGTAAGATATCAGTTTAAACTGAAGGGTGCTTACATGACTAACATTATAAAAGCTTTCCCAACATCATAGTTAGGTACGTAGAGGATTGCAGAAGTGGAACACGGGCTCAAACAACACTTAAATAAGCAGTTTTTGAATATAAATGTAAATTTACTCCATCTCGCTGTATCTTACAATGATGCACTCTCCGCTGAAGCTTTAGGAATTTACGAGCGCCACAGCTGTTCCTTCGATAACGACCTTGTCATACGATGACGGCGCATGTGATTATATGTCGCACCATGTTGTAATACAAGTATAATTATAACACTTGAGCATCCTTTGCATTATACTTATTCCTTATGAGGTCCAGTCCGTCGCGCGCCGCTCCGCTTTCAATAAGCTAAGCGACGCGCGGTCTCATCACCGTCATATTAAATCTCAATGAATACTAACTAATCTAATACACTTTACTTATCCTCTTCTCTCTATTTTCTGGTGCCCAGCCCATTACCTAGGTTAATTAAAAATAATGTTGTATGCTCCTTTTTTAATGTCAAGAAACAACTAATAGATATACTTTAATACAAAAAGTAAGCAATGTATGACACGATACAGTTAAATTATCGTAATTAGTGAACCAGCTTCTTTATTCACTAAACTTGTCACAAACCAAACAGCCTTTACAAAACTAAGCCTCCATTCATTTAGTCAGCTTAGGTACTCGACATCAGTGTGGGCGACGAAAACGAGTCTGTTTAAGTAAAGTAAACAGTTCATTCAATTTATGTAAAAGCAGGCGCCTGTACAATGATAAGATGATGAGAGAAATTAATTTTAAAATGAATCCATTTAGTGCATCGCTGTGGCACAGTTTTTAATTAAAAACGTCCGCCGCGGTACGAAAGAAAATTCATTTTATATTATTTTTGCCACAGAAACGAATCTAATTTTAAATTCATTATTATCTATCTGCTTTTGCTGCACTTTCGTGGCTTTAAACATAATTATAATTCCTAAGGATCTGTGACAACCGACGAGAATGCTTGGAACTTTTAATTTCATTCAGAACATTAAGGGATAGATAAAGTTGAGATCGACTAATCTAAGTACACCTCAGGTCAATTTATTTTAATACTTATCAATTTATTTTTGAAATCGCGTTGGTGGTTTGTAATTGTAGATTATGGGATATGCTGGGTGTCAACAGTCTTCGTTTATCGGCGGTCGCGGTGATTCCGGCGCCTGTAGGCGTCACTATAATAAAATTGCTTTAGATTGTCCTTCTCAGATAAAAGTTCTATCATTAAATTAGTTCTCTATCATATATTAAAATATATTGTTGTTATAATTAAAATAATTTCCAAGAAATACATTAAATCTATTAAATAGTGTGGGAGTGTGAAATAAATCCGCTTTCAGAGTTTTTAGCGGAAGTAGCATGCATACCTATACTTTAAAGGAAATTAAAACATATTTCTTTGGAACTTATAGGTACATGTTGGGTGCCGGTCGGCTACGCGTTCTCTGTGCAAAAGCCGGCTGCGTGCGCCGCCAAGTATTTCTTCATCATAAGGCGATTAATTTGAGATAAGGTCTAAGCCAACCTTATATTCGTACAACAATATTTTTTCGGCTTAGGCTGGTCTTGAATGCTAGAATGGCAAAATGGTGCGCTGAGTGTTGTTGGTTCGATCCATACAGAACAAACATTCGTGTGGTCCGCAAATACTTGTTCCGAATCTGGGTGTTCTTTGAGTACCTACGTTGTTTGGATGTTTGTAATTTTTTCAGGAATACAGATCTAACTTCTAGAAGTGGAGTTGAAAATACCACCACACAAACCAAAATCAAATAGTTAAAATTGAATATTTTATAGTACAGTAGTAGTACAGTAGACTCACTCACTTTACTTCGCGTACCGTACCGTACGCGCTGTTTGGTGCTAATATCGAATCAAACTCACATCGATTAGTATGTCAGTCTCGGCAATATGGGTGCGAACAGATATCGGGTCTCACGGTGAATTTATAGCCGACAATAGCTAAGACCGACACTGAGTACTCAGTTAGCTCTTCATTTGCTATTTAATAATGTACTATTATTCATCCTCAATAGATTCAGAGTTAACTTACTAATGAGTTTCAAACAGAATTGACCCGTACCTAAATGGCTATCGCTAAAGTTAACTTTCACATTTCACGTTCAAATCAAATCAAAAATGATTTATTCATCATAAAGTCACACTTATGAACGTCGCAGTTCAGTGGTTAGTGAGTTTACTGAAATTACTGAAGTCCTCTTTGTCTGGATTCTAGGAAGCTTTACTCTGAGTAAAATATCTCGTAGTATTTAATAGTGCTCTTGAAATTTTTATTTCATAGGAGTGTAAAACGTTGTAGCTTTTATCATATTATAGCCTTCCAATAATATACTACACTTAGTTAAATCTTTTAACATTTCGCGTTGTGTGTATGGCATACATAACAGTCAACACGGCCAGTATAACTTGGCGACACGTTTAGCAATCAATTGTAAAAACGACACTATATTGTCATCATTATCATTGAAGGAAAAAAAGATGTATTACACGAACATTTGGACCAGGTCCGTTTCCAGAGTTGAGTAACTCTTTGCTAGACCAAGGAATTAAACTCGGAAACGCACGAATGGTCACAAGTATAAGCGCATACTTATGCAATGGGACGAACTGGGCAGTCTGACTCCCAAAACAAACCATAAAACTTATAACAAATGAACTTCTCCTCCGAAGTAAATTAATTAGAAAAGTTATTTCGCAAGCTCCATTCATATGCTCGTTTGTTTCCCTTAATGGATTGGAAGAAGGAATAAGCAAAATAGGTTTATTACCTGCTTTTTAACATCAATGGCCACTTGTCAGGCAAGCCAGTAATTAGGTTAATCTCACTGCGCTAGTTGATGGCCTGAGCATCCCCTGATGGACGAGCAATCATGACGCGGCGTTGGACATTCGTTTAACACGGTCTTATCGCTCGACTAAAGCGTTCTATTGTTTACAACTGTTCAACCTATAGATTAGCAATACTTTCTCTGTTATATTATAGTCTTATATTGCACCCTCCGTGGCTCCGTGACGCAGCGGCAGTATATGCGACTTGTGTGCATGAGGCTTTGGGTTCTATGGCCGGGTCGAGGACTGGTTTTTATGTCAAATGGTTCTCAGTAGCAGTTTGGTACTATGTTCGGTAAACGGCAATAGGCTTGCTCTATTAGGTTGAACCTCAAACCTAAGCTGGCGAGATGTGGATGTATTGGTTACAGGCTTGAGGTTATGTTTATTTTTACATATTATGACTGCACAGTCGGTAGCGGATATAAGAGGTCACCTTGCTTCGAATATTGTTGAATCGATCTCTACAAGAATAAATACGTACGGTGTTAGCTCAACCTTACGTCTATTTTCTACCGTCAAGTCTCGGGTGTGATTCACGGCTTTAACAATGTTATTGATTTTTCATTAAATAATTCTCACTAGTCTGGGACTAAGCTAACTATATCTTACTGTCCGGGACGTTATTCAAACATATTTTTAAGATGATGCATATTTTGTAAATACTTTTGCTTAAACCAAGCAATGTGGTAGGCAGGCGATAGAGTCCTGTGTAGCATATTGGTAAAATGTCGGTGTCCTAATTCGCAGTTTTGCATACAAAAGGCTAACAAACCTGCAGAGTGCCGATGCCGGCACACAATAGCTAATAAATTGTACAAAATTGAATACTATCGCGCGACACGTGCACTCGAATCAAAACAAACCTGGTTTTCCAATACAAAGAAGGCATTTCCAATTGTGTGATTGATGTTTAAAACAAAAATACTTTTTATTTCTCGTCTAGTGAGAATTCAAGGACTTCACAATACCGTTTGGACTTCTAAAACTTTGGGGCACTCCTGAAGCACATAGAACGTTGATGAACGATTTGGAAGTAAGATAATATAAGTTGGAATAGGTAGCACAATTCAGGATGCTGCGGGGTGCGCTCCTCCGTGGCGTCATTTGTTACGCCGACGACACACTTGTCACGGCGAGGGGTAAGTCGCACCGGGCGGCGGCCATACTGGCGACCGCTGGGGTCGCAGAAGTCGTTAATCGTATTCGGCGGTTGGGCCTCGAGGTGGCCCTGTCCAAGTCCGAGGCCATTTGTTTCCACGGCCCTTGGAACCGGCCACCTCCAGGAATGTATATCATGGTAGGAGGGGTCCACATCAGCGTCGAGTTAACCCTAAAGTATTTAGGTCTCTTGCTCGACAGCCGGTGGGACTTTATAGCCCATTTTCGACGTTTGGCCCCCATTCTTCGGGGCGCTGCAGGCGCGCTCTCGCGCCTGCTGCCCAACCTTGGGGGGCCAAACACCTCCTGCCGGAGGCTCTACGTAGGGGTCATGCGGTCCATGGCCCTGTACGGGGCCCCAGTTTGGGCGGACAACCTGACGGCCCGTAAGATTTCGGCGCTTCGTGCGCCACAGCGTGCCATGGCCGTCAGGTTGATTAGAGGTTACCGCACGATCTCGTTCGAGGCTGCGAGCCTCCTCGCCGGGTCGATGCCATGGGCCCTAGAAGCGGCGCTCCTGGCGTCGCTCTATCGTTGGCGCCAGGAGGCGCTAGCTCGGGGCGAAGGACCAGCTCGTCCCGCTCTCGAGGCGGCGAGGTCCGAGCTCCGCCAGGTCCTAGTGGCAAATTGAAAGGAGCGACTTGTGCACCCCAGTGCCGGGCACGCCACGATCGTGGCGGTAAGTCCCGTGTTTGAGGAGTGGCTGGAGAGGCGGCATGGCGCCCTCACCTTCCGGCTGACACAGGTAATGACTGGCCACGGTTGTTTTGGCCAGTTCCTGTGTCGTATACGCCGGCAAGAGACGCCCGGTTGTCACCACTGCGGCGACTGCCGCGACGTTGTTGAGGACACGGCGCTGCACACTTTGGCGGTTTGCCCCGCCTGGGCATCGCAGCGCCGTGAGTTGATCGCGGCAGTCGGATTGGTTGCCCTCTCGCTCCCGACCGTAGTTCAGTCTATGGTCCGGAGTGAGAGGTCGTGGAACGCCGTCGCCTCCTTTTGTGAGGAAGTCATTTCCATCAAGGAGGCGGCGGAGCGGGAGAGGGACCGTTTAAACCCTCTCCCCAACCGCAGAACTGGGCGCCGGAGGGCGCGAGATGACCTCCAGCCACCCTGCGGATTGACCTGGGGGTGGTGGGCTTTGTGGGCCTGCCCGCCATCCGTTCAGCACCAGGTCCGAGAGGCGGCGTGCGTGTTCCCACGCGCGCCTCTGTGTCGAGTCCGTTTCCCCTCTAGGGGGGACAGTAGGGATTATTTTTGCGAAGTGCCTATAGGGTAGGTCTTATCGGGTAGTGGCCTGCCGTTTCATACGGCGGGCCGAAACCTCGGCGGGGTCGCGACTGCATGCGCAAGTGTTTCGCGCGGCCCCGTCGATAGTGGTTTTGTCGAGGAACACCGTGGTAGGTTTAGTCGGTATTCCGGGAGGTACTTTATCATCTTTACCATCTTTCTTTTACCCCGGCGAGTCCGACGTCCGACATAACCCCTCCGCCCGCCCCCGCGGATGGGGTATGTGTCATGCATTCGCCCACGTTAAAAAAAAAAAAAAAGGTAGCACCATTCAGGCTCTTAAATGCACAGTTAATATTTTGAACTAAGTGTAGTTAAAAATGTTGTATCACTAGTAGAGAGTATCGGAATAGTTACGGCTATGTTTAGTAGTTATACAATATAACCAGTGGATACCAAATCAATTACGGTCAGCAATATTATAGTCTTATATTGTCGTCTATGAGGCAGTTCTAAAGTCTATGGTGCTACTTACAGAAATGCCAAGTAGTACTGTCGGACTTATACCGTTGGTACTCTATCTACACAGATACTAAGGAATGGTATTTGAGTAGATAGGGTGCCGAAAGGAACTACACATGTATCCGCTCTTTTTCCAATGTAAAATGCTTGAATAGTCCTCCACGTCCACCTCCACGAAAACACTTTGAATGTTGAATGACTGCTGCGCTCCCGTGGTTCTTAGCTTGATGTTATATAGCTTATGTAACTTTCGGATAAAGTCGTACTTTACTTTCTAATAGTAACATTGTTTTTACAGTCGTTCCAGTAGTTTTGAGTTTAATAATTAAGTACACACAATTCAAACCTATAAATATTTACCAAAATTTTAATATAGATTTAAAATACAACACTCAACTAAGGAATAATTCCTGTGGCGCGGGGTGGAACTATTTGGGGACTGCACAAATGTTTGCCCCGTGTGGTACCGAACTTACAAAACTCGGCGCAGTAATGGCGACGGCGACGAGGCGAACACTCACCATGAACATTCATTAAATAACTGTATTTAAATTTATTTACCTACTAATATTTAAAAAACCTCGTCAGTTATTCGTTTATTTATAACATATATTAATATTTAAATTGATTTTTGTCTACCTTCACGAAATCAAAGGTATCCAAAGCCTTAGGTTCGTAAGTTATAATCCTGATTTACTTATTGATGGCTTTTGGGTCCGTTCTATTTTTACTATGATAGCTTAATAATATAGCAAATATTTAATAAACGATTTGGTAACATATGCAAAAGTACATGCTTGACTTACTTAAAGATAGATTCATCACAAACAGTATTTACATAGCCCACACACAAATACAAGTATGGCAGGTATTTGCTCGGAGAGACGTTACTTGTCACGTAATTATTGTTTGAATGACGTGTATTAGTGCAGTACATCCAGTGCGGGCGCGGCGTGGGCACGAGTGCGGCGAGGAGCAGTTGCGCGGAGTAGTTTAACTTCCCAACTTAGATTAGATAGGTCAACAATGCGTAGTGGCTGCCACGGCATCTGTGCCATTCGGCACATACATGTGTATACTTGAAGTCACGCGTAATATTACGAGACCGAATTTGAACATACTGGCAGAATTTAACTTATGATAATTTAAATAATTAAAGAAATTATTCTAGAGGTAAACTGCACGTAAGCTTTTTGTGTAACTTCGTGAACTTAATGTTTTGCTGTACTAGAGAGTAAAATATAATATGATGATAACTGTCAGCTGAAGTTAGTCAGTGATATTTTATGAAACGTTCATAAACCAATACATAAGGGCTGTATAATATATTATGATATTTGATAGCGCTGTCTTTTTTTTGTCTTACCCTTGTATATACAAGGGTAAGATAAAAAAAAGACAGCGCATTAAAAGAAGACGGCACTTAAATACAGCGTTATGATTAAAATCTAATTTGCTTTTCTCAAATCGAGCTTAGGTAAGTACATACATAGTATTAGTCAATATAGGATAGCAATGGTAATGCCGACTATTTTCGCCGGATTGGTGCCAGAACAACAGACAAACAGACAAAAAGCCTATTATTTTTATTCTTGAGTTGGTGTTTTTTGTCATTATTCACTTATTGCCTGATTGTAACCGACCGAAAATTCAATTTTGGTTTTGGCCAAAAATCTGCCAAACTTAGTGTTTGTGAAATATCTTCGTTCGGATCAGTCCGAGTCTTGTAGTTGCCAGCCTAGTTCTTCGTTGATAGCTGCCACTGTACTGGATCCAAGATTTAAATATACATGTCTCAATATTGACGAACTGGATGTTGCAAAGCCTGAAATACATACATCATTTTCACACTAGATTTCAGTATCTATGTATACAATAGAAATTTTAACATGTATACAAAAGTTTCGGTTTCTGCCGACACTGATATGATCATCTCAGCCAAAACACGTCCACTGCAGAACGTAGGGTCTTCCCAAGGTTTTCCACGGAGACCGATCTTAAGCAGACCGTATTCAACCACTTCCTCCGCGATCCTTACCAGATCCTTGATCTAACAGAAACTCCCTGTCCTGCATATCAAAAATTGTAACCATTAGAATGATTAATTTAATAACGTAACTGTAACTACAGTTCTATTAAATAAACACACAATACAATTCATTGAATTGAACAGGGAGGAGAGCTCTAAAAAGTGTTGTACTTCAGTGTACACTGAATCCGCACTACTGCGAAACATTTCACAAAGAGTTCGTTACAATAGTATTTCATATATAACAGCATGTTATAGTTATGCTACTAGCTACTATTTCATTGCCATAGTTATTCTGTTAAAATGCCGCTTGTCGAATAGTTCTGGAATATCTGTAGGTCGTAAATTTCTGGTGAAAAAGCATTCTACAATGTAGAACTATCTATCTATTGGATGGTGCACAGTTTGGAGTTTGGGAGATAGATTGAATCTAATCAATAGTTGGTGTTATCGCATCGCAACTTAATAGAACATGATGTAAAGCTAAATTATAGTTTCCTAATGTTGATTTTGCCTCTGATGTGCCTGTATGTCACGATTCCCTCGTGTATGTCTTTTGCTTTTAGTTGACTAGATTTCTGTATAAGGTGAATGTAAATGATATAATTGACAGAGAAAAGACACAGGCGAATGTAATCGGATAATTTAAGAAATAATGGCAGGAATAGAGTGCTTTACACTTAAAAGCTTGATGCGGCATAATTGGAAATAAAATTGCAGAATGATTGAAGTTAGGGATAGCAACATAATATATGAAATAATAACATACATGATATAATTCTCCACAAAACCAACATCATTTTTTATTTTATTTTATAGACAATTTAATTTATACTTATTCAATTGAAAACCATTGTGGCTTAATAGTTTTTAATAGAATATGAATTTAAAATAAAATCCAATTTTTATTAGGGAAAAATAAGAATGGCTACATAACCATATTTTCTGTTGCATAATTACAAATAATTCAGTCATGAAATCGATCTGGAAACAGCTGTAACTATTATTTTATTTCTATAGAAAAAGTAATTTACAATATGTATGTGTGATATGAATATAAAAACAATAAGGTTAGAAAATTGTTAATAATTACATAAAAATAACTATAACTGTAATTCTCGTTACTTCTTTCAGACTAGGGCAATCAAAGGAGCACACACTATTTTATTTAACTTACACATAATTATGTATATACTACGAGTACGTTTTTGACAGTTACAGTGATAATACAATGTTGCCTTAATATAGAACCTCAGTATCCGCCGGGCATCAGCATTTAAGCCGACATTCCGGCGACTTTTGCCTGAACGCCAGACTTGATTCAATTTGCCGTCCTCGGTCGGTACTAAGTTATCGGCGGACTTGCAGTTATATGCATAATTTAACCTGCCTCCATATGGAAGTTGACCTACATGATTGCCCCAGTTTGTCTTACAGTACACTGTGCCGACCCTTCCTTGCATTTGTATATTTATACTGCAAGTTAACGCTTCACTAAACACAGGAAGAGTTTAAAATAAAAGAGTTGCAAAGAAACGGTTTTATGTTTCGCTTATTTACACTTCAAAGAAATTAACGAGTCGAAAGCAAGTAACCTACTTATAGGAATCATTAACTTACCATTTAGGTTCATTTTATACAATAAAGTCATTTACAAGGGTTTTCAGAATAAAAATAAAGAGCTTCTGTAAGAAGGTTTTCTTTCTTTTTTGTTATTATTTTTAAAAAGATAACTTTTGCTCAAGGTATTCGTCCTGATTTACGGGAAATTTCACAAACATTCAAACAACGGATACAAAGAACACCTAGACTCGGAACAACTATTAATGGATCACACAAATTATTGTCCCATGTGGGGATCGAATCCACATTACTCTGCGCAGTAGCAATAACTACGACGAACAAAAAAAAAGACGAACTGGCCTATATTCCTTTCCGGTGGTGACTTCAAATCACAACGCATATGTCTTAGACCGTACACATTTATATGTGGATCACACAAATGTCTGTTGTATGCGCGCACGTGTGTTGCGCGCGCACGCTGCATGCGGCGCGCGGCGCGATGTTCGTGATGTTGATGAGTCAACGTAGTGCGAGGAGTAGTACCCAAGTACGTATTATATTGTATTATTATGTGCCCTTCCACCGTGGGCGGCAGTCGCTGAAGGGGTACGTCACTGTGTAGTTGCCGATATTTTTGTTAGATTATCGTAACCTATAATTCGTAATAAGTTACGATTTCATATATTATATTAAACATTATTTCTTATGCGATATTTTTAATTTACAAAGGTTTGAAAAAAACGTTTTTGAAAATCAATTTTGCAAACACTAAACCTTGGGATGGATTTTCTCCATAAGTTAGGAATATCGTAGTTGCGTAGCGTAGTTTTGTAGTGTTTTTTATATTTGGTTGCGTTCGCCACCGAGCTAGTCTGCTACGGAGCTGCACTTGCAAGCTATCATTACATAGCGTAGCATATCATAGCTGCAACAACGACATACTCGTCAGATTATAATGATTGGCGTCGTCTACAGATCATACAACCTTTATTTCACCGTTACACTGTTTACCTATGAACGCTCAGCAGAGAAAGACGCTTAATAATATTAAGAATATATAGAAATAATAATATTAAGATTAAGAATATATTCTTTTCGAGCTATCCTCTAATGCCAGCATATCTTTGTTGTCATGCCCGCAAAGCTTCTCCTAATTCTAGTCGTTTGTTCTTTTTACTTGGAGCGATTTTATGACGTAAGTAGGTATGTGGGAACTATAAATAGCTTAGACAAGTTAGTACTTGCGGGCTCGTGGTGCAGTCAGCGATACATCCTTATCAGCCCAATGAAGCTCGACAGTGTTGACATCGCGTGCGCGCTCGCATCAACTGCAATCTCATGGCACACATGCCGCTGATTGCAACTATTAATTGATTGTGCTTTTAATTATTTTCATAGATTTATCTATTAGGAGATTGTCTATTATAAGGTATGCAATGACAGCCAGTATCGTTGGCATATAATGGAATAGACGAGAAACTAGAATAACTCCTATAGTTACTTTATGAGTATTCCGCGTTTAATATATAAAGAAAACTGAATGGATTTCAGGTAGAACCAGATCTAGTATGTTACTCTCTTGCCTAAATAAATAGTTGGCTGCACTCTCTAAATATTCATTTATACAATTTAGTTATACATACCACTTTATGTATGACTCTTGTAATAAAAAACCGTAGCGGCAATGATGACTGATGACATCTGGTTCTCTGTGGTATAAGGAAATGCTAATCTCGAACACGGCTACATCGTTAACCAGACGTATCGATCTCCTATGGCCGCTTAAACTGAATGCCGATAGCTATTCATCCATATATACATATTGCATATTTAATCGCTGGACTAAGTTGATAGCCGAATTGTTTTAAACCAAAAAAATGTGTTTGCATATTAGGCGAATATTATACATAGATTTTAAACATCTTTATACGTATTTTATTGCGGTTTTATGTGTTTACAACCTTTATATATATGTTGGCATTGTATTGTAGGCTATTCAGCACCAAATGCGCTGAAAAGATGTGACTTGATTTCGTGGACTAATAATGTTAATAAGGTATCGCATTTCGATTTACCTCAGCGTAGCAAGTTGAAATCCGTAGTCTCTGCGTACCCAGAAGGCGAACACTCACGATTACTAGTACAACAATTTGATAGTTGAACTAACAAAGAAGATTTTCTGATAAATAATTGCATATTTGAATACTGGTAGTTGAATAATGCAATAAACCTAGTCCTAAACTATATTATTGTGGTAAAATAATATTAATTGTAACTATAAGTATGGCAGCATTATATTGATTATATTAAGCGTATATGTATAGTTTGTTAAGTTTTAACAAGTTTTAAAAAGTTAAGTTTGTTGAAGTATGGCTGACTACTTAATCTTCTCGTACTCATACACTATTAAGAAGTTTTAACGGAAGGAGCTGCGGCCGGTACTTACTACTTAGTTAGTTGGAGGAATTGGTCACACTTCGTGGCATATCCCAGCAGTCTCGCGTGTGTTCGCAGTAAGTTGTCGAGAGTGGAGAGTCGTCGCTGTTAGGTACTCGGGCGCGTTAGTGGCGCTCAGTCTTTTTAATTGACTTCGGATTTCGTGAAAAGATACTTTTAATTATGAATTCTTATAGTATTTGACATGCAGCAGCAGAAAAAAAAAGTAAATGAAGTACGCTGGTCAGTTTTTAATTTCAAAGAACTTTCGTGCAATTTCAAGTCACATAACATAATCATATTACAATTTTACTATACTTATCAACTTGGTATTCCTATTTTATTACCATTATTCTGCCATTCAATCCACCCTGACATGATTGAAAATGGTATTACATATATACCTGCCGAATTACAGCGTGTATTAGTAACATTTATTTTAGTAAACTGAACGCATTTGAAACTTGATTAGGTAATGTTATTCCGGCAATTCTGTTTTGCGGTGGCAGCCGTCGTCCAGTAAAGTGGTTTACGTGACGTGTCTATGTCTCCCATGTTCTTCATTAAAATAGCATCCTAAAATAGTTTGTAATGTCAACCACTGCTGATAATAATGTTGTGGTCACTAGGATGTTCAATATGAGTCAGCAGTGCTGTGCTACCCACAGAGCGACGCCACTCGAGACACGTGTACCTATGTGGACTGTGTGTGTGTGTGCTACCAAAATAAAATTGTTTGTTTATGTTAAAATTATAGTGAATTAACAGGACACATTAGTGCATTAAACAACAAAACAGGAAATATTTTATCATTTACGTAGTGGTTAGTGTAACCGACTGCCACGCCTAAGGTCGCGGGTTCGATTCCCGCACAAGTCAAACATTTGTGTGCGTGAACATGGATGTTTGTCTTGGTCTGGGTGTTTCTATGTATAATATGTATGTATTTACAAAAAAAAAAAAAGTATATATGTATGTTTATCCATTGTCTAGTACCCATAGTACAAGCTCTGCTTAGTTTGGGCTAGATGGTGTTGTGTGTATGTGGTAGAATATTATTATTATTATTATTATTTATTTAACCATATTTCAATTTATTAATATTATCGCAAGCGGTAATCACCCATACTGATATTATTATAGTAACCACTAACTTAAAATGTTTTGCTACTTACACAGTGGCTCAAGTCTGCCGTCCACTAAAAAGACGTCAACTGATATGGAACGCATATAGTTTTATGTCTTTTTAGTTAACGGACGACAGCAGTGCAGTCTGCTGCATTATATACAACAAAGCATTTAGGGCGGTAATAGGGGTGGCACGACTTTGCCTGGCATGTTCGCGCAATCTCGCACCGACTACTTCTTCGTGAACACGCGAAAGCGAGCCTCGTCTTTGGTACAAAGTGCGCGCAGCTCCAACACTGCTGGCGACAATAGCAGGCGACCAGAAGTTAAATTAATTCTGATCAAATTGGTTTCTCAAACGCCAAGAAAATAACATATTAAAGTGAAACGCTCGTATTAGCATTTAACTGTGAGTAAAAATGTTTACCTACCAAACATTAATGTGAAATTTCAATATAATAAAAAGATAATAGCGTGGCCTATATTCATAATTGTTACAAAATGCACTCTGTCCACAAACAGCGTAGAATATGTATAAACAATATTATGCAGTATAAATAAATATGAGCGCATCGAACAGTTAGAACACGTGGAGTCAGTGGCGCATGACGGTGCCACGGCCGGTGCCGACGCGCGGGTTAACTATCGGTTAATAAATATCAGAACCGTTTACTGAGAAACTGCGTGATGATTGGGATAAAATTAAACATTGCACAACACAGCGTGTTTGCGTTACAAGGGAGTTAGTGTTAACAGACTAACAAAGTCCAGCCAGTCCAGTAATATAACAAAGAAAAATGAAAATTAAAAAAATACTTCCATATCTGTTTTAATTCCAGATATCCAGATTTTGATCAAGATATAAAATAATAAAAAATCTATATATTTTGTTATAAGTATGTATGTCTAGACGAAACAAGATTCTCCTATGATTCATGTTGTAAATTTTTATTTACTTCGTTTAAGTAACTACAACGTTAAAGCTAGGTGTTGAAGTCAATAATGGATTTAAAAGAAATCATTATGTTAATCTATTTAAGCAATTTTGACGACTGCTATCTGAATTATGAGCTTATAAGCCTGGTCTATGTCTTATATGTAGAATGTAATCGCGGTACTGATGCTTAATTCATAACTGTGCTATCTAACTTAAAGCTCACTTGTTTGATAGTGCTAAAGCACGTCGTTTGATGATACATCCGAGTGGTGAGGTGTGGAAAGGTACGAATTACACTGCAAATGTAATTAACACTACGATTCACAGCCCAGTCAATATAACTAACAAGTAATTAGTATCGTGAGAAGCTAGTTATGGCTGCACAGACACTTAGCGTGGAAACAAAATGGAGACTAGGTCGAGTGTTACACGGGTCAACGGCAGGGAGGGTAGCACTACGATTGCTACTGAACCGAGAGAAACTAGGTAGGGTGCGACGAACAGCTCTAGTCAACATTATGAAACCATTTTAGCTGGATATTTGTGGAGATGCAGCCAGTACTAACTACTCACTCAAGGTATCGCCTTGGGTATAAAAAATATCAACGCAAATCATTCATGCAAAATAAGATGGTAAAGTAATTAAACAAGCGCTTCAGCAAAAAGCTTTATACAATTGTAGGGCACGCGAAATTAATTACTCCACCACAGCTTATGAAGGCGAAAACACAAAATAAACCAAGAGATTAAAAAAATTGTGGTAAAAACTAACGAAAAACATCCGCCATCCAACTTTATGGTTGGTGCAAAGTAATGCAAAAGTTTAATGAATTTTTTTTATGAAATGACGAAGCGTACTTGTACTTACGATTCTAGCATTTTTGTTGGCTTCTGCTAGCGGACTTATAATTTCGAAAGAAATTTTACAATGGTATAAATAAATGCAAATAAATGTTAAAGACGGTGTAGTATTCAAAATTCCCATCAAATATGAAGGAAATGTGGAATACGAACGTATTAATAGGTATATTATAATATCGCCACTTTATTAATACAACGAATCTACTTTAGCTTTAACCGCTTTTACCTCTTTGCGGCAGACATTTTTATTTTCAGAGAAATATATTTTTTTTGTATTCATGATAGATTAGGTTTAGTTATACGTAATTTTGTTAGTTTTTCATATGTTGGTTGATGAGGGGGTCAAATATAGGGTGGTTACTGTCGGTGACCACTGTGAAGAAAATTGCTAAATATAGCAAGGAAATGTTTGCTAACCACTCTAAATTAGGTTTTATTGTCAAGAACCTAATAAGCTTAGTTGTTATATATATATATGTATTATACGTAAATAATCATATTTCAACAAATTGAGCATTTAAAATATTCATATTTGTAAATAAAACTTGCAGAACAATGAATTCAAATTTCACCAACTTTCGTTTGAGAGTTGGTGAAATTTGAGGAGGAGGAGGAGTTCTCCTCCCGGCCGTCAAAGCACTGACAATTAGCGCTGTTCAAATATTTTACATTCATATCTTACATATTTATAAAAATCGTAACCAACAGATGTCACTATATCGTAAAACAAGCGAATAGATAGGTGGTTAACTCTAATGACCACTATGAAGTAAAGAGTTATGACAACAACAAACTCACAAATATAGAAAAAGGTAAAGGTTTCACGAAACGGTAGCCGGAGATCGCCTCTGGCTACCCTTTCGAGATTTTTTTTTTAAATATTATGTGTATGATTTATCCTCTGGCATGATCATTTTATAATATTATTTTATCTACTCTATTGACATCTTTAGGAATAATGTTTATATTATCGTTAATTAAGTATTCCATTAAATGCCATATGTGTTATGTATAGTGCCAAATTCAAATACAATGTAAAATAATTATTGTTCCTGAATAAATAAATGAAAATCTTTACCTACCATGGATTGGCACATGTCGTGATCCTCACATACCAGCTCCTTTCTTAATACTCGCCACCTTTTTTTTGGCATGTTACCTTATAAATAATGAAAAGCAGTGCGGTCCTTCAAATGATAACCTGGTCTTATTTAATATACACCGATCATAAAGCTTTTATCTGATTTTTAAGCCGTGAGGATGTATCCCTGCTAATGACAAAAAGGTTATGCTAAAAAGTGGCTTTAGACATCTGTTAAGTAGCTCCTTAGAATACAACGATTTATACAAGCAGTATCGCGCAAAGTAAGATAATAAACGACTAAGAAAATGATTTGATAGAAATATGTATAACAAAAATTTGACATAGGTACCTACCTTACATTTGTGCCAAACGACGCGACGCCGCACGGTAGGCTGAAATAGGACGCTAGTGGACTTAGGGATTCATAAAAATCAACATGCGGTTCATCAAAAAATGAATATGTATTTGGGTTCTAACCTTAAATACAAGACATTTTTATAAATTTGCTATTTTCATCATACTTTATAGTTTCAAAGATATAAATATTTATTGATTTTTTTGTATGAAAAAAACTACATTTCTTTGAATAACTCCTGATTCTCAAGATATCACAAAAAATGGTTTCCAGATTTCAATTGTGTTATTTTTTTTGCTAAAATATTAGCTATAATATGTTGTGCTTCGATTTTAGAGAAATTTCATTTTTCCATTCTCTTTTCCACACCTCCCTAGAGTTAGAGAAAAAGCGCGTTTTTTTATAAGCAGTAGTATCCCCCGGAGGCCTAATCCACTCACACACTCTTACTTATACATATTTACATACATAAATACAAAGGTGCCCATCACGCTTTCCGCGGTACCGCGTTGTCGTATAATATATTTAGAATCAATCATCATTATCAGGCTCTAATTCAGATATTGTGTCTATGTTTACTACATCAACAAATTCAATATTTTCTAAATCATTATCTTCATCAAAATTTTCATGTAATATCAACAAATTTTTAGCTTCTTACGAAAGTGCTTTGTGTTTACGAATCATTTTTTGTCTCTTTGTTGAAATGTAAGGGTCAGAAGTAATCAACAAGTTATTTAGGATATCCTCATTACTAGCATTCCTGCTGAACTTACGCGAATGGTTTTCACGGTACCTTCTAAAGTCTTTATTTCTACATTCAGCAGCTTCTTCGGACAATTTTCCAATTGGGATTAACCCGAAGTTTTCAATTATATCTGCACCGTGAACATGAACTTTATGTACACTGGAGGGCATGTAATACCACTTGTACAAATCTATGTATAGATTCATTGTGGCGTTTGTGTATTCCTTGAACTTAACGGTGTCAATTCTCTGGCCTGGAGATATAGTCCCCAAAATATTTGCAAATTTTGTTATTAAATTTTTTTCGACATCAGTAATTGATGCAGTAATATCTGTATTTGCGAAAAACCTTCGCGCAGTACTTTAGTTACAATCATTAGTGGTTCCGTGTCCTTGTTTCACTATATCTATCAAAAGACCCGTTTGGTTTTTAAAATCTTCTTGAATTTCTCTCTTTCTGTTTTCCATTGTAGCTTTGTTCTCGCCTTTTGCAACCCATGTCTTGAATTCTACTCTATAGGCAATATGAAGAATGCACTCCATAAAACGTATCCACATATGTAACGATGATATACCATATTTAAATAGATCACTATCGACTTTTTTCGCCAAACTAAACAAATTATTCATCTCTGTTGGAGTTGCTTTACATATATCACAACATTGTGTTGATGAATCACATAACACTGACGTTGCTTTGCCATCTATCATAGTAAGTAATACTGAATGTGAAACTTTTATATTTTCAATATCAGTTTCTTTTAAATTATTTATCTCTGCTTCCATTTCACTTTTTGCATTTAAAAGAGTGGTTTTATTTTACTTATTGGAATTTGAAAAAAATAGGACGACATAAAAATGCTGAATTTGGTGAATTATTTTCCCATACGAGTTGGTCTCCGGAAACAATTTAGATTGGTACTAAACTGCCCATAAATATACTTGAATCATCCTCACTTCTCTCTGTACTATCTGCAAACATTCTTTGTTTATAGTTTGTCTGATTTGAAGCACCATCAAATCCACATTTGCTTATGAGCGTCATTTCTTAAAACTCGTTACTATCTATTGTTATGAGTATTCTCTTAGTCGTTACATCTAAAAGCGACTGCAATTTTATTTTAGCTACTGTATCTGTCACAGTAATATCACTCTTTGGTGGATAACATTATTGCTTTGCAATTTGGACCCTGTAGTAAGAGGGGAATAGATCCATAATCTTTTCATTAATACTTTTTCTCATAGTATTATATTACCACTTAGACAACTTAAGGGACAAAACAAGTCACAAAGCTTCATCTGCAGTAAATTGTGGTTTTTATTTTTATCTAAAATACCATGTTTCACTTTTTGGACATCTTGTGGATTCTTAAGTAAGTGATCCAGTATTTCAGCAATATCTTCATTTCCATCTTCTCGTAATTTTGTAATATGTGCATGAGATATTTCTTCTGAAGTCATAGTTGTATACATATGCTCAGTACGTCTCTTTTTTTGCTTAGGGCCTAATTCAGAAAATGGTTTTTATGGACTTACCATAGTTGATGTAGCGATGGACACTTTTACAGGAGCCACAAACTCAGTTGATGTACCAGCAACAGAGCCATCGTGATGTGCATTTAGGATATTTTTAATAAAATCTGGCCAATTTATTTCGGATGCTAACCATTCATTATTATTATTTCTAAACAAATCCACTTTACTATGAGCACGTTTCCACCTTCTTCGAAGGCTATAGCAATATTTAGCACAGAAAGTTTTTAGTAGTTGATCGTCTTTATGGTTTAATTCCGTAGGTTTTTTAACTTCCACTTTCTTTCAATATTACAACTAAATCAATGTTTGATACCAAATCAGTAAACATTGTCACGAAATTTAATATTATCTATTATATTCCGAATAAAATGTATGGGGTAGTTCGTTAATTACGATATGTAACAACGTACTGAAGAGAGTTGTTTTTCAAATGTAACTGTGCAGTTTGTTTACCTGCTTTTAAGTCTCCAATCATATAATGACACGTCATTCTTTGCTGCGCTCTGATTGGCCGACATGATAATGAAGATCATCGCGCTAATGTGTTTTGTCGTAAACAAGTGACGTCATAGCTTATGACGTCACTTGTTTTTGTATGACTCTTAGGAGTGGTGTGGAATGTCAGTGTACAATATTGACTGAATATTTCTTCTAATACAGTATTAAAGTGTATTTAATTATACGTAGTATACTTTCATTTCATACAAAGTTTAGGATCCTATATTTCTATAAAATCCATAACAATCCTTAAGTCCTTACTTCGCAATTTCAGCCCACTGTGCGCCGCGACGCGGGACGTTACAAACAACGGAGAGATAATTCCGTCACGGGATTGAACGTTTCAATTAGGTACTAGACGGAAGATTGCTATATAGCACACAGATGGCGTAAGCTGCAACGTGCGGTCTCACTGACGAATTGTATATTCCATCACAGCTGTGAGTGCCGTAAAATACCATTATAATATTATATATTATACAATCATGCATAAGATATTAACTTATTATATACATAATAATATGTATATAATCTGTTCGCTAAGAGTATAATATCACATACTTCTAATTATTAAAAAAATATATTTAAAGCTAAATGTACAGGATTGAACTCTATAAATAATTTATTCGCGTCCTTTATTCAATAACGACCACAATACCACATTGGAAATATTCTGTAATGGAATGAAATTTTGTTATGTTTTTGGTTTGAACTCGCAATTTTTGTCCCATAGCAGAGATACAGCGTGGTGACAACGTAATCCACTATAGAAATTGCCACCGGTAAAATACTTGACAATAGTATCCGTGTTATTGTAGGTGTTTCTTATATATGGTTATGAATAAACAAATACTCGTTGGGAACAGACATTTAGCTATGCTCAAGCAGATTTTAACTTAGTCACTAATTGGCTCTACAACAATGCTCCGTCTCTCAATGTAGAAAAGACGAATTATATAGCTTTTTCACTGTCCTCCGTTCCCTCGCATGAATTAGCTAATTTTAAAATAAAAGCTCATAATTGTCTATATAGCGCCGATATCCACTGCACATGTCCTAAACTACAAATGGAAAATAGCACAAAATACTTAGGGGTCATTATTGACAAAAATCTTACTTTCAAACGGTTCAAACCACACCTAACTCTGCTAGCGTCAAGAATTCGAAAATTGATTTATGTATTCAAGAACCTCAGAAATGTAGTTGACAAAAACACAATTAAAATGACTTATCTTGCTTTATGTCAGTCCCTCTTCACGTACTGTATGATGTATCACAGTGTGGGGCGCGGCTGCAAAGTCTTTGATTCTTCCAGTGGAACGAGCTCAAAGAGCTGTTTTAAAAGTATCACACTTCCTCCCGTTCTATTATCCAACATCTGAATTATACAGTTTCTGTAATGTACTCACAGTTCTCCAACTCTATGTTCTCTATACAGTACTAAAAAACCATTCCGAGATCAATTTCATATCATATCATCTAACCACCCACAGAGACGTAGAAACAGAATATGTCCACCTGTTCTATATAGAAATAGCCTACACACACACACACACACACACAAACACACACACACACATTAATATTTGTAACTTAAATTTATTTAACGTCACTTTCATTTATTTATTTTACTTGGTATTAGTTCAATCACTTTATAGTTCACATAGTTTCCACTATCTGTGATTCGATGTATGTAGGGAGCCTGGTAATCTGTCTGACAGGATTTTTCCTAGTTCAGATACCAGTCTCTCTCAAAGGCACATTTTGTTAATGAATGTCATAATAACATATACCTAGTATAAGTACCTTACCTTTGTGAAAGAAAATAAATAAACTTTACTACTATTGAACAATTATTATTAATAAAATAAATAAAAATTCTTATTTGACACAGAAGAATACATTCACTGTGGGTACATGGTTATTAGTAACTATACAATATGTATTTCACTAAAAGGTACTGAGACTGTTTACCAAACTAGGCAAGAGCCTGTATTTTGGCTGACAGTGTTCAGTCGTGGTAATTGACACTAGAGTACGTATTTAAATTTGTAACGATAACGAGGGAGAGGAATTTTTAAATCTGCCGTGCGAACACTGAATCAGATTGCTAAAACATATTCCTTCATGCAACCCTAAATCTCCGCCAAATCCTTCTACTTAGAACAATCTAGGAAACTTCTCTTTACGACCTCCATCGCGGTGACCTGTTCCACTAAACATCCATAAAGCCCTGCAGGGTATACTGATCTGGGTTACGTCATTGTCGTTTTATGACTGTTTTGTTTGAGTTACAGCGTGGGGCTTTTTTGGCCACTCTGCGGACATAATCACTCAGTGGATAGTACGACATCCGACGTAAAATCGACGTCTGGCCCATCAAACTACGCGCGTACCTATTCGGAGCTAATTCATTTTAAACTATTTGCGTTTCCACTGAAATAAAAACTTTTATGTCGGTTAATTAGTTTGATTCGAAAATATTCTTCTTAAGGATTGTAGAGTAAATATTGCAATGGATTATTTACTTCGATTTCTAAATAGCAGTTTTCACTTCTACGAGGTATTGTAATTTTTTTTTTGTTAGTTACTGAGTGTATTTTGGACAAATCTGGGAATACAAGTTGAATCCAAGTCCTCCTTACCGATTATGCTCAATGTTTGCAAACGCCACTGGGTCCAACAATTATATATTTTTGTAAATACGTATGACCTGATACTGCAGCTAGGATTTACACCTCTCGTGAAGGCCGTTAGTCGTAAGGACAGGTTACTTTGCATATGCAAATACATACGTACGTGATCTTTACCAACGATAGTCAATGCAATCAGGATCATTTCCTTACAATAAAAAGTAACTAACAAATGTAAAGTAATAGCTATTTTTTTATTGTAGTAAAAATCATGTAATTTCAAGTACCTGAATTACGACGTGAATTTAAACTATAAATCACATGATGTCTTTCTGTATTGCCATCTCATTAAAATTACCAAACGCACTTACACGTACTTACAATAGTTTACTATTAGCTGGATAGTTGAACAATGCAATGATGGTAGGTCTAGGTGTGCATCATTTTGTATCCGTACTATCCGTAGCACAGGAATACCTGTTTAACGTGTGCCATAAAACTGTCTATCTCGCTGATCGCGGCGCGCGGCGTCTGCACTTCAGTATAAAACGTGTGCTAAAATTTGAGGGCGTAAAAGTAAGAATATTTTGAGGGAATATAAGCTACCTAATTTTGCGAAAGACTTTATAGGACACTAAAATAATTTGACTATGGTATAAGCCCTCGTTCTTTATACATACCTTATACTCGCACTAAAGTAACTTACTCGCGCAAAGTAAATAGCGGCTTATAATATACCTACTTTCGCATTCAAAATAAAGTTTCTAAAGAACTACTCCTTTGTCCTCGGTGTCATCAAATCTGATATAAAATTAGATTATATCTAATAGACTTGGCTCTGTGATATTTTCACGGTAAACATATTCTAAAATCTAAAACTATATCTTTGCCTAAAATAATTTCAGTGTGCTCCAATAACGTTTTAGTGCTTTGACATATATATTTTATTACTCGATATAATGTATAAGTATCGATATAATTCTACATATTCGGAAGAACTATATCGATACTTATATCGTTATGTTTTAAAGACATAACTTACAATTCTATTATCCCGGCATCATGTTACTTCTAAAAAGCAACGTCTAAATTCTAAATGATTATGAAACAAAAACATATAAAATCACATTGAACAACCTAAAATTATAAATGGAGATTGTAACGTTAACGACAGTCTAGAGATAAACTTATCTTATCTTATCTTATCTTGTTACGGGGGCCAGTCAGTGCAGACCGGCGACACCTCGACCCAGTGGGATCTTTTGTGTCGGCCCCGAGATCTATACCTTAGCTATCTCCCTATGAATGTACTGCATCAATCGCAGCGTACACTTCAGAGGGAGAAGCCTGAAGTCCTCAGGGCTCGGATATGCCAACCCCATCAGACCCATCCTTAGTCCAGCCAACGCGTCACATTCACACAGTAGGTGTAATATGGACTCGTCCCGCTCACCACAGGCTCTGCAGATCAAATTGTTTGTCAAATTCAATCTGCACAGGAAGTCATTCGTGCCAAAGTGACCAGTAAACGCTCCTGTGAGCAGGCGTATTTGGCCCTTGTTGTACCCGCAGAACTTCCGGGTGAAGCCCGTGGCTCTGTTTGCAATGAATTTCTTGGAGTGTTCCAGACCCCTAAGGGCCATCCACTCCCGCCTGTGTTTATCATTGCCATGTGCATCCATAGCTGCCTTGACGGTACTCTCAGAGAGTCCTACAAATGGCTCGGGGCCAACAAATAGTTGCTCCGAGCCCTTCCTGGCCAATTCGTCAGCCTCCTCATTACCCTGCACACCTGCATGCCCCGGAACCCACACAAGCCTGACTGTGTTTTTCCTGCCAAGTTTGTTAAGGGCTTTAACACAGTTCAGGACTAGTCCGGAATCCACCCTACAGGAGTTCAGAGCCTTAAGAGCAGCTTGACTGTCACTGAGAATATAAACAGTCTTGTCAGTGACATTTTTGTTGATATTCTCCTGCGCGCAGGCAATTATAGCATAGGTTTCCGCCTGGAAGACCGTTGTATATTTGCCCATGCTTTGGCTCACCTTACAGTCGTTGGCATAAATACCAGCGCCTGATCCTGATTCCATTTTGGAACCATCGGTGTACCAGATGAGACAACCCTTGTTAGGGGATTGTAGACCTTGTCTCCATTCCTCCCTTGTGGGGACCTTTATTGTAAAATTCTTTTTGAATATGTGCATTGGTTGCATTTTGTCGCATCCCATGCTCATAATCACTTTGAGATCCTTTGAAATCTCCAGTTTTGTGTGTCGAGTTACCGGCATGTTGACGCTCCACAGCCCATGCACAGACAGTCTATGTAGCGCCTTCAACGCCTCTAACTCCACAACAATGTGTAGCGGCGTTAGGTCCAGCAGGATCTCTAACGCAGCCGTTGGCGTAGACGGGAACGCCCCTGTTATAGCCATGCAGGCCAATCGCTGCACCTTAGACAGCGCTTTCCTGCATGTTGCTAGTTTAGTTCTTGGCCACCAGACAATGCTTCCATATGTGAGTATGGGTCTTATCATTATCGTGTATAGCCACTTGATGACCTTGGGCTTCAGGCCCCAGGTCTTCCCATAAGTAGAACGAATCATGCCGAAGACCCGCTGGGCCTTCACTATGGCTTTGTCTACATGAGGTTTCCACGTTAGCGTGCTATCCAGGGTCATGCCTAGATACTTCACCTCCGTGGACCATTTTAGCTGTGTACCATACATGGATAGAGTTTCCAACCCTGTCAGATCCCTCTTCCTAGTAAACGGCACAACAGTAGTTTTCCCTGGGTTGATCGATAAATGGTTGCTACTGCACCATTTTTCTACCATAGTCAGGGCCCTCTGCATGAGACTGGATACTGTGCTCGGAAATTTTCCATTGACGAGTATCACCAAGTCATCCGCATATCCGACCGTTAAGTACGGACCTTTGTTGAGTTGTTCTAAGAGTGAATTAACCACCAAGCACCATAAGAGTGGTGAGAGTACTCCACCCTGAGGGCAGCCTTTGGTGGTCGTTGCAATCATTTCATCCCCTAACAACTCAGACCTAATAATTCTTCCCCTGAGCATACAATCGATCCACTTGCAAATGGTTGGCTCTATGCCGTGATTTGCCGATGCCACATACACCACACAGAGATAAACTTAGTAATAGCGTAGGTTTAAATGCAGCCGGGCATGCCACGATTGTGGCGGTAAGTCCCGTGTTTGAGGAGTGGCTGAAGAGGCGGCATGGCGCCCTCACCTTCCGGCTGACACAGGTAATGACTGGCCACGGTTGTTTTGGCCAGTTCCTGTGTCGTATACGCCGGCAAGAGACGCCCGGTTGTCACCACTGCGGCGACTGCCGCGACGTTGTTGAGGACACGGCGCTGCACACCTTGGCGGTTTGCCCCGCCTGGGCATCGCAGCGCCGTGAGTTGATCGCGGCAGTCGGATTGGTTGCCCTCTCGCTCCCGGCCGTAGTTCAGTCTATGGTCCGGAGTGAGAGGTCGTGGAACGCCGTCGCCTCCTTCTGTGAGGAAGTCATTTCCATCAAGGAGGCGGCGGAGCAGGAGAGGGAGCATTTGAACCCTCTCCCCAACCGCAGAGCCGGGCGCCGGAGGGCGCGGGACGACCTCCAGCCACCCTGAGGTTTGACCTGGGGTTGGCGGGCTTTGTGGGCCTGCCCGCCATCCGTTCAGCACCAGGTCCGAGAGGCGGCGTGCGTGTTCCCACGCGCGCCTCTGTTGTTTCGAGTCCGTCTCCCCTCTAGGGGGACAGTAGGGAGTGTTAGAAGTGCCTTTGGGTAGATCTTTCGTGTAGTGGCCTGCCGTTTCATACGGCGGGCCGAAACCTGGGCGGGGTCGCGACCGCATGCGAAAGTGATTCGCGTGGCCCCGTCGATAGTGGTTTTGTCGAGGAACACCGTGGTAGGTTTAGTCGGTATTCCGGGAGGTACTTCATCTTTTCATCATCTTTATTTTACCCCGGCGAGTCCGACATAACCCCTCCGCCCGCCCCCGCGGAGGGGTATGCGTCATGGATTCCTCCACGTAAAAAAAAAAAAAAAAAGGTTTAAATGCAGCCGGGCATGTCACGATTGTGGCGGTAAGTCCCGTGTTTGAGGAGTGGCTGAAGAGGCGGCATGGCGCCCTCACCTTCCGGCTGACACAGGTAATGACTGGCCGCGGTTGTTTTGGCCAGTTCCTGTGTCGCATAGGCCGACAAGAGACGCCCGGTTGTCACTACTGCGGCGACTGCCGCAACGTTGTTGTGGACACGGCGCTGCACACTTTGGCGGATTGACCCGTCTGGACATCGCAGCGCCGTGAGTTGGTGAGTTGATAGCGGCAGTCGGATTGGTTGCCCTTTCGCTCCCGGCCGTAGTTTAGTCTATGGTCCGGAGTGAGAGGTCGTGGAACGCCGTCGCCTCCTTCTGTGAGGAAGTGATTTCCATCAAGGAGGCGGCGGAGCGGGAGAGGGAACGCTTAAACTCTCTCTCTCCAACCGCAGAGCCGGGCGCCGGAGGACGCGAGACGGCCTCCAGCCACCCTGAGGTTTGACCTGGGGGTGGTGAGCTTCGTGGGCCTGCCCGCCACCCGATCAGCACCAGGTCCGAGAAGGGGCGTGCGTGTTCCCACGCGCGCCTCTGTAGCGTGTGTACGTCCCCCTCTCAGGGGGACAGTAGGGATAAAATTAGTGGTGCCTAAAGGGCAGGTCTATTTTCTAGTGGCCTGCCGTTTTATACGGTGCGGCGGGCCGAAACCTCGGCGGGGTCGCGATTGCATGTGAAAGCGATTCGCGTGGCCCCGCCGATTGCGGTTATGTCGAGGAACACCGTGGTAGGTTTAGTCGGTATTACCGGGATATCGCTCACCATCTTTCCCCCGTAAGTCCAACATAACCTCTCCGTCGCCCCACGGAGAGGTATGCGTCAAAGCATTACCCCACGACACATTTATGGTCCACGATTGAGGTCTATATTTTAACATATTTTAACAGATGTCTTAACTTTGCTCTTATATTTATAGCTGCCAGCGTCGAATAATGTTCTTGAAACTGTAGCTGTACAACCAAAACCTTTTAACTTACTTAATATACCTACTTTGTGTAACATACATGGTGGTGTCATCGCCTCGCTGACAGAGCGACACTTATGACTTATGCGTATTTTTACGATTGTACATAAATTGCGTCATTAGTCACATATCTCGGTCAGCGTGGGAATGAAGGTTGTTAGAAAATAACGCCTAATACTTGCTCGCTAAAAGGGTACGCCTGTTTACACTGATCTATTACAAGAATAGATTGTGGAAGTGGGCCGATGAAAAATGATGAACAGGATAAGGAAACGCCGAGGCTTGGCAAGTACCTTTTATTAATTAATATGTTATGAAAGCTTAAAGTTTGCTTAATGAAGCAAATATTTAAGCATAATATTATCACAGGGCCTCTGTGTCAAGTATTTAGGTATGTGTCTCTAATGAACGTAATCAGTACAGGAGCACTATGAGCCAGCCATAGAGCTTTAGTGTCGAACATTAATTTCAAACAGTCTTCAGTCTTCTATCTTTGTATTGATATGGTATGATTTCTTCAATGTAACGTGAATCTGTGACTGTGATAAATAAAAAGTTATCAATTGCAAAAGCAATTGTCCGTACTTATGTTGCGACTTAACCCATCTCAGTCGACGACTACATATATCAATAATAATATAATGATATTAATAATATTTATTTATTAATAGAAAAAGTAAGTTACATCCTCCTAGGGCGACCTCGATGGCGTAGTGGTTAGTATAACCGACTGCCACGCCTGAAGTTGCGGGTTCGATTCCCGCACAAGTCAAACATTTGTGTGCATGAACATAGATGTTTGTCTTGGTCTGGGTGTTTCTATGTATAATATGTACATATTTACAAAAAAAAGAAATGTATATATGTATGTTTATCCATTGTCTAGTACCCATAGTACAAGCTCTGCTTAATTTGGGCTAGATGGTGTTGTGTGTATGTGATAGAATATTATTATACTCTTCATTTATTATACTCTTCATCCTTACACTACATTATACATATTACATCAACAGTATTAAAGCATACCTGCCTTGAGAGGTCGTGGATCGCCGTCGCCTCCTTCTGTGAGGCAGTGATTTCCATCAAGGAGGCGGCGGAGCGGGAGAGGGAGCGCTTAAACCCTCTCCCCAGCCGCAGAGCCGGGCGCCGGAGGGCGCGAGATGACCTCCAGCCACCCTGAGGTTTGACCTGGGCGTGATTGGCTTTGTGGGCCTGCCCGCCATCCGTTCAGCACCAGGTCCGAGAGGCGGCGTGCGTGTTCCCACGCGCGCCTCTGTTTCGAGTCCGTCTCCCCTCTAGGGGGGAAGACAGTAGGGTTTGTGTGAGTGAGTGCCTTTTGGTAGGTCTCTTCGTGTAGTGGCCTGCCGTTTCATATGGCAGGCCGAAACCTCGGCGGGGTCGCGACCGCATGTGCAAGTGATTCGCGCGGCCCCGTCGATAGTGGTTTTGTCGAGGAACACCGTGGTAGGTTTAGTCGGTATTCCGGGAGGTCTATTATCATCATTTTAACAGCTTTCTCTTTTACCTCAGTGAGTCCGACAACGGTATGAGGCGGTATGCGACAATGTATTCTTGCACGTTAAAAAATAAAAATGAATACCTGGCTTAAATTATTTAAGCTTAATATAAATTTATTCTTAACTACGTTAATATATAGTGTATACACAATAAATGAAGTTCAAAAGGTTTTTTTTGACTCGGGAAATGTGCAAATCACTTTCCCCATCGCTGGTTTTGGGGCGGGCGATATGGATATGTCGGGATCCAGCACCTAAGATGGAAATTTGGGCTGAACCAACTAAAACCACCGTGGTGTTCCTCGCACCTTTACGGCGGGGCCGCGCGGATCGCTCTCGCATTCAAATCGCGAGCCCGTCAAAGGTGGTTTGTGCGTTTTAATGTGCTAAAATTATTTCAGAAACTATGCGACTTCTTGAAGGTTCCGGTAGAGGACAGTCACGTAAGTGCCTGTCGCAGAGTGGCAAAACTTAATCAATCCTCTACAAGGCCACGTAACATCATTGTGACGTTATCAACACCACGCATAAGGGATTTGATACTATCCGCATCACATCGCTATAATAGGGCACATCCTGGCCGTGGGCTGTCGTCGGCTGACCTCGAAATCTCTGGAGAATATTGTAGGATCTTTGTTGCTGAGCATCTGTCTCCTGAGCAAAAGCATCTGCATGCCGCTACAAGAGCACGGGCCAAGGAGCTAAATTATAAATTTGTATGGATCAAGTACGGTCAAATATATGTTCGCAAGGATGAGCCGGCAAGTGCAGTTCTCATAAAAAATTTGGAGTCTCTTACCAAATTAAAATAATTTATTTCTAGTTTTATTTTATCTTCAACATATAGTGCATTGTTAATTGGACATCCATTAACTCATTATGTATAATATATTCTATCAAAATCTGGGTAGGGCTAGATCTAAAATCAAAGATATTTACTTAAATCTGCTAATTAATGATTATGACATCGTATGTTTTACGGAAACCAATTTTGATAGTAGTGTTTTCGATGGCGAATCTATTGATGAGCGATACAATATTTTTAGAAGGGATCGTCAAAGCTCATGCTCTGTTAAGACAGATGGTGGAGGTATACTTATTGCTGCCAAGAAGCATTTTGATGTTATCCGTCAGACATCTTGGGATTCTAGGGTTGAGGATATCTGGATCACTATACTGCCGCGCAACTCTGATGAACAATTGTTGAATATTGGCCTCTGTTATTTGCCTCCAGACTTGCCTGTTGACGATATCGCTGTTTTCTATGACAACTGTCAGAGGTTGATTCTTAACGCTACGAACAGGGATACATTCCTGTTGCTGGGAGATTTTAACACCCCTAACTTGACTTGGAAGTTACAGAGTGACCCATTGTCGTTAATTCCCACGAACGCCCGGGATCGGAAAGCGATATTATTATCCGACCTGATTAATACCTGCAACCTGATACAGTTTAATACTATTCCCAATAATAATAATCGTTATCTGGATCTTGTCCTCTCGAGCATACCCGTTGTTGAAGTATCGGAAACCGACTGTCTTTGCAGAGTGGATAGCCATCATATAGCTTATTGTATAGCCTTTCCAAATGTTCTATTGGACAAACCTCTTAGGCCTACGCATAATAAACGTTTTAATTTTAAAAGGTGCGATTATAAAAGTGTTAAATCTGAATTACGACTTGTGAAATGGGCTGAGATTTTATCTTTCACTGATGTTAATGACAGCGTTGAAAGGTTCTATGATATTATTAACGAAATAATAGTTAACCATACACCGTTGGCAAAAAACAACTGTTTCAAATACCCGTTATGGTATAACAACTCCTTAATTCGTTGCCTCAAGGAAAAAGCTAAATTTCACAAGCGTTTTAAAAAATTTGCTAACCCGCGAGACTATGATACTTTTGCTTTACTCCGCACCAGATGCAAGTCTCTGATCAATGAATGTTATAAGACTTTTCTATCCTCTGTAGAGAAATCACTATCCCATGATGCTAAGATATTCTGGCGTTATGTCAATGATAGAAAGGGGGTAAATACCATACCTCAGTCTATGACCCATGGAAACAAAACGTCTTCAGACGGTAGAGGAATCTGTGAACTTTTCTCGGAGTATTTTGGTTCGGTTTTCGATTCATCTTCCTCTCAGCCAAATCTGTGGGAAAATTTGCCCAACACTTCTAACACTACGCTTCATCCATTTGAAATCAGCCAAAGGGATATCCTTCTTAAAATTAAGAATTTGGATGAACGTAAAGGTGTTGGCCCAGACGGGATTCCTCCAATTTTTCTCAAAAATTGCTCTGAGAAATTATCTGTCCCATTAACCATATTATTTAAGAAATCAATCAACTCAGGCGTTTTTCCCGTCCGTTGGAAAATTGCGCATGTTATCCCTATTCATAAATCTGGCGATAAGACATCCTGCTCTAACTATCGGCCCATTAGCATTCTCGGGTGTATAGCGAAGCTCTTTGAATCTTTAGTATATATTCCACTTTATAATCATTTATGTAACTATATTTCCAACAAACAACACGGTTTTGTCAAAAAAAGATCCACACTTAGTAATCTTCTTGAATATAAAAATTATCTTTGCGGCGCCTTTGCTTCTGGCGGGCAAGTGGACGCCATATATCTAGACTTTAGTAAAGCTTTCGACAAAGTAGACCATTCGCTGTTATGTCTTAAACTCGCACACTACGGTATACATGGGTGTTTGTTAAGGTGGATCACTTCGTACCTGAGTAACAGGAGCCAACTTGTAACTATTAAGGGTTATTCTTCTGTTCCCGTACCCGTCTCTTCTGGGGTTCCACAGGGGTCACATCTTGGTCCGCTCTTTTTTATAGTCTTTATTAACGATCTTATAAATCGATTATCTTGTCCTGCATTGCTATACGCTGATGACCTAAAGATTTATAATAAGATAAACGAGACCACAGATAGTTTGGCCCTTCAGCGAGATCTCAACATCGTTACGGACTGGTGCTTGTCAAACAATATGTGCCTCAATGTGGACAAGTGTTGCGTTATTTCTTTTACCAGGAAAAAGCACAAACTGTTTCACCCTTACTTTATAGAAAATAGTGTGTTAAATAGAAAAGAGGTGGTAAAAGATTTGGGAGTCTTATTTGATAGGGAGTTATCATTCCGTTCACATTACGAGCATGTTGTGAAGAGAAGTAGCAAACTTCTGGGATTTATTATAAGGTCCACTAAAGAGTTTAAGAATGCACAAAGTACCCTGTGTCTCTATTTCAGTCTGGTGAGGAGTATCTTAGAATACTGTTGCCCAATTTGGTCTCCTTATTATAAAACGCATATATATGACATAGAGAGAGTACAGAAAAGGTGCTTAAAATTCCTTTCTCGTAAATTCAGTTATGGTCGCTTAAATTATGCTGAGAGGTTAAGTAAATTTAATGTTGTCTCATTGCAAACCCGACGTCAGAGATACGATTTACTCTATTTGCATAAATTGATTCATTCATCTATCGATGCTCCGGCTTTACTCTCATCTCTCAGCTTTAATATTTCACATAGATCTCGTAATCCTAACATATTTGCAATTCAGACATATAAAAATAATACATCATTTTATAATCCAATAGTAAGAATGTGCAGATCATATAATAAATTAGCACGTGTAAATAAAGAAGTCGATATTTTTGAAATAAATTTTAACAGATATAAAAAGATTGTATCAGGTGTACTTAGTTCCGAAAAGTTCCAAGCCTAGCTGTTATAATGTAAAATTACAGTTATTAAGTTATTACCCGTTTTTAATTATTCATTTGTATCCTACGCTAACAAATTTAAGATTTTAATTAATGTTTATTTTTTGCACTAGTAATCTGCTTTAATATGTACATGTTGTGTACACTACCTTAGGATTACTGTCCGGTTTATATATTATGTTCTTTATTACTACCTACTATGTTAAGACTGTAATCTGTTTGTGTACCTATTATAAATAAATAAATAAATAAATAAAAGGTTTGACCCGCCGATGGATGTGGCGGGTCCCACACAACCATCACACAAATTCACAAGACGAATTCACTAACACACAATAAAATTTATTGAAATTAAACTACTATATAGGTACGGATTTTATCGCGTTGTTTATTTGACACTTTATTACATAATTTTAAAAACTGTTACACTACTACTACTATTAAACTTTACAAATTTTTAAGCTAATTAAATTATTATTAAAACTATTTAGATTTAATTTAATTTTACATTTTCTCCGACGTTTCGGTTGCTTTTCAGCAGCCATGGTCTCTGAGCTCATTCTGCGTAAATAGAAACACCAATGATTCAATTATGTTCGGGTACTTTGAAACAACTACACTGGAACATTGAGACAACTATCATCTTAGTCTCCCCGTGTTCATGGCTGCTGAAAAGCAACCGAAACGTTGGGGAAAATGTAAACTTAAATATAAATAGTTTTAATAGTTTTAATAATTTAATTCGTTTAAAAATTAGTAAAGTTTGATAGCATCTAGTAGTAGTGTAACAGTTTCTAAATTATGTAATAAAGAGTAAAATAAACAACACGATAAAATTCGTATATGTTAGTTTAATTTCAATACATTTTCAATGTTTATAATCACTATATTATATACAAACATTATAGATATGATTGCTAACAACTGCTCCCTAAAAGAGCATCAAACTCCACTAGCCTGATGAACACACTATAACACGAGCTATGCTAATTAAGCTATGATGCCGCTATACCCTACCTCTCAGAAAAGTCTCTAAATGTCATTCTAGTATAAATTAGTAAGTATGTGATTCTAATATTTTATCCCTTTCGCTGTCCCGTGATAGACAATAGAAAATCAATTGTTATGATGTATCATATGCAATTCATCGGACAGGGAACCTGTTAAATCTGTAGATTGCGCCGCATATATAAAAACTTAGAGTGTATACTCCGCTGCCAACACCGTCAGTGCTGTAGTCGTGACACTATGTGTCGCTAGCACTCACTTGCGGGCTCGAGCTATTGTGCCCTGTAGGGGAGGGAGACCCCCACAGTGCACCGCGCACCGGTCCAATTCGCACTTGACTTGACTTTTCTTGACGGTTTTTATTATATTTACATCTACTCTGGCGTAGTCTTAGTATAGCTATGTCTATGTGTAGATTACGCTGACAGCCTTTTTCTTTAAGTATCGTGAGTTTCTATTCTCTGGCATACTGAGCTTAGGAATAATTAAAGCGAATATAATTTCATTCCCTGAGCTATACGATATAGTAGATAGGTAAATTGAGTCATATACTAATGGAAGCATATTCTGGCGATAGTTAGTACGGACTGAATATTCTGAAATATCCCCGGAGGGTCGTAAGGGTCGATAAGGATTCCCTTATCTCTTATGAAGATAAGCAGCTTCCCTCTCTACGTTAATTCTATCTAGCGTATTCCGATCGTGTGTGTGTTTGTGTTAATATTCAATGATACACTCAATAATCTACGAAGAAGTAGAACCATATTATATAAAAAGCCTACCTACAGTTAAATTATTAGTTAATGATATCGTTGATTATCGTTTCTGTGATTTATTCGTCAACTCGCGAGATGATAAATACACTGCAGGCTTCCAGAAAGTTTTGATCGACTACATAAATTATGTTAAACCCGCATGTATCGATCCCGGATCCTGCACGCGACGTGTCGCATCCTACATAATTGTACCGAGTGTGGCTGCACTTTGTGTTGGTGAAACAAACCGCGATACACTTACTGCGGGAGATGTAGAAAATCCTAACTAATATTATAAATGCGCATGTGACTTTGTTTGTTTGTTATACTTCCACGACTGCTTACTCGACTGATCATCATGCAATTTCGCATACACGTTATAAGGGGAACAGGAAACGACATAGGTTACCTTTCATGCAGGAAAAGTCCCTACTGTTACTAACCTTATATTTTTATTTATATAAATAAACATTTATTTACGTCAGGTTATTTATATATTTTTTTACGTCAGGGGAATGCGTTTACGCACCGTCCGCGCCCGGGCAGGGCGCGGGTGTGTGGGACTCGAGCCAGTGATGCCGGCCCCATACCCACTAAACCCCTGACGACGTTCCCCACGTACCGGTGTCGGTGCCACGGGATTCACGCTAGCATTCACCGCGACACCGACAGGTCTTGGCCCGCCAACTAGGCGAGCCCCAGCTGTTTGAGGGAGGACTAGATGGTACAGCCCTCCCCTCCACTGAGGGGGGCGCACGGGGTGCTTACGCCCCTCCCTCGGGCCTGTGCTGCTCGGGCGGCAGACTGCCAAGTCCACCGCCCGCAGGCCGCCCCCTAGGGTGGCTGGAGGTCTGTGCGCGCCCTACGGCGGCGCCCTGGACGTCTCCTGCGGTTTGGGTGGGGAGAGACCAGCTCCCTCTTCCGTTCCGCCACCTCCTTCGCGGACATCACTGCCACGCAGAAGGCGACGGCGGCCTCCCATGCACCCTCGCTCCGGACCATGGACAAAACCATTTCCGGCAGCGAGAGGACCTGGACACCCAGTGCCCCGATTAACGACCGGCGCTGCTCCTCCCAAGCTGGGCACTCCACGAGTGTGTGCAGCACCGTAACCTCGGGACCGTCACCGCAGTGGTGACAACAAGACGTCTCCTCCCGGCCTATACGACACAAGTACCTCCCGAAGCATCCATGCCCGGTGAGGACCTGCGTCAGCCGGAAGGTCAGGGCATCATGGCGCCGCTCCAGCCATTCCTCCAGGATTGGATTTACCGCCGCTATTGCGGCGTGCCCTGCACTCAGTCGCGCAAGCCGTTCTCCCCAGTCTGCCCTTAGGACGTCGCGGAGCTCCGACCGCCGCGCCTCCACCTCTCTCGGCAACGGCTAAAAGCCCCGGTCCAGAGCCTCCCCGCGCCACTGGTAGAGCGATGTGAGAAGTCTGGCCTCCAGGTCCCAGGGCGGTGATCTGGCCAGGAGGCTTACTGCCTCAAAGGAGATCGTGCGGTACCCTTTCGCGACCCTGACGGCCATCACCCTCTGCGGCCTCCGCAGCAGGGCGGCGTTGCGGGCCGTCAGGTTATGCCCCCAAATGGGGCTCCCGTATAGGGCCATCGCCCGCACGACCCCCATGAAGAGCCTCCTGCATGAGGCGTTTGGTCCCCCCAGATTGGGTAGAAGCCGCGACAACCCTGCGGCCGCGCCCATCAATTTGGGGACCAACCTTCGGAAGTGTTCTCCGAAGGCCCACCGGCCGTCGAGGACGAGGCCCAGATACCTCATCGATTTTTCGACGCCGATGCGGACGCCTCTCACCACGATGTGGAACCCCTCCGGCGGCGCGTTCCGAGGCCCGTAGAAGAACAGAGCCTCCGATTTGTGCAGCGCCACCTCGAGACCCAACCGCCGGATCCTACCCACGACATGCGCGATCTCTGCCGTCGCCAGGACAGCCGCCTGCCAGTGCGTCGCTCCCCGAGCGAAGACGAGCGTGTCGCCGGCGTAGCAAACTACGCTTACGCCGGGGAGGAGCACACCGCGCAGCACCCAGTCGTACCTGATGTTCCACAGGAGCGGGCCGAGAACCGAACCCTGTGGAACACCGCACGACATCTCCCGCCGAGACCACCCGCTCGAACCCGGGTATATAACGGCCCTCGCTGTCAGGTACGCCCCGACGATTCGACGGAGGTAGGTCGGCACCTGATGGTAAAGCAGTGCCTCCCTTATGCAATTCCAGGGCAAGGTGTTGAACAAGTTGGCGATGTCGAGAGACACCGCCAGCACCACCTCACCCCGTGAGACCGCTTCCTCCGCTAGAGACTTTACGCGTGCGATCGCATCGATCGTGGAACGCCCACGACGGAAACCCAACTGATTGTCCGCCAGATCCGGTCCCACACCGACCAGATGCCCGACAAGGCGGTCAGCCACCACTCTTTCGAGCAGCTTTCCGACCTCGTCGAGCAACACAATGGGCCGGTAGGCGGACGGACTGTCCGCCGGGCGCCCCTCTTTCCGGAGCAGAACCATTCTCCCGGTCTTCCACCTGTCCGGGAATTGGCCCCGCTCCAGACACGCGCTGAACAGGCTCCTTAGTCGGGGCTCGAGGGCCTTGAGGGCTAGGACCCATGCACGGCCAGGAATGCCGTCTGGGCCCGGGGCGGTGCGCTTGACTTGCAGCCTCTGCATCGCTACCCTCATTTCTACCCGGGTTACCTCGGGCACATCGTCGCCCGTCGTCAGGTCCGCTTCTGGCACCAGAGGAGGCGCAGCCATAGGCGGAGGCTCGTGCTCTCCCCTTTCATCCAGAGTCGCCAGCAGCTCCTTGCGGGTGGATGTTTTTGCCCGCAGAATACCCAGCTGCAACGTCTTCTTGGCCGCCCTGTACGCCTCGTACAGCTCCTCCTCCCTGGTGGCCGCGTACTGGTCGCGGCGACGCCTACGTCGATGTCTGGCATACTGGCGCCGGGCAGCCACGCACGCACCTCTAAGTTGCGCGAGCTCGGCCGACTCTAGTATTCTGTATTCGCATAATCTAGTATTCTTTTAAAACTGTATGCAAATAATTTTAAAGAGTTTAATTTTATACACAAACGTAAACTATACATGAGGTATTGTGATAATTGCGTCGCCGATTGTCGACGACGTTGTATAAAAATTTAGACGCTTCAATTATCTGAACCGCACAGTGGTACCTACAAGGCACCCCCGAACGATGAAACTCAGTAGTGAACGATATTAAGATGCGCAACAACCAATAAGCAATAAAGAAAGAGTGTTACATACTTATAGCTAATTACTGGCGATATCTCAGTGAAGGTTACCGCTGCGCCGTCCCTTTGTCCCTAGCTAATTGTACAAATGTGTTTAATTGGGGCGTGACACTGTTACGAATACCCTTTAGTAATTGTTTATATTCGTTTTATTAATAGAGGCTATGTCTATTAGGTCTGCGCAGGCTGATTACTACTGACTAGCGTTGCTGAAAGGCAAATAATTTGCCTTTCAGCAATTATTGTTAAGGGTGCCGTACGCTGGGTGCCCTTATCAATTATTGTTAAGGGCACCCAGTGTTCAAGTAACTTTAAGTTCATAGTGTTGACGTAATACCGATTGGTGTCACTAGATGGCGCTGTGCGTGTGACGTCAATAATTAAAAGTCGATATTAAGATTCTCCGGTGTTGAACCACCTCGACGTGTTATTGTTATTTGTTTTTTGTAGACCAATTTTGAGTAGCGATAACTAGTTCCGTCGTTTACTTAAATAAATAGTTCAGATATATCCTAACAGGTTTTTTATTGAGTATCCTGTAGGAATTATATCCCGCCCAGTTTTGCACGATCACGGCCATTATACACCCAGCGTAACTGCGATATTAAAAGATGCTGATTTTGTTGCTTGAAACATAAAAATGTGTTTATTTTATGCTCTTTAATTTCCCTTTTAAGACAAAATATTTATGTTCGTCTATGTTAGGACGATAACCGGCCGCCATGTAATATATATGTACATATATATTAAAATCAAAATTAACTAGCAAGATATAACAATATGTTTAGTACAATTAGAGTCATCGGGAAACTTCTTTTATTATTATTTGGCACGAGCGCATTCGCAGTGCATAATTGTCAATATGCTTGGTATTGACAATAATATCAATAATTGTGTGCGCTGCGTCATTGGCTGTGCATAGTATTTACTAACGTTGTTCACAACTATTTTCGTATATCAATCGAATGCAATTATGCGTATCAATAGCTATATTTATGGAATGTCAACTATTTACATATATATTTTTTTAATTCCATTACGTATTTATATCTACTTGTATCGTGCCAATAGTCACCGAGTAAACAACAGGGGGGCGAGAAACAAATTATACAGAGAACGAAATTATATACTTTTCATTTTTGCCATTTCGCTACTTATATTTCTCAAATAATAATCGTCACTGTTCATAATTATGATATTCATTATTGCATATCAATATTACTATAAAATATTTGCCGGTATATTTTTAAATATTAATTATTGCATATCAATATTACTATAAAATATTTGCCGGTATATTTTTAAATGTTAATTATTGCATATCAATATTACTATAAAACATTTGCCGGTATATTTTTACATGCCTATGTTGCTTTCAATATTTTGGAAATATCTTAAAAAAACACGTTCTGATCCTAATATTTTCCAACGAAGAAAGTAATAAAGCTCATCCTTATGTAAGTCAGTAGCAGCTGCGAATTGTTGAATTGGTCGGACCCAAACGTTTGTCTCAACAGACAATGGAATAATTCTCTTTAGATAACTGAAATATGGGAACTGTCAGGCGCCGGATTGATAGGTGACACTGGACACTGTTCTAATCTGTCACCTCACAATGTACTATAAATAACATTTAAAGTACCTATTGTACCGTGAATTATACATTCTCAGGATATCCTTAGAATGTACAATTCACCCACGTATATACAATAGTTTTCAAAATTTGATTTCCGGCACGGAATCTCCGAACGTAACAAATTTATACAAAGTTATGGGTATGTTTTAATATTTGCCATACGCATTTTTCGTGTATTAATTTCAAATGCTTGTGCTTTAAATCCGGCATTTCGGAGCAAAATAAATGAATCGGTTGCAAGACCTGCATGCATTTTTAATTTTCTACGTTTTTATTGTTGCATTGACGGAATTAATATGCTTGTCGCAAGTAAGTCAAATTAATACAACTAGCAAACAAACAAACGGACTGCTGTCTAATGATAAGCACCGTAGGTCGTAGCCTAGGTGAAGTGGACGGGGGAGGGGACTTCGGAGACGGTAGGAAGCTGCGGCGCACCCAAAAGAGCATTAAAGAGAAATAAAAATTAAATATAAATCAAATTACGTCAATATTGCTTAAAATACAATAATACATATAGTATAATTAAGCAAACTAAAATAAAATATATAAATATAATGCCAATATAAACAATTATGTATTTAGTAGGTAAGTATATAGTATAAACCACTTATATATGTATGTATTTAGTATATAAAGGATATCATTATAATATGTATGTTTATCCATTGTCTAGTACCCATAGTACAAGCTCTGCTTAGTTTGGGCTAGATGGTGTTGTGTGTATGTCATAGAATAATAATAATATAGCTACAGTTAAATATCATTAGTCATAAATTAGGGTTACTCCGTCAGGGATTCTGTGTAAAACTGTCCAGACGAGTTCTACAGACACGTTCGAAAATATAAAAACGGATGTGATGACTCGCAATGTCGCAGTAATTTATTTACATGGCACCGAAGTCATTAATTTTACCGAGTAACAAAAATGTGAACAGCAAACTGTCGATATCCATAATATCAATGTCAGAGGTATGCACTTAATTGGAGATCGTCTTGACTGCGCTTTTAGCGGTTTCCTTGTACGGTTACTGAATCAAGAAAATGAGCAATGAGTAAGTGTGTCCTGTTTGAATTTTCCAGCGTATAAGTAAGAGTGTATATGGCTGAGATATGCTGTCACCGCAATTTTAAGAAGTCATGATGTTTCATATAGACATTACCACAGAACAGAGAATTAAGGAATAAAAGCTATTGGCCATTGGCATAAAAAATTAAAGAAGGCATTTTTGTATTTATTATATATGTAAGTAAAGATAACAGTAGCCGAGTTATTCGATGCCGCTCGCCAAAATGTAATTACGGGTAATGGACAAAAGCATTATTGTTTTATGTTCTTTGTTATGAACGCGTAAAACAGTAATTCGCCAAATATATTATGGATTGTATTGCTGCAGCTTTTGAAAATGCGGCGAGAAGTAGTCGTACAATTTATATACTCATGCTCATAAAAGCTCTGTCCGATAATATTGTAACTAATATTATCTATGTATATAATAACATCAATCTCTTGACGTTGTCATTACCTTTCAAAATACCATGTTATGTACGTACATAACCAGGTATTTTTGGTACAATCTGAGGATATTTGGGATTATAGGCGAGGAGCCCAATTCTTCCGAAAATACGAAAACGCTATCACACTATTCTTTACCGACGGTGGAAGCGCACATTGGCTTTATTTAAAATTCGATGTCACGTATCCGAATATATATTATTATTTTATTTTTTTATATAGATACGTTGGCTAAGTTAGCATGTACAGATGGAATTAATTACGCTGTTAAAAAAGTCTTAAAGTATTCAGAACTTTGGTAACATAAAAAAGCTATGTAATAGACATTATAAAGAATATTTTGACGAGAGGAGTAAAGAAAAGGGCATTTGGTATAAAACCATTCAACATCAGCCTGCTAGGATAGCCTGGTTTATTAATAGTAATTTAAATAGGAATATTATTGTTATAGCGCATAGGCTGCGCTCAGGTCACTATCCATCTAGAAAGTTTGGACATCTCATGAAAAAAGTCGATACGCCTGATTGTGATACTTGCGGAGTCCTTGATGATGTCCAACACTTACTGATGGATTGTGTCAAATATCAGCGCCAAAGGAACTCGTTGATGTTCAAATATAACCTTAACGTGTACGATGTAGGACTATTCATTAATATTGTTCAAGTGTTTAGGTTGAGATTTGCTTGTGAGGTTTCTTGATTAGTAAAAGAGGTGTTGCTTGTAACGATTTATTTTCCATACTGACTTACATTAGACACATATTACTTGAATGTAATTGAATGATGAATGACACATACATTCTTAAAGCGAACTCAATAAGTAGGTATGCACACAACGTAATATAATTGATTTAACGGTTGAACATGCCGCCCACCAAAAGGGCATCAAGGCCTTTTAACAATTTTGAATTAGCTACATCTGAGTTTAAGATTAAACAATGACAATAATACATAAATACTTGGTTATCTAAATGATCAGTCATTTGAAATAATAATCTGACAAAGAAAAATAATTGAAATTAAAATGTTACAGTAAATAACATTGACTTTGAAAGCATTATCTTACACAATTAAAAGTTGTTATTTATTATCTATAGGTAGGAGACATAATTTATTAAAACTGTGTTTCACAACAGTGTCTCCACGTTTGACACTGTACACTCTGGTGATGCCGTCATGGCCTGGATGTTTGTCAACAATTCTGCCAAGTGCCCATTTACCAGGAGGAAGATTTTCATTCTTTATGAGAACTATATTATCAATCTCCAGTTCTCTACACTTCTTCTGCCATTTGGGTCTCTGTTGCAAGCTAGTTAGGTATTCTCCTTGCCATTTCTGCCAAAAGTCTGCGAGTAACTTCTGCATGTACTGCCAGCGGGAAAGGTGACTAACTGGTACTTCTTGAAGATTAGGTTGTGGTATAGTGATTGGAGCTTCACCAATCAGGAAATGTCCAGGTGTTAAAGGCGTCAAGTTATCCGTGTCCATCATGCCAATTGGACAAAGTGGTCTAGAATTCAGGCACGCCTCTATTTGACAAAGCAGGGTGCTCATTTCTTCAAATGTCAAATTATGGGTTAAAATTCTTTTCATATGATGCTTCATGGATTTCACTCCTGCTTCCCATAGACCACCGACATGTGGACTGTAGGCTGGTATGAAATGCCATTGTGTACCATCTAAAGCCAAAGTCTCTGCTATTGGGCCCTCCAGTTGAAACTGCGCTTGCTTCCAAGCCTCTGCCAGCTCCCTATTGGCTCCTACGAAATTTCTGCCCTGGTCACTCCACATCCGAGAGCATCTTCCACGTCTGGCAACAAACCTCTTGAAGGCTCCAATAAAAGACTCAGCGGTAAGGTCACCGACCAGTTCCAAATGAATAGCTTTAGTGGCCATGCAGACGAATACAGCTACGTATGCCTTGTTGGTTCTGATTCCACGGCCCTTAGATGCTAGTACTTGATATGGTCCAGCGAAGTCTACGCCACTGTTCAGAAATGGTTTTGCTGGAGTCACCCTGACCTTAGGTAAGTCGCCCATAATTTGATTTCTGATGGCAGCACTGTGCTTAGAGCATATTAGGCATTTCTTTACTCGATTTTGATTAAATTCTTTGCCTTGAGTATCCAAAACTTTGTTCTAATGTAGGCCATCATCATTTGAATGCCGCCATGCAGTGTTTTGTGGTGAGCATCCTTTACTATAAGAGTTGATAGATTGCTATAGCTATCCAATATTATTGGGTGTTTCGTTTCTTCAGTTAACTCCGCGTGACGTAATCTACCGCCCACCCTCAGTATATTTTCCTTGTCCAGGTATGGTTTCAATGATTTTAATCTACTTTTTCCTTTTACTTCTTGACTTTCCTTTAAATTTGTAATGTCTTCAAAAAATTTCTCCCTTTGTGAAATTCTTATACAGGCCTTAATTGCTTCATCTAACTCTTCAGTGGATATAATTGTATCTTTGTATTCCATTTGTCTTCCTCTTAAAAATCTTTTGCAATAAACTATGGTTTTTAAAAGTTCTTCTAGTGTTTCAAATTCTTCAAATTTTGCTTCGAAATTCTCTGGTTCATCATCTACTTTCATATTAGCATGTATCACTTGTCTCTTTTCTAAATTTGTAGTTAGGTTGTCTGGTCTATTGTACAATATGTTTTTCTTTCTTAGCCAATCTGGGCCGCTCCACCACTTTTTATCCTCTTTGAAATCTAGAACAGGCTCTCCGCGTGAAGCGACATCTGCAGGATTGTCAGCTGTTTGTACATGAAACCATTTTGTTCCTGTGTTGTCTAGAATTTCTACAACACGATTCCTTACAAATACTTGCCATCTAGTTGGATCGCCAAGTAACCATGACAGAACAATACTGGAGTCTGTCCATGCGTATACGTCATCATCGGGGATCCTCATTGCAGTTTTTATTTGTTTCAGCAGCCTGGATAGTAGTAGAGCACCACATAGTTCCAGTCGTGGCAAAGAGACTGGTTTTACAGGCGCCACTCGAGATTTTGCTGCAATTATTTGTGTTTTTATTTCAGCCTCATCTTGCACAACTCTGACGTAGGCGACAGCAGCGTAAGCCTTGTTAGAAGCATCACAGAATCCATGAACTTCTATCTTTGTCTTCTTATGGTTTTTGATTCCTAACCATCTTGGTATTTCAATATCGTTGAGATGTTGAAGACTATCTCGTAAAGCTATCCAGTCTTGTCTAATGGCAGGGTCTATTTCTTCATCCCATCCAATTCCTTGTAACCATAGCCTTTGTATCAACAGCTTTGTAGGTAGCATAGCTGGTGTTAACCATCCTAGAGGATCAAACAGCCGTTGGACATCAGCGAGGATAGTGCGTTTTGTGATCGTTCTACTCATAGGCGGTAATGTGAGTCTATATTCGAATGCATCTGTTCCCATATTCCAACGAAGACCCAAAGCTGTTATGGTGCCGTAGATGTTGATATCTAAACTGGCATGAGATGTTCGTTTTTCAGGTTCAAATTGTTGCAAAAAATTATGGTCATTGGAACCCCATTTTTGTAACGTAAATCCTCCCTTCTGCAGTATGGTCTCTATGGATTTTGCTGCATATATTGCTTCTTCTAGGGTGTCTTTTGAGGACATCAAATCGTCTACATAGAAGTCTTCTTTAATGATTTTAGCAGCATCTGGGTTTATACTTCCTTCATCATCTGCTATTTGGTGTAAAGTTCGAATGGCTAAGTATGGAGCTGATGCAGTGCCAAAGGTAACGCGTGTAATTCGATAATCCTTTACTGGTGTACTTGGGTCGCTTCTCCACAGTATTCTTTGCAGATCTTTATCTTCTTCTGTTACTAAAACCATGCGATACATTCTTTGTACGTCTGCTACGAAGCAAATCTTCCTCATACGCCATCTCATGATAAGACTTCTCATATCAGTTTGAAGTTGAGGTCCGATTAGCAGCTCGTCATTCAGGGATATATTGTTGTTACCCTTTTGTGATGCATTGAAGACAATTCTAACCTTCGTAGTTTCCTTCTCTTCTCTTACTACTGGATGGTGGGGCAAGTAGACGCTATCTTTATATATTTCTTCCATTGGTATTTCTTCCATATGATTCAGACTTATATATTCATTCATGACCTTCACATATTCTGTTTTTAGTGTAAGATTCTTCTCTAGTCTTTTTTCCAACTGATGAAGTCGTTTCATAGCTATGTCTCTCGTTCTTCCTTGTGTTGATAGTAATTTGTTAGTTTTGGTTGGTAATTTAACTATATAATGTCCATCTTGATTCCTAGTGTGAGTTGCTTTATAGATTTCTTCACATTTTTTTTTTTCTGATGTTAATATGCTTCTATCTTCATTATCTAACTCCCACATAGCCTTTAGCATTTTGTTCAACTCTAAGGTATGATGCATTACAATAAATTCTTGATTATTGGTTTCTTTGTGTATATTCCCAAATAGAATCCACCCAAGGCTGGTATGTTGAGCGCAAGGAGAACCTTGGGGACCCTTGATAATATCTCCTTTCATAATTTGGGCACATACTTCGACACCTAGGAGCAAATCTATTCGTCCTCGCTTGTTAAAATCTGGATCGGCTAATTTCAGACCTTCCAAATGAGACCAGCTGTGGGTAGAAATGGTATGCGTTGGTAGATGTGTTGTGAGACGCGTAGACATGATATAAGCTTTCACTTTCAACTCAAAATTGTCTTCGTGTCTTGATTTCAAAATGATGAATGTTGCTTGTTTGACAGCAGTTGTGGTCGAACCAATCCCAGTGATTGTACCATGAGCAGGCACTCTCTTGACTCGTAAAAGCTGGGCAGCTCTCTCGCTAATGAATGTGGCTTGTGACCCTTGATCCACTAATGCACGCAGTATGGTCACTCTTCCCGACTCTCCCCTGACAGGTAGCAATGCTGTGGCCAACAGTGCTGCAGTAGTGCTGGTGGTGCAATGCGACGAAAGCTCAACATCTTCATTTGCTCCTTGCTGTTTAATTTGTTCTTCTATTTGACAATGTTTAGCTTCTATTTGATTTGTTTCATTGTTACTTCTTGGCATATGTTGGTGCACGAGTGAATGGTGACGTTTTTGACATATGCGGCAAGACATGTTTAAACGACACTTGCTTGCTGAATGTCCTGGTGCTAGACAGTTGTAACACAGTTGGTTTGTTTTAACATATTCACACCTCTCTGTTGGTTCCATTTTAGAAAACTCTTTACAGTGCGACAGTGTATGATTGTCTTTACACATCACACAGCTTCTCGGTTTGTTCGCGGCTGGAGTTGTAGAAACGTGGACTGTATATTCTTTATTTCTTGATGTGGTTGGCGGGGCGATAAGCTCTAAAGTGCGGAACTTCGCTTGTAAAAATTTCACACAATTTTCCCATGTAGGTAGGGCGTCTAAGTTTTCTTTATATGCAAATTCTTCCCATTCTCTATGTGTATCTGGGTCTAATTTCTGTACGGTTAAAAAAATTACCATTGGATCCCAAGAATCAGTAGAAACATTTAGATTTCTCAAACTGTTTAAGCATTCGCTAGTTGTATCTAATAAACGCTTAATATGACTTGCACTTTGAGAAGGTATCTTCTTTTGCATGAATAGTTTTCTTAATAGAGAATTCACGATAAGCCGCTTGTTGCCGAAGCGTTCTCGCAATAAATCCCATGCTTGATCATAGTTCGATTCAGTTACCTGGATATGCTTCAACAACGATTCAGCTTCGCCAGTAATACTGCTTTTCAAATAGTGAAGCTTTTGCACTTTAGATAAGGTGTTGTTACTGTGCACTAAAGCCGTGAACAAATCGTTGAACGTGGTCCAATCTTCGTAACTTCCAGAAAAAGTCGGCAGCTGGATCCTAGGCAGTTTAACATCGCGTGCAATATTTCCCTGAGTAACGTCCGCGACATCACTCGGTTTCGACAAACTCATATTCGTCAAAAGATCCCTTATATCACCTTTCAAAGATAGGTATAAATCTTCAACTTTAAAATAGTCTTCATTAACGAAATGTGCAATCTCTTTTTTCTTTTCTTTGGGTACCGCCTTAAGTAAATTGTAATGCGCCGAAGTAAATCTCTGCCAATAATCTTCGATAGATTGTAAACGAGTTTCTAAGTATCCTTTCGTTAGCCGTTGTTTAGGGCATTTCTTCAAGTTAGATTGCGCTTTTTGCAACAATAACGCCACATCTTCTAACTCCGAAAGTAATTGTTCCACTGTGGTAGACATAGTTCCAAAGCACAATCCAATACAGCTCACGAAAATATCCAAATTCCTTCAAAACGTAATGTTTGTATTCACTTAGTTCATTAGTTTAACGCACAATATTATAATTTATAGCAAACAAGTTTTTTCTTAGAAATGTTGGCCTATTGTTCTCGGGTCGACCGTCCGTTCACTCAGGTAGTCGTCTTGATGCGGCTCGAAATTCGACCATATGTTCAAGTGTTTAGGTTGAGATTTGCTTGTGAGGTTTCTTGATTAGTAAAAGAGGTGTTGCTTGTAACGATTTATTTTCCATACTGACTTACATTAGACACATATTACTTGAATGTAATTGAATGATGAATGACACATACATTCTTAAAGCGAACTCAATAAGTAGGTATGCACACAACGTAATATAATTGATTTAACGGTTGAACAAATATCCTAAGTGACCCTACTTCAAATGCGGCGTTAGACCTATTTGAGATATATGTACAACAACGACTTCTTCTGTTGCCTATTATGAAATAGTAAGTTAGTATCTTAGAATGAGCCACGATGGGGCTAACATATTACTCTGTAATAAAAGCCTCTAAATAAATAAAGATTAAATATATATATATATATATATTTTTTTTTTAATATTAAAATGTTAAAATCTTACACGTATCTGTATCTTATGTGGGGGCCAGTCAGTGCAGACCGGCGACACTTCGACCCAGTGGGATCTTTTGTGTCGACACTCTCCCAATAACGACTGCCATAGATGTTCATGGCAGCCGGGACCGACGGCTTAACGTGCTCTCCGAGGCACGGAGCAGGCGATAATTGTCAATCAATACGCACATAATTTCGAAAAGTCATATAACTTCCGAAAGTCAGAGGTGTGCGACGTGGGTTCGAACCCGAGACCCTCTGCATTGCAGTCTGTTGGTCTCCCTACTGAGCTATCGCTGCTCTGATAAAATCTTACACGTATGTAATGTATCACTAGTATTTACTAGCAACATATCATTTGGGTTTTTTAGTATTAACAGATACACACATTCATTCAATAAAAATAAACTTATTGTTTCGTTAATTCTTAATATACATATGTTTAAGACGTTCCCCCAATGTAATCGTACGCTAAGAAAACGCTCAGTAGGATGTGATATCAATTTGGACAATTAAACAGTAACAGTTACATATGCCATAGTAAATGGGTCATTCGATGATATCTCTCAGTGCAAGAGGGTATCTTGATTTGTGAGCATGGGAATACACGACGTCGTCGTTCAGTGTTAATAACCGCCAATGAGAAATGAGCTTGTTTTACAGACAACAATCACTGGCATTACGCATATTAATATAATGTTATTTATATTGTTATTATATGTTGAATATTATATTAAGGCTGTCACTGATTGAATAAAGAAACGTCGGAGTCTTTGGGCAAATCATCCCTATTTGTGTACTATGGTAACGTGTTCTATTAGCACAAAATTATATTTTTGTTCCCACTCAAAGTGACACCAACAATTGGTTAAGTGGTACTTATTCTTATATGTTGTCGTTGTGAAACCCAACAACGCCCATCAGTTCGTGCTCTCACTCGCTATATTTTTAAAACAGTGTCCCATTGATATGTAAGCTATGGAAAATTTGGCATTTAATAAAAGGGTTAGGAAGTTTTTTAGCTTGACCAGCACTGATAAAATGGCAGCTTGACATACATAAATAAGACGATGTCAATCTAAAACTTTCTCAGATGAACGTAATTTTAAAAAGGGCTTGTTAATAAAGTAACTTAATTTAAGAATGGAGGTATTGGGTTCACACGTGGAACTAGCGCCGTTAATGTGAATGTATGCGCTACAATAATACTATATAAATAGGTATATTACTATATATAATATACTAATAATAATACTCTGGAGAGTGAGAGTATTATTGAGCTTGGAAAGTCAGCAGTTACACCAAATTCATGAACCAGTGCCCGATAGTTGGCGCAACGATAGAGATTCGGTTCAGTTACCAAGCGCTCTCTACCGAAGACTATATTCGCTTTTAAAGGAGACATTCTTGCTGAACGCCTCTTTTTATGTATTATATGCATACGAATATAAAATATAAAAAGAGGCCTATATAAATAGGTATATTAAATTATTTCAACCATGAGGATAGCAAGCATAATTTTGTAAAAATGTTGGAATATTATATTAGGTATATTCATTAGGTATATTCGAGCTGACGACCGCCTCAATTTTGTCAGCGTGTTACAACAAATTACCCTTATTTGTGCTCGGCACATAATCATAATTACCAGTCTTAAACAAACAGTTTCAAGTAAATATCATTATAATCATATTACATAGTTCGTTAATTTACTTTGGGACGCCTTCATAATATAATTTAATACTAATATGAAACGTTCACACGCCTCGGGACGACAAAAAAAGAAAAAAATAAGGACTGATCTACATTATAGCACTGATTGTAGCCTACTCACAAATGGTTACTTTAGCAAGAATCAACGAATCTATTCACTACGTCCGGTAGCCGGGGCTTACTTCTGATGTTTGTTAGTCCACGGAGTTCGTGCAAGCGTGTGCAGTGTTCGGGCTTTGTTATGTTGTTGACACAGTAAATATTTCTCTTCGGAAGATGAGGACCAGATATTAGAACACTATGACAGAAAAGTGACGTACGTACGTACTGAGAACGACAGCTGCGTGTGTGTATAGTTCTAGGCTAATACAAAAGGTCCCTTACCTTTTGTATCAGAAAAATATTTCTTTTAGAAAAGAAAAGGCCTCTCTTTGTATAAACAAGCTTTTTTTTCCCTTCTTTTTCTTTATTTTTCGTAGGCATACATATCTCCAATATTAGTAGTGCGCCCTTGAAATCATGCCATACATGCGTGCTTGTATACCCAAAGGTGCACTTTTTCGTGCCGATACTAATGATTACAGATGTACTACGCTAATAAGATTATCACATGGCAAAGGCTACATACTCAATACTAATCGTTACTAGGATTTTGTGTAAATTGTAAATTTTTTATTGATTGCGTAATAGACGATATTTTTGCCGCACTTCTTCTATTGAACAATGTTGTCATTTCAAATAATTTCCTATACATCTGTCTAGATCCAATCATTCAATAAAACATGTTGCCTTATTTTGAGAGTGTAGCACTCACCTATAATAAGTGTTCCGTGCTAAAACGTGCTCTGAGTGACAGTGAATATGTACCTACATGAACAGCGGTAATTGCGACTACTATTTACATGCAATACCACCCCAGGACAGATATTCCTATTCAAAGAAATACCACTCCTTTCCTCCATGTGACATATGTAATTCACAATGTTATAAGTTATAACACTACGCGCCCTCCGGCTAAGAGATCACACAGCATTATCGCTTATTTTGACCTCGAAATGTCTTCTTATTATTGTTCACAAATAAACTTAGGAGCTATATTTTTAGAGCCTACGTAGGTAATAAGAATTTAGACTATTGCTGTCTATCTATATATCCGCATCTAAGCTTGAACTGGCGACCTTTAAATCGCACGGCAATTTACTACTTTATAATTATATTTATCTTATTTATTAAAATTGAACGTGAATATAAGTGTGTTTAAAGATATTTATCTATTTTAAAGCCTATTTTAGGTAAGGTTGTATATGATAAGAATAGTGTTTACGATGAGGTCGTATCTTTCTCCGTTTACCAACATCAATACATCATAGTATGACCGCGATAGATAATTAAGACACGCGTTAGACGAAGATAAGCCATTGTACTTTATCTAACAACATTGTTTAGTCGTACTTTCTACTGAGTTAAGTTTTGGATTGTAGCTAAATCTGTGACTGAAATCCTTTTAATACGACTCAATGGCACACAGAGGGACTTAGACAATTTATTCACTTAAGTCACAACGCAAGAACTACTTATACCTACATGTCCAAGCTACCTTTACTAAGTTGCAGTTGTCAGCTTAACCTACGGCAGAGATAGAAAATTAGAATAATTAAAAACATAATACGATTAAATAAGATCGCAAATTGTAAGCTCTCTAGGGCAATGTTTTAATAAGTTCATCATCATCCGTATAAATAAATGTAACCACAACTCACTAAAAAGTAGCATAAGGGAAAATCTCGACGATTTCGTCTTGTATGAGCCCAACGCAAGTTCTGTTGGCGTGTATGTAATGGGAGCCCAAATGACATTGGACGGAAATAAATAGTAATGACAAATGTCGGGTTACAGCCCTACATGTATCTTACGCTACACACGAAGGAAAATGTTGTACACGAACAGAAAACACGAATATGTATGAGTGGATGGAACCAAGTTCTGAGCGTTTGATGGCGTTGGGCTAAGAATGCGATTTATTTGATTATAATTTTGCGAAAGAGTATGTTTTTAAAATATTCGTTCAACAACGGTAATAAAGTTTAACGTTAACGTACGGTAGTAACGTTCTAACAACGGACACAATGTCTCTCTATTCTTTGTGACAGACTCGGGAAAACTTTTTGTGGTTCACACAAAGTTTTATTCAGTACGTGTAAATCGAACTCAGCACCTGGAGCAATGGCAATAGTAAGTAATAATATTCGAGTTTAAGAACTAATAATTTTGACCAACTGCACGTGTAATTGTGTTGTCAAGTTCTTATTGACTTTCTGTAGGGTTTGACAATAAATACGTAAAATACTGGTCTTATAAACATGCACTATGCGTGTAGTATAGCCATATTAATATCTCTATATATAACATCTACTAGCAATGTGGATGATAATACTCGTATTCTTTATACCCTATATATTCTGCTAGGTTAAATGCGTGTGTTATGACTGACGTCACTTGAGTCGACAAATGGCATCGAAATCGAGACTGTCTAATCATTGGTTTAGTGCCCCTTCGCATTTAGTTGTAAACATAGAGATATTAGAGTATCTATTAATATAAATATCTTGATGTATAAAATTGTTAACACGACATTTCCAAATTAGGTAAGTTGCATGAATATAATTCGTAACGGGTATTAGTGCGAGTAGGTTGTATGTTTATAGTCACGAATACTTGAAAATGTAAAACATCTTTATTGTTTTTTGTACACAATATTTGTTGTTTTTATATATTATGCTAGAAAACAAATGTATATCCTACAACGATGGTTTTAAAAATCGTACAGCACAGATTGACGTTAAGAGGTTACCATCGAAGTATAGATATCTACCGAGATAAACTGTTTGATGCACCCGTTGCACCTAACGCTAGATTACTACAATATCACAAAATATTTAATTATTTGTGTAATAGAAAACATGCTCTACTTGCAAGTTTCAAAAGATATAAACTTATTGTTATATCCAGAAGTATATTCAAATACGTCAATCAGATGTCGATTAAAGGGGTTGCTTCGCGTTTGTATAATTTACACAAATTGCTTTAGGGTCAGTTTGGCAGCTTTCTGAGCGGAGCTTCCGTGTGGCGCATGGCGCCCCCGGGGAGCCACAAACATCAGCCATGTGTGCAAACTCTACCGCTGCTTCAAAACCCGCACACGGTATTTGATGGCGACTTAAATTATTACTTATATAAGGACTTTTGTTGAGATGTCATGTTTTCTGATGAATGTCTACACACTTACCTATTTAAGAATTGTAAAAGTAAGCTCAAATTATTATCTAATAAAGGACGAAAGAGAAATAAATAACGGCCTGTAAGGATTTTCTTCTTTGTATTTTCTACTTTGATTTTCTACTTTGTAGATCATAGTTTAGAAAAATAATTTTATCAATGACTACCTACATGATATAAATTAAACGCAAATATAAAAGATTACTGTTAAACAAGTGAAAAACGGGCATGAATTGCCGTCAATCTTAGATTTCGAAAAAATAGTATCACGTGGCCTTGAGGTCAGAGGTCAAAGGTCATAGTCATTTCAGGGGTATATCGACTATGCTGAGTCGAATGGCGCTGACCGCGAGTGTCTAGCTCTTACGGTTCTTGAGTTGAAAGTTGTATAACAGACAGACGCACGGACGGACGGACAAAGCTGTTGTATAAGAGTTGATTCGAACTCTAAATAATAATAATTTCTTAAATGCATGTGTCATTGTATCTGCTATAATCGTTACTATAAACAATAAGATGATACAATCTTTAGATATATCTCAAATTAAATGAAAGCTGCATAGTTCAGTTATCAATAGGTATTAGATCTTGCTAGGTTTATAATTAATATGGGCTAGATATATTATATGAGAAAACCAATCCGAGATATTGTCGCGCACATCTCACACATGGTGAATCCCATCTATCTTCAGAAACTAGCTCCTGGAATTAAAATGAGTTCGGGACTGTGGCGGAACGTGATGCCATTATCGACTGATGCAGAACGTTTATGACTCATTGCATCCTAAAAAATGTTTGTACAACCTCTATAAAGTTCAATGATTTATGAGAGAACGTGTGAATTTGCTCATTTCGTATGCCGCGCCGCCGCGCCGCGCCGGGGCGTAGGTGCAAGCTCTATACATTTGATGATTCATCTATTCTGTTCCAAATTTATAATTCTATTGTTTCGTATTGTTTTTCATGGCGGAAAAAAACTTAAGAATTAGTGTTGACCCAGTTTATTCATAGTAATATCGTTTAATGAATTTAGAGTTGACGTCAAATGTTGTTTATCGCGATGAGGAAGAATTAGTTGCGTAGCGTGAAATGTTTACGCGCATAGTAATAGAGATGTCTCATGCAACTTGCAGGTATACATACTCGATAACGTGAACATTTCGCCCGTCCCCGCGTCGCGCCGCGCCACGCCGCGCGCTCGGGGCGCCGATATCGAATTACGTCGATGTGGAGCACCCGTACCTGCGATTTATTTTTCACTCCCCATTCCGAATTGATTCAACGTTATTCCCATTCGGATGAATTTTGCATTAAAATGTTTTGCGCTATCAATTTGAATTGATCACTATGATGCCACATGTTTCATATGAACCAAATACAAGCTACGTTTTATTTAGTTCCCTACTTTTAGATTTTAACTTACATCCTCTAACAGCGATCGTTTTTATTTTCGTTGAGTCTCCCTAAGTAGTAACTTTACCTAGCGGTGCGAGCTCGTGTAAAATACTGCTCTCGATGTTCGTTTTTTGTTCTTTTAGTATAGTCGCTAAATGCAGCAAAATTTCTCCAAGTTATTGGTTAGGAGCGAACAATGCATAAAAAAGTCTTAATCACTGCACTATTATCATAAATAACGGTGTAACAAAGCGTTTAAGAGTTAAAAAAGCTTTAGGTATGTGTATTCTACATTCGTGCACCTCGATCGATATAGACAAAGAACGATTGCCAGCGCAAATTTATCGCTGAAGGAGCCAAATTTACGATACGTCTCGGTCACTAACGTTCAAGTAAGTAAATAATTATTCATTCAGACTTAGAAGAACGTTTGTTTAAATCAAATAAATGTACGAAAGTATTTAATACTGTACAAAGGTTTAACCGAATATTCCATTAATGGGATCTGTTACATAGCCCTCATCACTTCAAATATAAATAAAATTTAATGAAAAGCGTATGAGAGTAGTTGATTTATATATGTATTTTAGAATGTACGAGATGCATACATTTATAACAGCTATTTACTTTCAATCTTTATTCAAAAATGTTTCACCAACAGTCAGTATCTTGGCAGCATGTCGTGCCAATTACATTCTATTTCTTAACACAATGCCTTAATTATTATTAACCGCATTTGTTTTTGTTAACAAAAGGTTGTTCTAATGTTGAAGTATAATCTAGATGCCCATAAAACGAAATACATTAATTTAGCGTGGCCTCACAAAAAATATGTGTTTCCTACTACATCTTAAGGGAATGTGTATAATCATAATATGAATATGAACCTATGCACATAGTCTCATGTATATATCCTTGAAGAGGTAGCCAGTGTTTTGTACCCACATTTATATACTCATTGAGCCTATACACATAGTCTCATGTATATATCCTTGAAGAGGTAGCCAGTGTTTTGTACCCACATTTATATACTCATTGAGCCTATGCACATAGTCTCATGTATATGTCCTTGAAGAGGTAGTCAATGTTTTGTACCCACATTTTTATACTCATTGAACCTATGCCCATAGTCTCATGTATATGTCCTTGAAGAGGTAGCCAATGTTTTGTACCCACATTCATATACTCATTGAGCCTATGCACATAGTCTCATGTATATATCCTTGAAGAGGTAGCCAGTGTTTTGTACCCACATTTATATACTCATTGAGCCTATGCACATAGTCTCATGTATATGTCCTTGAAGAGGTAGTCAATGTTTTGTACCCACATTTTTATACTCATTGAACCTATGCCCATAGTCTCATGTATATGTCCTTGAAGAGGTAGCCAATGTTTTGTACCCACATTCATATACTCATTGAGCCTATGCACATAGTCTCATGTATATATCCTTGAAGAGGTAGCCAGTGTTTTGTACCCACATTTATATACTCATTGAGCCTATGCACATAGTCTCATGTATATGTCCTTGAAGAGGTAGTCAATGTTTTGTACCCACATTTTTATACTCATTGAACCTATGCCCATAGTCTCATGTATATGTTCTTGAAGAGGTAGCCAATGTTTTGTACCCACATTCATATACTCATTGAGCCTATGCACATAGTCTCATGTATATATCCTTGAAGAGGTAGCCAGTGTTTTGTACCCACATTTATATACTCATTGAGCCTATGCACATAGTCTCATGTATATATCCTTGAAGAGGTAGCCAATGTTTTGTACCCACATTCATATACTCATTGAGCCTATGCACATAGTCTCATGTATATATCCTTGAAGAGGTAGCCAGTGTTTTGTACCCACATTTATATACTCATTGAGCCTATACATATAGTCTCATTTATATATCCTTGAAGAGATAGCCAGTGTTTTGTACCCACATTTCGCGACCTTTGATTTGCGGCCCTACGTAATAGTGAGCAAGTAAGTCAATTGCCGTCTACAGGCACTGTGCCGCACTCTGTGCTGCTACTGGGAATTTTATGTCAGTAATACTCAATAACACCTTGTCCGGCCCAGAAATCAAACACGAGACCTCATGCACAGCAGTCGCATTCAGTACAGCAGCGCTGCACGCCAGCAATCTCGTCTTAGTCAATCAGTAAGTCAGTATGTATGTGTGCGTAATTTGTTAAACATATGAACTAAACTGGCTGAACAGCCACGATGAAACAGAACGAGAAGGAATAAATCATTAATTGTACAAAGGTCTTGCACGGGCGAACAACGCCCATTAAACACGACATTGAAGAGATAGTCATCAAAAAATACATACCTTAATCGACTTAATTTAGAATCAAAATGATATTTTTAAGCTAATTCAATTGTTTATGTGGTACACCGACGAGTCTTTAGTAACCTCACACGTTTTGGTAACTAGTGCAATAGCGTTTAAACAAAATATATTTTATATAAATAAGTATCTTCTGACTTCTAGTAGAAGTAGAATGCTCTCCAAGACATAGCAAACCTTATTTCAACAAATGATAAGGCGCTTGGAGATCGTGGTATAATTAAAATTCTCCTTACGTTCATTTTTGGAATGTTTCACTGACGCGAAGTACGGCGTATGAATCTGACGTGGCAATTTTAATTAAATTCAGCCTGTTAGTTACGGGAATGCAAAACGAACATAGAAGATGAATTACTTCAAAGTTTGTAAGAAACTAAATGACAGAAGTTTTGCTTTTAATCCTGTAGTACCTTTACACTTAAAGAATAAAAGCAGTGCATGACTGTCATTGCGTGATATAGATAGATAATACAAAAAAAACGAGTAAGATTTTATATATTAGACAAAACTAAAGCTTCTAGTTAAAAATATTTATAAGAACTCTTTGAGTTTCTTTGTAAAACTGTCGAGTAATGAGAGAGTCCTGAAGACTCTGGACAACTATACTCGGAAACACTCTGTAGACAAGTTGTTCTGTAAAGGTCGTCTTAAGGGTTACGTGAGGCTTCGACACGTGAGGCTTCGATCATTCTTTTGATAATGCCCAAGGACAGACCGAGTGCTTGGACTATGGATTTAGAGCTTTTTAGCTTTTAGATCTCAAATGACTGAAATAAATAATAAGATCCCTGCACAGCTTGTTATATGATTTGTTTCAAGTTATGGTTCTAATAACATATTGTGCACTGAGGATTCACATTCAAATTTCGTTTACAAGTCAGAGGTTACAGCTCATTGTCATGTCTTTCTACAACATTTATTATAAAACTTCAGCTATAACATGCGGTACAATAGCTCCGTAAGATCCCAGTGTTCATATAGACACCGCAGTTAACTAGAGTAATTATTTCAAATGCAACGCGTCGTAATTTTCCAAGAATACTTCTGGGAATCACAAATTTATTCTTTTCCCAGAGGATGAAACGGATTGTTTCAGGATATATGACAGGCCAAAGCTTATGTATCTTTATGACGCAAACACGCTTCAGTATAATTATATATGTGCCAGTAGAGACTATAGCGGTCGCGCTCACAAACATTATTAGTGAACTCATAATTCTGGCACTGCCAACTCTACTTCATGGAGCACTAAAACTTGACGAGAGTTGAAAATTGTGTAAAAGCATACGTCTAAAACTGTTTTGGACGTTACACGTTGTGTGACCGTTTGTGGGTTGGTATATTACGTTAACCTCTAACTTTGATTATTTACGTTTAGTGAACAGCTGCTGTGTGCCTGGCCTTGCCTGTCGACTGACACAAGGACATCGAAAGAGGAAACTTCGATTGTGTCATTAATTTCGGGTATTAGGTTCGATCTCCGGGTAGGCCTGGTACTATTGTATTTTGTATTAGGAAACCCTTATTAAATACGTGTAGTCTAAACTAACTAACTAACGTATAACCTTGGATCAATAAGTCAGCAGGCAAAATGCATCCTTTTAGGGACGTAATGAACAAGCCACGAATAATCATCGCCAATGGATGCATTTTCGTAGAATATGATGATAATTATTACATTAATGGACAGTTGCTGTATTGTCAATGTACAAAAACTGTTAATTGGACGATGGTGAGTTAATTAGCTAAAACGAAAACAATTTAGTGTAAGTTGTACATGCAAGTATGGTGCCTTCATATTGTTAATTATTTACATCAATAAGATTTCTGCCAGTTTGTAATATGTATGTAAAGTCAGGTCATTTAGTGTCTCCTCGGTATCGCAGTTTCATTTCGTCATTATTACACGATGGTTGCTTCTTAAACATGTAAGACCTAAGACCAAGCATACTACACATACGCTAGACGTAGCTAGCTAGCTAGCTAGGTTTAGAGCCAAGTTACTACACATGTACAATTGCATACAGCTCAAAATTGCCATATAAAAAAAATAGTTTATAAGAATAACACACTGGCTACTTAACCTATCGTATCAATATACGATCAATATGCAGAAGAAGTAAAAATAGTTAGCACACACCTGTAATTCGCTCTCTATCCACAGCACACACACAAAATACAAAATCACCGTCACCGCCATCACATCCACCTACATTTTAGACATTCATTTATTTTCGCTGTGTTTAATAATCATTTATAAATATCTTCAAGAAACTTTGTGAGTTATTAAACATTTTTGGATTGCTAAAGTTTAAGAAATATCAATCCATCTAATTTAAAAAACATGTTGTGTTTTTCAGCATAAGACGTTAATTTAGTACGTAAAGACCTAATATTAATAACTAGCTAACCCACGCAACTTCGTCTGCTTCCCATAAGATAATTTTCCACGTTTTTGCAACATTTTTCGTTGATGCTCCGGTCCTATTGATGGTAGTGTGATGTTATCTAGCCTATAGCCTTCCTCAATAAATGGACTATCCAACATTAAAAGAATTTTTCTATTCGAACCATTAGTTCCTGAGATTAGCGCGTTCAACCAAACAAACAATCAAACAAACTCTCCAGCTTTATACTAACTAGATGTGCCCGCGGTTTCACCCGTGTTTATCGTTACTGCGCCGCCCCCGTGGGTCGTAGCGTGATGTTATATAGCCTTTCTGGATAAATAGGCTATCCAACACTAAAATAATCTTCAATTCGTTCCTGAGATTAGCGCGTTCAACCAAACAAACAAACTCTTCAGCTTTATAATATTAATATACATATACAATTTGTTAAGCGCCACCTAAAGCCACCTATATATATATAGTTATATATTATAATGATTCACAGATAGCACTGTGGTGTATATGGTTGGCATTACACCTAATGTCATTATTTCAAAACATTTATACACAATTTTTGATGTGCTATTTTATTTTAGCTCGTACGTTGATGTACACTCTGAATAGTACCAGCTCTAATATTTATATTTGTCGTTGTTGCACAGTTCATAGAATACACCTACCTATATAATATGCCTCATTTCGCTAAGTATACATAGGACGAAATTATAATTGTTCTATTTCTATCTGCAAACTCTAAAATACGTAATTTTGGACTTGACCCACGCCTACACGAAAGGAAGTCTTAAAAAATATGAGTCTCGTCCTTTTTGATCCTATTTGCCGCTTAGTAACAAACACAACGTAGCGCCCTGGTGTGTCAAGTATTCAGTACGACCTGAAACTTAATTAAGTAAATGCAAACCCCGACGGATATATTAAAACGTGATATTTTAAATTTTAGCATTTACCAGAAAGGCGCCTGAGGCCTTTGACTACGTTAATGAATGCCATACATATCGGATACCTTAACACCCGAAACAGTTATATAAACAAACATATGACACGTTATCCTCTGAAAGAATATATAGAAAATCATCTAAATTATTCAAAGTATCTTTATATAGATTACACACGCATAAAATGTTGATAAGGATTTGTGATATTACTGGGGCTCGCATGATGGCAGTCTAGTAGGACTCGATGCTCATGCCGAACATGTCTAGAATACTAAATATGTTGTGGACAACAGAAAAAGCACTGAATTCGCTCATATGTGTGTGTGTGTGTGTCAGTGTGCGTCTCAATTCCATTGCTTTTTCTCAGTCCTGCCATTCGCACAGTGGAAAGTAGCAGTAGGATTCACCTATTTTATTTAATAAGCGATACGTAGCGTCATAACTGTACACATTGTAGGTATATCTTAGTTAATCTTACGTGACGTTTAATAATGTATCATAATTAAGTAAGTAAACTTACTTAAGTACTTAAATAAGTAATTATTTAAGTCTTGTCTCCCCCCACCCCCTCGACAAAATAATAGTCTGTCAAACAGATACTGTTAGTTATCGTGTTAACACTTTGGATGTGAGGTAACTCGAGGTGCCGCAGATTAATTTGATACATTCTTTGGTCGTACTAATTGGTATTGAAAGCTCATGCATGTAAAGGATGCCTTTGTTATAATAATAAATAACGATAAGCGAAAAGGTATTCTTTTATTGAAAGTTCATAACTGTTTTTTCTATCCATGAATATTATAAAGGAATCTTATAGGAATCTTCTGAATGCTTCATTTTTATTTTGAAAGTACTACTGAAACTGTATTGTCACCGCAGTTTCCTTAACTGGATTTGAAGGCACTATATATAGGTATAATTTCTTCTAGTGCCGAGTGCAGAAGAAAATATGATTTGAGCGTCAAATATGATTTACGTTGAGATTAATTTAAGTCATAATAATGAGATAATACTGCAAGTTGGAGTACGCCTGGATCCCAGGGCACGGCCGTCCCTAACAAGAGGAGGTCGGTATTATAACCCTTTTTCTATTGCAATAGTTCGTATAAGCAATCAAAAATTCCTTTTTTTTCAATTATTATATTACAATGGATTTATTCATAAGCCGAATCCGCCATATCATACAAAATATAAGGTACAAATGAAGTCATACCTGTCATTAAATAATTAGCTATTACGCTTGTGCGACATGTGGTAGGTGTCTGAGGCGTTTATGCATTGATTGCTGATTAACATCCGCAACCGAGGCCGAAGATTTTGTATTCTTTAGCTAGAGGCTTACTCATATTTCAGCTAAGGTATGTATATTAGTTCTATTAAGTACATCTATTATCTCTTTCTCTCAAGACAAGCGCGCTTGTTCTCATATCTTCACATATAATGTGCATTGTGTAACAGAATAACAAGGAACTAGGACTTAGACCGCGCGCCGTTTAGCGTTCAAATACGGATATCAGTATTAGTTTAGCTTACAGTACTATATTTGCTTCGGGTTGTTAGGGTTTTGTTTTATCTAAGGTGTGTGTTAAAACCTCTTTATTTATTACATCAGCCAGCGGCGAACTTATTATATTTAATTTACCTTTTTCAATACGTTTGCCGTCGCGCCCTGACTCATTTCTAAATGTTTTCTTCTCTTTCGGTTTGTCAACATTGCTTGCTATAGAAAAATTTGGCATTACCAAACTTTGTTGTTGTCTGTTACGTCTAAGATATGTGCCCATCTTAAAGTTGTAGATAAGTTTATGTATTATTATGTCGAACTGAAGAAAATTTACTATTACCGGTCTGAATTCACAAACATTGTCACAAACTGAGTCTGTAAATCTGTTCTAAAATGCAGGTGATACAGCACAACTATACGACACAAGTTAAGAGTAATAAGGCAAAGCGGAATCTCCTACCAAGCTTAGTCTCGATGTCGACGAGGGATGTGTCGACACTCTACAGAAGATACGCGAACTTCGTGTTGAGTAGGATTTTCGAGACTAAGATGTTGAGAAGTTTCTTAACGTGTTTCTATATATTTGAATGTGTATCAATTTTATTTGTCCTTCTTACATAGGATTTACAATTATAGCTGATGAATGTATGTGTAGTACCTACACCTGTGCAGCTGTGCACTGCGGCGATACACAGTCGCCAATATGTCTTTGTAAAAAATACTAAACAAACAAACGTCGGTATCTTATATGTCAAAGACGAACGGTTGAAAACGGCAGTACACATAGCTATAAGATATAAATAAAAGCCTAAGTACCAAATTACATGTATCCAAGTTCTTAAATGACCAACTTTCATACAAACAGAATTTTATCGCCCTTGTCCTTCAGGGTATAAAATTCAAAAATCCTTTCTTACTAACTTATTTTTCCTTTCTTTCCTTTCTAACTAAGTTATACAACTAGGTACTGTGCAATTTCATGCTTCTAGAACCAGTGGGCTTAGGTTGGCGTCCATCATTGAGTTTTATTAAGTGGGTAGTATTAAAATAGTAGAGACACCTAAAATACGTTACGCGATCTATTTTGCGCCAGATTTATCGTCTCCTGTTGTATCCGTCATAAAACATTGCGTATTGTTATTTTACACAAGCCTGAGAAAAGTTTATCGAACATCCCAATTTATTTTAATGGTTTCAATATTTTTACATCTCATATTTGTTGCGATCGTTTCAATAGAACGTGGAAATAAAATGTTTAGTGGGTTCTCTACGTATATCGGATCGACGTTCGATTTTCTCTAACGAGTTCATACTCTCTTCTATTATTCGTGATCTGTGTCAAGCATTATCATCAAGAAATCAAAAAACATCCTAATTTTAATAGAGAAGATGGTTGGAATGTACCACCATCTTGGGATCCAGTAATTAAAATAGTCAAACCCAAGAAGAAGCAAACCACAGCTAGACTTCATGATACTTTGAGCTCATTCTGCGTAAATAGAAACACCAATGATTAAATTATGTTCGGGTACTTTGAAATAACTACACTGGAACATTGAGACAACTGCCATCTTAGTCTCCCCGTGACCATGGCTGCTGAAAAGCAACCGAAACGTCGGGGAAAGTGTAAAAATAAATTAAATCTAAATAGTTTAATAATAATTTAATTAGCTTAAAATTAGTAAAGTTTAATAGTAGTAGAAGTGTAACAATTTTCAAAATTTTGTAATAAAGTGTCAAATAAACAACGCGATAAAATCCGTATATAGCAGTTTAATTTCACTGTGTCAAGCATCCTTATATGTACACATGTGAATAACGGAGCTTTCTCTTTCCTATTTATTTTAATTTCAAAGTACAATGTTGGTTACATATACATATGTACATCGACGCCTCTGTAAATTATTTCCTTGAAATCATAATTTGAGAACCTTTGGAACATCTGCTGAATTATATTTCTGTCCGATAGACTAGACTTTCAGAAAAAAGGTCTGTCTAGCCATATTTTACCAAGTTATCCAATATACCTTGGAGTTGTATAAAATACGAAACTTTTAAATTAAATTCATGAACATATTCCCCTGGAAGCGCAGAAACTCAGCTTATTGTTTTGAGGAGCCACCTGCGGCATGTCAACGCGACCTGCCACACTTTCAAAGGCAGCAAATACAATCTTTATTCTGTTGAAAAGATTACAGGCTTTCATTAGTGGACTTATTTATGAGTGTTTGTTTATTGCCAAACACCTAGCGATGATATCTTATATTAGAAACGTAACGAACGAAAGTCTTGTGAGGCAGGGAATTAAAAGTTGGTTGGCAATGTTTACCTACAATGTTTGATTAATGTTCTCTTCGATTATTGCCTACAGTCACCCTGCGGTGAATATGTATACTGAAGGTAATAAAGTGTCAGTTAACAAGTTCTTTGCGTTAGAAGGTCAAAGTCAATCAAGGTCAAAATTTACTGGTAAGTAAAAAAGAAAAGCAGTATGTTTAGTACTGTAAAAGAAACGATATTTAGCGGTGAACGGGATGACGACCCGGCACCTGTCTCCAACAGCACGCGGTTCGATTTAACGCTTTATCCATTATCAGTAGCGAATCTTACCTCTAAAATACCAGACAGACTGAAACAAACTACAACACATTAAAAAAATTATGTTTAAAAAAAAAACAGAATAATAATAGCAGTGACATTTCATCAACACTTTTTATGTTTTCAGGACAACTTATTTTGAATAACTTATGAAGTGTGAAAGAGTTTTCTTTAGCTTTATTTAGGCCACAGAGGGCTTGACAGTAGCGAATTCTGAAACATCCTGTGGATTATTTATTCAGATATTCAATTTTTTGAGTCTCAGCGGAGGCAGGCAGATAGCGGACTCTGATTTATTTATATTCATTGCTATAGAATCAAAAGAACAAAGCTCTTTCGGGTTGCGTTTGAGATTAATTTGTTTGCAAAGATGTTTTTGATTTACTGCGTCCTTTTACCTTACGCTCTTAGCCTTAGCGACCTTGACATTATTATGAGTAGCTAAACTCAATTTACAATTGCTTTGAGCAATGTATCTGTTTATTAAACTTTTTACTATTAATCGTTGTAAGACGCAGCTAGACAAGTTAGGTTAATATAAAAATGCTGTAAAGCGGTAAAAATAATTTATTCTGCCTCGATCGCGCAGCGGTATTTTATACGAATGCTGTGCATGAGGTCTCGGGTTCGAATTTCGGATTGGGCGAAGTATTATTGTGTTTTTCAATTGACAAAGTCGCAGGGCGGAGTCTGGAACTGCACTCGACAAGCGACAATAGGCTCGCCCTCTATTACGTTCTAAAGCCATAGCTGGCGAAGTATACGTGTAGTGAGCCTGTGTTTAGCTCTACAGGGATATAGGTGTGAGAATAGAGACCATGTGTTTACCAATTTAGTATTTGTCTCACACATATTATACAGAAATACATAGTTCAACCAACAATACAACAATGTGGTTGTTCTTACGTAGCTCTATCAATGTTTGGCCCTGCGGTGTTGTGCCGAGTATTACAAATGAAAAGGATCGCTGTATGTTGTTCCTCATTATTATTTCTTTATTCACCCGATTTTTGGCACGCCTTCCCGTGTTACAACTTGTCATAAGCCTCTTTTCAAAAGGAGAATGTGTTGATAACCGGTACCGACAATTTAAAAAGTTGTCTATGTTACATAATCTACTTGCTCCTTTGTGAAAATGTGACTAAAGATCCTTCAACTCTCTCCATTAGCTAGTATATTTCATTGCTCTTTGCTTGCGTAATTAAAGGATGATAAATTGTACACTATTAAAAACGTAAAGTTTTGAATAGTGCGTACTTATGTTTTTTTAACTATTTATTTTCTTTACAATAATACCTTAGATTTATTACCTACTTTATTTTATTTTTATTTCTTTGGGATAACAAACAATTGTGTAATAAAGCTTAATACTAATACATAGATCTTATAACAATTTAAGTCATTACACAACCAGCACCATTATCCACAAAATAATGTAAAGTACAAATAACTAGATGCAAGCAAACCTTAGCAAACATTATACAATTTTATTTTAATGAAATTTACAACTGTTTTAGAGTTTAATTTAAAAAAAATATGTTTTGCGATTTTGATATCAAACTAAAGTTATTCATGAATATTAATTATATCGTTTAAGATAAATTTCTTAAATTGTGCAGGTGACAAAGCGAATATATCAGTTTCGGTAAAATTATCGTTATAACTTTTCATTAATCGCTGTAAAGGAGCTCTTTCACCAGCGTTGGTTCTGCAAAACTTAGGAGGAAATAGTCTATGAGTATAAGTATTACGAATACGTTGTGAGCGACTAGGTATGCGAAGGTAAATTTGGTTTATGAGTTTATTATAATCAAATGTATTGTGAAAAATTTTATAAAGGATTCTCTGATCAAGATACATTCTTCTATGTTAAAGAGTTGACAGAGAGAATTTTTCTAGAAGAGTATGATACGATAACCACCTTTTTACTTAGTGTAATTTAGTTTTCGAAGATATTTATGTTGCACTGATTCAATTTGGTCACTGTATTTATTGTCAAGTGGATTCCAAACACATGTAGCATATTCCAGTTGAGATCAAACGAGAGACTTGTATAAAAGCAAATAAGTGGAAGCCTTCTTAAATGAGCAGCAGGTTTGCCTCAGAAAACCGAACATTTGGAAACCCTTAGCCGTGACGTGATCAACATGAGCGTCAAAATGCAATTTCGAATCAAAGAATATACCCAAGTCTTTAATCAGAGAGACTTTCTCTAAAGGAGTATTACAAAGCAAGTAACTGAATTGAACGATACCTATTAGTTTCTTTGGTAGACGATATTGATTTACATTTGGGTAAACTCAACTGCAGTTTATTGGCCAAGCAATAACTAGATAATCGATCCAGATCCTGTTGTACTTGGACACAGTCATCAATGGAACTTATTTTACGGCTACGTCTTTTATTCTGAAAGGTGAAACATATTTCTCAAGGTAAAAGGGACATACTTGCACAAAATTGGGTAACTTAAAATAGGGATTGTACTTTCAAAAGTTCGCTCTACGGATTTGAATAAATCTTTTTACATAGGGTTGTAACTCTCCAACTTGAGGTATGTGTAATAAAACTACTTTATTAGCCGTATTTACTTATAGCACTTAATATATTTAGAACCTTTAATACAATATGTATTAGTGTTAAAAATTAAAACACTTATCGCTAGCATTGATGTATAGTTCCTGGGACTCAAGCGAAGAAATTAATGAAAGAAATTATGTAAGTATGTGTTTGATGATTTCATGGTACCTTAATAATTTCGTATCTTTATTTTTATGTAGTCATCGTCACTAAAATCCTCCTGATTATCAGCGAAGCGTTATTGTTGTAGCGTTACAGCAGCAGTTCGTATATCGTTAAGCAACAAAATGACAACGTTTTATCGTTGTGCTGCATAGTTTGGGTCAGTAATATGTATGGACATTATTCGCCCAAACAATAGCAACATACATGTATAAATGAATATGAATTATTAATCGCCAAACACAGTGATGTCATCGCTAGATACCTACACTATCTTAATACGTGGAAAATATGTCATAATAGTTTCTAAAAATGGGAGTATTGATATGCCGACGGACGCGGGACAATAAACAAGGCAGAAATAAAACAAAGTTGAGTCACCAAGGACAGAGAACACACTGTTTGAGAATTAAGTCATTCATGTGGGCAAACCTGTACTTATTACTAAACGCACGTATTCTGTTCCTATTCAAAGTTTATGCATAGCAATTCTAATATTCCGCTGTAATTCTGGGTAATCTTGACAAGCTACTAAATTAGGTCTACGTTGAATTCAATGTTACATATTACTTTGAACTCATCAATTACGTTACGCTATAATTACGTTAATGTGGACAATTACATAGAAATTAAATTTAGTTACACCTGAAGTTAGCGTGGAATTACTAAAAAGCGAGAGTCTCGTAAAAAGTAGGAGGAATATTACTCCAGCAACATATGGCGTTACCATTTATTCGTAATCATATTTTTAATTAGTAAATTTATTAAAATAATTGACAGTATTACCCATACGCGTCGGACAACAACACTTTAGTGTCGGTTCTCATTTACACCTGCCACAGACGATTTAGGGTGGCGCTGTCTTCAACATTCTTGTAATTTATTATTATCCTGAGTGGTAGAGTGATACTGGTATTTTATATGTTCTGGCGAAATGGCAGTCCCTGCGAAAAAAGCCATTTTCACCCATATCTAGTTAAATTAACCAAATTTAATACTGAACAAGCTTGGGCATAGTAGTGAGCAGTTAGTTAGTAGTATATAATAATAGGGGTTAAAGTATGAAGTTTCCGTTGTATAGTAATATATACTTTGAATTGACATAAAACCTTCATGGTGTGCGATTTTTGAGTGAAATTTTTGCCACATGATACCTACAAGATTTTTCTTTTAAAAAATGTGCAACATTCGATTTTCGACTTTCAATTGTTTTTTTTATTCAGCTCAGACAGGAAAGATGAATACTTCGAAAATCCGAGTCATTTTTTAATACGAATTTCGACGCGGAACTAACTTGGCAAAAACGGCTCGCAATATCAACGCTGCGTTTGGAGAGGAGACCGTGAATAATTAACGCATCGTGCGTTTTTGGTTTAAACGCTTTCGTAATGGAAACTTCGACTTGAAAAACGCACCACGTGGAAGACCGCCCACACAGCTGAATAACGCTGAATTGAAGGAGATGATGCAAGCCGATCCGAGTCAAACCACCCAGGAATTAGAGACACGGTTTAACGTTACCCTACCTACAATATTGACTCATTTGCATCAAATTAATAAGATAAAAAAATATGAAAAATGGGTGCTTCATGATTTGACTGATCTGTAGAAAGAAATGCGTGTTGAAACTTGTGTTGCCTTGTTAAATCGGTACAGAAATGAAGGGATATTGGATCGAATTGTGACATGTGATGAAAAGTGGATTCTTTACGATAACCGTAAGAAAAAAATGGCTGAACTTAGGTGAAACGCCGCATCAGTGCCCTAAAGCAAAGCTTACCAATAAAAAGGTAATGGTATCTGTTTGGTGGTCTCTTCATGGTGTTATTCACTATAGCTTTCTCAGGTCTTGTCAAGCAATAACAGCAGATGTTTACTGTGCCGAACTTCGAACAATGATGGCGAAACTGGCAGTAAAATAGCTCCGACTCGTGAATCAATCTTCACCATTATTGCTTCATGATAACGCAAGACCTCATACTGCACGAGAAACCGTTGTAACTCTATAGGAGCTGCAGTTAGAAATCATACGACATCTCGTACTCGCCAGACCTTGCTCCAACGGACTATCATTTATTTCGCGATTTGGACAATTTTCTACGTGATAAAAATTTTCTTCCCAGGAGGCAGTACAAAATGCTTTCACACAGTTTGTCAAATCTAGATCCCCGGAGTTCTATCGTAAAGGCATAACTTAACTTCCGTTTAGATGGCAATGTATAGATAATGAGATAATAAATATGGTACATCTCAGAAAAAACCAGTTTCTTTTTTTCAGTAAAAATCGGCAATTTCATACTTTAACCCCTTATATTAAGTAATGGATTTTCTGAAATGTTCTACGTGAGATGGCAGCAGAGCAGCGTCAGGTCCAACCACCTGTCAAAATACATACACGATTCATATATTCCTATATTTTTTGGTTTATTTATTCTTAAAAACGTTACAAAAGGAATATTGTTTTCTAAAATGCCACAGTGTTGTGCAGTGCCCATGTGTGCAAATAGAACAGGAGGGCTATAAGTGCCCTACAGGAGATAAAAGCCGATTAAAACTGTGGCTTGTAGCCATTCGCAGAGATAAATTTACTCCAACGAAAAATAGCCTCGTTTGTAAAAGCCGCTTCACGGCGGACGATTACCAGCTACCGAAGGATTCAGTATTAGAAAAACGTAAGAATATTTTGTACTTATTTATAATGATAAACTTTTAAGTCACCTTGATTATGTCTGTGCGCGACCAACCTTCAATGATGTAGTGCAAACGTATTTTAATACTTGCTTTATCAAAAATTACTTAACTATAACATTATATTTATTCAATTACTATTTCAGCCAGACCTGTGTTGAAAAAATGTGCAGTGCCAAGTCAATTCCCATGGAATGATTACTTGAAAGGTTACAATAATAATTTTTTGTTTGATTTGAAGTTGTTGTTTCTGTCATAGTTATTTATCCTGGAATATACATTAATCAACAACAACTCATTAAAACACAAATAACTTCAACTTAGTAGTTAAAAAACCAATCAAATTGTGGAAAAATATGCTGAGCTTGATGAGCTTTTCCTTAGTACCAGTGACTTTTGCGTCTCTGTTTTTGAGCTCAATCTTCAGTGCGGCAACCTTTCTCTGGCCATAATCCATAATAAAATCAATAACAATTCCAAATACGTAGAATTTCACAAAAAAATTATATGTTCAGTAGGAGTCTGTGCTATCTGACAGCTGTTTGGACCTGACGCATACGAAGCGCCGTTTGGTGGCAGAAAAATTATCGAAAACCTTGATTACTATAGGTAAATTAAAAAAACTACGTTCTTTTTATTTTATGACATCTCTTTCTTCACGTGTACTTAATAATATGTAACTAATGGACGAAGATAAAGACGTCAAGACCATTTCTTTAATATAAAGTACATTAGGTTGATGAGCCTGTTTAAGGAACGCCTCTTAAGTGTATTTTAACAACGTGCAAGTTGTGTTGTGGCTGTCCCGAAAATGTGTATTTTTCTTATTAGTTCAGGACAAGGCGGTAAAACCTTGTAACCTGTCAGCTTAACCATATCAGCACATAATAGGTTCCCTATGTTTGATTTTGTATGTTATTTCATACGTAACTGCAAATAGCATTCAGACTAACCTCTTCGCGAAAACTGCATCGAAATCGGTTAAAATAAAGCAGTAATTAGTATATTAATTTTGGTATGAGAAAAATCACCGAATAATATCGTGCTTCCTTTTTTCTAGTACACAGTAATTTGACAATTGCACTTTCTAACAGATTTCGAAGACTTCTATCCTATTTATTTACGAGTGGATTAAAAATATATTTATATTATTTATGAAACACCTGTAAATGTACATTATGGAATGCAATAAATTTGAATTTGAATTTGAATTAACTGTTCGGAACATTTTGTTAAAATAATAAAGAAACTGAGCCCAATATCATATGATAAAAATATTGTGCCTGCCTGGATGCCGGCGCGGGCGTCCTTACACCAATGGGCGAAATAAACAAATACCAGAATAATTCTTCATTTAGACCACCATCCAAGCTAAGCCGGTGCTTGTTGTTTCTAAGCTTTTCTAAACAAGGTCTAGAGATGAAAGTAGGCTAAACGGTTTCAACGTATTAATTATACTGCTCACTTTTATTAAGTAGTACTTCAAACAATTCCGAAACGTTTTCATCAAACTATTGTAGAAACTGCTATTTGAATTTCTCAGAATAAGTCGGCGACTTGTAAACGGATGACCTCAGCGTTTAATATGTGTGATCATACGCGGTGCGCGAGCGCGGGACGGGCGCGCGGCGCGCGGCGTTTGCAATCTACAGACAGTATGGCACCGATCACCAAAGCGGGAGTACCGAGCGGGCGTTCATTCATTTACACAACGTTTATGTTGCAACCTGAGCTATAAACGTCTTCCTTTTGACCCAAGCTTTTCTATTGTCTAAACTCTATGGCGAGAATTATAATAACTATTTTTATGACCAGCTCTAAATTTGGTGGCTTATTATTATTGTTGTAGCCCAGTCGTTTGTTGACTACGAATATTTATATTATCTTCATGTATTTTCTTTTTATTACCGCTGGTTAATTTGTCACAAATTAAAAACGGGGCCACCTGATACTGACTACTGGAAGCAAATGGCGAACAAAAAAGGCTTACTTTTAATCAGAACGCAATGCCGCTTGGCGAGTGAAATAGAGCAACTCGCTCAGTCAGCGCTACCAATTTTCAATTTGTTATTGGTATTCCTCACGGTGTTGCCAATGAAAATAACCTGAGAAAATCCCAGTAACAATGGCCGACCAACAGAGCAACCATCTCAACCTATAATGATCATAGCGCAAGTTTTCATATATTATTAACCTTTTAAGCTTTAAACTTCATCACAGATGAATGTATAAACGGGCGCGGACGTAAAGTAGTTCCGTGTGTTTCCTCAGCAACGCTTAGGCGTTATAGCGTCAAAACCTAGACTTCAAATAAATATATTGGTCAAGGTTTCGCTATTACCGTCATATAATATACCAATTTGTTGCCAAGCGTAGGAGTGAGAAATATCCCTTGTGTTGTTAAAGTGTACGTCCGCGTCGTATCTGATGCGAGTGTGCGGTGCGCTCTAATGACATATCTATCCGATTTTAAAGGAAATCCATTTGAACGTGTTTGGTAGAGTTAATGGCTGACATTATTGACATTATTTATCCAACTATATGGTGATGTAGCAACATTCATCTGTATTTTATTGTTCGGCTATGTTTAGAAATTGCGTAACAATAAGATTTTTGCGGATGTTTATCGTCTGTGTTGCTATGCCTGTAGTTATATTTAATAACTAGATGTGCTCGCGGTTTCAACCGCGTTTATGATTACTTCCCCGCCCCCGTGGGTCGTAGCGTGATGTTATATAGTTCCAGTTCCACAATAAATGAGCTAGCCAACACTAAAAGAATTTTTCAATTCGGACCAGTAGTTCCTGAGATTAGCGCGTTCAAACAAACAAACAAATAAACTTTCTAGCTTTATATATATAGATTCACGCCTGTTGCCCAGAGGGGTAGGCAGAGACTACGGATTTCCATTTGCTACGATCCTGACACATCTCTGGCTTCATTCACTTTCATCACATTCCTCATACACGCCCGTCGGTTCAAGGTGCTCTTAACCTGGCCTTTGTCCAGAACGCCGCCGATCTGATCAAGAAATGTTCGCCTAGGTCTTCCTCTTGCGACTGTTCCATTAATTTCATTCAGCTTTATAATATTAGTATGGATAGTATAATTAGTTAGATAATTATAGAGGTACGTATTCGTTAACTCGTTGGTGTTAGTACAAGGTGTCAGTAGATTAACAGTGGTTCGATGGGCCACCGTCAGATAGTTTTGTATTCTTCTACAATTTTGTGGTGTGTTACCCGACAGTTACCGATAGTTTCATAAACATAAATACTGTTACGCCCAGTGCTATCTCTCGGCATTGTGGGGAAGACTCGGCAGTTCCGTCTAATAATTTATTACACCGACATCTATTAGCATTTTACGGCACTAGGTAGTTCGTCGATACGCGACACGTGGAGAGAACGCTGGCACATTCTCGAAACTTCCTACTGTTTACATACCGCGTATGGCGTTACTAGAAAACTCTAGAAACGCTTTACCCACGTATAAATAGAGCGCACGCGCACCGCCTAGTCAGTTTACAATCGTAAGTGGTCAAGTGTTCATCAAAGCGAACGGAAGCGGAAATACTACGGAGTTTGAAGCAGTTACAGTGGAAAAGTGTAGTATAGTGTTTGTTGTGTTTTAAATTTAATTGTGTGTTTGAATAAAACGTGTTTTTAGTCGGTAATATTGTTTACATTCTTATCCTTCGAACCCAGCACGTAACAATACCATTATAATTCCTACATACATTTAATAGTGAGTGATGCCGATAATTGAGATTTTCAATGCCGTTTATTACAGCCCTAAGTGAGGATTTATTACGATTATATGTAGGTATAGGCCCCTTCTCACACACACACTGAGAAGAGGCCCGTGCCCAGCAGTGGGACAGTTTAATACAGGGCTGATATTACTATTATATTATATTATATATGTATAGAAATCTGTTACTGAATAGGTACTAGCTTTAGGTGAGAGCACGATTCAAGCAAGCGAGAAGTGTTTTGTTGATTGAGCCTTCGTTCGCCTACAAAATAATACGCAAGTGTACGCTTCGATTACTCCAGCCCAGTATCCTAGTACTTATTTATTTATGTAGTATCCACGGGAACTTCTAGGTGTGTGTTCAAATACAAGCATATTATAAGTGATTGCTTTCGTACCGGTGCCGCGGTGCCGCGGTGCCGGCAAATACCAACATTTATTCTAATAGTAGGTACTATATATGTATAAGTCAGTAGAAATACAAGACTTCAACTTTAAAATACGACAAGAGGAAGGTTGTCATAGTCGTTACGTTAAACACGATATTTCGACGTAAAATAAGACATCATTGTTACGTCTTTTATAATTTTCATCGTTAAAAATCATTAACGTAGGTGACACCGCGAGGGAAGCTAGTATATTATAGTTATAATCATTTTATCTTCTTTATGGTTTTATTGTAATAATTGATGAACAATAGGGTCCTAAATATAACTGTCAGATGATACACTGAGAGAGAGAATCACACACACACACACACACACACACACACGCACACGCAAACGCACACGCACACGCCCACGCCCACGCACACGCACACACACACACACACACACACACACACACACACACTCGCACACGCACACGCACACGCACACACACACACAAACACGCACACACACAATCACGCAAACGTACACAGACACACGCACTGTTAGCCTAAGAAAACTATGTAATTAATTTACTAATTTAGTCTTAATTATTATGTTGTCTTATGTGGGGGCCAGTCAGTGCAGACCGGCGACACTTCGACCCAGTGGGATCTTTTGTGTCGACATTCTCTCAATAACGACTGCCATAGAAGTTCATGGCAGCCCGGACCGACGGCTTAATGTGCGCTCCGAGGCACGGAGCAGGCGATAATTGACAATACGCACATAATTTTGAAAAGTCATATAACTTCCGAAAGTTAGAGGTGCGCGACGTGGGTTCGAACCCGAGACCGTCTGCATTGCAGTCTGTTGGTCTCCCCACTGAGCTATCGCTGCTCTTGTCTTAATTACTCTTACTTATTAATTATAACATTGTTATGTATTTAGAATTATTGTTGTTGTTCATTTTGTTTATTGAGCCTGCGTACGATAGGTATAATCAATGTAAAATTGGTCATGGCTTAATTAAGCATTATGTTAATTTTTTAGGTCTCGGCGATACAAGCCTAGATCTCAGTGTCGATACCACTGGTAACTGAAAATATTGTACATTTTTATGCAAAATAAATTATTCTTATTCTTATTTGTAACCTTAAAGCAATCACCTTATTATGTTGCCAAAGCTGATCAGCGTCTTCTGATACTAAAGACTGCGCCGAAATGTGCCAAAACAGGCGGTCACAGTTAAGTGAATAGAATCAACACTTTTTGTTGAATACAAATATAAAATATACATTTACCATAACAACGAACGTGTTTACAATTACACCGTGTAAAAACCAACTTAAAGTAATTAATATTTTCGCCTACAAAATTACGTAGGTTTGCACGAAAAATGCAAATACGTAAGCTCGTGTTACGTGATTTTTAGATTATAACAGTAGAAATCTATCCTATTTTACAGCTTAAACGAAACATAAATAGTTATATTACAATTTGTCCGTCCCAAATATTTAAGTTATTGGTTGAAAATAAAGATACTATATATATTTATCAAAAAAGCACTTCAAAGCCTCCATACAATTTTATTTTACTATGGCGGCCGCGCGCCTTTTTGGATATGCGCCGCACGAGCTCTGTCATTATCTGTCATACGCTTGGCGCAGTCATAACGTATATACGATTAGCGGGAGATTCTACGTGTTCAATGACTTTTGTCGCTGACTGTGTACTAGCGTGCAACGACAATGGAATTCGTTACCTTCTAAATAGGTTAGGCTCAAAATTGCTAATGTATTTATATCTAACTAGCTTCTGTCTGCGACTTCACCTGCGTTAATCCTACAGCTACGTATACTGAGTTACAAGATATTCTAAGTGTTTGCCAGGATATTAAATTTATACAATGTTTTATGTGTGATGGAGTAATAAGCATATCTTCACAAACTTTTACATACACTGACGAACTCATAAACTGCATCAATGTTCAAGACGTCTTTGAAATAAACATTTTAACCAAGTATTTAAACTTTTTATACTAATTTAAATTGAAACCTATAGTTAGGTTCGTTAACTTCATAACAGCGTTGTATCATATCCTTAAGTGTATGTTTGTATACTGGAAAGGACCATTCCATTTTTTTAACAAACCGATAAATGTAACTAATATAGGTTTTGGTTGGTTTACTGAAAAATTGGTTACTACAATAAAAAAAAAGTTGAAGCACAGGTTTTTTTTTCTTTTAATAAGGTGTACTTATTGCCTCCACGTGCCCTTATTACAGATTCAAATCGGTTCCGCATAGATTTGATTAGGGTTATTAAACGGTCTTGCGGAATATTGTTCCATTCTTGTGAAATCACTGTTCTTAGTGCTGCCACTCTTGTGGGCACAGGATTTCTCGCATATACAGCTTTTTTTAAACTGTACCAAACATGCTCAATGGGATCCGGGCTGCGTGCTGACCAATTCATGGTACGTATCCTAACACGAATTCCCGATCATCGAAATGCCACCCCGCACCATACACGAACCGCCTCCAAAAGGAAACACGCTCCTCAATGCAACTTTGAGCATATCTCTCCCCACGTCGACGATAGACTCTTCTGCGACCGTCTGCACCATTTAAACATGTCCTACACACATCGGTGAACAATTTGGAGGCCTATTGCTCTTCAGTCCAATTAAGATGTTCACGCGAAAATCTTAAACGAGCTTGTCTTGAGCGGCTTGTTCGGACGAAGTATCCATATTTATGGTTACGAAACTTTTGTTGAGTTTAAAAGACTAATAATTAATCAATACTATTGGTAACAATAATTTTAATTCGCAAATGAAAGAACAAAAAGAATTAATTTCATACTTTAATAACACATGAATTTATCTTTTACAGAAGTTCTATTTTTAAATTTTGTTTTTATTATGATTAATGGACAGTCTTGACATTTTTATTTAGTTTAATCTAAAAAGTTTGCATACTTATCAATAATATTAATTTGAAAGTAATCCTGAACTTTGATGTAGTTTATGAGTCCGTCAGTGTATATATAATATTAGCTGATCCGCGCAACTTCGTCTGCTTCACATAAGAGATTTTTTCCCGTTTCTGCAACATTTTTCATTGATGCTCCGCTCCTAATGGTCGTAGCGTGATGTTATATAGCCTAATAGCCTTTCTCGATAAATGGGTTATCCAACACTAAAAGATCAACTCGAACCAGTAGTTCCTAAAATTAGTGCGTTCAGCCAAACAAACAAACAAACTCTACAGCTTTATAATATTATAGTCTGTTTCAAATACGAAGTCCCGTTTGACACTTCATAGCACGTAACTCTGCACATTTCATATAAATTTCTAAAATAAACAATGATTACTTATGGTAGTAAAGACTATTTAAAAATAATTATAATCTATACAAAACATGATGTAATTGTTTCACAAACATAATCAACTAATAATTTCTATTGATATTAGTTTTAATAATTTAAACATCAAAATAAAATGTTACAAGCTCTGCTTAGTTTGGGCTAGATGGTGTTGTGTGTATGTGAGAGAATATTATTATTATTATTTATTATTATTAAAATAACATTTTACTACAATACCGTTACTCACTAGGGTATTTTTTTTACTTTCAGTCATAGTGACGCGACAATATGAATCGGCTTAAATCGACCTATTCGAGGTAAAAACAATTGTCCGAGACATACTTTTGTAAATTTGTATTTGGTACTAATTATTATTACGTTGCAACGTACCTTAAATCCCATTCTGCAAACACTTAATATATTTTCTTTATCAAAAAATGGATTTGAAGATGCGATATTGGATGTATGGTTTAAATATCCCACGGTTTTTAAAGAGTAGTCGTCTTGAAAATCAAAATCTGTTATACCTATTGACACGGTCTTGATTGGATTGAAACGGTCTCTTCACTATCGTTGTTCAACGATCATCTGTCAAATGGGACTTCGTATTTAAAACGCACTATAGTATAGATAAGTAGGATTTTAGATGCATTGATGAATGATTAAGTTGTGTACCTACATTGGGCGTGTCGTGGATATTTGGTAGTAAGTAGTAGAATATGATAAGTTTGGGCGCCACTAATTTTCCTTAAGTCTTCTTCGCTAGTCTACTGGCAGACATAATGCAGCTTACTATTTAATTCATGTAATCCTCGATAAACATATAGTCGTAATAAATCAATCAGTCACCCTATTGCAGTTTGCTGCGGCGCACAGCCTGCTCTCAATTTGTGGCATGCCACGGCCAGCGTCCTTCTTCAGGCTATCATTAGGTAGCGTAATACTATTGCATTCATAAAATATAGATAAATACAAACGGGCGATTATACTTCTCTGCGTTCTTTTCATAGGTTTTTAAAGTGCTGACCAACTCGCGGCTTCCAATGTACAAAGGATTTCTGCTTATAATATATTCTACCACATACACACAACACCATCTAGCCCAAACTAAGCAGAGCTTGTACTATGGGTACTAGACAATGATAAACATACATATATACTTTTTTTTTTGTAAATACATACATATTATACATAGAAACACCCAGACCAAGACAAACATCCACGTTCATGCACACAAATGTTTGACTTGTACGGGAATCGAACCCGCGACCTCAGGCGTGGCAGTCAGCTACACTAACCACTACGGCATCGAGGCTTATGTTCTCTAAATTGATTCAGCTAGTTTTGCGTGTGCTACGCAGTACTAGCAGAGCAGCGCACGCAATATACATAGTCTGGTCATAAGATCTGTTACACAATAAAAACTTTTGAATTGAAAATGCTGGCCACAATAAAGTTTATTGAATTCGAATTTCGAAATTTTCATGAATATAAAAATGTGTACTTTTTAGAATTTTACTCATTTTTAAATATGGAGTGGACACTTAAAGAAGACCGTGTTGCGGTTATTGCGTTGCATCGTTGCGGTTACGCGCCAATTCAGATTTTGACATATTGAAAAATTTTAATATAACGAAAAGATTCGTTTATCGTACCATCAAACGATACAATGAAGACTCTAGTGTAGATGACAGGTCAAGAAGTGGTCGCCCTCGCTCTGTTAGGACTCCAGCAGTGATAAAAGCTGTGAAGGCGCGAATTCAAAGAAATCCCATACATAAGCAAAAACTTTTGGCCCTTCAGATGGGTTTAAGCAGAACCACGGTGAAAAGGGTGTTAAATAAAGACTTAGGGCTTCGGGCATATCGAAAAAAAACAGGACATCGTTTGGACGCTCGTTTAATGGACCTGAGGTTGGAGAAATGTCGTGTTTTGTTAAAGCGGTACACGGGAAACAAGCACCGGGAAATTCTTTTTTCGGATGAAAAAAATTTAATGTGGAAGATAGCTACAACAAACAAAATGATGAGGTGTACGCACACAGCAGTGAAGAAGCGAGCAACCGTGTTCCGTGTGTCCAACGAGGCCATTTTCCATCCTCACTCATGGTTTGGTTGGGAGTCTCTTATTGGGGCTTAACTGAGGTACATTTTTGTGAGAAAGGCGTAAAAACGAATGCAGTTGTGTATCAAAATACAGTCCTCACGAACCTTGTGAAACCTGTTTCTCATACCATGTTCAATAACAGGCGGTGGGTATTCCAACAAGATTCTGCGCCAGCTCATAGAGCAAAAAGGACTCAAGACTGGCTGGCGGCGCGTGAAATTGACTTCATCCGGCACGAAGACTAGCCCTCCTCCAGTCCAGATTTGAGTCCGTTAGATTACAAGATATGGCAACACTTGGAGGAAAAGGCCTGCTCAACGCGTCATCCTGATTTGGAGTCACTCAAGGCATCCTTGATTATGGCAGCCGCCGAAATTGATATGGACCTCGTTCGTGCTGCGATAGACGACTGGCCGCGTAGGTTGAAGGCCTGTATTCAAAATCGCGGGGGTAATTTTAAATAAACTTTATTAGCATAAGAATCTGTGTTTTATTAAGTTCATTTTGGTATATAAATGTTTACATCAATAATAAACATGTCTCAATTATTTCATATTAAACATGTGACAGAACTTATGACCTGACTATGTATATCTATGCATCTACATACACAATAAATGAGTATAAGATGTGCTTCTACTCCAATAAACAATCGAGCACATCACACCGCAGCTATTTATTACCAATTAATATTTTATATCAATACAATAACTTATTAAATGACTCATTAATACTATAAGTGGCAATTAATAATAAAGCTAAACGTTTTCATTAAGATTAGTTAGTGTTTTGACTGCGTCCATCGGTGAGTCACTCGGTGATTGTATGAATTAATAATGTATGGCACTCAAAACAGCTATGAAATTATGTCATAATCGCAGTGACTCATGCTGATTGTTATAGAGCCACAATGAGAGCGAGCTAAAAAAATAAACAGAACAAACAAATCAACCTCATTGGTAGTCACCCGGGCTCCAACACTGGTCCAACACACTGAGTGTTAATGGGTTCGTGGACAAAGTGATAATGGAGTCTTAATAGGAATCAATAGCTCTTTTTGTTCTACGTAAGAGTATTAATTGTATTATATGTATAAATAACACTGTGTTGTACTGCACGTTATAATGTCAGACGATGTAAGACCATAATTTGTCGATGACGTGGATCACATCAGACCGGTATGCAATGTTTCAGACAAGTTATTAGTCAGTTACCGCACAATGTGCCAACAACTTAAACACTGGCTACATAACAGGTGCGACATTAATATTTGATGCTTGGTACTTACCTGCATACGGCACATGCTTGTCTATGCAGCCCACGCCTGCAGCCATCCATCACACTAAATAAGTGCATCCTTATGACATTCAAATATCATACCGAAAACCACTTTACGACCGGAAGGAAAAGATCATAGATTAGATTACACTACTTTATTATTATTTATACTTAGCTTCGTAAGCTTCAGTGTAAGAACCTGCCCACCGGGTTCTTATGACCGGCGTCGTGCGCCAGTACCTACTTAATGGTAATACAGCTGAAGAGCCACTCAAACTTCACTTCTGTCTTCGTTCCTTAGTATATGATTAAAGTAATATAACATAGCAGCAACAATATAGCAGAAATACATCGACTTAAACCGTTTTTAACTATAACCGAGTACATATTGTGTAGGCGGGTGAAGTTGCAGACAGCCTAGCGCAGAGATTGTTACACAAGCAACTCTACATGTTCGGCAGTACCTGCAATGTTCATGTCACTATACCTCAAATCATGTGTTGCCTACCACAGCTTTTGCACTGTTCATCCAATACGTAGAGTCTAGTCGGTAGTGGGGCAGCAGTAGTATCTCCCTTCTCAAGCCAGACTGTCCACTACCGAAAATTTGATTTCGTGCCCGATGTCTGTCTTTAACGGGGGTTTGTTTATTAGTTCGTTGCACATATTTCTGTTTTACTTTGTATCTCAATCAATAGCACAGAGCGCCTCTATGGCGTCAGCGGCAATGACCATCAGCGTCGTAAAAATTTCGTCCAGTATTCAGGTGTCACAGATACGAGAAATGGTTACAATACAATATTTAGTTACTTTGAGAAATAAATAAAATTTGTTATTAGACGCTGGGCACTGCAAGGGGTGGTCAATATGTTTTACCACACGTCGCTTTCAATTGGTTAAACAGTGGCAAAATTTATTAAGATTTATATGTGACGTCTTGTGCTGGCAAAATGCCACATGACAGTCAATATCCCCATGGATTGTCAACCCAAAGACTGCAGTACATGAAAGTTAGCGATATCGTACTTTTTAATACCAGGGGTGTGTGACGGATTCCTTCTCTCAGGCTTTTTCAATATTTTGCTACCAAATAACGTCTGATTTGAGTAATTATATTATTATACGCATATTTCATATATAATTACGGATTAGAGTCTTCTGATTCTAAACGGGCGACTGCGAATACGAGTGGATAATGATTACGGGGTGTATCCATTTACGGTGTAATTTCGCTAGTCTATTTGTTAGTTTTCGAGATGTCTAGGATATGTATAAGAAAAGACACTGGCATCATTTTAATTGTCCTGTGGTACAAGGCAGATATAAAATATTGATCAAATTGTTTAACAATCAACATTATTTTGTAAATTGTAACATTTGCCGATACGAAAGTAAAGACGGCTCGTAACAAGATCATCGTGTGTACACGTACACACGATGATCTTGTTACGAGCCGTCCGTTTGTTTACCATGGTCCTGTTCACACATTCGAGGTCGGAAACGTTTAAACAATAATACATTTTTAAACGTTTATTACGTAGGTACAAATGTATTCTATTTTTAATAAAAGGGATCCAACTTGTATATGTTACAGACACAATCTTTCTCGCTCAAAATTATTTTTAATTAACTAAGGCTCTGTTGTACAACCTCCACATAGCATTTATCTATATGATAAAAGCTTCGCTCTCTTTCTTCTTTAACTGAACAAGAGTCAGGTAGCATGCGAATTTTATTTCGGATAACTTTTACTGATGATATAATGCTTATGACTTATGTATATTGATGATTTATGATAATTGCGAAACTGGCCATAAAACATTTAAAAGTTTTTGACTTAGTTACACTTTACGTTCACATTCAGTTTTAGAATAAAACGTATCTAATAACTACTATCTACTGCCATAAAATAATATGAATAAAACTCTGTATGTAGAGTTTCCACCAGATTTTCTCATCTTTGATTTGTTCTGGTTGTAATAAATGTTTTTATCTGACATCTGTCTGTCTCGTAGGTCAAGTCGTGATCGTCAATGGCTGCAATTTTGCCATTACAAATGTGCAGAAATATAGATTAGCTCTAGTTTATTACAAAAGTTGGCAACATATCTCAATTGCCATCTTATTGACTCTATCTAAAAACAGTTATTTCGAACACAATGTCATTAAATATTCTAATATCAATAGGAGAAAGAGGGAAGCAACTAGATTAATTTTTGTATGTATTACTTCGCAAAGTTTTGTATTAACGGAACCTACATCATGTTACGAAATTGTTAACTTTTGAACTTCAAACTCGTCTCGAACGAAGGAATTGTTACACTTTCGAGTTATGGATCGACAAGTATGTTTTTATGAGCACATATTTCTATCAGCAGCTTAACTTCGTATCAGCAAATCTATCTGATGAGAAAGTTCTCTCATTAACATTGTTACACATCCATACTTTATTTGTAAACTAATATTTGTTAAGTGGAACATAAATATTATTATTTTGGAAAATTGTTATGTCCATCCAAAATGTAAGTGCCAGGCACTTATGAGCGTAACAATTTCGATGCTTCTCGATTCATCATCAAACTCTTAAAATTCTATAAGTATGTCTACATTTACTTTTTGTTTCAGTTGATCTGTATATTTTCTTGTTATACCTCGTCTCTTACCCTTTGCCCCTGTTTACCCTTTATAATATTAGCAATAAATCTATGATGTGTAAGTATGTGAACAATTATGCTTTCTCTACCTTTGCCATTTTTCCAGTATTTGTCTTTTATATTTTTACTTAAATCGTATTTCATATCAGGTATTCTTAAATAGACACGTCTGTGTATAAGACAAGTGTATATGTTAAATGAGCAGAGCAATGTGTTCTCTATAGTGGTGGTGCAAGTTGGCACGATACGTTTAAACCATTGTATGATATCACAAATCCGTGTCATGATTTGATGAACGAGCACAAACATCTTGCTTCAATGAACTGTTTCGTCATTACGATCGTAAACCATATAAAAATTTTATTCCGTCGTGAATAATTACGCAACTAAAAAGAGGTAGGTAAATCAAACAGTTATACGAACAATTCTATGCACGCATATTCATGTGTGCGTGTGTGTGTGTGTGTGTGTGTGCGTGCGTGTGTGTATGTGTGCAAATATATGAATTACTAGCTACTTCCGCGAATTCATACGTGCTCACTTGAAAATTTACACTTGTCAATTTAAATAAAACAAACACTAAATGCTAAAATAAGCTTATCTCCATACATCACCGAAAACAACATTAAAATTGGTTCAGCCCGTGGAGACTAGCGTGCGTGCAAAAACGTACAGACAAACAGAGTAAAAACCTCATTACGGTTTTATGATACTCGTATGTATAGAATGCATAGATGAATTGTAATTGTGCCTTTAGAGTGCTTACATTACCTAGTACCAGATAAAAGCTACACTTTATGCCGACGCAGCTTCAAAATACACGTCACTTCGTCACAGATGGGCATGGCTTGATAGTGTCATACTGAAGTCATCATGGTATTTTCTTAAAGATTATTATTATGTGGGCAGTACTTACATAACAAGACTAGGTACTCTTGTTAATATGTATAGGCGTTTACACATACATCTCAGCTTACGCTAGCATGCAATTGCGTAGTGTGTTCGTGTATATGTATATAGGTCATTTATATCGATAAGCAAATAGATCAGGACCAATATGGAGATGTTTATTGCGCGATCATTTTATACACGCTTAATACATAGTTTATCAAATTAATTGAGGACGCATGCGTATGCGAGCTTGCAATATTATGTGTAGTCGGTAGCTATGTTTGTAGGGAACAGAGAAACGGTTCTGTGCCTGTGTAGAATGTTTGCTCAATTGCATGGCATGCCACAAAACGTATGCAGCTAGTGCGAACGAACCGTGTGGGCAAACGGGATGAAGTACTAATATATAATAATAATATCAGCCCTGTATTAAACTGTCCCACTGCTAAGCACGGGCCTCTACTCAGTGTGAGAAGGGATAGGCCATAGTCCACCACGCTGGCCTAGTGCGGGTTGGCAGACATCACATATCTTCAACAACATTATTAAGAACTCTCAGACATTCACATCAGCGTTTCCTCTCGATGTTTTCCTTCACCGTTAAATCAAGCGATAATTAACTATTTAATACGCACATAACTTCGAAAAGTCAGAAATACGCGTCTTGGGATCAAACTCCAGACCTCTGCATGGCAGTCCAACGGTTGCCCACTAAGCTATTGATGACGATGTACGAAGTACTACAGCATAACTATATATTACAAAGTCAAATGGGGCAGATGTCTAAAGTTGAATATTTATAAGAGAATTTCCATTTTCTTTGAGAAAAGCACATAAGAGCGACTACGGGCCGGTTGTATCTGCTAAACCGGACCAGTTAACGTGGAAATACACAAGTACTTGAGTGAAAACGTAGCTACTAGTATAGTATCATATTATCTGTGACATAGCGACGCGCGTAATGTATGATGGCCCTACGGGAAACTTGACGAAGTTGGACAAGAGGGACGGAAGATCAGGATTTAGGACGAGTGGACATCAGGGGGCCGACTGATATATGTTAACAAATTGTTTGGTTGTGCACACGCTTACACGATATCATATCGTACGTGAACACAGTTGAGTTGGTGCTCGCTAGCCATATTCGGACTACTAACAAATGAAAATCAACTAGAGGCTGACGACAATGCATTGTGTTTGTAAATATTCTAAGAAAACAATTCAAATAGAACGACTATTAACCCACTGCTGACTAAAATAATCTTACTGCGTGTATTGGCTAATTCTAATATGAACAATGAGTATAATGACATCAGACTTTGCGCTCTTCTCTAAACGCAAAATCAAATGTGAGCACCAAATGGACATGACAACGCGAAGACCTGTGTGTGAACAGTGTTAGGTGTTGAGTCTGCAGGTGTCCTACGATGACAAAGTAATCCGAAGCGTACTTATCATCTGTCTTATATTGTAACAAACATCATGTCAAACATGCAACAACATGTCAAATATTCATTTATTATTGCCGAAATATTACGGGTCGTCAGGTTATCTCCCCAAACTGGTGCCCATAAAGGGCCATGGTCCACACGACCCCTTCGTAGCTTCGGTGTCTGGCCCCCTTGGGTTGGGCAGCAGACGTGCGAGCGCACCTGCAGGGCCTAGTAGCCTGGGGGCTAGACGACGAAAATGGGCTACAAAGTCCCATCGGCTGTCGAGCAAGAGATACTTAAGGGTTGGCTCGTCAGCGATGCGGACCCCTTCTACCATGATGTGGGCCCCTAGAGGTGGCCGGTTCCGAGGACCGTGAAAACAGACGGCCTCGGATTTGGACAGGGCCACCTCAAGGCCCAATCGCCGGATACGACTCACGACTTGTGCAACCCCAGCGGTCGCCAATATGGCCGCCACCCGGTGCGTCTTACCCCTAGCCATGATAAGAGTGTCGTTGGCGTAACAAATGACGCCGACGCCACGGAGTAGCGCACCTCGCAGCACCCAGTCGTAACCGATGTTCCACAGCAGCGGGCCCAGAACCGATCCCTGTGGAACACCGCACGACATCTCTCGCCGACTCCAACCGTAGTGACCCGGGTAGATTACTACGCTTCCCGACAAATATGCCCCGACAATGCGGCGGAGGTAGGTCGGCACTCGATGGAAAATAAGTGCCTCCCTAATACAATTCCAGGGCAAGGTGTTAAAGGCATTCGCGATGTCTAGGGACACCACGAAGACGACCTCGCCCCGGGACATCGTATCCTTCGCCAGGCTCCTCACGCGCAGAACAGCGTCGATAGTGAAGCGCCCGCGGCGGAAACCATACTAGTTGGCCGCCAAATCCGGTCTCACTGAAGAAAGACGCTGGACGAGGCGCTCCGCAATTATGAATTCAAATAATTTAGCGACCTCGTCCAGCATCACGATGGGCCGGTAGGCGGACGGGGAGTCCACCGGGCGCCCTTCTTTCCTAATCAGGACCAGTGTCCCGCCTTCCACTGACGCGGAAACTGGCCCTGCTCTAAACACTTGTTGAGGAACCCTTATAGTCGGGGAGCGAGCTCTTCTAATGCCAAGGCTCACGCACGCCCTGTAATGCCTTCGGCCCTGGGGTCCACCTCCTCTACGTCGCGCCAGCCTTGGACATGGCTTGCTAGGGCGGGGCTAGCGAAAGAGACATCCACAATGGAACCGCCCCGCTGACGCACACACGTGTGCGCTGACACACTATTGAGGAGTTGTAGGCCGTTCTCTACGGCCCAGTTCTCGATCAATTCACCCCTCGCATCCATGGTCACTGAATCCCAAGCCGCGGATTTGGCGTTGAGGTCCCCGGCGACGAGCACGGGCCGAGGGTGGCTGCGAGCGACGACGACGTTTAGTTCGAGGAGATACTCCTCGAAGTCGGCGAGAGATCGGTTGGGTGAGAAGTAGCCGCCCACCACAACCGCTTCTCCTAAAATGAATTACTTTTTTTTTTTTTTTTTACGTGGGGGAATGCATGACGCATACCCCTCCGAGGGGGCGGGCGGAGGGGTTATGTTGGACTCGCCGGGGTAAAATAAGATGTTGAAAAGATAAAGGACCTCCCGGAATACCGACTAAACCTACCACGGTGTTCCTCGACAAAACCACTATCGACGGGGCCGCGCGAATCACTTTCGCATGCGGTCGCGACCCCGCCGAGGTTTCGGCCCGCCGTATGAAACGGCAGGCCACTACACGAAAGATCTACCCAAAGGCACTTCTAACACTCCCTACTGTCCCCCCTAGAGGGGAGACGGACTCGAAACAACAGAGGCGCGCGTGGGAACACGCACGCCGCCTCTCGGACCTGGTGCTGAACGGATGGCGGGCAGGCCCACAAAGCCCGCCACCCCCAGGTCAAACCTCAGGGTGGCTGGAGGTCGTCTCGCGCCCTCCGGCGCCCGGCTCTGCGGTTGGGGAGAGGGTTCAAACGCTCCCTCTCCCGCTCCGCCGCCTCCTTGATGGAAATGACTTCCTCACAAAAGGAGGCGACGGCGTTCCACGACCTCTCACTCCGGACCATAGACTGAACTACGGCCGGGAGCGAGAGGGCAACCAATCCGACTGCCGCGATCAACTCACGGCGCTGCGATGCCCAGGCGGGGCAAACCGCCAAAGTGTGTAGCGCCGTGTCCTCAACAACGTCGCGGCAGTCGCCGCAGTGGTGACAACCGGGCGTCTCTTGCCGGCGTATACGACACAGGAACTGGCCAAAACAACCGTGGCCAGTCATTACCTGTGTCAGCCGGAAGGTGAGGGCGCCATGCCGCCTCTCCAGCCACTCCTCAAACACGGGACTTACCGCCACGATCGTGGCGTGCCCGAAAATGAATTACACTTACCGTAACCTAAACAACATGTAAAATAATAAACGCACATCCTGAAAGTAGTTTGTTCAAAATCTGCTACTGAATTAATATTAGCAATATTTAATATAGGTAATTTTTTATCCCAAAAATAATTAAAACGAATTAAATTATAGTCACCCATTTATCAAAAAGCTTAAATAAACGAAAATGTATCATAATTCAAGGCAATAAGGTTTATTTTGCAATAAAGGCAACAATGTTAGATTTATTGTAGTATACCCTAGCTAACCGCGCACAATATGGAGAACTAATTCGTTTAATTAAAATATTTAAGTACATAAAAGTAACATTTTAATGATTATATTATTATTACGATTTAATAATCTAATTAGGGTGTTGAAATTGTGCGTTATATCTGTGACATGTTGTATATAAAGTATTATTGGGTCTTCCAATAATAGTTTCTATAACAGTACGGATACTGAGACAGTGCTCGGCAAACGCCCAAGTGCGCCCGAAGAAGTAGCTACTATCTACATACGTAGATGATCATTACACGGAAATGCGTGTCGTGGAAAAAAGCGTAATTCAAAGTCATGCTGCATACAATACATGCATAGATACATAATAATATCAGTTAAAACTAAATTGTGCTCTCAATCTCAAAGCCATCGAGTGGTGTCTATTAATGTTATACATATATGTGGAACAAGCGATATCTGGATCGTGTACCACTTTCATTTTACTATCTCGACGGGCCGTTTCAGTAAACATTCATCAATCAACGCTCGCTACACTTGCAATAACGCCCGCCCGCCGTCGCGGTGCGACTCGGTGCGAGTGCGACGAAGCACTCGACAGCTATTCATTATCATTTCAACACTCAATGTCATATTTCGCATTTAAAAGGTGCTCGACAGGAATCCATCCATATATACATTCATTATGTAAAATGATCATTTTATGTTGAGTCGATATACATGGCTAAAGCGTTGATTAGAGCTCATTGTTGTCAATTAGGTACTCGGTGATGATACGATTAGCCGGCTTGCCTGGACACTTATCAGTTATCACTCTCAGAAAAATTCAGCGGTAGAGGAGGTAACACTGTTACTGCGTTGCGTTCGGTAAAGGTCAGGCGGCGCCCATTCCTTTTCTTTCATCGCGATCAATGAAAAGAAATGGAAGCCTCCGAACCGACCGACTACGCCAACCCTATAAAAATTGAATTATACTTACTGGGACCTAAAAATAGCTGAGAAATAAAACATTAACTTTTGCCTACCCTTCGGAATTTTAACTTGGGTTTACACTGGCGTATGTAAGTAACAAAAAACTATCAAAAATTAATAATCAACAGAGCTGATAAGTTAATAAGACAATAAAAGAATAAAACCTAATAGTATTGCTAATGTGGTCGCAGCTTCCTGTCATAGCTACATACGTATTCCAAAGTAATGTATGAAACGTTTCTCTTATTCATAAAAATAAAGTCAACTATTTTCTAATCTTCAATTAGATCAGCTTGTCCTAATTCACGGTACTTACTCGCACTTGATCTTAATAGGTCTATTTCCCATAAAGCATTTAGTAGATGGCACACTCGCGTGATGGCGCGATGATCTCACCGGCACGACAGATTTAGATATCAGCTGTTACGCTGATTAATCCATTGACTTCCAACCGTATTTATGTAAACAATCGTTTTAGAACTGTGGAAAAGTTGGGGTATTTTTGGAGGTAGCTGATTCATTAGATTAAAAATATCTCAGGATACGGGCAGAGACAAACTGCATGTGATGTTTTTTAACATGTGTATAGTTCATAAAAGATTTTAAGATAGAAATGTTTCAACTTGTGTTTACTGACATTAGAGAGTGTCAGCATTCGAACAAACTACATACTATATCGCTACGTTGACACGCGATACACGCGGTATAACAATGTCGCTCTTCGCCACTATGACTGACACTGCGCGCTCTATTAAACCATTATATTAGTACAATGTACATATATAAAACTAAACAAAACATGATCATTCCTAAAATTACTGTCACATTTCGTAACTGCGTTCCTAAATATTTTGCTTTGCATTTGCATCAAAATCACGTCCAACTACTCCATCCCGAATTCGTTGATTAGGAAAATTCCTAATCAACGAAATAGGGATATCGATTTGGTGTGATTAAGTAAATTAAATAATTTACTTAATTACACCAAATTAAAATAAAATATCGAATAGAAACTTTTTTACTTAAGTGTGATTTGAACTGCCAAAGGGTAGGTATCTTCGTGTAGTGGCCTGTCGTTTCATACGGCGGCGGTGGGCCGAAACCTCGGCGGGGTCGCGACCGCATGTGCAATTGATTTGCGCGGCCCCGTCGATAGCGGTTTTGTCGAGGAATACCGTGGTTGGTTTAGTCGGTATTCCGGGAGGTCCATTATCATCATTTCAACATCTTTCTTTTACCCCGGTGAGTCCGACATAAACTCTACCGCCCGCCCCCGCGGAGAGGTATGCTTCAAGGCATTCATTATATTTTAAAGGACTAACCAATTATTTACTGTCAGACTTGTTTAAAACACAGATGAACGTGATGAACCGTGTACAGAAGATTATTATTTGTATTTAATTATATGGTAGCACCCGTGCCCCGTGCGCCGCAGGCTATGACGAAACCACCGCGTCTCGCTGCGCCCGGTGCATCCGCGCGCTCAACATTTACGTGACAGTACATTGGCTACTTGTCAATAATAATAAGCGATACGTATACGTTTTTAGTCTATGAATCATTGTTAATCCTGCATAATTCAAAACGTGGCCTCCACTTCAAATAATAGTTTTAGTATTCAAGCTAAGACCTAGGATCCATAAAAGAATCTAGGTAACTACGACTTGCCTAAACTTATAGACATCATTATTGATGTATAGTGCGGTTTCGCTACCGCTGTTTTAGTTTACAGCGAAATATAATAATATAATATCTCCAGAATTAAGCCTACTTACTCAAGTATTAAACACGGCGCAGTCAGATCGTAACAAACAATCTTGTGAGTTTCAGACGGCATCTCAAATTCAAGCCTGAGTATGCTTTATGTTCGTCGACGTTGTCGATACTAATATATTTGATACATGGGGAACAACGGATACCCAGCATAATTAAACCAGCTCTACTGGAGAGTGGCTCTACCCTACATAATATCGCAGTCAAACATACTTGTCTCGTGTGTCCGTTATAAGAAAGGGACGCTGTACATTTAATGAAAATGCCAAACGACACACAATTATTAAACAGGTATAGCTCGTTTGGACAAACAGCAACAGCATTTTCGTCAAAGACAATTATTAAAGGATTGATAACGCACGAGTGTCACAACATCTGCTGTAAACACGAGAGTTCGCTTATCATGAGGCGAGACTTAAGCTTCTTCAACGTTATTTAAAAAAATGTTTGAATCTCAAACTACTGCCACAAAGAACGCCGAGTTCTCCCCTGAGCGGAACAAACCCGCGACATTTGTAGTACGACTTCGCTACCGTAACTGTGTGCGGTAGGAAATTTGTTTTAACAGCCGATTTTATAAAATTAGGCCACGTATTATAGAATTGACATAGATTTTATGCCATCGTTATACGTGAAACAGTGAGTAGGCAGCTTGAATGAGTCGCGGCGTGTATCGGTACATGATATCATGGCTTTCAAAATTAGAAACAGAACGGCAGTGAGCTAGTGGCCCATATTGTCACGTACAGAACATTGTTTGGACGGTTTATGACACTGTATACGTTCTCGCAGCGCAACTACAACTACGGGGAATAAATATCACCCGCGAACAACACCTTCTGGAGACGCTGTGATTCTATTCAATGATAGCGCGACAGAATCCGTTTAGCTTTTATTTTGTTGAGTGCAAGTGTGTAGTGACACACTATGACCTGGAGAAGGCTTTGTACTTATATTAACATGACAACACGTATCCATATAGGTATTACTGACGTGTTTGACAGGAGACTATTTCATATATTTAGAACTCATTTAAAAAAAGGCGAACTTATTATGTCATATCTATAGCTTTAATAATTACAGATTGTTTAATACTTTTTTTTTTTTTTACGTGGGGGAATGCATGACGCATACCCCTCCGCGGGGGCGGGCGGAGGGGTTATGTCGGACTCGCCGGGGTAAAAGAAAGATGGTAAAGATGTTAAAGTATCTCCCGGAATACCGACTAAACCTACCACGGTGTTCCTCGACAAAACCACTATCGACGGGGCCGCGCGAATCACTTTCGCATGCGGTCGCGACCCCGCAGAGGTTTCAGCCCGCCGTATGAAACGGCAGGCCACTACGCAAAAGACCTACCCAAAGGCACTTCTAACAATAATATCCCTACTGTCCCCCCTAGAGGGGAGACGGACTCGACACAGAGGCGCGCGTGGGAACACGCACGCCGCCTCTCGGACCTGGTGCTGAACGGATGGCGGGCAGGCCCACAAAGCCCGCCACCCCCAGGTCAAACCTCAGGGTGGCTGGAGGTCGTCTCGCGCCCTCCGGCGCCCGGCTCTGCGGTTGGGGAGAGGGTTTAAACGCTCCCTCTCCCGCTCCGCCGCCTCCTTGATGGAAATTACTTCCTCACAGAAGGAGGCGACGGCGTTCCACGACCTCTCACTCCGGACCATAGACTGAACTACGGCCGGGAGCGAGAGGGCAACCAATCCGACTGCCGCGATCAACTCACGGCGCTGCGATGCCCAGGCGGGGCAAACCGCCAAAGTGTGCAGCGCCGTGTCCTCTACAACGTCGCGGCAGTCGCCGCAGTGGTGACAACCGGGCGTCTCTTGCCGGCGTATACGACACAGGAACTGGCCAAAACAACCGTGGCCAGTTATTACCTGTGTCAGCCGGAAGGTGAGGGCGCCATGCCGCCTCTCCAGCCACTCCTCAAACACGGGACTTACCGCCACGATCGTGGCGTGCCCGAGATTGTTTAATACTATGTTGACAAAAAAAAAAAAAAAAAAAACAGCAACAAATACTAGGCATAGGTACCTATTGGTAATCAAACAAACGGTTTATATTATAAGAATATTTTGATTTTGAAATATTCAAAATAAAATATTCTCATAATTTAAACCGTTTGTTGTTTGTGTTTGAGTTTGCCCAACTAGAATCGAGTAAAATTACAAGCATAATGTGCTGCTTCGGTAGAACTTACCACAATAAATCCGTGCCGTTAATATTTTTTTAGAATTTTTGAATACTTATTAATAATTGGAAATATTTAAGTAAACCTTACGTACTCTCGTACATTCACAGTTCAGCGTTGACTGATAATAATATGTAGTGACATCATGAATGTAGGTTCGCGTTGACTCTGTGTACACTCACCAACGTACACCCTTCATTCGCAAAACGCCAATCACTTCGCCTTTTATACGTCAAGTTGTAATTGTGACTTCAAAAGTGTACTCGTTGACTTCAATGTACAATCATTCAAATCCTCTATTAACTTTACCGACGAGTTCGGAATAGAATTTCAACTATAGTGTACTTGTATCCTGTCTATTTAACTTGCTTCTCGTCTCAACAGTACGTGCATATAATACATCCAAGTTTCAGACATTTCCGTGTATAACATGGAATTCACATAATCTAGAACGAAGACGAGTATACTAACAAGCTATTTTAATAAAACCTGTTCACCGGTAGCTGTCTTTTTGTGTGACAAATGAGGATTTAGTCCAGTGGCAATCGGTAGCCGCTCTCCTACGTACGCGGTATGACTAGCACCGATAATCACAAACGTAGTTTAAATATTTGACTTCTATGTAGTTCATCATGCCCAACGTGGCGACTGTGTATTTACTGTCCTAAACATGTATCGACATTTTAAGACATCTCTGTTATACAAATAAAACAATATAGTTTCGTATGTAACGCTTTCAGGAGAAGAACCAGGGAATAAATCTTTTGCCACTCTTTTGTATTGCCATTGCTAAAGCTATATAAAAAATATATAACAGAACTTATCTCACGTTCTTTTTTTAAATGCGTATTTTATTAGTACTTACATTCTGAAAATATACACAAAGAAGAAAACAAACAGCCCCTGATAGCGTTGGTGCGCCTCCTCACCACCTCGCTTGATCCATCCCTGTCTCAGCGGTTTGCTTTTGATAGGGGTAAGTGGTGAGGTCGGCTTAGTAACATACTAGAAACAATTTTATTCTAGATCGTGTGTGTGCTGTGTAGTATAAGGTAACATGTGTTTTATTTGGGGCGACTATTATCAGTCTGATTTATATTTGGTTCCTATATTTCACACATAGGGCTAGTGAACGATCGTTTGCAATATACCTCTAGTTTATATTTATAAATATTCTAAGCATAGCCATCTAAATTTATAAATATGTACCTACTCTTATATGTACAAAACTTATAAACTCGTATTTATAAAATGCTTACGAACTGTTATTGGGTACTGAACCATCTGTTAGCTAGCCCTCGTTAATTTGTATTACAGGTACTTTTTGTTTATAATAGAAACAACTTGGGCCTTCATATCCACAATATGTATATGAATCTCCACATTTAAAACGAGCCGCCCTCACGCCCCTATAACAATGTTACTTCAACAATTTATTTCACTTAAGACGACACGTTTTTAAAAACAATGGAGTGTTCTGTTCAACATTTTATTAGTTGTATTATGTCTAAATATATAAAACGTTCCCCATTCCAGAGATAAAACACGAGTTGAGTGCAACGCATTGACTATTATTATCATAAGCAGGGTGAACGCTCCCATAATAATCTACTGGATTTGATAAACTACTTTTAAAACAATTAACAAAGCTGCGTACTCCATTTATCATTATAAATAAAGCACTTTCAAATAAAGATTAGTAAATGGATGAAATAATTGTTTTATATTGACATTAATATTATGGCGACTTCTGTATTGATATAAATCATATTATATCTGAAATATGAAATAATATGATCGGAGCTATTCTGGTTCTATAAATTTGATTTATTAAGAGTTAGTAGGCAATTGGTAGAAATCTTAATAGCCCCCTGCTCACAGCTCGAGCCGCTTTGGGACCGTCCTCACTGCAAGCACACAACACACAAGATCAAGTCGTCGCGGTCTTTTGTAAAATGTTTCAGTGTATGGAAATTCTAGGTTTAAGTACCAAAAATATAATTTCTACAGCAATCTATGTCAGAAATGAAGACCGCGACAAGCACTTACATTAATTTTAAATAAAGGCAAAGTAAGCCGCGTGTACCAGCTTGTTACATGTACATATAGTATCTTGAAATAATAACATTATGCGATCTGGATAGACGGTTGACGTCTCGCTTGCCGTCATATTTTGTGAACTTATAAATTGCGCGCTAATGGCTGATAAAATACTGAATACTTGTCGTAACAAATAATTTAATTGTTAGTCAATTAAATTATTTGTTTTAAATTACGTACGTAGCTTTAATTACGTAGTTACAAAAGTGATCACGTATGTGTATGCATCCTTATTAAATACTCATATTCACTAATGGCTTTAGCGTGTACCGGCCTTAGAGGAGGCCGTGTTTTGAAAAATTAACACGCTGTTAGTACTGGAACATAACCACGCCGCCGTGCTAATGTTGGAAACACGTAATTGCATAAATACATTCACATGACCGTCGTTAATATATAGTTTCTCTGGAAAAATACAATGGACTATCCATTTGTATAAATAAGGTAGCATAAAACTCAATGTAAATATTGTTGGTGATTAAATAAATAACATGAAATGCTAAGGTACAGTAGCTGTGATAGACTAGCCAGTGCTAAAATATTAGTTGAAAAGATATGCCCACCATCCTGCCGTCAACGCCCACCAATCATGTGATCTATAAGAATTTTGATAGTAGGTATATGTAGTCTAATCAAGTACAGCTATTTATGCTCCTCATTTATGCCTACAGTTCTGTAGCTAAAGCATTTGTGCGTCGAAAATCGCACAACCAGTTTACGCGTTAACTTGGAATTGGTGAGTCAAGTTAGGAAGATACATAGTTGGAGAAATTCTAACAGCATGGCAGTATTTCGCTTTTGCGAAGACAGTCTCTCAGCGATAATAGTGCTCCTCGGTTTCAGATTTGTACTACGAAAATTTAATTTCGTCATGTTACCTTCATACAATGTGAGAGCTCTATTTATTATACTATATTTTCAAAAGTTATATAGTCACTATATCATGCTTCTTAAGCGGACTTTTGGATTTTAATCCGTTACAATCCAATATAACGAAAAGTAAGACGCCTCGTACCAAAGCAGATCATATTAAAAAAAAACTTAACGTATCGTCCAATAATTTGGGTTATAATATGATGGCATAACGGACACGACAGTAGAGCCATCGATGAAGAAGCCGAACATCGTCGTCGTCGTGGCGGCGTCTACACTACGTACTCAAACAGTTATCACGTTCTAAGAATACCTCAGTGCTTCCTTTCTGTATATACCAACTCCGATCAATTTTACTTAGTACTGCAAAATTTACAGCGTCTGAAATTTATATAAGTTAAATAGTATATACAAAGATAGGTAGGGCACGTTGACCACGCACCTCGCCTCACTCGCGACGACAAACTGCCGGGCTTAATCATCAGGAGACACAAACATAACCACGTTGTTCTATTCCTTGGCGGTACGCATTTTTTTAACATGAAGTATGTACATATTTCATGACTCCATAAACAGATTTTGATTTTCGTCCGCTAACATTAGTGCAAACTCATAGCATATAGCTGTACTATACAAGTTGTTTATTTATTTAACAATTAAACAATATAAGCTTACGGCTAAACCAAAACACTTATATGCTATACTAGATCTAGAGTTAAAAAAAACTCTTATACAACAGCTTTGTCCGTCCGTCCGTCCGTCTGTCCGTCCGTCCGTCTGTCTGTTATACAACTTTTAACTCAAGAACCGTAAGAGCTAGAGACTGGCGGTTAACGCCATTTGAATCAGATAGTCGATATACCCCCGAAATAACTATGACCTTTTGCCTCTGACCTCAAGGTCACGTGATACCATCTTTCAACTCAAGAACCGTAAGAGCTAGAGACTCACAATTAACGCCATTCGACTCAGCATAGTCGATAAACCCCGGAATGACTATGACCTTTGACCTCCGTGACCTTGAGTCGTCATATCGTCTAATGACGACTCAAGGTCACGTAATACCATTTTATCGAACTCTAAGATTTACGGCAATTCATGGCCGTTTCTCACTTGTCTAACACGCTTTTATTAGCTTGGTTTGTATCTATGTAAAGGAAACTTTGAACGTGATTTTCATCCCTTTCAAGCCGACGGCGACGGATTGATTTGAAACTTTGCACACTTATCGAGGACCGATGACAATACAATAAATTAGAAAAAATATAAACAAAAATAAAAAATATATGTCCTAAAGCTTAAACACAGCAACGTTATATATACATAAATTTTAAATAAATTATATAATGTAAAAAACATGAAATAAAAAATAAAGAAAATAAAGGTAACTATTCCTATTTACATACTTTTCATATACAAGTGCATTAACACTGTTTTGGCCATTTGACTTATATTATTAAAGAATATGTCTGCATCCAGATTTGCGTTTAGTAAATGTTTAATTAATTCGATTGCCCTTCCAGTAGGACTACTGGAGGCGAGAGACAAGCGCCATAATGGGGGTCGATGTTGTCGTCGTCCTGTTGCACGCATGTATTGATCTGGTACATAAGAATGAATGCATTGGTGTACGATGGGTTATCCACATTCACTAGTAACAAGTAATAATGCATTATGTGCATAAACTTTCGCCTAAGTTCTAGAGCATCTAGACCGATCATTCCAGAAACAAACACGGAAGGGTATAGAAGGGATAGTACCCGTACATGCGCTTATACAAGTATCGAGCAAACTTGCGTTTTATTCTCTCTGTCATTAAAGTGTATAATTTTCTCTCGGATTCCATACAATCGCATTGTATTCTAACTTACTGCGTACATATGCGTTGTAGAGAAATTTTACTGGAAGGACACTATTAAACCGGGACGATGTTCTAATTATAAAGCCTAAAGATTTATTTACTGCCTTACATATCCTTTTAATATGTTCATGAAAATTTAACTTAGAGTCATGTATTAACTTTAGATCACGTATTGTAATAACACACTCAAGCGCCTGCCGACATATTAGTTTTCACATAATCAATAAACCTAATATGATTAGTTAAGGTGGAATGCACAGGCTGCAAACCGTGTTGAAAGTTGCCTAAAAACATATTAGTTTGGATTGAAATATTCTTATTCACGATAGATTCAAAAAATTTACCAAATACCGATAATACCGCGATAGGTCTGAAATTTGAGACATCAGTCGATGACCCAGATTTAGGTACCGGCGTCACTCTTAAAAATCTTCCACCTACTAGGATAGGTACAGTGCTGAAGAGAAAGATAATAATCATAAAACTATTTTTAATCTTTCATACAGCTTTGCGATCAGCTACATAAATAAAGTGTTGTATGAACTTCCTATTTAAATTTCTGCCTTGATATCGACACGGCAAATAAGTAACTCTGAAATATAAAAACATCACGGAATGCTCTAATTATAAACTTCAAAAAGAAAGTACGCCAGTTCTAACGTACAGTTATCATATACCTACCTGTATATACTCGTTTATATAACGCAATATTTTCGACATAGTGAATATTTTGCATATTTTTATTTAATTAACAGATTTAGCGATATTTTGTCAAATTTATGTAGGTACTAGTATACAAATTTACCCTGAATCAAAGCGAAAACGTGAACATACTAAATCAGTCTTCGAGAACATAAAGCACACGAACCTTACACGCGACATTCATTACATATGTACATACAACAGACGCGCTCGGTAGCTGCTTAAGCACGTAAAACTATTGGATATAAATTCCTCTTGGATTTATAGATAGATTCATGGAACTCTCCGTTTTTCTTATTTTGGTTTGACACGCAGTGCACCGCGTACTGCACTGCAGCAACAGCATGCAGCTCAATGCTGTATTTGGGTGCTGCATACTAATATTTGGAATGTCCCGAGACGCTCATGTCATTTAGAAATTCCAGGTCATGACCCGGGACACCTGATAATTACGACTAACGGTCATGGTAACTTTTGTTCGCTTACGTTGTGACTGAGAGTGCCACTCAAGTTAGGAAAAATACTAATTTCAAAGTTTTAAACATGACTCGATTGTGATTCTTGTGGATATCTGATGATTAGTATGCTTAAGTCAAATAAATTTTGACATCAATAAAATATATAGGTGTCATAAATGGCTTATAATTCTCACAAAAAATAACAACAGAAATAAACTTTTAACTAGTATGTGGCGATAGTCTCGAAATTCATCAATCACTTCATAAAGTAATTCATTTGATATAGATATCTTTTACAATGCTCGTCTTAAGTTTCCAACCACGAAGTCTTGTTCAAATGTTATTTCCTAAAAGCTGAAGTTTCGTTTATCATTCACTTCTGGTTCCTAACGAAACAGATGTTTTCTGTTACGCCTTTTTATTGTTCTTAATATATTTAACCATACAATTGTTTAGATGTTATTTTATTTCTTTGCAGTTTATGATCGATTAGCAATCGATGGGAATTTCGGAATTCCTGTCCAACTCGATTCTATTTCCAACTAGTTTAGGTCAGTCAGGTGGCTTGTGCTAAAATAACCTGAGCTGTGGGCGTTCAATAAGTGCCGTTAAATGAACGAGGATATTACGTAACAGCCAGCCCAAACCAAATTATTTATTACAAGTTGCCGCACGCGGTTTTGCCTGCTTGATCTTCCGATAATCACGGGTGCAAAAATATTCAGGCCTTAATACCTGAATAACACTGAAGCGAAAGTGTTTCTCTGATCTAGCCAAATAAAGTTCAGCAGGCTCTATACCTGCTTGCTCTCGGGGCACGGCTGCTTCGGGAAGTGCCTGTGTCGCATCAGTAGAGAGGAGACGTCCCGGTACCATCACTACGAGGACTGCCCCGAGGACACGGCGCAGCATACCCTTGGAGAGAGCCCAGCCTGGGCTGAAGAGCGTCGTGATCTCGTCGCGGCAGTAGGGGTGGAGCGTCTTTCGCTACCGGCCATGGTAGAGACTATGGTCACGAGCGAGAGCGCATGAGTAGCCGCCGCCTCCTTCTGCGAGGTAGTAATGTGCGCTAAGAAGGTGGCGGAAAGGGTACGGGGGGCGAACACTAGCCTCCCGGCCCACAGTCGACGCACCGGGCGCCGAAGGGCGCTAAAGGATCTCCGGCCCCCATGAGCGCTGGCCTGGGGCGACACACTATGGCAGTCCGTAACCCATGCAAAAGCAGGCCCGAGACGGCGGAGCGTCGTGTTCCGCGCGCGCCTGTCAATAAATGAGTATTATAAAAAATGCGACGAGGCCGCCACGACCAAGTGGCGGCCCAAATCTGCTGGGGCTGCAGGATGAATGCGCGAGTGATCCTTGCGCCCCGGCCATAAATTGTGAGAAGGAACACCGTGGTAGGTTTATTCGGTGTTACTGAGATATTTCTATCTCTTCCCGGGTGAGTCCGACATAGCCCCTCCGCCTGCCCCCGCGCCATGCCCATTATAAAAAAAGGCTCTATACCTGTCGACTGTCCCATTCATATTCGGCTCGTATGCTTTCATGGCTAATCTATTGTCAATAGCGCTCTCATTCTATTTTTAATCTATTTCATTTGCTATTCTAAATAGATTTTTGAGAACTTTTCTCATAAATCAAAAGTAATCATAATAATGACTTCAATTTACCATTAAACTTTAAATAAAGATTGAGTGCTTGAGCGGAATTAAGTCGATCTAGTGGAGGAGAGTAGGTACTCAATTTCGTTCACATGATAACTTGATAGTAACACTAACTGCGGAATTGCCTTCATCGATCAACTGAGTGCCGTGAATTCATTTTTACGAGCTCGACCGGGCGCGCCAATATAGAAACGTTCTGAGAGAAGGGTAGCTATGATGTATTGTAAAAGGATAGGAAATTGAAACCGTAATGTGCTTACGCTCTTATGAAATTTACTAAGTACATATATCTATATGTACTATGTATTTACAGTAAAACCTATTATTCAACATCAACAAAATCTCTCTCACCTGTGCCATTGAATAGTTGTGTACTACAAACCGCAGTATAGCAGCATGTATATAACTATGTGCTAACTAGCAGGTATATAACTGCTCAAATGGATCTAAAATTACTCTTTGACAGGTGGGCCAACATGTCAGCGAGCGTGATCAGTTGCTGTTTACATATGATTTATTAATCTTTTAAGTCAAAAGTCAAAGACAAATCTTTACTGTAGGGGTCACCAATGTAGGGGTAATCAAAAGTGTTCTTGAGGATGTTCAAATATGAAATAACGTGATAATATACTATATCGATATATTATATTCTCTGATACCAGCTATAAACAATATAAATACATATTGAGCTACGACCTGACTGGTTGTGGGGAGACGACTGCCGCGCGGCGCTACTGCATACTTGCGGCTGACTATATATAACTAAAGCGTCAGCAGTATTGCTACGTTTACTTCCATAAAAATGTGTAAGCACTTATTGGACACGTAATTAACTAATATATTAACAAAAATTTAATTAATAATATCACCCTGTTTTTTAATATAAACAAACAACGAACAATGGCAGACTTAACGCCAAAGCCATTCTCTACCAGACAACCTTTGGTCGACGACGAGACACATCATACAGTTTAAAACGCAAGGTCCTTAAACTTTGATGCATACGTTTCTTAAATATAACATAGAGATCCACTAAGGAAGGACTTTTTATATTTTTCCTTTATAAACCACACCCCGGATTGGCGGATTGTTAATTTAGGTCAAAACTTCTTAGAAAATACTCTGCCAAAAAACTCCGTCAAATTTATAACAGTTAAAAAAAATACCTGAAGGTGATTAAACGAGCACAAATGTTGTTATATTAAAAATTCTAAGATGATTTATTTAAGAAACTAGAGAGCATCTAAAGCCAAAGTTAACAGAAATACGACCAACTTGATGTTATGCGGTTATCGTAGCTCGTCGGTTATGGTTTGATATAGTGTTAAGGTATTTGACGTTCATAAATGTTACTTTGTGACTTAAGTGAATAAATGATTTTTGACTTTGACTATTTCTCTCAGCTAAAACAGTTATATTTTACATTCAATGTAGTTAATCTCTAAAACCGTAGTCATACCATCCTGCACTTAAGTTGGCTACACTATCAGCTTCATATTGAGTTCTTTACGTACCCTTTTGAGTTATTATTAGATAGTTTTCCTTGGCGTTGCGTTACTTCTTACGTGAAATTGTATTAAATGACTAATCTAAATTAAAATATCACAAGAATACAATAGCTGTTCTGCACATTATTTACTACATTCATTTGCAGTTCTCTCGCTAATTATATCTACACAAGTATTGGTCATAGTAGTATACAATCAGAGCCTTCGAGAAAATTTTAAATCGTAATTTACATAAATATATTGCGTATAGCGCATTGTTTCTAAAGGTTAATTTAACATAAACCTGTGACGAGAACAAAATAACTCTTAGTCCACAACTCACCGCATTCATTCCATGAAAATAAAAACATGATTTGTCAACGTTGGGTTTACTGAAGATTATACCCATGTTCATGTATCCTTCGCAGAACCCAAGAAACACGGTTTTAGACACTAAAAGACAAATACGGTGTTCCCTTGACGAGTACGGAGACGGTATCTAAAAGTGTGTTCAAGTTAAAACCGGCCAAGTGCAGGTTGAACGTGCTCTTGGTAAATGTTTATTATTTGTTGTTTAACGGGTTTATGGGTTGAGTTACCTTTGTCAACAGCCGACTAGTACTGTAGCTCACTTAGTAGATGATAGTGTCATCTACTATATCTCTAGTTGTACTTAACGAAAATAGATGAAACATGGTTAGATTTTAAGTCGAACGCCTAGCTAGCTAGCCAAATTGTGGAATTGTCAAACTCTGTCCAGTTCATTCCCACCGTATTACTTTACTCTTTGCCAGTTTATTACGTAATATCTGTCAAAAAGACAGACAAGATGGATGAACAAAAAATCTAACATTAATTGTTGTGTAGTCGATACCAATTCGCTTTAAATATATCCATTGTAATTGTAATTGAACTCCCTTTTCCGCATTTGAACTCACATTTGGACAAAAGTTGGTCCATTATGCGTGAGAGTCGGCCGGTTATGGAGATAGCCAGCCCAACTCCGCCCAGAAGCACATAAGTATCCTGTGCTCTTCGCAAGCTTCGCAGAGTGACCTCGGGTTGTTGAGGATTTCCTTACGTTGTGCTATTACTCCTACACATTCCAGGATTACATGGGCAGCAGATTCTTCTTCGGTCAGACATCTCCTACAGAGTGGGCTGTCTGTTGCTCCGATATTGTACTGATGTTTGTTCAGGGGACAGTGTCCTGTTAGGATCCCCACGATGGTCCGAAGGTCCAATCTTTGTAGGTTGAGCAGGCGGTGTGTCAGACGTGGTGAGATGGCCGGTAGGGGTGCTGTCGACTGTCTGCAGTCCGTTGTCCGTGCCCAGCGATTATTATGTTGGCTCTGAGTGCGAAGCCGCATCCACGTACTTAGTTGTGAGAATGGTCGAGGAAGGAATGGAGGTGGACCTTCCGTGGTGGTATCCGATCCTCTTCTAGCCAACTCATCTGCAGCATCATTGCCCAGTGATTCACTGTGCCCCTTTATCCATTGTAAGGTCACTATGTTTCTTGTGGATATTCTTTCAAGAGCAAGGCGGCATTCGTAAACGAGCTTGGAGTTGCAGCTATTGCTCTCTAGGGCTCTAAGTATTGCTGTGCTGTCGGAGAGGATTCGTATCCTGTAGCCGTCAATCCGTCTCCTGTCGATTGTTGTGGCGGCCTCCGTGATGGCTACACATTCGCATTGGAAGATAGAACTGTGTGACCCTAGTGTCACAGATATGTTAATATTGAGATCCAGGGAGTATGGTGTTTGAGTCTTGATCTTGATCTCTCTGTTCCTCATGAAGTTGTATATGGTAGTTTTTTTAAATAGATGTTGTTTGGGGATCTTGTCACACGGGGCGGCGAGCAGTGGTTCGTAAGCTGTAGCTCGCTCTAAGATCGAAGCATGTGGGCTTCTTCTTTCTTCTTTCTTTCTGGTTCCCCACAGGCCCTGGTGTTTCAGTCGTATTTCGGTTATAGTCGCTTCTTGTTGTACGTGGAGGTCTAAGGGGGCCAGTCGTAGGATGACTTCGAGGGCGGCTGTCGGTGTTGTTCTCATACACCCAGTTATTGCTGAGCATGCCATTCTCTGGAATCTCTGCAGCTTGATGATGACGGCATTGAGTCCAGTCCTGGTCCACCATACGATAGCACTGTATGTTATTGTTGGTGTAATTATGGCGGTATATAGCCACAGTGTTAGTTTTGGGGAGAGTCCCCATGTCTTTCTGAGCATTCTGCTGCATTGGAAGAAGCATGCGCATGCTCGTTGTAGTTTGTAGTCAAGGTATTTGTTCCACAGCAATTTGCTGTCTAGTATGACCCCTAGATACTTGACTTCGTTGGTAGGTTTTATTTCGGTGTTGAATAGTTTCGGTAGTCTGAGGTTGTTTGAGTTTCTCTTGCGAATAAACATTATGAGTTCTGTTTTTGTCGGGTTGACCGATAGACCATGGCTTATGCATCATTCTTCGATTATTCTGAAGGCAGATCTCATGAGATCACATAGTATGTCCTCGAAGCATCCGGCCGCGAGAATTGCATGGTCATCTGCATATCCCACTGTGAAGAGCCCTCTGCCGTTCAGATTTCGTATTAAGTCGTCTTCCACTATGTTCCATAGGAGTGGCGAAAGTACAACACCTTGAGAGCAGCCCCTGGCCACAATTCCCCTAATTGTTGTGTTAACTGAGAGTTGTGTCGTGGATAAACAATATGCTGAAATACAGAGGTATTTCAGCATATTTTTTATTCACTTTGATAGTGTTGGAGCGACCCCGACGCTTCTAGTGCTTCGGTTATGCTGTTAAAGTTCGTTTTGTCAAAGGCTCCTTCTATATCAATGAAAGCGCCCAGCGTCAGTTGTTTTGGGGTTAGTCCGTCTCCAATTCACAATACAACGCTGTGGAGCACCGATTCTGTGAATTTGCCTTGGCTGTAGGCGTGTTAGTGTGGTTTATAAGCTAGAGTGTTTCCTCGGATTTCTTTATCACATAGCCTCTCTAGTGTTTTGAGGAGGAACGACGTGAGACTTATTGGCCGAAAGGATTTCGCTAAAGTGTGGTCGCTACTGCCTGGTTTTGGAATGAATACCACTTTCACTTCCCTCCATTTCCGTTTATCAATTCTGCACATAGTTTCGTTATTTTGTGATTAAGGTGACATGATGGTTAAAAACAGATTTTATACGGTGGATCATTCGATTAACTTCGCGCACTGTAATGTTGTGAGTATATAAGTGTTGCTAAATGAAGGAAACGTGAAAAAAAACGTGAGACGTGTTCTAAGCGTGGAACTAATCCTCAAAGCTCGTAGCACCTGCGACCGCAGCGGGCGGGCAGGGTGACCCGACACCTGCACAGTGCACAACAAGCACTGCTCACATAAAATGTTATAGATATGAGTGAATTTGCGTCGATTCGTTCTATATATTTATGTAAAGCAACATGTTTGGCAACAATTATGTAAAAAATACATATTCCTAAATTTTTTGTAAGTAGACTAAATAGTTTTGCATCTACATCAAGCAAGGAGTGCACAGTTTTCTAAAGCTGTCTCTATCTTAGCACAGGATTGTATATAATTGCTGATATTATTATAGGAAGGTTGGGTTTATGCCTGAAGAATTATTATGTTTAAAAAAAAAACCTTAAAGCAAGATCTCTGTAGCTCTTTGCGTCGTGTCCGAGCTTTGTCAACAGCAAATAGTTGACGCAATTCATCGAGCATTATTTCAAGTAACTTACGACCTTCTGTTCGGCCCTCATTCCAATTTTACTTTAGTTAGCTACTAAAAGATTAACATTTTATAGAATATTATATGACGCAATATTTAAAGTCGAATAAAATATGTAGCAGGTTAGAATTCTGCAAGACGGGCTGATATAATGCGGTGAAGTCCTACCGTTTGAATTGAAGGTCGGTGGCGTTTTGTTCTATTAGAAGATAGATGTCTCATTGCCGGACCGCGCTTCCTAGGTAGTAGAATATCTAATGAAAATTCCTACTTTGAAATGAAGGCAATGAACCGACTTTGTATTAGCTGAGGCCTTCTTTTCCTATCGGTTGTTTTAAGAATTAGCTTTAGTTGGTGTCGACGCTTTTGTATAAACGAGTACTTACAAGTTATGTTATGAAAAGTATCTACGTACAGGCTTACACAATTGTTGTACTATAAAACATGTGTGTGGTGCTAGTTCGTGGGATTGACACCGAGTACTTACCACTTGTAGAATATTCGCCTTGCAAATTGATTTATTTTAACCCAAATCATTTTGAGAAGGATTAGTTCGGACTATGTTAAAATAAACATCTGACTCTAAAACTGGATTCTGAAATGTAGTTTCATGTTTTGTACGTAAGCCAATTGTCTGTTCTATAAACAAACACGGATAGTGGGTCATGTTGGGATACAATATGAGTACAACCAGTGCATTATGACATTTATGACATACCTCACATAATCGATTTTTATTATGAACGTTAAATGTCAATTTATTTATCAAATAAAAGTTTATAATTATCTAGCTTACCTAAAGCTCACGTTATACAGAGCAATTTAGTGTGTCCAAAAATAAAAATATACTATACTACATATGTATGTCTAATGTTAAAATAATATGTCATTGTTATATGCACAACACAATAGATGATACATCTTAAGATAACATAAGTATTCTAACTTAGGGATTATTGTGGATATTCAAGTGCAGTGATACAGTTTTAACCTTTTGACTTATGCAATCAAAGAGTGTGTCTGCATAGGATTTATTAAGCAAATGCTATGTCGTTGGACAAGTAGAAAGGTGTTGCCGTCGCCTTGTGGCGCGCGTATATACTGATCTAGCACATCGAAATAAACGCATCGCCTGTACCAAATGAAAACCCGCTTTATTAAGCAGTAACAAGTAATAATGCATTACGTATGTACATAAAGTTTCACCTAAATACAAGACTACCTAAATTCTAAACCGATCAATCCGGATGCAAACATGGAAGTATAGAGAAATGGATAGCACCCATATATGTCCTTAAATAATCTAATTAGAATTTATAGAGGCGTTGTAGAGCAGTGTTGTTGTACTACAAGGACACGGTGAAACTGAGAAGATATCCTAACTATACGAGGATATTGTAAAGATTTACTTGCAGCCGTCCATGTACGTTTAATGTGTTCGTAACAATTTATCTTAAAATTAACGCTCAAGCGGTGCGTTTGTTTACTCACGTGTCCTGTCATTGAAGAAAGGGTGCCAGCAAAGGATTTTGTTTTACATTTTGAAACAATAAAATATACAATTTTTTCAACAATATATCCTTAGTAGATGCTGTGTAGTACATATTATGTAACGACCGAATGTACTCGTATGTCTATACACTTGTCCGTTATTCAGTCACTTATTGACTGAATAACGGACATATAGACATACTAAATTCCTTAGTATATTCTGTGATAGGTGTAGGCTGCTAATGTCTTCCCTTATAACTTATAAACAGACGTTAGGGCAACGTGTCTGTTACAAGCTTTGTATGTCGCTTGTTTATTGACATATAAAAGTATTGTCCATGTCGTCCACTCTTTGTAAGAATGTGACAGATGTGCGCGTGTCATTCACTGTCCTGAGTGACACTGATAACAGTCAACTGGTAAGATTAGGGAGGTCCCCCGGGTTCACTTATTTGACAATTAGTCACTCGAGTAGTCGAGCTGCAGGCTCATCTGTATGCGTCTTTTGTGCTACGACACGACGGCGCGCGGCGGCGGCGCGGTGCGGGCGACGTGTTGTGTTGAGAGGTATAAATTATGAAGCATATCTCTTGTTTTGTTAATGGATTAAATTAGATCCTCCGTTTGCCCTGATTATACAGACGCTAGCTTCTTCAAAGCCAGTCCACTACAGCTTTTGTTAGTTAAACCTCTGCAACAATAATGACATTCCTTGTGTCCGTTGTTTGAATGTTTTAAGTTCTCCACGATGTAGAGTATTATAGAGATTGCTTGGAGCTGCTTGTACACGTGAGAAACGGCTACGCTACTTTGTAGTTTTTGTGAAGTGAAAGACTGGTGTTCTGTTGGTGCTTGACTTTGATTCGCGTCCCTTTAGAAAGAGGATTAGTTTTGTTGTAAGCATTAATACTTGACCTTAACCTTTTTCTTTATTATAAAATAAAATATGTACTTAATAAAATATTAAATAAAAGCTTAGAACCGAACCATATCTACATACATGTATGTATGATGTATGTAGATATATATAGTTCGGTTTTGTCAAACAACTGACGGCAAAACGTCGACCGAGCAAAGGAAATGCAAATGATGAGTTTACCATTACCACTACTATTAACAAATGGGATAGAAAGATTAATGCTGCGAAGAGAGAGACAGCATTCGTCACAAAAAGAAACCTTTATTTACCGACTACCTTTATTTTTTAATATTCAGACAGCATGTGACTGAAATATCGAACGTACATTTTCGAACAATGCATATAAATTATGATATAAAGTTTAACAAAGCTTGAGACGTGTTTACCGACGCCGCGGCCGGGACACCTCGCTACCACCTCGGTAGTTGCGCTGGCGGTTGAGCCACTGGGCCACGGCGCACATTCTAATATACATATATGAACAATGCGAGAATCGCCAACGTTTGTTGTCTCATTATGATGCGTGTGTTTATTTAGTACCAAATCAATAGTATCTAATTACGACATTGTATTCCTCTATCGAACGATTTGTTTATTTAAATATATCAACAGCGATTGTTTTGATGTCACTGCAATTAGAACATTATACAACATTTTGTTGTGATCGGTTAGTCGCGATCAGTCTCGGGCTGTGGGTACACCGTATCTCATATATTATGAACAGCTTTACATATCTGTGACAAGAGTGGCCGGCGCACGTTTATTAGCGACGTTCATGTGTGTTTTGCTAGTTATTATATCTTTGTTGCTGTTCTAAAGGTAAGGTCCACCATTTATCTTTTAAACAGAGTGTGATAGAAAGGCGGAGTGAACTTTAGAAATAAAATAAACTTATAAAAAACATATAATAATCGCTAGAGATTTTATTTATAACACTTATCCGGTGTTCTAAGTGGTAACACAATGTCGTGACATCGGATTTATGGGAACAACTCCTTATTCATTATTTTAAATTCCTTTCCAAATAGCAATCGATAATTGCTAGTAGTAATGCATAAGAGTTGTTGTTAACGCATTTCATGTAAAAGAGGTTCGTAAGCGCTTGTGACGCGCAACTCATCGGTAAAGAGAAATGTTTGGTGCATGTGACAATCAATGAAAAATGCATGAGTGCGAGTACTTGCGTGCTCATCGCACTACAACGTGATTAAACAAACGATATTTAGACAGTTAAATTATGTTTTGTTTAGCCAATGAAAACAAATTTGAAAATCACCTTTTGTATGTAGTTTGTAATTGCTCATAAGCACCGGTCACATTAAAACATTACAATTTTAAACGCTTTAGTATCTTCTTCTTCTTCTCTTCTTCTTTTCGTGTGGTTAGTGGCTAACCTGTTGTCAAGAGTTGTTCAAGCCGCCCGTAGGCCTCTGACATGGCTTAACAACTGCTGTCAATTTGACAACAACCGGGACCGACTTTTTACGTGCCCTCCGAAGCACGGAGACGCTCAGATAAAATACCACTAAGCGGTCACCCATCTATAGACTGACCGCACCCAACGTTCCTTAACCTCGCTAATCGTTTACCGATCAGTGAGTGCATCTAGCTATGAGCGCCTTAGTATCGCGCGTAATTATGTGCGTAATATTTAATGTGAGAGAACACAGACTCCATTACATCGACTATTACCGAGCTGCCCTCTCTGTCGCAAACATCTGCGACGCGTTATCCACTTAATATAATATTTAATATTCATTCAGCAGCTACTACTCCAGCTGCTATTAGCGACAGATAGTATTCTCCCAACGTCAAATGTATTCAAATAGGATTCAGGCGCGCTCTAAGGCTAGTACTCTACTTACCGATCAATGTTGCAAATACTATGCAGCCCATCAAATTGTAACCTTTAAATGTCTTCATATATCAAGTTGTGATTCACAAACATTAAAATTCATTCACGATTTTCCAATACACTAGTTGACGTATGTCTACGTGTACCCATAGATATGTAATAAGTAATGTTATTATTAACCAGCTTACGTCCCCGATATCGCTCGCTTTCTGTCATTAAAACATAGCCTTTATTACATAGGGATAATGTAATTTATTTTAGAGCAGTAATGTTATCTAACAGTATTCTATCTTCATACAAACGGTCGGAACGCGAGTCATACCTACGCGCCTCGAGGCCGGTATGCACTCGGTTCGCAACCAGTCGCGAATGAACGGACCGTGTGAAGGTTTTGTAAGCAGTAAGCGTGCGACTTTTTAATATTTGATTGAAATAAGTCTTACATAATAAATTATAGCAAAGTACAATTGTAAGTTTTACTCAAATGCGGATATTTTTTATACTATTAAATTTAACAATAAAGCTTTTTGTACGTCACAGTCGACGCGCAAATATTTTTCAGCCTTAAATATATAAGGTTGCTTTTTTATTAAATCTACTAATAAAAAACATAACATGATTTTTATTGAACATTTCCTATTTCATTTACAACAAATTAAATTTTTCAAATAAAAGTATAATATTTACAATCACTAAACTAGAAAGAAACTCAAGTACGTAAATGAAATTAAAATACTGTAGGTGGGCAGCCCTCTCGCGTATTCGCGGACCGCGCGACTGTAGGTAATTATTTCAACGACAGAGCCGAGTTACAATACTGTTAGATAACATTACCGTGTTCATAGACTGGTGTCTATGAACACGGTCCAAATGGCGCTGATCCCCTGCTGGCGATCAGCGCCATTTGTAAATAGCCTTATTTTTTACCTACGGGCTAAAATATGACATCTTATTATAGTATCTACTACTATGTTATTAATGAATAATGATACAAAACCTTAGAATATTTGGCATATTTTTACGGCAATGTTGTAATACATTGACGTATATAGATTAAACAAGATTATAAAACATACCTATTATAAAAAAACAACAATTATAATTTACAACTTAACTAATATTAACAAAACTAACCACTTATAAATAGAACAAAATGAAGAGTAACAAAATATGGGAGTGTAAAAATTAATAAAAAAGGATATTATATTATTATTAGGATAGTATAAGGATACCTATTATAATGATTGTATAAGTAAAAACAATGCGTCGCAATAGTGTACTTCTTGTATGAGTGAAAGTGAAACTTAGTTGCACTTTTCTGTAATAGCGCTCTCTATGTTCATCTTGAAACTTTGAACTATTGTGAAGAATAATAATAATAAAAATAAAAATGATTTATTTTCATTAACTGAGCATGCGTCATGCAACCCCATGTAATAAAAAAAAAATCGCGTTTATGTGTATATATGTATATATGTGAGTGTATGTATGTACGTGTATGTGTGTATATATGGATTATGGATGTATGTATGTTGGGTGAGAGTATTCTAGCTCTATTATGATAATACTGCTAACAGAGATTCAGTTTCATCATAAGACAATTGTTTTAACCAGTTTGTCAGTGTTTTTTTACAATCGAATTTGTTCATTTGATATAATATGTGTAACATGCGATTTATTTTATTGTAGAGGAATGAAGATTGTCTTGAGTATTGGTGACAAGCAAATGTAGTTTTGACTGGATAATATGGAGCCACCAGATCAAATATTCTTCTATTTTGCAGAGCCTGATTAAATTTTAACGCACTATGAACTTTTAATAGGGCAAATAATATGTATAATTTTCTAACCGAGAGCTGTTTGCTAAAAATATATAAGTCTGTAGTCGGGAATCTATAAGGCTTAAAGTGCATCACTTTTAGAAGTGACCTCTGGGCCCTTTTCAATTCTAGAAATTTAATTTTTGTTGCTCCACCCCAGACTGGTATGCAATATATTAGGATAGATTGAGCTAGCGCTGTATATATTTTATTTATAATTTCCTTGGTAGCAGCATGCCGTAGCATTTTAAAGACCCAGAGTAGCTTTCTTATTCTAGTGCTTAGCAGATCCAGATGTGAGTGCCATGATAGTCTGTAATCAATATTTATACCTAGGTATTTAACTGAATTTACTTTATTTATTTTAGGACAATTGCAATACGTATTTTCAGAGTTACCACAGTTGCGAATCCTGCTGTACAGCTGTACGTGGTTGGGAAGAGTTATTTACGGAAAATGATACATAATTAGTTTTAGTTATATTAAGGGTAAGAAGGTTTGTAGATAGCCATGTAGATACTCTAGCTAGGCCACGTTCAGCACGTTCACGTACTTCTTCCCAGGTAGAACCTGAGAAGACAACGGCTGTATCATCGGCGTAAGAGAAGATGTTCTCGGCCGCAATCTTCATACTACAGAGTTCATTTATGTAAATTAGAAATAAAGTTGGGCCGAGAACGCTTCCCTGGGGCATGCCGAAGGTGATATTAGTAGCCTGGCTAACATGGCTATCTATTTTCACCCGTTGTGTACGATTTTTAGATAATTAGCTAGGAGGGCGAGTGGAGTAGGTACCTCTGAATCCGATGTTTTCGAGTTTTCGTATTAGAACATTTATTAAGAAGAAAGAAGCCGATAGCATTCTATATGAAATGGCTTGTTGCTCTAACTGTTTTACGCCCCACACTACGAGTGGCTTGATCTTGGCATGTTGCGAATCTCTTATGTGCCGAGTAATGTCTATAGAGTATACAGTGCTTCTGTGTCGGGTTTTAGAGTAAACAACAGTATCTAATAAAATAAATAAACATATTTGTTTGAAATAAAATATTAATTTAAGATCATAAAAATGCCCTACAAGTTAGTTAGGTAAGAGCAACGTAATACTGATGGAGACATTAGTTTTATGATTCAAAAGCACACGGAGAAAAGGTGGCAACCAAGAAAATTTACAATTTATTTTCTATATGCTCCTTTGTCTGAAAGCTTATATCGACTTAATAGAATCGCTAACTTTAATTGCGCAGCGTTTAGCCAAAACGAATCCATCACTATAGCGTTGTCCTGCGGACTGTAGCTCGGAGCACATAAGAGTTGTTGAGCTGAGTAGTGCACTAAGTGGCATCTAACAAACATAGAACATTCTATTTGACCGCTATGACTAATTAACATTAACATCTATAATTGCATCGACAAATCAGATTCACATCAAAATTCAGGCACGCGTCCCAACAGTATTGGACATTAATTAATTACACATAGTGAGCGTTGTGGCTCACATGTAATGTCTTAATACGCTCCTATTGGATGACGCGATTGTGTTAGTTTGGCTGACTACGCTAAATTGACAAGCAAATATAATTAACAGCGAGCAACACCGGAGCGCACAGTCAGACCGGTATAGCAGTAGGTACAAGTGTACTACGTCATATCGCACGTCGCTGCCGCTGTACTAAGAAAATGGAGAAACCGTGTACGAGTTGAGTTGCTTTTATTATAACGTCACCTGACTTTGATATTTCCAAACTATTAGAACCACTAGAGTGCTCGCTTTCACTTGTTTATACAACTTTCTTCAGGATATAGTGAGTAGTTTCACTATAGGTAAGTTTCTCGTATTAATTGTTACTAGCGGTCGCTGAGTGGTCAAAATTCGACCAAAATTTCTAAGCTTGCTAATTTGTTTTCTGTTTTTCTCTATAACATATAAATAAGGTATAGGTAACCATAGTTACAAAGAATTGTAGGACGTCAGACGAACAATGTCGAAATACTACCAACACGATTCGACTGCGTGTGTCAAATGCGTGGTTGTGTGCGTGTAGTGTTTTTCATTAATTGAATGTACTTCTGATGTATATTTTATAAAAATATTAGGATTCGCCCCTCCTTCTCCATATAAACTTTAATTGTGCCAAATTTCATACTCCTCCATCCGCGCAATTTTCGTAAAAAGGGGCACTAAGTTTTTGCTTCACATATTAATATATAAATGAACGTAATGATAAAGTCCGAAATTATGCTATGGATATGAATGTAGGGAGTCATCTAATAAATAAATCAAAGGATATACTTAAACTAAAAGTGGACTTTTCGTAGTCGTCGCTAGGCGTAGGTTTCTCCGGCTTAACCGTTGAGCCAGTCTAACCATAACATTTTTATTAATACCGAAGATAATGTTTTTATTTTACTAATCGTTTAAAGGCATGTGATAAATTAATGTCCCAAAAGCGACTCCCACGCGAGTGAGCGTTCGAGATACGTGACAAACGCACACACGCAGAGGTTGCGCTGGCGCTGGCGGATCTATAAAACATTGTTTACACTAATCAATGTTTTAGACAAGTCGTTAATCAACGTTTTATATAAAGATGATGATTAACTGCGTATTTGCTTTTCGTTGTTTGTAGGTGTACGTCAAGCCAGTAATAAACTCGTCATCGCGTTGTGCAATTAATTGATAATTCAAATAATGGAAATCTATGTTTTGTACCCAATCTTACTACTACCAAAAAATAGATGATGTGGTACCTGTGAAGATGAGCCGCCCTCAATCTTACTCACAGAACGAAACGCAGTACCAGTGTTACGGCTCTTATGCCGATGTTCACTAAGAGGATGGTCCTTGTCCGAGCTAGCCGGCTCCTTCGTGCCGTCACCAAATTATTATCAATGACGAGCTGTTCCGCTCTTTGTATTTATTTATTAAATCAGAGCTACCCCATGTCTTTATGTATTCCTACACCGTGTCGTGGCGGAGTAAGAATACACCACCTTGTCACCACCCCATTTCATCCCGTGGGTGTCGTAAGTATGGGTGACCAACGTGGTATTATAGGCTATAATCTTCCCATAGATACAAAACCACAAAAATGGCCCCCAGTTCACGGCAGTCCCGCTATTCCCAGCCACGACAGCGGTCGCGGTAACCGGTCCGGACTACGGAAGGCTGCCAAAAACAAATACACCTGGCGACGTATAACTGCAGATCACTTCGGCTCGACCAACACCTCACCGAACTCGAGGTAGAACTAAGTCGCATTAACTATACATATATTGGGGTTATCTGAGGTCTGAAGACAGGGGAGGACATGATAACCGTTGAGTCAGGAGACTTGTTCTACTTTCGAGAAGGTGATCGACTCTCCCAGATTCGTAAGGATTTAGTAATGGCGACACTATTTAGATGGTAGTCGAAACCGATTGAATGTCACATACATCCAAAACTACATTGAAATTACATATTTTTATTACCAACGGCCAACTTATTCAAGACTTCGATGTCACTATAAAACAATTGACAAACCCTTTGAGAGCTCCTAAAGGTATTGCCGGATTTACAACTTAAATCATCTGCATACAGAAGACATTTGAAATATATATTAGAACAGTTGGTAGGTCATTGATCATTGTAAAGAGAAACAGATCGTATCTAAACTTGACTCCAGAGCAACCGCTTAGTGCTTAACAATGCCTAATAGGTATGAGACTTCGTATTTATGTGACGAACAGTACGAATTTGACTTACTTCCGAGTATATTAACATGTGTCCATTGCGCAGATTTAGCAACGACACATCAATATGTACGCCAAAAATTATTTTTTTTTGTTTCCAATGTGCCAACTAAACCAAATGCTCCATATCGCGAAGCGTCGCAGCTGTCATTCGTCATAAAACACTATACAGTACGAGCTACATACAGTCAAAACAGATAGAAAGCCGATTTAGATAAGTTTATTTTAAAATGTTATATAGGTTTGGTTAAGTCACACGTGTACAGTTCTAGTACAGCTACTAGAACTGTAGTAGTTCTACTGTACCTAGTAACAGTTTGATTCTACCACAGTTACTGCAGGTATCCTATTTCTATATAATCTTATCCAATTTGGTTTCTTATATAATTTTATAGTCAAAGAAGCCTATTCACCTATGGGTAGCAATACAAGTAGCTCGCGTATGAGAGCCTGGCTGCTCGAGCCGTCAATATCACTCTCCCTGTCCCTTCTGTAGTATTTATGTTCTATCCCAACACGGCCATGGACAGCGGCTATGGCAAACATCAAATAGGCTGCTGGCTCGTCTACCATCTAAGGCAATAGTCAAATGTATTTTAACATTGTACAACGCTTCTCATTAAATGTGCATGATAAATAACATGATGAATGAAACTAGGTTAATCGAGGGTTAATCCAATAATATGTTTAATATCGACCAGGCAGCAATGTGAACTATAAATAACGAATATAATGCTAGACAACGGGTCTTACTCGCGATAAAGTATTTAAAAGGTAATAAATACCTATTGATTGCCCGACGTTTCGACATACTTGCATCGATCGTGGTCACAGGTCGACTGATGTGAGCTCAACTGCGTCTTCGTGAAATGCTGGTTTCGGCAACTCCCCTCACTTGGTCACTACTATTTATATTCGCACTGTCAGTATTTCGACACACAACACCAACGATGTCTACACACTGGCGACCTAAGTCACTACGGTGACGTTTACATTTGCTGATGACTGGATTCCAAGATGTAGACAAAAGGTATCCATCCTCCCGGTAGAAATTGCAATATTTCTTAATTTCAACCGCTTCACGTACTATCCTGGAGTAATAGTGACGATCGGTGGATAAAACCTGTGGTTTATGTAACTCAATCCAGTGGTTTGGTCCAGACTCCAACAAATGCTCGGCTACAGCAGACTTGTTTACTAACCGGTTCTTGACAGTTGTGATATGTTCCTTGACCCTTTCAGCGATTGTACGTTTGGTCTGTCCGACATAAGAACTACCATAACTGCCATCCACCTTGTAGACGCCAGGTGTTTGAAAAGGCATAACATATATACAGTCTTTATGAAGTATTACTTGAGTGCTGTTCCAACTTTGTTCGTTACTCCTTTTATATACGGCATGTATGCCGGCACTCTGCTGACCCCAGGTTGGCTATCCCTTCTCCTCGGACGGTGTACTGACGGACCCTTATATCTGTTGCGCCTAAGTACCTCCCGAACATGTGTGAGCTCACTTTCTAGGTGTTCAGGATCACAGAGGTCATACGCTCTGTTTGTCAGTTATGATACAACGGATTGTAATTGCCGCGGGTGGTGATGCGAGTAGACGTCATAAGTAGCATCGAGGAGGTTATAACGCGTAACAAGTTGCCGTCTAACGATGCGGATACACTTAGACAGGATGTTGCCGTTATTTTACCCAAATCAAAGCTGCCGAAACCCAACATTACTGCAGCAGAGCGTCAGGCACTAAAGACGCTGCGTGATGACACGAATATTTTGGTGCTGAACGCCGACAAGGGAAACGCTCCCGTGGTAATGAACTGCAGCGATTATGACAGTAAAGTTAGGAATCTGTTATGCGACACTATTGTTTATAAACCAGTGTCATACAACCCGACTGCCAGAGTCACAAAATGCATCATCATCATCAGGCTATAATAGTCCACTGCTGGACATAGCCTTCCCCTAATGAGCGCCATAGCGCCCTGTCTTCAGCTTGCCGTATCCAGCATCAGCGTCTTTCGCAGATCGTCATCCCACCTGGTCGGAGGGCGTCCTACACTACGTTTGCCGAGTCGCGGTTTCCACTCAAGAACACGTTTACCCCAGCGATATGGCCAGCCCACTGCCACTTCAGCTTGCTAATTCTCTGAGCTATGTCGATGACTTTGGTTCTCTGTCGGATGTATTCGTTACGAATCCTATCCTTCAGAGAAGCTCAAAGCATAGCTCTCTCCATAGCTCGCTGAGCGACTTTGAACTGGTGGACCAATCCTACCATGAGTGTCCATGTCTCGGCTCCGTAGGTCATGACGGATAGCACGCACTGATTAAAACTTTCTTTTTCAAGCATTGCGGTTTGGATGACGAGAAGACTCGGCGTAGTTTCCCAAACGCTGCCCAGTCCAGCTGGATCCTCCTCCTGGCCTGCCTCTCGAAATTGTTTTTAGCTAACTGCAGAATCTGCCCGAGGTAAGTGCATTCGGAAACGATTTTGAGAGGGTGACCATGTACGACGATCGGTATTGGATCAATGTGGCCATTGATCATGACTTTGGTTTTATCCAAATTCATGCAAAGACTGATACGTCACGAGGCTGCTGCTAGGCCGTCCAGCATCTGGTTCAGCTCATCTGGCGACTCCGCCATTAAGACTATGTCATCTGCGAATCGCAGGTGTGAGATGTAGTCGCCGTTTATGTTAATGCCCTTTCCTTTCCAGTCCAGCGTCTTAAACATATCTTCCAACGCGCTTGTGAACAGTTTCGGCGATATAACATCCCCCTGTCTCACTCCTCTGCGCAATTGGATAGGTTTTGGACTGCTGGCCAAAGGGCCTAGCCAAGTAAAGACTTGGACACCCATGGTGGCGACTTCGTACAGACTTCTCAGCACTTCGATATAACGATAGTCTACTATCATAGGTATCGCTGTAGGGATTCCAGAAAAACCCAGGTTTCGACAGAGTCAAAGGCCTTCTCATAGTCCACAAAGGCTAGACACAAGGGCTGATTATATTCTTCGGACTTCTGTATAATCTGCCTCACTGTGTGAATGTGGTCTATGGTGCCATATCCTCCGGCGAAACCCGGCCTGTTCCGGCGGCTGGAACTCGTAGAGTCTCCTGGCGAGACGGTTCGTGACCACTCGTGAGAACAGCTTATAGACATGGCTCAGGAGCGATATGGGTCTGTAATTTTTAAGGAGGGTTTTGTCACCCTTCTTAAAAAAGTGCACCACCAAACGCTGTGAAGGACGGCGTAAAAGAGGTTCTGTAATTCCTGTATAACAGGGGCTCCTCCAGCTTTAAGAAGCTCTGATGTTAGTCCGTCCTCACCGGGGGCTTTTCCACTTTTAAGCTGCCTCAGAGCTAACACGATCTCGTCTTGACTGATATCTGGCAGTTCGTCGGTGTAGTGGCGTATCAGGGTGGCTCTGGAATCGTGGGCGTCTCGTCTGGAATGAGAGGCATGTGCAGCGTATAATCGGCCATAGAAATCCTCTATCTCGGCGGAGATCTCCGGCTTCGACGATACGGTCCTCCCGTCGTGCGTTTTAAGCTTCGTCAGGTGGCTCCTGCCAAGCTGCTGAGTGAATGCTTTGGACCCTCAGTTTCGCTCTATCGCCTCTTCAATGAGGCGTGTGTTGGAGCTCCGAAGGTCGCGCCGTACCATCTTCGCAATTTGCTTGTTCAGGTCTGACCTCTCAGACGAAGTCGCTTGGGTGGTTTCCGATCTTTTTGTCATTTACCCGAGAGTCTCAGCCGAGAGTTTGGATTTCTTGCCAGTCCGTTACGTTCTGCAGAATTTGATGCCCTCGTCCCTCAGAGTTTTGACAAGATTGTGTAGGGTCTTGTCAGCGTCATCGGTGGGTTCCAAGGCGACAAATCTATCGCCGAGAAGCTGCTGAAACTTCTCGGTACCCGCCATGATTTGAATTGGGTTAGGTCGGAGCGTGGACTTCATCAGGCGGTTTCTTTCAAGCTTTAAGTTGATATTCAGAGAGCCTCGGAGAAGTCGGTGATCAGATCCGGTATTGAACCTGTTGATCACTGACACATCTCTGAATATGTGCTTGCTATTCGTCATGATGAAGTCGATCTCAGTTTTAGTCACAGTGTCTGGGCTTTGCCATGTCCACTTTCTTTGAGGCTGTTTCTCAAAGAAGGAGTTCATTAAGAACAGTCCCTCTTTCTCAAGGAAGTTGACAAGCATTTGCCCCCTGTGATTCCTAACTCCATAACCATGCGGGCCTATCTGGGCTTCATTGCCAGTCTGGGTTCCCACTTTGCCGTTAAAGTCGCCCATAACAACATTGAAGTGAGCCTTAGTGGTGTTGTGCAAGGCTTTGGATATGTCTTCGTACATATCCTCCACTACATCGTCCGAGTGTGTCGAGGTCGGTGCGTAAACCTATATGACATTCATGCTGTAGCGCTTGGACAGTCGAAGGATCAGGTACGCTACCCTGGTCGGCACACTGGAGATTTCTTCAACGTTGTTAGAGAGGTCCTTATTGCCGAGGAAACTTACGCCAACCTGGGATATTTTATCACCCTCGCGAAAGTAGAGAAGATGGCCCGAGTCTAGGGTTACGTTGTCCTCCCCCTCTCTACGGACTTCACATAACCCCAGAACATGCCATTTAATGTTCTCTAACTCCACTTCCAACTGCGCTAGATGGTGGTCAAGCCTCAGAGTGCGTCCGTTAAACGTAGCCAGGGTCAAATTTTGTAATGAATGGAAGCCTAATGTAGTACGGGGATTCTTAGCACCTCCTGCCCCGCCGTTACCTTGGCCGCTGCTATGGCCAGGAATAGCGAGGCGGCCGGGAACTGGGGGCCTATTTCTTTTGGCGTGTATCATCATTTGGGGTAATGCCCATAATCCCCGCGCTGGGTATGCGGGTTGGGGATCGCAGTTCAATGGTGGATTTGTACTGCAGGGAGCGCTGCTGCCCGCTCCCCGGTTTGTGTCCCTTAGTCGCCTTTTACGACACCCACGGGAAGAGTCGGGTTGGTGCTATTCTATTTGGCAGACACCACACAGCCATAAGAGCCACAAAATGCATAAGAGCATTAATCGGGGACCATGAAGATGCGGAAGATGTATTTGAACGACTATACAGACCTCAAATCGTGCAGCCACCGAAACTATATGGTTTGCCTAAAGTTCACAAGACAAACGTACCTTTATGCCCTATTGAGAGTCAAATAAATTCACCTACAAATGGTTTGGCGAAACACATTAGCAAGGTACTGCAACCATTAGTAGGTAAGACTATATCTTTCGTAAAGGACTTGCGCCATTTTGTTGACATCCTCAAGTGCGCGATAGTGGAACCAGACGAAGTAATGGTGAGTTTTGATGTGGAATCGCTATTCGCTAATGTTCCCATTGAAGAATGCCTTGTGGGCATCGAGAGGAAGTTAAGGGAAAATGATCTGCCCTACGAATACACTGTTTTGCTAAAGAGCTGCTTAGAAGGCAATTACTGCCTATATCGTGGACAACATTACCTTCAGATTGATGGAGTAGCCATGAGCAACCCAGTAGCACCGGTAATGGCTAATATCTGGATGGAATACTTCGAGGAATCCATAGACATGCAGGCCTCAAATGTAAAACTATGGAAGAGGTATGTCGACGATATATTTTGTATCATGAAGGGCAACAAGCACGAAGTAGAACAATTCGCAATGCGGTTGAACTCCATACATCCTAACATTCGCTTTACTTACGAAATGGAGGTGTACAGATCCTTACCCTTTCTCGATGTAAAATAACAGTGAGAGATGATGGCACCCTGGGATACACTTATACCGCAAACCAACACACACTTACAGGTATCTTAACGCCTACTCGCATCACCACCCGCTAAGACACTGTGAACAGGTCCATTCCAGTTAAGAGTGTATACATATAGTAGGAATAATAGTCACAGTGTAGCTCCTTTAGAATGTAACAATAAGATGTAGTCATGTTTTAGGTTCGTAAAGCATTGATAAACATTTTTGAAATCTCTACTAAACATTATTTTGTAGCAACAATTCAAAATTGCTGCAATTCCCTCGCATTGCTACTTCACGTCGCCGTCGGTTAGTTGTTTCGCTACATACAACTATATTTTCGACTTTCTATAAACGTCTTATACTCTTCTGTCGAAACGATTATCTAGTTATTTAGCATCGCTAAACTCTGTTTACTTACGCATAGGCTCAGTGTTCAAATTGTAGAATACGCTTGCGTAAGTGTCTGAAAACTTTGACAAGTGAATCACAATCTCTGAAATTCTAGCACAATTATAATATGAATCTATATATGAATGCCAACTCTATGTTCATCGCGTCCAAACTTTAAGATATGATAATAACTATTTTGTAGTTACATTGGAAAGGGTTTTCGTAAAATATCACCAAACAACGGGAGTAATTTTATTTAAATAATTGTATTGAATTTGTAGTCAAATGACTGTAGTGGCGCATAATGTGTTCACTACAACATTGTATCATGAACTGTTCGTGCTATATTGTACGTTATGTTACTATCTGAACCATGCGTGAGTGTTTTTTTAAAATGTAGGCATAGGTCATAAACTAATTATGACTAAGTAATACTAACTGCGCCCTGCGGTTTCACCCGCGTAAGTCCCGCTGCCGTACGAATATAGGAATGAAAAGTATGTGTTAATCCAGATTATCCAGAAGCTAGCTTTTATGTCAAAGAGTATCAAGTTTTTCTCAATTATTATATTAGTAGGATGATCAATGATCATTGATCACACATAACCATAGTAATTTAAATTGTGCATATTGCTAATATATTGATCTCTGTACTTTAAGTGTACCTAACTGTGGTCGGGGAATATGTTTAGGGCTCGTACATATGTACGTAGCGATTATGTGGTATAATATCAATATGTAAGCACAACGTTTATCATCTTCCACACGTCTTGATTGCGTTGAATCACAGCAGATCGATGTTGGAACTGCTACTCCAATGAGTACCTCACTAAATGAAACAAACATGATGTGCATTTGTATGGTAACATCTACTCTCGCTGTGAACGTAGCTAGTACCTATACTGAGATAGAAGTTCATTAGATTCTGAAAGCAGGTACATTTGTTTATATGAGTAAAAATATCTAGAAAGGCTATTAACGTCTAAACGGATCCTTACGATGCAAAACAATACAAAAGAGTGGAGCTTGAACCAGAGTAGACTGTAGACGCGTGGGCAACGGACAACTTGACACCTGCGTAGTGCTACACCGTACTCATTGACTACTAACACTAGTGTATAATTATGGATACTATGTAAAAATGCATCTGTTTATAGTACTAGCGCGTATTCAGGATATACAGAATACTGCATTACTAGATAAGAGACACTTTTCTATTGTATTACGTTACGGCTTCGCGAATTATACACATAAGGGTTGAATTACTGTTTTATCGCGGTTTGTTTTGGTCGTAGGTAAGGGGTTTATCTTGTTTCAAAGTAAAACGTTCGGTACAAACTGAATGATACACTGAACACATATCGGCCCCGCGACCCCGCCCGCGCCCCCGCCGCCATACTGCGTATATTTGTAGGCAGTCAGTTAACCCTTCAAATGTGCACACCATTTATTATCATATCTAAGCATACGCGAAAGTATTAAATTCACACCATCCATCACACCGTCCGCCGCCCGCGCTCTTATTACAGAAAGAAGAGCGAATCGAAAGATTGTTTGAATACGAATAGCACTTTTTATACCAGTCTGCTAATTAATGATTCAAGATCCGCGTGTTTAACATTCCTGAATTATAAGTTGAATCTGAACCTGAATGAGAGCTTTTAATGACGAACTGTTTTCGCGCGTTCATTTCGGGTAAGTCAATGTTTTAGTTGGACGGGTGGGTGGATAGATTACCTGCTTCATACTTACTACGTAATCGAAAGGTCAATAATGATATATAAGTCGACAGCCTTTTACTACTTATGTATTTAGACATATTGTTGCAATATTGGCACGTGTGTTTCGACTCTTCTGACATAGGCAGTAGGCACACGCCGCCCCTGTGTGTGTGTGTTCAGTGTTAATATGCGTAGAGTTTAGTGGAGTCGCCGACTAGACTTAACATGCACCTCGGTGCAAGCGAGGGAGAGCGATGGAGAGCTGTAATAAGCTATTTATTATTGTTTACATTAATCCCTGTTTCTTAATAATACAGTTTGGATAAGTTAGCTGATCGACCATTGTACGTACACAGACACGCATATGGGTGTCATACACAGACTTACAATTTTTATCGGGACGGTTCCATGCGTACTAGCGACATATCGTAGCCGGTAGCTCGTCCACGGCGATGTATCAGTGATCACAGGTCACAACACACACAGCAGTGCGCCGATATCGATGAGTTCCTATCGGCGACGTTACATAGTTATCGTGTCAACCAATATAAAACTGTCCAAGAAGTAGCAGCCAAGTTAAGTTACTGAGTATTGTATGATATGACTACAATTGCAATTATAGTTAAGTGGCGAACTCTTCTATATAATGTTTGGTTAACATAATTCTTTCGTCTTGTTACATTACAATTAGATGTTTGCAACATTAACCCGCACAGTCACCTTAAAAATATCCGGTCAAGTGCGAGTCGGACTCATATAGAAAGTTACACTTAAGCCTGTAGGCAGAGGCGTATGACACCCTCATTTCACCACCTATGGTTGTAAGTTGCATGTCGTAGAGAGCGAGCTCATTGACGTCTACCGGGGAACTCCAAACTCGATACTGCTATTATAAATTTAGTAGGTCTGCGAAAACACTGCCATCGAGCTCTTGATCCGTTTGCACAGCAGTGGTATCCAAGGCAAGGTGCTGTAAATATTTATTTATTGAAATGATTCGTCATAGCTGTTATTACTATTAATGAGTACCGCTTGTGTCACAAGTCCAACTGCCAAGCTACGTTTGTTTGTAATTGATATTTGCTGCTGTTTGTCATCATCTTATTTTACTGAAATATTAAGTTAAACAGATAATAAATAATTTTATCTGTTTAAACTATACTGCTTCGTTATCTTGAGACAATATTGTCTCAAGATAACGAAGCAGTATAGTTAGGTATTAGGTATAGGTGGAAGTGTAATAAGTAAAAAGTGTAAAACAATTTGCATTTTTCGTAATTCGTAAACTATGCAGCATAAAAATATATTTAATGATGTGCAAGAAAAGCCATTTTATATGATATGTTATTCGATCTAGTTATCCTACTTTAGTTTGTTAATACTTTATTAATGCGACGTTTATAAAAAGACACCTGATTTGGCAGATTTGTTTATTTGCAGTACAGTTTGACAAGTATCCATACTAATAATATAAAGCTAAAGAGTTTGTTTGTTTGTTTATTTGTTTGGTTGAACGCGCTAATATCAGGAACTAAATAGGTTCGAATTGAAAAATACTTTCAGTGTTGGATAGCCTATTTATTGAGGCTATAGGCTATATCACATCACGCTACGACATATAGGAGCGGAGCATCAATGAAAAATGTTGCAAAAGCGGGGAAAATTCTCTTATGTGAAGCAGACGAAGTTGCGTGGTTCAGCTAGTTATTTATAACTATTTCAAATCCGAAATCAATGGCCGTAGTCATTACTTATAGAAGCAGCTGTGACGAACAGACAGACGGACTTACAGATAAATATTCATCATGGATGTTCTTTTTTTACAATTTTAGTACGGAAGCCTAATATTTGTGTGTTCTAACTGAAGGCTTACATGTGAGCATATTTATATTCTTGGAACGTGTATGTGTTTTATTATAATGATCGCGTCAGAATGAGATTCCTTTAGCTAATATATTAAAATAAAATATTTATGTTACTTTGTTGTTTCACGTTTTATATGCATATTAGGTAGGTATCACAGACTGTCGAGCTAGCTGCAATATCACTCGCTATAAGCGCGTTTGCCCAGCCAACGCCAACACATATACCTACATACATTTGTTGACAACTATAAAATACTATCAATCGCTCGAAATACTGAGTTATTTTTAATTATAATCGTACAAACTTGGCGCTGGACAAAACGATCGACAGTAAAATCATGATAGTATTATTTTAAAATGTTTACCTACTTCATTTCAAAGTGTCTGTTAGATTGTATTAATTTATATTCAACCTGTCAGGTTTAAGAATACCAGAATCAATTGTGTGAATTGTGTCTGACCAGTGTGCTGCTGCGACTCAATACGTTAAAACTAAAATAAAATCTGTAATAGTCATTGATTGCCCACGAGTTGACATGTCTGGTCGAGGTCGTGGTTAACAATGTCCTTTATTCCTATATGCATGCATCCCGTGTCGGTGGGGCACTGTCTCATAGTTGCATTCGTATGTACTTCATAAATCACTGTTATAATGCAAACAATCTTATACACTTACCAAACTAGGTACTATAAATATGGTTTTGGCGCAGTGCATACGTGTCTGTTCAGCGTTTAAACACAAAGCGAAACGTGTTTCACTAAGATAACCGCAGGAACGTACAATAACCTAATATTATATAATATGCAACGTGATAGCTCGCGAAAATAAAGAAAGACATATATAGGTGTAGATGGCGTTGTGGGCACACACGCCGTACACGACACACGACACACGTACGTTCATAAAACCTTATTCTCCGTAAGCTTTATGCTCTTTACCGCGCCTGACAAAACTTCAGAGCAAAGTAAATAAGAAAGGGTAAATAATGTAATTACCTTTGCAGCAGTTTCAGTCGTCGTTTAGTCCACAGGTGGGGTTTACGAGCTAATTTCGTGTTAATCTCAAAAATATTATTACCCTAGTTCTGGAACAGATGTTGCGCTATTTATACCCACCGCGTTTAAGGGTTCTCTTTATGTACCAACCTATGTGAATATACTTACAAACGTACGTACATACATACGGAGCGGAACACTTATTGATGTGTGGGCTGTGGTTCTGTTTAGTTAACTAGTGCATCGTTTATGAGCGCCGATAAATTCTTGTAACTCTACCTTGTCTGTGCCGCACACTGCGCTTAGGTATATATCAACTTGAACCCGATTACCTCTAATAATAGCGTGTATAGATAACTAGCTCTCTACTGGTCGTTCATAGTAATAATAGACTATAGAGCTGCACTAGTCTACTTTATGTAATGCAACAAAGGTGACAAACAAACAATCGGCCTGCCTTATAGTAAGCGGTACTGAAGAATATGTCCGCTTGCAATACCAGAGGTATGGCTCGCACGACCTACAGAAAAGATATGTGAGCATCCGAAAATGGTATTAAGTGCGTGAACGCAGTAACTGCACACTAAAGCGGGCGGTGCTTCTCCGGACGAGCGGCTCTTCGTACCTGCATAATTAAATCGTTTCCACCAGAGTAAAAGGCCATTGCGTAACTTTACCGATTCTTAAAACAGCTTTTCATAAAGAGTAGCCGACATCAGTGAAGTTTACTCAATAAACCCTACCGAGATTGATGAAACGAGCGAATTTGTCGCCGTCCGCGTCAGGACAATAAACAAAACTTGACACGACAGTGACGTGAAAACTTTACATACCAGCTCTGTGAAGACTTGTTTTAAATGATACGTGAAATATAACTAGCTGTATAAGTCACTAGAGTAAAGAATAAAAATGACTGTTTATACTATGGCATATTTTACCAGATAAGGAAGATTCTTAAAATCTTTAATTTGGGCCCGACTTTTATGGACAAGCTAATAGAGCACGTCGCCATTTTTCAAAATCTCTAAACTACTTTCCAAATTATGGAAGTCTGCAGTATGAGCTATTTACATATAACTGTAACGAGGCGAAATTTGTATATTGCAGACAATATTTAAAATTTGTATTTAGAGGAGATTTTGTTTGAACTCAAAACAATTGTCTGTTTGTCAGATACGGTTAAGTAGCTTGAGGCTTAATTTATAATCTAGGCTAGGGTTTGTCTTGTCGTGCTCTGTAGTACTGACCTTACAGAGCGTGGTGTGACCTGCACCGACACCAACGGCCACGCACCATGACGTCACGGGCGACATGCGCGTTGTGCTCCACGCGAACCACTGGGCTATAAAACCGCTGGCTCGCTCTATTACCTCTCGAAAATATGAATGCTCTAATCTTGCTATTGTATAAAATTCCAGGTTAGGCAACGTGCACTGCGATTTGCCGAGCGCACTACATTTGTAATAATAATATTGCAAATTGGACGAAAGATATTGTCACACTTAAAAACTGCAAAGTAGTTCCAAGCAGCCATAAGACGAAACATTACAGGAACTAATAACTAACTGTTCAGCTAACGAATGTATAAAATCATCGCAAATGTCTTGAAACACTTCATGCATGCTCCACAAACTTTCTATGATTCAATATATTGTATATTGTTCAGTCGCGTAACATTGCGAATGGCGAATGACAGAAAGACAAAGGTGATTATAAAAGATTTAACACTGGAGCTGAGCTTAACGCAGTCGCGACCGCGCGCATCGGTCCACCTGCGAGCTTCACCAACGGCCACACACATACTAGGTACACCTACGCAACTTACAATTACTCTTGTTTTTGTACACGTGCACTTATACACTTATGTCTTATGTAGCCACTTGACTGGTCTAGAAATATGTAGATAGGTGGGTTCTAAGGAATACGATACCAAAAAGTAATTATAATTGCTTAAAGAAATGCAAGCAATTAAATGCTAAACCGACAGATTTATTTTATAAAAATAGTATTTGAATAGTTACACTTTGTTTTTTAATACAGTATGCAGTCTTTAACGTTCTTCTAATATTAGCGTCGCAGCACCGCGGTGCGCCGGCCGCGCCTGACTATAAATGATATAGTTAATTAGTGACTATTCCAAGGGTCGCTTAAGACTAAGCTTAGCTTTTGATGGGGCATCTGATGGTAAGCAGTTACCGTAATCTGTGGATAGTTTCAAGACCAGTAACGACACCTCTACTAGCGCGTTAATTACATAAAAATTAATTAATATGTGTGTTATACATTTTTGTTTAGATGCAGTTTCGAGATATAATCTGCATTACGAAGCAACTCAGGGGAAAACCAGAGAAACGGTATTTCAATTTGTCTAAAATAAAACTTGAAATATAGATGTTCGTTGTTGGTGGAGGCGCGGCGCGGCGCCGGGACGGGCGCGGCACCTGGTATGAACTTAACTAAATCCCGGGTGAGAAATGGCCGGCGATCTTCGACGTAGTGTCGAGGGTGAGGGCTAAGCCGCCTGCCAATAACGCTTTTTCTAAATCACTTGGATGAATGTTCTACACTTTTATCTCCGACGCTGCTCCTCTGTTACCTAATTATTATTACGTACCAAGTTATTTAAATAGTGATACTGTAGGGTATCGTTTTAAATGTTATACATATTGGAATGTAATTGGCAGGTTTCACGCCGCTGATTTCTATAAAATTTATTTCTATTTGAGAATAAAAATTCAACACAAATTAAAATAGTACAGCAAACTATTACATAATGTATTACAAATTAATTGATTTTATCGGCGCCTTGCAATACCTAGAGCCGTAGCAGAGCCGGCAAACTAGCTCTCGCCTCGCTCTTTATAATGTAAACAGTTAAACACGTACACACGCACAAGTAATCCGACGATTGTGCTTAGAGCTGTTATATTAGCTTAAACTTTGATAATGTACAACATAATTTACCTATCTTTAATCAAAGCGGCCATTACAAGCTGTCGAGCCCTCGTCCAAACTTTATACAAGACCAGCGATGTCGCCAACTACCGTCTGTGTGCGGCCAATGACGATAAATTGAATGATTCATTGATTCCGTTGACATCTCAGAGCTACAATAGTTTGGACATCACACTTACTACACGCCGTCGGCGAGGTGTATTGTTGCGTCGCAGTGTCGAACGAGCTATTCGCTTGGGTCGTAGCTTTAATGCACGGTATCATCATTTTTGCATACCAACTCTCCCACACACTAACAAAAGACACCCTAGATGTCCAGTACCAGAAATTTTCTGTACCAGTCCAGTACGGAAGATTTCTTGGCACCGAAAATATATAATGGCATCCTATCCCGGAACAAGAACTTATGAGATCTAAGCCTTTATAAATTTAAAAAGCAAGTGTTAAACTGGTTGCAGTCTCTAAACTATGACCAAATTGAGAATTTTTTGATAGTTGTGCAATAACACTAACTAGTATACATGCTAAGACATACAAAGACACACACACACACCTATACAGACAAAATAAACGGCCTAATATAACATATTATTTATATATTTATTTTAAACTATTATAAATTGCTATTAAGCCAACTTTTAAATGTGTTTGTTTACGTTTTTCTTTTTTTAACTTGTAATTATAAATTTTCATTTTCATACTTAATATTTAATTTGGTATCACAACTTGTTTTATGTAATGACCAAATATATGTATTACACTTAAGTAGCGGGGAAGGCGCTGTTTCTTTTTTTTTTTTTTTTACTTGGGGGTATGCATGACGCATACCCCTCCGCGGGGGCGGGCGGAGGGGTTATGTCGGACTCGCCGGGGTAAAATAAGATGTTAAGATGATAAAGTACCTCCCGGAATACCGACTAAACCTACCACGGTGTTCCTCGACAAAACCACTATCGACGGGGCCGCGCGAATCACTTTCGCATGCGGTCGCGACCCCGCCGAGGTTTCGGCCCGCCGTATGAAACGACAGGCCACTACGCAAAAGACCTACCCAAAGGCACTTCTCACAATAATATCCCTACTGTCCCCCCTACAGGGGAGACGGACTCGACACAGAGGCGCGCGTGGGAACACGCACGCCGCCTCTCGGACCTGGTGCTGAACGGATGGCGGGCAGGCCCACAAAGCCCGCCACCCCCAGGTCAAACCTCAGGGTGGCTGGAGGTCGTCCCGCGCCCTCCGGCGCCCGGCTCTGCGGTTGGGGAGAGGGTTCAAACGCTCCCTCTCCCGCTCCGCCGCCTCCTTGATGGAAATGACTTCCTCACAAAAGGAGGCGACGGCGTTCCACGACCTCTCACTCCGGACCATAGACTGAAATACGGCCGGGAGCGAGAGGGCAACCAATCCGACTGCCGCGATCAATTCACGACGCTGCGATGCCCAGGCGGGGCAAACCGCCAAAGTGTGCAGCGCCGTGTCCTCAACTACGTCGCGGCAGTCGCCGCAGTGGTGACAACCGGGCGTCTCTTGCCGGCGTATACGACACAGGAACTGGCCAAAACAACCGTGGCCAGTCATTACCTGAGTCAGCCGGAAGGTGAGGGCGCCATGGCGCCTCTCCAGCCACTCCTCAAACACGGGACTTACCGCCACGATCGTGGCGTGCCCAAGGCACTGTTTCCTGGGATACAGGCTACAACCTAGTCCAGGAGGCAGAGCACTCTTTAATTTTTTACTTATTTGGTGGCTAATAAATCTATTATTATTATTATTAATGCTGATCCATCATTAACATTATTATCTCTCTAAATGTCATTCATTTTCACTATCATTGCTTGTAATTTTGTATGTTAAAATGTTCAATCATCCATTTTTTAGCTTAAGATTGATACCCTGGCTATTAAAAACACAGTACAATGGTATTTAAACTCGCAACGTATATTAATAATCGCTGCACTCTTACCACCGATCAACGTATTACTTTATATTTACTAGCCTATATACATATTTGAGCTGTTGCTGTTATATACGTGTTTGAGCTGTTGGATGGGACGTGTCATTCGCGTGCGTTCGGGAACGAAGTTTTATCGATGTACATACAATTACCTGTATCGCCGTCACACGATACTTGCCTAAACAAAATTTAAAATAGCGTATAAATTTAAATTAAAGGATATAGATGACGGCCGAATATCGTTGTCGGCGACAGTGCGTTCTCGCTATTTCATATTTTTATATTTATCATATGCCCGATATACTATTGATTTCAGATTTAACCAATTTATGAGCGTCGGCATTGCGACAAGATACATTTTACGTCCTGTCTGTTCTGGTACATAAAATAAAATTTAATATTCACGGAGAAGCGCCTTTAACCGAAAGAGGTTTCCAGAAATCCCATAAAAAAAAATCAATATTTACTTTGTGAGATAAATGTCGAACACACAAAAGCACGAAAGTTGCATCAGTGCTTCCAAAGTATACTGACATCATGAATATTACTTTGCATATTTAAGTACTTACAAAAGTCGCTGTTGGCGTTTATAGCTGAACAGATTCTATGTCTAAAAAGAAATCGTTTGCATTTCTATTTCTTAAGTAAGGAATGAGTTGTCACGTATGTCGGATAAGGTCCGCTTATAGTCCAACATAGTGTCTCCTTAAGGAGAAGACTAGAAACCTGCACTACGCAGAAACACAACATAAAGGTTATTTGGTTGCGATCTGTTGTCCTGTTTTTCTGGTCATCTGCGTAAAATTATGCAGTAGCTTTGATGAGATACATATTCATGAAGTGTAGTGCTCGCTTCCCCTCTATCACTGCGCCAAGTGTTGTAGGTTCGATCTACAGACGGTACACATTTTGTATAATCCACAAATATTAGTTTTTAGTCTAAATATTCTTTTTTATTCGCGGTGGGCTTTACAAACATTCAAACACTTACCTACTACTGCCTTATTTACGTGTGTGTAAAGTCCCCCGCGACATAGGAATTGTTCCTAGCCCTTAGAGAAGCAGCATTTTAAAAGAAAAATAAATAGGGATTACACACTTTTCTTTCCACCTTATGTAATATTACACTTCACTCAATGACAACTTTTTCAATTTCAGGTGCGGAATATCAATCGCGCAATATGGCATTTTGGAGAGCTATTATACTCGCGTTCGCTGCATCAATCTTCGTCGAAGCGAAATGGTACCAGCACCAGAAACGAGAGGTGGATTGGAACATATGTGATCCTACGTACAACAACCTTACCCACGTGCAATGCTACTGTGTGCTGGAGCCTCGGAACCGCGCGGTCGTGCGTAGCGCCGAATGTCATCTTACTATGAAAGATGTTCTACCCGATGACAGCAGTTGGGATGGCTTCCAAAAGATAAAAAATGCCACCAGGCTGACGCTGTCCAATACTCGAGGGATCGCTCTAACATATGTTCCTACGAATGCTATAAAACTAATGCGCACGTTGCTCAAGTTGGAAATTAAGTTCGGCAATATCGAGAAAGTGGACGCTTTTGCGTTTGCCAATCTAAGTCTGATAGAAGAGATCACATTAAGCGACAATCAAATTAAAGTACTCGCAGTCAACGCATTCGCCGATCACAGAGATTTGACGATCATCGGGCTGGACACAAACAACATAGTCGAGATTAACAGAGACGTATTCGTCAACCTGCCTTCTCTAGAGAAGCTATACCTCACCAATAATAAGATAACGACCATACATGACAAAGCATTCATGCATTTGGAAAATTTGAGCCAACTCGAAATAGACAGAAACCATATATTCAGTTTGAACAGTGAGACCTTTTCAGGATTGGTCAAGTTACAGCGGTTGGACCTCAGTGGCAATAACTTGGAGGTGATCGGGGACAATACGTTCTTGCCTCTCGGTAACTTACAAACACTGAATTTGGAAAATAATAAAATTCAAATGCTTGACGAGAAAGCGTTCCGCGGTTTGGGTAAACTGTACACGTTGTCGTTAGCGCACAATAATCTGACAAACATCGAAAATGTCAAGACTTTTGAAGGTCTGCCTTCTTTGACTCTTCTGAGTTTGAAAAGTAATCAGCTAGTAGAACTGAAGACTGAAGTCATGGCGCCCATATTAAATAATTTCTACGGTAACGCCAGCAATTTGGACGTTGAAGGTGAGATAACTATATACATACATATTTTCTCTATATCGTTTCCGGTTAATCTCTTGTCGTGTCTGTTCAGCGGTAATGCCATCCGCGTAGCATTTTGATCATTATGTGACATACAAAGAAATATAACGGTACAACATAAGTACAACCTACTAAGTTGCTTCTAATTCAGTACTCTTACGGCCAGTCCTACCACTAACAAGTAAAAGTTATCCGAAAGATAAATCGCATGCTGTTTCACTCATGTTAGGTTAAAGAAGAGAGATGGCGAGACTTTTATCTTATTGATAAATTATATCTGGAGGCGGTAGTACAAGCCCTTATGTTTGTAAAGCTCGATAAGATGCACGTAGTAATAAATGTGTTGTTAGATACAGGTTGTTAGAAACAGTGCTATGCATGCGGGCAATACCTCTTCAGATTTAAATTATTTCTTTACTGTACATTTTGTACTAAAAGTGGCAATAGTGCAATTACAATCGGGTTTGGCATAGCTAATACAAATAGAAAAGCGCTTGATTTTATTTTGATACCACTAATTCAATATTTTACTAAAGAATAAAAAATACTATATCAGACAAAGATTTTATTGCTTTTGGTGGTAAGCGCTAGTACAGATATATATAGTATATCTATAGTACCCTGAAATATTTAACAAGATTATAGAGATAAACACTAATTTAACAAAATATGTAATCTTCCTTCCACAATACCTTTTGCTAGATTTTGTAGCTACATTTCATGAAATATAAAAAATTAATAAATATATTCAATGTACATACTTGTTGACCCCTACAGCTTTATTACAGTATGTATATATGTCGTCGCCAGATCTTAGAATCGACCAGGTCAAAGTCAACAATCATCTAGTTCATAGTGTAACTTGTAACCTTTGGACGACAAAGTTTATGAAATAGTGTGTTCAGTGAAGTTACTGAATTTATATTTAGATTAGTTGCTAGGTTTAGGAAAGGGTTAAGCTTATGAGAAGATACCTACAAGAAACTCACAGCCATTCTTTTAAATTGCTTTCTATTATATTTTCAGTATTTTACAACTCATATGTACAAGGTGTTGCAGCCATTATACCATTACCATTACACAGAGTGTAACAGTAAATACTTAATAATATTAACAAAATGACGCAAATCAGGTTCGTTATAATATTAGTTTGAAAGAAAATAAAGATACATAAACCTCACAAACCTACAAATGTTATGTTCCGTATGAAACAAGTAACTAGTTCCATCTTATTACTCGATGATGTGGCCGACCAATTTATAAAATGGAAAATATCCGCTGCCCACATTACGATATAGTGGTTAGCCTCATCACGCAGTGATCAATCCTAAGACCACGCCACGACCTAGACATAATTACAAAAAATTGTTTTGTAATTGTATTAGTCACACATATGTATGTATTTACAATGTTAACTAAAGTGGTTTCCTCTGTAAATTTTCAGATAACAATTTTCCTTGCGACTGCCGCCTAGACTGGTTCATGTCACTTATGAATAAAACTCAGAACAGTCACTTGAAGCTCGCCATAGAGAACCTGAAGTGTACCCCGAGTGAGAGCCTGCGGGAGCAGTGGGCGCGCACGGCCGACGCCGACAAGAGCACGGGAGTGTTCGAGGACGAGGCCGCGCAGGTGCAGAGCGCAGACTACGAGTACTACGACGAGGCACAGCTCAACGGCAAACTGTTCTACATCGACGTGCGACAGATGGCGAACTGCGTCAAGGGGGCTCGCAACGTCGTCCCGGCCGCCAGCAACGACGTAGTGTCCCGCCCCGCCGCACCGGCCGCCCCATTCAACACCTCAGAACCGACCACCACAGCTACAACGTCTAGTCACAGTACAAAACCGCCGGCGACTACCGCGCGGCATGCACCGACCACCGTCACTACTTCCACTATTACGCCCGGTGAAAACAAGAAACACGTCAACGAAGAAAACGCCGTAAACAAGCCTAACAAAGAGAATAAAACCAAAAATAAAGAATCATACACCACGGTGCGACTCGCTACAGTGTCTGCCAAGCCTCTAGAAAACAATAACAAATTATTCGAACAAGACATGTCGTCTGACGAGGCGCGGCCCGAGAGGATCAAAGCGCACCGCAGCGTGCAGGACGCGGCGCGCGCGCACCCGCCCCGCGCCAGCCGCGCCCCCGCCCCCGCCCCCGCCCCCGCCGCCGCCGCCGCCGCCGTCGCCGCCGCCGCCGCGCTGCTCGCCGCCGCCGCGCGGTGCTTGTAGGCTTGCATATCGTACTGGCGCTGTAGTACATAAAGTTACACTCTCTCACAGTCATTAAAATAAATAGTTATAAGATTATGTGCAATGTTTTATTCCTGTCGATCGAATTCATCCAAGTAACTAAAATAAGTAGTGTGACTTTTCACACATTTTGGCTCAACTACTTACCTGCAGTATGCAACACATTGTGTATACAATAAAACTGTTGGCTCTCTGTTGGCTTCCTTTCATCAAAGCAGACATCGATTGTCTCAACTATACATATTACATGAAGGACATACATACATATGTTCAGGGATTCTGCAGTGCCACGTTGTCGACGGATCGGTAAGCCCAGTGCGGAGCGCTCTGCGTTGCGGATCCAACGGTCCATCAGTCTGGTGACGAGGACGTGCTATGCAAACGACACTTGTTCAGACAACTGCTACCTACTGGCCTCAAGTGAACAAGTTACTTAAAACGACGTAATAATAACAGTAGTGTAAAATTGGGCTATCTGGATCAGAGGAGATCCAGATAGCCCAATTTTGACTTCTCGAGAAGTGATTTTCAGTTTTTGAAAACTGATTTTTGATTTATCAATAACTTAATCTATTCAAGACATTTTTATTTTCAACTTCTCGAGAACTGATTTTGTGTTTTCAAAAACTTGACTAATCCAAGATTTTTGTCTCGATCATTCAAAAACTGGTTTTTACTTTTTGATAACAGATTTTACTTAGTAAAAACTGATTTTTGTTTTATCAATAACTTAATCTATTCAAGTCATTGTTTGATTTCCGACTTCTCGAGAACTGATTTCGTGTTTTCAAAAGCTTGACTAATCCAAGATTTTTTTGTTTTGATCATTCAAAAACTGATTTTTTACATTTCAATAACAGGTTTTTACTTATTAATAACTGATTTTTGCTTTATCAATAACTTAATCTATTCAAGACATTTTTTGATTTCCGACTTCTCGAGAACTGATTTCGTGTTTTCAAAAGCTTGACTAATCCAAGATTTTTTGTTTTGATCATTCAAAAACTGATTTGTTACATTTTAATAACAGATTTTTTACTTATTAATAACTGATTTTGCTTTATCAAATAAGTAGTGTATTATTGGGGCTTCTGCATCACTCACCTCGCTTCGCTCAGTTCGCAATGCAGAGCGCCCCCAATAACACACTACTAACATGATCTGCGATTCGAGCGGTTGTCATTAGAAATTTAATATTATTTCATTCATCGATGCATCGTAATACTGATAGCGTAGTAACAATGGAGCACCTAATATATCTATTCAAACACATTTTGACAGAGATTGATTTTGATAATTAACAAAACGAGTAGTTCATTGTCTGCACACTGTACAACTTCATGTTTTGCAGTACAGATTTGCTCAGCTTTTCGTTTTCGTTGGCTATAAAGCAGCTCCTGAAGCAGCTGTATTTGCTGATCCTGCAGTCGCTTAATCTTAAAAAGATCAGCTAGTCTTGGTTCTTTCTTTCCTTTTAGAATGTTCGTCTGTTGTTCAAGGTCTAATAAAACATCCTTTATATTCTGTTCATACTTTTTGATGGACAAAGATTCTTTGTCTACTTCAATCATTTTAAAACCAATTAGATTTAGAATTATAATGAAAAGCAATAGTATTTCTCTGAATTATTTTATGTATTTATGATAAGTGTATAATAAAAAGGTGGTCTATATTATTACAATTTATAATAATAATAATAATAATAAATATAAACTGGCAACACCAGACAAGTTACATGTCATTTCATTTATAAAAAAATATTTATTTATTTTCCTATTATATCTAATTAATTGATAATTTACAATATCTAATTAATAAAACTACAAATTTACATTATCCACATATATAATAATATCAATAAAAAACCCCACCAAATCCATAAATAAATAAAATGATGAACATCAAGATGACAATAAACGTCAAGAAGAAAAATCCATAACAAAACAAATAATACAGGAAAGATTGAAATAAAATGACATGCTAACAAGAGCCAGGAGAGCCGCAGCATAAAAACTATCACCGGACCCGCCGCTCAGCTCCACCTCGCAGCCGTCGGCACCTGCACCTGCGACCCCGACGTGCAATGAGGTGTCGAGCCCATCGAGCGACGAGTATTTTTCCCCGCCGACGTCGCCAACACCTGTACGTCGGCGAGGGATACGCCGGCCACCGTCCTGCTTGGGACCCCGAGACCTACCAGCCTCGAACAGGGTCCCCGCTGTCGGTGGTAATGTGCGCCGCATGAAGTGGACTAAATCTATGAATGAAAATGTCATGCGGGCATATTTTGTGACAACAGAGGGGGGAATCAATCTCAGTGCGTATCGTGATCGAATGCTGCCTCTGTTTCAGGACTTGGAACCGGCCGTCAACGTCTCGGCTCAAAGACTATCGGACCAAGTGCGTGCCATCCAACGGTGTCGGTTGTTGGACGATGCCGCACTTGAGAGGCTACGCTCCGACGTACGAAGTAGCCCTCCTGTCACTCCTTCTGTCCAGATAATGCCTCAAAGACTTCATGAGGCACCGAGGCCAAATGATAACAATATTAGTGAAGAGGTGGATAGCAGGGCTACACACGTAAGTACCCAGTACAATGAACAATTAAGGAGTACTTTGGAGTGCACGTTGCGGGAATATCGGCACGTTTATGCGCCAAATAGACCACGTCTGCCAAGATTGCCTACGCACAAAAAGAATTTAGCGCTGGTGTGTGCCTTGGACTCATTACTGCCCACTTATCTAGTGGACAGTGAAAGTCTTAGCGATGCACACTCAATCTTGTACTGTGCGGCTGCTGCGGCATGTCGAGTGGCTGGTATTAAAATCCACACATAATGACAGCTGCTCGTCCCAGAAATACTACGCCAGCGTGGCAGTGCAGGATTGAGCGTCGTATCGCTGAGTCCAGGGCACTCATCGGAAAGCTTATCTGTTTCAGGAAGGGTAATGCACGACCGAGAGTGATGCGTTATGTGACTCGGGCGTTTGCAGGGACTGACGTATGTCCCCAAGATTATGTCGCCCGGGTTACAGAACGCATCGACTTCCTGAAGCAGAGAATTTGTGCGTGGGCAAGCCGAGTGAGGCGCTACAAAAAAAGAGCTGATCGATATGCCCAAAATCGTGCATTCCAGAGAGATGAAAGGTGGGTGTACAGAAGGTGGGAGCATCCTGATTCTAGTGGGGATGGTTGTCTACCAGATACAGAAGCCACGACTGCTTTTTGGCGTAGTATTTGGTCGACGCCCGTCGACCACGAAGAGGGGGATTGGTTTGGGGATGTTAGGCAGGCATGCGACACTATACCTCAAATGGAGCCAATTAACATACGACCAGAAGACGTTTCTTGTGCGGTTCGTTCGTTACCAAACTGGAAAGCAGCGGGACCGGACGGACTGCACAACTTCTGGTTGAAATGGTTCCGCAGTGCGCATGCATGCTTGGCATCCCTATTCCAGTCATCTTTGGAATCAGGATTGCTGCCTGAGTTTTTGACCACTGGCACCACTCATCTGCTCTACAAATCAGGTAGTGTCAAGGACCCAAAAAATTATAGACCGATAACATGCCTACCGACGGTCTATAAACTTCTTACATCCATTTTGAGATCTAAACTTTCACTACATATTACAGCAAATAACATCATGTCTGTATCTCAAAATGGATGTAGAAGTGGGGCACGTGGTACTAAAGAGCTACTCCTAATTGACATGACCATCAGTCAACAAATACACCGCCTTAAGAAAGATCTTGCGACATGCTGGATAGATTATAAGAAAGCCTATGACTCTGTACCTCATGCATGGCTCTTGAGGGTGCTGGAGTTGTATAAAGTTGATGCAACTCTTTGCACTTTCTTGAAGTCATGTATGAGGCAGTGGAGAACGGTTTTACGCTATCCAGGATGTCGCCAGATCGGGGAAAGCGGTGTATCTATCAAGATCAAGCGAGGTATATTTCAGGGCGACAGTTTGAGTCCCTTATGGTTCTGTCTAGCGCTGAACCCTCTTAGTACTTTACTGGAGAGTTCAGGGCTAGGCTATCGATTGCGGAGAGATGGTCAAGTTATATCCCACCTTCTTTACATGGATGACCTAAAACTATTTGCCTCCACCAGACCCCAACTGACGGCGTTACTTAAGGTAACGGAAACCTTCAGTAATTCCATCAGGATGGAGTTTGGTGTTGACAAGTGTGCAGTTATGTATGTAAAGCGAGGCAGGGTTGTGGATCTGATGGCATTGAACTCTCAGATTTTACTAGACTTAGGTCTCTCTCTGCAAACGAAACCTATAAATATCTGGGTATGTCACAGGCATTAGGTATCACTGAGGACGGTATGAAACGGACGTTGCGGGAGCGCTTCTTTGGCCGCTTGAAAAAAATACTGAAAAGTCTTTTGTCAGGCGGCAACAGGGTGCGCGCCTGTAACGGTTGGGCCATGCCGATCCTTATGTACTCCTTTGGCATACTCAGATGGACGCAAACGGAATTAGATGCCCTGGATAGAAGGGTCCGTACACTGTTGACTGCATACCGAATGCACCACCCGCGCTCCTCGTTAATGAGATTGTACATCCCACGGAAGTGTGGGGGTCGCGGTTTTTTAAATGCCAAGACCCTCCACAACCGTGAAGTGTGCAATCTCAGAGAATATTTTCTCCGAACCGATGTGGGCGTTCATCGCGATGTAGTCGCAGTGGATACGGGCTTTACCCCGCTTGCTCTGGCTAAGGAAAACTGGCGCAAACCTGTTATGCTTGGAACTGACGAGCGCAGGGATGTATGGAAAGGAAAAGAGCTGCATGGATGCTTTTTTCGGGTCCTGAATGGGCCCGACATAGATTTTCAGTCATCGGTGTCCTGGCTACGTTTCGGCGATCTCTTCGCTGAGACCGAAGGTTTTGTATGTGCAATAATGGACGAAGTTGTTATGACGAACAACTACCGGAGATATATCCTGAAGGATGGGACGGTTGACATATGTCGGGCATGTCACCAGCCCGGAGAATCTCTCAGACATATTATCTCCGGTTGTTCTCGTCTTGCCAATGGAGAGTATTTGCATAGACACAACCAAGTAGCCAGGATTGTCCATCAGCAACTTGCCTTAAAGTATGACCTTGTGGAATCTGAAGTGCCGTATTACAGGTATGTGCCCGATCCAGTTCTCGAAAATGGTCGTGCTACTTTGTACTGGGATCGGTCTATCATCACTGATAGGACAATTGTGGCGAACAAGCCAGATATTGTGCTGATAGACCGATTGGAGCGCCGAGCAATGATCATCGATGTTACCATTCCGCATGACGAGAATCTTGTGAAAGCTGAAAAAGAAAAATAGTTGAAATACTTAGACCTAGCTCACGAGATTGTCGACATGTGGCGTGTGGACTCGGCGATCATTGTGCCGATAGTCATTACAGTCAATGGTTTAATACCTAAGAGCCTCGACCACCACCTGCAGAGGCTCGCGTTAGATGGCTGGATCAAGTCCTTGATGCAAAAGGCAGTACTACTCGATACGGCGCGTATTGTGAGGAGATTCCTCTCTCTGGGGCCCTAACCACCGGCAGCTTGGACCCTGTTCCCGATGTCGGTGGGTCATTTCAGTTTTTATATTTTTAAATATGTATAGATTTTATATTTATATTTAAAAATGTAATTATTAGAAAAAAAAAAGTAATAAAGAGAATAATAATAATAATAATAATAATTCTTTATTTGTTAGAAACATGTGTGTTGTTACATACAGAAGCATGCACGTTGTAGTTAATGAATTAATATGTCCAGTCATGTTTAGCCTCATGCTGTGGCGTACAAATATTTGATATTAAACAAAAAAGTAAAGTAAAAGTAAATTATCGTATTTCAATTATGTCACATACATGTCAATGAAAATAAATTAAGTAATGTCAAAGGTATTATGCAATTGATAAATTATAAGATAATAGATTGAATATGTCAATTAAATAGTGAATAACAATAAATTATTTGGCAATGAATATAAATAGACAATGGTCAAAATGGTTTAAATATACGTAACATCAATAAATTCATGTCTTACTGAAGCAATTTTATATAATTAAGAAATATTATCCATTAGATATTCTGTAACAGCATAATAGGCTTTACTCGTAAGAAAGTCCTTCAGTTGATTTTTAAATGCATTATTGTTTAATGTTTTCCAATGCTGGGGTAACTTATTAAATATGATTGGTGCCATGCAAAATATACTTTTGCGCATAAGTGCAGTTGTAGCTCTATGTAGCCGAAGTCTACTATTATCGCGCCTGTTACGCGAGACTGTGTCTTCTAGGCGTGGAAAAAGAGTGGAGTTTAATTTGACAAACATTGCAGTTTCCAAAATGTACAAAGATGGTAAGGTTAGGATTTTAAATTTTTGGAAATAACCTTTGCAGCTGTCTGTCGTCTTTAGTCTAAACATAGATCTTAGACATCTCTTTTGGGCTTTAAATGCTATGCCATTATCAGTAGAATTTCCCCAAAAAATGATACCGTACCGCAAGTTAGATGCAACTAGTCCATGATAAGCCGTAATCAGAGTTTCTGTATTAACTACTGTAGACAATGAATATAAGGCGAAGGCAGAATTGGAAATTTTTTTACTAAGGTTATTTATGTGTGATTTCCAATCTAGTTTTTTGTCTATTGTTAACCCTAGAAATTTCGACGTGTTTACATTTTCAATTGTTTTGTCGTTAAGTTGTATGTTTGGGTCTACTAATTTTGAACGCTGGCTAAAGTGCATTATTTTAGTTTTTTCTAAATTCATTTTTAAATTATTAATGTCCAACCATTTCATTATTAATGTCAAGGAATTATCAATGTCAAGTTTATATTGTATCATGTCATTTTTATTGCAAGAAATTGTTACAGTGCTGTCATCTGCAAAGAGAGTCATCGGATGTGGTATTGATTTTGGCAAGTCGTTAATGTATAAAGTAAAAAGCAGCGGTCCCAGAACACTACCTTGTGGTACACCGAAAATAACGTGACGTTCTTTTGATGCATAAATATCCTCCCGTTTTGTAATAGGGTTAATTCTGGTAATCTCAGTTCGTTGTTTTCTGTTAGACAAGTACGATTTTATCAGACTCAGTACATTACCTCTCAAGCCATATGTATCAAGTTTTTCAGTTAGTATGTTATGTTGAACGTAATCAAACGCTTGCGTCATATCACAAAACACAGCACATATAGGCACTGTCTTATCCACATTTGTCATTACTGTAAGGAGAAAATTGTAGATTGCCATATTAATAGACGTGATTTCACGAAAACCAAATTGTGATTTTGAGAATATTTCATTATTGTCTATATATTTGTATAATGCTTTGTGGAAAAATTTCTCTAAGATTTTGGAAAAAATTGGTATTAGTGAGATCGGTCTATAGTGCTGCATTAGCTCTCTGTTCTCTTTTTTGAATAGTGGTTTAACTATTGATAGTTAAACCACTATTATATAGTTATGAGAGTGTAATGAAATCTCATAGCTGATATAACCAATTTATACATATTTATAAATAATTTTACAAAGATAAGTGGGAAGAAAGGGATATTTAAGGAGAAAAACGAAAAAAAATATGTATATTATACAAAAAGTTTATTATCAGAGCACCATATTTTTAAACACAAAACATTTTTCAAAGCACATATTGAATTATGATAAATACAACTATGCGAATTTTCTGAATATTTATATCGATCATACAGACTTAGAAAACTAGGACAGCCTTTATCTTCTAAATTGATCACATTACTATTATTATTATTTAAAATATTTTTTAACCATAACACTTTTTCACGACCTTTAATATAAATACATTTATCTTTTAAAAAATCTAAAATTAAACACTTATAATTTGAATATGGTATAAATCCTTCACCCCAATATATCTTCCTGTTACGTTCAATCCATGCAACTTGACGTCTTTCTTGTTTTGTCAAATCGTAAAATGGAAATGGCGGCTTAATTAAAAACACTTGCAATTTGTCACCACACAATACAGCAATTTCTTTTAGCACAAATTCATTTGTTTCCGTTTTAAAGCCTTGGACGTCTACAATGGCAGTCATGATAATCGACGCACTATGTTGCTCAGAGGTTTGTATTCCACAAGTCGATCGTTTATAATCAAACAATATGCAGTAGTGTTATCTGGTATTGGCTCTGAACATTCAATTTCCAAACGAACGTCTACTGGACCTGTTTTTAGAGTATCGTTTTGCCTTGAACAATCTATGATGAACAGAGGAGCCTTATCTTTAAAGTCCTTTAGATTAAGTAAGGGATCCGCTGGACAGTTGTAATACGACTGACGAAATTTCACATACATTTCGTATAATATACTGTATTTGTTTTCAGAAAAATTTAAACCTAATGGTTCATATGGATAATATTGTGAATTCAAAAAGAGCGTAACGTTTGTTACTTTACAGTGATCGAAGAGAGAACTATCTTTTATTTTATTACTTTTTCTATTACTTTGTAAACAGAAAATAACATATCTAGGCTTTTCCAATTGTGATGCAGTTTTAACTGACCATGAATGCTTTGTTGTTTTAGGTAGTAAGGGGTACTCATACAAATCCCAATTTCTAAATGCCATTTGAATAGGTCTATCTTTTTCTAAATGTTTTAAAATCTCTCTCGATCTGATACTTTTATGTGCGGTACTCTCCACTGAACTCTATCAAGATTTATTTGGAAGTGAGAAATATCATCTGGCAGTGCAACGCTGTTTAAATTAGAGTTACTTCTGTTCAATATAAGCTCATGTTTACAATTTATCACAATCTTATTATAATCCTCTGCAAAACCTAATATCTTATTTAATGGTATAACAGCGCTAAAGTGACCATCACTTTGAAATCCGTTTAAGTTCCAACCCCATAAGGCTGCAACTTTATTTTCGGCTTCATTTAATGAAACGTATGACTTTACGGTTGTCGTTATACCCGAATTTTTGATGCGATCTATTTCAATGCCATTTATTTCGTATCTGATATCTTGAAACAAGAACAGAACAGGGTTATTAGTAAATTTAACAGCTTTCTCAATCGGTTTTCCATCTTTTCCGAAAAGCTTTGCGTGACCTTCAATGTATACTGAACTGGCTGATGGTAACACGTATATGTCTTGCTGGTGGATGGGTATTCTGATTTCATCGTTTTCTCTAAAGCAGTTGTTGTAAGGATTGTAAGAATGAATCTCATAACTTTCGATAGAAGTATCGAAGTGCGGTAAATCATTGATCTGTAGTATATTCATACTTTAAAACCCAATGCTTTTAAAAAGTCTTTATTTGTTTTAGTTAATTTCTTCACTTTTTTCTCACGTCTATGCACCTTACTGGTTGTAGAACAAGTAAGGTGTTTTATTTTGAGGTGAGGTTTTATATTATATAATATCATTTTACTTTCTTTAAATGAAGACGTAGTTGAATATGTTCTATAAAAGGAATGCTGCGGTCAAACTGATCAACAACCTTAATAGATATAGATGTAATTATATTTTTGTTCACTGGGAAGTAAATAACGTTCTGAGGCGTTTCTAGGTAGTGATGTCCTGCAGTAGTATTAGGCACAAATTCATGAATAATATGGGTTGGTATACCGTTAGTATAAGAACCATATATTAAATCACATTCAATTCTGATTACAGACGGAGTATTACTGGAAAGCACATTTGATACAGAGTTTAATACTGAATAATACAGCAAGCCACATTCATATTTTTCAGATAAACTAAGAGGTGGTTGAAAATACGACTCTAATTCTGCTTTATGTCCAGAGATAGTCACAGTTATAGACATAGTTGTATACTGAACACTTTTCATTAATTTTGTTTATTATATTCTATGTCTACTCCAAAAGTTTGTTAAAAAAAGTAAACATAGATGTCCACATTTGTAAGGGTGATCACCCTGTATATTTTCATAGTTATAGTAGATTTTCGAGCCTAAGTATTTTACAAATTCCTTTGGGGGCTTTAGATTTCCATAACTGTCAAAATATTCAATATAATTACTGTATTTTGCATAGGCTACCCAATGAGAACCAGGATTTTTAGAACTATCTAAATTAACCACTCCACATTCATTTTTATATGGATGTTTAGGGAGTTCATCTCTCATAAAGACACCTCTAAAGTAGGGAATATTAACTCCATATTTTAAAATGTCAAAGTTAGTTAGGGCTCGTTTGGGTAGCCGATGTATTAGTTTTTTCCCTTGATACAAAAATTCCAAGTCCATCTTTATGTGGCTTAAGATGTAGTCCTTTTCCGATGCATAGAGCCTCCATTTTTTCATTATGTCTCTTCGATTCATCGTACAGTTTTTCAGCCATCTTGAACTCATTTATAGTTTTAGCTATACCAGCTGCGCCACCTGCTATAGCTCCCGCAGCTGATAATCCAGCAAAAATAGGAATCAAAGGTAATACTCCACCAGTTTTTGGTATTGGAATAATCCGAGGAAGTTTAATGGATGAATCATTAGCTAATTCTCTGGCAGCAGCCATAGCTAATGCTATTGCAGTTTTTTTGCATTTTGGTTTTAATTTTTTCATTTGTTTTTTTGTAACAGATACCTATTACATTTTTCAATTTCTTTTTAAGACCTTTATTTATTTATTTATTTATTTTAAGGAAACTCTACAGCTTTTTTACACAGATACATTACAAATTTTCTTAAGACTAACTCTAAGCCTATTACAGAGTTCCACGACAATCAAATATGAGGTAGAAAATTGTGATTTCTAAATTACACTCTAAGTTATAAGTTTTACATAATAAGAGTACTTATCAAAGAGACAAAAAGTATCAGTAACAGGAGTTTACGATCAAGTCACGAATAATGCTGTTTTTAAATCTATTTTTAGACAAAAAGAATATATCAATTTCGCTGCATCTATTGTTGTAAGTTCGAAGCAATCGCGCTACAATTGAGTTGCTGCCATAATTTGTGCGGTGATGAGGTACCGAGAATAGTGAAGTATTCCTAGTACGTCTTTTGGGTGTATTGAACTGAATGGTGGATAAGAGCGTAGAACTGTCAAAGCCACCGCGCAATACATCAAATAGGAAACACAAATCCAGCATAACGCGCCTATCAACAAGAGGCAAAAGTCGATAGTGCCTGCAGTCGTCTACATAATCGTCGTGGCGCTTACGGGTTTTGAAGTTCAAGTGCTTAATAAAACGTTTTTGAACGCGTTCAATTTGTTCAATATAGATTTTATACTGAGGGGACCAGACAGGGCCGCTGTATTCTAAGATGCTACGAACGTAAGCATAAAAAATTGACTTTAAGGTATTAATTTTTTTAAACGGTGCACATGTGCGAATTATAAAACCTAAATTACGGATTGCTTTTTGTGTAATGATTTCAGTATGTTGTGAAAGTAGCATCTTAGAATCCAGCAGCACTCCCAAATCACACACAGACTGCACCCTTTCAATCAAGCAGTTGCCGAATCTGTAGCCATATTTTATAGGGTTGTTCTTACGACTAAAACTGATTACCTGACATTTATTGATGTTCACTGTTATATTATTTCTTTCATAGTATTTACACAACGCATTTAAATCTCTCTGAATCATTTCACAGTCAGTACGAGAGCGAATACGTAAGTATATTTTTTTGTCATCTGCGTACAGGAGATGGTTAGCGTAATTAAAGCAGTTGTGGATGTCATATATATATGCACAATAAAAGAGAGGACCGAGGTGCGAACCTTGTGGCACACCGGAGGGAACATCAATAAAGTCAGACTTGAAGCCACCTACGACCACAGCCTGAGAGCGATTCGAGAGATATGAGCGGACCCATCGAAGCAGATCGCCACGAATACCTAAACTTTGTAACTTTCCTAATAAGATAATGTGATCAACGCGGTCAAATGCCTTCTCAAAATCCGTATATATCACATCCACCTGGCCTGACCTTTCCATTTTACATAGAACGTAGTGAGAGAAAGTTGCCAGATTTGATGTAGTTGATCGGCCTTTAAGAAAGCCATGTTGACTGTGAGGAATACCGGCTGATATAACAGGATAAATATGGTTGTAAATAATTTTTTCAAACATTTTACCTAGTGTATTAAGAATGGATATAGGGCGATAATTTTTTATCTCAGATTTAGATCCTTTTTTGTGTATTGGTATAATATGTGCTTTTTTCCATATATACGGGAAAACGCATTCACGCATTGACTTATTAAAAAGCAGTGTGATAGGATATACTAGACTTTTCGCGCAGTTGGATAAAAATATGGCAGGTATTCCGTCACAGCCAGGACCTTTTGATTTATCTAATGAAATCAGCAGACTCTCCACAATATTCTCAGTAATATATACATTTGTTATAATATTAGAGTTTTCACTGGATTCCTGAATATTGTTTACTAACGCGTCATTTTTTTTTACTTTACCACTAGTAATTTTTGGTGAAGAGTTTTTTCGATGAGTTTTTAAGCCAGTGCCGGTTTTAATTTTCGCTAACATAGCATTCTTTACTAAACGTGCTGCAAATTTCTCTCCTGTACTTGCATCAGGAGCAAGTGATCGTTTTTTTGCCATTTTTAATAGAACTAGATCAGCGCTGTGACGATCCTCTAAGTTTGACGACTTGTAGTATGCAATATCATGGTCTTTACAATATTCATCCAATTTATTAACACCTTTGTCTCCACGTCTAAGTCTCTCAATTAATTTTGTACCAGGACCACAATAATTATAACCCGGCAAATGTAATTCAAAGGTAGATGGTTTATTAGCCAGTTAAGAAGACTACTCTCTCCAATACACATCATAAGACTGACCAATCAAAGACTCAACACTTTATAATATATTAAGGAGTTTAACGAGTCAACTAGGTTTATTTATATCTCAAAGCACGTTTGTCTTATCTATCCAGCTATTTTCATTGGAAGGCAAACCAAGCCATTTTACGAAAACTCTATTCCCTTTCCTTTTAAGAACTTTCTCGACTAGATATACATTGGGATGATTTGTCTTCTGAAGTTCTTGTTCATAAAATGCTCCTAGGATAGGCTGTCCTCTGATCGTATCTTCAATCAAGTAAGTGATAGGAGTAGTATTCTGTTTATATCTAATTTTAAATATTTCTGTTGACCAATTGGGAGTATAACCTTTTTCGAATGTTCCTTTGTACTTACTGATACGAACGTAATCACCCACTTTAAACTTGCATTTTATACTCTCTTGCTTTTTCACTAATCTATTGAATCTTTTTAATATTTCTTTCTTATTTACATTATTGACATTTGCTGGTATTTCATTAATCGTGCGATGATAGGTATGATTGTATTTATGAACAACATTGTCCAGGGTATCTTTTATCCAATTATAATTACCTTTTAAACTAAACTCTTTGTACAGTTTAGATTTTAATGTTCTTATAAATCTCTCCACAATCGAAGCTTTTTTTGATGAAAATGTTGAATAATGATTAATACTGTAAGACTGCATAAAATACTTAAATTTCTTATTGTAAAATTCTGTACCGTTATCAGTTTGTAAATTCTTAGGAATGCGATTATCATTCAGTAAAATTACAAATGCCTTATACACCTCATCTTTGTTCTTACTTTTCAAAGGGAGCGCCCAAGCATATTTTGAAAATGTGTCAATTACGGCGAGAATAATTATATTTATAATTATTATTTTCTCTCGACATTGATTGCATATCTATTAAATCCGCTTGCCATAGATCATCTATATCCTTCATAATAACTTGTCTTCGCGGAAAATTCACTCTAGCGCTTTTATGAATTTCATTTACCACATCCGCTTTGCTCATTTTAAAACAAAATATCTCGAATATATTTTAATTAGATATTGTTATATACCTATATATATTTTGGGTACAATAATTTACATATTTATATTATAGAACGCATCAACTTTTTAAATGTTCATAATGAATGACATCGCAATACTGAATGCAAAGCTTCCTGATAATCAGTATTTATTCTTAATTATATTAGCTTCTTTTAATTCTTCAATTATTGATAAAATTTCATTGTCATGGTTTGTATTACCTGCATCTCTTGAAGCTATTAATAATTTTAATCTGTCAACCAATTCATTTGGATCGTCCCAATATATTAAGTCAGTATTCTTTTTATATGTTTTAAGCGTTGGCAAACTGCCTCCAATTTTATTCTGATTGTTTTCCAATAAAGTTTCAGAAAATAATGGTCTGATTATTTCTCTATATTTTAATCCTTTGTCACCTCTTATTTGACCACTAGGATTAAAATCCCTCCTATGGGCGTTAGTATAATGTAGTATATCTTTGTAGACAAGTCTATCGATGTCAGTTATATTTTTTAAATCAGGTTTTTTTCGAAGTAAAAGTTCTTTTAGTCCAGGGGTTAAATCATAACTGTTATCTCCAATTTTAACCAAAACTAAGTTATCGCTGCCAATATTTTGAACTTTAGAAAATGATACTACGGAGTTACCCATCATTAAAGTTTTATTGTCAGTCCTTAGTCCAAATGGTACATTTACACCATCATAAATACCATAGATATCTTCACTTTTCAATGACATTTCTAGATTATCTTTTACTTCTTTTTTAGGAGAGCTTGAAAAATTTATATCAGCGTCAAGAAAATCCTCACATTTAGTAGAAGTGCTTTCACAATTTGTATCTGATTCAATAGGTATAGAACTTTCAGATACATTTTTATCATGCTTAATATTTTCTATATTATTATTATATATTATTATATATATATATTATATTATTATTTTATATATATATATATATATATATATATGTAGCGACACATACATGTACATTGCGTTTCGCTGACAATAGTGAATGCAATTCATACTGTGTGTGAGCTACACCAGTCGTCACCCGCCGGGCACGATAGGTAGACAGATAGCTAGGCAGTCTGTATGTTAGGCATTTATATAATGTAATGTTGGTGTGAAACTAATAAATCAAACTATTTCGGTGATTAACCAGAACTCTTTCATTTAACTACCCGAAGGCATCAGAGACATTGGCAGATATCGCAATATAGTAGCTCTAAAATACCAAAGTGGTGACCCCGCAGTTTCGGGTGGCGGCTCACTTCACTTAACTCGCGTTCGCGTGTTACTTGCCTATCGTGACCCGCGTATTGTGCCAACAGTAAAAACACTGTAACTTAACACTGTGAAATTCTAATAGTTATAACTTTTTACTATTTGTGACGTTTACGACGGACTATAGTGATTTCGTAACGCGATGCTGCCAACACAAATGCCTGCACAGGGCATTGGGCCCGCGCCGATACCTGGCCCGGCGCCTGCTGTCCACGTGAAGGAGGACAAACTAACGGAGATGGCAGCAATTACGGTAACATCAAGGGTACCCGAGTTCTGGACCGATCATCCCCGACTTTGGTTTCTGCAGACGGAAGCTGTCTTAGCACCGCAAAAACTATCAGACGAGGCAAGATATAATCTCATTATTACAAAACTATCAAAAGAAGCTATACAACAGGTTACTGATATTCTCGTAACACCCCCGAAGACACAGAAATATGACGCGTTAAAAGAGCGGCTCTTGTTCGTCTACGAGGAATCAGAAATGCGCCAGATACAGAAACTTATCAGCGAGATGGAGTTAGGGGAGCAGCGGCCGTCGCAGTTACTACGACGCATGCGAGATTTGGCGACAAGCAAAGTGCCAGATGAAACGTTGAAGATTTTATGGCAGGGCCATTTACCCCCTGCTGTACGTGGAATCATAGCCATTACGGATACGAGTGATTTGGACGTGCTCGCCAAGATAGCAGACAAGGTGATAGAAACCAGCTCGTCGGCAAGCGTGGCCGAGGTCAAGCTCGCCGAGTCACCTACCGCTACTGACGCTACAGACATGATTATCGCAGAGATAAGGAAAATACATAAGCGTATTGATAATCTGATGAATAAGCCGAATTCTTATTCCAGAAGGTCTAGGTCTCGAGGACGCGTTCAGAACAGAAGTAGTACGCCTGCTGATAAGAGAGCTATGAGCAAGTCAAGAAAACCAGATTGGCAATGCTTTTATCACTTTCGTTATAAGGAAAACGCCCGCAAGTGTATCGCTCCTTGCAGTTGGAAGCCGCAGGGAAACTAATTGAGGTACAGTCGACGACGGGATCCTGTACCCCTGCCGCGAATAACAACCGTCTATGTGTTACAGATCATACTACGGGACTTCGATTTCTTGTTGACACCGGTGCCAATGTATCTGTAATACCTGCACGACGATTAATAGGTAATAATAGTGTAACTTACAAATTATATGCAGCGAATGGAACAGAAATAAAAACATTTGGACATAAAACCTTAGTGTTAAATTTGAAAATGCGTAGACCATTTCGTTGGACATTCGTGTTAGCGGCAGTTAATCAACCTATACTGGGTGCCGATTTTTTGATACACCATAAACTTTTAGTCGATTTAAGTAATCGTCGCTTAGTTGATAAGATAACAAATATAAATATTGTAGGCTCAATTGTATCTTGTAACCAACCTACGTTGAGCACTTTAGATAAGACACATCCCTATTATAACTTGTTGTCTAAATACCCTGAATTAACAAAACCTGTTTCTTTTAAGGATAATAATATTAAACATTCTGTGGTGCACTATATAGAGACGACGGGGCCGCCCGTGCATGCACGCGCCCGCCCTTTGCCTCCCGATAGGTATAAAAAGGTTAGTGACGAATTTCGTTTAATGCAGGAATTGGGAATATGTCGACCTTCGAAGAGTCCATGGTCAAGCCCGTTGCACGTGGTGCCCAAGAAAAACGGAGAGATCCGTCCGTGTGGCGATTATAGGCAACTGAATGCCATTACGAAGCCAGACCGATACCCAATTCCTCGCTTACATGATTTCACTTATATTTTGACAGGAAAATGTATTTTCAGCAAAATTGACGTAAACCGAGCGTACCATTGTATACCCGTTGCCCCTGAAGATGTTGAAAAGACTGCGATCATTACGCCGTTCGGACTATTCGAATTTCCACGAATGTCATTTGGTTTACGTAATGCCGCGCAGTCATTTCAACGCTTCATGAACAACTCAGTGTTACATGATCTGGGAATCAAAAGGGATGACGGAACTTTCGAAGCTAGTTCAAACTTCATTTTCTGTTATTTAGATGATGTTATCGTGGCCAGTGAATCGACAATTAGGCATCAACAACACTTAGACGTCTTGTTTAAACGCCTTAATGATTTTGGTATTACGATTAATTTAAATAAGTGTTCATTTGGCAAGTCACATATTGAATTTTTAGGACATGAGGTGACTGTTGAAGGTATCAGGCCGTCAAATGATAAAATCAAGGCCATAGTTGATTTCCCGAAACCAGAAACGGTTGCACAGCTTAGACGCTTTATCGGTATGGTCAATTTTTATCGGCCACATATGCCGAACGCCATGTCTTACCAGGCGACGCTCATTAAGCTCATAGGCGGGATGAAGAAAAACGATAAATCATTAATCAACTGGTCCGATAGGGCCAACGAAGCGTTTTTGAAATGTAAACAGAGCCTTCAATCGGCCGCAACATTATCTTATCCGATAGCTAACTGCCCCCTAGCTTTGATGACAGACGCTTCAAATACTTGCGTAGGAGGAGTCTTGCAACAGCTAGTCGACGGACATTGGAAACCATTAGGTTATTTTTCACGTAAACTAACAGATACGCAGATAAAGTATAGCACATATGATCGAGAACTTCTTGCAATTTATTTAGCAGTAATTTATTTTCGAAAGATGTTTGAAGGTAGAGCGCTTATCATTTACACCGATCATAAGCCACTTACTTTCGCATTTACTAAAGCATCGAGTGACAAAGAAACGCCACGTAGAGCTAGACAGCTTATGTATATTAGCGAATTTACGACCGACATCCGTTACGTGACCGGTAATGATAACCTAGTAGCTGACTCGTTGAGTAGAGTAGAAACGATAACATGTCCTAACACCTTAGACTTCGAAGAAATTGCAACCGCACAGAGAGACGATGAGTACTTAAAACAATGGAAATATGAGCCGAGTAGTAAAGTTTGTATTAAAAAGGTATCTGTACCTAAGATTGCGACACACATTTTTTGCGAAATGTCGACCGACAATATTAGACCATATTTACCCATACAATTTAGAAAATTAGCGTTCGACTCGATCCATAATTTAAGTCACCCAGGAATCAATAACACACGTAAGTTAGTGTGCCAGCGTTATTTCTGGCCCGGAATGAAAATTGACGTTAATCGTTGGGCTAAAACTTGCATACAGTGTCAAAAGTCGAAAATCCAACGGCATACGGTATCTATGTTAGGACAGTTTGCGCCAGCCGGGCGATTTCAACATATACATACTGATGTCGTAGGTCCACTTCCTGTCACGGCAGATGGCTATAGATACTTGCTTACTATCATCGATCGTAGTACACATTGGCCGGAAGCATTCCCTATAAAAGATATTACAGCAGAGACGATAGCTAAAATGATTTATGACGGATGGTTTACCAGGTTCGGTGTTTGTCAATATTTAACGTCCGACCAAGGCCGCCAGTTTGAGAGTAAGCTTTTCTCTGAGTTACTTAAATGTATGGGCGTACATAGGATCAGAAGCTCACCATATCACCCACAAAGCAATGGTGCAGTCGAAAGGTGGCATAGATCCCTCAAGGTCGCTCTGAAAGCTCGATTAAATACTACGTCGTGGGTTGACGAAATACCAACCGTATTATTGGGACTAAGAACCACTTTACGTAGCGATTCTAAGCTTAGCGCCGCGGAATTAACGTACGGCCGCACTCTAAGGTTACCAGGCGAACTTTTTGTAACAGGGAAATCTGAAGCTTCCGACCCTCACACGTTAGTACATGAGATACGCGACAAGTTACGTAAGTTGAGAGCCGTACCGATCAGACAACGAGATTCACGCACTTTGTTCATCCACCCGGATCTAAAGTCTTGTGAATATGTATTTATTAGAAACGACACGGTTCGTAAACCATTGCAAGCCCCTTACGACGGTCCATACTGCGTACTGAGTAGGAATAGTAAGGTTTATAACGTACAACTTCCTAATAGACGAATAAATGTATCTATAGATCGTTTGAAGCCCGCTTATTTACTCAGTGAAGATTGTACAGATTTTAATTTATCTGAGAACACTCATAACAGTAGTGGTGACGTAACAACCGACCACGCTCCAGTCACATCCAGGGACTCTAGCGCATGTAATCGAACCCGGAGTGGTAGATTAGTACGTCCACCTATACGATTCAACCTTTGAGACAGTTTGTAATCGTGATGTTACTTATAACTTTTTATTTTTTAAAGCTTTTCGTATACAAATATACACAAATAAACTTATACTTTATATTTTTTTACACTTTTACATTTGAATTGACATTTTATTGTGTTTTGTGTTATTTTTAAAATGTGTAATATTTTACTGTTATATAACCATTGTGTTTTGTTTGATTTTTAAAAAAATGTGTAATATTTTATTGTAATAATACTAATAATACATACTAACTATAATAGGTACGTGTATACAGAATATATCTACATGAGTTGCAAATGCATACAGTTGTTTGTTACTAAGGTAGACGATGTATACTTTAACGTTTATCTATAAGACGTAAGACTTAACTATAAGGTTCATTATTGAATAGAATTCAAATTAGGTGAACTTGTCATATTTTTATTCCGTTCAAAGTACATAACATTATAAGCTAATGTTGCAGATTACGCAACAATTATTATGGTTGAATACTTTTACTTGCGAATGTAATTTTTGAAGAAATATCTATTATTTTTGTAATCTCGTATTAGAAACACGTTTATAGACATGGGTCATACACAGTCTAAAGAAGAGCAGATTATTATCGCGCAGAATTCCACAGAAGTAGAGGCCCACATGTCACGGCAGAGCATCATGACCATGGTCATAATTGGACTGCTCTTGTTGATAGTGGCGTGTGCCATGTTCCGGCAGATTCGTCAGGGCATTCGGCGCCAGTTCCGTAAACGCATGAAAGCCTGGCTACGTGAGGAAACGGCTGTTCCACCGCTTGCCCACGTTCAAGTGGTTCAGCCGCCATTAGCTGCACCACCTCGGACTCACGCGCAGGTAATCCAGCAGTCAGTAGCAACACCAGCAGCGGTCACGAATCTTGTACCCAACCCCGCGCCTGTTGCTGCTAACTATGCGTGACATGACCATGTTTGTTTACGTTAGCACGATATGGAATCGCGTATTGTTTGTTTTCTACTCCAAAAATTACATTCACCCGTTTATTTTTTTATACTTTTACCTTTGTATTAATCTAACATAATACTTAATAAGATTATAATTGTATATCAAATGTAATGTTTGATTTTGTTTTTTTATATAAATACGATTGTAACATTTTACAGTGCCCGAAACCAGTTTAATTCGTTCATCGATTTAAGTAGATAGTTATATTATTTAACATTGTGTAATATATAGAGACAATAACATTCCTATCTAATTCCAGGTAGTAGAGTGCACCTGGCGATTGTATTACATTACTGCGTGCTCGGCAGTTTGCTGTAGCCTGTAAGCCGTTCATGCTCTGTTTTATGATTTCATTTATAACAATGTTATAACCTTGTATTTTAAGATAAATAGTGTATTGATTTTTTTTCAATTTTTAAAAGGGGGAGGTTGATGTAGCGACACATACATGTACATTGCGTTTCGCTGACAATAGTGAATGCAATTCATACTGTGTGTGAGCTACACCAGTCGTCACCCGCCGGGCACGATAGGTAGACAGATAGCTAGGCAGTCTGTATGTTAGGCATTTATATAATGTAATGTTGGTGTGAAACTAATAAATCAAACTATTTCGGTGATTAACCAGAACTCTTTCATTTAACTACCCGAAGGCATCAGAGACATTGGCAGATATCGCAATATAGTAGCTCTAAAATACCAAATATATATATATATTTGGAGGATAGTAAGAAAAAGAGTAATTGACAAGATGAAGTTGATCAAGCAACCCATATCTTTGAAAGTTAGTAATATCGATTTTAATGAATCTTCTCGCCAGGTTAGACACTGTACTTTATTGCCTAATAGGATTCGATGTATAATATGTGGTCCATCTAATTGTGGTAAAACCAATGCCATGATTAGTTTACTGTTACATGAAAATGGTTTAAAATTTAAAAATATTTATCTTTACTCCAAAACTTATTTTCAACCAAAATATCGTTTCTTAAGCGAAGTATTAACAAGAGTGCCACAGATTAATTTCTGTGAGTTCAACAATGATAAAGAAGTTATATCTCCAAGTGAAGCTTTAGCTAATTCTGTATTTATTTTTGATGATGTTGCCTGTGAAAATCAAATAAATATTCGCAATTATTTTTGTATGGGTAGACATAAACAAATCGATTGTTTCTATTTATCTCAAACCTATTCTAAAATTCCGAAACAATTGTTACGCAACAATGTTAATTTTCTTATGATATTTAAACAAGATGATGTAAATTTAAAACATATTTATGAAGAACATGAGTGCTGATCTACAATGGAATCAGTTTAAAGACATTTGCAAAAATGTTTGGAAAAAACCTTATTGTTTTTTACTTATTAACAAAGAATCGTCGTTAAATAGTGGAAGGTACAGGCAGAATTTTGATACGTTTTTCAATTTTAACAAATAATTGCAAATATAAGGAAATAACATGCTAAGAAGATTTAGTGTTAAATCTTCTTCAGATGAGTGCGCTTGTCAAAAGTAATTTAACATGGAGAAAAATATTAAAGTAGAATTAATGAAGTCTGTTGACTGCATAAAAAATAAAATAAAAGAAATGAAAAATCAAGAACATGAAGTTAACTTATCTTTGGATAAAATATTTAAACCAGTTTCGAACCCACTAAAAACTCTTATAAATTCTAAACGATTAATAGAAAATATTAAGCATGATAAAAATGTATCTGAAAGTTCTATACCTATTGAATCAGATACAAATTGTGAAAGCACTTCTACTAAATGTGAGGATTTTCTTGACGCTGATATAAATTTTTCAAGCTCTCCTAAAAAAGAAGTAAAAGATAATCTAGAAATGTCATTGAAAAGTGAAGATATCTATGGTATTTATGATGGTGTAAATGTACCATTTGGACTAAGGACTGACAATAAAACTTTAATGATGGGTAACTCCGTAGTATCATTTTCTAAAGTTCAAAATATTGGCAGCGATAACTTAGTTTTGGTTAAAATTGGAGATAACAGTTATGATTTAACCCCTGGACTAAAAGAACTTTTACTTCGAAAAAAACCTGATTTAAAAAATATAACTGACATCGATAGACTTGTCTACAAAGATATACTACATTATACTAACGCCCATAGGAGGGATTTTAATCCTAGTGGTCAAATAAGAGGTGACAAAGGATTAAAATATAGAGAAATAATCAGACCATTATTTTCTGAAACTTTATTGGAAAACAATCAGAATAAAATTGGAGGCAGTTTGCCAACGCTTAAAACATATAAAAAGAATACTGACTTAATATATTGGGACGATCCAAATGAATTGGTTGACAGATTAAAATTATTAATAGCTTCAAGAGATGCAGGTAATACAAACCATGACAATGAAATTTTATCAATAATTGAAGAATTAAAAGAAGCTAATATAATTAAGAATAAATACTGATTATCAGGAAGCTTTGCATTCAGTATTGCGATGTCATTCATTATGAACATTTAAAAAGTTGATGCGTTCTATAATATAAATATGTAAATTATTGTACCCAAAATATATATAGGTATATAACAATATCTAATTAAAATATATTCGAGATATTTTGTTTTAAAATGAGCAAAGCGGATGTGGTAAATGAAATTCATAAAAGCGCTAGAGTGAATTTTCCGCGAAGACAAGTTATTATGAAGGATATAGATGATCTATGGCAAGCGGATTTAATAGATATGCAATCAATGTCGAGAGAAAATAATAATTATAAATATAATTATTCTCGCCGTAATTGACACATTTTCAAAATATGCTTGGGCGCTCCCTTTGAAAAGTAAGAACAAAGATGAGGTGTATAAGGCATTTGTAATTTTACTGAATGATAATCGCATTCCTAAGAATTTACAAACTGATAACGGTACAGAATTTTACAATAAGAAATTTAAGTATTTTATGCAGTCTTACAGTATTAATCATTATTCAACATTTTCATCAAAAAAAGCTTCGATTGTGGAGAGATTTATAAGAACATTAAAATCTAAACTGTACAAAGAGTTTAGTTTAAAAGGTAATTATAATTGGATAAAAGATACCCTGGACAATGTTGTTCATAAATACAATCATACCTATCATCGCACGATTAATGAAATACCAGCAAATGTCAATAATGTAAATAAGAAAGAAATATTAAAAAGATTCAATAGATTAGTGAAAAAGCAAGAGAGTATAAAATGCAAGTTTAAAGTGGGTGATTACGTTCGTATCAGTAAGTACAAAGGAACATTCGAAAAAGGTTATACTCCCAATTGGTCAACAGAAATATTTAAAATTAGATATAAACAGAATACTACTCCTATCACTTACTTGATTGAAGATACGATCAGAGGACAGCCTATCCTAGGAGCATTTTATGAACAAGAACTTCAGAAGACAAATCATCCCAATGTATATCTAGTCGAGAAAGTTCTTAAAAGGAAAGGGAATAGAGTTTTCGTAAAATGGCTTGGTTTGCCTTCCAATGAAAATAGCTGGATAGATAAGACAAACGTGCTTTGAGATATAAATAAACCTAGTTGACTCGTTAAACTCCTTAATATATTATAAAGTGTTGAGTCTTTGATTGGTCAGTCTTATGATGTGTATTGGAGAGAGTAGTCTTCTTAACTGGCTAATAAACCATCTACCTTTGAATTACATTTGCCGGGTTATAATTATTGTGGTCCTGGTACAAAATTAATTGAGAGACAGACGTGGAGACAAAGGTGTTAATAAATTGGATGAATATTGTAAAGACCATGATATTGCATACTACAAGTCGTCAAACTTAGAGGATCGTCACAGCGCTGATCTAGTTCTATTAAAAATGGCAAAAAAACGATCACTTGCTCCTGATGCAAGTACAGGAGAGAAATTTGCAGCACGTTTAGTAAAGAATGCTATGTTAGCGAAAATTAAAACCGGCACTGGCTTAAAAACTCATCGAAAAAACTCTTCACCAAAAATTACTAGTGGTAAAGTAAAAAAAAATGACGCGTTAGTAAACAATATTCAGGAATCCAGTGAAAACTCTAATATTATAACAAATGTATATATTACTGAGAATATTGTGGAGAGTCTGCTGATTTCATTAGATAAATCAAAAGGTCCTGGCTGTGACGGAATACCTGCCATATTTTTATCCAACTGCGCGAAAAGTCTAGTATATCCTATCACACTGCTTTTTAATAAGTCAATGCGTGAATGCGTTTTCCCGTATATATGGAAAAAAGCACATATTATACCAATACACAAAAAAGGATCTAAATCTGAGATAAAAAATTATCGCCCTATATCCATTCTTAATACACTAGGTAAAATGTTTGAAAAAATTATTTACAACCATATTTATCCTGTTATATCAGCCGGTATTCCTCACATTCAACATGGCTTTCTTAAAGGCCGATCAACTACATCAAATCTGGCAACTTTCTCTCACTACGTTCTATGTGAAATGGAAAGGTCAGGCCAGGTGGATGTGATATATACGGATTTTGAGAAGGCATTTGACCGCGTTGATCACATTATCTTATTAGGAAAGTTACAAAGTTTAGGTATTCGTGGCGATCTGCTTCGATGGGTCCGCTCATATCTCTCGAATCGCTCTCAGGCTGTGGTCGTAGGTGGCTTCAAGTCTGACTTTATTGATGTTCCCTCCGGTGTGCCACAAGGTTCGCACCTCGGTCCTCTCTTTTATTGTGCATATATATATGACATCCACAACTGCTTTAATTACGCTAACCATCTCCTGTACGCAGATGACAAAAAAATATACTTACGTATTCGCTCTCGTACTGACTGTGAAATGATTCAGAGAGATTTAAATGCGTTGTGTAAATACTATGAAAGAAATAATATAACAGTGAACATCAATAAATGTCAGGTAATCAGTTTTAGTCGTAAGAACAACCCTATAAAATATGGCTACAGATTCGGCAACTGCTTGATTGAAAGGGTGCAGTCTGTGTGTGATTTGGGAGTGCTGCTGGATTCTAAGATGCTACTTTCACAACATACTGAAATCATTACACAAAAAGCAATCCGTAATTTAGGTTTTATAATTCGCACATGTGCACCGTTTAAAAAAATTAATACCTTAAAGTCAATTTTTTATGCTTACGTTCGTAGCATCTTAGAATACAGCGGCCCTGTCTGGTCCCCTCAGTATAAAATCTATATTGAACAAATTGAACGCGTTCAAAAACGTTTTATTAAGCACTTGAACTTCAAAACCCGTAAGCGCCACGACGATTATGTAGACGACTGCAGGCACTATCGACTTTTGCCTCTTGTTGATAGGCGCGTTATGCTGGATTTGTGTTTCCTATTTGATGTATTGCGCGGTGGCTTTGACAGTTCTACGCTCTTATCCACCATTCAGTTCAATACACCCAAAAGACGTACTAGGAATACTTCACTATTCTCGGTACCTCATCACCGCACAAATTATGGCAGCAACTCAATTGTAGCGCGATTGCTTCGAACTTACAACAATAGATGCAGCGAAATTGATATATTCTTTTTGTCTAAAAATAGATTTAAAAACAGCATTATTCGTGACTTGATCGTAAACTCCTGTTACTGATACTTTTTGTCTCTTTGATAAGTACTCTTATTATGTAAAACTTATAACTTAGAGTGTAATTTAGAAATCACAATTTTCTACCTCATATTTGATTGTCGTGGAACTCTGTAATAGGCTTAGAGTTAGTCTTAAGAAAATTTGTAATGTATCTGTGTAAAAAAGCTGTAGAGTTTCCTTAAAATAAATAAATAAATAAATAAAGGTCTTAAAAAGAAATTGAAAAATGTAATAGGTATCTGTTACAAAAAAACAAATGAATAAATTAAAACCAAAATGCAAAAAAACTGCAATAGCATTAGCTATGGCTGCTGCCAGAGAATTAGCTAATGATTCATCCATTAAACTTCCTCGGATTATTCCAATACCAAAAACTGGTGGAATATTACCTTTGATTCCTATTTTTGCTGGATTATCAGCTGCGGGAGCTATAGCAGGTGGCGCAGCTGGTATAGCTAAAACTATAAATGAGTTCAAGATGGCTGAAAAACTGTACGATGAATCGAAGAGACATAATGAAAAAATGGAGGCTCTATGCATCGGAAAAGGACTACATCTTAAGCCACATAAAGATGGACTTGGAATTTTTGTATCAAGGGAAAAAACTAATACATCGGCTACCCAAACGAGCCCTAACTAACTTTGACATTTTAAAATATGGAGTTAATATTCCCTACTTTAGAGGTGTCTTTATGAGAGATGAACTCCCTAAACATCCATATAAAAATGAATGTGGAGTGGTTAATTTAGATAGTTCTAAAAATCCTGGTTCTCATTGGGTAGCCTATGCAAAATACAGTAATTATATTGAATATTTTGACAGTTATGGAAATCTAAAGCCCCCAAAGGAATTTGTAAAATACTTAGGCTCGAAAATCTACTATAACTATGAAAATATACAGGGTGATCACCCTTACAAATGTGGACATCTATGTTTACTTTTTTTAACAAACTTTTGGAGTAGACATAGAATATAATAAACAAAATTAATGAAAAGTGTTCAGTATACAACTATGTCTATAACTGTGACTATCTCTGGACATAAAGCAGAATTAGAGTCGTATTTTCAACCACCTCTTAGTTTATCTGAAAAATATGAATGTGGCTTGCTGTATTATTCAGTATTAAACTCTGTATCAAATGTGCTTTCCAGTAATACTCCGTCTGTAATCAGAATTGAATGTGATTTAATATATGGTTCTTATACTAACGGTATACCAACCCATATTATTCATGAATTTGTGCCTAATACTACTGCAGGACATCACTACCTAGAAACGCCTCAGAACGTTATTTACTTCCCAGTGAACAAAAATATAATTACATCTATATCTATTAAGGTTGTTGATCAGTTTGACCGCAGCATTCCTTTTATAGAACATATTCAACTACGTCTTCATTTAAAGAAAGTAAAATGATATTATATAATATAAAACCTCACCTCAAAATAAAACACCTTACTTGTTCTACAACCAGTAAGCTGCATAGACGTGAGAAAAAAGTGAAGAAATTAACTAAAACAAATAAAGACTTTTTAAAAGCATTGGGTTTTAAAGTATGAATATACTACAGATCAATGATTTACCGCACTTCGATACTTCTATCGAAAGTTATGAGATTCATTCTTACAATCCTTACAACAACTGCTTTAGAGAAAACGATGAAATCAGAATACCCATCCACCAGCAAGACATATACGTGTTACCATCAGCCAGTTCAGTATACATTGAAGGTCACGCAAAGCTTTTCGGAAAAGATGGAAAACCGATTGAGAAAGCTGTTAAATTTACTAATAACCCTGTTCTGTTCTTGTTTCAAGATATCAGATACGAAATAAATGGCATTGAAATAGATCGCATCAAAAATTCGGGTATAACGACAACCGTAAAGTCATACGTTTCATTAAATGAAGCCGAAAATAAAGTTGCAGCCTTATGGGGTTGGAACTTAAACGGATTTCAAAGTGATGGTCACTTTAGCGCTGTTATACCATTAAATAAGATATTAGGTTTTGCAGAGGATTATAATAAGATTGTGATAAATTGTAAACATGAGCTTATATTGAACAGAAGTAACTCTAATTTAAACAGCGTTGCACTGCCAGATGATATTTCTCACTTCCAAATAAATCTTGATAGAGTTCAGTGGAGAGTACCGCACATAAAAGTATCAGATCGAGAGAGATTTTAAAACATTTAGAAAAAGATAGACCTATTCAAATGGCATTTAGAAATTGGGATTTGTATGAGTACCCCTTACTACCTAAAACAACAAAGCATTCATGGTCAGTTAAAACTGCATCACAATTGGAAAAGCCTAGATATGTTATTTTCTGTTTACAAAGTAATAGAAAAAGTAATAAAATAAAAGATAGTTCTCTCTTCGATCACTGTAAAGTAACAAACGTTACGCTCTTTTTGAATTCACAATATTATCCATATGAACCATTAGGTTTAAATTTTTCTGAAAACAAATACAGTATATTATACGAAATGTATGTGAAATTTCGTCAGTCGTATTACAACTGTCCAGCGGATCCCTTACTTAATCTAAAGGACTTTAAAGATAAGGCTCCTCTGTTCATCATAGATTGTTCAAGGCAAAACGATACTCTAAAAACAGGTCCAGTAGACGTTCGTTTGGAAATTGAATGTTCAGAGCCAATACCAGATAACACTACTGCATATTGTTTGATTATAAACGATCGACTTGTGGAATACAAACCTCTGAGCAACATAGTGCGTCGATTATCATGACTGCCATTGTAGACGTCCAAGGCTTTAAAACGGAAACAAATGAATTTGTGCTAAAAGAAATTGCTGTATTGTGTGGTGACAAATTGCAAGTGTTTTTAATTAAGCCGCCATTTCCATTTTACGATTTGACAAAACAAGAAAGACGTCAAGTTGCATGGATTGAACGTAACAGGAAGATATATTGGGGTGAAGGATTTATACCATATTCAAATTATAAGTGTTTAATTTTAGATTTTTTAAAAGATAAATGTATTTATATTAAAGGTCGTGAAAAAGTGTTATGGTTAAAAAATATTTTAAATAATAATAATAGTAATGTGATCAATTTAGAAGATAAAGGCTGTCCTAGTTTTCTAAGTCTGTATGATCGATATAAATATTCAGAAAATTCGCATAGTTGTATTTATCATAATTCAATATGTGCTTTGAAAAATGTTTTGTGTTTAAAAATATGGTGCTCTGATAATAAACTTTTTGTATAATATACATATTTTTTTTCGTTTTTCTCCTTAAATATCCCTTTCTTCCCACTTATCTTTGTAAAATTATTTATAAATATGTATAAATTGGTTATATCAGCTATGAGATTTCATTACACTCTCATAACTATATAATAGTGGTTTAACTATCAATAGTTAAACCACTATTCAAAAAAGAGAACAGAGAGCTAATGCAGCACTATAGACCGATCTCACTAATACCAATTTTTTCCAAAATCTTAGAGAAATTTTTCCACAAAGCATTATACAAATATATAGACAATAATGAAATATTCTCAAAATCACAATTTGGTTTTCGTGAAATCACGTCTATTAATATGGCAATCTACAATTTTCTCCTTACAGTAATGACAAATGTGGATAAGACAGTGCCTATATGTGCTGTGTTTTGTGATATGACGCAAGCGTTTGATTACGTTCAACATAACATACTAACTGAAAAACTTGATACATATGGCTTGAGAGGTAATGTACTGAGTCTGATAAAATCGTACTTGTCTAACAGAAAACAACGAACTGAGATTACCAGAATTAACCCTATTACAAAACGGGAGGATATTTATGCATCAAAAGAACGTCACGTTATTTTCGGTGTACCACAAGGTAGTGTTCTGGGACCGCTGCTTTTTACTTTATACATTAACGACTTGCCAAAATCAATACCACATCCGATGACTCTCTTTGCAGATGACAGCACTGTAACAATTTCTTGCAATAAAAATGACATGATACAATATAAACTTGACATTGATAATTCCTTGACATTAATAATGAAATGGTTGGACATTAATAATTTAAAAATGAATTTAGAAAAAACTAAAATAATGCACTTTAGCCAGCGTTCAAAATTAGTAGACCCAAACATACAACTTAACGACAAAACAATTGAAAATGTAAACACGTCGAAATTTCTAGGGTTAACAATAGACAAAAAACTAGATTGGAAATCACACATAAATAACCTTAGTAAAAAAATTTCCAATTCTGCCTTCGCCTTATATTCATTGTCTACAGTAGTTAATACAGAAACTCTGATTACGGCTTATCATGGACTAGTTGCATCTAACTTGCGGTACGGTATCATTTTTTGGGGAAATTCTACTGATAATGGCATAGCATTTAAAGCCCAAAAGAGATGTCTAAGATCTATGTTTAGACTAAAGACGACAGACAGCTGCAAAGGTTATTTCCAAAAATTTAAAATCCTAACCTTACCATCTTTGTACATTTTGGAAACTGCAATGTTTGTCAAATTAAACTCCACTCTTTTTCCACGCCTAGAAGACACAGTCTCGCGTAACAGGCGCGATAATAGTAGACTTCGGCTACATAGAGCTACAACTGCACTTATGCGCAAAAGTATATTTTGCATGGCACCAATCATATTTAATAAGTTACCCCAGCATTGGAAAACATTAAACAATAATGCATTTAAAAATCAACTGAAGGACTTTCTTACGAGTAAAGCCTATTATGCTGTTACAGAATATCTAATGGATAATATTTCTTAATTATATAAAATTGCTTCAGTAAGACATGAATTTATTGATGTTACGTATATTTAAACCATTTTGACCATTGTCTATTTATATTCATTGCCAAATAATTTATTGTTATTCACTATTTAATTGACATATTCAATCTATTATCTTATAATTTATCAATTGCATAATACCTTTGACATTACTTAATTTATTTTCATTGACATGTATGTGACATAATTGAAATACGATAATTTACTTTTACTTTACTTTTTTGTTTAATATCAAATATTTGTACGCCACAGCATGAGGCTAAACATGACTGGACATATTAATTCATTAACTACAACGTGCATGCTTCTGTATGTAACAACACACATGTTTCTAACAAATAAAGAATTATTATTATTATTATTATTATTATTATAAATTGTAATAATATAGACCACCTTTTTATTATACACTTATCATAAATACATAAAATAATTCAGAGAAATACTATTGCTTTTCATTATAATTCTAAATCTAATTGGTTTTAAAATGATTGAAGTAGACAAAGAATCTTTGTCCATCAAAAAGTATGAACAGAATATAAAGGATGTTTTATTAGACCTTGAACAACAGACGAACATTCTAAATTAGGTGTTTTTTTATTTATTTTTTTTTATTTTTTCATATCGTACCCTTTGGCAAGCGACTAAGCCAGAGTCGGTTTTTACAATATTCTTTATTGTGCGTGCTTCTACTATTCACTCCTGCCCTTAAGGGGCCTTATTTCCTACCTTACACTTCCATTCCAATTCTCTTTTTCATTCCAGTTCTATCATTTATGCCTCTCGCACTTTTATACTTCCCTTTCATTCTTTTCATTCCTATTCTTTCTAGTTCTTATGTTCTTATTAATAAGGTTGGGGAGGAAGCGGGTGGTTTGGGACTACAATTTTATTTTTAACAGTAGTTGCTTACATCTAACTTAATTCTAGACAGTTTTCTTAAATCTATTTGCTTATTCTATTATAACTACTACTACATTTTTATAACTAGGGAAATATCAAATATTTATAAGTTATAACGGTTTCTTAATTTCTATTTTGATTGTTGACCACCTTTATGATTTTTGCGGCATAATTCAAGAGCAAGATCCTTGTTCTGTTATCACTCATTAACTTGGGGAGATCTCTCGCGTCAAGTCTTTGGCCCAGTTCGACCTCCAGGTCGAATCGCGCTGAGCCAAAAACTGGACATTCCAGAAGGACATGCATCACTGACTCACCGACGTCAGGGTCACAGATGCATGCTGGGCTCTCCTTGCACTTGAACCTAGCCAAGTACTCGGAGAACCCACCATGCCCCGTGAGGGCCTGTGCAACCTCCTTGGTCATCTCAACTTTCCTGATAACCCTGTACGCCTCGGACGCTATTGGAAAGTACAGTTTGGTGACTGATGCCGTTTGTTCGGCGCTGTACCTCCGGTCCCATTCGCAGAGCGAATCCTTACGGCTAGTTCGCTTCACGAATGAAACCGGACACTGGTCGTAATCGGGCTTCTTCTTCAACTCCAGGGCGGCCTCCTTAGCCAGGGCATCCGCCCTCTCATTCCCCTCGGGTCTCGCGTGGGCCTTAATCCAAAACAAGGAGACGCTCTTGCCTTGCATTTTGCAATAACTAAGAGCGCCCCTTGCCCGGACCGCAAGGACGTGAAGGGAACCCGGGTCAGCAACTGTCTGAAGGGCCGCCATGGAGTCACTGAAAATTGCAAAAGCGCTCTCTTTTCGCCGCTTGACCTCATAAACAGCTTCACAGAGGGCCAAGAGCTCAGCCTGGTAGACGGTGCAGTAGGGCGAGAGAGCAAGCTTGCGGGTTTTGGTCTCGGCCTCGCCAGTCCATATAGATAGCGCGGCTCCGACCTTGCCCTCAATCTTGCTCCCGTCCGTGAAAATTCGCACCTCATAGCCTCGATGTTCGAGGTATTGCTCCTCATCTACCAGGCTTCCCAGCTCTATCCCAACCTGCTCCGCTGGATGAGGTCTTTCCAATGCCGATGCCATCCGCTCGACATCCCTGTCTCCCAGTACCGGCAGGTGCATCCCCTTCTTGGCCATGTACAGTGAGGCCATCTCGCGTACGCGCAGATCAAGAGGGAGCACCCCTGCCAGCACCAGTGCTGAGTTCAGGGATACCGTTCGGTAGGCTCGGCAGAGCTTCTGTGCGAAGCTACGCTGGAGCGCGTTGAGGCGCTTCCGCACTCCCAGCTTGTTAGCGGCCGGCGCCCACGCGCTCGAGGCATACAGGATCACAGGTTCCACTACAGCGGTGTAGATAGTCTTGATGACTTCGGGGTGCAGGCCCCAGCTTACCTTTGCTGCCCTGGAAAGCCGTTTGTAAATGTTTGCGGCTTTAGCGCACACATTGGCAACGTGAGTGTTAAACGTTAGTTGGTGGTCTATGGTGAGCCCTAGCAACTTCACTTCTTTAGACATGCCAATGTCTACCCCGTCCATGCCCAGGCGGGGGGTGTCATGCTTCAGCTTCCGCGTGATTACCATCGCACACGTTTTGTGCGGTGCGAATTTCAGCTTGTTCATGACACCCCACGCCCGAACATACTCGAGGGCGGCATTGGCACGTCTCTGAACGTCCAGCGCTGTTTCCCCATCAAAGAGGAGGACCACGTCATCGGCGAAGGCCTGGACGTAGTCCCCTCTGTTACTGAGTCCCTTAAGCAGAGGGTCGAGCAGGAGGTTCCACAGAAAAGGGCCTCCTATGGAGCCCTGGACGCAACCTTTCCCCGTGGCTCTCCGATGTTCGGCGCCCATGTAGCGAACCCCAACCGTCCTGTCGCTCATGTAGCTACTCATTACTCCCCGTACATTAGCCGGGCATGACTCCTCCGCGAGCCTCACCTTAATGGCCGGCCACCAGGCGTTGTCGAAGGCCCCCTCTATATCCAATGAGACCAATAGGATTAGCTTCTTCTCACGAAGCTTCCCCCTAATGTGTTCTAAAAGGGTATAGAGGGAGTCTTCGGTGCTCCGTTGCGGCATGAAGCCATATTGGTGGGCGCTCATGCCCGGCAATATATGGTACTTCAGACGTGCCACAATCATCTTCTCATAGACCTTCCCCAGCACAGGCAAAAGACCAATCGGTCTGTGCGATTTGGGGGTGGCGTAGGTGGTCTTGCCAGGTTTTCTGAGAATGATGACCGTGGCCGCCTTCCATACCTTCGGGAAGTAATGAAGCTCTAAACATTTGTTTATGAGCGCCAGGAACAGTTCGGGCTCGCTGTTGACCGCTTCCATACAAATGTCAGCGGTCAACCCATCGGCGCCCGGAGCCTTCTTAGGGTTGAAGGACCTTATCGATCTGCCGAGCTCGTGCATGGTGAACGGGGGGTCTCGGGCTCCGCCGCTTTCACTATCTAGCTCAGCGGCTCGCCTCCTCATCTCACCATGCCCGGAATCGTCCAAATCGGTAAGGTCCTCCGGGTAGAATGTTTCGGCCAAAAACTTGGCCGAACCATCCGCGTCGAGCACCTTCCCGTCACGCTCCATGGGCACATCTTCCTCCCGTCTCGAGGTTCTGCCTATCACCCGATAAATTCCCTCCCATACGCCTTCGCGATCCTGCTTCTCGCAGAACCCCTTCCAGCTTTTTATCTGAGCCTCTTTTATTGCAGCCTGGTACTTTGCCCGTTCCTCCAGGTACTCCTGCACCACCTTCGACCTCCGGACCGGTGCGGCACATCGGATTCTCCTCTTCCTGGTGGCGACGCTTCGCTTCAGCCCGGCGAGTTCTTCAGACCACCATGGCACAGAAATTTTTTCAAGATTTTGCTTTTGTGGAATTGCGTGTGTACAGGCGCTTGTTATGGTATTTGTGTATGTAACCGTGATGTGCTTCGTGATGCGTTCGCCCTTGCTGTCGGTCAATGCTGAGTGATGCATTTTTGTTACTTACTTCGTACATATTTTCGTTAACAATGAACAATTATATGTGAAGTGATATAATATTATACTATGGAAAGTAGTCCGTGTAATAAGAGCGGGCTAGTGCGCCCCGCGACTTCGCCTTCCTCTAACTCTGATATCATATCAGATATCGCGTCTACATCTGAGATCCAAAAATGGATGTCATCCGTCGAGCAGCAATTAAATGATGTTTATTCTATCACTGTGGATAGCAAACTCAATTCGGACCAGAAGATGAGGATTTCAAACCTGTGTAGAAAAATTGGCCATAGTACCTCGCAAATGGCAGTCCTGTACCAATCGCTAAAACAGAAAGCGCTTCAAGTTTCTAACACAGTAGATACCCTACAAGAAAAGTGCGATCTAACAGAACATCTTTCGGAGCTCAAGCAGACCATCCAGGATACCTGTACCACTGAAAAAGTTTCTTATGCGGACATGATTAAGAAGGGATCAAATAGTTTCGTCCGGCCAAATAATCTTAGCTGTGTGGCAATATATCCCCGTGACGTATTAAAGACCAGTGATGAAACGAAAAACCTTGTACAAAAAATTATTAGTCCGGAGGAAATGAAGCTGCAAGTACGTGGGGTTCGCAGAACTAGAAATGGAGGAGTTATTATCAGCACAGAAACTAAACAAGACGCAGAAAAAGTGAAGCAGGCTGTCTATCTCTCTTTGTCCGGTCTTACAGTTGACGAACCCGCCAAGCGTAAACCACGGATTGTGGTAGTTGGTGTACCCGTTTCTCTGTCCGAAAATGAAGTATTCAGCTGTCTCTTCGAGCAAAATATAGCCGATAAGTTTTCATCGATGGATCTGAAATCATTCTTGTCTTCAATAAAATTAAGCCACAAATCAGGCAAGAAAGATGCTCAAACCTGCAACTACATCATTGAAGTGCCGGCTAACATAAGAAAAGCTTTAGTCACACAGGCTAGACTTTTCATACATTGGACGTCCTGCCCCGTGAGAGATTTTACACTAGTTACAAGATGTTACAAATGCCATCAGTATGGTCACGCAGCGAAATCTTGCAAGGAGGTTACACCTACGTGTGGACATTGTGCTGAAGCTGGACATTCGATGATCGAATGTACAAAGAAGGAAGATGTTCCTAAATGTGCTTCATGCTCTCGTTTTAAGAAGCCTAGCAACCACAAGACGGGTGAATCTGATTGTCCAGCCAGAAAACAAGCTGAATATAGATATATAAACTCAGTAGATTATGAGGGAGCCTAGATCGCCGTTTATTTATATCTATATCACTTACACTAGTTAGCTTAGATTCCTATTATTAGACATATCCTATGTTTATTTCATAAACATTATATATGTCAACTAATATTTAAATACAAAATTATATAAATAAGTTATATTATTTTCATTGTAATAGTAACTTATTATAGAACAATCTATATTTGTTAAATATTGTTAAGAATGCCCTTCCTATTACACTATGATAGCACATAATCATCGCCTGTGATACAGGTATAACCTAGTACAGGCGACCAAAGTAATGAATCCTATTTTAAGTATTTTTAAGACCTATTGTTATTCATATTTGTGCCAACTTAAACTTAATAAACAATTATTATTATTATTATTATTATAATGATCCTCCCCACCAGATACTCCTAGCATTGACGTCTCCGCCGATGATGATGTTGGTGACTTTCCCTATCTTCCTCAGGTGATCGAGGAAGGGCTCTATGGGCTTGTCCGGCTCAAAATAGAGCGATGCCAGCGTGATCTCCCAGGCACCAGTACGGATCCCCACCACTACGATGTTATTGGTGGTGAGTTCTGGGTACTGTATGACGCTAAGACTAGCATCAAATACGGCAATTGCCGCCTTAACAGTACCCTCCCCGATCCTGGTGTTCTGGAAGACCCTTACGCCCCGGACACCGCTCATATTTTTACTGCCGCCCACGTACGGCTCTTGCAACAATGCAGCTGTTGCTTGCCGTTTGGTAGCCTCCAACATCAGCTCGGCGGTCGCCAGTTTCTGCCTTTGCAGATTTGCCTGGAGTATCCTGTGGGGGGTCCTCTCCGTTGGCAGGACCCTAGCAATATGCTACCGAGGCCCTCGCAATCTCGTCCCACCGTTTCCTAATCGGGCAATCGCTGCTGAAAGCGCTGTGGACGCTGTTCGTCATCTTGGCTGACACGCAGTTGCGGCATTGTGGTTCTTCAGCCGCCAGCCAGTGCGGACACTCCGCCCTGAGATGCGGGCCGCCGCAATGGCAGCAGGCATCGACCGCTTCCTTACAGAAGCGCCTGCCATGCCCGTATCCCAGGCAGCGAGTGCATTGCACTAGCGGCGACTGGTCCTCCACTGCCACAGTCTGCATGTCGAGCCAGACGCGAGACTTGTCAAGCGCTCTCCTCCAGACTACTGGAGACGCTGTCAGGACAACATTGTTTGTGTGCGGGTTTCGAGCTCGACGCCTATATTTGACCCCTATCCTAGCCTTCTCGTCGCTGAGGCCGCGGAAAACATCCCCATTCTGGTTCCTCAGGGCTTCCAGAATGTCCTCATCCGTGTGGACACTCAAGACTCCTCTTAGAACCAGCATGGGGTCCTTGTTCTTCACTTCCTCAACGACGAGGTGCTTTCCAGCTTTATTTATTCTTTCCTTTATTTTATTTCTTTGGTCAACTGTCTTGCACCCCGTTATAATTTTTCTATCCCTCCCCTTTCTAACTCTTTCTATCTCTATTCCCCCCTTCTTGGCATCGATCGCTTTGCGCACCTTATCCATGACATCGTCTCCAGTGTCTGTGGCCTCCTTTGAGGTAATGACGACGGAGTGCAAGGCTGTCCTCACTGGAAGGCGCCCACTTGGGGGCCCAGCCGCCACACTCGCGTACGTCATTTTAGAGACGCTCTCAGTGTGCGTCTCCACTGCTCCTTTCAGCAGCTCCAGGCTGCGTGCGTTCTCCTTCAGGAGAACAGAGTGCTCCTCCAGCTTTTTCATAAGCTTGTCGCTCATGTTGTGGTCGACTATGCTGATGCTGGTTGGGGCAGGAGGAAGCTCCTGCCTTGTTGACTCTGGCTGTGTGTTCGAGCCACCTTTTAGCTCGGCGTCCAGGGCCTTGATAATCGCATAGAGGACATCAATCGCGTCAGTTACGTCCTGTTTGATGTCCGTTTTTAGGTTACGCGATTGTGCGATTTTTGTTTTGGCCCTGGTGACGGTAGCTCTAGCTTGGTCTACTCGCGAGGCCTTTTTCAATATGGGAGGGGTGGGCGATTTTGGCTTACTCGCAGCCACCGGGTGGTTGGACACAGGGGGCGTCCGCACCAGCGCCGCCCTAGGTTTGGGTGGTGCTCGTGCGGGCGCACTAGAAGTGCCCGGAGCTGGTCGGGTAACGCCTTTCGGCAATTTGGTACCTACCTTAGTGGCTGGTGCGGCTGTCTGCACCCTCGGTTGTCCTGGGGAGGAGCCAGTTACTGGACTGGGTCTCCCTTCCTCCCACTCTTTACTCTGCCCAAGGACCGTTCTATCAGTAGCTTCGCCTACACTACTGCGTTTTACTGGCGTTCTGTGGCCGAACATATTATAGGGTACTTGTCAAAAGTAAAATATGTAAAAAGAAAATTAAATTTTGAAGATGTATATTGTGTAGAGTCGCAGCGTCTATGGTACCCTAAGCGCTGTGGGGTGGGTCTACGCGACAACGCTAGACTTCAGTAGGAAGTTGCGTGTGTGTGTGTGTGTGTGTGTGTGTGTGTATGTGTATGTATGTGTGTGTGTGTATGTGTGTGTGTATGTGTGTGAGTGTGTGTGCGTGTGTGTGTGTGTCAGTGTGTGTGTGTGTGTGTGTGTGTGTGTGTGTGTGTGTGTGTGTAAATTAGTTTTTTTTTTTTTTTTTTTCTCCTAGTTCCCCCGATATGTTTTCAGGGACTTTTATTACACTCTTTATTATATACATTCTTAATCTTATGTCTTAATCTATGTGTATATAGATTTTCTAATCTACTTTTACAAGTTAAACAGTAAGTTGACTTATGCTACGGTCTGATACAATTTATACATTTTCCTTATTTCTACTGCCAAGTCTTTACATTTTATTTTACGTATCTATTTACTACCTCCTATTGCTATTTATTTATACATGTGTCATACCTCTCTTATTAGTTTTATACATTAGCTTAATATTATTGCTGTAGTTTATATAATCTATTATATAATACAACAACTGCTTATTTATCTACATTTCTCTTATTTACTAACTTACATATATGAACACAGTAGTCCATAAATGCAAGGCTGTGCTCTTTGTTATCTATTATTTCCGGTAGGCTACTCCTTTCTAGTTTCACCCCCGTTTTCTGTTCAAAATTAAATCTAACCAATTCATGAACTGGGCACTCGAGCAAACAGTGCAATGCCGATTCCGGTTTTTCTGGATCACATATGCATGATGGATTCTCCCTACACTTGAACCGGTTCAAGTATTCGGAGAATCCACCATGCCCTGTAAGCATCTGCGTAAGGTGACCCTGGGGTTTTATTCGTCGGATAGTTTTGTAGGCTATCCTGGCATCCGGAAAGAACGCTTTCGTTACGGAGGCCGTCTCTCCCGACTGGTATCTCCGGTTCCATTCGCCAAGAGTCTTCTCACGGATGTTTCTCTTGACGAATGAGACCGGCACCTGGTCGTAGTCCGGCTTTCTCCGGCTCGAGAGCGCTGCTTCCTTCGCCAAACCATCCGCGCGCTCGTTTCCTGACAATCCCGCGTGGGCCTTGACCCAAAACAAGGATACTGTCTTGTTTTGCATCAAGGCCTCACACAGGTTCCTCCTTACTTCTATTGCCAGTGGATGAAAGTTCCATTGGCTTGTGATGGTCTCCAGCGCTGCTCTTGAGTCGCTATACAAGCCAAAGGAACTTCCACCGTTTTTGAGGACCTCGCTCGTGGCTCTGCAGATGGCCAAGAGTTCCGCCTGGTAGACGGTGCAATACGCAGGTAGGCTAAGTTTGACGGCTTTGGTCTCGACATCATTAGTCCACAAAGATAATGCTGCCCCGACCCCGCCGCCAAACTTGCTCCCGTCGGTGAAGATCCGCACCTCTTGCACGTTGTGTTCGTCTACCAGGATCTGGTCTGAAAGACACTGGAACGCCAGATCCATCTGCAGCGCCGGGTGGGGAGCCTCTGTAAATCCCACCGCACGTTCAGTCTCCCGATCGCCCAGCACTAACCGGGATGACCCTCTTCGTGCCTCGTACAGGGCGGCTGCTTCCTGTATTCTTAGGTCGAGAGGTAGTATCCCAGCCAGTACCAGCGCCGCGTTCAGGGAGACTGTGCGGTAGGACTTGCAAAGCTTCTGAGCGAAGCCTCTCTGGATCGCGTTTAGGTGTTTTTGCACCCCAAGTTTACCCGCCGCAGGTGCCCACGCCGCTGCTGCATAGGTGATAATCGGTTCTATTGCCGCTGTGTATATCAACCTGATTATTTCCGGGTGTAGACCCCAGCTAACCCTGGCGGCTCTCGATAGCCTTTTGTAGGTTTCTGTTGCCTTTGTGCAGATGGTCGCAACATGGCTATTAAAAGTGAGTTTCCGGTCAATTATAAGCCCCAGGATTTTGATCTCGTTAGACATGCCAATGCTCCCCCCCGCCATGCTCAGTCGTGGGGTGTCGTACTTCAATTTGTTTGTCAAAACCATGGCACAGGTTTTGTGCGGAGCAAATTTTAACTTGTTTGCGACACCCCATTCGTGAGCAAAACAGAGGGCAGCATTGGCCTGTCTCTCGATTTCGAGAGCCGTGTCTCCCGTGATAACCAATACGACGTCGTCTGCGAATGCCTGGCAGAAGTACTCTTTCCTCTCCATCTCGTGTAATAGTGGGTCTAACAGGAGATTCCACAAGATGGGACCACCTATTGAACCTTGTACGCATCCTTTGTTTGTGGCTCTTACGGTTTCTTCCCCAGCGTATCTAAGTCTGACTTTTCGCTCGTCAAGGTAACTATCTAATAGCCTCCTGATGTTTACCGGTACTTTTTCCTCAGCCAGACGAATTCTGATAGCTGGCCACCATGCGCTGTCGAAAGCACCCTCTATATCCAGCGACACCAGGGTGACAATCTTTTTCAGCTTAAGCTTTCCCTTGATATGGTGTATCAGGGTATAGAGGGCGTCTTCGGTGCTCTTCTGGGGCATGAATCCGAACTGGCGAGTACTGAAACGCGGTATTAGTTGCCATTTCATCCTTGCTACCATCATCTTTTCCAGGACCTTCCCCAAGACTGGCAGCAGGCCTATAGGTCTATAAGATTTGGGGTTCATGTAGTCTGCCTTGCCCGGTTTTCTCAATGCCACAACTGTAGCTTCCTTCCAGGTGTCCGGGAAGTAACCTATCTCTAGGCACTTGTTGTATAGGGCAAGGAATGCGTCCGGGTCCTGGTGTATCGCTCGACTACATATGTCCGCAGTGAATCCATCTGCCCCAGGAGCCTTCTTGGGGTTAAATCCTCCTACCGCGGTCTTAAGCTCGAGCATTGTAAACGGCGGGTCGTGATGCTCAGCATCCTGCCTGTCGTTTATTCGCTCTGCCGCTTCTCTGATGCGGCGATGGTCGTCGTTGTCGGCGCTCGTGTGATCTTCAGGATAAAATGTCTCTGCCAGCAAGTCAGCTGACTCCTTGGGGTTTAGGTGTGCTCCGTCCTTTGTTAGCGTCAAGTCTTCCTGTCTACTGGTGGTTTTTCCTACTATTCTATATATTCCATCCCATAATCCTTCCCTATCTTGTTTCTCGCAAAAATGCTTCCAGCTTTGTATTTGGGCTTTCTTTGCTTGGCACTCATATTCCTCTTTCTTTTTCAGGTACTCTTCGACTACATACTCTCTTCATGTCTGCGCGGCGTATTTGATCCTGCGTCTATATCTCACCACCGTCTTCTTAAGTTGGGATATTTCTTCGCTCCACCACGGGATGGTAAGTACATTTTTATTATTTTTTGTGGGTATACTATTTTTGCATGCTTTTGTTATTGCTTGTATGTATGTATTTGTTGCATGTTTAATGTCCTCTTTGCTGCCTATGCTTCTTATGCTTTCTTGGTTGATTCTACTCTCTGTTTTTGCCTGCGCTAATGTTTGTTTAAAGAGGTCCCAATTGGCTTTTTTGGTGTTATAAATTCTTGTTGTCCTTTCTATGTTGATACCCTTGCTTTTTTGCATCTTGATGTTAAATAAAATAGTATTGTGGTCGGAGCTGGTGGTGGTTTGGTCTACCCTCCAATCTTCGACTAGTTCCAGTAGGTCGATTGAGCATGCGGTTATATCTACTATACTGGTGTACCTTCTGTTCCCTCTTATCGTGTCGAATGTCGGTGTATTCCCAATGTTCAGAACCTGTAGTTCGGACTCTTCCAGGGTCCCGGACATGTCTTCTCCCCTGTGGTCTTGTATGATGCTGCCCCACCAGGTGCTTTTTGCGTTACAGTCTCCTCCTATCAGTAGTTTGTTAGGTCCCAGCTCCTCCTTGATGTTTTTAATCTGGTCCAAGTATGGCCCTATGGGCTGATCCGGTTCGAAGTAGAAGGATACCGCTACGATTTCCCAGGCTCTGGTTCGGATCCTTACTACAACAATATTGTTGTTAGTAAGTTTCGGGCACTGGATGACGTCCAGGTCGTCAATTATGGCTGCCTTCACAGTCCCATCTCCTATAACTGCGCTCTGGTAGACTCTCGCTCCGCGGTATTCCTTCATTCTTCTCACACCACCCACATACGGCTCTTGGACCAGCGCAAATGCGATTTTGTGCTCACTGGCCTCTATCATGAGTTCGTTTGTCGCCAGTTCCTCACGCTGGAGGTTAGCTTGAGCTACTGCATATTTCCTGGTGAGGTTACCTACCCTGGGGCGACTGGGGACCACCTTAGCAATAGGCTATCTTTGCCCTGGCTATTGATTCCCACCTTCTTCGTATAGGGCACTGGTCACTAAACGCATTGTGCTCAGTGTCCTCCAGTTTTGCACTGGTACAGTTTGTGCAGCATGGTAAGGCTCCGGCTATCCAGTCGGGGCATTTTTCCTTTAGTTGGAGTCCACCACAGTGACAACATTTCGGCTGAGTTTCTTTACAGAATCGCCTCCCATGGCCGTACCCAAGGCACATGGAGCATTGCACTAATGGAGACTGGTCTGCCACTCTTACCTTTTGCATGTCTATGTGAACTGTACCAGTTTGAAGTATTCTGCAATGGAGGATTGGAGAGACCCTGATCACAACGTGTCGAGTGTGTGGATTCCTTGCTTTCCTGTGGTATTTTATTTCCACCCTATCATTTGAGTTGTCTAGGTTGTGGAACACCGATCGATTTTGGTTCCTTAAGGCCATGAGGATATCCTCTTCGCTGTGCACGGCTAGAACATCTCTAAGAACTAGCATCGGGTCCTGGTTTTTCACCTCCTCTACGTGTATATGCTCTTCCACACTCTTCAGCCGTTCCTTCACTTTGTCCCTTTCTTCTTTAGTCCTGCAACCCACTATTACCTTCCTATCCTTTACCTTACGCACCTTTTCCACAGTGACCCATCCGTCTTTCGCGTTTACAGCTTTTCGCACTCTCTCCAAAACCTGATCTCCAGTATCTTTATCGTCCTTTGGTGCAATTACGATAGAATGTAATGCTGGCTCTCTATGTTTCAGGTTGGCTGTTGCTGATGCTGCTTCTGCGTAGGTCATCATCTGCGTCGGCGCGGAGTTTTGCAGGGTCGTGATGGCTTCTCGCACTTTCCCCATTTCAAGGTAAGTGTCCTCAATTTTCTGTTTTTGCCATTGTTGCATTTTAATCACTTCACTGTTATCTATATTTATTTCCTGTCCTACTGTCATTGTCCCTTTTTCGCTCTTCTCCTTTATAAAAGTCCCATCCCTTTTCGCGTGTTGTCCTTTTCTTTTTTCCCCGGCCTCTTCCTTTATAAGTTTATACATTTCATCCAGCGCCATGGTGATCCCGGCCTTTAGGTCTGTCTTCAGATTACGGGACTCACTAAGGTGGGTTTTCGCTTTCCGGAGCCAGATTCGGGCCTGGGTCACCCTGTCGGTGGATTTTGCAAGTTCTTTGTCCTTCCCAGGTGAGATGTCAATGGCTTCTGCTGAGGCTCGTTTTGGTCCTTCTTTAGTTTCTTGAAGGACTTGCTTTATAAGTGGTCCTTTTGTTTCCCATTCTCCAATACTTCGCCTCACTTGTGAGGTCTCGTTTTTGCTAGACGATCCTGTCGTCTCTGTCTGTTTTGGAGATGTTGAGACCATCCTGGGGCTTTTTTCCATACTTGTCCCTTTTACTGGAGTGTGGAACATTCTAGGGGGAACTGTGTCGTTCAAAATGAGTCACAAAATAGCTCTTAAATTAAGTTCACTTGTCAAAAAACTAAGTAAACATATGTCACAATTGTAAATAGAACTAAATTTAAATTAAATAAAAGAGTAACGTCATAAGTTAAGCTAGCATAAAGCAGAAAGTAAGTTACTAGAGTAAGCTTATTTTTAATCCGAAAATTTAAAGGCAAAAATTTCAGAAATGTTGGCAACACTGAAAATTTCGGTGGCGCTGTGCTAGACAAAACGAATTAAGACTTTCAGCTGAAAACCCGGTGAAAAAATATGAATATTTACTCAAAAATTTCTCGAAATACGATGTACCATTACACCTCGGTTCGTGATTTATTTAGAATTTAGACAATAAAATTTATCACTTCCCACTATCGGGGGCGGTCGAGAGGGTTGGCGATCGACGGGGAAAAATTCCTGGCGCCGATTAATGACGGTTTAATGGAAAAAAGCTGAAAAACTTCAGAGTTTTTGCCAAAAAACAAAAAAAATTTAAAGGCAAACATTTCAGAAATGTTGGCAACACTGAAAATTTCGGTGGCGCTGTGCTAGACAAAACGAATTAAGACTTTCAGCTGAAAACCCGGTGAAAAAATATGAATATTTACTCAAAAATGTCTCGAAATACGATGTACCATTACACCTCGGTTCGTGATTTATTTAGAATTTAGACAATAAAATTTATCACTTCCCACTATCGGGGGCGGTCGAGAGGGTTGGCGATCGACGGGGAAAAATTCCTGGCGCCGATTAATGACGGTTTAATGGAAAAAAGCTGAAAAATTTCAGAGTTTTTGCCAAAAAACAAAAAAAATTTAAAGGCAAAAATTTCAGAAATGTTGGCAACACTGAAAATTTCGGTGGCGCTGTGCTAGACAAAACGAATTAAGACTTTCAGCTGAAAACCCGGTGAAAAAAATATGAATATTTACTCAAAAATGTCTCGAAATACGATGTACCATTACACCTCGGTTCGTGATTTATTTAGAATTTAGACAATAAAATTTATCACTTCCCACTATCGGGGGCGGTCGAGAGGGGTGGCGATCGACGGGGAAAAATTCCTGGCGCCGATTAATGACGGTTTAATGGAAAAAAGCTGAAAATTTTCAGAGTTTTTGCCAAAAAACAAAAAAAAATTAAAGGCAAAAATTTCAGAAATGTTGGCAATACTGAAAATTTCGGTGGCGCTGTGCTAGACAAAACGAATTAAGACTTTCAGCTGAAAACCCGGTGAAAAAATATGAATATTTACTCAAAAATGTCTCGAAATACGATGTACCATTACACCTCGGTTCGTGATTTATTTAGAATTTAGACAATAAAATTTATCACTTCCCACTATCGGGGGCGGTCGAGAGGGGTGGCGATCGACGGGGAAAAATTCCTGGCGCCGATTAATGACGGTTTAATGGAAAAAAGCTGAAAAATTTCAGAGTTTTTGCCAAAAAACAAAAAAAATTTAAAGGCAAAAATTTCAGAAATGTTGGCAACACTGAAAATTTCGGTGGCGCTGTGCTAGACAAAACGAATTAAGACTTTCAGCTGAAAACCCGGTGAAAAAATATGAATATTTACTCAAAAATGTCTCGAATTACGATGTACCATTACACCTCGGTTCGTGATTTATTTAGAATTTAGACAATAAAATTTATCACTTCCCACTATCGGGGGCGGTCGAGAGGGGTGGCGATCGACGGGGAAAAATTCCTGGCGCCGATTAATGACGGTTTAATGGAACAAAGCTGAAAATTTTCAGAGTTTTTGCCAAAAAACAAAAAAAAATTAAAGGCAAAAATTTCAGAAATGTTGGCAACACTGAAAATTTCGGTGGCGCTGTGCTAGACAAAACGAATTAAGACTTTCAGCTGAAAACCCGGTGAAAAAATATGAATATTTACTCAAAAATGTCTCGAAATACGATGTACCATTACACCTCGGTTCGTGATTTATTTAGAATTTAGACAATAAAATTTATCACTTCCCACTATCGGGGGCGGTCGAGAGGGGTGGCGATCGACGGGGAAAAATTCCTGGCGCCGATTAATGACGGTTTAATGGAAAAAAGCTGAAAAATTTCAGAGTTTTTGCCAAAAAACAAAAAAAATTTAAAGGCAAAAATTTCAGAAATGTTGGCAACACTGAAAATTTCGGTGGCGCTGTGCTAGACAAAACGAATTAAGACTTTCAGCTGAAAACCCGGTGAAAAAATATGAATATTTACTCAAAAATGTCTCGAATTACGATGTACCATTACACCTCGGTTCGTGATTTATTTAGAATTTAGACAATAAAATTTATCACTTCCCACTATCGGGGGCGGTCGAGAGGGGTGGCGATCGACGGGGAAAAATTCCTGGCGCCGATTAATGACGGTTTAATGGAACAAAGCTGAAAATTTTCAGAGTTTTTGCCAAAAAACAAAAAAAAATTAAAGGCAAAAATTTCAGAAATGTTGGCAACACTGAAAATTTCGGTGGCGCTGTGCTAGACAAAACGAATTAAGACTTTCAGCTGAAAACCCGGTGAAAAAATATGAATATTTACTCAAAAATGTCTCGAAATACGATGTACCATTACACCTCGGTTCGTGATTTATTTAGAATTTAGACAATAAAATTTATCACTTCCCACTATCGGGGGCGGTCGAGAGGGGTGGCGATTGACGGGGAAAAATTCCTGGCGCCGATTAATGACGGTTTAATGGAAAAAAGCTGAAAATTTTCAGAGTATTTGCCAAAAAACAAAAAAAATTTAAAGGCAAAAATTTCAGAAATGTTGGCAACACTGAAAATTTCGGTGGCGCTGTGCTAGACAAAACGAATTAAGACTTTCAGCTGAAAACCCGGTGAAAAAAAAAGAATATTTACTCAAAAATGTCTCGAAATACGATGTACCATTACACCTCGGTTCGTGATTTATTTAGAATTTAGACAATAAAATTTATCACTTCCCACTATCGGGGGCGGTCGAGAGGGGTGGCGATCGACGGGGAAAAATTCCTGGCGCCGATTAATGACGGTTTAATGGAAAAAAGCTGAAAAATTTCAGAGTTTTTGCCAAAAAACAAAAAAATTTAAAGGCAAAAATTTCAGAAATGTTGGCAACACTGAAAATTTCGGTGGCGCTGTGCTAGACAAAACGAATTAAGACTTTCAGCTGAAAACCCGGTGAAAAAATATGAATATTTACTCAAAAATTTCTCGAAATACGATGTACCATTACACCTCGGTTCGTGATTTATTTAGAATTTAGACAATAAAATTTATCACTTCCCACTATCGGGGGCGGTCGAGAGGGGTGGCGATCGACGGGGAAAAATTCCTGGCGCCGATTAATGACGGTTTAATGGGAAAAAGCTGAAAATTTTCAGAGTTTTTGCCAAAAAACAAAAAAAATTTAAAGGCAAAAATTTCAGAAATGTTGGCAACACTGAAAATTTCGGTGGCGCTGTGCTAGACAAAACGAATTAAGACTTTCAGCTGAAAACCCGGTAAGAATATTTGAATATTTACTGCTTTTAGACGTTAAAATATCTGAAAAATCGATGTACCATTACACCTCGGTACTGATTTGTATAGGAATTTAGACAACAAAATTTAGCAATTCCCACCATCGGGGGCGGTCGAGGGGGGTGCGGATCGACGGGGAATAATTCCTGGCGCCGATTAATGACGGTTTAATGGAAAAAAATTGACAAATTTCAGAGTTCTTGCCAAAAAACAAAAAAAATTTAAAGGCAAACATTTCAGAAATGTTGGCAACACTGAAAATTTCGGTGGCGCTGTGCTAGACAAAACGAATTAAGACTTTCAGCTGAAAACCCGGTGAAAAAATATGAATATTTACTCAAAAATGTCTCGAAATACGATGTACCATTACACCTCGGTTCGTGATTTATTTAGAATTTAGACAATAAAATTTATCACTTCCCACTATCGGGGGCGGTCGAGAGGGGTGGCGATCGACGGGGAAAAATTCCTGGCGCCTATTAATGACGGTTTAATGGAAAAAAGCTGAAAAATTTCAGAGTTTTTGCCAAAAAACAAAAAAAAATTGAAGGAAAAAATTTCAGAATTGTTGGCAACACTGAAAATTTCGGTGGCGCTGTGCTAGACAAAACGAATTAAGACTTTCAGCTGAAAACCCGGTGAAAAAATATGAATATTTACTCAAAAATGTCTCGAAATACGATGTACCATTACACCTCGGTTCGTGATTTATTTAGAATTTAGACAATAAAATTTATCACTTCCCACTATCGGGGGCGGTCGAGAGGGGTGGCGATCGACGGGGAAAAATTCCTGGCGCCGATTAATGACGGTTTAATGGAAAAAAGCTGAAAAATTTCAGAGTTTTTGCCAAAAAACAAAAAAAATTTAAAGGCAAAAATTTCAGAAATGTTGGCACCACTGAAAATTTCGGTGGCGCTGTGCTAGACAAAACGAATTAAGACTTTCAGCTGAAAACCCGGTGAAAAAATATGAATATTTACTCAAAAATGTCTCGAAATACGATGTACCATTACACCTCGGTTCGTGATTTATTTAGAATTTAGACAACAACATTTAGCAATTCCCACCATCGGGGGCGGTCGAGGGGGGTGCGGATCGACGGGGAATAACTCCTGGCGCCGATTAATGACGGTTTAATGGAAAAAAGCTGAAAAATTTCAGAGTTTTTGCCTTAAAACAAAAAAAATTTAAAGGCAAAAATTTCAGAAATGTTGGCAACACTGAAAATTTCGGTGGCGCTGTGCTAGACAAAACGAATTAAGACTTTCAGCTGAAAACCCGGTGAAAAAATATGAATATTTACTCAAAAATGTCTCGAAATACGATGTACCATTACACCTCGGTTCGTGATTTATTTAGAATTTAGACAACAACATTTAGCAATTCCCACCATCGGGGGCGGTCGAGGGGGGTGCGGATCGACGGGGAATAATTCCTGGCGCCGATTAATGACGGTTTGCTGAAAAAAATTTGACAAATTTCAGAGTTTTTGACAAAAAACAAAAAAAATTTAAGGCAAAAAAAAATTCTGAAATGTTTGCACACTGAAAATTTCCATGGCGTTGTGCAAGACAAAACGAATGAAGACCTTCTGCTGAAAACCCGGTAAGAATATTTGAATATTTACTGCTTTTAGACGTTAAAATATCTGAAAAATCGATGTACCATTACACCTCGGTACTGATTTGTATAGGAATTTAGACAACAAAATTTAGCAATTCCCACCATCGGGGGCGGTCGAGGGGGGTGCGGATCGACGGGGAATAACTCCTGGCGCCGATTAATGACGGTTTGCTGAAAAAAATTTGACAAATTTCAGAGTTTTTGACAAAAAAAAAAAAAAATTAAGGCAAAAAAAAATTCTGAAATGTTTGCACACTGAAAATTTCGATGGCGTTGTGCAAGACAAAACGAATGAAGACCTTCTGCTGAAAACCCGGTAAGAATATTTGAATATTTACTGCTTTTAGACGTTAAAATATCTGAAAAATCGATGTACCATTACACCTCGGTACTGATTTGTATAGGAATTTAGACAACAAAATTTAGCAATTCCCACCATCGGGGGCGGTCGAGGGGGGTGCGGATCGACGGGGAATAATTCCTGGCGCCGATTAATGACGGTTTACTGAAAAAAAATTGACAAATTTCAGAGTTTTTGAAAAAAACAAAACAAATTTAAGGCAAAAAAAAATTCTGAAATGTTTGCACACTGAAAATTTCGATGGCGTTGTGCAAGACAAAACGAATGAAGACCTTCTGCTGAAAACCCGGTAAGAATATTTGAATATTTACTGCTTTTAGACGTTAAAATATCTGAAAAATCGATGTACCATTACACCTCGGTACTGATTTGTATAGGAATTTAGACAACAAAATTTAGCAATTCCCACCATCGGGGGCGGTCGAGGGGGGTGCGGATCGACGGGGAATAATTCCTGGCGCCGATTAATGACGGTTTGCTGAAAAAAATTTGACAAATTTCAGAGTTTTTGACAAAAAACAAAAAAAATTTAAGGCAAAAAAAAATTCTGAAATGTTTGCACACTGAAAATTTCGATGGCGTTGTGCAAGACAAATCGAATGAAGACCTTCTGCTGAAAACCCGGTAAGAATATGTGAATATTTACTGCTTTTAGACGTTAAAATATCTGAAAAATCGATGTACCATTACACCTCGGTACTGATTTGTATAGGAATTTAGACAACAAAATTTAGCAATTCCCACCATCGGGGGCGGTCGAGGGGGGTGCGGATCGACGGGGAATAATTCCTGGCGCCGATTAATGACGGTTAACTGAAAAAAATTTGACAAATTTCAGAGTTTTTGAAAAAAACAAAACAAATTTAAGGCAAAAAAAAATTCTGAAATGTTTGCACACTGAAAATTTCGATGGCGTTGTGCAAGACAAAACGAATGAAGACCTTCTGCTGAAAACCCGGTAAGAATATTTGAATATTTACTGCTTTTAGACGTTAAAATATCTGAAAAATCGATGTACCATTACACCTCGGTACTGATTTGTATAGGAATTTAGACAACAAAATTTAGCAATTCCCACCATCGGGGGCGGTCGAGAGGGGTGCGGATCGACGGGGAATAATTCCTGGCGCCGATTAATGACGGTTTGCTGAAAAAAATTTGACAAATTTCAGAGTTTTTGACAAAAAAAAAAAAATTTAAGGCAAAAAAAAATTCTGAAATGTTTGCACACTGAAAATTTCGATGGCGTTGTGCAAGACAAAACGAATGAAGACCTTCTGCTGAAAACCCGGTAAGAATATGTGAATATTTACTGCTTTCAGACGTTAAAATATCTGAAAAATCGATGTACCATTACACCTCGGTACTGATTTGTATAGGAATTTAGACAACAAAATTTAGCAATTCCCACCATCGGGGGCGGTCGAGGGGGGTGCGGATCGACGGGGAATAATTCCTGGCGCCGATTAATGACGGTTTAATGGAAAAAAGCTGAAAAATTTCAGAGTTTTTGCCAAAAAACAAAAAAAATTTAAAGGCAAAAATTTCAGAAATGTTGGCAACACTGAAAATTTCGGTGGCGCTGTGCTAGACAAAACGAATTAAGACTTTCAGCTGAAAACCCGGTGAAAAAATATGAATATTTACTCAAAAATGTCTCGAAATACGATGTACCATTACACCTCGGTTCGTGATTTATTTAGAATTTAGACAATAAAATTTATCACTTCCCACTATCGGGGGCGGTCGAGAGGGGTGGCGATCGACGGGGAAAAATTCCTGGCGCCGATTAATGACGGTTTAATGGAAAAAAGCTGAAAAATTTCAGAGTTTTTGCCTTAAAACAAAAAAAATTTAAAGGCAAAAATTTCAGAAATGTTGGCAACACTGAAAATTTCGGTGGCGCTGTGCTAGACAAAACGAATTAAGACTTTCAGCTGAAAACCCGGTGAAAAAATATGAATATTTACTCAAAAATGTCTCGAAATACGATGTACCATTACACCTCGGTTCGTGATTTATTTAGAATTTAGACAACAACATTTAGCAATTCCCACCATCGGGGGCGGTCGAGGGGGGTGCGGATCGACGGGGAATAACTCCTGGCGCCGATTAATGACGGTTTGCTGAAAAAAATTTGACAAATTTCAGAGTTTTTGACAAAAAAAAAAAAATTTAAGGCAAAAAAAAATTCTGAAATGTTTGCACACTGAAAATTTCGATGGCGTTGTGCAAGACAAAACGAATGAAGACCTTCTGCTGAAAACCCGGTAAGAATATTTGAATATTTACTGCTTTTAGACGTTAAAATATCTGAAAAATCGATGTACCATTACACCTCGGTACTGATTTGTATAGGAATTTAGACAACAAAATTTAGCAATTCCCACCATCGGGGGCGGTCGAGGGGGGAGCGGATCGACGGGGAATAATTCCTGGCGCCGATTAATGACGGTTTACTGAAAAAAAATTGACAAATTTCAGAGTTTTTGAAAAAAACAAAACAAATTTAAGGCAAAAAAAAATTCTGAAATGTTTGCACACTGAAAATTTCGATGGCGTTGTGCAAGACAAAACGAATGAAGACCTTCTGCTGAAAACCCGGTAAGAATATTTGAATATTTACTGCTTTTAGACGTTAAAATATCTGAAAAATCGATGTACCATTACACCTCGGTACTGATTTGTATAGGAATTTAGACAACAAAATTTAGCAATTCCCACCATCGGGGGCGGTCGAGGGGGGTGCGGATCGACGGGGAATAATTCCTGGCGCCGATTAATGACGGTTTGCTGAAAAAAATTTGACAAATTTCAGAGTTTTTGACAAAAAACAAAAAAAATTTAAGGCAAAAAAAATTCTGAAATGTTTGCACACTGAAAATTTCGATGGCGTTGTGCAAGACAAAACGAATGAAGACCTTCTGCTGAAAACCCGGTAAGAATATTTGAATATTTACTGCTTTTAGACGTTAAAATATCTGAAAAATCGATGTACCATTACACCTCGGTACTGATTTGTATAGGAATTTAGACAACAAAATTTAGCAATTCCCACCATCGGGGGCGGTCGAGGGGGGTGCGGATCGACGGGGAATAATTCCTGGCGCCGATTAATGACGGTTTAATGGAAAAAAGCTGAAAAATTTCAGAGTTTTTGCCTTAAAACAAAACAAATTTAAAGGCAAAAATTTCAGAAATGTTGGCAACACTGAAAATTTCGGTGGCGCTGTGCTAGACAAAACGAATTAAGACTTTCAGCTGAAAACCCGGTGAAAAAATATGAATATTTACTCAAAAATGTCTCGAAATACGATGTACCATTACACCTCGGTTCGTGATTTATTTAGAATTTAGACAACAACATTTAGCAATTCCCACCATCGGGGGCGGTCGAGGGGGGTGCGGATCGACGGGGAATAACTCCTGGCGCCGATTAATGACGGTTTGCTGAAAAAAATTTGACAAATTTCAGAGTTTTTGACAAAAAAAAAAAAATTTAAGGCAAAAAAAAATTCTGAAATGTTTGCACACTGAAAATTTCGATGGCGTTGTGCAAGACAAAACGAATGAAGACCTTCTGCTGAAAACCCGGTAAGAATATTTGAATATTTACTGCTTTTAGACGTTAAAATATCTGAAAAATCGATGTACCATTACACCTCGGTACTGATTTGTATAGGAATTTAGACAACAAAATTTAGCAATTCCCACCATCGGGGGCGGTCGAGGGGGGTGCGGATCGACGGGGAATAATTCCTGGCGCCGATTAATGACGGTTTACTGAAAAAAAATTGACAAATTTCAGAGTTTTTGAAAAAAACAAAACAAATTTAAGGCAAAAAAAAATTCTGAAATGTTTGCACACTGAAAATTTCGATGGCGTTGTGCAAGACAAAACGAATGAAGACCTTCTGCTGAAAACCCGGTAAGAATATTTGAATATTTACTGCTTTTAGACGTTAAAATATCTGAAAAATCGATGTACCATTACACCTCGGTACTGATTTGTATAGGAATTTAGACAACAAAATTTAGCAATTCCCACCATCGGGGGCGGTCGAGGGGGGTGCGGATCGACGGGGAATAATTCCTGGCGCCGATTAATGACGGTTTGCTGAAAAAAATTTGACAAATTTCAGAGTTTTTGACAAAAAACAAAAAAAATTTAAGGCAAAAAAAATTCTGAAATGTTTGCACACTGAAAATTTCGATGGCGTTGTGCAAGACAAAACGAATGAAGACCTTCTGCTGAAAACCCGGTAAGAATATTTGAATATTTACTGCTTTTAGACGTTAAAATATCTGAAAAATCGATGTACCATTACACCTCGGTACTGATTTGTATAGGAATTTAGACAACAAAATTTAGCAATTCCCACCATCGGGGGCGGTCGAGGGGGGTGCGGATCGAAGGGGAATAATTCCTGGCGCCGATTAATGACGGTTTAATGGAAAAAAATTGACAAATTTCAGAGTTCTTGCCAAAAAACAAAAAAAATTTAAAGGCAAACATTTCAGAAATGTTGGCAACACTGAAAATTTCGGTGGCGCTGTGCTAGACAAAACGAATTAAGACTTTCAGCTGAAAACCCGGTGAAAAAATATGAATATTTACTCAAAAATGTCTCGAAATACGATGTACCATTACACCTCGGTTCGTGATTTATTTAGAATTTAGACAATAAAATTTATCACTTCCCACTATCGGGGGCGGTCGAGAGGGGTGGCGATCGACGGGGAAAAATTCCTGGCGCCTATTAATGACGGTTTAATGGAAAAAAGCTGAAAAATTTCAGAGTTTTTGCCAAAAAACAAAAAAAAATTGAAGGAAAAAATTTCAGAAATGTTGGCAACACTGAAAATTTCGGTGGCGCTGTGCTAGACAAAACGAATTAAGACTTTCAGCTGAAAACCCGGTGAAAAAATATGAATATTTACTCAAAAATGTCTCGAAATACGATGTACCATTACACCTCGGTTCGTGATTTATTTAGAATTTAGACAATAAAATTTATCACTTCCCACTATCGGGGGCGGTCGAGAGGGGTGGCGATCGACGGGGAAAAATTCCTGGCGCCGATTAATGACGGTTTAATGGAAAAAAGCTGAAAAATTTCAGAGTTTTTGCCAAAAAACAAAAAAAATTTAAAGGCAAAAATTTCAGAAATGTTGGCACCACTGAAAATTTCGGTGGCGCTGTGCTAGACAAAACGAATTAAGACTTTCAGCTGAAAACCCGGTGAAAAAATATGAATATTTACTCAAAAATGTCTCGAAATACGATGTACCATTACACCTCGGTTCGTGATTTATTTAGAATTTAGACAATAAAATTTATCACTTCCCACTATCGGGGGCGGTCGAGAGGGGTGGCGATCGACGGGGAAAAATTCCTGGCGCCGATTAATGACGGTTTAATGGAAAAAAGCTGAAAAATTTCAGAGTTTTTGCCTTAAAACAAAAAAAATTTAAAGGCAAAAATTTCAGAAATGTTGGCAACACTGAAAATTTCGGTGGCGCTGTGCTAGACAAAACGAATTAAGACTTTCAGCTGAAAACCCGGTGAAAAAATATGAATATTTACTCAAAAATGTCTCGAAATACGATGTACCATTACACCTCGGTTCGTGATTTATTTAGAATTTAGACAACAACATTTAGCAATTCCCACCATCGGGGGCGGTCGAGGGGGGTGCGGATCGACGGGGAATAATTCCTGGCGCCGATTAATGACGGTTTGCTGAAAAAAATTTGACAAATTTCAGAGTTTTTGACAAAAAACAAAAAAAATTTAAGGCAAAAAAAAATTCTGAAATGTTTGCACACTGAAAATTTCCATGGCGTTGTGCAAGACAAAACGAATGAAGACCTTCTGCTGAAAACCCGGTAAGAATATTTGAATATTTACTGCTTTTAGACGTTAAAATATCTGAAAAATCGATGTACCATTACACCTCGGTACTGATTTGTATAGGAATTTAGACAACAAAATTTAGCAATTCCCACCATCGGGGGCGGTCGAGGGGGGTGCGGATCGACGGGGAATAACTCCTGGCGCCGATTAATGACGGTTTGCTGAAAAAAATTTGACAAATTTCAGAGTTTTTGACAAAAAAAAAAAAAAATTAAGGCAAAAAAAAATTCTGAAATGTTTGCACACTGAAAATTTCGATGGCGTTGTGCAAGACAAAACGAATGAAGACCTTCTGCTGAAAACCCGGTAAGAATATTTGAATATTTACTGCTTTTAGACGTTAAAATATCTGAAAAATCGATGTACCATTACACCTCGGTACTGATTTGTATAGGAATTTAGACAACAAAATTTAGCAATTCCCACCATCGGGGGCGGTCGAGGGGGGTGCGGATCGACGGGGAATAATTCCTGGCGCCGATTAATGACGGTTTACTGAAAAAAAATTGACAAATTTCAGAGTTTTTGAAAAAAACAAAACAAATTTAAGGCAAAAAAAAATTCTGAAATGTTTGCACACTGAAAATTTCGATGGCGTTGTGCAAGACAAAACGAATGAAGACCTTCTGCTGAAAACCCGGTAAGAATATTTGAATATTTACTGCTTTTAGACGTTAAAATATCTGAAAAATCGATGTACCATTACACCTCGGTACTGATTTGTATAGGAATTTAGACAACAAAATTTAGCAATTCCCACCATCGGGGGCGGTCGAGGGGGGTGCGGATCGACGGGGAATATATCCTGGCGCCGATTAATGACGGTTTGCTGAAAAAAATTTGACAAATTTCAGAGTTTTTGACAAAAAACAAAAAAAATTTAAGGCAAAAAAAAATTCTGAAATGTTTGCACACTGAAAATTTCGATGGCGTTGTGCAAGACAAATCGAATGAAGACCTTCTGCTGAAAACCCGGTAAGAATATGTGAATATTTACTGCTTTTAGACGTTAAAATATCTGAAAAATCGATGTACCATTACACCTCGGTACTGATTTGTATAGGAATTTAGACAACAAAATTTAGCAATTCCCACCATCGGGGGCGGTCGAGGGGGGTGCGGATCGACGGGGAATAATTCCTGGCGCCGATTAATGACGGTTAACTGAAAAAAATTTGACAAATTTCAGAGTTTTTGAAAAAAAAAAAAAAAATTTAAGGCAAAAAAAAATTCTGAAATGTTTGCACACTGAAAATTTCGATGGCGTTGTGCAAGACAAAACGAATGAAGACCTTCTGCTGAAAACCCGGTAAGAATATTTGAATATTTACTGCTTTTAGACGTTAAAATATCTGAAAAATCGATGTACCATTACACCTCGGTACTGATTTGTATAGGAATTTAGACAACAAAATTTAGCAATTCCCACCATCGGGGGCGGTCGAGAGGGGTGCGGATCGACGGGGAATAATTCCTGGCGCCGATTAATGACGGTTTGCTGGAAAAAATTTGACAAATTTCAGAGTTTTTGACAAAAAAAAAAAAAATTTAAGGCAAAAAAAAATTCTGAAATGTTTGCACACTGAAAATTTCGATGGCGTTGTGCAAGACAAAACGAATGAAGACCTTCTGCTGAAAACCCGGTAAGAATATTTGAATATTTACTGCTTTTAGACGTTAAAATATCTGAAAAATCGATGTACCATTACACCTCGGTACTGATTTGTATAGGAATTTAGACAACAAAATTTAGCAATTCCCACCATCGGGGGCGGTCGAGGGGGGTGCGGATCGACGGGGAATAATTCCTGGCGCCGATTAATGACGGTTTGCTGAAAAAAATTTGACAAATTTCAGAGTTTTTGAAAAAATCAAAACAAATTTAAGGCAAAAAAAAATTCTGAAATGTTTGCACACTGAAAATTTCGATGGCGTTGTGCAAGACAAAAGGAATGAAGACCTTCTGCTGAAAACCCGGTAAGAATATTTGAATATTTACTGCTTTTAGACGTTAAAATATCTGAAAAATCGATGTACCATTACACCTCGGTACTGATTTGTATAGGAATTTAGACAACAAAATTTAGCAATTTCCACCATCGGGGGCGGTCGAGGGGGGTGCGGATCGACGGGGAATAATTCCTGGCGCCGATTAATGACGGTTTGCTGAAAAAAATTTGACAAATTTCAGAGTTTTTGACAAAAAACAAAAAAAAATTAAGGCAAAAAAAAATTCTGAAATGTTTGCACACTGAAAATTTCAATGGCGTTGTGCAAGACAAAACGAATGAAGACCTTCTGCTGAAAACCCGGTAAGAATATTTGAATATTTACTGCTTTTAGACGTTAAAATATCTGAAAAATCGATGTACCATTACACCTCGGTACTGATTTGTATAGGAATTTAGACAACAAAATTTAGAATTCCCACCATCGGGGGCGGTCGAGGGGGGTGCGGATCGACGGGGAATAACTCCTGGCGCCGATTAATCACGGTTTGCTGAAAAAAATTTGACAAATTTCAGAGTTTTTGACAAAAAAAAAAAAAAAATTAAGGCAAAAAAAAATTCTGAAATGTTTGCACACTGAAAATTTCAATGGCGTTGTGCAAGACAAAACGAATGAAGACCTTCTGCTGAAAACCCGGTAAGAATATTTGAATATTTACTGCTTTTAGACGTTAAAATATCTGAAAAATCGATGTACCATTACACCTCGGTACTGATTTGTATAGGAATTTAGACAACAAAATTTAGCAATTCCCACCATCGGGGGCGGTCGAGGGGGGTGCGGATCGACGGGGAATATATCCTGGCGCCGATTAATGACAGTTTGCTGAAAAAAATTTGACAAATTTCAGAGTTTTTGAAAAAAACAAAACAAATTTAAGGCAAAAAAAAATTCTGAAATGTTTGCACACTGAAAATTTCGATGGCGTTGTGCAAGACAAAACGAATGAAGACCTTCTGCTGAAAACCCGGTAAGAATATTTGAATATTTACTGCTTTTAGACGTTAAAATATCTGAAAAATCGATGTACCATTACACCTCGGTACTGATTTGTATAGGAATTTAGACAACAAAATTTAGCAATTCCCACCATCGGGGGCGGTCGAGGGGGGTGCGGATCGACGGGGAATATATCCTGGCGCCGATTAATGACGGTTTGCTGAAAAAAATTTGACAAATTTCAGAGTTTTTGAAAAAAACAAAACAAATTTAAGGCAAAAAAAAATTCTGAAATGTTTGCACACTGAAAATTTCGATGGCGTTGTGCAAGACAAAACGAATGAAGACCTTCTGCTGAAAACCCGGTAAGAATATTTGAATATTTACTGCTTTTAGACGTTAAAATATATGAAAAATCGATGTACCATTACACCTCGGTACTGATTTGTATAGGAATTTAGACAACAAAATTTAGCAATTCCCACCATCGGGGGCGGTCGAGGGGGGTGCGGATCGACGGGGAATAATTCCTGGCGCCGATTAATGACGGTTTGCTGAAAAAAATTTGACAAATTTCAGAGTTTTTGACAAAAAACAAAAAAAATTTAAGGCAAAAAAAAATTCTGAAATGTTTGCACACTGAAAATTTCGATGGCGTTGTGCAAGACAAAACGAATGAAGACCTTCTGCTGAAAACCCGGTAAGAATATGTGAATATTTACTGCTTTCAGACGTTAAAATATCTGAAAAATCGATGTACCATTACACCTCGGTACTGATTTGTATAGGAAATTAGACAACAAAATTTAGCAATTCCCACCATCGGGGGCGGTCGAGGGGGGTGCGGATCGACGGGGAATAATTCCTGGCGCCGATTAATGACGGTTTGCTGAAAAAAATTTGACAAATTTCAGAGTTTTTGACAAAAAACAAAAAAAATTTAAGGCAAAAAAAAAATCTGAAATGTTTGCACACTGAAAATTTCGATGGCGTTGTGCAAGACAAAACGAATGAAGACCTTCTGCTGAAAACCCGGTAAGAATATTTGAATATTTACTGCTTTTAGACGTTAAAATATCTGAAAAATCGATGTACCATTACACCTCGGTACGGTACTGATTTGTATAGGAATTTAGACAACAAAATTTAGCAATTCCCACCATCGGGGGCGGTCGAGGGGGGTGCGGATCGACGGGGAATATATCCTGGCGCCGATTAATGACGGTTTGCTGAAAAAAATTTGACAAATTTCAGAGTTTTTGACAAAAAACAAAAAAAATTTAAGGCAAAAAAAATTCTGAAATGTTTTCACACTGAAAATTTCGATGGCGTTGTGCAAGACAAAACGAATGAAGACCTTCTGCTGAAAACCCGGTAAGAATATTTGAATATTTACTGCTTTTAGACGTTAAAATATCTGAAAAATCGATGTACCATTACACCTCGGTACTGATTTGTATAGGAATTTAGACAACAAAATTTAGCAATTCCCACCATCGGGGGCGGTCGAGGGGGGTGCGGATCGACGGGGAATAATTCCTGGCGCCGATTAATGACGGTTTGCTGAAAAAAATTTGACAAATTTCAGAGTTTTTGACAAAAAACAAAAAAAATTTAAAGGCAAAAATTTCAGAAATGTTGGCAACACTGAAAATTTCGGTGGCGCTGTGCTAGACAAAACGAATTAAGACTTTCAGCTGAAAACCCGGTGAAAAAATATGAATATTTACTCAAAAATTTCTCGAAATACGATGTACCATTACACCTCGGTTCGTGATTTATTTAGAATTTAGACAATAAAATTTATCACTTCCCACTATCGGGGGCGGTCGAGAGGGGTGGCGATCGACGGGGAAAAATTCCTGGCGCCGATTAATGACGGTTTAATGGAAAAAAGCTGAAAAATTTCAGAGTTTTTGCCAAAAAACAAAAAAAATTTAAAGGCAAAAATTTCAGAAATGTTGGCAACACTGAAAATTTCGGTGGCGCTGTGCTAGACAAAACGAATTAAGACTTTCAGCTGAAAACCCGGTGAAAAAATATGAATATTTACTCAAAAATGTCTCGAAATACGATGTACCATTACACCTCGGTTCGTGATTTATTTAGAATTTAGACAATAAAATTTATCACTTCCCACTATCGGGGGCGGTCGAGAGGGGTGGCGATCGACGGGGAAAAATTCCTGGCGCCGATTAATGACGGTTTAATGGAAAAAAGCTGAAAAATTTCAGGGTTTTTGCCAAAAAACAAAAAAAAATTAAAGGCAAAAATTTCAGAAATGTTGGCAACACTGAAAATTTCGGTGGCGCTGTGCTAGACAAAACGAATTAAGACTTTCAGCTGAAAACCCGGTGAAAAAATATGAATATTTACTCAAAAATGTCTCGAAATACGATGTACCATTACACCTCGGTTCGTGATTTATTTAGAATTTAGACAATAAAATTTATCACTTCCCACTATCGGGGGCGGTCGAGAGGGGTGGCGATCGACGGGGAAAAATTCCTGGCGCCGATTAATGACGGTTTAATGGAAAAAAGCTGAAAAATTTCAGTGTTTTTGCCAAAAAACAAAAAAAATTTAAAGGCAAAAATTTCAGAAATGTTGGCAACACTGAAAATTTCGGTGGCGCTGTGCTAGACAAAACGAATTAAGACTTTCAGCTGAAAACCCGGTGAAAAATATGAATATTTACTCAAAAATGTCTCGAAATACGATGTACCATTACACCTCGGTTCGTGATTTATTTAGAATTTAGACAATAAAATTTATCACTTCCCACTATCGGGGGCGGTCGAGAGGGGTGGCGATCGACGGGGAAAAATTCCTGGCGCCGATTAATGACGGTTTAATGGAACAAAGCTGAAAATTTTCAGAGTTTTTGCCAAAAAACAAAAAAAATTTAAAGGCAAAAATTTCAGAAATGTTGGCAACACTGAAAATTTCGGTGGCGCTGTGCTAGACAAAACGAATTAAGACTTTCAGCTGAAAACCCGGTGAAAAATATGAATATTTACTCAAAAATGTCTCGAAATACGATGTACCATTACACCTCGGTTCGTGATTTATTTAGAATTTAGACAATAAAATTTATCACTTCCCACTATCGGGGGCGGTCGAGAGGGGTGGCGATCGACGGGGAAAAATTCCTGGCGCCGATTAATGACGGTTTAATGGAAAAAAGCTGAAAAATTTCAGAGTTTTTGCCAAAAAACAAAAAAAATTTAAAGGCAAAAATTTCAGAAATGTTGGCAACACTGAAAATTTCGGTGGCGCTGTGCTAGACAAAACGAATTAAGACTTTCAGCTGAAAACCCGGTGAAAAAATATGAATATTTACTCAAAAATTTCTCGAAATACGATGTACCATTACACCTCGGTTCGTGATTTATTTAGAATTTAGACAATAAAATTTATCACTTCCCACTATCGGGGGCGGTCGAGAGGGTTGGCGATCGACGGGGAAAAATTCCTGGCGCCGATTAATGACGGTTTAATGGAAAAAAGCTGAAAAACTTCAGAGTTTTTGCCAAAAAACAAAAAAAATTTAAAGGCAAAAATTTCAGAAATGTTGGCAACACTGAAAATTTCGGTGGCGCTGTGCTAGACAAAACGAATTAAGACTTTCAGCTGAAAACCCGGTGAAAAAATATGAATATTTACTCAAAAATGTCTCGAAATACGATGTACCATTACACCTCGGTTCGTGATTTATTTAGAATTTAGACAATAAAATTTATCACTTCCCACTATCGGGGGCGGTCGAGAGGGGTGGCGATCGACGGGGAAAAATTCCTGGCGCCGATTAATGACGGTTTAATGGAAAAAAGCTGAAAATTTTCAGAGTTTTTGCCAAAAAACAAAAAAAATTTAAGGCAAAAAAAAAATCTGAAATGTTTGCACACTGAAAATTTCGATGGCGTTGTGCAAGACAAAACGAATGAAGACCTTCTGCTGAAAACCCGGTAAGAATATTTGAATATTTACTGCTTTTAGACGTTAAAATATCTGAAAAATCGATGTACCATTACACCTCGGTACGGTACTGATTTGTATAGGAATTTAGACAACAAAATTTAGCAATTCCCACCATCGGGGGCGGTCGAGAGGGGTGCGGATCGACGGGGAATAATTCCTGGCGCCGATTAATGACGGTTTGCTGAAAAAAATTTGACAAATTTCAGAGTTTTTGACAAAAAAAAAAAAATTTAAGGCAAAAAAAAATTCTGAAATGTTTGCACACTGAAAATTTCGATGGCGTTGTGCAAGACAAAACGAATGAAGACCTTCTGCTGAAAACCCGGTAAGAATATGTGAATATTTACTGCTTTCAGACGTTAAAATATCTGAAAAATCGATGTACCATTACACCTCGGTACTGATTTGTATAGGAATTTAGACAACAAAATTTAGCAATTCCCACCATCGGGGGCGGTCGAGGGGGGTGCGGATCGACGGGGAATAATTCCTGGCGCCGATTAATGACGGTTTAATGGAAAAAAGCTGAAAAATTTCAGAGTTTTTGCCAAAAAACAAAAAAAATTTAAAGGCAAAAATTTCAGAAATGTTGGCAACACTGAAAATTTCGGTGGCGCTGTGCTAGACAAAACGAATTAAGACTTTCAGCTGAAAACCCGGTGAAAAAATATGAATATTTACTCAAAAATGTCTCGAAATACGATGTACCATTACACCTCGGTTCGTGATTTATTTAGAATTTAGACAATAAAATTTATCACTTCCCACTATCGGGGGCGGTCGAGAGGGGTGGCGATCGACGGGGAAAAATTCCTGGCGCCGATTAATGACGGTTTAATGGAAAAAAGCTGAAAAATTTCAGAGTTTTTGCCTTAAAACAAAAAAAATTTAAAGGCAAAAATTTCAGAAATGTTGGCAACACTGAAAATTTCGGTGGCGCTGTGCTAGACAAAACGAATTAAGACTTTCAGCTGAAAACCCGGTGAAAAAATATGAATATTTACTCAAAAATGTCTCGAAATACGATGTACCATTACACCTCGGTTCGTGATTTATTTAGAATTTAGACAACAACATTTAGCAATTCCCACCATCGGGGGCGGTCGAGGGGGGTGCGGATCGACGGGGAATAACTCCTGGCGCCGATTAATGACGGTTTGCTGAAAAAAATTTGACAAATTTCAGAGTTTTTGACAAAAAAAAAAAATTTAAGGCAAAAAAAAATTCTGAAATGTTTGCACACTGAAAATTTCGATGGCGTTGTGCAAGACAAAACGAATGAAGACCTTCTGCTGAAAACCCGGTAAGAATATTTGAATATTTACTGCTTTTAGACGTTAAAATATCTGAAAAATCGATGTACCATTACACCTCGGTACTGATTTGTATAGGAATTTAGACAACAAAATTTAGCAATTCCCACCATCGGGGGCGGTCGAGGGGGGTGCGGATCGACGGGGAATAATTCCTGGCGCCGATTAATGACGGTTTACTGAAAAAAAATTGACAAATTTCAGAGTTTTTGAAAAAAACAAAACAAATTTAAGGCAAAAAAAAATTCTGAAATGTTTGCACACTGAAAATTTCGATGGCGTTGTGCAAGACAAAACGAATGAAGACCTTCTGCTGAAAACCCGGTAAGAATATTTGAATATTTACTGCTTTTAGACGTTAAAATATCTGAAAAATCGATGTACCATTACACCTCGGTACTGATTTGTATAGGAATTTAGACAACAAAATTTAGCAATTCCCACCATCGGGGGCGGTCGAGGAGGGTGCGGATCGACGGGGAATAATTCCTGGCGCCGATTAATGACGGTTTGCTGAAAAAAATTTGACAAATTTAGAAAGAAAGAAAGAAGAAGAAGAAAGAAAATAGTTTATTTTAATCTCTACACTGGCATAAAACAAAAAGAAAAGAACAAAAAAAAAAAAAAAATTTTTGAGATACAAAAATAAAAACAAAGAAAACATAAAATTAAGCTGTTTACATAATTACATCATACCGCCAGTGCGAGATCAAAAATGGCACTTATCTCAGCATAATGCTGCAGCACCATGGTAGGTAGTGCAGCGCTGATTTTCTGATAAGTCCAGTGAGGCCACGGACAGCTACGCTTGCCAAATAAAATAATAAACATAAAAATATTACATTATAACATAGTTTCTAAAAATAATTGGGAGTTTCGGAACGCACCAGCATTCCACATCATTTGTCTATGACGACAAGCGAAGGGACGCCAAGCCAAGCCGTCGATATATCATATAACAATATGGCGGACAGTTTTATCTTTGATAGCGGATGCACCTTATCGTAAATAAATAAAGATTGTGAATAATATATGTAAATAGGTAGATGTAAATAATTCTAAATTGTGAAAAAAGGTGCGTATAATGTCAATTAAGTGTGTTTTTAGGTGTACTGTGCATGTTATATATACATGTCTTGTGATATGTATGAGATGTATGATAGTTTAATAAATTGTATTGTGTGCTGTGTTTGGACCAAACACCTACGAGAAAAACTACGCATATTGTACGTCCAATTCGTTTTATCTGAGAGATATATCCGACAGGGTTCGCTGCTCAGATTAAATCACTGCTGGTAAGTTGCATGACGCTGGTAAGCTATTATTTTGCTGCTTTCTGCTGTATAAGCAAATATTGCTTATATTTTGCCTTAAAAGTGCTCAGCGTTGTAACACAGCGTATTGGAGGCGGTAGATCATTCCAGCAGCGACTAGCAGCGAATCTAAAACTGCCACGGAATGCCATAGTTCGATGTCTTGGGGTAACCAGAAGGTATGCTGACGCTCTGGTCCTAATTTTATTATATTCACGAGACCAGCTTAATTTATCATACAGGTAGATAGGCTTCTCTGTTGTGATGATGTCAAAGAGCATTGTGGCAAGGTGTAGTTTTCTACGCGCCTGCATCTTCATCAAACTGCTACTATTCAGATAGGGGGTGACGTGTGCCCGGGGTGGTACATTAAAACAGAAACGTGCACAAGCATTTTGTACCCTTTGGATCAGCCTCTGCGTTCTGCCAAGAATGCACGTCCCATACACTGTATCAGCATAGTTCAGCTTAGACAGAACAAGAGATTCGCACAGCATGATCCGCGTGTCGACACCAATGTACTTACGCACTCTGTACAGAAGTTTAAGACGATAAAAGCAGTTGCGCACGGCCTCTATAACATGGTCTTCAAATGTGAGCTGCCCATCGAACATTACTCCGAGGTTACGAGCCTTTTCTACCCTCTCAATCGACCTACCATCTACTCTTATGTCCAAGGGGTAGGATATGGTCTTACTTATCTTGTCTCGACTACCCATGACTAAAAATTTTGATTTTGTTGGGTTTAATATAAGGGAGTTTCTTTTTGACCAGTCTGTAATCCTTTCCAAGTCCTCATTTAATCTTTTTACAGCTTCTTCAGCATTATGAGGGTGAAAACTGAGGTACATTTGGAGATCGTCAGCATATAAATGGAATTTCGAGTTTACAAGACAAGTGGTGATGTCAGCACTATACATGATGAAGAGCAAAGGTCCAAGAATAGAACCCTGGGGTACTCCTCTCTTCACATGCTGTGGAGTACAGGCCAAAATATCACCACCACCGTCATTTGCCAACTGTACGAATTGATAGCGATGACTGAGGTAACTATTAAACCAGTTTACGGTCTCTGGATCACATCCATAATATGCTAATTTTGAGAGGAGAAGTGGCACACTGATAGAGTCGAAAGCGCGGGAGAAATCGAGGAGAATAAGGGCAGTTACCATGCCTTGGTCCTTAGCAGCAAGTATATTATCGACAACATCTGCTAGAGCAGTAGCGGTACTGTGTTTTTGCCTGAATCCTGACTGAAGAGTTGGTAATATTTTATTCTCTTCGAGATATGTCCTGAGTTGGTCGCAGACAACCCTTTCCAGGACCTTTGACAGACATGGCAGTAGCGATATAGGACGCAAATCCTTATAACCAGCTGGATGAGATACTTTAGGTAATGGTTTGACAATTGCTGTTTTCCACAGGTCCGAAAATGTTGAAGACAGAATTGATTGATTTATGATGGATGTGATTGCTGGCAGTGTTTGTGGAAGGGTCATCATCAGCATCTCCAGAGATATATTATCACAACCAAGGGCATTGGATTTAAGGCTACGCAGAAGATTCAGTATGTTTTCTGGTTTTACTGGTTTTAATTTAAACTTATTTGTGCTAAATCTGTGATACTCATAATATGTAAGTTCAGAGATTGCCACTGTATCATCGCCTGGTACCTCCAGGAAATGTTTGTTAATCCTTTCTGGATCATTAAAATGATAAGGCAATCCATAGGTTTTTGTTTTGGTGACCTCAATGATTGTCTTCATGTGACTCCATAGCTTTTTAGGTTGTTTCAAATTATCATTCACATATGTTTTAAAATATGCACATTTTTCACTATGAAATGCAGCTATGACCAAGTGTTTCAATTCTTTGTACATATTTTTATGGCTTTCGGATAGAGTATTCTTGTATAGTGCATGATACTTGTCTCGCAGCCTTATCATATCAGTAACAGTATCAGTGATCCACGGTTTAGGCTTTTCTTTAATTAGAGTGGTCTTAATAGGAGCATGTAGTTCGAACAAGGTATGGACATAGTAATTAAAAGTGTTTACCACAGAATTTAAATTGTCTGATTTATCTATAAAATCCCAGTTAATATTATTTAAGTCAATTTCAAATCTGTCCAGTAAAATATCCCTAAGTGGTCTGTAAGTCACCCATCGTGGTGCAGGTTTATCTATTTTAAAGTTAAGTTCTACAGATATTATAGCATGTTGTCCTAGTTCTGGTATGTGAGATACTGATATTCCACACACTCGAGCATCTGTACAAGCTATATCTATGAGTGATTCACTGTGGTTGGTAAAGTGTGTTGGTTGAGTGATGGCTTGCTTAAGGCAAGTGTAATTCAAAAAGTTTTGTAGCTGTATGGTTTTCCTATCTGTCATGTTTAACAAATTTATGTTAAAGTCTCCTAGCAATAAAATTTTGTCAACATTTGCGAATGACGCTACTGAATCTGTCATTGCATCAAAAAAGACGTTTGCATCAAGCCACGGTGGCCTATATGCTGTGCCAATAATAATTGAAACTGATTTGACGCTAAGTCTCAGCCACATCTGCTCGACCTGTGGTGCGTGGGGGTGCGGCACAGTGCGAGCGCGGATACCATAACGTACATAAAACCCTACGCCGCCTCCCCGCCCACCGTGTATGTTAGTTGGTCTAGGCGTGTGGCGCAGGCGATACCCAGGAACTGACGGTGCACGCCCGTCCTCCCCTTCTTTTAGCCAGGTTTCGTTTATTGCCATGATATCCACTGATAATCTAGTCATAGCAACTATAAACTCTTCATGTCGTGTGCCTAGAGAACCTGCATTAAATAGTCCAACTTTAAGATTTTTTTTCTTAGTCATTGTAAGAAATGGATATGTATGAAATTATCTTTCTTGTAAGTGTATCTAAATTAATGTGTTGTATGGTGTAGAATAAAGTAATCAGTAGTTGTTGTTTATGTTGTATATTTATATAAATATGTGTAGTAATGAAGATATGTATGATAAAATGTGTTGTAGATAAGTAATATATAGTATAAGTGTGTTGTCTGGTGTAGAATAAAGTAGTCAGTAGTTGTTGTTTGTATTGTATATCTATATAAATATGTGAAGTAGTGAAGATATGTATGATAAAATGTGTTGTAGTTAAGTAATATATAGTATTATATAAAGTAGTGTTGATAATATGTGGTATAGTCGATATGTAGTGAATAATATAGTGAACTATTGTAAATATTTTATAAAATTTAATAAATATTCTGAAACTATAAAATAAATAAATGTTGTACTGTAGTTGTGATATATATTCATTACGTTTTGCAGTTGTTGTGATAACGTGATAACCATGAGCCTTATCCTGGCAAAGCTGAAACATGTGTGTTTTTGCCCTCGCACTGTGATTCAGAGATACATTAAGATTTAAATGTTGACAAGCTGTACAATCGATATGATTATAGGGACTAATATGTGCAGTGCAGTGATTAATCCTTTTTCCCTGTAGACTCTGTACACCCAAAAACACGCGCAAGGTCATCCTCTGATCGTATGCAGTAGGTGGGCTTCCCATCTGCTTGCTTGGCCAGGATACGTCCGAACTTTGTCCACGTGAAGCGCCACCCGAGGCGGCCAGCCGCTTCGCGGACGCGGTAGAACAAATACTTATTTGTTTTGGTGAGCCGCTCGTTGAGGTAAAACCGGCGCGGGGGCTCGGGCAGGCCGAGGTCGGCCGTGGTGGCGCCGCGCCGCACGCGCGCCGCCTGAAGCAGCTGGTCGCGCAGTGCGCGCCGCGCTAGGCGCACCACCACGCGTCTCCCCCTGTTGCTCGCAGTCTCCACCGATCTAGATTCGCTTCCATCCGGCTCACGCACCACTCGAATGCCAACTCGCTGCGCAAAGACCAAGTCGCGGTCCTCCAGCTTCACTCCGAGCTTCGCTGCCACGATCATCACTGTGTTGATTACGTTTTCTCCTGGTGTTTCTGGAAGGTTGGCAATTTCAAAATCTGAACTGAGTACTTCTTGTTCACGATCGTTGATCTCTGCCTGCAACCTTGCCACGGTCTGTTCAAGTTGGCCAACTTTACTGTCTGGAACTGCGGACGATTGGAACTTCTCCAGAGCCTCAATTTTTGCCTCTAAGCCGTCGATTCGCTGGGAGCAAGCCCCATAAGACGCGTGAACATCCGCCATTTCACGACGAAACTCGCGCAGTTCGTCCCTGACCTGGCGCAGCTCAGACCTAAAGAGTTTAATTTCCTCTCTCAGGGTCAGCTGCGACTCTGGAGAGGGTTCGCACTCATTTTGTACACCCACCGCTGGCTTGGCCTGACCACTCGTAGTCTTGGTGATTTCAGAGGGGCCACTGCCTAGTTCTTTCACTGGGGTTGCGCTGTTATCGCCCCTAGGCAGCTTTCTCTTGCAGTCCGGGCAAAGCCAATCGCTGCGCAACTGTGCCGATTCAGGCAATAACAAACATGCGAGATGATATCTGTTTGAACACGTAGTGTTACTGCAGACAGCGCCACCCTTTGTAGATAGATATTTACCACACGCCGCGCACTTCGCCATAGTTGTTAAAAGTACGTTATACTTGTGTCAGATGGCGTGTACACTTGGCGATATGTTGCGCTCTTAGCACCACCACACTCACCTCCACTCTACCGATCGATCGTTCCTGTTAGTGCACAAGTGAGCTCAAAGATGGCGTTGTTATTGTACCCCAAAGCAGCGACGATAGCGTGAGAATTAGTTGCGGCCGTTCAAGCGCGAACACAGAGATGGCGCTGTGCACAGTTAAAAGTATAAGGTTTTAAACTAGGCTGTATAGTAATCCTTCGACGCGCAAAGTTTTGAAACTTTCAATCACTGTCACCGCGCTATGCGCCACATACACTGAGCAACACCATCAACAGGCGAAACTCTTATATCACTTGTATATTTTGTAAACCAAGGGTAGTTTTTAATGTCTATTTATTTCGTAAGTTATGATATAAGTTTTTATCTAATTTAATAAACAATTGACACTGCAAACACTACTGGGCCTTATTTATGCCACCGTCCACAAACTTAGTAAGTTTATACTCAATAAAAAGTTTACTTCTAAACAATACTATAATAAAAATACAGAGCTATACAAATAACCGCTTTTGTACTAGCTAGTATGTAGTATGTAGTTTCTGACAAAAAACAAAAAAAATTTAAGGCAAAAAAAAATTCTGAAATGTTTGCACACTGAAAATTTCCATGGCGTTGTGCAAGACAAAACGAATGAAGACCTTCTGCTGAAAACCCGGTAAGAATATTTGAATATTTACTGCTTTTAGACGTTAAAATATCTGAAAAATCGATGTACCATTACACCTCGGTACTGATTTGTATAGGAATTTAGACAACAAAATTTAGCAATTCCCACCATCGGGGGCGGTCGAGGGGGGTGCGGATCGACGGGGAATAACTCCTGGCGCCGATTAATGACGGTTTGCTGAAAAAAATTTGACAAATTTCAGAGTTTTTGACAAAAAAAAAAAAAAAATTAAGGCAAAAAAAAATTCTGAAATGTTTGCACACTGAAAATTTCGATGGCGTTGTGCAAGACAAAACGAATGAAGACCTTCTGCTGAAAACCCGGTAAGAATATTTGAATATTTACTGCTTTTAGACGTTAAAATATCTGAAAAATCGATGTACCATTACACCTCGGTACTGATTTGTATAGGAATTTAGACAACAAAATTTAGCAATTCCCACCATCGGGGGCGGTCGAGGGGGGTGCGGATCGACGGGGAATAATTCCTGGCGCCGATTAATGACGGTTTACTGAAAAAAAATTGACAAATTTCAGAGTTTTTGAAAAAAACAAAACAAATTTAAGGCAAAAAAAAATTCTGAAATGTTTGCACACTGAAAATTTCGATGGCGTTGTGCAAGACAAAACGAATGAAGACCTTCTGCTGAAAACCCGGTAAGAATATTTGAATATTTACTGCTTTTAGACGTTAAAATATCTGAAAAATCGATGTACCATTACACCTCGGTACTGATTTGTATAGGAATTTAGACAACAAAATTTAGCAATTCCCACCATCGGGGGCGGTCGAGGGGGGTGCGGATCGACGGGGAATATATCCTGGCGCCGATTAATGACGGTTTGCTGAAAAAAATTTGACAAATTTCAGAGTTTTTGACAAAAAACAAAAAAAATTTAAGGCAAAAAAAAATTCTGAAATGTTTGCACACTGAAAATTTCGATGGCGTTGTGCAAGACAAATCGAATGAAGACCTTCTGCTGAAAACCCGGTAAGAATATGTGAATATTTACTGCTTTTAGACGTTAAAATATCTGAAAAATCGATGTACCATTACACCTCGGTACTGATTTGTATAGGAATTTAGACAACAAAATTTAGCAATTCCCACCATCGGGGGCGGTCGAGGGGGGTGCGGATCGACGGGGAATAATTCCTGGCGCCGATTAATGACGGTTAACTGAAAAAAATTTGACAAATTTCAGAGTTTTTGAAAAAAACAAAACAAATTTAAGGCAAAAAAAAATTCTGAAATGTTTGCACACTGAAAATTTCGATGGCGTTGTGCAAGACAAAACGAATGAAGACCTTCTGCTGAAAACCCGGTAAGAATATTTGAATATTTACTGCTTTTAGACGTTAAAATATCTGAAAAATCGATGTACCATTACACCTCGGTACTGATTTGTATAGGAATTTAGACAACAAAATTTAGCAATACCCACCATCGGGGGCGGTCGAGGGGGGTGCGGATCGACGGGGAATAATTCCTGGCGCCGATTAATGACGGTTTGCTGAAAAAAATTTGACGAATTTCAGAGTTTTTGACAAAAAGCAAAAAAAATTTAAGGCAAAAAAAAATTCTGAAATGTTTGTACACTGAAAATTTCGATGGCGTTGTGCAAGACAAAACGAATGAAGACCTTCTGCTGAAAACCCGGTAAGAATATTTGAATATTTACTGCTTTTAGACGTTAAAATATCTGAAAAATCGATGTACCATTACACCTCGGTACTGATTTGTATAGGAATTTAGACAACAAAATTTAGCAATTCCCACCATCGGGGGCGGTCGAGGGGGGTGCGGATCGACGGGGAATAATTCCTGGCGCCGATTAATGACGGTTTACTGAAAAAAATTTGACAAATCTCAGAGTTTTTGAAAAAAACAAAACAAATTTAAGGCAAAAAAAAATTCTGAAATGTTTGCACACTGAAAATTTCGATGGCGTTGTGCAAGACAAAACGAATGAAGACCTTCTGCTGAAAACCCGGTAAGAATATTTGAATATTTACTGCTTTTAGACGTTAAAATATCTGAAAAATCGATGTACCATTACACCTCGGTACTGATTTGTATAGGAATTTAGACAACAAAATTTAGCAATTCCCACCATCGGGGGCGGTCGAGGGGGGTGCGGATCGACGGGGAATAATTCCTGGCGCCGATTAATGACGGTTTGCTGAAAAAAATTTGACAAATTTCAGAGTTTTTGAAAAAATCAAAACAAATTTAAGGCAAAAAAAAATTCTGAAATGTTTGCACACTGAAAATTTCGATGGCGTTGTGCAAGACAAAAGGAATGAAGACCTTCTGCTGAAAACCCGGTAAGAATATTTGAATATTTACTGCTTTTAGACGTTAAAATATCTGAAAAATCGATGTACCATTACACCTCGGTACTGATTTGTATAGGAATTTAGACAACAAAATTTAGCAATTTCCACCATCGGGGGCGGTCGAGGGGGGTGCGGATCGACGGGGAATAATTCCTGGCGCCGATTAATGACGGTTTGCTGAAAAAAATTTGACAAATTTCAGAGTTTTTGACAAAAAACAAAAAAAAATTAAGGCAAAAAAAAATTCTGAAATGTTTGCACACTGAAAATTTCAATGGCGTTGTGCAAGACAAAACGAATGAAGACCTTCTGCTGAAAACCCGGTAAGAATATTTGAATATTTACTGCTTTTAGACGTTAAAATATCTGAAAAATCGATGTACCATTACACCTCGGTACTGATTTGTATAGGAATTTAGACAACAAAATTTAGAATTCCCACCATCGGGGGCGGTCGAGGGGGGTGCGGATCGACGGGGAATAACTCCTGGCGCCGATTAATCACGGTTTGCTGAAAAAAATTTGACAAATTTCAGAGTTTTTGACAAAAAAAAAAAAAAAATTAAGGCAAAAAAAAATTCTGAAATGTTTGCACACTGAAAATTTCAATGGCGTTGTGCAAGACAAAACGAATGAAGACCTTCTGCTGAAAACCCGGTAAGAATATTTGAATATTTACTGCTTTTAGACGTTAAAATATCTGAAAAATCGATGTACCATTACACCTCGGTACTGATTTGTATAGGAATTTAGACAACAAAATTTAGCAATTCCCACCATCGGGGGCGGTCGAGGGGGGTGCGGATCGACGGGGAATATATCCTGGCGCCGATTAATGACAGTTTGCTGAAAAAAATTTGACAAATTTCAGAGTTTTTGAAAAAAACAAAACAAATTTAAGGCAAAAAAAAATTCTGAAATGTTTGCACACTGAAAATTTCGATGGCGTTGTGCAAGACAAAACGAATGATGACCTTCTGCTGAAAACCCGGTAAGAATATTTGAATATTTACTGCTTTTAGACGTTAAAATATCTGAAAAATCGATGTACCATTACACCTCGGTACTGATTTGTATAGGAATTTAGACAACAAAATTTAGCAATTCCCACCATCGGGGGCGGTCGAGGGGGGTGCGGATCGACGGGGAATATATCCTGGCGCCGATTAATGACGGTTTGCTGAAAAAAATTTGACAAATTTCAGAGTTTTTGAAAAAAACAAAACAAATTTAAGGCAAAAAAAAATTCTGAAATGTTTGCACACTGAAAATTTCGATGGCGTTGTGCAAGACAAAACGAATGAAGACCGTCTGCTGAAAACCCGGTAAGAATATTTGAATATTTACTGCTTTTAGACGTTAAAATATATGAAAAATCGATGTACCATTACACCTCGGTACTGATTTGTATAGGAATTTAGACAACAAAATTTAGCAATTCCCACCATCGGGGGCGGTCGAGGGGGGTGCGGATCGACGGGGAATAATTCCTGGCGCCGATTAATGACGGTTTGCTGAAAAAAATTTGACAAATTTCAGAGTTTTTGAAAAAAAACAAAAAAAATTTAAGGCAAAAAAAAATTCTGAAATGTTTGCACACTGAAAATTTCGATGGCGTTGTGCAAGACAAAACGAATGAAGACCTTCTGCTGAAAACCCGGTAAGAATATGTGAATATTTACTGCTTTCAGACGTTAAAATATCTGAAAAATCGATGTACCATTACACCTCGGTACTGATTTGTATAGGAAATTAGACAACAAAATTTAGCAATTCCCACCATCGGGGGCGGTCGAGGGGGGTGCGGATCGACGGGGAATAATTCCTGGCGCCGATTAATGACGGTTTGCTGAAAAAAATTTGACAAATTTCAGAGTTTTTGACAAAAAACAAAAAAAATTTAAGGCAAAAAAAAAATCTGAAATGTTTGCACACTGAAAATTTCGATGGCGTTGTGCAAGACAAAACGAATGAAGACCTTCTGCTGAAAACCCGGTAAGAATATTTGAATATTTACTGCTTTTAGACGTTAAAATATCTGAAAAATCGATGTACCATTACACCTCGGTACGGTACTGATTTGTATAGGAATTTAGACAACAAAATTTAGCAATTCCCACCATCGGGGGCGGTCGAGGGGGGTGCGGATCGACGGGGAATATATCCTGGCGCCGATTAATGACGGTTTGCTGAAAAAAATTTGACAAATTTCAGAGTTTTTGACAAAAAACAAAAAAAATTTAAGGCAAAAAAAATTCTGAAATGTTTTCACACTGAAAATTTCGATGGCGTTGTGCAAGACAAAACGAATGAAGACCTTCTGCTGAAAACCCGGTAAGAATATTTGAATATTTACTGCTTTTAGACGTTAAAATATCTGAAAAATCGATGTACCATTACACCTCGGTACTGATTTGTATAGGAATTTAGACAACAAAATTTAGCAATTCCCACCATCGGGGGCGGTCGAGGGGGGTGCGGATCGACGGGGAATAATTCCTGGCGCCGATTAATGACGGTTTGCTGAAAAAAATTTGACAAATTTCAGAGTTTTTGACAAAAAACAAAAAAAATTTAAAGGCAAAAATTTCAGAAATGTTGGCAACACTGAAAATTTCGGTGGCGCTGTGCTAGACAAAACGAATTAAGACTTTCAGCTGAAAACCCGGTGAAAAAATATGAATATTTACTCAAAAATTTCTCGAAATACGATGTACCATTACACCTCGGTTCGTGATTTATTTAGAATTTAGACAATAAAATTTATCACTTCCCACTATCGGGGGCGGTCGAGAGGGGTGGCGATCGACGGGGAAAAATTCCTGGCGCCGATTAATGACGGTTTAATGGAAAAAAGCTGAAAAATTTCAGAGTTTTTGCCAAAAAACAAAAAAAATTTAAAGGCAAAAATTTCAGAAATGTTGGCAACACTGAAAATTTCGGTGGCGCTGTGCTAGACAAAACGAATTAAGACTTTCAGCTGAAAACCCGGTGAAAAAATATGAATATTTACTCAAAAATGTCTCGAAATACGATGTACCATTACACCTCGGTTCGTGATTTATTTAGAATTTAGACAATAAAATTTATCACTTCCCACTATCGGGGGCGGTCGAGAGGGGTGGCGATCGACGGGGAAAAATTCCTGGCGCCGATTAATGACGGTTTAATGGAAAAAAGCTGAAAAATTTCAGAGTTTTTGCCAAAAAACAAAAAAAAATTAAAGGCAAAAATTTCAGAAATGTTGGCAACACTGAAAATTTCGGTGGCGCTGTGCTAGACAAAACGAATTAAGACTTTCAGCTGAAAACCCGGTGAAAAAATATGAATATTTACTCAAAAATGTCTCGAAATACGATGTACCATTACACCTCGGTTCGTGATTTATTTAGAATTTAGACAATAAAATTTATCACTTCCCACTATCGGGGGCGGTCGAGAGGGGTGGCGATCGACGGGGAAAAATTCCTGGCGCCGATTAATGACGGTTTAATGGAAAAAAGCTGAAAAATTTCAGAGTTTTTGCCAAAAAACAAAAAAAATTTAAAGGCAAAAATTTCAGAAATGTTGGCAACACTGAAAATTTCGGTGGCGCTGTGCTAGACAAAACGAATTAAGACTTTCAGCTGAAAACCCGGTGAAAAATATGAATATTTACTCAAAAATGTCTCGAAATACGATGTACCATTACACCTCGGTTCGTGATTTATTTAGAATTTAGACAATAAAATTTATCACTTCCCACTATCGGGGGCGGTCGAGAGGGGTGGCGATCGACGGGGAAAAATTCCTGGCGCCGATTAATGACGGTTTAATGGAACAAAGCTGAAAATTTTCAGAGTTTTTGCCAAAAAACAAAAAAAATTTAAAGGCAAAAATTTCAGAAATGTTGGCAACACTGAAAATTTCGGTGGCGCTGTGCTAGACAAAACGAATTAAGACTTTCAGCTGAAAACCCGGTGAAAAATATGAATATTTACTCAAAAATGTCTCGAAATACGATGTACCATTACACCTCGGTTCGTGATTTATTTAGAATTTAGACAATAAAATTTATCACTTCCCACTATCGGGGGCGGTCGAGAGGGGTGGCGATCGACGGGGAAAAATTCCTGGCGCCGATTAATGACGGTTTAATGGAAAAAAGCTGAAAAATTTCAGAGTTTTTGCCAAAAAACAAAAAAAATTTAAAGGCAAAAATTTCAGAAATGTTGGCAACACTGAAAATTTCGGTGGCGCTGTGCTAGACAAAACGAATTAAGACTTTCAGCTGAAAACCCGGTGAAAAAATATGAATATTTACTCAAAAATGTCTCGAAATACGATGTACCATTACACCTCGGTTCGTGATTTATTTAGAATTTAGACAATAAAATTTATCACTTCCCACTATCGGGGGCGGTCGAGAGGGGTGGCGATCGACGGGGAAAAATTCCTGGCGCCGATTAATGACGGTTTAATGGAAAAAAGCTGAAAAACTTCAGAGTTTTTGCCAAAAAACAAAAAAAATTTAAAGGCAAAAATTTCAGAAATGTTGGCAACACTGAAAATTTCGGTGGCGCTGTGCTAGACAAAACGAATTAAGACTTTCAGCTGAAAACCCGGTGAAAAAATATGAATATTTACTCAAAAATGTCTCGAAATACGATGTACCATTACACCTCGGTTCGTGATTTATTTAGAATTTAGACAATAAAATTTATCACTTCCCACTATCGGGGGCGGTCGAGAGGGGTGGCGATCGACGGGGAAAAATTCCTGGCGCCGATTAATGACGGTTTAATGGAAAAAAGCTGAAAATTTTCAGAGTTTTTGCCAAAAAACAAAAAAAATTTAAAGGCAAAAATTTCAGAAATGTTGGCAACACTGAAAATTTCGGTGGCGCTGTGCTAGACAAAACGAATTAAGACTTTCAGCTGAAAACCCGGTGAAAAAAAAAGAATATTTACTCAAAAATGTCTCGAAATACGATGTACCATTACACCTCGGTTCGTGATTTATTTAGAATTTAGACAATAAAATTTATCACTTCCCACTATCGGGGGCGGTCGAGAGGGGTGGCGATCGACGGGGAAAAATTCCTGGCGCCGATTAATGACGGTTTAATGGAAAAAAGCTGAAAAATTTCAGAGTTTTTGCCAAAAAACAAAAAAAATTTAAAGGCAAAAATTTCAGAAATGTTGGCAACACTGAAAATTTCGGTGGCGCTGTGCTAGACAAAACGAATTAAGACTTTCAGCTGAAAACCCGGTGAAAAAATATGAATATTTACTCAAAAATTTCTCGAAATACGATGTACCATTACACCTCGGTTCGTGATTTATTTAGAATTTAGACAATAAAATTTATCACTTCCCACTATCGGGGGCGGTCGAGAGGGGTGGCGATCGACGGGGAAAAATTCCTGGCGCCGATTAATGACGGTTTAATGGGAAAAAGCTGAAAATTTTCAGAGTTTTTGCCAAAAAACAAAAAAAATTTAAAGGCAAAAATTTCAGAAATGTTGGCAACACTGAAAATTTCGGTGGCGCTGTGCTAGACAAAACGAATTAAGACTTTCAGCTGAAAACCCGGTGAAAAAATATGAATATTTACTCAAAAATGTCTCGAAATACGATGTACCATTACACCTCGGTTCGTGATTTATTTAGAATTTAGACAATAAAATTTATCACTTCCCACTATCGGGGGCGGTCGAGAGGGTTGGCGATCGACGGGGAAAAATTCCTGGCGCCGATTAATGACGGTTTAATGGAAAAAAGCTGAAAAATTTCAGAGTTTTTGCCAAAAAACAAAAAAAATTTAAAGGCAAAAATTTCAGAAATGTTGGCAACACTGAAAATTTCGGTGGCGCTGTGCTAGACAAAACGAATTAAGACTTTCAGCTGAAAACCCGGTGAAAAAAATATGAATATTTACTCAAAAATGTCTCGAAATACGATGTACCATTACACCTCGGTTCGTGATTTATTTAGAATTTAGACAATAAAATTTATCACTTCCCACTATCGGGGGCGGTCGAGAGGGGTGGCGATCGACGGGGAAAAATTCCTGGCGCCGATTAATGACGGTTTAATGGAAAAAAGCTGAAAATTTTCAGAGTTTTTGCCAAAAAACTAAAAAAAATTAAAGGCAAAAATTTCAGAAATGTTGGCAATACTGAAAATTTCGGTGGCGCTGTGCTAGACAAAACGAATTAAGACTTTCAGCTGAAAACCCGGTGAAAAAATATGAATATTTACTCAAAAATGTCTCGAAATACGATGTACCATTACACCTCGGTTCGTGATTTATTTAGAATTTAGACAATAAAATTTATCACTTCCCACTATCGGGGGCGGTCGAGAGGGGTGGCGATCGACGGGGAAAAATTCCTGGCGCCGATTAATGACGGTTTAATGGAACAAAGCTGAAAATTTTCAGAGTTTTTGCCAAAAAACAAAAAAAAATTAAAGGCAAAAATTTCAGAAATGTTGGCAACACTGAAAATTTCGGTGGCGCTGTGCTAGACAAAACGAATTAAGACTTTCAGCTGAAAACCCGGTGAAAAAATATGAATATTTACTCAAAAATGTCTCGAAATACGATGTACCATTACACCTCGGTTCGTGATTTATTTAGAATTTAGACAATAAAATTTATCACTTCCCACTATCGGGGGCGGTCGAGAGGGGTGGCGTTCGACGGGGAAAAATTCCTGGCGCCGATTAATGACGGTTTAATGGAAAAAAGCTGAAAAATTTCAGAGTTTTTGCCAAAAAACAAAAAAAATTTAAAAGCAAAAATTTCAGAAATGTTGGCAACACTGAAAATTTCGGTGGCGCTGTGCTAGACAAAACGAACAAAGACTTTCAGCTGAAAACCCGGTGAAAAAATATGAATATTTACTCAAAAATGTCTCGAAATACGATGTACCATTACACCTCGGTTCGTGATTTATTTAGAATTTAGACAATAAAATTTATCACTTCCCACTATCGGGGGCGGTCGAGAGGGGTGGCGATCGACGGGGAAAAATTCCTGGCGCCGATTAATGACGGTTTAATGGAACAAAGCTGAAAATTTTCAGAGTTTTTGCCAAAAAACAAAAAAAAATTAAAGGCAAAAATTTCAGAAATGTTGGCAACACTGAAAATTTCGGTGGCGCTGTGCTAGACAAAACGAATTAAGACTTTCAGCTGAAAACCCGGTGAAAAAATATGAATATTTACTCAAAAATGTCTCGAAATACGATGTACCATTACACCTCGGTTCGTGATTTATTTAGAATTTAGACAATAAAATTTATCACTTCCCACTATCGGGGGCGGTCGAGAGGGGTGGCGATCGACGGGGAAAAATTCCTGGCGCCGATTAATGACGGTTTAATGGAAAAAAGCTGAAAAATTTCAGAGTTTTTGCCAAAAAACAAAAAAAATTTAAAGGCAAAAATTTCAGAAATGTTGGCAACACTGAAAATTTCGGTGGCGCTGTGCTAGACAAAACGAATTAAGACTTTCAGCTGAAAACCCGGTGAAAAAATATGAATATTTACTCAAAAATGTCTCGAATTACGATGTACCATTACACCTCGGTTCGTGATTTATTTAGAATTTAGACAATAAAATTTATCACTTCCCACTATCGGGGGCGGTCGAGAGGGGTGGCGATCGACGGGGAAAAATTCCTGGCGCCGATTAATGACGGTTTAATGGAACAAAGCTGAAAATTTTCAGAGTTTTTGCCAAAAAACAAAAAAAAATTAAAGGCAAAAATTTCAGAAATGTTGGCAACACTGAAAATTTCGGTGGCGCTGTGCTAGACAAAACGAATTAAGACTTTCAGCTGAAAACCCGGTGAAAAAATATGAATATTTACTCAAAAATGTCTCGAAATACGATGTACCATTACACCTCGGTTCGTGATTTATTTAGAATTTAGACAATAAAATTTATCACTTCCCACTATCGGGGGCGGTCGAGAGGGGTGGCGATCGACGGGGAAAAATTCCTGGCGCCGATTAATGACGGTTTAATGGAAAAAAGCTGAAAAATTTCAGAGTTTTTGCCAAAAAACAAAAAAAATTTAAAAGCAAAAATTTCAGAAATGTTGGCAACACTGAAAATTTCGGTGGCGCTGTGCTAGACAAAACGAATTAAGACTTTCAGCTGAAAACCCGGTGAAAAAATATGAATATTTACTCAAAAATGTCTCGAAATACGATGTACCATTACACCTCGGTTCGTGATTTATTTAGAATTTAGACAATAAAATTTATCACTTCCCACTATCGGGGGCGGTCGAGAGGGGTGGCGATCGACGGGGAAAAATTCCTGGCGCCGATTAATGACGGTTTAATGGAAAAAAGCTGAAAAATTTCAGAGTTTTTGCCAAAAAACAAAAAAAATTTAAAGGCAAAAATTTCAGAAATGTTGGCAACACTGAAAATTTCGGTGGCGCTGTGCTAGACAAAACGAATTAAGACTTTCAGCTGAAAACCCGGTGAAAAAATATGAATATTTACTCAAAAATGTCTCGAAATACGATGTACCATTACACCTCGGTTCGTGATTTATTTAGAATTTAGACAATAAAATTTATCACTTCCCACTATCGGGGGCGGTCGAGAGGGGTGGCGATCGACGGGGAAAAATTCCTGGCGCCGATTAATGACGGTTTAATGGAAAAAAGCTGAAAAATTTCAGAGTTTTTGCCAAAAAACAAAAAAAATTTAAAGGCAAAAATTTCAGAAATGTTGGCAACACTGAAAATTTCGGTGGCGCTGTGCTAGACAAAACGAATTAAGACTTTCAGCTGAAAACCCGGTGAAAAAATATGAATATTTACTCAAAAATTTCTTGAAATACGATGTACCATTACACCTCGGTTCGTGATTTATTTAGAATTTAGACAATAAAATTTATCACTTCCCACTATCGGGGGCGGTCGAGAGGGGTGGCGATCGACGGGGAAAAATTCCTGGCGCCGATTAATGACGGTTTAATGGGAAAAAGCTGAAAATTTTCAGAGTTTTTGCCAAAAAACAAAAAAAATTTAAAGGCAAAAATTTCAGAAATGTTGGCAACACTGAAAATTTCGGTGGCGCTGTGCTAGACAAAACGAATTAAGACTTTCAGCTGAAAACCCGGTGAAAAAATATGAATATTTACTCAAAAATTTCTCGAAATACGATGTAATAATAATAATAAAGACGTTTATTTCATAACAGACGAAGGACATGATATAAACAATGTAGGAAAAAAACATAATTAAACTATACTACTTAATAATAAATGTACACGCCCGTCGTCCGTACAAAAATAGGAGGCCAGTTCAGCAATATTGCCGGGCATATGTGCCCGACGCTGGTTTTCAACTGGCTCCTTAATAGACACGGACGTCAAGACCCTGAGAGCAATACTTATCCCATTATAACATTGAACATTCACACACAGACATTACAGTAACCGAATATCCAGAGATATATTTTTCTTTTTATATCAAAGCTACATTTATGAACGCACCTTCTTTCTGACATTGACACTAATGACATGACACTTACGCTACATAAAATGACAGATGCACGATCACGTTACATAATCGATATATGATAAAGTTGCATAATCGTAAACAATCTAGGATAATAAACACAAAGAAGAAATGTTTCAACCAATTAAGCATACTGGTAAGTGGGGACACTGTATTCGGGTCCGGCTCATAACAATAAGTAAGAGTCCCGCTCCAAATAAATATCACCGTGGTTAATAATTGTGAAAAGCAATACTTAACAATGTTGAAATGAGACAAACGACAATGCCTTAGAGCGAGATGTACATAGACGCCAACAGCGGTTACATTACATATACTACCTTCCGCACGCCAAACAATCAGAGTTTATATTATGTAATTATTTTGTAATCTGTAATATTTCAATCCGAATACTATGTCATAATCATGACTCAATTGGTACAAACATCACCAGTTATCGGACAGCATCGATTGCCTCAATCGCTGCCATTACCGGAAACAATAAAGTACACAAAATAAATAAAATACAAAATAAATAAAATACAATACAAATGTGTGTATACATAGGCACAAAAAGAATAGTGTTTCATCCTCATCCACAGAACGCTGTTTCATTTGATATTAAGATGGGCAAGTAGGTACTTAGTTCTTTATAACATTCTAATAGGTACCTAAATTGTTAGTTTGCTTGTTCTGAGCATTAAACACAAGTAATATAAATAGGTACAATACATTATGACTGCCAGACATTGATTAGTATTTCAAACATTTTTTACAGATAAATACAAAACTATATGAACTGCAATAATAGCTTAATGGATTATTATTAATGTATCCAGAGCACAGTGAACAGAAACATTGCATAGGAAAAATTATGCAGATTCAGTAAGTATATCAAAAATTATAATTATGTTATATATTAGCACAAGCTGGTACATAAAACTTACACCATTTGGCATCTTAGTATGTTAAGTAAACATAAAAGTTGTACCACCATTACACCTCGGTTCGTGATTTATTTAGAATTTAGACAATAAAATTTATCACTTCCCACTATCGGGGGCGGTCGAGAGGGTTGGCGATCGACGGGGAAAAATTCCTGGCGCCGATTAATGACGGTTTAATGGAAAAAAGCTGAAAAATTTCAGAGTTTTTGCCAAAAAACAAAAAAAATTTAAAGGCAAAAATTTCAGAAACGTTGGCAACACTGAAAATTTCGGTGGCGCTGTGCTAGACAAAACGAATTAAGACTTTCAGCTGAAAACCCGGTGAAAAAATATGAATATTTACTCAAAAATGTCTCGAAATACGATGTACCATTACACCTCGGTTCGTGATTTATTTAGAATTTAGACAATAAAATTTATCACTTCCCACTATCGGGGGCGGTCGAGAGGGGTGGCGATCGACGGGGAAAAATTCCTGGCGCCGATTAATGACGGTTTAATGGAAAAAAGCTGAAAATTTTCAGAGTTTTTGCCAAAAAACAAAAAAAAATTAAAGGCAAAAATTTCAGAAATGTTGGCAACACTGAAAATTTCGGTGGCGCTGTGCTAGACAAAACGAATTAAGACTTTCAGCTGAAAACCCGGTGAAAAAATATGAATATTTACTCAAAAATGTCTCGAAATACGATGTACCATTACACCTCGGTTCGTGATTTATTTAGAATTTAGACAATAAAATTTATCACTTCCCACTATCGGGGGCGGTCGAGAGGGGTGGCGATCGACGGGGAAAAATTCCTGGCGCCGATTAATGACGGTTTAATGGAACAAAGCTGAAAATTTTCAGAGTTTTTGCCAAAAAACAAAAAAAAAATAAAGGCAAAAATTTCAGAAATGTTGGCAACACTGAAAATTTCGGTGGCGCTGTGCTAGACAAAACGAATTAAGACTTTCAGCTGAAAACCCGGTGAAAAAATATGAATATTTACTCAAAAATGTCTCGAAATACGATGTACCATTACACCTCGGTTCGTGATTTATTTAGAATTTAGACAATAAAATTTATCACTTCCCACTATCGGGGGCGGTTGAGAGGGGTGGCGATCGACGGGGAAAAATTCCTGGCGCCGATTAATGACGGTTTAATGGAAAAAAGCTGAAAAATTTCAGAGTTTTTGCCAAAAAACAAAAAAAATTTAAAGGCAAAAATTTCAGAAATGTTGGCAACACTGAAAATTTCGGTGGCGCTGTGCTAGACAAAACGAATTAAGACTTTCAGCTGAAAACCCGGTGAAAAAAATATGAATATTTACTCAAAAATGTCTCGAAATACGATGTACCATTACACCTCGGTTCGTGATTTATTTAGAATTTAGACAATAAAATTTATCACTTCCCACTATCGGGGGCGGTCGAGAGGGGTGGCGATCGACGGGGAAAAATTCCTGGCGCCGATTAATGACGGTTTAATGGAAAAAAGCTGAAAAATTTCAGAGTTTTTGCCAAAAAACAAAAAAAATTTAAAGGCAAAAATTTCAGAAATGTTGGCAACACTGAAAATTTCGGTGGCGCTGTGCTAGACAAAACGAATTAAGACTTTCAGCTGAAAACCCGGTGAAAAAATATGAATATTTACTCAAAAATTTCTCGAAATACGATGTACCATTACACCTCGGTTCGTGATTTATTTAGAATTTAGACAACAAAATTTAGCAATTCCCACCATCGGGGGCGGTCGAGGGGGGTGCGGATCGACGGGGAATAACTCCTGGCGCCGATTAATGACGGTTTGCTGAAAAAAATTTGACAAATTTCAGAGTTTTTGACAAAAAAAAAAAAAATTTAAGGCAAAAAAAAATTCTGAAATGTTTGCACACTGAAAATTTCGATGGCGTTGTGCAAGACAAAACGAATGAAGACCTTCTGCTGAAAACCCGGTAAGAATATTTGAATATTTACTGCTTTTAGACGTTAAAATATCTGAAAAATCGATGTACCATTACACCTCGGTACTGATTTGTATAGGAATTTAGACAACAAAATTTAGCAATTCCCACCATCGGGGGCGGTCGAGGGGGGTGCGGATCGACGGGGAATAATTCCTGGCGCCGATTAATGACGGTTTAATGGAAAAAAATTGACAAATTTCAGAGTTCTTGCCAAAAAACAAAAAAAATTTAAAGGCAAACATTTCAGAAATGTTGGCAACACTGAAAATTTCGGTGGCGCTGTGCTAGACAAAACGAATTAAGACTTTCAGCTGAAAACCCGGTGAAAAAATATGAATATTTACTCAAAAATGTCTCGAAATACGATGTACCATTACACCTCGGTTCGTGATTTATTTAGAATTTAGACAATAAAATTTATCACTTCCCACTATCGGGGGCGGTCGAGAGGGGTGGCGATCGACGGGGAAAAATTCCTGGCGCCTATTAATGACGGTTTAATGGAAAAAAGCTGAAAAATTTCAGAGTTTTTGCCAAAAAACAAAAAAAAATTGAAGGAAAAAATTTCAGAAATGTTGGCAACACTGAAAATTTCGGTGGCGCTGTGCTAGACAAAACGAATTAAGACTTTCAGCTGAAAACCCGGTGAAAAAATATGAATATTTACTCAAAAATGTCTCGAAATACGATGTACCATTACACCTCGGTTCGTGATTTATTTAGAATTTAGACAATAAAATTTATCACTTCCCACTATCGGGGGCGGTCGAGAGGGGTGGCGATCGACGGGGAAAAATTCCTGGCGCCGATTAATGACGGTTTAATGGAAAAAAGCTGAAAAATTTCAGAGTTTTTGCCAAAAAACAAAAAAAATTTAAAGGCAAAAATTTCAGAAATGTTGGCAACACTGAAAATTTCGGTGGCGCTGTGCTAGACAAAACGAATTAAGACTTTCAGCTGAAAACCCGGTGAAAAAATATGAATATTTACTCAAAAATGTCTCGAAATACGATGTACCATTACACCTCGGTTCGTGATTTATTTAGAATTTAGACAATAAAATTTATCACTTCCCACTATCGGGGGCGGTCGAGAGGGGTGGCGATCGACGGGGAAAAATTCCTGGCGCCGATTAATGACGGTTTAATGGAAAAAAGCTGAAAAATTTCAGAGTTTTTGCCAAAAAACAAAAAAAATTTAAAGGCAAAAATTTCAGAAATGTTGGCAACACTGAAAATTTCGGTGGCGCTGTGCTAGACAAAACGAATTAAGACTTTCAGCTGAAAACCCGGTGAAAAAATATGAATATTTACTCAAAAATTTCTTGAAATACGATGTACCATTACACCTCGGTTCGTGATTTATTTAGAATTTAGACAATAAAATTTATCACTTCCCACTATCGGGGGCGGTCGAGAGGGGTGGCGATCGACGGGGAAAAATTCCTGGCGCCGATTAATGACGGTTTAATGGGAAAAAGCTGAAAATTTTCAGAGTTTTTGCCAAAAAACAAAAAAAATTTAAAGGCAAAAATTTCAGAAATGTTGGCAACACTGAAAATTTCGGTGGCGCTGTGCTAGACAAAACGAATTAAGACTTTCAGCTGAAAACCCGGTGAAAAAATATGAATATTTACTCAAAAATTTCTCGAAATACGATGTAATAATAATAATAAAGACGTTTATTTCATAACAGACGAAGGACATGATATAAACAATGTAGGAAAAAAACATAATTAAACTATACTACTTAATAATAAATGTACACGCCCGTCGTCCGTACAAAAATAGGAGGCCAGTTCAGCAATATTGCCGGGCATATGTGCCCGACGCTGGTTTTCAACTGGCTCCTTAATAGACACGGACGTCAAGACCCTGAGAGCAATACTTATCCCATTATAACATTGAACATTCACACACAGACATTACAGTAACCGAATATCCAGAGATATATTTTTCTTTTTATATCAAAGCTACATTTATGAACGCACCTTCTTTCTGACATTGACACTAATGACATGACACTTACGCTACATAAAATGACAGATGCACGATCACGTTACATAATCGATATATGATAAAGTTGCATAATCGTAAACAATCTAGGATAATAAACACAAAGAAGAAATGTTTCAACCAATTAAGCATACTGGTAAGTGGGGACACTGTATTCGGGTCCGGCTCATAACAATAAGTAAGAGTCCCGCTCCAAATAAATATCACCGTGGTTAATAATTGTGAAAAGCAATACTTAACAATGTTGAAATGAGACAAACGACAATGCCTTAGAGCGAGATGTACATAGACGCCAACAGCGGTTACATTACATATACTACCTTCCGCACGCCAAACAATCAGAGTTTATATTATGTAATTATTTTGTAATCTGTAATATTTCAATCCGAATACTATGTCATAATCATGACTCAATTGGTACAAACATCACCAGTTATCGGACAGCATCGATTGCCTCAATCGCTGCCATTACCGGAAACAATAAAGTACACAAAATAAATAAAATACAAAATAAATAAAATACAATACAAATGTGTGTATACATAGGCACAAAAAGAATAGTGTTTCATCCTCATCCACAGAACGCTGTTTCATTTGATATTAAGATGGGCAAGTAGGTACTTAGTTCTTTATAACATTCTAATAGGTACCTAAATTGTTAGTTTGCTTGTTCTGAGCATTAAACACAAGTAATATAAATAGGTACAATACATTATGACTGCCAGACATTGATTAGTATTTCAAACATTTTTTACAGATAAATACAAAACTATATGAACTGCAATAATAGCTTAATGGATTATTATTAATGTATCCAGAGCACAGTGAACAGAAACATTGCATAGGAAAAATTATGCAGATTCAGTAAGTATATCAAAAATTATAATTATGTTATATATTAGCACAAGCTGGTACATAAAACTTACACCATTTGGCATCTTAGTATGTTAAGTAAACATAAAAGTTGTACCACCATTACACCTCGGTTCGTGATTTATTTAGAATTTAGACAATAAAATTTATCACTTCCCACTATCGGGGGCGGTCGAGAGGGTTGGCGATCGACGGGGAAAAATTCCTGGCGCCGATTAATGACGGTTTAATGGAAAAAAGCTGAAAAATTTCAGAGTTTTTGCCAAAAAACAAAAAAAATTTAAAGGCAAAAATTTCAGAAACGTTGGCAACACTGAAAATTTCGGTGGCGCTGTGCTAGACAAAACGAATTAAGACTTTCAGCTGAAAACCCGGTGAAAAAATATGAATATTTACTCAAAAATGTCTCGAAATACGATGTACCATTACACCTCGGTTCGTGATTTATTTAGAATTTAGACAATAAAATTTATCACTTCCCACTATCGGGGGCGGTCGAGAGGGGTGGCGATCGACGGGGAAAAATTCCTGGCGCCGATTAATGACGGTTTAATGGAAAAAAGCTGAAAATTTTCAGAGTTTTTGCCAAAAAACAAAAAAAAATTAAAGGCAAAAATTTCAGAAATGTTGGCAACACTGAAAATTTCGGTGGCGCTGTGCTAGACAAAACGAATTAAGACTTTCAGCTGAAAACCCGGTGAAAAAATATGAATATTTACTCAAAAATGTCTCGAAATACGATGTACCATTACACCTCGGTTCGTGATTTATTTAGAATTTAGACAATAAAATTTATCACTTCCCACTATCGGGGGCGGTCGAGAGGGGTGGCGATCGACGGGGAAAAATTCCTGGCGCCGATTAATGACGGTTTAATGGAACAAAGCTGAAAATTTTCAGAGTTTTTGCCAAAAAACAAAAAAAAATTAAAGGCAAAAATTTCAGAAATGTTGGCAACACTGAAAATTTCGGTGGCGCTGTGCTAGACAAAACGAATTAAGACTTTCAGCTGAAAACCCGGTGAAAAAATATGAATATTTACTCAAAAATGTCTCGAAATACGATGTACCATTACACCTCGGTTCGTGATTTATTTAGAATTTAGACAATAAAATTTATCACTTCCCACTATCGGGGGCGGTTGAGAGGGGTGGCGATCGACGGGGAAAAATTCCTGGCGCCGATTAATGACGGTTTAATGGAAAAAAGCTGAAAAATTTCAGAGTTTTTGCCAAAAAACAAAAAAAATTTAAAGGCAAAAATTTCAGAAATGTTGGCAACACTGAAAATTTCGGTGGCGCTGTGCTAGACAAAACGAATTAAGACTTTCAGCTGAAAACCCGGTGAAAAAAATATGAATATTTACTCAAAAATGTCTCGAAATACGATGTACCATTACACCTCGGTTCGTGATTTATTTAGAATTTAGACAATAAAATTTATCACTTCCCACTATCGGGGGCGGTCGAGAGGGGTGGCGATCGACGGGGAAAAATTCCTGGCGCCGATTAATGACGGTTTAATGGAAAAAAGCTGAAAAATTTCAGAGTTTTTGCCAAAAAACAAAAAAAATTTAAAGGCAAAAATTTCAGAAATGTTGGCAACACTGAAAATTTCGGTGGCGCTGTGCTAGACAAAACGAATTAAGACTTTCAGCTGAAAACCCGGTGAAAAAATATGAATATTTACTCAAAAATTTCTCGAAATACGATGTACCATTACACCTCGGTTCGTGATTTATTTAGAATTTAGACAACAAAATTTAGCAATTCCCACCATCGGGGGCGGTCGAGGGGGGTGCGGATCGACGGGGAATAACTCCTGGCGCCGATTAATGACGGTTTGCTGAAAAAAATTTGACAAATTTCAGAGTTTTTGACAAAAAAAAAAAAAATTTAAGGCAAAAAAAAATTCTGAAATGTTTGCACACTGAAAATTTCGATGGCGTTGTGCAAGACAAAACGAATGAAGACCTTCTGCTGAAAACCCGGTAAGAATATTTGAATATTTACTGCTTTTAGACGTTAAAATATCTGAAAAATCGATGTACCATTACACCTCGGTACTGATTTGTATAGGAATTTAGACAACAAAATTTAGCAATTCCCACCATCGGGGGCGGTCGAGGGGGGTGCGGATCGACGGGGAATAATTCCTGGCGCCGATTAATGACGGTTTAATGGAAAAAAATTGACAAATTTCAGAGTTCTTGCCAAAAAACAAAAAAAATTTAAAGGCAAACATTTCAGAAATGTTGGCAACACTGAAAATTTCGGTGGCGCTGTGCTAGACAAAACGAATTAAGACTTTCAGCTGAAAACCCGGTGAAAAAATATGAATATTTACTCAAAAATGTCTCGAAATACGATGTACCATTACACCTCGGTTCGTGATTTATTTAGAATTTAGACAATAAAATTTATCACTTCCCACCATCGGGGGCGGTCGAGAGGGGTGGCGATCGACGGGGAAAAATTCCTGGCGCCTATTAATGACGGTTTAATGGAAAAAAGCTGAAAAATTTCAGAGTTTTTGCCAAAAAACAAAAAAAAATTGAAGGAAAAAATTTCAGAAATGTTGGCAACACTGAAAATTTCGGTGGCGCTGTGCTAGACAAAACGAATTAAGACTTTCAGCTGAAAACCCGGTGAAAAAATATGAATATTTACTCAAAAATGTCTCGAAATACGATGTACCATTACACCTCGGTTCGTGATTTATTTAGAATTTAGACAATAAAATTTATCACTTCCCACTATCGGGGGCGGTCGAGAGGGGTGGCGATCGACGGGGAAAAATTCCTGGCGCCGATTAATGACGGTTTAATGGAAAAAAGCTGAAAAATTTCAGAGTTTTTGCCAAAAAACAAAAAAAATTTAAAGGCAAAAATTTCAGAAATGTTGGCAACACTGAAAATTTCGGTGGCGCTGTGCTAGACAAAACGAATTAAGACTTTCAGCTGAAAACCCGGTGAAAAAATATGAATATTTACTCAAAAATGTCTCGAAATACGATGTACCATTACACCTCGGTTCGTGATTTATTTAGAATTTAGACAATAAAATTTATCACTTCCCACTATCGGGGGCGGTCGAGAGGGGTGGCGATCGACGGGGAAAAATTCCTGGCGCCGATTAATGACGGTTTAATGGAAAAAAGCTGAAAAATTTCAGAGTTTTTGCCAAAAAACAAAAAAAATTTAAAGGCAAAAATTTCAGAAATGTTGGCAACACTGAAAATTTCGGTGGCGCTGTGCTAGACAAAACGAATTAAGACTTTCAGCTGAAAACCCGGTGAAAAAATATGAATATTTACTCAAAAATGTCTCGAAATACGATGTACCATTACACCTCGGTTCGTGATTTATTTAGAATTTAGACAACAACATTTAGCAATTCCCACCATCGGGGGCGGTCGAGGGGGGTGCGGATCGACGGGGAATAACTCCTGGCGCCGATTAATGACGGTTTGCTGAAAAAAATTTGACAAATTTCTGAGTTTTTGACAAAAAAAAAAAAAATTTAAGGCAAAAAAAAATTCTGAAATGTTTGCACACTGAAAATTTCGATGGCGTTGTGCAAGACAAAACGAATGAAGACCTTCTGCTGAAAACCCGGTAAGAATATTTGAATATTTACTGCTTTTAGACGTTAAAATATCTGAAAAATCGATGTACCATTACACCTCGGTACTGATTTGTATAGGAATTTAGACAACAAAATTTAGCAATTCCCACCATCGGGGGCGGTCGAGGGGGGTGCGGATCGACGGGGAATAATTCCTGGCGCCGATTAATGACGGTTTACTGAAAAAAAATTGACAAATTTCAGAGTTTTTGAAAAAAACAAAACAAATTTAAGGCAAAAAAAAATTCTGAAATGTTTGCACACTGAAAATTTCGATGGCGTTGTGCAAGACAAAACGAATGAAGACCTTCTGCTGAAAACCCGGTAAGAATATTTGAATATTTACTGCTTTTAGACGTTAAAATATCTGAAAAATCGATGTACCATTACACCTCGGTACTGATTTGTATAGGAATTTAGACAACAAAATTTAGCAATTCCCACCATCGGGGGCGGTCGAGGGGGGTGCGGATCGACGGGGAATAATTCCTGGCGCCGATTAATGACGGTTTGCTGAAAAAAATTTGACAAATTTCAGAGTTTTTGACAAAAAACAAAAAAAAATTAAGGCAAAAAAAAATTCTGAAATGTTTGCACACTGAAAATTTCCATGGCGTTGTGCAAGACAAAACGAATGAAGACCTTCTGCTGAAAACCCGGTAAGAATATTTGAATATTTACTGCTTTTAGACGTTAAAATATCTGAAAAATCGATGTACCATTACACCTCGGTACTGATTTGTATAGGAATTTAGACAACAAAATTTAGCAATTCCCACCATCGGGGGCGGTCGAGGGGGGTGCGGATCGACGGGGAATAACTCCTGGCGCCGATTAATGACGGTTTGCTGAAAAAAATTTGACAAATTTCAGAGTTTTTGACAAAAAAAAAAAAAATTAAGGCAAAAAAAAATTCTGAAATGTTTGCACACTGAAAATTTCGATGGCGTTGTGCAAGACAAAACGAATGAAGACCTTCTGCTGAAAACCCGGTAAGAATATTTGAATATTTACTGCTTTTAGACGTTAAAATATCTGAAAAATCGATGTACCATTACACCTCGGTACTGATTTGTATAGGAATTTAGACAACAAAATTTAGCAATTCCCACCATCGGGGGCGGTCGAGGGGGGTGCGGATCGACGGGGAATAATTCCTGGCGCCGATTAATGACGGTTTACTGAAAAAAAATTGACAAATTTCAGAGTTTTTGAAAAAAACAAAACAAATTTAAGGCAAAAAAAAATTCTGAAATGTTTGCACACTGAAAATTTCGATGGCGTTGTGCAAGACAAAACGAATGAAGACCTTCTGCTGAAAACCCGGTAAGAATATTTGAATATTTACTGCTTTTAGACGTTAAAATATCTGAAAAATCGATGTACCATTACACCTCGGTACTGATTTGTATAGGAATTTAGACAACAAAATTTAGCAATTCCCACCATCGGGGGCGGTCGAGGGGGGTGCGGATCGACGGGGAATATATCCTGGCGCCGATTAATGACGGTTTGCTGAAAAAAATTTGACAAATTTCAGAGTTTTTGACAAAAAACAAAAAAAATTTAAGGCAAAAAAAAATTCTGAAATGTTTGCACACTGAAAATTTCGATGGCGTTGTGCAAGACAAATCGAATGAAGACCTTCTGCTGAAAACCCGGTAAGAATATGTGAATATTTACTGCTTTTAGACGTTAAAATATCTGAAAAATCGATGTACCATTACACCTCGGTACTGATTTGTATAGGAATTTAGACAACAAAATTTAGCAATTCCCACCATCGGGGGCGGTCGAGGGGGGTGCGGATCGACGGGGAATAATTCCTGGCGCCGATTAATGACGGTTAACTGAAAAAAATTTGACAAATTTCAGAGTTTTTGAAAAAAACAAAACAAATTTAAGGCAAAAAAAAATTCTGAAATGTTTGCACACTGAAAATTTCGATGGCGTTGTGCAAGACAAAACGAATGAAGACCTTCTGCTGAAAACCCGGTAAGAATATTTGAATATTTACTGCTTTTAGACGTTAAAATATCTGAAAAATCGATGTACCATTACACCTCGGTACTGATTTGTATAGGAATTTAGACAACAAAATTTAGCAATTCCCACCATCGGGGGCGGTCAAGAGGGGTGCGGATCGACGGGGAATAATTCCTGGCGCCGATTAATGACGGTTTGCTGAAAAAAATTTGACAAATTTCAGAGTTTTTGACAAAAAACAAAAAAAATTTAAGGCAAAAAAAAATTCTGAAATGTTTGCACACTGAAAATTTCGATGGCGTTGTGCAAGACAAATCGAATGAAGACCTTCTGCTGAAAACCCGGTAAGAATATGTGAATATTTACTGCTTTTAGACGTTAAAATATCTGAAAAATCGATGTACCATTACACCTCGGTACTGATTTGTATAGGAATTTAGACAACAAAATTTAGCAATTCCCACCATCGGGGGCGGTCGAGGGGGGTGCGGATCGACGGGGAATAATTCCTGGCGCCGATTAATGACGGTTAACTGAAAAAAATTTGACAAATTTCAGAGTTTTTGAAAAAAACAAAACAAATTTAAGGCAAAAAAAAATTCTGAAATGTTTGCACACTGAAAATTTCGATGGCGTTGTGCAAGACAAAACGAATGAAGACCTTCTGCTGAAAACCCGGTAAGAATATTTGAATATTTACTGCTTTTAGACGTTAAAATATCTGAAAAATCGATGTACCATTACACCTCGGTACTGATTTGTATAGGAATTTAGACAACAAAATTTAGCAATTCCCACCATCGGGGGCGGTCAAGAGGGGTGCGGATCGACGGGGAATAATTCCTGGCGCCGATTAATGACGGTTTGCTGAAAAAATTTGACAAATTTCAGAGTTTTTGACAAAAAACAAAAAAAATTTAAGGCAAAAAAAAATTCTGAAATGTTTGCACACTGAAAATTTCGATGGCGTTGTGCAAGACAAAACGAATGAAGACCTTCTGCTGAAAACCCGGTAAGAATATGTGAATATTTACTGCTTTCAGACGTTAAAATATCTGAAAAATCGATGTACCATTACACCTCGGTACTGATTTGTATAGGAATTTAGACAACAAAATTTAGCAAATCCCATTATCGGGGGCGGTCGAGGGGGGTGCGGATCGACGGGGAATAATTCCTGGCGCCGATTAATGACGGTTTACTGAAAAAAATTTGACAAATCTCAGAGTTTTTGAAAAAAACAAAACAAATTTAAGGCAAAAAAAAATTCTGAAATGTTTGCACACTGAAAATTTCGATGGCGTTGTGCAAGACAAAACGAATGAAGACCTTCTGCTGAAAACCCGGTAAGAATATTTGAATATTTACTGCTTTTAGACGTTAAAATATCTGAAAAATCGATGTACCATTACACCTCGGTACTGATTTGTATAGGAATTTAGACAACAAAATTTAGCAATTCCCACCATCGGGGGCGGTCGAGGGGGGTGCGGATCGAGGGGGACTAATTCCTGGCGCCGATTAATGACGGTTTGCTGAAAAAAATTTGACAAATTTCAGAGTTTTTGAAAAAATCAAAACAAATTTAAGGCAAAAAAAAATTCTGAAATGTTTGCACACTGAAAATTTCGATGGCGTTGTGCAAGACAAAAGGAATGAAGACCTTCTGCTGAAAACCCGGTAAGAATATTTGAATATTTACTGCTTTTAGACGTTAAAATATCTGAAAAATCGATGTACCATTACACCTCGGTACTGATTTGTATAGGAATTTAGACAACAAAATTTAGCAATTTCCACCATCGGGGGCGGTCGAGGGGGGTGCGGATCGACGGGGAATAATTCCTGGCGCCGATTAATGACGGTTTGCTGAAAAAAATTTGACAAATTTCAGAGTTTTTGACAAAAAACAAAAAAAAATTAAGGCAAAAAAAAATTCTGAAATGTTTGCACACTGAAAATTTCAATGGCGTTGTGCAAGACAAAACGAATGAAGACCTTCTGCTGAAAACCCGGTAAGAATATTTGAATATTTACTGCTTTTAGACGTTAAAATATCTGAAAAATCGATGTACCATTACACCTCGGTACTGATTTGTATAGGAATTTAGACAACAAAATTTAGAATTCCCACCATCGGGGGCGGTCGAGGGGGGTGCGGATCGACGGGGAATAACTCCTGGCGCCGATTAATCACGGTTTGCTGAAAAAAATTTGACAAATTTCAGAGTTTTTGACAAAAAAAAAAAAAAAATTAAGGCAAAAAAAAATTCTGAAATGTTTGCACACTGAAAATTTCAATGGCGTTGTGCAAGACAAAACGAATGAAGACCTTCTGCTGAAAACCCGGTAAGAATATTTGAATATTTACTGCTTTTAGACGTTAAAATATCTGAAAAATCGATGTACCATTACACCTCGGTACTGATTTGTATAGGAATTTAGACAACAAAATTTAGCAATTCCCACCATCGGGGGCGGTCGAGGGGGTTGCGGATCGACGGGGAATATATCCTGGCGCCGATTAATGACAGTTTGCTGAAAAAAATTTGACAAATTTCAGAGATTTTGAAAAAAACAAAACAAATTTAAGGCAAAAAAAAATTCTGAAATGTTTGCACACTGAAAATTTCGATGGCGTTGTGCAAGACAAAACGAATGAAGACCTTCTGCTGAAAACCCGGTAAGAATATTTGAATATTTACTGCTTTTAGACGTTAAAATATCTGAAAAATCGATGTACCATTACACCTCGGTACTGATTTGTATAGGAATTTAGACAACAAAATTTAGCAATTCCCACCATCGGGGGCGGTCGAGGGGGGTGCGGATCGACGGGGAATATATCCTGGCGCCGATTAAGGACGGTTTGCTGAAAAAAATTTGACAAATTACAGAGTTTTTGAAAAAAACAAAACAAATTTAAGGCAAAAAAAAATTCTGAAATGTTTGCACACTGAAAATTTCGATGGCGTTGTGCAAGACAAAACGAATGAAGACCTTCTGCTGAAAACCCGGTAAGAATATTTGAATATTTACTGCTTTTAGACGTTAAAATATATGAAAAATCGATGTACCATTACACCTCGGTACTGATTTGTATAGGAATTTAGACAACAAAATTTAGCAATTCCCACCATCGGGGGCGGTCGAGGGGGGTGCGGATCGACGGGGAATAATTCCTGGCGCCGATTAATGACGGTTTGCTGAAAAAAATTTGACAAATTTCAGAGTTTTTGACAAAAAACAAAAAAAATTTAAGGCAAAAAAAAATTCTGAAATGTTTGCACACTGAAAATTTCGATGGCGTTGTGCAAGACAAAACGAATGAAGACCTTCTGCTGAAAACCCGGTAAGAATATGTGAATATTTACTGCTTTCAGACGTTAAAATATCTGAAAAATCGATGTACCATTACACCTCGGTACTGATTTGTATAGGAAATTAGACAACAAAATTTAGCAATTCCCACCATCGGGGGCGGTCGAGGGGGGTGCGGATCGACGGGGAATAATTCCTGGCGCCGATTAATGACGGTTTGCTGAAAAAAATTTGACAAATTTCAGAGTTTTTGACAAAAAACAAAAAAAATTTAAGGCAAAAAAAAAATCTGAAATGTTTGCACACTGAAAATTTCGATGGCGTTGTGCAAGACAAAACGAATGAAGACCTTCTGCTGAAAACCCGGTAAGAATATTTGAATATTTACTGCTTTTAGACGTTAAAATATCTGAAAAATCGATGTACCATTACACCTCGGTACGGTACTGATTTGTATATGAATTTAGACAACAAAATTTAGCAATTCCCACCATCGGGGGCGGTCGAGGGGGGTGCGGATCGACGGGGAATAATTCCTGGCGCCGATTAATGACGGTTTGCTGAAAAAAATTTGATAAAATTCAGAGTTTTTGACGAAAAACAAAAATAAATTAAGGCAAAAAAAAATTCTGAAATGTTTGCACACTGAAAATTTCGATGGCGTTGTGCAAGACAAAACGAATGAAGACCTTCTGCTGAAAACCCGGTAAGAATATTTGAATATTTACTGCTTTTAGACGTTAAAATATCTGAAAAATCGATGTACCATTACACCTCGGTACTGATTTGTATAGGAATTTAGACAACAAAATTTAGCAATTCCCACCATCGGGGGCGGTCGAGGGGGGTGCGGATCGACGGGGAATATATCCTGGCGCCGATTAATGACGGTTTGCTGAAAAAAATTTGACAAATTTCAGAGTTTTTGACAAAATACAAAAAAAATTTAAGGCAAAAAAAATTCTGAAATGTTTTCACACTGAAAAGTTCGATGGCGTTGTGCAAGACAAAACGAATGAAGACCTTCTGCTGAAAACCCGGTAAGAATATTTGAATATTTACTGCTTTTAGACGTTAAAATATCTGAAAAATCGATGTACCATTACACCTCGGTACTGATTTGTATAGGAATTTAGACAACAAAATTTAGCAATTCCCACCATTGGGGGCGGTCGAGGGGGGTGCGGATCGACGGGGAATAATTCCTGGCGCCGATTAATGACGGTTTGCTGAAAAAAATTTGACAAATTTCAGAGTTTTTGACAAGAAACAAAAAAAATTTAAGGCAAAAAAAAATTCTGAAATGTTTGCACACTGAAAATTTCGATGGCGTTGTGCAAGACAAAACGAATGAAGACCTTCTGCTGAAAACCCGGTAAGAATATTTGAATATTTACTGCTTTTAGACGTTAAAATATCTGAAAAATCGATGTACCATTACACCTCGGTACGGTACTGATTTGTATAGGAATTTAGACAACAAAATTTAGCAATTCCCACCATCGGGGGCGGTCGAGGGGGGTGCGGATCGACGGGGAATAATTCCTGGCGCCGATTAATGACGGTTTGCAGAAAAAAATTTGACAAAATTCAGAGTTTTTGACGAAAAACAAAAATAAATTAAGGCAAAAAAAAATTCTGAAATGTTTGTACACTGAAAATTTCGATGGCGTTGTGCAAGACAAAACGAATGAAGACCTTCTGCTGAAAACCCGGTAAGAATATTTGAATATTTACTGCTTTTAGACGTTAAAATATCTGAAAAATCGATGTACCATTACACCTCGGTACTGATTTGTATAGGAATTTAGACAACAAAATTTAGCAATTCTCACCATCGGGGGCGGTCGAGGGGGGTGCGGATCGACGGGGAATAATTCCTGGCGCCGATTAATGACGGTTTGCAGAAAAAAAATTGACAAAATTCAGAATTTTTGACAAAAAACAAAAATAAATTAAGGCAAAAAAAACTTCTGAAATGTTTGTACACTGAAAATTTCGATGGCGTTGTGCAAGACAAAACGAATGAAGACCTTCTGCTGAAAACCCAGTAAGAATATTTGAATATTTACTGCTTTTAGACGTTAAAATATCTGAAAAATCGATGTACCATTACACCTCGGTACTGATTTGTATAGGAATTTAGACAACAAAATTTAGCAATTCCCACCATCGGGGGCGGTCGAGGGGGGTGCGGATCGACGGGGAATATATCCTGGCGCCGATTAATGACGGTTTGCTGAAAAAAATTTGACAAATTTCAGAGTTTTTGACAAAAAACAAAAAAAATTTAAGGCAAAACAAAATTCTGAAGTGTTTGCACACTGAAAATTTCGATGGCGTTGTGCAAGACAAAACGAATGAAGACCTTCTGCTGAAAACCCGGTAAGAATATTTGAATATTTACTGCTTTTAGACGTTAAAATATCTGAAAAATCGATGTACCATTACACCTCGGTACTGATTTGTATAGGAATTTAGACAACAAAATTTAGCAAATCCCACCATCGGGGGCGGTCGAGGGGGGTGCGGATCGACGGGGAATAATTCCTGGCGCCGATTAATGACGGTTTGCTAAAAAAAAAATTTGAAAAATTTCAGAGTTTTTGACAAAAAACAATAACAATTTAAGGCAAAAAAAAATTCTGAAATGTTTGCACACTGAAAATTTCGATGGCGTTGTGCAAGACAAAACGAATGAAGACCTTCTGCTGAAAACCCGGTAAGAATATTTGAATATTTACTGCTTTTAGACGTTAAAATATCTGAAAAATCGATGTACCATTACACCTCGGTACTGATTTGTATAGGAATTTAGACAACAAAATTTAGCAATTCCCACCATCGGGGGCGGTCGAGGGGGGTGCGGATCGACGGGGAATAATTCCTGGCGCCGATTAATGACGATTTGCTGAAAAAAATTTGACAAATTTCAGAGTTTTTGACAAAAAACAAAAAAAAATTAAGGCAAAAAAAATTCTGTAGTGTTTGCACACTGAAAATTTCGATGGCGTTGTGCAAGACAAAACGAATGAAGACCTTCTGCTGAAAACCCGGTAAGAATATTTGAATATTTACTGCTTTTAGACGTTAAAATATCTGAAAAATCGATGTACCATTACACCTCGGTACTGATTTGTATAGGAATTTAGACAACAAAATTTAGCAATTCCCACCATCGGGGGCGGTCGAGGGGGGTGCGGATCGACGGGGAATATATCCTGGCGCCGATTAATGACGGTTTGCTGAAAAAAATTTGACAAATTTCAGAGTTTTTGACAAAATACAAAAAAAATTTAAGGCAAAAAAAATTCTGAAATGTTTTCACACTGAAAATTTCGATGGCGTTGTGCAAGACAAAACGAATGAAGACCTTCTGCTGAAAACCCGGTAAGAATATTTGAATATTTACTGCTTTTAGACGTTAAAATATCTGAAAAATCGATGTACCATTACACCTCGGTACTGATTTGTATAGGAATTTAGACAACAAAATTTAGCAATTCCCACCATCGGGGGCGGTCGAGGGGGGTGCGGATCGACGGGGAATAATTCCTGGCGCCGATTAATGACGGTTTGCTGAAAAAAATTTGACAAATTTCAGAGTTTTTGACAAAAAACAAAAAAAATTTAAGGCAAAAAAAAATTCTGAAATGTTTGCACACTGAAAATTTCGATGGCGTTGTGCAAGACAAAACGAATGAAGACCTTCTGCTGAAAACCCGGTAAGAATATTTGAATATTTACTGCTTTTAGACGTTAAAATATCTGAAAAATCGATGTACCATTACACCTCGGTACGGTACTGATTTGTATAGGAATTTAGACAACAAAATTTAGCAATTCCCACCATCGGGGGCGGTCGAAGGGGGTGCGGATCGACGGGGAATAATTCCTGGCGCCGATTAATGACGGTTTGCAGAAAAAAATTTGACAAAATTCAGAGTTTTTGACGAAAAACAAAAATAAATTAAGGCAAAAAAAAATTCTGAAATGTTTGTACACTGAAAATTTCGATGGCGTTGTGCAAGACAAAACGAATGAAGACCTTCTGCTGAAAACCCGGTAAGAATATTTGAATATTTACTGCTTTTAGACGTTAAAATATCTGAAAAATCGATGTACCATTACACCTCGGTACTGATTTGTATAGGAATTTAGACAACAAAATTTAGCAATTCTCACCATCGGGGGCGGTCGAGGGGGGTGCGGATCGACGGGGAATAATTCCTGGCGCCGATTAATGACGGTTTGCAGAAAAAAAATTGACAAAATTCAGAATTTTTGACAAAAAACAAAAATAAATTAAGGCAAAAAAAAATTCTGAAATGTTTGTACACTGAAAATTTCGATGGCGTTGTGCAAGACAAAACGAATGAAGACCTTCTGCTGAAAACCCAGTAAGAATATTTGAATATTTACTGCTTTTAGACGTTAAAATATCTGAAAAATCGATGTACCATTACACCTCGGTACTGATTTGTATAGGAATTTAGACAACAAAATTTAGCAATTCCCACCATCGGGGGCGGTCGAGGGGGGTGCGGATCGACGGGGAATATATCCTGGCGCCGATTAATGACGGTTTGCTGAAAAAAATTTGACAAATTTCAGAGTTTTTGACAAAAAACAAAAAAAATTTAAGGCAAAACAAAATTCTGAAGTGTTTGCACACTGAAAATTTCGATGGCGTTGTGCAAGACAAAACGAATGAAGACCTTCTGCTGAAAACCCGGTAAGAATATTTGAATATTTACTGCTTTTAGACGTTAAAATATCTGAAAAATCGATGTACCATTACACCTCGGTACTGATTTGTATAGGAATTTAGACAACAAAATTTAGCAAATCCCACCATCGGGGGCGGTCGAGGGGGGTGCGGATCGACGGGGAATAATTCCTGGCGCCGATTAATGACGGTTTGCTAAAAAAAAAATTTGAAAAATTTCAGAGTTTTTGACAAAAAACAATAACAATTTAAGGCAAAAAAAAATTCTGAAATGTTTGCACACTGAAAATTTCGATGGCGTTGTGCAAGACAAAACGAATGAAGACCTTCTGCTGAAAACCCGGTAAGAATATTTGAATATTTACTGCTTTTAGACGTTAAAATATCTGAAAAATCGATGTACCATTACACCTCGGTACTGATTTGTATAGGAATTTAGACAACAAAATTTAGCAATTCCCACCATCGGGGGCGGTCGAGGGGGGTGCGGATCGACGGGGAATAATTCCTGGCGCCGATTAATGACGATTTGCTGAAAAAAATTTGACAAATTTCAGAGTTTTTGACAAAAAACAAAAAAAAATTAAGGCAAAAAAAATTCTGTAGTGTTTGCACACTGAAAATTTCGATGGCGTTGTGCAAGACAAAACGAATGAAGACCTTCTGCTGAAAACCCGGTAAGAATATTTGAATATTTACTGCTTTTAGACGTTAAAATATCTGAAAAATCGATGTACCATTACACCTCGGTACTGATTTGTATAGGAATTTAGACAACAAAATTTAGCAATTCCCACCCTCGGGGGCGGTCGAGGGGGGTGCGGATCGACGGGGAATATATCCTGGCGCCGATTAATGACGGTTTGCTGAAAAAAATTTGACAAATTTCAGAGTTTTTGACAAAAAACAAAAAAAAATTAAGGCAAAAAAAATTCTGTAGTGTTTGCACACTGAAAATTTCGATGGCGTTGTGCAAGACAAAACGAATGAAGACCTTCTGCTGAAAACCCGGTAAGAATATTTGAATATTTACTGCTTTTAGACGTTAAAATATCTGAAAAATCGATGTACCATTACACCTCGGTACTGATTTGTATAGGAATTTAGACAACAAAATTTAGCAATTCCCACCATCGGGGGCGGTCGAGGGGGGTGCGGATCGACGGGGACTAATTCCTGGCGCCGATTAATGACGGTTTGCTGAAAAAAATTTGACAAATTTCAGAGTTTTTGACAAAAAACAAAAAAAATTTAAGGCAAAAAAAAATTCTGAAATGTTTGCACACTGAAAATTTCAATGGCGTTGTGCAAGACAAAACGAATGAAGACCTTCTGCTGAAAACCCGGTAAGAATATTTGAATATTTACTGCTTTTAGACGTTAAAATATCTGAAAAATCGATGTACCATTACACCTCGGTACTGATTTGTATAGGAATTTAGACAACAAAATTTAGCAATTCCCACCATCGGGGGCGGTCGAGGGGGGTGCGGATCGACGGGGAATATATCCTGGCGCCGATTAATGACGGTTTGCTGAAAAAAATTTGACAAATTTCAGAGTTTTTGACAAAAAACAAAAAAAAATTAAGGCAAAAAAAATTCTGTAGTGTTTGCACACTGAAAATTTCGATGGCGTTGTGCAAGACAAAACGAATGAAGACCTTCTGCTGAAAACCCGGTAAGAATATTTGAATATTTACTGCTTTTAGACGTTAAAATATCTGAAAAATCGATGTACCATTACACCTCGGTACTGATTTGTATAGGAATTTAGACAACAAAATTTAGCAATTCCCATCATCGGGGGCGGTCGAGGGGGGTGCGGATCGACGGGGAATATATCCTGGCGCCGATTAATGACGGTTTGCTGAAAAAAATTTGACAAATTTCAGAGTTTTTGACAAAAAACAAAAAAAATTTAAGGCAAAAAAAAATTCTGAAATGTTTGCACACTGAAAATTTCGATGGCGTTGTGCAAGACAAAACGAATGAAGACCTTCTGCTGAAAACCCGGTAAGAATATTTGAATATTTACTGCTTTTAGACGTTAAAATATCTGAAAAATCGATGTACCATTACACCTCGGTACTGATTTGTATAGGAATTTAGACAACAAAATTTAGCAATTCCCACCATCGGGGGCGGTCGAGGGGGGTGCGGATCGACGGGGAATAATTCCTGGCGCCGATTAATGACGGTTTGCTGAAAAAAATTTGACAAAATTCAGAGTTTTTGACAAAAAACAAAAATAAATTAAGGCAAAAAAAAATTCTGAAATGTTTGTACACTGAAAATTTCGATGGCGTTGTGCAAGACAAAACGAATGAAGACCTTCTGCTGAAAACCCGGTAAGAATATTTGAATATTTACTGCTTTTAGACGTTAAAATGTCTGAAAAATCGATGTACCATTACACCTCGGTACTGATTTGTATAGGAATTTAGACAACAAAATTTAGCAATTCCCACCATCGGGGGCGGTCGAGGGGGGTGCGGATCGACGGGGAATAATTCCTGGCGCCGATTAATGACGATTTGCTGAAAAAAATTTGACAAATTTCAGAGTTTTTGACAAAAAACAAAAAAAATTTAAGGCAAAACAAAATTCTGAAGTGTTTGCACACTGAAAATTTCGATGGCGTTGTGCAAGACAAAACGAATGAAGACCTTCTGCTGAAAACCCGGTAAGAATATTTGAATATTTACTGCTTTTAGACGTTAAAATATCTGAAAAATCGATGTACCATTACACCTCGGTACTGATTTGTATAGGAATTTAGACAACAAAATTTAGCAATTCCCACCATCGGGGGCGGTCGAGGGGGGTGCGGATCGACGGGGAATAATTCCTGGCGCCGATTAATGACGGTTTGCTGAAAAAAATTTGACAAATTTCAGAGTTTTTGACAAAAAACAAAAAAAAATTAAGGCAAAAAAAATTCTGTAGTGTTTGCACACTGAAAATTTCGATGGCGTTGTGCAAGACAAAACGAATGAAGACCTTCTGCTGAAAACCCGGTAAGAATATTTGAATATTTACTGCTTTTAGACGTTAAAATATCTGAAAAATCGATGTACCATTACACCTCGGTACTGATTTGTATAGGAATTTAGACAACAAAATTTAGCAATTCCCATCATCGGGGGCGGTCGAGGGGGGTGCGGATCGACGGGGAATATATCCTGGCGCCGATTAATGACGGTTTGCTGAAAAAAATTTGACAAATTTCAGAGTTTTTGACAAAAAACAAAAAAAATTTAAGGCAAAAAAAATTCTGAAATGTTTGCACACTGAAAATTTCGATGGCGTTGTGCAAGACAAATCGAATGAAGACCTTCTGCTGAAAACCCGGTAAGAATATGTGAATATTTACTGCTTTTAGACGTTAAAATATCTGAAAAATCGATGTACCATTACACCTCGGTACTGATTTGTATAGGAATTTAGACAACAAAATTTAGCAATTCCCACCATCGGGGGCGGTCGAGGGGGGTGCGGATCGACGGGGAATAATTCCTGGCGCCGATTAATGACGGTTTACTGAAAAAAATTTGACAAATTTCAGAGTTTTTGAAAAAAACAAAACAAATTTAAGGCAAAAAAAAATTCTGAAATGTTTGCACACTGAAAATTTCGATGGCGTTGTGCAAGACAAAACGAATGAAGACCTTCTGCTGAAAACCCGGTAAGAATATGTGAATATTTACTGCTTTTAGACGTTAAAATATCTGAAAAATCGATGTACCATTACACCTCGGTACTGATTTGTATAGGAATTTAGACAACAAAATTTAGCAATTCCTACCATCGGGGGCGGTCGAGGGGGGTGCGGATCGACGGGGAATAATTCCTGGCGCCGATTAATGACGGTTTGCTGAAAAAAATTTGACAAATTTCAGAGTTTTTGACAAAAAAAAAAAAAAAATTTAAGGCAAAAAAAAATTCTTAAATGTTTGCACACTGAAAATTTCGATGGCGTTGTGCAAGACAAAACGAATGAAGACCTTCTGCTGAAAACCCGGTAAGAATATTTGAATATTTACTGCTTTTAGACGTTAAAATATCTGAAAAATCGATGTACCATTACACCTCGGTACTGATTTGTATAGGAATTTAGACAACAAAATTTAGCAATTCCCACCATCGGGGGCGGTCGAGGGGGTGCGGATCGACGGGGAATAATTCCTGGCGCCGATTAATGACGGTTTACTGAAAAAAAATTGACAAATTTCAGAGTTTTTGAAAAAAACAAAACAAATTTAAGGCAAAAAAAAATTCTGAAATGTTTGCACACTGAAAATTTCGATGGCGTTGTGCAAGACAAAACGAATGAAGACCTTCTGCTGAAAACCCGGTAAGAATATTTGAATATTTACTGCTTTTAGACGTTAAAATATCTGAAAAATCGATGTACCATTACACCTCGGTACTGATTTGTATAGGAATTTAGACAACAAAATTTAGCAATTCCCACCATCGGGGGCGGTCGAGGGGGGTGCGGATCGACGGGGAATAATTCCTGGCGCCGATTAATGACGGTTTGCTGAAAAAAATTTGACAAATTTCAGAGTTTTTGTCAAAAAACAAAAAAAAATTAAGGCAAAACAAAATTCTGAAGTGTTTGCACACTGAAAATTTCGATGGCGTTGTGCAAGACAAAACGAATGAAGACCTTCTGCTGAAAACCCGGTAAGAATATTTGAATATTTACTGCTTTTAGACGTTAAAATATCTGAAAAATCGATGTACCATTACACCTCGGTACTGATTTGTATAGGAATTTAGACAACAAAATTTAGCAAATCCCACCATCGGGGGCGGTCGAGGGGGGTGCGGATCGACGGGGAATAATTCCTGGCGCCGATTAATGACGGTTTGCTGAAAAAAAATTTGACAAATTTCAGAGTTTTTGACAAAAAACAAAAACAATTTAAGGCAAAAAAAAATTCTGAAATGTTTGCACACTGAAAATTTCGATGGCGTTGTGCAAGACAAAACGAATGAAGACCTTCTGCTGAAAACCCGGTAAGAATATTTGAATATTTACTGCTTTTAGACGTTAAAATATCTGAAAAATCGATGTACCATTACACCTCGGTACTGATTTGTATAGGAATTTAGACAACAAAATTTAGCAATTCCCAACATCGGGGGCGGTCGAGGGGGGTGTGGATCGACGGGGAATAATTCCTGGCGCCGATTAATGACGGTTTGCTGAAAAAAATTTGACAAATTTCAGAGTTTTTGACAAAAAACAAAAAAAATTTAAGGCAAAAAAAAATGCTGAAATGTGTGCACACTGAAAATTTCGATGGCGTTGTGCAAGACAAAACGAATGAAGACCTTCTGCTGAAAACCCGGTAAGAATATTTGAATATTTACTGCTTTTAGACGTTAAAATATCTGAAAAATCGATGTACCATTACACCTCGGTACTGATTTGTATAGGAATTTAGACAACAAAATTTAGCAAATCCCATTATCGGGGGCGGTCGAGGGGGGTGCGGATCGACGGGGAATATATCCTGGCGCCGATTAATGACGGTTTGCTGAAAAAAATTTGACAAATTTCAGAGTTTTTGACAAAAAACAAAAAAAATTTAAGGCAAAAAAAAATTCTGAAATGTTTGCACACTGAAAATTTCGATGGCGTTGTGCAAGACAAATCGAATGAAGACCTTCTGCTGAAAACCCGGTAAGAATATGTGAATATTTACTGCTTTTAGACGTTAAAATATCTGAAAAATCGATGTACCATTACACCTCGGTACTGATTTGTATAGGAATTTAGACAACAAAATTTAGCAATTCCCACCATCGGGGGCGGTCGAGGGGGGTGCGGATCGACGGGGAATAATTCCTGGCGCCGATTAATGACGGTTTGCTGAAAAAAATTTGAAAAAATTCAGAGTTTTTGACAAAAAACAAAAAAAAATCAGAAATGTTTGTACAGTGAAAATTTCGATGGCGTTGTGCAAGACAAAACGAATGAAGACCTTCTGCTGAAAACCCGGTAAGAATATTTGAATATTTACTGCTTTTAGACGTTAAAATATCTGAAAAATCGATGTACTACACCTCGGTACGGTACTGATTTGTATAGGAATTTAGACAACAAAATTTAGCAATTCCCACCATCGGGGGCGGTCGAGGGGAGTCCGGATCGACGGGGAATAATTCCTGGCGCCGATTAATGACGGTTTGCTGAAAAAAATTTGACAAATTTCAGAGTTTTTGACAAAAAACAAAAAAAATTTAAGGCAAAAAAAAAATCTGAAATGTTTGCACACTGAAAATTTCGATGGCGTTGTGCAAGACAAAACGAATGAAGACCTTCTGCTGAAAACCCGGTAAGAATATTTGAATATTTACTGCTTTTAGACGTTAAAATATCTGAAAAATCGATGTACCATTACACCTCGGTACGGTACTGATTTGTATAGGAATTCAGACAACAAAATTTAGCAATTCCCACCATCGGGGGCGGTCGAGGGGGGTGCGGATCGACGGGGAATAATTCCTGGCGCCGATTAATGACGGTTTGCTGAAAAAAATTTGACAAACTTCAGAGTTTTTGACAAAAAACAAAAAAAATTTAAGGCAAAAAAAAAATCTGAAATGTTTGCACACTGAAAATTTCGATGGCGTTGTGCAAGACAAAACGAATGAAGACCTTCTGCTGAAAACCCGGTAAGAATATTTGAATATTTACTGCTTTTAGACGTTAAAATATCTGAAAAATCGATGTACCATTACACCTCGGTACTGATTTGTATAGGAATTTAGACAACAAAATTTAGCTATTCCCACCATCGGGGGCGGTCGAGGGGGGTGCGGATCGACGGGGAATAATTCCTGGCGCCGATTAATGACGGTTTGCTGAAAAAAATTTAACGAATTTCAGAGTTTTTGACAAAAAACAACAAAAAATTAAGGCAAAAAAAAATTCTGAAATGTGTGCACACTGAAAATTTCGATGGCGTTGTGCAAGACAAAACGAATGAAGACCTTCTGCTGAAAACCCGGTAAGAATATTTGAATATTTACTGCTTTTAGACGTTAAAATATCTGAAAAATCGATGTACCATTACACCTCGGTACTGATTTGTATAGGAATTTAGACAACAAAATTTAGCTATTCCCACCATCGGGGGCGGTCGAGGGGGGTGCGGATCGACGGGGAATAATTCCTGGCGCCGATTAATGACGGTTTGCTGCAAAAAATTTGACAAAATTCAGAGTTTTTGACAAAAAACAAAAAAAATTTAAGGCAAAAAAAAATTCAGAAATGTTTGTACACTGAAAATTTCGATGGCGTTGTGCAAGACAAAACGAATGAAGACCTTCTGCTGAAAACCCGGTAAGAATATTTGAATATTTACTGCTTTTAGACGTTAAAATATCTGAAAAATCGATGTACCATTACACCTCGGTACTGATTTGTATAGGAATTTAGACAACAAAATTTAGCAATTCCCACCATCGGGGGCGGTCGAGGGGGGTGCGGATCGACGGGGAATAATTCCTGGCGCCGATTAATGACGGTTTGCTGAAAAAAATTTGACAAATTTCAGAGTTTTTGACAAAAAACAATAAAAATTTAAGGCAAAAAAAAAATCTGAAATGTTTGCACACTGAAAATTTCGATGGCGTTGTGCAAGACAAAACGAATGAAGACCTTCTGCTGAAAACCCGGTAAGAATATTTGAATATTTACTGCTTTTAGACGTTAAAATATCTGAAAAATCGATGTACCATTACACCTCGGTACTGATTTGTATAGGAATTTAGACAACAAAATTTAGCAATTCCCACCATCGGGGGCGGTCGAGGGGGGTGCGGATCGACGGGGAATAATTCCTGGCGCCGATTAATGACGGTTTGCTGAAAAAAATTTGACGAATTTCAGAGTTTTTGACAAAAAACAACAAAAAATTAAGGCAAAAAAAAATTCTGAAATGTGTGCACACTGAAAATTTCGATGGCGTTGTGCAAGACAAAACGAATGAAGACCTTCTGCTGAAAACCCGGTAAGAATATTTGAATATTTACTGCTTTTAGACGTTAAAATATCTGAAAAATCGATGTACTACACCTCGGTACTGATTTGTATAGGAATTTAGACAACAAAATTTAGCAATTCCCACCATCGGGGGCGGTCGAGGGGGGTGCGGATCGACGGGGAATAATTCCTGGCGCCGATTAATGACGGTTTGCTGAAAAAAATTAGACAAATTTCAGAGTTTTTGACAAAAAACATAAAAAAATTGAGGCAAAAAAAAATTCTGAAATGTTTGCACACTGAAAATTTCGATGGCGTTGTGCAAGACAAAACGAATGAAGACCTTCTGCTGAAAACCCGGTAAGAATATTTGAATATTTACTGCTTTTAGACGTTAAAATATCTGAAAAATCGATGTACCATTACACCTCGGTACTGATTTGTATAGGAATTTAGACAACAAAATTTAGCAATTCCCACCATCGGGGGCGGTCGAGGGGGGTGCGGATCGACGGGGAATAATTCCTGGCGCCGATTAATGACGGTTTGCTGAAAAAAATTTGAAAAAATTCAGAGTTTTTGACAAAAAACAATAAAAATTTAAGGCAAAAAAAAATTCAGAAATGTTTGTACACTGAAAATTTCGATGGCGTTGTGCAAGACAAAACGAATGAAGACCTTCTGCTGATAACCCGGTAAGAATATTTGAATATTTACTGCTTTTAGACGTTAAAATATCTGAAAAATCGATGTACCATTACACCTCGGTACTGATTTGTATAGGAATTTAGACAACAAAATTTAGCAATTCCCACCATCGGGGGCGGTCGAGGGGGGTGCGGATCGACGGGAAATAATTCCTGGCGCCGATTAATGACGGTTTGCTGAAAAAAATTTGACAAATTTCAGAGTATTTGACAAAAAACAATAAAAATTTAAGGCAAAAAAATATTCTGAAATGTTTGTACACTGAAAATTTCGATGGCGTTGTGCAAGACAAAACGAATGAAGACCTTCTGCTGAAAACCCGGTAAGAATATTTGAATATTTACTGCTTTTAGACGTTAAAATATCTGAAAAATCGATGTACTACACCTCGGTACGGTACTGATTTGTATAGGAATTTAGACAACAAAATTTAGCAATTCCCACCATCGGGGGCGGTCGAGGGGGGTCCGGATCGACGGGGAATAATTCCTGGCGCCGATTAATGACGGTTTGCTGAAAAAAATTTGACAAATTTCAGAGTTTTTGACAAAAAACAAAAAAAAATTAAGGCAAAAAAAAATTCTGAAATGTTTGCACACTGAAAATTTCGATGGCGTTGTGCAAGACAAAACGAATGAAGACCTTCTGCTGAAAACCCGGTAAGAATATTTGAATATATACTGCTTTTAGACGTTAAAATATCTGAATAATCGATGTACCATTACACCTCGGTACGGTACTGATTTGTATAGGAATTTAGACAACAAAATTTAGCTATTCCCACCATCGGGGGCGGTCGAGGGGGGTGCGGATCGACGGGGAATAATTCCTGGCGCCGATTAATGACGGTTTGCTGAAAAAAATATGACAAATTTCAGAGTTTTTGACAAAATACATAAAAAAATTGAGGCAAAAAAAAATTCTGAAATGTTTGCACACTGAAAATTTCGATGGCGTTGTGCAAGACAAAACGAATGAAGACCTTCTGCTGAAAACCCGGTAAGAATATTTGAATATTTACTGCTTTTAGACGTTAAAATATCTGAAAAATCGATGTACCATTACACCTCGGTACTGATTTGTATAGGAATTTAGACAACAAAATTTAGCTATTCCCACCATCGGGGGCGGTCGAGGGGGGTGCGGATCGACGGGGAATAATTCCTGGCGCCGATTAATGACGGTTTGCTGCAAAAAATTTGACAAAATTCAGAGTTTTTGACAAAAAACAAAAAAAATTTAAGGCAAAAAAAAATTCAGAAATGTTTGTACACTGAAAATTTCGATGGCGTTGTGCAAGACAAAACGAATGAAGACCTTCTGCTGAAAACCCGGTAAGAATATTTGAATATTTACTGCTTTTAGACGTTAAAATATCTGAAAAATCGATGTACCATTACACCTCGGTACTGATTTGTATAGGAATTTAGACAACAAAATTTAGCAATTCCCACCATCGGGGGCGGTCGAGGGGGGTGCGGATCGACGGGGAATAATTCCTGGCGCCGATTAATGACGGTTTGCTGAAAAAAATTTGACAAATTTCAGAGTTTTTGACAAAAAACAATAAAAATTTAAGGCAAAAAAAAAATCTGAAATGTTTGCACACTGAAAATTTCGATGGCGTTGTGCAAGACAAAACGAATGAAGACCTTCTGCTGAAAACCCGGTAAGAATATTTGAATATTTACTGCTTTTAGACGTTAAAATATCTGAAAAATCGATGTACCATTACACCTCGGTACTGATTTGTATAGGAATTTAGACAACAAAATTTAGCAATTCCCACCATCGGGGGCGGTCGAGGGGGGTGCGGATCGACGGGGAATAATTCCTGGCGCCGATTAATGACGGTTTGCTGAAAAAAATTTGACGAATTTCAGAGTTTTTGACAAAAAACAACAAAAAATTAAGGCAAAAAAAAATTCTGAAATGTGTGCACACTGAAAATTTCGATGGCGTTGTGCAAGACAAAACGAATGAAGACCTTCTGCTGAAAACCCGGTAAGAATATTTGAATATTTACTGCTTTTAGACGTTAAAATATCTGAAAAATCGATGTACTACACCTCGGTACGGTACTGATTTGTATAGGAATTTAGACAACAAAATTTAGCAATTCCCACCATCGGGGGCGGTCGAGGGGGGTGCGGATCGACGGGGAATAATTCCTGGCGCCGATTAATGACGGTTTGCTGAAAAAAATTTGACAAATTTCAGAGTTTTTGACAAAAAACAAAAAAAATTTAAGGCAAAAAAAAATTCTGAAATGATTGCACACTGAAAATTTCGATGGCGTTGTGCAAGACAAAACGAATGAAGACCTTCTGCTGAAAACCCGGTAAGAATATTTGAATATTTACTGCTTTTAGACGTTAAAATATCTGAAAAATCGATGTACCATTACACCTCGGTACTGATTTGTATAGGAATTTAGACAACAAAATTTAGCAATTCCCACCATCGGGGGCGGTCGAGGGGGGTGCGGATCGACGGGGAATAATTCCTGGCGCCGATTAATGACGGTTTGCTGAAAAAAATTAGACAAATTTCAGAGTTTTTGACAAAAAACATAAAAAAATTGAGGCAAAAAAAAATTCTGAAATGTTTGCACACTGAAAATTTCGATGGCGTTGTGCAAGACAAAACGAATGAAGACCTTCTGCTGAAAACCCGGTAAGAATATTTGAATATTTACTGCTTTTAGACGTTAAAATATCTGAAAAATCGATGTACCATTACACCTCGGTACTGATTTGTATAGGAATTTAGACAACAAAATTTAGCAATTCCCACCATCGGGGGCGGTCGAGGGGGGTGCGGATCGACGGGGAATAATTCCTGGCGCCGATTAATGACGGTTTGCTGAAAAAAATTTAAAAAAATTCAGAGTTTTTGACAAAAAACAAAAAAAATTTAAGGCAAAAAAAAATTCAGAGATGTTTGTACACTGAAAATTTCGATGGCGTTGTGCAAGACAAAACGAATGAAGACCTTCTGCTGATAACCCGGTAAGAATATTTGAATATTTACTGCTTTTAGACGTTAAAATATCTGAAAAATCGATGTACCATTACACCTCGGTACTGATTTGTATAGGAATTTAGACAACAAAATTTAGCAATTCCCACCATCGGGGGCGGTCGAGGGGGGTGCGGATCGACGGGAAATAATTCCTGGCGCCGATTAATGACGGTTTGCTGAAAAAAATTTGACAAATTTCAGAGTTTATGACAAAAAACAATAAAAATTTAAGGCAAAAAAAAATTCTGAAATGTTTGTACACTGAAAATTTCGATGGCGTTGTGCAAGACAAAACGAATGAAGACCTTCTGCTGAAAACCCGGTAAGAATATTTGAATATTTACTGCTTTTAGACGTTAAAATATCTGAAAAATCGATGTACTACACCTCGGTACGGTACTGATTTGTATAGGAATTTAGACAACAAAATTTAGCAATTCCCAGCATCGGGGGCGGTCGAGGGGGGTCCGGATCGACGGGGAATAATTCCTGGCGCCGATTAATGACGGTTTGCTGAAAAAAATTTGACAAATTTCAGAGTTTTTGACAAAAAACAAAAAAAATTTAAGGCAAAAAAAAAATCTGAAATGTTTGCACACTGAAAATTTCGATGGCGTTGTGCAAGACAAAACGAATGAAGACCTTCTGCTGAAAACCCGGTAAGAATATTTGAATATTTACTGCTTTTAGACGTTAAAATATCTGAAAAATCGATGTACCATTACACCTCGGTACTGATTTGTATAGGACTTTAGACAACAAAATTTAGCAAATCCCACCATCGGGGGCGGTCGAGGGGGGTGCGGATCGACGGGGAATAATTCCTGGCGCCGATTAATGACGGTTTGCTGAAAAAAATATGACAAATTTCAGAGTTTTTGACAAAAAACATAAAAAAATTGAGGCAAAAAAAAATTCTGAAATGTTTGCACACTGAAAATTTCGATGGCGTTGTGCAAGACAAAACGAATGAAGACTTTCTGCTGAAAACCCGGTAAGAATATTTGAATATTTACTGCTTTTAGACGTTAAAATATCTGAAAAATCGATGTACCATTACACCTCGGTACTGATTTGTATAGGAATTTAGACAACAAAATTTAGCAATTCCCACCATCGGGGGCGGTCGAGGGGGGTGCGGATCGACGGGGAATAATTCCTGGCGCCGATTAATGACGGTTTGCTGAAAAAAATTTGAAAAAATTCAGAGTTTTTGACAAAAAACAAAAAAAATTTAAGGCAAAAAAAAATTCAGAAATGTTTGTACACTGAAAATTTCGATGGCGTTGTGCAAGACAAAACGAATGAAGACCTTCTGCTGATAACCCGGTAAGAATATTTGAATATTTACTGCTTTTAGACGTTAAAATATCTGAAAAATCGATGTACCATTACACCTCGGTACTGATTTGTATAGGAATTTAGACAACAAAATTTAGCAATTCCCACCATCGGGGGCGGTCGAGGGGGGTGCGGATCGACGGGAAATAATTCCTGGCGCCGATTAATGACGGTTTGCTGAAAAAAATTTGACAAATTTCAGAGTTTTTGACAAAAAACAATAAAAATTTAAGGCAAAAAAATATTCTGAAATGTTTGTACACTGAAAATTTCGATGGCGTTGTGCAAGACAAAACGAATGAAGACCTTCTGCTGAAAACCCGGTAAGAATATTTGAATATTTACTGCTTTTAGACGTTAAAATATCTGAAAAATCGATGTACTACACCTCGGTACGGTACTGATTTGTATAGGAATTTAGACAACAAAATTTAGCAATTCCCACCATCGGGGGCGGTCGAGGGGGGTGCGGATCGACGGGGAATAATTCCTGGCGCCGATTAATGACGGTTTGCTGAAAAAAATATGACAAATTTCAGAGTTTTTGACAAAAAACAAAAAAAATTTAAGGCAAAAAAAAATTCTGAAATGATTGCACACTGAAAATTTCGATGGCGTTGTGCAAGACAAAACGAATGAAGACCTTCTGCTGAAAACCCGGTAAGAATATTTGAATATTTACTGCTTTTAGACGTTAAAATATCTGAAAAATCGATGTACTACACCTCGGTACTGATTTGTATAGGAATTTAGACAACAAAATTTAGCAAATCCCACCATCGGGGGCGGTCGAGGGGGGTGCGGATCGACGGGGAATAATTCCTGGCGCCGATTAATGACGGTTTGCTGAAAAAAATTTGAAAAAATTCAGAGTTTTTGACAAAAAACAATAAAAATTTAAGGCAAAAAAAAATTCAGAAATGTTTGTACACTGAAAATTTCGATGGCGTTGTGCAAGACAAAACGAATGAAGACCTTCTGCTGATAACCCGGTAAGAATATTTGAATATTTACTGCTTTTAGACGTTAAAATATCTGAAAAATCGATGTACCATTACACCTCGGTACTGATTTGTATAGGAATTTAGACAACAAAATTTAGCAATTCCCACCATCGGGGGCGGTCGAGGGGGGTGCGGATCGACGGGGAATAATTCCTGGCGCCGATTAATGACGGTTTGCTGAAAAAAATATGACAAATTTCAGAGTTTTTGACAAAAAACAAAAAAAATTTAAGGCAAAAAAAAATTCTGAAATGTTTGCACACTGAAAATTTCGATGGCGTTGTGCAAGACAAAACGAATGAAGACCTTCTGCTGAAAACCCGGTAAGAATATTTGAATATTTACTGCTTTTAGACGTTAAAATATCTGAAAAATCGATGTACTACACCTCGGTACTGATTTGTATAGGAATTTAGACAACAAAATTTAGCAATTCCCACCATCGGGGGCGGTCGAGTGGGGTGCGGATCGACGGGGAATAATTCCTGGCGCCGATTAATGACGGTTTGCTGAAAAAAATTTGAAAACATTCAGAGTTTTTGACAAAAAACAATAAAAATTTAAGGCAAAAAAAAATTCAGAAATGTTTGTACACTGAAAATTTCGATGGCGTTGTGCAAGACAAAACGAATGAAGACCTTCTGCTGATAACCCGGTAAGAATATTTGAATATTTACTGCTTTTAGACGTTAAAATATCTGAAAAATCGATGTACCATTACACCTCGGTACTGATTTGTATAGGAATTTAGACAACAAAATTTAGCAATTCCCACCATCGGGGGCGGTCGAGGGGGGTGCGGATCGACGGGAAATAATTCCTGGCGCCGATTAATGACGGTTTGCTGAAAAAAATTTGACAAATTTCAGAGTATTTGACAAAAAACAATAAAAATTTAAGGCAAAAAAATATTCTGAAATGTTTGTACACTGAAAATTTCGATGGCGTTGTGCAAGACAAAACGAATGAAGACCTTCTGCTGAAAACCCGGTAAGAATATTTGAATATTTACTGCTTTTAGACGTTAAAATATCTGAAAAATCGATGTACTACACCTCGGTACGGTACTGATTTGTATAGGAATTTAGACAACAAAATTTAGCAATTCCCACCATCGGGGGCGGTCGAGGGGGGTCCGGATCGACGGGGAATAATTCCGGGTGCCGATTAATGACGGTTTGCTGAAAAAAATTTGACAAATTTCAGAGTTTTTGACAAAAAACAAAAAAAATTTAAGGCAAAAAAAAAATCTGAAATGTTTGCACACTGAAAATTTCGATGGCGTTGTGCAAGACAAAACGAATGAAGACCTTCTGCTGAAAACCCGGTAAGAATATTTGAATATTTACTGCTTTTAGACGTTAAAATATCTGAAAAATCGATGTACCATTACACCTCGGTACTGATTTGTATAGGAATTTAGACAACAAAATTTAGCAAATCCCACCATCGGGGGCGGTCGAGGGGGGTGCGGATCGACGGGGAATAATTCCTGGCGCCGATTAATGACGGTTTGCTGAAAAAAATATGACAAATTTCAGAGTTTTTGACAAAAAACATAAAAAAATTGAGGCAAAAAAAAATTCTGAAATGTTTGCACACTGAAAATTTCGATGGCGTTGTGCAAGACAAAACGAATGAAGACTTTCTGCTGAAAACCCGGTAAGAATATTTGAATATTTACTGCTTTTAGACGTTAAAATATCTGAAAAATCGATGTACCATTACACCTCGGTACTGATTTGTATAGGAATTTAGACAACAAAATTTAGCAATTCCCACCATCGGGGGCGGTCGAGGGGGGTGCGGATCGACGGGGAATAATTCCTGGCGCCGATTAATGACGGTTTGCTGAAAAAAATTTGAAAAAATTCAGAGTTTTTGACAAAAAACAAAAAAAATTTAAGGCAAAAAAAAATTCAGAAATGTTTGTACACTGAAAATTTCGATGGCGTTGTGCAAGACAAAACGAATGAAGACCTTCTGCTGATAACCCGGTAAGAATATTTGAATATTTACTGCTTTTAGACGTTAAAATATCTGAAAAATCGATGTACCATTACACCTCGGTACTGATTTGTATAGGAATTTAGACAACAAAATTTAGCAATTCCCACCATCGGGGGCGGTCGAGGGGGGTGCGGATCGACGGGAAATAATTCCTGGCGCCGATTAATGACGGTTTGCTGAAAAAAATTTGACAAATTTCAGAGTTTTTGACAAAAAACAATAAAAATTTAAGGCAAAAAAATATTCTGAAATGTTTGTACACTGAAAATTTCGATGGCGTTGTGCAAGACAAAACGAATGAAGACCTTCTGCTGAAAACCCGGTAAGAATATTTGAATATTTACTGCTTTTAGACGTTAAAATATCTGAAAAATCGATGTACTACACCTCGGTACGGTACTGATTTGTATAGGAATTTAGACAACAAAATTTAGCAATTCCCACCATCGGGGGCGGTCGAGGGGGGTCCGGATCGACGGGGAATAATTCCTGGCGCCGATTAATGACGGTTTGCTGAAAAAAATATGACAAATTTCAGAGTTTTTGACAAAAAACATAAAAAAATTGAGGCAAAAAAAAATTCTGAAATGTTTGCACACTGAAAATTTCGATGGCGTTGTGCAAGACAAAACGAATGAAGACTTTCTGCTGAAAACCCGGTAAGAATATTTGAATATTTACTGCTTTTAGACGTTAAAATATCTGAAAAATCGATGTACCATTACACCTCGGTACTGATTTGTATAGGAATTTAGACAACAAAATTTAGCAATTCCCACCATCGGGGGCGGTCGAGGGGGGTGCGGATCGACGGGGAATAATTCCTGGCGCCGATTAATGACGGTTTGCTGAAAAAAATTTGAAAAAATTCAGAGTTTTTGACAAAAAACAAAAAAAATTTAAGGCAAAAAAAAATTCAGAAATGTTTGTACACTGAAAATTTCGATGGCGTTGTGCAAGACAAAACGAATGAAGACCTTCTGCTGATAACCCGGTAAGAATATTTGAATATTTACTGCTTTTAGACGTTAAAATATCTGAAAAATCGATGTACCATTACACCTCGGTACTGATTTGTATAGGAATTTAGACAACAAAATTTAGCAATTCCCACCATCGGGGGCGGTCGAGGGGGGTGCGGATCGACGGGAAATAATTCCTGGCGCCGATTAATGACGGTTTGCTGAAAAAAATTTGACAAATTTCAGAGTTTTTGACAAAAAACAATAAAAATTTAAGGCAAAAAAATATTCTGAAATGTTTGTACACTGAAAATTTCGATGGCGTTGTGCAAGACAAAACGAATGAAGACCTTCTGCTGAAAACCCGGTAAGAATATTTGAATATTTACTGCTTTTAGACGTTAAAATATCTGAAAAATCGATGTACTACACCTCGGTACGGTACTGATTTGTATAGGAATTTAGACAACAAAATTTAGCAATTCCCACCATCGGGGGCGGTCGAGGGGGGTCCGGATCGACGGGGAATAATTCCTGGCGCCGATTAATGACGGTTTGCTGAAAAAAATTTGACAAATTTCAGAGTTTTTGACAAAAAACAAAAAAAATTTAAGGCAAGAAAAAAAACTGAAATGTTTGCACACTGAAAATTTCGATGGCGTTGTGCAAGACAAAACGAATGAAGACCTTCTGCTGAAAACCCGGTAAGAATATTTGAATATTTACTGCTTTTAGACGTTAAAATATCTGAAAAATCGATGTACCATTACACCTCGGTACGGTACTGATTTGTATAGGAATTCAGACAACAAAATTTAGCAATTCCCACCATCGGGGGCGGTCGAGGGGGGTGCGGATCGACGGGGAATAATTCCTGGCGCCGATTAATGACGGTTTGCTGAAAAAAATTTGACAAACTTCAGAGTTTTTGACAAAAAACAAAAAAAATTTAAGGCAAAAAAAAAATCTGAAATGTTTGCACACTAAAAATTTCGATGGCGTTGTGCAAGACAAAACGAATGAAGACCTTCTGCTGAAAACCCGGTAAGAATATTTGAATATTTACTGCTTTTAGACGTTAAAATATCTGAAAAATCGATGTACCATTACACCTCGGTACTGATTTGTATAGGAATTTAGACAACAAAATTTAGCTATTCCCACCATCGGGGGCGGTCGAGGGGGGTGCGGATCGACGGGGAATAATTCCTGGCGCCGATTAATGACGGTTTGCTGAAAAAAATTTGACGAATTTCAGAGTTTTTGACAAAAAACAACAAAAAATTAAGGCAAAAAAAAATTCTGAAATGTGTGCACACTGAAAATTTCGATGGCGTTGTGCAAGACAAAACGAATGAAGACCTTCTGCTGAAAACCCGGTAAGAATATTTGAATATTTACTGCTTTTAGACGTTAAAATATCTGAAAAATCGATGTACCATTACACCTCGGTACTGATTTGTATAGGAATTTAGACAACAAAATTTAGCTATTCCCACCATCGGGGGCGGTCGAGGGGGGTGCGGATCGACGGGGAATAATTCCTGGCGCCGATTAATGACGGTTTGCTGCAAAAAATTTGTCAAAATTCAGAGTTTTTGACAAAAAACAAAAAAAATTTAAGGCAAAAAAAAATTCAGAAATGTTTGTACACTGAAAATTTCGATGGCGTTGTGCAAGACAAAACGAATGAAGACCTTCTGCTGAAAACCCGGTAAGAATATTTGAATATTTACTGCTTTTAGACGTTAAAATATCTGAAAAATCGATGTACCATTACACCTCGGTACTGATTTGTATAGGAATTTAGACAACAAAATTTAGCAATTCCCACCATCGGGGGCGGTCGAGGGGGGTGCGGATCGACGGGGAATAATTTCTGGCGCCGATTAATGACGGTTTGCTGAAAAAAATTTGACAAATTTCAGAGTTTATGACAAAAAACAAAAAAAATTTAAGGCAAAAAAAAAATCTGAAATGTTTGCACACTGAAAATTTCGATGGCGTTGTGCAAGACAAAACGAATGAAGACCTTCTGCTGAAAACCCGGTAAGAATATTTGAATATTTACTGCTTTTAGACGTTAAAATATCTGAAAAATCGATGTACCATTACACCTCGGTACTGATTTGTATAGGAATTTAGACAACAAAATTTAGCAATTCCCACCATCGGGGGCGGTCGAGGGGGGTGCGGATCGACGGGGAATAATTCCTGGCGCCGATTAATGACGGTTTGCTGAAAAAAATTTGACAAATTTCAGAGTTTTTGACAAAAAACAAAAAAAATTTAAGGCAAAAAAAAATTCTGATATGTTTGCACACTGAAAATTTCGATGGCGTTGTGCAAGACAAAACGAATGAAGACCTTCTGCTGAAAACCCGGTAAGAATATTTGAATATTTACTGCTTTTAGACGTTAAAATATCTGAAAAATCGATGTACCATTACACCTCGGTACTGATTTGTATAGGAATTTAGACAACAAAATTTAGCAAATCCCACCATCGGGGGCGGTCGAGGGGGGTGCGGATCGACGGGGAATAATTCCTGGCGCCGATTAATGACGGTTTGCTGAAAAAAATTTGACAAATTTCAGAGTTTTTGACAAAAAACAAAACAAATTTAAGGCAAAAAAAAATTCTGAAATGTTTGCACACTGAAAATTTCGATGGCGTTGTGCAAGACAAAACGAATGAAGACCTTCTGCTGAAAACCCGGTAAGAATATTTGAATATTTACTGCTTTTAGACGTTAAAATATCTGAATAATCGATGTACCATTACACCTCGGTACGGTACTGATTTGTATAGGAATTTAGACAACAAAATTTAGCTATTCCCACCATCGGGGGCGGTCGAGGGGGGTGCGGATCGACGGGGAATAATTCCTGGCGCCGATTAATGACGGTTTGCTGAAAAAAATTTGAAAAAATTCAGAGTTTTTGACAAAAAAACAAAAAAAAATTAAGGCAAAAAAAAATTCTGAAATGTTTGTACACTGAAAATTTCGATGGCGTTGTGCAAGACAAAACGAATGAAGACCTTCTGCTGAAAACCCGGTAAGAATATTTGAATATTTACTGCTTTTAGACGTTAAAATATCTGAAAAATCGATGTACCATTACACCTCGGTACTGATTTGTGTAGGAATTTAGACAACAAAATTTAGCAATTCCCACCATCGGGGGCGGTCGAGGGGGGTGCGGATCGACGGGGAATAATTCCTGGCGCCGATTAATGACGGTTTGCTGAAAAAAATTTGACAAATTTCAGAGTTTTTGACAAAAAACAATAAAAATTTAAGGCAAAAAAAAATTCTGAAATGTTTGTACACTGAAAATTTCGATGGCGTTGTGCAAGACAAAACGAATGAAGACCTTCTGCTGAAAACCCGGTAAGAATATTTGAATATTTACTGCTTTTAGACGTTAAAATATCTGAAAAATCGATGTACCATTACACCTCGGTACTGATTTGTATAGGAATTTAGACAACAAAATTTAGCAAATCCCACCATCGGGGGCGGTCGAGGGGGGTGCGGATCGACGGGGAATAATTCCTGGCGCCGATTAATGACGGTTTGCTGAAAAAAATATGACAAATTTCAGAGTTTTTGACAAAAAACAAAAAAAATTTAAGGCAAAAAAAAATTCTGAAATGATTGCACACTGAAAATTTCGATGGCGTTGTGCAAGACAAAACGAATGAAGACCTTCTGCTGAAAACCCGGTAAGAATATTTGAATATTTACTGCTTTTAGACGTTAAAATATCTGAAAAATCGATGTACCATTACACCTCGGTACTGATTTGTATAGGAATTTAGACAACAAAATTTAGCAATTCCCACCATCGGGGGCGGTCGAGGGGGGTGCGGATCGACGGGGAATAATTCCTGGCGCCGATTAATGACGGTTTGCTGAAAAAAATTAGACAAATTTCAGAGTTTTTGACAAAAAACATAAAAAAATTGAGGCAAAAAAAAATTCTGAAATGTTTGCACACTGAAAATTTCGATGGCGTTGTGCAAGACAAAACGAATGAAGACCTTCTGCTGAAAACCCGGTAAGAATATTTGAATATTTACTGCTTTTAGACGTTAAAATATCTGAAAAATCGATGTACCATTACACCTCGGTACTGATTTGTATAGGAATTTAGACAACAAAATTTAGCAATTCCCACCATCGGGGGCGGTCGAGGGGGGTGCGGATCGACGGGGAATAATTCCTGGCGCCGATTAATGACGGTTTGCTGAAAAAAATTTGAAAAAATTCAGAGTTTTTGACAAAAAACAAAAAAAATTTAAGGCAAAAAAAAATTCAGAAATGTTTGTACACTGAAAATTTCGATGGCGTTGTGCAAGACAAAACGAATGAAGACCTTCTGCTGAAAACCCGGTAAGAATATTTGAATATTTACTGCTTTTAGACGTTAAAATATCTGAAAAATCGATGTACCATTACACCTCGGTACTGATTTGTATAGGAATTTAGACAACAAAATTTAGCAATTCCCACCATCGGGGGCGGTCGAGGGGGGTGCGGATCGACGGGAAATAATTCCTGGCGCCGATTAATGACGGTTTGCTGAAAAAAATTTGACAAATTTCAGAGTTTTTGACAAAAAACAATAAAAATTTAAGGCAAAAAAATATTCTGAAATGTTTGTACACTGAAAATTTCGATGGCGTTGTGCAAGACAAAACGAATGAAGACCTTCTGCTGAAAACCCGGTAAGAATATTTGAATATTTACTGCTTTTAGACGTTAAAATATCTGAAAAATCGATGTACCATTACACCTCGGTACTGATTTGTATAGGAATTTAGACAACAAAATTTAGCAATTCCCACCATCGGGGGCGGTCGAGGGGGGTGCGGATCGACGGGGAATAATTCCTGGCGCCGATTAATGACGGTTTGCTGAAAAAAATTTGACAAATTTCAGAGTTTTTGACAAAAAACAAAAAAAATTAAGGCAAAAAAAAATTCTGAAATGTTTGCACACTGAAAATTTCGATGGCGTTGTGCAAGACAAAACGAATGAAGACCTTCTGCTGAAAACCCGGTAAGAATATTTGAATATTTACTGCTTTTAGACGTTAAAATATCTGAAAAATCGATGTACCATTACACCTCGGTACTGATTTGTATAGGAATTTAGACAACAAAATTTAGCAATTCCCACCATCGGGGGCGGTCGAGGGGGGTGCGGATCGACGGGGAATAATTCCTGGCGCCGATTAATGACGGTTTGCTGCAAAAAATTTGACAAAATTCAGAGTTTTTGACAAAAAACAAAAAAAATTTAAGGCTAAAAAAAATTCTGAAATGTTTGCACACTGAAAATTTCGATGGCGTTGTGCAAGACAAAACGAATGAAGACCTTCTGCTGAAAACCCGGTAAGAATATTTGAATATTTACTGCTTTTAGACGTTAAAATATCTGAAAAATCGATGTACCATTACACCTCGGTACTGATTTGTATAGGAATTTAGACAACAAAATTTAGCAATTCCCACCATCGGGGGCGGTCGAGGGGGGTGCGGATCGACGGGGAATAATTCCTGGCGCCGATTAATGACGGTTTGCTGAAAAAAATTTGACGAATTTCAGAGTTTTTGACAAAAAACAAAAAAAATTTAAGGCAAAAAAAAATTCTGAAATGTTTGTACACTGAAAATTTCGATGGCGTTGTGCAAGACAAAACGAATGAAGACCTTCTGCTGAAAACCCGGTAAGAATATTTGAATATTTACTGCTTTTAGACGTTAAAATATCTGAAAAATCGATGTACCATTACACCTCGGTACTGATTTGTATAGGAATTTAGACAACAAAATTTAGCAATTCCCACCATCGGGGGCGGTCGAGGGGGGTGCGGATCGACGGAGAATAATTCCTGGCGCCGATTAATGACGGTTTGCTGAAAAAAATTTGTCAAATTTCAGAGTTTTTGACAAAAAACAAAAAAAAATTAAGACAAAAAAAAATTCTGAAATGTTTGCACACTGAAAATTTCGATGGCGTTGTGCAAGACAAAACGAATGAAGACCTTCTGCTGAAAACCCGGTAAGAATATTTGAATATTTACTGCTTTTAGACGTTAAAATATCTGAAAAATCGATGTACCATTACACCTCGGTACTGATTTGTATAGGAATTTAGACAACAAAATTTAGCAATTCCCACCATCGGGGGCGGTCGAGGGGGGTGCGGATCGACGGGGAATAATTCCTGGCGCCGATTAATGACGGTTTGCTGAAAAAAATTTGACAAATTTCAGAGTTTTTGACAAAAAACAATAAAAATTTAAGGCAAAAAAAAATTCTGAAATGTTTGTACACTGAAAATTTCGATGGCGTTGTGCAAGACAAAACGAATGAAGACCTTCTGCTGAAAACCCGGTAAGAATATTTGAATGTTTACTGCTTTTAGACGTTAAAATATCTGAAAAATCGATGTACCATTACACCTCGGTACTGATTTGTATAGGAATTTAGACAACAAAATTTAGCAATTCCCACCATCGGGGGCGGTCGAGGGGGGTGCGGATCGACGGGGAATAATTCCTGGCGCCGATTAATGACGGTTTGCTGAAAAAAATTTGACAAATTTCAGATTATTTGACAAAAAACAATAAAAATTTAAGGCAAAAAAAAAATCTGAAATGTTTGCACACTGAAAATTTCGATGGCGTTGTGCAAGACAAAACGAATGAAGACCTTCTGCTGAAAACCCGGTAAGAATATTTGAATATTTACTGCTTTTAGACGTTAAAATATCTGAAAAATCGATGTACCATTACACCTCGGTACTGATTTGTATAGGAATTTAGACAACAAAATTTAGCAAATCCCACCATCGGGGGCGGTCGAGGGGGGTGCGGATCGACGGGGAATAATTCCTGGCGCCGATTAATGACGGTTTGCTGAAAAAAATATGACAAATTTCAGAGTTTTTGACAAAAAACAAAAAAAATTTAAGGCAAAAAAAAATTCTGAAATGATTGCACACTGAAAATTTCGATGGCGTTGTGCAAGACAAAACGAATGAAGACCTTCTGCTGAAAACCCGGTAAGAATATTTGAATATTTACTGCTTTTAGACGTTAAAATATCTGAAAAATCGATGTACTACAACCTCGGTACTGATTTGTATAGGAATTTAGACAACAAAATTTAGCAATTCCCACCATCGGGGGCGGTCGAGGGGGGTGCGGATCGACGGGGAATAATTCCTGGCGCCGATTAATGACGGTTTGCTGAAAAAAATTAGACAAATTTCAGAGTATTTGACAAAAAACAAAAAAAATTTAAGGCAAAAAAAAAATCTGAAATGTTTGCACACTGAAAATTTCGATGGCGTTGTGCAAGACAAAACGAATGAAGACCTTCTGCTGAAAACCCGGTAAGAATATTTGAATATTTACTGCTTTTAGACGTTAAAATATCTGAAAAATCGATGTACCATTACACCTCGGTACGGTACTGATTTGTATAGGAATTCAGACAACAAAATTTAGCAATTCCCACCATCGGGGGCGGTCGAGGGGGGTGCGGATCGACGGGGAATAATTCCTGGCGCCGATTAATGACGGTTTGCTGAAAAAAATTTGACAAACTTCAGAGTTTTTGACAAAAAACAAAAAAAATTTAAGGCAAAAAAAAAATCTGAAATGTTTGCACACTGAAAATTTCGATGGCGTTGTGCAAGACAAAACGAATGAAGACCTTCTGCTGAAAACCCGGTAAGAATATTTGAATCTTTACTGCTTTTAGACGTTAAAATATCTGAAAAATCGATGTACCATTACACCTCGGTACTGATTTGTATAGGAATTTAGACAACAAAATTTAGCTATTCCTACCATCGGGGGCGGTCGAGGGGGGTGCGGATCGACGGGGAATAATTCCTGGCGCCGATTAATGACGGTTTGCTGAAAAAAATTAGACAAATTTCAGAGTTTTTGACAAAAAACATAAAACAATTGAGGCAAAAAAAAATTCTGAAATGTTTGCACACTGAAAATTTCGATGGCGTTGTGCAAGACAAAACGAATGAAGACCTTCTGCTGAAAACCCGGTAAGAATATTTGAATATTTACTGCTTTTAGACGTTAAAATATCTGAAAAATCGATGTACCATTACACCTCGGTACGGTACTGATTTGTATAGGAATTTAGACAACAAAATTTAGCTATTCCCACCATCGGGGGCGGTCGAGGGGGGTGCGGATCGACGGGGAATAATTCCTGGCGCCGATTAATGACGGTTTGCTGCAAAAAATTTGACAAAATTCAGAGTTTTTGACAAAAAACAAAAAAAATTTAAGGCAAAAAAAAATTCAGAAATGTTTGTACACTGAAAATTTCGATGGCGTTGTGCAAGACAAAACGAATGAAGACCTTCTGCTGAAAACCCGGTAAGAATATTTGAATATTTACTGCTTTTAGACGTTAAAATATCTGAAAAATCGATGTACCATTACACCTCGGTACTGATTTGTATAGGAATTTAGACAACAAAATTTAGCAATTCCCACCATCGGGGGCGGTCGAGGGGGGTGCGGATCGACGGGGAATAATTCCTGGCGCCGATTAATGACGGTTTGCTGAAAAAAATTTGACAAATTTCAGAGTTTTTGACAAAAAACAATAAAAATTTAAGGCAAAAAAAAATTCTGAAATGTTTGTACACTGAAAATTTCGATGGCGTTGTGCAAGACAAAACGAATGAAGACCTTCTGCTGAAAACCCGGTAAGAATATTTGAATATTTACTGCTTTTAGACGTTAAAATATCTGAAAAATCGATGTACCATTACACCTCGGTACTGATTTGTATAGGAATTTAGACAACAAAATTTAGCAATTCCCACCATCGGGGGCGGTCGAGGGGGGTGCGGATCGACGGGGAATAATTCCTGGCGCCGATTAATGAAGGTTTGCTGAAAAAAATTTGACAAATTTCAGAGTATTTGACAAAAAACAATAAAAATTTAAGGCAAAAAAAAAATCTGAAATGTTTGCACACTGAAAATTTCGATGGCGTTGTGCAAGACAAAACGAATGAAGACCTTCTGCTGAAAACCCGGTAAGAATATTTGAATATTTACTGCTTTTAGACGTTAAAATATCTGAAAAATCGATGTACCATTACACCTCGGTACTGATTTGTTTAGGAATTTAGACAACAAAATTTAGCAAATCCCACCATCGGGGGCGGTCGAGGGGGGTGCGGATCGACGGGGAATAATTCCTGGCGCCGATTAATGACGGTTTGCTGAAAAAAATATGACAAATTTCAGAGTTTTTGACAAAAAACAAAAAAAATTTAAGGCAAAAAAAAATTCTGAAATGATTGCACACTGAAAATTTCGATGGCGTTGTGCAAGACAAAACGAATGAAGACCTTCTGCTGAAAACCCGGTAAGAATATTTGAATATTTACTGCTTTTAGACGTTAAAATATCTGAAAAATCGATGTACTACACCTCGGTACTGATTTGTATAGGAATTTAGACAACAAAATTTAGCAATTCCCACCATCGGGGGCGGTCGAGGGGGGTGCGGATCGACGGGGAATAATTCCTGGCGCCGATTAATGACGGTTTGCTGAAAAAAATTAGACAAATTTCAGAGTTTTTGACAAAAAACATAAAAAAATTGAGGCAAAAAAAAATTCTGAAATGTTTGCACACTGAAAATTTCGATGGCGTTGTGCAAGACAAAACGAATGAAGACCTTCTGCTGAAAACCCGGTAAGAATATTTGAATATTTACTGCTTTTAGACGTTAAAATATCTGAAAAATCGATGTACCATTACACCTCGGTACTGATTTGTATAGGAATTTAGACAACAAAATTTAGCAATTCCCACCATCGGGGGCGGTCGAGGGGGGTGCGGATCGACGGGGAATAATTCCTGGCGCCGATTAATGACGGTTTGCTGAAAAAAATTTGAAAAAATTCAGAGTTTTTGACAAAAAACAAAAAAAATTTAAGGCAAAAAAAAATTCAGAAATGTTTGTACACTGAAAATTTCGATGGCGTTGTGCAAGACAAAACGAATGAAGACCTTCTGCTGAAAACCCGGTAAGAATATTTGAATATTTACTGCTTTTAGACGTTAAAATATCTGAAAAATCGATGTACCATTACACCTCGGTACTGATTTGTATAGGAATTTAGACAACAAAATTTAGCAATTCCCACCATCGGGGGCGGTCGAGGGGGGTGCGGATCGACGGGAAATAATTCCTGGCGCCGATTAATGACGGTTTGCTGAAAAAAATTTGACAAATTTCAGAGTTTTTGACAAAAAACAATAAAAATTTAAGGCAAAAAAATATTCTGAAATGTTTGTACACTGAAAATTTCGATGGCGTTGTGCAAGACAAAACGAATGAAGACCTTCTGCTGAAAACCCGGTAAGAATATTTGAATATTTACTGCTTTTAGACGTTAAAATATCTGAAAAATCGATGTACCATTACACCTCGGTACTGATTTGTATAGGAATTTAGACAACAAAATTTAGCAATTCCCACCATCGGGGGCGGTCGAGGGGGGTGCGGATCGACGGGGAATAATTCCTGGCGCCGATTAATGACGGTTTGCTGAAAAAAATTTGACAAATTTCAGAGTATTTGACAAAAAACAATAAAAATTTAAGGCAAAAAAAAAATCTGAAATGTTTGCACACTGAAAATTTCGATGGCGTTGTGCAAGACAAAACGAATGAAGACCTTCTGCTGAAAACCCGGTAAGAATATTTGAATATTTACTGCTTTTAGACGTTAAAATATCTGAAAAATCGATGTACCATTACACCTCGGTACTGATTTGTATAGGAATTTAGACAACAAAATTTAGCAAATCCCACCATCGGGGGCGGTCGAGGGGGGTGCGGATCGACGGGGAATAATTCCTGGCGCCGATTAATGACGGTTTGCTGAAAAAAATATGACAAATTTCAGAGTTTTTGACAAAAAACAAAAAAAATTTAAGGCAAAAAAAAATTCTGAAATGATTGCACACTGAAAATTTCGATGGCGTTGTGCAAGACAAAACGAATGAAGACCTTCTGCTGAAAACCCGGTAAGAATATTTGAATATTTACTGCTTTTAGACGTTAAAATATCTGAAAAATCGATGTACTACACCTCGGTACTGATTTGTATAGGACTTTAGACAACAAAATTTAGCAATTCCCACCATCGGGGGCGGTCGAGGGGGGTGCGGATCGACGGGGAATAATTCCTGGCGCCGATTAATGAAGGTTTGCTGAAAAAAATTAGACAAATTTCAGAGTTTTTGACAAAAAACATAAAACAATTGAGGCAAAAAAAAATTCTGAAATGTTTGCACACTGAAAATTTCGATGGCGTTGTGCAAGACAAAACGAATGAAGACCTTCTGCTGAAAACCCGGTAAGAATATTTGAATATTTACTGCTTTTAGACGTTAAAATATCTGAAAAATCGATGTACCATTACACCTCGGTACTGATTTGTATAGGAATTTAGACAACAAAATTTAGCAATTCCCACCATCGGGGGCGGTCGAGGGGGGTGCGGATCGACGGGGAATAATTCCTGGCGCCGATTAATGACGGTTTGCTGAAAAAAATTTGAAAAAATTCAGAGTTTTTGACAAAAAACAAAAAAAATTTAAGGCAAAAAAAAATTCAGAAATGTTTGTACACTGAAAATTTCGATGGCGTTGTGCAAGACAAAACGAATGAAGACCTTCTGCTGAAAACCCGGTAAGAATATTTGAATATTTACTGCTTTTAGACGTTAAAATATCTGAAAAATCGATGTACCATTACACCTCGGTACTGATTTGTATAGGAATTTAGACAACAAAATTTAGCAATTCCCACCATCGGGGGCGGTCGAGGGGGGTGCGGATCGACGGGAAATAATTCCTGGCGCCGATTAATGACGGTTTGCTGAAAAAAATTTGACAAATTTCAGAGTTTTTGACAAAAAACAATAAAAATTTAAGGCAAAAAAATATTCTGAAATGTTTGTACACTGAAAATTTCGATGGCGTTGTGCAAGACAAAACGAATGAAGACCTTCTGCTGAAAACCCGGTAAGAATATTTGAATATTTACTGCTTTTAGACGTTAAAATATCTGAAAAATCGATGTACCATTACACCTCGGTACTGATTTGTATAGGAATTTAGACAACAAAATTTAGCAATTCCCACCATCGGGGGCGGTCGAGGGGGGTGCGGATCGACGGGGAATAATTCCTGGCGCCGATTAATGACGGTTTGCTGAAAAAAATTTGACAAATTTCAGAGTTTTTGACAAAAAACAAAAAAAATTAAGGCAAAAAAAAATTCTGAAATGTTTGCACACTGAAAATTTCGATGGCGTTGTGCAAGACAAAACGAATGAAGACCTTCTGCTGAAAACCCGGTAAGAATATTTGAATATTTACTGCTTTTAGACGTTAAAATATCTGAAAAATCGATGTACCATTACACCTCGGTACTGATTTGTATAGGAATTTAGACAACAAAATTTAGCAAATCCCACCATCGGGGGCGGTCGAGGGGGGTGCGGATCGACGGGGAATAATTCCTGGCGCCGATTTATGACGGTTTGCTGAAAAAAATTTGACAAATTTCAGAGTTTTTGACAAAAAACAAAAAAAATTTAAGGCAAAAAAAAATTCTGAAATGATTGCACACTGAAAATTTCGATGGCGTTGTGCAAGACAAAACGAATGAAGACCTTCTGCTGAAAACCCGGTAAGAATATTTGAATATTTACTGCTTTTAGACGTTAAAATATCTGAAAAATCGATGTACCATTACACCTCGGTACTGATTTGTATAGGAATTTAGACAACAAAATTTAGCAATTCCCACCATCGGGGGCGGTCGTGGGGGGTGCGGATCGACGGGGAATAATTCCTGGCGCCGATTAATGACGGTTTGCTGAAAAAAATTTGAAAAAATTCAGAGTTTTTGACAAAAAACAATAAAAATTTAAAACAAAAAAAAATTCTGAAATGTTTGTACACTGAAAATTTCGATGGCGTTGTGCAAGACAAAACGAATGAAGACCTTCTGCTGAAAACCCGGTAAGAATATTTGAATATTTACTGCTTTTAGACGTTAAAATATCTGAAAAATCGATGTACCATTACACCTCGGTACTGATTTGTATAGGAATTTAGACAACAAAATTTAGCAATTCCCACCATCGGGGGCGGTCGTGGGGGGTGCGGATCGACGGGGAATAATTCCTGGCGCCGATTAATGAAGGTTTGCTGAAAAAAATTTGACAAATTTCAGAGTATTTGACAAAAAACAATAAAAATTTAAGGCAAAAAAAAAATCTGAAATGTTTGCACACTGAAAATTTCGATGGCGTTGTGCAAGACAAAACGAATGAAGACCTTCTGCTGAAAACCCGGTAAGAATATTTGAATATTTACTGCTTTTAGACGTTAAAATATCTGAAAAATCGATGTACCATTACACCTCGGTACTGATTTGTATAGGAATTTAGACAACAAAATTTAGCAAATCCCACCATCGGGGGCGGTCGAGGGGGGTGCGGATCGACGGGGAATAATTCCTGGCGCCGATTAATGACGGTTTGCTGAAAAAAATATGACAAATTTCAGAGTTTTTGACAAAAAACAAAAAAAATTTAAGGCAAAAAAAAATTCTGAAATGATTGCACACTGAAAATTTCGATGGCGTTGTGCAAGACAAAACGAATGAAGACCTTCTGCTGAAAACCCGGTAAGAATATTTGAATATTTACTGCTTTTAGACGTTAAAATATCTGAAAAATCGATGTACTACACCTCGGTACTGATTTGTATAGGAATTTAGACAACAAAATTTAGCAATTCCCACCATCGGGGGCGGTCGAGGGGGGTGCGGATCGACGGGGAATAATTCCTGGCGCCGATTAATGACGGTTTGCTGAAAAAAATTAGACAAATTTCAGAGTTTTTGACAAAAAACATAAAAAAATTGAGGCAAAAAAAAATTCTGAAATGTTTGCACACTGAAAATTTCGATGGCGTTGTGCAAGACAAAACGAATGAAGACCTTCTGCTGAAAACCCGGTAAGAATATTTGAATATTTACTGCTTTTAGACGTTAAAATATCTGAAAAATCGATGTACCATTACACCTCGGTACTGATTTGTATAGGAATTTAGACAACAAAATTTAGCAATTCCCACCATCGGGGGCGGTCGAGGGGGGTGCGGATCGACGGGGAATAATTCCTGGCGCCGATTAATGACGGTTTGCTGAAAAAAATTTGAAAAAATTCAGAGTTTTTGACAAAAAACAAAAAAAATTTAAGGCAAAAAAAAATTCAGAAATGTTTGTACACTGAAAATTTCGATGGCGTTGTGCAAGACAAAACGAATGAAGACCTTCTGCTGAAAACCCGGTAAGAATATTTGAATATTTACTGCTTTTAGACGTTAAAATATCTGAAAAATCGATGTACCATTACACCTCGGTACTGATTTGTATAGGAATTTAGACAACAAAATTTAGCAATTCCCACCATCGGGGGCGGTCGAGGGGGGTGCGGATCGACGGGAAATAATTCCTGGCGCCGATTAATGACGGTTTGCTGAAAAAAATTTGACAAATTTCAGAGTTTTTGACAAAAAACAATAAAAATTTAAGGCAAAAAAATATTCTGAAATGTTTGTACACTGAAAATTTCGATGGCGTTGTGCAAGACAAAACGAATGAAGACCTTCTGCTGAAAACCCGGTAAGAATATTTGAATATTTACTGCTTTTAGACGTTAAAATATCTGAAAAATCGATGTACCATTACACCTCGGTACTGATTTGTATAGGAATTTAGACAACAAAATTTAGCAATTCCCACCATCGGGGGCGGTCGAGGGGGGTGCGGATCGACGGGGAATAATTCCTGGCGCCGATTAATGACGGTTTGCTGAAAAAAATTTGACAAATTTCAGAGTATTTGACAAAAAACAATAAAAATTTAAGGCAAAAAAAAAATCTGAAATGTTTGCACACTGAAAATTTCGATGGCGTTGTGCAAGACAAAACGAATGAAGACCTTCTGCTGAAAACCCGGTAAGAATATTTGAATATTTACTGCTTTTAGACGTTAAAATATCTGAAAAATCGATGTACCATTACACCTCGGTACTGATTTGTATAGGAATTTAGACAACAAAATTTAGCAAATCCCACCATCGGGGGCGGTCGAGGGGGGTGCGGATCGACGGGGAATAATTCCTGGCGCCGATTAATGACGGTTTGCTGAAAAAAATATGACAAATTTCAGAGTTTTTGACAAAAAACAAAAAAAATTTAAGGCAAAAAAAAATTCTGAAATGATTGCACACTGAAAATTTCGATGGCGTTGTGCAAGACAAAACGAATGAAGACCTTCTGCTGAAAACCCGGTAAGAATATTTGAATATTTACTGCTTTTAGACGTTAAAATATCTGAAAAATCGATGTACTACACCTCGGTACTGATTTGTATAGGAATTTAGACAACAAAATTTAGCAATTCCCACCATCGGGGGCGGTCGAGGGGGGTGCGGATCGACGGGGAATAATTCCTGGCGCCGATTAATGAAGGTTTGCTGAAAAAAATTAGACAAATTTCAGAGTTTTTGACAAAAAACATAAAAAAATTGAGGCAAAAAAAAATTCTGAAATGTTTGCACACTGAAAATTTCGATGGCGTTGTGCAAGACAAAACGAATGAAGACCTTCTGCTGAAAACCCGGTAAGAATATTTGAATATTTACTGCTTTTAGACGTTAAAATATCTGAAAAATCGATGTACCATTACACCTCGGTACTGATTTGTATAGGAATTTAGACAACAAAATTTAGCAATTCCCACCATCGGGGGCGGTCGAGGGGGGTGCGGATCGACGGGGAATAATTCCTGGCGCCGATTAATGACGGTTTGCTGAAAAAAATTTGAAAAAATTCAGAGTTTTTGACAAAAAACAAAAAAAATTTAAGGCAAAAAAAAATTCTGAAATGTTTGTACACTGAAAATTTCGATGGCGTTGTGCAAGACAAAACGAATGAAGACCTTCTGCTGAAAACCCGGTAAGAATATTTGAATATTTACTGCTTTTAGACGTTAAAATATCTGAAAAATCGATGTACCATTACACCTCGGTACTGATTTGTATAGGAATTTAGACAACAAAATTTAGCAATTCCCACCATCGGGGGCGGTCGAGGGGGGTGCGGATCGACGGGAAATAATTCCTGGCGCCGATTAATGACGGTTTGCTGAAAAAAATTTGACAAATTTCAGAGTTTTTGACAAAAAACAATAAAAATTTAAGGCAAAAAAATATTCTGAAATGTTTGTACACTGAAAATTTCGATGGCGTTGTGCAAGACAAAACGAATGAAGACCTTCTGCTGAAAACCCGGTAAGAATATTTGAATATTTACTGCTTTTAGACGTTAAAATATCTGAAAAATCGATGTACCATTACACCTCGGTACTGATTTGTATAGGAATTTAGACAACAAAATTTAGCAATTCCCACCATCGGGGGCGGTCGAGGGGGGTGCGGATCGACGGGGAATAATTCCTGGCGCCGATTAATGACGGTTTGCTGAAAAAAATTTGACAAATTTCAGAGTTTTTGACAAAAAACAAAAAAAATTGAGGCAAAAAAAAATTCTGAAATGTTTGCACACTGAAAATTTCGATGGCGTTGTGCAAGACAAAACGAATGAAGACCTTCTGCTGAAAACCCGGTAAGAATATTTGAATATTTACTGCTTTTAGACGTTAAAATATCTGAAAAATCGATGTACCATTACACCTCGGTACTGATTTGTATAGGAATTTAGACAACAAAATTTAGCAAATCCCACCATCGGGGGCGGTCGAGGGGGGTGCGGATCGACGGGGAATAATTCCTGGCGCCGATTTATGACGGTTTGCTGAAAAAAATTTGACAAATTTCAGAGTTTTTGACAAAAAACAAAAAAAATTTAAGGCAAAAAAAAATTCTGAAATGATTGCACACTGAAAATTTCGATGGCGTTGTGCAAGACAAAACGAATGAAGACCTTCTGCTGAAAACCCGGTAAGAATATTTGAATATTTACTGCTTTTAGACGTTAAAATATCTGAAAAATCGATGTACCATTACACCTCGGTACTGATTTGTATAGGAATTTAGACAACAAAATTTAGCAATTCCCACCATCGGGGGCGGTCGAGGGGGGTGCGGATCGACGGGGAATAATTCCTGGCGCCGATTAATGACGGTTTGCTGAAAAAAATTAGACAAATTTCAGAGTATTTGACAAAAAACAAAAAAAAATTGAGGCAAATAAAAATTCTGAAATGTTTGCACACTGAAAATTTCGATGGCTTTGTGCAAGACAAAACGAATGAAGACCTTCTGCTGAAAACCCGGTAAGAATATTTGAATATTTACTGCTTTTAGACGTTAAAATATCTGAAAAATCGATGTACCATTACACCTCGGTACTGATTTGTATAGGAATTTAGACAACAAAATTTAGCAATTCCCACCATCGGGGGCGGTCGAGGGGGGTCCGGATCGACGGGGAATAATTCCTGGCGCCGATTAATGACGGTTTGCTGTAAAAAATTTGACGAATTTCAGAGTTTTTGACAAAAAACAAAAAAAATTTAAGGCAAAAAAAATTCTGAAATGTTTGCACACTGAAAATTTCGATGGCGTTGTGCAAGACAAAACGAATGAAGACCTTCTGCTGAAAACCCGGTAAGAATATTTGAATATTTACTGCTTTTAGACGTTAAAATATCTGAAAAATCGATGTACCATTACACCTCGGTACTGATTTGTATAGGAATTTAGACAACAAAATTTAGCTATTCCCACCATCGGGGGCGGTCGAGGGGGGTGCGGATCGACGGGGAATAATTCCTGGCGCCGATTAATGACGGTTTGCTGAAAAAAATTTGACGAATTTCAGAGTTTTTGACAAAAAACAAAAAAAATTTAAGGCAAAAAAAAATTCTGAAATGTGTGCACACTGAAAATTTCGATGGCGTTGTGCAAGACAAAACGAATGAAGACCTTCTGCTGAAAACCCGGTAAGAATATTTGAATATTTACTGCTTTTAGACGTTAAAATATCTGAAAAATCGATGTACCATTACACCTCGGTACTGATTTGTATAGGAATTTAGACAACAAAATTTAGCTATTCCCACCATCGGGGGCGGTCGAGGGGGGTGCGGATCGACGGGGAATAATTCCTGGCGCCGATTAATGACGGTTTGCTGCAAAAAAATTGACAAAATTCAGAGTTTTTGACAAAAAACAAAAAAAATTTAAGGCAAAAAAAAATTCTGAAATGTTTGCACACTGAAAATTTCGATGGCGTTGTGCAAGACAAAACGAATGAAGACCTTCTGCTGAAAACCCGGTAAGAATATTTGAATATTTACTGCTTTTAGACGTTAAAATATCTGAAAAATCGATGTACCATTACACCTCGGTACTGATTTGTATAGGAATTTAGACAACAAAATTTAGCAATTCCCACCATCGGGGGCGGTCGAGGGGGGTGCGGATCGACGGGGAATAATTCCTGGCGCCGATTAATGACGGTTTGCTGTAAAAAATTGGACGAATTTCAGAGTTTTTGACAAAAAACAAAAAAAATTTAAGGCAAAAAAAAATTCTGAAATGTTTGTACACTGAAAATTTCGATGGCGTTGTGCAAGACAAAACGAATGAAGACCTTCTGCTGAAAACCCGGTAAGAATATTTGAATATTTACTGCTTTTAGACGTTAAAATATCTGAAAAATCGATGTACCATTACACCTCGGTACTGATTTGTATAGGAATTTAGACAACAAAATTTAGCAATTCCCACCATCGGGGGCGGTCGAGGGGGGTGCGGATCGACGGAGAATAATTCCTGGCGCCGATTAATGACGGTTTGCTGAAAAAAATTTGTCAAATTTCAGAGTTTTTGACAAAAAACAAAAAAAAATTAAGACAAAAAAAAAATCTGAAATGTTTGCACACTAAAAATTTCGATGGCGTTGTGCAAGACAAAACGAATGAAGACCTTCTGCTGAAAACCCGGTAAGAATATTTGAATATTTACTGCTTTTAGACGTTAAAATATCTGAAAAATCGATGTACCATTACACCTCGGTACTGATTTGTATAGGAATTTAGACAACAAAATTTAGCAATTCCCACCATCGGGGGCGGTCGAGGGGGGTGCGGATCGACGGGGAATAATTCCTGGCGCCGATTAATGACGGTTTGCTGAAAAAAATTTGACAAATTTCAGAGTTTTTGACAAAAAACAATAAAAATTTAAGGCAAAAAAAAATTCTGAAATGTTTGTACACTGAAAATTTCGATGGCGTTGTGCAAGACAAAACGAATGAAGACCTTCTGCTGAAAACCCGGTAAGAATATTTGAATATTTACTGCTTTTAGACGTTAAAATATCTGAAAAATCGATGTACCATTACACCTCGGTACTGATTTGTATAGGAATTTAGACAACAAAATTTAGCAATTCCCACCATCGGGGGCGGTCGAGGGGGGTGCGGATCGACGGGGAATAATTCCTGGCGCCGATTAATGACGGTTTGCTGAAAAAAATTTGACAAATTTCAGATTATTTGACAAAAAACAATAAAAAATTAAGGCAAAAAAAAAATCTGAAATGTTTGCACACTGAAAATTTCGATGGCGTTGTGCAAGACAAAACGAATGAAGACCTTCTGCTGAAAACCCGGTAAGAATATTTGAATATTTACTGCTTTTAGACGTTAAAATATCTGAAAAATCGATGTACCATTACACCTCGGTACGGTACTGATTTGTATAGGAATTTAGACAACAAAATTTAGCAAATCCCACCATCGGGGGCGGTCGAGGGGGGTGCGGATCGACGGGGAATAATTCCTGGCGCCGATTAATGACGGTTTGCTGAAAAAAATATGACAAATTTCAGAGTTTTTGACAAAAAACAAAAAAAATTTAAGGCAAAAAAAAATTCTGAAATGATTGCACACTGAAAATTTCGATGGCGTTGTGCAAGACAAAACGAATGAAGACCTTCTGCTGAAAACCCGGTAAGAATATTTGAATATTTACTGCTTTTAGACGTTAAAATATCTGAAAAATCGATGTACTACAACCTCGGTACTGATTTGTATAGGAATTTAGACAACAAAATTTAGCAATTCCCACCATCGGGGGCGGTCGAGGGGGGTGCGGATCGACGGGGAATAATTCCTGGCGCCGATTAATGACGGTTTGCTGAAAAAAATTAGACAAATTTCAGAGTATTTGACAAAAAACAAAAAAAAATTGAGGCAAAAAAAAATTCTGAAATGTTTGCACACTGAAAATTTCGATGGCGTTGTGCAAGACAAAACGAATGAAGACCTTCTGCTGAAAACCCGGTAAGAATATTTGAATATTTACTGCTTTTAGACGTTAAAATATCTGAAAAATCGATGTACCATTACACCTCGGTACTGATTTGTATAGGAATTTAGACAACAAAATTTAGCAATTCCCACCATCGGGGGCGGTCGAGGGGGGTCCGGATCGACGGGGAATAATTCCTGGCGCCGATTAATGACGGTTTGCTGAAAAAAATTTGACAAATTTCAGAGTTTTTGACAAAAAACAAAAAAAATTTAAGGCAAAAAAAATTCTGAAATGTTTGCACACTGAAAATTTCGATGGCGTTGTGCAAGACAAAACGAATGAAGACCTTCTGCTGAAAACCCGGTAAGAATATTTGAATATTTACTGCTTTTAGACGTTAAAATATCTGAAAAATCGATGTACCATTACACCTCGGTACTGATTTGTATAGGAATTTAGACAACAAAATTTAGCTATTCCCACCATCGAGGGCGGTCGAGGGGGGTGCGGATCGACGGGGAATAATTCCTGGCGCCGATTAATGACGGTTTGCTGAAAAAAATTTGACAAATTTCAGAGTATTTGACAAAAAACAAAAAAAAATTAAGGCAAAAAAAAATTCTGAAATGTGTGCACACTGAATATTTCGATGGCGTTGTGCAAGACAAAACGAATGAAGACCTTCTGCTGAAAACCCGGTAAGAATATTTGAATATTTACTGCTTTTAGACGTTAAAATATCTGAAAAATCGATGTACCATTACACCTCGGTACTGATTTGTATAGGAATTTAGACAACAAAATTTAGCAATTCCCACCATCGGGGGCGGTCGAGGGGGGTGCGGATCGACGGGGAATAATTCCTGGCGCCGATTAATGACGGTTTGCTGAAAAAAATTTGTCAAATTTCAGAGTTTTTGACAAAAAACAAAAAAAAATTGAGGCAAAAAAAAATTCTGAAATGTTTGCACACTGAAAATTTCGATGGCGTTGTGCAAGACAAAACGAATGAAGACTTTCTGCTGAAAACCCGGTAAGAATATTTGAATATTTACTGCTTTTAGACGTTAAAATATCTGAAAAATCGATGTACCATTACACCTCGGTACTGATTTGTATAGGAATTTAGACAACAAAATTTAGCAATTCCCACCATCGGGGGCGGTCGAGGGGGGTGCGGATCGACGGGGAATAATTCCTGGCGCCGATTAATGACGGTTTGCTGAAAAAAATTTGACAAATTTCAGAGTTTTTGACAAAAAACAATAAAAATTTAAGGCAAAAAAAAATTCTGAAATGTTTGTACACTGAAAATTTCGATGGCGTTGTGCAAGACAAAACGAATGAAGACCTTCTGCTGAAAACCCGGTAAGAATATTTGAATATTTACTGCTTTTAGACGTTAAAATATCTGAAAAATCGATGTACCATTACACCTCGGTACGGTACTGATTTGTATAGGAATTTAGACAACAAAATTTAGCAATTCCCACCATCGGGGGCGGTCGAGGGGGGTGCGGATCGACGGGGAATAATTCCTGGCGCCGATTAATGACGGTTTGCTGAAAAAAATTTGACAAATTTCAGAGTTTTTGACAAAAAACAAAAAAAAATTAAGGCAAAAAAAAATTCTGAAATGTTTGCACACTGAAAATTTCGATGGCGTTGTGCAAGACAAAACGAATGAAGACCTTCTGCTGAAAACCCGGTAAGAATATTTGAATATTTACTGCTTTTAGACGTTAAAATATCTGAAAAATCGATGTACTACACCTCGGTACGGTACTGATTTGTATAGGAATTTAGACAACAAAATTTAGCAATTCCCACCATCGGGGGCGGTCGAGGGGGATCCGGATCGACGGGGAATAATTCCTGGCGCCGATTAATGACGGTTTGCTGAAAAAAATTTGACAAATTTCAGAGTTTTTGACAAAAAACAAAAAAAATTTAAGGCAAAAAAAAAATCTGAAATGTTTGCACACTGAAAATTTCGATGGCGTTGTGCAAGACAAAACGAATGAAGACCTTCTGCTGAAAACCCGGTAAGAATATTTGAATATTTACTGCTTTTAGACGTTAAAATATCTGAAAAATCGATGTACCATTACACCTCGGTACTGATTTGTATAGGAATTTAGACAACAAAATTTAGCAATTCCCACCATCGGGGGCGGTCGAGGGGGTTGCGGATCGACGGGGAATAATTCCTGGCGCCGATTAATGACGGTTTGCTGAAAAAAATTTGACAAATTTCAGATTATTTGACAAAAAACAATAAAAAATTAAGGCAAAAAAAAAATCTGAAATGTTTGCACACTGAAAATTTCGATGGCGTTGTGCAAGACAAAACGAATGAAGACCTTCTGCTGAAAACCCGGTAAGAATATTTGAATATTTACTGCTTTTAGACGTTAAAATATCTGAAAAATCGATGTACCATTACACCTCGGTACGGTACTGATTTGTATAGGAATTTAGACAACAAAATTTAGCAAATCCCACCATCGGGGGCGGTCGAGGGGGGTGCGGATCGACGGGGAATAATTCCTGGCGCCGATTAATGACGGTTTGCTGAAAAAAATATGACAAATTTCAGAGTTTTTGACAAAAAACAAAAAAAATTTAAGGCAAAAAAAAATTCTGAAATGATTGCACACTGAAAATTTCGATGGCGTTGTGCAAGACAAAACGAATGAAGACCTTCTGCTGAAAACCCGGTAAGAATATTTGAATATTTACTGCTTTTAGACGTTAAAATATCTGAAAAATCGATGTACTACAACCTCGGTACTGATTTGTATAGGAATTTAGACAACAAAATTTAGCAATTCCCACCATCGGGGGCGGTCGAGGGGGGTGCGGATCGACGGGGAATAATTCCTGGCGCCGATTAATGACGGTTTGCTGAAAAAAATTAGACAAATTTCAGAGTATTTGACAAAAAACAAAAAAAAATTGAGGCAAAAAAAAATTCTGAAATGTTTGCACACTGAAAATTTCGATGGCGTTGTGCAAGACAAAACGAATGAAGACCTTCTGCTGAAAACCCGGTAAGAATATTTGAATATTTACTGCTTTTAGACGTTAAAATATCTGAAAAATCGATGTACCATTACACCTCGGTACTGATTTGTATAGGAATTTAGACAACAAAATTTAGCAATTCCCACCATCGGGGGCGGTCGAGGGGGGTCCGGATCGACGGGGAATAATTCCTGGCGCCGATTAATGACGGTTTGCTGAAAAAAATTTGACAAATTTCAGAGTTTTTGACAAAAAACAAAAAAAATTTAAGGCAAAAAAAATTCTGAAATGTTTGCACACTGAAAATTTCGATGGCGTTGTGCAAGACAAAACGAATGAAGACCTTCTGCTGAAAACCCGGTAAGAATATTTGAATATTTACTGCTTTTAGACGTTAAAATATCTGAAAAATCGATGTACCATTACACCTCGGTACTGATTTGTATAGGAATTTAGACAACAAAATTTAGCTATTCCCACCATCGAGGGCGGTCGAGGGGGGTGCGGATCGACGGGGAATAATTCCTGGCGCCGATTAATGACGGTTTGCTGAAAAAAATTTGACAAATTTCAGAGTATTTGACAAAAAACAAAAAAAAATTAAGGCAAAAAAAAATTCTGAAATGTGTGCACACTGAATATTTCGATGGCGTTGTGCAAGACAAAACGAATGAAGACCTTCTGCTGAAAACCCGGTAAGAATATTTGAATATTTACTGCTTTTAGACGTTAAAATATCTGAAAAATCGATGTACCATTACACCTCGGTACTGATTTGTATAGGAATTTAGACAACAAAATTTAGCAATTCCCACCATCGGGGGCGGTCGAGGGGGGTGCGGATCGACGGGGAATAATTCCTGGCGCCGATTAATGACGGTTTGCTGAAAAAAATTTGTCAAATTTCAGAGTTTTTGACAAAAAACAAAAAAAAATTGAGGCAAAAAAAAATTCTGAAATGTTTGCACACTGAAAATTTCGATGGCGTTGTGCAAGACAAAACGAATGAAGACTTTCTGCTGAAAACCCGGTAAGAATATTTGAATATTTACTGCTTTTAGACGTTAAAATATCTGAAAAATCGATGTACCATTACACCTCGGTACTGATTTGTATAGGAATTTAGACAACAAAATTTAGCAATTCCCACCATCGGGGGCGGTCGAGGGGGGTGCGGATCGACGGGGAATAATTCCTGGCGCCGATTAATGACGGTTTGCTGAAAAAAATTTGACAAATTTCAGAGTTTTTGACAAAAAACAATAAAAATTTAAGGCAAAAAAAAATTCTGAAATGTTTGTACACTGAAAATTTCGATGGCGTTGTGCAAGACAAAACGAATGAAGACCTTCTGCTGAAAACCCGGTAAGAATATTTGAATATTTACTGCTTTTAGACGTTAAAATATCTGAAAAATCGATGTACCATTACACCTCGGTACGGTACTGATTTGTATAGGAATTTAGACAACAAAATTTAGCAATTCCCACCATCGGGGGCGGTCGAGGGGGGTCCGGATCGACGGGGAATAATTCCTGGCGCCGATTAATGACGGTTTGCTGAAAAAAATTTGACAAATTTCAGAGTTTTTGACAAAAAACAAAAAAAAATTAAGGCAAAAAAAAATTCTGAAATGTTTGCACACTGAAAATTTCGATGGCGTTGTGCAAGACAAAACGAATGAAGACCTTCTGCTGAAAACCCGGTAAGAATATTTGAATATTTACTGCTTTTAGACGTTAAAATATCTGAAAAATCGATGTACTACACCTCGGTACGGTACTGATTTGTATAGGAATTTAGACAACAAAATTTAGCAATTCCCACCATCGGGGGCGGTCGAGGGGGATCCGGATCGACGGGGAATAATTCCTGGCGCCGATTAATGACGGTTTGCTGAAAAAAATTTGACAAATTTCAGAGTTTTTGACAAAAAACAAAAAAAATTTAAGGCAAAAAAAAAATCTGAAATGTTTGCACACTGAAAATTTCGATGGCGTTGTGCAAGACAAAACGAATGAAGACCTTCTGCTGAAAACCCGGTAAGAATATTTGAATATTTACTGCTTTTAGACGTTAAAATATCTGAAAAATCGATGTACCATTACACCTCGGTACTGATTTGTATAGGAATTTAGACAACAAAATTTAGCAATTCCCACCATCGGGGGCGGTCGAGGGGGGTCCGGATCGACGGGGAATAATTCCTGGCGCCGATTAATGACGGTTTGCTGAAAAAAATTTGACAAATTTCAGAGTTTTTGACAAAAAACAAAAAAAATTTAAGGCAAAAAAAATTCTGAAATGTTTGCACACTGAAAATTTCGATGGCGTTGTGCAAGACAAAACGAATGAAGACCTTCTGCTGAAAACCCGGTAAGAATATTTGAATATTTACTGCTTTTAGACGTTAAAATATCTGAAAAATCGATGTACCATTACACCTCGGTACTGATTTGTATAGGAATTTAGACAACAAAATTTAGCTATTCCCACCATCGAGGGCGGTCGAGGGGGGTGCGGATCGACGGGGAATAATTCCTGGCGCCGATTAATGACGGTTTGCTGAAAAAAATTTGACAAATTTCAGAGTATTTGACAAAAAACAAAAAAAAATTAAGGCAAAAAAAAATTATGAAATGTGTGCACACTGAATATTTCGATGGCGTTGTGCAAGACAAAACGAATGAAGACCTTCTGCTGAAAACCCGGTAAGAATATTTGAATATTTACTGCTTTTAGACGTTAAAATATCTGAAAAATCGATGTACCATTACACCTCGGTACTGATTTGTATAAGAATTTAGACAACAAAATTTAGCAATTCCCACCATCGGGGGCGGTCGAGGGGGGTGCGGATCGACGGGGAATAATTCCTGGCGCCGATTAATGACGGTTTGCTGAAAAAAATTAGACAAATTTCAGAGTTTTTGACAAAAAACATAAAAAAATTGAGGCAAAAAAAAATTCTGAAATGTTTGCACACTGAAAATTTCGATGGCGTTGTGCAAGACAAAACGAATGAAGACTTTCTGCTGAAAACCCGGTAAGAATATTTGAATATTTACTGCTTTTAGACGTTAAAATATCTGAAAAATCGATGTACCATTACACCTCGGTACTGATTTGTATAGGAATTTAGACAACAAAATTTAGCAATTCCCACCATCGGGGGCGGTCGAGGGGGGTGCGGATCGACGGGGAATAATTCCTGGCGCCGATTAATGACGGTTTGCTGAAAAAAATTTGACAAATTTCAGAGTTTTTGACAAAAAACAAAAAAAATTTAAGGCAAAAAAAAAATCAGAAATGTTTGTACAGTGAAAATTTCGATGGCGTTGTGCAAGACAAAACGAATGAAGACCTTCTGCTGAAAACCCGGTAAGAATATTTGAATATTTACTGCTTTTAGACGTTAAAATATCTGAAAAATCGATGTACCATTTTACCTCGGTACGGTACTGATTTGTATAGGAATTTAGACAACAAAATTTAGCAATTCCCACCATCGGGGGCGGTCGAGGGGGGTCCGGATCGACGGGGAATAATTCCTGGCGCCGATTAATGACGGTTTGCTGAAAAAAATTTGACAAATTTCAGAGTTTTTGACAAAAAACAAAAAAAAATTAAGGCAAAAAAAAATTCTGAAATGTTTGCACACTGAAAATTTCGATGGCGTTGTGCAAGACAAAACGAATGAAGACCTTCTGCTGAAAACCCGGTAAGAATATTTGAATATTTACTGCTTTTAGACGTTAAAATATCTGAAAAATCGATGTACTACACCTCGGTACGGTACTGATTTGTATAGGAATTTAGACAACAAAATTTAGCAATTCCCACCATCGGGGGCGGTCGAGGGGGATCCGGATCGACGGGGAATAATTCCTGGCGCCGATTAATGATGGTTTGCTGAAAAAAATTTGACAAATTTCAGAGTTTTTGACAAAAAACAAAAAAAATTTAAGGCAAAAAAAAAATCTGAAATGTTTGCACACTGAAAATTTCGATGGCGTTGTGCAAGACAAAACGAATGAAGACCTTCTGCTGAAAACCCGGTAAGAATATTTGAATATTTACTGCTTTTAGACGTTAAAATATCTGAAAAATCGATGTACCATTACACCTCGGTACGGTACTGATTTGTATAGGAATTCAGACAACAAAATTTAGCAATTCCCACCATCGGGGGCGGTCGAGGGGGGTGCGGATCGACGGGGAATAATTCCTGGCGCCGATTAATGACGGTTTGCTGAAAAAAATTTGACAAACTTCAGAGTTTTTGACAAAAAACAAAAAAAATTTAAGGCAAAAAAAAAATCTGAAATGTTTGCACACTGAAAATTTCGATGGCGTTGTGCAAGACAAAACGAATGAAGACCTTCTGCTGAAAACCCGGTAAGAATATTTGAATATTTACTGCTTTTAGACGTTAAAATATCTGAAAAATCGATGTACCATTACACCTCGGTACTGATTTGTATAGGAATTTAGACAACAAAATTTAGCTATTCCCACCATCGGGGGCGGTCGAGGGGGGTGCGGATCGACGGGGAATAATTCCTGGCGCCGATTAATGACGGTTTGCTGAAAAAAATTTGACGAATTTCAGAGTTTTTGACAAAAAACAACAAAAATTAAGGCAAAAAAAAATTCTGAAATGTGTGCACACTGAAAATTTCGATGGCGTTGTGCAAGACAAAACGAATGAAGACCTTCTGCTGAAAACCCGGTAAGAATATTTGAATATTTACTGCTTTTAGACGTTAAAATATCTGAAAAATCGATGTACCATTACACCTCGGTACTGATTTGTATAGGAATTTAGACAACAAAATTTAGCTATTCCCACCATCGGGGGCGGTCGAGGGGGGTGCGGATCGACGGGGAATAATTCCTGGCGCCGATTAATGACGGTTTGCTGCAAAAAATTTGACAAAATTCAGAGTTTTTGACAAAAAACAAAAAAAATTTAAGGCAAAAAAAAATTCAGAAATGTTTGTACACTGAAAATTTCGATGGCGTTGTGCAAGACAAAACGAATGAAGACCTTCTGCTGAAAACCCGGTAAGAATATTTGAATATTTACTGCTTTTAGACGTTAAAATATCTGAAAAATCGATGTACCATTACACCTCGGTACTGATTTGTATAGGAATTTAGACAACAAAATTTAGCTATTCCCACCATCGGGGGCGGTCGAGGGGGGTGCGGATCGACGGGGAATAATTCCTGGCGCCGATTAATGACGGTTTGCTGAAAAAAATTTGACAAATTTCAGAGTTTTTGACAAAAAACAATAAAAATTTAAGGCAAAAAAAAATTCTGAAATGTTTGTACACTGAAAATTTCGATGGCGTTGTGCAAGACAAAACGAATGAAGACCTTCTGCTGAAAACCCGGTAAGAATATTTGAATATTTACTGCTTTTAGACGTTAAAATATCTGAAAAATCGATGTACCATTACACCTCGGTACTGATTTGTATAGGAATTTAGACAAAAAAATTTAGCAATTCCCACCATCGGGGGCGGTCGAGGGGGGTGCGGATCGACGGGGAATAATTCCTGGCGCCGATTAATGACGGTTTGCTGAAAAAAATTTGACAAATTTCAGAGTTTTTGACAAAAAACAATAAAAATTTAAGGCAAAAAAAAATTCTGAAATGTTTGTACACTGAAAATTTCGATGGCGTTGTGCAAGACAAAACGAATGAAGACCTTCTGCTGAAAACCCGGTAAGAATATTTGAATATTTACTGCTTTTAGACGTTAAAATATCTGAAAAATCGATGTACCATTACACCTCGGTACTGATTTGTATAGGAATTTAGACAACAAAATTTAGCAATTCCCACCATCGGGGGCGGTCGAGGGGGGTGCGGATCGACGGGGAATAATTCCTGGCGCCGATTAATGACGGTTTGCTGAAAAAAATTTGACAAATTTCAGATTATTTGACAAAAAACAATAAAAAATTAAGGCAAAAAAAAAATCTGAAATGTTTGCACACTGAAAATTTCGATGGCGTTGTGCAAGACAAAACGAATGAAGACCTTCTGCTGAAAACCCGGTAAGAATATTTGAATATTTACTGCTTTTAGACGTTAAAATATCTGAAAAATCGATGTACCATTACACCTCGGTACTGATTTGTATAGGAATTTAGACAACAAAATTTAGCAAATCCCACCATCGGGGGCGGTCGAGGGGGGTGCGGATCGACGGGGAATAATTCCTGGCGCCGATTAATGACGGTTTGCTGAAAAAAATATGACAAATTTCAGAGTTTTTGACAAAAAACAAAAAAAATTTAAGGCAAAAAAAAATTCTGAAATGATTGCACACTGAAAATTTCGATGGCGTTGTGCAAGACAAAACGAATGAAGACCTTCTGCTGAAAACCCGGTAAGAATATTTGAATATTTACTGCTTTTAGACGTTAAAATATCTGAAAAATCGATGTACTACAACCTCGGTACTGATTTGTATAGGAATTTAGACAACAAAATTTAGCAATTCCCACCATCGGGGGCGGTCGAGGGGGGTGCGGATCGACGGGGAATAATTCCTGGCGCCGATTAATGACGGTTTGCTGAAAAAAATTAGACAAATTTCAGAGTATTTGACAAAAAACAAAATAAATTGAGGCAAAAAAAAATTCTGAAATGTTTGCACACTGAAAATTTCGATGGCGTTGTGCAAGACAAAACGAATGAAGACCTTCTGCTGAAAACCCGGTAAGAATATTTGAATATTTACTGCTTTTAGACGTTAAAATATCTGAAAAATCGATGTACCATTACACCTCGGTACTGATTTGTATAGGAATTTAGACAACAAAATTTAGCAATTCCCACCATCGGGGGCGGTCGAGGGGGGTGCGGATCGACGGGGAATAATTCCTGGCGCCGATTAATGACGGTTTGCTGAAAAAAATTTGACAAATTTCAGAGTTTTTGACAAAAAACAAAAAAAATTTAAGGCAAAAAAAATTCTGAAATGTTTGCACACTGAAAATTTCGATGGCGTTGTGCAAGACAAAACGAATGAAGACCTTCTGCTGAAAACCCGGTAAGAATATTTGAATATTTACTGCTTTTAGACGTTAAAATATCTGAAAAATCGATGTACCATTACACCTCGGTACTGATTTGTATAGGAATTTAGACAACAAAATTTAGCTATTCCCACCATCGGGGGCGGTCGAGGGGGGTGCGGATCGACGGGGAATAATTCCTGGCGCCGATTAATGACGGTTTGCTGAAAAAAATTTGACAAATTTCAGAGTATTTGACAAAAAACAAAAAAAAATTAAGGCAAAAAAAAATTCTGAAATGTGTGCACACTGAATATTTCGATGGCGTTGTGCAAGACAAAACGAATGAAGACCTTCTGCTGAAAACCCGGTAAGAATATTTGAATATTTACTGCTTTTAGACGTTAAAATATCTGAAAAATCGATGTACCATTACACCTCGGTACTGATTTGTATAGGAATTTAGACAACAAAATTTAGCAATTCCCACCATCGGGGGCGGTCGAGGGGGGTGCGGATCGACGGGGAATAATTCCTGGCGCCGATTAATGACGGTTTGCTGAAAAAAATTAGACAAATTTCAGAGTTTTTGACAAAAAACATAAAAAAATTGAGGCAAAAAAAAATTCTGAAATGTTTGCACACTGAAAATTTCGATGGCGTTGTGCAAGACAAAACGAATGAAGACTTTCTGCTGAAAACCCGGTAAGAATATTTGAATATTTACTGCTTTTAGACGTTAAAATATCTGAAAAATCGATGTACCATTACACCTCGGTACTGATTTGTATAGGAATTTAGACAACAAAATTTAGCAATTCCCACCATCGGGGGCGGTCGAGGGGGGTGCGGATCGACGGGGAATAATTCCTGGCGCCGATTAATGACGGTTTGCTGAAAAAAATTTGAAAAAATTCAGAGTTTTTGACAAAAAACAAAAAAAATTTAAGGCAAAAAAAAAATCTGAAATGTTTGTACAGTGAAAATTTCGATGGCGTTGTGCAAGACAAAACGAATGAAGACCTTCTGCTGAAAACCCGGTAAGAATATTTGAATATTTACTGCTTTTAGACGTTAAAATATCTGAAAAATCGATGTACCATTACACCTCGGTACGGTACTGATTTGTATAGGAATTTAGACAACAAAATTTAGCAATTCCCACCATCGGGGGCGGTCGAGGGGGGTCCGGATCGACGGGGAATAATTCCTGGCGCCGATTAATGACGGTTTGCTGAAAAAAATTTGACAAATTTCAGAGTTTTTGACAAAAAACAAAAAAAAATTAAGGCAAAAAAAAATTCTGAAATGTTTGCACACTGAAAATTTCGATGGCGTTGTGCAAGACAAAACGAATGAAGACCTTCTGCTGAAAACCCGGTAAGAATATTTGAATATTTACTGCTTTTAGACGTTAAAATAACTGAAAAATCGATGTACCATTACACCTCGGTACTGATTTGTATAGGAATTTAGACAACAAAATTTAGCAATTCCCACCATCGGGGGCGGTCGAGGGGGGTGCGGATCGACGGGGAATAATTCCTGGCGCCGATTAATGACGGTTTGCTGAAAAAAATTTGAAAAAATTCAGAGTTTTTGACAAAAAACAAAAAAAAATCAGAAATGTTTGTACAGTGAAAATTTCGATGGCGTTGTGCAAGACAAAACGAATGAAGACCTTCTGCTGAAAACCCGGTAAGAATATTTGAATATTTACTGCTTTTAGACGTTAAAATATCTGAAAAATCGATGTACTACACCTCGGTACGGTACTGATTTGTATAGGAATTTAGACAACAAAATTTAGCAATTCCCACCATCGGGGGCGGTCGAGGGGGGTGCGGATCGACGGGGAATAATTCCTGGCGCCGATTAATGACGGTTTGCTGAAAAAAATTTGAAAAAATTCAGAGTTTTTGACAAAAAACAAAAAAAAATCAGAAATGTTTGTACAGTGAAAATTTCGATGGCGTTGTGCAAGACAAAACGAATGAAGACCTTCTGCTGAAAACCCGGTAAGAATATTTGAATATTTACTGCTTTTAGACGTTAAAATATCTGAAAAATCGATGTACTACACCTCGGTACGGTACTGATTTGTATAGGAATTTAGACAACAAAATTTAGCAATTCCCACCATCGGGGGTGGTCGAGGGGGATCCGGATTGACGGGGAATAATTCCTGGCGCCGATTAATGACGGTTTGCTGAAAAAAATTTGACAAATTTCAGAGTTTTTGACAAAAAACAAAAAAAATTTAAGGCAAAAAAAAAATCTGAAATGTTTGCACACTGAAAATTTCGATGGCGTTGTGCAAGACAAAACGAATGAAGACCTTCTGCTGAAAACCCGGTAAGAATATTTGAATATTTACTGCTTTTAGACGTTAAAATATCTGAAAAATCGATGTACCATTACACCTCGGTACTGATTTGTATAGGAATTTAGACAACAAAATTTAGCTATTCCCACCATCGGGGGCGGTCGAGGGGGGTGCGGATCGACGGGGAATAATTCCTGGCGCCGATTAATGACGGTTTGCTGCAAAAAATTTGACAAAATTCAGAGTTTTTGACAAAAAACAAAAAAAATTTAAGGCAAAAAAAAATTCAGAAATGTTTGTACACTGAAAATTTCGATGGCGTTGTGCAAGACAAAACGAATGAAGACCTTCTGCTGAAAACCCGGTAAGAATATTTGAATATTTACTGCTTTTAGACGTTAAAATATCTGAAAAATCGATGTACCATTACACCTCGGTACTGATTTGTATAGGAATTTAGACAACAAAATTTAGCAATTCCCACCATCGGGGGCGGTCGAGGGGGGTGCGGATCGACGGGGAATAATTCCTGGCGCCGATTAATGACGGTTTGCTGCAAAAAATTTGACAAATTTCAGAGTTTTTGACAAAAAACAATAAAAATTTAAGGCAAAAAAAAATTCTGAAATGTTTGTACACTGAAAATTTCGATGGCGTTGTGCAAGACAAAACGAATGAAGACCTTCTGCTGAAAACCCGGTAAGAATATTTGAATATTTACTGCTTTTAGACGTTAAAATATCTGAAAAATCGATGAACCATTACACCTCGGTACTGATTTGTATAGGAATTTAGACAACAAAATTTAGCAATTCCCACCATCGGGGGCGGTCGAGGGGGGTGCGGATCGACGGGGAATAATTCCTGGCGCCGATTAATGACGGTTTGCTGAAAAAAATTTGACAAATTTCAGAGTATTTGACAAAAAACAATAAAAATTTAAGGCAAAAAAAATATCTGAAATGTTTGCACACTGAAAATTTCGATGGCGTTGTGCAAGACAAAACGAATGAAGACCTTCTGCTGAAAACCCGGTAAGAATATTTGAATATTTACTGCTTTTAGACGTTAAAATATCTGAAAAATCGATGTACCATTACACCTCGGTACTGATTTGTATAGGAATTTAGACAACAAAATTTAGCAAATCCCTCCATCGGGGGCGGTCGAGGGGGGTGCGGATCGACGGGGAATAATTCCTGGCGCCGATTAATGACGGTTTGCTGAAAAAAATATGACAAATTTCAGAGTTTTTGACAAAAAACAAAAAAAATTTAAGGCAAAAAAAAATTCTGAAATGATTGCACACTGAAAATTTCGATGGCGTTGTGCAAGACAAAACGAATGAAGACCTTCTGCTGAAAACCCGGTAAGAATATTTGAATATTTACTGCTTTTAGACGTTAAAATATCTGAAAAATCGATGTACTACACCTCGGTACTGATTTGTATAGGAATTTAGACAACAAAATTTAGCAATTCCCACCATCGGGGGCGGTCGAGGGGGGTGCGGATCGACGGGGAATAATTCCTGGCGCTGATTAATGACGGTTTGCTGAAAAAAATTAGACAAATTTCAGAGTTTTTGACAAAAAACATAAAAAAATTGAGGCAAAAAAAAATTCTGAAATGTTTGCACACTGAAAATTTCGATGGCGTTGTGCAAGACAAAACGAATGAAGACCTTCTGCTGAAAACCCGGTAAGAATATTTGAATATTTACTGCTTTTAGACGTTAAAATATCTGAAAAATCGATGTACCATTACACCTCGGTACTGATTTGTATAGGAATTTAGACAACAAAATTTAGCTATTCCCACCATCGGGGGCGGTCGAGGGGGGTGCGGATCGACGGGGAATAATTCCTGGCGCCGATTAATGACGGTTTGCTGAAAAAAATTTGACAAATTTCAGAGTTTTTGACAAAAAACAATAAAAATTTAAGGCAAAAAAAAATTCTGAAATGTTTGTACACTGAAAATTTCGATGGCGTTGTGCAAGACAAAACGAATGAAGACCTTCTGCTGAAAACCCGGTAAGAATATTTGAATATTTACTGCTTTTAGACGTTAAAATATCTGAAAAATCGATGTACCATTACACCTCGGTACTGATTTGTATAGGAATTTAGACAAAAAAATTTAGCAATTCCCACCATCGGGGGCGGTCGAGGGGGGTGCGGATCGACGGGGAATAATTCCTGGCGCCGATTAATGACGGTTTGCTGAAAAAAATTTGACAAATTTCAGAGTTTTTGACAAAAAACAATAAAAATTTAAGGCAAAAAAAAATTCTGAAATGTTTGTACACTGAAAATTTCGATGGCGTTGTGCAAGACAAAACGAATGAAGACCTTCTGCTGAAAACCCGGTAAGAATATTTGAATATTTACTGCTTTTAGACGTTAAAATATCTGAAAAATCGATGTACCATTACACCTCGGTACTGATTTGTATAGGAATTTAGACAACAAAATTTAGCAATTCCCACCATCGGGGGCGGTCGAGGGGGGTGCGGATCGACGGGGAATAATTCCTGGCGCCGATTAATGACGGTTTGCTGAAAAAAATTTGACAAATTTCAGATTATTTGACAAAAAACAATAAAAAATTAAGGCAAAAAAAAAATCTGAAATGTTTGCACACTGAAAATTTCGATGGCGTTGTGCAAGACAAAACGAATGAAGACCTTCTGCTGAAAACCCGGTAAGAATATTTGAATATTTACTGCTTTTAGACGTTAAAATATCTGAAAAATCGATGTACCATTACACCTCGGTACTGATTTGTATAGGAATTTAGACAACAAAATTTAGCAAATCCCACCATCGGGGGCGGTCGAGGGGGGTGCGGATCGACGGGGAATAATTCCTGGCGCCGATTAATGACGGTTTGCTGAAAAAAATATGACAAATTTCAGAGTTTTTGACAAAAAACAAAAAAAATTTAAGGCAAAAAAAAATTCTGAAATGATTGCACACTGAAAATTTCGATGGCGTTGTGCAAGACAAAACGAATGAAGACCTTCTGCTGAAAACCCGGTAAGAATATTTGAATATTTACTGCTTTTAGACGTTAAAATATCTGAAAAATCGATGTACTACAACCTCGGTACTGATTTGTATAGGAATTTAGACAACAAAATTTAGCAATTCCCACCATCGGGGGCGGTCGAGGGGGGTGCGGATCGACGGGGAATAATTCCTGGCGCCGATTAATGACGGTTTGCTGAAAAAAATTAGACAAATTTCAGAGTATTTGACAAAAAACAAAATAAATTGAGGCAAAAAAAAATTCTGAAATGTTTGCACACTGAAAATTTCGATGGCGTTGTGCAAGACAAAACGAATGAAGACCTTCTGCTGAAAACCCGGTAAGAATATTTGAATATTTACTGCTTTTAGACGTTAAAATATCTGAAAAATCGATGTACCATTACACCTCGGTACTGATTTGTATAGGAATTTAGACAACAAAATTTAGCAATTCCCACCATCGGGGGCGGTCGAGGGGGGTGCGGATCGACGGGGAATAATTCCTGGCGCCGATTAATGACGGTTTGCTGAAAAAAATTTGACAAATTTCAGAGTTTTTGACAAAAAACAAAAAAAATTTAAGGCAAAAAAAATTCTGAAATGTTTGCACACTGAAAATTTCGATGGCGTTGTGCAAGACAAAACGAATGAAGACCTTCTGCTGAAAACCCGGTAAGAATATTTGAATATTTACTGCTTTTAGACGTTAAAATATCTGAAAAATCGATGTACCATTACACCTCGGTACTGATTTGTATAGGAATTTAGACAACAAAATTTAGCTATTCCCACCATCGGGGGCGGTCGAGGGGGGTGCGGATCGACGGGGAATAATTCCTGGCGCCGATTAATGACGGTTTGCTGAAAAAAATTTGACAAATTTCAGAGTATTTGACAAAAAACAAAAAAAAATTAAGGCAAAAAAAAATTCTGAAATGTGTGCACACTGAATATTTCGATGGCGTTGTGCAAGACAAAACGAATGAAGACCTTCTGCTGAAAACCCGGTAAGAATATTTGAATATTTACTGCTTTTAGACGTTAAAATATCTGAAAAATCGATGTACCATTACACCTCGGTACTGATTTGTATAGGAATTTAGACAACAAAATTTAGCAATTCCCACCATCGGGGGCGGTCGAGGGGGGTGCGGATCGACGGGGAATAATTCCTGGCGCCGATTAATGACGGTTTGCTGAAAAAAATTAGACAAATTTCAGAGTTTTTGACAAAAAACATAAAAAAATTGAGGCAAAAAAAAATTCTGAAATGTTTGAACACTGAAAATTTCGATGGCGTTGTGCAAGACAAAACGAATGAAGACTTTCTGCTGAAAACCCGGTAAGAATATTTGAATATTTACTGCTTTTAGACGTTAAAATATCTGAAAAATCGATGTACCATTACACCTCGGTACTGATTTGTATAGGAATTTAGACAACAAAATTTAGCAATTCCCACCATCGGGGGCGGTCGAGGGGGGTGCGGATCGACGGGGAATAATTCCTGGCGCCGATTAATGACGGTTTGCTGAAAAAAATTTGAAAAAATTCAGAGTTTTTGACAAAAAACAAAAAAAATTTAAGGCAAAAAAAAAATCAGAAATGTTTGTACAGTGAAAATTTCGATGGCGTTGTGCAAGACAAAACGAATGAAGACCTTCTGCTGAAAACCCGGTAAGAATATTTGAATATTTACTGCTTTTAGACGTTAAAATATCTGAAAAATCGATGTACCATTACACCTCGGTACGGTACTGATTTGTATAGGAATTTAGACAACAAAATTTAGCAATTCCCACCATCGGGGGCGGTCGAGGGGGGTCCGGATCGACGGGGAATAATTCCTGGCGCCGATTAATGACGGTTTGCTGAAAAAAATTTGACAAATTTCAGAGTTTTTGACAAAAAACAAAAAAAAATTAAGGCAAAAAAAAATTCTGAAATGTTTGCACACTGAAAATTTCGATGGCGTTGTGCAAGACAAAACGAATGAAGACCTTCTGCTGAAAACCCGGTAAGAATATTTGAATATTTACTGCTTTTAGACGTTAAAATAACTGAAAAATCGATGTACCATTACACCTCGGTACTGATTTGTATAGGAATTTAGACAACAAAATTTAGCAATTCCCACCATCGGGGGCGGTCGAGGGGGGTGCGGATCGACGGGGAATAATTCCTGGCGCCGATTAATGACGGTTTGCTGAAAAAAATTTGAAAAAATTCAGAGTTTTTGACAAAAAACAAAAAAAAATCAGAAATGTTTGTACAGTGAAAATTTCGATGGCGTTGTGCAAGACAAAACGAATGAAGACCTTCTGCTGAAAACCCGGTAAGAATATTTGAATATTTACTGCTTTTAGACGTTAAAATATCTGAAAAATCGATGTACTACACCTCGGTACGGTACTGATTTGTATAGGAATTTAGACAACAAAATTTAGCAATTCCCACCATCGGGGGCGGTCGAGGGGGGTGCGGATCGACGGGGAATAATTCCTGGCGCCGATTAATGACGGTTTGCTGAAAAAAATTTGAAAAAATTCAGAGTTTTTGACAAAAAACAAAAAAAAATCAGAAATGTTTGTACAGTGAAAATTTCGATGGCGTTGTGCAAGACAAAACGAATGAAGACCTTCTGCTGAAAACCCGGTAAGAATATTTGAATATTTACTGCTTTTAGACGTTAAAATATCTGAAAAATCGATGTACTACACCTCGGTACGGTACTGATTTGTATAGGAATTTAGACAACAAAATTTAGCAATTCCCACCATCGGGGGTGGTCGAGGGGGATCCGGATTGACGGGGAATAATTCCTGGCGCCGATTAATGACGGTTTGCTGAAAAAAATTTGACAAATTTCAGAGTTTTTGACAAAAAACAAAAAAAATTTAAGGCAAAAAAAAAATCTGAAATGTTTGCACACTGAAAATTTCGATGGCGTTGTGCAAGACAAAACGAATGAAGACCTTCTGCTGAAAACCCGGTAAGAATATTTGAATATTTACTGCTTTTAGACGTTAAAATATCTGAAAAATCGATGTACCATTACACCTCGGTACTGATTTGTATAGGAATTTAGACAACAAAATTTAGCTATTCCCACCATCGGGGGCGGTCGAGGGGGGTGCGGATCGACGGGGAATAATTCCTGGCGCCGATTAATGACGGTTTGCTGCAAAAAATTTGACAAAATTCAGAGTTTTTGACAAAAAACAAAAAAAATTTAAGGCAAAAAAAAATTCAGAAATGTTTGTACACTGAAAATTTCGATGGCGTTGTGCAAGACAAAACGAATGAAGACCTTCTGCTGAAAACCCGGTAAGAATATTTGAATATTTACTGCTTTTAGACGTTAAAATATCTGAAAAATCGATGTACCATTACACCTCGGTACTGATTTGTATAGGAATTTAGACAACAAAATTTAGCAATTCCCACCATCGGGGGCGGTCGAGGGGGGTGCGGATCGACGGGGAATAATTCCTGGCGCCGATTAATGACGGTTTGCTGCAAAAAATTTGACAAATTTCAGAGTTTTTGACAAAAAACAATAAAAATTTAAGGCAAAAAAAAATTCTGAAATGTTTGTACACTGAAAATTTCGATGGCGTTGTGCAAGACAAAACGAATGAAGACCTTCTGCTGAAAACCCGGTAAGAATATTTGAATATTTACTGCTTTTAGACGTTAAAATATCTGAAAAAACGATGAACCATTACACCTCGGTACTGATTTGTATAGGAATTTAGACAACAAAATTTAGCAATTCCCACCATCGGGGGCGGTCGAGGGGGGTGCGGATCGACGGGGAATAATTCCTGGCGCCGATTAATGACGGTTTGCTGAAAAAAATTTGACAAATTTCAGAGTATTTGACAAAAAACAATAAAAATTTAAGGCAAAAAAAATATCTGAAATGTTTGCACACTGAAAATTTCGATGGCGTTGTGCAAGACAAAACGAATGAAGACCTTCTGCTGAAAACCCGGTAAGAATATTTGAATATTTACTGCTTTTAGACGTTAAAATATCTGAAAAATCGATGTACCATTACACCTCGGTACTGATTTGTATAGGAATTTAGACAACAAAATTTAGCAAATCCCTCCATCGGGGGCGGTCGAGGGGGGTGCGGATCGACGGGGAATAATTCCTGGCGCCGATTAATGACGGTTTGCTGAAAAAAATATGACAAATTTCAGAGTTTTTGACAAAAAACAAAAAAAATTTAAGGCAAAAAAAAATTCTGAAATGATTGCACACTGAAAATTTCGATGGCGTTGTGCAAGACAAAACGAATGAAGACCTTCTGCTGAAAACCCGGTAAGAATATTTGAATATTTACTGCTTTTAGACGTTAAAATATCTGAAAAATCGATGTACTACACCTCGGTACTGATTTGTATAGGAATTTAGACAACAAAATTTAGCAATTCCCACCATCGGGGGCGGTCGAGGGGGGTGCGGATCGACGGGGAATAATTCCTGGCGCTGATTAATGACGGTTTGCTGAAAAAAATTAGACAAATTTCAGAGTTTTTGACAAAAAACATAAAAAAATTGAGGCAAAAAAAAATTCTGAAATGTTTGCACACTGAAAATTTCGATGGCGTTGTGCAAGACAAAACGAATGAAGACCTTCTGCTGAAAACCCGGTAAGAATATTTGAATATTTACTGCTTTTAGACGTTAAAATATCTGAAAAATCGATGTACCATTACACCTCGGTACGGTACTGATTTGTATAGGAATTTAGACAACAAAATTTAGCAATTCCCACCATCGGGGGCGGTCGAGGGGGGTCCGGATCGACGGGGAATAATTCCTGGCGCCAATTAATGACGGTTTGCTGAAAAAAATTTGACAAATTTCAGAGTTTTTGACAAAAACAAAAAAAAATTAAGGCAAAAAAAAATTCTGAAATGTTTGCACACTGAAAATTTCGATGGCGTTGTGCAAGACAAAACGAATGAAGACCTTCTGCTGAAAACCCGGTAAGAATATTTGAATATTTACTGCTTTTAGACGTTAAAATATCTGAAAAATCGATGTACCATTACACCTCGGTACTGATTTGTATAGGAATTTAGACAACAAAATTTAGCAATTCCCACCATCGGGGGCGGTCGAGGGGGGTGCGGATCGACGGGGAATAATTCCTGGCGCCGATTAATGACGGTTTGCTGAAAAAAATTTGAAAAAATTCAGAGTTTTTGACAAAAAACAAAAAAAAATCAGAAATGTTTGTACAGTGAAAATTTCGATGGCGTTGTGCAAGACAAAACGAATGAAGACCTTCTGCTGAAAACCCGGTAAGAATATTTGAATATTTACTGCTTTTAGACGTTAAAATATCTGAAAAATCGATGTACTACACCTCGGTACGGTACTGATTTGTATAGGAATTTAGACAACAAAATTTAGCAATTCCCACCATCGGGGGCGGTCGAGGGGGGTGCGGATCGACGGGGAATAATTCCTGGCGCCGATTAATGACGGTTTGCTGAAAAAAATTTGAAAAAATTCAGAGTTTTTGACAAAAAACAAAAAAAAATCAGAAATGTTTGTACAGTGAAAATTTCGATGGCGTTGTGCAAGACAAAACGAATGAAGACCTTCTGCTGAAAACCCGGTAAGAATATTTGAATATTTACTGCTTTTAGACGTTAAAATATCTGAAAAATCGATGTACTACACCTCGGTACGGTACTGATTTGTATAGGAATTTAGACAACAAAATTTAGCAATTCCCACCATCGGGGGCGGTCGAGGGGGATCCGGATCGACGGGGAATAATTCCTGGCGCCGATTAATGACGGTTTGCTGAAAAAAATTTGACAAATTTCAGAGTTTTTGACAAAAACAAAAAAAATTTAAGGCAAAAAAAAAATCTGAAATGTTTGCACACTGAAAATTTCGATGGCGTTGTGCAAGACAAAACGAATGAAGACCTTCTGCTGAAAACCCGGTAAGAATATTTGAATATTTACTGCTTTTAGACGTTAAAATATCTGAAAAATCGATGTACCATTACACCTCGGTACGGTACTGATTTGTATAGGAATTCAGACAACAAAATTTAGCAATTCCCACCATCGGGGGCGGTCGAGGGGGGTCCGGATCGACGGGGAATAATTCCTGGCGCCGATTAATGACGGTTTGCTGAAAAAAATTTGACAAATTTCAGAGTTTTTGACAAAAAACAAAAAAAAATTAAGGCAAAAAAAAATTCTGAAATGTTTGCACACTGAAAATTTCGATGGCGTTGTGCAAGACAAAACGAATGAAGACCTTCTGCTGAAAACCCGGTAAGAATATTTGAATATTTACTGCTTTTAGACGTTAAAATATCTGAAAAATCGATGTACCATTACACCTCGGTACTGATTTGTATAGGAATTTAGACAACAAAATTTAGCAATTCCCACCATCGGGGGCGGTCGAGGGGGGTGCGGATCGACGGGGAATAATTCCTGGCGCCGATTAATGACGGTTTGCTGAAAAAAATTTGAAAAAATTCAGAGTTTTTGACAAAAAACAAAAAAAAATCAGAAATGTTTGTACAGTGAAAATTTCGATGGCGTTGTGCAAGACAAAACGAATGAAGACCTTCTGCTGAAAACCCGGTAAGAATATTTGAATATTTACTGCTTTTAGACGTTAAAATATCTGAAAAATCGATGTACTACACCTCGGTACGGTACTGATTTGTATAGGAATTTAGACAACAAAATTTAGCAAATCCCACCATCGGGGGCGGTCGAGGGGGGTGCGGATCGACGGGGAATAATTCCTGGCGCCGATTAATGACGGTTTGCTGAAAAAAATTTGAAAAAATTCAGAGTTTTTGACAAAAAACAAAAAAAAATCAGAAATGTTTGTACAGTGAAAATTTCGATGGCGTTGTGCAAGACAAAACGAATGAAGACCTTCTGCTGAAAACCCGGTAAGAATATTTGAATATTTACTGCTTTTAGACGTTAAAATATCTGAAAAATCGATGTACTACACCTCGGTACGGTACTGATTTGTATAGGAATTTAGACAACAAAATTTAGCAATTCCCACCATCGGGGGCGGTCGAGGGGGATCCGGATCGACGGGGAATAATTCCTGGCGCCGATTAATGACGGTTTGCTGAAAAAAATTTGACGAATTTCAGAGTTTTTGACAAAAAACAACAAAAATTAAGGCAAAAAAAAATTCTGAAATGTGTGCACACTGAAAATTTCGATGGCGTTGTGCAAGACAAAACGAATGAAGACCTTCTGCTGAAAACCCGGTAAGAATATTTGAATATTTACTGCTTTTAGACGTTAAAATATCTGAAAAATCGATGTACCATTACACCTCGGTACTGATTTGTATAGGAATTTAGACAACAAAATTTAGCTATTCCCACCATCGGGGGCGGTCGAGGGGGGTGCGGATCGACGGGGAATAATTCCTGGCGCCGATTAATGACGGTTTGCTGCAAAAAATTTGACAAAATTCAGAGTTTTTGACAAAAAACAAAAAAAATTTAAGGCAAAAAAAAATTCAGAAATGTTTGTACACTGAAAATTTCGATGGCGTTGTGCAAGACAAAACGAATGAAGACCTTCTGCTGAAAACCCGGTAAGAATATTTGAATATTTACTGCTTTTAGACGTTAAAATATCTGAAAAATCGATGTACCATTACACCTCGGTACTGATTTGTATAGGAATTTAGACAACAAAATTTAGCAATTCCCACCATCGGGGGCGGTCGAGGGGGGTGCGGATCGACGGGGAATAATTCCTGGCGCCGATTAATGACGGTTTGCTGAAAAAAATTTGACAAATTTCAGAGTTTTTGACAAAAAACAATAAAAATTTAAGGCAAAAAAAAATTCTGAAATGTTTGTACACTGAAAATTTCGATGGCGTTGTGCAAGACAAAACGAATGAAGACCTTCTGCTGAAAACCCGGTAAGAATATTTGAATATTTACTGCTTTTAGACGTTAAAATATCTGAAAAATCGATGTACCATTACACCTCGGTACTGATTTGTATAGGAATTTAGACAACAAAATTTAGCAATTCCCACCATCGGGGGCGGTCGAGGGGGGTGCGGATCGACGGGGAATAATTCCTGGCGCCGATTAATGACGGTTTGCTGAAAAAAATTTGACAAATTTCAGAGTATTTGACAAAAAACAATAAAAAATTTAAGGCAAAAAAAAAATCTGAAATGTTTGCACACTGAAAATTTCGATGGCGTTGTGCAAGACAAAACGAATGAAGACCTTCTGCTGAAAACCTGGTAAGAATATTTGAATATTTACTGCTTTTAGACGTTAAAATATCTGAAAAATCGATGTACCATTACACCTCGGTACTGATTTGTATAGGAATTTAGACAACAAAATTTAGCAAATCCCTCCATCGGGGGCGGTCGAGGGGGGTGCGGATCGACGGGGAATAATTCCTGGCGCCAATTAATGACGGTTTGCTGAAAAAAATATGACAAATTTCAGAGTTTTTGACAAAAAATAAAAAAAATTTAAGGCAAAAAAAAATTCTGACATGATTGCACACTGAAAATTTCGATGGCGTTGTGCAAGACAAAACGAATGAAGACCTTCTGCTGAAAACCCGGTAAGAATATTTGAATATTTACTGCTTTTAGACGTTAAAATATCTGAAAAATCGATGTACTACACCTCGGTACTGATTTGTATAGGAATTTAGACAACAAAATTTAGCAATTCCCACCATCGGGGGCGGTCGAGGGGGGTGCGGATCGACGGGGAATAATTCCTGGCGCTGATTAATGACGGTTTGCTGAAAAAAATTATACAAATTTCAGAGTTTTTGACAAAAAACATAAAAAAATTGAGGCAAAAAAAAATTCTGAAATGTTTGCACACTGAAAATTTCGATGGCGTTGTGCAAGACAAAACGAATGAAGACCTTCTGCTGAAAACCCGGTAAGAATATTTGAATATTTACTGCTTTTAGACGTTAAAATATCTGAAAAATCGATGTACCATTACACCTCGGTACTGATTTGTATAGGAATTTAGACAACAAAATTTAGCAATTCCCACCATCGGGGGCGGTCGAGGGGGGTGCGGATCGACGGGGAATAATTCCTGGCGCCGATTAATGACGGTTTGCTGAAAAAAATTTGACGAATTTCAGAGTTTTTGACAAAAAACAAAAAAAAATTAAGGCAAAAAAAAATTCTGAAATGTGTGCACACTGAAAATTTCGATGGCGTTGTGCAAGACAAAACGAATGAAGACCTTCTGCTGAAAACCCGGTAAGAATATTTGAATATTTACTGCTTTTAGACGTTAAAATATCTGAAAAATCGATGTACCATTACACCTCGGTACTGATTTGTATAGGAATTTAGACAACAAAATTTAGCTATTCCCACCATCGGGGGCGGTCGAGGGGGGTGCGGATCGACGGGGAATAATTCCTGGCGCCGATTAATGACGGTTTGCTGCAAAAAATTTGACAAAATTCAGAGTTTTTGACAAAAAACAAAAAAAATTTAAGGCAAAAAAAAATTCTGAATTGTTTGCACACTGAAAATTTCGATGGCGTTGTGCAAGACAAAACGAATGAAGACCTTCTGCTGAAAACCCGGTAAGAATATTTGAATATTTACTGCTTTTAGACGTTAAAATATCTGAAAAATCGATGTACCATTACACCTCGGTACTGATTTGTATAGGAATTTAGACAACAAAATTTAGCAATTCCCACCATCGGGGGCGGTCGAGGGGGGTGCGGATCGACGGGGAATAATTCCTGGCGCCGATTAATGACGGTTTGCTGAAAAAAATTTGACGAATTTCAGAGTTTTTGACAAAAAGCAAAAAAAATTTAAGGCAAAAAAAAATTCTGAAATGTTTGTACACTGAAAATTACGATGGCGTTGTGCAAGACAAAACGAATGAAGACCTTCTGCTGAAAACCCGGTAAGAATATTTGAATATTTACTGCTTTTAGACGTTAAAATATCTGAAAAATCGATGTACCATTACACCTCGGTACTGATTTGTATAGGAATTTAGACAACAAAATTTAGCAATTCCCACCATCGGGGGCGGTCGAGGGGGGTGCGGATCGACGGGGAATAATTCCTGGCGCCGATTAATGACGGTTTGCTAAAAAAAAATTTGACAAACTTCAGAGTTTTTGACAAAAAACAAAAAAAATTTAAGGCAAAAAAATAATCTGAAATGTTTGCACACTGAAAATTTCGATGGCGTTGTGCAAGACAAAACGAATGAAGACCTTCTGCTGAAAACCCGGTAAGAATATTTGAATATTTACTGCTTTTAGACGTTAAAATATCTGAAAAATCGATGTACCATTACACCTCGGTACTGATTTGTATAGGAATTTAGACAACAAAATTTAGCAAATCCCACCATCGGGGGCGGTCGAGGGGGGTGCGGATCGACGGGGAATAATTCCTGGCGCTGATTAATGACGGTTTGCTGAAAAAAATTTGACAAATTTCAGAGTTTTTGACAAAAAACAAAAAAAATTTAAGGCAAAAAAAAATTCTGAAATGATTGCACACTGAAAATTTCGATGGCGTTGTGCAAGACAAAACGAATGAAGACCTTCTGCTGAAAACCCGGTAAGAATATTTGAATATTTACTGCTTTTAGACGTTAAAATATCTGAAAAATCGATGTACTACACCTCGGTACTGATTTGTATAGGAATTTAGACAACAAAATTTAGCAATTCCCACCATCGGGGGCGGTCGAGGGGGGTGCGGATCGACGGGGAATAATTCCTGGCGCCGATTAATGACGGTTTGCTGAAAAAAATTAGACAAATTTCAGAGTATTTGACAAAAAACAAAAAAAAATTGAGGCAAAAAAAAATTCTGAAATGTTTGCACACTGAAAATTTCGATGGCGTTGTGCAAGACAAAACGAATGAAGACCTTCTGCTGAAAACCCGGTAAGAATATTTGAATATTTACTGCTTTTAGACGTTAAAATATCTGAAAAATCGATGTACCATTACACCTCGGTACTGATTTGTATAGGAATTTAGACAACAAAATTTAGCTATTCCCACCATCGGGGGCGGTCGAGGGGGGTGCGGATCGACGGGGAATAATTCCTGGCGCCGATTAATGACGGTTTGCTGAAAAAAATTTGACGAATTTCAGAGTTTTTGACAAAAAACAAAAAAAAATTAAGGCAAAAAAAAATTCTGAAATGTGTGCACACTGAAAATTTCGATGGCGTTGTGCAAGACAAAACGAATGAAGACCTTCTGCTGAAAACCCGGTAAGAATATTTGAATATTTACTGCTTTTAGACGTTAAAATATCTGAAAAATCGATGTACCATTACACCTCGGTACTGATTTGTATAGGAATTTAGACAACAAAATTTAGCTATTCCCACCATCGGGGGCGGTCGAGGGGGGTGCGGATCGACGGGGAATAATTCCTGGCGCCGATTAATGACGGTTTGCTGCAAAAAATTTGACAAAATTCAGAGTTTTTGACAAAAAACAAAAAAAATTTAAGGCAAAAAAAAATTCTGAATTGTTTGCACACTGAAAATTTCGATGGCGTTGTGCAAGACAAAACGAATGAAGACCTTCTGCTGAAAACCCGGTAAGAATATTTGAATATTTACTGCTTTTAGACGTTAAAATATCTGAAAAATCGATGTACCATTACACCTCGGTACTGATTTGTATAGGAATTTAGACAACAAAATTTAGCAATTCCCACCATCGGGGGCGGTCGAGGGGGGTGCGGATCGACGGGGAATAATTCCTGGCGCCGATTAATGACGGTTTGCTGAAAAAAATTTGACGAATTTCAGAGTTTTTGACAAAAAGCAAAAAAAATTTAAGGCAAAAAAAAATTCTGAAATGTTTGTACACTGAAAATTTCGATGGCGTTGTGCAAGACAAAACGAATGAAGACCTTCTGCTGAAAACCCGGTAAGAATATTTGAATATTTACTGCTTTTAGACGTTAAAATATCTGAAAAATCGATGTACCATTACACCTCGGTACTGATTTGTATAGGAATTTAGACAACAAAATTTAGCAATTCCCACCATCGGGGGCGGTCGAGGGGGGTGCGGATCGACGGGGAATAATTCCTGGCGCCGATTAATGACGGTTTGCTAAAAAAAAATTTGACAAACTTCAGAGTTTTTGACAAAAAACAAAAAAAATTTAAGGCAAAAAAATAATCTGAAATGTTTGCACACTGAAAATTTCGATGGCGTTGTGCAAGACAAAACGAATGAAGACCTTCTGCTGAAAACCCGGTAAGAATATTTGAATATTTACTGCTTTTAGACGTTAAAATATCTGAAAAATCGATGTACCATTACACCTCGGTACTGATTTGTATAGGAATTTAGACAACAAAATTTAGCAAATCCCACCATCGGGGGCGGTCGAGGGGGGTGCGGATCGACGGGGAATAATTCCTGGCGCTGATTAATGACGGTTTGCTGAAAAAAATTTGACAAATTTCAGAGTTTTTGACAAAAAACAAAAAAAATTTAAGGCAAAAAAAAATTCTGAAATGATTGCACACTGAAAATTTCGATGGCGTTGTGCAAGACAAAACGAATGAAGACCTTCTGCTGAAAACCCGGTAAGAATATTTGAATATTTACTGCTTTTAGACGTTAAAATATCTGAAAAATCGATGTACTACACCTCGGTACTGATTTGTATAGGAATTTAGACAACAAAATTTAGCAATTCCCACCATCGGGGGCGGTCGAGGGGGGTGCGGATCGACGGGGAATAATTCCTGGCGCCGATTAATGACGGTTTGCTGAAAAAAATTTGAAAAAATTCAGAGTTTTTGACAAAAAACAAAAAAAATTAAGGCAAAAAAAAATTCTGAAATGTTTGCACACTGAAAATTTCGATGGCGTTGTGCAAGACAAAACGAATGAAGACCTTCTGCTGAAAACCCGGTAAGAATATTTGAATATTTACTGCTTTTAGACGTTAAAATATCTGAAAAATCGATGTACCATTACACCTCGGTACTGATTTGTATAGGAATTTAGACAACAAAATTTAGCAATTCCCACCATCGGGGGCGGTCGAGGGGGGTGCGGATCGACGGGGAATAATTCCTGGCGCCGATTAATGACGGTTTGCTGCAAAAAATTTGACAAAATTCAGAGTTTTTGACAAAAAACAAAAAAAATTTAAGGCAAAAAAAAATTCTGAAATGTTTGCACACTGAAAATTTCGATGGCGTTGTGCAAGACAAAACGAATGAAGACCTTCTGCTGAAAACCCGGTAAGAATATTTGAATATTTACTGCTTTTAGACGTTAAAATATCTGAAAAATCGATGTACCATTACACCTCGGTACTGATTTGTATAGGAATTTAGACAACAAAATTTAGCAATTCCCACCATCGGGGGCGGTCGAGGGGGGTGCGGATCGACGGGGAATAATTCCTGGCGCCGATTAATGACGGTTTGCTGAAAAAAATTTGACGAATTTCAGAGTTTTTGACAAAAAACAAAAAAAATTTAAGGCAAAAAAAAATTCTGAAATGTTTGCACACTGAAAATTTCGATGGCGTTGTGCAAGACAAAACGAATAAAGACCTTCTGCTGAAAACCCGGTAAGAATATTTGAATATTTACTGCTTTTAGACGTTAAAATATCTGAAAAATCGATGTACCATTACACCTCGGTACTGATTTGTATAGGAATTTAGACAACAAAATTTAGCAATTCCCACCATCGGGGGCGGTCGAGGGGGGTGCGGATCGACGGAGAATAATTCCTGGCGCCGATTAATGACGGTTTGCTGAAAAAAATTTGTCAAATTTCAGAGTTTTTGACAAAAACAAAAAAAAATTAAGACAAAAAAAAATTCTGAAATGTGTGCACACTGAAAATTTCGATGGCGTTGTGCAAGACAAAACGAATGAAGACCTTCTGCTGAAAACCCGGTAAGAATATTTGAATATTTACTGCTTTTAGACGTTAAAATATCTGAAAAATCGATGTACCATTACACCTCGGTACTGATTTGTATAGGAATTTAGACAACAAAATTTAGCAATTCCCACCATCGGGGGCGGTCGAGGGGGGTGCGGATCGACGGGGAATAATTCCTGGCGCCGATTAATGACGGTTTGCTGAAAAAAATTTGACAAACTTCAGAGTTTTTGACAAAAAACAAAAAAAATTTAAGGCAAAAAAATAATCTGAAATGTTTGCACACTGAAAATTTCGATGGCGTTGTGCAAGACAAAACGAATGAAGACCTTCTGCTGAAAACCCGGTAAGAATATTTGAATATTTACTGCTTTTAGACGTTAAAATATCTGAAAAATCGATGTACCATTACACCTCGGTACTGATTTGTATAGGAATTTAGACAACAAAATTTAGCAATTCCCACCATCGGGGGCGGTCGAGGGGGGTGCGGATCGACGGGGAATAATTCCTGGCGCCGATTAATGACGGTTTGCTGAAAAAAATTTGAAAAAATTCAGAGTTTTTGACAAAAAACAAAAAAAATTAAGGCAAAAAAAAATTCTGAAATGTTTGCACACTGAAAATTTCGATGGCGTTGTGCAAGACAAAACGAATGAAGACCTTCTGCTGAAAACCCGGTAAGAATATTTGAATATTTACTGCTTTTAGACGTTAAAATATCTGAAAAATCGATGTACCATTACACCTCGGTACTGATTTGTATAGGAATTTAGACAACAAAATTTAGCAATTCCCACCATCGGGGGCGGTCGAGGGGGGTGCGGATCGACGGGGAATAATTCCTGGCGCCGATTAATGACGGTTTGCTGCAAAAAATTTGACAAAATTCAGAGTTTTTGACAAAAAACAAAAAAAATTTAAGGCAAAAAAAAATTCTGAAATGTTTGCACACTGAAAATTTCGATGGCGTTGTGCAAGACAAAACGAATGAAGACCTTCTGCTGAAAACCCGGTAAGAATATTTGAATATTTACTGCTTTTAGACGTTAAAATATCTGAAAAATCGATGTACCATTACACCTCGGTACTGATTTGTATAGGAATTTAGACAACAAAATTTAGCAATTCCCACCATCGGGGGCGGTCGAGGGGGGTGCGGATCGACGGGGAATAATTCCTGGCGCCGATTAATGACGGTTTGCTGAAAAAAATTTGACGAATTTCAGAGTTTTTGACAAAAAACAAAAAAAATTTAAGGCAAAAAAAAATTCTGAAATGTTTGCACACTGAAAATTTCGATGGCGTTGTGCAAGACAAAACGAATAAAGACCTTCTGCTGAAAACCCGGTAAGAATATTTGAATATTTACTGCTTTTAGACGTTAAAATATCTGAAAAATCGATGTACCATTACACCTCGGTACTGATTTGTATAGGAATTTAGACAACAAAATTTAGCAATTCCCACCATCGGGGGCGGTCGAGGGGGGTGCGGATCGACGGAGAATAATTCCTGGCGCCGATTAATGACGGTTTGCTGAAAAAAATTTGTCAAATTTCAGAGTTTTTGACAAAAACAAAAAAAAATTAAGACAAAAAAAAATTCTGAAATGTGTGCACACTGAAAATTTCGATGGCGTTGTGCAAGACAAAACGAATGAAGACCTTCTGCTGAAAACCCGGTAAGAATATTTGAATATTTACTGCTTTTAGACGTTAAAATATCTGAAAAATCGATGTACCATTACACCTCGGTACTGATTTGTATAGGAATTTAGACAACAAAATTTAGCAATTCCCACCATCGGGGGCGGTCGAGGGGGGTGCGGATCGACGGGGAATAATTCCTGGCGCCGATTAATGACGGTTTGCTGAAAAAAATTTGACAAACTTCAGAGTTTTTGACAAAAAACAAAAAAAATTTAAGGCAAAAAAATAATCTGAAATGTTTGCACACTGAAAATTTCGATGGCGTTGTGCAAGACAAAACGAATGAAGACCTTCTGCTGAAAACCCGGTAAGAATATTTGAATATTTACTGCTTTTAGACGTTAAAATATCTGAAAAATCGATGTACCATTACACCTCGGTACTGATTTGTATAGGAATTTAGACAACAAAATTTAGCAATTCCCACCATCGGGGGCGGTCGAGGGGGGTGCGGATCGACGGGGAATAATTCCTGGCGCCGATTAATGACGGTTTGCTGAAAAAAATTTGAAAAAATTAAGAGTTTTTTACAAAAAACAAAAAAAATTAAGGCAAAAAAAAATTCTGAAATGTTTGCACACTGAAAATTTCGATGGCGTTGTGCAAGACAAAACGAATGAAGACCTTCTGCTGAAAACCCGGTAAGAATATTTGAATATTTACTGCTTTTAGACGTTAAAATATCTGAAAAATCGATGTACCATTACACCTCGGTACTGATTTGTATAGGAATTTAGACAACAAAATTTAGCAATTCCCACCATCGGGGGCGGTCGAGGGGGGTGCGGATCGACGGGGAATAATTCCTGGCGCCGATTAATGACGGTTTGCTGAAAAAAATTTGACAAATTTCAGAGTTTTTGACAAAAAACAAAAAAAAATTAAGGCAAAAAAAAATTCTGAAATGTTTGCACACTGAAAATTTCGATGGCGTTGTGCAAGACAAAACGAATGAAGACCTTCTGCTGAAAACCCGGTAAGAATATTTGAATATTTACTGCTTTTAGACGTTAAAATATCTGAAAAATCGATGTACCATTACACCTCGGTACTGATTTGTATAGGAATTTAGACAACAAAATTTAGCAATTCCCACCATCGGGGGCGGTCGAGGGGGGTGCGGATCGACGGGGAATAATTCCTGGCGCCGATTAATGACGGTTTGCTGAAAAAAATTTAACAAATTTCAGAGTTTTTGACAAAAAACAAAAAAAAATTTAAGGCAAAAAAAAATTCTGAAATGTTTGCACACTGAAAATTTCGATGGCGTTGTGCAAGACAAAACGAATGAAGACCTTCTGCTGAAAACCCGGTAAGAATATTTGAATATTTACTGCTTTTAGACGTTAAAATATCTGAAAAATCGATGTACCATTACACCTCGGTACGGTACTGATTTGTATAGGAATTTAGACAACAAAATTTAGCAATTCCCACCATCGGGGGCGGTCGAGGGGGGTGCGGATCGACGGGGAATAATTCCTGGCGCCGATTAATGACGGTTTGCTGAAAAAAATTTGACAAATTTCAGAGTTTTTGACAAAAAACAAAAAAAATTTAAGGCAAAAAAAAATTCTGAAATGTTTGCACACTGAAAATTTCGATGGCGTTGTGCAAGACAAAACGAATGAAGACCTTCTGCTGAAAACCCGGTAAGAATATTTGAATATTTACTGCTTTTAGACGTTAAAATATCTGAAAAATCGATGTACCATTACACCTCGGTACTGATTTGTATAGGAATTTAGACAACAAAATTTAGCAAATCACACCATCGGGGGCGGTCGAGGGGGGTGCGGATCGACGGGGAATAATTCCTGGCGCCGATTAATGACGGTTTGCTGAAAAAAATTAGACAAATTTCAGAGTATTTGACAAAAAACAAAAAAAAATTGAGGCAAAAAAAAATTCTGAAATGTTTGCACACTGAAAATTTCGATGGCGTTGTGCAAGACAAAACGAATGAAGACCTTCTGCTGAAAACCCGGTAAGAATATTTGAATATTTACTGCTTTTAGACGTTAAAATATCTGAAAAATCGATGTACCATTACACCTCGGTACTGATTTGCATAGGAATTTAGACAACAAAATTTAGCAATTCCCACCATCGGGGGCGGTCGAGGGGGGTGCGGATCGACGGGGAATAATTCCTGGCGCCGATTAATGACGGTTTGCTGAAAAAAATTTGAAAAAATTCAGAGTTTTTGACAAAAAACAAAAAAAATTTAAGGCAAAAAAAAATTCTGAAATGATTGCACACTGAAAATTTCGATGGCGTTGTGCAAGACAAAACGAATGAAGACCTTCTGCTGAAAACCCGGTAAGAATATTTGAATATTTACTGCTTTTAGACGTTAAAATTTTTGAAAAATCGATGTACCATTACACCTCGGTACTGATTTGTATAGGAATTTAGACAACAAAATTTAGCAAATCCCACCATCGGGGGCGGTCGAGGGGGGTGCGGATCGACGGGGAATAATTCCTGGCGCCGATTAATGACGGTTTGCTGAAAAAAATTTGACAAATTTCAGAGTTTTTGACAAAAAACAAAAAAAATTTAAGGCAAAAAAAAATTCTGAAATGATTGCACACTGAAAATTTCGATGGCGTTGTGCAAGACAAAACGAATGAAGACCTTCTGCTGAAAACCCGGTAAGAATATTTGAATATTTACTGCTTTTAGACGTTAAAATATCTGAAAAATCGATGTACTACACCTCGGTACTGATTTGTATAGGAATTTAGACAACAAAATTTAGCAATTCCCACCATCGGGAGCGGTCGAGGGGGGTGCGGATCGACGGGGAATAATTCCTGGCGCCGATTAATGACGGTTTGCTGAAAAAAATTTGACAAATTTCAGAGTTTTTGACAAAAAACAAAAAAAAATTGAGGCAAAAAAAAATTCTGAAATGTTTGCACACTGAAAATTTCGATGGCGTTGTGCAAGACAAAACGAATGAAGACCTTCTGCTGAAAACCCGGTAAGAATATTTGAATATTTACTGCTTTTAGACGTTAAAATATCTGAAAAATCGATGTACCATTACACCTCGGTACTGATTTGTATAGGAATTTAGACAACAAAATTTAGCAATTCCCACCATCGGGGGCGGTCGAGGGGGGTGCGGATCGACGGGGAATAATTCCTGGCGCCGATTAATGACGGTTTGCTGAAAAAAATTTGAAAAAATTCAGAGTTTTTGACAAAAAAACAAAAAAAATTTAAGGCAAAAAAAAATTCAGAAATGTTTGTACACTGAAAATTTCGATGGCGTTGTGCAAGACAAAACGAATGAAGACCTTCTGCTGAAAACCCGGTAAGAATATTTGAATATTTACTGCTTTTAGACGTTAAAATATCTGAAAAATCGATGTACCATTACACCTCGGTACTGATTTGTATAGGAATTTAGACAACAAAATTTAGCAATTCCCACCATCGGGGGCGGTCGAGGGGGGTGCGGATCGACGGGGAATAATTCCTGGCGCCGATTAATGACGGTTTGCTGAAAAAAATTTGACAAATTTCAGAGTTTTTGACAAAAAACAATAAAAATTTAAGGCAAAAAAAAATTCTGAAATGTTTGTACACTGAAAATTTCGATGGCGTTGTGCAAGACAAAACGAATGAAGACCTTCTGCTGAAAACCCGGTAAGAATATTTGAATATTTACTGCTTTTAGACGTTAAAATTTTTGAAAAATCGATGTACCATTACACCTCGGTACTGATTTGTATAGGAATTTAGACAACAAAATTTAGCAATTCCCACCATCGGGGGCGGTCGAGGGGGGTGCGGATCGACGGGGAATAATTCCTGGCGCCGATTAATGACGGTTTGCTGAAAAAAATTTGAAAAAATTCAGAGTTTTTGACAAAAAAACAAAAAAAATTTAAGGCAAAAAAAAATTCAGAAATGTTTGTACACTGAAAATTTCGATGGCGTTGTGCAAGACAAAACGAATGAAGACCTTCTGCTGAAAACCCGGTAAGAATATTTGAATATTTACTGCTTTTAGACGTTAAAATATCTGAAAAATCGATGTACCATTACACCTCGGTACTGATTTGTATAGGAATTTAGACAACAAAATTTAGCAAATCCCACCATCGGGGGCGGTCGAGGGGGGTGCGGATCGACGGGGAATAATTCCTGGCGCCGATTAATGACGGTTTGCTGAAAAAAATTTGACAAATTTCAGAGTTTTTGACAAAAAACAATAAAAATTTAAGGCAAAAAAAAATTCTGAAATGTTTGTACACTGAAAATTTCGATGGCGTTGTGCAAGACAAAACGAATGAAGACCTTCTGCTGAAAACCCGGTAAGAATATTTGAATATTTACTGCTTTTAGACGTTAAAATATCTGAAAAATCGATGTACCATTACACCTCGGTACTGATTTGTATAGGAATTTAGACAACAAAATTTAGCAAACCCCACCATCGGGGGCGGTCGAGGGGGGTGCGGATCGACGGGGAATAATTCCTGGCGCCGATTAATGACGGTTTGCTGAAAAAAATTTGACAAATTTCAGAGTTTTTGACAAAAAACAAAAAAAATTTAAGGCAAAAAAAAATTCTGAAATGATTGCACACTGAAAATTTCAATGGCGTTGTGCAAGACAAAACGAATGAAGACCTTCTGCTGAAAACCCGGTAAGAATATTTGAATATTTACTGCTTTTAGACGTTAAAATATCTGAAAAATCGATGTACTACACCTCGGTACTGATTTGTATAGGAATTTAGACAACAAAATTTAGCAATTCCCACCATCGGGGGCGGTCGAGGGGGGTGCGGATCGACGGGGAATAATTCCTGGCGCCGATTAATGACGGTTTGCTGAAAAAAATTAGACAAATTTCAGAGTTTTTGACAAAAAACAAAAAAAAATTGAGGCAAAAAAAAATTCTGAAATGTTTGCACACTGAAAATTTCGATGGCGTTGTGCAAGACAAAACGAATGAAGACCTTCTGCTGAAAACCCGGTAAGAATATTTGAATATTTACTGCTTTTAGACGTTAAAATATCTGAAAAATCGATGTACCATTACACCTCGGTACTGATTTGTATAGGAATTTAGACAACAAAATTTAGCAATTCCCACCATCGGGGGCGGTCGAGGGGGGTGCGGATCGACGGGGAATAATTCCTGGCGCCGATTAATGACGGTTTGCTGAAAAAAATTTGACAAATTTCAGAGTTTTTGACAAAAAACAATAAAAATTTAAGGCAAAAAAAAATTCTGAAATGTTTGTACACTGAAAATTTCGATGGCGTTGTGCAAGACAAAACGAATGAAGACCTTCTGCTGAAAACCCGGTAAGAATATTTGAATATTTACTGCTTTTAGACGTTAAAATTTTTGAAAAATCGATGTACCATTACACCTCGGTACTGATTTGTATAGGAATTTAGACAACAAAATTTAGCAATTCCCACCATCGGGGGCGGTCGAGGGGGGTGCGGATCGACGGGGAATAATTCCTGGCGCCGATTAATGACGGTTTGCTGAAAAAAATTTGAAAAAATTCAGAGTTTTTGACAAAAAAACAAAAAAAATTTAAGGCAAAAAAAAATTCAGAAATGTTTGTACACTGAAAATTTCGATGGCGTTGTGCAAGACAAAACGAATGAAGACCTTCTGCTGAAAACCCGGTAAGAATATTTGAATATTTACTGCTTTTAGACGTTAAAATATCTGAAAAATCGATGTACCATTACACCTCGGTACTGATTTGTATAGGAATTTAGACAACAAAATTTAGCAAATCCCACCATCGGGGGCGGTCGAGGGGGGTGCGGATCGACGGGGAATAATTCCTGGCGCCGATTAATGACGGTTTGCTGAAAAAAATTTGACAAATTTCAGAGTTTTTGACAAAAAACAATAAAAATTTAAGGCAAAAAAAAATTCTGAAATGTTTGTACACTGAAAATTTCGATGGCGTTGTGCAAGACAAAACGAATGAAGACCTTCTGCTGAAAACCCGGTAAGAATATTTGAATATTTACTGCTTTTAGACGTTAAAATATCTGAAAAATCGATGTACCATTACACCTCGGTACTGATTTGTATAGGAATTTAGACAACAAAATTTAGCAAATCCCACCATCGGGGGCGGTCGAGGGGGGTGCGGATCGACGGGGAATAATTCCTGGCGCCGATTAATGACGGTTTGCTGAAAAAAATTTGACAAATTTCAGAGTTTTTGACAAAAAACAAAAAAAATTTAAGGCAAAAAAAAATTCTGAAATGATTGCACACTGAAAATTTCAATGGCGTTGTGCAAGACAAAACGAATGAAGACCTTCTGCTGAAAACCCGGTAAGAATATTTGAATATTTACTGCTTTTAGACGTTAAAATATCTGAAAAATCGATGTACTACACCTCGGTACTGATTTGTATAGGAATTTAGACAACAAAATTTAGCAATTCCCACCATCGGGGGCGGTCGAGGGGGGTGCGGATCGACGGGGAATAATTCCTGGCGCCGATTAATGACGGTTTGCTGAAAAAAATTTGACGAATTTCAGAGTTTTTGACAAAAAACAAAAAAAATTTAAGGCAAAAAAAAATTCTGAAATGTTTGCACACTGAAAATTTCGATGGCGTTGTGCAAGACAAAACGAATAAAGACCTTCTGCTGAAAACCCGGTAAGAATATTTGAATATTTACTGCTTTTAGACGTTAAAATATCTGAAAAATCGATGTACCATTACACCTCGGTACTGATTTGTATAGGAATTTAGACAACAAAATTTAGCAATTCCCACCATCGGGGGCGGTCGAGGGGGGTGCGGATCGACGGAGAATAATTCCTGGCGCCGATTAATGACGGTTTGCTGAAAAAAATTTGTCAAATTTCAGAGTTTTTGACAAAAACAAAAAAAAATTAAGACAAAAAAAAATTCTGAAATGTGTGCACACTGAAAATTTCGATGGCGTTGTGCAAGACAAAACGAATGAAGACCTTCTGCTGAAAACCCGGTAAGAATATTTGAATATTTACTGCTTTTAGACGTTAAAATATCTGAAAAATCGATGTACCATTACACCTCGGTACTGATTTGTATAGGAATTTAGACAACAAAATTTAGCAATTCCCACCATCGGGGGCGGTCGAGGGGGGTGCGGATCGACGGGGAATAATTCCTGGCGCCGATTAATGACGGTTTGCTGAAAAAAATTTGACAAACTTCAGAGTTTTTGACAAAAAACAAAAAAAATTTAAGGCAAAAAAATAATCTGAAATGTTTGCACACTGAAAATTTCGATGGCGTTGTGCAAGACAAAACGAATGAAGACCTTCTGCTGAAAACCCGGTAAGAATATTTGAATATTTACTGCTTTTAGACGTTAAAATATCTGAAAAATCGATGTACCATTACACCTCGGTACTGATTTGTATAGGAATTTAGACAACAAAATTTAGCAATTCCCACCATCGGGGGCGGTCGAGGGGGGTGCGGATCGACGGGGAATAATTCCTGGCGCCGATTAATGACGGTTTGCTGCAAAAAATTTGACAAAATTCAGAGTTTTTGACAAAAAACAAAAAAAATTTAAGGCAAAAAAAAATTCTGAAATGTTTGCACACTGAAAATTTCGATGGCGTTGTGCAAGACAAAACGAATGAAGACCTTCTGCTGAAAACCCGGTAAGAATATTTGAATATTTACTGCTTTTAGACGTTAAAATATCTGAAAAATCGATGTACCATTACACCTCGGTACTGATTTGTATAGGAATTTAGACAACAAAATTTAGCAATTCCCACCATCGGGGGCGGTCGAGGGGGGTGCGGATCGACGGGGAATAATTCCTGGCGCCGATTAATGACGGTTTGCTGAAAAAAATTTGACGAATTTCAGAGTTTTTGACAAAAAACAAAAAAAATTTAAGGCAAAAAAAAATTCTGAAATGTTTGCACACTGAAAATTTCGATGGCGTTGTGCAAGACAAAACGAATAAAGACCTTCTGCTGAAAACCCGGTAAGAATATTTGAATATTTACTGCTTTTAGACGTTAAAATATCTGAAAAATCGATGTACCATTACACCTCGGTACTGATTTGTATAGGAATTTAGACAACAAAATTTAGCAATTCCCACCATCGGGGGCGGTCGAGGGGGGTGCGGATCGACGGAGAATAATTCCTGGCGCCGATTAATGACGGTTTGCTGAAAAAAATTTGTCAAATTTCAGAGTTTTTGACAAAAACAAAAAAAAATTAAGACAAAAAAAAATTCTGAAATGTGTGCACACTGAAAATTTCGATGGCGTTGTGCAAGACAAAACGAATGAAGACCTTCTGCTGAAAACCCGGTAAGAATATTTGAATATTTACTGCTTTTAGACGTTAAAATATCTGAAAAATCGATGTACTACACCTCGGTACTGATTTGTATAGGAATTTAGACAACAAAATTTAGCAATTCCCACCATCGGGGGCGGTCGAGGGGGGTGCGGATCGACGGGGAATAATTCCTGGCGCCGATTAATGACGGTTTGCTGAAAAAAATTTGACGAATTTCAGAGTTTTTGACAAAAAACAAAAAAAATTTAAGGCAAAAAAAAATTCTGAAATGTTTGCACACTGAAAATTTCGATGGCGTTGTGCAAGACAAAACGAATAAAGACCTTCTGCTGAAAACCCGGTAAGAATATTTGAATATTTACTGCTTTTAGACGTTAAAATATCTGAAAAATCGATGTACCATTACACCTCGGTACTGATTTGTATAGGAATTTAGACAACAAAATTTAGCAATTCCCACCATCGGGGGCGGTCGAGGGGGGTGCGGATCGACGGAGAATAATTCCTGGCGCCGATTAATGACGGTTTGCTGAAAAAAATTTGTCAAATTTCAGAGTTTTTGACAAAAACAAAAAAAAATTAAGACAAAAAAAAATTCTGAAATGTGTGCACACTGAAAATTTCGATGGCGTTGTGCAAGACAAAACGAATGAAGACCTTCTGCTGAAAACCCGGTAAGAATATTTGAATATTTACTGCTTTTAGACGTTAAAATATCTGAAAAATCGATGTACCATTACACCTCGGTACTGATTTGTATAGGAATTTAGACAACAAAATTTAGCAATTCCCACCATCGGGGGCGGTCGAGGGGGGTGCGGATCGACGGGGAATAATTCCTGGCGCCGATTAATGACGGTTTGCTGAAAAAAATTTGACAAACTTCAGAGTTTTTGACAAAAAACAAAAAAAATTTAAGGCAAAAAAATAATCTGAAATGTTTGCACACTGAAAATTTCGATGGCGTTGTGCAAGACAAAACGAATGAAGACCTTCTGCTGAAAACCCGGTAAGAATATTTGAATATTTACTGCTTTTAGACGTTAAAATATCTGAAAAATCGATGTACCATTACACCTCGGTACTGATTTGTATAGGAATTTAGACAACAAAATTTAGCAATTCCCACCATCGGGGGCGGTCGAGGGGGGTGCGGATCGACGGGGAATAATTCCTGGCGCCGATTAATGACGGTTTGCTGCAAAAAATTTGACAAAATTCAGAGTTTTTGACAAAAAACAAAAAAAATTTAAGGCAAAAAAAAATTCTGAAATGTTTGCACACTGAAAATTTCGATGGCGTTGTGCAAGACAAAACGAATGAAGACCTTCTGCTGAAAACCCGGTAAGAATATTTGAATATTTACTGCTTTTAGACGTTAAAATATCTGAAAAATCGATGTACCATTACACCTCGGTACTGATTTGTATAGGAATTTAGACAACAAAATTTAGCAATTCCCACCATCGGGGGCGGTCGAGGGGGGTGCGGATCGACGGGGAATAATTCCTGGCGCCGATTAATGACGGTTTGCTGAAAAAAATTTGACGAATTTCAGAGTTTTTGACAAAAAACAAAAAAAATTTAAGGCAAAAAAAAATTCTGAAATGTTTGCACACTGAAAATTTCGATGGCGTTGTGCAAGACAAAACGAATAAAGACCTTCTGCTGAAAACCCGGTAAGAATATTTGAATATTTACTGCTTTTAGACGTTAAAATATCTGAAAAATCGATGTACCATTACACCTCGGTACTGATTTGTATAGGAATTTAGACAACAAAATTTAGCAATTCCCACCATCGGGGGCGGTCGAGGGGGGTGCGGATCGACGGAGAATAATTCCTGGCGCCGATTAATGACGGTTTGCTGAAAAAAATTTGTCAAATTTCAGAGTTTTTGACAAAAACAAAAAAAAATTAAGACAAAAAAAAATTCTGAAATGTGTGCACACTGAAAATTTCGATGGCGTTGTGCAAGACAAAACGAATGAAGACCTTCTGCTGAAAACCCGGTAAGAATATTTGAATATTTACTGCTTTTAGACGTTAAAATATCTGAAAAATCGATGTACCATTACACCTCGGTACTGATTTGTATAGGAATTTAGACAACAAAATTTAGCAATTCCCACCATCGGGGGCGGTCGAGGGGGGTGCGGATCGACGGGGAATAATTCCTGGCGCCGATTAATGACGGTTTGCTGAAAAAAATTTGACAAACTTCAGAGTTTTTGACAAAAAACAAAAAAAATTTAAGGCAAAAAAATAATCTGAAATGTTTGCACACTGAAAATTTCGATGGCGTTGTGCAAGACAAAACGAATGAAGACCTTCTGCTGAAAACCCGGTAAGAATATTTGAATATTTACTGCTTTTAGACGTTAAAATATCTGAAAAATCGATGTACCATTACACCTCGGTACTGATTTGTATAGGAATTTAGACAACAAAATTTAGCAATTCCCACCATCGGGGGCGGTCGAGGGGGGTGCGGATCGACGGGGAATAATTCCTGGCGCCGATTAATGACGGTTTGCTGAAAAAAATTTGAAAAAATTCAGAGTTTTTGACAAAAAACAAAAAAAATTAAGGCAAAAAAAAATTCTGAAATGTTTGCACACTGAAAATTTCGATGGCGTTGTGCAAGACAAAACGAATGAAGACCTTCTGCTGAAAACCCGGTAAGAATATTTGAATATTTACTGCTTTTAGACGTTAAAATATCTGAAAAATCGATGTACCATTACACCTCGGTACTGATTTGTATAGGAATTTAGACAACAAAATTTAGCAATTCCCACCATCGGGGGCGGTCGAGGGGGGTGCGGATCGACGGGGAATAATTCCTGGCGCCGATTAATGACGGTTTGCTGAAAAAAATTTGACAAATTTCAGAGTTTTTGACAAAAAACAAAAAAAAATTAAGGCAAAAAAAAATTCTGAAATGTTTGCACACTGAAAATTTCGATGGCGTTGTGCAAGACAAAACGAATGAAGACCTTCTGCTGAAAACCCGGTAAGAATATTTAATTATTTACTGCTTTTAGACGTTAAAATATCTGAAAAATCGATGTACCATTACACCTCGGTACTGATTTGTATAGGAATTTAGACAACAAAATTTAGCAATTCCCACCATCGGGGGCGGTCGAGGGGGGTGCGGATCGACGGGGAATAATTCCCGGCGCCGATTAATGACGGTTTGCTGAAAAAAATTTAACAAATTTCAGAGTTTTTGACAAAAAACAAAAAAAAATTTAAGGCAAAAAAAAATTCTGAAATGTTTGCACACTGAAAATTTCGATGGCGTTGTGCAAGACAAAACGAATGAAGACCTTCTGCTGAAAACCCGGTAAGAATATTTGAATATTTACTGCTTTTAGACGTTAAAATATCTGAAAAATCGATGTACCATTACACCTCGGTACGGTACTGATTTGTATAGGAATTTAGACAACAAAATTTAGCAATTCCCACCATCGGGGGCGGTCGAGGGGGGTGCGGATCGACGGGGAATAATTCCTGGCGCCGATTAATGACGGTTTGCTGAAAAAAATTTGACAAATTTCAGAGTTTTTGACAAAAAACAAAAAAAATTTAAGGCAAAAAAAAATTCTGAAATGTTTGCACACTGAAAATTTCGATGGCGTTGTGCAAGACAAAACGAATGAAGACCTTCTGCTGAAAACCCGGTAAGAATATGTGAATATTTACTGCTTTTAGACGTTAAAATATCTGAAAAATCGATGTACTATTACACCTCGGTACTGATTTGTATAGGAATTTAGACAACAAAATTTAGCAATTCCCACCATCGGGGGCGGTCGAGGGGGGTGCGGATCGACGGGGAATAATTCCTGGCGCCGATTAATGACGGTTTGCTGAAAAAAATTAGACAAATTTCAGAGTATTTGACAAAAAACAAAAAAAAATTGAGGCAAAAAAAAATTCTGAAATGTTTGCACACTGAAAATTTCGATGGCGTTGTGCAAGACAAAACGAATGAAGACCTTCTGCTGAAAACCCGGTAAGAATATTTGAATATTTACTGCTTTTAGACGTTAAAATATCTGAAAAATCGATGTACCATTACACCTCGGTACTGATTTGCATAGGAATTTAGACAACAAAATTTAGCAATTCCCACCATCGGGGGCGGTCGAGGGGGGTGCGGATCGACGGGGAATAATTCCTGGCGCCGATTAATGACGGTTTGCTGAAAAAAATTTGAAAAAATTCAGAGTTTTTGACAAAAAACAAAAAAAATTTAAGGCAAAAAAAAATTCTGAAATGTTTGTACACTGAAAATTTCGATGGCGTTGTGCAAGACAAAACGAATGAAGACCTTCTGCTGAAAACCCGGTAAGAATATTTGAATATTTACTGCTTTTAGACGTTAAAATTTTTGAAAAATCGATGTACCATTACACCTCGGTACTGATTTGTATAGGAATTTAGACAACAAAATTTAGCAAATCCCACCATCGGGGGCGGTCGAGGGGGGTGCGGATCGACGGGGAATAATTCCTGGCGCCGATTAATGACGGTTTGCTGAAAAAAATTTGACAAATTTCAGAGTTTTTGACAAAAAACAAAAAAAATTTAAGGCAAAAAAAAATTCTGAAATGATTGCACACTGAAAATTTCGATGGCGTTGTGCAAGACAAAACGAATGAAGACCTTCTGCTGAAAACCCGGTAAGAATATTTGAATATTTACTGCTTTTAGACGTTAAAATATCTGAAAAATCGATGTACTACACCTCGGTACTGATTTGTATAGGAATTTAGACAACAAAATTTAGCAATTCCCACCATCGGGGGCGGTCGAGGGGGGTGCGGATCGACGGGGAATAATTCCTGGCGCCGATTAATGACGGTTTGCTGAAAAAATTTGACAAATTTCAGAGTTTTTTACAAAAAACAAAAAAAAATTGAGGCAAAAAAAAATTCTGAAATGTTTGCACACTGAAAATTTCGATGGCGTTGTGCAAGACAAAACGAATGAAGACCTTCTGCTGAAAACCCGGTAAGAATATTTGAATATTTACTGCTTTTAGACGTTAAAATATCTGAAAAATCGATGTACCATTACACCTCGGTACTGATTTGTATAGGAATTTAGACAACAAAATTTAGCAATTCCCACCATCGGGGGCGGTCGAGGGGGGTGCGGATCGACGGGGAATAATTCCTGGCGCCGATTAATGACGGTTTGCTGAAAAAAATTTGAAAAAATTCAGAGTTTTTGACAAAAAAACAAAAAAAATTTAAGGCAAAAAAAAATTCAGAAATGTTTGTACACTGAAAATTTCGATGGCGTTGTGCAAGACAAAACGAATGAAGACCTTCTGCTGAAAACCCGGTAAGAATATTTGAATATTTACTGCTTTTAGACGTTAAAATATCTGAAAAATCGATGTACCATTACACCTCGGTACTGATTTGTATAGGAATTTAGACAACAAAATTTAGCAATTCCCACCATCGGGGGCGGTCGAGGGGGGTGCGGATCGACGGGGAATAATTCCTGGCGCCGATTAATGACGGTTTGCTGAAAAAAATTTGACAAATTTCAGAGTTTTTGACAAAAAACAATAAAAATTTAAGGCAAAAAAAAATTCTGAAATGTTTGTACACTGAAAATTTCGATGGCGTTGTGCAAGACAAAACGAATGAAGACCTTCTGCTGAAAACCCGGTAAGAATATTTGAATATTTACTGCTTTTAGACGTTAAAATTTTTGAAAAATCGATGTACCATTACACCTCGGTACTGATTTGTATAGGAATTTAGACAACAAAATTTAGCAATTCCCACCATCGGGGGCGGTCGAGGGGGGTGCGGATCGACGGGGAATAATTCCTGGCAACGATTAATGACGGTTTGCTGAAAAAAATTTGAAAAAATTCAGAGTTTTTGACAAAAAAACAAAAAAAATTTAAGGCAAAAAAAAATTCAGAAATGTTTGTACACTGAAAATTTCGATGGCGTTGTGCAAGACAAAACGAATGAAGACCTTCTGCTGAAAACCCGGTAAGAATATTTGAATATTTACTGCTTTTAGACGTTAAAATATCTGAAAAATCGATGTACCATTACACCTCGGTACTGATTTGTATAGGAATTTAGACAACAAAATTTAGCAAATCCCACCATCGGGGGCGGTCGAGGGGGGTGCGGATCGACGGGGAATAATTCCTGGCGCCGATTAATGACGGTTTGCTGAAAAAAATTTGACAAATTTCAGAGTTTTTGACAAAAAACAATAAAAATTTAAGGCAAAAAAAAATTCTGAAATGTTTGTACACTGAAAATTTCGATGGCGTTGTGCAAGACAAAACGAATGAAGACCTTCTGCTGAAAACCCGGTAAGAATATTTGAATATTTACTGCTTTTAGACGTTAAAATATCTGAAAAATCGATGTACCATTACACCTCGGTACTGATTTGTATAGGAATTTAGACAACAAAATTTAGCAAATCCCACCATCGGGGGCGGTCGAGGGGGGTGCGGATCGACGGGGAATAATTCCTGGCGCCGATTAATGACGGTTTGCTGAAAAAAATTTGACAAATTTCAGAGTTTTTGACAAAAAACAAAAAAAATTTAAGGCAAAAAAAAATTCTGAAATGATTGCACACTGAAAATTTCAATGGCGTTGTGCAAGACAAAACGAATGAAGACCTTCTGCTGAAAACCCGGTAAGAATATTTGAATATTTACTGCTTTTAGACGTTAAAATATCTGAAAAATCGATGTACTACACCTCGGTACTGATTTGTATAGGAATTTAGACAACAAAATTTAGCAATTCCCACCATCGGGGGCGGTCGAGGGGGGTGCGGATCGACGGGGAATAATTCCTGGCGCCGATTAATGACGGTTTGCTGAAAAAAATTAGACAAATTTCAGAGTTTTTGACAAAAAACAAAAAAAAATTGAGGCAAAAAAAAATTCTGAAATGTTTGCACACTGAAAATTTCGATGGCGTTGTGCAAGACAAAACGAATGAAGACCTTCTGCTGAAAACCCGGTAAGAATATTTGAATATTTACTGCTTTTAGACGTTAAAATATCTGAAAAATCGATGTAGGTACCATTACACCTCGGTACTGATTTGTATAGGAATTTAGACAACAAAATTTAGCAAATCCCACCATCGGGGGCGGTCGAGGGGGGTGCGGATCGACGGGGAATAATTCCTGGCGCCGATTAATGACGGTTTGCTGAAAAAAATTTGACAAATTTCAGAGTTTTTGACAAAAAACAAAAAAAATTTAAGGCAAAAAAAAATTCTGAAATGATTGCACACTGAAAATTTCGATGGCGTTGTGCAAGACAAAACGAATGAAGACCTTCTGCTGAAAACCCGGTAAGAATATTTGAATATTTACTGCTTTTAGACGTTAAAATATCTGAAAAATCGATGTACCATTACACCTCGGTACTGATTTGTATAGGAATTTAGACAACAAAATTTAGCAATTCCCACCATCGGGGGCGGTCGAGGGGGGTGCGGATCGACGGGGAATAATTCCTGGCGCCGATTAATGACGGTTTGCTGCAAAAAATTTGACAAAATTCAGAGTTTTTGACAAAAAACAAAAAAAATTTAAGGCAAAAAAAAATTCTGAAATGTTTGCACACTGAAAATTTCGATGGCGTTGTGCAAGACAAAACGAATGAAGACCTTCTGCTGAAAACCCGGTAAGAATATTTGAATATTTACTGCTTTTAGACGTTAAAATATCTGAAAAATCGATGTACCATTACACCTCGGTACTGATTTGTATAGGAATTTAGACAACAAAATTTAGCAATTCCCACCATCGGGGGCGGTCGAGGGGGGTGCGGATCGACGGGGAATAATTCCTGGCGCCGATTAACGACGGTTTGCTGAAAAAAATTTGAAAAAATTCAGAGTTTTTGACAAAAAAACAAAAAAAATTTAAGGCAAAAAAAAATTCAGAAATGTTTGTACACTGAAAATTTCGATGGCGTTGTGCAAGACAAAACGAATGAAGACCTTCTGCTGAAAACCCGGTAAGAATATTTGAATATTTACTGCTTTTAGACGTTAAAATATCTGAAAAATCGATGTACCATTACACCTCGGTACTGATTTGTATAGGAATTTAGACAACAAAATTTAGCAATTCCCACCATCGGGGGCGGTCGAGGGGGGTGCGGATCGACGGGGAATAATTCCTGGCGCCGATTAATGACGGTTTGCTGAAAAAAATTTGACAAATTTCAGAGTTTTTGACAAAAAACAATAAAAATTTAAGGCAAAAAAAAATTCTGAAATGTTTGTACACTGAAAATTTCGATGGCGTTGTGCAAGACAAAACGAATGAAGACCTTCTGCTGAAAACCCGGTAAGAATATTTGAATATTTACTGCTTTTAGACGTTAAAATTTTTGAAAAATCGATGTACCATTACACCTCGGTACTGATTTGTATAGGAATTTAGACAACAAAATTTAGCAATTCCCACCATCGGGGGCGGTCGAGGGGGGTGCGGATCGACGGGGAATAATTCCTGGCGCCGATTAATGACGGTTTGCTGAAAAAAATTTGAAAAAATTCAGAGTTTTTTACAAAAAAACAAAAAAAATTTAAGGCAAAAAAAAATTCAGAAATGTTTGTACACTGAAAATTTCGATGGCGTTGTGCAAGACAAAACGAATGAAGACCTTCTGCTGAAAACCCGGTAAGAATATTTGAATATTTACTGCTTTTAGACGTTAAAATATCTGAAAAATCGATGTACCATTACACCTCGGTACTGATTTGTATAGGAATTTAGACAACAAAATTTAGCAAATCCCACCATCGGGGGCGGTCGAGGGGGGTGCGGATCGACGGGGAATAATTCCTGGCGCCGATTAATGACGGTTTGCTGAAAAAAATTTGACAAATTTCAGAGTTTTTGACAAAAAACAATAAAAATTTAAGGCAAAAAAAAATTCTGAAATGTTTGTACACTGAAAATTTCGATGGCGTTGTGCAAGACAAAACGAATGAAGACCTTCTGCTGAAAACCCGGTAAGAATATTTGAATATTTACTGCTTTTAGACGTTAAAATATCTGAAAAATCGATGTACCATTACACCTCGGTACTGATTTGTATAGGAATTTAGACAACAAAATTTAGCAATTCCCACCATCGGGGGCGGTCGAGGGGGGTGCGGATCGACGGGGAATAATTCCTGGCGCCGATTAATGACGGTTTGCTGAAAAAAATTTGAAAAAATTCAGAGTTTTTGACAAAAAAACAAAAAAAATTTAAGGCAAAAAAAAATTCAGAAATGTTTGTACACTGAAAATTTCGATGGCGTTGTGCAAGACAAAACGAATGAAGACCTTCTGCTGAAAACCCGGTAAGAATATTTGAATATTTACTGCTTTTAGACGTTAAAATATCTGAAAAATCGATGTACCATTACACCTCGGTACTGATTTGTATAGGAATTTAGACAACAAAATTTAGCAATTCCCACCATCGGGGGCGGTCGAGGGGGGTGCGGATCGACGGGGAATAATTCCTGGCGCCGATTAACGACGGTTTGCTGAAAAAAATTTGAAAAAATTCAGAGTTTTTGACAAAAAAACAAAAAAAATTTAAGGCAAAAAAAAATTCAGAAATGTTTGTACACTGAAAATTTCGATGGCGTTGTGCAAGACAAAACGAATGAAGACCTTCTGCTGAAAACCCGGTAAGAATATTTGAATATTTACTGCTTTTAGACGTTAAAATATCTGAAAAATCGATGTACCATTACACCTCGGTACTGATTTGTATAGGAATTTAGACAACAAAATTTAGCAATTCCCACCATCGGGGGCGGTCGAGGGGGGTGCGGATCGACGGGGAATAATTCCTGGCGCCGATTAATGACGGTTTGCTGAAAAAAATTAGACAAATTTCAGAGTTTTTGACAAAAAACAAAAAAAAATTGAGGCAAAAAAAAATTCTGAAATGTTTGCACACTGAAAATTTCGATGGCGTTGTGCAAGACAAAACGAATGAAGACCTTCTGCTGAAAACCCGGTAAGAATATTTGAATATTTACTGCTTTTAGACGTTAAAATATCTGAAAAATCGATGTAGGTACCATTACACCTCGGTACTGATTTGTATAGGAATTTAGACAACAAAATTTAGCAAATCCCACCATCGGGGGCGGTCGAGGGGGGTGCGGATCGACGGGGAATAATTCCTGGCGCCGATTAATGACGGTTTGCTGAAAAAAATTTGACAAATTTCAGAGTTTTTGACAAAAAACAAAAAAAATTTAAGGCAAAAAAAAATTCTGAAATGATTGCACACTGAAAATTTCGATGGCGTTGTGCAAGACAAAACGAATGAAGACCTTCTGCTGAAAACCCGGTAAGAATATTTGAATATTTACTGCTTTTGACGTTAAAATATCTGAAAAATCGATGTACCATTACACCTCGGTACTGATTTGTATAGGAATTTAGACAACAAAATTTAGCAATTCCCACCATCGGGGGCGGTCGAGGGGGGTGCGGATCGACGGGGAATAATTCCTGGCGCCGATTAATGACGGTTTGCTGCAAAAAATTTGACAAAATTCAGAGTTTTTGACAAAAAACAAAAAAATTTAAGGCAAAAAAAAATTCTGAAATGTGTGCACACTGAAAATTTCGATGGCGTTGTGCAAGACAAAACGAATGAAGACCTTCTGCTGAAAACCCGGTAAGAATATTTGAATATTTACTGCTTTTAGACGTTAAAATATCTGAAAAATCGATGTACCATTACACCTCGGTACTGATTTGTATAGGAATTTAGACAACAAAATTTAGCAATTCCCACCATCGGGGGCGGTCGAGGGGGGTGCGGATCGACGGGGAATAATTCCTGGCGCCGATTAATGACGGTTTGCTGAAAAAAATTTGACGAATTTCAGAGTTTTTGACAAAAAACAAAAAAAATTTAAGGCAAAAAAAAATTCTGAAATGTTTGTACACTGAAAATTTCGATGGCGTTGTGCAAGACAAAACGAATAAAGACCTTCTGCTGAAAACCCGGTAAGAATATTTGAATATTTACTGCTTTTAGACGTTAAAATATCTGAAAAATCGATGTACCATTACACCTCGGTACTGATTTGTATAGGAATTTAGACAACAAAATTTAGCAATTCCCACCATCGGGGGCGGTCGAGGGGGGTGCGGATCGACGGGGAATAATTCCTGGCGCCGATTAATGACGGTTTGCTGAAAAAAATTTGAAAAAATTCAGAGTTTTTGACAAAAAAACAAAAAAAATTTAAGGCAAAAAAAAATTCAGAAATGTTTGTACACTGAAAATTTCGATGGCGTTGTGCAAGACAAAACGAATGAAGACCTTCTGCTGAAAACCCGGTAAGAATATTTGAATATTTACTGCTTTTAGACGTTAAAATATCTGAAAAATCGATGTACCATTACACCTCGGTACTGATTTGTATAGGAATTTAGACAACAAAATTTAGCAATTCCCACCATCGGGGGCGGTCGAGGGGGGTGCGGATCGACGGGGAATAATTCCTGGCGCCGATTAATGACGGTTTGCTGAAAAAAATTTGAAAAAATTCAGAGTTTTTGACAAAAAACAAAAAAAATTAAGGCAAAAAAAAATTCTGAAATGTTTGCACACTGAAAATTTCGATGGCGTTGTGCAAGACAAAACGAATGAAGACCTTCTGCTGAAAACCCGGTAAGAATATTTGAATATTTACTGCTTTTAGACGTTAAAATATCTGAAAAATCGATGTACCATTACACCTCGGTACTGATTTGTATAGGAATTTAGACAACAAAATTTAGCAATTCCCACCATCGGGGGCGGTCGAGGGGGGTGCGGATCGACGGGGAATAATTCCTGGCGCCGATTAATGACGGTTTGCTGAAAAAAATTTGACAAATTTCAGAGTTTTTGACAAAAAACAAAAAAAATTTAAGGCAAAAAAAAATTCTGAAATGTTTGCACACTGAAAATTTCGATGGCGTTGTGCAAGACAAAACGAATGAAGACCTTCTGCTGAAAACCCGGTAAGAATATTTGAATATTTACTGCTTTTAGACGTTAAAATATCTGAAAAATCGATGTACCATTACACCTCGGTACTGATTTGTATAGGAATTTAGACAACAAAATTTAGCAATTCCCACCATCGGGGGCGGTCGAGGGGGGTGCGGATCGACGGGGAATAATTCCTGGCGCCGATTAATGACGGTTTGCTGAAAAAAATTAGACAAATTTCAGAGTATTTGACAAAAAACAAAAAAAAATTGAGGCAAAAAAAAATTCTGAAATGTTTGCACACTGAAAATTTGAAAGAAAGAAGAAAGAAAGAAAATATATTTTTATTTCTAAAAAACACGAAAGCCTTCAAACAATGTTCAGGAAATATGTACCTATATATTATTTCAGAAGATTTAATTAATTAATACAAGTGACGGCTGTCACGCGCGCCACAAATGCCAAGATTCAAACATCAGTACATATTAATAATCTGTGCCTCAGACGTGGCAGGCAACGTGTCATCTACGTGGCGTTCAACACGTGTCAACCGTCAAATGTAAAATTATGTTCAAGACTTATTTATCCTAATATTATATGAATAATTACAATAATACTTAAAGTTATTAGCGAAAGATACGTTCGTGTTTAAGAAATCTGGATGGACACTCAGCATACACTGAGTTGGGCATAACCCCCACCTCAGTACTGATTTTCAGTTCCAACCACGAGTATCGTATTACTTGACGTCGTCGGCGACGTCCACAAATATAAATTACAACAAATGAGACAGATGTAAATAGACAAAGCAGTACAAACTATGGTAAAAAGAAAGGGAAATAAAGGACAGAACAGTGCTACATGATATACTTAACCTATGCAAACCATCATGGTAAGTTTTATTATATTGAATATAATAATATACACACATGTACACATATACATATATATACATATACATATATATATATATATATATATATATATATATATATATATATATATATATACATACACACACACATACATACATTTATATATATGTCTTTTCAGTTACCTATTCTAATACTTATTACTCTAAAAAAAAGTAGGAAGGAAAAGTAGCGGAACAACTGGAATGATCTACCAGGCAGAGGGGCCATAGCCTTCAAGGTACTGATGACTGTGTTTGTTGTTTTTGAATTAACATTAAAAAAGTTTTATATTTAAATTTGAAACTGTATTTGGTTTTCAGGTCCCTGATAGGCGGCGGCAAATCATTCCAACATTTTGTTGCTGAGTACCTAAAAGAGCCCCGGAATGCTGTAGTTTTATGGTTTGGTATGGACAATGCACTGTTTGAGGTTCTGATGGAATATGAGCAATGATCTCGCCTCCAGTCCATCTTCTCATATAGGTATGTAGGTTTTTGGCTCTTCATTAAACCAAAAAGTAAGCTGGCTAGATGTAATTTTCTCCTGGCTTCCATTTTCAATATATTGTTTTCATTTATGTATGGTGTTACATGATCTCTCTTTGGTATCTTGAAGCAATAGCGAGCACATGCATTTTGCATTCTTTGTATTAAGTTCCTAGTTCTAGCCAGCAAACATGGACCATAAACTATATCACAATAGTTAAATCTAGATAGTATGAGACTGTCTACAAGTTGTTTTCTCATGTTTGTGCTGAGATAGTCACGTATGTTGTAGAGAACCTTTAACCTATAGAAGCAATTCCTGACAATTTTATTTCGATGGCGTTGTGCAAGACAAAACGAATGAAGACCTTCTGCTGAAAACCCGGTAAGAATATTTGAATATTTACTGCTTTTAGACGTTAAAATATCTGAAAAATCGATGTACCATTACACCTCGGTACTGATTTGTATAGGAATTTAGACAACAAAATTTAGCAATTCCCACCATCGGGGGCGGTCCAGGGGGGTGCGGATCGACGGGGAATAATTCCTGGCGCCGATTAATGACGGTTTGCTGAAAAAAATTTGAAAAAATTCAGAGATTTGACAAAAAACAAAAAAAATTTAAGGCAAAAAAAAATTCTGAAATGTTTGCACACTGAAAATTTCGATGGCGTTGTGCAAGACAAAACGAATGAAGACCTTCTGCTGAAAACCCGGTAAGAATATTTGAATATTTACTGCTTTTAGACGTTAAAATATCTGAAAAATCGATGTACCATTACACCTCGGTACTGATTTGTATAGGAATTTAGACAACAAAATTTAGCAAATCCCACCATCGGGGGCGGTCGAGGGGGGTGCGGATCGACGGGGAATAATTCCTGGCGCCGATTAATGACGGTTTGCTGAAAAAAATTTGACAAATTTCAGAGTTTTTGACAAAAAACAAAAAAAATTTAAGGCAAAAAAAAATTCTGAAATGATTGCACACTGAAAATTTCGATGGCGTTGTGCAAGACAAAACGAATGAAGACCTTCTGCTGAAAACCCGGTAAGAATATTTGAATATTTACTGCTTTTAGACGTTAAAATATCTGAAAAATCGATGTACCATTACACCTCGGTACGGTACTGATTTGTATAGGAATTTAGACAACAAAATTTAGCAATTCCCACCATCGGGGGCGGTCGAGGGGGGTGCGGATCGACGGGGAATAATTCCTGGCGCCGATTAATGACGGTTTGCTGAAAAAAATTTGACAAATTTCAGAGTTTTTGACAAAAAACAAAAAAAATTTAAGGCAAAAAAAAATTCTGAAATGTTTGCACACTGAAAATTTCGATGGCGTTGTGCAAGACAAAACGAATGAAGACCTTCTGCTGAAAACCCGGTAAGAATATTTGAATATTTACTGCTTTTAGACGTTAAAATATCTGAAAAATCGATGTACCATTACACCTCGGTACTGATTTGTATAGGAATTTAGACAACAAAATTTAGCAATTCCCACCATCGGGGGCGGTCGAGGGGGGTGCGGATCGACGGGGAATAATTCCTGGCGCCGATTAATGACGGTTTGCTAAAAAAAATTAGACAAATTTCAGAGTATTTGACAAAAAACAAAAAAAAATTGAGGCAAAAAAAAATTCTGAAATGTTTGCACACTGAAAATTTCGATGGCGTTGTGCAAGACAAAACGAATGAAGACCTTCTGCTGAAAACCCGGTAAGAATATTTGAATATTTACTGCTTTTAGACGTTAAAATATCTGAAAAATCGATGTACCATTACACCTCGGTACTGATTTGCATAGGAATTTAGACAACAAAATTTAGCAATTCCCACCATCGGGGGCGGTCGAGGGGGGTGCGGATCGACGGGGAATAATTCCTGGCGCCGATTAATGACGGTTTGCTGAAAAAAATTTGAAAAAATTCAGAGTTTTTGACAAAAAACAAAAAAAATTTAAGGCAAAAAAAAATTCTGAAATGTTTGTACACTGAAAATTTCGATGGCGTTGTGCAAGACAAAACGAATGAAGACCTTCTGCTGAAAACCCGGTAAGAATATTTGAATATTTACTGCTTTTAGACGTTAAAATTTTTGAAAAATCGATGTACCATTACACCTCGGTACTGATTTGTATAGGAATTTAGACAACAAAATTTAGCAAATCCCACCATCGGGGGCGGTCGAGGGGGGTGCGGATCGACGGGGAATAATTCCTGGCGCCGATTAATGACGGTTTGCTGAAAAAAATTTGACAAATTTCAGAGTTTTTGACAAAAAACAAAAAAAATTTAAGGCAAAAAAAAATTCTGAAATGATTGCACACTGAAAATTTCGATGGCGTTGTGCAAGACAAAACGAATGAAGACCTTCTGCTGAAAACCCGGTAAGAATATTTGAATATTTACTGCTTTTAGACGTTAAAATATCTGAAAAATCGATGTACTACACCTCGGTACTGATTTGTATAGGAATTTAGACAACAAAATTTAGCAATTCCCACCATCGGGGGCGGTCGAGGGGGGTGCGGATCGACGGGGAATAATTCCTGGCGCCGATTAATGACGGTTTGCTGAAAAAAATTTGACAAATTTCAGAGTTTTTGACAAAAAACAAAAAAAAATTGAGGCAAAAAAAAATTCTGAAATGTTTGCACACTGAAAATTTCGATGGCGTTGTGCAAGACAAAACGAATGAAGACCTTCTGCTGAAAACCCGGTAAGAATATTTGAATATTTACTGCTTTTAGACGTTAAAATATCTGAAAAATCGATGTACCATTACACCTCGGTACTGATTTGTATAGGAATTTAGACAACAAAATTTAGCAATTCCCACCATCGGGGGCGGTCGAGGGGGGTGCGGATCGACGGGGAATAATTCCTGGCGCCGATTAATGACGGTTTGCTGAAAAAAATTTGAAAAAATTCAGAGTTTTTGACAAAAAAACAAAAAAAATTTAAGGCAAAAAAAAATTCAGAAATGTTTGTACACTGAAAATTTCGATGGCGTTGTGCAAGACAAAACGAATGAAGACCTTCTGCTGAAAACCCGGTAAGAATATTTGAATATTTACTGCTTTTAGACGTTAAAATATCTGAAAAATCGATGTACTACACCTCGGTACGGTACTGATTTGTATAGGAATTTAGACAACAAAATTTAGCAAATCCCACCATCGGGGGCGGTCGAGGGGGGTGCGGATCGACGGGGAATAATTCCTGGCGCCGATTAATGACGGTTTGCTGAAAAAAATTTGAAAAAATTCAGAGTTTTTGACAAAAAACAAAAAAAAATCAGAAATGTTTGTACAGTGAAAATTTCGATGGCGTTGTGCAAGACAAAACGAATGAAGACCTTCTGCTGAAAACCCGGTAAGAATATTTGAATATTTACTGCTTTTAGACGTTAAAATATCTGAAAAATCGATGTACTACACCTCGGTACGGTACTGATTTGTATAGGAATTTAGACAACAAAATTTAGCAATTCCCACCATCGGGGGCGGTCGAGGGGGATCCGGATCGACGGGGAATAATTCCTGGCGCCGATTAATGACGGTTTGCTGAAAAAAATTTGACGAATTTCAGAGTTTTTGACAAAAAACAACAAAAATTAAGGCAAAAAAAAATTCTGAAATGTGTGCACACTGAAAATTTCGATGGCGTTGTGCAAGACAAAACGAATGAAGACCTTCTGCTGAAAACCCGGTAAGAATATTTGAATATTTACTGCTTTTAGACGTTAAAATATCTGAAAAATCGATGTACCATTACACCTCGGTACTGATTTGTATAGGAATTTAGACAACAAAATTTAGCTATTCCCACCATCGGGGGCGGTCGAGGGGGGTGCGGATCGACGGGGAATAATTCCTGGCGCCGATTAATGACGGTTTGCTGCAAAAAATTTGACAAAATTCAGTTTTTGACAAAAAACAAAAAAAATTTAAGGCAAAAAAAAATTCAGAAATGTTTGTACACTGAAAATTTCGATGGCGTTGTGCAAGACAAAACGAATGAAGACCTTCTGCTGAAAACCCGGTAAGAATATTTGAATATTTACTGCTTTTAGACGTTAAAATATCTGAAAAATCGATGTACCATTACACCTCGGTACTGATTTGTATAGGAATTTAGACAACAAAATTTAGCAATTCCCACCATCGGGGGCGGTCGAGGGGGGTGCGGATCGACGGGGAATAATTCCTGGCGCCGATTAATGACGGTTTGCTGAAAAAAATTTGACAAATTTCAGAGTTTTTGACAAAAAACAAAAAAAATTTAAGGCAAAAAAAAATTCTGAAATGTTTGCACACTGAAAATTTCGATGGCGTTGTGCAAGACAAAACGAATGAAGACCTTCTGCTGAAAACCCGGTAAGAATATTTGAATATTTACTGCTTTTAGACGTTAAAATATCTGAAAAATCGATGTACCATTACACCTCGGTACTGATTTGTATAGGAATTTAGACAACAAAATTTAGCAAATCCCACCATCGGGGGCGGTCGAGGGGGGTGCGGATCGACGGGGAATAATTCCTGGCGCCGATTAATGACGGTTTGCTGAAAAAAATTAGACAAATTTCAGAGTATTTGACAAAAAACAAAAAAAAATTGAGGCAAAAAAAAATTCTGAAATGTTTGCACACTGAAAATTTCGATGGCGTTGTGCAAGACAAAACGAATGAAGACCTTCTGCTGAAAACCCGGTAAGAATATTTGAATATTTACTGCTTTTAGACGTTAAAATATCTGAAAAATCGATGTACCATTACACCTCGGTACTGATTTGTATAGGAATTTAGACAACAAAATTTAGCAATTCCCACCATCGGGGGCGGTCGAGGGGGGTGCGGATCGACGGGGAATAATTCCTGGCGCCGATTAATGACGGTTTGCTGAAAAAAATTTGAAAAAATTCAGAGATTTGACAAAAAACAAAAAAAAATTAAGGCAAAAAAAAATTCTGAAATGTTTGCACACTGAAAATTTCGATGGCGTTGTGCAAGACAAAACGAATGAAGACCTTCTGCTGAAAACCCGGTAAGAATATTTGAATATTTACTGCTTTTAGACGTTAAAATATCTGAAAAATCGATGTACCATTACACCTCGGTACTGATTTGCATAGGAATTTAGACAACAAAATTTAGCAATTCCCACCATCGGGGGCGGTCGAGGGGGGTGCGGATCGACGGGGAATAATTCCTGGCGCCGATTAATGACGGTTTGCTGAAAAAAATTTGAAAAAATTCAGAGTTTTTGACAAAAAACAAAAAAAATTTAAGGCAAAAAAAAATTCTGAAATGTTTGTACACTGAAAATTTCGATGGCGTTGTGCAAGACAAAACGAATGAAGACCTTCTGCTGAAAACCCGGTAAGAATATTTGAATATTTACTGCTTTAAGACGTTAAAATTTTTGAAAAATCGATGTACCATTACACCTCGGTACTGATTTGTATAGGAATTTAGACAACAAAATTTAGCAAATCCCACCATCGGGGGCGGTCGAGGGGGGTGCGGATCGACGGGGAATAATTCCTGGCGCCGATTAATGACGGTTTGCTGAAAAAAATTTGACAAATTTCAGAGTTTTTGACAAAAAACAAAAAAAATTTAAGGCAAAAAAAAATTCTGAAATGATTGCACACTGAAAATTTCGATGGCGTTGTGCAAGACAAAACGAATGAAGACCTTCTGCTGAAAACCCGGTAAGAATATTTGAATATTTACTGCTTTTAGACGTTAAAATATCTGAAAAATCGATGTACTACACCTCGGTACTGATTTGTATAGGAATTTAGACAACAAAATTTAGCAATTCCCACCATCGGGGGCGGTCGAGGGGGGTGCGGATCGACGGGGAATAATTCCTGGCGCCGATTAATGACGGTTTGCTGAAAAAAATTTGACAAATTTCAGAGTTTTTGACAAAAAACAAAAAAAAATTGAGGCAAAAAAAAATTCTGAAATGTTTGCACACTGAAAATTTCGATGGCGTTGTGCAAGACAAAACGAATGAAGACCTTCTGCTGAAAACCCGGTAAGAATATTTGAATATTTACTGCTTTTAGACGTTAAAATATCTGAAAAATCGATGTACCATTACACCTCGGTACTGATTTGTATAGGAATTTAGACAACAAAATTTAGCAATTCCCACCATCGGGGGCGGTCGAGGGGGGTGCGGATCGACGGGGAATAATTCCTGGCGCCGATTAATGACGGTTTGCTGAAAAAAATTTGAAAAAATTCAGAGTTTTTGACATAAAAACAAAAAAAATTTAAGGCAAAAAAAAATTCAGAAATGTTTGTACACTGAAAATTTCGATGGCGTTGTGCAAGACAAAACGAATGAAGACCTTCTGCTGAAAACCCGGTAAGAATATTTGAATATTTACTGCTTTTAGACGTTAAAATATCTGAAAAATCGATGTACTACACCTCGGTACGGTACTGATTTGTATAGGAATTTAGACAACAAAATTTAGCAAATCCCACCATCGGGGGCGGTCGAGGGGGGTGCGGATCGACGGGGAATAATTCCTGGCGCCGATTAATGACGGTTTGCTGAAAAAAATTTGAAAAAATTCAGAGTTTTTGACAAAAAACAAAAAAAAATCAGAAATGTTTGTACAGTGAAAATTTCGATGGCGTTGTGCAAGACAAAACGAATGAAGACCTTCTGCTGAAAACCCGGTAAGAATATTTGAATATTTACTGCTTTTAGACGTTAAAATATCTGAAAAATCGATGTACTACACCTCGGTACGGTACTGATTTGTATAGGAATTTAGACAACAAAATTTAGCAATTCCCACCATCGGGGGCGGTCGAGGGGGATCCGGATCGACGGGGAATAATTCCTGGCGCCGATTAATGACGGTTTGCTGAAAAAAATTTGACGAATTTCAGAGTTTTTGACAAAAAACAACAAAAATTAAGGCAAAAAAAAATTCTGAAATGTGTGCACACTGAAAATTTCGATGGCGTTGTGCAAGACAAAACGAATGAAGACCTTCTGCTGAAAACCCGGTAAGAATATTTGAATATTTACTGCTTTTAGACGTTAAAATATCTGAAAAATCGATGTACCATTACACCTCGGTACTGATTTGTATAGGAATTTAGACAACAAAATTTAGCTATTCCTACCATCGGGGGCGGTCGAGGGGGGTGCGGATCGACGGGGAATAATTCCTGGCGCCGATTAATGACGGTTTGCTGCAAAAAATTTGACAAAATTCAGTTTTTGACAAAAAACAAAAAAAATTTAAGGCAAAAAAAAATTCAGAAATGTTTGTACACTGAAAATTTCGATGGCGTTGTGCAAGACAAAACGAATGAAGACCTTCTGCTGAAAACCCGGTAAGAATATTTGAATATTTACTGCTTTTAGACGTTAAAATATCTGAAAAATCGATGTACCATTACACCTCGGTACTGATTTGTATAGGAATTTAGACAACAAAATTTAGCAATTCCCACCATCGGGGGCGGTCGAGGGGGGTGCGGATCGACGGGGAATAATTCCTGGCGCCGATTAATGACGGTTTGCTGAAAAAAATTTGACAAATTTCAGAGTTTTTGACAAAAAACAAAAAAAATTTAAGGCAAAAAAAAATTCTGAAATGTTTGCACACTGAAAATTTCGATGGCGTTGTGCAAGACAAAACGAATGAAGACCTTCTGCTGAAAACCCGGTAAGAATATTTGAATATTTACTGCTTTTAGACGTTAAAATATCTGAAAAATCGATGTACCATTACACCTCGGTACTGATTTGTATAGGAATTTAGACAACAAAATTTAGCAAATCCCACCATCGGGGGCGGTCGAGGGGGGTGCGGATCGACGGGGAATAATTCCTGGCGCCGATTAATGACGGTTTGCTGAAAAAAATTAGACAAATTTCAGAGTATTTGACAAAAAACAAAAAAAAATTGAGGCAAAAAAAAATTCTGAAATGTTTGCACACTGAAAATTTCGATGGCGTTGTGCAAGACAAAACGAATGAAGACCTTCTGCTGAAAACCCGGTAAGAATATTTGAATATTTACTGCTTTTAGACGTTAAAATATCTGAAAAATCGATGTACCATTACACCTCGGTACTGATTTGTATAGGAATTTAGACAACAAAATTTAGCAATTCCCACCATCGGGGGCGGTCGAGGGGGGTGCGGATCGACGGGGAATAATTCCTGGCGCCGATTAATGACGGTTTGCTGAAAAAAATTTGAAAAAATTCAGAGATTTGACAAAAAACAAAAAAAAATTAAGGCAAAAAAAAATTCTGAAATGTTTGCACACTGAAAATTTCGATGGCGTTGTGCAAGACAAAACGAATGAAGACCTTCTGCTGAAAACCCGGTAAGAATATTTGAATATTTACTGCTTTTAGACGTTAAAATATCTGAAAAATCGATGTACCATTACACCTCGGTACTGATTTGTATAGGAATTTAGACAACAAAATTTAGCAAATCCCACCATCGGGGGCGGTCGAGGGGGGTGCGGATCGACGGGGAATAATTCCTGGCGCCGATTAATGACGGTTTGCTGAAAAAAATTTGACAAATTTCAGAGTTTTTGACAAAAAACAAAAAAAATTTAAGGCAAAAAAAAATTCTGAAATGATTGCACACTGAAAATTTCGATGGCGTTGTGCAAGACAAAACGAATGAAGACCTTCTGCTGAAAACCCGGTAAGAATATTTGAATATTTACTGCTTTTAGACGATAAAATATCTGAAAAATCGATGTACCATTACACCTCGGTACGGTACTGATTTGTATAGGAATTTAGACAACAAAATTTAGCAATTCCCACCATCGGGGGCGGTCGAGGGGGGTGCGGATCGACGGGGAATAATTCCTGGCGCCGATTAATGACGGTTTGCTGAAAAAAATTTGACAAATTTCAGAGTTTTTGACAAAAAACAAAAAAAATTTAAGGCAAAAAAAAATTCTGAAATGTTTGCACACTGAAAATTTCGATGGCGTTGTGCAAGACAAAACGAATGAAGACCTTCTGCTGAAAACCCGGTAAGAATATTTGAATATTTACTGCTTTTAGACGTTAAAATATCTGAAAAATCGATGTACCATTACACCTCGGTACTGATTTGTATAGGAATTTAGACAACAAAATTTAGCAAATCCCACCATCGGGGGCGGTCGAGGGGGGTGCGGATCGACGGGGAATAATTCCTGGCGCCGATTAATGACGGTTTGCTGAAAAAAATTAGACAAATTTCAGAGTATTTGACAAAAAACAAAAAAAAATTGAGGCAAAAAAAAATTCTGAAATGTTTGCACACTGAAAATTTCGATGGCGTTGTGCAAGACAAAACGAATGAAGACCTTCTGCTGAAAACCCGGTAAGAATATTTGAATATTTACTGCTTTTAGACGTTAAAATATCTGAAAAATCGATGTACCATTACACCTCGGTACTGATTTGCATAGGAATTTAGACAACAAAATTTAGCAATTCCCACCATCGGGGGCGGTCGAGGGGGGTGCGGATCGACGGGGAATAATTCCTGGCGCCGATTAATGACGGTTTGCTGAAAAAAATTTGAAAAAATTCAGAGTTTTTGACAAAAAACAAAAAAAATTTAAGGCAAAAAAAAATTCTGAAATGTTTGTACACTGAAAATTTCGATGGCGTTGTGCAAGACAAAACGAATGAAGACCTTCTGCTGAAAACCCGGTAAGAATATTTGAATATTTACTGCTTTTAGACGTTAAAATTTTTGAAAAATCGATGTACCATTACACCTCGGTACTGATTTGTATAGGAATTTAGACAACAAAATTTAGCAAATCCCACCATCGGGGGCGGTCGAGGGGGGTGCGGATCGACGGGGAATAATTCCTGGCGCCGATTAATGACGGTTTGCTGAAAAAAATTTGACAAATTTCAGAGTTTTTGACAAAAAACAAAAAAAATTTAAGGCAAAAAAAAATTCTGAAATGATTGCACACTGAAAATTTCGATGGCGTTGTGCAAGACAAAACGAATGAAGACCTTCTGCTGAAAACCCGGTAAGAATATTTGAATATTTACTGCTTTTAGACGTTAAAATATCTGAAAAATCGATGTACTACACCTCGGTACTGATTTGTATAGGAATTTAGACAACAAAATTTAGCAATTCCCACCATCGGGGGCGGTCGAGGGGGGTGCGGATCGACGGGGAATAATTCCTGGCGCCGATTAATGACGGTTTGCTGAAAAAAATTTGACAAATTTCAGAGTTTTTGACAAAAAACAAAAAAAAATTGAGGCAAAAAAAAATTCTGAAATGTTTGCACACTGAAAATTTCGATGGCGTTGTGCAAGACAAAACGAATGAAGACCTTCTGCTGAAAACCCGGTAAGAATATTTGAATATTTACTGCTTTTAGACGTTAAAATATCTGAAAAATCGATGTACCATTACACCTCGGTACTGATTTGTATAGGAATTTAGACAACAAAATTTAGCAATTCCCACCATCGGGGGCGGTCGAGGGGGGTGCGGATCGACGGGGAATAATTCCTGGCGCCGATTAATGACGGTTTGCTGAAAAAAATTTGAAAAAATTCAGAGTTTTTGACAAAAAAACAAAAAAAATTTAAGGCAAAAAAAAATTCAGAAATGTTTGTACACTGAAAATTTCGATGGCGTTGTGCAAGACAAAACGAATGAAGACCTTCTGCTGAAAACCCGGTAAGAATATTTGAATATTTACTGCTTTTAGACGTTAAAATATCTGAAAAATCGATGTACTACACCTCGGTACGGTACTGATTTGTATAGGAATTTAGACAACAAAATTTAGCAAATCCCACCATCGGGGGTGGTCGAGGGGGGTGCGGATCGACGGGGAATAATTCCTGGCGCCGATTAATGACGGTTTGCTGAAAAAAATTTGAAAAAATTCAGAGTTTTTGACAAAAAACAAAAAAAAATCAGAAATGTTTGTACAGTGAAAATTTCGATGGCGTTGTGCAAGACAAAACGAATGAAGACCTTCTGCTGAAAACCCGGTAAGAATATTTGAATATTTACTGCTTTTAGACGTTAAAATATCTGAAAAATCGATGTACTACACCTCGGTACGGTACTGATTTGTATAGGAATTTAGACAACAAAATTTAGCAATTCCCACCATCGGGGGCGGTCGAGGGGGATCCGGATCGACGGGGAATAATTCCTGGCGCCGATTAATGACGGTTTGCTGAAAAAAATTTGACGAATTTCAGAGTTTTTGACAAAAAACAACAAAAATTAAGGCAAAAAAAAATTCTGAAATGTGTGCACACTGAAAATTTCGATGGCGTTGTGCAAGACAAAACGAATGAAGACCTTCTGCTGAAAACCCGGTAAGAATATTTGAATATTTACTGCTTTTAGACGTTAAAATATCTGAAAAATCGATGTACCATTACACCTCGGTACTGATTTGTATAGGAATTTAGACAACAAAATTTAGCTATTCCCACCATCGGGGGCGGTCGAGGGGGGTGCGGATCGACGGGGAATAATTCCTGGCGCCGATTAATGACGGTTTGCTGCAAAAAATTTGACAAAATTCAGAGTTTTTGACAAAAAACAAAAAAAATTTAAGGCAAAAAAAAATTCAGAAATGTTTGTACACTGAAAATTTCGATGGCGTTGTGCAAGACAAAACGAATGAAGACCTTCTGCTGAAAACCCGGTAAGAATATTTGAATATTTACTGCTTTTAGACGTTAAAATATCTGAAAAATCGATGTACCATTACACCTCGGTACTGATTTGTATAGGAATTTAGACAACAAAATTTAGCAATTCCCACCATCGGGGGCGGTCGAGGGGGGTGCGGATCGACGGGGAATAATTCCTGGCGCCGATTAATGACGGTTTGCTGAAAAAAATTTGACAAATTTCAGAGTTTTTGACAAAAAACAATAAAAATTTAAGGCAAAAAAAAATTCTGAAATGTTTGTACACTGAAAATTTCGATGGCGTTGTGCAAGACAAAACGAATGAAGACCTTCTGCTGAAAACCCGGTAAGAATATTTGAATATTTACTGCTTTTAGACGTTAAAATATCTGAAAAATCGATGTACCATTACACCTCGGTACTGATTTGTATAGGAATTTAGACAACAAAATTTAGCAATTCCCACCATCGGGGGCGGTCGAGGGGGGTGCGGATCGACGGGGAATAATTCCTGGCGCCGATTAATGACGGTTTGCTGAAAAAAATTTGACAAATTTCAGAGTATTTGACAAAAAACAATAAAAATTTAAGGCAAAAAAAAAATCTGAAATGTTTGCACACTGAAAATTTCGATGGCGTTGTGCAAGACAAAACGAATGAAGACCTTCTGCTGAAAACCTGGTAAGAATATTTGAATATTTACTGCTTTTAGACGTTAAAATATCTGAAAAATCGATGTACCATTACACCTCGGTACTGATTTGTATAGGAATTTAGACAACAAAATTTAGCAAATCCCTCCATCGGGGGCGGTCGAGGGGGGTGCGGATCGACGGGGAATAATTCCTGGCGCCGATTAATGACGGTTTGCTGAAAAAAATATGACAAATTTCAGAGTTTTTGACAAAAAACAAAAAAAATTTAAGGCAAAAAAAAATTCTGAAATGATTGCACACTGAAAATTTCGATGGCGTTGTGCAAGACAAAACGAATGAAGACCTTCTGCTGAAAACCCGGTAAGAATATTTGAATATTTACTGCTTTTAGACGTTAAAATATCTGAAAAATCGATGTACTACACCTCGGTACTGATTTGTATAGGAATTTAGACAACAAAATTTAGCAATTCCCACCATCGGGGGCGGTCGAGGGGGGTGCGGATCGACGGGGAATAATTCCTGGCGCTGATTAATGACGGTTTGCTGAAAAAAATTATACAAATTTCAGAGTTTTTGACAAAAACATAAAAAAATTGAGGCAAAAAAAAATTCTGAAATGTTTGCACACTGAAAATTTCGATGGCGTTGTGCAAGACAAAACGAATGAAGACCTTCTGCTGAAAACCCGGTAAGAATATTTGAATATTTACTGCTTTTAGACGTTAAAATATCTGAAAAATCGATGTACCATTACACCTCGGTACTGATTTGTATAGGAATTTAGACAACAAAATTTAGCAATTCCCACCATCGGGGGCGGTCGAGGGGGGTGCGGATCGACGGGGAATAATTCCTGGCGCCGATTAATGACGGTTTGCTGAAAAAAATTTGACAAATTTCAGAGTATTTGACAAAAAACAAAAAAAATTTTAGGCAAAAAAAAAACTGAAATGTTTGCACACTGAAAATTTCGATGGCGTTGTGCAAGACAAAACGAATGAAGACCTTCTGCTGAAAACCCGGTAAGAATATGTGAATATTTACTGCTTTTAGACGTTAAAATATCTGAAAAATCGATGTACTATTACACCTCGGTACTGATTTGTATAGGAATTTAGACAACAAAATTTAGCAATTCCCACCATCGGGGGCGGTCGAGGGGGGTGCGGATCGACGGGGAATAATTCCTGGCGCCGATTAATGACGGTTTGCTGAAAAAAATTTGACAAATTTCAGAGTTTTTGACAAAAAACAAAAAAAAATTAAGGCAAAAAAAAATTCTGAAATGTTTGCACACTGAAAATTTCGATGGCGTTGTGCAAGACAAAACGAATGAAGACCTTCTGCTGAAAACCCGGTAAGAATATTTGAATATTTACTGCTTTTAGACGTTAAAATATCTGAAAAATCGATGTACCATTACACCTCGGTACTGATTTGTATAGGAATTTAGACAACAAAATTTAGCAATTCCCACCATCGGGGGCGGTCGAGGGGGGTGCGGATCGACGGGGAATAATTCCTGGCGCCGATTAACGACGGTTTGCTGAAAAAAATTTGACAAATTTCAGAGTATTTGACAAAAAACAATAAAAATTTAAGGCAAAAAAAAAAACTGAAATGTTTGCACACTGAAAATTTCGATGGCGTTGTGCAAGACAAAACGAATGAAGACCTTCTGCTGAAAACCCGGTAAGAATATGTGAATATTTACTGCTTTTAGACGTTAAAATATCTGAAAAATCGATGTACTATTACACCTCGGTACTGATTTGTATAGGAATTTAGACAACAAAATTTAGCAATTCCCACCATCGGGGGCGGTCGAGGGGGGTGCGGATCGACGGGGAATAATTCCTGGCGCCGATTAATGACGGTTTGCTGAAAAAAATTTGACAAATTTCAGAGTTTTTGACAAAAAACAAAAAAAATTTAAGGCAAAAAAAAATTCTGAAATGATTGCACACTGAAAATTTCGATGGCGTTGTGCAAGACAAAACGAATGAAGACCTTCTGCTGAAAACCCGGTAAGAATATTTGAATATTTACTGCTTTTAGACGTTAAAATATCTGAAAAATCGATGTACTACAACCTCGGTACTGATTTGTATAGGAATTTAGACAACAAAATTTAGCAATTCCCACCATCGGGGGCGGTCGAGGGGGGTGCGGATCGACGGGGAATAATTCCTGGCGCCGATTAATGACGGTTTGCTGAAAAAAATTAGACAAATTTCAGAGTATTTGACAAAAAACAAAAAAAAATTGAGGCAAAAAAAAATTCTGAAATGTTTGCACACTGAAAATTTCGATGGCGTTGTGCAAGACAAAACGAATGAAGACCTTCTGCTGAAAACCCGGTAAGAATATTTGAATATTTACTGCTTTTAGACGTTAAAATATCTGAAAAATCGATGTACCATTACACCTCGGTACTGATTTGTATAGGAATTTAGACAACAAAATTTAGCTATTCCCACCATCGGGGGCGGTCGAGGGGGGTGCGGATCGACGGGGAATAATTCCTGGCGCCGATTAATGACGGTTTGCTGAAAAAAATTTGAGGAATTTCAGAGTTTTTGACAAAAAACAAAAAAAAATTAAGGCAAAAATATATTCTGAAATGTGTGCACACTGAAAATTTCGATGGCGTTGTGCAAGACAAAACGAATGAAGACCTTCTGCTGAAAACCCGGTAAGAATATTTGAATATTTACTGCTTTTAGACGTTAAAATATCTGAAAAATCGATGTACCATTACACCTCGGTACTGATTTGTATAGGAATTTAGACAACAAAATTTAGCTATTCCCACCATCGGGGGCGGTCGAGGGGGGTGCGGATCGACGGGGAATAATTCCTGGCGCCGATTAATGACGGTTTGCTGCAAAAAATTTGACAAAATTCAGAGTTTTTGACAAAAAACAAAAAAAATTTAAGGCAAAAAAAAATTCTGAATTGTTTGCACACTGAAAATTTCGATGGCGTTGTGCAAGACAAAACGAATGAAGACCTTCTGCTGAAAACCCGGTAAGAATATTTGAATATTTACTGCTTTTAGACGTTAAAATATCTGAAAAATCGATGTACCATTACACCTCGGTACTGATTTGTATAGGAATTTAGACAACAAAATTTAGCAATTCCCACCATCGGGGGCGGTCGAGGGGGGTGCGGATCGACGGGGAATAATTCCTGGCGCCGATTAATGACGGTTTGCTGAAAAAAATTTGACGAATTTCAGAGTTTTTGACAAAAAGCAAAAAAAATTTAAGGCAAAAAAAAATTCTGAAATGTTTGTACACTGAAAATTTCGATGGCGTTGTGCAAGACAAAACGAATGAAGACCTTCTGCTGAAAACCCGGTAAGAATATTTGAATATTTACTGCTTTTAGACGTTAAAATATCTGAAAAATCGATGTACCATTACACCTCGGTACTGATTTGTATAGGAATTTAGACAACAAAATTTAGCAATTCCCACCATCGGGGGCGGTCGAGGGGGGTGCGGATCGACGGGGAATAATTCCTGGCGCCGATTAATGACGGTTTGCTAAAAAAAAATTTGACAAACTTCAGAGTTTTTGACAAAAAACAAAAAAAATTTAAGGCAAAAAAATAATCTGAAATGTTTGCACACTGAAAATTTCGATGGCGTTGTGCAAGACAAAACGAATGAAGACCTTCTGCTGAAAACCCGGTAAGAATATTTGAATATTTACTGCTTTTAGACGTTAAAATATCTGAAAAATCGATGTACTACACCTCGGTACTGATTTGTATAGGAATTTAGACAACAAAATTTAGCAATTCCCACCATCGGGGGCGGTCGAGGGGGGTGCGGATCGACGGGGAATAATTCCTGGCGCCGATTAATGACGGTTTGCTGAAAACAATTAGACAAATTTCAGAGTTTTTGACAAAAAACAAAAAAAAATTGAGGCAAAAAAAAATTCTGAAATGTTTGCACACTGAAAATTTCGATGGCGTTGTGCAAGACAAAACGAATGAAGACCTTCTGCTGAAAACCCGGTAAGAATATTTGAATATTTACTGCTTTTAGACGTTAAAATATCTGAAAAATCGATGTACCATTACACCTCGGTACTGATTTGTATAGGAATTTAGACAACAAAATTTAGCAATTCCCACCATCGGGGGCGGTCGAGGGGGGTGCGGATCGACGGGGAATAATTCCTGGCGCCGATTAATGACGGTTTGCTGAAAAAAATTTGACGAATTTCAGAGTTTTTGACAAAAAACAAAAAAAATTTAAGGCAAAAAAAAATTCTGAAATGTTTGCACACTGAAAATTTCGATGGCGTTGTGCAAGACAAAACGAATAAAGACCTTCTGCTGAAAACCCGGTAAGAATATTTGAATATTTACTGCTTTTAGACGTTAAAATATCTGAAAAATCGATGTACCATTACACCTCGGTACTGATTTGTATAGGAATTTAGACAACAAAATTTAGCAATTCCCACCATCGGGGGCGGTCGAGGGGGGTGCGGATCGACGGAGAATAATTCCTGGCGCCGATTAATGACGGTTTGCTGAAAAAAATTTGTCAAATTTCAGAGTTTTTGACAAAAACAAAAAAAAATTAAGACAAAAAAAAATTCTGAAATGTGTGCACACTGAAAATTTCGATGGCGTTGTGCAAGACAAAACGAATGAAGACCTTCTGCTGAAAACCCGGTAAGAATATTTGAATATTTACTGCTTTTAGACGTTAAAATATCTGAAAAATCGATGTACCATTACACCTCGGTACTGATTTGTATAGGAATTTAGACAACAAAATTTAGCAATTCCCACCATCGGGGGCGGTCGAGGGGGGTGCGGATCGACGGGGAATAATTCCTGGCGCCGATTAATGACGGTTTGCTGAAAAAAATTTGACAAATTTCAGAGTTTTTGACAAAAAACAAAAAAAAATTAAGGCAAAAAAAAATTCTGAAATGTTTGCACACTGAAAATTTCGATGGCGTTGTGCAAGACAAAACGAATGAAGACCTTCTGCTGAAAACCCGGTAAGAATATTTGAATATTTACTGCTTTTAGACGTTAAAATATCTGAAAAATCGATGTACCATTACACCTCGGTACTGATTTGTATAGGAATTTAGACAACAAAATTTAGCAATTCCCACCATCGGGGGCGGTCGAGGGGGGTGCGGATCGACGGGGAATAATTCCTGGCGCCGATTAATGACGGTTTGCTGAAAAAAATTTAACAAATTTCAGAGTTTTTGACAAAAAACAAAAAAAAATTTAAGGCAAAAAAAAATTCTGAAATGTTTGCACACTGAAAATTTCGATGGCGTTGTGCAAGACAAAACGAATGAAGACCTTCTGCTGAAAACCCGGTAAGAATATTTGAATATTTACTGCTTTTAGACGTTAAAATATCTGAAAAATCGATGTACCATTACACCTCGGTACGGTACTGATTTGTATAGGAATTTAGACAACAAAATTTAGCAATTCCCACCATCGGGGGCGGTCGAGGGGGGTGCGGATCGACGGGGAATAATTCCTGGCGCCGATTAATGACGGTTTGCTGAAAAAAATTTGACAAATTTCAGAGTTTTTGACAAAAAACAAAAAAAATTTAAGGCAAAAAAAAATTCTGAAATGTTTGCACACTGAAAATTTCGATGGCGTTGTGCAAGACAAAACGAATGAAGACCTTCTGCTGAAAACCCGGTAAGAATATTTGAATATTTACTGCTTTTAGACGTTAAAATATCTGAAAAATCGATGTACCATTACACCTCGGTACTGATTTGTATAGGAATTTAGACAACAAAATTTAGCAAATCCCACCATCGGGGGCGGTCGAGGGGGGTGCGGATCGACGGGGAATAATTCCTGGCGCCGATTAATGACGGTTTGCTGAAAAAAATTAGACAAATTTCAGAGTATTTGACAAAAAACAAAAAAAAATTGAGGCAAAAAAAAATTCTGAAATGTTTGCACACTGAAAATTTCGATGGCGTTGTGCAAGACAAAACGAATGAAGACCTTCTGCTGAAAACCCGGTAAGAATATTTGAATATTTACTGCTTTTAGACGTTAAAATATCTGAAAAATCGATGTACCATTACACCTCGGTACTGATTTGCATAGGAATTTAGACAACAAAATTTAGCAATTCCCACCATCGGGGGCGGTCGAGGGGGGTGCGGATCGACGGGGAATAATTCCTGGCGCCGATTAATGACGGTTTGCTGAAAAAAATTTGAAAAAATTCAGAGTTTTTGACAAAAAACAAAAAAAATTTAAGGCAAAAAAAAATTCTGAAATGTTTGTACACTGAAAATTTCGATGGCGTTGTGCAAGACAAAACGAATGAAGACCTTCTGCTGAAAACCCGGTAAGAATATTTGAATATTTACTGCTTTTAGACGTTAAAATTTTTGAAAAATCGATGTACCATTACACCTCGGTACTGATTTGTATAGGAATTTAGACAACAAAATTTAGCAAATCCCACCATCGGGGGCGGTCGAGGGGGGTGCGGATCGACGGGGAATAATTCCTGGCGCCGATTAATGACGGTTTGCTGAAAAAAATTTGACAAATTTCAGAGTTTTTGACAAAAAACAAAAAAAATTTAAGGCAAAAAAAAATTCTGAAATGATTGCACACTGAAAATTTCGATGGCGTTGTGCAAGACAAAACGAATGAAGACCTTCTGCTGAAAACCCGGTAAGAATATTTGAATATTTACTGCTTTTAGACGTTAAAATATCTGAAAAATCGATGTACTACACCTCGGTACTGATTTGTATAGGAATTTAGACAACAAAATTTAGCAATTCCCACCATCGGGGGCGGTCGAGGGGGGTGCGGATCGACGGGGAATAATTCCTGGCGCCGATTAATGACGGTTTGCTGAAAAAAATTTGACAAATTTCAGAGTTTTTGACAAAAAACAAAAAAAAATTGAGGCAAAAAAAAATTCTGAAATGTTTGCACACTGAAAATTTCGATGGCGTTGTGCAAGACAAAACGAATGAAGACCTTCTGCTGAAAACCCGGTAAGAATATTTGAATATTTACTGCTTTTAGACGTTAAAATATCTGAAAAATCGATGTACCATTACACCTCGGTACTGATTTGTATAGGAATTTAGACAACAAAATTTAGCAATTCCCACCATCGGGGGCGGTCGAGGGGGGTGCGGATCGACGGGGAATAATTCCTGGCGCCGATTAATGACGGTTTGCTGAAAAAAATTTGAAAAAATTCAGAGTTTTTGACAAAAAAACAAAAAAAATTTAAGGCAAAAAAAAATTCAGAAATGTTTGTACACTGAAAATTTCGATGGCGTTGTGCAAGACAAAACGAATGAAGACCTTCTGCTGAAAACCCGGTAAGAATATTTGAATATTTACTGCTTTTAGACGTTAAAATATCTGAAAAATCGATGTACCATTACACCTCGGTACTGATTTGTATAGGAATTTAGACAACAAAATTTAGCAATTCCCACCATCGGGGGCGGTCGAGGGGGGTGCGGATCGACGGGGAATAATTCCTGGCGCCGATTAATGACGGTTTGCTGAAAAAAATTTGACAAATTTCAGAGTTTTTGACAAAAAACAATAAAAATTTAAGGCAAAAAAAAATTCTGAAATGTTTGTACACTGAAAATTTCGATGGCGTTGTGCAAGACAAAACGAATGAAGACCTTCTGCTGAAAACCCGGTAAGAATATTTGAATATTTACTGCTTTTAGACGTTAAAATTTTTGAAAAATCGATGTACCATTACACCTCGGTACTGATTTGTATAGGAATTTAGACAACAAAATTTAGCAATTCCCACCATCGGGGGCGGTCGAGGGGGGTGCGGATCGACGGGGAATAATTCCTGGCGCCGATTAATGACGGTTTGCTGAAAAAAATTTGAAAAAATTCAGAGTTTTTGACAAAAAAACAAAAAAAATTTAAGGCAAAAAAAAATTCAGAAATGTTTGTACACTGAAAATTTCGATGGCGTTGTGCAAGACAAAACGAATGAAGACCTTCTGCTGAAAACCCGGTAAGAATATTTGAATATTTACTGCTTTTAGACGTTAAAATATCTGAAAAATCGATGTACCATTACACCTCGGTACTGATTTGTATAGGAATTTAGACAACAAAATTTAGCAAATCCCACCATCGGGGGCGGTCGAGGGGGGTGCGGATCGACGGGGAATAATTCCTGGCGCCGATTAATGACGGTTTGCTGAAAAAAATTTGACAAATTTCAGAGTTTTTGACAAAAAACAATAAAAATTTAAGGCAAAAAAAAATTCTGAAATGTTTGTACACTGAAAATTTCGATGGCGTTGTGCAAGACAAAACGAATGAAGACCTTCTGCTGAAAACCCGGTAAGAATATTTGAATATTTACTGCTTTTAGACGTTAAAATATCTGAAAAATCGATGTACCATTACACCTCGGTACTGATTTGTATAGGAATTTAGACAACAAAATTTAGCAAATCCCACCATCGGGGGCGGTCGAGGGGGGTGCGGATCGACGGGGAATAATTCCTGGCGCCGATTAATGACGGTTTGCTGAAAAAAATTTGACAAATTTCAGAGTTTTTGACAAAAAACAAAAAAAATTTAAGGCAAAAAAAAATTCTGAAATGATTGCACACTGAAAATTTCAATGGCGTTGTGCAAGACAAAACGAATGAAGACCTTCTGCTGAAAACCCGGTAAGAATATTTGAATATTTACTGCTTTTAGACGTTAAAATATCTGAAAAATCGATGTACTACACCTCGGTACTGATTTGTATAGGAATTTAGACAACAAAATTTAGCAATTCCCACCATCGGGGGCGGTCGAGGGGGGTGCGGATCGACGGGGAATAATTCCTGGCGCCGATTAATGACGGTTTGCTGAAAAAAATTAGACAAATTTCAGAGTTTTTGACAAAAAACAAAAAAAAATTGAGGCAAAAAAAAATTCTGAAATGTTTGCACACTGAAAATTTCGATGGCGTTGTGCAAGACAAAACGAATGAAGACCTTCTGCTGAAAACCCGGTAAGAATATTTGAATATTTACTGCTTTTAGACGTTAAAATATCTGAAAAATCGATGTAGGTACCATTACACCTCGGTACTGATTTGTATAGGAATTTAGACAACAAAATTTAGCAAATCCCACCATCGGGGGCGGTCGAGGGGGGTGCGGATCGACGGGGAATAATTCCTGGCGCCGATTAATGACGGTTTGCTGAAAAAAATTTGACAAATTTCAGAGTTTTTGACAAAAAACAAAAAAAATTTAAGGCAAAAAAAAATTCTGAAATGATTGCACACTGAAAATTTCGATGGCGTTGTGCAAGACAAAACGAATGAAGACCTTCTGCTGAAAACCCGGTAAGAATATTTGAATATTTACTGCTTTTAGACGTTAAAATATCTGAAAAATCGATGTACCATTACACCTCGGTACTGATTTGTATAGGAATTTAGACAACAAAATTTAGCAAATCCCACCATCGGGGGCGGTCGAGGGGGGTGCGGATCGACGGGGAATAATTCCTGGCGCCGATTAATGACGGTTTGCTGAAAAAAATTTGACAAATTTCAGAGTTTTTGACAAAAAACAAAAAAAATTTAAGGCAAAAAAAAATTCTGAAATGATTGCACACTGAAAATTTCAATGGCGTTGTGCAAGACAAAACGAATGAAGACCTTCTGCTGAAAACCCGGTAAGAATATTTGAATATTTACTGCTTTTAGACGTTAAAATATCTGAAAAATCGATGTACTACACCTCGGTACTGATTTGTATAGGAATTTAGACAACAAAATTTAGCAATTCCCACCATCGGGGGCGGTCGAGGGGGGTGCGGATCGACGGGGAATAATTCCTGGCGCCGATTAATGACGGTTTGCTGAAAAAAATTAGACAAATTTCAGAGTTTTTGACAAAAAACAAAAAAAAATTGAGGCAAAAAAAAATTCTGAAATGTTTGCACACTGAAAATTTCGATGGCGTTGTGCAAGACAAAACGAATGAAGACCTTCTGCTGAAAACCCGGTAAGAATATTTGAATATTTACTGCTTTTAGACGTTAAAATATCTGAAAAATCGATGTAGGTACCATTACACCTCGGTACTGATTTGTATAGGAATTTAGACAACAAAATTTAGCAAATCCCACCATCGGGGGCGGTCGAGGGGGGTGCGGATCGACGGGGAATAATTCCTGGCGCCGATTAATGACGGTTTGCTGAAAAAAATTTGACAAATTTCAGAGTTTTTGACAAAAAACAAAAAAATTTAAGGCAAAAAAAAATTCTGAAATGATTGCACACTGAAAATTTCGATGGCGTTGTGCAAGACAAAACGAATGAAGACCTTCTGCTGAAAACCCGGTAAGAATATTTGAATATTTACTGCTTTTAGACGTTAAAATATCTGAAAAATCGATGTACCATTACACCTCGGTACTGATTTGTATAGGAATTTAGACAACAAAATTTAGCAATTCCCACCATCGGGGGCGGTCGAGGGGGGTGCGGATCGACGGGGAATAATTCCTGGCGCCGATTTATGACGGTTTGCTGCAAAAAATTTGACAAAATTCAGAGTTTTTGACAAAAAACAAAAAAAATTTAAGGCAAAAAAAAATTCTGAAATGTTTGCACACTGAAAATTTCGATGGCGTTGTGCAAGACAAAACGAATGAAGACCTTCTGCTGAAAACCCGGTAAGAATATTTGAATATTTACTGCTTTTAGACGTTAAAATATCTGAAAAATCGATGTACCATTACACCTCGGTACTGATTTGTATAGGAATTTAGACAACAAAATTTAGCAATTCCCACCATCGGGGGCGGTCGAGGGGGGTGCGGATCGACGGGGAATAATTCCTGGCGCCGATTAACGACGGTTTGCTGAAAAAAATTTGAAAAAATTCAGAGTTTTTGACAAAAAAACAAAAAAAATTTAAGGCAAAAAAAAATTCAGAAATGTTTGTACACTGAAAATTTCGATGGCGTTGTGCAAGACAAAACGAATGAAGACCTTCTGCTGAAAACCCGGTAAGAATATTTGAATATTTACTGCTTTTAGACGTTAAAATATCTGAAAAATCGATGTACCATTACACCTCGGTACTGATTTGTATAGGAATTTAGACAACAAAATTTAGCAATTCCCACCATCGGGGGCGGTCGAGGGGGGTGCGGATCGACGGGGAATAATTCCTGGCGCCGATTAATGACGGTTTGCTGAAAAAAATTTGACAAATTTCAGAGTTTTTGACAAAAAACAATAAAAATTTAAGGCAAAAAAAAATTCAGAAATGTTTGTACACTGAAAATTTCGATGGCGTTGTGCAAGACAAAACGAATGAAGACCTTCTGCTGAAAACCCGGTAAGAATATTTGAATATTTACTGCTTTTAGACGTTAAAATTTTTGAAAAATCGATGTACCATTACACCTCGGTACTGATTTGTATAGGAATTTAGACAACAAAATTTAGCAATTCCCACCATCGGGGGCGGTCGAGGGGGGTGCGGATCGACGGGGAATAATTCCTGGCGCCGATTAATGACGGTTTGCTGAAAAAAATTTGAAAAAATTCAGAGTTTTTGACAAAAAAACAAAAAAAATTTAAGGCAAAAAAAAATTCAGAAATGTTTGTACACTGAAAATTTCGATGGCGTTGTGCAAGACAAAACGAATGAAGACCTTCTGCTGAAAACCCGGTAAGAATATTTGAATATTTACTGCTTTTAGACGTTAAAATATCTGAAAAATCGATGTACCATTACACCTCGGTACTGATTTGTATAGGAATTTAGACAACAAAATTTAGCAAATCCCACCATCGGGGGCGGTCGAGGGGGGTGCGGATCGACGGGGAATAATTCCTGGCGCCGATTAATGACGGTTTGCTGAAAAAAATTTGACAAATTTCAGAGTTTTTGACAAAAAACAATAAAAATTTAAGGCAAAAAAAAATTCTGAAATGTTTGTACACTGAAAATTTCGATGGCGTTGTGCAAGACAAAACGAATGAAGACCTTCTGCTGAAAACCCGGTAAGAATATTTGAATATTTACTGCTTTTAGACGTTAAAATATCTGAAAAATCGATGTACTACACCTCGGTACTGATTTGTATAGGAATTTAGACAACAAAATTTAGCAATTCCCACCATCGGGGGCGGTCGAGGGGGGTGCGGATCGACGGGGAATAATTCCTGGCGCCGATTAATGACGGTTTGCTGAAAAAAATTAGACAAATTTCAGAGTTTTTGACAAAAAACAAAAAAAAATTGAGGCAAAAAAAAATTCTGAAATGTTTGCACACTGAAAATTTCGATGGCGTTGTGCAAGACAAAACGAATGAAGACCTTCTGCTGAAAACCCGGTAAGAATATTTGAATATTTACTGCTTTTAGACGTTAAAATATCTGAAAAATCGATGTAGGTACCATTACACCTCGGTACTGATTTGTATAGGAATTTAGACAACAAAATTTAGCAAATCCCACCATCGGGGGCGGTCGAGGGGGGTGCGGATCGACGGGGAATAATTCCTGGCGCCGATTAATGACGGTTTGCTGAAAAAAATTTGACAAATTTCAGAGTTTTTGACAAAAAACAAAAAAAATTTAAGGCAAAAAAAAATTCTGAAATGATTGCACACTGAAAATTTCGATGGCGTTGTGCAAGACAAAACGAATGAAGACCTTCTGCTGAAAACCCGGTAAGAATATTTGAATATTTACTGCTTTTAGACGTTAAAATATCTGAAAAATCGATGTACCATTACACCTCGGTACTGATTTGTATAGGAATTTAGACAACAAAATTTAGCAATTCCCACCATCGGGGGCGGTCGAGGGGGGTGCGGATCGACGGGGAATAATTCCTGGCGCCGATTAATGACGGTTTGCTGCAAAAAATTTGACAAAATTCAGAGTTTTTGACAAAAAACAAAAAAAATTTAAGGCAAAAAAAAATTCTGAAATGTGTGCACACTGAAAATTTCGATGGCGTTGTGCAAGACAAAACGAATGAAGACCTTCTGCTGAAAACCCGGTAAGAATATTTGAATATTTACTGCTTTTAGACGTTAAAATATCTGAAAAATCGATGTACCATTACACCTCGGTACTGATTTGTATAGGAATTTAGACAACAAAATTTAGCAATTCCCACCATCGGGGGCGGTCGAGGGGGGTGCGGATCGACGGGGAATAATTCCTGGCGCCGATTAATGACGGTTTGCTGAAAAAAATTTGACGAATTTCAGAGTTTTTGACAAAAAACAAAAAAAATTTAAGGCAAAAAAAAATTCTGAAATGTTTGTACACTGAAAATTTCGATGGCGTTGTGCAAGACAAAACGAATAAAGACCTTCTGCTGAAAACCCGGTAAGAATATTTGAATATTTACTGCTTTTAGACGTTAAAATATCTGAAAAATCGATGTACCATTACACCTCGGTACTGATTTGTATAGGAATTTAGACAACAAAATTTAGCAATTCCCACCATCGGGGGCGGTCGAGGGGGGTGCGGATCGACGGGGAATAATTCCTGGCGCCGATTAATGACGGTTTGCTGAAAAAAATTTGAAAAAATTCAGAGTTTTTGACAAAAAAACAAAAAAAATTTAAGGCAAAAAAAAATTCAGAAATGTTTGTACACTGAAAATTTCGATGGCGTTGTGCAAGACAAAACGAATGAAGACCTTCTGCTGAAAACCCGGTAAGAATATTTGAATATTTACTGCTTTTAGACGTTAAAATTTTTGAAAAATCGATGTACCATTACACCTCGGTACTGATTTGTATAGGAATTTAGACAACAAAATTTAGCAATTCCCACCATCGGGGGCGGTCGAGGGGGGTGCGGATCGACGGGGAATAATTCCTGGCGCCGATTAATGACGGTTTGCTGAAAAAAATTTGAAAAAATTCAGAGTTTTTGACAAAAAACAAAAAAAATTAAGGCAAAAAAAAATTCAGAAATGTTTGTACACTGAAAATTTCGATGGCGTTGTGCAAGACAAAACGAATGAAGACCTTCTGCTGAAAACCCGGTAAGAATATTTGAATATTTACTGCTTTTAGACGTTAAAATTTTTGAAAAATCGATGTACCATTACACCTCGGTACTGATTTGTATAGGAATTTAGACAACAAAATTTAGCAATTCCCACCATCGGGGGCGGTCGAGGGGGGTGCGGATCGACGGGGAATAATTCCTGGCGCCGATTAATGACGGTTTGCTGAAAAAAAATTTGAAAAAATTCAGAGTTTTTGACAAAAAACAAAAAAAATTAAGGCAAAAAAAAATTCTGAAATGTTTGCACACTGAAAATTTCGATGGCGTTGTGCAAGACAAAACGAATGAAGACCTTCTGCTGAAAACCCGGTAAGAATATTTGAATATTTACTGCTTTTAGACGTTAAAATATCTGAAAAATCGATGTACCATTACACCTCGGTACTGATTTGTATAGGAATTTAGACAACAAAATTTAGCAATTCCCACCATCGGGGGCGGTCGAGGGGGGTGCGGATCGACGGGGAATAATTCCTGGCGCCGATTAATGACGGTTTGCTGAAAAAAATTTGAAAAAATTCAGAGTTTTTGACAAAAAACAAAAAAAATTTAAGGCAAAAAAAAATTCAGAAATGTTTGTACACTGAAAATTTCGATGGCGTTGTGCAAGACAAAACGAATGAAGACCTTCTGCTGAAAACCCGGTAAGAATATTTGAATATTTACTGCTTTTAGACGTTAAAATATCTGAAAAATCGATGTACCATTACACCTCGGTACTGATTTGTATAGGAATTTAGACAACAAAATTTAGCAAATCCCACCATCGGGGGCGGTCGAGGGGGGTGCGGATCGACGGGGAATAATTCCTGGCGCCGATTAATGACGGTTTGCTGAAAAAAATTAGACAAATTTCAGAGTATTTGACAAAAAACAAAAAAAAATTGAGGCAAAAAAAAATTCTGAAATGTTTGCACACTGAAAATTTCGATGGCGTTGTGCAAGACAAAACGAATGAAGACCTTCTGCTGAAAACCCGGTAAGAATATTTGAATATTTACTGCTTTTAGACGTTAAAATATCTGAAAAATCGATGTACCATTACACCTCGGTACTGATTTGTATAGGAATTTAGACAACAAAATTTAGCAATTCCCACCATCGGGGGCGGTCGAGGGGGGTGCGGATCGACGGGGAATAATTCCTGGCGCCGATTAATGACGGTTTGCTAAAAAAAATTTGAAAAAATTCAGAGATTTGACAAAAAACAAAAAAAATTTAAGGCAAAAAAAAATTCTGAAATGTTTGCACACTGAAAATTTCGATGGCGTTGTGCAAGACAAAACGAATGAAGACCTTCTGCTGAAAACCCGGTAAGAATATTTGAATATTTACTGCTTTTAGACGTTAAAATATCTGAAAAATCGATGTACCATTACACCTCGGTACTGATTTGTATAGGAATTTAGACAACAAAATTTAGCAAATCCCACCATCGGGGGCGGTCGAGGGGGGTGCGGATCGACGGGGAATAATTCCTGGCGCCGATTAATGACGGTTTGCTGAAAAAAATTTGACAAATTTCAGAGTTTTTGACAAAAAACAAAAAAAATTTAAGGCAAAAAAAAATTCTGAAATGATTGCACACTGAAAATTTCGATGGCGTTGTGCAAGACAAAACGAATGAAGACCTTCTGCTGAAAACCCGGTAAGAATATTTGAATATTTACTGCTTTTAGACGTTAAAATATCTGAAAAATCGATGTACCATTACACCTCGGTACGGTACTGATTTGTATAGGAATTTAGACAACAAAATTTAGCAATTCCCACCATCGGGGGCGGTCGAGGGGGGTGCGGATCGACGGGGAATAATTCCTGGCGCCGATTAATGACGGTTTGCTGAAAAAAATTTGACAAATTTCAGAGTTTTTGACAAAATACAAAAAAAATTTAAGGCAAAAAAAAATTCTGAAATGTTTGCACACTGAAAATTTCGATGGCGTTGTGCAAGACAAAACGAATGAAGACCTTCTGCTGAAAACCCGGTAAGAATATTTGAATATTTACTGCTTTTAGACGTTAAAATATCTGAAAAATCGATGTACCATTACACCTCGGTACTGATTTGTATAGGAATTTAGACAACAAAATTTAGCAAATCCCACCATCGGGGGCGGTCGAGGGGGGTGCGGATCGACGGGGAATAATTCCTGGCGCCGATTAATGACGGTTTGCTGAAAAAAATTAGACAAATTTCAGAGTATTTGACAAAAAACAAAAAAAAATTGAGGCAAAAAAAAATTCTGAAATGTTTGCACACTGAAAATTTCGATGGCGTTGTGCAAGACAAAACGAATGAAGACCTTCTGCTGAAAACCCGGTAAGAATATTTGAATATTTACTGCTTTTAGACGTTAAAATATCTGAAAAATCGATGTACCATTACACCTCGGTACTGATTTGCATAGGAATTTAGACAACAAAATTTAGCAATTCCCACCATCGGGGGCGGTCGAGGGGGGTGCGGATCGACGGGGAATAATTCCTGGCGCCGATTAATGACGGTTTGCTGAAAAAAATTTGAAAAAATTCAGAGTTTTTGACAAAAAACAAAAAAAATTTAAGGCAAAAAAAAATTCTGAAATGTTTGTACACTGAAAATTTCGATGGCGTTGTGCAAGACAAAACGAATGAAGACCTTCTGCTGAAAACCCGGTAAGAATATTTGAATATTTACTGCTTTTAGACGTTAAAATTTTTGAAAAATCGATGTACCATTACACCTCGGTACTGATTTGTATAGGAATTTAGACAACAAAATTTAGCAAATCCCACCATCGGGGGCGGTCGAGGGGGGTGCGGATCGACGGGGAATAATTCCTGGCGCCGATTAATGACGGTTTGCTGAAAAAAATTTGACAAATTTCAGAGTTTTTGACAAAAAACAAAAAAAATTTAAGGCAAAAAAAAATTCTGAAATGATTGCACACTGAAAATTTCGATGGCGTTGTGCAAGACAAAACGAATGAAGACCTTCTGCTGAAAACCCGGTAAGAATATTTGAATATTTACTGCTTTTAGACGTTAAAATATCTGAAAAATCGATGTACTACACCTCGGTACTGATTTGTATAGGAATTTAGACAACAAAATTTAGCAATTCCCACCATCGGGGGCGGTCGAGGGGGGTGCGGATCGACGGGGAATAATTCCTGGCGCCGATTAATGACGGTTTGCTGAAAAAAATTTGACAAATTTCAGAGTTTTTGACAAAAAACAAAAAAAAATTGAGGCAAAAAAAAATTCTGAAATGTTTGCACACTGAAAATTTCGATGGCGTTGTGCAAGACAAAACGAATGAAGACCTTCTGCTGAAAACCCGGTAAGAATATTTGAATATTTACTGCTTTTAGACGTTAAAATATCTGAAAAATCGATGTACCATTACACCTCGGTACTGATTTGTATAGGAATTTAGACAACAAAATTTAGCAATTCCCACCATCGGGGGCGGTCGAGGGGGGTGCGGATCGACGGGGAATAATTCCTGGCGCCGATTAATGACGGTTTGCTGAAAAAAATTTGAAAAAATTCAGAGTTTTTGACAAAAAAACAAAAAAAATTTAAGGCAAAAAAAAATTCAGAAATGTTTGTACACTGAAAATTTCGATGGCGTTGTGCAAGACAAAACGAATGAAGACCTTCTGCTGAAAACCCGGTAAGAATATTTGAATATTTACTGCTTTTAGACGTTAAAATATCTGAAAAATCGATGTACCATTACACCTCGGTACTGATTTGTATAGGAATATAGACAACAAAATTTAGCAAATCCCACCATCGGGGGCGGTCGAGGGGGGTGCGGATCGACGGGGAATAATTCCTGGCGCCGATTAATGACGGTTTGCTGAAAAAAATTTGACAAATTTCAGAGTTTTTGACAAAAAACAATAAAAATTTAAGGCAAAAAAAAATTCTGAAATGTTTGTACACTGAAAATTTCGATGGCGTTGTGCAAGACAAAACGAATGAAGACCTTCTGCTGAAAACCCGGTAAGAATATTTGAATATTTACTGCTTTTAGACGTTAAAATTTTTGAAAAATCGATGTACCATTACACCTCGGTACTGATTTGTATAGGAATTTAGACAACAAAATTTAGCAATTCCCACCATCGGGGGCGGTCGAGGGGGGTGCGGATCGACGGGGAATAATTCCTGGCGCCGATTAAAGACGGTTTGCTGAAAAAAATTTGAAAAAATTCAGAGTTTTTGACAAAAAAACAAAAAAAATTTAAGGCAAAAAAAAATTCAGAAATGTTTGTACACTGAAAATTTCGATGGCGTTGTGCAAGACAAAACGAATGAAGACCTTCTGCTGAAAACCCGGTAAGAATATTTGAATATTTACTGCTTTTAGACGTTAAAATATCTGAAAAATCGATGTACCATTACACCTCGGTACTGATTTGTATAGGAATTTAGACAACAAAATTTAGCAAATCCCACCATCGGGGGCGGTCGAGGGGGGTGCGGATCGACGGGGAATAATTCCTGGCGCCGATTAATGACGGTTTGCTGAAAAAAATTTGACAAATTTCAGAGTTTTTGACAAAAAACAATAAAAATTTAAGGCAAAAAAAAATTCTGAAATGTTTGTACACTGAAAATTTCGATGGCGTTGTGCAAGACAAAACGAATGAAGACCTTCTGCTGAAAACCCGGTAAGAATATTTGAATATTTACTGCTTTTAGACGTTAAAATATCTGAAAAATCGATGTACCATTACACCTCGGTACTGATTTGTATAGGAATTTAGACAACAAAATTTAGCAAATCCCACCATCGGGGGCGGTCGAGGGGGGTGCGGATCGACGGGGAATAATTCCTGGCGCCGATTAATGACGGTTTGCTGAAAAAAATTTGACAAATTTCAGAGTTTTTGACAAAAAACAAAAAAAATTTAAGGCAAAAAAAAATTCTGAAATGATTGCACACTGAAAATTTCAATGGCGTTGTGCAAGACAAAACGAATGAAGACCTTCTGCTGAAAACCCGGTAAGAATATTTGAATATTTACTGCTTTTAGACGTTAAAATATCTGAAAAATCGATGTACTACACCTCGGTACTGATTTGTATAGGAATTTAGACAACAAAATTTAGCAATTCCCACCATCGGGGGCGGTCGAGGGGGGTGCGGATCGACGGGGAATAATTCCTGGCGCCGATTAATGACGGTTTGCTGAAAAAAATTAGACAAATTTCAGAGTTTTTGACAAAAAACAAAAAAAAATTGAGGCAAAAAAAAATTCTGAAATGTTTGCACACTGAAAATTTCGATGGCGTTGTGCAAGACAAAACGAATGAAGACCTTCTGCTGAAAACCCGGTAAGAATATTTGAATATTTACTGCTTTTAGACGTTAAAATATCTGAAAAATCGATGTAGGTACCATTACACCTCGGTACTGATTTGTATAGGAATTTAGACAACAAAATTTAGCAAATCCCACCATCGGGGGCGGTCGAGGGGGGTGCGGATCGACGGGGAATAATTCCTGGCGCCGATTAATGACGGTTTGCTGAAAAAAATTTGACAAATTTCAGAGTTTTTGACAAAAAACAAAAAAAATTTAAGGCAAAAAAAAATTCTGAAATGATTGCACACTGAAAATTTCGATGGCGTTGTGCAAGACAAAACGAATGAAGACCTTCTGCTGAAAACCCGGTAAGAATATTTGAATATTTACTGCTTTTAGACGTTAAAATATCTGAAAAATCGATGTACCATTACACCTCGGTACTGATTTGTATAGGAATTTAGACAACAAAATTTAGCAATTCCCACCATCGGGGGCGGTCGAGGGGGGTGCGGATCGACGGGGAATAATTCCTGGCGCCGATTAATGACGGTTTGCTGCAAAAAATTTGACAAAATTCAGAGTTTTTGACAAAAAACAAAAAAAATTTAAGGCAAAAAAAAATTCTGAAATGTGTGCACACTGAAAATTTCGATGGCGTTGTGCAAGACAAAACGAATGAAGACCTTCTGCTGAAAACCCGGTAAGAATATTTGAATATTTACTGCTTTTAGACGTTAAAATATCTGAAAAATCGATGTACCATTACACCTCGGTACTGATTTGTATAGGAATTTAGACAACAAAATTTAGCAATTCCCACCATCGGGGGCGGTCGAGGGGGGTGCGGATCGACGGGGAATAATTCCTGGCGCCGATTAATGACGGTTTGCTGAAAAAAATTTGACGAATTTCAGAGTTTTTGACAAAAAACAAAAAAAATTTAAGGCAAAAAAAAATTCTGAAATGTTTGTACACTGAAAATTTCGATGGCGTTGTGCAAGACAAAACGAATAAAGACCTTCTGCTGAAAACCCGGTAAGAATATTTGAATATTTACTGCTTTTAGACGTTAAAATATCTGAAAAATCGATGTACCATTACACCTCGGTACTGATTTGTATAGGAATTTAGACAACAAAATTTAGCAATTCCCACCATCGGGGGCGGTCGAGGGGGGTGCGGATCGACGGGGAATAATTCCTGGCGCCGATTAATGACGGTTTGCTGAAAAAAATTTGAAAAAATTCAGAGTTTTTGACAAAAAAACAAAAAAAATTTAAGGCAAAAAAAAATTCAGAAATGTTTGTACACTGAAAATTTCGATGGCGTTGTGCAAGACAAAACGAATGAAGACCTTCTGCTGAAAACCCGGTAAGAATATTTGAATATTTACTGCTTTTAGACGTTAAAATTTTTGAAAAATCGATGTACCATTACACCTCGGTACTGATTTGTATAGGAATTTAGACAACAAAATTTAGCAATTCCCACCATCGGGGGCGGTCGAGGGGGGTGCGGATCGACGGGGAATAATTCCTGGCGCCGATTAATGACGGTTTGCTGAAAAAAATTTGAAAAAATTCAGAGTTTTTGACAAAAAACAAAAAAAATTAAGGCAAAAAAAAATTCTGAAATGTTTGCACACTGAAAATTTCGATGGCGTTGTGCAAGACAAAACGAATGAAGACCTTCTGCTGAAAACCCGGTAAGAATATTTGAATATTTACTGCTTTTAGACGTTAAAATATCTGAAAAATCGATGTACCATTACACCTCGGTACTGATTTGTATAGGAATATAGACAACAAAATTTAGCAATTCCCACCATCGGGGGCGGTCGAGGGGGGTGCGGATCGACGGGGAATAATTCCTGGCGCCGATTAATGACGGTTTGCTGAAAAAAATTTGACAAATTTCAGAGTTTTTGACAAAAAACAATAAAAATTTAAGGCAAAAAAAAATTCTGAAATGTTTGTACACTGAAAATTTCGATGGCGTTGTGCAAGACAAAACGAATGAAGACCTTCTGCTGAAAACCCGGTAAGAATATTTGAATATTTACTGCTTTTAGACGTTAAAATTTTTGAAAAATCGATGTACCATTACACCTCGGTACTGATTTGTATAGGAATTTAGACAACAAAATTTAGCAATTCCCACCATCGGGGGCGGTCGAGGGGGGTGCGGATCGACGGGGAATAATTCCTGGCGCCGATTAAAGACGGTTTGCTGAAAAAAATTTGAAAAAATTCAGAGTTTTTGACAAAAAAACAAAAAAAATTTAAGGCAAAAAAAAATTCAGAAATGTTTGTACACTGAAAATTTCGATGGCGTTGTGCAAGACAAAACGAATGAAGACCTTCTGCTGAAAACCCGGTAAGAATATTTGAATATTTACTGCTTTTAGACGTTAAAATATCTGAAAAATCGATGTACCATTACACCTCGGTACTGATTTGTATAGGAATTTAGACAACAAAATTTAGCAAATCCCACCATCGGGGGCGGTCGAGGGGGGTGCGGATCGACGGGGAATAATTCCTGGCGCCGATTAATGACGGTTTGCTGAAAAAAATTTGACAAATTTCAGAGTTTTTGACAAAAAACAATAAAAATTTAAGGCAAAAAAAAATTCTGAAATGTTTGTACACTGAAAATTTCGATGGCGTTGTGCAAGACAAAACGAATGAAGACCTTCTGCTGAAAACCCGGTAAGAATATTTGAATATTTACTGCTTTTAGACGTTAAAATATCTGAAAAATCGATGTACCATTACACCTCGGTACTGATTTGTATAGGAATTTAGACAACAAAATTTAGCAAATCCCACCATCGGGGGCGGTCGAGGGGGGTGCGGATCGACGGGGAATAATTCCTGGCGCCGATTAATGACGGTTTGCTGAAAAAAATTTGACAAATTTCAGAGTTTTTGACAAAAAACAAAAAAAATTTAAGGCAAAAAAAAATTCTGAAATGATTGCACACTGAAAATTTCAATGGCGTTGTGCAAGACAAAACGAATGAAGACCTTCTGCTGAAAACCCGGTAAGAATATTTGAATATTTACTGCTTTTAGACGTTAAAATATCTGAAAAATCGATGTACTACACCTCGGTACTGATTTGTATAGGAATTTAGACAACAAAATTTAGCAATTCCCACCATCGGGGGCGGTCGAGGGGGGTGCGGATCGACGGGGAATAATTCCTGGCGCCGATTAATGACGGTTTGCTGAAAAAAATTAGACAAATTTCAGAGTTTTTGACAAAAAACAAAAAAAAATTGAGGCAAAAAAAAATTCTGAAATGTTTGCACACTGAAAATTTCGATGGCGTTGTGCAAGACAAAACGAATGAAGACCTTCTGCTGAAAACCCGGTAAGAATATTTGAATATTTACTGCTTTTAGACGTTAAAATATCTGAAAAATCGATGTAGGTACCATTACACCTCGGTACTGATTTGTATAGGAATTTAGACAACAAAATTTAGCAAATCCCACCATCGGGGGCGGTCGAGGGGGGTGCGGATCGACGGGGAATAATTCCTGGCGCCGATTAATGACGGTTTGCTGAAAAAAATTTGACAAATTTCAGAGTTTTTGACAAAAAACAAAAAAAATTTAAGGCAAAAAAAAATTCTGAAATGATTGCACACTGAAAATTTCGATGGCGTTGTGCAAGACAAAACGAATGAAGACCTTCTGCTGAAAACCCGGTAAGAATATTTGAATATTTACTGCTTTTAGACGTTAAAATATCTGAAAAATCGATGTACCATTACACCTCGGTACTGATTTGTATAGGAATTTAGACAACAAAATTTAGCAATTCCCACCATCGGGGGCGGTCGAGGGGGGTGCGGATCGACGGGGAATAATTCCTGGCGCCGATTAATGACGGTTTGCTGCAAAAAATTTGACAAAATTCAGAGTTTTTGACAAAAAACAAAAAAAATTTAAGGCAAAAAAAAATTCTGAAATGTGTGCACACTGAAAATTTCGATGGCGTTGTGCAAGACAAAACGAATGAAGACCTTCTGCTGAAAACCCGGTAAGAATATTTGAATATTTACTGCTTTTAGACGTTAAAATATCTGAAAAATCGATGTACCATTACACCTCGGTACTGATTTGTATAGGAATTTAGACAACAAAATTTAGCAATTCCCACCATCGGGGGCGGTCGAGGGGGGTGCGGATCGACGGGGAATAATTCCTGGCGCCGATTAATGACGGTTTGCTGAAAAAAATTTGACGAATTTCAGAGTTTTTGACAAAAAACAAAAAAAATTTAAGGCAAAAAAAAATTCTGAAATGTTTGTACACTGAAAATTTCGATGGCGTTGTGCAAGACAAAACGAATAAAGACCTTCTGCTGAAAACCCGGTAAGAATATTTGAATATTTACTGCTTTTAGACGTTAAAATATCTGAAAAATCGATGTACCATTACACCTCGGTACTGATTTGTATAGGAATTTAGACAACAAAATTTAGCAATTCCCACCATCGGGGGCGGTCGAGGGGGGTGCGGATCGACGGGGAATAATTCCTGGCGCCGATTAATGACGGTTTGCTGAAAAAAATTTGAAAAAATTCAGAGTTTTTGACAAAAAAACAAAAAAAATTTAAGGCAAAAAAAAATTCAGAAATGTTTGTACACTGAAAATTTCGATGGCGTTGTGCAAGACAAAACGAATGAAGACCTTCTGCTGAAAACCCGGTAAGAATATTTGAATATTTACTGCTTTTAGACGTTAAAATTTTTGAAAAATCGATGTACCATTACACCTCGGTACTGATTTGTATAGGAATTTAGACAACAAAATTTAGCAATTCCCACCATCGGGGGCGGTCGAGGGGGGTGCGGATCGACGGGGAATAATTCCTGGCGCCGATTAATGACGGTTTGCTGAAAAAAATTTGAAAAAATTCAGAGTTTTTGACAAAAAACAAAAAAAATTAAGGCAAAAAAAAATTCTGAAATGTTTGCACACTGAAAATTTCGATGGCGTTGTGCAAGACAAAACGAATGAAGACCTTCTGCTGAAAACCCGGTAAGAATATTTGAATATTTACTGCTTTTAGACGTTAAAATATCTGAAAAATCGATGTACCATTACACCTCGGTACTGATTTGTATAGGAATTTAGACAACAAAATTTAGCAATTCCCACCATCGGGGGCGGTCGAGGGGGGTGCGGATCGACGGGGAATAATTCCTGGCGCCGATTAATGACGGTTTGCTGAAAAAAATTTGAAAAAATTCAGAGTTTTTGACAAAAAACAAAAAAAATTTAAGGCAAAAAAAAATTCAGAAATGTTTGTACACTGAAAATTTCGATGGCGTTGTGCAAGACAAAACGAATGAAGACCTTCTGCTGAAAACCCGGTAAGAATATTTGAATATTTACTGCTTTTAGACGTTAAAATATCTGAAAAATCGATGTACCATTACACCTCGGTACTGATTTGTATAGGAATTTAGACAACAAAATTTAGCAAATCCCACCATCGGGGGCGGTCGAGGGGGGTGCGGATCGACGGGGAATAATTCCTGGCGCCGATTAATGACGGTTTGCTGAAAAAAATTAGACAAATTTCAGAGTATTTGACAAAAAACAAAAAAAAATTGAGGCAAAAAAAAATTCTGAAATGTTTGCACACTGAAAATTTCGATGGCGTTGTGCAAGACAAAACGAATGAAGACCTTCTGCTGAAAACCCGGTAAGAATATTTGAATATTTACTGCTTTTAGACGTTAAAATATCTGAAAAATCGATGTACCATTACACCTCGGTACTGATTTGTATAGGAATTTAGACAACAAAATTTAGCAATTCCCACCATCGGGGGCGGTCGAGGGGGGTGCGGATCGACGGGGAATAATTCCTGGCGCCGATTAATGACGGTTTGCTGAAAAAAATTTGAAAAAATTCAGAGATTTGACAAAAAACAAAAAAAATTTAAGGCAAAAAAAAATTCTGAAATGTTTGCACACTGAAAATTTCGATGGCGTTGTGCAAGACAAAACGAATGAAGACCTTCTGCTGAAAACCCGGTAAGAATATTTGAATATTTACTGCTTTTAGACGTTAAAATATCTGAAAAATCGATGTACCATTACACCTCGGTACTGATTTGTATAGGAATTTAGACAACAAAATTTAGCAAATCCCACCATCGGGGGCGGTCGAGGGGGGTGCGGATCGACGGGGAATAATTCCTGGCGCCGATTAATGACGGTTTGCTGAAAAAAATTTGACAAATTTCAGAGTTTTTGACAAAAAACAAAAAAAATTTAAGGCAAAAAAAAATTCTGAAATGATTGCACACTGAAAATTTCGATGGCGTTGTGCAAGACAAAACGAATGAAGACCTTCTGCTGAAAACCCGGTAAGAATATTTGAATATTTACTGCTTTTAGACGTTAAAATATCTGAAAAATCGATGTACCATTACACCTCGGTACGGTACTGATTTGTATAGGAATTTAGACAACAAAATTTAGCAATTCCCACCATCGGGGGCGGTCGAGGGGGGTGCGGATCGACGGGGAATAATTCCTGGCGCCGATTAATGACGGTTTGCTGAAAAAAATTTGACAAATTTCAGAGTTTTTGACAAAAAACAAAAAAAATTTAAGGCAAAAAAAAATTCTGAAATGTTTGCACACTGAAAATTTCGATGGCGTTGTGCAAGACAAAACGAATGAAGACCTTCTGCTGAAAACCCGGTAAGAATATTTGAATATTTACTGCTTTTAGACGTTAAAATATCTGAAAAATCGATGTACCATTACACCTCGGTACTGATTTGTATAGGAATTTAGACAACAAAATTTAGCAAATCCCACCATCGGGGGCGGTCGAGGGGGGTGCGGATCGACGGGGAATAATTCCTGGCGCCGATTAATGACGGTTTGCTGAAAAAAATTTGACAAAATTCAGAGTTTTTGACAAAAAACAAAAAAAAATTGAGGCAAAAAAAAATTCTGAAATGTTTGCACACTGAAAATTTCGATGGCGTTGTGCAAGACAAAACGAATGAAGACCTTCTGCTGAAAACCCGGTAAGAATATTTGAATATTTACTGCTTTTAGACGTTAAAATATCTGAAAAATCGATGTACCATTACACCTCGGTACTGATTTGCATAGGAATTTAGACAACAAAATTTAGCAATTCCCACCATCGGGGGCGGTCGAGGGGGGTGCGGATCGACGGGGAATAATTCCTGGCGCCGATTAATGACGGTTTGCTGAAAAAAATTTGAAAAAATTCAGAGTTTTTGACAAAAAACAAAAAAAATTTAAGGCAAAAAAAAATTCTGAAATGTTTGTACACTGAAAATTTCGATGGCGTTGTGCAAGACAAAACGAATGAAGACCTTCTGCTGAAAACCCGGTAAGAATATTTGAATATTTACTGCTTTTAGACGTTAAAATTTTTGAAAAATCGATGTACCATTACACCTCGGTACTGATTTGTATAGGAATTTAGACAACAAAATTTAGCAAATCCCACCATCGGGGGCGGTCGAGGGGGGTGCGGATCGACGGGGAATAATTCCTGGCGCCGATTAATGACGGTTTGCTGAAAAAAATTTGACAAATTTCAGAGTTTTTGACAAAAAACAAAAAAAATTTAAGGCAAAAAAAAATTCTGAAATGATTGCACACTGAAAATTTCGATGGCGTTGTGCAAGACAAAACGAATGAAGACCTTCTGCTGAAAACCCGGTAAGAATATTTGAATATTTACTGCTTTTAGACGTTAAAATATCTGAAAAATCGATGTACTACACCTCGGTACTGATTTGTATAGGAATTTAGACAACAAAATTTAGCAATTCCCACCATCGGGGGCGGTCGAGGGGGGTGCGGATCGACGGGGAATAATTCCTGGCGCCGATTAATGACGGTTTGCTGAAAAAAATTTGACAAATTTCAGAGTTTTTGACAAAAAACAAAAAAAAATTGAGGCAAAAAAAAATTCTGAAATGTTTGCACACTGAAAATTTCGATGGCGTTGTGCAAGACAAAACGAATGAAGACCTTCTGCTGAAAACCCGGTAAGAATATTTGAATATTTACTGCTTTTAGACGTTAAAATATCTGAAAAATCGATGTACCATTACACCTCGGTACTGATTTGTATAGGAATTTAGACAACAAAATTTAGCAATTCCCACCATCGGGGGCGGTCGAGGGGGGTGCGGATCGACGGGGAATAATTCCTGGCGCCGATTAATGACGGTTTGCTGAAAAAAATTTGAAAAAATTCAGAGTTTTTGACAAAAAAACAAAAAAAATTTAAGGCAAAAAAAAATTCAGAAATGTTTGTACACTGAAAATTTCGATGGCGTTGTGCAAGACAAAACGAATGAAGACCTTCTGCTGAAAACCCGGTAAGAATATTTGAATATTTACTGCTTTTAGACGTTAAAATATCTGAAAAATCGATGTACCATTACACCTCGGTACTGATTTGTATAGGAATATAGACAACAAAATTTAGCAATTCCCACCATCGGGGGCGGTCGAGGGGGGTGCGGATCGACGGGGAATAATTCCTGGCGCCGATTAATGACGGTTTGCTGAAAAAAATTTGACAAATTTCAGAGTTTTTGACAAAAAACAATAAAAATTTAAGGCAAAAAAAAATTCTGAAATGTTTGTACACTGAAAATTTCGATGGCGTTGTGCAAGACAAAACGAATGAAGACCTTCTGCTGAAAACCCGGTAAGAATATTTGAATATTTACTGCTTTTAGACGTTAAAATTTTTGAAAAATCGATGTACCATTACACCTCGGTACTGATTTGTATAGGAATTTAGACAACAAAATTTAGCAATTCCCACCATCGGGGGCGGTCGAGGGGGGTGCGGATCGACGGGGAATAATTCCTGGCGCCGATTAAAGACGGTTTGCTGAAAAAAATTTGAAAAAATTCAGAGTTTTTGACAAAAAAACAAAAAAAATTTAAGGCAAAAAAAAATTCAGAAATGTTTGTACACTGAAAATTTCGATGGCGTTGTGCAAGACAAAACGAATGAAGACCTTCTGCTGAAAACCCGGTAAGAATATTTGAATATTTACTGCTTTTAGACGTTAAAATATCTGAAAAATCGATGTACCATTACACCTCGGTACTGATTTGTATAGGAATTTAGACAACAAAATTTAGCAAATCCCACCATCGGGGGCGGTCGAGGGGGGTGCGGATCGACGGGGAATAATTCCTGGCGCCGATTAATGACGGTTTGCTGAAAAAAATTTGACAAATTTCAGAGTTTTTGACAAAAAACAATAAAAATTTAAGGCAAAAAAAAATTCTGAAATGTTTGTACACTGAAAATTTCGATGGCGTTGTGCAAGACAAAACGAATGAAGACCTTCTGCTGAAAACCCGGTAAGAATATTTGAATATTTACTGCTTTTAGACGTTAAAATATCTGAAAAATCGATGTACCATTACACCTCGGTACTGATTTGTATAGGAATTTAGACAACAAAATTTAGCAAATCCCACCATCGGGGGCGGTCGAGGGGGGTGCGGATCGACGGGGAATAATTCCTGGCGCCGATTAATGACGGTTTGCTGAAAAAAATTTGACAAATTTCAGAGTTTTTGACAAAAAACAAAAAAAATTTAAGGCAAAAAAAAATTCTGAAATGATTGCACACTGAAAATTTCAATGGCGTTGTGCAAGACAAAACGAATGAAGACCTTCTGCTGAAAACCCGGTAAGAATATTTGAATATTTACTGCTTTTAGACGTTAAAATATCTGAAAAATCGATGTACTACACCTCGGTACTGATTTGTATAGGAATTTAGACAACAAAATTTAGCAATTCCCACCATCGGGGGCGGTCGAGGGGGGTGCGGATCGACGGGGAATAATTCCTGGCGCCGATTAATGACGGTTTGCTGAAAAAAATTAGACAAATTTCAGAGTTTTTGACAAAAAACAAAAAAAAATTGAGGCAAAAAAAAATTCTGAAATGTTTGCACACTGAAAATTTCGATGGCGTTGTGCAAGACAAAACGAATGAAGACCTTCTGCTGAAAACCCGGTAAGAATATTTGAATATTTACTGCTTTTAGACGTTAAAATATCTGAAAAATCGATGTAGGTACCATTACACCTCGGTACTGATTTGTATAGGAATTTAGACAACAAAATTTAGCAAATCCCACCATCGGGGGCGGTCGAGGGGGGTGCGGATCGACGGGGAATAATTCCTGGCGCCGATTAATGACGGTTTGCTGAAAAAAATTTGACAAATTTCAGAGTTTTTGACAAAAAACAAAAAAAATTTAGGGCAAAAAAAAATTCTGAAATGATTGCACACTGAAAATTTCGATGGCGTTGTGCAAGACAAAACGAATGAAGACCTTCTGCTGAAAACCCGGTAAGAATATTTGAATATTTACTGCTTTTAGACGTTAAAATATCTGAAAAATCGATGTACCATTACACCTCGGTACTGATTTGTATAGGAATTTAGACAACAAAATTTAGCAATTCCCACCATCGGGGGCGGTCGAGGGGGGTGCGGATCGACGGGGAATAATTCCTGGCGCCGATTAATGACGGTTTGCTGCAAAAAATTTGACAAAATTCAGAGTTTTTGACAAAAAACAAAAAAAATTTAAGGCAAAAAAAAATTCTGAAATGTTTGCACACTGAAAATTTCGATGGCGTTGTGCAAGACAAAACGAATGAAGACCTTCTGCTGAAAACCCGGTAAGAATATTTGAATATTTACTGCTTTTAGACGTTAAAATATCTGAAAAATCGATGTACCATTACACCTCGGTACTGATTTGTATAGGAATTTAGACAACAAAATTTAGCAATTCCCACCATCGGGGGCGGTCGAGGGGGGTGCGGATCGACGGGGAATAATTCCTGGCGCCGATTAACGACGGTTTGCTGAAAAAAATTTGAAAAAATTCAGAGTTTTTGACAAAAAAACAAAAAAAATTTAAGGCAAAAAAAAATTCAGAAATATTTGTACACTGAAAATTTCGATGGCGTTGTGCAAGACAAAACGAATGAAGACCTTCTGCTGAAAACCCGGTAAGAATATTTGAATATTTACTGCTTTTAGACGTTAAAATATCTGAAAAATCGATGTACCATTACACCTCGGTACTGATTTGTATAGGAATTTAGACAACAAAATTTAGCAATTCCCACCATCGGGGGCGGTCGAGGGGGGTGCGGATCGACGGGGAATAATTCCTGGCGCCGATTAATGACAGTTTGCTAAAAAAAATTTGACAAATTTCAGAGTTTTTGACAAAAAACAATAAAAATTTAAGGCAAAAAAAAATTCTGAAATGTTTGTACACTGAAAATTTCGATGGCGTTGTGCAAGACAAAACGAATGAAGACCTTCTGCTGAAAACCCGGTAAGAATATTTGAATATTTACTGCTTTTAGACGTTAAAATTTTTGAAAAATCGATGTACCATTACACCTCGGTACTGATTTGTATAGGAATTTAGACAACAAAATTTAGCAATTCCCACCATCGGGGGCGGTCGAGGGGGGTGCGGATCGACGGGGAATAATTCCTGGCGCCGATTAATGACGGTTTGCTGAAAAAAATTTGAAAAAATTTCAGAGTTTTTGACAAAAAACAAAAAAAAATTGAGGCAAAAAAAAATTCTGAAATGTTTGCACACTGAAAATTTCGATGGCGTTGTGCAAGACAAAACGAATGAAGACCTTCTGCTGAAAACCCGGTAAGAATATTTGAATATTTACTGCTTTTAGACGTTAAAATATCTGAAAAATCGATGTAGGTACCATTACACCTCGGTACTGATTTGTATAGGAATTTAGACAACAAAATTTAGCAAATCCCACCATCGGGGGCGGTCGAGGGGGGTGCGGATCGACGGGGAATAATTCCTGGCGCCGATTAATGACGGTTTGCTGAAAAAAATTTGACAAATTTCAGAGTTTTTGACAAAAAACAAAAAAAATTTAAGGCAAAAAAAAATTCTGAAATGATTGCACACTGAAAATTTCGATGGCGTTGTGCAAGACAAAACGAATGAAGACCTTCTGCTGAAAACCCGGTAAGAATATTTGAATATTTACTGCTTTTAGACGTTAAAATATCTGAAAAATCGATGTACCATTACACCTCGGTACTGATTTGTATAGGAATTTAGACAACAAAATTTAGCAATTCCCACCATCGGGGGCGGTCGAGGGGGGTGCGGATCGACGGGGAATAATTCCTGGCGCCGATTAATGACGGTTTGCTGCAAAAAATTTGACAAAATTCAGAGTTTTTGACAAAAAACAAAAAAAATTTAAGGCAAAAAAAAATTCTGAAATGTGTGCACACTGAAAATTTCGATGGCGTTGTGCAAGACAAAACGAATGAAGACCTTCTGCTGAAAACCCGGTAAGAATATTTGAATATTTACTGCTTTTAGACGTTAAAATATCTGAAAAATCGATGTACCATTACACCTCGGTACTGATTTGTATAGGAATTTAGACAACAAAATTTAGCAATTCCCACCATCGGGGGCGGTCGAGGGGGGTGCGGATCGACGGGGAATAATTCCTGGCGCCGATTAATGACGGTTTGCTGAAAAAAATTTGACGAATTTCAGAGTTTTTGACAAAAAACAAAAAAAATTTAAGGCAAAAAAAAATTCTGAAATGTTTGTACACTGAAAATTTCGATGGCGTTGTGCAAGACAAAACGAATAAAGACCTTCTGCTGAAAACCCGGTAAGAATATTTGAATATTTACTGCTTTTAGACGTTAAAATATCTGAAAAATCGATGTACCATTACACCTCGGTACTGATTTGTATAGGAATTTAGACAACAAAATTTAGCAATTCCCACCATCGGGGGCGGTCGAGGGGGGTGCGGATCGACGGGGAATAATTCCTGGCGCCGATTAATGACGGTTTGCTGAAAAAAATTTGAAAAAATTCAGAGTTTTTGACAAAAAAACAAAAAAAATTTAAGGCAAAAAAAAATTCAGAAATGTTTGTACACTGAAAATTTCGATGGCGTTGTGCAAGACAAAACGAATGAAGACCTTCTGCTGAAAACCCGGTAAGAATATTTGAATATTTACTGCTTTTAGACGTTAAAATATCTGAAAAATCGATGTACCATTACACCTCGGTACTGATTTGTATAGGAATTTAGACAACAAAATTTAGCAATTCCCACCATCGGGGGCGGTCGAGGGGGGTGCGGATCGACGGGGAATAATTCCTGGCGCCGATTAATGACGGTTTGCTGCAAAAAATTTGACAAAATTCAGAGTTTTTGACAAAAAACAAAAAAAATTTAAGGCAAAAAAAAATTCTGAAATGTTTGCACACTGAAAATTTCGATGGCGTTGTGCAAGACAAAACGAATGAAGACCTTCTGCTGAAAACCCGGTAAGAATATTTGAATATTTACTGCTTTTAGACGTTAAAATATCTGAAAAATCGATGTACCATTACACCTCGGTACTGATTTGTATAGGAATTTAGACAACAAAATTTAGCAATTCCCACCATCGGGGGCGGTCGAGGGGGGTGCGGATCGACGGGGAATAATTCCTGGCGCCGATTAACGACGGTTTGCTGAAAAAAATTTGAAAAAATTCAGAGTTTTTGACAAAAAAACAAAAAAAATTTAAGGCAAAAAAAAATTCAGAAATATTTGTACACTGAAAATTTCGATGGCGTTGTGCAAGACAAAACGAATGAAGACCTTCTGCTGAAAACCCGGTAAGAATATTTGAATATTTACTGCTTTTAGACGTTAAAATATCTGAAAAATCGATGTACCATTACACCTCGGTACTGATTTGTATAGGAATTTAGACAACAAAATTTAGCAATTCCCACCATCGGGGGCGGTCGAGGGGGGTGCGGATCGACGGGGAATAATTCCTGGCGCCGATTAATGACAGTTTGCTAAAAAAAATTTGACAAATTTCAGAGTTTTTGACAAAAAACAATAAAAATTTAAGGCAAAAAAAAATTCTGAAATGTTTGTACACTGAAAATTTCGATGGCGTTGTGCAAGACAAAACGAATGAAGACCTTCTGCTGAAAACCCGGTAAGAATATTTGAATATTTACTGCTTTTAGACGTTAAAATTTTTGAAAAATCGATGTACCATTACACCTCGGTACTGATTTGTATAGGAATTTAGACAACAAAATTTAGCAATTCCCACCATCGGGGGCGGTCGAGGGGGGTGCGGATCGACGGGGAATAATTCCTGGCGCCGATTAATGACGGTTTGCTGAAAAAAATTTGAAAAAATTTCAGAGTTTTTGACAAAAAACAAAAAAAAATTGAGGCAAAAAAAAATTCTGAAATGTTTGCACACTGAAAATTTCGATGGCGTTGTGCAAGACAAAACGAATGAAGACCTTCTGCTGAAAACCCGGTAAGAATATTTGAATATTTACTGCTTTTAGACGTTAAAATATCTGAAAAATCGATGTAGGTACCATTACACCTCGGTACTGATTTGTATAGGAATTTAGACAACAAAATTTAGCAAATCCCACCATCGGGGGCGGTCGAGGGGGGTGCGGATCGACGGGGAATAATTCCTGGCGCCGATTAATGACGGTTTGCTGAAAAAAATTTGACAAATTTCAGAGTTTTTGACAAAAAACAAAAAAAATTTAAGGCAAAAAAAAATTCTGAAATGATTGCACACTGAAAATTTCGATGGCGTTGTGCAAGACAAAACGAATGAAGACCTTCTGCTGAAAACCCGGTAAGAATATTTGAATATTTACTGCTTTTAGACGTTAAAATATCTGAAAAATCGATGTACCATTACACCTCGGTACTGATTTGTATAGGAATTTAGACAACAAAATTTAGCAATTCCCACCATCGGGGGCGGTCGAGGGGGGTGCGGATCGACGGGGAATAATTCCTGGCGCCGATTAATGACGGTTTGCTGCAAAAAATTTGACAAAATTCAGAGTTTTTGACAAAAAACAAAAAAAATTTAAGGCAAAAAAAAATTCTGAAATGTGTGCACACTGAAAATTTCGATGGCGTTGTGCAAGACAAAACGAATGAAGACCTTCTGCTGAAAACCCGGTAAGAATATTTGAATATTTACTGCTTTTAGACGTTAAAATATCTGAAAAATCGATGTACCATTACACCTCGGTACTGATTTGTATAGGAATTTAGACAACAAAATTTAGCAATTCCCACCATCGGGGGCGGTCGAGGGGGGTGCGGATCGACGGGGAATAATTCCTGGCGCCGATTAATGACGGTTTGCTGAAAAAAATTTGACGAATTTCAGAGTTTTTGACAAAAAACAAAAAAAATTTAAGGCAAAAAAAAATTCTGAAATGTTTGTACACTGAAAATTTCGATGGCGTTGTGCAAGACAAAACGAATAAAGACCTTCTGCTGAAAACCCGGTAAGAATATTTGAATATTTACTGCTTTTAGACGTTAAAATATCTGAAAAATCGATGTACCATTACACCTCGGTACTGATTTGTATAGGAATTTAGACAACAAAATTTAGCAATTCCCACCATCGGGGGCGGTCGAGGGGGGTGCGGATCGACGGGGAATAATTCCTGGCGCCGATTAATGACGGTTTGCTGAAAAAAATTTGAAAAAATTCAGAGTTTTTGACAAAAAAACAAAAAAAATTTAAGGCAAAAAAAAATTCAGAAATGTTTGTACACTGAAAATTTCGATGGCGTTGTGCAAGACAAAACGAATGAAGACCTTCTGCTGAAAACCCGGTAAGAATATTTGAATATTTACTGCTTTTAGACGTTAAAATATCTGAAAAATCGATGTACCATTACACCTCGGTACTGATTTGTATAGGAATTTAGACAACAAAATTTAGCAAATCCCACCATCGGGGGCGGTCGAGGGGGGTGCGGATCGACGGGGAATAATTCCTGGCGCCGATTAATGACGGTTTGCTGAAAAAAATTAGACAAATTTCAGAGTATTTGACAAAAAACAAAAAAAAATTGAGGCAAAAAAAAATTCTGAAATGTTTGCACACTGAAAATTTCGATGGCGTTGTGCAAGACAAAACGAATGAAGACCTTCTGCTGAAAACCCGGTAAGAATATTTGAATATTTACTGCTTTTAGACGTTAAAATATCTGAAAAATCGATGTACCATTACACCTCGGTACTGATTTGTATAGGAATTTAGACAACAAAATTTAGCAATTCCCACCATCGGGGGCGGTCGAGGGGGGTGCGGATCGACGGGGAATAATTCCTGGCGCCGATTAATGACGGTTTGCTGAAAAAAATTTGAAAAAATTCAGAGATTTGACAAAAAACAAAAAAAATTTAAGGCAAAAAAAATTTCTGAAATGTTTGCACACTGAAAATTTCGATGGCGTTGTGCAAGACAAAACGAATGAAGACCTTCTGCTGAAAACCCGGTAAGAATATTTGAATATTTACTGCTTTTAGACGTTAAAATATCTGAAAAATCGATGTACCATTACACCTCGGTACTGATTTGTATAGGAATTTAGACAACAAAATTTAGCAAATCCCACCATCGGGGGCGGTCGAGGGGGGTGCGGATCGACGGGGAATAATTCCTGGCGCCGATTAATGACGGTTTGCTGAAAAAAATTTGACAAATTTCAGAGTTTTTGACAAAAAAACAAAAAAAATTTAAGGCAAAAAAAAATTCAGAAATGTTTGTACACTGAAAATTTCGATGGCGTTGTGCAAGACAAAACGAATGAAGACCTTCTGCTGAAAATCCGGTAAGAATATTTGAATATTTACTGCTTTTAGACGTTAAAATATCTGAAAAATCGATGTACCATTACACCTCGGTACTGATTTGTATAGGAATTTAGACAACAAAATTTAGCAATTCCCACCATCGGGGGCGGTCGAGGGGGGTGCGGATCGACGGGGAATAATTTCTGGCGCCGATTAATGACGGTTTGCTGAAAAAAATTTGACAAATTTCAGAGTTTTTGACAAAAAACAAAAAAAATTTAAGGCAAAAAAAAATTCTGAAATGTTTGCACACTGAAAATTTCGATGGCGTTGTGCAAGACAAAACGAATGAAGACCTTCTGCTGAAAACCCGGTAAGAATATTTGAATATTTACTGCTTTTAGACGTTAAAATATCTGAAAAATCGATGTACCATTACACCTCGGTACTGATTTGTATAGGAATTTAGACAACAAAATTTAGCAATTCCCACCATCGGGGGCGGTCGAGGGGGGTGCGGATCGACGGGGAATAATTCCTGGCGCCGATTAATGACGGTTTGCTGAAAAAAATTTGACAAATTTCAGAGTTTTTGACAAAAAACAAAAAAAATTTAAGGCAAAAAAAAATTCTGAAATGTTTGCACACTGAAAATTTCGATGGCGTTGTGCAAGACAAAACGAATGAAGACCTTCTGCTGAAAACCCGGTAAGAATATTTGAATATTTACTGCTTTTAGACGTTAAAATATCTGAAAAATCGATGTACCATTACACCTCGGTACTGATTTGTATAGGAATTTAGACAACAAAATTTAGCAAATCCCACCATCGGGGGCGGTCGAGGGGGGTGCGGATCGACGGGGAATAATTCCTGGCGCCGATTAATGACGGTTTGCTGAAAAAAATTTGACAAATTTCAGAGTTTTTGACAAAAAACAAAAAAAATTTAAGGCAAAAAAAAATTCTGAAATGTTTGCACACTGAAAATTTCGATGGCGTTGTGCAAGACAAAACGAATGAAGACCTTCTGCTGAAAACCCGGTAAGAATATGTGAATATTTACTGCTTTTAGACGTTAAAATATCTGAATAGCAATTCCCACCATCGGGGGCGGTCGAGGGGGGTGCGGATCGACGGGGAATAATTCCTGGCGCCGATTAATGACGGTTTGCTGAAAAAAATTTGACAAATTTCAGAGTTTTTGACAAAAAACAATAAAAATTTAAGGCAAAAAAAAATTCTGAAATGTTTGTACACTGAAAATTTCGATGGCGTTGTGCAAGACAAAACGAATGAAGACCTTCTGCTGAAAACCCGGTAAGAATATTTGAATATTTACTGCTTTTAGACGTTAAAATATCTGAAAAATCGATGTACCATTACACCTCGGTACTGATTTGTATAGGAATTTAGACAACAAAATTTAGCAATTCCCACCATCGGGGGCGGTCGAAGGGGGTGCGGATCGACGGGGAATAATTCCTGGCGCCGATTAATGACGGTTTGCTGAAAAAAATTTGACAAATTTCAGAGTTTTTGACAAAAAACAAAAAAAATTTAAGGCAAAAAAAAATTCTGAAATGTTTGCACACTGAAAATTTCGATGGCGTTGTGCAAGACAAAACGAATGAAGACCTTCTGCTGAAAACCCGGTAAGAATATTTGAATATTTACTGCTTTTAGACGTTAAAATATCTGAAAAATCGATGTACCATTACACCTCGGTACTGATTTGTATAGGAATTTAGACAACAAAATTTAGCAAATCCCACCATCGGGGGCGGTCGAGGGGGGTGCGGATCGACGGGGAATAATTCCTGGCGCCGATTAATGACGGTTTGCTGAAAAAAATTTGACAAATTTCAGAGTTTTTGACAAAAAACAAAAAAAATTTAAGGCAAAAAAAAATTCTGAAATGATTGCACACTGAAAATTTCGATGGCGTTGTGCAAGACAAAACGAATGAAGACCTTCTGCTGAAAACCCGGTAAGAATATTTGAATATTTACTGCTTTTAGACGTTAAAATATCTGAAAAATCGATGTACTACACCTCGGTACTGATTTGTATAGGAATTTAGACAACAAAATTTAGCAATTCCCACCATCGGGGGCGGTCGAGGGGGGTGCGGATCGACGGGGAATAATTCCTGGCGCCGATTAATGACGGTTTGCTGAAAAAAATTAGACAAATTTCAGAGTATTTGACAAAAAACAAAATAAAATTGAGGCAAAAAAAAATTCTGAAATGTTTGCACACTGAAAATTTCGATGGCGTTGTGCAAGACAAAACGAATGAAGACCTTCTGCTGAAAACCCGGTAAGAATATTTGAATATTTACTGCTTTTAGACGTTAAAATATCTGACAAATCGATGTACCATTACACCTCGGTACTGATTTGTATAGGAATTTAGACAACAAAATTTAGCAATTCCCACCATCGGGGGCGGTCGAGGGGGGTGCGGATCGACGGGGAATAATTCCTGGCGCCGATTAATGACGGTTTGCTGAAAAAAATTTGACAAATTTCAGAGTTTTTGACAAAAAACAAAAAAAATTTAAGGCAAAAAAAAATTCTGAAATGTTTGCACACTGAAAATTTCGATGGCGTTGTGCAAGACAAAACGAATGAAGACCTTCTGCTGAAAACCCGGTAAGAATATTTGAATATTTACTGCTTTTAGACGTTAAAATATCTGAAAAATCGATGTACCATTACACCTCGGTACGGTACTGATTTGTATAGGAATTCAGACAACAAAATTTAGCAATTCCCACCATCGGGGGCGGTCGAGGGGGGTGCGGATCGACGGGGAATAATTCCTGGCGCCGATTAATGACGGTTTGCTGAAAAAAATTTGACAAATTTCAGAGTTTTTGACAAAAAACAAAAAAAAATTGAGGCAAAAAAAAATTCTGAAATGTTTGCACACTGAAAATTTCGATGGCGTTGTGCAAGACAAAACGAATGAAGACCTTCTGCTGAAAACCCGGTAAGAATATTTGAATATTTACTGCTTTTAGACGTTAAAATATCTGAAAAATCGATGTACCATTACACCTCGGTACTGATTTGTATAGGAATTTAGACAACAAAATTTAGCAATTCCCACCATCGGGGGCGGTCGAGGGGGGTGCGGATCGACGGGGAATAATTCCTGGCGCCGATTAATGACGGTTTGCTGAAAAAAATTTGACAAATTTCAGAGTTTTTGAAAAAAAACAAAAAAAATTTAGCCCAAAAAAAAATTCTGAAATGTTTGCACACTGAAAATTTCGATGGCGTTGTGCAAGACAAAACGAATGAAGACCTTCTGCTGAAAACCCGGTAAGAATATTTGAATATTTACTGCTTTTAGACGTTAAAATATCTGAAAAATCGATGTACCATTACACCTCGGTACGGTACTGATTTGTATAGGAATTTAGACAACAAAATTTAGCAATTCCCACCATCGGGGGCGGTCGAGGGGGGTGCGGATCGACGGGGAATAATTCCTGGCGCCGATTAATGACGGTTTGCTGAAAAAAATTTGACAAATTTCAGAGTTTTTGACAAAAAACAAAAAAAATTTAAGGCAAAAAAAAATTCTGAAATGTTTGCACACTGAAAATTTCGATGGCGTTGTGCAAGACAAAACGAATGAAGACCTTCTGCTGAAAACCCGGTAAGAATATTTGAATATTTACTGCTTTTAGACGTTAAAATATCTGAAAAATCGATGTACCATTACACCTCGGTACTGATTTGTATAGGAATTTAGACAACAAAATTTAGCAAATCCCACCATCGGGGGCGGTCGAGGGGGGTGCGGATCGACGGGGAATAATTCCTGGCGCCGATTAATGACGGTTTGCTGAAAAAAATTTGACAAATTTCAGAGTTTTTGACAAAAAACAAAAAAAATTTAAGGCAAAAAAAAATTCTGAAATGTTTGCACACTGAAAATTTCGATGGCGTTGTGCAAGACAAAACGAATGAAGACCTTCTGCTGAAAACCCGGTAAGAATATTTGAATATTTACTGCTTTTAGACGTTAAAATATCTGAAAAATCGATGTACCATTACACCTCGGTACTGATTTGTATAGGAATTTAGACAACAAAATTTAGCAATTCCCACCATCGGGGGCGGTCGAGGGGGGTGCGGATCGACGGGGAATAATTCCTGGCGCCGATTAATGACGGTTTGCTGAAAAAAATTTGACAAATTTCAGAGTTTTTGAAAAAAAACAAAAAAAATTTAAGCCAAAAAAAAATTCTGAAATGTTTGCACACTGAAAATTTCGATGGCGTTGTGCAAGACAAAACGAATGAAGACCTTCTGCTGAAAACCCGGTAAGAATATTTGAATATTTACTGCTTTTAGACGTTAAAATATCTGAAAAATCGATGTACCATTACACCTCGGTACGGTACTGATTTGTATAGGAATTTAGACAACAAAATTTAGCAATTCCCACCATCGGGGGCGGTCGAGGGGGGTGCGGATCGACGGGGAATAATTCCTGGCGCCGATTAATGACGGTTTGCTGAAAAAAATTTGACAAATTTCAGAGTTTTTGACAAAAAACAAAAAAAATTTAAGGCAAAAAAAAATTCTGAAATGTTTGCACACTGAAAATTTCGATGGCGTTGTGCAAGACAAAACGAATGAAGACCTTCTGCTGAAAACCCGGTAAGAATATTTGAATATTTACTGCTTTTAGACGTTAAAATATCTGAAAAATCGATGTACCATTACACCTCGGTACTGATTTGTATAGGAATTTAGACAACAAAATTTAGCAAATCCCACCATCGGGGGCGGTCGAGGGGGGTGCGGATCGACGGGGAATAATTCCTGGCGCCGATTAATGACGGTTTGCTGAAAAAAATTTGACAAATTTCAGAGTTTTTGACAAAAAACAAAAAAAATTTAAGGCAAAAAAAAATTCTGAAATGTTTGCACACTGAAAATTTCGATGGCGTTGTGCAAGACAAAACGAATGAAGACCTTCTGCTGAAAACCCGGTAAGAATATTTGAATATTTACTGCTTTTAGACGTTAAAATATCTGAAAAATCGATGTACCATTACACCTCGGTACGGTACTGATTTGTATAGGAATTTAGACAACAAAATTTAGCAATTCCCACCATCGGGGGCGGTCGAGGGGGGTGCGGATCGACGGGGAATAATTCCTGGCGCCAATTAATGACGGTTTGCTGAAAAAAATTTGACAAATTTCAGAGTTTTTGACAAAAAACAAAAAAAAATTAAGGCAAAAAAAAATTCTGAAATGTTTGCACACTGAAAATTTCGATGGCGTTGTGCAAGACAAAACGAATGAAGACCTTCTGCTGAAAACCCGGTAAGAATATTTGAATATTTACTGCTTTTAGACGTTAAAATATCTGAAAAATCGATGTACCATTACACCTCGGTACGGTACTGATTTGTATAGGAATTTAGACAACAAAATTTAGCAATTCCCACCATCGGGGGCGGTCGAGGGGGGTGCGGATCGACGGGGAATAATTCCTGGCGCCGATTAATGACGGTTTACTGAATAAAATTTGACAAATTTCAGAGTCTTTGCCAAAAAATAAAAAAAAATTTAAGGCAAAAAAATTCTGAAATAATGGCGACACTGAAAATTTCGGGGGCGTTGTGCAAGACAAAACAAATGAAGACCTTCTGCTGAAAACCCGGTAAGACTATTTGAAGAATATTTACTGTTTTTAGACGTTAAAATATCTGAAAAATCGATCTACCATTACACCTCGGTACCGATTTGTATAGAAATTTAGACAACAAAATTTAGCAAATCCCACCATCGGGGGCGGTCGAGGGGGGTGCGGATCGATGGGGAATAATTCCTGGCGCCGATTAATGACGGTTTGCTGAAAAAAATTTGACAAATTTCAGAGTTTTTGACAAAAAACAAAAAAAAATTAAGGCAAAAAAAAATTCTGAAATGTTTGCACACTGAAAATTTCGATGGCGTTGTGCAAGACAAAACGAATGAAGACCTTCTGCTGAAAACCCGGTAAGAATATTTGAATATTTACTGCTTTTAGACGTTAAAATATCTGAAAAATCGATGTACCATTACACCTCGGTACTGATTTGTATAGGAATTTAGACAACAAAATTTAGCAAATCCCACCATCGGGGGCGGTCGAGGGGGGTGCGGATCGATGGGGAATAATTCCTGGCGCCGATTAATGACGGTTTGCTGAAAAAAATTTGACAAATTTCAGAGTTTTTGACAAAAACCAAAAAAATTTAAGGCAAAAAAAAAATCTGAAATGTTTGCACACTGAAAATTTCGATGGCGTTGTGCAAGACAAAACGAATGAAGACCTTCTGCTGAAAACCCGGTAAGAATATTTGAATATTTACTGCTTTTAGACGTTAAAATATCTGAAAAATCGATCTACCATTACACCTCGGTACGGTACTGATTTGTATAGGAATTCAGACAACAAAATTTAGCAATTCCCACCATCGGGGGCGGTCGAGGGGGGTGCGGATCGACGGGGAATAATTCCTGGCGCCGATTAATGACGGTTTGCTGAAAAAAATTTGACAAACTTCAGAGTTTTTGACAAAAAACAAAAAAAAATTAAGGCAAAAAAAAATTCTATAGTGTTTGCACACTGAAAATTTCGATGGCGTTGTGCAAGACAAAACGAATGAAGACCTTCTGCTGAAAACCCGGTAAGAATATTTGAATATTTACTGCTTTTAGACGTTAAAATATCTGAAAAATCGATGTACCATTACACCTCGGTACTGATTTGTATAGGAATTTAGACAACAAAATTTAGCAATTCCCACCATCGGGGGCGGTCGAGGGGGGTGCGGATCGACGGGGAATAATTCCTGGCGCCGATTAATGACGGTTTGCTGAAAAAAATTTGACAAAATTCAGAGTTTTTGACAAAAAACAAAAAAAATTTAAGACAAAAAAAAAATCTGAAATGTTTGCACACTGAAAATTTCGATGGCGTTGTGCAAGACAAAACGAATGAAGACCTTCTGCTGAAAATCCGGTAAGAATATTTGAATATTTACTGCTTTTAGACGTTAAAATATCTGAAAAATCGATGTACCATTACACCTCGGTACGGTACTGATTTGTATAGGAATTTAGACAACAAAATTTAGCAATTCCCACCATCGGGGGCGGTCGAGGGGGGTGCGGATCGACGGGGAATAATTCCTGGCGCCGATTAATGACGGTTTGCTGAAAAAAATTTGACAAATTTCAGAGTTTTTGACAAAAAACAAAAAAAAATTAAGGCAAAAAAAAATTCTGAAATGTTTGCACACTGAAAATTTCGATGGCGTTGTGCAAGACAAAACGAATGAAGACCTTCTGCTGAAAACCCGGTAAGAATATTTGAATATTTACTGCTTTTAGACGTTAAAATATCTGAAAAATCGATGTACCATTACACCTCGGTACGGTACTGATTTGTATAGGAATTTAGACAACAAAATTTAGCAATTCCCACCATCGGGGGCGGTCGAGGGGGGTGCGGATCGACGGGGAATAATTCCTGGCGCCGATTAATGACGGTTTGCTGAAAAAAATTTGACAAATTTCAGAGTTTTTGACAAAAAACAAAAAATATTTAAGGCAAAAAAAAATTCTGAAATGTTTGCACACTGAAAATTTCGATGGCGTTGTGCAAGACAAAACGAATGAAGACCTTCTGCTGAAAACCCGGTAAGAATATTTGAATATTTACTGCTTTTAGACGTTAAAATATCTGAAAAATCGATGTACCATTACACCTCGGTACGGTACTGATTTGTATAGGAATTTAGACAACAAAATTTAGCAATTCCCACCATCGGGGGCGGTCGAGGGGGGTGCGGATCGACGGGGAATAATTCCTGGCGCCGATTAATGTCGGTTTGCTGAAAAAAATTTGACAAATTTCAGAGTTTTTGACAAAAAACAAAAAAAAATTAAGGCAAAAAAAAATTCTGGAATGTTTGCACACTGAAAATTTCGATGGCGTTGTGCAAGACAAAACGAATGAAGACCTTCTGCTGAAAACCCGGTAAGAATATTTGAATATTTACTGCTTTTAGACGTTAAAATATCTGAAAAATCGATGTACCATTACACCTCGGTACTGATTTGTATAGGAATTTAGACAACAAAATTTAGCAAATCCCACCATCGGGGGCGGTCGAGGGGGGTGCGGATCGATGGGGAATAATTCCTGGCGCCGATTAATGACGGTTTGCTGAAAAAAATTTGACAAATTTCAGAGTTTTTGACAAAAAACAATAAAAATTAAGGCAAAAAAAAATTCTGAAATGTTTGCACACTGAAAATTTCGATGGCGTTGTGCAAGACAAAACGAATGAAGACCTTCTGCTGAAAACCCGGTAAGAATATTTGAATATTTACTGCTTTTAGACGTTAAAATATCTGAAAAATCGATGTACCATTACACCTCGGTACTGATTTGTATAGGAATTTAGACAACAAAATTTAGCAATTCCCACCATCGAGGGCGGTCGAGGGGGGTGCGGATCGACGGGGACTAATTCCTGGCGCCGATTAATGACGGTTTGCTGAAAAAAATTTGACAAATTTCAGAGTATTTGACAAAAAACAATAAAAATTTAAGGCAAAAAAAAATTCTGAAATGTTTGCACACTGAAAATTTCGATGGCGTTGTGCAAGACAAAACGAATGAAGACCTTCTGCTGAAAACCCGGTAAGAATATTTGAATATTTACTGCTTTTAGACGTTAAAATATCTGAAAAATCGATGTACCATTACACCTCGGTACGGTACTGATTTGTATAGGAATTTAGACAACAAAATTTAGCAATTCCCACCATCGGGGGCGGTCGAGGGGGGTGCGGATCGACGGGGAATAATTCCTGGCGCCGATTAATGACGGTTTACTGAATAAAATTTGACAAATTTCAGAGTCTTTGCCAAAAAATAAAAAAAAATTTAAGGCAAAAAAATTCTGAAATATTGGCGACACTGAAAATTTCGGGGGCGTTGTGCAAGACAAAACAAATGAAGACCTTCTGCTGAAAACCCGGTAAGATTATTTGAAGAATATTTACTGTTTTTAGACGTTAAAATATCTGAAAAATCGATCTACCATTACACCTCGGTACCGATTTGTATAGAAATTTAGACAACAAAATTTAGCAAATCCCACCATCGGGGGCGGTCGAGGGGGGTGCGGATCGACGGGGAATAATTCCTGGCGCCGATTAATGACGGTTTGCTGAAAAAAATTTGACAAATTTCAGAGTTTTTGACAAAATCCAAAAAAATTTAAGGCAAAAAAAAATTCTGAAATGTTTGCACACTGAAAATTTCGATGGCGTTGTGCAAGACAAAACGAATGAAGACCTTCTGCTGAAAACCCGGTAAGAATATTTGAATATTTACTGCTTTTAGACGTTAAAATATCTGAAAAATCGATCTACCATTACACCTCGGTACCGATTTGTATAGAAATTTAGACAACAAAATTTAGCAAATCCCACCATCGGGGGCGGTCGAGGGGGGTGCGGATCGACGGGGAATAATTCCTGGCGCCGATTAATGACGGTTTGCTGAAAAAATTTTGACAAATTTCAGTGTTTCTGACAAAAACAAACAAAATTTAAGGCAAAAAAAAATTCTGAAATGTTTGCACACTGAAAATTTCGATGGCGTTGTGCAAGACAAAACGAATGAAGACCTTCTGCTGAAAACCCGGTAAGAATATTTGAATATTTACTGCTTTTAGACGTTAAAATATCTGAAAAATCGATGTACCATTACACCTCGGTACTGATTTGTATAGGAATTTAGACAACAAAATTTAGCAAATCCCACCATCGGGGGCGGTCGAGGGGGGTGCGGATCGACGGGGAATAATTCCTGGCGCCGATTAATGACGGTTTGCTGAAAAAAATTTGACAAATTTCAGAGTATTTGAAAAAAAACAAAAAAAAATTAAGGCAAAAAAAAATTCTGAAATGTTTGCACACTGAAAATTTCGATGGCGTTGTGCAAGACAAAACGAATGAAGATCTTCTGCTGAAAACCCGGTAAGAATATTTGAATATTTACTGCTTTTAGACGTTAAAATATCTGAAAAATCGATGTACCATTACACCTCGGTACGGTACTGATTTGTATAGGAATTTAGACAACAAAATTTAGCAATTCCCACCATCGGGGGCGGTCGAGGGGGGTGCGGATCGACGGGGAATAATTCCTGGCGCCGATTAATGACGGTTTGCTGAAAAAAATTTGACAAATTTCAGAGTTTTTGACAAAAAACAAAAAAAAATTAAGGCAAAAAAAAATTCTGAAATGTTTGCACACTGAAAATTTCGATGGCGTTGTGCAAGACAAAACGAATGAAGACCTTCTGCTGAAAACCCGGTAAGAATATTTGAATATTTACTGCTTTTAGACGTTAAAATATCTGAAAAATCGATGTACCATTACACCTCGGTACTGATTTGTATAGGAATTTAGACCACAAAATTTAGCAAATCCCACCATCGGGGGCGGTCGAGGGGGGTGCGGATCGATGGGGAATAATTCCTGGCGCCGATTAATGACGGTTTGCTGAAAAAAATTTGACAAATTTCAGAGTTTTTGACAAAATCCAAAAAAATTTAAGGCAAAAAAAAATTCTGAAATGTTTGCACACTGAAAATTTCGATGGCGTTGTGCAAGACAAAACGAATGAAGACCTTCTGCTGAAAACCCGGTAAGAATATTTGAATATTTACTGCTTTTAGACGTTAAAATATCTGAAAAATCGATGTACCATTACACCTCGGTACTGATTTGTATAGGAATTTAGACAACAAAATTTAGCAATTCCCACCATCGGGGGCGGTCGAGGGGGGTGCGGATCGACGGGGAATAATTCCTGGCGCCGATTAATGACGGTTTGCTGAAAAAAATTTGACAAATTTCAGAGTTTTTGACAAAAAACAAAAAAAATTTAAGGCAAAAAAAAATTCTGAAATGTTTGCACACTGAAAATTTCGATGGCGTTGTGCAAGACAAAACGAATGAAGACCTTCTGCTGAAAACCCGGTAAGAATATTTGAATATTTACTGCTTTTAGACGTTAAAATATCTGAAAAATCGATGTACCATTACACCTCGGTACGGTACTGATTTGTATAGGAATTCAGACAACAAAATTTAGCAATTCCCACCATCGGGGGCGGTCGAGGAGGGTGCGGATCGACGGGGAATAATTCCTGGCGCCGATTAATGACGGTTTGCTGAAAAAAATTTGACAAACTTCAGAGTTTTTGACAAAAAACAAAAAAAAATTAAGGCATAAAAAAATTCTATAGTGTTTGCACACTGAAAATTTCGATGGCGTTGTGCAAGACAAAACGAATGAAGACCTTCTGCTGAAAACCCGGTAAGAATATTTGAATATTTACTGCTTTTAGACGTTAAAATATCTGAAAAATCGATGTACCATTACACCTCGGTACTGATTTGTATAGGAATTTAGACAACAAAATTTAGCAATTCCCACCATCGGGGGCGGTCGAGGGGGGTGCGGATCGACGGGGAATAATTCCTGGCGCCGATTAATGACGGTTTGCTGAAAAAAATTTGACAAAATTCAGAGTTTTTGACAAAAAACAAAAAAAATTTAAGACAAAAAAAAAATCTGAAATGTTTGCACACTGAAAATTTCGATGGCGTTGTGCAAGACAAAACGAATGAAGACCTTCTGCTGAAAATCCGGTAAGAATATTTGAATATTTACTGCTTTTAGACGTTAAAATATCTGAAAAATCGATGTACCATTACACCTCGGTACGGTACTGATTTGTATAGGAATTTAGACAACAAAATTTAGCAATTCCCACCATCGGGGGCGGTCGAGGGGGGTGCGGATCGACGGGGAATAATTCCTGGCGCCGATTAATGACGGTTTGCTGAAAAAAATTTGACAAATTTCAGAGTTTTTGACAAAAAACAAAAAAAAATTAAGGCAAAAAAAAATTCTGAAATGTTTGCACACTGAAAATTTCGATGGCGTTGTGCAAGACAAAACGAATGAAGACCTTCTGCTGAAAACCCGGTAAGAATATTTGAATATTTACTGCTTTTAGACGTTAAAATATCTGAAAAATCGATGTACCATTACACCTCGGTACGGTACTGATTTGTATAGGAATTTAGACAACAAAATTTAGCAATTCCCACCATCGGGGGCGGTCGAGGGGGGTGCGGATCGACGGGGAATAATTCCTGGCGCCGATTAAAGACGGTTTGCTGAAAAAAAATTGACAAATTTCAGAGTTTTTGACAAAAAACAAAAAAAATTTAAGGCAAAAAAAAATTCTGAAATGTTTGCACACTGAAAATTTCGATGGCGTTGTGCAAGACAAAACGAATGAAGACCTTCTGCTGAAAACCCAGTAAGAATATGTGAATATTTACTGCTTTTAGACGTTAAAATATCTGAAAAATCGATGTACCATTACACCTCGGTACGGTACTGATTTGTATAGGAATTTAGACAACAAAATTTAGCAATTCCCACCATCGGGGGCGGTCGAGGGGGGTGCGGATCGACGGGGAATAATTCCTGGCGCCGATTAATGACGGTTTGCTGAAAAAAATTTGACAAATTTCAGAGTTTTTGACAAAAAACAAAAAAAAATTAAGGCAAAAAAAAAATCTGAAATGTTTGCACACTGAAAATTTCGATGGCGTTGTGCAAGACAAAACGAATGAAGACCTTCTGCTGAAAACCCGGTAAGAATATTTGAATATTTACTGCTTTTAGACGTTAAAATATCTGAAAAATCGATGTACCATTACACCTCGGTACTGATTTGTATAGGAATTTAGACAACAAAATTTAGCAATTCCCACCATCGGGGGCGGTCGAGGGGGGTGCGGATCGACGGGGAATAATTCCTGGCGCCGATTAATGTCGGTTTGCTGAAAAAAATTTGACAAATTTCAGAGTTTTTGACAAAAAAAAAAAAAAAATTAAGGCAAAAAAAAATTCTGGAATGTTTGCACACTGAAAATTTCGATGGCGTTGTGCAAGACAAAACGAATGAAGACCTTCTGCTGAAAACCCGGTAAGAATATTTGAATATTTACTGCTTTTAGACGTTAAAATATCTGAAAAATCGATGTACCATTACACCTCGGTACTGATTTGTATAGGAATTTAGACAACAAAATTTAGCAAATCCCACCATCGGGGGCGGTCGAGGGGGGTGCGGATCGATGGGGAATAATTCCTGGCGCCGATTAATGACGGTTTGCTGAAAAAAATTTGACAAATTTCAGAGTTTTTGACAAAAACCAAAAAAATTTAAGGCAAAAAAAAATTCTGAAATGTTTGCACACTGAAAATTTCGATGGCGTTGTGCAAGACAAAACGAATGAAGACCTTCTGCTGAAAACCCGGTAAGAATATTTGAATATTTACTGCTTTTAGACGTTAAAATATCTGAAAAATCGATGTACCATTACACCTCGGTACGGTACTGATTTGTATAGGAATTTAGACAACAAAATTTAGCAATTCCCACCATCGGGGGCGGTCGAGGGGGGTGCGGATCGACGGGGAATAATTCCTGGCGCCGATTAATGACGGTTTGCTGAAAAAAATTTGACAAATTTCAGAGTTTTTGACAAATAACAAAAAAAAAATAAGGCAAAAAAAAATTCTGAAATGTTTGCACACTGAAAATTTCGATGGCGTTGTGCAAGACAAAACGAATGAAGACCTTCTGCTGAAAACCCGGTAAGAATATTTGAATATTTACTGCTTTTAGACGTTAAAATATCTGAAAAATCGATGTACCATTACACCTCGGTACGGTACTGATTTGTATAGGAATTTAGACAACAAAATTTAGCAATTCCCACCATCGGGGGCGGTCGAGGGGGGTGCGGATCGACGGGGAATAATTCCTGGCGCCGATTAATGACGGTTTACTGAATAAAATTTGACAAATTTCAGAGTCTTTGCCAAAAATAAAAAAAAATTTAAGGCAAAAAAATTCTGAAATATTGGCGACACTGAAAATTTCGGGGGCGTTGTGCAAGACAAAACAAATGAAGACCTTCTGCTGAAAACCCGGTAAGATTATTTGAAGAATATTTACTGTTTTTGGACGTTAAAATATCTGAAAAATCGATCTACCATTACACTTCGGTACCGATTTGTATAGAAATTTAGACAACAAAATTTAGCAATTCCCACCATCGGGGGCGGTCGAGGGGGGTGCGGATCGACGGGGAATAATTCCTGGCGCCGATTAATGACGGTTTGCTGAAAAAAATTTGACAAATTTCAGAGTTTTTGACAAAAAACAAAAAAAATTTAAGGCAAAAAAAAATTCTGAAATGTTTGCACACTGAAAATTTCGATGGCGTTGTGCAAGACAAAACGAATGAAGACCTTCTGCTGAAAACCCGGTAAGAATATTTGAATATTTACTGCTTTTAGACGTTAAAATATCTGAAAAATCGATGTACCATTACACCTCGGTACGGTACTGATTTGTATAGGAATTCAGACAACAAAATTTAGCAATTCCCACCATCGGGGGCGGTCGAGGGGGGTGCGGATCGACGGGGAATAATTCCTGGCGCCGATTAATGACGGTTTGCTGAAAAAAATTTGACAAAATTCAGAGTTTTTGACAAAAAACAAAAAAAATTTAAGACAAAAAAAAAATCTGAAATGTTTGCACACTGAAAATTTCGATGGCGTTGTGCAAGACAAAACGAATGAAGACCTTCTGCTGAAAATCCGGTAAGAATATTTGAATATTTACTGCTTTTAGACGTTAAAATATCTGAAAAATCGATGTACCATTACACCTCGGTACGGTACTGATTTGTATAGGAATTTAGACAACAAAATTTAGCAATTCCAACCATCGGGGGCGGTCGAGGGGGGTGCGGATCGACGGGGAATAATTCCTGGCGCCGATTAATGACGGTTTGCTGAAAAAAATTTGACAAATTTCAGAGTTTTTGACAAAAAACAAAAAAAAATTAAGGCAAAAAAAAATTCTGAAATGTTTGCACACTGAAAATTTCGATGGCGTTGTGCAAGACAAAACGAATGAAGACCTTCTGCTGAAAATCCGGTAAGAATATTTGAATATTTACTGCTTTTAGACGTTAAAATATCTGAAAAATCGATGTACCATTACACCTCGGTACGGTACTGATTTGTATAGGAATTTAGACAACAAAATTTAGCAATTCCCACCATCGGGGGCGGTCGAGGGGGGTGCGGATCGACGGGGAATAATTCCTGGCGCCGATTAATGACGGTTTGCTGAAAAAAATTTGACAAATTTCAGAGTTTTTGACAAAAAACAAAAAAAATTAAGGCAAAAAAAAATTCTGAAATGTTTGCACACTGAAAATTTCGATGGCGTTGTGCAAGACAAAACGAATGAAGACCTTCTGCTGAAAACCCGGTAAGAATATTTGAATATTTACTGCTTTTAGACGTTAAAATATCTGAAAAATCGATGTACCATTACACCTCGGTACTGATTTGTATAGGAATTTAGACAACAAAATTTAGCAATTCCCACCATCGGGGGCGGTCGAGGGGGGTGCGGATCGACGGGGAATAATTCCTGGCGCCAATTAATGACGGTTTGCTGAAAAAAATTTGACAAATTTCAGAGTTTTTGACAAAAAACAAAAAAAAATTAAGGCAAAAAAAAATTCTGAAATGTTTGCACACTGAAAATTTCGATGGCGTTGTGCAAGACAAAACGAATGAAGACCTTCTGCTGAAAACCCGGTAAGAATATTTGAATATTTACTGCTTTTAAACGTTAAAATATCTGAAAAATCGATCTACCATTACACCTCGGTACTGATTTGTATAGGAATTTAGACAACAAAATTTAGCAAATCCCACCATCGGGGGCGGTCGAGGGGGGTGCGGATCGACGGGGACTAATTCCTGGCGCCGATTAATGACGGTTTGCTGAAAAAAATTTGACAAATTTCAGAGTTTTTGACAAAAAACAATAAAAATTAAGGCAAAAAAAAATTCTGAAATGTTTGCACACTGAAAATTTCGATGGCGTTGTGCAAGACAAAACGAATGAAGACCTTCTGCTGAAAACCCGGTAAGAATATTTGAATATTTACTGCTTTTAGACGTTAAAATATCTGAAAAATCGATGTACCATTACACCTCGGTACTGATTTGTATAGGAATTTAGACAACAAAATTTAGCAATTCCCACCATCGGGGGCGGTCGAGGGGGGTGCGGATCGACGGGGAATAATTCCTGGCGCCGATTAATGACGGTTTGCTGAAAAAAATTTGACAAAATTCAGAGTTTTTGACAAAAAACAAAAAAAATTTAAGACAAAAAAAAAATCTGAAATGTTTGCACACTGAAAATTTCGATGGCGTTGTGCAAGACAAAACGAATGAAGACCTTCTGCTGAAAACCCGGTAAGAATATTTGAATATTTACTGCTTTTAGACGTTAAAATATCTGAAAAATCGATGTACCATTACACCTCGGTACTGATTTGTATAGGAATTTAGACAACAAAATTTAGCAATTCCCACCATCGGGGGCGGTCGAGGGGGGTGCGGATCGACGGGGAATAATTCCTGGCGCCGATTAATGACGGTTTGCTGAAAAAAATTTGACAAAATTCAGAGTTTTTGACAAAAAACAAAAAAAATTTAAGACAAAAAAAAAATCTGAAATGTTTGCACACTGAAAATTTCGATGGCGTTGTGCAAGACAAAACGAATGAAGACCTTCTGCTGAAAATCCGGTAAGAATATTTGAATATTTACTGCTTTTAGACGTTAAAATATCTGAAAAATCGATGTACCATTACACCTCGGTACGGTACTGATTTGTATAGGAATTTAGACAACAAAATTTAGCAATTCCCACCATCGGGGGCGGTCGAGGGGGGTGCGGATCGACGGGGAATAATTCCTGGCGCCGATTAATGACGGTTTGCTGAAAAAAATTTGACAAATTTCAGAGTTTTTGACAAAAAACAAAAAAAAATTAAGGCAAAAAAAAATTCTGAAATGTTTGCACACTGAAAATTTCGATGGCGTTGTGCAAGACAAAACGAATGAAGACCTTCTGCTGAAAACCCGGTAAGAATATTTGAATATTTACTGCTTTTAGACGTTAAAATATCTGAAAAATCGATGTACCATTACACCTCGGTACTGATTTGTATAGGAATTTAGACAACAAAATTTAGCAAATCCCACCATCGGGGGCGGTCGAGGGGGGTGCGGATCGACGGGGACTAATTCCTGGCGCCGATTAATGACGGTTTGCTGAAAAAAATTTGACAAATTTCAGAGTTTTTGAAAAAAACCAATAAAAATTAAGGCAAAAAAAAATTCTGAAATGTTTGCACACTGAAAATTTCGATGGCGTTGTGCAAGACAAAACGAATGAAGACCTTCTGCTGAAAACCCGGTAAGAATATTTGAATATTTACTGCTTTTAGACGTTAAAATATCTGAAAAATCGATGTACCATTACACCTCGGTACTGATTTGTATAGGAATTTAGACAACAAAATTTAGCAATTCCCACCATCGGGGGCGGTCGAGGGGGGTGCGGATCGACGGGGACTAATTCCTGGCGCCGATTAATGACGGTTTGCTGAAAAAAATTTGACAAATTTCAGAGTATTTGACAAAAAACAATAAAAATTTAAGGCAAAAAAAAATTCTGAAATGTTTGCACACTGAAAATTTCGATGGCGTTGTGCAAGACAAAACGAATGAAGACCTTCTGCTGAAAACCCGGTAAGAATATTTGAATATTTACTGCTTTTAGACGTTAAAATATCTGAAAAATCGATGTACCATTACACCTCGGTACGGTACTGATTTGTATAGGAATTTAGACAACAAAATTTAGCAATTCCCACCATCGGGGGCGGTCGAGGGGGGTGCGGATCGACGGGGAATAATTCCTGGCGCCGATTAATGACGGTTTACTGAATAAAATTTGACAAATTTCAGAGTCTTTGCCAAAAAATAAAAAAAAATTTAAGGCAAAAAAATTCTGAAATATTGGCGACACTGAAAATTTCGGGGGCGTTGTGCAAGACAAAACAAATGAAGACCTTCTGCTGAAAACCCGGTAAGATTATTTGAAGAATATTTACTGTTTTTAGACGTTAAAATATCTGAAAAATCGATCTACCATTACACCTCGGTACCGATTTGTATAGAAATTTAGACAACAAAATTTAGCAAATCCCACCATCGGGGGCGGTCGAGGGGGGTGCGGATCGATGGGGAATAATTCCTGGCGCCGATTAATGACGGTTTGCTGAAAAAAATTTGACAAATTTCAGAGTTTCTGACAAAAAACAAAAAAAATTTAAGGCAAAAAAAAATTCTGAAATGTTTGCACACTGAAAATTTCGATGGCGTTGTGCAAGACAAAACGAATGAAGACCTTCTGCTGAAAACCCGGTAAGAATATTTGAATATTTACTGCTTTTAGACGTTAAAATATCTGAAAAATCGATGTACCATTACACCTCGGTACTGATTTGTATAGGAATTTAGACAACAAAATTTAGCAAATCCCACCATCGGGGGCGGTCGAGGGGGGTGCGGATCGACGGGGAATAATTCCTGGCGCCGATTAATGACGGTTTGCTGAAAAAAATTTGACAAATTTCAGAGTACTTGAAAAAAAACAAAAAAAATTTAAGGCAAAAAAAAATTCTGAAATGTTTGCACACTGAAAATTTCGATGGCGTTGTGCAAAACAAAACGAATGAAGACCTTCTGCTGAAAACCCGGTAAGAATATTTGAATATTTACTGCTTTTAGACGTTAAAATATCTGAAAAATCGATCTACCATTACACCTCGGTACCGATTTGTATAGAAATTTAGACAACAAAATTTAGCAAATCCCACCATCGGGGGCGGTCGAGGGGGGTGCGGATCGATGGGGAATAATTCCTGGCGCCGATTAATGACGGTTTGCTGAAAAAAATTTGACAAATTTCAGAGTTTCTGACAAAAAACAAAAAAATTTAAGGCAAAAAAAAATTCTGAAATGTTTGCACACTGAAAATTTCGATGGCGTTGTGCAAGACAAAACGAATGAAGACCTTCTGCTGAAAACCCGGTAAGAATATTTGAATATTTACTGCTTTTAGACGTTAAAATATCTGAAAAATCGATGTACCATTACACCTCGGTACTGATTTGTATAGGAATTTAGACAACAAAATTTAGCAATTCCCACCATCGGGGGCGGTCGAGGGGGGTGCAGATCGACGGGGAATAATTCCTGGCGCCGATTAATGACGGTTTGCTGAAAAAAATTTGAAAAAATTCAGAGTTTTTGACAAAAAACAAAAAAAATTTAAGACAAAAAAAAAATCTGAAATGTTTGCACACTGAAAATTTCGATGGCGTTGTGCAAGACAAAACGAATGAAGACCTTCTGCTGAAAACCCGGTAAGAATATTTGAATATTTACTGCTTTTAGACGTTAAAATATCTGAAAAATCGATGTACCATTACACCTCGGTACTGATTTGTATAGGAATTTAGACAACAAAATTTAGCAATTCCCACCATCGGGGGCGGTCGAGGGGGGTGCGGATCGACGGGGAATAATTCCTGGCGCCGAATAATGACGGTTTGCTGAAAAAAATTTGACAAATTTCAGAGTTTTTGACAAAAAACAAAAAAAATTAAGGCAAAAAAAAATTCTGAAATGTTTGCACACTGAAAATTTCGATGGCGTTGTGCAAGACAAAACGAATGAAGACCTTCTGCTGAAAACCCGGTAAGAATATTTGAATATTTACTGCTTTTAGACGTTAAAATATCTGAAAAATCGATGTACCATTACACCTCGGTACGGTACTGATTTGTATAGGAATTTAGACAACAAAATTTAGCAATTCCCACCATCGGGGGCGGTCGAGGGGGGTGCGGATCGACGGGGAATAATTCCTGGCGCCGATTAATGACGGTTTGCTGAAAAAAATTTGACAAATTTCAGAGTTTTTGACAAAAAACAAAAAAAAATTAAGGCAAAAAAAAATTCTGAAATGTTTGCACACTGAAAATTTCGATGGCGTTGTGCAAGACAAAACGAATGAAGACCTTCTGCTGAAAACCCGGTAAGAATATTTGAATATTTACTGCTTTTAGACGTTAAAATATCTGAAAAATCGATGTACCATTACACCTCGGTACGGTACTGATTTGTATAGGAATTTAGACAACAAAATTTAGCAATTCCCACCATCGGGGGCGGTCGAGGGGGGTGCGGATCGACGGGGAATAATTCCTGGCGCCAATTAATGACGGTTTGCTGAAAAAAATTTGACAAATTTCAGAGTTTTCGACAAAAAACAAAAAAAAATTAAGGCAAAAAAAAATTCTGAAATGTTTGCACACTGAAAATTTCGATGGCGTTGTGCAAGACAAAACGAATGAAGACCTTCTGCTGAAAACCCGGTAAGAATATTTGAATATTTACTGCTTTTAGACGTTAAAATATCTGAAAAATCGATGTACCATTACACCTCGGTACGGTACTGATTTGTATAGGAATTCAGACAACAAAATTTAGCAATTCCCACCATCGGGGGCGGTCGAGGGGGGTGCGGATCGACGGGGACTAATTCCTGGCGCCGATTAATGACGGTTTGCTGAAAAAAATTTGATAAATTTCAGAGTTTTTGACAAAAAACAATAAAAATTAAGGCAAAAAAAAATTCTGAAATGTTTGCACACTGAAAATTTCGATGGCGTTGTGCAAGACAAAACGAATGAAGACCTTCTGCTGAAAACCCGGTAAGAATATTTGAATATTTACTGCTTTTAGACGTTAAAATATCTGAAAAATCGATGTACCATTACACCTCGGTACTGATTTGTATAGGAATTTAGACAACAAAATTTAGCAATTCCCACCATCGGGGGCGGTCGAGGGGGGTGCGGATCGACGGGGACTAATTCCTGGCGCCGATTAATGACGGTTTGCTGAAAAAAATTTGACAAATTTCAGAGTATTTGACAAAAAACAATAAAAATTTAAGGCAAAAAAAAATTCTGAAATGTTTGCACACTGAAAATTTCGATGGCGTTGTGCAAGACAAAACGAATGAAGACCTTCTGCTGAAAACCCGGTAAGAATATTTGAATATTTACTGCTTTTAGACGTTAAAATATCTGAAAAATCGATGTACCATTACACCTCGGTACGGTACTGATTTGTATAGGAATTTAGACAACAAAATTTAGCAATTCCCACCATCGGGGGCGGTCGAGGGGGGTGCGGATCGACGGGGAATAATTCCTGGCGCCGATTAATGACGGTTTACTGAATAAAATTTGACAAATTTCAGAGTCTTTGCCAAAAAATAAAAAAAAATTTAAGGCAAAAAAATTCTGAAATATTGGCGACACTGAAAATTTCGGGGGCGTTGTGCAAGACAAAACAAATGAAGACCTTCTGCTGAAAACCCGGTAAGATTATTTGAAGAATATTTACTGTTTTTAGACGTTAAAATATCTGAAAAATCGATCTACCATTACACCTCGGTACCGATTTGTATAGAAATTTAGACAACAAAATTTAGCAATTCCCACCATCGGGGGCGGTCGAGGGGGGTGCGGATCGATGGGGAATAATTCCTGGCGCCGATTAATGACGGTTTGCTGAAAAAATTTTGACAAATTTCAGAGTTTCTGACAAAAACAAACAAAATTTAAGGCAAAAAAAAATTCTGAAATGTTTGCACACTGAAAATTTCGATGGCGTTGTGCAAGACAAAACGAATGAAGACCTTCTGCTGAAAACCCGGTAAGAATATTTGAATATTTACTGCTTTTAGACGTTAAAATATCTGAAAAATCGATGTACCATTACACCTCGGTACGGTACTGATTTGTATAGGAATTTAGACAACAAAATTTAGCAATTCCAACCATCGGGGGCGGTCGAGGGGGGTGCGGATCGACGGGGAATAATTCCTGGCGCCGATTAATGACGGTTTGCTGAAAAAAATTTGACAAATTTCAGAGTTTTTGACAAAAAACAAAAAAAAATTAAGGCAAAAAAAAATTCTGAAATGTTTGCACACTGAAAATTTCGATGGCGTTGTGCAAGACAAAACGAATGAAGACCTTCTGCTGAAAACCCGGTAAGAATATTTGAATATTTACTGCTTTTAGACGTTAAAATATCTGAAAAATCGATGTACCATTACACCTCGGTACGGTACTGATTTGTATAGGAATTTAGACAACAAAATTTAGCAATTCCCACCATCGGGGGCGGTCGAGGGGGGTGCGGATCGACGGGGAATAATTCCTGGCGCCGATTAATGACGTTTTGCTGAAAAAAATTTGACAAATTTCAGAGTTTTTGACAAAAAACAAAAAAAATTTAAGGCAAAAAAAAATTCTGAAATGTTTGCACACTGAAAATTTCGATGGCGTTGTGCAAGACAAAACGAATGAAGACCTTCTGCTGAAAACCCGGTAAGAATATTTGAATATTTACTGCTTTTAGAGGTTAAAATATCTGAAAAATCGATGTACCATTACACCTCGGTACTGATTTGTATAGGAATTTAGACAACAAAATTTAGCAAATCCCACCATCGGGGGCGGTCGCGGGGGGTGCGGATCGACGGGGACTAATTCCTGGCGCCGATTAATGACGGTTTGCTGAAAAAAATTTGACAAATTTCAGAGTATTTGAAAAAAAACAAAAAAAATTTAAGGCAAAAAAAAATTCTGAAATGTTTGCACACTGAAAATTTCGATGGCGTTGTGCAAGACAAAACGAATGAAGACCTTCTGCTGAAAACCCGGTAAGAATATTTGAATATTTACTGCTTTTAGACGTTAAAATATCTGAAAAATCGATGTACCATTACACCTCGGTACTGATTTGTATAGGAATTTAGACAACAAAATTTAGCAATTCCCACCATCGGGGGCGGTCGAGGGGGGTGCGGATCGACGGGGACTAATTCCTGGCGCCGATTAATGACGGTTTGCTGAAAAAAATTTGACAAATTTCAGAGTTTTTGACAAAAAACAAAAAAAATTTTAGGCAAAAAAAAAATTCTGATATGTTTGCACACTGAAAATTTCGATGGCGTTGTGCAAGACAAAACGAATGAAGACCTTCTGCTGAAAACCCGGTAAGAATATTTGAATATTTACTGCTTTTAGACGTTAAAATATCTGAAAAATCGATGTACCATTACACCTCGGTACTGATTTGTATAGGAATTTAGACAACAAAATTTAGCAATTCCCACCATCGGGGGCGGTCGAGGGGGGTGCGGATCGACGGGGAATAATTCCTGGCGCCGATTAATGACGGTTTGCTGAAAAAAATTTGACAAAATTCAGAGTTTTTGACAAAAAACAAAAAAAATTTAAGACAAAAAAAAAATCTGAAATGTTTGCACACTGAAAATTTCGATGGCGTTGTGCAAGACAAAACGAATGAAGACCTTCTGCTGAAAATCCGGTAAGAATATTTGAATATTTACTGCTTTTAGACGTTAAAATATCTGAAAAATCGATGTACCATTACACCTCGGTACGGTACTGATTTGTATAGGAATTTAGACAACAAAATTTAGCAATTCCCACCATCGGGGGCGGTCGAGGGGGGTGCGGATCGACGGGGAATAATTCCTGGCGCCGATTAATGACGGTTTGCTGAAAAAAATTTGACAAATTTCAGAGTTTTTGACAAAAAACAAAAAAAAATTAAGGCAAAAAAAAATTCTGAAATGTTTGCACACTGAAAATTTCGATGGCGTTGTGCAAGACAAAACGAATGAAGACCTTCTGCTGAAAACCCGGTAAGAATATTTGAATATTTACTGCTTTTAGACGTTAAAATATCTGAAAAATCGATGTACCATTACACCTCGGTACGGTACTGATTTGTATAGGAATTTAGACAACAAAATTTAGCAATTCCCACCATCGGGGGCGGTCGAGGGGGGTGCGGATCGACGGGGAATAATTCCTGGCGCCGATTAAAGACGGTTTGCTGAAAAAAAATTGACAAATTTCAGAGTTTTTGACAAAAAACAAAAAAAATTTAAGGCAAAAAAAAATTCTGAAATGTTTGCACACTGAAAATTTCGATGGCGTTGTGCAAGACAAAACGAATGAAGACCTTCTGCTGAAAACCCAGTAAGAATATGTGAATATTTACTGCTTTTAGACGTTAAAATATCTGAAAAATCGATGTACCATTACACCTCGGTACGGTACTGATTTGTATAGGAATTTAGACAACAAAATTTAGCAATTCCCACCATCGGGGGCGGTCGAGGGGGGTGCGGATCGACGGGGAATAATTCCTGGCGCCGATTAATGACGGTTTGCTGAAAAAAATTTGACAAATTTCAGAGTTTTTGACAAAAAACAAAAAAAAATTAAGGCAAAAAAAAAATCTGAAATGTTTGCACACTGAAAATTTCGATGGCGTTGTGCAAGACAAAACGAATGAAGACCTTCTGCTGAAAACCCGGTAAGAATATTTGAATATTTACTGCTTTTAGACGTTAAAATATCTGAAAAATCGATGTACCATTACACCTCGGTACTGATTTGTATAGGAATTTAGACAACAAAATTTAGCAATTCCCACCATCGGGGGCGGTCGAGGGGGGTGCGGATCGACGGGGAATAATTCCTGGCGCCGATTAATGTCGGTTTGCTGAAAAAAATTTGACAAATTTCAGAGTTTTTGACAAAAAACAAAAAAAAATTAAGGCAAAAAAAAATTCTGGAATGTTTGCACACTGAAAATTTCGATGGCGTTGTGCAAGACAAAACGAATGAAGACCTTCTGCTGAAAACCCGGTAAGAATATTTGAATATTTACTGCTTTTAGACGTTAAAATATCTGAAAAATCGATGTACCATTACACCTCGGTACTGATTTGTATAGGAATTTAGACAACAAAATTTAGCAAATCCCACCATCGGGGGCGGTCGAGGGGGGTGCGGATCGATGGGGAATAATTCCTGGCGCCGATTAATGACGGTTTGCTGAAAAAAATTTGACAAATTTCAGAGTTTTTGACAAAAACCAAAAAAATTTAAGGCAAAAAAAAATTCTGAAATGTTTGCACACTGAAAATTTCGATGGCGTTGTGCAAGACAAAACGAATGAAGACCTTCTGCTGAAAACCCGGTAAGAATATTTGAATATTTACTGCTTTTAGACGTTAAAATATCTGAAAAATCGATGTACCATTACACCTCGGTACGGTACTGATTTGTATAGGAATTTAGACAACAAAATTTAGCAATTCCCACCATCGGGGGCGGTCGAGGGGGGTGCGGATCGACGGGGAATAATTCCTGGCGCCGATTAATGACGGTTTGCTGAAAAAAATTTGACAAATTTCAGAGTTTTTGACAAATAACAAAAAAAAAATAAGGCAAAAAAAAATTCTGAAATGTTTGCACACTGAAAATTTCGATGGCGTTGTGCAAGACAAAACGAATGAAGACCTTCTGCTGAAAACCCGGTAAGAATATTTGAATATTTACTGCTTTTAGACGTTAAAATATCTGAAAAATCGATGTACCATTACACCTCGGTACGGTACTGATTTGTATAGGAATTTAGACAACAAAATTTAGCAATTCCCACCATCGGGGGCGGTCGAGGGGGGTGCGGATCGACGGGGAATAATTCCTGGCGCCGATTAATGACGGTTTACTGAATAAAATTTGACAAATTTCAGAGTCTTTGCCAAAAATAAAAAAAAATTTAAGGCAAAAAAATTCTGAAATATTGGCGACACTGAAAATTTCGGGGGCGTTGTGCAAGACAAAACAAATGAAGACCTTCTGCTGAAAACCCGGTAAGATTATTTGAAGAATATTTACTGTTTTTGGACGTTAAAATATCTGAAAAATCGATCTACCATTACACCTCGGTACCGATTTGTATAGAAATTTAGACAACAAAATTTAGCAATTCCCACCATCGGGGGCGGTCGAGGGGGGTGCGGATCGACGGGGAATAATTCCTGGCGCCGATTAATGACGGTTTGCTGAAAAAAATTTGACAAATTTCAGAGTTTTTGACAAAAAACAAAAAAAATTTAAGGCAAAAAAAAATTCTGAAATGTTTGCACACTGAAAATTTCGATGGCGTTGTGCAAGACAAAACGAATGAAGACCTTCTGCTGAAAACCCGGTAAGAATATTTGAATATTTACTGCTTTTAGACGTTAAAATATCTGAAAAATCGATGTACCATTACACCTCGGTACGGTACTGATTTGTATAGGAATTCAGACAACAAAATTTAGCAATTCCCACCATCGGGGGCGGTCGAGGGGGGTGCGGATCGACGGGGAATAATTCCTGGCGCCGATTAATGACGGTTTGCTGAAAAAAATTTGACAAAATTCAGAGTTTTTGACAAAAAACAAAAAAAATTTAAGACAAAAAAAAAATCTGAAATGTTTGCACACTGAAAATTTCGATGGCGTTGTGCAAGACAAAACGAATGAAGACCTTCTGCTGAAAATCCGGTAAGAATATTTGAATATTTACTGCTTTTAGACGTTAAAATATCTGAAAAATCGATGTACCATTACACCTCGGTACGGTACTGATTTGTATAGGAATTTAGACAACAAAATTTAGCAATTCCAACCATCGGGGGCGGTCGAGGGGGGTGCGGATCGACGGGGAATAATTCCTGGCGCCGATTAATGACGGTTTGCTGAAAAAAATTTGACAAATTTCAGAGTTTTTGACAAAAAACAAAAAAAAATTAAGGCAAAAAAAAATTCTGAAATGTTTGCACACTGAAAATTTCGATGGCGTTGTGCAAGACAAAACGAATGAAGACCTTCTGCTGAAAATCCGGTAAGAATATTTGAATATTTACTGCTTTTAGACGTTAAAATATCTGAAAAATCGATGTACCATTACACCTCGGTACGGTACTGATTTGTATAGGAATTTAGACAACAAAATTTAGCAATTCCCACCATCGGGGGCGGTCGAGGGGGGTGCGGATCGACGGGGAATAATTCCTGGCGCCGATTAATGACGGTTTGCTGAAAAAAATTTGACAAAATTCAGAGTTTTTGACAAAAAACAAAAAAAATTTAAGACAAAAAAAAAATCTGAAATGTTTGCACACTGAAAATTTCGATGGCGTTGTGCAAGACAAAACGAATGAAGACCTTCTGCTGAAAATCCGGTAAGAATATTTGAATATTTACTGCTTTTAGACGTTAAAATATCTGAAAAATCGATGTACCATTACACCTCGGTACGGTACTGATTTGTATAGGAATTTAGACAACAAAATTTAGCAATTCCCACCATCGGGGGCGGTCGAGGGGGGTGCGGATCGACGGGGAATAATTCCTGGCGCCGATTAATGACGGTTTGCTGAAAAAAATTTGACAAATTTCAGAGTTTTTGACAAAAAACAAAAAAAATTAAGGCAAAAAAAAATTCTGAAATGTTTGCACACTGAAAATTTCGATGGCGTTGTGCAAGACAAAACGAATGAAGACCTTCTGCTGAAAACCCGGTAAGAATATTTGAATATTTACTGCTTTTAGACGTTAAAATATCTGAAAAATCGATGTACCATTACACCTCGGTACTGATTTGTATAGGAATTTAGACAACAAAATTTAGCAATTCCCACCATCGGGGGCGGTCGAGGGGGGTGCGGATCGACGGGGAATAATTCCTGGCGCCAATTAATGACGGTTTGCTGAAAAAAATTTGACAAATTTCAGAGTTTTTGACAAAAAACAAAAAAAAATTAAGGCAAAAAAAAATTCTGAAATGTTTGCACACTGAAAATTTCGATGGCGTTGTGCAAGACAAAACGAATGAAGACCTTCTGCTGAAAACCCGGTAAGAATATTTGAATATTTACTGCTTTTAGACGTTAAAATATCTGAAAAATCGATCTACCATTACACCTCGGTACTGATTTGTATAGGAATTTAGACAACAAAATTTAGCAAATCCCACCATCGGGGGCGGTCGAGGGGGGTGCGGATCGACGGGGACTAATTCCTGGCGCCGATTAATGACGGTTTGCTGAAAAAAATTTGACAAATTTCAGAGTTTTTGACAAAAAACAATAAAAATTAAGGCAAAAAAAAATTCTGAAATGTTTGCACACTGAAAATTTCGATGGCGTTGTGCAAGACAAAACGAATGAAGACCTTCTGCTGAAAACCCGGTAAGAATATTTGAATATTTACTGCTTTTAGACGTTAAAATATCTGAAAAATCGATGTACCATTACACCTCGGTACTGATTTGTATAGGAATTTAGACAACAAAATTTAGCAATTCCCACCATCGGGGGCGGTCGAGGGGGGTGCGGATCGACGGGGAATAATTCCTGGCGCCGATTAATGACGGTTTGCTGAAAAAAATTTGACAAAATTCAGAGTTTTTGACAAAAAACAAAAAAAATTTAAGACAAAAAAAAAATCTGAAATGTTTGCACACTGAAAATTTCGATGGCGTTGTGCAAGACAAAACGAATGAAGACCTTCTGCTGAAAACCCGGTAAGAATATTTGAATATTTACTGCTTTTAGACGTTAAAATATCTGAAAAATCGATGTACCATTACACCTCGGTACTGATTTGTATAGGAATTTAGACAACAAAATTTAGCAATTCCCACCATCGGGGGCGGTCGAGGGGGGTGCGGATCGACGGGGAATAATTCCTGGCGCCGATTAATGACGGTTTGCTGAAAAAAATTTGACAAAATTCAGAGTTTTTGACAAAAAACAAAAAAAATTTAAGACAAAAAAAAAATCTGAAATGTTTGCACACTGAAAATTTCGATGGCGTTGTGCAAGACAAAACGAATGAAGACCTTCTGCTGAAAACCCGGTAAGAATATTTGAATATTTACTGCTTTTAGACGTTAAAATATCTGAAAAATCGATGTACCATTACACCTCGGTACTGATTTGTATAGGAATTTAGACAACAAAATTTAGCAATTCCCACCATCGGGGGCGGTCGAGGGGGGTGCGGATCGACGGGGAATAATTCCTGGCGCCGATTAATGACGGTTTGCTGAAAAAAATTTGACAAATTTCAGAGTTTTTGACAAAAAACAAAAAAAATTTAAGACAAAAAAAAAATCTGAAATGTTTGCACACTGAAAATTTCGATGGCGTTGTGCAAGACAAAACGAATGAAGACCTTCTGCTGAAAACCCGGTAAGAATATTTGAATATTTACTGCTTTTAGACGTTAAAATATCTGAAAAATCGATGTACCATTACACCTCGGTACGGTACTGATTTGTATAGGAATTTAGACAACAAAATTTAGCAATTCCCACCATCGGGGGCGGTCGAGGGGGGTGCGGATCGACGGGGAATAATTCCTGGCGCCGATTAATGACGGTTTGCTGAAAAAAATTTGACAAATTTCAGAGTTTTTGACAAAAAACAAAAAAAAATTAAGGCAAAAAAAAATTCTGAAATGTTTGCACACTGAAAATTTCGATGGCGTTGTGCAAGACAAAACGAATGAAGACCTTCTGCTGAAAACCCGGTAAGAATATTTGAATATTTACTGCTTTTAGACGTTAAAATATCTGAAAAATCGATGTACCATTACACCTCGGTACTGATTTGTATAGGAATTTAGACAACAAAATTTAGCAAATCCCACCATCGGGGGCGGTCGAGGGGGGTGCGGATCGACGGGGACTAATTCCTGGCGCCGATTAATGACGGTTTGCTGAAAAAAATTTGACAAATTTCAGAGTTTTTGAAAAAAACCAATAAAAATTAAGGCAAAAAAAAATTCTGAAATGTTTGCACACTGAAAATTTCGATGGCGTTGTGCAAGACAAAACGAATGAAGACCTTCTGCTGAAAACCCGGTAAGAATATTTGAATATTTACTGCTTTTAGACGTTAAAATATCTGAAAAATCGATGTACCATTACACCTCGGTACTGATTTGTATAGGAATTTAGACAACAAAATTTAGCAATTCCCACCATCGGGGGCGGTCGAGGGGGGTGCGGATCGACGGGGACTAATTCCTGGCGCCGATTAATGACGGTTTGCTGAAAAAAATTTGACAAATTTCAGAGTATTTGACAAAAAACAATAAAAATTTAAGGCAAAAAAAAATTCTGAAATGTTTGCACACTGAAAATTTCGATGGCGTTGTGCAAGACAAAACGAATGAAGACCTTCTGCTGAAAACCCGGTAAGAATATTTGAATATTTACTGCTTTTAGACGTTAAAATATCTGAAAAATCGATGTACCATTACACCTCGGTACGGTACTGATTTGTATAGGAATTTAGACAACAAAATTTAGCAATTCCCACCATCGGGGGCGGTCGAGGGGGGTGCGGATCGACGGGGAATAATTCCTGGCGCCGATTAATGACGGTTTACTGAATAAAATTTGACAAATTTCAGAGTCTTTGCCAAAAAATAAAAAAAAATTTAAGGCAAAAAAATTCTGAAATATTGGCGACACTGAAAATTTCGGGGGCGTTGTGCAAGACAAAACAAATGAAGACCTTCTGCTGAAAACCCGGTAAGATTATTTGAAGAATATTTACTGTTTTTAGACGTTAAAATATCTGAAAAATCGATCTACCATTACACCTCGGTACCGATTTGTATAGAAATTTAGACAACAAAATTTAGCAAATCCCACCATCGGGGGCGGTCGAGGGGGGTGCGGATCGATGGGGAATAATTCCTGGCGCCGATTAATGACGGTTTGCTGAAAAAAATTTGACAAATTTCAGAGTTTCTGACAAAAAACAAAAAAAATTTAAGGCAAAAAAAAATTCTGAAATGTTTGCACACTGAAAATTTCGATGGCGTTGTGCAAGACAAAACGAATGAAGACCTTCTGCTGAAAACCCGGTAAGAATATTTGAATATTTACTGCTTTTAGACGTTAAAATATCTGAAAAATCGATGTACCATTACACCTCGGTACTGATTTGTATAGGAATTTAGACAACAAAATTTAGCAAATCCCACCATCGGGGGCGGTCGAGGGGGGTGCGGATCGACGGGGAATAATTCCTGGCGCCGATTAATGACGGTTTGCTGAAAAAAATTTGACAAATTTCAGAGTACTTGAAAAAAAACAAAAAAAATTTAAGGCAAAAAAAAATTCTGAAATGTTTGCACACTGAAAATTTCGATGGCGTTGTGCAAAACAAAACGAATGAAGACCTTCTGCTGAAAACCCGGTAAGAATATTTGAATATTTACTGCTTTTAGACGTTAAAATATCTGAAAAATCGATCTACCATTACACCTCGGTACCGATTTGTATAGAAATTTAGACAACAAAATTTAGCAAATCCCACCATCGGGGGCGGTCGAGGGGGGTGCGGATCGATGGGGAATAATTCCTGGCGCCGATTAATGACGGTTTGCTGAAAAAAATTTGACAAATTTCAGAGTTTCTGACAAAAAACAAAAAAATTTAAGGCAAAAAAAAATTCTGAAATGTTTGCACACTGAAAATTTCGATGGCGTTGTGCAAGACAAAACGAATGAAGACCTTCTGCTGAAAACCCGGTAAGAATATTTGAATATTTACTGCTTTTAGACGTTAAAATATCTGAAAAATCGATGTACCATTACACCTCGGTACTGATTTGTATAGGAATTTAGACAACAAAATTTAGCAATTCCCACCATCGGGGGCGGTCGAGGGGGGTGCAGATCGACGGGGAATAATTCCTGGCGCCGATTAATGACGGTTTGCTGAAAAAAATTTGACAAAATTCAGAGTTTTTGACAAAAAACAAAAAAAATTTAAGACAAAAAAAAAATCTGAAATGTTTGCACACTGAAAATTTCGATGGCGTTGTGCAAGACAAAACGAATGAAGACCTTCTGCTGAAAACCCGGTAAGAATATTTGAATATTTACTGCTTTTAGACGTTAAAATATCTGAAAAATCGATGTACCATTACACCTCGGTACTGATTTGTATAGGAATTTAGACAACAAAATTTAGCAATTCCCACCATCGGGGGCGGTCGAGGGGGGTGCGGATCGACGGGGAATAATTCCTGGCGCCGAATAATGACGGTTTGCTGAAAAAAATTTGACAAATTTCAGAGTTTTTGACAAATAACAAAAAAAATTAAGGCAAAAAAAAATTCTGAAATGTTTGCACACTGAAAATTTCGATGGCGTTGTGCAAGACAAAACGAATGAAGACCTTCTGCTGAAAACCCGGTAAGAATATTTGAATATTTACTGCTTTTAGACGTTAAAATATCTGAAAAATCGATGTACCATTACACCTCGGTACGGTACTGATTTGTATAGGAATTTAGACAACAAAATTTAGCAATTCCCACCATCGGGGGCGGTCGAGGGGGGTGCGGATCGACGGGGAATAATTCCTGGCGCCGATTAATGACGGTTTGCTGAAAAAAATTTGACAAATTTCAGAGTTTTTGACAAAAAACAAAAAAAAATTAAGGCAAAAAAAAATTCTGAAATGTTTGCACACTGAAAATTTCGATGGCGTTGTGCAAGACAAAACGAATGAAGACCTTCTGCTGAAAACCCGGTAAGAATATTTGAATATTTACTGCTTTTAGACGTTAAAATATCTGAAAAATCGATGTACCATTACACCTCGGTACTGATTTGTATAGGAATTTAGACAACAAAATTTAGCAATTCCCACCATCGGGGGCGGTCGAGGGGGGTGCGGATCGACGGGGAATAATTCCTGGCGCCAATTAATGACGGTTTGCTGAAAAAAATTTGACAAATTTCAGAGTTTTCGACAAAAAACAAAAAAAAATTAAGGCAAAAAAAAATTCTGAAATGTTTGCACACTGAAAATTTCGATGGCGTTGTGCAAGACAAAACGAATGAAGACCTTCTGCTGAAAACCCGGTAAGAATATTTGAATATTTACTGCTTTTAGACGTTAAAATATCTGAAAAATCGATGTACCATTACACCTCGGTACGGTACTGATTTGTATAGGAATTCAGACAACAAAATTTAGCAATTCCCACCATCGGGGGCGGTCGAGGGGGGTGCGGATCGACGGGGACTAATTCCTGGCGCCGATTAATGACGGTTTGCTGAAAAAAATTTGATAAATTTCAGAGTTTTTGACAAAAAACAATAAAAATTAAGGCAAAAAAAAATTCTGAAATGTTTGCACACTGAAAATTTCGATGGCGTTGTGCAAGACAAAACGAATGAAGACCTTCTGCTGAAAACCCGGTAAGAATATTTGAATATTTACTGCTTTTAGACGTTAAAATATCTGAAAAATCGATGTACCATTACACCTCGGTACTGATTTGTATAGGAATTTAGACAACAAAATTTAGCAATTCCCACCATCGGGGGCGGTCGAGGGGGGTGCGGATCGACGGGGACTAATTCCTGGCGCCGATTAATGACGGTTTGCTGAAAAAAATTTGACAAATTTCAGAGTATTTGACAAAAAACAATAAAAATTTAAGGCAAAAAAAAATTCTGAAATGTTTGCACACTGAAAATTTCGATGGCGTTGTGCAAGACAAAACGAATGAAGACCTTCTGCTGAAAACCCGGTAAGAATATTTGAATATTTACTGCTTTTAGACGTTAAAATATCTGAAAAATCGATGTACCATTACACCTCGGTACGGTACTGATTTGTATAGGAATTTAGACAACAAAATTTAGCAATTCCCACCATCGGGGGCGGTCGAGGGGGGTGCGGATCGACGGGGAATAATTCCTGGCGCCGATTAATGACGGTTTACTGAATAAAATTTGACAAATTTCAGAGTCTTTGCCAAAAAATAAAAAAAAATTTAAGGCAAAAAAATTCTGAAATATTGGCGACACTGAAAATTTCGGGGGCGTTGTGCAAGACAAAACAAATGAAGACCTTCTGCTGAAAACCCGGTAAGATTATTTGAAGAATATTTACTGTTTTTAGACGTTAAAATATCTGAAAAATCGATCTACCATTACACCTCGGTACCGATTTGTATAGAAATTTAGACAACAAAATTTAGCAAATCCCACCATCGGGGGCGGTCGAGGGGGGTGCGGATCGATGGGGAATAATTCCTGGCGCCGATTAATGACGGTTTGCTGAAAAAATTTTGACAAATTTCAGAGTTTCTGACAAAAACAAACAAAATTTAAGGCAAAAAAAAATTCTGAAATGTTTGCACACTGAAAATTTCGATGGCGTTGTGCAAGACAAAACGAATGAAGACCTTCTGCTGAAAACCCGGTAAGAATATTTGAATATTTACTGCTTTTAGACGTTAAAATATCTGAAAAATCGATGTACCATTACACCTCGGTACGGTACTGATTTGTATAGGAATTTAGACAACAAAATTTAGCAATACAAACCATCGGGGGCGGTCGAGGGGGGTGCGGATCGACGGGGAATAATTCCTGGCGCCGATTAATGACGGTTTGCTGAAAAAAATTTGACAAATTTCAGAGTTTTTGACAAAAAACAAAAAAAAATTAAGGCAAAAAAAAATTCTGAAATGTTTGCACACTGAAAATTTCGATGGCGTTGTGCAAGACAAAACGAATGAAGACCTTCTGCTGAAAACCCGGTAAGAATATTTGAATATTTACTGCTTTTAGACGTTAAAATATCTGAAAAATCGATGTACCATTACACCTCGGTACGGTACTGATTTGTATAGGAATTTAGACAACAAAATTTAGCAATTCCCACCATCGGAGGCGGTCGAGGGGGGTGCGGATCGACGGGGAATAATTCCTGGCGCCGATTAATGACGTTTTGCTGAAAAAAATTTGACAAATTTCAGAGTTTTTGACAAAAAACAAAAAAAATTTAAGGCAAAAAAAAATTCTGAAATGTTTGCACACTGAAAATTTCGATGGCGTTGTGCAAGACAAAACGAATGAAGACCTTCTGCTGAAAACCCGGTAAGAATATTTGAATATTTACTGCTTTTAGAGGTTAAAATATCTGAAAAATCGATGTACCATTACACCTCGGTACTGATTTGTATAGGAATTTAGACAACAAAATTTAGCAAATCCCACCATCGGGGGCGGTCGCGGGGGGTGCGGATCGACGGGGACTAATTCCTGGCGCCGATTAATGACGGTTTGCTGAAAAAAATTTGACAAATTTCAGAGTATTTGAAAAAAAACAAAAAAAATTTAAGGCAAAAAAAAATTCTGAAATGTTTGCACACTGAAAATTTCGATGGCGTTGTGCAAGACAAAACGAATGAAGACCTTCTGCTGAAAACCCGGTAAGAATATTTGAATATTTACTGCTTTTAGACGTTAAAATATCTGAAAAATCGATGTACCATTACACCTCGGTACTGATTTGTATAGGAATTTAGACAACAAAATTTAGCAATTCCCACCATCGGGGGCGGTCGAGGGGGGTGCGGATCGACGGGGACTAATTCCTGGCGCCGATTAATGACGGTTTGCTGAAAAAAATTTGACAAATTTCAGAGTTTTTGACAAAAAACAAAAAAAATTTTAGGCAAAAAAAAAATTCTGATATGTTTGCACACTGAAAATTTCGATGGCGTTGTGCAAGACAAAACGAATGAAGACCTTCTGCTGAAAACCCGGTAAGAATATTTGAATATTTACTGCTTTTAGACGTTAAAATATCTGAAAAATCGATGTACCATTACACCTCGGTACTGATTTGTATAGGAATTTAGACAACAAAATTTAGCAATTCCCACCATCGGGGGCGGTCGAGGGGGGTGCGGATCGACGGGGAATAATTCCTGGCGCCGATTAATGACGGTTTGCTGAAAAAAATTTGACAAAATTCAGAGTTTTTGACAAAAAACAAAAAAAATTTAAGACAAAAAAAAAATCTGAAATGTTTGCACACTGAAAATTTCGATGGCGTTGTGCAAGACAAAACGAATGAAGACCTTCTGCTGAAAATCCGGTAAGAATATTTGAATATTTACTGCTTTTAGACGTTAAAATATCTGAAAAATCGATGTACCATTACACCTCGGTACGGTACTGATTTGTATAGGAATTTAGACAACAAAATTTAGCAATTCCCACCATCGGGGGCGGTCGAGGGGGGTGCGGATCGACGGGGAATAATTCCTGGCGCCGATTAATGACGGTTTGCTGAAAAAAATTTGACAAATTTCAGAGTTTTTGACAAAAAACAAAAAAAAATTAAGGCAAAAAAAAATTCTGAAATGTTTGCACACTGAAAATTTCGATGGCGTTGTGCAAGACAAAACGAATGAAGACCTTCTGCTGAAAACCCGGTAAGAATATTTGAATATTTACTGCTTTTAGACGTTAAAATATCTGAAAAATCGATGTACCATTACACCTCGGTACGGTACTGATTTGTATAGGAATTTAGACAACAAAATTTAGCAATTCCCACCATCGGGGGCGGTCGAGGGGGGTGCGGATCGACGGGGAATAATTCCTGGCGCCGATTAATGACGGTTTACTGAATAAAATTTGACAAATTTCAGAGTCTTTGCCAAAAAATAAAAAAAAATTTAAGGCAAAAAAATTCTGAAATATTGGCGACACTGAAAATTTCGGGGGCGTTGTGCAAGACAAAACAAATGAAGACCTTCTGCTGAAAACCCGGTAAGATTATTTGAAGAATATTTACTGTTTTTGGACGTTAAAATATCTGAAAAATCGATCTACCATTACACCTCGGTACCGATTTGTATAGAAATTTAGACAACAAAATTTAGCAAATCCCACCATCGGGGGCGGTCGAGGGGGGTGCGGATCGATGGGGAATAATTCCTGGCGCCGATTAATGACGGTTTGCTGAAAAAAATTTGACAAATTTCAGAGTTTTTGACAAAAAACAAAAAAAAATTAAGGCAAAAAAAAATTCTGAAATGTTTGCACACTGAAAATTTCGATGGCGTTGTGCAAGACAAAACGAATGAAGACCTTCTGCTGAAAACCCGGTAAGAATATTTGAATATTTACTGCTTTTAGACGTTAAAATATCTGAAAAATCGATGTACCATTACACCTCGGTACGGTACTGATTTGTATAGGAATTTAGACAACAAAATTTAGCAATTCCCACCATCGGAGGCGGTCGAGGGGGGTGCGGATCGACGGGGAATAATTCCTGGCGCCGATTAATGCCGTTTTGCTTAAAAAAATTTGACAAATTTCAGAGTTTTTGACAAAAAACAAAAAAAATTTAAGGCAAAAAAAAATTCTGAAATGTTTGCACACTGAAAATTTCGATGGCGTTGTGCAAGACAAAACGAATGAAGACCTTCTGCTGAAAACCCGGTAAGAATATTTGAATATTTACTGCTTTTAGAGGTTAAAATATCTGAAAAATCGATGTACCATTACACCTCGGTACTGATTTGTATAGGAATTTAGACAACAAAATTTAGCAATTCCCACCATCGGGGGCGGTCGCGGGGGGTGCGGATCGACGGGGACTAATTCCTGGCGCCGATTAATGACGGTTTGCTGAAAAAAATTTGACAAATTTCAGAGTTTTTGACAAAAAACAAAAAAAATTTAAGGCAAAAAAAAATTCTGAAATGTTTGCACACTGAAAATTTCGATGGCGTTGTGCAAGACAAAACGAATGAAGACCTTCTGCTGAAAACCCGGTAAGAATATTTGAATATTTACTGCTTTTAGACGTTAAAATATCTGAAAAATCGATGTACCATTACACCTCGGTACTGATTTGTATAGGAATTTAGACAACAAAATTTAGCAATTCCCACCATCGGGGGCGGTCGAGGGGGGTGCGGATCGACGGGGACTAATTCCTGGCGCCGATTAATGACGGTTTGCTGAAAAAAATTTGACAAATTTCAGAGTTTTTGACAAAAAACAAAAAAAATTTTAGGCAAAAAAAAAATTCTGATATGTTTGCACACTGAAAATTTCGATGGCGTTGTGCAAGACAAAACGAATGAAGACCTTCTGCTGAAAACCCGGTAAGAATATTTGAATATTTACTGCTTTTAGACGTTAAAATATCTGAAAAATCGATGTACCATTACACCTCGGTACTGATTTGTATAGGAATTTAGACAACAAAATTTAGCAATTCCCACCATCGGGGGCGGTCGAGGGGGGTGCGGATCGACGGGGAATAATTCCTGGCGCCGATTAATGACGGTTTGCTGAAAAAAATTTGACAAAATTCAGAGTTTTTGACAAAAAACAAAAAAAATTTAAGACAAAAAAAAAATCTGAAATGTTTGCACACTGAAAATTTCGATGGCGTTGTGCAAGACAAAACGAATGAAGACCTTCTGCTGAAAATCCGGTAAGAATATTTGAATATTTACTGCTTTTAGACGTTAAAATATCTGAAAAATCGATGTACCATTACACCTCGGTACGGTACTGATTTGTATAGGAATTTAGACAACAAAATTTAGCAATTCCCACCATCGGGGGCGGTCGAGGGGGGTGCGGATCGACGGGGAATAATTCCTGGCGCCGATTAATGACGGTTTGCTGAAAAAAATTTGACAAATTTCAGAGTTTTTGACAAAAAACAAAAAAAAATTAAGGCAAAAAAAAATTCTGAAATGTTTGCACACTGAAAATTTCGATGGCGTTGTGCAAGACAAAACGAATGAAGACCTTCTGCTGAAAACCCGGTAAGAATATTTGAATATTTACTGCTTTTAGACGTTAAAATATCTGAAAAATCGATGTACCATTACACCTCGGTACGGTACTGATTTGTATAGGAATTTAGACAACAAAATTTAGCAATTCCCACCATCGGGGGCGGTCGAGGGGGGTGCGGATCGACGGGGAATAATTCCTGGCGCCGATTAATGACGGTTTACTGAATAAAATTTGACAAATTTCAGAGTCTTTGCCAAAAAATAAAAAAAAATTTAAGGCAAAAAAATTCTGAAATATTGGCGACACTGAAAATTTCGGGGGCGTTGTGCAAGACAAAACAAATGAAGACCTTCTGCTGAAAACCCGGTAAGATTATTTGAAGAATATTTACTGTTTTTGGACGTTAAAATATCTGAAAAATCGATCTACCATTACACCTCGGTACCGATTTGTATAGAAATTTAGACAACAAAATTTAGCAAATCCCACCATCGGGGGCGGTCGAGGGGGGTGCGGATCGATGGGGAATAATTCCTGGCGCCGATTAATGACGGTTTGCTGAAAAAATTTTGACAAATTTCAGAGTTTCTGACAAAAACAAACAAAATTTAAGGCAAAAAAAAATTCTGAAATGTTTGCACACTGAAAATTTCGATGGCGTTGTGCAAGACAAAACGAATGAAGACCTTCTGCTGAAAACCCGGTAAGAATATTTGAATATTTACTGCTTTTAGACGTTAAAATATCTGAAAAATCGATGTACCATTACACCTCGGTACTGATTTGTATAGGAATTTAGACAACAAAATTTAGCAAATCCCACCATCGGGGGCGGTCGAGGGGGGTGCGGATCGACGGGGAATAATTCCTGGCGCCGATTAATGACGGTTTGCTGAAAAAAATTTGACAAATTTCAGAGTATTTGAAAAAAAACAAAAAAAATTTAAGGCAAAAAAAAATTCTGAAATGTTTGCACACTGAAAATTTCGATGGCGTTGTGCAAGACAAAACGAATGAAGATCTTCTGCTGAAAACCCGGTAAGAATATTTGAATATTTACTGCTTTTAGACGTTAAAATATCTGAAAAATCGATGTACCATTACACCTCGGTACGGTACTGATTTGTATAGGAATTTGGACAACAAAATTTAGCAATTCCCACCATCGGGGGCGGTCGAGGGGGGTGCGGATCGACGGGGAATAATTCCTGGCGCCGATTAATGACGGTTTGCTGAAAAAAATTTGACAAATTTCAGAGTTTTTGACAAAAAACAAAAAAAAATTAAGGCAAAAAAAAATTCTGAAATGTTTGCACACTGAAAATTTCGATGGCGTTGTGCAAGACAAAACGAATGAAGACCTTCTGCTGAAAACCCGGTAAGAATATTTGAATATTTACTGCTTTTAGACGTTAAAATATCTGAAAAATCGATGTACCATTACACCTCGGTACTGATTTGTATAGGAATTTAGACAACAAAATTTAGCAAATCCCACCATCGGGGGCGGTCGAGGGGGGTGCGGATCGATGGGGAATAATTCCTGGCGCCGATTAATGACGGTTTGCTGAAAAAAATTTGACAAATTTCAGAGTTTTTGACAAAATCCAAAAAAATTTAAGGCAAAAAAAAATTCTGAAATGTTTGCACACTGAAAATTTCGATGGCGTTGTGCAAGACAAAACGAATGAAGACCTTCTGCTGAAAACCCGGTAAGAATATTTGAATATTTACTGCTTTTAGACGTTAAAATATCTGAAAAATCGATGTACCATTACACCTCGGTACTGATTTGTATAGGAATTTAGACAACAAAATTTAGCAATTCCCACCATCGGGGGCGGTCGAGGGGGGTGCGGATCGACGGGGAATAATTCCTGGCGCCGATTAATGACGGTTTGCTGAAAAAAATTTGACAAAATTCAGAGTTTTTGACAAAAAACAAAAAAAATTTAAGACAAAAAAAAAATCTGAAATGTTTGCACACTGAAAATTTCGATGGCGTTGTGCAAGACAAAACGAATGAAGACCTTCTGCTGAAAATCCGGTAAGAATATTTGAATATTTACTGCTTTTAGACGTTAAAATATCTGAAAAATCGATGTACCATTACACCTCGGTACGGTACTGATTTGTATAGGAATTTAGACAACAAAATTTAGCAATTCCAACCATCGGGGGCGGTCGAGGGGGGTGCGGATCGACGGGGAATAATTCCTGGCGCCGATTAATGACGGTTTGCTGAAAAAAATTTGACAAATTTCAGAGTTTTTGACAAAAAACAAAAAAAAATTAAGGCAAAAAAAAATTCTGAAATGTTTGCACACTGAAAATTTCGATGGCGTTGTGCAAGACAAAACGAATGAAGACCTTCTGCTGAAAACCCGGTAAGAATATTTGAATATTTACTGCTTTTAGACGTTAAAATATCTGAAAAATCGATGTACCATTACACCTCGGTACGGTACTGATTTGTATAGGAATTTAGACAACAAAATTTAGCAATTCCCACCATCGGAGGCGGTCGAGGGGGGTGCGGATCGACGGGGAATAATTCCTGGCGCCGATTAATGACGTTTTGCTGAAAAAAATTTGACAAATTTCAGAGTTTTTGACAAAAAACAATAAAAATTAAGGCAAAAAAAAATTCTGAAATGTTTGCACACTGAAAATTTCGATGGCGTTGTGCAAGACAAAACGAATGAAGACCTTCTGCTGAAAACCCGGTAAGAATATTTGAATATTTACTGCTTTTAGACGTTAAAATATCTGAAAAATCGATGTACCATTACACCTCGGTACTGATTTGTATAGGAATTTAGACAACAAAATTTAGCAATTCCCACCATCGGGGGCGGTCGAGGGGGGTGCGGATCGACGGGGAATAATTCCTGGCGCCGATTAATGACGGTTTGCTGAAAAAAATTTGACAAATTTCAGAGTTTTTGACAAAAAACAAAAAAAATTTAAGGCAAAAAAAAATTCTGAAATGTTTGCACACTGAAAATTTCGATGGCGTTGTGCAAGACAAAACGAATGAAGACCTTCTGCTGAAAACCCGGTAAGAATATTTGAATATTTACTGCTTTTAGACGCTAAAATATCTGAAAAATCGATGTACCATTACACCTCGGTACGGTACTGATTTGTATAGGAATTTAGACAACAAAATTTAGCAATTCCCACCATCGGGGGCGGTCGAGGGGGGTGCGGATCGACGGGGACTAATTCCTGGCGCCGATTAATGACGGTTTGCTGAAAAAAATTTGACAAATTTCAGAGTTTCTGACAAAAAACAAAAAAAATTTAAGGCAAAAAAAAATTCTGAAATGTTTGCACACTGAAAATTTCGATGGCGTTGTGCAAGACAAAACGAATGAAGACCTTCTGCTGAAAACCCGGTAAGAATATTTGAATATTTACTGCTTTTAGACGTTAAAATATCTGAAAAATCGATGTACCATTACACCTCGGTACTGATTTGTATAGGAATTTAGACAACAAAATTAAGCAATTCCCACCATCGGGGGCGGTCGAGGGGGGTGCGGATCGACGGGGAATAATTCCTGGCGCCGATTAATGACGGTTTGCTGAAAAAAATTTGACAAATTTCAGAGTTTTTGACAAAAAACAAAAAAAATTTAAGGCAAAAAAAAATTCTGAAATGTTTGCACACTGAAAATTTCGATGGCGTTGTGCAAGACAAAACGAATGAAGACCTTCTGCTGAAAACCCGGTAAGAATATTTGAATATTTACTGCTTTTAGACGTTAAAATATCTGAAAAATCGATGTACTACACCTCGGTACTGATTTGTATAGGAATTTAGACAACAAAATTTAGCAATTCCCACCATCGGGGGCGGTCGAGGGGGGTGCGGATCGACGGGGAATAATTCCTGGCGCCGATTAATGACAGTTTGCTGAAAAAAATTTGACAAATTTCAGAGTTTTTGACAAAAAACAAAAAAAAATTAAGGCAAAAAAAAATTCTGAAATGTTTGCACACTGAAAATTTCGATGGCGTTGTGCAAGACAAAACGAATGAAGACCTTCTGCTGAAAACCCGGTAAGAATATTTGAATATTTACTGCTTTTAGACGTTAAAATATCTGAAAAATCGATGTACCATTACACCTCGGTACTGATTTGTATAGGAATTTAGACAACAAAATTTAGCAATTCCCACCATCGGGGGCGGTCGAGGGGGGTGCGGATCGACGGGGAATAATTCCTGGCGCCGATTAAAGACGGTTTGCTGAAAAAAAATTGACAAATTTCAGAGTTTTTGACAAAAAACAAAAAAAATTTAAGGCAAAAAAAAATTCTGAAATGTTTGCACACTGAAAATTTCGATGGCGTTGTGCAAGACAAAACGAATGAAGACCTTCTGCTGAAAACCCAGTAAGAATATGTGAATATTTACTGCTTTTAGACGTTAAAATATCTGAAAAATCGATGTACCATTACACCTCGGTACGGTACTGATTTGTATAGGAATTTAGACAACAAAATTTAGCAATTCCCACCATCGGGGGCGGTCGAGGGGGGTGCGGATCGACGGGGAATAATTCCTGGCGCCGATTAATGACGGTTTGCTGAAAAAAATTTGACAAATTTCAGAGTTTTTGACAAAAAACAAAAAAAATTTAAGGCAAAAAAAAATTCTGAAATGTTTGCACACTGAAAATTTCGATGGCGTTGTGCAAGACAAAACGAATGAAGACCTTCTGCTGAAAACCCAGTAAGAATATGTGAATATTTACTGCTTTTAGACGTTAAAATATCTGAAAAATCGATGTACCATTACACCTCGGTACGGTACTGATTTGTATAGGAATTTAGACAACAAAATTTAGCAATTCCCACCATCGGGGGCGGTCGAGGGGGTTGCGGATCGACGGGGAATAATTCCTGGCGCCGATTAATGACGGTTTGCTGAAAAAAATTTGACAAATTTCAGAGTTTTTGACAAAAAACAAAAAAAAATTAAGGCAAAAAAAATTTCTGAAATGTTTGCACACTGAAAATTTCGATGGCGTTGTGCAAGACAAAACGAATGAAGACCTTCTGCTGAAAACCCAGTAAGAATATGTGAATATTTACTGCTTTTAGACGTTAAAATATCTGAAAAATCGATGTACTATTACACCTCGGTACTGATTTGTATAGGAATTTAGACAACAAAATTTAGCAATTCCCACCATCGGGGGCGGTCGAGGGGGGTGCGGATCGACGGGGAATAATTCCAGGCGCCGATTAAAGACGGTTTGCTAAAAAAAAATATGACAAATTTCAGAGTTTTTGACAAAAAACAAAAAAAATTTAAGGCAAAAAAAAATTCTGAAATGTTTGCACACTGAAAATTTCGATGGCGTTGTGCAAGACAAAACGAATGAAGACCTTCTGCTGAAAACCCAGTAAGAATATGTGAATATTTACTGCTTTTAGACGTTAAAATATCTGAAAAATCGATGTACCATTACACCTCGGTACGGTACTGATTTGTATAGGAATTTAGACAACAAAATTTAGCAATTCCCACCATCGGGGGCGGTCGAGGGGGGTGCGGATCGACGGGGAATAATTCCTGGCGCCGATTAATGACGGTTTGCTGAAAAAAATTTGACAAATTTCAGAGTTTTTGACAAAAAACAAAAAAAAATTAAGGCAAAAAAAAATTCTGAAATGTTTGCACACTGAAAATTTCGATGGCGTTGTGCAAGACAAAACGAGTGAAGACCTTCTGCTGAAAACCCGGTAAGAATATTTGAATATTTACTGCTTTTAGACGTTAAAATATCTGAAAAATCGATGTACCATTACACCTCGGTACTGATTTGTATAGGAATTTCGACAACAAAATTTAGCAATTCCCACCATCGGGGGCGGTCGAGGGGGGTGCGGATCGACGGGGAATAATTCCTGGCGCCGATTAATGACGGTTTGCTGAAAAAAATTTGACAAATTTCAGAGTATTTGACAAAAAACAATAAAAATTTAAAGCAAAAAAAAAAACTGAAATGTTTGCACACTGAAAAATTCGATGGCGTTGTGCAAGACAAAACGAATGAAGACCTTCTGCTGAAAACCCGGTAAGAATATGTGAATATTTACTGCTTTTAGACGTTAAAATATCTGAAAAATCGATGTACTATTACACCTCGGTACTGATTTGTATAGGAATTTAGACAACAAAATTTAGCAATTCCCACCATCGGGGGCGGTCGAGGGGGGTGCGGATCGACGGGGAATAATTCCTGGCGCCGATTAATGACGGTTTGCTGAAAAAAATTTGACAAATTTCAGAGTTTTTGACAAAAAACAAAAAAAATTTAAGGCAAAAAAAAATTCTGAAGTGTTTGCACACTGAAAATTTCGATGGCGTTGTGCAAGACAAAACGAATGAAGACCTTCTGCTGAAAACCCGGTAAGAATATTTGAATATTTACTGCTTTTAGACGTTAAAATATCTGAAAAATCGATGTACTATTACACCTCGGTACTGATTTGTATAGGAATTTAGACAACAAAATTTAGCAATTCCCACCATCGGGGCGGTCGAGGGGGGTGCGGATCGACGGGGAATAATTCCTGGCGCCGATTAATGACGGTTTGCTGAAAAAAATTTGACAAATTTCAGAGTTTTTGACAAAAAACAAAAAAAAATTAAGGCAAAAAAAAATTCTGAAATGTTTGCACACTGAAAATTTCGATGGCGTTGTGCAAGACAAAACGAATGAAGACCTTCTGCTGAAAACCCAGTAAGAATATGTGAATATTTACTGCTTTTAGACGTTAAAATATCTGAAAAATCGATGTACTATTACACCTCGGTACTGATTTGTATAGGAATTTAGACAACAAAATTTAGCAATTCCCACCATCGGGGGCGGTCGAGGGGGGTGCGGATCGACGGGGAATAATTCCTGGCGCCGATTAAAGACGGTTTGCTAAAAAAAAATATGACAAATTTCAGAGTTTTTTACAAAAAACAAAAAAAATTTAAGGCAAAAAAAAATTCTGAAATGTTTGCACACTGAAAATTTCGATGGCGTTGTGCAAGACAAAACGAATGAAGACCTACTGCTGAAAACCCAGTAAGAATATGTGAATATTTACTGCTTTTAGACGTTAAAATATCTGAAAAATCGATGTACCATTACACCTCGGTACGGTACTGATTTGTATAGGAATTTAGACAACAAAATTTAGCAATTCCCACCATCGGGGGCGGTCGAGGGGGGTGCGGATCGACGGGGAATAATTCCTGGCGCCGATTAATGACGGTTTGCTGGAAAAAATTTGACAAATTTCAGAGTTTTTGACAAAAAACAAAAAAAAATTAAGGCAAAAAAAAATTCTGAAATGTTTGCACACTGAAAATTTCGATGGCGTTGTGCAAGACAAAACGAATGAAGACCTTCTGCTGAAAACCCGGTAAGAATATTTGAATATTTACTGCTTTTAGACGTTAAAATATCTGAAAAATCGATGTACCATTACACCTCGGTACTGATTTGTATAGGAATTTGGACAACAAAATTTAGCAATTCCCACCATCGGGGGCGGTCGAGGGGGGTGCGGATCGACGGGGAATAATTCCTGGCGCCGATTAATGACGGTTTGCTGAAAAAAATTTGACAAATTTCAGAGTATTTGACAAAAAACAATAAAAATTTAAGGCAAAAAAAAAATCTGAAATGTTTGCACACTGAAAATTTCGATGGCGTTGTGCAAGACAAAACGAATGAAGACCTACAGCTGAAAACCCGGTAAGAATATGTGAATATTTACTGCTTTTAGACGTTAAAATATCTGAAAAATCGATGTACTATTACACCTCGGTACTGATTTGTATAGGAATTTAGACAACAAAATTTAGCAATTCCCACCATCGGGGGCGGTCGAGGGGGGTGCGGATCGACGGGGAATAATTCCTGGGGCCGATTAATGACGGTTTGCCGAAAAAAATTTGACAAATTTCAGAGATTTTGACAAAAAACAAAAAAAATATAAGGCAAAAAAAAATTCTGAAATGTTTGCACACTGAAAATTTCGATGGCGTTGTGCAAGACAAAACGAATGAAGACCTTCTGCTGAAAACCCGGTAAGAATATTTGAATATTTACTGCTTTTAGACGTTAAAATATCCGAAGAATCGATGTACCATTACACCTCGGTACTGATTTGTATAGGAATTTAGACAACAAAATTTAGCAAATCCCACCATCGGGGGCGGTCGAGGGGGATGCGGATCGACGGGGAATAATTCCTGGCGCCGATTAAAGACGGTTTGCTGAAAAAAATTTGACAAATTTCAGAGTATTTGACAAAAAACAATAAAAATTTAAGGCAAAAAAAAATTCTGAAATGTTTGCACACTGAAAATTTCGATGGCGTTGTGCAAGACAAAACGAATGAAGACCTTCTGCTGAAAACCCGGTAAGAATATTTGAATATTTACTGCTTTTAGACGTTAAAATATCTGAAAAATCGATGTACCATTACACCTCGGTACTGATTTGTATAGGAATTTAGACAACAAAATTTAGCAATTCCCACCATCGGGGGCGGTCGAGGGGGGTGCGGATCGACGGGGACTAATTCCTGGCGCCGATTAATGACGGTTTGCTGAAAAAAATTTGACAAATTTCAGAGTTTTTGACAAAAACCAAAAAAATTTTAGGCAAAAAAAAAATTCTGATATGTTTGCACACTGAAAATTTCGATGGCGTTGTGCAAGACAAAACGAATGAAGACCTTCTGCTGAAAACCCGGTAAGAATATTTGAATATTTACTGCTTTTAGACGTTAAAATATCTGAAAAATCGATGTACCATTACACTTCGGTACGGTACTGATTTGTATAGGAATTTAGACAACAAAATTTAGCAATTCCCACCATCGGGGGCAGTCGAGGGGGGTGCGGATCGACGGGGAATAATTCCTGGCGCCGATTAATGACGGTTTGCTGAAAAAAATTTGACAAATTTCAGTTTTTGAAAAAAATCAAAAAAATTTAAGCCAAAAAAAATTCTGAAATGTTTGCACACTGAAAATTTCGATGGCGTTGTGCAAGACAAAACGAATGAAGACCTTCTGCTGAAAACCCGGTAAGAATATTTGAATATTTACTGCTTTTAGACGTTAAAATATCTGAAAAATCGATGTACCATTACACCTCGGTACTGATTTGTATAGGAATTTAGACAACAAAATTTAGCAATTCCCACCATCGGGGGCGGTCGAGGGGGGTGCGGATCGACGGGGAATAATTCCTGGCGCCGATTAATGACGGTTTGCTGAAAAAAATTTGACAAATTTCAGAGTTTTTGACAAAAAACAAAAAAAATTTAAGGCAAAAAAAAATTCTGAAATGTTTGCACACTGAAAATTTCGATGGCGTTGTGCAAGACAAAACGAATGAAGACCTTCTGCTGAAAACCCGGTAAGAATATTTGAATATTTACTGCTTTTAGACGCTAAAATATCTGAAAAATCGATGTACCATTACACCTCGGTACTGATTTGTATAGGAATTTAGACAACAAAATTTAGCAATTCCCACCATCGGGGGCGGTCGAGGGGGGTGCGGATCGACGGGGACTAATTCCTGGCGCCGATTAAAGACGGTTTGCTGAAAAAAATTTGACAAATTTCAGAGTTTCTGACAAAAAACAAAAAAAATTTAAGGCAAAAAAAAATTCTGAAATGTTTGCACACTGAAAATTTCGATGGCGTTGTGCAAGACAAAACGAATGAAGACCTTCTGCTGAAAACCCGGTAAGAATATTTGAATATTTACTGCTTTTAGACGTTAAAATATCTGAAAAATCGATGTACCATTACACCTCGGTACTGATTTGTATAGGAATTTAGACAACAAAATTTAGCAATTCCCACCATCGGGGGCGGTCGAGGGGGGTGCGGATCGACGGGGACTAATTCCTGGCGCCGATTAATGACGGTTTGCTGAAAAAAATTTGACAAATTTCAGAGTTTTTGACAAAAACCAAAAAAATTTTAGGCAAAAAAAAAATTCTGATATGTTTGCACACTGAAAATTTCGATGGCGTTGTGCAAGACAAAACGAATGAAGACCTTCTGCTGAAAACCCGGTAAGAATATTTGAATATTTACTGCTTTTAGACGTTAAAATATCTGAAAAATCGATGTACCATTACACTTCGGTACGGTACTGATTTGTATAGGAATTTAGACAACAAAATTTAGCAATTCCCACCATCGGGGGCAGTCGAGGGGGGTGCGGATCGACGGGGAATAATTCCTGGCGCCGATTAATGACGGTTTGCTGAAAAAAATTTGACAAATTTCAGTTTTTGAAAAAAATCAAAAAAATTTAAGCCAAAAAAAATTCTGAAATGTTTGCACACTGAAAATTTCGATGGCGTTGTGCAAGACAAAACGAATGAAGACCTTCTGCTGAAAACCCGGTAAGAATATTTGAATATTTACTGCTTTTAGACGTTAAAATATCTGAAAAATCGATGTACCATTACACCTCGGTACTGATTTGTATAGGAATTTAGACAACAAAATTTAGCAATTCCCACCATCGGGGGCGGTCGAGGGGGGTGCGGATCGACGGGGAATAATTCCTGGCGCCGATTAATGACGGTTTGCTGAAAAAAATTTGACAAATTTCAGAGTTTTTAACAAAAAACAAAAAAAATTTAAGGCAAAAAAAAATTCTGAAATGTTTGCACACTGAAAATTTCGATGGCGTTGTGCAAGACAAAACGAATGAAGACCTTCTGCTGAAAACCCGGTAAGAATATTTGAATATTTACTGCTTTTAGACGCTAAAATATCTGAAAAATCGATGTACCATTACACCTCGGTACTGATTTGTATAGGAATTTAGACAACAAAATTTAGCAATTCCCACCATCGGGGGCGGTCGAGGGGGGTGCGGATCGACGGGGACTAATTCCTGGCGCCGATTAATGACGGTTTGCTGAAAAAAATTTGACAAATTTCAGAGTTTCTGACAAAAAACAAAAAAAATTTAAGGCAAAAAAAAATTCTGAAATGTTTGCACACTGAAAATTTCGATGGCGTTGTGCAAGACAAAACGAATGAAGACCTTCTGCTGAAAACCCGGTAAGAATATTTGAATATTTACTGCTTTTAGACGTTAAAATATCTGAAAAATCGATGTACCATTACACCTCGGTACTGATTTGTATAGGAATTTAGACAACAAAATTAATCAAATCCAACCATCGGGGGCGGTCGAGGGGGGTGCGGATCGACGGGGAATAATTCCTGGCGCCGATTAATGACGGTTTGCTGAAAAAAATTTGACAAATTTCAGAGTTTTTGACAAAAAACAAAAAAAATTTAAGGCAAAAAAAAATTCTGAAATGTTTGCACACTGAAAATTTCGATGGCGTTGTGCAAGACAAAACGAATGAAGACCTTCTGCTGAAAACCCGGTAAGAATATTTGAATATTTACTGCTTTTAGACGTTAAAATATCTGAAAAATCGATGTACTACACCTCGGTACTGATTTGTATAGGAATTTAGACAACAAAATTTAGCAATTCCCACCATCGGGGGCGGTCGAGGGGGGTGCGGATCGACGGGGAATAATTCCTGGCGCCGATTAATGACAGTTTGCTGAAAAAAATTTGACAAATTTCAGAGTTTTTGACAAAAAACAAAAAAAAATTAAGGCAAAAAAAAATTCTGAAATGTTTGCACACTGAAAATTTCGATGGCGTTGTGCAAGACAAAACGAATGAAGACCTTCTGCTGAAAACCCGGTAAGAATATTTGAATATTTACTGCTTTTAGACGTTAAAATATCTGAAAAATCGATGTACCATTACACCTCGGTACTGATTTGTATAGGAATTTAGACAACAAAATTTAGCAATTCCCACCATCGGGGGCGGTCGAGGGGGGTGCGGATCGACGGGGAATAATTCCTGGCGCCGATTAAAGACGGTTTGCTGAAAAAAAATTGACAAATTTCAGAGTTTTTGACAAAAAACAAAAAAAATTTAAGGCAAAAAAAAATTCTGAAATGTTTGCACACTGAAAATTTCGATGGCGTTGTGCAAGACAAAACGAATGAAGACCTTCTGCTGAAAACCCAGTAAGAATATGTGAATATTTACTGCTTTTAGACGTTAAAATATCTGAAAAATCGATGTACCATTACACCTCGGTACGGTACTGATTTGTATAGGAATTTAGACAACAAAATTTAGCAATTCCCACCATCGGGGGCGGTCGAGGGGGGTGCGGATCGACGGGGAATAATTCCTGGCGCCGATTAATGACGGTTTGCTGAAAAAAATTTGACAAATTTCAGAGTTTTTGACAAAAAACAAAAAAAAATTAAGGCAAAAAAAAATTCTGAAATGTTTGCACACTGAAAATTTCGATGGCGTTGTGCAAGACAAAACGAATGAAGACCTTCTGCTGAAAACCCGGTAAGAATATTTGAATATTTACTGCTTTTAGACGTTAAAATATCTGAAAAATCGATGTACCATTACACCTCGGTACTGATTTGTATAGGAATTTAGACAACAAAATTTAGCAATTCCCACCATCGGGGGCGGTCGAGGGGGGTGCGGATCGACGGGGAATAATTCCTGGCGCCGATTAAAGACGGTTTGCTGAAAAAAAATTGACAAATTTCAGAGTTTTTGACAAAAAACAAAAAAAATTTAAGGCAAAAAAAAATTCTGAAATGTTTGCACACTGAAAATTTCGATGGCGTTGTGCAAGACAAAACGAATGAAGACCTTCTGCTGAAAACCCAGTAAGAATATGTGAATATTTACTGCTTTTAGACGTTAAAATATCTGAAAAATCGATGTACCATTACACCTCGGTACGGTACTGATTTGTATAGGAATTTAGACAACAAAATTTAGCAATTCCCACCATCGGGGGCGGTCGAGGGGGTTGCGGATCGACGGGGAATAATTCCTGGCGCCGATTAATGACGGTTTGCTGAAAAAAATTTGACAAATTTCAGAGTTTTTGACAAAAAACAAAAAAAAATTAAGGCAAAAAAAATTTCTGAAATGTTTGCACACTGAAAATTTCGATGGCGTTGTGCAAGACAAAACGAATGAAGACCTTCTGCTGAAAACCCAGTAAGAATATGTGAATATTTACTGCTTTTAGACGTTAAAATATCTGAAAAATCGATGTACTATTACACCTCGGTACTGATTTGTATAGGAATTTAGACAACAAAATTTAGCAATTCCCACCATCGGGGGCGGTCGAGGGGGGTGCGGATCGACGGGGAATAATTCCAGGCGCCGATTAAAGACGGTTTGCTAAAAAAAAATATGACAAATTTCAGAGTTTTTGACAAAAAACAAAAAAAATTTAAGGCAAAAAAAAATTCTGAAATGTTTGCACACTGAAAATTTCGATGGCGTTGTGCAAGACAAAACGAATGAAGACCTTCTGCTGAAAACCCAGTAAGAATATGTGAATATTTACTGCTTTTAGACGTTAAAATATCTGAAAAATCGATGTACCATTACACCTCGGTACGGTACTGATTTGTATAGGAATTTAGACAACAAAATTTTGCAATTCCCACCATCGGGGGCGGTCGAGGGGGGTGCGGATCGACGGGGAATAATTCCTGGCGCCGATTAATGACGGTTTGCTGAAAAAAATTTGACAAATTTCAGAGTTTTTGACAAAAAACAAAAAAAAATTAAGGCAAAAAAAAATTCTGAAATGTTTGCACACTGAAAATTTCGATGGCGTTGTGCAAGACAAAACGAGTGAAGACCTTCTGCTGAAAACCCGGTAAGAATATTTGAATATTTACTGCTTTTAGACGTTAAAATATCTGAAAAATCGATGTACCATTACACCTCGGTACTGATTTGTATAGGAATTTCGACAACAAAATTTAGCAATTCCCACCATCGGGGGCGGTCGAGGGGGGTGCGGATCGACGGGGAATAATTCCTGGCGCCGATTAATGACGGTTTGCTGAAAAAAATTTGACAAATTTCAGAGTATTTGACAAAAAACAATAAAAATTTAAAGCAAAAAAAAAAACTGAAATGTTTGCACACTGAAAAATTCGATGGCGTTGTGCAAGACAAAACGAATGAAGACCTTCTGCTGAAAACCCGGTAAGAATATGTGAATATTTACTGCTTTTAGACGTTAAAATATCTGAAAAATCGATGTACTATTACACCTCGGTACTGATTTGTATAGGAATTTAGACAACAAAATTTAGCAATTCCCACCATCGGGGGCGGTCGAGGGGGGTGCGGATCGACGGGGAATAATTCCTGGCGCCGATTAATGACGGTTTGCTGAAAAAAATTTGACAAATTTCAGAGTTTTTGACAAAAAACAAAAAAAATTTAAGGCAAAAAAAAATTCTGAAGTGTTTGCACACTGAAAATTTCGATGGCGTTGTGCAAGACAAAACGAATGAAGACCTTCTGCTGAAAACCCGGTAAGAATATTTGAATATTTACTGCTTTTAGACGTTAAAATATCTGAAAAATCGATGTACTATTACACCTCGGTACTGATTTGTATAGGAATTTAGACAACAAAATTTAGCAATTCCCACCATCGGGGCGGTCGAGGGGGGTGCGGATCGACGGGGAATAATTCCTGGCGCCGATTAAAGACGGTTTGCTGAAAAAAATTTGACAAATTTCAGAGTTTTTGACAAAATACAAAAAAAATTTAAGGCAAAAAAAAATTCTGAAATGTTTGCACACTGAAAATTTCGATGGCGTTGTGCAAGACAAAACGAATGAAGACCTTCTGCTGAAAACCCAGTAAGAATATGTGAATATTTACTGCTTTTAGACGTTAAAATATCTGAAAAATCGATGTACCATTACACCTCGGTACGGTACTGATTTGTATAGGAATTTAGACAACAAAATTTAGCAATTCCCACCATCGGGGGTGGTCGAGGGGGGTGCGGATCGACGGGGAATAATTCCTGGCGCCGATTAATGACGGTTTGCTGAAAAAAATTTGACAAATTTCAGAGTTTTTGACAAAAAACAAAAAAAAATTAAGGCAAAAAAAAATTCTGAAATGTTTGCACACTGAAAATTTCGATGGCGTTGTGCAAGACAAAACGAATGAAGACCTTCTGCTGAAAACCCAGTAAGAATATGTGAATATTTACTGCTTTTAGACGTTAAAATATCTGAAAAATCGATGTACTATTACACCTCGGTACTGATTTGTATAGGAATTTAGACAACAAAATTTAGCAATTCCCACCATCGGGGGCGGTCGAGGGGGGTGCGGATCGACGGGGAATAATTCCTGGCGCCGATTAAAGACGGTTTGCTAAAAAAAAATATGACAAATTTCAGAGTTTTTTACAAAAAACAAAAAAAATTTAAGGCAAAAAAAAATTCTGAAATGTTTGCACACTGAAAATTTCGATGGCGTTGTGCAAGACAAAACGAATGAAGACCTTCTGCTGAAAACCCAGTAAGAATATGTGAATATTTACTGCTTTTAGACGTTAAAATATCTGAAAAATCGATGTACCATTACACCTCGGTACGGTACTGATTTGTATAGGAATTTAGACAACAAAATTTAGCAATTCCCACCATCGGGGGCGGTCGAGGGGGGTGCGGATCGACGGGGAATAATTCCTGGCGCCGATTAATGACGGTTTGCTGGAAAAAATTTGACAAATTTCAGAGTTTTTGACAAAAAACAAAAAAAAATTAAGGCAAAAAAAAATTCTGAAATGTTTGCACACTGAAAATTTCGATGGCGTCGTGCAAGACAAAACGAATGAAGACCTTCTGCTGAAAACCCGGTAAGAATATTTGAATATTTACTGCTTTTAGACGTTAAAATATCTGAAAAATCGATGTACCATTACACCTCGGTACTGATTTGTATAGGAATTTGGACAACAAAATTTAGCAATTCCCACCATCGGGGGCGGTCGAGGGGGGTGCGGATCGACGGGGAATAATTCCTGGCGCCGATTAATGACGGTTTGCTGAAAAAAATTTGACAAATTTCAGAGTATTTGACAAAAAACAATAAAAATTTAAGGCAAAAAAAAAATCTGAAATGTTTGCACACTGAAAATTTCGATGGCGTTGTGCAAGACAAAACGAATGAAGACCTTCTGCTGAAAACCCGGTAAGAATATGTGAATATTTACTGCTTTTAGACGTTAAAATATCTGAAAAATCGATGTACTATTACACCTCGGTACTGATTTGTATAGGAATTTAGACAACAAAATTTAGCAATTCCCACCATCGGGGGCGGTCGAGGGGGGTGCGGATCGACGGGGAATAATTCCTGGGGCCGATTAATGACGGTTTGCCGAAAAAAATTTGACAAATTTCAGAGATTTTGACAAAAAACAAAAAAAATTTAAGGCAAAAAAAAATTCTGAAATGTTTGCACACTGAAAATTTCGATGGCGTTGTGCAAGACAAAACGAATGAAGACCTTCTGCTGAAAACCCGGTAAGAATATTTGAATATTTACTGCTTTTAGACGTTAAAATATCCGAAGAATCGATGTACCATTACACCTCGGTACTGATTTGTATAGGAATTTAGACAACAAAATTTAGCAAATCCCACCATCGGGGGCGGTCGAGGGGGATGCGGATCGACGGGGAATAATTCCTGGCGCCGATTAAAGACGGTTTGCTGAAAAAAATTTGACAAATTTCAGAGTATTTGACAAAAAACAATAAAAATTTAAGGCAAAAAAAAATTCTGAAATGTTTGCACACTGAAAATTTCGATGGCGTTGTGCAAGACAAAACGAATGAAGACCTTCTGCTGAAAACCCGGTAAGAATATTTGAATATTTACTGCTTTTAGACGTTAAAATATCTGAAAAATCGATGTACCATTACACCTCGGTACGGTACTGATTTGTATAGGAATTTAGACAACAAAATTTAGCAATTCCCACCATCGGGGGCGGTCGAGGGGGGTGCGGATCGACGGGGAATAATTCCTGGCGCCGATTAATGACGGTTTGCTGAAAAAAATTTGACAAATTTCAGAGTTTTTGACAAAAAACAAAAAAAAATAAAGGCAAAAAAAAATTCTGAAATGTTTGCACACTGAAAATTTCGATGGCGTTGTGCAAGACAAAACGAATGAAGACCTTCTGCTGAAAACCCGGTAAGAATATTTGAATATTTACTGCTTTTAGACGTTAAAATATCTGAAAAATCGATGTACCATTACACCTCGGTACTGATTTGTATAGGAATTTAGACAACAAAATTTAGCAATTCCCACCATCGGGGGCGGTCGAGGGGGGTGCGGATCGACGGGGAATAATTCCTGGCGCCGATTAATGACGGTTTGCTGAAAAAAATTTGACAAATTTCAGAGTATTTGACAAAAAACAATAAAAAATAAAGGCAAAAAAAAAAACTGAAATGTTTGCACACTGAAAATTTCAATGGCGTTGTGCAAGACAAAACGAATGAAGACCTTCTGCTGAAAACCCGGTAAGAATATGTGAATATTTACTGCTTTTAGACGTTAAAATATCTGAAAAATCGATGTACTATTACACCTCGGTACTGATTTGTATAGGAATTTAGACAACAAAATTTAGCAATTCCCACCATCGGGGGCGGTCGAGGGGGGTGCGGATCGACGGGGAATAATTCCTGGGGCCGATTAATGACGGTTTGCCGAAAAAAATTTGACAAATTTCAGAGTTTTTGACAAAAAACAAAAAAAATTTAAGGCAAAAAAAAATTCTGAAATGTTTGCACACTGAAAATTTCGATGGCGTTGTGCAAGACAAAACGAATGAAGACCTTCTGCTGAAAACCCGGTAAGAATATTTGAATATTTACTGCTTTTAGACGTTAAAATATCTGAAAAATCGATGTACCATTACACCTCGGTACTGATTTGTATAGGAATTTAGACAACAAAATTTAGCAATTCCCACCATCGGGGGCGGTCGAGGGGGGTGCGGATCGACGGGGAATAATTCCTGGCGCTGATTAAAGACGGTTTGCTGAAAAAAATTTGACAAATTTCAGAGTTTTTGACAAAAAACAAAAAAAATTTAAGGCAAAAAAAAATTCTGAAATGTTTGCATACTGAAAATTTCGATGGCCTTGTGCAAGACAAAACGAATGAAGACCTTCTGCTGAAAACCCGGTAAGAATATTTGAATATTTACTGCTTTTAGACGTTAAAATATCTGAAAAATCGATGTACCATTACACCTCGGTACTGATTTGTATAGGAATTTAGACAACAAAATTTAGCAATTCCCACCATCGGGGGCGGTCGAGGGGGGTGCGGATCGACGGGGAATAATTCCTGGCGCCGATTAATGACGGTTTGCTGAAAAAAATTTGACAAATTTCAGAGTATTTGACAAAAAACAATAAAAATTTAAGGCAAAAAAAAAATCTGAAATGTTTGCACACTGAAAATTTCGATGGCGTTGTGCAAGACAAAACGAATGAAGACCTTCTGCTGAAAACCCGGTAAGAATATTTGAATATTTACTGCTTTTAGACGTTAAAATATCTGAAAAATAGATGTACCATTACACCTCGGTACTGATTTGTATAGGAATTTAGACAACAAAATTTAGCAATTCCCACCATCGGGGGCGGTCGAGGGGGGTGCGGATCGACGGGGACTAATTCCTGGCGCCGATTAATGACGGTTTGCTGAAAAAAATTTGACAAATTTCAGAGTATTTGACAAAAAACAATAAAAATTTAAGGCAAAAAAAAAATCTGAAATGTTTGCACACTGAAAATTTCGATGGCGTTGTGCAAGACAAAACGAATGAAGACCTTCTGCTGAAAACCCGGTAAGAATATTTGAATATTTACTGCTTTTAGACGTTAAAATATCTGAAAAATCGATGTACTATTACACTTCGGTACTGGTTTGTATAGGAATTAAGACAACAATATTTAGCAATTCCCACCATCGGGGGCGGTCGAGGGGGGTGCGGATCGACGGGGAATAATTCCTGGGGCCGATTAATGACGGTTTGCCGAAAAAAATTTGACAAATTTCAGAGTTTTTGACAAAAAACAATAAAAATTTAAGGCAAAAAAAAATTCTGAAATGTTTGCACACTGAAAATTTCGATGGCGTTGTGCAAGACAAAACGAATGAAGACCTTCTGCTGAAAACCCAGTAAGAATATGTGAATATTTACTGCTTTTAGACGTTAAAATATCTGAAAAATCGATGTACCATTACACCTCGGTACGGTACTGATTTGTATAGGAATTTAGACAACAAAATTTAGCAATTCCCACCATCGGAGGTGGTCGAGGGGGGTGCGGATCGACGGGGAATAATTCCTGGCGCCGATTAATGACGGTTTGCTTAAAAAAATTTGACAAATTTCAGAGTTTTTGACAAAAAACAAAAAAAAATTAAGGCAAAAAAAAATTCTGAAATGTTTGCACACTGAAAATTTCGATGGCGTTGTGCAAGACAAAACGAATGAAGACCTTCTGCTGAAAACCCAGTAAGAATATGTGAATATTTACTGCTTTTAGACGTTAAAATATCTGAAAAATCGATGTACTATTACACCTCGGTACTGATTTGTATAGGAATTTAGACAACAAAATTTAGCAATTCCCACCATCGGGGGCGGTCGAGGGGGGTGCGGATCGACGGGGAATAATTCCTGGCGCCGATTAAAGACGGTTTGCTGAAAAAAATTTGACAAATTTCAGAGTATTTGACAAAAAACAATAAAAAATAAAGGCAAAAAAAAAAACTGAAATGTTTGCACACTGAAAATTTCGATGGCGTTGTGCAAGACAAAACGAATGAAGACCTTCTGCTGAAAACCCGGTAAGAATATGTGAATATTTACTGCTTTTAGACGTTAAAATATCTGAAAAATCGATGTACTATTACACCTCGGTACTGATTTGTATAGGAATTTAGACAACAAAATTTAGCAATTCCCACCATCGGGGGCGGTCGAGGGGGGTGCGGATCGACGGGGAATAATTCCTGGGGCCGATTAATGACGGTTTGCTGAAAAAAATTTGACAAATTTCAGAGTTTTTGACAAAAAACAAAAAAAATTTAAGGCAAAAAAAAATTCTGAAATGTTTGCACACTGAAAATTTCGATGGCGTTGTGCAAGACAAAACGAATGAAGACCTTCTGCTGAAAACCCGGTAAGAATATTTGAATATTTACTGCTTTTAGACGTTAAAATATCTGAAAAATCGATGTACCATTACACCTCGGTACTGATTTGTATAGGAATTTAGACAACAAAATTTAGCAATTCCCACCATCGGGGGCGGTCGAGGGGGGTGCGGATCGACGGGGAATAATTCCTGGCGCCGATTAAAGACGGTTTGCTGAAAAAAAATTGACAAATTTCAGAGTTTTTGACAAAAAACAAAAAAAATTTAAGGCAAAAAAAAATTCTGAAATGTTTGCATACTGAAAATTTCGATGGCCTTGTGCAAGACAAAACGAATGAAGACCTTCTGCTGAAAACCCGGTAAGAATATTTGAATATTTACTGCTTTTAGACGTTAAAATATCTGAAAAATCGATGTACCATTACACCTCGGTACTGATTTGTATAGGAATTTAGACAACAAAATTTAGCAATTCCCACCATCGGGGGCGGTCGAGGGGGGTGCGGATCGACGGGGAATAATTCCTGGCGCCGATTAATGACGGTTTGCTGAAAAAAATTTGACAAATTTCAGAGTATTTGACAAAAAACAATAAAAATTTAAGGCAAAAAAAAAATCTGAAATGTTTGCACACTGAAAATTTCGATGGCGTTGTGCAAGACAAAACGAATGAAGACCTTCTGCTGAAAACCCGGTAAGAATATTTGAATATTTACTGCTTTTAGACGTTAAAATATCTGAAAAATCGATGTACCATTACACCTCGGTACGGTACTGATTTGTATAGGAATTTAGACAACAAAATTTAGCAATTCCCACCATCGGGGGCGGTCGAGGGGGGTGCGGATCGACGGGGAATAATTCCTGGCGCCGATTAATGACGGTTTGCTGAAAAAAATTTGACAAATTTCAGAGTTTTTGACAAAAAACAAAAAAAAATAAAGGCAAAAAAAAATTCTGAAATGTTTGCACACTGAAAATTTCGATGGCGTTGTGCAAGACAAAACGAATGAAGACCTTCTGCTGAAAACCCGGTAAGAATATTTGAATATTTACTGCTTTTAGACGTTAAAATATCTGAAAAATCGATGTACCATTACACCTCGGTACTGATTTGTATAGGAATTTAGACAACAAAATTTAGCAATTCCCAACATCGGGGGCGGTCGAGGGGGGTGCGGATCGACGGGGAATAATTCCTGGCGCCGATTAATGACGGTTTGCTGAAAAAAATTTGACAAATTTCAGAGTATTTGACAAAAAACAATAAAAAATAAAGGCAAAAAAAAAAACTGAAATGTTTGCACACTGAAAATTTCGATGGCGTTGTGCAAGACAAAACGAATGAAGACCTTCTGCTGAAAACCCGGTAAGAATATGTGAATATTTACTACTTTTAGACGTTAAAATATCTGAAAAATCGATGTACTATTACACCTCGGTACTGATTTGTATAGGAATTTAGACAACAAAATTTAGCAATTCCCACCATCGGGGGCGGTCGAGGGGGGTGCGGATCGACGGGGAATAATTCCTGGGGCCGATTAATGACGGTTTGCCGAAAAAAATTTGACAAATTTCAGAGTTTTTGACAAAAAACAAAAAAAATTTAAGGCAAAAAAAAATTCTGAAATGTTTGCACACTGAAAATTTCGATGGCGTTGTGCAAGACAAAACGAATGAAGACCTTCTGCTGAAAACCCGGTAAGAATATTTGAATATTTACTGCTTTTAGACGTTAAAATATCTGAAAAATCGATGTACCATTACACCTCGGTACTGATTTGTATAGGAATTTAGACAACAAAATTTAGCAATTCCCACCATCGGGGGCGGTCGAGGGGGGTGCGGATCGACGGGGAATAATTCCTGGCGCCGATTAAAGACGGTTTGCTGAAAAAAAATTGACAAATTTCAGAGTTTTTGACAAAAAACAAAAAAAATTTAAGGCAAAAAAAAATTCTGAAATGTTTGCATACTGAAAATTTCGATGGCCTTGTGCAAGACAAAACGAATGAAGACCTTCTGCTGAAAACCCGGTAAGAATATTTGAATATTTACTGCTTTTAGACGTTAAAATATCTGAAAAATCGATGTACCATTACACCTCGGTACTGATTTGTATAGGAATTTAGACAACAAAATTTAGCAATTCCCACCATCGTTGGCGGTCGAGGGGGGTGCGGATCGACGGGGAATAATTCCTGGCGCCGATTAATGACGGTTTGCTGAAAAAAATTTGACAAATTTCAGAGTATTTGACAAAAAACAATAAAAATTTAAGGCAAAAAAAAAATCTGAAATGTTTGCACACTGAAAATTTCGATGGCGTTGTGCAAGACAAAACGAATGAAGACCTTCTGCTGAAAACCCGGTAAGAATATTTGAATATTTACTGCTTTTAGACGTTAAAATATCTGAAAAATCGATGTACCATTACACCTCGGTACGGTACTGATTTGTATAGGAATTTAGACAACAAAATTTAGCAATTCCCACCATCGGGGGCGGTCGAGGGGGGTGCGGATCGACGGGGAATAATTCCTGGCGCCGATTAATGACGGTTTGCTGAAAAAAATTTGACAAATTTCAGAGTTTTTGACAAAAAACAAAAAAAAATAAAGGCAAAAAAAAATTCTGAAATGTTTGCACACTGAAAATTTCGATGGCGTTGTGCAAGACAAAACGAATGAAGACCTTCTGCTGAAAACCCGGTAAGAATATTTGAATATTTACTGCTTTTAGACGTTAAAATATCTGAAAAATCGATGTACCATTACACCTCGGTACTGATTTGTATAGGAATTTAGACAACAAAATTTAGCAATTCCCAACATCGGGGGCGGTCGAGGGGGGTGCGGATCGACGGGGAATAATTCCTGGCGCCGATTAATGACGGTTTGCTGAAAAAAATTTGACAAATTTCAGAGTATTTGACAAAAAACAATAAAAAATAAAGGCAAAAAAAAAAACTGAAATGTTTGCACACTGAAAATTTCGATGGCGTTGTGCAAGACAAAACGAATGAAGACCTTCTGCTGAAAACCCGGTAAGAATATGTGAATATTTACTGCTTTTAGACGTTAAAATATCTGAAAAATCGATGTACTATTACACCTCGGTACTGATTTGTATAGGAATTTAGACAACAAAATTTAGCAATTCCCACCATCGGGGGCGGTCGAGGGGGGTGCGGATCGACGGGGAATAATTCCTGGGGCCGATTAATGACGGTTTGCCGAAAAAAATTTGACAAATTTCAGAGTTTTTGACAAAAAACAAAAAAAATTTAAGGCAAAAAAAAATTCTGAAATGTTTGCACACTGAAAATTTCGATGGCGTTGTGCAAGACAAAACGAATGAAGACCTTCTGCTGAAAACCCGGTAAGAATATTTGAATATTTACTGCTTTTAGACGTTAAAATATCTGAAAAATCGATGTACCATTACACCTCGGTACTGATTTGTATAGGAATTTAGACAACAAAATTTAGCAATTCCCACCATCGGGGGCGGTCGAGGGGGGTGCGGATCGACGGGGAATAATTCCTGGCGCCGATTAATGACGGTTTGCTGAAAAAAATTTGACAAATTTCAGAGTATTTGACAAAAAACAATAAAAATTTAAGGCAAAAAAAAAATCTGAAATGTTTGCACACTGAAAATTTCGATGGCGTTGTGCAAGACAAAACGAATGAAGACCTTCTGCTGAAAACCCGGTAAGAATATGTGAATATTTACTGCTTTTAGACGTTAAAATATCTGAAAAATCGATGTACTATTACACCTCGGTACTGATTTGTATAGGAATTTAGACAACAAAATTTAGCAATTCCCACCATCGGGGGCGGTCGAGGGGGGTGCGGATCGACGGGGAATAATTCCTGGGGCCGATTAATGACGGTTTGCCGAAAAAAATTTGACAAATTTCAGAGTTTTTGACAAAAAACAAAACAAATTTAAGGCAAAAAAAAATTCTGAAATGTTTGCACACTGAAAATTTCGATGGCGTTGTGCAAGACAAAACGAATGAAGACCTTCTGCTGAAAACCCAGTAAGAATATGTGAATATTTACTGCTTTTAGACGTTAAAATATCTGAAAAATCGATGTACCATTACACCTCGGTACTGATTTGTATAGGAATTTAGACAACAAAATTTAGCAATTCCCACCATCGGGGGCGGTCGCGGGGGGTGCGGATCGACGGGGAATAATTCCTGGCGCCGATTAATGACGGTTTGCTGAAAAAAATTTGACAAATTTCAGAGTATTTGACAAAAAACAATAAAAATTAAGGCAAAAAAAAATTCTGAAATATTTGCACACTGAAAATTTCGATGGCGTTGTGCAAGACAAAACGAATGAAGACCTTCTGCTGAAAAGCCGGTAAGAATATTTGAATATTTACTGCTTTTAGACGTTAAAATATCTGAAAAATCGATGTACCATTACACCTCGGTACTGATTTGTATAGGAATTTAGACAACAAAATTTAGCAATTCCCACCCTCGGGGGCGGTCGAGGGGGGTGCGGATCGACGGGGACTAATTCCTGGCGCCGATTAATGACGGTTTGCTTAAAAAAATTTGACAAATTTCAGAGTTTTTGACAAAAAACAAAAAAAATTTTAGGCAAAAAAAAAATTCTGATATGTTTGCACACTGAAAATTTCGATGGCGTTGTGCAAGACAAAACGAATGAAGACCTTCTGCTGAAAACCCGGTAAGAATATTTGAATATTTACTGCTTTTAGACGTTAAAATATCTGAAAAATCGATGTACCATTACACCTCGGTACGGTACTGATTTGTATAGGAATTTAGACAACAAAATTTAGCAATTCCCACCATCGGGGGCGGTCGAGGGGGGTGCGGATCGACGGGGAATAATTCCTGGCGCCGATTAATGACGGTTTGCTGAAAAAAATTTGACAAATTTCAGTTTTTGAAAAAAATCAAAAAAATTTAAGCCAAAAAAAATTCTGAAATGTTTGCACACTGAAAATTTCGATGGCGTTGTGCAAGACAAAACGAATGAAGACCTTCTGCTGAAAACCCGGTAAGAATATTTGAATATTTACTGCTTTTAGACGTTAAAATATCTGAAAAATCGATGTACCATTACACCTCGGTACTGATTTGTATAGGAATTTAGACAACAAAATTTAGCAATTCCCACCATCGGGGGCGGTCGAGGGGGGTGCGGATCGACGGGGAATAATTCCTGGCGCCGATTAAAGACGGTTTGCTGAAAAAAAATTGACAAATTTCAGAGTTTTTGACAAAAAACAAAAAAAATTTAAGGCAAAAAAAAATTCTGAAATGTTTGCATACTGAAAATTTCGATGGCCTTGTGCAAGACAAAACGAATGAAGACCTTCTGCTGAAAACCCGGTAAGAATATTTGAATATTTACTGCTTTTAGACGTTAAAATATCTGAAAAATCGATGTACCATTACACCTCGGTACTGATTTGTATAGGAATTTAGACAACAAAATTTAGCAATTCCCACCATCGTGGGCGGTCGAGGGGGGTGCGGATCGACGGGGAATAATTCCTGGCGCCGATTAATGACGGTTTGCTGAAAAAAATTTGACAAATTTCAGAGTATTTGACAAAAAACAATAAAAATTTAAGGCAAAAAAAAAATCTGAAATGTTTGCACACTGAAAATTTCGATGGCGTTGTGCAAGACAAAACGAATGAAGACCTTCTGCTGAAAACCCGGTAAGAATATTTGAATATTTACTGCTTTTAGACGTTAAAATATCTGAAAAATCGATGTACCATTACACCTCGGTACGGTACTGATTTGTATAGGAATTTAGACAACAAAATTTAGCAATTCCCACCATCGGGGGCGGTCGAGGGGGGTGCGGATCGACGGGGAATAATTCCTGGCGCCGATTAATGACGGTTTGCTGAAAAAAATTTGACAAATTTCAGAGTTTTTGACAAAAAACAAAAAAAAATAAAGGCAAAAAAAAATTCTGAAATGTTTGCACACTGAAAATTTCGATGGCGTTGTGCAAGACAAAACGAATGAAGACCTTCTGCTGAAAACCCGGTAAGAATATGTGAATATTTACTACTTTTAGACGTTAAAATATCTGAAAAATCGATGTACTATTACACCTCGGTACTGATTTGTATAGGAATTTAGACAACAAAATTTAGCAATTCCCACCATCGGGGGCGGTCGAGGGGGGTGCGGATCGACGGGGAATAATTCCTGGGGCCGATTAATGACGGTTTGCCGAAAAAAATTTGACAAATTTCAGAGTTTTTGACAAAAAACAAAAAAAATTTAAGGCAAAAAAAAATTCTGAAATGTTTGCACACTGAAAATTTCGATGGCGTTGTGCAAGACAAAACGAATGAAGACCTTCTGCTGAAAACCCGGTAAGAATATTTGAATATTTACTGCTTTTAGACGTTAAAATATCTGAAAAATCGATGTACCATTACACCTCGGTACTGATTTGTATAGGAATTTAGACAACAAAATTTAGCAATTCCCACCATCGGGGGCGGTCGAGGGGGGTGCGGATCGACGGGGAATAATTCCTGGCGCCGATTAAAGACGGTTTGCTGAAAAAAAATTGACAAATTTCAGAGTTTTTGACAAAAAACAAAAAAAATTTAAGGCAAAAAAAAATTCTGAAATGTTTGCATACTGAAAATTTCGATGGCCTTGTGCAAGACAAAACGAATGAAGACCTTCTGCTGAAAACCCGGTAAGAATATTTGAATATTTACTGCTTTTAGACGTTAAAATATCTGAAAAATCGATGTACCATTACACCTCGGTACTGATTTGTATAGGAATTTAGACAACAAAATTTAGCAATTCCCACCATCGTGGGCGGTCGAGGGGGGTGCGGATCGACGGGGAATAATTCCTGGCGCCGATTAATGACGGTTTGCTGAAAAAAATTTGACAAATTTCAGAGTATTTGACAAAAAACAATAAAAATTTAAGGCAAAAAAAAAATCTGAAATGTTTGCACACTGAAAATTTCGATGGCGTTGTGCAAGACAAAACGAATGAAGACCTTCTGCTGAAAACCCGGTAAGAATATTTGAATATTTACTGCTTTTAGACGTTAAAATATCTGAAAAATCGATGTACCATTACACCTCGGTACGGTACTGATTTGTATAGGAATTTAGACAACAAAATTTAGCAATTCCCACCATCGGGGGCGGTCGAGGGGGGTGCGGATCGACGGGGAATAATTCCTGGCGCCGATTAATGACGGTTTGCTGAAAAAAATTTGACAAATTTCAGAGTTTTTGACAAAAAACAAAAAAAAATAAAGGCAAAAAAAAATTCTGAAATGTTTGCACACTGAAAATTTCGATGGCGTTGTGCAAGACAAAACGAATGAAGACCTTCTGCTGAAAACCCGGTAAGAATATTTGAATATTTACTGCTTTTAGACGTTAAAATATCTGAAAAATCGATGTACCATTACACCTCGGTACTGATTTGTATAGGAATTTAGACAACAAAATTTAGCAATTCCCAACATCGGGGGCGGTCGAGGGGGGTGCGGATCGACGGGGAATAATTCCTGGCGCCGATTAATGACGGTTTGCTGAAAAAAATTTGACAAATTTCAGAGTATTTGACAAAAAACAATAAAAAATAAAGGCAAAAAAAAAAACTGAAATGTTTGCACACTGAAAATTTCGATGGCGTTGTGCAAGACAAAACGAATGAAGACCTTCTGCTGAAAACCCGGTAAGAATATGTGAATATTTACTGCTTTTAGACGTTAAAATATCTGAAAAATCGATGTACTATTACACCTCGGTACTGATTTGTATAGGAATTTAGACAACAAAATTTAGCAATTCCCACCATCGGGGGCGGTCGAGGGGGGTGCGGATCGACGGGGAATAATTCCTGGGGCCGATTAATGACGGTTTGCCGAAAAAAATTTGACAAATTTCAGAGTTTTTGACAAAAAACAAAAAAAATTTAAGGCAAAAAAAAATTCTGAAATGTTTGCACACTGAAAATTTCGATGGCGTTGTGCAAGACAAAACGAATGAAGACCTTCTGCTGAAAACCCGGTAAGAATATTTGAATATTTACTGCTTTTAGACGTTAAAATATCTGAAAAATCGATGTACCATTACACCTCGGTACTGATTTGTATAGGAATTTAGACAACAAAATTTAGCAATTCCCACCATCGGGGGCGGTCGAGGGGGGTGCGGATCGACGGGGAATAATTCCTGGCGCCGATTAATGACGGTTTGCTGAAAAAAATTTGACAAATTTCAGAGTATTTGACAAAAAACAATAAAAATTTAAGGCAAAAAAAAAATCTGAAATGTTTGCACACTGAAAATTTCGATGGCGTTGTGCAAGACAAAACGAATGAAGACCTTCTGCTGAAAACCCGGTAAGAATATGTGAATATTTACTGCTTTTAGACGTTAAAATATCTGAAAAATCGATGTACTATTACACCTCGGTACTGATTTGTATAGGAATTTAGACAACAAAATTTAGCAATTCCCACCATCGGGGGCGGTCGAGGGGGGTGCGGATCGACGGGGAATAATTCCTGGGGCCGATTAATGACGGTTTGCCGAAAAAAATTTGACAAATTTCAGAGTTTTTGACAAAAAACAAAACAAATTTAAGGCAAAAAAAAATTCTGAAATGTTTGCACACTGAAAATTTCGATGGCGTTGTGCAAGACAAAACGAATGAAGACCTTCTGCTGAAAACCCAGTAAGAATATGTGAATATTTACTGCTTTTAGACGTTAAAATATCTGAAAAATCGATGTACCATTACACCTCGGTACTGATTTGTATAGGAATTTAGACAACAAAATTTAGCAAATCCCACCATCGGGGGCGGTCGCGGGGGGTGCGGATCGACGGGGACTAATTCCTGGCGCCGATTAATGACGGTTTGCTGAAAAAAATTTGACAAATTTCAGAGTATTTGACAAAAAACAATAAAAATTAAGGCAAAAAAAAATTCTGAAATATTTGCACACTGAAAATTTCGATGGCGTTGTGCAAGACAAAACGAATGAAGACCTTCTGCTGAAAAGCCGGTAAGAATATTTGAATATTTACTGCTTTTAGACGTTAAAATATCTGAAAAATCGATGTACCATTACACCTCGGTACTGATTTGTATAGGAATTTAGACAACAAAATTTAGCAATTCCCACCATCGGGGGCGGTCGAGGGGGGTGCGGATCGACGGGGACTAATTCCTGGCGCCGATTAATGACGGTTTGCTTAAAAAAATTTGACAAATTTCAGAGTTTTTGACAAAAAACAAAAAAAATTTTAGGCAAAAAAAAAATTCTGATATGTTTGCACACTGAAAATTTCGATGGCGTTGTGCAAGACAAAACGAATGAAGACCTTCTGCTGAAAACCCGGTAAGAATATTTGAATATTTACTGCTTTTAGACGTTAAAATATCTGAAAAATCGATGTACCATTACACCTCGGTACGGTACTGATTTGTATAGGAATTTAGACAACAAAATTTAGCAATTCCCACCATCGGGGGCGGTCGAGGGGGGTGCGGATCGACGGGGAATAATTCCTGGCGCCGATTAATGACGGTTTGCTGAAAAAAATTTGACAAATTTCAGTTTTTGAAAAAAATCAAAAAAATTTAAGCCAAAAAAAATTCTGAAATGTTTGCACACTGAAAATTTCGATGGCGTTGTGCAAGACAAAACGAATGAAGACCTTCTGCTGAAAACCCGGTAAGAATATTTGAATATTTACTGCTTTTAGACGTTAAAATATCTGAAAAATCGATGTACCATTACACCTCGGTACTGATTTGTATAGGAATTTAGACAACAAAATTTAGCAATTCCCACCATCGGGGGCGGTCGAGGGGGGTGCGGATCGACGGGGAATAATTCCTGGCGCCGATTAATGACGGTTTGCTGAAAAAAATTTGACAAATTTCAGAGTTTTTGACAAAAAACAAAAAAAATTTAAGGCAAAAAAAAATTCTGAAATGTTTGCACACTGAAAATTTCGATGGCGTTGTGCAAGACAAAACGAATGAAGACCTTCTGCTGAAAACCCGGTAAGAATATTTGAATATTTACTGCTTTTAGACGCTAAAATATCTGAAAAATCGATGTACCATTACACCTCGGTACTGATTTGTATAGGAATTTAGACAACAAAATTTAGCAATTCCCACCATCGGGGGCGGTCGAGGGGGGTGCGGATCGACGGGGACTAATTCCTGGCGCCGATTAATGACGGTTTGCTGAAAAAAATTTGACAAATTTCAGAGTTTCTGACAAAAAACAAAAAAAATTTAAGGCAAAAAAAAATTCTGAAATGTTTGCACACTGAAAATTTCGATGGCGTTGTGCAAGACAAAACGAATGAAGACCTTCTGCTGAAAACCCGGTAAGAATATTTGAATATTTACTGCTTTTAGACGTTAAAATATCTGAAAAATCGATGTACCATTACACCTCGGTACTGATTTGTATAGGAATTTAGACAACAAAATTTAGCAATTCCCACCATCGGGGGCGGTCGAGGGGGGTGCGGATCGACGGGGAATAATTCCTGGCGCCGATTAATGACGGTTTGCTGAAAAAATTTTACAAATTTCAGAGTTTTTGACAAAAAACAAAAAAAATTTAAGGCAAAAAAAAATTCTGAAATGTTTGCACACTGAAAATTTCGATGGCGTTGTGCAAGACAAAACGAATGAAGACCTTCTGCTGAAAACCCGGTAAGAATATTTGAATATTTACTGCTTTTAGACGTTAAAATATCTGAAAAATCGATGTACTACACCTCGGTACTGATTTGTATAGGAATTTAGACAACAAAATTTAGCAATTCCCACCATCGGGGGCGGTCGAGGGGGGTGCGGATCGACGGGGAATAATTCCTGGCGCCGATTAATGACAGTTTGCTGAAAAAAATTTGACAAATTTCAGAGTTTTTGACAAAAAACAAAAAAAAATTAAGGCAAAAAAAAATTCTGAAATGTTTGCACACTGAAAATTTCGATGGCGTTGTGCAAGACAAAACGAATGAAGACCTTCTGCTGAAAACCCGGTAAGAATATTTGAATATTTACTGCTTTTAGACGTTAAAATATCTGAAAAATCGATGTACCATTACACCTCGGTACTGATTTGTATAGGAATTTAGACAACAAAATTTAGCAATTCCCACCATCGGGGGCGGTCGAGGGGGGTGCGGATCGACGGGGAATAATTCCTGGCGCCGATTAAAGACGGTTTGCTGAAAAAAAATTGACAAATTTCAGAGTTTTTGACAAAAAACAAAAAAAATTTAAGGCAAAAAAAAATTCTGAAATGTTTGCACACTGAAAATTTCGATGGCGTTGTGCAAGACAAAACGAATGAAGACCTTCTGCTGAAAACCCAGTAAGAATATGTGAATATTTACTGCTTTTAGACGTTAAAATATCTGAAAAATCGATGTACCATTACACCTCGGTACGGTACTGATTTGTATAGGAATTTAGACAACAAAATTTAGCAATTCCCACCATCGGGGGCGGTCGAGGGGGGTGCGGATCGACGGGGAATAATTCCTGGCGCCGATTAATGACGGTTTGCTGAAAAAAATTTGACAAATTTCAGAGTTTTTGACAAAAAACAAAAAAAAATTAAGGCAAAAAAAAATTCTGAAATGTTTGCACACTGAAAATTTCGATGGCGTTGTGCAAGACAAAACGAATGAAGACCTTCTGCTGAAAACCCGGTAAGAATATTTGAATATTTACTGCTTTTAGACGTTAAAATATCTGAAAAATCGATGTACCATTACACCTCGGTACTGATTTGTATAGGAATTTAGACAACAAAATTTAGCAATTCCCACCATCGGGGGCGGTCGAGGGGGGTGCGGATCGACGGGGAATAATTCCTGGCGCCGATTAATGACGGTTTGCTGAAAAAAATTTGACAAATTTCAGAGTATTTGACAAAAAACAATAAAAATTTAAGGCAAAAAAAAAATCTGAAATGTTTGCACACTGAAAATTTCGATGGCGTTGTGCAAGACAAAACGAATGAAGACCTTCTGCTGAAAACCCGGTAAGAATATTTGAATATTTACTGCTTTTAGACGTTAAAATATCTGAAAAATCGATGTACCATTACACCTCGGTACGGTACTGATTTGTATAGGAATTTAGACAACAAAATTTAGCAATTCCCACCATCGGGGGCGGTCGAGGGGGGTGCGGATCGACGGGGAATAATTCCTGGCGCCGATTAATGACGGTTTGCTGAAAAAAATTTGACAAATTTCAGAGTTTTTGACAAAAAACAAAAAAAAATAAAGGCAAAAAAAAATTCTGAAATGTTTGCACACTGAAAATTTCGATGGCGTTGTGCAAGACAAAACGAATGAAGACCTTCTGCTGAAAACCCGGTAAGAATATTTGAATATTTACTGCTTTTAGACGTTAAAATATCTGAAAAATCGATGTACCATTACACCTCGGTACTGATTTGTATAGGAATTTAGACAACAAAATTTAGCAATTCCCAACATCGGGGGCGGTCGAGGGGGGTGCGGATCGACGGGGAATAATTCCTGGCGCCGATTAATGACGGTTTGCTGAAAAAAATTTGACAAATTTCAGAGTATTTGACAAAAAACAATAAAAAATAAAGGCAAAAAAAAAAACTGAAATGTTTGCACACTGAAAATTTCGATGGCGTTGTGCAAGACAAAACGAATGAAGACCTTCTGCTGAAAACCCGGTAAGAATATGTGAATATTTACTACTTTTAGACGTTAAAATATCTGAAAAATCGATGTACTATTACACCTCGGTACTGATTTGTATAGGAATTTAGACAACAAAATTTAGCAATTCCCACCATCGGGGGCGGTCGAGGGGGGTGCGGATCGACGGGGAATAATTCCTGGGGCCGATTAATGACGGTTTGCCGAAAAAAATTTGACAAATTTCAGAGTTTTTGACAAAAAACAAAAAAAATTTAAGGCAAAAAAAAATTCTGAAATGTTTGCACACTGAAAATTTCGATGGCGTTGTGCAAGACAAAACGAATGAAGACCTTCTGCTGAAAACCCGGTAAGAATATTTGAATATTTACTGCTTTTAGACGTTAAAATATCTGAAAAATCGATGTACCATTACACCTCGGTACTGATTTGTATAGGAATTTAGACAACAAAATTTAGCAATTCCCACCATCGGGGGCGGTCGAGGGGGGTGCGGATCGACGGGGAATAATTCCTGGCGCCGATTAAAGACGGTTTGCTGAAAAAAAATTGACAAATTTCAGAGTTTTTGACAAAAAACAAAAAAAATTTAAGGCAAAAAAAAATTCTGAAATGTTTGCATACTGAAAATTTCGATGGCCTTGTGCAAGACAAAACGAATGAAGACCTTCTGCTGAAAACCCGGTAAGAATATTTGAATATTTACTGCTTTTAGACGTTAAAATATCTGAAAAATCGATGTACCATTACACCTCGGTACTGATTTGTATAGGAATTTAGACAACAAAATTTAGCAATTCCCACCATCGTGGGCGGTCGAGGGGGGTGCGGATCGACGGGGAATAATTCCTGGCGCCGATTAATGACGGTTTGCTGAAAAAAATTTGACAAATTTCAGAGTATTTGACAAAAAACAATAAAAATTTAAGGCAAAAAAAAAATCTGAAATGTTTGCACACTGAAAATTTCGATGGCGTTGTGCAAGACAAAACGAATGAAGACCTTCTGCTGAAAACCCGGTAAGAATATTTGAATATTTACTGCTTTTAGACGTTAAAATATCTGAAAAATCGATGTACCATTACACCTCGGTACTGATTTGTATAGGAATTTAGACAACAAAATTTAGCAATTCCCACGACCGTGGGCGGTCGAGGGGGGTGCGGATCGACGGGGAATAATTCCTGGCGCCGATTAAAGACGGTTTGCTGAAAAAAAATTGACAAATTTCAGAGTTTTTGACAAAAAACAAAAAAAATTTAAGGCAAAAAAAAATTCTGAAATGTTTGCACACTGAAAATTTCGATGGCGTTGTGCAAGACAAAACGAATGAAGACCTTCTGCTGAAAACCCAGTAAGAATATGTGAATATTTACTGCTTTTAGACGTTAAAATATCTGAAAAATCGATGTACCATTACACCTCGGTACGGTACTGATTTGTATAGGAATTTAGACAACAAAATTTAGCAATTCCCACCATCGGGGGCGGTCGAGGGGGGTGCGGATCGACGGGGAATAATTCCTGGCGCCGATTAATGACGGTTTGCTGAAAAAAATTTGACAAATTTCAGAGTTTTTGACAAAAAACAAAAAAAAATTAAGGCAAAAAAAAATTCTGAAATGTTTGCACACTGAAAATTTCGATGGCGTTGTGCAAGACAAAACGAATGAAGACCTTCTGCTGAAAACCCGGTAAGAATATTTGAATATTTACTGCTTTTAGACGTTAAAATATCTGAAAAATCGATGTACCATTACACCTCGGTACTGATTTGTATAGGAATTTAGACAACAAAATTTAGCAATTCCCACCATCGGGGGCGGTCGAGGGGGGTGCGGATCGACGGGGAATAATTCCTGGCGCCGATTAATGACGGTTTGCTGAAAAAAATTTGACAAATTTCAGAGTATTTGACAAAAAACAATAAAAATTTAAGGCAAAAAAAAAATCTGAAATGTTTGCACACTGAAAATTTCGATGGCGTTGTGCAAGACAAAACGAATGAAGACCTTCTGCTGAAAACCCGGTAAGAATATTTGAATATTTACTGCTTTTAGACGTTAAAATATCTGAAAAATCGATGTACCATTACACCTCGGTACGGTACTGATTTGTATAGGAATTTAGACAACAAAATTTAGCAATTCCCACCATCGGGGGCGGTCGAGGGGGGTGCGGATCGACGGGGAATAATTCCTGGCGCCGATTAATGACGGTTTGCTGAAAAAAATTTGACAAATTTCAGAGTTTTTGACAAAAAACAAAAAAAATAAAGGCAAAAAAAAATTCTGAAATGTTTGCACACTGAAAATTTCGATGGCGTTGTGCAAGACAAAACGAATGAAGACCTTCTGCTGAAAACCCGGTAAGAATATTTGAATATTTACTGCTTTTAGACGTTAAAATATCTGAAAAATCGATGTACCATTACACCTCGGTACTGATTTGTATAGGAATTTAGACAACAAAATTTAGCAATTCCCAACATCGGGGGCGGTCGAGGGGGGTGCGGATCGACGGGGAATAATTCCTGGCGCCGATTAATGACGGTTTGCTGAAAAAAATTTGACAAATTTCAGAGTATTTGACAAAAAACAATAAAAAATAAAGGCAAAAAAAAAAACTGAAATGTTTGCACACTGAAAATTTCGATGGCGTTGTGCAAGACAAAACGAATGAAGACCTTCTGCTGAAAACCCGGTAAGAATATGTGAATATTTACTACTTTTAGACGTTAAAATATCTGAAAAATCGATGTACTATTACACCTCGGTACTGATTTGTATAGGAATTTAGACAACAAAATTTAGCAATTCCCACCATCGGGGGCGGTCGAGGGGGGTGCGGATCGACGGGGAATAATTCCTGGGGCCGATTAATGACGGTTTGCCGAAAAAAATTTGACAAAATTCAGAGTTTTTGACAAAAAACAAAAAAAATTTAAGGCAAAAAAAAATTCTGAAATGTTTGCACACTGAAAATTTCGATGGCGTTGTGCAAGACAAAACGAATGAAGACCTTCTGCTGAAAACCCGGTAAGAATATTTGAATATTTACTGCTTTTAGACGTTAAAATATCTGAAAAATCGATGTACCATTACACCTCGGTACTGATTTGTATAGGAATTTAGACAACAAAATTTAGCAATTCCCACCATCGGGGGCGGTCGAGGGGGGTGCGGATCGACGGGGAATAATTCCTGGCGCCGATTAAAGACGGTTTGCTGAAAAAAAATTGACAAATTTCAGAGTTTTTGACAAAAAACAAAAAAAATTTAAGGCAAAAAAAAATTCTGAAATGTTTGCATACTGAAAATTTCGATGGCCTTGTGCAAGACAAAACGAATGAAGACCTTCTGCTGAAAACCCGGTAAGAATATTTGAATATTTACTGCTTTTAGACGTTAAAATATCTGAAAAATCGATGTACCATTACACCTCGGTACTGATTTGTATAGGAATTTAGACAACAAAATTTAGCAATTCCCACCATCGTGGGCGGTCGAGGGGGGTGCGGATCGACGGGGAATAATTCCTGGCGCCGATTAATGACGGTTTGCTGAAAAAAATTTGACAAATTTCAGAGTATTTGACAAAAAACAATAAAAATTTAAGGCAAAAAAAAAATCTGAAATGTTTGCACACTGAAAATTTCGATGGCGTTGTGCAAGACAAAACGAATGAAGACCTTCTGCTGAAAACCCGGTAAGAATATTTGAATATTTACTGCTTTTAGACGTTAAAATATCTGAAAAATCGATGTACCATTACACCTCGGTACGGTACTGATTTGTATAGGAATTTAGACAACAAAATTTAGCAATTCCCACCATCGGGGGCGGTCGAGGGGGGTGCGGATCGACGGGGAATAATTCCTGGCGCCGATTAATGACGGTTTGCTGAAAAAAATTTGACAAATTTCAGAGTTTTTGACAAAAAACAAAAAAAAATAAAGGCAAAAAAAAATTCTGAAATGTTTGCACACTGAAAATTTCGATGGCGTTGTGCAAGACAAAACGAATGAAGACCTTCTGCTGAAAACCCGGTAAGAATATTTGAATATTTACTGCTTTTAGACGTTAAAATATCTGAAAAATCGATGTACCATTACACCTCGGTACTGATTTGTATAGGAATTTAGACAACAAAATTTAGCAATTCCCAACATCGGGGGCGGTCGAGGGGGGTGCGGATCGACGGGGAATAATTCCTGGCGCCGATTAATGACGGTTTGCTGAAAAAAATTTGACAAATTTCAGAGTATTTGACAAAAAACAATAAAAAATAAAGGCAAAAAAAAAAACTGAAATGTTTGCACACTGAAAATTTCGATGGCGTTGTGCAAGACAAAACGAATGAAGACCTTCTGCTGAAAACCCGGTAAGAATATGTGAATATTTACTGCTTTTAGACGTTAAAATATCTGAAAAATCGATGTACTATTACACCTCGGTACTGATTTGTATAGGAATTTAGACAACAAAATTTAGCAATTCCCACCATCGGGGGCGGTCGAGGGGGGTGCGGATCGACGGGGAATAATTCCTGGGGCCGATTAATGACGGTTTGCCGAAAAAAATTTGACAAATTTCAGAGTTTTTGACAAAAAACAAAAAAAATTTAAGGCAAAAAAAAATTCTGAAATGTTTGCACACTGAAAATTTCGATGGCGTTGTGCAAGACAAAACGAATGAAGACCTTCTGCTGAAAACCCGGTAAGAATATTTGAATATTTACTGCTTTTAGACGTTAAAATATCTGAAAAATCGATGTACCATTACACCTCGGTACTGATTTGTATAGGAATTTAGACAACAAAATTTAGCAATTCCCACCATCGGGGGCGGTCGAGGGGGGTGCGGATCGACGGGGAATAATTCCTGGCGCCGATTAAAGACGGTTTGCTGAAAAAAATTTGACAAATTTCAGAGTTTTTGACAAAAAACAAAAAAAATTTAAGGCAAAAAAAAATTCTGAAATGTTTGCATACTGAAAATTTCGATGGCCTTGTGCAAGACAAAACGAATGAAGACCTTCTGCTGAAAACCCGGTAAGAATATTTGAATATTTACTGCTTTTAGACGTTAAAATATCTGAAAAATCGATGTACCATTACACCTCGGTACTGATTTGTATAGGAATTTAGACAACAAAATTTAGCAATTCCCACCATCGGGGGCGGTCGAGGGGGGTGCGGATCGACGGGGAATAATTCCTGGCGCCGATTAATGACGGTTTGCTGAAAAAAATTTGACAAATTTCAGAGTATTTGACAAAAAACAATAAAAATTTAAGGCAAAAAAAAAATCTGAAATGTTTGCACACTGAAAATTTCGATGGCGTTGTGCAAGACAAAACGAATGAAGACCTTCTGCTGAAAACCCGGTAAGAATATGTGAATATTTACTGCTTTTAGACGTTAAAATATCTGAAAAATCGATGTACTATTACACCTCGGTACTGATTTGTATAGGAATTTAGACAACAAAATTTAGCAATTCCCACCATCGGGGGCGGTCGAGGGGGGTGCGGATCGACGGGGAATAATTCCTGGGGCCGATTAATGACGGTTTGCCGAAAAAAATTTGACAAATTTCAGAGTTTTTGACAAAAAACAAAACAAATTTAAGGCAAAAAAAAATTCTGAAATGTTTGCACACTGAAAATTTCGATGGCGTTGTGCAAGACAAAACGAATGAAGACCTTCTGCTGAAAACCCAGTAAGAATATGTGAATATTTACTGCTTTTAGACGTTAAAATATCTGAAAAATCGATGTACCATTACACCTCGGTACTGATTTGTATAGGAATTTAGACAACAAAATTTAGCAAATCCCACCATCGGGGGCGGTCGCGGGGGGTGCGGATCGACGGGGACTAATTCCTGGCGCCGATTAATGACGGTTTGCTGAAAAAAATTTGACAAATTTCAGAGTATTTGACAAAAAACAATAAAAATTAAGGCAAAAAAAAATTCTGAAATGTTTGCACACTGAAAATTTCGATGGCGTTGTGCAAGACAAAACGAATGAAGACCTTCTGCTGAAAAGCCGGTAAGAATATTTGAATATTTACTGCTTTTAGACGTTAAAATATCTGAAAAATCGATGTACCATTACACCTCGGTACTGATTTGTATAGGAATTTAGACAACAAAATTTAGCAATTCCCACCATCGGGGGCGGTCGAGGGGGGTGCGGATCGACGGGGACTAATTCCTGGCGCCGATTAATGACGGTTTGCTTAAAAAAATTTGACAAATTTCAGAGTTTTTGACAAAAAACAAAAAAAATTTTAGGCAAAAAAAAAATTCTGATATGTTTGCACACTGAAAATTTCGATGGCGTTGTGCAAGACAAAACGAATGAAGACCTTCTGCTGAAAACCCGGTAAGAATATTTGAATATTTACTGCTTTTAGACGTTAAAATATCTGAAAAATCGATGTACCATTACACCTCGGTACTGATTTGTATAGGAATTTAGACAACAAAATTTAGCAATTCCCACCATCGGGGGCGGTCGAGGGGGGTGCGGATCGACGGGGAATAATTCCTGGCGCCGATTAAAGACGGTTTGCTGAAAAAAATTTGACAAATTTCAGAGTTTTTGACAAAAAACAAAAAAAATTTAAGGCAAAAAAAATTCTGAAATGTTTGCACACTGAAAATTTCGATGGCGTTGTGCAAGACAAAACGAATGAAGACCTTCTGCTGAAAACCCGGTAAGAATATTTGAATATTTACTGCTTTTAGACGTTAAAATATCTGAAAAATCGATGTACCATTACACCTCGGTACTGATTTGTATAGGAATTTAGACAACAAAATTTAGCAATTCCCACCATCGGGGGCGGTCGAGGGGGGTGCGGATCGACGGGGAATAATTCCTGGCGCCGATTAATGACGGTTTGCTGAAAAAAATTTGACAAATTTCAGAGTTTTTGACAAAAAACAAAAAAAATTTAAGGCAAAAAAAAATTCTGAAATGTTTGCACACTGAAAATTTCGATGGCGTTGTGCAAGACAAAACGAATGAAGACCTTCTGCTGAAAACCCGGTAAGAATATTTGAATATTTACTGCTTTTAGACGCTAAAATATCTGAAAAATCGATGTACCATTACACCTCGGTACTGATTTGTATAGGAATTTAGACAACAAAATTTAGCAATTCCCACCATCGGGGGCGGTCGAGGGGGGTGCGGATCGACGGGGACTAATTCCTGGCGCCGATTAATGACGGTTTGCTGAAAAAAATTTGACAAATTTCAGAGTTTCTGACAAAAAACAAAAAAAATTTAAGGCAAAAAAAAATTCTGAAATGTTTGCACACTGAAAATTTCGATGGCGTTGTGCAAGACAAAACGAATGAAGACCTTCTGCTGAAAACCCGGTAAGAATATTTGAATATTTACTGCTTTTAGACGTTAAAATATCTGAAAAATCGATGTACCATTACACCTCGGTACTGATTTGTATAGGAATTTAGACAACAAAATTTAGCAATTCCCACCATCGGGGGCGGTCGAGGGGGGTGCGGATCGACGGGGAATAATTCCTGGCGCCGATTAATGACGGTTTGCTGAAAAAATTTTACAAATTTAAGAGTTTTTTACAAAAAACAAAAAAAATTTAAGGCAAAAAAAAATTCTGAAATGTTTGCACACTGAAAATTTCGATGGCGTTGTGCAAGACAAAACGAATGAAGACCTTCTGCTGAAAACCCGGTAAGAATATTTGAATATTTACTGCTTTTAGACGTTAAAATATCTGAAAAATCGATGTACTACACCTCGGTACTGATTTGTATAGGAATTTAGACAACAAAATTTAGCAATTCCCACCATCGGGGGCGGTCGAGGGGGGTGCGGATCGACGGGGAATAATTCCTGGCGCCGATTAATGACAGTTTGCTGAAAAAAATTTGACAAATTTCAGAGTTTTTGACAAAAAACAAAAAAAAATTAAGGCAAAAAAAAATTCTGAAATGTTTGCACACTGAAAATTTCGATGGCGTTGTGCAAGACAAAACGAATGAAGACCTTCTGCTGAAAACCCGGTAAGAATATTTGAATATTTACTGCTTTTAGACGTTAAAATATCTGAAAAATCGATGTACCATTACACCTCGGTACTGATTTGTATAGGAATTTAGACAACAAAATTTAGCAATTCCCACCATCGGGGGCGGTCGAGGGGGGTGCGGATCGACGGGGAATAATTCCTGGCGCCGATTAAAGACGGTTTGCTGAAAAAAAATTGACAAATTTCAGAGTTTTTGACAAAAAACAAAAAAAATTTAAGGCAAAAAAAAATTCTGAAATGTTTGCACACTGAAAATTTCGATGGCGTTGTGCAAGACAAAACGAATGAAGACCTTCTGCTGAAAACCCAGTAAGAATATGTGAATATTTACTGCTTTTAGACGTTAAAATATCTGAAAAATCGATGTACCATTACACCTCGGTACGGTACTGATTTGTATAGGAATTTAGACAACAAAATTTAGCAATTCCCACCATCGGGGGCGGTCGAGGGGGGTGCGGATCGACGGGGAATAATTCCTGGCGCCGATTAATGACGGTTTGCTGAAAAAAATTTGACAAATTTCAGAGTTTTTGACAAAAAACAAAAAAAAATTAAGGCAAAAAAAAATTCTGAAATGTTTGCACACTGAAAATTTCGATGGCGTTGTGCAAGACAAAACGAATGAAGACCTTCTGCTGAAAACCCGGTAAGAATATTTGAATATTTACTGCTTTTAGACGTTAAAATATCTGAAAAATCGATGTACCATTACACCTCGGTACTGATTTGTATAGGAATTTAGACAACAAAATTTAGCAATTCCCACCATCGGGGGCGGTCGAGGGGGGTGCGGATCGACGGGGAATAATTCCTGGCGCCGATTAATGACGGTTTGCTGAAAAAAATTTGACAAATTTCAGAGTATTTGACAAAAAACAATAAAAATTTAAGGCAAAAAAAAAATCTGAAATGTTTGCACACTGAAAATTTCGATGGCGTTGTGCAAGACAAAACGAATGAAGACCTTCTGCTGAAAACCCGGTAAGAATATTTGAATATTTACTGCTTTTAGACGTTAAAATATCTGAAAAATCGATGTACCATTACACCTCGGTACGGTACTGATTTGTATAGGAATTTAGACAACAAAATTTAGCAATTCCCACCATCGGGGGCGGTCGAGGGGGGTGCGGATCGACGGGGAATAATTCCTGGCGCCGATTAATGACGGTTTGCTGAAAAAAATTTGACAAATTTCAGAGTTTTTGACAAAAAACAAAAAAAAATAAAGGCAAAAAAAAATTCTGAAATGTTTGCACACTGAAAATTTCGATGGCGTTGTGCAAGACAAAACGAATGAAGACCTTCTGCTGAAAACCCGGTAAGAATATTTGAATATTTACTGCTTTTAGACGTTAAAATATCTGAAAAATCGATGTACCATTACACCTCGGTACTGATTTGTATAGGAATTTAGACAACAAAATTTAGCAATTCCCAACATCTGGGGCGGTCGAGGGGGGTGCGGATCGACGGGGAATAATTCCTGGCGCCGATTAATGACGGTTTGCTGAAAAAAATTTGACAAATTTCAGAGTATTTGACAAAAAACAATAAAAAATAAAGGCAAAAAAAAAAACTGAAATGTTTGCACACTGAAAATTTCGATGGCGTTGTGCAAGACAAAACGAATGAAGACCTTCTGCTGAAAACCCGGTAAGAATATGTGAATATTTACTACTTTTAGACGTTAAAATATCTGAAAAATCGATGTACTATTACACCTCGGTACTGATTTGTATAGGAATTTAGACAACAAAATTTAGCAATTCCCACCATCGGGGGCGGTCGAGGGGGGTGCGGATCGACGGGGAATAATTCCTGGGGCCGATTAATGACGGTTTGCCGAAAAAAATTTGACAAATTTCAGAGTTTTTGACAAAAAACAAAAAAAATTTAAGGCAAAAAAAAATTCTGAAATGTTTGCACACTGAAAATTTCGATGGCGTTGTGCAAGACAAAACGAATGAAGACCTTCTGCTGAAAACCCGGTAAGAATATTTGAATATTTACTGCTTTTAGACGTTAAAATATCTGAAAAATCGATGTACCATTACACCTCGGTACTGATTTGTATAGGAATTTAGACAACAAAATTTAGCAATTCCCACCATCGGGGGCGGTCGAGGGGGGTGCGGATCGACGGGGAATAATTCCTGGCGCCGATTAAAGACGGTTTGCTGAAAAAAAATTGACAAATTTCAGAGTTTTTGACAAAAAACAAAAAAAATTTAAGGCAAAAAAAAATTCTGAAATGTTTGCATACTGAAAATTTCGATGGCCTTGTGCAAGACAAAACGAATGAAGACCTTCTGCTGAAAACCCGGTAAGAATATTTGAATATTTACTGCTTTTAGACGTTAAAATATCTGAAAAATCGATGTACCATTACACCTCGGTACTGATTTGTATAGGAATTTAGACAACAAAATTTAGCAATTCCCACCATCGTGGGCGGTCGAGGGGGGTGCGGATCGACGGGGAATAATTCCTGGCGCCGATTAATGACGGTTTGCTGAAAAAAATTTGACAAATTTCAGAGTATTTGACAAAAAACAATAAAAATTTAAGGCAAAAAAAAAATCTGAAATGTTTGCACACTGAAAATTTCGATGGCGTTGTGCAAGACAAAACGAATGAAGACCTTCTGCTGAAAACCCGGTAAGAATATTTGAATATTTACTGCTTTTAGACGTTAAAATATCTGAAAAATCGATGTACCATTACACCTCGGTACTGATTTGTATAGGAATTTAGACAACAAAATTTAGCAATTCCCACCATCGTGGGCGGTCGAGGGGGGTGCGGATCGACGGGGAATAATTCCTGGCGCCGATTAAAGACGGTTTGCTGAAAAAAAATTGACAAATTTCAGAGTTTTTGACAAAAAACAAAAAAAATTTAAGGCAAAAAAAAATTCTGAAATGTTTGCACACTGAAAATTTCGATGGCGTTGTGCAAGACAAAACGAATGAAGACCTTCTGCTGAAAACCCAGTAAGAATATGTGAATATTTACTGCTTTTAGACGTTAAAATATCTGAAAAATCGATGTACCATTACACCTCGGTACGGTACTGATTTGTATAGGAATTTAGACAACAAAATTTAGCAATTCCCACCATCGGGGGCGGTCGAGGGGGGTGCGGATCGACGGGGAATAATTCCTGGCGCCGATTAATGACGGTTTGCTGAAAAAAATTTGACAAATTTCAGAGTTTTTGACAAAAAACAAAAAAAAATTAAGGCAAAAAAAAATTCTGAAATGTTTGCACACTGAAAATTTCGATGGCGTTGTGCAAGACAAAACGAATGAAGACCTTCTGCTGAAAACCCGGTAAGAATATTTGAATATTTACTGCTTTTAGACGTTAAAATATCTGAAAAATCGATGTACCATTACACCTCGGTACTGATTTGTATAGGAATTTAGACAACAAAATTTAGCAATTCCCACCATCGGGGGCGGTCGAGGGGGGTGCGGATCGACGGGGAATAATTCCTGGCGCCGATTAATGACGGTTTGCTGAAAAAAATTTGACAAATTTCAGAGTATTTGACAAAAAACAATAAAAATTTAAGGCAAAAAAAAAATCTGAAATGTTTGCACACTGAAAATTTCGATGGCGTTGTGCAAGACAAAACGAATGAAGACCTTCTGCTGAAAACCCGGTAAGAATATTTGAATATTTACTGCTTTTAGACGTTAAAATATCTGAAAAATCGATGTACCATTACACCTCGGTACGGTACTGATTTGTATAGGAATTTAGACAACAAAATTTAGCAATTCCCACCATCGGGGGCGGTCGAGGGGGGTGCGGATCGACGGGGAATAATTCCTGGCGCCGATTAATGACGGTTTGCTGAAAAAAATTTGACAAATTTCAGAGTTTTTGACAAAAAACAAAAAAAAATAAAGGCAAAAAAAAATTCTGAAATGTTTGCACACTGAAAATTTCGATGGCGTTGTGCAAGACAAAACGAATGAAGACCTTCTGCTGAAAACCCGGTAAGAATATTTGAATATTTACTGCTTTTAGACGTTAAAATATCTGAAAAATCGATGTACCATTACACCTCGGTACTGATTTGTATAGGAATTTAGACAACAAAATTTAGCAATTCCCAACATCGGGGGCGGTCGAGGGGGGTGCGGATCGACGGGGAATAATTCCTGGCGCCGATTAATGACGGTTTGCTGAAAAAAATTTGACAAATTTCAGAGTATTTGACAAAAAACAATAAAAAATAAAGGCAAAAAAAAAAACTGAAATGTTTGCACACTGAAAATTTCGATGGCGTTGTGCAAGACAAAACGAATGAAGACCTTCTGCTGAAAACCCGGTAAGAATATGTGAATATTTACTACTTTTAGACGTTAAAATATCTGAAAAATCGATGTACTATTACACCTCGGTACTGATTTGTATAGGAATTTAGACAACAAAATTTAGCAATTCCCACCATCGGGGGCGGTCGAGGGGGGTGCGGATCGACGGGGAATAATTCCTGGGGCCGATTAATGACGGTTTGCCGAAAAAAATTTGACAAATTTCAGAGTTTTTGACAAAAAACAAAAAAAATTTAAGGCAAAAAAAAATTCTGAAATGTTTGCACACTGAAAATTTCGATGGCGTTGTGCAAGACAAAACGAATGAAGACCTTCTGCTGAAAACCCGGTAAGAATATTTGAATATTTACTGCTTTTAGACGTTAAAATATCTGAAAAATCGATGTACCATTACACCTCGGTACTGATTTGTATAGGAATTTAGACAACAAAATTTAGCAATTCCCACCATCGGGGGCGGTCGAGGGGGGTGCGGATCGACGGGGAATAATTCCTGGCGCCGATTAAAGACGGTTTGCTGAAAAAAAATTGACAAATTTCAGAGTTTTTGACAAAAAACAAAAAAAATTTAAGGCAAAAAAAAATTCTGAAATGTTTGCATACTGAAAATTTCGATGGCCTTGTGCAAGACAAAACGAATGAAGACCTTCTGCTGAAAACCCGGTAAGAATATTTGAATATTTACTGCTTTTAGACGTTAAAATATCTGAAAAATCGATGTACCATTACACCTCGGTACTGATTTGTATAGGAATTTAGACAACAAAATTTAGCAATTCCCACCATCGTGGGCGGTCGAGGGGGGTGCGGATCGACGGGGAATAATTCCTGGCGCCGATTAATGACGGTTTGCTGAAAAAAATTTGACAAATTTCAGAGTATTTGACAAAAAACAATAAAAATTTAAGGCAAAAAAAAAATCTGAAATGTTTGCACACTGAAAATTTCGATGGCGTTGTGCAAGACAAAACGAATGAAGACCTTCTGCTGAAAACCCGGTAAGAATATTTGAATATTTACTGCTTTTAGACGTTAAAATATCTGAAAAATCGATGTACCATTACACCTCGGTACTGATTTGTATAGGAATTTAGACAACAAAATTTAGCAATTCCCACCATCGTGGGCGGTCGAGGGGGGTGCGGATCGACGGGGAATAATTCCTGGCGCCGATTAAAGACGGTTTGCTGAAAAAAAATTGACAAATTTCAGAGTTTTTGACAAAAAACAAAAAAAATTTAAGGCAAAAAAAAATTCTGAAATGTTTGCACACTGAAAATTTCGATGGCGTTGTGCAAGACAAAACGAATGAAGACCTTCTGCTGAAAACCCAGTAAGAATATGTGAATATTTACTGCTTTTAGACGTTAAAATATCTGAAAAATCGATGTACCATTACACCTCGGTACGGTACTGATTTGTATAGGAATTTAGACAACAAAATTTAGCAATTCCCACCATCGGGGGCGGTCGAGGGGGGTGCGGATCGACGGGGAATAATTCCTGGCGCCGATTAATGACGGTTTGCTGAAAAAAATTTGACAAATTTCAGAGTTTTTGACAAAAAACAAAAAAAAATTAAGGCAAAAAAAAATTCTGAAATGTTTGCACACTGAAAATTTCGATGGCGTTGTGCAAGACAAAACGAATGAAGACCTTCTGCTGAAAACCCGGTAAGAATATTTGAATATTTACTGCTTTTAGACGTTAAAATATCTGAAAAATCGATGTACCATTACACCTCGGTACTGATTTGTATAGGAATTTAGACAACAAAATTTAGCAATTCCCACCATCGGGGGCGGTCGAGGGGGGTGCGGATCGACGGGGAATAATTCCTGGCGCCGATTAATGACGGTTTGCTGAAAAAAATTTGACAAATTTCAGAGTATTTGACAAAAAACAATAAAAATTTAAGGCAAAAAAAAAATCTGAAATGTTTGCACACTGAAAATTTCGATGGCGTTGTGCAAGACAAAACGAATGAAGACCTTCTGCTGAAAACCCGGTAAGAATATTTGAATATTTACTGCTTTTAGACGTTAAAATATCTGAAAAATCGATGTACCATTACACCTCGGTACGGTACTGATTTGTATAGGAATTTAGACAACAAAATTTAGCAATTCCCACCATCGGGGGCGGTCGAGGGGGGTGCGGATCGACGGGGAATAATTCCTGGCGCCGATTAATGACGGTTTGCTGAAAAAAATTTGACAAATTTCAGAGTTTTTGACAAAAAACAAAAAAAATAAAGGCAAAAAAAAATTCTGAAATGTTTGCACACTGAAAATTTCGATGGCGTTGTGCAAGACAAAACGAATGAAGACCTTCTGCTGAAAACCCGGTAAGAATATTTGAATATTTACTGCTTTTAGACGTTAAAATATCTGAAAAATCGATGTACCATTACACCTCGGTACTGATTTGTATAGGAATTTAGACAACAAAATTTAGCAATTCCCAACATCGGGGGCGGTCGAGGGGGGTGCGGATCGACGGGGAATAATTCCTGGCGCCGATTAATGACGGTTTGCTGAAAAAAATTTGACAAATTTCAGAGTATTTGACAAAAAACAATAAAAAATAAAGGCAAAAAAAAAAACTGAAATGTTTGCACACTGAAAATTTCGATGGCGTTGTGCAAGACAAAACGAATGAAGACCTTCTGCTGAAAACCCGGTAAGAATATGTGAATATTTACTACTTTTAGACGTTAAAATATCTGAAAAATCGATGTACTATTACACCTCGGTACTGATTTGTATAGGAATTTAGACAACAAAATTTAGCAATTCCCACCATCGGGGGCGGTCGAGGGGGGTGCGGATCGACGGGGAATAATTCCTGGGGCCGATTAATGACGGTTTGCCGAAAAAAATTTGACAAAATTCAGAGTTTTTGACAAAAAACAAAAAAAATTTAAGGCAAAAAAAAATTCTGAAATGTTTGCACACTGAAAATTTCGATGGCGTTGTGCAAGACAAAACGAATGAAGACCTTCTGCTGAAAACCCGGTAAGAATATTTGAATATTTACTGCTTTTAGACGTTAAAATATCTGAAAAATCGATGTACCATTACACCTCGGTACTGATTTGTATAGGAATTTAGACAACAAAATTTAGCAATTCCCACCATCGGGGGCGGTCGAGGGGGGTGCGGATCGACGGGGAATAATTCCTGGCGCCGATTAAAGACGGTTTGCTGAAAAAAAATTGACAAATTTCAGAGTTTTTGACAAAAAACAAAAAAAATTTAAGGCAAAAAAAAATTCTGAAATGTTTGCATACTGAAAATTTCGATGGCCTTGTGCAAGACAAAACGAATGAAGACCTTCTGCTGAAAACCCGGTAAGAATATTTGAATATTTACTGCTTTTAGACGTTAAAATATCTGAAAAATCGATGTACCATTACACCTCGGTACTGATTTGTATAGGAATTTAGACAACAAAATTTAGCAATTCCCACCATCGTGGGCGGTCGAGGGGGGTGCGGATCGACGGGGAATAATTCCTGGCGCCGATTAATGACGGTTTGCTGAAAAAAATTTGACAAATTTCAGAGTATTTGACAAAAAACAATAAAAATTTAAGGCAAAAAAAAAATCTGAAATGTTTGCACACTGAAAATTTCGATGGCGTTGTGCAAGACAAAACGAATGAAGACCTTCTGCTGAAAACCCGGTAAGAATATTTGAATATTTACTGCTTTTAGACGTTAAAATATCTGAAAAATCGATGTACCATTACACCTCGGTACTGATTTGTATAGGAATTTAGACAACAAAATTTAGCAATTCCCACCATCGTGGGCGGTCGAGGGGGGTGCGGATCGACGGGGAATAATTCCTGGCGCCGATTAAAGACGGTTTGCTGAAAAAAAATTGACAAATTTCAGAGTTTTTGACAAAAAACAAAAAAAATTTAAGGCAAAAAAAAATTCTGAAATGTTTGCACACTGAAAATTTCGATGGCGTTGTGCAAGACAAAACGAATGAAGACCTTCTGCTGAAAACCCAGTAAGAATATGTGAATATTTACTGCTTTTAGACGTTAAAATATCTGAAAAATCGATGTACCATTACACCTCGGTACGGTACTGATTTGTATAGGAATTTAGACAACAAAATTTAGCAATTCCCACCATCGGGGGCGGTCGAGGGGGGTGCGGATCGACGGGGAATAATTCCTGGCGCCGATTAATGACGGTTTGCTGAAAAAAATTTGACAAATTTCAGAGTTTTTGACAAAAAACAAAAAAAAATTAAGGCAAAAAAAAATTCTGAAATGTTTGCACACTGAAAATTTCGATGGCGTTGTGCAAGACAAAACGAATGAAGACCTTCTGCTGAAAACCCGGTAAGAATATTTGAATATTTACTGCTTTTAGACGTTAAAATATCTGAAAAATCGATGTACCATTACACCTCGGTACTGATTTGTATAGGAATTTAGACAACAAAATTTAGCAATTCCCACCATCGGGGGCGGTCGAGGGGGGTGCGGATCGACGGGGAATAATTCCTGGCGCCGATTAATGACGGTTTGCTGAAAAAAATTTGACAAATTTCAGAGTATTTGACAAAAAACAATAAAAATTTAAGGCAAAAAAAAAATCTGAAATGTTTGCACACTGAAAATTTCGATGGCGTTGTGCAAGACAAAACGAATGAAGACCTTCTGCTGAAAACCCGGTAAGAATATTTGAATATTTACTGCTTTTAGACGTTAAAATATCTGAAAAATCGATGTACCATTACACCTCGGTACGGTACTGATTTGTATAGGAATTTAGACAACAAAATTTAGCAATTCCCACCATCGGGGGCGGTCGAGGGGGGTGCGGATCGACGGGGAATAATTCCTGGCGCCGATTAATGACGGTTTGCTGAAAAAAATTTGACAAATTTCAGAGTTTTTGACAAAAAACAAAAAAAAATAAAGGCAAAAAAAAATTCTGAAATGTTTGCACACTGAAAATTTCGATGGCGTTGTGCAAGACAAAACGAATGAAGACCTTCTGCTGAAAACCCGGTAAGAATATTTGAATATTTACTGCTTTTAGACGTTAAAATATCTGAAAAATCGATGTACCATTACACCTCGGTACTGATTTGTATAGGAATTTAGACAACAAAATTTAGCAATTCCCAACATCGGGGGCGGTCGAGGGGGGTGCGGATCGACGGGGAATAATTCCTGGCGCCGATTAATGACGGTTTGCTGAAAAAAATTTGACAAATTTCAGAGTATTTGACAAAAAACAATAAAAAATAAAGGCAAAAAAAAAAACTGAAATGTTTGCACACTGAAAATTTCGATGGCGTTGTGCAAGACAAAACGAATGAAGACCTTCTGCTGAAAACCCGGTAAGAATATGTGAATATTTACTACTTTTAGACGTTAAAATATCTGAAAAATCGATGTACTATTACACCTCGGTACTGATTTGTATAGGAATTTAGACAACAAAATTTAGCAATTCCCACCATCGGGGGCGGTCGAGGGGGGTGCGGATCGACGGGGAATAATTCCTGGGGCCGATTAATGACGGTTTGCCGAAAAAAATTTGACAAATTTCAGAGTTTTTGACAAAAAACAAAAAAAATTTAAGGCAAAAAAAAATTCTGAAATGTTTGCACACTGAAAATTTCGATGGCGTTGTGCAAGACAAAACGAATGAAGACCTTCTGCTGAAAACCCGGTAAGAATATTTGAATATTTACTGCTTTTAGACGTTAAAATATCTGAAAAATCGATGTACCATTACACCTCGGTACTGATTTGTATAGGAATTTAGACAACAAAATTTAGCAATTCCCACCATCGGGGGCGGTCGAGGGGGGTGCGGATCGACGGGGAATAATTCCTGGCGCCGATTAAAGACGGTTTGCTGAAAAAAAATTGACAAATTTCAGAGTTTTTGACAAAAAACAAAAAAAATTTAAGGCAAAAAAAAATTCTGAAATGTTTGCATACTGAAAATTTCGATGGCCTTGTGCAAGACAAAACGAATGAAGACCTTCTGCTGAAAACCCGGTAAGAATATTTGAATATTTACTGCTTTTAGACGTTAAAATATCTGAAAAATCGATGTACCATTACACCTCGGTACTGATTTGTATAGGAATTTAGACAACAAAATTTAGCAATTCCCACCATCGTGGGCGGTCGAGGGGGGTGCGGATCGACGGGGAATAATTCCTGGCGCCGATTAATGACGGTTTGCTGAAAAAAATTTGACAAATTTCAGAGTATTTGACAAAAAACAATAAAAATTTAAGGCAAAAAAAAAATCTGAAATGTTTGCACACTGAAAATTTCGATGGCGTTGTGCAAGACAAAACGAATGAAGACCTTCTGCTGAAAACCCGGTAAGAATATTTGAATATTTACTGCTTTTAGACGTTAAAATATCTGAAAAATCGATGTACCATTACACCTCGGTACTGATTTGTATAGGAATTTAGACAACAAAATTTAGCAATTCCCACCATCGTGGGCGGTCGAGGGGGGTGCGGATCGACGGGGAATAATTCCTGGCGCCGATTAAAGACGGTTTGCTGAAAAAAAATTGACAAATTTCAGAGTTTTTGACAAAAAACAAAAAAAATTTAAGGCAAAAAAAAATTCTGAAATGTTTGCACACTGAAAATTTCGATGGCGTTGTGCAAGACAAAACGAATGAAGACCTTCTGCTGAAAACCCAGTAAGAATATGTGAATATTTACTGCTTTTAGACGTTAAAATATCTGAAAAATCGATGTACCATTACACCTCGGTACGGTACTGATTTGTATAGGAATTTAGACAACAAAATTTAGCAATTCCCACCATCGGGGGCGGTCGAGGGGGGTGCGGATCGACGGGGAATAATTCCTGGCGCCGATTAATGACGGTTTGCTGAAAAAAATTTGACAAATTTCAGAGTTTTTGACAAAAAACAAAAAAAAATTAAGGCAAAAAAAAATTCTGAAATGTTTGCACACTGAAAATTTCGATGGCGTTGTGCAAGACAAAACGAATGAAGACCTTCTGCTGAAAACCCGGTAAGAATATTTGAATATTTACTGCTTTTAGACGTTAAAATATCTGAAAAATCGATGTACCATTACACCTCGGTACTGATTTGTATAGGAATTTAGACAACAAAATTTAGCAATTCCCACCATCGGGGGCGGTCGAGGGGGGTGCGGATCGACGGGGAATAATTCCTGGCGCCGATTAATGACGGTTTGCTGAAAAAAATTTGACAAATTTCAGAGTATTTGACAAAAAACAATAAAAATTTAAGGCAAAAAAAAAATCTGAAATGTTTGCACACTGAAAATTTCGATGGCGTTGTGCAAGACAAAACGAATGAAGACCTTCTGCTGAAAACCCGGTAAGAATATTTGAATATTTACTGCTTTTAGACGTTAAAATATCTGAAAAATCGATGTACCATTACACCTCGGTACGGTACTGATTTGTATAGGAATTTAGACAACAAAATTTAGCAATTCCCACCATCGGGGGCGGTCGAGGGGGGTGCGGATCGACGGGGAATAATTCCTGGCGCCGATTAATGACGGTTTGCTGAAAAAAATTTGACAAATTTCAGAGTTTTTGACAAAAAACAAAAAAAATAAAGGCAAAAAAAAATTCTGAAATGTTTGCACACTGAAAATTTCGATGGCGTTGTGCAAGACAAAACGAATGAAGACCTTCTGCTGAAAACCCGGTAAGAATATTTGAATATTTACTGCTTTTAGACGTTAAAATATCTGAAAAATCGATTTACCATTACACCTCGGTACTGATTTGTATAGGAATTTAGACAACAAAATTTAGCAATTCCCAACATCGGGGGCGGTCGAGGGGGGTGCGGATCGACGGGGAATAATTCCTGGCGCCGATTAATGACGGTTTGCTGAAAAAAATTTGACAAATTTCAGAGTATTTGACAAAAAACAATAAAAAATAAAGGCAAAAAAAAAAACTGAAATGTTTGCACACTGAAAATTTCGATGGCGTTGTGCAAGACAAAACGAATGAAGACCTTCTGCTGAAAACCCGGTAAGAATATGTGAATATTTACTACTTTTAGACGTTAAAATATCTGAAAAATCGATGTACTATTACACCTCGGTACTGATTTGTATAGGAATTTAGACAACAAAATTTAGCAATTCCCACCATCGGGGGCGGTCGAGGGGGGTGCGGATCGACGGGGAATAATTCCTGGGGCCGATTAATGACGGTTTGCCGAAAAAAATTTGACAAAATTCAGAGTTTTTGACAAAAAACAAAAAAAATTTAAGGCAAAAAAAAATTCTGAAATGTTTGCACACTGAAAATTTCGATGGCGTTGTGCAAGACAAAACGAATGAAGACCTTCTGCTGAAAACCCGGTAAGAATATTTGAATATTTACTGCTTTTAGACGTTAAAATATCTGAAAAATCGATGTACCATTACACCTCGGTACTGATTTGTATAGGAATTTAGACAACAAAATTTAGCAATTCCCACCATCGGGGGCGGTCGAGGGGGGTGCGGATCGACGGGGAATAATTCCTGGCGCCGATTAAAGACGGTTTGCTGAAAAAAAATTGACAAATTTCAGAGTTTTTGACAAAAAACAAAAAAAATTTAAGGCAAAAAAAAATTCTGAAATGTTTGCATACTGAAAATTTCGATGGCCTTGTGCAAGACAAAACGAATGAAGACCTTCTGCTGAAAACCCGGTAAGAATATTTGAATATTTACTGCTTTTAGACGTTAAAATATCTGAAAAATCGATGTACCATTACACCTCGGTACTGATTTGTATAGGAATTTAGACAACAAAATTTAGCAATTCCCACCATCGTGGGCGGTCGAGGGGGGTGCGGATCGACGGGGAATAATTCCTGGCGCCGATTAATGACGGTTTGCTGAAAAAAATTTGACAAATTTCAGAGTATTTGACAAAAAACAATAAAAATTTAAGGCAAAAAAAAAATCTGAAATGTTTGCACACTGAAAATTTCGATGGCGTTGTGCAAGACAAAACGAATGAAGACCTTCTGCTGAAAACCCGGTAAGAATATTTGAATATTTACTGCTTTTAGACGTTAAAATATCTGAAAAATCGATGTACCATTACACCTCGGTACGGTACTGATTTGTATAGGAATTTAGACAACAAAATTTAGCAATTCCCACCATCGGGGGCGGTCGAGGGGGGTGCGGATCGACGGGGAATAATTCCTGGCGCCGATTAATGACGGTTTGCTGAAAAAAATTTGACAAATTTCAGAGTTTTTGACAAAAAACAAAAAAAAATAAAGGCAAAAAAAAATTCTGAAATGTTTGCACACTGAAAATTTCGATGGCGTTGTGCAAGACAAAACGAATGAAGACCTTCTGCTGAAAACCCGGTAAGAATATTTGAATATTTACTGCTTTTAGACGTTAAAATATCTGAAAAATCGATGTACCATTACACCTCGGTACTGATTTGTATAGGAATTTAGACAACAAAATTTAGCAATTCCCAACATCGGGGGCGGTCGAGGGGGGTGCGGATCGACGGGGAATAATTCCTGGCGCCGATTAATGACGGTTTGCTGAAAAAAATTTGACAAATTTCAGAGTATTTGACAAAAAACAATAAAAAATAAAGGCAAAAAAAAAAACTGAAATGTTTGCACACTGAAAATTTCGATGGCGTTGTGCAAGACAAAACGAATGAAGACCTTCTGCTGAAAACCCGGTAAGAATATGTGAATATTTACTGCTTTTAGACGTTAAAATATCTGAAAAATCGATGTACTATTACACCTCGGTACTGATTTGTATAGGAATTTAGACAACAAAATTTAGCAATTCCCACCATCGGGGGCGGTCGAGGGGGGTGCGGATCGACGGGGAATAATTCCTGGGGCCGATTAATGACGGTTTGCCGAAAAAAATTTGACAAATTTCAGAGTTTTTGACAAAAAACAAAAAAAATTTAAGGCAAAAAAAAATTCTGAAATGTTTGCACACTGAAAATTTCGATGGCGTTGTGCAAGACAAAACGAATGAAGACCTTCTGCTGAAAACCCGGTAAGAATATTTGAATATTTACTGCTTTTAGACGTTAAAATATCTGAAAAATCGATGTACCATTACACCTCGGTACTGATTTGTATAGGAATTTAGACAACAAAATTTAGCAATTCCCACCATCGGGGGCGGTCGAGGGGGGTGCGGATCGACGGGGAATAATTCCTGGCGCCGATTAAAGACGGTTTGCTGAAAAAAATTTGACAAATTTCAGAGTTTTTGACAAAAAACAAAAAAAATTTAAGGCAAAAAAAAATTCTGAAATGTTTGCATACTGAAAATTTCGATGGCCTTGTGCAAGACAAAACGAATGAAGACCTTCTGCTGAAAACCCGGTAAGAATATTTGAATATTTACTGCTTTTAGACGTTAAAATATCTGAAAAATCGATGTACCATTACACCTCGGTACTGATTTGTATAGGAATTTAGACAACAAAATTTAGCAATTCCCACCATCGGGGGCGGTCGAGGGGGGTGCGGATCGACGGGGAATAATTCCTGGCGCCGATTAATGACGGTTTGCTGAAAAAAATTTGACAAATTTCAGAGTATTTGACAAAAAACAATAAAAATTTAAGGCAAAAAAAAAATCTGAAATGTTTGCACACTGAAAATTTCGATGGCGTTGTGCAAGACAAAACGAATGAAGACCTTCTGCTGAAAACCCGGTAAGAATATGTGAATATTTACTGCTTTTAGACGTTAAAATATCTGAAAAATCGATGTACTATTACACCTCGGTACTGATTTGTATAGGAATTTAGACAACAAAATTTAGCAATTCCCACCATCGGGGGCGGTCGAGGGGGGTGCGGATCGACGGGGAATAATTCCTGGGGCCGATTAATGACGGTTTGCCGAAAAAAATTTGACAAATTTCAGAGTTTTTGACAAAAAACAAAACAAATTTAAGGCAAAAAAAAATTCTGAAATGTTTGCACACTGAAAATTTCGATGGCGTTGTGCAAGACAAAACGAATGAAGACCTTCTGCTGAAAACCCAGTAAGAATATGTGAATATTTACTGCTTTTAGACGTTAAAATATCTGAAAAATCGATGTACCATTACACCTCGGTACTGATTTGTATAGGAATTTAGACAACAAAATTTAGCAAATCCCACCATCGGGGGCGGTCGCGGGGGGTGCGGATCGACGGGGACTAATTCCTGGCGCCGATTAATGACGGTTTGCTGAAAAAAATTTGACAAATTTCAGAGTATTTGACAAAAAACAATAAAAATTAAGGCAAAAAAAAATTCTGAAATGTTTGCACACTGAAAATTTCGATGGCGTTGTGCAAGACAAAACGAATGAAGACCTTCTGCTGAAAAGCCGGTAAGAATATTTGAATATTTACTGCTTTTAGACGTTAAAATATCTGAAAAATCGATGTACCATTACACCTCGGTACTGATTTGTATAGGAATTTAGACAACAAAATTTAGCAATTCCCACCATCGGGGGCGGTCGAGGGGGGTGCGGATCGACGGGGACTAATTCCTGGCGCCGATTAATGACGGTTTGCTTAAAAAAATTTGACAAATTTCAGAGTTTTTGACAAAAAACAAAAAAAATTTTAGGCAAAAAAAAAATTCTGATATGTTTGCACACTGAAAATTTCGATGGCGTTGTGCAAGACAAAACGAATGAAGACCTTCTGCTGAAAACCCGGTAAGAATATTTGAATATTTACTGCTTTTAGACGTTAAAATATCTGAAAAATCGATGTACCATTACACCTCGGTACGGTACTGATTTGTATAGGAATTTAGACAACAAAATTTAGCAATTCCCACCATCGGGGGCGGTCGAGGGGGGTGCGGATCGACGGGGAATAATTCCTGGCGCCGATTAATGACGGTTTGCTGAAAAAAATTTGACAAATTTCAGTTTTTGAAAAAAATCAAAAAAATTTAAGCCAAAAAAAATTCTGAAATGTTTGCACACTGAAAATTTCGATGGCGTTGTGCAAGACAAAACGAATGAAGACCTTCTGCTGAAAACCCGGTAAGAATATTTGAATATTTACTGCTTTTAGACGTTAAAATATCTGAAAAATCGATGTACCATTACACCTCGGTACTGATTTGTATAGGAATTTAGACAACAAAATTTAGCAATTCCCACCATCGGGGGCGGTCGAGGGGGGTGCGGATCGACGGGGAATAATTCCTGGCGCCGATTAATGACGGTTTGCTGAAAAAAATTTGACAAATTTCAGAGTTTTTGACAAAAAACAAAAAAAATTTAAGGCAAAAAAAAATTCTGAAATGTTTGCACACTGAAAATTTCGATGGCGTTGTGCAAGACAAAACGAATGAAGACCTTCTGCTGAAAACCCGGTAAGAATATTTGAATATTTACTGCTTTTAGACGCTAAAATATCTGAAAAATCGATGTACCATTACACCTCGGTACTGATTTGTATAGGAATTTAGACAACAAAATTTAGCAATTCCCACCATCGGGGGCGGTCGAGGGGGGTGCGGATCGACGGGGACTAATTCCTGGCGCCGATTAATGACGGTTTGCTGAAAAAAATTTGACAAATTTCAGAGTTTTTGACAAAAAACAAAACAAATTTAAGGCAAAAAAAAATTCTGAAATGTTTGCACACTGAAAATTTCGATGGCGTTGTGCAAGACAAAACGAATGAAGACCTTCTGCTGAAAACCCGGTAAGAATATTTGAATATTTACTGCTTTTAGACGTTAAAATATCTGAAAAATCGATGTACCATTACACCTCGGTACGGTACTGATTTGTATAGGAATTACGACAACAAAATTTAGCAATTCCCACCATCGGGGGCGGTCGAGGGGGGTGCGGATCGACGGGGAATAATTCCTGGCGCCGATTAATGACGGTTTGCTGAAAAAAATTTGACAAATTTCAGAGTTTTTGACAAAAAACAAAAAAAAATTAAGGCAAAAAAAAATTCTGAAATGTTTGCACACTGAAAATTTCGATGGCGTTGTGCAAGACAAAACGAATGAAGACCTTCTGCTGAAAACCCGGTAAGAATATGTGAATATTTACTGCTTTTAGACGTTAAAATATCTGAAAAATCGATGTACTATTACACCTCGGTACTGATTTGTATAGGAATTTAGACAACAAAATTTAGCAATTCCCACCATCGGGGGCGGTCGAGGGGGGTGCGGATCGACGGGGAATAATTCCTGGGGCCGATTAATGACGGTTTGCCGAAAAAAATTTGACAAATTTCAGAGTTTTTGACAAAAAACAAAACAAATTTAAGGCAAAAAAAAATTCTGAAATGTTTGCACACTGAAAATTTCGATGGCGTTGTGCAAGACAAAACGAATGAAGACCTTCTGCTGAAAACCCAGTAAGAATATGTGAATATTTACTGCTTTTAGACGTTAAAATATCTGAAAAATCGATGTACCATTACACCTCGGTACTGATTTGTATAGGAATTTAGACAACAAAATTTAGCAAATCCCACCATCGGGGGCGGTCGCGGGGGGTGCGGATCGACGGGGACTAATTCCTGGCGCCGATTAATGACGGTTTGCTGAAAAAAATTTGACAAATTTCAGAGTATTTGACAAAAAACAATAAAAATTAAGGCAAAAAAAAATTCTGAAATGTTTGCACACTGAAAATTTCGATGGCGTTGTGCAAGACAAAACGAATGAAGACCTTCTGCTGAAAAGCCGGTAAGAATATTTGAATATTTACTGCTTTTAGACGTTAAAATATCTGAAAAATCGATGTACCATTACACCTCGGTACTGATTTGTATAGGAATTTAGACAACAAAATTTAGCAATTCCCACCATCGGGGGCGGTCGAGGGGGGTGCGGATCGACGGGGACTAATTCCTGGCGCCGATTAATGACGGTTTGCTTAAAAAAATTTGACAAATTTCAGAGTTTTTGACAAAAAACAAAAAAAATTTTAGGCAAAAAAAAAATTCTGATATGTTTGCACACTGAAAATTTCGATGGCGTTGTGCAAGACAAAACGAATGAAGACCTTCTGCTGAAAACCCGGTAAGAATATTTGAATATTTACTGCTTTTAGACGTTAAAATATCTGAAAAATCGATGTACCATTACACCTCGGTACGGTACTGATTTGTATAGGAATTTAGACAACAAAATTTAGCAAGTCCCACCATCGGGGGCGGTCGAGGGGGGTGCGGATCGACGGGGAATAATTCCTGGCGCCGATTAATGACGGTTTGCTGAAAAAAATTTGACAAATTTCAGTTTTTGAAAAAAATCAAAAAAATTTAAGCCAAAAAAAATTCTGAAATGTTTGCACACTGAAAATTTCGATGGCGTTGTGCAAGACAAAACGAATGAAGACCTTCTGCTGAAAACCCGGTAAGAATATTTGAATATTTACTGCTTTTAGACGTTAAAATATCTGAAAAATCGATGTACCATTACACCTCGGTACTGATTTGTATAGGAATTTAGACAACAAAATTTAGCAATTCCCACCATCGGGGGCGGTCGAGGGGGGTGCGGATCGACGGGGAATAATTCCTGGCGCCGATTAATGACGGTTTGCTGAAAAAAATTTGACAAATTTCAGAGTTTTTGACAAAAAACAAAAAAAATTTAAGGCAAAAAAAAATTCTGAAATGTTTGCACACTGAAAATTTCGATGGCGTTGTGCAAGACAAAACGAATGAAGACCTTCTGCTGAAAACCCGGTAAGAATATTTGAATATTTACTGCTTTTAGACGCTAAAATATCTGAAAAATCGATGTACCATTACACCTCGGTACTGATTTGTATAGGAATTTAGACAACAAAATTTAGCAATTCCCACCATCGGGGGCGGTCGAGGGGGGTGCGGATCGACGGGGACTAATTCCTGGCGCCGATTAATGACGGTTTGCTGAAAAAAATTTGACAAATTTCAGAGTTTTTGACAAAAAACAAAACAAATTTAAGGCAAAAAAAAATTCTGAAATGTTTGCACACTGAAAATTTCGATGGCGTTGTGCAAGACAAAACGAATGAAGACCTTCTGCTGAAAACCCGGTAAGAATATTTGAATATTTACTGCTTTTAGACGTTAAAATATCTGAAAAATCGATGTACCATTACACCTCGGTACTGATTTGTATAGGAATTTAGACAACAAAATTAAGCAATTCCCACCATCGGGGGCGGTCGAGGGGGGTGCGGATCGACGGGGAATAATTCCTGGCGCCGATTAATGACGGTTTGCTGAAAAAATTTTACAAATTTCAGAGTTTTTGACAAAAAACAAAAAAAATTTAAGGCAAAAAAAAATTCTGAAATGTTTGCACACTGAAAATTTCGATGGCGTTGTGCAAGACAAAACGAATGAAGACCTTCTGCTGAAAACCCGGTAAGAATATTTGAATATTTACTGCTTTTAGACGTTAAAATATCTGAAAAATCGATGTACTACACCTCGGTACTGATTTGTATAGGAATTTAGACAACAAAATTTAGCAATTCCCACCATCGGGGGCGGTCGAGGGGGGTGCGGATCGACGGGGAATAATTCCTGGCGCCGATTAATGACAGTTTGCTGAAAAAAATTTGACAAATTTCAGAGTTTTTGACAAAAAACAAAAAAAAATTAAGGCAAAAAAAAATTCTGAAATGTTTGCACACTGAAAATTTCGATGGCGTTGTGCAAGACAAAACGAATGAAGACCTTCTGCTGAAAACCCGGTAAGAATATTTGAATATTTACTGCTTTTAGACGTTAAAATATCTGAAAAATCGATGTACCATTACACCTCGGTACTGATTTGTATAGGAATTTAGACAACAAAATTTAGCAATTCCCACCATCGGGGGCGGTCGAGGGGGGTGCGGATCGACGGGGAATAATTCCTGGCGCCGATTAAAGACGGTTTGCTGAAAAAAAATTGACAAATTTCAGAGTTTTTGACAAAAAACAAAAAAAATTTAAGGCAAAAAAAAATTCTGAAATGTTTGCACACTGAAAATTTCGATGGCGTTGTGCAAGACAAAACGAATGAAGACCTTCTGCTGAAAACCCAGTAAGAATATGTGAATATTTACTGCTTTTAGACGTTAAAATATCTGAAAAATCGATGTACCATTACACCTCGGTACGGTACTGATTTGTATAGGAATTTAGACAACAAAATTTAGCAATTCCCACCATCGGGGGCGGTCGAGGGGGGTGCGGATCGACGGGGAATAATTCCTGGCGCCGATTAATGACGGTTTGCTGAAAAAAATTTGACAAATTTCAGAGTTTTTGACAAAAAACAAAAAAAAATTAAGGCAAAAAAAAATTCTGAAATGTTTGCACACTGAAAATTTCGATGGCGTTGTGCAAGACAAAACGAATGAAGACCTTCTGCTGAAAACCCGGTAAGAATATTTGAATATTTACTGCTTTTAGACGTTAAAATATCTGAAAAATCGATGTACCATTACACCTCGGTACTGATTTGTATAGGAATTTAGACAACAAAATTTAGCAATTCCCACCATCGGGGGCGGTCGAGGGGGGTGCGGATCGTCGGGGAATAATTCCTGGCGCCGATTAAAGACGGTTTGCTGAAAAAAAATTGACAAATTTCAGAGTTTTTGACAAAAAACAAAAAAAATTTAAGGCAAAAAAAAATTCTGAAATGTTTGCACACTGAAAATTTCGATGGCGTTGTGCAAGACAAAACGAATGAAGACCTTCTGCTGAAAACCCAGTAAGAATATGTGAATATTTACTGCTTTTAGACGTTAAAATATCTGAAAAATCGATGTACCATTACACCTCGGTACGGTACTGATTTGTATAGGAATTTAGACAACAAAATTTAGCAATTCCCACCATCGGGGGCGGTCGAGGGGGGTGCGGATCGACGGGGAATAATTCCTGGCGCCGATTAATGACGGTTTGCTGAAAAAAATTTGACAAATTTCAGAGTTTTTGACAAAAAACAAAAAAAAATTAAGGCAAAAAAAAATTCTGAAATGTTTGCACACTGAAAATTTCGATGGCGTTGTGCAAGACAAAACGAATGAAGACCTTCTGCTGAAAACCCAGTAAGAATATGTGAATATTTACTGCTTTTAGACGTTAAAATATCTGAAAAATCGATGTACTATTACACCTCGGTACTGATTTGTATAGGAATTTAGACAACAAAATTTAGCAATTCCCACCATCGGGGGCGGTCGAGGGGGGTGCGGATCGACGGGGAATAATTCCTGGCGCCGATTAAAGACGGTTTGCTAAAAAAAAATATGACAAATTTCAGAGTTTTTGACAAAAAACAAAAAAAATTTAAGGCAAAAAAAAATTCTGAAATGTTTGCACACTGAAAATTTCGATGGCGTTGTGCAAGACAAAACGAATGAAGACCTTCTGCTGAAAACCCAGTAAGAATATGTGAATATTTACTGCTTTTAGACGTTAAAATATCTGAAAAATCGATGTACCATTACACCTCGGTACGGTACTGATTTGTATAGGAATTTAGACAACAAAATTTAGCAATTCCCACCATCGGGGGCGGTCGAGGGGGGTGCGGATCGACGGGGAATAATTCCTGGCGCCGATTAATGACGGTTTGCTGAAAAAAATTTGACAAATTTCAGAGTTTTTGACAAAAAACAAAAAAAAATTAAGGCAAAAAAAAATTCTGAAATGTTTGCACACTGAAAATTTCGATGGCGTTGTGCAAGACAAAACGAGTGAAGACCTTCTGCTGAAAACCCGGTAAGAATATTTGAATATTTACTGCTTTTAGACGTTAAAATATCTGAAAAATCGATGTACCATTACACCTCGGTACTGATTTGTATAGGAATTTCGACAACAAAATTTAGCAATTCCCACCATCGGGGGCGGTCGAGGGGGGTGCGGATCGACGGGGAATAATTCCTGGCGCCGATTAATGACGGTTTGCTGAAAAAAATTTGACAAATTTCAGAGTATTTGACAAAAAACAATAAAAATTTAAAGCAAAAAAAAAAACTGAAATGTTTGCACACTGAAAAATTCGATGGCGTTGTGCAAGACAAAACGAATGAAGACCTTCTGCTGAAAACCCGGTAAGAATATGTGAATATTTACTGCTTTTAGACGTTAAAATATCTGAAAAATCGATGTACTATTACACCTCGGTACTGATTTGTATAGGAATTTAGACAACAAAATTTAGCAATTCCCACCATCGGGGGCGGTCGAGGGGGGTGCGGATCGACGGGGAATAATTCCTGGCGCCGATTAATGACGGTTTGCTGAAAAAAATTTGACAAATTTCAGAGTTTTTGACAAAAAACAAAAAAAATTTAAGGCAAAAAAAATTCTGAAGTGTTTGCACACTGAAAATTTCGATGGCGTTGTGCAAGACAAAACGAATGAAGACCTTCTGCTGAAAACCCGGTAAGAATATTTGAATATTTACTGCTTTTAGACGTTAAAATATCTAAAAAATCGATGTACTATTACACCTCGGTACTGATTTGTATAGGAATTTAGACAACAAAATTTAGCAATTCCCACCATCGGGGCGGTCGAGGGGGGTGCGGATCGACGGGGAATAATTCCTGGCGCCGATTAAAGACGGTTTGCTGAAAAAAATTTGACAAATTTCAGAGTTTTTGACAAAATACAAAAAAAATTTAAGGCAAAAAAAAATTCTGAAATGTTTGCACACTGAAAATTTCGATGGCGTTGTGCAAGACAAAACGAATGAAGACCTTCTGCTGAAAACCCAGTAAGAATATGTGAATATTTACTGCTTTTAGACGTTAAAATATCTGAAAAATCGATGTACCATTACACCTCGGTACGGTACTGATTTGTATAGGAATTTAGACAACAAAATTTAGCAATTCCCACCATCGGGGGTGGTCGAGGGGGGTGCGGATCGACGGGGAATAATTCCTGGCGCCGATTAATGACGGTTTGCTGAAAAAAATTTGACAAATTTCAGAGTTTTTGACAAAAAACAAAAAAAAATTAAGGCAAAAAAAAATTCTGAAATGTTTGCACACTGAAAATTTCGATGGCGTTGTGCAAGACATAACGAATGAAGACCTTCTGCTGAAAACCCAGTAAGAATATGTGAATATTTACTGCTTTTAGACGTTAAAATATCTGAAAAATCGATGTACTATTACACCTCGGTACTGATTTGTATAGGAATTTAGACAACAAAATTTAGCAATTCCCACCATCGGGGGCGGTCGAGGGGGGTGCGGATCGACGGGGAATAATTCCTGGCGCCGATTAAAGACGGTTTGCTAAAAAAAAATATGACAAATTTCAGAGTTTTTTACAAAAAACAAAAAAAATTTAAGGCAAAAAAAAATTCTGAAATGTTTGCACACTGAAAATTTCGATGGCGTTGTGCAAGACAAAACGAATGAAGACCTTCTGCTGAAAACCCAGTAAGAATATGTGAATATTTACTGCTTTTAGACGTTAAAATATCTGAAAAATCGATGTACCATTACACCTCGGTACGGTACTGATTTGTATAGGAATTTAGACAACAAAATTTAGCAATTCCCACCATCGGGGGCGGTCGAGGGGGGTGCGGATCGACGGGGAATAATTCCTGGCGCCGATTAATGACGGTTTGCTGGAAAAAATTTGACAAATTTCAGAGTTTTTGACAAAAAACAAAAAAAAATTAAGGCAAAAAAAAATTCTGAAATGTTTGCACACTGAAAATTTCGATGGCGTTGTGCAAGACAAAACGAATGAAGACCTTCTGCTGAAAACCCGGTAAGAATATTTGAATATTTACTGCTTTTAGACGTTAAAATATCTGAAAAATCGATGTACCATTACACCTCGGTACTGATTTGTATAGGAATTTGGACAACAAAATTTAGCAATTCCCACCATCGGGGGCGGTCGAGGGGGGTGCGGATCGACGGGGAATAATTCCTGGCGCCGATTAATGACGGTTTGCTGAAAAAAATTTGACAAATTTCAGAGTATTTGACAAAAAACAATAAAAATTTAAGGCAAAAAAAAAATCTGAAATGTTTGCACACTGAAAATTTCGATGGCGTTGTGCAAGACAAAACGAATGAAGACCTTCTGCTGAAAACCCGGTAAGAATATGTGAATATTTACTGCTTTTAGACGTTAAAATATCTGAAAAATCGATGTACTATTACACCTCGGTACTGATTTGTATAGGAATTTAGACAACAAAATTTAGCAATTCCCACCATCGGGGGCGGTCGAGGGGGGTGCGGATCGACGGGGAATAATTCCTGGGGCCGATTAATGACGGTTTGCCGAAAAAAATTTGACAAATTTCAGAGATTTTGACAAAAAACAAAAAAAATTTAAGGCAAAAAAAAATTCTGAAATGTTTGCACACTGAAAATTTCGATGGCGTTGTGCAAGACAAAACGAATGAAGACCTTCTGCTGAAAACCCGGTAAGAATATTTGAATATTTACTGCTTTTAGACGTTAAAATATCTGAAGAATCGATGTACCATTACACCTCGGTACTGATTTGTATAGGAATTTAGACAACAAAATTTAGCAAATCCCACCATCGGGGGCGGTCGAGGGGGATGCGGATCGACGGGGAATAATTCCTGGCGCCGATTAAAGACGGTTTGCTGAAAAAAATTTGACAAATTTCAGAGTATTTGACAAAAAACAATAAAAATTTAAGGCAAAAAAAAATTCTGAAATGTTTGCACACTGAAAATTTCGATGGCGTTGTGCAAGACAAAACGAATGAAGACCTTCTGCTGAAAACCCGGTAAGAATATTTGAATATTTACTGCTTTTAGACGTTAAAATATCTGAAAAATCGATGTACCATTACACCTCGGTACGGTACTGATTTGTATAGGAATTTAGACAACAAAATTTAGCAATTCCCACCATCGGGGGCGGTCGAGGGGGGTGCGGATCGACGGGGAATAATTCCTGGCGCCGATTAATGACGGTTTGCTGAAAAAAATTTGACAAATTTCAGAGTTTTTGACAAAAAACAAAAAAAAATAAAGGCAAAAAAAAATTCTGAAATGTTTGCACACTGAAAATTTCGATGGCGTTGTGCAAGACAAAACGAATGAAGACCTTCTGCTGAAAACCCGGTAAGAATATTTGAATATTTACTGCTTTTAGACGTTAAAATATCTGAAAAATCGATGTACCATTACACCTCGGTACTGATTTGTATAGGAATTTAGACAACAAAATTTAGCAATTCCCAACATCGGGGGCGGTCGAGGGGGGTGCGGATCGACGGGGAATAATTCCTGGCGCCGATTAATGACGGTTTGCTGAAAAAAATTTGACAAATTTCAGAGTATTTGACAAAAAACAATAAAAAATAAAGGCAAAAAAAAAAACTGAAATGTTTGCACACTGAAAATTTCAATGGCGTTGTGCAAGACAAAACGAATGAAGACCTTCTGCTGAAAACCCGGTAAGAATATGTGAATATTTACTGCTTTTAGACGTTAAAATATCTGAAAAATCGATGTACTATTACACCTCGGTACTGATTTGTATAGGAATTTAGACAACAAAATTTAGCAATTCCCACCATCGGGGGCGGTCGAGGGGGGTGCGGATCGACGGGGAATAATTCCTGGGGCCGATTAATGACGGTTTGCCGAAAAAAATTTGACAAATTTCAGAGTTTTTGACAAAAAACAAAAAAAATTTAAGGCAAAAAAAAATTCTGAAATGTTTGCACACTGAAAATTTCGATGGCGTTGTGCAAGACAAAACGAATGAAGACCTTCTGCTGAAAACCCGGTAAGAATATTTGAATATTTACTGCTTTTAGACGTTAAAATATCTGAAAAATCGATGTACCATTACACCTCGGTACTGATTTGTATAGGAATTTAGACAACAAAATTTAGCAATTCCCACCATCGGGGGCGGTCGAGGGGGGTGCGGATCGACGGGGAATAATTCCTGGCGCCGATTAAAGACGGTTTGCTGAAAAAAATTTGACAAATTTCAGAGTTTTTGACAAAAAACAAAAAAAATTTAAGGCAAAAAAAAATTCTGAAATGTTTGCATACTGAAAATTTCGATGGCCTTGTGCAAGACAAAACGAATGAAGACCTTCTGCTGAAAACCCGGTAAGAATATTTGAATATTTACTGCTTTTAGACGTTAAAATATCTGAAAAATCGATGTACCATTACACCTCGGTACTGATTTGTATAGGAATTTAGACAACAAAATTTAGCAATTCCCACCATCGGGGGCGGTCGAGGGGGGTGCGGATCGACGGGGAATAATTCCTGGCGCCGATTAATGACGGTTTGCTGAAAAAAATTTGACAAATTTCAGAGTATTTGACAAAAAACAATAAAAATTTAAGGCAAAAAAAAAATCTGAAATGTTTGCACACTGAAAATTTCGATGGCGTTGTGCAAGACAAAACGAATGAAGACCTTCTGCTGAAAACCCGGTAAGAATATGTGAATATTTACTGCTTTTAGACGTTAAAATATCTGAAAAATCGATGTACTATTACACCTCGGTACTGATTTGTATAGGAATTTAGACAACAAAATTTAGCAATTCCCACCATCGGGGGCGGTCGAGGGGGGTGCGGATCGACGGGGAATAATTCCTGGGGCCGATTAATGACGGTTTGCCGAAAAAAATTTGACAAATTTCAGAGTTTTAACCAAAAAACAAAAAAAATTTAAGGCAAAAAAAAATTCTGAAATGTTTGCACACTGAAAATTTCGATGGCGTTGTGCAAGACAAAACGAATGAAGACCTTCTGCTGAAAACCCGGTAAGAATATTTGAATATTTACTGCTTTTAGACGTTAAAATATCTGAAAAATAGATGTACCATTACACCTCGGTACTGATTTGTATAGGAATTTAGACAACAAAATTTAGCAATTTCCACCATCGGGGGCGGTCGAGGGGGGTGCGGATCGACGGGGACTAATTCCTGGCGCCGATTAATGACGGTTTGCTGAAAAAAATTTGACAAATTTCAGAGTTTTTGACAAAAAACAAAAAAAATTTAATGCAAAAAAAAATTCTGAAATGTTTGCACACTGAAAATTTCGATGGCCTTGTGCAAGACAAAACGAATGAAGACCTTCTGCTGAAAACCCGGTAAGAATATTTGAATATTTACTGCTTTTAGACGTTAAAATATCTGAAAAATCGATGTACTATTACACTTCGGTACTGGTTTGTATAGGAATTTAGACAACAATATTTAGCAATTCCCACCATCGGGGGCGGTCGAGGGGGGTGCGGATCGACGGGGAATAATTCCTGGGGCCGATTAATGACGGTTTGCCGAAAAAAATTTGACAAATTTCAGAGTTTTTGACAAAAAACAATAAAAATTTAAGGCAAAAAAAAATTCTGAAATGTTTGCACACTGAAAATTTCGATGGCGTTGTGCAAGACAAAACGAATGAAGACCTTCTGCTGAAAACCCAGTAAGAATATGTGAATATTTACTGCTTTTAGACGTTAAAATATCTGAAAAATCGATGTACCATTACACCTCGGTACGGTACTGATTTGTATAGGAATTTAGACAACAAAATTTAGCAATTCCCACCATCGGAGGTGGTCGAGGGGGGTGCGGATCGACGGGGAATAATTCCTGGCGCCGATTAATGACGGTTTGCTTAAAAAAATTTGACAAATTTCAGAGTTTTTGACAAAAAACAAAAAAAAATTAAGGCAAAAAAAAATTCTGAAATGTTTGCACACTGAAAATTTCGATGGCGTTGTGCAAGACAAAACGAATGAAGACCTTCTGCTGAAAACCCAGTAAGAATATGTGAATATTTACTGCTTTTAGACGTTAAAATATCTGAAAAATCGATGTACTATTACACCTCGGTACTGATTTGTATAGGAATTTAGACAACAAAATTTAGCAATTCCCACCATCGGGGGCGGTCGAGGGGGGTGCGGATCGACGGGGAATAATTCCTGGCGCCGATTAAAGACGGTTTGCTAAAAAAAAATTTGACAAATTTCAGAGTTTTTGACAAAAAACAAAAAAAATTTAAGGCAAAAAAAAATTCTGAAATGTTTGCACACTGAAAATTTCGATGGCGTTGTGCAAGACAAAACGAATGAAGACCTTCTGCTGAAAACCGGGTAAGAATATTTGAATATTTACTGCTTTTAGACGTTAAAATATCTGAAAAATCGATGTACCATTACACCTCGGTACGGTACTGATTTGTATAGGAATTACGACAACAAAATTTAGCAATTCCCACCATCGGGGGCGGTCGAGGGGGGTGCGGATCGACGGGGAATAATTCCTGGCGCCGATTAATGACGGTTTGCTGAAAAAAATTTGACAAATTTCAGAGTTTTTGACAAAAAACAAAAAAAAATTAAGGCAAAAAAAAATTCTGAAATGTTTGCACACTGAAAATTTCGATGGCGTTGTGCAAGACAAAACGAATGAAGACCTTCTGCTGAAAACCCGGTAAGAATATTTGAATATTTACTGCTTTTAGACGTTAAAATATCTGAAAAATCGATGTACCATTACACCTCGGTACTGATTTGTATAGGAATTTAGACAACAAAATTTAGCAATTCCCAACATCGGGGGCGGTCGAGGGGGGTGCGGATCGACGGGGAATAATTCCTGGCGCCGATTAATGACGGTTTGCTGAAAAAAATTTGACAAATTTCAGAGTATTTGACAAAAAACAATAAAAAATAAAGGCAAAAAAAAAAACTGAAATGTTTGCACACTGAAAATTTCGATGGCGTTGTGCAAGACAAAACGAATGAAGACCTTCTGCTGAAAACCCGGTAAGAATATGTGAATATTTACTGCTTTTAGACGTTAAAATATCTGAAAAATCGATGTACTATTACACCTCGGTACTGATTTGTATAGGAATTTAGACAACAAAATTTAGCAATTCCCACCATCGGGGGCGGTCGAGGGGGGTGCGGATCGACGGGGAATAATTCCTGGGGCCGATTATAGACGGTTTGCCGAAAAAAATTTGACAAATTTCAGAGTTTTTGACAAAAAACAAAAAAAAATTTAAGGCAAAAAAAAATTCTGAAATGTTTGCACACTGAAAATTTCGATGGCGTTGTGCAAGACAAAACGAATGAAGACCTTCTGCTGAAAACCCGGTAAGAATATTTGAATATTTACTGCTTTTAGACGTTAAAATATCTGAAAAATCGATGTACCATTACACCTCGGTACTGATTTGTATAGGAATTTAGACAACAAAATTTAGCAATTCCCACCATCGGGGGCGGTCGAGGGGGGTGCGGATCGACGGGGAATAATTCCTGGCGCCGATTAAAGACGGTTTGCTGAAAAAAAATTGACAAATTTCAGAGTTTTTGACAAAAAACAAAAAAAATTTAAGGCAAAAAAAAATTCTGAAATGTTTGCATACTGAAAATTTCGATGGCCTTGTGCAAGACAAAACGAATGAAGACCTTCTGCTGAAAACCCGGTAAGAATATTTGAATATTTACTGCTTTTAGACGTTAAAATATCTGAAAAATCGATGTACCATTACACCTCGGTACTGATTTGTATAGGAATTTAGACAACAAAATTTAGCAATTCCCACCATCGGGGGCGGTCGAGGGGGGTGCGGATCGACGGGGAATAATTCCTGGCGCCGATTAATGACGGTTTGCTGAAAAAAATTTGACAAATTTCAGAGTATTTGACAAAAAACAATAAAAATTTAAGGCAAAAAAAAAATCTGAAATGTTTGCACACTGAAAATTTCGATGGCGTTGTGCAAGACAAAACGAATGAAGACCTTCTGCTGAAAACCCGGTAAGAATATTTGAATATTTACTGCTTTTAGACGTTAAAATATCTGAAAAATCGATGTACCATTACACCTCGGTACGGTACTGATTTGTATAGGAATTTAGACAACAAAATTTAGCAATTCCCACCATCGGGGGCGGTCGAGGGGGTGCGGATCGACGGGGAATAATTCCTGGCGCCGATTAATGACGGTTTGCTGAAAAAAATTTGACAAATTTCAGAGTTTTTGACAAAAAACAAAAAAAAATAAAGGCAAAAAAAAATTCTGAAATGTTTGCACACTGAAAATTTCGATGGCGTTGTGCAAGACAAAACGAATGAAGACCTTCTGCTGAAAACCCGGTAAGAATATTTGAATATTTACTGCTTTTAGACGTTAAAATATCTGAAAAATCGATGTACCATTACACCTCGGTACTGATTTGTATAGGAATTTAGACAACAAAATTTAGCAATTCCCAACATCGGGGGCGGTCGAGGGGGGTGCGGATCGACGGGGAATAATTCCTGGCGCCGATTAATGACGGTTTGCTGAAAAAAATTTGACAAATTTCAGAGTATTTGACAAAAAACAATAAAAAATAAAGGCAAAAAAAAAAACTGAAATGTTTGCACACTGAAAATTTCGATGGCGTTGTGCAAGACAAAACGAATGAAGACCTTCTGCTGAAAACCCGGTAAGAATATGTGAATATTTACTGCTTTTAGACGTTAAAATATCTGAAAAATCGATGTACTATTACACCTCGGTACTGATTTGTATAGGAATTTAGACAACAAAATTTAGCAATTCCCACCATCGGGGGCGGTCGAGGGGGGTGCGGATCGACGGGGAATAATTCCTGGGGCCGATTAATGACGGTTTGCCGAAAAAAATTTGACAAATTTCAGAGTTTTTGACAAAAAACAAAAAAAATTTAAGGCAAAAAAAAATTCTGAAATGTTTGCACACTGAAAATTTCGATGGCGTTGTGCAAGACAAAACGAATGAAGACCTTCTGCTGAAAACCCGGTAAGAATATTTGAATATTTACTGCTTTTAGACGTTAAAATATCTGAAAAATCGATGTACCATTACACCTCGGTACTGATTTGTATAGGAATTTAGACAACAAAATTTAGCAATTCCCACCATCGGGGGCGGTCGAGGGGGGTGCGGATCGACGGGGACTAATTCCTGGCGCCGATTAATGACGGTTTGCTGAAAAAAATTTGACAAATTTCAGAGTTTTTGACAAAAACCAATAAAAATTAAGGCAAAAAAAAATTCTGAAATGTTTGCACACTGAAAATTTCGATGGCGTTGTGCAAGACAAAACGAATGAAGACCTTCTGCTGAAAACCCGGTAAGAATATTTGAATATTTACTGCTTTTAGACGTTAAAATATCTGAAAAATCGATGTACCATTACACCTCGGTACTGATTTGTATAGGAATTTAGACAACAAAATTTAGCAATTCCCACCATCGGGGGCGGTCGAGGGGGGTGCGGATCGACGGGGACTAATTCCTGGCGCCGATTAATGACGGTTTGCTGAAAAAAATTTGACAAATTTCAGAGTATTTGACAAAAAACAATAAAAATTTAAGGCAAAAAAAAATTCTGAAATGTTTGCACACTGAAAATTTCGATGGCGTTGTGCAAGACAAAACGAATGAAGACCTTCTGCTGAAAACCCGGTAAGAATATTTGAATATTTACTGCTTTTAGACGTTAAAATATCTGAAAAATCGATGTACCATTACACCTCGGTACGGTACCGATTTGTATAGAAATTTAGACAACAAAATTTAGCAAATCCCACCATCGGGGGCGGTCGAGGGGGGTGCGGATCGATGGGGAATAATTCCTGGCGCCGATTAATGACGGTTTACTGAATAAAATTTGACAAATTTCAGAGTCTTTGCCAAAAAATAAAAAAAAATTTAAGGCAAAAAAATTCTGAAATATTGGCGACACTGAAAATTTCGGGGGCGTTGTGCAAGACAAAACAAATGAAGACCTTCTGCTGAAAACCCGGTAAGATTATTTGAAGAATATTTACTGTTTTTAGACGTTAAAATATCTGAAAAATCGATCTACCATTACACCTCGGTACCGATTTGTATAGAAATTTAGACAACAAAATTTAGCAAATCCCACCATCGGGGGCGGTCGAGGGGGGTGCGGATCGATGGGGAATAATTCCTGGCGCCGATTAATGACGGTTTGCTGAAAAAAATTTGACAAATTTCAGAGTTTCTGACAAAAAACAAAAAAAATTTAAGGCAAAAAAAAATTCTGAAATGTTTGCACACTGAAAATTTCGATGGCGTTGTGCAAGACAAAACGAATGAAGACCTTCTGCTGAAAACCCGGTAAGAATATTTGAATATTTACTGCTTTTAGACGTTAAAATATCTGAAAAATCGATGTACCATTACACCTCGGTACTGATTTGTATAGGAATTTAGACAACAAAATTTAGCAAATCCCACCATCGGGGGCGGTCGAGGGGGGTGCGGATCGACGGGGAATAATTCCTGGCGCCGATTAATGACGGTTTGCTGAAAAAAATTTGACAAATTTCAGAGTTTCTGACAAAAAACAAAAAAAATTTAAGGCAAAAAAAAATTCTGAAATGTTTGCACACTGAAAATTTCGATGGCGTTGTGCAAGACAAAACGAATGAAGACCTTCTGCTGAAAACCCGGTAAGAATATTTGAATATTTACTGCTTTTAGACGTTAAAATATCTGAAAAATCGATGTACCATTACACCTCGGTACTGATTTGTATAGGAATTTAGACAACAAAATTTAGCAAATCCCACCATCGGGGGCGGTCGAGGGTGGTGCGGATCGACGGGGACTAATTCCTGGCGCCGATTAATGACGGTTTGCTGAAAAAAATTTGACAAATTTCAGAGTTTTTGACAAAAACCAATAAAAATTAAGGCAAAAAAAAATTCTGAAATGTTTGCACACTGAAAATTTCGATGGCGTTGTGCAAGACAAAACGAATGAAGACCTTCTGCTGAAAACCCGGTAAGAATATTTGAATATTTACTGCTTTTAGACGTTAAAATATCTGAAAAATCGATGTACCATTACACCTCGGTACTGATTTGTATAGGAATTTAGACAACAAAATTTAGCAATTCCCACCATCGGGGGCGGTCGAGGGGGGTGCGGATCGACGGGGACTAATTCCTGGCGCCGATTAATGACGGTTTGCTGAAAAAAATTTGACAAATTTCAGAGTATTTGACAAAAAACAATAAAAATTTAAGGCAAAAAAAAATTCTGAAATGTTTGCACACTGAAAATTTCGATGGCGTTGTGCAAGACAAAACGAATGAAGACCTTCTGCTGAAAACCCGGTAAGAATATTTGAATATTTACTGCTTTTAGACGTTAAAATATCTGAAAAATCGATGTACCATTACACCTCGGTACGGTACCGATTTGTATAGAAATTTAGACAACAAAATTTAGCAAATCCCACCATCGGGGGCGGTCGAGGGGGGTGCGGATCGATGGGGAATAATTCCTGGCGCCGATTAATGACGGTTTACTGAATAAAATTTGACAAATTTCAGAGTCTTTGCCAAAAAATAAAAAAAAATTTAAGGCAAAAAAATTCTGAAATATTGGCGACACTGAAAATTTCGGGGGCGTTGTGCAAGACAAAACAAATGAAGACCTTCTGCTGAAAACCCGGTAAGATTATTTGAAGAATATTTACTGTTTTTAGACGTTAAAATATCTGAAAAATCGATCTACCATTACACCTCGGTACCGATTTGTATAGAAATTTAGACAACAAAATTTAGCAAATCCCACCATCGGGGGCGGTCGAGGGGGGTGCGGATCGATGGGGAATAATTCCTGGCGCCGATTAATGACGGTTTGCTGAAAAAAATTTGACAAATTTCAGAGTTTCTGACAAAAAACAAAAAAAATTTAAGGCAAAAAAAATTCTGAAATGTTTGCACACTGAAAATTTCGATGGCGTTGTGCAAGACAAAACGAATGAAGACCTTCTGCTGAAAACCCGGTAAGAATATTTGAATATTTACTGCTTTTAGACGTTAGAATATCTGAAAAATCGATGTACCATTACACCTCGGTACTGATTTGTATAGGAATTTAGACAACAAAATTTAGCAAATCCCACCATCGGGGGCGGTCGAGGGGGGTGCGGATCGACGGGGAATAATTCCTGGCGCCGATTAATGACGGTTTGCTGAAAAAAATTTGACAAATTTCAGAGTACTTGAAAAAAAACAAAAAAAATTTAAGGCAAAAAAAAATTCTGAAATGTTTGCACACTGAAAATTTCGATGGCGTTGTGCAAGACAAAACGAATGAAGACCTTCTGCTGAAAACCCGGTAAGAATATTTGAATATTTACTGCTTTTAGACGTTAAAATATCTGAAAAATCGATCTACCATTACACCTCGGTACCGATTTGTATAGAAATTTAGACAACAAAATTTAGCAAATCCCACCATCGGGGGCGGTCGAGGGGGGTGCGGATCGATGGGGAATAATTCCTGGCGCCGATTAATGACGGTTTGCTGAAAAAAATTTGACAAATTTCAGAGTTTCTGACAAAAAACAAAAAAAATTTAAGGCAAAAAAAAATTCTGAAATGTTTGCACACTGAAAATTTCGATGGCGTTGTGCAAGACAAAACGAATGAAGACCTTCTGCTGAAAACCCGGTAAGAATATTTGAATATTTACTGCTTTTAGACGTTAAAATATCTGAAAAATCGATGTACCATTACACCTCGGTACTGATTTGTATAGGAATTTAGACAACAAAATTTAGCAATTCCCACCATCGGGGGCGGTCGAGGGGGGTGCGGATCGACGGGGAATAATTCCTGGCGCCGATTAATGACGGTTTGCTGAAAAAAATTTGACAAAATTCAGAGTTTTTGACAAAAAACAAAAAAAATTTAAGACAAAAAAAAAATCTGAAATGTTTGCACACTGAAAATTTCGATGGCGTTGTGCAAGACAAAACGAATGAAGACCTTCTGCTGAAAACCCGGTAAGAATATTTGAATATTTACTGCTTTTAGACGTTAAAATATCTGAAAAATCGATGTACCATTACACCTCGGTACGGTACTGATTTGTATAGGAATTTAGACAACAAAATTTAGCAATTCCCACCATCGGGGGCGGTCGAGGGGGGTGCGGATCGACGGGGAATAATTCCTGGCGCCGATTAATGACGGTTTGCTGAAAAAAATTTGACGAATTTCAGAGTTTTTGACAAAAAACAACAAAAAATTAAGGCAAAAAAAAATTCTGAAATGTGTGCACACTGAAAATTTCGATGGCGTTGTGCAAGACAAAACGAATGAAGACCTTCTGCTGAAAACCCGGTAAGAATATTTGAATATTTACTGCTTTTAGACGTTAAAATATCTGAAAAATCGATGTAGTACACCTCGGTACTGATTTGTATAGGAATTTAGACAACAAAATTTAGCAATTCCCACCATCGGGGGCGGTCGAGGGGGGTGCGGATCGACGGGGAATAATTCCTGGCGCCGATTAATGACGGTTTGCTGAAAAAAATTAGACAAATTTCAGAGTTTTTGACAAAAAACATAAAAAAATTGAGGCAAAAAAAAATTCTGAAATGTTTGCACACTGAAAATTTCGATGGCGTTGTGCAAGACAAAACGAATGAAGACCTTCTGCTGAAAACCCGGTAAGAATATTTGAATATTTACTGCTTTTAGACGTTAAAATATCTGAAAAATCGATGTACCATTACACCTCGGTACTGATTTGTATAGGAATTTAGACAACAAAATTTAGCAATTCCCACCATCGGGGGCGGTCGAGGGGGGTGCGGATCGACGGGGACTAATTCCTGGCGCCGATTAATGACGGTTTGCTGAAAAAAATTTGACAAATTTCAGAGTATTTGACAAAAAACAATAAAAATTTAAGGCAAAAAAAAATTCTGAAATGTTTGCACACTGAAAATTTCGATGGCGTTGTGCAAGACAAAACGAATGAAGACCTTCTGCTGAAAACCCGGTAAGAATATTTGAATATTTACTGCTTTTAGACGTTAAAATATCTGAAAAATCGATGTACCATTACACCTCGGTACGGTACCGATTTGTATAGAAATTTAGACAACAAAATTTAGCAAATCCCACCATCGGGGGCGGTCGAGGGGGGTGCGGATCGATGGGGAATAATTCCTGGCGCCGATTAATGACGGTTTACTGAATAAAATTTGACAAATTTCAGAGTCTTTGCCAAAAAATAAAAAAAAATTTAAGGCAAAAAAATTCTGAAATATTGGCGACACTGAAAATTTCGGGGGCGTTGTGCAAGACAAAACAAATGAAGACCTTCTGCTGAAAACCCGGTAAGATTATTTGAAGAATATTTACTGTTTTTAGACGTTAAAATATCTGAAAAATCGATCTACCATTACACCTCGGTACCGATTTGTATAGAAATTTAGACAACAAAATTTAGCAAATCCCACCATCGGGGGCGGTCGAGGGGGGTGCGGATCGATGGGGAATAATTCCTGGCGCCGATTAATGACGGTTTGCTGAAAAAAATTTGACAAATTTCAGAGTTTCTGACAAAAAACAAAAAAAATTTAAGGCAAAAAAAAATTCTGAAATGTTTGCACACTGAAAATTTCGATGGCGTTGTGCAAGACAAAACGAATGAAGACCTTCTGCTGAAAACCCGGTAAGAATATTTGAATATTTACTGCTTTTAGACGTTAAAATATCTGAAAAATCGATGTACCATTACACCTCGGTACTGATTTGTATAGGAATTTAGACAACAAAATTTAGCAAATCCCACCATCGGGGGCGGTCGAGGGGGGTGCGGATCGACGGGGAATAATTCCTGGCGCCGATTAATGACGGTTTGCTGAAAAAAATTTGACAAATTTCAGAGTACTTGAAAAAAAACAAAAAAAATTTAAGGCAAAAAAAAATTCTGAAATGTTTGCACACTGAAAATTTCGATGGCGTTGTGCAAGACAAAACGAATGAAGACCTTCTGCTGAAAACCCGGTAAGAATATTTGAATATTTACTGCTTTTAGACGTTAAAATATCTGAAAAATCGATCTACCATTACACCTCGGTACCGATTTGTATAGAAATTTAGACAACAAAATTTAGCAAATCCCACCATCGGGGGCGGTCGAGGGGGGTGCGGATCGATGGGGAATAATTCCTGGCGCCGATTAATGACGGTTTGCTGAAAAAAATTTGACAAATTTCAGAGTTTCTGACAAAAAACAAAAAAAATTTAAGGCAAAAAAAAATTCTGAAATGTTTGCACACTGAAAATTTCGATGGCGTTGTGCAAGACAAAACGAATGAAGACCTTCTGCTGAAAACCCGGTAAGAATATTTGAATATTTACTGCTTTTAGACGTTAAAATATCTGAAAAATCGATGTACCATTACACCTCGGTACTGATTTGTATAGGAATTTAGACAACAAAATTTAGCAATTCCCACCATCGGGGGCGGTCGAGGGTGGTGCGGATCGACGGGGACTAATTCCTGGCGCCGATTAATGACGGTTTGCTGAAAAAAATTTGACAAATTTCAGAGTTTTTGACAAAAACCAATAAAAATTAAGGCAAAAAAAAATTCTGAAATGTTTGCACACTGAAAATTTCGATGGCGTTGTGCAAGACAAAACGAATGAAGACCTTCTGCTGAAAACCCGGTAAGAATATTTGAATATTTACTGCTTTTAGACGTTAAAATATCTGAAAAATCGATGTACCATTACACCTCGGTACTGATTTGTATAGGAATTTAGACAACAAAATTTAGCAATTCCCACCATCGGGGGCGGTCGAGGGGGGTGCGGATCGACGGGGACTAATTCCTGGCGCCGATTAATGACGGTTTGCTGAAAAAAATTTGACAAATTTCAGAGTATTTGACAAAAAACAATAAAAATTTAAGGCAAAAAAAAATTCTGAAATGTTTGCACACTGAAAATTTCGATGGCGTTGTGCAAGACAAAACGAATGAAGACCTTCTGCTGAAAACCCGGTAAGAATATTTGAATATTTACTGCTTTTAGACGTTAAAATATCTGAAAAATCGATGTACCATTACACCTCGGTACGGTACCGATTTGTATAGAAATTTAGACAACAAAATTTAGCAAATCCCACCATCGGGGGCGGTCGAGGGGGGTGCGGATCGATGGGGAATAATTCCTGGCGCCGATTAATGACGGTTTACTGAATAAAATTTGACAAATTTCAGAGTCTTTGCCAAAAAATAAAAAAAAATTTAAGGCAAAAAAATTCTGAAATATTGGCGACACTGAAAATTTCGGGGGCGTTGTGCAAGACAAAACAAATGAAGACCTTCTGCTGAAAACCCGGTAAGATTATTTGAAGAATATTTACTGTTTTTAGACGTTAAAATATCTGAAAAATCGATCTACCATTACACCTCGGTACCGATTTGTATAGAAATTTAGACAACAAAATTTAGCAAATCCCACCATCGGGGGCGGTCGAGGGGGGTGCGGATCGATGGGGAATAATTCCTGGCGCCGATTAATGACGGTTTGCTGAAAAAAATTTGACAAATTTCAGAGTTTCTGACAAAAAACAAAAAAAATTTAAGGCAAAAAAAAATTCTGAAATGTTTGCACACTGAAAATTTCGATGGCGTTGTGCAAGACAAAACGAATGAAGACCTTCTGCTGAAAACCCGGTAAGAATATTTGAATATTTACTGCTTTTAGACGTTAAAATATCTGAAAAATCGATGTACCATTACACCTCGGTACTGATTTGTATAGGAATTTAGACAACAAAATTTAGCAAATCCCACCATCGGGGGCGGTCGAGGGGGGTGCGGATCGACGGGGAATAATTCCTGGCGCCGATTAATGACGGTTTGCTGAAAAAAATTTGACAAATTTCAGAGTACTTGAAAAAAAACAAAAAAAATTTAAGGCAAAAAAAAATTCTGAAATGTTTGCACACTGAAAATTTCGATGGCGTTGTGCAAGACAAAACGAATGAAGACCTTCTGCTGAAAACCCGGTAAGAATATTTGAATATTTACTGCTTTTAGACGTTAAAATATCTGAAAAATCGATCTACCATTACACCTCGGTACCGATTTGTATAGAAATTTAGACAACAAAATTTAGCAAATCCCACCATCGGGGGCGGTCGAGGGGGGTGCGGATCGATGGGGAATAATTCCTGGCGCCGATTAATGACGGTTTGCTGAAAAAAATTTGACAAATTTCAGAGTTTCTGACAAAAAACAAAAAAAATTTAAGACAAAAAAAAATTCTGAAATGTTTGCACACTGAAAATTTCGATGGCGTTGTGCAAGACAAAACGAATGAAGACCTTCTGCTGAAAACCCGGTAAGAATATTTGAATATTTACTGCTTTTAGACGTTAAAATATCTGAAAAATCGATGTACCATTACACCTCGGTACTGATTTGTATAGGAATTTAGACAACAAAATTTAGCAATTCCCACCATCGGGGGCGGTCGAGGGGGGTGCGGATCGACGGGGAATAATTCCTGGCGCCGATTAATGACGGTTTGCTGAAAAAAATTTGACAAAATTCAGAGTTTTTGACAAAAAACAAAAAAAATTTAAGACAAAAAAAAAATCTGAAATGTTTGCACACTGAAAATTTCGATGGCGTTGTGCAAGACAAAACGAATGAAGACCTTCTGCTGAAAACCCGGTAAGAATATTTGAATATTTACTGCTTTTAGACGTTAAAATATCTGAAAAATCGATGTACCATTACACCTCGGTACGGTACTGATTTGTATAGGAATTTAGACAACAAAATTTAGCAATTCCCACCATCGGGGGCGGTCGAGGGGGGTGCGGATCGACGGGGAATAATTCCTGGCGCCGATTAATGACGGTTTGCTGAAAAAAATTTGACGAATTTCAGAGTTTTTGACAAAAAACAACAAAAAATTAAGGCAAAAAAAAATTCTGAAATGTTTGCACACTGAAAATTTCGATGGCGTTGTGCAAGACAAAACGAATGAAGACCTTCTGCTGAAAACCCGGTAAGAATATTTGAATATTTACTGCTTTTAGACGTTAAAATATCTGAAAAATCGATGTAGTACACCTCGGTACTGATTTGTATAGGAATTTAGACAACAAAATTTAGCAATTCCCACCATCGGGGGCGGTCGAGGGGGGTGCGGATCGACGGGGAATAATTCCTGGCGCCGATTAATGACGGTTTGCTGAAAAAAATTAGACAAATTTCAGAGTTTTTGACAAAAAACATAAAAAAATTGAGGCAAAAAAAAATTCTGAAATGTTTGCACACTGAAAATTTCGATGGCGTTGTGCAAGACAAAACGAATGAAGACCTTCTGCTGAAAACCCGGTAAGAATATTTGAATATTTACTGCTTTTAGACGTTAAAATATCTGAAAAATCGATGTACCATTACACCTCGGTACTGATTTGTATAGGAATTTAGACAACAAAATTTAGCAATTCCCACCATCGGGGGCGGTCGAGGGGGGTGCGGATCGACGGGGACTAATTCCTGGCGCCGATTAATGACGGTTTGCTGAAAAAAATTTGACAAATTTCAGAGTATTTGACAAAAAACAATAAAAATTTAAGGCAAAAAAAAATTCTGAAATGTTTGCACACTGAAAATTTCGATGGCGTTGTGCAAGACAAAACGAATGAAGACCTTCTGCTGAAAACCCGGTAAGAATATTTGAATATTTACTGCTTTTAGACGTTAAAATATCTGAAAAATCGATGTACCATTACACCTCGGTACGGTACCGATTTGTATAGAAATTTAGACAACAAAATTTAGCAAATCCCACCATCGGGGGCGGTCGAGGGGGGTGCGGATCGATGGGGAATAATTCCTGGCGCCGATTAATGACGGTTTACTGAATAAAATTTGACAAATTTCAGAGTCTTTGCCAAAAAATAAAAAAAAATTTAAGGCAAAAAAATTCTGAAATATTGGCGACACTGAAAATTTCGGGGGCGTTGTGCAAGACAAAACAAATGAAGACCTTCTGCTGAAAACCCGGTAAGATTATTTGAAGAATATTTACTGTTTTTAGACGTTAAAATATCTGAAAAATCGATCTACCATTACACCTCGGTACCGATTTGTATAGAAATTTAGACAACAAAATTTAGCAAATCCCACCATCGGGGGCGGTCGAGGGGGGTGCGGATCGATGGGGAATAATTCCTGGCGCCGATTAATGACGGTTTGCTGAAAAAAATTTGACAAATTTCAGAGTTTCTGACAAAAAACAAAAAAAATTTAAGGCAAAAAAAAATTCTGAAATGTTTGCACACTGAAAATTTCGATGGCGTTGTGCAAGACAAAACGAATGAAGACCTTCTGCTGAAAACCCGGTAAGAATATTTGAATATTTACTGCTTTTAGACGTTAAAATATCTGAAAAATCGATGTACCATTACACCTCGGTACTGATTTGTATAGGAATTTAGACAACAAAATTTAGCAAATCCCACCATCGGGGGCGGTCGAGGGGGGTGCGGATCGACGGGGAATAATTCCTGGCGCCGATTAATGACGGTTTGCTGAAAAAAATTTGACAAAATTCAGAGTTTTTGACAAAAAACAAAAAAAATTTAAGACAAAAAAAAAATCTGAAATGTTTGCACACTGAAAATTTCGATGGCGTTGTGCAAGACAAAACGAATGAAGACCTTCTGCTGAAAACCCGGTAAGAATATTTGAATATTTACTGCTTTTAGACGTTAAAATATCTGAAAAATCGATGTACCATTACACCTCGGTACTGATTTGTATAGGAATTTAGACAACAAAATTTAGCAATTCCCACCATCGGGGGCGGTCGAGGGGGGTGCGGATCGACGGGGAATAATTCCTGGCGCCGATTAATGACGGTTTGCTGAAAAAAATTTGACAAAATTCAGAGTTTTTGACAAAAAACAAAAAAAATTTAAGACAAAAAAAAAATCTGAAATGTTTGCACACTGAAAATTTCGATGGCGTTGTGCAAGACAAAACGAATGAAGACCTTCTGCTGAAAATCCGGTAAGAATATTTGAATATTTACTGCTTTTAGACGTTAAAATATCTGAAAAATCGATGTACCATTACACCTCGGTACGGTACTGATTTGTATAGGAATTTAGACAACAAAATTTAGCAATTCCCACCATCGGGGGCGGTCGAGGGGGGTGCGGATCGACGGGGAATAATTCCTGGCGCCGATTAATGACGGTTTGCTGAAAAAAATTTGACAAATTTCAGAGTTTTTGACAAAAAACAAAAAAAAATTAAGGCAAAAAAAAATTCTGAAATGTTTGCACACTGAAAATTTCGATGGCGTTGTGCAAGACAAAACGAATGAAGACCTTCTGCTGAAAACCCGGTAAGAATATTTGAATATTTACTGCTTTTAGACGTTAAAATATCTGAAAAATCGATGTACCATTACACCTCGGTACTGATTTGTATAGGAATTTAGACAACAAAATTTAGCAAATCCCACCATCGGGGGCGGTCGAGGGGGGTGCGGATCGACGGGGACTAATTCCTGGCGCCGATTAATGACGGTTTGCTGAAAAAAATTTGACAAATTTCAGAGTTTTTGACAAAAAACAAAAAAAATTAAGGCAAAAAAAAATTCTGAAATGTTTGCACACTGAAAATTTCGATGGCGTTGTGCAAGACAAAACGAATGAAGACCTTCTGCTGAAAACCCGGTAAGAATATTTGAATATTTACTGCTTTTAGACGTTAAAATATCTGAAAAATCGATGTACCATTACACCTCGGTACTGATTTGTATAGGAATTTAGACAACAAAATTTAGCAATTCCCACCATCGGGGGCGGTCGAGGGGGGTGCGGATCGACGGGGACTAATTCCTGGCGCCGATTAATGACGGTTTGCTGAAAAAAATTTGACAAATTTCAGAGTTTTTGACAAAAACCAATAAAAATTAAGGCAAAAAAAAATTCTGAAATGTTTGCACACTGAAAATTTCGATGGCGTTGTGCAAGACAAAACGAATGAAGACCTTCTGCTGAAAACCCGGTAAGAATATTTGAATATTTACTGCTTTTAGACGTTAAAATATCTGAAAAATCGATGTACCATTACACCTCGGTACTGATTTGTATAGGAATTTAGACAACAAAATTTAGCAATTCCCACCATCGGGGGCGGTCGAGGGGGGTGCGGATCGACGGGGACTAATTCCTGGCGCCGATTAATGACGGTTTGCTGAAAAAAATTTGACAAATTTCAGAGTATTTGACAAAAAACAATAAAAATTTAAGGCAAAAAAAAATTCTGAAATGTTTGCACACTGAAAATTTCGATGGCGTTGTGCAAGACAAAACGAATGAAGACCTTCTGCTGAAAACCCGGTAAGAATATTTGAATATTTACTGCTTTTAGACGTTAAAATATCTGAAAAATCGATGTACCATTACACCTCGGTACGGTACCGATTTGTATAGAAATTTAGACAACAAAATTTAGCAAATCCCACCATCGGGGGCGGTCGAGGGGGGTGCGGATCGATGGGGAATAATTCCTGGCGCCGATTAATGACGGTTTACTGAATAAAATTTGACAAATTTCAGAGTCTTTGCCAAAAAATAAAAAAAAATTTAAGGCAAAAAAATTCTGAAATATTGGCGACACTGAAAATTTCGGGGGCGTTGTGCAAGACAAAACAAATGAAGACCTTCTGCTGAAAACCCGGTAAGATTATTTGAAGAATATTTACTGTTTTTAGACGTTAAAATATCTGAAAAAGCGATCTACCATTACACCTCGGTACCGATTTGTATAGAAATTTAGACAACAAAATTTAGCAAATCCCACCATCGGGGGCGGTCGAGGGGGGTGCGGATCGATGGGGAATAATTCCTGGCGCCGATTAATGACGGTTTGCTGAAAAAAATTTGACAAATTTCAGAGTTTCTGACAAAAAACAAAAAAAATTTAAGGCAAAAAAAAATTCTGAAATGTTTGCACACTGAAAATTTCGATGGCGTTGTGCAAGACAAAACGAATGAAGACCTTCTGCTGAAAACCCGGTAAGAATATTTGAATATTTACTGCTTTTAGACGTTAAAATATCTGAAAAATCGATGTACCATTACACCTCGGTACTGATTTGTATAGGAATTTAGACAACAAAATTTAGCAAATCCCACCATCGGGGGCGGTCGAGGGGGGTGCGGATCGACGGGGAATAATTCCTGGCGCCGATTAATGACGGTTTGCTGAAAAAAATTTGACAAATTTCAGAGTACTTGAAAAAAAACAAAAAAAATTTAAGGCAAAAAAAAATTCTGAAATGTTTGCACACTGAAAATTTCGATGGCGTTGTGCAAGACAAAACGAATGAAGACCTTCTGCTGAAAACCCGGTAAGAATATTTGAATATTTACTGCTTTTAGACGTTAAAATATCTGAAAAATCGATCTACCATTACACCTCGGTACCGATTTGTATAGAAATTTAGACAACAAAATTTAGCAAATCCCACCATCGGGGGCGGTCGAGGGGGGTGCGGATCGATGGGAAATAATTCCTGGCGCCGATTAATGACGGTTTGCTGAAAAAAATTTGACAAATTTCAGAGTTTCTGACAAAAAACAAAAAAAATTTAAGGCAAAAAAAAATTCTGAAATGTTTGCACACTGAAAATTTCGATGGCGTTGTGCAAGACAAAACGAATGAAGACCTTCTGCTGAAAACCCGGTAAGAATATTTGAATATTTACTGCTTTTAGACGTTAAAATATCTGAAAAATCGATGTACCATTACACCTCGGTACTGATTTGTATAGGAATTTAGACAACAAAATTTAGCAATTCCCACCATCGGGGGCGGTCGAGGGGGGTGCGGATCGACGGGGAATAATTCCTGGCGCCGATTAATGACGGTTTGCTGAAAAAAATTTGACAAAATTCAGAGTTTTTGACAAAAAACAAAAAAAATTTAAGACAAAAAAAAAATCTGAAATGTTTGCACACTGAAAATTTCGATGGCGTTGTGCAAGACAAAACGAATGAAGACCTTCTGCTGAAAATCCGGTAAGAATATTTGAATATTTACTGCTTTTAGACGTTAAAATATCTGAAAAATCGATGTACCATTACACCTCGGTACGGTACTGATTTGTATAGGAATTTAGACAACAAAATTTAGCAATTCCCACCATCGGGGGCGGTCGAGGGGGGTGCGGATCGACGGGGAATAATTCCTGGCGCCGATTAATGACGGTTTGCTGAAAAAAATTTGACAAATTTCAGAGTTTTTGACAAAAAACAAAAAAAAATTAAGGCAAAAAAAAATTCTGAAATGTTTGCACACTGAAAATTTCGATGGCGTTGTGCAAGACAAAACGAATGAAGACCTTCTGCTGAAAACCCGGTAAGAATATTTGAATATTTACTGCTTTTAGACGTTAAAATATCTGAAAAATCGATGTACCATTACACCTCGGTACTGATTTGTATAGGAATTTAGACAACAAAATTTAGCAAATCCCACCATCGGGGGCGGTCGAGGGGGGTGCGGATCGACGGGGACTAATTCCTGGCGCCGATTAATGACGGTTTGCTGAAAAAAATTTGACAAATTTCAGAGTTTTTGACAAAAACCAATAAAAATTAAGGCAAAAAAAAATTCTGAAATGTTTGCACACTGAAAATTTCGATGGCGTTGTGCAAGACAAAACGAATGAAGACCTTCTGCTGAAAACCCGGTAAGAATATTTGAATATTTACTGCTTTTAGACGTTAAAATATCTGAAAAATCGATGTACCATTACACCTCGGTACTGATTTGTATAGGAATTTAGACAACAAAATTTAGCAATTCCCACCATCGGGGGCGGTCGAGGGGGGTGCGGATCGACGGGGACTAATTCCTGGCGCCGATTAATGACGGTTTGCTGAAAAAAATTTGACAAATTTCAGAGTTTTTGACAAAAACCAATAAAAATTAAGGCAAAAAAAAATTCTGAAATGTTTGCACACTGAAAATTTCGATGGCGTTGTGCAAGACAAAACGAATGAAGACCTTCTGCTGAAAACCCGGTAAGAATATTTGAATATTTACTGCTTTTAGACGTTAAAATATCTGAAAAATCGATGTACCATTACACCTCGGTACTGATTTGTATAGGAATTTAGACAACAAAATTTAGCAATTCCCACCATCGGGGGCGGTCGAGGGGGGTGCGGATCGACGGGGACTAATTCCTGGCGCCGATTAATGACGGTTTGCTGAAAAAAATTTGACAAATTTCAGAGTATTTGACAAAAAACAATAAAAATTTAAGGCAAAAAAAAATTCTGAAATGTTTGCACACTGAAAATTTCGATGGCGTTGTGCAAGACAAAACGAATGAAGACCTTCTGCTGAAAACCCGGTAAGAATATTTGAATATTTACTGCTTTTAGACGTTAAAATATCTGAAAAATCGATGTACCATTACACCTCGGTACGGTACCGATTTGTATAGAAATTTAGACAACAAAATTTAGCAAATCCCACCATCGGGGGCGGTCGAGGGGGGTGCGGATCGATGGGGAATAATTCCTGGCGCCGATTAATGACGGTTTACTGAATAAAATTTGACAAATTTCAGAGTCTTTGCCAAAAAATAAAAAAAAATTTAAGGCAAAAAAATTCTGAAATATTGGCGACACTGAAAATTTCGGGGGCGTTGTGCAAGACAAAACAAATGAAGACCTTCTGCTGAAAACCCGGTAAGATTATTTGAAGAATATTTACTGTTTTTAGACGTTAAAATATCTGAAAAATCGATCTACCATTACACCTCGGTACCGATTTGTATAGAAATTTAGACAACAAAATTTAGCAAATCCCACCATCGGGGGCGGTCGAGGGGGGTGCGGATCGATGGGGAATAATTCCTGGCGCCGATTAATGACGGTTTGCTGAAAAAAATTTGACAAATTTCAGAGTTTCTGACAAAAAACAAAAAAAATTTAAGGCAAAAAAAAATTCTGAAATGTTTGCACACTGAAAATTTCGATGGCGTTGTGCAAGACAAAACGAATGAAGACCTTCTGCTGAAAACCCGGTAAGAATATTTGAATATTTACTGCTTTTAGACGTTAAAATATCTGAAAAATCGATGTACCATTACACCTCGGTACTGATTTGTATAGGAATTTAGACAACAAAATTTAGCAAATCCCACCATCGGGGGCGGTCGAGGGGGGTGCGGATCGACGGGGAATAATTCCTGGCGCCGATTAATGACGGTTTGCTGAAAAAAATTTGACAAATTTCAGAGTACTTGAAAAAAAACAAAAAAAATTTAAGGCAAAAAAAAATTCTGAAATGTTTGCACACTGAAAATTTCGATGGCGTTGTGCAAGACAAAACGAATGAAGACCTTCTGCTGAAAACCCGGTAAGAATATTTGAATATTTACTGCTTTTAGACGTTAAAATATCTGAAAAATCGATCTACCATTACACCTCGGTACCGATTTGTATAGAAATTTAGACAACAAAATTTAGCAAATCCCACCATCGGGGGCGGTCGAGGGGGGTGCGGATCGATGGGGAATAATTCCTGGCGCCGATTAATGACGGTTTGCTGAAAAAAATTTGACAAATTTCAGAGTTTCTGACAAAAAACAAAAAAAATTTAAGGCAAAAAAAAATTCTGAAATGTTTGCACACTGAAAATTTCGATGGCGTTGTGCAAGACAAAACGAATGAAGACCTTCTGCTGAAAACCCGGTAAGAATATTTGAATATTTACTGCTTTTAGACGTTAAAATATCTGAAAAATCGATGTACCATTACACCTCGGTACTGATTTGTATAGGAATTTAGACAACAAAATTTAGCAATTCCCACCATCGGGGGCGGTCGAGGGGGGTGCGGATCGACGGGGAATAATTCCTGGCGCCGATTAATGACGGTTTGCTGAAAAAAAATTGACAAAATTCAGAGTTTTTGACAAAAAAAAAAAAAAATTTAAGACAAAAAAAAAATCTGAAATGTTTGCACACTGAAAATTTCGATGGCGTTGTGCAAGACAAAACGAATGAAGACCTTCTGCTGAAAACCCGGTAAGAATATTTGAATATTTACTGCTTTTAGACGTTAAAATATCTGAAAAATCGATGTACCATTACACCTCGGTACGGTACTGATTTGTATAGGAATTTAGACAACAAAATTTAGCAATTCCCACCATCGGGGGCGGTCGAGGGGGGTGCGGATCGACGGGGAATAATTCCTGGCGCCGATTAATGACGGTTTGCTGAAAAAAATTTGACAAATTTCAGAGTTTTTGACAAAAACCAATAAAAATTAAGGCAAAAAAAAATTCTGAAATGTTTGCACACTGAAAATTTCGATGGCGTTGTGCAAGACAAAACGAATGAAGACCTTCTGCTGAAAACCCGGTAAGAATATTTGAATATTTACTGCTTTTAGACGTTAAAATATCTGAAAAATCGATGTACCATTACACCTCGGTACTGATTTGTATAGGTGTAATGGTACATCGATTTTTCAGATATTTTAACGTCTAAAAGCAGTAAATATTCAAATATTCTTACCGGGTTTTCAGCAGAAGGTCTTCATTCGTTTTGTCTTGCACAACGCCATCGAAATTTTCAGTGTGCAAACATTTCAGTTTTTTTTTTTGCCTTTATTTTTTATTGTTTTTTGTCAAATACTCTGAAATTTGTCAAACTTTTTTCAGCAAACCGTCATTAATCGGCGCCAGGAATTATTCCCCGTCGATCCGCACCCCCCTCGACCGCCCCCGATGGTGGGAATTGCTAAATTTTGTTGTCTAAATTCCTATACAAATCAGTACCGAGGTGTAATGGTACATCGATTTTTCAGATATTTTAACGTCTAAAAGCAGTAAATATTCAAATATTCTTACCGGGTTTTCAGCAGAAGGTCTTCATTCGTTTTGTCTTGCACAAGGCCATCGAAATTTTCAGTGTGCAAACATTTCAGAATTTTTTTTTGCCTTAAATTTTTTTTGTTTTTTGTCAAAAACTCTGAAATTTGTCAAATTTTTTTCAGCAAACCGTCTTTAATCGGCGCCAGGAATTATTCCCCGTCGATCCGCACCCCCCTCGACCGCCCCCGATGGTGGGAATTGCTAAATTTTGTTGTCTAAATTCCTATACAAATCAGTACCGAGGTGTAATGGTACATCGATTTTTCAGATATTTTAACGTCTAAAAGCAGTAAATATTCAAATATTCTTACCGGGTTTTCAGCAGAAGGTCTTCATTCGTTTTGTCTTGCACAACGCCATCGAAATTTTCAGTGTGCAAACATTTCAGAATTTTTTTTTGCCTTAAATTTTTTTGTTTTTTGTCAAAAACTCTGAAATTTGTCAAATTTTTTTCGGCAAACCGTCATTAATCGGCCCCAGGAATTATTCCCCGTCGATCCGCACCCCCCTCGACCGCCCCCGATGGTGGGAATTGCTAAATTTTGTTGTCTAAATTCCTATACAAATCAGTACCGAGGTGTAATAGTACATCGATTTTTCAGATATTTTAACGTCTAAAAGCAGTAAATATTCACATATTCTTACCGGGTTTTCAGCAGAAGGTCTTCATTCGTTTTGTCTTGCACAACGCCATCGAAATTTTCAGTGTGCAATCATTTCAGATTTTTTTTTTGCCTTAAATTTTTATTTTTTTTGTCAAATACTCTGAAATTTGTCAAATTTTTTTCAGCAAACCGTCATTAATCGGCGCCAGGAATTAGTCCCCGTCGATCCGCACCCCCCTCGACCGCCCCCGATGGTGGGAATTGCTAAATTTTGTTGTCTAAATTCCTATACAAATCAGTACCGAGGTGTAATGGTACATCGATTTTTCAGATATTTTAACGTCTAAAAGCAGTAAATATTCAAATATTCTTACCGGGTTTTCAGCAGAAGGTCTTCATTCGTTTTGTCTTGCACAACGCCATCGAAATTTTCAGTGTGCAAACATTTCAGAATTTTTTTTTGCCTTAAATTTTTTTTGTTTTTTGTCAAAAACTCTGAAATTTGTCAAATTTTTTTCAGCAAACCGTCTTTAATCGGCGCCAGGAATTATTCCCCGTCGATCCGCACCCCCCTCGACCGCCCCCGATGGTGGGAATTGCTAAATTTTGTTGTCTAAATTCCTATACAAATCAGTACCGAGGTGTAATGGTACATCGATTTTTCAGATATTTTAACGTCTAAAAGCAGTAAATATTCAAATATTCTTACCGGGTTTTCAGCAGAAGGTCTTCATTCGTTTTGTCTTGCACAACGCCATCGAAATTTTCAGTGTGCAAACATTTCAGAATTTTTTTTTGCCTTAAATTTTTTTTGTTTTTTGTCAAAAACTCTGAAATTTGTCAAATTTTTTTCGGCAAACCGTCATTAATCGGCCCCAGGAATTATTCCCCGTCGATCCGCACCCCCCTCGACCGCCCCCGATGGTGGGAATTGCTAAATTTTGTTGTCTAAATTCCTATACAAATCAGTACCGAGGTGTAATAGTACATCGATTTTTCAGATATTTTAACGTCTAAAAGCAGTAAATATTCACATATTCTTACCGGGTTTTCAGCAGAAGGTCTTCATTCGTTTTGTCTTGCACAACGCCATCGAAATTTTCAGTGTGCAAACATTTCAGTTTTTTTTTTTGCCTTTATTTTTTATTGTTTTTTGTCAAATACTCTGAAATTTGTCAAACTTTTTTCAGCAAACCGTCATTAATCGGCGCCAGGAATTATTCCCCGTCGATCCGCACCCCCCTCGACCGCCCCCGATGTTGGGAATTGCTAAATTTTGTTGTCTAAATTCCTATACAAATCAGTACCGAGGTGTAATGGTACATCGATTTTTCAGATATTTTAACGTCTAAAAGCAGTAAATATTCAAATATTCTTACCGGGTTTTCAGCAGAAGGTCTTCATTCGTTTTGTCTTGCACAACGCCATCGAAATTTTCAGTGTGCAAACATTTCAGAATTTTTTTTTGCCTTTATTTTTTTTTGTTTTTTGTCAAAAACTCTGAAATTTGTCAAATTTTTTTCAGCAAACCGTCATTAATCGGCGCCAGGAATTATTCCCCGTCGATCCGCACCCCCCTCGACCGCCCCCGATGGTGGGAATTGCTAAATTTTGTTGTCTAAATTCCTACACAAATCAGTACCGTACCGAGGTGTAATGGTACATCGATTTTTCAGATATTTTAACGTCTAAAAGCAGTAAATATTCAAATATTCTTACCGGGTTTTCAGCAGAAGGTCTTCATTCGTTTTGTCTTGCACAACGCCATCGAAATTTTCAGTGTGCAAACACTTCAGAATTTTTTTTTGCCTTAAATTTTTTTTGTTTTTTGTCAAAAACTCTGAAATTTGTCAAATTTTTTTCAGCAAACCGTCATTAATCGGCGCCAGGAATTATTCCCCGTCGATCCGCACCCCACTCGACCGCCCCCGATGGTGGGAATTGCTAAATTTTGTTGTCTAAATTCCTATACAAATCAGTACCGAGGTGTAATAGTACATCGATTTTTCAGATATTTTAACGTCTAAAAGCAGTAAATATTCAAATATTCTTACCGGGTTTTCAGCAGAAGGTCTTCATTCGTTTTGTCTTGCACAACGCCATCGAAATTTTCAGTGTGCAAACATTTCAGATTTTTTTTTTGCCTTAAATTTTTATTGTTTTTTGTCAAAAACTCTGAAATTTGTCAAATTTTTTTCGGCAAACCGTCATTAATCGGCCCCAGGAATTATTCCCCGTCGATCCGCACCCCCCTCGACCGCCCCCGATGGTGGGAATTGCTAAATTTTGTTGTCTAAATTCCTATACAAATCAGTACCGAAGTGTAATAGTACATCGATTTTTCAGATATTTTAACGTCTAAAAGCAGTAAATATTCAAATATTCTTACCGGGTTTTCAGCAGAAGGTCTTCATTCGTTTTGTCTTGCACAACGCCATCGAAATTTTCAGTGTGCAAACATTTCAGAATTTTTTTTTGCCTTAAATTTTTATTGTTTTTTGTCAAATACTCTGAAATTTGTCAAATTTTTTTCAGCAAACCGTCTTTAATCGGCGCCAGGAATTATTCCCCGTCGATCCGCATCCCCCTCGACCGCCCCCGATGGTGGGATTTGCTAAATTTTGTTGTCTAAATTCCTATACAAATCAGTACCGAGGTGTAATGGTACATCGATTTTTCAGATATTTTAACGTCTAAAAGCAGTAAATATTCAAATATTCTTACCGGGTTTTCAGCAGAAGGTCTTCATTCGTTTTGTCTTGCACAACGCCATCGAAATTTTCAGTGTGCAAACATTTCAGAATTTTTTTTTGCTTTTATTTTTTTTTGTTTTTTGTCAAAAACTCTGAAATTTGTCAAATTTTTTTCAGCAAACCGTCATTAATCGGCGCCAGGAATTATTCCCCGTCGATCCGCACCCCCCTCGACCGCCCCCGATGGTGGGAATTGCTAAATTTTGTTGTCTAAATTCCTATACAAATCAGTACCGTACCGAGGTGTAATGGTACATCGATTTTTCAGATATTTTAACGTCTAAAAGCAGTAAATATTCAAATATTCTTACCGGGTTTTCAGCAGAAGGTCTTCATTCGTTTTGTCTTGCACAACGCCATCGAAATTTTCAGTGTGCAAACATTTCAGAATTTTTTTTTGCCTTAAATTTTTATTGTTTTTTGTCAAATACTCTGAAATTTGTCAAATTTTTTTCAGCAAACCGTCTTTAATCGGCGCCAGGAATTATTCCCCGTCGATCCGCACCCCCCTCGACCGCCCCCGATGGTGGGAATTGCTAAATTTTGTTGTCTAAATTCCTATACAAATCAGTACCGAGGTGTAATGGTACATCGATTTTTCAGATATTTTAACGTCTAAAAGCAGTAAATATTCACATATTCTTACCGGGTTTTCAGCAGAAGGTCTTCATTCGTTTTGTCTTGCACAACGCCATCGAAATTTTCAGTGTGCAAACATTTCAGAATTTTTTTTTGCCTTAAATTTTTTTTGTTTTTTGTCATAATCTCTGAAATTTGTCAAATTTTTTTCGGCAAACCGTCATTAATCGGCCCCAGGAATTATTCCCCGTCGATCCGCACCCCCCTCGACCGCCCCCGATGGTGGGAATTGCTAAATTTTGTTGTCTAAATTCCTATACAAATCAGTACCGAGGTGTAATAGTACATCGATTTTTCAGATATTTTAACGTCTAAAAGCAGTAAATATTCACATATTCTTACCGGGTTTTCAGCAGAAGGTCTTCATTCGTTTTGTCTTGCACAACGCCATCGAAATTTTCAGTGTGCAAACATTTCAGATTTTTTTTTTGCCTTAAATTTTTATTGTTTTTTGTCAAATACTCTGAAATTTGTCAAATTTTTTTCAGCAAACCGTCATTAATCGGCGCCAGGAATTATTCCCCGTCGATCCGCACCCCCCTCGACCGCCCCCGATGGTGGGAATTGCTAAATTTTGTTGTCCAAATTCCTATACAAATCAGTACCGAGGTGTAATGGTACATCGATTTTTCAGATATTTTAACGTCTAAAAGCAGTAAATATTCAAATATTCTTACCGGGTTTTCAGCAGAAGGTCTTCATTCGTTTTGTCTTGCACAACGCCATCGAAATTTTCAGTGTGCAAACATTTCAGAATTTTTTTTTGCCTTAATTTTTTTTTGTTTTTTGTCAAAAACTCTGAAATTTGTCAAATTTTTTCCAGCAAACCGTCATTAATCGGCGCCAGGAATTATTCCCCGTCGATCCGCACCCCCCTCGACCGCCCCCGATGGTGGGAATTGCTAAATTTTGTTGTCTAAATTCCTATACAAATCAGTACCGTACCGAGGTGTAATGGTACATCGATTTTTCAGATATTTTAACGTCTAAAAGCAGTAAATATTCACATATTCTTACTGGGTTTTCAGCAGAAGGTCTTCATTCGTTTTGTCTTGCACAACGCCATCGAAATTTTCAGTGTGCAAACATTTCAGAATTTTTTTTTGCCTTAAATTTTTTTTGTTTTTTGTAAAAAACTCTGAAATTTGTCATATTTTTTTTTAGCAAACCGTCTTTAATCGGCGCCAGGAATTATTCCCCGACGATCCGCACCCCCCTCGACCGCCCCCGATGGTGGGAATTGCTAAATTTTGTTGTCTAAATTCCTATACAAATCAGTACCGAGGTGTAATAGTACATCGATTTTTCAGATATTTTAACGTCTAAAAGCAGTAAATATTCACATATTCTTACTGGGTTTTCAGCAGAAGGTCTTCATTCGTTTTGTCTTGCACAACGCCATCGAAATTTTCAGTGTGCAAACATTTCAGAATTTTTTTTTGCCTTAATTTTTTTTTGTTTTTTGTCAAAAACTCTGAAATTTGTCAAATTTTTTTCAGCAAACCGTCATTAATCGGCGCCAGGAATTATTCCCCGTCGATCCGCACCCCCCTCGACCACCCCCGATGGTGGGAATTGCTAAATTTTGTTGTCTAAATTCCTATACAAATCAGTACCGTACCGAGGTGTAATGGTACATCGATTTTTCAGATATTTTAACGTCTAAAAGCAGTAAATATTCACATATTCTTACTGGGTTTTCAGCAGAAGGTCTTCATTCGTTTTGTCTTGCACAACGCCATCGAAATTTTCAGTGTGCAAACATTTCAGAATTTTTTTTTGCCTTAAATTTTTTTTGTATTTTGTCAAAAACTCTGAAATTTGTCAAATTTTTTTCAGCAAACCGTCTTTAATCGGCGCCAGGAATTATTCCCCGTCGATCCGCACCCCCCTCGACCGCCCCGATGGTGGGAATTGCTAAATTTTGTTGTCTAAATTCCTATACAAATCAGTACCGAGGTGTAATAGTACATCGATTTTTCAGATATTTTAACGTCTAAAAGCAGTAAATATTCAAATATTCTTACCGGGTTTTCAGCAGAAGGTCTTCATTCGTTTTGTCTTGCACAACGCCATCGAAATTTTCAGTGTGCAAACACTTCAGAATTTTTTTTTGCCTTAAATTTTTTTTGTTTTTTGTCAAAAACTCTGAAATTTGTCAAATTTTTTTCAGCAAACCGTCATTAATCGGCGCCAGGAATTATTCCCCGTCGATCCGCACCCCCCTCGACCGCCCCCGATGGTGGGAATTGCTAAATTTTGTTGTCTAAATTCCTATACAAATCAGTACCGAGGTGTAATAGTACATCGATTTTTCAGATATTTTAACGTCTAAAAGCAGTAAATATTCACATATTCTTACCGGGTTTTCAGCAGAAGGTCTTCATTCGTTTTGTCTTGCACAACGCCATCGAATTTTTCAGTGTGCAAACATTTCAGTTTTTTTTTTTGCTTTAAATTTTTATTGTTTTTTGTCAAATACTCTGAAATTTGTCAAATTTTTTTCAGCAAACCGTCATTAATCGGCGCCAGGAATTATTCCCCGTCGATCCGCACCCCCCTCGACCGCCCCCGATGGTGGGAATTGCTAAATTTTGCTGTCGAAATTCCTATACAAATCAGTACCGAGGTGTAATGGTACATCGATTTTTCAGATATTTTAACGTCTAAAAGCAGTAAATATTCAAATATTCTTACCGGGTTTTCAGCAGAAGGTCTTCACTCGTTTTGTCTTGCACAACGCCATCGAAATTTTCAGTGTGCAAACATTTCAGAATTTTTTTTTGCCTTAATTTTTTTTTGTTTTTTGTCAAAAACTCTGAAATTTGTCAAATTTTTTTCAGCAAACCGTCATTAATCGGCGCCAGGAATTATTCCCCGTCGATCCGCACCCCCCTCGACCGCCCCCGATGGTGGGAATTGCTAAATTTTGTTGTCTAAATTCCTATACAAATCAGTACCGTACCGAGGTGTAATGGTACATCGATTTTTCAGATATTTTAACGTCTAAAAGCAGTAAATATTCACATATTCTTACTGGGTTTTCAGCAGAAGGTCTTCATTCGTTTTGTCTTGCACAACGCCATCGAAATTTTCAGTGTGCAAACATTTCAGAATTTTTTTTTGCCTTAAATTTTTTTTGTTTTTTGTCAAAAACTCTGAAATTTGTCATATTTTTTTCAGCAAACCGTCTTTAATCGGCGCCAGGAATTATTCCCCGTCGATCCGCACCCCCCTCGACCGCCCCCGATGGTGGGAATTGCTAAATTTTGTTGTCTAAATTCCTATACAAATCAGTACCGAGGTGTAATAGTACATCGATTTTTCAGATATTTTAACGTCTAAAAGCAGTAAATATTCAAATATTCTTACCGGGTTTTCAGCAGAAGGTCTTCATTCGTTTTGTCTTGCACAACGCCATCGAAATTTTCAGTGTGCAAACATTTCAGAATTTTTTTTTGCCTTAAATTTTTTTTGTTTTTTGTCAAAAACTCTGAAATTTGTCAAATTTTTTTCAGCAAACCGTCATTAATCGGCGCCAGGAATTATTCCCCGTCGATCCGCACCCCCCTCGACCGCCCCCGATGGTGGGAATTGCTAAATTTTGTTGTCTAAATTCCTATACAAATCAGTACCGTACCGAGGTGTAATGGTACATCGATTTTTCAGATATTTTAACGTCTAAAAGCAGTAAATATTCACATATTCTTACTGGGTTTTCAGCAGAAGGTCTTCATTCGTTTTGTCTTGCACAACGCCATCGAAATTTTCAGTGTGCAAACATTTCAGAATTTTTTTTTGCCTTAAATTTTTTTTGTTTTTTGTCAAAAACTCTGAAATTTGTCATATTTTTTTTTAGCAAACCGTCTTTAATCGGCGCCAGGAATTATTCCCCGTCGATCCGCACCCCCCTCGACCGCCCCCGATGGTGGGAATTGCTAAATTTTGTTGTCTAAATTCCTATACAAATCAGTACCGAGGTGTAATAGTACATCGATTTTTCAGATATTTTAACGTCTAAAAGCAGTAAATATTCACATATTCTTACTGGGTTTTCAGCAGAAGGTCTTCATTCGTTTTGTCTTGCACAACGCCATCGAAATTTTCAGTGTGCAAACATTTCAGAATTTTTTTTTGCCTTAATTTTTTTTTGTTTTTTGTCAAAAACTCTGAAATTTGTCAAATTTTTTTCAGCAAACCGTCATTAATCGGCGCCAGGAATTATTCCCCGTCGATCCGCACCCCCCTCGACCGCCCCCGATGGTGGGAATTGCTAAATTTTGTTGTCTAAATTCCTATACAAATCAGTACCGTACCGAGGTGTAATGGTACATCGATTTTTCAGATATTTTAACGTCTAAAAGCAGTAAATATTCACATATTCTTTCTGGGTTTTCAGCAGAAGGTCTTCATTCGTTTTGTCTTGCACAACGCCATCGAAATTTTCAGTGTGCAAACATTTCAGAATTTTTTTTTGCCTTAAATTTTTTTTGTTTTTTGTCAAAAACTCTGAAATTTGTCAATTTTTTTTCAGCAAACCGTCTTTAATCGGCGCCAGGAATTATTCCCCGTCGATCCGCACCCCCCTCGACCGCCCCCGATGGTGGGAATTGCTAAATTTTGTTGTCTAAATTCCTATACAAATCAGTACCGAGGTGTAATGGTACATCGATTTTTCAGATATTTTAACGTCTAAAAGCAGTAAATATTCAAATATTCTTACCGGGTTTTCAGCAGAAGGTCTTCATTCGTTTTGTCTTGCACAACGCCATCGAAATTTTCAGTGTGCAAACATTTCAGAATTTTTTTTTGCCTTAATTTTTTTTTGTTTTTTGTCAAAAACTCTGAAATTTGTCAAATTTTTTTCAGCAAACCGTCATTAATCGGCGCCAGGAATTATTCCCCGTCGATCCGCACCCCCCTCGACCGCCCCCGATGGTGGGAATTGCTAAATTTTGTTGTCTAAATTCCTATACAAATCAGTACCGTACCGAGGTGTAATGGTACATCGATTTTTCAGATATTTTAACGTCTAAAAGCAGTAAATATTCACATATTCTTACTGGGTTTTCAGCAGAAGGTCTTCATTCGTTTTGTCTTGCACAACGCCATCGAAATTTTCAGTGTGCAAACATTTCAGAATTTTTTTTTGCCTTAAATTTTTTTTGTTTTTTGTCAAAAACTCTGAAATTTGTCAAATTTTTTTCAGCAAACCGTCATTAATCGGCGCCAGGATATATTCCCCGTCGATCCGCACCCCCCTCGACCGCCCCCGATGGTGGGAATTGCTAAATTTTGTTGTCTAAATTCCTATACAAATCAGTACCGAGGTGTAATGGTACATCGATTTTTCAGATATTTTAACGTCTAAAAGCAGTAAATATTCACATATTCTTACCGGGTTTTCAGCAGAAGGTCTTCATTCGTTTTGTCTTGCACAACGCCATCGAAATTTTCAGTGTGCAAACATTTCAGATTTTTTTTTTGCCTTAAATTTTTATTGTTTTTTGTCAAATACTCTGAAATTTGTCAAATTTTTTTCAGCAAACCGTCATTAATCGGCGCCAGGAATTATTCCCCGTCGATCCGCACCCCCCTCGACCGCCCCCGATGGTGGGAATTGCTAAATTTTGTTGTCCAAATTCCTATACAAATCAGTACCGAGGTGTAATGGTACATCGATTTTTCAGATATTTTAACGTCTAAAAGCAGTAAATATTCAAATATTCTTACCGGGTTTTCAGCAGAAGGTCTTCATTCGTTTTGTCTTGCACAACGCCATCGAAATTTTCAGTGTGCAAACATTTCAGAATTTTTTTTTGCCTTAATTTTTTTTTGTTTTTTGTCAAAAACTCTGAAATTTGTCAAATTTTTTCCAGCAAACCGTCATTAATCGGCGCCAGGAATTATTCCCCGTCGATCCGCACCCCCCTCGACCGCCCCCGATGGTGGGAATTGCTAAATTTTGTTGTCTAAATTCCTATACAAATCAGTACCGTACCGAGGTGTAATGGTACATCGATTTTTCAGATATTATAACGTCTAAAAGCAGTAAATATTCACATATTCTTACTGGGTTTTCAGCAGAAGGTCTTCATTCGTTTTGTCTTGCACAACGCCATCGAAATTTTCAGTGTGCAAACATTTCAGAATTTTTTTTTGCCTTAAATTTTTTTTGTTTTTTGTAAAAAACTCTGAAATTTGTCATATTTTTTTTTAGCAAACCGTCTTTAATCGGCGCCAGGAATTATTCCCCGTCGATCCGCACCCCCCTCGACCGCCCCCGATGGTGGGAATTGCTAAATTTTGTTGTCTAAATTCCTATACAAATCAGTACCGAGGTGTAATAGTACATCGATTTTTCAGATATTTTAACGTCTAAAAGCAGTAAATATTCACATATTCTTACTGGGTTTTCAGCAGAAGGTCTTCATTCGTTTTGTCTTGCACAACGCCATCGAAATTTTCAGTGTGCAAACATTTCAGAATTTTTTTTTGCCTTAATTTTTTTTTGTTTTTTGTCAAAAACTCTGAAATTTGTCAAATTTTTTTCAGCAAACCGTCATTAATCGGCGCCAGGAATTATTCCCCGTCGATCCGCACCCCCCTCGACCACCCCCGATGGTGGGAATTGCTAAATTTTGTTGTCTAAATTCCTATACAAATCAGTACCGTACCGAGGTGTAATGGTACATCGATTTTTCAGATATTTTAACGTCTAAAAGCAGTAAATATTCACATATTCTTACTGGGTTTTCAGCAGAAGGTCTTCATTCGTTTTGTCTTGCACAACGCCATCGAAATTTTCAGTGTGCAAACATTTCAGAATTTTTTTTTGCCTTAAATTTTTTTTGTATTTTGTCAAAAACTCTGAAATTTGTCAAATTTTTTTCATCAAACCGTCTTTAATCGGCGCCAGGAATTATTCCCCGTCGATCCGCACCCCCCTCGACCGCCCCGATGGTGGGAATTGCTAAATTTTGTTGTCTAAATTCCTATACAAATCAGTACCGAGGTGTAATAGTACATCGATTTTTCAGATATTTTAACGTCTAAAAGCAGTAAATATTCAAATATTCTTACCGGGTTTTCAGCAGAAGGTCTTCATTCGTTTTGTCTTGCACAACGCCATCGAAATTTTCAGTGTGCAAACACTTCAGAATTTTTTTTTGCCTTAAATTTTTTTTGTTTTTTGTCAAAAACTCTGAAATTTGTCAAATTTTTTTCAGCAAACCGTCATTAATCGGCGCCAGGAATTATTCCCCGTCGATCCGCACCCCCCTCGACCGCCCCCGATGGTGGGAATTGCTAAATTTTGTTGTCTAAATTCCTATACAAATCAGTACCGAGGTGTAATAGTACATCGATTTTTCAGATATTTTAACGTCTAAAAGCAGTAAATATTCACATATTCTTACCGGGTTTTCAGCAGAAGGTCTTCATTCGTTTTGTCTTGCACAACGCCATCGAATTTTTCAGTGTGCAAACATTTCAGTTTTTTTTTTTGCTTTAAATTTTTATTGTTTTTTGTCAAATACTCTGAAATTTGTCAAATTTTTTTCAGCAAACCGTCATTAATCGGCGCCAGGAATTATTCCCCGTCGATCCGCACCCCCCTCGACCGCCCCCGATGGTGGGAATTGCTAAATTTTGTTGTCGAAATTCCTATACAAATCAGTACCGAGGTGTAATGGTACATCGATTTTTCAGATATTTTAACGTCTAAAAGCAGTAAATATTCAAATATTCTTACCGGGTTTTCAGCAGAAGGTCTTCACTCGTTTTGTCTTGCACAACGCCATCGAAATTTTCAGTGTGCAAACATTTCAGAATTTTTTTTTGCCTTAATTTTTTTTTGTTTTTTGTCAAAAACTCTGAAATTTGTCAAATTTTTTTCAGCAAACCGTCATTAATCGGCGCCAGGAATTATTCCCCGTCGATCCGCACCCCCCTCGACCGCCCCCGATGGTGGGAATTGCTAAATTTTGTTGTCTAAATTCCTATACAAATCAGTACCGTACCGAGGTGTAATGGTACATCGATTTTTCAGATATTTTAACGTCTAAAAGCAGTAAATATTCACATATTCTTACTGGGTTTTCAGCAGAAGGTCTTCATTCGTTTTGTCTTGCACAACGCCATCGAAATTTTCAGTGTGCAAACATTTCAGAATTTTTTTTTGCCTTAAATTTTTTTTGTTTTTTGTCAAAAACTCTGAAATTTGTCATATTTTTTTCAGCAAACCGTCTTTAATCGGCGCCAGGAATTATTCCCCGTCGATCCGCACCCCCCTCGACCGCCCCCGATGGTGGGAATTGCTAAATTTTGTTGTCTAAATTCCTATACAAATCAGTACCGTACCGAGGTGTAATGGTACATCGATTTTTCAGATATTTTAACGTCTAAAAGCAGTAAATATTCACATATTCTTACTGGGTTTTCAGCAGAAGGTCTTCATTCGTTTTGTCTTGCACAACGCCATCGAAATTTTCAGTGTGCAAACATTTCAGAATTTTTTTTTGCCTTAAATTTTTTTTGTTTTTTGTCAAAAACTCTGAAATTTGTCATATTTTTTTTTAGCAAACCGTCTTTAATCGGCGCCAGGAATTATTCCCCGTCGATCCGCACCCCCCTCGACCGCCCCCGATGGTGGGAATTGCTAAATTTTGTTGTCTAAATTCCTATACAAATCAGTACCGAGGTGTAATAGTACATCGATTTTTCAGATATTTTAACGTCTAAAAGCAGTAAATATTCACATATTCTTACTGGGTTTTCAGCAGAAGGTCTTCATTCGTTTTGTCTTGCACAACGCCATCGAAATTTTCAGTGTGCAAACATTTCAGAATTTTTTTTTGCCTTAATTTTTTTTTGATTTTTGTCAAAAACTCTGAAATTTGTCAAATTTTTTTCAGCAAACCGTCATTAATCGGCGCCAGGAATTATTCCCCGTCGATCCGCACCCCCCTCGACCGCCCCCGATGGTGGGAATTGCTAAATTTTGTTGTCTAAATTCCTATACAAATCAGTACCGAGGTGTAATAGTACATCGATTTTTCAGATATTTTAACGTCTAAAAGCAGTAAATATTCACATATTCTTACTGGGTTTTCAGCAGAAGGTCTTCATTCGTTTTGTCTTGCACAACGCCATCGAAATTTTCAGTGTGCAAACATTTCAGAATTTTTTTTTGCCTTAATTTTTTTTTGTTTTTTGTCAAAAACTCTGAAATTTGTCAAATTTTTTTCAGCAAACCGTCATTAATCGGCGCCAGGAATTATTCCCCGTCGATCCGCACCCCCCTCGACCGCCCCCGATGGTGGGAATTGCTAAATTTTGTTGTCTAAATTCCTATACAAATCAGTACCGTACCGAGGTGTAATGGTACATCGATTTTTTAGATATTTTAACGTCTAAAAGCAGTAAATATTCACATATTCTTACTGGGTTTTCAGCAGAAGGTCTTCATTCGTTTTGTCTTGCACAACGCCATCGAAATTTTCAGTGTGCAAACATTTCAGAATTTTTTTTTGCCTTAAATTTTTTTTGTTTTTTGTCAAAAACTCTGAAATTTGTCAATTTTTTTTCAGCAAACCGTCTTTAATCGGCGCCAGGAATTATTCCCCGTCGATCCGCACCCCCCTCGACCGCCCCCGATGGTGGGAATTGCTAAATTTTGTTGTCTAAATTCCTATACAAATCAGTACCGAGGTGTAATGGTACATCGATTTTTCAGATATTTTAACGTCTAAAAGCAGTAAATATTCAAATATTCTTACCGGGTTTTCAGCAGAAGGTCTTCATTCGTTTTGTCTTGCACAACGCCATCGAAATTTTCAGTGTGCAAACATTTCAGAAATTTTTTTTGCCTTAATTTTTTTTTGTTTTTTGTCAAAAACTCTGAAATTTGTCAAATTTTTTTCAGCAAACCGTCATTAATCGGCGCCAGGAATTATTCCCCGTCGATCCGCACCCCCCTCGACCGCCCCCGATGGTGGGAATTGCTAAATTTTGTTGTCTAAATTCCTATACAAATCAGTACCGTACCGAGGTGTAATGGTACATCGATTTTTCAGATATTTTAACGTCTAAAAGCAGTAAATATTCACATATTCTTACTGGGTTTTCAGCAGAAGGTCTTCATTCGTTTTGTCTTGCACAACGCCATCGAAATTTTCAGTGTGCAAACATTTCAGAATTTTTTTTTGCCTTAAATTTTTTTTGTTTTTTGTCAAAAACTCTGAAATTTGTCAAATTTTTTTCAGCAAACCGTCATTAATCGGCGCCAGGATATATTCCCCGTCGATCCGCACCCCCCTCGACCGCCCCCGATGGTGGGAATTGCTAAATTTTGTTGTCTAAATTCCTATACAAATCAGTACCGAGGTGTAATGGTACATCAATTTTTCAGATATTTTAACGTCTAAAAGCAGTAAATATTCAAATATTCTTACCGGGTTTTCAGCAGAAGGTCTTCATTCGTTTTGTCTTGCACAACGCCATCGAAATTTTCAGTGTGCAAACATTTCAGAATTTTTTTTTGCCTTAAATTTTTTTTGTTTTTTGTCAGAAACTCTGAAATTTGTCAAATTTTTTTCAGCAAACCGTCATTAATCGGCGCCAGGAATTAGTCCCCGTCGATCCGCACCCCCCTCGACCGCCCCCGATGGTGGGAATTGCTAAATTTTGTTGTCTAAATTCCTATACAAATCAGTACCGAGGTGTAATGGTACATCGATTTTTCAGATATTTTAGCGTCTAAAAGCAGTAAATATTCAAATATTCTTACCGGGTTTTCAGCAGAAGGTCTTCATTCGTTTTGTCTTGCACAACGCCATCGAAATTTTCAGTGTGCAAACATTTCAGAATTTTTTTTTGCCTTAAATTTTTTTTGTTTTTTGTCAAAAACTCTGAAATTTGTCAAATTTTTTTCAGCAAACCGTCATTAATCGGCGCCAGGAATTATTCCCCGTCGATCCGCACCCCCCTCGACCGCCCCCGATGGTGGGAATTGCTAAATTTTGTTGTCTAAATTCCTATACAAATCAGTACCGTACCGAGGTGTAATGGTACATCGATTTTTCAGATATTTTAACGTCTAAAAGCAGTAAATATTCACATATTCTTACTGGGTTTTCAGCAGAAGGTCTTCATTCGTTTTGTCTTGCACAACGCCATCGAAATTTTCAGTGTGCAAACATTTCAGAATTTTTTTTTGCCTTAAATTTTTTTTGTTTTTGTCAAAAACTCTGAAATTTGTCATATTTTTTTCAGCAAACCGTCTTTAATTGGCGCCAGGAATTATTCCCCGTCGATCCGCACCCCCCTCGACCGCCCCCGATGGTGGGAATTGCTAAATTTTGTTGTCTAAATTCCTATACAAATCAGTACCGAGGTGTAATAGTACATCGATTTTTCAGATATTTTAACGTCTAAAAGCAGTAAATATTCAAATATTCTTACCGGGTTTTCAGCAGAAGGTCTTCATTCGTTTTGTCTTGCACAACGCCATCGAAATTTTCAGTGTGCAAACATTTCAGAATTTTTTTTTGCCTTAAATTTTTTTTGTTTTTTGTCAAAAACTCTGAAATTTGTCAAATTTTTTTCAGCAAACCGTCATTAATCGGCGCCAGGAATTATTCCCCGTCGATCCGCACCCCCCTCGACCGCCCCCGATGGTGGGAATTGCTAAATTTTGTTGTCTAAATTCCTATACAAATCAGTACCGTACCGAGGTGTAATGGTACATCGATTTTTCAGATATTTTAACGTCTAAAAGCAGTAAATATTCACATATTCTTACTGGGTTTTCAGCAGAAGGTCTTCATTCGTTTTGTCTTGCACAACGCCATCGAAATTTTCAGTGTGCAAACATTTCAGAATTTTTTTTTGCCTTAAATTTTTTTTGTTTTTTGTCAAAAACTCTGAAATTTGTCATATTTTTTTTTAGCAAACCGTCTTTAATCGGCGCCAGGAATTATTCCCCGTCGATCCGCACCCCCCTCGACCGCCCCCGATGGTGGGAATTGCTAAATTTTGTTGTCTAAATTCCTATACAAATCAGTACCGAGGTGTAATAGTACATCGATTTTTCAGATATTTTAACGTCTAAAAGCAGTAAATATTCACATATTCTTACTGGGTTTTCAGCAGAAGGTCTTCATTCGTTTTGTCTTGCACAACGCCATCGAAATTTTCAGTGTGCAAACATTTCAGAATTTTTTTTTGCCTTAATTTTTTTTTGTTTTTTGTCAAAAACTCTGAAATTTGTCAAATTTTTTTCAGCAAACCGTCATTAATCGGCGCCAGGAATTATTCCCCGTCGATCCGCACCCCCCTCGACCGCCCCCGATGGTGGGAATTGCTAAATTTTGTTGTCTAAATTCCTATACAAATCAGTACCGTACCGAGGTGTAATGGTACATCGATTTTTCAGATATTTTAACGTCTAAAAGCAGTAAATATTCACATATTCTTACTGGGTTTTCAGCAGAAGGTCTTCATTCGTTTTGTCTTGCACAACGCCATCGAAATTTTCAGTGTGCAAACATTTCAGAATTTTTTTTTGCCTTAAATTTTTTTTGTTTTTTGTCAAAAACTCTGAAATTTGTCAATTTTTTTTCAGCAAACCGTCTTTAATCGGCGCCAGGAATTATTCCCCGTCGATCCGCACCCCCCTCGACCGCCCCCGATGGTGGGAATTGCTAAATTTTGTTGTCTAAATTCCTATACAAATCAGTACCGAGGTGTAATGGTACATCGATTTTTCAGATATTTTAACGTCTAAAAGCAGTAAATATTCAAATATTCTTACCGGGTTTTCAGCAGAAGGTCTTCATTCGTTTTGTCTTGCACAACGCCATCGAAATTTTCAGTGTGCAAACATTTCAGAATTTTTTTTTGCCTTAATTTTTTTTTGTTTTTTGTCAAAAACTCTGAAATTTGTCAAATTTTTTTCAGCAAACCGTCATTAATCGGCGCCAGGAATTATTCCCCGTCGATCCGCACCCCCCTCGACCGCCCCCGATGGTGGGAATTGCTAAATTTTGTTGTCTAAATTCCTATACAAATCAGTACCGTACCGAGGTGTAATGGTACATCGATTTTTCAGATATTTTAACGTCTAAAAGCAGTAAATATTCACATATTCTTACTGGGTTTTCAGCAGAAGGTCTTCATTCGTTTTGTCTTGCACAACGCCATCGAAATTTTCAGTGTGCAAACATTTCAGAATTTTTTTTTGCCTTAAATTTTTTTTGTTTTTTGTCAAAAACTCTGAAATTTGTCAAATTTTTTTCAGCAAACCGTCATTAATCGGCGCCAGGATATATTCCCCGTCGATCCGCACCCCCCTCGACCGCCCCCGATGGTGGGAATTGCTAAATTTTGTTGTCTAAATTCCTATACAAATCAGTACCGAGGTGTAATGGTACATCGATTTTTCAGATATTTTAACGTCTAAAAGCAGTAAATATTCACATATTCTTACCGGGTTTTCAGCAGAAGGTCTTCATTCGTTTTGTCTTGCACAACGCCATCGAAATTTTCAGTGTGCAAACATTTCAGATTTTTTTTTTGCCTTAAATTTTTATTGTTTTTTGTCAAATACTCTGAAATTTGTCAAATTTTTTTCAGCAAACCGTCATTAATCGGCGCCAGGAATTATTCCCCGTCGATCCGCACCCCCCTCGACCGCCCCCGATGGTGGGAATTGCTAAATTTTGTTGTCCAAATTCCTATACAAATCAGTACCGAGGTGTAATGGTACATCGATTTTTCAGATATTTTAACGTCTAAAAGCAGTAAATATTCAAATATTCTTACCGGGTTTTCAGCAGAAGGTCTTCATTCGTTTTGTCTTGCACAACGCCATCGAAATTTTCAGTGTGCAAACATTTCAGAATTTTTTTTTGCCTTAATTTTTTTTTGTTTTTTGTCAAAAACTCTGAAATTTGTCAAATTTTTTCCAGCAAACCGTCATTAATCGGCGCCAGGAATTATTCCCCGTCGATCCGCACCCCCCTCGACCGCCCCCGATGGTGGGAATTGCTAAATTTTGTTGTCTAAATTCCTATACAAATCAGTACCGTACCGAGGTGTAATGGTACATCGATTTTTCAGATATTTTAACGTCTAAAAGCAGTAAATATTCACATATTCTTACTGGGTTTTCAGCAGAAGGTCTTCATTCGTTTTGTCTTGCACAACGCCATCGAAATTTTCAGTGTGCAAACATTTCAGAATTTTTTTTTGCCTTAAATTTTTTTTGTTTTTTGTAAAAAACTCTGAAATTTGTCATATTTTTTTTTAGCAAACCGTCTTAAATCGGCGCCAGGAATTATTCCCCGTCGATCCGCACCCCCCTCGACCGCCCCCGATGGTGGGAATTGCTAAATTTTGTTGTCTAAATTCCTATACAAATCAGTACCGAGGTGTAATGGTACATCGATTTTTCAGATATTTTAACGTCTAAAAGCAGTAAATATTCAAATATTCTTACCGGGTTTTCAGCAGAAGGTCTTCATTCGTTTTGTCTTGCACAACGCCATCGAAATTTTCAGTGTGCAAACATTTCAGAATTTTTTTTTGCCTTAATTTTTTTTTGTTTTTTGTCAAAAACTCTGAAATTTGTCAAATTTTTTTCAGCAAACCGTCATTAATCGGCGCCAGGAATTATTCCCCGTCGATCCGCACCCCCCTCGACCGCCCCCGATGGTGGGAATTGCTAAATTTTGTTGTCTAAATTCCTATACAAATCAGTACCGAGGTGTAATAGTACATCGATTTTTCAGATATTTTAACGTCTAAAAGCAGTAAATATTCACATATTCTTACCGGGTTTTCAGCAGAAGGTCTTCATTCGTTTTGTCTTGCACAACGCCATCGAATTTTTCAGTGTGCAAACATTTCAGTTTTTTTTTTTGCTTTAAATTTTTATTGTTTTTTGTCAAATACTCTGAAATTTGTCAAATTTTTTTCAGCAAACCGTCATTAATCGGCGCCAGGAATTATTCCCCGTCGATCCGCACCCCCCTCGACCGCCCCCGATGGTGGGAATTGCTAAATTTTGTTGTCGAAATTCCTATACAAATCAGTACCGAGGTGTAATGGTACATCGATTTTTCAGATATTTTAACGTCTAAAAGCAGTAAATATTCAAATATTCTTACCGGGTTTTCAGCAGAAGGTCTTCACTCGTTTTGTCTTGCACAACGCCATCGAAATTTTCAGTGTGCAAACATTTCAGAATTTTTTTTTGCCTTAATTTTTTTTTGTTTTTTGTCAAAAACTCTGAAATTTGTCAAATTTTTTTCAGCAAACCGTCATTAATCGGCGCCAGGAATTATTCCCCGTCGATCCGCACCCCCCTCGACCGCCCCCGATGGTGGGAATTGCTAAATTTTGTTGTCTAAATTCCTATACAAATCAGTACCGTACCGAGGTGTAATGGTACATCGATTTTTCAGATATTTTAACGTCTAAAAGCAGTAAATATTCACATATTCTTACTGGGTTTTCAGCAGAAGGTCTTCATTCGTTTTGTCTTGCACAACGCCATCGAAATTTTCAGTGTGCAAACATTTCAGAATTTTTTTTTGCCTTAATTTTTTTTTGTTTTTTGTCAAAAACTCTGAAATTTGTCATATTTTTTTCAGCAAACCGTCTTTAATCGGCGCCAGGAATTATTCCCCGTCGATCCGCACCCCCCTCGACCGCCCCCGATGGTGGGAATTGCTAAATTTTGTTGTCTAAATTCCTATACAAATCAGTACCGTACCGAGGTGTAATGGTACATCGATTTTTCAGATATTTTAACGTCTAAAAGCAGTAAATATTCACATATTCTTACTGGGTTTTCAGCAGAAGGTCTTCATTCGTTTTGTCTTGCACAACGCCATCGAAATTTTCAGTGTGCAAACATTTCAGAATTTTTTTTTGCCTTAAATTTTTTTTGTTTTTTGTCAAAAACTCTGAAATTTGTCATATTTTTTTTTAGCAAACCGTCTTTAATCGGCGCCAGGAATTATTCCCCGTCGATCCGCACCCCCCTCGACCGCCCCCGATGGTGGGAATTGCTAAATTTTGTTGTCTAAATTCCTATACAAATCAGTACCGAGGTGTAATAGTACATCGATTTTTCAGATATTTTAACGTCTAAAAGCAGTAAATATTCACATATTCTTACTGGGTTTTCAGCAGAAGGTCTTCATTCGTTTTGTCTTGCACAACGCCATCGAAATTTTCAGTGTGCAAACATTTCAGAATTTTTTTTTGCCTTAATTTTTTTTTGATTTTTGTCAAAAACTCTGAAATTTGTCAAATTTTTTTCAGCAAACCGTCATTAATCGGCGCCAGGAATTATTCCCCGTCGATCCGCACCCCCCTCGACCGCCCCCGATGGTGGGAATTGCTAAATTTTGTTGTCTAAATTCCTATACAAATCAGTACCGAGGTGTAATAGTACATCGATTTTTCAGATATTTTAACGTCTAAAAGCAGTAAATATTCACATATTCTTACTGGGTTTTCAGCAGAAGGTCTTCATTCGTTTTGTCTTGCACAACGCCATCGAAATTTTCAGTGTGCAAACATTTCAGAATTTTTTTTTGCCTTAATTTTTTTTTGTTTTTTGTCAAAAACTCTGAAATTTGTCAAATTTTTTTCAGCAAACCGTCATTAATCGGCGCCAGGAATTATTCCCCGTCGATCCGCACCCCCCTCGACCGCCCCCGATGGTGGGAATTGCTAAATTTTGTTGTCTAAATTCCTATACAAATCAGTACCGTACCGAGGTGTAATGGTACATCGATTTTTTAGATATTTTAACGTCTAAAAGCAGTAAATATTCACATATTCTTACTGGGTTTTCAGCAGAAGGTCTTCATTCGTTTTGTCTTGCACAACGCCATCGAAATTTTCAGTGTGCAAACATTTCAGAATTTTTTTTTGCCTTAAATTTTTTTTGTTTTTTGTCAAAAACTCTGAAATTTGTCAATTTTTTTTCAGCAAACCGTCTTTAATCGGCGCCAGGAATTATTCCCCGTCGATCCGCACCCCCCTCGACCGCCCCCGATGGTGGGAATTGCTAAATTTTGTTGTCTAAATTCCTATACAAATCAGTACCGAGGTGTAATGGTACATCGATTTTTCAGATATTTTAACGTCTAAAAGCAGTAAATATTCAAATATTCTTACCGGGTTTTCAGCAGAAGGTCTTCATTCGTTTTGTCTTGCACAACGCCATCGAAATTTTCAGTGTGCAAACATTTCAGAAATTTTTTTTGCCTTAATTTTTTTTTGTTTTTTGTCAAAAACTCTGAAATTTGTCAAATTTTTTTCAGCAAACCGTCATTAATCGGCGCCAGGAATTATTCCCCGTCGATCCGCACCCCCCTCGACCGCCCCCGATGGTGGGAATTGCTAAATTTTGTTGTCTAAATTCCTATACAAATCAGTACCGTACCGAGGTGTAATGGTACATCGATTTTTCAGATATTTTAACGTCTAAAAGCAGTAAATATTCACATATTCTTACTGGGTTTTCAGCAGAAGGTCTTCATTCGTTTTGTCTTGCACAACGCCATCGAAATTTTCAGTGTGCAAACATTTCAGAATTTTTTTTTGCCTTAAATTTTTTTTGTTTTTTGTCAAAAACTCTGAAATTTGTCAAATTTTTTTCAGCAAACCGTCATTAATCGGCGCCAGGATATATTCCCCGTCGATCCGCACCCCCCTCGACCGCCCCCGATGGTGGGAATTGCTAAATTTTGTTGTCTAAATTCCTATACAAATCAGTACCGAGGTGTAATGGTACATCGATTTTTCAGATATTTTAACGTCTAAAAGCAGTAAATATTCAAATATTCTTACCGGGTTTTCAGCAGAAGGTCTTCATTCGTTTTGTCTTGCACAACGCCATCGAAATTTTCAGTGTGCAAACATTTCAGAATTTTTTTTTGCCTTAAATTTTTTTTGTTTTTTGTCAGAAACTCTGAAATTTGTCAAATTTTTTTCAGCAAACCGTCATTAATCGGCGCCAGGAATTAGTCCCCGTCGATCCGCACCCCCCTCGACCGCCCCCGATGGTGGGAATTGCTAAATTTTGTTGTCTAAATTCCTATACAAATCAGTACCGAGGTGTAATGGTACATCGATTTTTCAGATATTTTAGCGTCTAAAAGCAGTAAATATTCAAATATTCTTACCGGGTTTTCAGCAGAAGGTCTTCATTCGTTTTGTCTTGCACAACGCCATCGAAATTTTCAGTGTGCAAACATTTCAGAATTTTTTTTTGCCTTAAATTTTTTTTGTTTTTTGTCAAAAACTCTGAAATTTGTCAAATTTTTTTCAGCAAACCGTCATTAATCGGCGCCAGGAATTATTCCCCGTCGATCCGCACCCCCCTCGACCGCCCCCGATGGTGGGAATTGCTAAATTTTGTTGTCTAAATTCCTATACAAATCAGTACCGTACCGAGGTGTAATGGTACATCGATTTTTCAGATATTTTAACGTCTAAAAGCAGTAAATATTCACATATTCTTACTGGGTTTTCAGCAGAAGGTCTTCATTCGTTTTGTCTTGCACAACGCCATCGAAATTTTCAGTGTGCAAACATTTCAGAATTTTTTTTTGCCTTAAATTTTTTTTGTTTTTGTCAAAAACTCTGAAATTTGTCATATTTTTTTCAGCAAACCGTCTTTAATTGGCGCCAGGAATTATTCCCCGTCGATCCGCACCCCCCTCGACCGCCCCCGATGGTGGGAATTGCTAAATTTTGTTGTCTAAATTCCTATACAAATCAGTACCGAGGTGTAATAGTACATCGATTTTTCAGATATTTTAACGTCTAAAAGCAGTAAATATTCAAATATTCTTACCGGGTTTTCAGCAGAAGGTCTTCATTCGTTTTGTCTTGCACAACGCCATCGAAATTTTCAGTGTGCAAACATTTCAGAATTTTTTTTTGCCTTAAATTTTTTTTGTTTTTTGTCAAAAACTCTGAAATTTGTCAAATTTTTTTCAGCAAACCGTCATTAATCGGCGCCAGGAATTATTCCCCGTCGATCCGCACCCCCCTCGACCGCCCCCGATGGTGGGAATTGCTAAATTTTGTTGTCTAAATTCCTATACAAATCAGTACCGTACCGAGGTGTAATGGTACATCGATTTTTCAGATATTTTAACGTCTAAAAGCAGTAAATATTCACATATTCTTACTGGGTTTTCAGCAGAAGGTCTTCATTCGTTTTGTCTTGCACAACGCCATCGAAATTTTCAGTGTGCAAACATTTCAGAATTTTTTTTTGCCTTAAATTTTTTTTGTTTTTTGTCAAAAACTCTGAAATTTGTCATATTTTTTTTTAGCAAACCGTCTTTAATCGGCGCCAGGAATTATTCCCCGTCGATCCGCACCCCCCTCGACCGCCCCCGATGGTGGGAATTGCTAAATTTTGTTGTCTAAATTCCTATACAAATCAGTACCGAGGTGTAATAGTACATCGATTTTTCAGATATTTTAACGTCTAAAAGCAGTAAATATTCACATATTCTTACTGGGTTTTCAGCAGAAGGTCTTCATTCGTTTTGTCTTGCACAACGCCATCGAAATTTTCAGTGTGCAAACATTTCAGAATTTTTTTTTGCCTTAATTTTTTTTTGTTTTTTGTCAAAAACTCTGAAATTTGTCAAATTTTTTTCAGCAAACCGTCATTAATCGGCGCCAGGAATTATTCCCCGTCGATCCGCACCCCCCTCGACCGCCCCCGATGGTGGGAATTGCTAAATTTTGTTGTCTAAATTCCTATACAAATCAGTACCGTACCGAGGTGTAATGGTACATCGATTTTTCAGATATTTTAACGTCTAAAAGCAGTAAATATTCACATATTCTTACTGGGTTTTCAGCAGAAGGTCTTCATTCGTTTTGTCTTGCACAACGCCATCGAAATTTTCAGTGTGCAAACATTTCAGAATTTTTTTTTGCCTTAAATTTTTTTTGTTTTTTGTCAAAAACTCTGAAATTTGTCAATTTTTTTTCAGCAAACCGTCTTTAATCGGCGCCAGGAATTATTCCCCGTCGATCCGCACCCCCCTCGACCGCCCCCGATGGTGGGAATTGCTAAATTTTGTTGTCTAAATTCCTATACAAATCAGTACCGAGGTGTAATGGTACATCGATTTTTCAGATATTTTAACGTCTAAAAGCAGTAAATATTCAAATATTCTTACCGGGTTTTCAGCAGAAGGTCTTCATTCGTTTTGTCTTGCACAACGCCATCGAAATTTTCAGTGTGCAAACATTTCAGAATTTTTTTTTGCCTTAATTTTTTTTTGTTTTTTGTCAAAAACTCTGAAATTTGTCAAATTTTTTTCAGCAAACCGTCATTAATCGGCGCCAGGAATTATTCCCCGTCGATCCGCACCCCCCTCGACCGCCCCCGATGGTGGGAATTGCTAAATTTTGTTGTCTAAATTCCTATACAAATCAGTACCGTACCGAGGTGTAATGGTACATCGATTTTTCAGATATTTTAACGTCTAAAAGCAGTAAATATTCACATATTCTTACTGGGTTTTCAGCAGAAGGTCTTCATTCGTTTTGTCTTGCACAACGCCATCGAAATTTTCAGTGTGCAAACATTTCAGAATTTTTTTTTGCCTTAAATTTTTTTTGTTTTTTGTCAAAAACTCTGAAATTTGTCAAATTTTTTTCAGCAAACCGTCATTAATCGGCGCCAGGATATATTCCCCGTCGATCCGCACCCCCCTCGACCGCCCCCGATGGTGGGAATTGCTAAATTTTGTTGTCTAAATTCCTATACAAATCAGTACCGAGGTGTAATGGTACATCGATTTTTCAGATATTTTAACGTCTAAAAGCAGTAAATATTCACATATTCTTACCGGGTTTTCAGCAGAAGGTCTTCATTCGTTTTGTCTTGCACAACGCCATCGAAATTTTCAGTGTGCAAACATTTCAGATTTTTTTTTTGCCTTAAATTTTTATTGTTTTTTGTCAAATACTCTGAAATTTGTCAAATTTTTTTCAGCAAACCGTCATTAATCGGCGCCAGGAATTATTCCCCGTCGATCCGCACCCCCCTCGACCGCCCCCGATGGTGGGAATTGCTAAATTTTGTTGTCCAAATTCCTATACAAATCAGTACCGAGGTGTAATGGTACATCGATTTTTCAGATATTTTAACGTCTAAAAGCAGTAAATATTCAAATATTCTTACCGGGTTTTCAGCAGAAGGTCTTCATTCGTTTTGTCTTGCACAACGCCATCGAAATTTTCAGTGTGCAAACATTTCAGAATTTTTTTTTGCCTTAATTTTTTTTTGTTTTTTGTCAAAAACTCTGAAATTTGTCAAATTTTTTCCAGCAAACCGTCATTAATCGGCGCCAGGAATTATTCCCCGTCGATCCGCACCCCCCTCGACCGCCCCCGATGGTGGGAATTGCTAAATTTTGTTGTCTAAATTCCTATACAAATCAGTACCGTACCGAGGTGTAATGGTACATCGATTTTTCAGATATTTTAACGTCTAAAAGCAGTAAATATTCACATATTCTTACTGGGTTTTCAGCAGAAGGTCTTCATTCGTTTTGTCTTGCACAACGCCATCGAAATTTTCAGTGTGCAAACATTTCAGAATTTTTTTTTGCCTTAAATTTTTTTTGTTTTTTGTAAAAAACTCTGAAATTTGTCATATTTTTTTTTAGCAAACCGTCTTAAATCGGCGCCAGGAATTATTCCCCGTCGATCCGCACCCCCCTCGACCGCCCCCGATGGTGGGAATTGCTAAATTTTGTTGTCTAAATTCCTATACAAATCAGTACCGAGGTGTAATAGTACATCGATTTTTCAGATATTTTAACGTCTAAAAGCAGTAAATATTCACATATTCTTACTGGGTTTTCAGCAGAAGGTCTTCATTCGTTTTGTCTTGCACAACGCCATCGAAATTTTCAGTGTGCAAACATTTCAGAATTTTTTTTTGCCTTAATTTTTTTTTGTTTTTTGTCAAAAACTCTGAAATTTGTCAAATTTTTTTCAGCAAACCGTCATTAATCGGCGCCAGGAATTATTCCCCGTCGATCCGCACCCCCCTCGACCACCCCCGATGGTGGGAATTGCTAAATTTTGTTGTCTAAATTCCTATACAAATCAGTACCGTACCGAGGTGTAATGGTACATCGATTTTTCAGATATTTTAACGTCTAAAAGCAGTAAATATTCACATATTCTTACTGGGTTTTCAGCAGAAGGTCTTCATTCGTTTTGTCTTGCACAACGCCATCGAAATTTTCAGTGTGCAAACATTTCAGAATTTTTTTTTGCCTTAAATTTTTTTTGTATTTCGTCAAAAACTCTGAAATTTGTCAAATTTTTTTCAGCAAACCGTTTTTAATCGGCGCCAGGAATTATTCCACGTCGATCCGCACCCCCCTCGACCGCCCCCGATGGTGGGAATTGCTAAATTTTGTTGTCTAAATTCCTATACAAATCAGTACCGAGGTGTAATAGTACATCGATTTTTCAGATATTTTAACGTCTAAAAGCAGTAAATATTCAAATATTCTTACCGGGTTTTCAGCAGAAGGTCTTCATTCGTTTTGTCTTGCACAACGCCATCGAAATTTTCAGTGTGCAAACACTTCAGAATTTTTTTTTGCCTTAAATTTTTTTTGTTTTTTGTCAAAAACTCTGAAATTTGTCAAATTTTTTTCAGCAAACCGTCATTAATCGGCGCCAGGAATTATTCCCCGTCGATCCGCACCCCCCTCGACCGCCCCCGATGGTGGGAATTGCTAAATTTTGTTGTCTAAATTCCTATACAAATCAGTACCGAGGTGTAATAGTACATCGATTTTTCAGATATTTTAACGTCTAAAAGCAGTAAATATTCACATATTCTTACCGGGTTTTCAGCAGAAGGTCTTCATTCGTTTTGTCTTGCACAACGCCATCGAATTTTTCAGTGTGCAAACATTTCAGTTTTTTTTTTTGCTTTAAATTTTTATTGTTTTTTGTCAAATACTCTGAAATTTGTCAAATTTTTTTCAGCAAACCGTCATTAATCGGCGCCAGGAATTATTCCCCGTCGATCCGCACCCCCCTCGACCGCCCCCGATGGTGGGAATTGCTAAATTTTGTTGTCGAAATTCCTATACAAATCAGTACCGAGGTGTAATGGTACATCGATTTTTCAGATATTTTAACGTCTAAAAGCAGTAAATATTCAAATATTCTTACCGGGTTTTCAGCAGAAGGTCTTCACTCGTTTTGTCTTGCACAACGCCATCGAAATTTTCAGTGTGCAAACATTTCAGAATTTTTTTTTGCCTTAATTTTTTTTTGTTTTTTGTCAAAAACTCTGAAATTTGTCAAATTTTTTTCAGCAAACCGTCATTAATCGGCGCCAGGAATTATTCCCCGTCGATCCGCACCCCCCTCGACCGCCCCCGATGGTGGGAATTGCTAAATTTTGTTGTCTAAATTCCTATACAAATCAGTACCGTACCGAGGTGTAATGGTACATCGATTTTTCAGATATTTTAACGTCTAAAAGCAGTAAATATTCACATATTCTTACTGGGTTTTCAGCAGAAGGTCTTCATTCGTTTTGTCTTGCACAACGCCATCGAAATTTTCAGTGTGCAAACATTTCAGAATTTTTTTTTGCCTTAAATTTTTTTTGTTTTTTGTCAAAAACTCTGAAATTTGTCATATTTTTTTCAGCAAACCGTCTTTAATCGGCGCCAGGAATTATTCCCCGTCGATCCGCACCCCCCTCGACCGCCCCCGATGGTGGGAATTGCTAAATTTTGTTGTCTAAATTCCTATACAAATCAGTACCGAGGTGTAATAGTACATCGATTTTTCAGATATTTTAACGTCTAAAAGCAGTAAATATTCAAATATTCTTACCGGGTTTTCAGCAGAAGGTCTTCATTCGTTTTGTCTTGCACAACGCCATCGAAATTTTCAGTGTGCAAACATTTCAGAATTTTTTTTTGCCTTAAATTTTTTTTGTTTTTTGTCAAAAACTCTGAAATTTGTCAAATTTTTTTCAGCAAACCGTCATTAATCGGCGCCAGGAATTATTCCCCGTCGATCCGCACCCCCCTCGACCGCCCCCGATGGTGGGAATTGCTAAATTTTGTTGTCTAAATTCCTATACAAATCAGTACCGTACCGAGGTGTAATGGTACATCGATTTTTCAGATATTTTAACGTCTAAAAGCAGTAAATATTCACATATTCTTACTGGGTTTTCAGCAGAAGGTCTTCATTCGTTTTGTCTTGCACAACGCCATCGAAATTTTCAGTGTGCAAACATTTCAGAATTTTTTTTTGCCTTAAATTTTTTTTGTTTTTTGTCAAAAACTCTGAAATTTGTCATATTTTTTTTTAGCAAACCGTCTTTAATCGGCGCCAGGATATATTCCCCGTCGATCCGCACCCCCCTCGACCGCCCCCGATGGTGGGAATTGCTAAATTTTGTTGTCTAAATTCCTATACAAATCAGTACCGAGGTGTAATAGTACATCGATTTTTCAGATATTTTAACGTCTAAAAGCAGTAAATATTCACATATTCTTACTGGGTTTTCAGCAGAAGGTCTTCATTCGTTTTGTCTTGCACAACGCCATCGAAATTTTCAGTGTGCAAACATTTCAGAATTTTTTTTTGCCTTAATTTTTTTTTGTTTTTTGTCAAAAACTCTGAAATTTGTCAAATTTTTTTCAGCAAACCGTCATTAATCGGCGCCAGGAATTATTCCCCGTCGATCCGCACCCCCCTCGACCGCCCCCGATGGTGGGAATTGCTAAATTTTGTTGTCTAAATTCCTATACAAATCAGTACCGTACCGAGGTGTAATGGTACATCGATTTTTCAGATATTTTAACGTCTAAAAGCAGTAAATATTCACATATTCTTACTGGGTTTTCAGCAGAAGGTCTTCATTCGTTTTGTCTTGCACAACGCCATCGAAATTTTCAGTGTGCAAACATTTCAGAATTTTTTTTTGCCTTAAATTTTTTTTGTTTTTTGTCAAAAACTCTGAAATTTGTCAATTTTTTTTCAGCAAACCGTCTTTAATCGGCGCCAGGAATTATTCCCCGTCGATCCGCACCCCCCTCGACCGCCCCCGATGGTGGGAATTGCTAAATTTTGTTGTCTAAATTCCTATACAAATCAGTACCGAGGTGTAATGGTACATCGATTTTTCAGATATTTTAACGTCTAAAAGCAGTAAATATTCAAATATTCTTACCGGGTTTTCAGCAGAAGGTCTTCATTCGTTTTGTCTTGCACAACGCCATCGAAATTTTCAGTGTGCAAACATTTCAGAAATTTTTTTTGCCTTAATTTTTTTTTGTTTTTTGTCAAAAACTCTGAAATTTGTCAAATTTTTTTCAGCAAACCGTCATTAATCGGCGCCAGGAATTATTCCCCGTCGATCCGCACCCCCCTCGACCGCCCCCGATGGTGGGAATTGCTAAATTTTGTTGTCTAAATTCCTATACAAATCAGTACCGTACCGAGGTGTAATGGTACATCGATTTTTCAGATATTTTAACGTCTAAAAGCAGTAAATATTCACATATTCTTACTGGGTTTTCAGCAGAAGGTCTTCATTCGTTTTGTCTTGCACAACGCCATCGAAATTTTCAGTGTGCAAACATTTCAGAATTTTTTTTTGCCTTAAATTTTTTTTGTTTTTTGTCAAAAACTCTGAAATTTGTCAAATTTTTTTCAGCAAACCGTCATTAATCGGCGCCAGGATATATTCCCCGTCGATCCGCACCCCCCTCGACCGCCCCCGATGGTGGGAATTGCTAAATTTTGTTGTCTAAATTCCTATACAAATCAGTACCGAGGTGTAATGGTACATCGATTTTTCAGATATTTTAACGTCTAAAAGCAGTAAATATTCAAATATTCTTACCGGGTTTTCAGCAGAAGGTCTTCATTCGTTTTGTCTTGCACAACGCCATCGAAATTTTCAGTGTGCAAACATTTCAGAATTTTTTTTTGCCTTAATTTTTTTTTGTTTTTTGTCAAAAACTCTGAAATTTGTCAAATTTTTTTCAGCAAACTGTCATTAATCGGCGCCAGGAATTATTCCCCGTCGATCCGCACCCCCCTCGACCGCCCCCGATGGTGGGAATTGCTAAATTTTGTTGTCTAAATTCCTATACAAATCAGTACCGAGGTGTAGTACATCGATTTTTCAGATATTTTAACGTCTAAAAGCAGTAAATATTCAAATATTCTTACCGGGTTTTCAGCAGAAGGTCTTCATTCGTTTTGTCTTGCACAACGCCATCGAAATTTTCAGTGTGCAAACATTTCAGAAATTTTTTTTGCCTTAATTTTTTTTTGTTTTTTGTCAAAAACTCTGAAATTTGTCAAATTTTTTTCAGCAAACCGTCATTAATCGGCGCCAGGAATTATTCCCCGTCGATCCGCACCCCCCTCGACCGCCCCCGATGGTGGGAATTGCTTAATTTTGTTGTCTAAATTCCTATACAAATCAGTACCGAGGTGTAATGGTACATCGATTTTTCAGATATTTTAACGTCTAAAAGCAGTAAATATTCAAATATTCTTACCGGGTTTTCAGCAGAAGGTCTTCATTCGTTTTGTCTTGCACAACGCCATCGAAATTTTCAGTGTGCAAACATTTCAGAATTTTTTTTTGCCTTAAATTTTTTTTGTTTTTTGTCAGAAACTCTGAAATTTGTCAAATTTTTTTCAGCAAACCGTCATTAATCGGCGCCAGGAATTAGTCCCCGTCGATCCGCACCCCCCTCGACCGCCCCCGATGGTGGGAATTGCTAAATTTTGTTGTCTAAATTCCTATACAAATCAGTACCGAGGTGTAATGGTACATCGATTTTTCAGATATTTTAGCGTCTAAAAGCAGTAAATATTCAAATATTCTTACCGGGTTTTCAGCAGAAGGTCTTCATTCGTTTTGTCTTGCACAACGCCATCGAAATTTTCAGTGTGCAAACATTTCAGAATTTTTTTTTGCCTTAAATTTTTTTTGTTTTTTGTCAAAAACTCTGAAATTTGTCAAATTTTTTTCAGCAAACCGTCATTAATCGGCGCCAGGAATTATTCCCCGTCGATCCGCACCCCCCTCGACCGCCCCCGATGGTGGGAATTGCTAAATTTTGTTGTCTAAATTCCTATACAAATCAGTACCGAGGTGTAATGGTACATCGATTTTTCAGATATTTTAACGTCTAAAAGCAGTAAATATTCAAATATTCTTACCGGGTTTTCAGCAGAAGGTCTTCATTCGTTTTGTCTTGCACAACGCCATCGAAATTTTCAGTGTGCAAACATTTCAGAATTTTTTTTGGCTTAAATTTTTTTGATTTTTTTCAAAAACTGAAATTTGTCAAATTTTTTTCAGCAAACCGTCATTAATCGGCGCCAGGAATTAGTCCCCGTCGATCCGCACCCCCCTCGACTGCCCCCGATGGTGGGAATTGCTAAATTTTGTTGTCTAAATTCCTATACAAATCAGTACCGTACCGAAGTGTAATGGTACATCGATTTTTCAGATATTTTAACGTCTAAAAGCAGTAAATATTCAAATATTCTTACCGGGTTTTCAGCAGAAGGTCTTCATTCGTTTTGTCTTGCACAACGCCATCGAAATTTTCAGTGTGCAAACATATCAGAATTTTTTTTTTGCCTAAAATTTTTTTTGTTTTTTGTCAAAAACTCTGAAATTTGTCAAATTTTTTTCAGCAAACCGTCATTAATCGGCGCCAGGAATTAGTCCCCGTCGATCCGCACCCCCCTCGACCGCCCCCGATGGTGGGAATTGCTAAATTTTGTTGTCTAAATTCCTATACAAATCAGTACCGAGGTGTAATGGTACATCGATTTTTCAGATATTTTAACGTCTAAAAGCAGTAAATATTCAAATATTCTTACCGGGTTTTCAGCAGAAGGTCTTCATTCGTTTTGTCTTGCACAACGCCATCGAAATTTTCAGTGTGCAAACATTTCAGAATTTTTTTTTGCATTAATTTTTATTGTTTTTTGTCAAATACTCTGAAATTTGTCAAATTTTTTTCAGCAAACCGTCATTAATCGGCGCCAGGAATTAGTCCCCGTCGATCCGCACCCCCCGCGACCGCCCCCGATGGTGGGATTTGCTAAATTTTGTTGTCTAAATTCCTATACAAATCAGTACCGAGGTGTAATGGTACATCGATTTTTCAGATATTTTAACGTCTAAAAGCAGTAAATATTCAAATATTCTTACCGGGTTTTCAGCAGAAGGTCTTCATTCGTTTTGTCTTGCACAACGCCATCGAAATTTTCAGTGTGCAAACATTTCAGAATTTTTTTTTGCCTTAAATTTTTTTTGTTTTTTGTCAAAAACTCTGAAATTTGTCAAATTTTTTTCAGCAAACCGTCATTAATCGGCGCCAGGAATTAGTCCCCGTCGATCCGCACCCCCTTCGACCGCCCCCGATGGTGGGAATTGCTAAATTTTGTTGTCTAAATTCCTATACAAATCAGTACCGAGGTGTAATGGTACATCGATTTTTCAGATATTTTAGCGTCTAAAAGCAGTAAATATTCAAATATTCTTACCGGGTTTTCAGCAGAAGGTCTTCATTCGTTTTGTCTTGCACAACGCCATCGAAATTTTCAGTGTGCAAACATTTCAGAATTTTTTTTTGCCTTAAATTTTTTTTGTTTTTTGTCAAAAACTCTGAAATTTGTCAAATTTTTTTCAGCAAACCGTCATTAATCGGCGCCAGGAATTATTCCCCGTCGATCCGCACCCCCCTCGACCGCCCCCGATGGTGGGAATTGCTAAATTTTGTTGTCTAAATTCCTATACAAATCAGTACCGAGGTGTAATGGTACATCGATTTTTCAGATATTTTAACGTCTAAAAGCAGTAAATATTCAAATATTCTTACCGGGTTTTCAGCAGAAGGTCTTCATTCGTTTTGTCTTGCACAACGCCATCGAAATTTTCAGTGTGCAAACATTTCAGAATTTTTTTTGGCTTAAATTTTTTTGATTTTTTTCAAAAACTGAAATTTGTCAAATTTTTTTCAGCAAACCGTCATTAATCGGCGCCAGGAATTATTCCCCGTCGATCCGCACCCCCCTCGACCGCCCCCGATGGTGGGATTTGCTAAATTTTGTTGTCTAAATTCCTATACAAATCAGTACCGAGGTGTAATGGTACATCGATTTTTCAGATATTTTAACGTCTAAAAGCAGTAAATATTCAAATATTCTTACCGGGTTTTCAGCAGAAGGTCTTCATTCGTTTTGTCTTGCACAACGCCATCGAAATTTTCAGTGTGCAAACATATCAGAATTTTTTTTTTGCCTAAAATTTTTTTTGTTTTTTGTCAAAAACTCTGAAATTTGTCAAATTTTTTTCAGCAAACCGTCATTAATCGGCGCCAGGAATTAGTCCCCGTCGATCCGCACCCCCCTCGACCGCCCCCGATGGTGGGAATTGCTAAATTTTGTTGTCTAAATTCCTATACAAATCAGTACCGAGGTGTAATGGTACATCGATTTTTCAGATATTTTAACGTCTAAAAGCAGTAAATATTCAAATATTCTTACCGGGTTTTCAGCAGAAGGTCTTCATTCGTTTTGTCTTGCACAACGCCATCGAAATTTTCAGTGTGCAAACATTTCAGAATTTTTTTTTGCCTTAATTTTTATTGTTTTTTGTCAAATACTCTGAAATTTGTCAAATTTTTTTCAGCAAACCGTCATTAATCGGCGCCAGGAATTAGTCCCCGTCGATCCGCACCCCCCGCGACCGCCCCCGATGGTGGGATTTGCTAAATTTTGTTGTCTAAATTCCTATACAAATCAGTACCGAGGTGTAATGGTACATCGATTTTTCAGATATTTTAACCTCTAAAAGCAGTAAATATTCAAATATTCTTACCGGGTTTTCAGCAGAAGGTCTTCATTCGTTTTGTCTTGCACAACGCCATCGAAATTTTCAGTGTGCAAACATTTCAGAATTTTTTTTTGCCTTAAATTTTTTTTTTTTTTGTCAAAAACTCTGAAATTTGTCAAATTTTTTTCAGCAAAACGTCATTAATCGGCGCCAGGAATTATTCCCCGTCGATCCGCACCCCCCTCGACCGCCTCCGATGGTGGGAATTGCTAAATTTTGTTGTCTAAATTCCTATACAAATCAGTACCGTACCGAGGTGTAATGGTACATCGATTTTTCAGATATTTTAACGTCTAAAAGCAGTAAATATTCAAATATTCTTACCGGGTTTTCAGCAGAAGGTCTTCATTCGTTTTGTCTTGCACAACGCCATCGAAATTTTCAGTGTGCAAACATTTCAGAATTTTTTTTTGCCTTATTTTTTTTTGTTTTTTGTCAAAAACTCTGAAATTTGTCAAATTTTTTTCAGCAAACCGTCATTAATCGGCGCCAGGAATTATTCCCCGTCGATCCGCACCCCCCTCGACCGCCCCCGATGGTTGGAATTGCTAAATTTTGTTGTCTAAATTCCTATACAAATCAGTACCGTACCGAGGTGTAATGGTACATCGATTTTTCAGATATTTTAACGTCTAAAAGCAGTAAATATTCAAATATTCTTACCGGATTTTCAGCAGAAGGTCTTCATTCGTTTTGTCTTGCACAACGCCATCGAAATTTTCAGTGTGCAAACATTTCAGATTTTTTTTTTGTCTTAAATTTTTTTTGTTTTTTGTCAAAAACTCTGAATTTTGTCAAATTTTTTTCAGCAAACCGTCATTAATCGGCGCCAGGAATTATTCCCCGTCGATCCGCACCCCCCTCGACCGCCCCCGATGGTGGGAATTGCTAAATTTTGTTGTCTGAATTCCTATACAAATCAGTACCGTACCGAGGTGTAATGGTACATCGATTTTTCAGATATTTTAACGTCTAAAAGCAGTAAATATTCACATATTCTTACCGGGTTTTCAGCAGAAGGTCTTCATTCGTTTTGTCTTGCACAACGCCATCGAAATTTTCAGTGTGCAAACATTTCAGAATTTTTTTTTGCCTTAAATTTTTTTTGTTTTTTGTCAAAAACTCTGAAATTTGTCAAATTTTTTTCAGCAAACCGTCATTAATCGGCGCCAGGAATTATTCCCCGTCGATCCGCACCCCCCTCGACCGCCCCCGATGGTGGGAATTGCTAAATTTTGTTGTCTAAATTCCTATACAAATCAGTACCGAGGTGTAATGGTACATCGATTTTTCAGATATTTTAACGTCTAAAAGCAGTAAATATTCAAATATTCTTACCGGGTTTTCAGCAGAAGGTCTTCATTCGTTTTGTCTTGCACAACGCCATCGAAATTTTCAGTGTGCAAACATTTCAGAATTTTTTTTTGCCTTAAATTTTTTTGGATTTTGTCAAAAACTCTGAAATTTGTCAAATTTTTTTCAGCAAACCGTCATTAATCGGCGCCAGGAATTATTCCCCATCGATCCGCACCCCCCTCGACCGCCCCCGATGGTGGGATTTGCTAAATTTTGTTGTCTAAATTCCTATACAAATCAGTACCGAGGTGTAATGGTACATCGATTTTTCAGATATTTTAACGTCTAAAAGCAGTAAATATTCAAATATTCTTACCGGGTTTTCAGCAGAAGGTCTTCATTCGTTTTGTCTTGCACAACGCCATCGAAATTTTCAGTGTGCAAACATTTCAGAATTTTTTTTTGCCTTTATTTTTTTTTGTTTTTTGTCAAAAACTCTGAAATTTGTCAAATTTTTTTCAGCAAACCGTCATTAATCGGCGCCAGGAATTATTCCCCGTCGATCCGCACCCCCCTCGACCGCCCCCGATGGTGGGAATTGCTAAATTTTGTTGTCTAAATTCCTATACAAATCAGTACCGTACCGAGGTGTAATGGTACATCGATTTTTCAGATATTTTAACGTCTAAAAGCAGTAAATATTCAAATATTCTTACCGGATTTTCAGCAGAAGGTCTTCATTCGTTTTGTCTTGCACAACGCCATCGAAATTTTCAGTGTGCAAACATTTCAGATTTTTTTTTTGTCTTAAATTTTTTTTGTTTTTTGTCAAAAACTCTGAATTTTGTCAAATTTTTTTCAGCAAACCGTCATTAATCGGCGCCAGGAATTATTCCCCGTCGATCCGCACCCCCCTCGACCGCCCCCGATGGTGGGAATTGCTAAATTTTGTTGTCTAAATTCCTATACAAATCAGTACCGAGGTGTAATGGTACATCGATTTTTCAGATATTTTAACGTCTAAAAGCAGTAAATATTCAAATATTCTTACCGGGTTTTCAGCAGAAGGTCTTCATTCGTTTTGTCTTGCACAACGCCATCGAAATTTTCAGTGTGCAAACACTATAGAATTTTTTTTTGCCTTAAATTTTTTTTGTTTTTTGTCAAAAACTCTGAAGTTTGTCAAATTTTTTTCAGCAAACCGTCATTAATCGGCGCCAGGAATTATTCCCCGTCGATCCGCACCCTCCTCGACCGCCCCCGATGGTGGGAATTGCTAAATTTTGTTGTCTGAATTCCTATACAAATCAGTACCGTACCGAGGTGTAATGGTACATCGATTTTTCAGATATTTTAACGTCTAAAAGCAGTAAATATTCAAATATTCTTACCGGGTTTTCAGCAGAAGGTCTTCATTCGTTTTGTCTTGCACAACGCCATCGAAATTTTCAGTGTGCAAACATTTCAGAATTTTTTTTTGCCTTAAATTTTTTTTGTTTTTTGTCAAAAACTCTGAAATTTGTCAAATTTTTTTCAGCAAACCGTCATTAATCGGCGCCAGGAATTATTCCCCGTCGATCCGCACCCCCTTCGACCGCCCCCGATGGTGGGAATTGCTAAATTTTGTTGTCTAAATTCCTATACAAATCAGTACCGAGGTGTAATGGTACATCGATTTTTCAGATATTTTAGCGTCTAAAAGCAGTAAATATTCAAATATTCTTACCGGGTTTTCAGCAGAAGGTCTTCATTCGTTTTGTCTTGCACAACGCCATCGAAATTTTCAGTGTGCAAACATTTCAGAATTTTTTTTTGCCTTTATTTTTTTTTGTTTTTTGTCAAAAACTCTGAAATTTGTCAAATTTTTTTCAGCAAACCGTCATTAATCGGCGCCAGGAATTATTCCCCGTCGATCCGCACCCCCCTCGACCGCCCCCGATGGTGGGAATTGCTAAATTTTGTTGTCTAAATTCCTATACAAATCAGTACCGTACCGAGGTGTAATGGTACATCGATTTTTCAGATATTTTAACGTCTAAAAGCAGTAAATATTCAAATATTCTTACCGGGTTTTCAGCAGAAGGTCTTCATTCGTTTTGTCTTGCACAACGCCATCGAAATTTTCAGTGTGCAAACATTTCAGAATTTTTTTTTGCCTTAATTTTTTTTTGTTTCTTGTCAAAAACTCTGAAATTTGTCAAATTTTTTTCAGCAAACCGTCATTAATCGGCGCCAGGAATTATTCCCCGTCGATCCGCACCCCCCTCGACCGCCCCCGATGGTGGGAATTGCTAAATTTTGTTGTCTAAATTCCTATACAAATCAGTACCGTACCGAGGTGTAATGGTACATCGATTTTTCAGATATTTTAACGTCTAAAAGCAGTAAATATTCAAATATTCTTACCGGGTTTTCAGCAGAAGGTCTTCATTCGTTTTGTCTTGCACAACGCCATCGAAATTTTCAGTGTGCAAACATTTCAGAATTTTTTTTTGCCTTAATTTTTTTTTGTTTTTTGTCAAAAACTCTGAAATTTGTCAAATTTTTTCCAGCAAACCGTCATTAATCGGCGCCAGGAATTATTCCCCGTCGATCCGCACCCCCCTCGACCGCCCCCGATGGTGGGAATTGCTAAATTTTGTTGTCTAAATTCCTATACAAATCAGTACCGTACCGAGGTGTAATGGTACATCGATTTTTCAGATATTTTAACGTCTAAAAGCAGTAAATATTCACATATTCTTACTGGGTTTTCAGCAGAAGGTCTTCATTCGTTTTGTCTTGCACAACGCCATCGAAATTTTCAGTGTGCAAACATTTCAGAATTTTTTTTTGCCTTAATTTTTTTTTGTTTTTTGTCAAAAACTCTGAAATTTGTCAAAATTTTTTCAGCAAACCGTCATTAATCGGCGCCAGGAATTATTCCCCGTCGATCCGCACCCCCCTCGACCGCCCCCGATGGTGGGAATTGCTAAATTTTGTTGTCTAAATTCCTATACAAATCAGTACCGAGGTGTAATAGTACATCGATTTTTCAGATATTTTAACGTCTAAAAGCAGTAAATATTCACATATTCTTACCGGGTTTTCAGCAGAAGGTCTTCATTCGTTTTGTCTTGCACAACGCCATCGAAATTTTCAGTGTGCAAACATTTCAGTTTTTTTTTTTGCCTTTATTTTTTATTGTTTTTTGTCAAATACTCTGAAATTTGTCAAATTTTTTTCAGCAAACCGTCATTAATCGGCGCCAGGAATTATTCCCCGTCGATCCGCACCCCCCTCGACCGCCCCCGATGGTGGGAATTGCTAAATTTTGTTGTCTAAATTCCTATACAAATCAGTACCGTACCGAGGTGTAATGGTACATCGATTTTTCAGATATTTTAACGTCTAAAAGCAGTAAATATTCAAATATTCTTACCGGGTTTTCAGCAGAAGGTCTTCATTCGTTTTGTCTTGCACAACGCCATCGAAATTTTCAGTGTGCAAACATTTCAGAATTTTTTTTTGCCTTTATTTTTTTTTGTTTTTTGTCAAAAACTCTGAAATTTGTCAAATTTTTTTCAGCAAACCGTCATTAATCGGCGCCAGGAATTATTCCCCGTCGATCCGCACCCCCCTCGACCGCCCCCGATGGTGGGAATTGCTAAATTTTGTTGTCTAAATTCCTATACAAATCAGTACCGTACCGAGGTGTAATGGTACATCGATTTTTCAGATATTTTAACGTCTAAAAGCAGTAAATATTCAAATATTCTTACCGGATTTTCAGCAGAAGGTCTTCATTCGTTTTGTCTTGCACAACGCCATCGAAATTTTCAGTGTGCAAACATTTCAGATTTTTTTTTTGTCTTAAATTTTTTTTGTTTTTTGTCAAAAACTCTGAATTTTGTCAAATTTTTTTCAGCAAACCGTCATTAATCGGCGCCAGGAATTATTCCCCGTCGATCCGCACCCCCCTCGACCGCCCCCGATGGTGGGAATTGCTAAATTTTGTTGTCTAAATTCCTATACAAATCAGTACCGAGGTGTAATGGTACATCGATTTTTCAGATATTTTAACGTCTAAAAGCAGTAAATATTCAAATATTCTTACCGGGTTTTCAGCAGAAGGTCTTCATTCGTTTTGTCTTGCACAACGCCATCGAAATTTTCAGTGTGCAAACACTATAGAATTTTTTTTTGCCTTAATTTTTTTTTGTTTTTTGTCAAAAACTCTGAAGTTTGTCAAATTTTTTTCAGCAAACCGTCATTAATCGGCGCCAGGAATTATTCCCCGTCGATCCGCACCCTCCTCGACCGCCCCCGATGGTGGGAATTGCTAAATTTTGTTGTCTGAATTCCTATACAAATCAGTACCGTACCGAGGTGTAATGGTACATCGATTTTTCAGATATTTTAACGTCTAAAAGCAGTAAATATTCAAATATTCTTACCGGGTTTTCAGCAGAAGGTCTTCATTCGTTTTGTCTTGCACAACGCCATCGAAATTTTCAGTGTGCAAACATTTCAGAATTTTTTTTTGCCTTAAATTTTTTTTGTTTTTTGTCAAAAACTCTGAAATTTGTCAAATTTTTTTCAGCAAACCGTCATTAATCGGCGCCAGGAATTATTCCCCGTCGATCCGCACCCCCTTCGACCGCCCCCGATGGTGGGAATTGCTAAATTTTGTTGTCTAAATTCCTATACAAATCAGTACCGAGGTGTAATGGTACATCGATTTTTCAGATATTTTAGCGTCTAAAAGCAGTAAATATTCAAATATTCTTACCGGGTTTTCAGCAGAAGGTCTTCATTCGTTTTGTCTTGCACAACGCCATCGAAATTTTCAGTGTGCAAACATTTCAGAATTTTTTTTTGCCTTTATTTTTTTTTGTTTTTTGTCAAAAACTCTGAAATTTGTCAAATTTTTTTCAGCAAACCGTCATTAATCGGCGCCAGGAATTATTCCCCGTCGATCCGCACCCCCCTCGACCGCCCCCGATGGTGGGAATTGCTAAATTTTGTTGTCTAAATTCCTATACAAATCAGTACCGTACCGAGGTGTAATGGTACATCGATTTTTCAGATATTTTAACGTCTAAAAGCAGTAAATATTCAAATATTCTTACCGGGTTTTCAGCAGAAGGTCTTCATTCGTTTTGTCTTGCACAACGCCATCGAAATTTTCAGTGTGCAAACATTTCAGAATTTTTTTTTGCCTTAAATTTTTTTTGTTTTTTGTCAAAAACTCTGAAATTTGTCAAATTTTTTTTTAGCAAACCGTCTTTAATCGGCGCCAGGAATTATTCCCCGTCGATCCGCACCCCCCTCGACCGCCCCCGATGGTGGGAATTGCTAAATTTTGTTGTCTAAATTCCTATACAAATCAGTACCGAGGTGTAATAGTACATCGATTTTTCAGATATTTTAACGTCTAAAAGCAGTAAATATTCACATATTCTTACTGGGTTTTCAGCAGAAGGTCTTCATTCGTTTTGTCTTGCACAATGCCATCGAAATTTTCAGTGTGCAAACATTTCAGAATTTTTTTTTGCCTTAATTTTTTTTTGTTTTTTGTCAAAAACTCTGAAATTTGTCAAATTTTTTTCAGCAAACCGTCATTAATCGGCGCCAGGAATTATTCCCCGTCGATCCGCACCCCCCTCGACCACCCCCGATGGTGGGAATTGCTAAATTTTGTTGTCTAAATTCCTATACAAATCAGTACCGTACCGAGGTGTAATGGTACATCGATTTTTCAGATATTTTAACGTCTAAAAGCAGTAAATATTCACATATTCTTACTGGGTTTTCAGCAGAAGGTCTTCATTCGTTTTGTCTTGCACAACGCCATCGAAATTTTCAGTGTGCAAACATTTCAGAATTTTTTTTTGCCTTAAATTTTTATTGTTTTTTGTCAAAAACTCTGAAATTTCTCAAATTTTTTTCGGCAAACCGTCATTAATCGGCCCCAGGAATTATTCCCCGTCGATCCGCACCCCCCTCGACCGCCCCCGATGGTGGGAATTGCTAAATATTGTTGTCTAAATTCCTATACAAATCAGTACCGAAGTGTAATAGTACATCGATTTTTCAGATATTTTAACGTCTAAAAGCAGTAAATATTCAAATATTCTTACCGGGTTTTCAGCAGAAGGTCTTCATTCGTTTTGTCTTGCACAAGGCCATCGAAATTTTCAGTGTGCAAACATTTCAGAATTTTTTTTTGCATTAAATTTTTTTTGTTTTTTGTCAAAAACTCTGAAATTTGTCAAATTTTTTTCAGCAAACCGTCATTAATCGGCGCCAGGAATTAGTCCCCGTCGATCCGCACCCCCCTCGACCGCCCCCGATGGTGGGAATTGCTAAATTTTGTTGTCTAAATTCCTATACAAATCAGTACCGAGGTGTAATGGTACATCGATTTTTCAGATATTTTAACGTCTAAAAGCAGTAAATATTCACATATTCTTACCGGGTTTTCAGCAGAAGGTCTTCATTCGTTTTGTCTTGCACAACGCCATCGAAATTTTCAGTGTGCAAACATTTCAGAATTTTTTTTTGCCTTAAATTTTTTTTGTTTTTTGTCAAAAACTCTGAAATTTGTCAAATTTTTTTCGGCAAACCGTCATTAATCGGCCCCAGGAATTATTCCCCGTCGATCCGCACCCCCCTCGACCGCCCCCGATGGTGGGAATTGCTAAATTTTGTTGTCTAAATTCCTATACAAATCAGTACCGAGGTGTAATAGTACATCGATTTTTCAGATATTTTAACGTCTAAAAGCAGTAAATATTCACATATTCTTACCGGGTTTTCAGCAGAAGGTCTTCATTCGTTTTGTCTTGCACAACGCCATCGAAATTTTCAGTGTGCAAACATTTCAGATTTTTTTTTTGCCTTAAATTTTTATTGTTTTTTGTCAAATACTCTGAAATTTGTCAAATTTTTTTCAGCAAACCGTCATTAATCGGCGCCAGGAATTATTCCCCGTCGATCCGCACCCCCCTCGACCGCCCCCGATGGTGGGAATTGCTAAATTTTGTTGTCTAAATTCCTATACAAATCAGTACCGAGGTGTAATGGTACATCGATTTTTCAGATATTTTAACGTCTAAAAGCAGTAAATATTCAAATATTCTTACCGGGTTTTCAGCAGAAGGTCTTCATTCGTTTTGTCTTGCACAAGGCCATCGAAATTTTCAGTATGCAAACATTTCAGAATTTTTTTTTGCCTTAAATTTTTTTTGTTTTTTGTCAAAAACTCTGAAATTTGTCAAATTTTTTTCAGCAAACCGTCTTTAATCGGCGCCAGGAATTATTCCCCGTCGATCCGCACCCCCCTCGACCGCCCCCGATGGTGGGAATTGCTAAATTTTGTTGTCTAAATTCCTATACAAATCAGTACCGAGGTGTAATGGTACATCGATTTTTCAGATATTTTAACGTCTAAAAGCAGTAAATATTCAAATATTCTTACCGGGTTTTCAGCAGAAGGTCTTCATTCGTTTTGTCTTGCACAACGCCATCGAAATTTTCAGTGTGCAAACATTTCAGAATTTTTTTTTGCCTTAAATTTTTTTGGATTTTGTCAAAAACTCTGAAATTTGTCAAATTTTTTTCGGCAAACCGTCATTAATCGGCCCCAGGAATTATTCCCCGTCGATCCGCACCCCCCTCGACCGCCCCCGATGGTGGGAATTGCTAAATTTTGTTGTCTAAATTCCTATACAAATCAGTACCGAGGTGTAATAGTACATCGATTTTTCAGATATTTTAACGTCTAAAAGCAGTAAATATTCACATATTCTTACCGGGTTTTCAGCAGAAGGTCTTCATTCGTTTTGTCTTGCACAACGCCATCGAAATTTTCAGTGTGCAAACATTTCAGTTTTTTTTTTTGCCTTTATTTTTTATTGTTTTTTGTCAAATACTCTGAAATTTGTCAAATTTTTTTCAGCAAACCGTCATTAATCGGCGCCAGGAATTATTCCCCGTCGATCCGCACCCCCCTCGACCGCCCCCGATGTTGGGAATTGCTAAATTTTGTTGTCTAAATTCCTATACAAATCAGTACCGAGGTGTAATGGTACATCGATTTTTCAGATATTTTAACGTCTAAAAGCAGTAAATATTCAAATATTCTCACCGGGTTTTCAGCAGAAGGTCTTCATTCGTTTTGTCTTGCACAACGCCATCGAAATTTTCAGTGTGCAAACATTTCAGAATTTTTTTTTGCCTTTATTTTTTTTTGTTTTTTGTCAAAAACTCTGAAATTTGTCAAATTTTTTTCAGCAAACCGTCATTAATCGGCGCCAGGAATTATTCCCCGTCGATCCGCACCCCCCTCGACCGCCCCCGATGGTGGGAATTGCTAAATTTTGTTGTCTAAATTCCTATACAAATCAGTACCGTACCGAGGTGTAATGGTACATCGATTTTTCAGATATTTTAACGTCTAAAAGCAGTAAATATTCAAATATTCTTACCGGGTTTTCAGCAGAAGGTCTTCATTCGTTTTGTCTTGCACAACGCCATCGAAATTTTCAGTGTGCAAACATTTCAGAATTTTTTTTTGCCTTAAATTTTTATTGTTTTTTGTCAAATACTCTGAAATTTGTCAAATTTTTTTCAGCAAACCGTCTTTAATCGGCGCCAGGAATTATTCCCCGTCGATCCGCATCCCCCTCGACCGCCCCCGATGGTGGGATTTGCTAAATTTTGTTGTCTAAATTCCTATACAAATCAGTACCGAGGTGTAATGGTACATCGATTCTTCAGATATTTTAACGTCTAAAAGCAGTAAATATTCAAATATTCTTACCGGGTTTTCAGCAGAAGTTCTTCATTCGTTTTGTCTTGCACAACGCCATCGAAATTTTCAGTGTGCAAACATTTCAGAATTTTTTTTTGCCTTAAATTTTTTTTGTTTTTTGTCAAAATCTCTGAAATTTGTCAAATTTTTTTCGGCAAACCGTCATTAATCGGCCCCAGGAATTATTCCCCGTCGATCCGCACCCCCCTCGACCGCCCCCGATGGTGGGAATTGCTAAATTTTGTTGTCTAAATTCCTATACAAATCAGTACCGAGGTGTAATAGTACATCGATTTTTCAGATATTTTAACGTCTAAAAGCAGTAAATATTCACATATTCTTACCGGGTTTTCAGCAGAAGGTCTTCATTCGTTTTGTCTTGCACAACGCCATCGAAATTTTCAGTGTGCAAACATTTCAGAATTTTTTTTTGCCTTAAATTTTTTTTGTTTTTTGTCAAAATCTCTGAAATTTGTCAAATTTTTTTCGGCAAACCGTCATTAATCGGCCCCAGGAATTATTCCCCGTCGATCCGCACCCCCCTCGACCGCCCCCGATGGTGGGAATTGCTAAATTTTGTTGTCTAAATTCCTATACAAATCAGTACCGAGGTGTAATAGTACATCGATTTTTCAGATATTTTAACGTCTAAAAGCAGTAAATATTCACATATTCTTACCGGGTTTTCAGCAGAAGGTCTTCATTCGTTTTGTCTTGCACAACGCCATCGAAATTTTCAGTGTGCAAACATTTCAGATTTTTTTTTTGCCTTAAATTTTTATTGTTTTTTGTCAAATACTCTGAAATTTGTCAAATTTTTTTCAGCAAACCGTCATTAATCGGCGCCAGGAATTATTCCCCGTCGATCCGCACCCCCCTCGACCGCCCCCGATGGTGGGAATTGCTAAATTTTGTTGTCCAAATTCCTATACAAATCAGTACCGAGGTGTAATGGTACATCGATTTTTCAGATATTTTAACGTCTAAAAGCAGTAAATATTCAAATATTCTTACCGGGTTTTCAGCAGAAGGTCTTCATTCGTTTTGTCTTGCACAACGCCATCGAAATTTTCAGTGTGCAAACATTTCAGAATTTTTTTTTGCCTTAATTTTTTTTTGTTTTTTGTCAAAAACTCTGAAATTTGTCAAATTTTTTCCAGCAAACCGTCATTAATCGGCGCCAGGAATTAGTCCCCGTCGATCCGCACCCCCCTCGACCGCCCCCGATGGTGGGAATTGCTAAATTTTGTTGTCTAAATTCCTATACAAATCAGTACCGTACCGAGGTGTAATGGTACATCGATTTTTCAGATATTTTAACGTCTAAAAGCAGTAAATATTCACATATTCTTACTGGGTTTTCAGCAGAAGGTCTTCATTCGTTTTGTCTTGCACAACGCCATCGAAATTTTCAGTGTGCAAACATTTCAGAATTTTTTTTTGCCTTAATTTTTTTTTGTTTTTTGTCAAAAACTCTGAAATTTGTCAAATTTTTTTCAGCAAACCGTCATTAATCGGCGCCAGGAATTATTCCCCGTCGATCCGCACCCCCCTCGACCACCCCCGATGGTGGGAATTGCTAAATTTTGTTGTCTAAATTCCTATACAAATCAGTACCGTACCGAGGTGTAATGGTACATCGATTTTTCAGATATTTTAACGTCTAAAAGCAGTAAATATTCACATATTCTTACTGGGTTTTCAGCAGGTCTTCATTCGTTTTGTCTTGCACAACGCCATCGAAATTTTCAGTGTGCAAACATTTCAGAATTTTTTTTTGCCTTAAATTTTTTTTGTATTTTGTCAAAAACTCTGAAATTTGTCAAATTTTTTTCACCAAACCGTCTTTAATCGGTGCCAGGAATTATTCCCCGTCGATCCGCACCCCCCTCGACCGCCCCGATGGTGGGAATTGCTAAATTTTGTTGTCTAAATTCCTATACAAATCAGTACCGAGGTGTAATAGTAGGTTAGGTTAGGTTAGGTTAGGTTGTTTGACCCCAGCCCGGCCTGTTGCCCCTGCTGTCCCCAAGAGTGTGGCGGCAGCGCTGAGGTCCCCGAAATCCGCGGCAGTCGTGCTGTCGTTGCAGCCCGACGCCGCGGCAAAGGGGATTACGTACGCTGCCGCTATCAGGTCGGCACAGGAAAAGGTCGACCTAAAGGAGCTGGGTATCGACCAGCTCCGCTTCCGCCAGACGGCTACGGGAGCCAGGATCTTAGAGATTCCAGGCTCCCAAAGCGGAGAAAAGGCGGATAGGCTCGCGGAGAAACTCCGCGATGCCCTGTTCGCAGTGGCCAGTGTCACCAGGCCCGTAAAGTCCACAGACTTGCGGATTGCGGGCCTGGACGATGCTGCCACAAAAGAGAAGGTGGCGGCGGCGGTCGCAGCGGCGGGCGAGTGCGAGGTGCGGCTCGTAAAGGTCGGCGAGATCCGCCCCGGCTTTGATGGCGCCGGCTCCGCCCTTGTGTCCTGCCCTGTCTCGGCAGCCAAAGTGCTGCTGAGCAGAGGCAGGCTTCTCATCGGGTGGAGCTCGGTGAAGGTGGTTGCGCTGGGGCAGCGCCCTATGCGCTGCTTCAGGTGCATGGGGCTGGGGCACACACGCCCTCAGTGTCCCGCCGCGGCCGACAGGGGTGACCTGTGCTTCCGTTGTGGAGACGCAGGTCACCGGGCGGCCAACTGTGGCAAGGCTGGGCTGCGCTGCGCCATTTGCGCAGAGGCGGGAAAGTCCTCGGGGCACGTTATGGGGGGGCGCCGCTGCAACCCCCCGAAGACGAAAGGAAAGGCCCCTGGGACTCGGGCCACCCCTGCGGCCACTAGTCAGGCCGCCCCTGAGGCAGCGCGCCGCGAAGCAGTGTGCGGGGAGGTTGTGATGTCTGATTAATATGGATCAGGTTGGACATCACAACTTCCTCCAGGCGAACCTGAACCACTGCGCCAGGGCCCAAGACCTGCTTATGCAGACCCTGGCGCAGTGGGAAATCGGTGTGGCCGTCGTCGCGGAGCCATATTTTGTCCCCCCCAGCCCCTATTGGGCTGGAGACTTGAACGGCTCCGTGGCCATCGTTGGGAGGGTTGGCGGCCCCCTCCTCTCAGTCAAAGAGAGAGGGGCGGGGTACGTGGTGGCCAGGTGGGAGAGGTATGCGATCGTCGGCGCATACTTCTCCCCCAACAGAACCGCCGCGGAGCTGGAGGTCTTCATGGACCTCCTGGCCGCGGTGGTGAGAAGGCAGGCGCCACATCAGGTCCTCCTAATAGGGGATCTGAACGCCAAAGCCCGGGAATGGGGCAACCGCTCCACTGACACTCGAGGGGAGATAGTCAGGGAGTGGGCGGTTGCCACAGGACTGACTCTCCTCAATAGAGGGTCGGTCCACACGTGCGTGCGATGGTGTGGGGGGTCCGTGGTGGACCTAACGTTCACCAGCCCCGCTGTCGCGGCACGTGCCCGGGCCTGGAGGGTGATGTCGGAGGTGGAGACGCTCTCGGACCACAAATACATAAGGTTCGAGATCTCCGCCTCCGACAGTCAAGGGGCGTCCCGGCGCGTGGTACGGGCGGATTTTCCGCGCTGGTCGGTGAGTCGCCTCGACGCTGAACTGGCGGAAGAGGCGGCCATCGTCCGGGCGTGGCTTGCCGCCCCCACGCACCCGCTGGAGGTAGACGTCGCGGCCGGCCGTTTCCGCGAAGCGGTCACGGCCGTCTGCGACGCGGCCATGCCGAGGGCCCGCCGCCGCCCCAGCCGCCGAGAAGTGTACTGGTGGAGCTCGGAGATCGCAGATCTCCGAGCCGCCTGTTCGGCGGCACGGCGGCCCTACACGCGGTGTAGGCGGCGGCGGCATGGCCGGGCAAACGACCAGCTGTCGGCCGAAGAACTGCAGGCGGAGCTCCGGCTGTATGGTGAGTACCGTGCAGCCAAAAAGGAGCTGCAGCTGGCCGTTGGCCAGGCCAAGTCCCGGGCCTGGGGGGAGGCTCTGGAGAGCCTGGATAGGCATCCATGGGGGCGTCCGTATAGGGCTGCCCGGAATAAGTTCCGGGGCCTGATGCCTCCCGTCGCGGAGTCCCTAGAGCCGGAGCTCTTGGGCAGGGTGCTGGTGGGGCTCTTTCCCGAACAGGACCCTCACCACACCCCTCCGTCGATGGCGCCGTCCTTCCCGGAGGAGTTGGACCCGGCCTCCATCCCGCTTGTATCGGAGGCGGAGATGGAGGCGGCCGTCAGCCGCTTACGGGGCAAGAGGACGGCACCGGGTCCTGACGGGATCCCGGGGCGGGTCCTACGGATCGCTCTCAGAGAGATGGGCGATCCGCTTCGGGAGCTGTTCGACGCGTGCCTCACGTCTGGACGGTTCCCTAAGTTGTGGAAGGACGGCCGATTGTGCCTGTTGCGGAAGGAAGGGCGAGACACAACCTCGCCTTCCGCATACAGGCCAATCGTGTTGCTGGATGACACGGGAAAGCTGCTAGAGAGAGTGGTGGCTTCCCGTGTCATCCAGCACTTGGAGGGGACTGGGCCGGCACTATCGCAGGCCCAGTATGGGTTCAGAGCGGGGCGGTCTACGATAGACGCCCTGCTCTGGCTCAAAGCCTGGACGCAGGAAGCGGTCGGTGGGGGGAACAAGGCGTTGGCTGTCTCGCTGGACATTGCCAACGCCTTCAACAGCCTCCCGCATGGAACAGTACAGGAGGCGCTCCGGTATCACGGAGTGCCCCTGTATTTGCGGAGGCTGTTGGCCGACTACCTCCAGGACCGCGAGGTCCTGGTGGAGGGACGCGACGGTTTGAGGCGCCGTCGCGTATCCTGCGGGGTTCCACAGGGGTCGGTGCTGGGACCGCTCCTGTGGAACGTTGGCTACGACTGGGTGCTTCGGGGCACGCTTCCCGCGAGTATGCGGGTGGCGTGCTATGCCGATGACACCCTGGTCGTAGTCAAGGGGAGGGACCTAGGGGAGGCGGTGCGGTTGGCCGCGGTGGGAGCTGCCCTAGTGGTCGACCGTATCCGCGCCCTGGGATTGGAGGTTGCCCTCTCCAAGACCGAGGCCCTATTGTTTCATGGGCCTCGGGGAGGACCTCCTCCAGGTACGCGAGTGGCACTGGACGGGGTCCTGGTCCGGGTTGGGACCCAAATGAGGTACTTGGGTCTCATCCTGGACGGGAGGTGGACTTTTGGGGCACACTTCACCCAGCTGGCCCCAAGAGTCCTGGGAGCGGCGGCCGCCCTGGGGAGGCTGCTGCCCAACGTGGGTGGCCCGAGTGCCACCTGTCGCCGACTGTACTCCGGAGTGATCCGGAGTATGGCCCTTTACGGGGCACCGGTCTGGGCGGACGCCCTCAGTCGCGACAATAAGACCCTGCTGCGACGTCCGCAGCGGGTCGTCGCGACGAGGGCCATACGCGGTTACCGGACGGTGTCCTGGACGGCGGCGTGCGTGCTGGCCAGTGACCCCCCCTGGGAGCTACAAGCGGAGATCCTCGCCGAAGTTTACCACTTCGTGGCGGCGAGGAGATCCCGCGGGGAGCCCCCGGGGTGGGAGGAGGTCGCACGCATGCGGCGACAGGCGCGGGCCGCCCTATTGAGGCGGTGGACGGAGGACCTGGCTCCACCGGCCCCGGGCCAGTGGACGGTGGAGGCCATTCGGCCGGTCCTCCGGGGATGGATAGGGCGGCGATTCGGGTCGCTGACCTTCCGACTGGTGCAGGTGCTTTCCGGGCATGGATGCTTCGGAAAGTATTTGCACCAGATCGCGAGACGGGAGGCGACCCCGGCCTGCCACGAGTGTGGGGCGCCGGAAGACACGGCGCTCCACACGCTGGAGGCGTGTGCCGCGTGGGGGCCGCAGCGACACACGCTTTCGGCCATAATAGGCGGAGATCTCTCCCTGCCGAGCGTGATCAACGCCATGCTCGGCGGCGAGAGGTCGTGGCAGGCAGTGGTCTCCTTCTGCGAAGCTGTCATGGCGCAGAAGGAGACCGCGGAGAGGGTCAGGGAGAACAACCTCCTCGCTGACCCTCTCCGGCGCAGACGGACGGGAGCGAGAAGGAGGCGATTTGCCCGCCTTTTCGCTCCTGTATAGTGGGGTCACTGGTACAGAGTCGGGGGACTCTCTACCGGCTTGCACGGCCCCACACGTCTGGGGGATGGCCTTGGTGAGCAAGGCCTTCCCTCCATAGGTGCTGAGGCCCGGTCACCATCAGCCGGGCCAACCGCCGGGGCGGGATGGTGATTGCTAACGCGACCCCATCCCGCCCCACTCCGTCGGCGGAGGGACTGCTCACCCCAGGTTTTTAGTGTGTATACCGACCCCCTTCAGGGGCGGAGAGTCTCACATAACCACCCTTCCCCCCCCGGGGCAGGGGGTATCCATAAAGGATTTTCCTGGGTCAAAAAAAAAAAAAAAAAAAAAAAAAAAAAGGTTGTTTGACCCGGCCCACACCCACATGGGGGGGCCTGCTATGGATGAATCCTTTAAGAGCTCCCAACTGGCCCCCCCTATTGGATGAGAGAGGGAACACCCCAGGTTTTTTTAGTGGGTAGACCAGCGCGTCTCGCTGGGAGTCCCACACTCCCCCGCCGGTGCCGTCCCCTAGCCGGCGGGCAGTGCATGAAGCATTTTTCCTGGGTAACAAAAAAAAAAAAAAAAAAAAAAGGTTAGGTTAGGTTAGGTTGTTAGGTGGCCCTGAACAAGTCGGAGGCCATGGTGTTTCATGGCCCCCGACGTGCGCCGGCGCCGGGATCACACATCGTGGTCGGCGGGGCCCGGATAGCTGTCGAGTCCACCATGAAGTATCTGGGATTGGTGCTCGACAGCCGATGGGAATTCGGGCCCCACTTTCGGCGGCTGGCGCCCAAGCTGATGGGTGCAGCGGGCGCGCTTTCAACGTTGCTTCCCAACTTGGGGGGCCCGAGCGCCGCCTGTAGGCGGTTATACGTGGGAATCGTGCGGTCCATGGCCCTGTACGGGGCCCCTGTGTGGGCTTTGGACATGACGGCCAGCACTCTCGCCATTCTGCGTAAACCGCAGAGGGCGATGGCCGTCAGAGTCGTCCGCGGGTATCGCACGATTTCCTACGAGGCGGCTTGCGTCCTGGCCGGATCCCCGCCCTGGGACCTAGAGGCGAAAGTACTCGCGTCATTGTATCGATGGCGCGAGGAAGAGCGGGCACGGGGCTCGAGGCCGGTGCAGCGGCAGATCGCGCTGCGCCGAGAGGAGCTCCGTCAGGTCTTGGTGGCGGAATGGCGGCAAAGGCTTCTGCGCCCTGCCGCCGGCCTCGCTACCGTCGAGGCGATCCGGCCAGTACTCGACGACTGGCTCGGGAGAAGGCACGGCTCCCTGTCGTTTAGGGTGACGCAGGTGCTGTCGGGGCACGGCTGCTTCGGCAAGTACCTGTGCCGCATAGACAGGGAGCCGGACGCTCGGTGCCACCACTGCGTCCATTGCGGGGAGGACACGGCGCAACACACGCTCGCCGAGTGCGTTGCTTGGGAGGAGCAGCGCCGTGTCCTCACAAATGAAGTAGGAGGCGATCTGTCGCTGCCGGCCGTAGTGCGGAGTATGGTCGGTAGCGCAGAGTCGTGGGACGCAGTGGTGTCCTTCTGCGAGGACGTGATGTCGCAGAAGGAAACTGCGGAACGGGAGAGGGAGATCTCGACTCTCTTCCCGGGCCGCAGAAGGCGCACCGGGCGCAGGAGAAGGGCGGACAACGCCCTTTTTCAGCCCCCATGAATGGGTCCAGGGGCGAGGGACTTGGGGAAGTCGCCGCCCCCTATTCGATGGACCCGAGGCGGAGGCTTACGGAGAAAGTTTGCCGGTGAGCCCGACATAACCGTCCCACAACCCCAAGTGGGGCGGTATGCATAAGGCGCATTTCCCCCCTCAAAAAAAAAAAAAAAAAAAAGGTTAGGTTAGGTTAGGTTAGGTTAGGGTGTTTGTCAGAAAACCTCCTCGTGGTACACCCTGGGCAACGTTGGCAATAATGCTCTTCATTATTGCTGGCGTCCCAGAGTCTCCGGCCACAGTTGGTTGAGGAGGTGGTGGCCGCTCTGTTCCCTTCACGGGCGGAGCACACTCCTCCGCCGATGGTTCTGCCTTCCATGGCGTCCAGCGCGGACTTTGACGACGACGTGGTTCCCGAAGTGACCCAAGTAGAGTTGCGAGCGGCGGTGTCGAGACTTCGCTCGAAAAACACCGCCCCAGGGCCCGACGGCATTCCAGGTCGTGCATTGGCCCTGGTCCTTGAGGAGCTCGCGCCCCGACTCAGGGGGCTCCTCAGTGAGTGTTTGCAGCGGGGCCAGTTTCCGCACCAGTGGAAGGTGGGGAAGCTGGTCCTGATCAGGAAGGAAGGGCGCCCGGCGGACAGTCCGTCCGCCTACCGGCCCATAGTGTTGCTGGACGAGGTGGCTAAACTATTTGAGTTTATTATCGCGGAGCGCCTCGTCCAGCGTCTTTCTTTTGTGGGTCCGGACCTGGCGGACAACCAATATGGTTTCCGCCGCGGGCGCTCTACAATTGATGCTGTCCTGCACGTGAGGAGCCTGGCGGAGGATGCGGTGTCCCGGGGCGAGGTCGTCTTCGCGGTGTCTCTCGACATCGCGAATGCCTTCAACACCTTGCCCTGGAGTTGTATTAGGGAGGCACTCATTTTCCATCGAGTGCCGACCTACCTCCGCCGCATAGTCGGGGCATACCTATCGGAGAGGGTAGTAGTCTACCCGGGTCACGACGGTTGGAGTCGGCGAGAGATGTCGTGCGGTGTTCCACAGGGATCGGTTCTGGGTCCGCTCCTGTGGAACATCGGTTACGACTGGGTGCTGCGAGGTGCGCTCCTCCGTGGCGTCGGCGTCATTTGTTACGCCGACGACACGCTTGTCACGGCGAGGGGTAAGTCGCACCGGGCGGCGGCCATACTGGCGACCGCTGGGGTCGCACAAGTCGTTGGTCGTATCCGGCGGTTGGGCCTCGAGGTGGCCCTGTCGAAATCCGAGGCCGTTTGTTTTCACGGCCCTCGGAACCGGCCACCTCCAGGGGCCCATATTATGGTAGGAGGGGTCCGCATCGGCGTCGAGTCGACCCTGAAATATCTGGGTCTTTTGCTCGACAGCCGGTGGGACTTTACAGCCCATTTTCGTCGTTTGGCTCCCATTCTTCGGGGCGCTGCGGGCGCGCTCTCGCGCCTGCTGCCCAACCTCGGGGGGCCAAACACCTCCTGCCGGAGGCTCTACGAGGGGGTCGTGCGGTCCATGGCCCTGTATGGGGCCCCAGTTTGGGCGGACAACCTGACGGCCCGTAACATTTCGGCGCTTCGTGCGCCACAGCGCGCCATGGCCGTCAGGTTGATACGAGGTTACCGCACGATCTCGTTCGAGGCTGCGAGCCTCCTCGCCGGATCGATGCCATGGGACCTGGAAGCGGCGCTCCTGGCGTCACTTTATCGTTGGCGCCGGGAGACGCTAGCTCGGAGCGAAGGACCGGTTCTTCCCGCTCTCGCGGCGGCGAGGTCCGAGCTCCGCCGGGTCCTGATGGCCAATTGGAAGGAGCGACTTGTGCACCCCAGTGCCGGGCACGCCACGATCGTGGCGGTAAGTCCCGTGTTTGAGGAGTGGCTGGAGAGGCGCCATGGCGCCCTCACCTTCCGGCTGACACAGGTAATGACTGGCCACGGTTGTTTCGGCCAGTTCCTGTGTCGTATACGCCGGCAAGAGACGCCCGGTTGTCACCACTGCGGCGACTGCCGCGACTTTGTAGAGGACACGGCGCTGCACACTTTGGCGGTTTGCCCCGCCTGGGCATCGCAGCGCCGTGAGTTGATCGCGGCAGTCGGATTGGTTGCCCTCTCGCTCCCGGCCGTAGTTCAGTCTATGGTCCGGAGTGAGAGGTCGTGGAACGCCGTCGCCTCCTTTTGTGAGGAAGTTATTTCCATCAAGGAGGCGGCGGAGCGGGAGAGGGAGCGTTTGAACCCTCTCCCCAACCGCAGAGCCGGGCGCCGGAGGGCGCGAGACGACCTCCAGCCACCCTGAGGTTTGACCTGGGGGTGGCGGGCTTTGTGGGCCTGCCCGCCATCCGTTCAGCACCAGGTCCGAGAGGCGGCGTGCGTGTTCCCACGCGCGCCTCTGTGTCGAGTCCGTCTCCCCTCTAGGGGGGACAGTAGGGAGTTTCTTTTAGATGTGCCTATAGGGTAGGTCTTTCGTGTAGTGGCCTGCCGTTTCATACGGCGGGCTGTAACCTCGGCGGGGTCGCGACCGCATGCGAAAGTGATTCGCGCGGCCCCGTCGATAGTGGTTTTGTTGAGGAACACCGTGGTAGGTTTAGTCGGTATTCCGGGAGGTACTTCATCTTTTCAACATCTTTCTTTTACCCCGGCGAGTCCGACATAACCCCTCCGCCCGCCCCCGCGGAGGGGTATGCATCAAGCATTCCCCCACGTAAAAAAAAAAAAAAAAAAAAAAAAGGGTGTTTGTCAGAAAACCTCCTCGTGGTACACCCTGGGCAACGTTGGCAATAATGCTCTTCATTATTGCTGGCGGCTAATATTCTGACAACCGGTGCCTTGTGCCGTCGCGTTCGGCACCGGTGGCGGGGGGATGGACGTTTGTCCCATCCCCAAGCCGGAGGCCCTCTCTTTGGGCCCGGCTCTCCCAGTACCGCTCTGTTTTAGAGTGGACATGGGAGAGCCGCTTTGACGGGTTCGGCGTGCACTCACCCTGCCGCTGAACAGACAACGGGGTCCCTTTTCGTCACTCAGACGACTCTTCCCTCCCCCTTTCTTTGCCCCCTTTGTTTTGTCCCCCCCCCCCCTTTTGTGGTTCTGCGTCCACTTTGTTTTCCCCTCCCTTTTGTTTTGCTCCCCCCCTTTCTTTTGACTTTTGTCCCCGTTGTCACCGTCTAGAGCATATCGTAACCCCGTAGTGTGCAGTGTCGTGGATCACGTCTCGCGGCTGCTGACGGGACCGAGGGTCTTGGCTTCACCGCCCGGACTGCGAGGGAGTGGCCCTCTATAAAAACCACCCCGAATCTCAAGTTGCTGCCGCACGGCGAGGAGATGCATGGCTGATGGGTAGTTCAGTCACTAGTGCGGCCCCTCAGGGTACCTGCCGTCCCCCTGCAGTATTAGGCTTGCCCGGGTATTGGGATCTCTGCCCGGGTCGACTTTTATTTCTCCCATACTCGTGGGTCTAATTATGGAAAAACCTAATAAATCTATTTTAAAATCGAAGTTAAGAGAGAGCAGGTCGCGCACGTCCAGTTCTGCGCGTTCCGAAGAGGAAGATGAGGATTACGTGCCGTCAGAGCATGAGATACACGTGGTGTCTTCGGATGCTAGTGTGGACAGAGCTACGCGCAAGCGTTCGCGGTCTGCACAGCCATCGGAGTCGGACGGCTCGAGCGAGGACGCGATCCCGGCACCGAAAGTTGCGACGGCAAGACGCGGACGCGGTCGTCCGCCCACCCACGGCAAGTACGTGGGTCTGGGCCAAGCGAAGGCCGAACTTGCCGCCGCATTGCGGAAGGCCGACGCCGAGGGGCGCACGTCCGAGGAGGACAGCGTAATTGCTGCGGCAGCCCAAAGAGTCGCTGCTGCACGGAAGCAGCCGTTGGTGGAGCCGGATGCTGAAGACCTCCCGGTGACACAACTGAAGACCCGGCTAACTGACGCCCTGGAGGCAATCCGTTTGGTCTCCAAGAGATCGAAGGGACTGAAGGGCACGTGCCAGAAGTCCCTTAAAGAGTCCATTGAGGCCATTCGGGAGATTGCGGAGGCCGTATTCAGCCGAACAGCAAACGAGGAGGTTAAGAAGCTGCAATCTGAGAACGATCGCTTAGCAAAAGAATTATCCGAGCTCAAGAGGCGCCAGGAGGAATTCGAGAAGCGGCACGACCAGGGCGCAAGTAAGGCTGACTCGGAGCTTGTAGCCCTGGTCCGTCAGGAGCTTGGTGAATTCCGCGCCAAGCTCTCAGTTATGGAGGGCCGGCTGCTGCGACCTCCTCTGGCCGCAGACAGAGTCAGGGTGCCTCCCCCTCCTTCTCCTCCGACGCCTGCGCCGCCTACGTCGTACGCGGCCAAAGTCAGAGCCCAGCGGCCTCCTGCAACTGCTCAAGCGGCCGCCGCAAGCGTTCCTGCCAGCCAAAAGGGCAGAAAAAGGCAGCAGACGAAGCACACCATGGTTCCCAATGAACGCCCCGCCGCTCCCGTGGAACAACTAGCGGGTTCTGCACACAAAGCCGACAACTGGGAGGTTGTCGGCGAGAAGCAAAAGGAGGCCAAGAAGAAAAAGAAGGCGGCCAAGAAGGCAAGGCAGGCGGCCAAAAAGGCGGCGAGGAAGCTCCAGGCCCCTCGCTCCACTGCGGTTGTTATTACGTTGCAGCCGGCTGCCATCGAGCGAGGGACCACTTACGCGGAGCTCCTCAAGAAGGCGCGGACGGCGATCGACCCCGGCAAACTGGGCATAACGGGAGGCTTGCGGTGCCGGACAACCCAGACCGGTGCCCGCCTAATAGAAGTGCCGGGAGTCGCTAGCGGCGACCAGGCGGACCGCCTGGCGGAAAGTCTCCGCCAGGTTTTGGAACCAGAAGAGGTCCGCGTCTCCAGGCCCCAAAAGTGCGTTGATCTGCGCATCACGGGCCTGGATGATTCGATTACTAGAGAAGAGGTCGTCGCTGCCGTCGCCAAGACCGGAGGGTGCCCTGTGGCCCAAGTCAAGTGTGGCGAAATTAGACAGGGCCGCGCCGGAATGGGGACGGCCATTATTGGCTGTCCCGTGGCCGCCGCCAAAAAACTTGCCGATGGTCGGCGAGTCTTGGTGGGGTGGGTGTCGGCGCAGGTAAAAGTGCTGGAGCCCAGGCTCGCCCGGTGCTACCGCTGCCTATCTAGCGGCCATGTGGGCGTCAAGTGCCCCTCCCAGGCTGACTGCACCGGCCGCTGTTTCCGCTGCGGTCAGCCGGGTCACATGGCCGCTACATGTGAGGCCACGCCGCACTGTATTTTGTGTGCGGCAGCGGGCAAATCATCGAAGCACCGGGCGGGTGGCAAGGAGTGCGCCGCCACCCAGAAAAAAATATCCCCAAGGTCGCCTGCCTCGTCGGCGACAACAAAAGTCGCCGCTCCCGCGGTTGGAGGGGCGGAGGTCAGTATGGAGACGTAATGCCTCCACGCCTCCGTCTCCTCCAAGCTAATTTGAACCACTGCGCCAGGGCTCAGGATCTTCTCCTCCAGAGCATGGCGCAGTGGACAATTAACGTCGCCATCGTCGCCGAGCCCTATTTTGTCCCCCCCAGGGCTGACTGGGTAGGGGACCTTGACGGCTCGGTGGCGTTAATTTCGCCGGCCGCCGCCGGCACCCCGTCCTTCGAGAACATCGTCCGAGGACGGGGCTGCGTCGCAGCACTCGTAGGAGAAGCGGTTGTGGTGGGCGGTTACTTCTCACCCAACCGACCTCTCGCCGACTTCGAGGAGTATCTCCTCGAACTGAACGTCGTCGTCGCTCGAAGCCACCCTCGGCCCGTGCTCGTCGTCGGGGACCTCAATGCCAAATCCTCGGCTTGGGGTTCCGCGACCACGGACGCGAGGGGTGAATTGCTCGAGGAGTGGGCCGTAGAAAACGGCCTGCTAGTCCTCAATCGTGGGTCAGTGCACACGTGCGTGCGTCAGCGGGGCGGGTCAGTTATTGACGTCTCTTTTGCCAGCCCCGCGCTAGCACGCCGTGTCCAAGGCTGGCGTGTCGTCGAGGAGGTGGAGACATTGTCGGACCATCGGTATATACGGTTCGACGTCTCCGCCCAGACCTCCGACCCCCCAGCCCCAAGGGCCCCGATTGGGGGCGGTCCGCGTTGGGCTTTGAAAAAGCTGAATCGGGAGGTCCTCCTGGAAGCCTCCATCGTTCAGGCCTGGGTGCCAGCACCGGCCAGGCCTGACAATGTCGAGATGGAGGCCGAGTGGTTCCGGGAGGCCATCACTCAAATTTGTGATGCGGCGATGCCTAGAGTGCCTGGAAATTTTCCAAGTAGGCGTCGGGTGTACTGGTGGTCGGACCACATTGGTCATCTACGCCATTCATGCGTGGTGGCCCGGCGCCAGTACATCCGGCTTCGCAGGAGGCGTCGCCGCCCTCCCGATTTCAACGTCAGGGAGGCGGAACTGTACGAGGCCTACAGAGCGGCCAAAAAGGCTCTTAAGATAGCTATCAAGCGGGCCAAAGATCAGGCCCGCCAAGAGCTGCTGGGGACTCTGGACCGTAATCCCTGGGGGCGTCCATACCTTATGGTAAGGGGCAAGCTTCGCCCCTGGGCGCCCCCTTTGTCCCAGAGTCTCCGGCCACAATTGGTACAGGAGGTTGTGGCCGCTCTGTTTCCCTCACGGGCGGAGCACACTCCTCCGCCGATGGTTCTGCCTTCCATGGCGTCCAGCGCGGACTTTGACGACGACGTGGTTCCCGAAGTGACCCAAATAGAGTTGCGAGCGGCGGTGTCGAGACTTCGCTCGAAAAACACCGCCCCAGGGCCCGACGGCATTCCAGGTCTTGCACTGGCCCTGGTCCTCGAGGAGCTCGCGCCCCGACTTAAGGGGCTCCTCAGTGAATGCTTGCAGCAGGGCCGGTTTCCGCGCCAGTGGAAGGTGGGGAAACTGGTCCTGATCAGGAAGGAAGGGCGCCCGGCGGACAGTCCGTCCGCCTACCGGCCCATTGTACTGCTGGACGAGGTGGCTAAACTGTTCGAGTTTATTATTGCGGAGCGCCTCGTCCAGCGTCTTTCTTCTGTGGGTCCGGATCTGGCGGACAACCAGTATGGTTTCCGTCGCGGGCGCTCTACAATTGATGCAGTTCTGCAAGTGAGGAGCCTGGCGGAGGATGCGGTGTCCCGGGGCGAGGTCGTCTTCGCGGTGTCTCTCGACATCGCGAATGCCTTCAACACCTTGCCCTGGAGTTGTATTAGGGAGGCACTCATTTTCCATCGAGTGCCGACCTACCTCCGCCGCATAGTCGGGGCATACCTATCGGAGAGGGTAGTAGTCTACCCGGGTCACGACGGTTGGAGTCGGCGAGAGATGTCGTGCGGTGTTCCACAGGGATCGGTTCTGGGTCCGCTCCTGTGGAACATCGGTTACGACTGGGTGCTGCGAGGTGCGCTCCTCCGTGGCGTCGGCGTCATTTGTTACGCCGACGACACGCTTGTCACGGCGAGGGGTAAGTCGCACCGGGCGGCGGCCATACTGGCGACCGCTGGGGTCGCACAAGTCGTTGGTCGTATCCGGCGGTTGGGCCTCGAGGTGGCCCTGTCGAAGTCCGAGGCCGTTTGTTTTCACGGCCCTCGGAACCGGCCACCTCCAGGGGCCCATATCATGGTAGGAGGGGTCCGCATCGGCGTCGAGTCGACCCTGAAATATTTGGGTCTTTTGCTCGATAGCCGATGGGACTTTACAGCCCATTTTAGTCGTTTGGCTCCCATTCTTCGGGGCGCTGCGGGCGCGCTCTCGCGCCTGCTGCCCAACCTCGGGGGGCCAAACACCTCCTGCCGGAGGCTCTACGAGGGGGTCGTGCGGTCCATGGCCCTGTATGGGGCCCCAGTTTGGGCACACAACCTGACGGCCCGTAACATTTCGGCGCTTCGTGCGCCGCAGCGCGCCATGGCCGTCAGGTTGATAAGAGGTTACCGCACGATCTCGTTCGAGGCTGCGAGCCTCCTCGCCGGATCGATGCCATGGGACCTGGAAGCGGCGCTCCTGGCGTCGCTCTATCGTTGGCGCCGGGAGGCGCTAGCTCGGGGCGAAGGACCGGCTCTTCCCGCTATCGAGGCGGCGAGGTCCGAGCTCCGCCAGGTCCTAGTGGCGAATTGGAAGGAACGACTTGTGCACCCCAGTGCCGGGCACGCCACGATCGTGGCGGTAAGTCCCGTGTTTGAGGAGTGGCTGGAGAGGCGCCATGGCGCCCTCACCTTCCGGCTGACACAGGTAATGACTGGCCACGGTTGTTTTGGCCAGTTCCTGTGTCGCATACGCCGGCAAGAGACGCCCGGTTGTCACCACTGCGGCGACTGCCGCGACGTTGTTGAGGACACGGCGCTGCACACTTTGGCGGTTTGCCCCGCCTGGGCATCGCAGCGCCGTGAATTGATCGCGGCAGTCGGATTGGTTGCCCTCTCGCTCCCGGCCGTAGTTCAGTCTATGGTCCGGAGTGAGAGGTCGTGGAACGCCGTCGCCTCCTTCTGTGAGGAAGTCATTTCTATCAAGGAGGCGGCGGAGCGGGAGAGGGAGCGTTTGAACCCTCTCCCCAACCGCAGAGCCGGGCGCCGGAGGGCGCGAGACGACCTCCAGCCACCCTGAGGTTTGACCTGGGGGTGGCGGGCTTTGTGGGCCTGCCCGCCATCCGTTCAGCACCAGGTCCGAGAGGCGGCGTGCGTGTTCCCACGCGCGCCTCTGTTGTTTCGAGTCCGTCTCCCCTCTAGGGGGGACAGTAGGGATAACTTGTGAGGAGTGCCTTTGGGTAGGTCTTTTGTGTAGTGGCCTGCCGTTTCATACGGCGGGCCGAAACCTCGGCGGGGTCGCGACCGCATGCGAAAGTGATTCGCGCGGCCCCGTCGATAGTGGTTTTGTCGAGGAACACCGTGGTAGGTTTAGTCGGTATCCCGGGAGGTACATTTTCTTCTTAACATCTTTCTTTTACCCCGGCGAGTCCGACATAACCCCTCCGCCCGCCCCCGCGGAGGGGTATGCATCAAGCATTCCCCCACGTTAAAAAAAAAAAAAAAAAAAAGGTTAGGTTAGGTTAGGTTAGGGTTAGGTTAGGTTGGGGTGTGTGGCCAGAGAACCTCCCAGTGTGCCTGACGGCTGCTGGTCCTTTCCACACTTCTCGTGGGATGGAACAGCATACGTTGGGCCGGTGCACCCCGGGCAACTCGGGTAATAATGTCCTTTCGGGGGCATTATTACTCGTGGCAAATACTCTGGCACGCATAGGGAACCCGAGGCATCTTGTCTCGGGATTATCGGCCCGCGAGGGCCGCGTATGGGGGTCTCTCCACGTGTTCCTCTGATTAGCAGAGGACACGTGGATTTGAGACGGGGGGGATAGAGGAAGAAAACCTCTCTAAAAAATCACCAGTGGGGGCCGTAAGGCCGGGGCGGGTTGTGCGTAGGGCTGAGGGCTGTCATTAGCCCTGGCATTAGGCGGGGGCACATAGGGGAGGGGAAACCTAACCCTGCCTCCGTCTACACATCGTTACCCGTTGAGTGTCGTTGATCACGTCTAGCGGCTCAACGGGACCGAGGGGCTTGCCTTAGTTGGCCGGCCCGCGAGAAGGAAAACTCAGAACACCCAACAGCGAAGTTGTAAAAACCTCTGGGTACCTGCCGTCCCCCAGCAGTATATAGGCCTTCCCCCGGAATGAGCGTCACCCGGGGGTCGAGTTTAGATCGTCTCTAATCGTGGGAACAATATGGAAAATCTTAAGAAAACCAAAACACCAGACGAGAAGGAGAAGAAGACAGAGGAGCACGGAGTCCCATTGCGCGACTCCAAAGGTCGCTTTGTGACAGCAGGGGACAGTGTCCCGGGCGTGCCGAAGACACGGTCGAGGTGTCGGGTGGCGGCGCTGGCGCGCAGCGACTCCTTGTCGAGCGTGCTCAGCGCCGGCACCGGCACTGACATGGACGTCGAGTCGCGGGCGGGCTCGGGCTCGGAGGCCAGTCGACCTCAGAGCCGGTGCTCGTCGGCGGCTCGACGCGAGAGAGAGGAGGGGGAGGAAAGCTCTGCTTCCCTCACCCGCAAGTTCTGGGCGGTGCCTGGCGCTTCCGCGAAGCGCCGGAAGACATCGCACCACGTGTCCGATTCTGGCTCGGACACGGAGGTGGAAGCAGTGGAGGGGACGCCCTGTGTTGAAAGGGCTGGTTCCCCGATGCCGCCTCCCTCCGCGAGAAGGCTCCTCGGAAAGCCTTTGCCTGCCCGTCGGGACCCCCTCAAGGCGGCTGGGGTCGCGGTTGCGTCCCCCGACGGAGGGAGCTCGGTTGCCGACCTCAGGCAACGGTTCGAGGCCGGCGCCGAGACTGTCTTGAGGGTGGCGGCCCGGTCCGGGAACCTTAAGGGGGGGTTCGTCCGGGACCTGAAAACCGCGGCGGAGGACATGAGGGAGGCCTTCCTCAACCTGTGGGGGCAGACTTCCTCCGACCTGCAGAGGCGCTGGAGGTCGGAGAATGAGGGGCTGCATAGGCAGCTGGCGGAGCTCCGGGCCGAAGTGACGGCCATGAAGGCGGCCGCGGCCACTGCCGCAAAGCCAAAGCCTATCAGAGGGCCGCGGGAGGAGTTCCCGCCTCTCTCACGGCGCACAGCACAGCCCCTCACTCCCGCGGAGGACCGGCGTCCCGCCTGGGCGGACGAGCTGATGCGGGCCACAGTGGCTCAGGCGCGCAACGTCGTTGAAGCGTGTCTGGCCAGCTGTGGCCTCGCGCCGGTCCCGATTCCGGGCCCTCCGCTCGGGGGCCGTCCCCGCATGGTCGGGGGTGCGCCGGCTGGCCCGGTGCAACCGGTGGCACGGCAGACATCTGCCCCCACACCGTCGGCTTCCTCTTCCAAGGGGAAAGGGAAGGGCAAGGGAAAGGCGACTGCCACTGTGGCGCCGCCGCGCCCCGCCCCCCAGCCCAAACCTGCCCCGGTGGCCTCTACGTCGGCTGAACAGCCTTGGACGGAGGTCACCAAGAGGAAGAGGAAGAAGAAGAAGAAGGTCTCCCGGGCTCCCCCAGTAAACAAAAAGAAGGGCCCCCGCCCGACTGACCTGCGTCCCCCGCGCTCCACCGCCGTTGTGGTGGAGCTGACAGAGGAGGGGCTCCGGCAGGGAGTCAGCTACGCAGGCGTCCTCCGGCGGGCCACTCAGGCCATGAAGGCGAATCTCGCCGAGATGGGCCTCGCTGGAGGCGTTTGTTTTAAAGTTGCCGCCACTGGGGCCCGAATTTTAGAGGTCCCAGGTGCCACCTCCGGCGACAAGGCGGACAGGGTAGCCGCTACAATTCGGTCCCTGTTCACGCCTGAGGAGGTCAAGATCTCCCGCCCGGTGAAGTCCGCTGAAATGCGGATAACCGGGCTGGACGACTCGGCCTCCTCCGATGATGTCGCCGCTGCGGTGGCACAAGCCGGAGCCTGCCCTCAGGCGCAGGTCAGAGTGGGGGAGATGCGCCGCAGCGAGAGCGGACTGTGCACGGTGGTGGTGCGCTGTCCCATCGCTGCGGCGAAGAAGGTTGCGGCCGGCCGTTTGCTGGTCGGGATGGTCTCGGCTCAGGTGAAGCTCCTGGAGCCGAGGCCTAGGCGGTGCTACCGCTGCCTCGAACCGGGGCACGTGAGGCAGCAATGCACCGCCGAAACTGATCGCAGCGACTTTTGTTTTCGCTGCGGCCAGCCCGGCCACAAAGCCGCCGCCTGCTCCGCTGCAAAACTTTCCTGCAGCATCTGTTTGGCTGCAGGAAAGCCGGCGGAGCACCGGATGGGGAGCAAATCTTGCTCCCCACCAAAAAGACGTAGGGCCAGAGGGGCGGTCGCCAGGACTCTGGCCGCCCCGGCCCCCTCCCAAGCAGGGAGCAGTAGGGAGGCGATGGACACGTAATTAATTATGGTCCATCGCCTCCTACAGGTGAATATTAACCACTCCGCCAGGGCGCAGGATATCTTGTTGCAGCATATGGCGGAGTGGTCAATAGACATCGCCGTGGTCGCCGAGCCTTACTGCGTCCCCAGCCGACACAACTGGTTTGGGGACCTTGGGAGCTCGGCGGCTATTGTTTCGTCTGGACCCTCGCTCCTGGTGATGACAGACAGGGGCGAGGGTTATGTGTGTGTTGATTGGGAGGGAACCGTTCTGATCGGGGTGTACTTCTCTCCGAACCGGCGCCTCGCCGAGTTTGAGCGATTTTTGGGCGCGGTGGGGGCCGTGATTAATCGGTACCCATCGCGTCCGGTCGTGGTGGCGGGGGACTTCAATGCCAAATCAACGGCTTGGGGATCCCCTGTCACGGACGCTCGCGGCGACGCGCTGGAGGAGTGGGCGATTGCGACCGGCCTCGTGGTTCTGAACCGGGGTTCGGTCGCCACGTGCGTGCGCTGGCAGGGCGAGTCCATTGTGGACATTTCGTTTGCAAGCCCTGCCGTAGCGCGCCGCGTCCGGGACTGGCAAGTGCTGGTCGAGGCGGAGTCTCTGTCGGACCACCGTTACGTGCGGTTCGACGTCTCCGCCTCACCAGCGATCCCGGACGATCGCCCGAGGAGAGTGCACACCCCGTCGTCCCCACGATGGGCGTTGAAACGTCTCAATGTAGACGTGCTGGTGGAAGCCTCCATCGTCCAGGCCTGGACCCCGATGGGCGAAGGGCCTGTGGAGGTCGAGCTAGAGGCAGAGTGGTTCCGGGGCGCGATGACGCTGATTTGCGACGCGTCGATGCCCCGGGCCAGTGCTCGACCTCCGAGGCGTCAGGTGTACTGGTGGTCTGAAGACATCAGCGAGAAACGCGCCGCGTGCATTGCGGCGCGTCGCCAGTACACTAGGTACCGCCGACGCAGGCGGTACCGTGACCAGACCGTGGAGGCACGGCTGCGGGATGCGTACAAACAGCGAAAGTACGCCCTGCAGTCCGCCATCAGCGAGGCCAAAACCCAAAGATGGGAAGAGTTCCTGGGGACTCTCGAGGCAGATCCGTGGGGCCGTCCGTACAAGGCGGTCAGGGGCAAGTTGCGCCCCTGGGCCCCACCGGTCACCGAGAGTCTCCAGCCCCGGCAATTGGAGGAGGTGGTCTCCGCTCTCTTTCCTTCGAGAGCGGAGCACTCGCCTCCCGTAATGGCGCCGCCCGAAATTGAGGAGGGCGGTGCTGATGCCGGGGCGCCAGAAGTTACAATGGCGGAGCTCGGCGCGGCAATGATGCGGCTCCGGGGTAAAAATACCGCCCCGGGGCCGGACGGAATTCCTGGCCGCGCCTGGGTTTTGGCCTATGACGCCCTAGGGGACCGGCTCCTCAGGCTGTTTAGCGCCTGTCTGGAGTCGGGACGGTTCCCTTCCAGGTGGAAGACGGGTAAGCTGGTCCTCCTGAGAAAGGAGGGCCGCCCCGCGGACTCTCCCTCCGCGTACCGCCCCATAGTGCTGCTGGATGAGGTGGGTAAGCTCTTTGAGCGTGTTGTGGTTGCCCGCCTCTCCAGGCACCTGGTGCGGGTGGGCCCCGACTTGTCCGAAGTCCAGTTCGGTTTCCGGGAGGGCCGGTCGACGATTGACGCGATTAGTCGCGTCAAGGCCCTCTCGGAAGAGGCGGTCGCCTCGCGCGGGGTGATGTTGGCGGTGTCCTTAGACATCGCCAACGCGTTCAACACCCTGCCGTGGGCGACTATCAGGGAGGCGCTCCGATTTCATGGGGTGCCTCCCTATCTGCGCCGAATAGTCGGGGACTACCTGCACCAGAGGAGTGTGTTTTGTGTGGGGCGGAACGGAGAGACGTTCCGGAGGGAGGTGTCGTGCGGTGTTCCACAGGGATCGGTTCTGGGTCCGATCCTGTGGAACATCGGCTACGACTGGGTGCTGCGGGGCGCCCTGCCCCCGGGAGTCGGCGTAACTTGTTACGCCGACGACACGCTGGTGACGGCCCGGGGAGAGGATTACGGGGCAGCTGCCCGTCTTGCCACGGCTGGAGTTGCCCTGGTTGTCGGCAGGATTAGGATGTTGGGACTGGAGGTGGCGCTGGAAAAGTCCGAGGCCCTATTATTTCATGGGCCTCGGCGGGCGCCGCCACCAGATGCCCACATCATCGTTGGAGGGGTCCGCATCGGGGTGGAGCCGAGTATGAAATACTTGGGGCTCCACCTCGACGGCCGCTGGAACTTTCGCGTCCATTTTAGCCGCCTGGCCCCCCGGCTGATGTCGGCGGCAGGAGCGCTTAGCTCTTTGCTGCCGAATATCGGGGGGCCGAGTGTCGTCTGCCGCCGCCTCTATTTGGGGGTGGTGCGGTCGATGGCGCTCTACGGAGCGCCCATTTGGGCCGACGCCCTCGATCGCCGCAACGTCGCCCTCCTGAGGAGACCGCAGAGGGCGATGGCGATCAGGGTGTCGCGGGCGTACCGCACCGTCTCCTATGAGGCGGCGTGCGTTTTGGCGGCATCGCCGCCTTGGGATTTGGAGGCGGAGGTCCAGGCGTCAGTGTATTACTGGCGCGCGGACCTCCGGCTCCATGGCGAGGAACCCACGCATTGTGCGGTGGAGACGCGAAGGTCCCAGGCTCGACTGGTCCTTGAGGAGAAGTGGGAAGACAGACTGGCCCAGCCCCGCTACGGGGTGAGGACCGTCGAGGCTGTCCGTCCGGTACTAAGACAGTGGACGGACAGACGGCGCGGACCGCTCACCTACCGGCTTACTCAGGTGCTCTCCGGACACGGCTGTTTCGGGGAGTACCTCTGCAAGATAGCCGGTAGGGAGCCGACAACCAGGTGCAACCATTGTGAGGAGTGTGACCAGGACACGGCGCAGCACACGCTGGAGGAGTGTCCGGCGTGGGCCGTGGAGCGCTGCGCCCTGGTCGCTGTGATTGGCCCCGACCTCTCGTTGCCGACCGTCGTATCCAGGATGGTCGGCGACGACAGGTGCTGGGGTGCAATGAGGTCCTTCTGCGAGACTGTCATCTCGCAGAAGGAGGCGGCGGAACGGGGGCGTGAGGATGATCCTTACGCCCCGGAAGTCCGCCGCCGGAGGAGAGGGCGCAGGAGACGCGCTTTTGTCGCTCTCCTGCCCCCCACTTAAGGGTTCCGGGTGGCAAGGCCTGAGGGGACCCTGCCACCCGTAAATTAGGAACCCCGAGAGGGCGCGCGCGGTGTTCCCGCGCGCCTTCTACCGTCGAAAGGGGAGAGCGGTCAGGCTCTCCCCTGGGGACGAGAGGTGGCCGGGTCCGTTTGACCCGGCCCACACCCACATGGGGGGGCCTGCTATGGATGAATCCTCCAAGTTCCCAACTGGCCCCCCCTATTGGATGAGAGAGGGAACACCCCAGGTTTTTTAGTGGGTAGACCAGCGCGTCTCGCTGGGAGTCCCACACTCCCCCGCCGGTGCCGTCCCCTAGCCGGCGGGCAGTGCATGAAGCATTTTTCCTGGGAAAAAAAAAAAAAAAAAAAAAAAAAAAGGGTTAGGTTAGGTTAGGGTGTTTGTCAGGGTTGGGACCCAAATGAGGTACTTGGGTCTCATCCTGGACGGGCGGTGGACTTTTGGGGCACACTTCACCCAGCTGGCCCCAAGAGTCCTGGGAGCGGCGGCCGCCCTGGGGAGGCTGCTGCCCAACGTGGGTGGCCCGAGTGCCACCTGTCGCCGACTGTACTCCGGAGTGATCCGGAGTATGGCCCTTTACGGGGCACCGGTCTGGGCGGACGCCCTCAGTCGCGACAATAAGACCCTGCTGCGACGTCCGCAGCGGGTCGTCGCGACGAGGGCCATACGCGGTTACCGGACGGTGTCCTGGACGGCGGCGTGCGTGCTGGCCAGTGACCCCCCCTGGGAGCTACAAGCGGAGATCCTCGCCGAAGTTTACCACTTCGTGGCGGCGAGGAGATCCCGCGGGGAGCCCCCGGGGTGGGAGGAGGTCGCACGCATGCGGCGACAGGCGCGGGCCGCCCTATTGAGGCGGTGGACGGAGGACCTGGCTCCACCGGCCCCGGGCCAGTGGACGGTGGAGGCCATTCGGCCGGTCCTCCGGGGATGGATAGGGCGGCGATTCGGGTCGCTGACCTTCCGACTGGTGCAGGTGCTTTCCGGGCATGGATGCTTCGGAAAGTATTTGCACCAGATCGCGAGACGGGAGGCGACCCCGGCCTGCCACGAGTGTGGGGCGCCGGAAGACACGGCGCTCCACACGCTGGAGGCGTGTGCCGCGTGGGGGCCGCAGCGACACACGCTTTCGGCCATAATAGGCGGAGATCTCTCCCTGCCGAGCGTGATCAACGCCATGCTCGGCGGCGAGAGGTCGTGGCAGGCAGTGGTCTCCTTCTGCGAAGCTGTCATGGCGCAGAAGGAGACCGCGGAGAGGGTCAGGGAGAACAACCTCCTCGCTGACCCTCTCCGGCGCAGACGGACGGGAGCGAGAAGGAGGCGATTTGCCCGCCTTTTCGCTCCTGTATAGTGGGGTCACTGGTACAGAGTCGGGGGACTCTCTACCGGCTTGCACGGCCCCACACGTCTGGGGGATGGCCTTGGTGAGCAAGGCCTTCCCTCCATAGGTGCTGAGGCCCGGTCACCATCAGCCGGGCCAACCGCCGGGGCGGGATGGTGATTGCTAACGCGACCCCATCCCGCCCCACTCCGTCGGCGGAGGGACTGCTCACCCCAGGTTTTTAGTGTGTATACCGACCCCCTTCAGGGGCGGAGAGTCTCACATAACCACCCTTCCCCCCCCGGGGCAGGGGGTATCCATAAAGGATTTTCCTGGGTCAAAAAAAAAAAAAAAAAAAAAAAAAAAAAAAAGGTTAGGGTGTTTGTCAGAAAACCTCCTCGTGGTACACCCTGGGCAACGTTGGCAATAATGCTCTTCATTATTGCTGGCGGCTAATATTCTGACAACCGGTGCCTTGTGCCGTCGCGTTCGGCACCGGTGGCGGGGGGATGGACGTTTGTCCCATCCCCAAGCCGGAGGCCCTCTCTTTGGGCCCGGCTCTCCCAGTACCGCTCTGTTTTAGAGTGGACATGGGAGAGCCGCTTTGACGGGTTCGGCGTGCACTCACCCTGCCGCTGAACAGACAACGGGGTCCCTTTTCGTCATTCTGACGATTCTCCCCCTTTTCTTTGCCCCTTTGTTTTGTCCCCCCCCCCCTTTGTGGTTCTGAGTCCACTTTGTTTTCCCCTCCCTTTTGTTTTGCTCCCCCTCCCCTTTCTTTTGACTTTTGTCCCCGTTGTCACCGTCTAGAGCATATCGTAACCCCGTAGTGTGCAGTGTCGTGGATCACGTCTCGCGGCTGCTGACGGGACCGAGGGTCTTGGCTTCACCGCCCGGACTGCGAGGGAGTGGCCCTCTATAAAAACCACCCCGAATCTCAAGTTGCTGCCGCACGGCGAGGAGATGCATGGCTGATGGGTAGTTCAGTCACTAGTGCGGCCCCCTCAGGGTACCTGCCGTCCCCCTGTTGTATTAGGCTTGCCCGGGTATCGGGATCTCTGCCCGGGTCGACGTTTATTTCTCCCATACTCGTGGGATTCAGTATGGAACCAGCAATCAAACCAATTTTAAAAAAAAAGACGTTGAGAGAGTCGCGCACGTCCAGTTCTGCGCGCTCTGAAGAGGATGAGGACTACGTGCCGTCGGAGCACGAAGTTGAAGTCGTCTCTTCGGAAGCGACCCCGGAGAGAGTTCTGCGCAAACGGTCGCGGTCTTCGCAGCCATCGGAGTCGGACGGCTCGAGCGAGGACGCAGTTCCGGCACCAAAAGTGGCAACGGCAAGGCGTGGACGCGGTCGTCCGCCCACCCACGGTAGATACGTGGGTTTGGGCCAGGCCAAGGCCGAACTTGCCGCCGCACTGCGGAAGGCCGACGACGAGGAGCGCATGTCCGAGGAGGACAGCATAATTGCTGCGGCAGCCCAGCGAGTTGCTTCCGCAAGGAAGCAACCGATAGTGGAGCTAGATGCCGAGGACCTGCCAGTGTCCCAACTGAAGACACGCCTTAGTGACGCCTTGGAGGCAATCCGCCTGGTCTCCAAAAAGTCCAAGGGTCTTAAAGGCACATGCCAAAAGACCCTAAAAGAATCAATTGCGGCCATTAGTGACATTGCGGAGGCTGTCTTCAGCCGCACGACAGATGAGGAGGTAGAAAAGCTCCAGACAGAGAATGCTCGTTTGGCAAGGGAAATATCCGAGCTCAAGAGGCGCCAAGAGGATATTGAGAAGCGGCAAGACCATGACACCAGCAAGAAAGAATCGGAGCTGGTTGCGCTGGTCCGGCGGGAGCTTGCCGAGTTTCGCTCCAAACTCTCTGTTATGGAGGGCCGGCTGCTGCGCCCTCCGCTGGCTGCGGACAGAGGCAGGGAGCCTCCCCATCCTTCTCCCCCCATGCCTGCGCCGCCAACATTTGCGGCTAAAGTAAGGTCCTCGCGGCCCTCAGAAGCTACTTCAGCGGCCGTTATAAGCGCTCCTGCCAAGCAAACGCAGAGGAAAAGTCAGCAGGTGAAGCGTGCAGCTCCAAAGGAGCGCCCTGCAGCTCCCAGGGAACAACCAGCTGCCACTGCTCGCGAAGCCGACAACTGGGAAGTTGTCGGCAAGAAGAAGGAGGCAGCCAAAAAGAGAAAGAAGGCGGCGAAGAAAGCGAAAGCAGCGGCTAAAAAGGCGGCAAGGAAGCTCCAGGCCCCTCGCTCCACTGCAGTAGTCCTCACGCTGCAGCCGGCTGCCATCGAGCGAGGGACAACATATGCGGAGCTCCTTAAGAAGGCGCGGACGGCGATCGACCCCGGTAAACTGGGAATAACAGCAGGCTTGCGGTGCCGGACTACCCAGACCGGCGCCCGCCTAATAGAAGTGCCGGGAGTCGCTAGCGGCGACCAAGCGGACCGCCTGGCGGAAAGTCTCCGCCAGGTTTTGAAATCGGAAGAGGTCCGCGTCTCCAGGCCGCAAAAAAGCATTGATTTGCGCATCACGGGCCTGGATGACTCGGTTGATAAGGAAGAGGTCGTCGCTGCCGTCGCCAAGACTGGAGGGTGCCCTGCGGAACAAATAAAGTGTGGCGATATAAAGCAGGGCCGCGCCGGAATGGGGACGGCCATTATCAGCTGTCCCGTGGCCGCCGCTAAGAAGCTGGCCGATGGACGTCGCATGTTAGTGGGTTGGGTGTCGGCGCAGGTCAAGGCCTTGGACCCCAGGCCCGCCCGGTGCTATCGCTGCCTTTCGAGCGGCCATGTAGGCGTCAGGTGCCCTTCGCAGGCTGACTGCACTGGTCGCTGCTTCCGCTGCGGTCAGCCTGGTCACATGGCCGCAACTTGTGAGGCCACGCCGCACTGTATTTTGTGTGCGGCGGCGGGCAAACCAGAGAAGCACCGGGCGGGTGGCAAGGAGTGCGCCGCCACCCAGAAAAAACTGGCCCCTAGGCCGCCTGCCTCGTCGTCGGCAACAGCTAGGGTCGCCGCTCCCGCTGTCAGGGGGGTGGAGGTCAGTATGGAGACGTAATGGCTCCACGCCTCCGCCTCCTGCAGTGTAATTTAAACCACTGCGCCAGGGCTCAGGATCTTCTCCTCCAGAGCATGGCGCAGTGGTCGATTCATATCGCCGTAGTAGCCGAGCCCTATTTCGTCCCTCCCAGGGCTGACTGGGTAGGGGACCTCGATGGCTCGGTGGCGTTAATTTCGCCGGCCGCCGCCGGCACCCCGTCCTTCGAGAACATCGTCCGGGGACGGGGCTGCGTCGCAGCACTCGTAGGAGAAGCGGTTGTGGTGGGCGGCTACTTCTCACCCAACCGACCTCTCGCCGACTTCGAGGAGTATCTCCTCGAACTGAACGTCGTCGTCGCTCGAAGCCACCCTCGGCCCGTGCTCGTCGTCGGGGACCTCAATGCCAAATCCTCGGCTTGGGGTTCCGCGACCACGGACGCGAGGGGTGAATTGCTCGAGGAGTGGGCCGTAGAAAACGGCCTGCTAGTCCTCAATCGTGGGTCAGTGCACACGTGCGTGCGTCAGCGGGGCGGATCAGTCATTGACGTCTCTTTTGCCAGCCCCGCGCTAGCACGCCGTGTCCAAGGCTGGCGTGTCGTCGAGGAGGTGGAGACATTGTCGGACCACCGGTATATACGGTTCGACGTCTCCGCCCAGACCTCCGACCCCCCAGCCCCAAGGGCCCCGATTGGGGGCGGTCCGCGTTGGGCTTTGAAAAAGCTGAATCGGGAGATCCTCCTGGAAGCCTCCATCGTTCAGGCCTGGGTGCCAGCACCGGCCAGGCCTGACAATGTCGAGATGGAGGCCGAGTGGTTCCGGGAGGCCATCACTCAAATTTGTGATGCGGCGATGCCTAGAGTGCCTGGAAATATCCCAAGTAGGCGTCGGGTGTACTGGTGGTCGGACCACATTGGTCATCTACGCCATTCTTGCGTGGTGGCCCGGCGCCAGTACATCCGGCTTCGTAGGAGGCGTCGCCGCCCTCCCGATTTTGACGCCAGGGAGGCGGAACTGTACGAGGTCTACAGAGCGGCCAGGAAGCTCCTCAAAATATCCATCAAGCGGGCCAAGGACGAGGCCCGCCAGGAGCTGCTGGGGACTCTGGACGGTAATCCCTGGGGGCGTCCATATCTGATGGTCAGGGGCAAACTTCGCCCCTGGGCGCCCCCTTTGTCCCAGAGTCTCCGGCCACAGCTGGTTGAGGAGGTGGTGACCGCTCTGTTCCCTTCAAGGGCGGAGCACACTCCTCCGCCGATGGTTCTGCCTTCTATGGCGTCCAGCGCGGACTTTGACGACGACGTGGTTCCCGAAGTGACCCAAGTAGAGTTGCGAGCGGCGGTGTCGAGACTTTGCTCGAAAAACACCGCCCCAGGGCCCGACGGCATTCCAGGTCGTGCATTGGCCCTGGTCCTCGAAGAGCTCGCGCCCCGACTTAAGGGGCTCCTCACCGAGTGTTTGCAGCAGGGCCAGTTTCCGCGCCAGTGGAAGGTGGGGAAACTGGTCCTGATCAGGAAGGAAGGGCGCCCGGCGGACAGTCCGTCCGCCTACCGGCCCATTGTGTTGCTGGACGAGGTGGCTAAACTGTTTGAGTTTGTTATCGCGGAGCGCCTCGTCCAGCGTCTTTCTTCTGTGGGTCCGGATCTGGCGGACAACCAGTATGGTTTCCGTCGCGGGCGCTCTACAATTGATGCAGTTCTGCAAGTGAGGAGCCTGGCGGAGGATGCGGTGTCCCGGGGCGAGGTCGTCTTCGCGGTGTCTCTTGACATCGCGAATGCTTTCAACACCTTGCCCTGGAGTTGTATCAGGGCGGCACTCATTTTCCATCGAGTGCCGACCTACCTCCGCCGCATAGTCGGGGCATATCTATCGGAGAGGGTAGTAGTCTACCCGGGTCACGACGGTTGGAGTCGGCGAGAGATGTCGTGCGGTGTTCCACAGGGATCGGTTCTGGGTCCGCTCCTGTGGAACATCGGTTACGACTGGGTGCTGCGAGGTGCGCTCCTCCGTGGCGTCGGCGTCATTTGTTACGCCGACGACACGCTTGTCACGGCGAGGGGTAAGTCGCACCGGGCGGCGGCCATACTGGCGACCGCTGGGGTCGCACAAGTCGTTGGTCGTATCCGGCGGTTGGGCCTCGAGGTGGCCCTGTCGAAGTCCGAGGCCGTTTGTTTTCACGGCCCTCGGAACCGGCCACCTCCAGGGGCCCATATCATGGTAGGAGGGGTCCGCATCGGCGTCGAGCCGACCCTGAAATATTTGGGTCTTTTGCTCGACAGCCGGTGGGACTTTACAGCCCATTTTCGTCGTTTGGTCCCCATTCTTCGGGGCGCTGCAGGCGCGCTTTCGCGTCTGCTGCCCAACCTCGGGGGGCCAAACACCTCCTGCCGGAGGCTCTACGAGGGGGTCGTGCGGTCCATGGCCCTATATGGGGCCCCAGTTTGGGCAGACAACCTGACGGCCCGAAACATTTCGGCGCTTCGTGCACCACAGCGCGCCATGGCCGTCAGGTTGATAAGAGGTTACCGCACGATCTCGTTCGAGGCTGCGAGCCTCCTCGCCGGATCGATGCCATGGGACCTGGAAGCGGCGCTCCTGGCGTCGCTCTATCGTTGGCGCCGGGAGGCGCTAGCTCGGGGCGAAGGACCGGCTCTTCCCGCTCTCGCGGCGGCGAGGTCCGAGCTCCGCCAGGTCCTAGTGGCGAATTGGAAGGAACGACTTGTGCACCCCAGTGCCGGGCACGCCACGATCGTGGCGGTAAGTCCCGTGTTTGAGGAGTGGCTGGAGAGGCGCCATGGCGCCCTCACCTTCCGGCTGACACAGGTAATGACTGGCCACGGTTGTTTTGGCCAGTTCCTGTGTCGTATACGCCGGCAAGAGACGCCCGGTTGTCACCACTGCGGCGACTGCCGCGACGTAGTTGAGGACACGGCGCTGCACACTTTGGCGGTTTGCCCCGCCTGGGCATCGCAGCGCCGTGAATTGATCGCGGCAGTCGGATTGGTTGCCCTCTCGCTTCCGGCCGTAGTTCAGTCTATGGTCCGGAGCGAGAGGTCGTGGAACGCCGTCGCCTCCTTTTGTGAGGAAGTCATTTCCATCAAGGAGGCGGCGGAGCGGGAGAGGGAGCGTTTGAACCCTCTCCCCAACCGCAGAGCCGGGCGCCGGAGGGCGCGAGACGACCTCCAGCCACCCTGAGGTTTGACCTGGGGGTGGCGGGCTTTGTGGGCCTGCCCGCCATCCGTTCAGCACCAGGTCCGAGAGGCGGCGTGCGTGTTCCCACGCGCGCCTCTGTTTCGAGTCCGTCCCCCCTCTAGGGGGGACAGTAGGGAGTGTTAGAAGTGCCTTTGGGTAGATCTTTTGTGTAGTGGCCTGCCGTTTCATACGGCGGGCCGAAACCTCGGCGGGGTCGCGACCGCATGCGAAAGTGATTCGCGCGGCCCCGTCGATAGTGGTTTTGTCGAGGAACACCGTGGTAGGTTTAGTCGGTATCCCGGGAGGTACATTTTCTTCTTAACATCTATCTTTTACCCCGGCGAGTCCGACATAACCCCTCCGCCCGCCCCCGCGGAGGGGTATGCATCAAGCATTCCCCCACGTTAAAAAAAAAAAAAAAAAAAAAAAAAAAAAAAAAAAAAAGGTTAGGTTTACCGCACGATCTCGTTCGAGGCTGCGAGCCTCCTCGCCGGATCGATGCCATGGGACCTGGAAGCGGCGCTCCTGGCGTCGCTCTATCGTTGGCGCCGGGAGGCGCTAGCTCGGGGCGAAGGACCGGCTCTTCCCGCTCTCGAGGCCGCGAGGTCCGAGCTCCGCCAGGTCCTAGTGGCAAATTGGAAGGAACGACTTGTGCACCCCAGTGCCGGGCACGCCACGATCGTGGCGGTAAGTCCCGTGTTTGAGGAGTGGCTGGAGAGGCGCCATGGCGCCCTCACCTTCCGGCTGACACAGGTAATAATAATATTTATAATAATAATATAATAATAATAATAGGGGGTAAGGGCCTCGCAGCTTGCGCCAACAGCTGTTCCAGCGGCCGCTACGGGTAGAAAAAGACAGCAGGCCAAGCGCGCACCTGTACCACCCAAGAAGCACCCCGCCCCTCCTGTGGAACAACCAACCGCCACCGCACGCAAAGCCGATGACTGGGAGGTTGTCGGCAAAAAGAAGGAGGAGGCCAAGCAGAGGAAGAAGGTGGCCAAGAAGGCAAGGCAGGCGGCGAAAAAGGCGGCGAGGAAGCTCCAGGCCCCTCGCTCCACTGCGGTGATCATAACACTGCAGCCGGCGGCCATTGAGCGAGGAGCTACATACGCGGAGCTTCTGAAGAAGGCGCGGACGGCGATCGACCCCGGCAAACTGGGAATAACAGGAGGCTTGCGGTGCCGGACTACCCAGACCGGTGCCCGCCTAATCGAAGTGCCGGGAGTCGCTAGCGGCGACCAAGCGGACCGTCTGGCGGAAAGTCTCCGTCAGGTGTTGGAATCCGAAGAGGTCCGCGTCTCCAGGCCCCAAAAGTGCGTGGATCTGCGCATCACGGGCCTGGATGACTCTGTTACAAAAGAGGAGGTCGTCGCTGCCGTCGCTAAGACCGGAGGGTGCCCTGAAGCTCAAGTAAGGTCCGGTGAAATTAAGCAGGGCCGCGCCGGAATGGGGACGGCCATTATCAGCTGTCCCGTGGCCGCCGCCAAGAAACTGGCCGATGGCCGAAGAATTTTAGTGGGTTGGGTGTCGGCGCAGGTCAAGGTCTTAGAACCCAGGCTCGCCCGGTGCTACCGCTGCCTATCTGGCGGCCATGTGGGCGTCATGTGCCCCTCACAGGCTGACTGCACCGGCCGCTGTTTCCGCTGCGGTCAGCCAGGTCACGTGGCCGCTACATGCGGGGCCACGCCGCACTGCATTTTGTGTGCGGCGGCGGGCAAATCTTCGAAGCACCGGGCGGGTGGCAAGGAGTGCGCCGCCACCCAAAAGAAACTACCCCCACGGTCCCCTGCCTTGCCGTCATCAGCAACCAGGGTCGCCACTCCCGCGGTTGGGGGGGCGGAGGTGAATATGGAGACGTAATGGCTCCACGCCTCCGCCTCCTGCAGTGTAATTTGAACCACTGCGCCAGGGCTCAGGATCTTCTCCTTCAGAGCATGGCGCAGTGGACAATTAACGTCGCCATCGTCGCCGAGCCCTATTTTGTCCCCCCCAGGGCTGACTGGGTAGGGGACCTCGATGGCTCGGTGGCGTTAATTTCGCCGGCCGCCGCCGGCACCCCGTCCTTCGAGAACATCATCCGAGGACGGGGCTGCGTCGCAGCACTCATAGGAGAAGCGGTTGTGGTGGGCGGTTACTTCTCACCCAACCGATCTCTCGCCGACTTCGAGGAGTATCTCCTCGAACTGAACGTCGTCGTCGCTCGAAGCCACCCTCGGCCCGTGCTCGTCGTCGGGGACCTCAATGCCAAATCCTCGGCTTGGGGTTCCGCGACCACGGACGCGAGGGGTGAATTGCTCGAGGAGTGGGCCGTAGAAAACGGCCTGCTAGTTCTCAATCGTGGGTCAGTGCACACGTGCGTGCGTCAGCGGGGCGGGTCAGTTATTGACGTCTCTTTTGCCAGCCCCGCGCTAGCACGCCGTGTCCAAGGCTGGCGTGTCGTCGAGGAGGTGGAGACATTGTCGGACCATCGGTATATACGGTTCGACGTCTCCGCCCAGACCTCCGACCCCCCGGCCCCAAGGGCCCCGATTGGGGGCGGTCCGCGTTGGGCTTTGAAAAAGCTGAATCGGGAGGTCCTCCTGGAAGCCTCCATCGTTCAGGCCTGGGTGCCAGCACCGGCCAGGCCTGACAATGTCGAGATGGAGGCCGAGTGGTTCCGGGAGGCCATAACACAAGTATGTGATGCGGCGATGCCTAGAGTGCCACTAAATATTCCGGCTAGGCGCCGGGTGTACTGGTGGTCGGACCACATAGCCGACCTGCGCCACTCGTGCGTGGCGGCCAGGCGCCAGTACATCCGGCTTCGCAGGAGGCGTCGCCGCCCTCCCGATTTCGTTGTCAGGGAGGCGGAACTGTACGAGGCCTACAGGGCGGCCAAGAAGGCTCTTAAGACAGCCATCAAGCGGGCCAAAGATCAGGCCCGCCAAGAGCTGCTGGGGACTCTGGACCGTAATCCCTGGGGGCGTCCATACCTTATGGTAAGGGGCAAGCTTCGCCCCTGGGCGCCCCCCTTGTCCCAGAGTCTCCGGCCACAATTGGTGGAGGAGGTGGTGGCCGCTCTGTTTCCCTCACGGGCGGAGCACACTCCGCCGCCGATGGTTCTGCCTTCCATGGCATCCAGCGCGGACTTTGACGACGACGTGGTTCCCGAAGTGACCCAGGTAGAGTTGTGAGCGGCGGTGTCGAGACTTCGCTCAAAAAACACCGCCCCAGGGCCCGACGGCATTCCAGGTCTTGCATTGGCCCTGGTCCTCGAGGAGCTCGCGCCCCGACTTAAGGGGCTCCTCACCGAGTGTTTGCAGCAGGGCCAGTTTCCGCGCCAGTGGAAGGTGGGGAAACTGGTCCTGATCAGGAAGGAAGGGCGCCCGGCGGACGGTCCGTCCGCCTACCGGCCCATTGTGTTGCTGGACGAGGTGGCTAAACTGTTTGAGTTTGTTATCGCGGAGCGCCTCGTCCAGCGTCTTTCTTCTGTGGGTCCGGATCTGGCGGACAACCAGTATGGTTTCCGTCGCGGGCGCTCTACAATTGATGCAGTTCTGCAAGTGAGGAGCCTGGCGGAGGATGCGGTGTCCCGGGGCGAGGTCGTCTTCGCGGTGTCTCTTGACATCGCGAATGCCTTCAACACCTTGCCCTGGAGTTGTATCAGGGCGGCACTCATTTTCCATCGAGTGCCGACCTACCTCCGCCGCATAGTCGGGGCATACTTATCTGAGAGGGTAGTAGTCTACCCGGGTCACGACGGTTGGAGTCGGCGAGAGATGTCGTGCGGTGTTCCACAGGGATCGGTTCTGGGTCCGCTCCTGTGGAACATCGGTTACGACTGGGTGCTGCGAGGTGCGCTCCTCCGTGGCGTCGGCGTCATTTGTTACGCCGACGACACGCTTGTCACGGCGAGGGGTAAGTCGCACCGGGCGGCGGCCATACTGGCGACCGCTGGGGTCGCACAAGTCGTTGGTCGTATCCGGCGATTGGGCCTCGAGGTGGCCCTGTCGAAGTCCGAGGCCGTTTGTTTTCACGGCCCTCGGAACCGGCCACCTCCAGGGGCCCATATCATGGTAGGAGGGGTCCGCATCGGCGTCGAGCCGACCCTGAAATATTTGGGTCTTTTGCTCGACAGCCGGTGGGACTTTACAGCCCATTTTCGACGTTTGGCCCCCATTCTTCGGGGCGCTGCAGGCGCGCTCTCGCGTCTGCTGCCCAACCTCGGGGGGCCAAACACCTCCTGCCGGAGGCTCTACGAGGGGGTCGTGCGGTCCATGGCCCTGTACGGGGCCCCAGTTTGGGCACACAACCTGACGGCCCGTAACATTTCGGCGCTTCGTGCGCCGCAGCGCGCCATGGCCGTCAGGTTGATAAGAGGTTACCGCACGATCTCGTTCGAGGCTGCGAGCCTCCTCGCCGGATCGATGCCATGGGACCTGGAAGCGGCGCTCCTGGCGTCGCTCTATCGTTGGCGCCGGGAGGCGCTAGCTCGGGGCGAAGGACCGGCTCTTCCCGCTCTCGAGGCGGCGAGGTCCGAGCTCCGCCGGGTCCTAGTGGCGAATTGGAAGGAACGACTTGTGCACCCCAGTGCCGGGCACGCCACGATCGTGGCGGTAAGTCCCGTGTTTGAGGAGTGGCTGGAGAGGCGCCATGGCGCCCTCACCTTCCGGCTGACACAGGTAATGACTGGCCACGGTTGTTTTGGCCAGTTCCTGTGTCGTATACGCCGGCAAGAGACGCCCGGTTGTCACCACTGCGGCGACTGCCGCGACATAGTTGAGGACACGGCGCTGCACACTTTGGCGGTTTGCCCCGCCTGGGCATCGCAGCGCCGTGAATTGATCGCGGCAGTCGGATTGGTTGCCCTCTCGCTTCCGGCTGTAGTTCAGTCTATGGTCCGGAGCGAGAGGTCGTGGAACGCCGTCGCCTCCTTTTGTGAGGAAGTCATTTCCATCAAGGAGGCGGCGGAGCGGGAGAGGGAGCGTTTGAACCCTCTCCCCAACCGCAGAGCCGGGCGCCGGAGGGCGCGGGACGACCTCCAGCCACCCTGAGGTTTGACCTGGGGGTGGCGGGCTTTGTGAGCCTGCCCGCCATCCGTTCAGCACCAGGTCCGAGAGGCGGCGTGCGTGTTCCCACGCGCGCCTCTGTTGTTTCGAGTCCGTCTCCCCTCTAGGGGGGACAGTAGGGACAATTTGTGAGGAGTGCCTTTGGGTAGGTCTTTTGTGTAGTGGCCTGCCGTTTCATACGGCGGGCCGAAACCTCGGCGGGGTCGCGACCGCATGCGAAAGTGATCCGCGCGGCCCCGTCGATAGTGGTTTTGTCGAGGAACACCGTGGTAGGTTTAGTCGGTATTCCGGGAGGTACATTTTCTTCTTAACATCTTTCTTTTACCCCGGCGAGTCCGACATAACCCCTCCGCCCGCCCCCGCGGAGGGGTATGCATCAAGCATTCCCCCACGTTAAAAAAAAAAAAAAAAAAAAAAAAAAAAAAAAAAAAAGGTTAGGTTAGGTTAGGTTAGGTTAGGTTTTGGCCCCGACCTCTCGTTGCCGACCGTCGTATCCAGGATGGTCGGCGACGACAGGTGCTGGGGCGCAATGAGGTCCTTCTGCGAGACTGTCATCTCGCAGAAGGAGGCGGCGGAACGGGGGCGTGAGGATGATCCTTACGCCCCGGAAGTCCGCCGCCGGAGGAGAGGGCGCAGGAGACGCGCTTTTGTCGCTCTCCTGCCCCCCACTTAAGGGTTCCGGGTGGCAAGGCCTGAGGGGACCCTGCCACCCGTAAATTAGGAACCCCGAGAGGGCGCGCGCGGTGTTCCCGCGCGCCTTCTACCGTCGAAAGGGGAGAGCGGTCAGGCTCTCCCCTGGGGACGAGAGGTGGCCGGGTCCGTTTGACCCGGCCCACACCCACATGGGGGGGCCTGCTATGGATGAATCCTCTAAGTTCCCAACTGGCCCCCCCTATTGGATGAGAGAGGGAACACCCCAGGTTTTTTAGTGGGTAGACCAGCGCGTCTCGCTGGGAGTCCCACACTCCCCCGCCGGTGCCGTCCCCTAGCCGGCGGGCAGTGCATGAAGCATTTTTCCTGGGTAACAAAAAAAAAAAAAAAAAAAAGGTTAGGTTAGGTTAGGGTGTTTGTCAGAAAACCTCCTCGTGGTACACCCTGGGCAACGTTGGCAATAATGCTCTTCATTGTTACTGGCGGCTAATATTCTGACAACCGGTGCCTTGTGCCGTCGCGTTTGGCACCGGTGGCGGGGGGATGGACGTTTGTCCCATCCCCAAGCCGGAGGCCCTGTCGTTGGGCCCGGCTCTCCCAGTACCGCTCTGTTTTAGAGTGGACATGGGAGAGCCGCTTTGACGGGTTCGGCGTGCACTCACCCTGCCGCTGAACAGACAACGGGGTCCCTTTTCGTCACTCTGACGACTCTCCCCCTTTCTTTGACCCTTTGTTTTGTCCCCCCCCCCTCTCCTTTGTGGTTCTGAGTCCACTTTGTTTTCCCCTCCCTTTTGTTTTGCTCCCTTACTTTTGTCTTTTGTCCCCGTTGTCACCGTCTAGAGCATATCGTAACCCCGTAGTATGCAGTGTCGTGGATCACGTCTCGCGGCTGCTGACGGGACCGAGGGTCTTGGCTTCACCGCCCGGACTGCGAGGGAGTGGCCCTCTATAAAAACCACCCCGAATCTCAAGTTGCTGCCGCACGGCGAGGAGATGCATGGCTGATGGGTAGTTCAGTCACTAGTGCGGCCCCCTCAGGGTACCTGCCGTCCCCCTGTTGTATTAGGCTTGCCCGGGTATCGGGATCTCTGCCCGGGTCGACGTTTATTTCTCCCATACTCGTGGGATTCAGTATGGAACCATCAATTAAAACAATTTTAAAAAAAAAGACGTTGAGAGAGTCGCGCACGCCCAGTTCTGCGCGCTCTGAAGAGGATGAGGACTACGTGCCGTCGGAGCACGAAGTTGAAGTCGTTTCTTCGGATGCGACCCCGGAGAGAGTTCTGCGCAAACGGTCGCGGTCTTCACAGCCATCGGAGTCGGACGGCTCGAGCGAGGACGCAGTTCCGGCAGCAAAAGTGGCGACGGCAAGGCGTGGACGCGGTCGTCCGCCCACCCACGGTAGATACGTGGGTTTGGGCCAGGCCAAGGCCGAACTTGCCGCCGCACTGCGGAAGGCCGACGACGAGGAGCGCACGTCAGAAGAGGATAGCCTCATCGCTGCGGCAGCCCAAAGAGTCGCTGTGGGACGGAAGCAGCCGTTGGTGGAGCCGGACGCCGAAGACCTGCCGGTGACACAGCTAAAGACCCGGCTTAGCGACGCCTTGGAGGCAATCCGTTTGGTCTCCAAGAAATCGAAGGGACTAAAGGGTACGTGCCAGAAGACCCTGAAAGAGTCCATCGAGGCCATTCGGGACATAGCGGAGGCCGTATTTAGCCGCACAGCGAATGAGGAGGTGCAAAAGCTGCAGCTGGAAAATTCTCGTCTGGCACGAGAGTTATCCGAGCTCAAGAAGAGGCAGGAGGCATTTGAGAAGCGGCATGACCAGGGCGCGAACAAGACCGAATCGGAGCTTGTAGCCCTGGTCCGGCAGGAGCTTGGCGAATTTCGCGCCAAGCTATCAGTTATGGAGGGCCGGCTGCTGCGGCCTCCTCTGGCCGCAGACAGAGTCAGAGTGCCTCCCCCTCCTTCTCCCCCGATGCCTGCGCCGCTGACGTACGCGGCTAAAGTAAGGTCCTCGCGGCCTCCTCCAATTGCTCCAGCGGCCGACACAACAGCTCCGGCCAACCAAAAGGGCAGAAAAAGGTCTCAGGCTAAGCGTGCGCCTGTGGCTGCCAAGGAGCGCCCTGTTGCTCCCGTTGATGGGCCAGCAGCTTCCGCACGCAAAGCCGACAACTGGGAGGTTGTCGGCAAGAAGAAGGAGGAGGCCAAGAGGAGGAAGAAGGCGGCCAAGAAAGCCAGGCAGGCGGCCAAAAAGGCGGCGAGGAAGCTCCAGGCCCCTCGCTCCACTGCGGTCGTTATTACGTTGCAGCCGGCTGCCATCGAGCGAGGGACCACTTACGCGGAGCACCCCGGTAAACTCGGCATAACAGCAGGATTGCGGTGCCGGATTACCCAGACCGGCGCCCGCCTTATTGAAGTGCCGGGAGTCGCAAGCGGCGATCAGGCGGACCGTCTGGCGGAAAGCCTCCGTCAGGTTTTGGAGGCTGAAGAGGTCCGCGTCTCCAGGCCACAAAAATGCGTGGATTTACGCATTTCTGGCCTGGATGACTCAGTCACAAAGGAAGAGATCGTCGCTGCCGTCGCCAAGACTGGGGGGTGCCCTGCAGACCAAGTCCGGAGCGGTGAAATTAAGCAGGGCCGCGCCGGAATGGGGACGGCCTTAATTAGCTGTCCCGTGGCCGCCGCCAAAAAACTGGCTGATGGCCGCCGAATTTTAGTGGGTTGGGTGTCGGCGCAGGTCAAGGTCTTGGAACCCAGACCCGCCCGGTGCTATCGCTGCCTTTCAAGCGGCCATGTGGGCGTCAAGTGCCCGTCACAGGCTGACTGCACCGGCCGCTGTTTCCGCTGCGGTCAGCCTGGTCACGTGGCCGCTACATGTGAGGCCACGCCGCACTGTATTTTGTGTGCGGCGGCGGGCAAATCACCGAAGCACCGGGCGGGTGGCAAGGAGTGCGCCGCCACCCAAAAGAAACAACCCCCACGGTCCCCTGCCTCGCCATCAACAGCAACCGCGGTCGCCGCTCCCGCGGTCAGGGGGGTGGAGGTCAGTATGGAGACGTAATGGCTCCACGCCTCCACCTCCTGCAGTGTAATTTAAACCACTGCGCCAGGGCTCAGGATCTTCTCCTCCAGAGCATGGCGCAGTGGTCAATTCATGTCGCCATAGTAGCCGAGCCCTATTTTGTCCCCCCCAGGGCTGACTGGGTAGGGGACCTCGATGGCTCGGTGGCGTTAATTTCGCCGGCCGCCGCCGGCACCCCGTCCTTCGAGAACATCGTCCGAGGACGGGGCTGCGTCGCAGCACTCGTAGGAGAAGCGGTTGTGGTGGGCGGCTACTTCTCACCCAACCGACCTCTCGCCGACTTCGAGGAGTATCTCCTCGAACTGAACGTCGTCGTCGCTCGAAGCCACCCTCGGCCCGTGCTCGTCGTCGGGGACCTCAATGCCAAATCCTCGGCTTGGGGTTCCGCGACCACGGACGCGAGGGGTGAATTGCTCGAGGAGTGGGCCGTAGAAAACGGCCTGCTAGTCCTCAATCGTGGGTCAGTGCACACGTGCGTGCGTCAGCGGGGCGGGTCAGTTATTGACGTCTCTTTTGCCAGCCCCGCGCTAGCACGCCGTGTCCAAGGCTGGCGTGTCGTCGAGGAGGTGGAGACATTGTCGGACCACCGCTATATACGGTTCGACGTCTCCGCCCAGACCTCCGACCCCCCAGCCCCAAGGGTCCCGATTGGGGGCGGTCCGCGTTGGGCTTTGAAAAAGCTGAATCGGGAGGTCCTCCTGGAAGCCTCCATCGTTCAGGCCTGGGTGCCAGCACCGGCCAGGCCTGACAATGTCGAGATGGAGGCCGAGTGGTTCCGGGAGGCCATCACTCAAATCTGTGATGCGGCGATGCCTAGAGTGCCACTAAACATTTCGGCTAGGCGTCGGGTGTACTGGTGGTCGGATCATATAGCCGACCTGCGCCACTCTTGTGTGGCGGCCAGACGCCGGTACATCCGGCTTCGTAGGAGGCGTCGCCGCCCTCCCGATTTTGACGCCAGGGAGGCGGAACTGTACGAGGTCTACAGAGCGGCCAAGAAGCTCCTCAAAATTGCCATAAAGCGGGCCAAGGATGAGGCCCGCCAGGAGCTGCTGGGGACTCTGGACAGTAATCCCTGGGGGCGTCCATATCTTATGGTCAGGGGCAAACTTCGCCCCTGGGCGCCCCCTTTGTCCCAGAGTCTCCGGCCACAGTTGGTTGAGGAGGTGGTGGCCGCTCTGTTCCCTTTACGGGCGGAGCACACTCCTCCGCCGATGGTTCTGCCTTCCATGGCGTCCAGCGCGGACTTTGACGACGACGTGGTTCCCGAAGTGACCCAGGTAGAGTTGCGAGCGGCGGTGTCGAGACTTCGCTCGAAAAACACCGCCCCAGGGCCCGATGGCATTCCAGGTCTTGCATTGGCCCTGGTCCTCGAGGAGCTCGCGCCCCGACTTAAGGGGCTCCTCAGCGAATGTTTGCAGCAGGGCCAGTTTCCGCGCCAGTGGAAGGTGGGGAAACTGGTCCTGATCAGGAAGGAAGGGCGCCCGGCGGACAGTCCGTCCGCCTACCGGCCCATTGTACTGCTGGACGAGGTGGCTAAACTGTTCGAGTTTATTATCGCGGAGCGCCTCGTCCAGCGTCTTTCTTCTGTGGGTCCGGATCTGGCGGACAACCAGTATGGTTTCCGTCGCGGGCGCTCTACAATCGATGCAGTTCTGCAAGTGAGGAGCCTGGCGGAGGATGCGGTGTCCCGGGGCGAGGTCGTCTTCGCGGTGTCTCTTGACATCGCGAATGCCTTCAACACCTTGCCCTGGAGTTGTATCAGGGCGGCACTCATTTTCCATCGAGTGCCGACCTACCTCCGCCGCATAGTCGGGGCATACCTATCGGAGAGGGTAGTAGTCTACCCGGGTCACGACGGTTGGAGTCGGCGAGAGATGTCGTGCGGTGTTCCACAGGGATCGGTTCTGGGTCCGCTCCTGTGGAACATCGGTTACGACTGGGTGCTGCGAGGTGCGCTCCTCCGTGGCGTCGGCGTCATTTGTTACGCCGACGACACGCTGGTCACGGCGAGGGGTAAGTCGCACCGGGCGGCGGCCATACTGGCGACCGCTGGGGTCGCACAAGTCGTTGGTCGTATCCGGCGGTTGGGCCTCGAGGTGGCCCTGTCGAAATCCGAGGCCGTTTGTTTTCACGGCCCTCGGAACCGGCCACCTCCAGGGGCCCATATAATGGTAGGAGGGGTCCGCATCGGCGTCGAGTCGACCCTGAAATATCTGGGTCTTTTGCTCGACAGCCGGTGGGACTTTACAGCCCATTTTCGTCGTTTGGCTCCCATTCTTCGGGGCGCTGCGGGCGCGATCTCGCGCCTGCTGCCCAACCTCGGGGGGCCAAACACCTCCTGCCGGAGGCTCTACGAGGGGGTCGTGCGGTCCATGGCCCTGTATGGGGCCCCAGTTTGGGCGGACAGCCTGACGGCCCGTAACATTTCGGCGCTTCGTGCGCCACAGCGCGCCATGGCCGTCAGGTTGATACGAGGCTACCGCACGATCTCGTTCGAGGCTGCGAGCCTCCTCGCCGGATCGATGCCATGGGACCTGGAAGCGGCGCTCCTGGCGTCGCTCTATCGTTGGCGCCGGGAGGCGCTAGCTCGGGGCGAAGGACCAGCTCTTTCCGCTCTCGAAGCGGCGAGGTCCGAGCTCCGCCAGGTCCTAGTGGCGAATTGGAAGGAACGACTTGTGCACCCCAGTGCCGGGCACGCCACGATCGTGGCGGTAAGTCCCGTGTTTGAGGAGTGGCTGGAGAGGCGCCATGGCGCCCTCACCTTCCGGCTGACACAGGTAATGACTGGCCACGGTTGTTTTGGCCAGTTCCTGTGTCGTATACGCCGGCAAGAGACGCCCGGTTGTCACCACTGCGGCGACTGCCGCGACATAGTTGAGGACACGGCGCTGCACACTTTGGCGGTTTGCCCCGCCTGGGCATCGCAGCGCCGTGAATTGATCGCGGCAGTCGGATTGGTTGCCCTCTCGCTTCCGGCTGTAGTTCAGTCTATGGTCCGGAGCGAGAGGTCGTGGAACGCCGTCGCCTCCTTTTGTGAGGAAGTCATTTCCATCAAGGAGGCGGCGGAGCGGGAGAGGGAGCGTTTGAACCCTCTCCCCAACCGCAGAGCCGGGCGCCGGAGGGCGCGGGACGACCTCCAGCCACCCTGAGGTTTGACCTGGGGGTGGCGGGCTTTGTGGGCCTGCCCGCCATCCGTTCAGCACCAGGTCCGAGAGGCGGCGTGCGTGTTCCCACGCGCGCCTCTGTTGTTTCGAGTCCGTCTCCCCTCTAGGGGGGACAGTAGGGACAATTTGTGAGGAGTGCCTTTGGGTAGGTCTTTTGTGTAGTGGCCTGCCGTTTCATACGGCGGGCCGAAACCTCGGCGGGGTCGCGACCGCATGCGAAAGTGATCCGCGCGGCCCCGTCGATAGTGGTTTTGTCGAGGAACACCGTGGTAGGTTTAGTCGGTATTCCGGGAGGTACATTTTCTTCTTAACATCTTTCTTTTACCCCGGCGAGTCCGACATAACCCCTCCGCCCGCCCCCGCGGAGGGGTATGCATCAAGCATTCCCCCACGTTAAAAAAAAAAAAAAAAAAAAAAAAAAAAAAAAGGTTAGGTTAGGTTTTTTTTTTTTTTTTTTTTTTTTTTTTTTTTTTTTTTTTTTTTTTTTTTTTTTTTATGCGTACCCTCTAGCAACGACTAAGCCAGAGCCTTTGGCTAAACAGATTTTTGTTTTTTGTGCATGCTTCTGTGCACTCCTGCCCTTAAGGGGCCTTAATTCCTAAAGTAACTCTTCCATTCCGGTTCTCTTTGTCATTCCAGTTCTATCATTTATTCCTCTCGTACTTTTATCCTTCTCATTCATTCTTTCATTCCTATTCTATTAACTATGGTTGGGGGGGGGACGGGTAGTTTGGGACTGTTTTTATTCAATTCTTATTTCTATCTTAATTAATTTACAATTTTCTTACAATAAAACAATTTCCTTAATTCTATTTCTTATACTATGTTTCTTATAACTAGGGAAATATTTACAAATATTTTTAGTTATAACTTACTTACTACTTATTTCTATTGTTAACTATTTTTATTATTTTTCCGGCATACCTTAGAAACAAGATCCTCGTTCTACTCTCCGCCATTAAATTCGGGAGTTGCTGCACCTCAAGTTTTTGGCCCAGCTCGACTTCCAAGTCAAATCGTGCTGGGCCAAAAACCGGACATTCTAAGAGGACGTGTGCCGCCGACTCACCTACGCCAGGGTCACAGGTGCATGCTGGGTTCTCCTTGCACTTGAACCTTGCCAAGTACTCCGAGAACCCACCATGCCCCGTGAGGGCCTGTGCTACCTCCTTGGTCATCTCGACCTTCCTAATGATTCTGTACGCCTCGGACGCGATTGGGAAGTACAGCTTAGTAACTGACGCCGTTTGTTCGGCGCTGTACCTCCGGTCCCATTCGCAGAGCGAGTCCTTACGGATGGTTCGCTTTACGAATGAAACCGGACACCGGTCGTAGTCGGGCTTCTTCTTCGACTGCAGGGCGGCCTCCTTAGCCAGGGCATCCGCCCTCTCGTTCCCTTCAAGTCCCACATGAGCCTTGATCCAGAACAAGGAGACGCTCTTACCCTGCATTTTGCAGTGACTAAGAGCGCCCCTTGCCTGGACCGCTAGGACGTGAAGGGAACCAGGGTCAGCCACTGTCTGAAGGGCCGCCATGGAGTCGCTGATGATAGCGAAAGCGCTCTCTTTTCGCCGCCTGACCTCATTCGCAGCTTCACAGAGGGCCAAAAGCTCTGCCTGGTAGACGGTGCAATAGGGCGAGAGAGCAAGCTTGCGGGTTTTGGTCTCGGCCTCGCCCGTCCATATGGATAGCGCGGCTCCGACCTTGCCCGCAATCTTGCTCCCGTCCGTAAATATACGCACCTCGTATCCCCGATGTTCGAGGTATTGTTCCTCGTCTACCAGGCTTCCCAGCTCTATCCCCACTTGTTCCGCTGGATGAGGTCTTTCCAGTGCCGATGCCACCCGCTCGACATCCCTGTCCCCCAGCGCCGGCAGGTGCACCCCCTTCTTGGCCACGTACAGCGAGGCCATCTCGCGTACGCGCAGGTCAAGAGGGAGCACCCCTGCCAGCACCAGTGCTGAGTTCAGGGATACCGTTCGGTAGGCTCGGCAGAGCTTCTGTGCGAAGCTACGCTGGAGCGCGTTTAGGCGCTTTCGCACTCCGAGCTTGTTCGCGGCCGGCGCCCACGCGCTCGAGGCATACAGGACCACAGGTTCCACGACTGCGGTGTAAATGATCTTGATGACTTCGGGGTGCAGACCCCAGCTTACCTTTGCTGCCCTGGAAAGCCGTTTGTAGATGTTGGTGGCTTTTGCGCAGACATTGGCAACGTGTGTGTTGAATGTCAATTGATGGTCTATTGTGAGCCCTAACAACTTCACTTCCTTGGACATGCCAATGTCTACCCCGTCCATGCTCAGGCGGGGGGTGTCATGTTTCAACTTCCGCGTTATTACCATCGCATAAGTTTTATGTGGTGCAAATTTCAGTTTATTCATGACACCCCACGCCCGAACATACTCGAGGGCGGCATTGGCACGTCTCTGAACGTCCAGCGCTGTCTCCCCATCAAAGAGGAGGACGACGTCGTCGGCAAATGCCTGGACGTAGTCCCCTCTACTACTAAGTCCCTTAAGCAGAGGATCGAGCAGGAGGTTCCAAAGGATAGGACCCCCTATAGAGCCCTGGACACAACCCTTCCCTGTGGCTCTCTGATGTTCGGCGCCCATGTAGCGTACCCCAACCGTCCTGTCGCTCATGTAGCTGCTCATTACTCCCCGTATATTAGCCGGGCAGGACTCCTCCGCTAGCCTCACCTTTATGGCCGGCCACCAGGCGCTATCGAAGGCCCCCTCTATATCCAGTGAGACCATCAGGGTTAGCCTCTTCTTACGAAGCTTACCCCTGACGCGTTCTAAGAGGGTATAGAGGGAGTCTTCCGTGCTCCTCTGTGGCATGAAGCCATACTGGTGGGCACTCATGCCCGGCAACATATGGTACTTCAGGCGAGCCACAATCATCTTCTCGTAAACCTTCCCCAGCACAGGCAAAAGACCGATCGGCCTGTGCGACTTGGGGGTGGCGTAGTTGGTCTTGCCAGGTTTCCTGAGAATGATGACCGTGGCCGCCTTCCATACCTTCGGGAAGTAATGGAGCTCTAAACATTTGTTTATGAGCGCCAGGAACAGTTCGGGATCGCTGTTGATCGCCTCCACACAAATGTCGGCGGTCAACCCATCGGCGCCCGGAGCCTTCTTAGGGTTGAAGGACCTTATCGACCTGCCGAGCTCGTGCACGGTGAACGGGGGATCTCGGGCTCCGCCGCTTTCGCTATCTAGCTCAGCGGCTCGCCTCCTCGTCTCACCGTGCCCGGGATCGTCTAGGTCGGTAAGGTCCTCCGGGTAGAACGTTTCGGCCAGAAACCTGGCCGAACCCTCTGCGTCCAGCACCTTCCCGTCTCGCTCCATAGGCACATCCTCCTCCCGTCTCGATGTCCTGCCTATCACCCGATAAATCCCCTCCCATATGCCCTCACGGTCCTGCTTCTCGCAGAACCCCCTCCAGCTCAGCACCTGAGCCTCCTTTATGGCAGCCTGGTATTTTGCCCGTTCCTCCAGGTACTCCTGCACCACCTTCGACTTCCGGACCGGTGCGGCACATCGGATTCTCCTCTTTCTGGTGGCGACGCTTCGCTTCAGCCCGGCGAGTTCATCAGACCACCATGGCACAGAAAATTTTTCCGAATTTTTCTTTTGTGGTATTGCGTGTGTACAGGCGCTTGTTATAGTGTTTGTGTATGTGACTGTGGTGCCTTCAATTTCTTGTATAGTGTTTATGTTTTTTATAGTGTCCCTGTTTAGTGTGGTGTTCAGCAGTAATTGGCCCATTTTCTCACGAAACTGGGCCCAATTTGCCTTTCTTGTGTTGTATGTGCGTGTGGTCCTGTGTACTGTATGTCCTTTGGACTTGTGTAAATTAATTTTGAATTCTATGCCATTGTGGTCAGAACCCGTCAGGTCTTCCAGCACACGCCAGTCGTCCACCAGTCCGAGGATATCCGTTGAGCATGCCGTGATATCGACAAAGCTCGTCAGGTGCCGCTCCCCTCGGATTATGTCGAAAGTGGGAGTTTCCCCTTGGTTCAGGACGTGTAGGCCGAGTTCGTCGAGGGCCCCAAGCAACGCTTCGCCCCTGCCATCGGTCAATGGTCCTCCCCACCAGATGCTCCTGGCATTGACGTCTCCGCCGATGATGATGTTGGTGGCTTTCCCTACCTTCCTCAGATGGTCGAGGAAGGGCTCTATGGGCTTATCCGGCTCGAAGTAGAGCGATGCCAGCGTGATCTCCCAGGCACCAGTACGGATCCCCACCACTACGATGTTATTAGTGGTGAGTTCTGGGTACTGTATGACGCTAAGACTAGCGTCAAAGACAGCAATTGCTGCCTTAACAGTACCCTCCCCGATCCTGGTGTTCTGGAAGACCCTTACGCCCCGGACACCGCTCATACTTTTGCTGCAGCCCACATACGGCTCTTGTATTAATGCGGCTGTCGCATGCCGTTTGGTAGCCTCCAACATCAGCTCGGCGGTCGCCAATTTCTGCCTTTGCAGATTTGCCTGGAGCATCCTGTAGGGAGTCCTTCCCGCTGGCAGGACCTTAGCAATATGCTACCGAGGCCCTCGCGATCTCGTCCCACCGTTTCCTAATCGGGCAATCGCTGCTGAAGGCGCCGTGGACACAGTTCGCCATCTTGGCCGACATGCAGTTCCGGCATTGTGGTTCCTCAGCCGCCAGCCAGTGTGGGCACTCTGCCCTGAGATGCGGGCCGCCGCAATGGCAGCAGGCATCGACCGCTTCTTTGCAAAAGCGCCTGCCGTGCCCGTACCCCAGGCAGCGAGTGCATTGCACTAGCGGCGACTGGTCCTCCACAGCCACAGTCTGCATGTCGACCCAGATGCGACCCTTGTCGAGCGCTCTCCTCCAGACTACTGGAGACGCCGTCAGGACAACGTTGTTGGTGTGTGGGTTTCGCGCTCGACGCCTATATTTTACCCCAATCCTAGCCTCCTCGTCGCCGAGGCCGCGAAAAACGTCCCCATTCTGGTTCCTCAGGGCTTCCAGAATGTCCTCATCAGTGAGGACACTCAAGACTCCCCTTAGAACCAACATGGGGTCCTTGTTTTTCACTTCCTCGACGACGAGGTGCTTTCCTGCTTTTCCTAATCTTTCTTTTATTTTATCCCTCTGCTCTATTGTCCTACAACCCATGATAATTTTCCTGTCTTTTCCCTTTCTAACTCTTTCTATCTCTATCCCCCCTTTTTTGGCGTCGATCGCTTTGCGCACTTTGTCCATGACGTCATCTCCAGTGTCTGTGGCCTCCTTTGAGGTGATGACGACGGAGTGCAGCGCTGTCCTCACTGGGAGGCGCCCACTTGGGGGCCCGGCCGCCACACTCGCGTACGTCATCTTAGCGACGCTCTCGGTGTGTGTCTCCACTGCACCCTTCAGCAGCTCCAGGCTGCGCGCGTTCTCCTTTAGGAGTGCGGAGTGCTCCTCCAGCTTCGCCATGATTTCGGTGTTCTTATCATGGTCGATGATGCTGATGCTGGATGGGGCAGGAGGAAGCTCTAGCCCTATTTGCTTCGGCTGCGTGTTCGGACCACTAAGTCCTCTTAGTTCGGCATCCAGGGCCTTTATAATCGCGTACAGAGCATCAATCGCGTCAGTGACGTCTGTTTTGATGTCTGTTTTTAAATTTCTTGATTGCGCGATTTTTGTCTTGGCCCTGGTGACGTTGGCCCTCGCCTGGTCTAGGCGCGAGGCCTTGTTCGTGATGGGAGGGGGGGGTGATTTTGGCTCAACAGCCACCGGGTGATTGGGCACGGGGGGCGTTCGCGCCAGCACCGCCCTAGGTTTGGGCGGTGCTCGCGCGGGCGCACCGGAAGTGCTCGGAGCCGGTTGGGTGGCGCCTTTTGGCGATTTGGTACTTGCGGGTACTTTGGCTGGCGCATGTGTCTTCACCCTAAGTTGTTCAGGGGGGGAGCCAGTCACTGGACTGGGTCTACCCTCCTCCCACTCTCTTCTCTGCCTAAGGACTGTACGGTCGGGGTTGTCGCCTGCGCTACTGCGCCTTACTGGCGTTCTATGCCCGAACATGTTTTAGGGTACTTGTCTAATGTGTAAAAATTTTTTAAAATTAATTTGTATAATATAAATTGTCAATTTAAAATAATAATAATGATAATAAAATAAAATAAACTATTATAAAATTTACTGCGACTCTGCCTAGAGTCGCCGCGTCTAATATGCCCTAAGCGCTGGGGGTCTGCGTGACCACGCTGGACTCCAGTGGGAAGTTGTGTGTGTGTATATGTGTGCGTATGTGTGTTTGTGTGTGTATGTTTGTGTGTATGTGTATGTGTGTGTATATGTCTGTGGATGTGTGTGTATGTGTGTGTGTGTTTATGTATAGTTGTGCGTGTGTGTGTGGGCTCGTAGTCCAGGTAGAGTAGTTGTTGTCTATGCGCTTAGTCGGGGCACGTCCAAATGGTACTTTAGGCCAAATTCTAAAGTATGCCGCAAAAATTTACACACTATATATAAAATAATATTAAAAATATAAACTTACAGCTAGTGTCCGTTGCAAAAGCAGTCCGGACGGTCAGCACTCAATCGTCAACTTAATAATTAAAACAAAATAAAACTATCCTAGGCTCTACCTAGAGTCAGTACAGTTAGGGTAACAGGCAGACAGCTATAATTAATATAATTTAAAATAAGTTAAAAGTAAGTTGATTTATACTAGGCTCTACCTAGAGTCAAGGTACCACAGTAAAGCTACGAATAGAATTTAGATAAGAAAATATAAAACAGACCAGATTTAAGACAAAAACTCTACGTAGAGTCCGGAGCACTGCTCGCTCTACGTTCTCTGTTCTGTCTCTATCCTCTCCTATGAAAATTAAAATTTTTTGAAAACAACAAAACAAAAATTTTTTGTAAATTTTTCCCCGCTCTATGTAGAGCCAAGGTCTACTTTTTGGTTGGTAAGGTTTTTTGTGTGGAGCACTCTACCGAAAACCCGGTGGCTCTAAGTTGCTCCGTTCACTAAATAATTGCAGCCAAAGTTTTGCACGTTTTGGGTTAGTGTCCAATTTTTTCTGCCTAGTCCTATATTACTTAACAACTAATCTAAATATAATGTCCCGTGCTTATCGCGGCGGTTTGTCTAGGTATTACTTCCGAGAGTTCGCTATCTCTTTACTGACCTACGCAACTGAGAGGCCAGCTTATGCTGGGTGAAAAATAAAAAATAGGGGTAGGGGGTTGAAACTTGGGGGGTGGATTGGGGGGTGTGACTATATGAAGCCGAAGGCGAAGTGGGGTGGGGTTAGGGGAGGGGGGTCAAAAATTTTGTTACTTTTTGCGTAGGTCGCACCGTTTCCGAGTTATGCGAACTCCCAAAAATCCAAAAATACCTAAACAAACTTAACTCTTTGCCGCTGTACCTAAAGTAGCTAGTATACTTAAAAATCTATAAAAAATTCACTACTTAACCTATCTTAAAAATTTAAACAGTTTTGAGATACTTAATAACTAATCTTCCCACCCGTAAAAGTCCCGGGGTGGCGACACCACCGATCAAGCCTGCACGGGGCTGGGAATATAGGGGGTAGCAGTTTGCCAACTACTTTTTGTTGGTTTTGGGGTTAAACATGCACTCACGGCCTCGGGAAAAATTGTCCAATTTTCAGCACGTCCCAGATTTCCTGTCAAACCCAAAAGTAACTCTCCTGGAGTCCAGGAAACCCGGGATTTTCACTGTTTCTTGGACAAATCTTCCCGGGGGTGGTTTTTGTCAACCCCTATTTGTTGGCCGACCCTATAATTGCTTCAGGATGACTGAATGAAAAACGGCTTATTTTCACGATATTCCCAGCCGTTCCCGAGATATGGGGTGTACAAACTTAATCGGTAATGGCCAAAATAGACACTGTTTTGTAAAAAATTTATAAAAAATACAATAAACTTATAAGCTAGAACAAACTTGGATTCTACTCCGAGGTGAAGAGTCGCCCTTTCCGCTGGTGCTACTCTGGTCACGATCCGTCGATTCCTGGAGTTGCAGGACAGGCTGGAACTTCGAGGTAGTTGACAAATTTCTGCAAATAGCAGGTGCACTTGTAATTTTATTATGTTTGTCCGATTTTTACCGGACAAAAGGTGTCCGGGTGCTTCTGAAGGTGATTCCTGCTATTTGCCTTTGTCAAACTGTTCAGCACTGTTCTGGAACTGCAACCACTTTTCCAGGTGGGATGGGGTGGGATGGCTTTAAAGGCGACTATCTCCGGAAGTTCTCACCAGAAAAATCTGGGAGTGGTGTCGTTTTGAAGCTGGTTGGCCCGCCGTCCTCGGCGAACCAAAACGCGCAGGGGTTGTCGATCTTTTTCCGGAGATAATCGCCCTTTTTGATCCCTTTTGGTCACGCTGTGCAGTTTCTCCCAGATATCTTCGGTCCAGGACGTCTCCCGTCGATGCGGTTTTCACCAGCGTGTTTGTCTTGGCCGTCCGCGTATTTTGGTGTATCTCACCTTGGCCGCACTTCCTTATATCCACGAGCACGTGGCCACTTGGTTATTGTGAAAAACGTGTTTCTCCGGAAAAACGCGTCGGAAAAATCGGGGATGTGTGTTTCCTTCTGACCCTCTGGGGCGCCGTCCTCGGCGCACCAAAAAACACTGGGGTCGCCGATCGTTTTTCGGAGAAAATACAGTTTTTCGTTTTAACCACGTGCACAAAACACTTTTTCCTCACTAACTTTTTTCCCAGCACTTTCCTGGTGATGGGGTTTTCACTATTGTGCGCGTTTTGTCAGCGCGCAACTTTTGATATGCGGCACTTTATTTTTCGCGGACTTTTGCCTCTTTTGTGATTTTTCGAGCTCGGAGCGTAACTAAATCGTGGCGTTCGGGACGGTGGAACACACGGAACTGGTTAGGTTAGGTTAGGTTAGGTTAGGTTAGGTTAGGTTAGGTTAGGTTAGGTTAGGTTAGGTTAGGTTAGGTTAGGTTAGGTTAGGTTAGGTTAGGTTAGGTTAGGTTAGGTTAGGTTAGGTTAGGTTAGGTTAGGTTAGGTTAGGTTAGGTTAGGTTAGGTTAGGTTAGGTTAGGTTAGGTTAGGTTAGGTTAGGTTAGGTTAGGTTAGGTTAGGTTAGGTTAGGTTTTTTTTTTTTTTTTTTTTTAATATGCACCCGTTATCACAGGGTGTTGAGCCCAACCTCTGACATGATCAGAGACCTTTCACACTCATTCATCTCTAGGTTCGAGGATTTATTTATTAATTTCTATACATGTATTCTTATTCTATTTAAAGTAGTACTACATTTAATAAAACTTATACTAACATATAATATAGTATACTACACTGGGCGTAACAATATATTACTCTAACATTTGCGATAATAATGGACCTATTGCACAAGAGCAGTTGACTTTATGCTATGGAGTCATCTTACCTATAAATGCTGGTATACCATATTATAGAATATGTGCATCCACATTTCCTGCTACTTATTTCTGTTAATTACTTTCCCTACGACTCTTGTGCAATAGTTCATAAAATGCTCTCTTGTTATCGGGTCCACCATGAGAGTGTGTAAATTGTCCGCTCTGATGGTGTCCCCCATAATCTGCTCCGCGTTGAAGCGGTCCATCGCGTGTATTGGACAGCAACATAAAATATGGAGAACGGTCTCCTCCAGTCCCGGCTCGCAGGGACACGACGGGTCCTCCTTACATTTAAACCGGTGTAAATATTCAGAGAACCCGCCGTGTCCTGTAAAAACTTGGGTCATCACTGGAGACATTTGGGTCTTGCGGACCAACCCATATGCCTCCAGTGCATCAGGGAAGAACATTTTTGTTACCGACGCGGTTTCCCCCACTTTGTACCGCCGGTTCCATTCGTGAAGCGACTCCTGACGGATCCGTCGCTTGACGAATGATACCGGGTATCCATCGTATTGCGGCGCAGTCTTTAATGTGAGAGCGGCTTCCCTCGCCAGTTGGTCGGCTCTTTCATTGCCAGGATGGCCCGCATGTGCTTTTATCCAGAACAAAGACACTTCTTTGTTCCGAATCCTCGCCTCATGCAGGTTTTTTCGGGCCTTGATCGCTAAAGGGTGAGGAACTTGGTAGTTCACCACCGTCTGCAGAGCCGCGCGCGAGTCGCTAAATACTCCGAAACTCTTCTCAGAGCGCTTCAGAATCTCTGCTGTTGCCTTCCATATGGCGAGCAGCTCTGCCTGGTACACCGTACAGTAGTCGGGCAGCTTTAGTTTGAAGGTTCGGTTTTCAGTCGCGTTTATCCACACGGATAATGCGGCTCCAACCTTGCCCTCAATCTTGCTGCCGTCGGTGTAAATCTGGGTTAGGTTAGGTTAGGTTAGGTTAGGTTAGGTTAGGTTAGGTTAGGTTAGGTTAGGTTAGGTTAGGTTAGGTTAGGTTAGGTTAGGTTAGGTTAGGTTAGGTTAGGTTAGGTTAGGTTAGGTTAGGTTAGGTTAGGTTAGGTTAGGTTAGGTTAGGTTAGGTTAGGTTAGGTTAGGTTAGGTTAGGTTAGGTTAGGTTAGGTTAGGTTAGGTTAGGTTAGGTTAGGTTAGGTTAGGTTAGGTTAGGTTAGGTTAGGTTAGGTTAGGTTAGGTTAGGTTAGGTTAGGTTTCCGCCCGAGCAGGTGCGCGAGTGGCGCGAGGCCGCTCGCCGAGCCATCGTGGCCCGATGGTCAGCCCGGCTGGAGGCTCCACGTGCGGGTTTTCGCACGGTGGAGGCGCTCCGGCCGGTCCTTTCGTTGTGGGTGTGGCGACAGCACGGGACCCTTTCCTTCCGGCTGGTGCAGGTGTTATCCGGGCATGGGTGTTTCGGATACTACCTGCACAAGGTCGCGAGGAGGGAATCGAGTCCCGTCTGTCACCACTGTGATTGTGATGAGGACACGGCGCAGCATACGCTGGAGTTCTGCCCGGCGTGGGCGCAGCAGCGTCGTGCCCTCGTCGAGACCATCGGTGCGGATCTCTCGCTATCGGCCATAATCCGCTCCATGGCCGATAGCGACAGAAACTGGTGTGCGGTCGCATCCTTCTGCGAGGATATCATCTCGCAGAAGGAGGCGGCGGAGCGGGCCAGGGAGGAAAGTCTCCTTGCTGACCCGATCCGTCGCCGGCGAACTGGGCGGCGACGGCGCGCCGATGCGCGCCTGATGCCCCCCTAACAAAGCGGAGGGTGGGAGATTGGGGTTTTTATTCTCCCACCCGCACTCTTCCGCGTAGAGGCGGCGTCTCTGGTGCACCCAGACGCCGCCGCCAGTGTTGGTGCCCGCGAGGCGCGGGCAGTCGCTGGGTGGGCCGCTGATGTTGTATCAGGTTCCAACGGCCCACCCGTCAAGGCGAATTGACGGTGCACAGGGGGGTTTTAGTCGGTATGCCGGCCGTGTTGTAGGCCGGTGAGCCCGACATAACCGTCCCACAACCCCAAGTGGGGCGGTATGCATAAGGCGCATTTCCCCCCTCAAAAAAAAAAAAAAAAAAAAAGGTTAGGTTAGGTTAGGTTAGGTTAGGTTAGGTTAGGTTAGGTTAGGTTAGGTTAGGTTAGGTTAGGTTAGGTTAGGTTAGGTTAGGTTAGGTTAGGTTAGGTTAGGTTAGGTTAGGTTAGGTTAGGTTAGGTTAGGTTAGGTTAGGTTAGGTTAGGTTAGGTTAGGTTAGGTTAGGTTAGGTTAGGTTAGGTTAGGTTAGGTTAGGTTAGGTTAGGTTAGGTTTTTTTTTTTTTTTTTTTTTTTTTTGTTAATAGTTTCGCACCATCGATATGGAAGTCGATGCCCTTTTTATTCCAATGAATTAATTGCTATACGGGATTTATGACATTGTGGCGACACATGATGATGACTCCCCCTTCTTCTATTACTACTTTTACTTTACTATATTTTACTTTTACTTCGTCTATTACTACTTTTACTTTTACTATATTTTCTACTTGCTGATTGTTCTAAACCTTATGCATAATTCGTCTATATCTACTTTTACTTTAACTATACTTTCTACTTGCTATGATTATTCTAGACTTTCCGCTTAATTTATTTAGGTTTGCTTTTTTATATATGTGCCATTTCTATATACTTCATATATATAATGTACATATATTTCTTATACTACTACTTTTATTTCTATATAGCTTCCTTGGCGACCCGTTGTCAGTAGGCCAAGAAGTCCCCTCTCAAAGATATTACACATCCATTCTTCCAGTTTCTCAGTACTGACGTCCAGGTTGTGTTTTGACTTTATATATATAGCTTTCTGTGTGGCTAGATGTTTATGCTGCAGGTTGGCTTGAACAAAATATAGTTTTTGTAGTTGGCCCTTAGCAGTAAGCTACGCTCGATCTCGCTATTATATCCCATTTTTTCTTAATGGGACACGTAAGATCGAACGCGTTATGGTCAGTTTTATCCAGCTTGGCTAGGTGACAATTTTTACAAGTCGCTATTTCTCCGGCCTGGTAGACTGGACATTCAGCTCGCAGATGCGGGCCGGAGCAATGGCTGCATAAGGTTTCCGAGTGGGTACAGAGTTTTTTGCCGTGGCCATATCCGAGGCATTTTGTGCATTGGATAAGGGGCGACTGATCTCTGACCTGTCTCCTCTGCAAGTCAATATAAATTGCTCCTGCCACTATCAGTCTTTGGTAAACTGCTGGTGAAACTTGTAGTATTACGTGGTTTTCGTGGGGGTTTCTCGCCCTACGTCGGTATTTCACCGCAACTCTGTACTCGCTTTCTGGAATATCTCCAACGAGTTGGCTATTTTGATGTTTTATAGCCGCGGTGATATCGTCATCCGTGTTGTAGGTGAGAATATCCCTCACGATCACCAACGGGTCTTTATTGGTGGCTTTTTGCACTTGTAGTTCTTTATTAGATCCAATTTTTTTCACTACTTTCTGGATGTTCTCTTCTGAGTCGCAGCTTATTACCACTTTACTACTTTTGACTTTTCTTATTTTGTCAATTCTTATGTCACCGTCTTTTGCAACTACGGTTTTTCTAATTTTTTCCAGTACCTCTTCGCTGGTATCTAGTTCATCTGTGGAAGTTACTATTATTGAGTGGTGCGGCTTAGGTGGCGGGTTTACATTTGTCCGTCCTTGTAGAGCTTCTGCGTACGTTGCTAACTTTGTCTGTCCCAGATCTTCGCGGAACTCCAGGTGGACTTTTGTCAAGTCATCTATGCGCTGGTTTATACTATCCAGTTTAAAATTTGTTTCTTCTGTCTGTTTCAGGTTGGCTGTTGCTGATGCTGCTTCTGCGTAGGTCATCATCTGTGTCGACGTGGAGTTTTGCAGGGTCGTGATGGCTTCCTGCACTTTCTTCATTTCCAGGTAAGTATCCTCAATTTTTTGTTTTTGCCATTGTAGCATTTTTATCACTTCCCTGTTATCCATATTTTCTTCCTGTCCTACTATCATTGTCCCTTTTTCACTCTTTTCCTTTATAAAAGTCCCATCCCTTTTCGCATGTTGTCCTTTCTTTTCTTCCCCGGCTTCTTCCTTTATAAGTTTATACATTTCATCCAGCGCCAGGGTGATCCCGGTCTTTAGGTCTGTCTTCAGATTTCGAGACTCACTAAGGTGGGTTTTCGCTTTCCGGAGCCAGATCCGGGCCTGGCTCACCCTGTCGGTGGGTTTTGCCTGTTGTTTGTCCTTCCCAGGAGAAGTGTCAAGGGCTTCCGCTGAGGCTCGTTTTGGTCCTTCCTTTGTTTCTTGCGGTAAATTCGCTTTTTGTGTCTGTTTTGGAAGGACTTGCTTAATAAGTGGTCCTTTCGTTTCCCATTCTCCAATACTTCTCCTCACTTGTGAGGTCTCGTTTTTGCTAGACGATCCTGTCGTCTCTGTCTCTTTTGGAGATGTTGAGGCCCTCCTGGGGCTTTTTTCCATACTTGTCCCTTTCACTGGCGTGCGGAACATTCTAGGGGGGACTGTGTCGTTCAAATGAGTCGAGTAAATAGCTTAAGATTAAGTTCACTTGTCAAAAAAACTAAGCAAACGTATGTCACAATTTGTCAGAAAATAGAACTAAATTTAAAATTAATAAAAGAGTAACTTCATAAGTTAGCTAGCATAAAGCAGAAGGTAAGCTACTAGAGTAAGCTTATTTTTAATCCGATTTTTCCCTTTCAGATACCGATAGGATCCCTGTCGTACTATCTATTCAATAGAGAAGACTCTGAAAAAGCGTCCAATTGTCCTTAAAAATGATAAAAGGGTGGGTTGGGTGGGGTGAAAATTTTCAAAATTTATCACTTCCCACTATCGGGGGCGGTCGAGAGGGGTGGCGATCGACGGGGAAAAATTCCTGGCGCCGATTAATGACGGTTTAATGAAAAATAGCTGAAAAATTTCAGAGTTTTTGCCAAAAAACAAAAAAATTTAAAGGCAAAAAATTCAGAAATGTTCAGAAATATTGGCAACACTGAAAATTTCGGTGGCGCTGTGCTAGACAAAACGAATTAAGACTTTCAGCTGAAAACCCGGTGAAAAAATATGAATATTTACTCAAAAATGTCTCGAAATACGATGTACCATTACACCTCGGTTCGTGATTTATTTAGAATTTAGACAATAAAATTTAGCACTTCCCACTATCGGGGGCGGTCGAGAGGGGTGGCGATCGACGGGGAAAAATTCCTGGCGCCGATTAATGACGGTTTAATGAAAAATAGCTGAAAAATTTCAGAGTTTTTGCCAAAAAACAAAAAAATTTAAAGGCAAAAAATTCAGAAATGTTCAGAAATGTTGGCAACACTGAAAATTTCGGTGGCGCTGTGCTAGACAAAACGAATTAAGACTTTCAGCTGAAAACCCGGTGAAAAAATATGAATATTTACTCAAAAATGTCTCGAAATACGATGTACCATTACACCTCGGTTCGTGATTTATTTAGAATTTAGACAATAAAATTTAGCACTTCCCACTATCGGGGGCGGTCGAGAGGGGTGGCGATCGACGGGGAAAAATTCCTGGCGCCGATTAATGACGGTTTAATGAAAAATAGCTGAAAAATTTCAGAGTTTTTGCCAAAAAACAAAAAAATTTAAAGGCAAAAAATTCAGAAATGTTCAGAAATATTGGCAACACTGAAAATTTCGGTGGCGCTGTGCTAGACAAAACGAATTAAGACTTTCAGCTGAAAACCCGGTGAAAAAATATGAATATTTACTCAAAAATGTCTCGAAATACGATGTACCATTACACCTCGGTTCGTGATTTATTTAGAATTTAGACAATAAAATTTAGCACTTCCCACTATCGGGGGCGGTCGAGAGGGGTGGCGATCGACGGGGAAAAATTCCTGGCGCCGATTAATGACGGTTTAATGAAAAATAGCTGAAAAATTTCAGAGTTTTTGCCAAAAAACAAAAAAATTTAAAGGCAAAAAATTCAGAAATGTTCAGAAATATTGGCAACACTGAAAATTTCGGTGGCGCTGTGCTAGACAAAACGAATTAAGACTTTCAGCTGAAAACCCGGTGAAAAAATATGAATATTTACTCAAAAATGTCTCGAAATACGATGTACCATTACACCTCGGTTCGTGATTTATTTAGAATTTAGACAATAAAATTTAGCACTTCCCACTATCGGGGGCGGTCGAGAGGGGTGGCGATCGACGGGGAAAAATTCCTGGCGCCGATTAATGACGGTTTAATGAAAAATAGCTGAAAAATTTCAGAGTTTTTGCCAAAAAACAAAAAAATTTAAAGGCAAAAAATTCAGAAATGTTCAGAAATATTGGCAACACTGAAAATTTCGGTGGCGCTGTGCTAGACAAAACGAATTAAGACTTTCAGCTGAAAACCCGGTGAAAAAATATGAATATTTACTCAAAAATGTCTCGAAATACGATGTACCATTACACCTCGGTTCGTGATTTATTTAGAATTTAGACAATAAAATTTAGCACTTCCCACTATCGGGGGCGGTCGAGAGGGGTGGCGATCGACGGGGAAAAATTCCTGGCGCCGATTAATGACGGTTTAATGAAAAATAGCTGAAAAATTTCAGAGTTTTTGCCAAAAAACAAAAAAATTTAAAGGCAAAAAATTCAGAAATGTTCAGAAATATTGGCAACACTGAAAATTTCGGTGGCGCTGTGCTAGACAAAACGAATTAAGACTTTCAGCTGAAAACCCGGTGAAAAAATATGAATATTTACTCAAAAATGTCTCGAAATACGATGTACCATTACACCTCGGTTCGTGATTTATTTAGAATTTAGACAATAAAATTTAGCACTTCCCACTATCGGGGGCGGTCGAGAGGGGTGGCGATCGACGGGGAAAAATTCCTGGCGCCGATTAATGACGGTTTAATGAAAAATAGCTGAAAAATTTCAGAGTTTTTGCCAAAAAACAAAAAAATTTAAAGGCAAAAAATTCAGAAATGTTCAGAAATATTGGCAACACTGAAAATTTCGGTGGCGCTGTGCTAGACAAAACGAATTAAGACTTTCAGCTGAAAACCCGGTGAAAAAATATGAATATTTACTCAAAAATGTCTCGAAATACGATGTACCATTACACCTCGGTTCGTGATTTATTTAGAATTTAGACAATAAAATTTAGCACTTCCCACTATCGGGGGCGGTCGAGAGGGGTGGCGATCGACGGGGAAAAATTCCTGGCGCCGATTAATGACGGTTTAATGAAAAATAGCTGAAAAATTTCAGAGTTTTTGCCAAAAAACAAAAAAATTTAAAGGCAAAAAATTCAGAAATGTTCAGAAATATTGGCAACACTGAAAATTTCGGTGGCGCTGTGCTAGACAAAACGAATTAAGACTTTCAGCTGAAAACCCGGTGAAAAAATATGAATATTTACTCAAAAATGTCTCGAAATACGATGTACCATTACACCTCGGTTCGTGATTTATTTAGAATTTAGACAATAAAATTTAGCACTTCCCACTATCGGGGGCGGTCGAGAGGGGTGGCGATCGACGGGGAAAAATTCCTGGCGCCGATTAATGACGGTTTAATGAAAAATAGCTGAAAAATTTCAGAGTTTTTGCCAAAAAACAAAAAAATTTAAAGGCAAAAAATTCAGAAATGTTCAGAAATATTGGCAACACTGAAAATTTCGGTGGCGCTGTGCTAGACAAAACGAATTAAGACTTTCAGCTGAAAACCCGGTGAAAAAATATGAATATTTACTCAAAAATGTCTCGAAATACGATGTACCATTACACCTCGGTTCGTGATTTATTTAGAATTTAGACAATAAAATTTAGCACTTCCCACTATCGGGGGCGGTCGAGAGGGGTGGCGATCGACGGGGAAAAATTCCTGGCGCCGATTAATGACGGTTTAATGAAAAATAGCTGAAAAATTTCAGAGTTTTTGCCAAAAAACAAAAAAATTTAAAGGCAAAAAATTCAGAAATGTTCAGAAATATTGGCAACACTGAAAATTTCGGTGGCGCTGTGCTAGACAAAACGAATTAAGACTTTCAGCTGAAAACCCGGTGAAAAAATATGAATATTTACTCAAAAATGTCTCGAAATACGATGTACCATTACACCTCGGTTCGTGATTTATTTAGAATTTAGACAATAAAATTTAGCACTTCCCACTATCGGGGGCGGTCGAGAGGGGTGGCGATCGACGGGGAAAAATTCCTGGCGCCGATTAATGACGGTTTAATGAAAAATAGCTGAAAAATTTCAGAGTTTTTGCCAAAAAACAAAAAAATTTAAAGGCAAAAAATTCAGAAATGTTCAGAAATATTGGCAACACTGAAAATTTCGGTGGCGCTGTGCTAGACAAAACGAATTAAGACTTTCAGCTGAAAACCCGGTGAAAAAATATGAATATTTACTCAAAAATGTCTCGAAATACGATGTACCATTACACCTCGGTTCGTGATTTATTTAGAATTTAGACAATAAAATTTAGCACTTCCCACTATCGGGGGCGGTCGAGAGGGGTGGCGATCGACGGGGAAAAATTCCTGGCGCCGATTAATGACGGTTTAATGAAAAATAGCTGAAAAATTTCAGAGTTTTTGCCAAAAAACAAAAAAATTTAAAGGCAAAAAATTCAGAAATGTTCAGAAATATTGGCAACACTGAAAATTTCGGTGGCGCTGTGCTAGACAAAACGAATTAAGACTTTCAGCTGAAAACCCGGTGAAAAAATATGAATATTTACTCAAAAATGTCTCGAAATACGATGTACCATTACACCTCGGTTCGTGATTTATTTAGAATTTAGACAATAAAATTTAGCACTTCCCACTATCGGGGGCGGTCGAGAGGGGTGGCGATCGACGGGGAAAAATTCCTGGCGCCGATTAATGACGGTTTAATGAAAAATAGCTGAAAAATTTCAGAGTTTTTGCCAAAAAACAAAAAAATTTAAAGGCAAAAAATTCAGAAATGTTCAGAAATATTGGCAACACTGAAAATTTCGGTGGCGCTGTGCTAGACAAAACGAATTAAGACTTTCAGCTGAAAACCCGGTGAAAAAATATGAATATTTACTCAAAAATGTCTCGAAATACGATGTACCATTACACCTCGGTTCGTGATTTATTTAGAATTTAGACAATAAAATTTAGCACTTCCCACTATCGGGGGCGGTCGAGAGGGGTGGCGATCGACGGGGAAAAATTCCTGGCGCCGATTAATGACGGTTTAATGAAAAATAGCTGAAAAATTTCAGAGTTTTTGCCAAAAAACAAAAAAATTTAAAGGCAAAAAATTCAGAAATGTTCAGAAATATTGGCAACACTGAAAATTTCGGTGGCGCTGTGCTAGACAAAACGAATTAAGACTTTCAGCTGAAAACCCGGTGAAAAAATATGAATATTTACTCAAAAATGTCTCGAAATACGATGTACCATTACACCTCGGTTCGTGATTTATTTAGAATTTAGACAATAAAATTTAGCACTTCCCACTATCGGGGGCGGTCGAGAGGGGTGGCGATCGACGGGGAAAAATTCCTGGCGCCGATTAATGACGGTTTAATGAAAAATAGCTGAAAAATTTCAGAGTTTTTGCCAAAAAACAAAAAAATTTAAAGGCAAAAAATTCAGAAATGTTCAGAAATATTGGCAACACTGAAAATTTCGGTGGCGCTGTGCTAGACAAAACGAATTAAGACTTTCAGCTGAAAACCCGGTGAAAAAATATGAATATTTACTCAAAAATGTCTCGAAATACGATGTACCATTACACCTCGGTTCGTGATTTATTTAGAATTTAGACAATAAAATTTAGCACTTCCCACTATCGGGGGCGGTCGAGAGGGGTGGCGATCGACGGGGAAAAATTCCTGGCGCCGATTAATGACGGTTTAATGAAAAATAGCTGAAAAATTTCAGAGTTTTTGCCAAAAAACAAAAAAATTTAAAGGCAAAAAATTCAGAAATGTTCAGAAATATTGGCAACACTGAAAATTTCGGTGGCGCTGTGCTAGACAAAACGAATTAAGACTTTCAGCTGAAAACCCGGTGAAAAAATATGAATATTTACTCAAAAATGTCTCGAAATACGATGTACCATTACACCTCGGTTCGTGATTTATTTAGAATTTAGACAATAAAATTTAGCACTTCCCACTATCGGGGGCGGTCGAGAGGGGTGGCGATCGACGGGGAAAAATTCCTGGCGCCGATTAATGACGGTTTAATGAAAAATAGCTGAAAAATTTCAGAGTTTTTGCCAAAAAACAAAAAAATTTAAAGGCAAAAAATTCAGAAATGTTCAGAAATATTGGCAACACTGAAAATTTCGGTGGCGCTGTGCTAGACAAAACGAATTAAGACTTTCAGCTGAAAACCCGGTGAAAAAATATGAATATTTACTCAAAAATGTCTCGAAATACGATGTACCATTACACCTCGGTTCGTGATTTATTTAGAATTTAGACAATAAAATTTAGCACTTCCCACTATCGGGGGCGGTCGAGAGGGGTGGCGATCGACGGGGAAAAATTCCTGGCGCCGATTAATGACGGTTTAATGAAAAATAGCTGAAAAATTTCAGAGTTTTTGCCAAAAAACAAAAAAATTTAAAGGCAAAAAATTCAGAAATGTTCAGAAATATTGGCAACACTGAAAATTTCGGTGGCGCTGTGCTAGACAAAACGAATTAAGACTTTCAGCTGAAAACCCGGTGAAAAAATATGAATATTTACTCAAAAATGTCTCGAAATACGATGTACCATTACACCTCGGTTCGTGATTTATTTAGAATTTAGACAATAAAATTTAGCACTTCCCACTATCGGGGGCGGTCGAGAGGGGTGGCGATCGACGGGGAAAAATTCCTGGCGCCGATTAATGACGGTTTAATGAAAAATAGCTGAAAAATTTCAGAGTTTTTGCCAAAAAACAAAAAAATTTAAAGGCAAAAAATTCAGAAATGTTCAGAAATATTGGCAACACTGAAAATTTCGGTGGCGCTGTGCTAGACAAAACGAATTAAGACTTTCAGCTGAAAACCCGGTGAAAAAATATGAATATTTACTCAAAAATGTCTCGAAATACGATGTACCATTACACCTCGGTTCGTGATTTATTTAGAATTTAGACAATAAAATTTAGCACTTCCCACTATCGGGGGCGGTCGAGAGGGGTGGCGATCGACGGGGAAAAATTCCTGGCGCCGATTAATGACGGTTTAATGAAAAATAGCTGAAAAATTTCAGAGTTTTTGCCAAAAAACAAAAAAATTTAAAGGCAAAAAATTCAGAAATGTTCAGAAATATTGGCAACACTGAAAATTTCGGTGGCGCTGTGCTAGACAAAACGAATTAAGACTTTCAGCTGAAAACCCGGTGAAAAAATATGAATATTTACTCAAAAATGTCTCGAAATACGATGTACCATTACACCTCGGTTCGTGATTTATTTAGAATTTAGACAATAAAATTTAGCACTTCCCACTATCGGGGGCGGTCGAGAGGGGTGGCGATCGACGGGGAAAAATTCCTGGCGCCGATTAATGACGGTTTAATGAAAAATAGCTGAAAAATTTCAGAGTTTTTGCCAAAAAACAAAAAAATTTAAAGGCAAAAAATTCAGAAATGTTCAGAAATATTGGCAACACTGAAAATTTCGGTGGCGCTGTGCTAGACAAAACGAATTAAGACTTTCAGCTGAAAACCCGGTGAAAAAATATGAATATTTACTCAAAAATGTCTCGAAATACGATGTACCATTACACCTCGGTTCGTGATTTATTTAGAATTTAGACAATAAAATTTAGCACTTCCCACTATCGGGGGCGGTCGAGAGGGGTGGCGATCGACGGGGAAAAATTCCTGGCGCCGATTAATGACGGTTTAATGAAAAATAGCTGAAAAATTTCAGAGTTTTTGCCAAAAAACAAAAAAATTTAAAGGCAAAAAATTCAGAAATGTTCAGAAATATTGGCAACACTGAAAATTTCGGTGGCGCTGTGCTAGACAAAACGAATTAAGACTTTCAGCTGAAAACCCGGTGAAAAAATATGAATATTTACTCAAAAATGTCTCGAAATACGATGTACCATTACACCTCGGTTCGTGATTTATTTAGAATTTAGACAATAAAATTTAGCACTTCCCACTATCGGGGGCGGTCGAGAGGGGTGGCGATCGACGGGGAAAAATTCCTGGCGCCGATTAATGACGGTTTAATGAAAAATAGCTGAAAAATTTCAGAGTTTTTGCCAAAAAACAAAAAAATTTAAAGGCAAAAAATTCAGAAATGTTCAGAAATATTGGCAACACTGAAAATTTCGGTGGCGCTGTGCTAGACAAAACGAATTAAGACTTTCAGCTGAAAACCCGGTGAAAAAATATGAATATTTACTCAAAAATGTCTCGAAATACGATGTACCATTACACCTCGGTTCGTGATTTATTTAGAATTTAGACAATAAAATTTAGCACTTCCCACTATCGGGGGCGGTCGAGAGGGGTGGCGATCGACGGGGAAAAATTCCTGGCGCCGATTAATGACGGTTTAATGAAAAATAGCTGAAAAATTTCAGAGTTTTTGCCAAAAAACAAAAAAATTTAAAGGCAAAAAATTCAGAAATGTTCAGAAATATTGGCAACACTGAAAATTTCGGTGGCGCTGTGCTAGACAAAACGAATTAAGACTTTCAGCTGAAAACCCGGTGAAAAAATATGAATATTTACTCAAAAATGTCTCGAAATACGATGTACCATTACACCTCGGTTCGTGATTTATTTAGAATTTAGACAATAAAATTTAGCACTTCCCACTATCGGGGGCGGTCGAGAGGGGTGGCGATCGACGGGGAAAAATTCCTGGCGCCGATTAATGACGGTTTAATGAAAAATAGCTGAAAAATTTCAGAGTTTTTGCCAAAAAACAAAAAAATTTAAAGGCAAAAAATTCAGAAATGTTCAGAAATATTGGCAACACTGAAAATTTCGGTGGCGCTGTGCTAGACAAAACGAATTAAGACTTTCAGCTGAAAACCCGGTGAAAAAATATGAATATTTACTCAAAAATGTCTCGAAATACGATGTACCATTACACCTCGGTTCGTGATTTATTTAGAATTTAGACAATAAAATTTAGCACTTCCCACTATCGGGGGCGGTCGAGAGGGGTGGCGATCGACGGGGAAAAATTCCTGGCGCCGATTAATGACGGTTTAATGAAAAATAGCTGAAAAATTTCAGAGTTTTTGCCAAAAAACAAAAAAATTTAAAGGCAAAAAATTCAGAAATGTTCAGAAATATTGGCAACACTGAAAATTTCGGTGGCGCTGTGCTAGACAAAACGAATTAAGACTTTCAGCTGAAAACCCGGTGAAAAAATATGAATATTTACTCAAAAATGTCTCGAAATACGATGTACCATTACACCTCGGTTCGTGATTTATTTAGAATTTAGACAATAAAATTTAGCACTTCCCACTATCGGGGGCGGTCGAGAGGGGTGGCGATCGACGGGGAAAAATTCCTGGCGCCGATTAATGACGGTTTAATGAAAAATAGCTGAAAAATTTCAGAGTTTTTGCCAAAAAACAAAAAAATTTAAAGGCAAAAAATTCAGAAATGTTCAGAAATATTGGCAACACTGAAAATTTCGGTGGCGCTGTGCTAGACAAAACGAATTAAGACTTTCAGCTGAAAACCCGGTGAAAAAATATGAATATTTACTCAAAAATGTCTCGAAATACGATGTACCATTACACCTCGGTTCGTGATTTATTTAGAATTTAGACAATAAAATTTAGCACTTCCCACTATCGGGGGCGGTCGAGAGGGGTGGCGATCGACGGGGAAAAATTCCTGGCGCCGATTAATGACGGTTTAATGAAAAATAGCTGAAAAATTTCAGAGTTTTTGCCAAAAAACAAAAAAATTTAAAGGCAAAAAATTCAGAAATGTTCAGAAATATTGGCAACACTGAAAATTTCGGTGGCGCTGTGCTAGACAAAACGAATTAAGACTTTCAGCTGAAAACCCGGTGAAAAAATATGAATATTTACTCAAAAATGTCTCGAAATACGATGTACCATTACACCTCGGTTCGTGATTTATTTAGAATTTAGACAATAAAATTTAGCACTTCCCACTATCGGGGGCGGTCGAGAGGGGTGGCGATCGACGGGGAAAAATTCCTGGCGCCGATTAATGACGGTTTAATGAAAAATAGCTGAAAAATTTCAGAGTTTTTGCCAAAAAACAAAAAAATTTAAAGGCAAAAAATTCAGAAATGTTCAGAAATATTGGCAACACTGAAAATTTCGGTGGCGCTGTGCTAGACAAAACGAATTAAGACTTTCAGCTGAAAACCCGGTGAAAAAATATGAATATTTACTCAAAAATGTCTCGAAATACGATGTACCATTACACCTCGGTTCGTGATTTATTTAGAATTTAGACAATAAAATTTAGCACTTCCCACTATCGGGGGCGGTCGAGAGGGGTGGCGATCGACGGGGAAAAATTCCTGGCGCCGATTAATGACGGTTTAATGAAAAATAGCTGAAAAATTTCAGAGTTTTTGCCAAAAAACAAAAAAATTTAAAGGCAAAAAATTCAGAAATGTTCAGAAATATTGGCAACACTGAAAATTTCGGTGGCGCTGTGCTAGACAAAACGAATTAAGACTTTCAGCTGAAAACCCGGTGAAAAAATATGAATATTTACTCAAAAATGTCTCGAAATACGATGTACCATTACACCTCGGTTCGTGATTTATTTAGAATTTAGACAATAAAATTTAGCACTTCCCACTATCGGGGGCGGTCGAGAGGGGTGGCGATCGACGGGGAAAAATTCCTGGCGCCGATTAATGACGGTTTAATGAAAAATAGCTGAAAAATTTCAGAGTTTTTGCCAAAAAACAAAAAAATTTAAAGGCAAAAAATTCAGAAATGTTCAGAAATATTGGCAACACTGAAAATTTCGGTGGCGCTGTGCTAGACAAAACGAATTAAGACTTTCAGCTGAAAACCCGGTGAAAAAATATGAATATTTACTCAAAAATGTCTCGAAATACGATGTACCATTACACCTCGGTTCGTGATTTATTTAGAATTTAGACAATAAAATTTAGCACTTCCCACTATCGGGGGCGGTCGAGAGGGGTGGCGATCGACGGGGAAAAATTCCTGGCGCCGATTAATGACGGTTTAATGAAAAATAGCTGAAAAATTTCAGAGTTTTTGCCAAAAAACAAAAAAATTTAAAGGCAAAAAATTCAGAAATGTTCAGAAATATTGGCAACACTGAAAATTTCGGTGGCGCTGTGCTAGACAAAACGAATTAAGACTTTCAGCTGAAAACCCGGTGAAAAAATATGAATATTTACTCAAAAATGTCTCGAAATACGATGTACCATTACACCTCGGTTCGTGATTTATTTAGAATTTAGACAATAAAATTTAGCACTTCCCACTATCGGGGGCGGTCGAGAGGGGTGGCGATCGACGGGGAAAAATTCCTGGCGCCGATTAATGACGGTTTAATGAAAAATAGCTGAAAAATTTCAGAGTTTTTGCCAAAAAACAAAAAAATTTAAAGGCAAAAAATTCAGAAATGTTCAGAAATATTGGCAACACTGAAAATTTCGGTGGCGCTGTGCTAGACAAAACGAATTAAGACTTTCAGCTGAAAACCCGGTGAAAAAATATGAATATTTACTCAAAAATGTCTCGAAATACGATGTACCATTACACCTCGGTTCGTGATTTATTTAGAATTTAGACAATAAAATTTAGCACTTCCCACTATCGGGGGCGGTCGAGAGGGGTGGCGATCGACGGGGAAAAATTCCTGGCGCCGATTAATGACGGTTTAATGAAAAATAGCTGAAAAATTTCAGAGTTTTTGCCAAAAAACAAAAAAATTTAAAGGCAAAAAATTCAGAAATGTTCAGAAATATTGGCAACACTGAAAATTTCGGTGGCGCTGTGCTAGACAAAACGAATTAAGACTTTCAGCTGAAAACCCGGTGAAAAAATATGAATATTTACTCAAAAAATGTCTCGAAATACGATGTACCATTACACCTCGGTTCGTGATTTATTTAGAATTTAGACAATAAAATTTAGCACTTCCCACTATCGGGGGCGGTCGAGAGGGGTGGCGATCGACGGGGAAAAATTCCTGGCGCCGATTAATGACGGTTTAATGAAAAATAGCTGAAAAATTTCAGAGTTTTTGCCAAAAAACAAAAAAATTTAAAGGCAAAAAATTCAGAAATGTTCAGAAATATTGGCAACACTGAAAATTTCGGTGGCGCTGTGCTAGACAAAACGAATTAAGACTTTCAGCTGAAAACCCGGTGAAAAAATATGAATATTTACTCAAAAATGTCTCGAAATACGATGTACCATTACACCTCGGTTCGTGATTTATTTAGAATTTAGACAATAAAATTTAGCACTTCCCACTATCGGGGGCGGTCGAGAGGGGTGGCGATCGACGGGGAAAAATTCCTGGCGCCGATTAATGACGGTTTAATGAAAAATAGCTGAAAAATTTCAGAGTTTTTGCCAAAAAACAAAAAAATTTAAAGGCAAAAAATTCAGAAATGTTCAGAAATATTGGCAACACTGAAAATTTCGGTGGCGCTGTGCTAGACAAAACGAATTAAGACTTTCAGCTGAAAACCCGGTGAAAAAATATGAATATTTACTCAAAAATGTCTCGAAATACGATGTACCATTACACCTCGGTTCGTGATTTATTTAGAATTTAGACAATAAAATTTAGCACTTCCCACTATCGGGGGCGGTCGAGAGGGGTGGCGATCGACGGGGAAAAATTCCTGGCGCCGATTAATGACGGTTTAATGAAAAATAGCTGAAAAATTTCAGAGTTTTGCCAAAAAACAAAAAAATTTAAAGGCAAAAAATTCAGAAATGTTCAGAAATATTGGCAACACTGAAAATTTCGGTGGCGCTGTGCTAGACAAAACGAATTAAGACTTTCAGCTGAAAACCCGGTGAAAAAATATGAATATTTACTCAAAAATGTCTCGAAATACGATGTACCATTACACCTCGGTTCGTGATTTATTTAGAATTTAGACAATAAAATTTAGCACTTCCCACTATCGGGGGCGGTCGAGAGGGGTGGCGATCGACGGGGAAAAATTCCTGGCGCCGATTAATGACGGTTTAATGAAAAATAGCTGAAAAATTTCAGAGTTTTTGCCAAAAAACAAAAAAATTTAAAGGCAAAAAAATTCAGAAATGTTCAGAAATGTTGGCAACACTGAAAATTTCGGTGGCGCTGTGCTAGACAAAACGAATTAAGACTTTCAGCTGAAAACCCGGTGAAAAAATATGAATATTTACTCAAAAATGTCTCGAAATACGATGTACCATTACACCTCGGTTCGTGATTTATTTAGAATTTAGACAATAAAATTTAGCACTTCCCACTATCGGGGGCGGTCGAGAGGGGTGGCGATCGACGGGGAAAAATTCCTGGCGCCGATTAATGACGGTTTAATGAAAAATAGCTGAAAAATTTCAGAGTTTTTGCCAAAAAACAAAAAAATTTAAAGGCAAAAAATTCAGAAATGTTCAGAAATATTGGCAACACTGAAAATTTCGGTGGCGCTGTGCTAGACAAAACGAATTAAGACTTTCAGCTGAAAACCCGGTGAAAAAATATGAATATTTACTCAAAAATGTCTCGAAATACGATGTACCATTACACCTCGGTTCGTGATTTATTTAGAATTTAGACAATAAAATTTAGCACTTCCCACTATCGGGGGCGGTCGAGAGGGGTGGCGATCGACGGGGAAAAATTCCTGGCGCCGATTAATGACGGTTTAATGAAAAATAGCTGAAAAATTTCAGAGTTTTTGCCAAAAAACAAAAAAATTTAAAGGCAAAAAATTCAGAAATGTTCAGAAATATTGGCAACACTGAAAATTTCGGTGGCGCTGTGCTAGACAAAACGAATTAAGACTTTCAGCTGAAAACCCGGTGAAAAAATATGAATATTTACTCAAAAATGTCTCGAAATACGATGTACCATTACACCTCGGTTCGTGATTTATTTAGAATTTAGACAATAAAATTTAGCACTTCCCACTATCGGGGGCGGTCGAGAGGGGTGGCGATCGACGGGGAAAAATTCCTGGCGCCGATTAATGACGGTTTAATGAAAAATAGCTGAAAAATTTCAGAGTTTTTGCCAAAAAACAAAAAAATTTAAAGGCAAAAAATTCAGAAATGTTCAGAAATATTGGCAACACTGAAAATTTCGGTGGCGCTGTGCTAGACAAAACGAATTAAGACTTTCAGCTGAAAACCCGGTGAAAAAATATGAATATTTACTCAAAAATGTCTCGAAATACGATGTACCATTACACCTCGGTTCGTGATTTATTTAGAATTTAGACAATAAAATTTAGCACTTCCCACTATCGGGGGCGGTCGAGAGGGGTGGCGATCGACGGGGAAAAATTCCTGGCGCCGATTAATGACGGTTTAATGAAAAATAGCTGAAAAATTTCAGAGTTTTTGCCAAAAAACAAAAAAATTTAAAGGCAAAAAATTCAGAAATGTTCAGGTAATAATGGCAACACTGAAAATTTCGGTGGCGCTGTGCTAGACAAAACGAATTAAGACTTTCAGCTGAAAACCCGGTGAAAAAATATGAATATTTACTCAAAAATGTCTCGAAATACGATGTACCATTACACCTCGGTTCGTGATTTATTTAGAATTTAGACAATAAAATTTAGCACTTCCCACTATCGGGGGCGGTCGAGAGGGGTGGCGATCGACGGGGAAAAATTCCTGGCGCCGATTAATGACGGTTTAATGAAAAATAGCTGAAAAATTTCAGAGTTTTTGCCAAAAAACAAAAAAATTTAAAGGCAAAAAATTCAG